>CM075780.1:34887808-37420308 GCA_037974665.1 Ehretia macrophylla | reverse complement strand
AATTTTGTTTTGGACAAACAGTTATACTGACTTATCTAATACGGGCTTAGTACGGGATAAGGTACGATTTGTTAGAATCTTGTTTGGACTAAGTTATTTTGGCAAGAAAGAATAAAATTTGGTCACAATGAAACTTTCCTAGTTGAAAGTTTAACTTTTACTATAGGTATTTAATATCTCTTTGTCTTAGAATAGGGAAAACCCCTGAAGTTTCTGGCAATCTCCATGCAAAGAAGAGAGAAGAATTCCTACAAAAAGCAATAGTCACGCGAGAAGAATTCCTACAAAAAGCAATAGTCACGCGAGTGACATCCCAAGCTCTAGCAGAGCCATAATTAGCAAGCCAATTTGCACACTTGTTCGCTTCACAAAAGATATAATAAAGTCTTTAGTGTTCATGGCGTAAGAGAATAACTCTACAGTCCTTTAAGAGAGGTGTAAGAGGACTGTTACGGACCTCAAGACTTGTGATTAACTAAACCACAACTTGAGAATCTGACTCAATGTAAAGATAATATATCCCATGCTTTCTACTCTTCTTAAACCTTCCCAAAGCGTTGTAAGTTTTGCGATGTTGTTGGTAGTGATGCCAAGGTTTATAGACAAACCATCAACCCATGCACCGTTCTCATCCCGGAATAAATGTCTAGCTCCCACAAGGCCTGGGTTTCCTTTAGCACAACCATCGATATTGAGCTTAATCCCATGGGGGGCCTATTCCAATGAATCTGCACTTCTTGTCTTGAGAGAAGGGTAGTACTCGAATTGGTTAACTTTGAATCCTTGAGTTGTCAGTGTTGGGTTATTTTAAGCTAATGTGGGCTTATAAATAATTAATAATTATATTTGAGCTTCTATTCTAATTGGGATAATTAAGTGATCCATTGTGATTGATCCCAATAAGACATCTTATTTGATATGGACTCTATGATGTGTGTTATCCAATAGCAACCTAGTTAAGGATTAATGAGATTCTGATTAGGTTGTCTATATAAAAAAAGGTCTTGGTCCCCAAGGTTAATCATGTTCTTTTCTTTGTTTCTCAGTTCCTCATCCTTGAGTGACATTCAGCAAGAGAGATTGATTAGTCCGTGGAAGACCTCACCCTAATTTTCTCTACAATGTGGTTTTGTCTTCATATAACTAACGTTATGGATTCAGGTATATCGTTCTCAATATTTTGTTTATGCAATTTTGATATTCTAAAAGAAAAGTATGGAGTTAATTGAATATATCTAATTATATTCTAACCAGTGGTATCAGAGACACCTCCGTGTTAGATTATTATGATTAATTATGTGATTTTGGTATTTATATGAATTATACACATAATTTGTTTTTGTTAAATCCATATGGTTTTAGGATTTGATTTGGAATTATGTGTAGAGTTTAATTTTCATTAATCTTGATCACATGTCTGAGTAAATTTTGAGAATGGTTTTGATTCTTAAATTTGTGATCTTAATAATTTATGTATAATATGCATGTTAATTCTTGATTTTCATGATTGTTAGGTTAGAAAGTTCTTAATTCATGATACAATTGAAGTTTTAATTTTCTCTATTTAGGTTTGATTCTTGTAGAATTGCATGAGAAAATTTATGAATATCAATTATGATATTTGGATATACGTATTGTGGATTAAGAAGTCATGAAATTTTGTTTAAAGAAGTATTTGTGTATGGTATACATGATTAGGGCGTCTAAATTTTTGAAAAAATAAGGGTCGAGTCGGATGAACAAGCCGGTCCAGTGAGGCAATTTGGAGAGCTGATCGAGTTGGCTCGACCGACTCATGCAGTGGCCATAAGGTGCAAGCCGGACGAGTAAGTTAGTCGAGTGACTCAACCGACTTAACTCGTCCGACATGAATAAATGTGCATATACGAAAAAATTGTTTTTAAATTTTTTGCACCTGTGTCTTTTATCTTGAAATAGATTGATTGAAGCTTAACGTTGCCAAAGTAACCTTTTTTGTGTAGATTAGTTTATTTTGAGATAATAAGATATGTGTATTTGTTATTTATGCGATCAATGATCAGCCTAAAGGAAGGTCATTGATTGGCCAAATAGCAAACACACCTGCGAAAATAAATGTGTGATGATTATGAAATTTCCATGTAGACAACACGTCGGCCAAAAGGAAAACTGTTGTTTGACCGGATTGTTATCAACATTTGATTTCTGCATGGAGAATAACACTTACAAGTTAATGATCGGCCCAAAGGAAGGTTATTAATGTTGTGCTAGGTATCTTATTAAATGAACCCACCACTACAGTTGTATGAAAATTTATGTATTGCATTTACATGTTTGTTTTGTTTTTAACTTGTATATATGTATTGACATGAATATTAATTAGTGAGCTTACGTTATTTGTTTGTTCTCTATTTTGTTAGTTACATCTACTGCTGCTAATATCACTGCCAACATTAATTCAATTCTTGTGCTTAACGGCACAAACTTTAATAGTTGGAAAGAGAACATTATGTTAGTTTTCAGCTGCATGGATTTAGACTATGCATTAAGGAAAGAACAACCCGTTCCTCTTACGGATGCAAGTTCCACTAAGGATAAAGGGAATTTTGAGAAGTGGGATCGTTCTAATCCCCTTAGTCTAATGATGTTAAAGCACAACATTCCAGAAGCATTCTGGGGCTGTATGTCCGATGAAGTAACTGCTAAGGGTTTCCTTTCAAAAATCAAGAAAACGTTCGCTAAGAACGAAAAGGCTGAGACAAGTAAGCTTTTAGCTGACCTTGTCCATATGAGGTATAAAGGAAAAGGAAACATAAGGGAGTACATTATGGAGATGTCTAACATCGCTTCAAAACTTAAGGCATTAAAGTTAGAGCTATCTGATGACTTGCTCATGCATTTGGTACTCATATCCCTTCCTGCACACTATGGACAGTTTATAGTGAGTTATAACACTCAAAAGGATAAATGGACTCTAAATGAGCTCATTCCCCACTGTGTGCAAAAAGAGGATAGATTGAAGCGAGACAAGACTATTGAAAGTGCTCATGTGCCAACTATCTAAATGAATAACAAGCGAAAAGGGAATAAAGATAAAGATATTGCAGTGGGAACATCACAACCCAACAATCAACAAAATAGTCAGGATTAGGAATTTACTTGCTACTTTTGTAAGAAACCTGTGAAGAATGATTGTTCCCAGTACGCCGCATGGCATGTAAAGAAAGGTACATTTTTCACTTTGCTTTGTTCAAAAATTAATTTAACTTCTGTACCTAGTAATACTTGGTGGATAGATTCAGGTATTACTACTCATACAAGTATGTCTATGCATAGTTGTCTGTGATGCTGAAAGATTCATCTATGTGTGTGTTACCTAGCATGAATGGTGTTGCTAAGAGACGAAACAGGACTCTTAAGGATATGGTAAGAAGTATGATTAGTCATTCTTCTTTACCAGAATCACTATGGTGAGAGGCACTAAAGACTGCAGTATATAAACTGAACAGAGTACCTAGTAAAACGGTAGCTAAAACCCCTTATGAACTATGGTCAAGTAACAAGCCTAGCATAAAACACTTACACATTTGGGGTTGTCCAGTTGAGGCAAGGCCTTATAGGCCACATGAAAAGAAACTAAACTCAAGAACAATTAGCTGCTATTTTGTTGGGTACACTGAATAGTCAAGGGGTTTTAAGTTTTATGATCCCTTAACTAAGTCCTCTTTCGAGACGGAAAACACAAGATTTCTTAAGGATGTTGAGTTTGAGGGGGAAGATAAAGTTAGGAATGTTGTCTTTGAGGATGAATCTATTTCTCTTCCAAACATTGTTATTGACAATGATCAGCCTACTGACATTGTCCAAGATAACAATGAGGATTTCCCTGTGGACCTCCCCACTCAAAACCAGGATGTTGCTCTAGAAGAGTAAACCCAACAACCTCAAGAAGAAGTGCCACTTAGGTGAACTAGAAAAAGAAAAAAGTACAATTTCTAGTGATTACATTGTGTTTCTTCAAGAGCATGAGTTTAACATAGGGATAATATGAAGGAAAACGATATAGGCTACATGATTCATATTCAAAAATTTCTATGAACATAGCAGAAACAATCATGCAGGATCTTATGCGATTAAACATGAATAGTTAATTCAAATAACATAAAGAAGATAGTTTAATTCTAAATCATAATGAAGTTTACATACCTATTCATGTATAACGAAAAATTGAAAACTTTACCATCTCCAAGAAGATCGACGCCTAGAATATGGCTTCTACTCCTCAATTCTTGATATTCCCTTCTATGACCAAAATCTACTAAAGCAAGTTCTAGTTGTAGGACTAAAACTAAATTAAAGAAAAACTAGAATTGAGTTCCTTCAAAATATGAAGCTTACTCAAGAAAAAGAGAAGAGAGATCTCAGAAGAGATGGTACAATTTTTCAGAGTTAGGGAAGCGGTCTATTTATAGGACAAGATTTCACGCCCAAACCCGGTCCTTCAGAAACCAAGCCCGGTCGCGATGACACACAGACATTGTAACGCTTGTAAAATTAACATCCAATGCAACAAAGAATACACGACATACATTCTCAAAAGCTCGCATTATTCATATACAACATCACTTCACTCTCTTACAAAAAATCACTAAACTTACATTCATACATTTGTTTGGGAAAAAGTAGACAACACTTTATTATCCAACACATAATAGAATATAATCAAACACTAGTTGTGATCACGATCCAACGTGACCAACCATATATGTACAACCAAAACAACAAAACTTAAAAGAAGTTAACTAACAAGTATTTGGTACATAAGCTTCAAAACTACTAAAGCCAGTAAAACATAGTTTTCAAAGTTAAAAATAACCACTACTCGTGATAAATATGATCAAGCTCATTATTACCTTTCTCACGCACGTAATCCATGTCGTGAACTCATGTAACATGCATTAAAGAGGTGTGAGCTAAACATGCTCAATAAGAGAGGAATAAAAAGAAGTTTGAAAACTTTAACTCGAAAACCTTTTGAACACATTGGTAACAATATATCACATAGCAACCACATAATCACATACGCTTAACAACTTTGAAACATTCACGCTAAACAACACATCAAGTAGTTATAGCGTTACGCATTCATTAAAGCCGATATCTTATAACACCACCACAAACTCTAAACTTCTCTCGCCAGTGTGTGTACTCATGATGCACATGATCCTACGACCAATCTTACCATGGCCTTCACCGACCACACGAGAGAATGGACTAATACATAGTAGTCATACAATTTCCAGCAAGCCCTCTGCCGCCCAGCACGACACGACGCAACCATTACTAACTAGGGTTGCAACCCGACTCTTCACATCACATCGCATAACATATTCATTACCCAAAAACACATCCATTACTCATCAACATATTCATTACTCGAAAACATAATCACGCATTCGTATTATATAGAGAGATCAACAACATAGGTTACCTAATCTTAAACAAATACTTTAACAATAATTAGAGCAACATATCAATAACCAACAACAATTGAACACATTTAATAATGAAATGAATAATTAAACAACTCATAGCATATGTATAGGAACTCTCACGAACATCCGATCAAAACCACGCAAGCAGAACATCAAAAACCCTTTTTGGCGGTCTTGTAGTCTTGTTGAACAAGACCGGTAATACTGCCGCGGTCGTGTACCTTGTCTTGACAAACAAGATCAATAACACTTCCTTAAGAAAGTACCATCTTCTGGCAGTCGTGTTGAATAAGACCGGTGACACAACCATCAGAAAGCACAACAATAATACGGTCATATACCCGGTCATGTTGATATTTCTCGACAACACGTTTGCACTTTGATTTCAAGGCTAGATACATGCTTTTGGGCTCCTATTCCCATGCTAACACATATAAACACTTGTAAAAGACCATATTTAGCTTTCAACACAAAACATAACTCCATAGAAATATTCTCTAAACATTTACATAGTACATATTGTTGGCCTGAAAGTTTATAATCTTTATTTTGATAATAACAAAACATCTTAATTGTGTTTTAGAATTTGAATATTGGGTAAGGTATTCAATCCATCAACACAAAATTGTCAAGCAAGCCCACTCCAACATGAAGTCATTCAATTGGTTATATTTCATGAGGAATCAAGTTATGAAGACCCGAAGAAATAAAGTAGTTGACTTGTCGTAAAAATGGGAGTTACAAGGAAGGAGAAGTGGCGACATAAGGGGTACCGACTATTAAAATGTTGTTTGCCTAAATATGACTTGTGTAGCTCATGATCTCTCCAAAAGGTTTTTCATAAAAATTTTATTTGAAAAATATTTTCAAAAAGTCATTACAAACTCATTTTTGAAAAACAAGACTTTTTGGATTTCAAACTCTTGTGATATAAAAATCATTCTATATCTTTTTTAAAGAGTTTTTGAAAATGTTTTGGGATGTTAAAAATGCTTGAAAAGACTTTTTTAAGTGTTCTCAAAAGTTCCCAAATACTTTATTATTTAACAAATTATTTTGGGGCTCAAAAAGACCACTTTTCAGCAATTTAAGCATCTGGGCGTTACTAGCTTCATCCGGTCGACCGGATGAAGGCCACAACGCCCGGCAGAGAGCTCTGGTCTAGGCGTTACCTGCCCCATCCGGTCGACCGGATGAAGGACTCAACGACCGGATACCTTAACGGGAAAAATCTGAATTTTTTGCATTATATCCGTTTTGTGTCTAACTTTTCCCTCTTTTAAAGCCATGTTCTCTCACCATCTCAAACACCCCTCCAAGTCTTAATCTTCAGATTTCTAAGCTAATTCAAAGAACTTTTCATATCACTTTCATTGAGAAATCTTGAGCTATCTTTTTCATATCCGTGAGCATTCAAAGTTTTTTCAATTGTAATATCAAACTCAAATAGGAGTTACAATTGTCATTAATACATAATCTTTGTAATATACTCTTTCACATAGATTTAGAGAATCATTGTGAGAAGAAGTATTGTAATCCTTTGTGGACTCAAAGGAAGAGATGATAGTAGGTTAAAGCTTCACCTACACTTGAAGGAGCTTGTGTAACTCTTGTGGATTCAAGAGTAATTGTAGTTGGTTTTTTGCTTCACCAACATTTGAAGAAGCATCATAGTGAAGAGTTGTTAAATCCTAAGGGAAGGGAAGACCTTAGGTAGTGGACTAGGCCTCCGGGAGTGCGAACCACTTGAAAATCATCATGTTTGATTTCTCTTACTTTACTCTCTTTATTTTCAAGTTATTTACCTTTGTGTGGATATTGCTCATACTAAGTGTTTGATAAATGTTGTGTTATCTATTTGGGATTTATCAATAAAGTTCTAATTGCTTATCTAGTGTTAGATACCTGAGTGCTCACCAAGTGTTTGATAAATTGCGTACAAGAACTTCGAGAGTATTATCATCATTCACTATATATTATTTTCGAATCAAGAATTTTTAAATTACTTAAACTTGCCAAACAACCTAATTCACCCCCTCCCCCCTCTTAGGTTATCTAGGACCAACAAGTGGTATCAGAGCTAGTACTCTACATATAGCTTAACATCTAGTAGATGATCCATATGGCAAGCTCATCAATGTCTAATATAGTTGAAGGACAATCTTCCTCTAGACCACCATTGTTTAATGGAACAAACTATTCTTTTTGGAAAACTAGGATGAGAATTTATATTCTAGCAAATGACATAAGAATTTGGAATGTGATAAAAAAAATGGACCAACCAATCCTACTTTAACTAAAAAGGAAGGAAAACAAAGTATCACTGTCCCTAAACCGGAAAAAGACTATAATGATGATGATTTTAAAATGTGTGAAAGAAGCTATAAAGCTATGAATATGTTATATCTTGCTTTAGATTCAAATGAGTTCAACAAAATTTCCGGATGCAAAAGTGCTAAAGAAATTTGGGATCAATTAGAAGTCACATATGAGGGAACTAACCAAGTTAAAGGAACTAGAATAAACATGATTGTTCATAAATATGAAATGTTCAAAATGTATTTTGATGAAAATATTGAACATATGTTTTCTAGATTCACCGATATTGTCAATGCTCTAAAATCTCTTGGAAAAGAATATTCTAACAAAGAATTGGTAGGAAAAGTTCTCCAAAGCTTAACCGAGCCATGGGAAGCTAAAGTAACGGCTATTGAGGAAGCTAGAGACCTCAAAACTCTCACTCTTAGTGAACTTATGGGATCTCTTATGAGCCATGAGTTGAAGAAGAAGGATCAAGAAGAAGAAAAAAGAAATAACAAGAAGTCACTTGCACTTCTTACATCAAAGGCTTACTCAAGCGATAAGGAGGAAGAAAACAAAGAAGATAATGATGAGATAGCTCTTCTTACAAGGAATTTTAAGAAATTTCTCAAATTCAAAAAGGTAAGCAAAGCTCCTTATAATAAGTTTATGAACAAAGGAAGAAACAAACCAAAAGAAGAAACAAACCAAAAGAAGAAGGAAGATGTTTCAATTGTGACAAGACGGGTCACATAAAAACAAATTGTCCAAAACCAATCAAAACCAAGGGAGGAAAAGCTTTGAAAGCAACATATGTTGATGACGATGCATCAACCGGCGAAGAAAATGAAAATGAAGAAGTTGCAAACATCGTTTGTCTTATGACAAAAGAGGATGATGAGGTATGTTCTTCTTTTAATTCCAAATATTACACCTCTAGCTCATTAATTAAAAATGAATGCTCTTTTGAAGAATTACAAAATGAATTTTCAAAAATGCATGATAGTTTTGAAATTGCAATTATCAAGATATATGAACTTCAAAAGAAAAATAATACCTTAAAAGAAGAAAATAAGTTGCTTGAAAAAGATCGAAATTTTGCACATGAAAAGGCACTTAAAATTCATTTCAAAAATAATAATCTTCAAACAAAAATTGAAAAGCTTGAAAAAAAAAATCAAGGATTAAATGGATGCTTAGCAAGATTTACAAAAGGAAAAGAAAATCTTGATAAAATGCTTGGCTCACAAAAAATGGCTTTGGATAAAAGTGAATTAGGATATGAACCTTCTTCAAAACAAAAATCTCTAAAAAGTTATTTTGTAAAAGCATCATCTTTTACAAATGAAGCTTCAACATCTAAAGGATTTAAAAAAATATGCACCTATTGTGAAAAACAAGGTCCCTTAACATCACATTGTAAATTTCGAAATATGGTAGGTAGAGACTCTAAAATTCCTTCTTGGCTTAAACCAAAATGGATTATTAAATGTGTTAAAAGTCAATACTAACAATATAGGACCTAATAGAACTTGGGAACCTAAATTTTGTTTTTGTATATAGGTTACCCTAAGGATGAAGTATGAAGGAAATTGGGTCATTGATAGTCGATGTTAAAGACATATGACCGCTGATCCATCTCTTTTCTATGAGCCTATCAAAAATTACAAAGATTTTGTGAGCTTTGGAAATAATGAAAAATGTAAAATTATTGGTAAATATAGCATTGGAAATAAAAATAATATATCTATTCATGATGTGCTACTTGTGAAAGGATTGCAACATAATTTGCTTAGTGTAAGTCAACTATGTGATAATGATTATCTAGTTGAATTTAAATCATCATGTAGCACCATTTTTGACAAAAAGAAAAATATGTTGTTTATTGCAAATAGACATGAAAATGTCTATATCATTGACTTTGAAAGTATATCATGCCAAAATATTAATTGTTTAATCACAACAAATGAAAGTTCTTGGTTATGGCATAGAAGATTAGGACATATTATCATGGATCTACTTGGTAAACTTTCTCGAAAGGATCTTGTAAGAGGCCTTCCTAAGACCAAGTTTGAAAAAGATCATTTATGTGATGCATGTCAATTTGAAAAATAACATAAAGCATCTTTCAAAACCATTAGTCATGTGACTATATTAAAAGCTTTACAAAAAGTTCATATGGACCTTTTTGGACCAATGGATGTAATAAGTTTAGGAGGATCTAGATATGTTTTTGTTATTATTGATGATTATACTAGATACACAAGGGTAATGTTTCTTGCTTTCAAAAGTGATGCTTTCAATGAATTTGTAAAATTCTATAAAAGAGTGCAAAATGAGAAATGATACTACATTTCATGCATTCGTAGTGATCAAGGCACGAAATTCATAAATGCATCTTTTGTGGAATTATGTGAACAAAATGGCATTGAGCATAACTTTTTGGCTCCTAGAACTCCTCAACAAAATGGGGTTGTTGAAAGGAAAAACCGAACTCTACAAGAAATGGCAAAAACAATGTTGAAAGAAAATAATTTGCCTACATACTTTTGGGGAGAAGCTGTTAATACAGCTTGCTATGTTCTAAATAGAGTTTTAATTAGACATTCTCTCAAAAAAACTCCATATGAACTATGGAAAGGACGTACTCCAAATATCTCACATTTTAAAGTTTTTGGATGTAAATGTTTCATCTTAAATAATAAAGATCATTATGGTAAGTTTGACTCAAAATCCGACGAAGGTTTTTTTATTGGTTATTCTTCTAAAAGCAAGGTTTATCGAGTTTACAAAAAAAGAACCTCCGTAATTGAAGAATCTATGTATATTAATTTTGATGAAACTAACCCCTTTATGTCAAGAAAAGATGAAGATGATGATGTAAGCTTTCAACAAGTTGAAGAACAAGGTCAACCTATTCCGTCAAATGAAGAAGTCAATACATCCACAAGCAATCAAATTGATACTCCAATAGATGAAAAACAACCAACTTCGAATGATCAAATCATATCAATAAATCAAGATTTTTCAAAATGTTGGAAATTTGTCAAAAATCATCCAAATGATCAAATCTTTGGGTATCCATCACAAGGTGTAAGAACTCATTCCAATCTAAATACTTTTTATGAACATGTTGCTTTTATATCTCAAATTGAACCTAAGAATATAAAAGAAGCATTATTGGATGATGATTGGATTATTTCTATGCAAGAAGAGCTTAATCAATTTGAAAGAAATCAAGTTTGGACCTTAGTTGAAAGACCTAATAATTACCCGATTATTGGTACAAAATGGGTTTTCCGAAACAAACTGGATAAGTCCGGTAATATAACTAGTTATAAGGCTAGATTGGTTGCTCAAGGGTATAATCAAGAAGAAGGAACAGACTATGAAGAAACCTTTGCACCAGTAGCTCGACTTGAATCCATTTAAATGTTGCTAGCATTTGCATGTTTTATGAACTTTAAACTTTATCAAATGGATGTCAAAAGTGCTTTCTTAAATGGTTATCTTCAAGTAGAAGTTTATGTTGAACAACCACCCGGTTTTGAAAATACAAATTTATCAAGTCATGTATATAAACTTCAAAAAGCTCTTTATAGACTTAAACAAGCATCTAGGGCATGGTATGATAGATTAAGTAATTATTTACTTAGTAACAGCTTTTCTAGAGGTAAACTAGACTCTACATTATTTGTAAAAAGAAAAGCTAAAGATATCTTGCTCGTTCAAATATATGTTGATGATATTATCTTTGGTGCTACTAACGAATCTCTTTGCAAGTATTTTTCTGAATGTATGCATAAAGAATTTGAAATGAGCATGATGGGAGAATTAAATTTCTTCCTTGGACTTCAAATCAAACAAACAAAAGAAGGAATCTTCATAAATCAAGCCAAGTACATTAAGGAACTCATCAAAAAGTTTGGGCTTGAAACCGCAAAAGAAATGAGCACTCCTATGGGAATGTCAATCAAGCTTGACAAAGATGAAAAAGGTAAATCGGTTGATGAAAAATAATATCGAGGTATGATCAGAAGTCTTCTTTATTTAACTGCCTCAAGACCTGATATTATGTTTTTTGTGTGCTTATGTGCTCGTTTCCAATCTTCTCCTAGGGAATCACACTTAAATGCTGTAAAAAAGATTATTAGATACCTTAAAGGCACTATTGATTTAGGACTTCTTTACCCTAAAGGCACATCTTTTGAACTTTTGGGATATTCTGATGCCGATTATGCGGGTTGTAAAATTGATAGAAAAAGCACTAGCGGTATTTGTCAATTTCTAGGATGTGCTTTAGTCTCATTGTCTAGCAAGAAACAACATAGTGTAGCTCTTTCAACGGTTGAAGCCGAATATATAGCTATGGGTAGTTGTGTTGCACAAATTCTTTGGATGAAACAAACTTTGCTTGACTTTGGTTTAGAATATGATCGTGTGCCGATCAAATGTGATAATACAAGTGCCATAAGTCTATCAAAGAATCCAATTCAAAATTCTAGAACTAAGCATATTGAAATTCGTCATCATTTTCTAAGAGATCATGTGCAAAAAGGTGATATTGAACTTGAATTTGTCGATTCTTTGCATCAATTGGTCGACATTTGTACAAAACCGTTACATGAGAATCAATTTTGTGCCATTAGAAGAGAGTTAGAAATGCTTTGGATCACTTAAGTTTTTGAAAAATTACATTTTTTCAAGAAACAGGGGATCCTGGCGTTATTGCATTCATCCAGTCGATTGGATGAAGCATACAACGACCGGAATGCTTCACTGCCAGGCGTTACTGCCCTTATCCGGTCGACCGAATCAGGGCCCTATTGACCGGATCGCGCTGTTTGCAAAACGGGAATTGGCCTCCTTTTTCAAAAACTTTTCTACTCAACCTCAAATTCTCTAAATTCCTCTCAATCTCTTCTATTTTAACTCATTAAATTAACTATTTATTCTTTACAAATTGCTTCATATCACATAATTTTCATCAAAATCCTTGTCTTTGCATCATCAAACTCTTCAAAATATTCAAAAGAAAAGCCTTGAACTCCTTTGCTTACAAGGTGTTCGACGAATTTCCTCAAAGACATTATTTTCTTAAAAGACTTCAAATTCTCATACAGTCTCAATGGCACCACCAAGAGCTGACTCTAGGAAGTGCAAGCAAGGAGAATCTTCATCATCCGGGCCTCAAATCATTGACAATCTTAATGTCTTTCCTTAACAAAACATCTTATGGGGTAAGACCTTAGACCCTCCTATATTATTTGATGGCACTAGAATTTTGAGGATTTTCGATGATCAAGGATGGCTACCTATGCTAAGTTTTGTTAATAAGGGTTGTACCTCTTGGATTCGTGAATTTTACCATTATGCAAATCTAGACTTTAACACCATGAAATTGTAGAGCCAAGTTAAGAATAGAGTATTAGAACAAACTGCTAGTGATATTGCTAGAGCTTTCAGAATTCCAAATCAAGGAACTAAGCTTTATTCTTACAAGGGTATGCCAGAAGGCATTCATGATGATCTAGAGGCAAGAGTTGTAGCATTCCTTTGGGAAGGAACATGGGAGTCTAGCACTCAATATCCTAAGAAAAATGAAATCACCCCTGAGAAGAAGCTTCTATTCTACATCCTTCATGAAGTGATTATTTCTAGGGAAGTTAAGGATGGTTCCATTCCGAAATTCACTGCCTTGTTGATGTATCTGATGTATGAGGCAAAAAGATTCAATATTCTACACATTATTATCAACCACATCGTCCACACTAAGCAAGCAGGAAACCAACTTGCCTATAGGGTGCCCTTAACACATCTCCTTGACTCTTTGGATGTTCCCCGAGATCAAGAGTTTGAATCTATAAGTGCTAGATCTTATCTTCTAAATCATACTAGCATCTCTCGACAAAAGTTGAAGCTTCATAACAACCAAGTTCTTGATGCTTATGAGGATACAAGCGGTGATACTATTGTATTTGAATCTCTTGATATTGATCCCGATTCCTTCAGAGATCCAATGGAAAGACAAGGCACTGGTCGAGGTGGAGCTGGTAGTTCTCGAGGAGCTGGATCATCTTTCTCTTATTCCTCCACACATGATGAAATCATTGTTCGCTTGAATGCTCAAGATGTTCGTTTGGATCGTATGGAGCAGATGTAGAAAGCACTACATGATCATCATCTTGGTTCTTAGTTTGTGTTTGCCTTGCAATTTGTTCTTCAATTCATTTTCGTTTTTTTGTTTTATTTGCCTTAAGTACTCCTTTACATTCTGCATCTTATTTCTAACTTTGATTGAATAATTTTTGATTTTTTTTTTTGTCAACTTGCTTTTGTTTGTCAATTCTCTTATGACTATTTGCTCTTCTATGATCTATTGTCTATATTTTGTTTATGTCAAATAGGGGGAGAAAAAGATAATTGAAATCTAGAATCTAGCATGAAAATACTTGTGACTATACTTCTTGTGTATGATTGAATGACTACACTTCCAATATCTTTTACTTTATAATGCTATGCACCTATTCAAGGGGAGCTTACTTTTCATACGCAAGCAATTAATTCAATCAAACACAAATGCACATATTGAGGGGGAAACCTCAAATCTAGCTTGATTTTCCAATAGTTTACTATTTCATGCCCTCTAAATTTCAATGTTTTGTCATCATCAAAAAGGGGGAGATTGTTGGCCTAAAAGTTTATAATCTTTATTTTGATAATAACAAAACATCTTAATTGTGTTTTAGAATTTGAATATTGGGTATGGTATTCAATCCATCAACACAAAATTATCAAGCAAGCCCACTCCAACATGAAGTCATTCAATTGGTTATATTTCATGAGGAATCAAGTTATGAAGACACGAAGAAATGAAGTAGTTGACTCGTCGTAAAAATGGGAGTTCCAAGGAAGGAGAAGTGGCGACATAAGGTGTACCGGCTATTAAAATGTTGTTTGCCTAAATATGACTTATGTAGCTCATGATCTCTCCAAAAGGTTTTCATAAAAATTTTATTTGAAAAATATTTTCAAAAAATCATTACAAACTCATTTTTGAAAAACAAGACTTTTTTGATTTAAAACTCTTGTGATATAAAAATCATTCTATATCTTTTTTAAAGAGCTTTTGAAAATGTTTTGGGATGTTAAAAATGCTTGAAAATACTTTTTTAAGTGTCCTCAAAAGTGCCCAAATGCTTTATTATTTAACAAATTATTTTGGGGCTCAAAAAGACCACTTTTCAGCAATTTAAGCATCCGGGCATTACTAGTTTCATCCGGTCGACGGGATGAAGGCCACAACGCCCGGCAGAAAGCTCTGGTCCGGGCGTTACCTACCCCATCCGGTCGACTGGATGAAGGGCTCAACGACCAGATGGCTTAACGGAAAAAACCCGAGATTTTTGCATTATATCCGTTTTGTGTCTTACTTTTCCCTCTTTTTAAGCCATGCTCTCTCACCATCTCAAACACCTCTCCAAGCCTTAATCTTCATATTTCTAAGCTAATTCAAAGAGCTTTCATATCACTTTCATTGAGAAATCTTGAGCTATCTTTTTCATATCATTGAGCATTCAAAGTTTTTTCAATTGTAATATCAAACTCAAATAGGAGTTACAATTGTCATTAATACACAATCTTTGTAATATACTCTTTCACATAGATTGAGAAAATCATTGTGAGAAGAAGTATTGTAATCCTTTGTGGACTCAAAGGAAGAGAGGATAGTAGGTTAAAGCTTCACCTACACTTGAAGGAGCTTGTGTAACTCTTGTGGATTCAAGAGTAATTGTAGTTGGTTTTTTGCTTCACCAACATTTGAAGAAGCATCATAGTGAAGAGTTGTTAAATCCTAAGGGAAGGGAAGACCTTAGGTGGTGGACTAGGCCTCCGGGAGTGTGAACCACTTGAAGATCATCGTGTTTGATTTCTGTTACTTTACTCTCTTTATTTTCAAGTTATTTACCTTCGTGTGGATATTGCTCATACTAAGTGTTTGATAAATGTTATGTTATCTATTTGGGATTTATCTCTAAAGTTCTAATTGCTTATCTAGTGTTATATACCTGAGTATTCACCAAGTGTTTGATAAATTGCGTACAAGAACTTCTAGAGTATTATCATCTTTCACTATATATTATTTTCGAATCAAGAAATTTTAAATTGCTTAAACTTGTCAAACAACCTAATTCACCCCTCATCTAAGGTTATCTAGGACCAACACATATACATGTCATTCCATACATACCATAAAACAAGCACTAAAATAGTTATTCTTGCATTACATGTAACTTTCAAGCGCAAAATAAGTTTATAAGCATATTCAACATGATCTTTACATAGAGTACAAGAAATCCTTCACCTTAGATGTTTACAGATGCTAGAAGATGTAAGGAACAAGAAATCTAGAAATAAACTTGAGCAAAAACCATTTCTAAATGCCTCAAAATGCAAGTTTTTCCTTCCAAAATGCCAAAACTCCAAAAATAGAAATATATTCTCTCTCTCTCTCTCTCTTTCCTCTTGGCCGTCCAGAGCTCTTTCTTCCTCTTGAATTTGCTAAATTTTGCTTCTATGAGGTCAAATAGAGTCA
Source organism: Ehretia macrophylla (assembly GCA_037974665.1). NCBI lineage: Eukaryota > Viridiplantae > Streptophyta > Magnoliopsida > Boraginales > Ehretiaceae > Ehretia > Ehretia macrophylla. Next base: position 37,403,937 of record CM075780.1, on the reverse strand, counting down.
AATGCTAGGTTAAAATGAGTCAAAATATCCTACAAGCCAAAAATGACTTAGTTGCCCTTGCTATCTTGTTTTAATTGCAATTATACCAGGGTAGGAAATATTCATTAGTGCAAAGACCATATTTCCCCTCAATTCATGCATAAATTACAAGTTAACCTTCCTAGGCAACCATAGATGAAATGTAATTCAAATCAAATTTAAATGCAAATCCAAATGTACAAGCAGATTTCAATGAAAAATTAGGTAATTTAGATGCACATATTATTTCAAATAGCATTTAAAATAGATAAATGCACAAATAGATGAAATGAAAATTCTCGAGTCTCACATCCTTCCCCCTTTAGGACAATTTCGACCTCGAAATTCTTACTTTCTCCATTGAACAAGTTTGGATACTGCTGTTCAATCTGATCCCGCCTTTCCTAAGTAGCCTCCTCAATCCCATGATGAAGCCACAAGACTTTAACTATCGGAATCATTTTCAAACGCAGTTCCCCAACTGACTGATTCAGAATACGAATAGGCTACTTCTCATAAGTCAAATCCACACTAAGCTGTAACAGCTTTGCCTCAAGAACATGTGAAGGATCTGGATTATACTTTCATAGCATAGACACATGAAAGACATCATGAACCTTTGACAAACTCGGCAGTAAAGCCAATCGATAAGCTAACTTGCCAACTCTGCCAATGATCTCAAACGGTCCTACATACCTCGGACTCAGCTTTGTACCTTTACCATACCGAACAATACCTTTGCAAGGAGAGATCTTCAAGAAAACCCGATCACCGGCCTCAAACTCCAAATTATGTCTTCTCCTATCGGCATAACTCTTCTGCCTACTCTGAGTTGTAAGCATCCTCTGACGAATAAAACGGATATTCTCAATGGTATTCACAAGCTCTGGCATCAAATCTGGATCAATAACCTTCATCTCCTTAACCTCATCCCAATACAACGGAGACCTACACTTACGACCATACAATACCTCGTACGGAGCCATCCCAATAGTCGATTGATAACTATTGTTATAAGCAAACTCTGCCAATGGTAAGTGTTTCTCCCAACTCTTCCCGAAGTCCATAACATAAGCCCTTAATATATCTTCGAGAATTTGAATCGTCCTCTCTGATGCCCATCTGACTTAGGATGATAAGTTGTGCTAAAGCTCAAATTAGTACCCAATGTTTCCTGTAGCCGCTGCCAGAATTTGGAAGTAAACTGTGAATCCTTATCTGATACTATGCTAACTAGAACCCCGTGAAGTCTCACGATGTTAACAATATACAAGTCTGCCAACTTCTCAAGACTATCTTGCTTATTCTTTGCAATAAAGTGAGAAGTCTTGGTTAACCAATCAACCACAACCCATACTGCATCATAATCCCTTGGTGATCTCGGCAAATCTGTGAAAAAGTCCATCATCACATGTTCCCACTTCTAATGGGGAATCATCAATGGTTGTAGCAAACTTACCAGTCATTGATGCTCTACTTTGACCCTTTGACAAGTCAAACACCGAGATACAAATTCTGCTACATCCCTCCTCATGTTGTTCCACCAATAATGTTATTTCAAGTCCTTGTACATCTTGTTTCCGCCCGGATGGAAAGTGTACTTAGAGTTATGTGCTTTCTCTAAAACTTCCCTCTTCAAATTCCATTTATTCGGAACACAAACTCGGCCACGAAACCGCAACATATCATCCCCGTGTAACTTAAAATCAGGCTTACCCTCAGAGATCTTCTAAGCCGTTGATCTAACTGTTGAGCTTCTTGGAATTGTGACAACAACAACGATTGAATCTGTAAGTTTACAAACAAAATACTCACTTGAGTCAACTCCGACTTCCACATACTTGCCTTCTCTAGTAATTCCCATTCTTTGACCGCCATATAAGCAATACTAGCCTTCCAGCTAAGGGCGTCTACTACTACATTCACATTTCCTAGCACATAGTTAATTGAGCAATTATAATCATCAAGTAGCTTCATCCATCGTCTTTGCCTCATGTTCAATTCCTTTTGAGAAAACAAGTATTTTAAACTCTTATGGTCCGTAAATATTTCAAACCTGCTTCCCCAAAGATAATGGTGCAACTTTTTCAAAGCAAACACAAAAGCTGCCAACTCTAAATCATGAGTTGGATAATTGCCCTCATATTGCTTTAACTTCCGAGAGGCATAAGCAATCACCCAACCATTCTGCATTAAAACACAACCCAAACATTCTTTAGAAGCGTCATTGTAGATAACAAAGTTCTGACTCCCTTCTGGCAATGCAAGAACTAGGGTTGAAGTTAAACTCTTCTTCAATCCCTGGAAACTATCTTCACAATTCTCATTCCAATCGAAAGTAGTACTCTTCTGGGTTAGCTCAGTGAAAGGCCCTGCAACCTTTGAAAAGTCTTTCACGAACCTGTGGTAATAACCCGTCAAATGAGAAAGCTACGACCTCTGTTACATTCTCTGGCCTTCTCCATGATGAAACAACCTCAACCTTAGTAGGATCCACCATGATACATTCGTTTGGGCAAAAGTAGACAAAACTTTCTTATCCAACGCATAATAGAATATAATCATATGCTAGTTGTGATCACGATCCAAAGTGACCAACCATATATGTACAACCAAAACAACTAGACTTAAAAAGAGTTAATTAACATGTATTTGGTACATAAGCTTCAAAACTACTAAAGCCAGTAAAACATAGCTTTCAAAGTTAAAAATAACCACTACTCATGATAAACATGATCAAGCTCATTATTGCCTTCCTCACGCACGTAATCCATGTCGTGAACTCCTGTAACATGCATTAGAGAGGTGTTAGCTAAATAGGCTCAGTGAGAGAGGAATTAAAAGAAGTTTAAAAACTTTAACTCGAAAACCTTTTGAACATATGGGTAACAACATATCACATAGCAACCACATAATCTCATACGCTTAACAACTTTGAAACATTCACTTAAACAACACATCAAGAAGTTACCACTTTACACATTCGTTGAAACTGACACCTTATAATACCACCACAAACTCTAAACTTATCTCGCCGGTGTGTGTATTCATGATGTACACGATCTTACGATCAATCTCACCATGGCATTCATCAACCACACGAGAGCATGGACTAGTACATAGTAATCATGTAATTACTGGCAAGCCCTCTGCCGCCCAACACGACACAACTCTACCATGATTGACTAGGGTTGCAACCCGACTCTTCACATCACATCGCATAACATATTCATTACCTAACAATACATCCATTGCTCATCAACACATTCATTACTCAAAAACATAATCATGCATTTGCATCATATATAGAGATCAACAACATAGGTTACCTAATCTTAAACAAATACTTTAACAATAATTAGAGCAACATATCAATAACCAACAACAATTGAACACATTTAGTAATGAAATGAATAATTAAACAACTCATAGCGTGCGTATAGTAACTCTCACGAACACCTATCGAAACCACGCAACCGGAACATCAAAAACCCTTTTTGGCAGTCTTGTACCCGGTCGTGTTTGAACAAGACCGGTAACACTACCGCAGTCGTGTACCCAGTCTTGCTGAACAAGACCAGTAACACTTCCGTTAGAAAGCACCCTCTTTTGGCAATCGTGTATACGGTCGTGTTGAACAAGACCGGTAACACAACCGTCAGAGAGCACAAAAATAATATGGTCGTGTTCAACACGATCGGTAATACTTTTGCTCGTAACATTTCTCTATAACACATTTGCACTTTGATTTCAAGGTTAGATACATGCGTTTGCGCTCTTATTCCCATGCTAACACATATAAGCACTTATAAAAGACCATATTTAGTTTTCAATACAAGACATAATTCCATAGAAATATTCTCTAAACATTCATATAGTACATATACATGTCATTCCATACATACCATAAAACAAGCATTAAAATAGCTATTCTTGCATTACACGTAACTTTCAAGCACAAAACAAGTTTATAAGCATATTCAACATGATCTTCACATAGAGTATAAGAAAGCCCTCGCCTTAGATGTTTATAGATGCTAAAAGATGGAAGGAACAAGAAAGCTAGAAAAAAACTTGAGCAAAAGCCACTTCTAAATGCCTCAAAATGCAAGCCTTTCCTTCCAAGATGCCAAAACTCCAAAAACAGAAATATCTTCTCTCTCTCTCTCCCCTCTTGGCCACCCAAAGCTCTTTCTGTCTCTTGAATTTGCTAAATTTTGCTTATATGAGGTCAAATGGAGTCAAATGCTAGGTTAAAATGAGTCAAAATATCCTACAAACCAAAAATGACTAAGTTGCCCTTGTTATCTTGTTTTAATTGCAATTATTCCAAGCTAGGAGATATTCATTAGTGCAAAGACCACATTGCCCCTCAATTCATGCATAAATTAAAAGTTAAACTTCCTAGGCAACGATAAATGAAATGTAATTCAAATCAAAGTTAAATGCAAATCCAAATGTATAAGTAGATTTCAATGACAAATTAGGTAATTTAGATGCACATATTATTTCAAATAGCATTTAAAATAGATAAATGCACAAATAGATGAAATGAAAATTCTTGGGTCTCACACAAGAGTGTGAGAAAAGATCTTTAGAAAATCAATGTGATTTTGGACTGCAAGAATCCTATTTTTTCTCTACAATTAATTTTCCTAATTTTCGTCTACCTTGACTGATTTTTCCTTTTCCTGGTTCGCCCCTGGGCCCACGTGACCTTCTTGGTTCGTAAGCTAGGATCCTGGCTTAGCCAGTGTGCTCTAATTAATTAATTTGGTATTTATTTAATTTAATTTCAGCCAATAATTAAAAATAGAAATACATTTTCTACAAAATAGAAAGCCTATTTTTAATATTTAATTACCAATAAATTAAATACTCTCTCTACAAATTAAATATTGCTTATAAGATAATTTGGCTAGAATGGGGACTAAAGACATATTTATCCTTTCTTTAGGAATAAATAAAATATTATGCTAGTCCCCTAGAAATATTTTATTATTCTAATCTTAGTCTATTCCACTATAAGACTATAGTTATACTAGAGGATAAATATTGTATTGAACAGAAAATAGCCTTACGCCCAACTAAGTGATGAAATGACCAAACTGCCCCTCAATACTCACTCGTAGTCAAGACAGGTTCCATAGTGTACTATCACCTCTTGAGCTACATCTTAAACTCCTTATAAACTTTAATCCACAATCCAACCATCCTCCGGGAGTTATCCACTTATTCAAGAGAGCTACCCCTTAAGTGTAACATCCAGTACATATCCTATACTACTATGCATAGATTCAGGATGATCTAGCTTGGATCATTCTAAGGGAACGATTAATGTATAGATTCCTTATTGTATATGCATATCCCTTCTAGTCAAATCCTATACACCTAAACCACAGAGTTAGTGACCTAAGCATTTAGACCACACCCATAATGGCTCAAAGTACAAGCACTTGCCTTCGTCGGTTCATCCACACATGCTCAAAATTAAGAACAATGGCCCACATAGAAGCTCTATAGGTATAGGTGAACTCTTTCTTTGATAGTACGTATTTAGAGTTCACACCTACAGGGTCCGTCCAATGCATACACATGCCATGATCAAGGCAAATCACCCTACTCTAAAGGGAACTTATTCCACTATGACTTTTACCATAGTAAAGCGTCCAACTTTACTACTTAGCATGGACATAATTACTCTGTTTAACAAGTGACCATGACCTAGACCTTTTGTGTCTAACCACCACGCACCTAAGTTACCAATTGAAGCAAGGACCTCATATACACACACATATATATATATATATATATATATATATATATATATATATATATATATATATATATATACAGTTATTCACATAACAAACGAGAAAAAAAATATGCTCATATAATAAGATGACATTTTAATTATCAATTGCAAATATTCATTTACAGAAATGACAAGTGTTAATGGTCTTTTGGGCATCCTATTCCCAACACAATGGAGGATGATCCAATCAACTTCCAACAAGTCAAACAAAGTGCCAATTGTCAAAAGTGGATCGATGCCATGAATGAAGAGATAAAGTCCATGAAGGACAATGATGTTTAGGATCTCGTCAAGTTGCTTGAAGGTGCGAAGCCCATTAGTTGTAAATGGATGTTTAAAACCAAACGGGATTCCAAGGGCAATATTGAGATATATAAGTGCGTCTAGTCATTAAGGGTTTCACTCAGAAGGAAGACATTGACTATAAAGAGAATTTTTCTCCAATTTCTATGAAAGACTCTTTTAGAACAATAATGGCATTTATGGCTCATTTTGATTTAGAGCTACATTAGATGGACATTAAGACGGCTTTTCTCAATGGTGACATTGAGGAAACCATTTACATGGTGCAGCCAGAAAACTTTATCTTAGGTGACTCGAAGTCTATGGTTTGTAAACTCAAGAAGTCCATTTACGGTCTCAAGATAGAAACCCAGGATTTGATCCAGGAAGAAGTCTGTTCAACAAGAATCGATTGCTTCACCACAGATATGCAAGTCTTTAAGGACTATTCATCCCCCCACGAGATATAGCTACTTACATAGCCAGGGACAAGAGTTGTTCATGATAGATGATGGTGATCATGTTGATGATCCCTTAACCTACGAGAAAGCTATTTCAGATAGGGACTCAGGTAAATGGCTTGAAGCCATGAAATCTAAAATGGATTCAATGCACACCAATCAAGTTTGGAATCTTGTAGACCTACCTGAAGGTATTGTACCTATAGGTTGCAAATGGGTATATAAGAGAAAGAGATGTGCAGATGAGAAGGTGGAGACTTTCAAAGCGAGATTAGTAGCAAAAGGTTACCATAAAAAACAAATAGTTGACTATGAGGAAACCTTCTCACCAGTAGCAATGCTCAAATCTATTAGGATTTTATTAGTTATAGCTGCACATTACGATTATGAAATATGGCAAATGGATGTCAAAATGGCTTTTCTTAATGGCTTCATTGAAGAAGACATTTATATGGAACAGCCAAAGGGTTTTGAGTCCATAGGTAAAAGTCACAAAGTGTGTAAGCTGAAGAGATCCATTTATGGACTCAAGCAAGCCTCGAGGAGTTAGAACCTACGTTTTGATGAGGTTATTAAAACATTTGGCTACATTAAGAATGAAGACAAACCTTGTGTTTACAAGAAAGTCAGCAACAAAGCAGTTACGTTCTTCATCTTGTATGTAGATGACACACTATTGATAGGGAATGACATAAGCATGATGTCATCTATCAAGGTCTGGTTATCAGGGACATTCTCAATGAAGGACTTGGGAAAAGCAACCTATATCCTAGGAATTCGAATCTATAGGGATAGATCGAAGGGATTGATAAGTCTCTCCCAGAGTGCGTACATAGATAAGGTGTTAAAGAGGTTTAATATGCAAGATTCTAAAAAGGGGTTGTTACCTTTTAAACATGGCATTCATTTCTCAAGGGCTATGAGTCCTAAAACAGCTGAAGAAAGAGAAAGAATGAATATGATTCCATATGCTTCGGCTATTGGAAGCCTTATGTATGTCATGCTATGTACTAGGCCTGATATTGCACATATTATAAGTATTACAAGCATATATCAGTCAGATCCAGGTGAGGAACACTGGATAACCGTCAAGAACATCCTGAAATACCTAAATAGGACTAAGGATATGGTCTTGGTATATGGAACAGGGGAATTGAAATCGAGGGCTTTATTGACTCGGATTTTCAGTCTGATGTAGATGATAACAAATCCACGTCAATATTCATTTTCGTTTGTAATGGACGAGTAGTCAGTTTGAAGAGTTCCAAATAGAGTACGACTGTAGATTCCACTAGTAAAGCCGAATACATTGTAGCATCAGATGTAGCAAAATAGACAATTTGGATCAAGAAGTTCATCTCGGAATTTGGAGTGGTTCCTTCCATTGAGGTCGCAATGCCTTTACACTGTGATAATAATGGAGCAATAGCGCAAGCTAAGGAACCAAGGTCTCACCAGAAATTCAAACATGTTGAAAGGCGCTACCACTTTATCCGAGAAATTATGGGAAGAAGTGACATAGTGATGCAGAAAGTAGCATCAACAGATAACATTGTTGATCCGTTGACCAAGGCTTTGACCAAGCAGTCTTTGGATCGGCACTTAAAAGGGATGGGTATGAGATACCATTCAGATTGGCTTTAGTGCAAGTGGTGGAGTGTTAGGAAAAATGCCCTAAAAGCCAATAAATTGTAATTTTAGAATTATGGATAATGTATTATTTATTTTATTAATTGCGGATAGTTTATTTATTTATTAATATGTTTTAATTAAATTAATAAAAGTCCTTAAAATACTATTTATAAATTCTATCCTTAGGATTAAGGATATGAGTGACGAAATCTATATTCACAAATATGTTCTAAAAATTGTCCCTGATCATAGGATAAATTAATTGAGCGTTAGTTTATCCGATAGATCGGATTACAGTCTACTAATCAAAATAATATGAGATATTAAATTGAGTGATTAGTCTCATATCGTTATAGTAGATGTATAAGTACTTGTTGCAAACAAGTGACTGGACTTGACCACCAATACAATGAATTACATGGATTGGTCAATAATTCATTGTATTATGTAATTATGCGATTAATCCTCAAACCTAAGACACCACCAATTATCTCATGATCAGGAATACCATAATTTACTGGTACAATTAAGCTAGTCCTAATCACGGATCAGATAATATATTTAATGGTTATGATCTATTTTGTCGTGAAAATATGTGTGTGTAGATACATGAGCTTTCAATTGGGAATCTTATGCAATCTGTTATTAAGTAAATAGAAATCATTGGCCAAGGTGGAATAGTAGAAGCCATTCCACAGATTATTCATTAGTTACTAATTAAATATATTTTAGCATATGATCGAGTAATAGAGTTTGACGACCCAATCCATGACTTTGGCTCAATCGGGATAATTAAGACAATAAGATTTGATAGCACATAAATTACTAAATGGATTCGTAAACTTGCACTGCATCTTAATTGGGTTATCGCGATATACTGTTAAGTGTCACTCGCGATTTGTGAATTAATTAGAAAGGAGTTCTAATTTAATTAATTAGTAGAATTAATTATTCGTTATTGATTAATTATGAATCCAAGAGGTCACACACAAAAAGAATTTGTAAATTAATTGGATTAGAGAAAAGATTAAATTAACTTTAGGATCGTCTTAAATATTAATTTAATTGGGCTCATATAATTAGATGGTGATCTGGTTATTATGAGGTCTAAGACTAGTTAAATAAGACCAATCGACATATGACCCTAGATCATGTGTGACTCCTATATATAGTATTCTGACATATAAAGAGCTAGCACACTTTTTCTAAAGCCAGAATAAAATATAGGATTTCTCTAAGAACTCTAGTGGGGGTGAAATCCAGTGCATTGCACGGATTCCGTGTAGGCTAATCTTGGAGGCTTCACATGTAGGAAGCTCGTCTCAGATTCTACAGTAATCTTTGCGTCAAGAGGTAATTCTAAAACTACTATTTAAATTTAATTAGATTAAATTTATTATCTATTATAAAATCTGCGTTAATAACCATAAACGGATACATGAGAATATTCTGCTGCATTAATTAATTTTAATTATCATGTATGTTTCTCAACACACCGCTCTACCACGGAACTTATAATATTGAAATGAATATAATGTGGTTATACTTAAAATGAGTTTTTCGTCATCAATCAAAGAAAGAAAATAGTAGCTCAGTTGTGAATAATAGGAGAAAGGATTCAATCGGTACCAACAATAGAAAGATTAATATTTATGCAACAATCAGTGCAAATTTCTCTTTCTAAAACTATTGATACAATATCAACAAAGCACATCTTCAATGATGTAATATGATTCAAGCTTCCCTTAAACAATGGGCCTCTCAATGAACAATCTTGGGCATTCAAGCGGCCCAAAATAAGCATGGCCATTAGATGCATTTTATCAGCAAACCTCGTTTAAGCCTCTTGTGGTTCCTTGTCATTTGCGGTTGCAATTACATTTTTTATTTTTAATTTCGACCTAGAGGATACTTTTTGTTGTGGTATGTCTTCTCATTTTGGTACTTTGACCAATCTTTGAAACTTTGAAAAATTAGAAATTAATAAAACCACTTACTTACCTAACCAAAAAAAAAAGAAAAAAGATTACAATGTCTACAAAGACATTCAAACATTTTTTTTATGTTAGTTTTTGGCATTATTTTTATGTTCGTTTTTTGTAATTTACTTTGGAATTTATTTTAAAGATAAATATATTTCAAATTTATTTTAAAATAAATATCAAAAATAAATAAATAAATAAATAAACTACTGAGAGTTAAATCCTTTTTATTTTGCAATAATAAAATAAACTATTACACTTTTTCCTATAAATATACGAATTGTTATGGCATAGAAACAATTAAAAAAAAAGTTTCTCCCAGAACATACACGCACTCTTATTTGCATTGTCATAGAGATTGAATTCTACTTGAATCGATCCATTGCATTTTGTAATTTGAAACGCTTGCAAGATGAAAACCGTTGTATACTAGAAGACTTGCATCGGTGAACATAAACATCATAGTAGAGAAATAAAAGTCTTAAAGAGACCCAATTAAATTAACATTCTTGTTAGTGGCAAATAATCTTAAGAGGGAGGTAAATTTAGATTATATATAGCACAGTATTTTTATTTAAAATTTTTACTGTAACACACAAAAACCTTTTTGAGACAATTTATTATACACTTTCTATTGATCGCTTGATAAGAGATATTATGATGAATAAAATCATACACAGATAATTACTCTAAACAATATATATGACAATGAATGTAAATAGAGTAAAGAAAGAAATCAAACTTTATATTTTCAAGTGGTTTGAACTCCCAAGGCCTACTCCACTATCTAATGTCTCATCCCTTAGGATTTCACATAACCTCCATTAGTTGATGCTTCTTCAAATGTTAGTGAAGTACAAACCAACTTACAACAATCCTCTCTTGAGCCTAGAAGAAAAACACAAGCTTCTTCAAATGTATGTGAAGTTCTAACATGTTATCCCTTTTCCTTTCTCGGAGCTTCTAGAACTCTTTAGAATTGTATAGATATTTATAGCGAGATTTGATTGATTGATTGCAATTACCATAATTAGGGGATATGATTGATTGTCAATATCGCTTGATTCATGTAGAATAATCTAGAATGTAATTATAGCTGTTAGATCAAAACGATTCTAGCCATTTATTGGACTAGAAAGATTTATAAATAGTGGTAGCCTTAGTTGTACCAACACACAAGAGATTGTAGCATTCTCAAACAATAAACTACATTCTTTCAAACTCTCTCTCATTCTCTCTTAGACAAAAGGGTTAAGTTTAGTGGGATCAACCCTCACTTGAGACCTAAATGGTCTTGAGTTCGAGTCAACTAGAAGTAGTAAGGAACCACTGTTGATCCCCTTTAGAAAAAAATAGAAAAAAAAAATTATCTTCCACATTTTTATTTGCACCTTGCAAGTTCTCCATTTTCTTACATTGATGTTTGATGTTTTCTTAGGCTAACTTAGGGTCTGTTTGGCCAAGCTTTCCCTCTCCAATATACCAATTTCAATACACTATCACTCTCTTTCAACATATGTATTCTTGTATGAATAATGATCAAAAGTTATCGAGATATTATCAAAAGTTTTTTTTTTTTGAGTGGTTAACAAATTAAATTTCTATCTTGGAGTTCTTGAGTGTTCGGACCATGTTATTGATTTAATCAGAAGCCAATTTCAATATAGTAACACTCTTTCAACATATGTATTCCTATATGAATAATGATCAAAAGTTATTGAGATATTATCAAAAGTTTTTTTTTTTTGAGTGGTTGACAGATTAAATTTCTATCCTAGAATTTTATTCTTGAGTGTCCAGAACACGTTATTGATTTAATCAAAAGCCAACTGGTGGAAATTCATTACTCAAAATAAAGATATAATGCAATAACCATTCTTCACAAGATACGAAAATGGAGGGTGTTAGCCTACAAATGCAACATTCAAATTGTTTCAATAATCTCATACCAAATTGTTCATTCAAATTGTTTCAATAATCTCATACCAAATTGTTTCTTTTGCATTTTTATGATGAAGGACTCACTCTATTTTATAAATCTCATGGTGCAATAAAGCACTAGAACGCATATTTCAAGTTAGTCAAAAGCCAAGAATTTGTGATAGGAGTACATAAATTCAAACTCGAGAGCTTTAATCACAACGACCCTTCAATACATAGTTTGTCATTCAAAAATGTGATGATCTTTTGCGCAGGATAATCATCTATGCTCACCATGCACTTGGATTACAAATTGAGCTTTTTCACTACCGCTTCGCCTAGGTCCTACACCTACCACAAATTTAATCAATCTTCAATTGGACAAAGAAGAGAAATTAATTGATTACATTTCTACCATTATTATGATATTACATATTCCAATTTGCTTAAGGGCATTGTGTCATAACCGTCAAGGTGAAGTAAAATGAGCGGAGCGGCATATTGTATACAACAGGTCAATCAAAACCAACCATTGATATGCTACTAAATCTAGAAAGAACAATAAATAAATAGATCAATAAGATGGTCAAAGACACGTATAGTCAACTTGGTGCTTAAGTCAAAAACCAAATCAACATTTATCCCATAAGATAAGGTCGGTTGGAGTTGACTCTCAAGTGCTATTCATAATATGTTAGCGTTTTTTGGTCAGAGTCCGGATCAATTAATTTGCGAGGTGTTTCCCATAATTTGGTCTCAAGAGCCAACTCCCAGAGCTCCACAAGCCCGCGCTCAACTGTTACACGAAGGTCAAACGATATGAAACTTACGACGATTTCCAAATGCTCAGAGATTATATGGTTAGCAGCATGTATACTATGAACACATTTTCAAATCTAATGCAGGTATATATGGGCATTTTAAATTGAAAGAAGCACAAATAGAGAGCGTGCAGAGAGAGAACCATCAACTGCATCATGTGATGTAGGTGGTCGAGAGCCTTGGTTGATCCAGAACTGCAATCGCTATTCTGCAATATCGGGTTCCAAACCATGATTTTTTGCTCTCCTCCAAAAGTAAGTTAACCAAGCCTGCAGTAGGATGATAACAAGTAAACAAGTTTTCGACTTAACTTAATAATGAAAAAAAGTAAAATAAACCATTTGGATTATGAGATCAGAAAGCGTGAAAAAACCAATGGATGGAAAGCAAAGAAATGCAGAGCATGTTCCGCAAGAGGGGTGATGACTATACAAAAGTTTGTCTTTGCTTGAGATGACATCCGACTATATTAAATAACAAGTAATTACTGAGGTACACTTCCTCAGAGACCTAGGAAGCAAATAATGATACGCTGTCGAACCATTTGTCGATAGACACCTTAAAAGATGGAAGTATAGGCATATGATAACCTAATCATCTGGAAAGTGGTTGCGACTCAACGCTAAGGATTTATATAGTTGGGTGTTCTATATCATCTTACCATTGTGACAAAAATATGTGTACCTGCCTTTTGCGGGTTATTATGCTAGTTTTTGCTTAATCCAATCAGAAGATCACTTTGTTTTTTTGTTTTTTTTGTTTTTGGCTAGGTCAGAAGATCACATTTGTTGTCAAGAATGTGCACTAAACACACGAATACTAGGATATCCCCACGATGAGTGTATGATTCAAGAAATCAAATGTTCTTTCATCCAACCATTATCTTCAATTGTAATCCACCAAGATAAATAACAAATTGCAGTGTATCTTTCACAATCTTGAACATACAAGAACCTTTGTGGAGTGCCTTCTCCCCAAATCTCTGCAACTAGGAATTTAAGTTTCTGTTATCGGTTCCAAATCCCTTTAATCTTTTTCAAACTTCACTTTTTCCCTACTTTTGAACTTCTCTTTCTTTTATTTCCTTTCTCTTTCGGCAACCTGTCATGAACACTATTTCTTTGCAGAAATTTACTCCTTGACATGCCTCATAGAGTTGTTGGTGAAACTGACACTAGAAAGAACCCACTATACACAGGTCGTGCTTCTTTACTGACCTAAAACATTTCATTGAACATGCTCTGACGGTTAGTTCTATGCTTGTATTTTGCATTGATCACTATATGGCTTAGCTGACTAGGATCGAGGGTAAATGATTTCTCCATGAATTCTAACTATGAATGTATTTAGTCCTTGGTTCTTGTATATTTGTCCTGCCTATAATAATTGACATGCCAAATTCTACATATCACAGTTGCTGTCTTATAATGCGGTGCAGTGACAGGTGTTACATCAATAGTCTTCGATCGAGGGTAAATGATTTCTCCATGAATTCTAACTATGAATGTATTTAGTCCTTGGTTCTTGTATATTTGTCCTGCCTATAATAATTGACATGCCAAATTCTACATATCACAGTTGCTGTCTTATAATGCGGTGCAGTGACAGGTGTTACATCAATAGTCTTCGATAGAAGGGGTGTAAGGGTCTTAAGCTCTAATGTCTTTCCAGATAATTTTTCTCAAATAATTTAATGGTATCAGTTGTATAACCAAATATGGTTTCTGTAAGTGGAACGAAAATTCGGAATTGTTACATCCACCATTTCATATAGGAATAAAGGTGCTCTTGGCTCAACAGCGTTTGTTCTGTTTTACAAGAACTCACTGGTTGCATTTTTTCTCTGAGAGGCCAGTTAAAGAGATAGACAAACCTTGCCGAGGAAAGAGGATCGAGTTGTGTAGCCCCTAGGTATTCTCTACCACCAGGCTGCTGACATTGCTAAATGCTACACGTCGAAGCAAGCTTTCTCCAAAACCACAGATGCGGAAGTGGCTAGAGAATGTCAATGGTCTACTCTCTCTTATAGTCCATTTTATGAGTCAGCCTAAACTTGAGCTCTCTCTAAAGTGATGAAAGCGAAAAATACTTGTAGCTTCTTCAATTGACTCAATCATATTTCTAAGGGGTAAAAACCATCCAAGTCCCTAACTTTTTGATCTTGAGACAATTAGGTCCCTCAGTTATTTTTTTTCTCTTCTCAAGGCCATACAAACTAACCTTGTTAATATAGCTTAAAGGTCAAATAGTCAACCACGTAAAAATCCTATTTTACCCTTCCAATCCATCTTCCCCAAAACACAACCCCACCACACTGACTACTGTTCACACAACCAACACAAACACATAAACACATACGGCCACTCACACAAACACACACATAAAACACTATATAAAATACAGTTTAAGAAAAACGTTTTAATCTTTGGTCAATAGCGCCCAAGGGGATGATTGATGAAGTAAAAAAGATTAAAAGAAATTAGATCAAACATAACTACAGCTCTTTGTAACATTTTGTCGAACAACTTAGCTACAGTTGGAGAGGACGGCTATAATCTTCCTCAAATCGATGAATTCTTTATTTAGCACCAAAAAGAAAAAGCTTACGATTCCAAAACCAACACAAACCCAAAGTTAATCCTATATGATTCTCCATTTTTAGTTCCATTTTCAAGCCCAAAGCCAATCCAAAAGTTGCGTTCTGCATTTTTGTTGCTTAAAAATATATATTTTGCTAATTGTGCATCTTTGTGGCCGTGTGTGCGCATGTGTATGGCCGTTTATGTGTGTGTGGCCGTGTTGAGTGAACGGTGGTATGTGGTGTGGTTAGGGTGGGTTTTGGGGAAGATTGATTGAAAGGGTAAAATGGGGTTTTTGTTTGGTTAATTATTTGACTGTTAAGCAATTTTAACGGGGTAAATTTGTATGGACTTGAGAAGATAAAAAAAATAACTGAAGGACCTGATTGTCCCAAGACCAAAAAGTTAGGGACTTAGATGGCTTTTACCCTATTTCTAAGCAGGAGCAAAATCTATAAGGCCAACTCCAACAGCTTCTCTATTCTGTTTTTCTACATGTAGATATTTTGAACAATTTCTCTACATTTACAGATTCTCTATTTTAGTTTTACTCCAATCGCTTCTCTATATTTACTCAATCTCTGTTTTTAGAGAATCTCTATTTCAATTTCACTCCATCAGCTTCTCTATTTCAGTTTCATTCCAACAACTTCTCTACATTTACTCAATCTTTATTTTTAGAGAATTTGTAGATGATCTTTACATGTGGAGATGCTGAATTCAATTGTAGAGATTCTCTACAAGTTCTCTACATTGTAGAGACTTTGTAGAGATGCTGCTGGAGACAAAAATCTCTAAAAGCATCTCCACATGTAGAGATTTTGACATTTTACATATGCTGCTGGAGTTGGCCTAAGATCCACATTGGGCTCCCGTTGGCATATATTTCATACTTCTGTTGATTCCTCAAGTTTGCTTATCATTTTATTTGGTGTTGCATCCTCAGATTCTCTTGGTCTACTTCTTTCCCTTCAACTAGAAATTGCTCAGCCTAGATAGTTTGAAAATAACAGATGCCTGCTTGTCCAACATGCTCAACTAGCATTATTTTCTCTCTTATGCAATGCTTTCTATACGTTAATTGCAAATGTTAATATTGCAGCTAATAAAAATCATGAAGAATACTACACGTTTCATCCCTTTCTCCTTAAATAGAAGATATACTGCTAGTCATATCATGCTAGAAGGCCAACACCTTTTCATTCCCAATTCTGGAGGCGTGCACTTAATAAACATTAAGGTTCACTTCACCGGAGGAATCATTTTCCTGAAACTACACATTTCTAACCCACTAAACATCAGAACATTTCAAGCTGAATTTGAATTAGCAGATGCTATTTTGTTGACCAAAAAATAACGTTATGCATTTATCGTCTTCAAATAATTCCAGAGAAAATATATGCAGGTAACGGGATAAACTGACGGAATACAAAATAGCATGAAAGGAAGTTACAAGAAATAACCATTTTGTACTAGTAGTATGATTCCTGCTTGAAAGTCACATCTTGGGACTCCTCTTCACTCAACTCTGGAACACAGTACACATTCTATGTTAAAAGAATCGACAGCAACAAGTCATAAGCAAGAACAGAACATGATGCTATCAAGAACTACTATCAAGTCATCCCAATTGCTTCTCATTTTCAGATATAACAAGCAGATAAAAGTCTCGGTTTCTTGAGACATGAAATCGATTTAATTTCTACCCTACGAAAATGCATAGCATGTTGCCCAGATTAAGTTTCGTTTTAATGATATACAAGAAACGAGATTCACTAAGGCAAGTGGGTCGTGGAAATATAGTAAAACCATAAGGAGCTTATGAAGACAGCAATCCAGTGGTAAGATAAGAAACATAGAAGGAAAAAAATTTCAGAAAGTTCTGCTAATGAAAAGTTAAATGTGATACACATGCATCATATAAACACCAGAAAGCTTATTCGTATTTGCCAACTACATGTGTCTCTAAATTCAGTAAAGTTGAGTTGCCATGCTCCCTAGTCTTCTATTCATAAGTCAGGGTGACAGAAATGCTACTAGATGAGACATGTCACGGGATCTTCAGATTAGTATGAAGCAGGTTAAGAAACTTGGAGACTAGTGCCGGTCTAACTTTCAGCCAAGCGCTATTGCTGCTTGCCATCTTGGTACTTTTTCCATGGTTGTGAGAACCTCTTCCTAATTTCTCAAGCTTGTGTATGTTATATCATAGTTAGTCAGTATATAGCAGACTATTTGTGCTCATAGACCGTCCACTACCTAGAAGAGTAACTTACCAAATCCTTCATATAAATTCTGGCCCTCAATCGGTAGCTTCAACTCATCTGCAACCATTTGCAGAAAAAAGGGGTTATTGAATATTAAAAGTAATTATGTAACTAAATATTAAATTATCTGATGGACTGTGAAGTCAACTTGCCACAGCCACTTATGAGAAATTCTCAGATATTCTCAAGACCAAATATGTGTAGGAAAGTAAACTTGAATTTGAGATAAGGTAAATTTGGGCTAAGGATTGGACATCAATTATTTGGACTAAGTGTTAACACTAAAGTATTTGGGCTAACTAAAATATTTACTCACTTGGTCCAAAAGAATAAGAGCATTGCCCAATTATAAGTTCAAACCCTATATCTAGAGAAATTTTGAAGTTGAGATATTTTCTAGGAAGTATCTAGAGAGAAATATTTTATTTGACTAGTTAGAAAGATCTAAAAATATTATCTAGTATATTTTAAGAATCTTCAAAATATCTTGTGTGTAGAATGCACCTTAGACACCTATAAATAGGGGGCAACTTCAAGCATTTGTAACCAAGCCAAAGTTGTAATCTTCTCTTCAATACAAATTCTCTAGTTCCTCTAAAATTCTCCTCTTCCACTTCCTAAATATTTTCTACATAAGTTCTAGTTCTCTAAATTAGTCTAGGCCTATCACAACAATATGTAACAAGTTTCAATTAGCTCTTACTAAACATTTGAGGATCAAAACACACACACACACTCATACACATATACTCATTTACATATATTATTTGAAAAGAGCAAACACATAGAAGATATATACAGAAATAGAATTTTCCAGAAGATACCCTCCAATACAGCTTTATACTTCCTCGTGCCTTCCTAGTATATACCTGATTGAACTGACTACAGATACCCAAACTTGTTTACTCGAATAAGAAATTCTATTATTTACAACTCTTGTTTATACGATAATTCCTCTTAACGCTCTGCATTCCCCCCACCAGAAAACTAGAAAGAGAACAAATAGAATAGCATTAAACTACCTACTCATTTATTCAACGGTGAATTGCACAAGATGAAAGCTGTCATATCTGAAGTACCCAACATCTCTCACTCGAGGAGAGGAAAGACCTCCACGGGAGGAAGGTTTTGGCAACAAATGAATTTTGGTTGAACTTGCCCCATACCAATTTTCTTGTAGTGTTAAGGGAGTGAAGTGATACTAATAAAAAATAAGTTAAGAGGACAAAATGTTAACATTTTGTTTGAAGTTTTATATGTCGCCTGAAGTTTTACCACTTACAAAAAATAAAAGAATAGAAAGTAAACATTATGTATAACAAAGGATTATTTTGGCACAACAAAGGATTATTTTGGCACATTTTATATCTTATAACAGCTAGAAGGGACTCATCAATTAAATCATATGAGAAGGTTAAGTGATATAAAATAAATATTAGGGAAACATGTTTTATTATCTATACATTGTAGGGATAAAGTGATATTGACCCATTAATTGTAGTTAATAACTGTGTACAATACTTTCTTTTAAACCGTTTGAGCCCTTCCATCTAGATCTTGAAGTTCAAACCTTAAACTTCATATTCTATTAAGTTTAGGGCTTCGTTTATTTGTTGTAAAATATTTTTCTAAAAAGTATTTTTCTCATTTTACGGTTTCTGGTAACACTGAAAAATCAATCAATCGAAAAATATTTTTTGATCAAAGGAAAATTGTTGAGTTAAAAAAAGGAACAATATTTGCATGTTCTTTGAGAGAAAAAAATATTTTCCACTAACTACACCCCACCTTCACCCATCCTAACCCCACCTCACCCCGACCCCAGTCCCACCCCCACCCCTACCCCACTTCCGTCATGTTTTCAATTAATTATTATTAGTTAAAAAATAATTATTTAATAATAAAAATTAGTTAACTAAATAATAAAAAGATTAAACAATTTTAATTTAATGACTAATTAATTAATAATTAATAAGAAATAAAGCTATATTTAATACTAACTAATAATAATTAATTGGCAAATTAATTATTTAATTAATTAATTTAAGAATTTTACTCATTTATTAACTATTAAATAATTATTCAACTAATTTAGTCTTAAACTAATAATTTTACAATTAATAATAATTAATCAAATAATTAGTATTAATTTATAAAATTATTAATTAATTAATTATGTAATTAAACTTTTAAAAAATATTAATTTTTTATTAATAAATTAACAGTTTTAATAAATTAATAGTGATCAATTATTAATAATTCTTAAAAAAATTAACAAAATAAAATTTTATTCAATTTTTCACTATTACATCCAAATACCAAAAAATATTTTCAAGTGTGATAACCAAATACTAGAAAATATTCTATTTTCAGGAATTTCTTATAAATATTTTCAACGAGCAAGTTATTTTTACGGCAAACAAACAGAGCCTAGACAATAAAATCATTCTTTTCGTTTTATACTTTTGTAAAGACTATATTTAATTTTTCAAAAGTTTGTGTAATTTACTATAATGGAGCACGCGGTAACCTTTGCTTTGAAGGAACACGACGTGCCCTGTACAATTTAATGGGCATCTGCATAAAGCATAGGTCAAAAGAAGCCTTCATGGTTGCATCCATTTTATTATTTGCACTTTACTGGATACCTTACCCGTAGACGAGGGAAAGTGTTGCCTGTCTTGAGCGGCGTACTAAGACTATCTTTAATGGGGGTTTTAAAATGTAAAACTTTTTATTTTTAGATATTTTTTTCATACTCTAAAAAGTAACACTATTCATAAAAAAGTACGTGGGGTTCATAACTTTTGGGTTAAAAGATGTCAAAATAGTGCTCCGGGCTCTAAAAAGTTTAAAAAATTTGCTTAACTTTTTGGAGTCCAGAGCACTATTTTGGCATCTTTTAACCCAAAAGTAGTGGACTCCACGTATTTTTTTCATAAATAGTATTACTTTTTAGGGTATGGAGCTCTAAAAAAGTACAAAAATACCCAAAAATAAAAATTTTTACATTTTAGAGCCCCCATTGAGGTTGTCCTAAGAATCTAACATAGTTTTATCTCCATGCTTTAAACTTTCTGAAAACTCACTTGTAGTTTCATCAGCTTTTTTGCTGGACAATGCAATTGCCAATAGATGCCCAAATAAAATAGAACGTTTTGTACTGTTCAATTCCTCCTAGTACATGAACTGCATCAGGCTAGGCACCAGTGACGTGATAACCCTTTTTTGACCGTCTTATTTTAGTTTATGTAAACAAATTGCATTAGGCGTGACATCCTAATTTTATACCGCGTTTATTTATCGAATATTATCCTCAGGGGTGGAGCTCGGATATGTCTTTAGTAGGGAGCTAAAATCACACAATTAAATACTTATATATAAATAATTTTTTTCATTAGGGGCTAAATTGATTTTTTAATTCAAAAATACTTTAAAAATACATATATATTAAGACAAAATATGAATTGACAAACATATTTTTACACACTATTTTATATTATGAATGTGATATATATATATAAATATATTTGAACACAACACATCGTTTTTGACTTTTTAATGTTTCATTTATTTCATAGAGTAATTCAATTGGATTCATATTTACTACTAATATTAATTTCAAAAACAATTTTCTTATTCTATTTAGCTCTTGTACTACATATTTAATAAGAAACAACGGGTCATGTTTAAAACTACATGGAACATTTCTAAGTTTAAAAAGAAGGATATTCTCCAAAAAAAATTGTTACTTATTAATAAGAAGAATCTTAAATAGTTTTTGGTATTGCAATGCCAATCTGACTAGTTAATACTTGTGTTTTTTTTTTTTTGGGGGGGGGGGGGGGGGGGGGGGGGGGGGGGGGGGGGGGGGACTAATTCAGCTGCTTGTATTTCACAGAAAACGAAAAGTACATAGGTGGGTCAGACACCAATACAAAAGAAAGAGTGATGGAGAAAACGAAAAAACTTGCCTAATGGATAACAACAAAAGACAGAGTATTAACATCACAAACATCATTTCCAATAGTTTCTTGCGGATTTTTCAAAAATAATGCTGTTTTTTCATCTCATACTTTTTATTCATTATTCTTACAATCCCTAAAAACAATGAATTTTTTTTTTAAAAAATCAAGTATTTTGTCCCTTATCATATCTCGATAACGGACGAAATACTTGTATCTCTGATCTTTCACAGAAAAATCATATCTCGATGTTGTATTAGTGATGTACCTTAAATATTATATTCCCCTGGGTTTGCTATTCTTTTGTCACCATAAAGCTCTTAGTGAATTCAATACTTCATGATGCAAGTAATATAATTGATACTTCAATTTATAGTACTATTTTAGAATCCACAGAAAGAATACTGCAAAATTGATTTCTTTTGAAACTTTTTAGAAGCCTATTTCAATCGGAAATGCCTCAAGTAAGAGACATCTATCTAATACTTTCTGTACATTGTTTCTCCTAGCACAAATTCCACTCTCCACCCGGTTACTTGGAGCTGCAGTAGCTGGTGATTGGGAAGTGGCTGAAGAAATTCTTCGGATCGATCCTGAGTTAGCAACAGCCCGTCTTACACCAAGCGGAGAAACTGCTCTACACGTAGCTGCTGCAGCTGGTGAAGGAAAGCAGGAGTACTTTGTAAACAAGTTTCTGAAGAAACTACCAAACCTTGATCTAACAATAACAAACCAAGCAGGCAGTACCGCGCTTCATTTGGCAGCTTTGGCAGGAAATAAGAAAATTGCACAACTTATGGTGAGCAAGAACACGAACCTACCAACTATATCAAACAATCAACAAGTGAGGCCAATCTTCTTAGCAGCAATGTCAGGCAATGGTGAAATGGTGGAGTATCTTCTTCCATATTCCAATTTTGGAGTTTTGGATGACAATGAGAGAAGCAAAATTCTTAACACTTGTATCGATGCAGGATTATACGGTATGTAATTTTTTCTTCTCTATCTTATCTCCCTTTCAAGAATAATTTTGGCTCCTCAAACGCTTATATATTTATATATTTAATTCACTTATTCAATTAGCCAAGCATGAACACTGGAATTAGCCTTGTTGAATGTATCATGTATGAGCTAGCCACACGAACATTCTATATATGTTGGATTAATTTTTCAATTTATTTTGATAATAAAGTATACTCCTATATACCAAATTGAATATTCTAGTTTTACTCAATGTGGTAATTATATATGAAAGAGATGAAAGTGGCATGTGATATGAAGTGAATGAGACATAAAAAGATGAGCCAACTGCATGTACTTTTTGATATTTTAGACAGTACACTTAAATGTTAGTAAGGCGGAATAAATAGATTAAAAGACATATGTTTGACATAACCTTATTGTTTAAGCAATGCAAAGAAGTACAATTTAATTGTTGTACCCTATATATGAAAGAGATTGATTCCTTGTGTGAATAAAAATGTATTTGCGATGCAAATATCAACGTTAAAACAAATTTTTCTCTAGGTATGGCACGGAATATTGTAAAGCAGTACACGATATTAGCTTTCACTAAGGACCAAAATGGTGAGACACCATTAGATGTGCTAGCTCGGAAGCGGTCAGCATTTTCCTCCAGATCAAGTCAAACAAGAGGCTGGTGGAGAACAATTTATGCAAGTTAGTCTTTCTCTACTTCTTTTTAGTGTTGCTCTTCTTATCATAATTTACAGTGCTATTTTCCATCATATTAAGTTATATGAAAGAGAAAGAATGTGTGAAGTGATGAATCAGTACTATAGGTTACAAGTTTTATAATTTGGCCTAATAAACTGAAAATATCCTCAATTAATTAATGAAATTCTGTAAGATAAAATTTAAAGCTAACATGAGAAAACCAATTAAAAGCACGTGATCATGAATATCAACAGCTAGAAGATAAATAACCCAATCTTTGAGGTTTATATTTAAAATTTTGTGTTGTATGTTTTGTTGATCTTGAAATAAAAGAATATATATAGGAGTAGACTGGAAAATACAGTTTTATGTAGGGATTGGTACATTTGTATTTCTTAAGTCGCTGACTTGAGGGGCTGTTTTTGTTGTACATGGTTTTGGTTTATGGAATGAAATGATTTATTTGTCGAGCCAAAAAATAAAAATAAAAAAGATGTATTTATTGTTAAATAACCCATTAATCTTGGAGGTAGCTCTTATTTTAAATTGAACTGACGTGCGTTCGTCTCCAATAGTGTGTTGTAAGAAAATTGCAAGAGGTGAAAGGGCTGCGAAACCTGACGATGTCTTTCAGTTGCTTGAGTTGATCTGGCAGCAAGTACCACGACAAGACATAGAAAACCCAAATATTGCTGAAGATATTGCACGCCCTGCATTTGTTGCTGCAGAGTTGGGAAATTATGAGTTTTTGGTCGAGCTTCTTCGTCAACGTCCTGAATTCCTATATATAGTGAATAGATATTCTCAAAGTATATATCACATTGCAGTTAAAAATCGCTACGTTTCCATCTTCAGTTTGATACATGAAATTGGAAAGCTCAAGTATTTGGTTGCATCTTATAGAGATGATGAAAATAATACCATGTTGCATTTAGCTGCAGATAATGTACCTCAATCCCAACTCACTATTTTACCAGGGGCTGCTCTTCAGATGCATCGAGAATTGTTATGGTATAAGGTAAGTTCATGTTGGCTTTATCAACACCATGCCATGCGATCTTATAAATCTTCTCTTCCATATTTTTTGTACCTGCAATTTATGCTATCTATGCAGTTACCATTTATAGATACAATCACAGCGGATCTATCATCTCAATTTTTTGTTAAAAACATGTGTATATTTTAAAAGATATTTTTATTGTGAAAAATTAGTTTAGCTTCTACTAGAAACATTATCCGTATATTAATATTAAATTGGGTGCCTTAGCGCTTACTTAACTATACTCCTAGATCCGCCCCTACATGCAATATTCAATGCTGACGCTTCTGATAAAGTTGTTCATTGATGACAGGAAGTTGAGGAGATAGTTCCGCCAACATATAGAAACATTAGAAATAAAACCGATAATAAAACACCACATGAGTTATTCATTGAGAAGCACAAAAGTTTGATGGAGGAAGGCGAAAAATGGATGAAGAAAACAGCTCAATCTTGCATGGTTGTTGCAACACTTATCACCACCGTGGTATTCACCACTGCCTTCACCGTTCCAGGTGGTAGCGACAACCAAACTGGAGAGCCTCTTCTACGACACCATGGTTTCTTTCTGCTTTTCGCAATAGCAGAGATAATTGCTATGCTCTCTTCTATAACTTCAATTTCAATGTTCTTATGCATCCTCACCTCTCGTTATACAGAGAGAGATTTTCTCGAGTCATTGCCCTTTTGGTTAGTAAGTGGAATCGTGACGCTTTTTATCTCTCTAGCGGGGATGATGGTGGCGTTTTGTGCATGTTTTCTTTTGTATGATCGACACAGTTCAGCAAAAGTTCCTATTCTGTTGGGTGTGTTTGGTTGTATGCCGATGATGTTGGCTATACTCAAGTATCCTCTTTTGTCTGATATCATTGGTTCAATATATGCTGCCAGGCGATTGTTTCGGTCACGGCAACGATTGACCTCCAAGGATTTGCTACTATAATCTATGTAAATTATTAGCCTGCGCGAAAGCCTCTTTGGTTTAGCGGTATGACACTCATAATATTTACGAAAGATTATGAACTCCTGTCTCACTGATTACATTTGTTATATGTATCGCCTTATACCTCCCTGTGAATCAAAAAAAAATATATATATATATTATTAGCTTGCAGGGGTATGCTCCCTTGAAAGAGGAAAGTTGTATCATCTTTAATTTGAAATCGTACAATCATAATATTTTAAATTTTTTGCATCGTTTTTGAAATGTATAGCATGACTTAGTGGAAAGAATTTGGCTGATCCATCACCTTAAGACCCATTACGCACTAATTAGGGCTTAACCGAGTTGACCAAAAACTAGTGTTAGTCTACTCGATTCAATTTCCTTCGCATCAAATTTCTTGAAAAATAAGAAGGTGCCTCCTCTATAATTTTATTGTCTACTATTTTACCCAATATTTATCTCAATTAAAATCACATGTCACCAAATATCATCGACTTAGAATACATTAATCTTGCTAAACTAGTTTTCTAATCATAGTTAGAAAATATAAAATACTAAAACCTAAACTATATCAAATCTTCTAATTATATAAATCTTACCATATTTAATTAGCAAAACAAATGGAAGCCATATTATTCTAGGGGGAAAAAGAAAAAAAAAAAAGAACAGAAAAGAACCCGCCATATGAAAAAGCAAAAATTAATCAACCAATAACGCGTTCTACTTACGTAACCTGGTAGTAACTTCACCTCAGCTTAAAGCTTGTAGATTATTTAAATCATATCATATATTTGTACAATGAAAAAAAAAATTTAAGAGAAAATTTTCTTCAATTGGATCCATATATATATATATATATATATATATATATATATAATTGTCAATAGATTGAAGATTTAACTTTTACAGTCCTATATTTTGAGAGAAATTCATAGCTCATGTTATATCTTTCATTCTTGAAAAGATGAATCATCTCAATTCCTGCTAATTATATATGTGTTGTACGGTCATAGGCCTCCCTTGAATTAAAAAAAAAAAAAAGACGAATCATCTTAAACCTATCTGAGAAGTAATGCAAAAAGTTAAGGACAATATCTCATTCTCTTAAGGTTAGTTTAGATTAATGTAGTCTGTAGATGATGTTTAGTGACATAGGACATTAATTAGGATAAGTATTGCGTGAAATTGTAGGAAATAAAATTATAGAGGAGCCAAATTTGAAAAATAGTAGGTCATTAATTTTGGATCTAGCTCCTCTATAATTCTGTTCTCTACAATTTTATACAATACTTATCCGGATTAATGACACATGTCATCAAATATAATCTATTTATTAATCTTCTAACCATGGTTGGAAAGCATTAAATACTAAAATTTAAACTACCATATTTAGCAAAACAATTATGGTATGATTCTAAAAACAAAAAAAGAACAAACAATTTTAGAGAAATCATACAATTCTAAACAAAAAAATAAAAAGAAAATAAAGAGGAAGCCAGAGAACGAGAAAAATAAAACAAAGAGGAAACCGTAGAATTGCACATAGAGAAGAAATTATTGGATTGCTCTGCTCTATATATTTCAATAAAACACTGTAATAGTTTCTATGCACCACAGATATATGATGAGATGACCAAAAACCTTGATAGAACACAAGTGAAAATTTCATGCTGCAAATATATTTTTTATTTTTATTTTGCAGGAAAATAGAAATCAACTGCAATGAATCCCAAACAATCATTTTTCATGTTCCAGAATGGCAGAATCTAATTCTTGTTTACCAATGAAATTGGGGTCGTTGTTGTTTTCTCTACAAAATTGCTTATTTTTTGTTTTTAGAATCATATCATATTTGTTTTTAGCTAAGTATGCTAGTTTAGATTTGATATTTAATATTTTCTAACCATAGTTGAAAAATTAGTTTAGTAAAATTAATATAATCCATAGATAATATCTAGTGACACATGTCATTAATTTGAACGAATATTGTATAAAATTGTAGATAATGTAATTGTAAAAGAGTCAAGTCCTATTATTTTGGTTGTCGTGTAGGATATTATGGAAATATTTTAATTTGTACACTTTCTGACATAACGGGAACCCAACAACAACAAAGAACATAATATTGTAAACGAGCTACATCATTAGTACTTAAGCTTTATCTATAGTACATCTCATACTTTTTTTTGTGAAGTAGTACATCTCATACTTATTCAAATGTTTGGGCTGTGAAATTTCAGCTTTTGAGCT
This sequence comes from Ehretia macrophylla, assembly GCA_037974665.1. Lineage (NCBI taxonomy): Eukaryota > Viridiplantae > Streptophyta > Magnoliopsida > Boraginales > Ehretiaceae > Ehretia > Ehretia macrophylla. The sequence goes on along the minus strand of CM075780.1, from coordinate 37,376,282 downwards.
GTAGAACTTTTAGAGTATAACTTTTGCAAGAAGTGATGTTGAACAAAAGCCGTTGACTGTTTGGCCTGTGTTAGACAACATAGAGCTTTAAAAAATTTTGAGGATAATATCGAAGTTTAAAAATATGGAGGGGTAAATTTTAGAAAAAAGAAAAGAAAAATAGTTTCTTATATTATGTATAACAGTTTCAAAAAAGCTTTTTTTGAAAAGCTCCAATTTGGAGCTTCTTAGTTTTTAGTTTTTTTCAGTTTCATCTTTTATCTAAAAGCACTTTTAAAAATGGGTCAAACAAATTATTTCAACTTCTAAACTTACAAAAAACGCTTTTGACTGTCTAAAAACTAGTATAAAGGACTACGTAGCCTAGACAGTTAGAGAATATGCTGCACCATCCTTGTGAGGAGAGTTGTTAAGCTATATAGCTGTGAGAGCACATGAGAATAGGGGCAGCTAAGCATCTATATTCCTTTTAGTTTTTTTTTTTTTTTTTTTTTGTGTCTTTGTATTCCTTTCAGTTGTATTTTCTTTTCCTACAAGCCAACCGTTTGGCCATTTTCTAGCTAATGAAAACATCACAGCAACTACGTTGCTTTCAATTCAGCTATAATCGTTACAAAGCTTTCCTATCGCCAAGCAAAAGTGTTGCCTCACATGCGTCGCGCACTGAAGAACCAAACATAGTTTTATCTCCATACTGAAGAACCAAATGTTATTTTCTCGGAATGGAGGTTCACTTCACATCTAGTGGTCCAACTCTTACTCAAACTAAATGTTCTATTTAGCTGCTCACTTACTTTGGTCTTGATGGTACCAAATCGATTTCCACACCAATGGCTAGCCCCTGGTTACATCCGGATGAAGGGGATTTATTTACAGGACCCTACTGAATTTTGAAAGCTTGTTGGTGCTTTAAAATATTTGAAATGACTCGGTCGGATATTTCTTATGCAATTAATTCTATATGTCAGTTTATGCCTTCACCACGCATATCTCATCTGGTGGCCACTAAGCGAGTTTTACGATACATCAAAAGCACAATTTAACATGGTCTTCACCTAACCCTTTCATTCTCTTTCAGCCTTACAGGCTACAGTGATGCTAATTGAGCAAGTTGTCCATCTACAAGGCATTCAACATTTGGGTTTGCTATTTGTATTGGTTCCAATTTAATCCATTGGAGCTCAAAGAAACATGACCACAAAAAAAAGAGCTCAAAGAAACAATCCATTGTGTCATAATCTAGTGCTGAAGCAGAGTATCGTACCCTAGCTTCACTTACCTCAAAAATTTTGTAGGTGCTCGAACTAATGAAATTTTTTCGATTGTCAAGTTATAACCCTTTGCTTATGTTTTGTGATAATATTAGCTCAATTTATCTTGCCACCAATCCTACTATACATAATCAAAACAAACATATTGAAATTAATATTAATTTTCTATGTGCCTGAATCACTGGACGACGGGGAGTTCCTCCACTTCCCAACTCTCTTGTAGACATTGAGATCCGTGAAGAAGGAGAAATAGTATGTGAGCCCAGAGTAGATGCAGTTGCAGAACCAGTGAATGTGGCTATTCAAGAGGTAAGTCAACAGTCCTTATCTCTCCTAAAGAACTAGAAAAAATGGTTTAACGGTGAAATTAAAGGACCCATCAAACTGGAGAAACAGAAACTGGTCATAGAAGGAGGAGAGATTATTGTTCCTAAACCTATTATCGATAATGGTATAGCTTATTGAGAAGGTTGTCTGGTGGGTCAGTTCCTAGGGAAAGCTCCGCCACTATTTTTGGTTAAATCTATAGTAGAGAATCAATGGCGAAATTGTGGTAAGGTTGAGGTTGTGACTACAGAGGAAGGTTTTTTCCCTTTTAGATTTGCTGATAAGGAGAAGAACAGCTTTGTGTTGGGCCAACTGTGGCATGTGGGTAACAGGCCACTCTTTCTTCAAAAGTGGAAACCAAGGACGAAGTTGGAGGAGTTCAAGCTAGATAGGTTTTCAATTTGGGTTAAACTCAAGCACATCCCTATAGAATTATGGACTACTGAGGGGCTTGGGCTGCTTGCTAGCTATCTCGGTGACCAATTCAGATGGACTCTATTATGGAATCCAAATCTCGATTAGGTTTTGCCAAAGTATGTGTTGAGGTTGAACTGGATAAAGACCTGCCAGAGACTATTCCAGTGAACTTGGGTCAGGGGTTTACTGCCAAGGTAGAGGTTGTTTATACCTAGGTTCCAACAGTTTGTAAAACATGTAAACGACTTGGGCATAAGGAGGATAGATGCCAGAATTCGAAAGAAATTTGACAAGCTAGAGAAGTGGCCAAGGAAAAGGAACTAGTTATGCAAACTAAGGTGCGTGAGGCATCCCCTACTGAAGATTGGAACACTATCAGTAAGAAACATAGTACTCCTATAAGGAAGCCCCTTGAACCAAAAACTCTAGGCGGAGGTGTTGAAAAAGGTAAAACTAGTAAGACTAAAGCAGAACGGAACCATGTGGAGCCCTGCGATAATGAGTTATCTAACCAATTTGCTGCTTTAGACCAGGAAGGGATTGATATTGATGAAGCTATTGCTGATATCACGGGGAAAGCTAAACAAGGAGTTTCTCAGGCGGAGTTAGCCCCTGACAAACCACCTGGTATCCATGGTTAATATTGCAGCTTGGAATATTAGGGGCCTTAATAAAGCCCCTAAGCAACTTGATGTAAATAATTTTGCTCGTAAAAGAAATATAGATATACTGTGTCTCCTTGAAACCAAAATCAAATAAATTAGGTCCAAGAAACTTATGCTCAAAAGATTTCGTAACTGGGACCTTATCCACAATTATGAATGCTTCTTTAGAGGCAGAATTTAGGTCTTATGGAATAGGCAGGTTGTGAAGGTTGATAAAATTGCAGCTTCTGACCAAAGTATCCTTTGCTCTATCAAATTTCATTCCACAGGGAATACTTTCTTTATATGTGTTGTGTATGGGAGTAATATTGTTGCTGAAAGAAGAAAACTTTGGGCGGATATCATTAAATGGGAAAATTTGGTGGCTGGAGCCCCTTGGTGTATGCTTGGTAACTTTAATGAGATTCTCAAAGTGGAAGATAAGCTTAATTGTGATCAGCTTTCCCCTGGTGCTGTTAAGTTTCAAGACTGCCTTTCTCTAGCTGAATTTACGGAGCTCCCTATGGTAGGTCCCCTGTTCACTTGGAGTAATAAGAGCCCTGGAGATCAATTGAAGGCTAGCATAATTGATAAAGCTTTTGGAAATGACCAGTGGCTTATTTATTTTAATTGCTCAGTGGTTGATCTTGAGACCCCTAGTACCTCGAACCATTGTCCGGTTGTTATTAACACAGAGAATAAGTTTGAAAGGAGGGCTAGGCCTTTTAAATTCTATAATTCCTTGACACAACATGAGGAGTACGAGAACTTATTACATGAAGCTTGGAATCAGAATGTTGACGGCACTCCGATGTTTAGGATTGTTCAAAAACAGAAGAAGTTGAAGCAGGAGCTCAAAAAGTTTAACCGGGATAATTTCCTAAACCTGCCAAAGGAAATTAATGAGGTAAAAACTGAAATTGAAGCTATCCAGAACAATATGCTTAATGGAAACCACATATTGAGTGACCATGTCAGGGAGATCGAGCTGCGTGATAAATTGGAGCTTCTAATGAATAGGGAGGAAGATTGCTTGAAACAGCGAGCTAAGATCAATTGGCTTAAGCATAGGGATCGTAATTCAGCTTATTTTCACAAGGTGATCAAAGGCAGAAACTCAAGAAATTCCATTAAAAGGCTCATGTCTATTGATGGAAAAATGATTGAGTCAGGTGAGGAGATTGTGGAGGAGTTTCTAAATTTCTACAAGAACTTATTGGGGTCTAATGGCAGCAGGCAGAATGCGGTCACAATTAATAACATTAGAAGTTTTGTGAAGAAAAACATCTCAAATGAAGAATGTGATCTCCTTAAGGCACCAATATTGATGATGAAATCCAGGCAGCGATGTTTTCAATTCACAGTGATAAGAGTCCTGGGCCCGATGGCTTCACCTCACATTTCTTTAAATCAGCTTGGAATATTGTCGGACAGGAAACTTGCGAAGCTATAAAGTCTGCTCTTAACTCGTGCAAGCTTCTTCCTTGCTAACAAACTTCACAAGACTTTTCCTGGGATCATATCTCTCAATCAGACTGCTTTTGTGAAAGGAAGAAGAATGACTGATAATATCTTAATTGCACAAGATATCATCTGAACTTATGGCAGGAAAGATAAAGGGCAGTGTATGACACTATCGGTTGGGATTTTATTTTGAAAGCAATGACTATTTTTGGCTATCCTGAAAAATTTGTCAAATGGGTTGAAATGTGCATTTCTTTCCCGAGATTCTCTATTGCTATAAATGGTCAGCTTGAGGGTTACTTTAAAAGCTCTAATGGGCTCCAACAAAGGGACCCTTTTTCGCCCTACTTGTTTGTGATTGGGATGGAAGTGCTTTCATAAATTCTTAATTTTTAGTTTCACAAAAGCCTTTTTTAAAAAGCTCCAATTTGCAGCTTCTTAGTTTTTAGTCTTTTTCAGTTTCATCTTTTATCTAAAAGCACTTTTAAAAATGGGTCAAACAAATTATTTCGACTTCTAAACTTACAAAAAAAGCTTTTGACTATCTAAAAACTAGTATAAAGGACTACGTGGCCTAGACAGTTAGAGAATATGCTGCACCATCCTTGTGAGGAGAGTTGTTAAGCTATATAGTTGTGAGAGCACATGAGAATAGGGGCAACTAAGAATCTATATTCCTTTTAGTTTTTTTTTTTTCTCTGTATTCCTTTCGGTTGTATTTTCTTTTCCTACAAGCCAACCTTTTGGCCATTTTCTAGCTAATGAAAACATCACTGCAACTACGATTGCTTTCAATTCAGCTATAATCGTTACAAAGCTTTCCCGTCGCTAAGCAAAAGTGTTGCCTCACATGCGTCGCGCACTGAGGAACCAAACATAGATTTATCTTCATACTGAAGAACCAAACGTTATTTTCTCAGAATGGAGGTTCACTTCACTTCTAGTGGTCTAACTCTTATTCAAACTAAATGTTCTATTTAGCTGCTCACTTAATTTGGTCTTGATGGTACCAAATCGATTTCCACACCAATGGCTGGCCCCCGGTTACATCCGAATGAAGGGGATTTATTTACAGGACCCTACTGAATTTTGAAAGCTTGTTGGTACTTTAAAATATTTGAAATGACTTGGTCGGATATTTCTTATGCAATTAATTCTATATGTCAGTTTATGCCGTCATCATTCACATCTCATCTGGTGGCCACTAAGCAAGTTTTACGATACATCAAAATCACAATTTAACATGGTCTTCACCTAACCCTTTCATTCTCTTTCAGCCTCATGGGCTACAGTGATGCTAATTGAGCAAGTTGTCCATCTACAAGGCTTTCAACATCTGGGTTTGCTATTTATATTGGTTCCAATTTAATCCATTGGAGCTCAAAGAAATATGACCACAAAAAAAAGAGCTAAAAAAAAAAACAATCCATTATGTCATAATCTAGTGCTGAAGCAGAGTATCGTACCCTAGCTTCACTTACCTCAGAAATTTTGTGGGTGCTCGAACTAATGAAATTTTTTCGGTTGTCAAGTTATAACCCATCGCTTTTATTTTGTGATAATATTAGCTCAATTTATCTTGCAACTAATCCTACTATACACAATCAAAACAAACATATTGAAATTAATATTAATTTTGTATGTGCCTGAATCATTGGATGACGGGGGGTTTCCTCCACTTCCCAACTCTCTTGTAGACGTTGAGATCCATGAAGAAGGAGAAATAGTATGTGAGCCCAGAGTAGATGCAGTTGCAGAACCAGTGAATGTGGCTATTCAAGAGGTAAGTCAACAGTCTTCATCTCTGCTAAAGAACTGGAAAAAATGATTTGAGGGTGAAATTAAAGGACCTATCAAACTGGAAAAATAGAAACTGGTCATAGAAGAAGGAGAGATTATTGTTCCCAAACCTATTATCGATATACTACAAGAAAACAGCGCTCGGGTAACAAAATGGGGCGACGGATTTTTTCCTTAGTAAATTGGCTACTGCTAGGCTACGTATTTGATACGGAAAAAAAATTATGTAGCCCAACAGTAGCCAACTTAGCCGATTGAAATGACGACAAAAATTTGCTACGGATTAACAACGGACAATAATTTTAATTAATTAAAAAAATAAAAAAAAATATTCTGTAGCCAAGCCGTGGCAAATTTGCTACGGATTAGTTACAGATTATTTAATTAATTCAGAAAAAAAATTCATAAAAAAGTTTGTTGCCATGCAGTGGCCAAATAGCCACGGATTGGTTACGGATAATAATTTTAATTAATAAAAAAATAAAAAATAATATTCCGCAGCATAGCCGTGGCAAATTCACTATGGACTAACTACGGATTATTTAATTAATTCGACAAAAAAATTCATAAAAAAATATATAGCCATGCAATGGCCAATAGCCACGGATTGGCTACAGACTATATATATTATTCAAAAAATATTTTTAAAAAATAAACACGGATATTTTAATTAAATAAGAAAAAATAAAATAACAAAGTCCGTAGCCCATCTGTAGTCCCTAGCTACGAATGGGTTACGGAATTCGACTATTCCGTAGCCCAGCAGTAGCCAATTGGTTACTGCTGGACTACGGACTTTAATAAAAAAAATTGAGATTTATCATTTTTAATTTAAATTATGAAATTTTGATTAGACCTACAATGTATTAAACTTCACTTGAGTTGTAAATTTTTCAAATAAAAATAAACTTGGTCCGTATTTCATTAATGTGCGTGCTTTTATAGAGAAATCTCATAGAAAATCAATAGTCGTTTAAATCGAACTTGTCATGTCCTCACTTAACATTGCGTTAACATTAATTAACGTTCAATCTAGTGGTCCAAAAACTCTCACATTATCTTTAAATTTTATAAATAAGAAAAATATTAAGATATTAAGACGTTTTAATACATTGTTCCTACCTATTAACAAGTTAAAACATATAATATAAGTATTTCGTAGCCCAGCAGTAGCCAATTGGCTATGGCTGGGCTACGGACTTTAACTATTCTATAGCCCAGCAGTAGCCAGTTGGCTACTGCTGGGCTACGGAGTTCAACAAAAAAATGAACTTTATCATTTTTAATTTGAATTATGGAATTTTGATTGGACCTACAACGTAGTAAACTTCACTTGAGTTACAAATTTTTCAAATAAAAATAAACTTGGTCTGTATTTCATAGCGTGCGTACTTTTATAGAGAAATCTCATAGAAAATCAATAGTTGTTTAAATCGAACTTATCATGTCCTCACTTAACATTGCGTTAACGTTAATTAACGTTCAATCTAGTAGTCCAAAAACTCTCACATTATTTCTAAATTCCATAAATAAGAAAAATATGAAGATAATAACACGTTTTAATATGTTATTCCTACCTATTAACAAGTTAGAATATCTAATATAAGTATTCCGTAGCCCAGCAGTAGCCAAATTGGCTACGGGTAGGCTACGGATTTCAACAAAAAATTGAGCTTTATCATTTTTAATTTGAATTATGAAATTTTTATTGGACCTACAACGTAGTAAACTTCACTTGAGTTGCAAATTTTTCAAATAAAAATAAATTTGGTCCGTATTTCATTAACGTGCGTACTTCTATAGAGAAATCTCATAAGAAATCAATAGTCGTTTAAATCGAACTTATCATGTCCTCACTTAACATTGTGTTAACGTTAATTAACGTTCAATCTAGTAGTCTAAAAACTCTCACATTATGTCTAAACTTCATAAATAAAAAAAATATGAAGATATTAAGACGTTTTAATATGTTCTTCCTACCTATTAACAAGTTAGAATATATAATATAAGTATTCCGTAAACCAGCAGTAGCCAATTGGCTATGGCTGGGCTATGGACTTCAACTATTTCGTAGCCCAACAATAGCCAATTGGCTACTGCTGAGCTACGGAGTTCAACAAAAAATTGAGCTTTATCATTTTTAATTTGAATTATGAAATTTTTATTGGACCTACAACGTAGTAAACTTCACTTGAGTTTCAAAATTTTCAAATAAAAATAAACTTGGACCGTATTTCATTAACGTGCGTACTTTTATAGAGAAATCTCATAAAAAATCAATAGTCGTTTAAATCGAACTTATCATGTCCTCACTTAACATTGTGTTAACGTTAATTAACGTTCAATCTAGTGGTCTAAAACTCTCACATTTTATCTAAAATTCATAAATAAGAAAAATATGAAGATATTAACACGTTTTAATACATTGTTCATACCTATTAACAGGTTATAATATAAGTATTCCGTAGCCCAACAGTAGCCAATTGGCTACGGCTAGGCTACGGATTTCAACTATTCCGTAGCCCAACAGTAGCCAATTGGCTACTGCTGGGCTACGGAGTTCAACAAAAAATTGAGTTTTATCATTTTTAATTTGAATTATGGAATTTTGATTGGACCTACAACGTAGTAAACTTCACTTGAGATGCTAGTTTTTCATATAAAAATAAACTTGGTACGTATTTTATTATCGTACGTATTTTAATAAAAAAATCTCATACGAAGTCATTAGGCGTTTAAATTGAAGTTATCATGTCCTCACTTAATATTGCGTTAATGTTAATAAACGTTCAATATAAGGGTCCAAAAACTCTCACGTTGTGTCTAAATTTCATAGATATGAAAAATATAAAGATATAAACACACTTTAATACGTTGTTCTTACCTATTAACAAGTTAGAATTCATATTATTAGGGGTCCGTAGCCCATCGTGGCAATTGACTACGGATGGGCTATGGATTTCTATTTTTCCGTAGACTATCCGTAGTCAATTGCCACGGATAGGCTACAGACTTTTAGAAAAAAATTAAAATTTATATTTTAGTGACGTGGCTACGGACGGGCTACAGACGCATAGATGTCCGTAGCCCATTCGTAGCCAAGTCATTAAACAAAAAAAAACTAAGGATGTATCAAATATATATACCATAATTTGTTAAATATAGATGTCTATAATAAGTAACATAAGAACCATAAGTCGGTACAAGCGTACATAAATGGTAAATCAGATATCTAGTTTCAAATGCAATTTTAATTATAAAAAACTAACAACAAGTTGCCCAAAATAAAATTATTGTCTCGGTCCACAACCACGACGTCCACGTTGACCTCCACGACTCCGATTGTCGGAAAACCCAGGGTCTTGTCCAACTCCCTCACCATGAAAGTCATAAGCCATGAGTAAAATCCAACCTTGTATATCCTCAAATTGAGTTTCGAAATATTGTCGATCTTCTGCTCTACGTTCTTGCAGACTCTGAAATTGAGTTTCAAAGTATTGACGATCTTCCACTCTATGTTCTTCCAAAGTCTAAAATTGAGCTTCAAAATATTGATGATATGCCGCTCTACGCTCTTCCATTGTTTGAAGTTGAGTTTGCAAATGGTTGAGAGTTCTATCATTGTTGCCCATAGAAGTAGAAATATCATTTAGTTTTTCCAAAATTAGATCAAATGACGAACTAGAAGCATGACTAGAATTGGCACCTCTCCTCCTTTCTTGCTCATCTATTTGTGACACTTTCTCTGCATGAATATACTCCTCCGGAATATCGGTTTCTATAGGCGTTTCACAATATAAGTTTTCTTCCATCTCAACATCACCAATATAACTCAAATTCTGAACAAAGGTTATGTTCTTGGTAGTATTAGTTCTAATGAATGATTTGGTTTCCTCTGGTTGTCTATTAAATTCTTCTTGGTTTATATAACGATCTTGATACCAATAAGCTTGTTGCCTATTCAGAGATAGCATATTAAGATACCAAGAAGGGTTGAATTTCTTACTTTCAATCCTATCAAATGAAGCCCCGAAGTACTCAAAAATTAGCGTAAGGGCTACTCCATATGGCAAGGATTTGTTGTTCTTAGCCATATAAATCATGTGACAAACAATCATATACGGTAAGTTCACTTGTCTACCACTAACCAACAAATATACAATATAAACATCTCCTTGAAGTGTCATTTCATCATTAATATTTCTATGTACAAGACAAGAGCCTACAAAGTTTACCCAAATTTTCTTTAGTACGAGCAACTTTCTCTTCTCTGGTGCATTTCCTCTATGAGCAGTTCTATCATACCTTTCCGCCCAGAAAAATCTCAAACAATTATCATTGTCTTCGGGCTCCATTATACTTTATGGCCAACCAGTGGTGTCATAAGCTTTTACCCATTCGTTTCTCATATTAAAGATTGTAGCTATAATATCCGGGGTTAACTCAATATCAACACCTCTAACTCTAGTTTTTACAACAACAATTTCATCACTTTCCATATTAGCATAAAATTTACGGATTAAAATCGGATAAACAAGACAATGAATATGTAGGAAGTCATACCAACCTTGTTGTTGCATGAATTTAGAAATTCTAGTACCTTGTATGTCCTCGTCTATCAAACACTTTCCATACAATATCGGCTTGACTACCTCTTTGTTTGCACGTGTGGGAGGAGGATCCCTATCCGAACTTGGAAGCCTTGTAGAAGCTCTTGTATTGGTTTTCTTAGGAAGATTTTTTTTCCCACTTTTTCTTGTATCCACCATGATAAAATATAGAGATTTTGAGCTTTTAGGAAGTGGGTAATATGACTATGGAACAAAACTTGAGATTTAATGGCTAAATTTGGAGTTTAAGACAACTTTACCTATATTTTGGCTTAGGGCTTGAAAAACTTGGGGTTTGGAAAAACTCTTTGTAGATTTGGAGGTTTTGCCAAGTGGGTAATGTGATTATGGAATAAATTTTGAGGTTTAATGGCTAGATTTTGAGAATTTGAGAAAGAGTTTTTGAGTTTTTCTTGCAATGGAGTTGAAGAAATTGGTATTTTGAAACACTATTTGGAGATTTTGATGTTTTATGGGATGGGTAATGTGACTATGGAAGAAATTTTGAGATTTAATGGTTAGTTTTTAATGATTTTAGAGAGATTTTGAGAGAGTTTTAGAAAAGAAAAAAAAAGGTGAAGAGATGTGAAGTTGGGGAAGAAGATGAGATTTGGGGGTGGGTTTGCTGATTTTTAGTAGTTAAAAAAAAAATTCAAAAAAAAAAAAATTTCAAGTAGGTCATGGCCCGCCGGTAGGCCGCCTGCCTTGGGAATGCGGGGCATGGCTGCCCCGCTGTCTCTGCCGGACGAGCCGGCACCTCGTCTAGCACTGGCGGCCTACCAAGAGGCTGGCCGCCAGGTCTGGACAAGGTGCCGGCTGGCTAGTACCTCGTCCGGCGGGGACAGCGGGCAAGGCTGTCCTTGTGTCCCCAAGGCAAGTGGCCCGCTGGCGGGCGATGACCTGCTTGAAATTTTTTTTTAAAATATTTTTTTTTATTTGTGCTAAATGTTTAAAACATTTTCCCCCAAATTCACTTCACTCTTTCTTTATCTTACAAAAAAACATCTATCTCTTAACTCCACCACCATCACTACCACCACCACCACCACCACCACTGCCACCACTATTATCACAGACAATAGCACTGCCATCACCATCAAGACCACAACCAACACCAACAAAGACTTCATAAGCACCACAAGGTCATCCGTCACTACCATGTAGGGCACCATCACCATCATCACCATCTTGGGCACCATCACCATCACTACTACCAGCACCACAACCACCATTACCACCACCACCACCATCATCATCAACACCACTACCATCACCATCAAGAGCACCACCAAGGGTACTATCATCACTACCAACAAAGGCTTCATCACCACCACAAAGTCCTCCATTACCACCATGTAGGCCATCATTACCATCACCACCATCTAGGGCACCATCACCACCTCCAACTCCACCACCATCACCACCAAAGACACTACCACCATCTCTCTCTCTATTTTCTACTAGTAAGTATTTTATTATATACATTTTTCTTTAATTTTTTTGTCTAGTATAGACATATTTATATATGTGTATAATATGTATCTGGGTAATGTGTAATTTTTCTTATTTTTCATATGTTGAATTTATTATTTTTGTATTTAATGTTATGTTTAATTCTAATTGTTTTAAGTGAGGTTTTTACATAAATATTTGGTAGTGATATTCGTTGTGACTTCTTTGACATTAATGTTGTATTGTAGTGATATTTGTTTTCATTAATTAACAATAGATTAACTAGTGGGTCATAAATTGTGTTTAAATAATGTCACCACCAAGCACATTACTTAACCATATCTTGTAATGTTAATTTCTTTAATGAAATGAACATATATTATGATACAGAAGTTGAGAAAATGGAAACACGCCGACAACAGTGGATGAACGATCGATTAACATCTAAGGGAGTATTAAATCCAAAGTTCGTTCATGGAGTAGACGAAGAATTCATTCCTTTTGCGTGTAGTCAACGAAAGTACATGGATGTAGACAAAATTAGATGTCCTTGTGCGAAATGTAAGAATTGTGATTTTAAGGACCTTCATACTTGTAGATATCATCTTTACTCATGAGGGTTCATGAGGCATTACTATATTTGGACTTCACACGGGGAGCATGATGACCTCAATCAGGATAATAACCATAATGTTGGTGATCATTATGGATATGATGAAGGAAATAGTTATAGGACAATAGTGTTTGATGCATTTGTCCCATCAAATGTACCACCAACTCTTTATCAACCAATTGAAGAAGAGCCTAATATGGAGTCAAAATATTTTTATGATCTATTAAAAAGTGCAGATGAGCCTTTGTGGAGTGGATGTGAGGTCACTCATCTGTCAGCGGTGTCTTTGTTGTTGAATATCAAGTTAGAGAAAAATATGTCTGAACATGTTTTATTCGAATTATTGAAGTTATTCGAAGAATGTTGCCCAAGGATAACACTTTGCCTGAGAACTACTATAGGTTTAAGAGTAAAATGAGTCCTCTAGGTTTGAGTTGCATGAAGATTGATGCATGTGTAAATGGATGTACGTTACATTACAAAGATAGAGATCAACTCAAATCTTGTCCAAGGTGTGGTCACCCACGGTTTAAACCTACATAAGTTGGGAAAAAACATGGTAGACCAATTGCCTTCAAACAATTGAGGTATCTACCATTAACGCCCAGGTTGACCAGATTATACATGTCTCCCGCAACAGCTAAACATATGCAATGGCATTTTAGACATCAAGTTGAGAATGGAAAATTTTATCATCCATCCGATGCCGAGGCATAGAAACACTTTGATAGAACGTATCCAAACTTTGCTTCTGAACCGAGAAATATACGTCTTGGACTTTCTTCTGATGGTTTTAACCCATTCAACCCTTCTTCTCAACCTTATTCTTGTTGGCCTGTGATAATCACACCGTACAATCTTCCACCATGGATGTGTATGAAGGATCCTGTAATGTTCTTGACCCTTTTTATTCCTGGGCCAAAGAGTCCGAGAAAGAGTATAGATATATACCTTGAACCTCTGATTGAAGAGGTGATTAAATTGTGGGAAGTAGGGGTACATTGTTATGATGTATCGTCCAAGTCCAATTTTCAATTGAGGGCAGTTTTAACGAGAACAATTAATGATTTCCCAGCATATGGCATGTTATCTGGCTGGAGTACGCATGGCAAATTGTCATGTCCGTATTATATGGGATCTTCTCAAGCATTTCAATTGACTGTAGGGAGAAAGAATTGTTTCTTTGACTGCCATCGACAGTTCTTACCAAGAAATCATCCCTTTCGACGAGACAAGAAGAACTTTTGAAAAAATCTGATGGAGAGATCAGACCCTCCGTCGAGATTAAGTGGTGAGGATATGTGGGAAGAAGTTTGAGATCTTCCGACCATAAATTAATTGGGTAAAGATAAAATAGATGGTTTTGGAAGAAAGCATAACTGGACAAAAAAAAACTTCTTTTGGGATTTGCCTTATTGGCGGTCACAGCTTGTGCGTCATAATCTAGACGTTATGCATATAGAGAAGAATGTTTTTGATAATGTCTTTAACACTATAATGAATGTGAAGGAGAAGACAAAGGCTACAAAAAATTCAAGGGCTGATTATTGAGAGAATTTGTGATCGTCCTGAATTATGCATTAGAGATGGCGTTATGAAAATGGTCGTGCATACTCTCCCGATTCCATCTAGGAAAGCAATTTTGGAGTGGGTCAAAGAGTTAAAATTTCTTGATGGATATGCATCAAATATAGCAAGTTGTGTTGACATGAACGATTTAAAGTTGTCACATATGAAGAGCCATGATTGCCATGTATTTATGGAGAGATTGCTTCATATAGCCTTACGAGAGTTATTGCCAAATAGTGTATAGGAACCTTTTACCGAACTAAGCTTGTTTTTCAGAAACATTTGTTGCTCGTCTCTTGAAATAATTGACCTTGAAAGAATGCAACAAAATATTGTGATCACCCTTTGTAAGTTGGAAAAGATCTTACCTCCAGCCTTCTTTGACTCAATGGAGCATTTGTCAGTACACTTGGTTCATGAAGCAATTTGCGGTGGTCCTGTACAATATCGGTGGATGTACCATTTTGAGAGGTTTTTGCATGTTTTGAAGAGAAAGGTGAAGAATAAAGCACGTGTTGAGGGATCTATATGTGAAGCATATCTTATCCTTGAAACAATGACATTTTGTTCATATTATTTCGAACCGCACGTGCAATCAAAAACAAGAAACATCGGTCGAAATGAAGAGTCTGTGGATGCGGATTACTCTGAAGGGTTTTTACCCATATTCAAGCATCCAGGTCGTCCGATGAGGAAGATGATCTCTAAAGATTTAGACGATCGAAATTTCAATGCTGCTCACTTGTGTGTTTTGATGAACTGCGAAGAAGTGTCCCTATATATTAAGTAAGTTCATGACTCAACTCTTTAGTTCTATTAAATATCTTATATATATAATCCACGAATTAATACTATACAGGACGTTTGAGAATGATCTTCAAATGGAGAATCCATCATTTACTAATTCACAAATCAATAATAACATTGAGAAATTTTTCCCGGCTTGGTTACGTTACCATGTTAGTATTACTACTTTTTAACGTCCCTAATAATATATTCGATTCATTCCGACCTGGACATTTGTTATTGTCCCTAATTTACCCCTTTCAGCTTGCCCACAATAACATTTTGGATGATCGCATGAAATATCTTTCAATGGGTCCAAGTAATCAGTACATGGTCAAAGTACTTGGTGAATAGGTACAGATTTCACACTTTGGAGTATGGATCTTCAAAGACAACAATGAATAGTGGATTTACTATGAAAGGGACAGCGCCTGATAATAAGGAGAGTGATTATTATGGTCTGTTGACTGATATTATTGAGTTAGAATATCATAATGGAACTTTGAAGTACACAAGAATTGTCCTTTTCAAGTGTGAGTGGTTTGATTCTCACAATGATAAGGGATTAAAGGTTCATCCGAAATATCGCTTGATTGATATAAATGTGAAGAAAAAATACCCAAAGTATGACCCCTTTGTCTTAGCCGAGCATGCACATCAAGTATATTACGTAAGGTATCCTGGTGCTAAGAGAGAACGGGCAGCTTGGTCAGCTGTATGCAAAATCAGATCAAGGAACCAATTTGATAAGAGTCAAACAATGATGATAATGATAAAGATGAACAGTCGGCTTTTCAGTCTGATGAGATGAACGTGACATTGGTACAATCAGATGATCATGATGATGTCGTATTACGTTGTCTTGAATCAAGTGAATGCATTACTGTGGTTGGAGATGTAGAAGAAGAGCACAAGGACAATGCCCAAAATGATGATGAAGATCATGAAAGTGACTCTGATAATGACATAGAATCTGAATACAATGAATTATCTGATTGAGATTTTGTACTTATAAATTCAATATTTTGTATGTTAACTGAATGTGAATTAATCAAAAAATATAATGAAAAGTGGTTATAGTATCTCTTCATTCATATAATATATTGTACATCTCTTTGTATCTTATAGTTTTTTTTTTTTTTATAGCAATCATGGTTAGAACTGATAAATCGCAAGCAGATAAGACACGATCTGGCATGCCATCAACTTCGTCCTCCGCAGCCCGTGGTGAAGCTGATAGTGAGTCCCCTACTGCTGCAGGGTCGTCAGTTCGTTCCACCGGACTATTTTCCCCTTTGTGTGACATCAGAGTGACTAACGATGATCATCATGATAATACCACGCCCACGCCCAACGTTCAGCAGAAAACGGAACATCCAGAATCATCATCACATGCGGCTGGCATAACAAATTGGCAGGCTATGGGATTCGAGTCACTCGAGCAGTACGCCACATGGTTGGAGGATAGATGTACTCAAGTTCGATTATATAATAACGGGTGAAATTACAATTAAATTAAATGATAAAGCAATTACTTTGATTGTTTGTTATTAGTTCTTGAAGTTATAATAAGGTAATGCAAGTGACACTAACTTATATAATTGATATACTTGTTAACAGATTTGTACCTGCTTCGGTAGTAATAGATTTTAAGTCAATATTTGCAGGCAGATTCACAGAACCTTGGATTACCTATAGAGAAATTCCGGACGATGTTAAAAACCGATGGTTTTGCTCTTTTGAGGTTTTATAAACATTAATGCAGCCAATATCTATTATATTATACACTTGTACATTTATACGAGCGTATTCAATTAACACATGTTCACATTTACCTATATTTGTTGTTGTAGAGAGATTATAAGTGGCACCCATGTAACATGACACATATCAAGCATTGCTTCCATTATAAGGCGGCAAAGAGAATGAAAGACCAATTGGCTAAGGCTCGTAAATTTGACAAGCCTCCTAAGTAGATGACATTAGATAATTGGGAGCAAATGCAAGCAAGATGGCGTGAACCAAAATGGATAGATAAATCAAATGCGGCCAAAAAAATAGGGAGAAATATCAATCGGTACACTACACGGGTGCCACCCTATTTCATGAGGTTATGAGAAGGATGGTATGTAACTTAAATTTAATAGCCGTTTAAATTTGTCTATCTTAATATTCTAGTTTTTGAGTAATTGCTACTTATGAAGTTAATAACGTAGGCAGACACAGTAAATACCCCTGTCTATAAAGCTGATGTTTTCAAGGTCCCTCATAGTAAAAGGGAGGGTAATGGTATACAATTCTCTGATCCAAAGGCTGCTCAGACGATAGTAAGTATTTATATAGTGTATTACTTTTACTGTCGATTAATTTTGTTAAATTTATATAATTTTATGTTAAGTTTAAGTTGCTACTTTTAGTTTAAAAGGTTATAAAAATTGAATTTCATAAACCTCTTTTGTAATGTGTAGGTTGTTAGACTTATGTATTTCATTATGAGAATTGTATCTATATAATTATGTTGAAGTGGTTGTCACAGACGACATATCATTTGGTTGTTTGTTAGAGGTCCAGGATTGTAAATTTGGCATATTTGTGGTTGTATGTTGGTTGTTGTGGCTATATGAATTGTTATGCAGGTTATAATTTTGTGTTTGGGTCCATATTATAAACATTATAATGCCGAAATTTCATCGCGTCCCGACTTGATTTTAGGTGAGGTCGAGTTAGGGCGTGACATTGAGTGGTATAAGAATATTAAAAATTTATAAATGTTGTTTTTGTAGTCACGATATGAGGAGATGCTCGAGCAACGTCAACTTGTGACGCAAGAAGACCCTACGGCGCTGCCCGTTAATCCTGATGAAATATTCTACCAAGCTGTTGGTGGGGTGAAAAAAGGGCGTGTCTATGGACTCGGCTCGCAAGGAGTTCTCATTGGTAGGGAAACACCCCCTATTCCAACCATGAACACTAGAGTTGGACTCTCGGAACAAGAAGTCGACAGGCGAGTCAATGAAGCAACAGAGTCCATGAGGCAACAACTTTATGACCAAGGAAATGCACAACAAGAGACGCAGCGACAAGTGAATGAAGCCATGCAACTCATGAGGGAATTGCAGCAGGAGATTAATCGACTCAAACACCCACGACAGTAGCCCGATCAACATGATCAATGGTACATTTAGGATTTAGTCTTTTGGACAATTTTATAAACTAATTTCGAACAATATGTTAATATTTTTATGAATTTGAAAGATGCGTTATGTAAATATTATTTTGGATATTTAATTTTACGTTTTTTTGTGTAAATTTGTTTTATTTTTAAATTTTTACATTTCATACTATTTTTCGTAATAATTCAGCCATATAAACTTAGCCACCGTTTTTCGACGGACAAATAACTACAGAATTCGGCAACAGATTAGCCACCGATATATGTCGACAAATGGCTACAGATTGGCTATGGACAGTTTTCGACAATGGCCTACGGATTGGCTACTGCTTTGCTACGGATGTTAATAATTAATAATAAAATCAAAATTTTAGTTAGCTACGGATGGGCTACAGATTGGCTACGGAAATGTGGCTACCGATATTCTACGGATACCAAATCCGTAGTCGTGGGCTATGGACGATTTTCGACCGAAACGGCTACGGATTTGCTACGGACATTAATAATTAATAAATAAAAAAAATTAGTTGGCTATGGATAAGTTACGAATTGGCTGCAGACAAGTGGCTAATGATATTCTACGGATACAAATCCGTAGTAGTAGGCTACGGACGATTTACGGCCAAAACGGCTACGGATTTGCTACGGACGTTAATAATTAATAAATAAATAAATAAAAATTAGTTGGCTATGGACGGACTACGACTATTTTGCTACGAAAGTTATAAAAAATAAATACAAATTAATTTTCAAAATTGGCTACGGATTGGCTACGGAATATCAAATTGGTGACGAGTCTTTTTATTACGGACGTAATTCCGTAGCCTAGCGGTCGCCCGTCCCAATTTGGCTACTGCTAGGCTACGGATTTTGGCTGTCGCCTCAACCGTTTTTTCTTGTAGTGATAATGGTATAGCTTATTGGGAAGGTTGTCTGGTGGGTCAGTTCCTGGGGAAAGCTCCACCACTATTTTTGGTTAAATCTATGGTATAAAATCAATGGAGAAATTGTGGTAAGGTTAAGGTTGTGACTACAGATGAAGGTTTTTTCCTCTTTAGATTTGCTGATAAGGAGAAGAGCAGCTCTGTGTAGGGCCAACTGTGGCATGTGGGTAACAGGCCACTATTTCTTCGGAAATGGAAACCAAGGACGAAGTTGGAGGAGTTCAAGCTAGATAGGTTTCCAATTTGGGTTAAACTCAAGCACATCCCTACAAAATTATGGACTACTAAGGGGCTTGGGCTGCTTGCTAGCTATTTCGGCGACCCAATTCAGATAGACTCTATTACGGGATCCAAATCTCGATTAGGTTTTTCCAAAGTATGTGTTAAGGTTGAACTGGATAAAGACCTGCCAGAGACTATTCCAATGAACTTAGGTCAGGGGTTTACTACCAAGGTAGAGGTTGTTTATACTTAGGTTCCAATAGTTTGTAAAATATGTAAACGACTTGGGCATAAGAAGGATAGATGCCAGAATTCGAAAGAAATTTGGCAAGCTAGAGGAGTGGCCAAGGAAAAGGAACCAGTTGTGCAAACTAAGGTGCGTGAGGCATCCCCTACTGAAGATTGGAATACTGTCAGTAAGAAGCATAGTACTCCTATGACGAAGCCCCCTGAACCAAAAACTCTAGGTGGAGGTGTTGAAAAAGGTAAAACTAGTAAGACTAAAGCAGAACGAAACCATGTGGAGCCCTGCAATAATGAGTTATCTAACCAATTTGCTGCTTTAGACCAGGAGGGGATTGATATTGATGAAACTATTGCTGATATCATGGGGAAAGCTAAACAAGGAGTTTCTCAGGCGGAGTTAGCCCCTGACAAACCACCTGGTATCCATGGTTAATATTGCAGCTTGGAATATTAGGGGCCTTAATAAAGCCCCTAAGCAACTTGATGTAAATAATTTTGCTCGTAAAAGAAATATAGATATACTGTGTCTCCTTGAAACCAAAATCAAAGAAATTAGGTCCAAGGAACTTATGCTCAAAAGATTTCGTAACTAAGACCTTATCCACAATTAAGAATGCACATTTAGAGGCAGAATTTGGGTCTTATGGAATAGGTAGGTTGTGAAGGTTGATAAAATTGCAGCTTCTGACCAAAGTATCATTTGCTCTATCAAAGTTCATTCCACAGGGAATACTTTCTTTATGTGTACTGTGTATGGGAGTAATGTTGTTGCTGAAAGAAGAAAACTTTGGGCTGATATCATTAAATGGAAAATTTTGGTGGCTGGAGCCCATTAGTGTATGCTTGGTGACTTTAATGAGATTCTCAAAGTAGAAGATAGGCTTAATTGTGATCAGCTTCCCCCTGGTGCTGTTGAGTTTTAAGACTGCTTTTCTTTAGCTGAATTTACGGAGCTCTTGATGGTAGGTCCCTTGTTCACTTGGAGTAATAAGATCCCTGGAGATCAATTAAAGGCTAGTAGAATTGATAGAGCTTTTGGCAATGACCAGTGGCTTATTCATTTTAATTGCTCAATGGTTGATCTTGAGGCCCCTAGTACCTCGGACCACTGTCCAGTTGTTATTAACACAGAGAATAAGTTTGAAAGGAGGGCTAGGCTTTTTAAATTCTATAATTCCTGGACACAACATGAGGAGTACGAGAACTTATTACGTGAAGCTTGGAATCAGAATGTTGACGGCATCCGATGTTTAAAATTGTTCAAAAACAGAAGAAGTTGAATCAGAAGCTCAAAAAGTTTAACCGGGATAATTTCCTAAACTTGCCAAAGGAAATTAATGGGGTAAAAACTGAAATTGAAGCTATCCAGAACAATATGCTTAATGGAAACCGCCGGTTGAGTGACCGTGTCAGGGAGATCGAGCTGCGTGATAAATTGGAGGTTATAATGAATAAGGAGGAAGATTGCTTGAAACAGCGAGCTAAGATCAATTGGCTTAAGCATAGGGATCGTAATTCAGCTTATTTTCATAAGGTGATCAAAGGTAGAAACTCAAGAAATTCCATTAAAAGGCTCATGTCTATTGATGGCAAAAGGATTGAGTCAGGTGAGGAGATTGTGGAAGAGTTTCTAAATTTATACAAGAACTTATTGGGGTCTAATGGCAGCAGGCAGAATGCGGTCACAATTAATAACATTAGAAGTTTTGTGAAGAAAAACATCTCAAATGAAGAATGTGATCTCCTTAAGGCACCAATTACTGATGATGAAATCCAAGTAGCGATGTTTTCAATTCACAGTGATAAGAGTCCTGGGCCCGATGGCTTCACCTTACATTTCTTTAAATTAGCTTGGAATATTGTCGGACGGGAAACTTGTGAAGCTATAAAGTCTGCTTTTAACTCGTGCAAGCTTCTTCCTTGCTAACTGACTTCGCAAGACTCTTCTTGGGATCATATCTCTCAATTGGACTGCTTTTGTGGAAAGAAGAAGAATGACTGATAATATCTTAATTGCACAAGATATCATCCGAACTTATGGCAAGAAAAGTAAAGGGCATCGATGAACATTAAATGTGGATATCAGAAAGGCCTATGACACAATCAGTTTGGATTTTATTTTGAAAGCAATAACTGTTTTTGGCTATCCTGAAAAATTTGTCAAATAGGTTAAAATGTGCATTTCTTCCCGAGATTCTCTATTGCTATAAATGGTCAGCTTAAGGGTTACTTTAAAAGCTCTAATGGGCTCCGACAAGGGGACCCTCTTTCGCCCTACTTGTTTGTGATTGGGATGGAAGTGCTTTCATAAATTCTTAATGTCACGGCTGAGAGAAAGGATTTTACTTTCCACCCTAGATGTGCAAAGTTGAAACTATCTCATTTATGTTTTGCAGATGATCTCTTGATCTTCTTCAAAGGGAATCCAAGCTCAGCAAAGGCTATTAAGAAAGGACTCAATTTATTCTCTCATATGTCAGGTATGTCAACTAGTCCAGAGAAAAGTGTTATTTATTTTGGAGGTTGCCCTGGCCCGCTCAAGTCCTTAATCTACCAAATCTTGGATATCAAAGAAGGAAACTTGCCTTTCAATTATTTGGGTATTCCTCTTATGACTGGTAGGATGAATGCTACGATCTGTAATGGTTTGTGTAATAAAATCCCTCGTAAGGTGCAACATTGGACTACAAGGTGGCTATCGTATGCGGGTAGATTGCAACTTGTGAAACATGTTTTGATTAGCATGTTCAATTTATGGGACAGTGTGTTTTTTCTTCCTAAAGGGGTTATCAAAATGGTACAAAAAAAGGTTAGTGGCTTCCCTTTGGGGAAATAACCTGGTGGATTCTCATAAGGCCAAAGTGTCTTGGATTGATATTTGCAAGCCTTGGGATGAAGAAGGACTGGGCATAAAGCCGCTTGAAGAATCTAACAAAGTGGCTATTTTAAAATAATTTTGGTACATGTACACTAACATAAATTCAATATGGGGCATGTGGTCTTCAAGGGTTCTTCTCAAAGAGAATAGTGTGTGGAGTGTGGACATACCTGATGACTGCTCTTGGGTTTGGAGGAAACTCCTGAAATTGAGAGATGAAGCTGGTAAATACATTGAACATAGAGTCGGGAATGGAAAGGACACTTATCTGTGGTAGGATAACTGGCACCCAAGGGGCAATCTTATTAGTTGGGTTGCAAAGGAACATATTATTGTTTCAAGACTTGGTAGCCAGAGTAAAGTTTGTGAAGTCATCTGAGTTAACAATTGGCATTGGCCGAGAAATTTGCTGCACCTAGGAGTCGAACTTCATGGGACCAGATTTGATTTTACTGGCCCTGATGTTTTTTCGCTAGAAGATTGTAACAAGTGGTGACTTTGTTACTACAACAACTTGGGAGGAAACTAGGCAAAGATTTGACAAGGTGGACTGGTTGGGATTACTTTGGAGAGGTGATTACATCCCAAAGCACAGTTTTTATGCATGGCTTGCAATTAAAAATAGATTAACAACTAAGGATCATATGCTTAGTTGGGGGATGCAAGTTAATAGTCTCTACTGTCTTTGCCATATGATGATAGAAACTCGAGAACATTTATTCTTTGAATGCCCCTTTAGTTTGGAGAAGAATTTTGAAAAAAGTAAGGATCAAATTTATATGTATCTAGTGGGATAGGGTGCTTATTGGATGTTGCCGATTGGAAAGAAGGACTCTACAAGCTAAACTAGTGAAGTTGTGTTATGGTGCTGCCATTTACTACCTGTGAAATGAGAGAAATGCATGATTATTCAAGAGCAAGTTTGCTAATGAGGAGCAAATAGCACAGAAAATTGAAAGAGATGTTCGCCTTAAGATGTTAACCAACACGAGGATTAGAAACAATAGATATAACACGGAGCTTTGTAATAAGTGGAATCTTAATGAGCTTATTTGTTGAGTTTCAAGGACTTTTTGTCTTTTGTAAGGAAATACACATGTAAATGGCTATGCCACTGTTTTTATTCGTGGAATATATTTTTACTTGCCGATTGAGCAAAAAAGAAAATATTAATTTTGTACGTGAAAAAGTTAGTGATGCCACAATTCGCTCTTGCAATATATTGGAACTAGTGATCAGCTTGCAAATATCTTTACCAAACTACTTTTTCGACCGCGACACAAGCTTTTACGTCTCAAGCTTCAGGTCGCTGTCCCTCCATTAACGTATGGGGGTGTTAAACGACTCTTAGCTTTATGCTTTTTGAACTGTATATATTTTTGTTATTTGTTGTTATTTTGGACTCTTACATAAAGTCCTTTCAGAGCTAGACTCTTGTAAATGCTTGATAGATTAGCACATGTATATTTAGGGCTGGAGTCAGAAATTGAATGTTTGAAAAGGATGAATTTTTTTTTTTAATATAATGTTTTTTTAGGTTAATAGAAAAGAGGCTCAATTTTTACAGTTTTAGTTTTTTATAGTTTTATTAAAAAAAATTTAGTTATGATTTCATATTACGTTGCTTTTAAAAATTTGATAAGTAAAATAATCAAAATTATATATATCTATCTCTCTAATAAAAATAAATAAATAAAATAAACAGTAAAAAGATTTTACCGACCAAAAATATATATTTACCGACCAAAAATAAAATAAGTAGTAAGAAGTCTCTTCCTCCGCCCTATATCTCTTTTAACTTATCCTATTGTACTTCGGATTATAAACGAATGGAGAAGTACAGAAGTTTTTACAGACCAAAAATATATATTTTTTCACAATACCCTTCTTGCCAGCCTGTCGATGATGTCATCGTTGCAACGTGTGTTAGTGTTCTTGGGTTAAGATTCTCTTGGTTGCATATTGTGATGTTTAAAATTCTACTTGTGGAGATTATTTATTAATATATCATATTAAAAGTTTGTGTAGTTTAATTATGAGATAACATGCTACAATTCTAGCTTCCAAGGCGCAGGACAAAATTATATACGCTTAACAAGCAAATTTACCATTTGAACAAATTAAAAAATAAAAAAGCAATTTTACCGAGGCAGTTGCATGAAGGCATTTGTCTTTTATGTACATCACTTAGTCGTTGGACAAGATTCCAGTCATATTATTTAGTTTTTATTGATTTTCAGAAGAAACCGCCGCATGGCATTCGAACTCAATTAAAATTCTTTTGGCCAGTGAATTCAGACCTTAAACCGTGATTGTTAAGCATATGATATTTGTAGTTGCGAGACAACTTTCTCTAAGAAACTCATCAAAATAGTCTCGTAACTTTAAAGGAAGGGGTGCCTCCTCACAAAGTAGTACTAAGAGTCAATGTTGGTTTGAAGTGTCAGGGCCATAGAGGATCGATCACATCATATTCTCAACCAGGATGGATGGGGGAAGGATTTGCCCACTTAGGTTCTAGGTCTTGCATGTGACAATATAATATTTGATATTCAGATACAAGATCGGTTCAAAGCATTTATATCTCTGTCGAGGACATCAATTTCTAATGATCTCTTATACCGATGAATAATATGATAAGAAGGTAGTTTATAAGTTAGTCTTGTAAGTTATATCAATAATTCTAGTTATAAATTATTTTAAATCAGCAGATTTGAGGTCTAATCAGTATATTTGAGATCTAAGATAGTTGTTCTTTACTTTACAGCTCAATTCTCACTTGCGAGGCTTCACTGACTTCTTATGGAAGTAGTGCATGCCAACACCTATTCAATGCATTCTTTTTGATCTTGTACCTTAGTACACGGAACTATTTGGAAGTCGGAGGCACTTTAGTACTATACTCTACCCCGATCCAGACTATTTGGCTCATTCAGTAGAGAGGGAGAGTGACCAGACTTACTAGGAGCAGTTCTAGAGAGTTTTTGTTAGTAGGTGATGATACATATGCAGAACGCAATATCTTAATTAACTTTATTCCTTCTAAGTTACGAATATTCATTTTAAATTCTAAAATCAATATTATTTTACCTAATAGCTTATTTTATTAAGCAATTTAAAATATATATTAGTATTTTATTCGTCCGAAAGTTAAGTTGACGTTGGACTTTTCTGATAGAATTCAGTTCTTAGGAATAAACATATATGTATATATTTATACTATATATATATACACACATATATGTATATGTATATATATATATGTAGATTATCGATTTTAGTGACAATCTCAACAGAAATGGTAACTAGATTGAAAATGCTATCAAGTTAATAAAAGGAAAAATCAGCTAAAAACGAATTCAAATCAAAACTCGATGATTCTTTTTTCCCAAGTGTGTCCGATTGGTATCACTCGCATAAGACTTTTCTTTTATTTGTAGCGGCCATGTGGCATAATCCATCTTTTCCTTTATCTCGGGAATTCCTTCCCTCGCGTTTTCTTCTTTTCTATCTTGGAGACAGGTTCTAGTGTGGCTAGCAGTCATACGCTCAATAAGGTCTGATATTAATTACTTACTCAAATAGTAAGGTCAATTTGGGAGGATGGACTTGAAGAAAATGGAAAGGTTTGGAGGAAATTGCATACCTAAACCACACAGAAGAATTAAGACCTCTATCATCAGCAAAAATAGCAAAGAAAATATCAGCCAAAAAAGAATGAAGGAGATTCGTTAGAGGAAGGGGCCTATGTTTGTTCGCATTATAAAAAAATTATGCTTAGATCTGCCTATGGGGCTAAGAGTTTTAGCCTGTTACGCGACACAAATCATCAAATTCTACTTCATCTCCTCAATTTTAATATTCTACTCATTGTAACAATTAATCTTTTAGGGTAATTGAACGCCTACGAAAGGAATGTAATTTAAAACTTGTCATAAAACTTGGGTTGTCGACCACTATCAGTAAGAGCCTCTCCTAATCACCTGGAACATACTTGAAAGAGCCCGATAAAAAGCCTTTATGCTTATCAAGTAATTTATCGGGGCAGCTGCATGAAGCATTTGTAAAGATAATTGATGTTCCATCTTAAAATTAATTGACGTAGAACGGCAGCGAAATACTAGATTCGTTCTACTAATATTACAACACTAGAATGCTAAAGAGGAAGTATACAATGCTAGTTTTGTATTGATTGAAGTGTGCCTAATGGGCTTAGAGAGCTATCTATTTATAGGAGCTCTTAGGTCTTAAAATTTGCTAAACTTTCTATGTGGGATAAAACAAACTGAATAATACTATTTATAACAAAACAATACTATTCACAATAAAAGAAATAAATGAAGGTTTATTTGTTCTTTTTCTTGGGTTTGATTTTGTCAATCTTTTTCATCAACTCATTTGGAGCTTGTTCCTCATCACTAATTAGTGCCAAGCATGGAAGATCGAACAAGTGTGAATCTAATTTTTAGATAGGTCACACTTGAAAGATTGAATAGATGGGTCGCATGCGGATTAATATGACTGACCAAGGGCCCACCTCTGATATCATGTTAAGATAACTGAGTTTCTATCTTAAAATCAATTGGTGTCAAGTAGAATAGTACAAGATCTTATAAGGTGATCTTAAAATTTTTAATTTTTTTTATATAAGATAAGTGTATATTCTATCAGTATTTAGTATTTGTCTCTGGGGACTGACCAAAACTTAAAAGATTTGTCGTGGAACTTTGTCCAATGCAGTGAGGAAAAGTGTTAAAAACTTTTTCCTCGGGATTTTATAAAATAAGATTAGAGGAGATTCGTAAGTAGTGCAGAATACCTACTACAACAAAAAAACACAAAGAAAACTCTTATTGTTTGCCTGGAAATCTGTCATTGTTGGTCGGTTGTTTCACACGTCTCTACCATGATGTCCTTCAAATTGACGACTCAATATAAGCATCAGAAACTGCGTCAAGTTATTCAAAGCAAACGTCGCTCCATTACGTATTACGTACTTGTGTGTATCTTCTTGCTCTTACGGTTCATCTTTTCGGGGTTAAAATATTCGCGGGGTCATCTTTTTGAGGTAATATTTGCGATTGTGCCTATTATATTTTGTCGTAAATGGATATAATGCACAAATCATTTTTCCCAGACGAACAAAATCAGCTTCGTTGTGCTTATTTTTCTTCCAAACCGCTGATCCACTTAGTTCTTATTATGCTCAAAATTCAAATCTATGCACTGTCACAAAATCGAGCCTCAAAAGATCCTCCCTATTCGAGTTTCTATGTTACATATGTAACAAGATTGCTTTATTTCCAACTGCAGCTCTATTTTGACAGAGAATAGCTACTTCAAATGGAAGCTGATCTACCACAAATGGTTAAAATGGATGATGACCGATTGATAACAACTAGAGAAACGCGACATGGTAAGAATTCAATCACTATGTCCATTCATTTTCTTCTCTAATTAGCATCACGAGTGGAGAGGGAAACCTAGCAAATTTAGCAAAAACCATCGTAATCAATTATTTGTTTGTCAAAACATTAACAGCAACAGTTAATAACTAGAGAAATACATCTAAAAAATTCTCTAAAAAACCCTGCTTCGTTAACCTCGTCACTTTTCTTCAAACACTTTGCCCCTTAGATCAAATCCTCTCTCGATCTCTCCCTGAAGCCATCTCCTCTGCTTTCAGCCGCCCCTTAATGTAAAGTGTTATGATCGAGGTGATATTATGTGTATGAAAACGTAATTTGAAACAAAGATGAAAACGAGAAATTGACACACAAAGGTTTTATGTAGTTCGGCCTAAAGCCTACGTCTACGGGCAGCAAAAAAATATTTCATTATATGACAAAAGTGTTACAAGCACTCTCTTACAAAACATTACACCTTTCTATTTTGCCACACTTACTACAATAGCCATAGGCTTATTTATAGGTAACTCCTAGGTTTTATGTATTGGGCTTACAAGACAATTGTGCACTATCTACAAATCGGGTCATAGCCCAATAAATCTTCACCTTAGACTGTATTTGTTCCATCATCAAATAAGAAAGTCATTCATTCTCCTTCTCTAGTCAAACAGCCCCCACCGGGACTCAGCCCTCTCACGAGGGCTCACTGCTCTTCACTGCACATACTACTTCAAGTCAAGTCATACCCACATGAACTTGTTTATCAATATCACCTTGATAATCACGAAGTTCAAACCAACACCTACAATGACTTGCAGACATCTGAGGAACTCCTTCACAGCACGCTAATGCCCCCGCTACCAACACTGTCTTCCTTTTAATCATCATCCCAAGTGCAGCCCTAGCACCTTTAATGCTACCAACACTCGAACACAAAACATGTGACAAATGCTCCACCTCGTTTTCAGATAGACCTTTATGAAAAATATTCACTTCACCCATAGCACCAACATATTAAGATACACCTGAACAACCAACCTCACCTTGGGAGCCCGGCTCATACACACTCGTTTCTACAACAGACAAAGCATAAACCACTAGCTCTGCAGCCCTAACTCTGTGAGATTCTTTAATAGGGTATCAACAAAATTCTCATATAAGGGCGGTAAAGAACACAAAAATATGAGAACTTGATCTTCATTATCAACGATGACTCCATTATTCTTCAACTCCATAACAATGGAATTAAACACATCAAGGTGTTCCTTAATGGGCGTACCTTCTTTAATTCGGACATTATACAACATTTTCTTTAGGTAGAGGCGATTTGTCAGAGACTTGGATATATAAATATCCGTCAGAACCTTCTAAGCCTCAGATGTTATCGTCTTCTCAGCAATATCGAACAATACATTATCTGTCACTATTATGTGTATTGCGCTTATGCCTATCGCTTGTAATTTTTTCTTCTCCTCGGGTTTTGTCTCTTCAACAACATTTCATAAACCTTGTATTACTATGAATGTCTTCAACTTGATTTTTCAGAGAATGAAACTACTCATTCCATCAAATAATTCTCAATCTCGAACTTTTCAAAAGTCAGAACCATCTTTGTTCACCCAAAAAAGACTCACATTGAGTTGGAATTTCACAAAACAAACTGCAAATTCAAACTCAACACGTCAAAAGACCTTGGGACATCAATCAACAGTCACCTAGTCAAAGTCAAAGTCAATGTCTCCAATCAACACAGCCCCAAAACATGTACTTCCAGATGGAATATGGCAAAAATGAGCGCAAATTCAAATTCAGTACATCGATAAGCATTGGGAAATGCATTGGTCAACTTTTAGTCAACCTAGTCAGAGTCAGTTGTCAAGTCAATGCAAGGTCAACTGCTCGATTAACCCCTAGTCAACAGTCAAACCTGGTCAAAGCTCCCTTTTTTTAAAATTTCCATATCTAGTTTTGTGCGCAGAAGCAACACACACCACTCACCCACCTTACTCTTGATACTAGTTTGTTATGATTGGGGTGATATCATGTGTGTGAAAATGTAATTTAGAACAAAGATGAAAGCGCGAAATTGACACATAGGATTTCACATGGTTCAGCCTAAATCCTACGTCCACGAATAATAGGAGAATATTTCACTATATGATGAAAACGTTACAAGCACTCACTTACAAAGTCTCATACCTTTCTATTTTAATTTGCCACACCTATTACAATAGCTATCAAGCTTATTTATAGGTAACTCTTACGTTTTAGGTATTAGGCTTACAAGACAATTGTACACTAACTTCAAATATGAGTCATAGCCCAACATAAAGTGTAAAGAGGACTTCTAGTAGAGCCCATAACTAATATGCAAAAGGTTGTTGTACATGAAAATTTGAGATTTTACCAATTAGTGGTTGAGTTCGGCCGAATAATTCGATAGTTAAACTCCGTCAATTGAGTTTTCTTTGTCATCCAAAAAAAAAAAAAAGTTGTTGTACATGGGAAACCGAGCAATATTAAGGTTTCACATACATCCTTAGAAAGACAAATTGGAAAAGAGCAATGCTACTCACGTAAAAGTTGACAATTCCGTCGTCCAACATTGAATTACTAGTCGTCCAATCCCTTCTATAAAAGAAGAGATTGACGAAAAACATTAGCATGTATTACAATTTAGAGAAAAAACAAAAACATAAGTTTCTCCTGAAGTATTCTTCTTCTATTTAACGTCTTCATTTTAGTTTCTTTATTATTAAAGGAGAGTGTGATTGATATCTCCTTGTACTTTAGAGAGAGTAATAAAATATTTTTGCACATAGTTAAATCCTCTTATCCGTAATTTTCACCTTAATTTCTTTTAATTTTCCATGCAAAATCTTGTTTTTCAATTATCCACCATTCTCAATCTTATTTTAGCTGGGTGAAACTGCTTCAACCCGATCATCTCGTTGTGTAACACCTAACACTTTGCCACCTCCCTAAATGATGTGGAACGTCGAAAGAGTACTAGTGGTTATCTTTTCTTCATGAGAGATATGCATTCACTTGGAGTTTTAAGAAACGACCCATTGACAGACTTTCTACATGTGAAGTTGAATATTTAGCTAGTACTTTTGTGTCTGCCATGCTTTATGGTTAAGGAATTTGATGAAAGAACTTAATAGAGCCAAGAATCTAGTCCTTCGTGAAAGAAACAAGCACATTGACACACATTATGATTTTATTAGAGAATGCATCATAAGGAAGGAAGTAAAGATAGAGCATGTGAAGTTTCAAAATCAAGTTGCGGACATTCTCACAAAACCACTCAAGAGTTACGTGTTCATCAAAGTTAGAGCTTTGCTTGGAGTTATGAGAGTCAAATCAAATTTAAGTGGTTAGCAGTAAAACTTAATTAGGACTCAACTAGATTAATTCTAGTTAGCTTTAAATTAATTTTTTGTCTATGTAGTCTTTTCCTAGTGGGTAATGGTTTCCCATCCTAGTTGGTATTGGATTTTTGTAAATCCTATAAATAGGGGTCATTTATTCAAATTTAGTTATCCCAAATAGAAGAGCAATAAAGATTTTGTCTAGAGTCTCTATATTGTTTCCTTATCTTCTCTCTACGTTAAAGTAACATCTTCCATATTGCAATAGAAATTTCATCTAATGTTGAGTTGGCTCATTTTTTAACTTGCCCTTCATTTTTAAAGATATACCTTATATTCATGTTACTACATTTTCTCTTGCATTGCTTTCTCTACATTGTTTCCATAGCAGAAGGTCCACTCTTCACTCGGTTACTTAAAGCTGCAGCAGCTGGTGATTGGGAAGTGGCCGAAGATAGCAACAGCTCGTCTTACACCAAGCGGAGAAACTGCTCTACACATAGCTGCTGCAGCTGCTGAAGCAAAGCATGAGTACTTTGTAAATAAGTTTCTGAAGAAACTACCTAACCATGATCTAACAATAACAAACCAAGCAGGCAGTACGGCGCTTCATTTAGCGGCTTTAGCAGGAAATATAAAAATTGCGGAACTTATGGTGAGCAAGAATACGACCCTACCAACTATATCAAGCAATCAACATGTGAGGCCTATCTTCTTAGCAGCAATGTCAGGGAATGGTGAAATGGTGGCGTATCTTCTTCAATATTCCAATTTTGGATCTTTGGATGACGTCGAGAGAAGCAAAATTCTTAACACTTGCATCGACGCAGGATTATACGGTATATCATTTTTTTTCTTTATCATGAACTATTTGGCTTGTCAATGGCTTATTTATCGTTATTCACTTACCTATGTTAGATGTGGGAAAACTTTTAAGGAAATGAGTAGACTCCTATTCCAAATTGAGTATTCTATTTTGATACAGCTTGATAATTAACTAAAAAATTAAAAACCAAAAAAGAAAAATTAAAAGTAAAATATGATATGAAGTGTACAGGACTCTCTGTACTTTTGTAAAGTTGCACAATATCCCCTGTGTTTTTAAAAGTGAACGGTTACCCCTCCGTGGTTTCTAAAACTAAGCACAATAACTCTTGTGATTTTAAAAGTGTATGGTACCTCCCTGTGGTTTCTGAAACTAAGCACAACAGTCCCTCCATAAAAAAATCCTTCTATTGTCATAGAAAATATGATACACACGTGTCAAATGCACTTTTTTTGCTTAAATTATTAATTGTTTGGATAAAAATACTTATTTTTCCCGACCCTAAAGAAAAAAATATGTGATATAAGGGTATTTTTGTCTAAATAATTAATAATTTAAGCAAAAAAAACCTTGAATAATCGCATTTGACACGCGTGCATCACATTTTGCCTTAAAATAGACGGATTTTTTTACAAATGTGGACTATTGTGCTTAGTTTCAGAAATCACATGGGATATCGTGCACTTTTAAAATCACAGGGAACTATTGTGTTTAATTTCAGAAATCACAAGGGGTAATGTGTACTTTTAAAACCACAAGAGGTATTGTGTAACTTTATAAAAACACTGGGAGTCCTGTGCAGTTTACCCAAAAATACCACCTAACAGTACTATTTATTTTTAATCACTAACATTTTACTATATAAGCGAAAGACAAAGATTAAAATATTATGTTTGATATATATATATATATTTGATCTAATGTTTGATATATTTCCTGTTAAAGTAATGTGTAAAAGTTTTCTATTCAGGAAAAGTAAACACTAATACATAATAATAAAAACAAATAAAGTAAGACATTAATTTTTTTCTTTTTTTTGGCTAAGCCAGTAAGGTATTTCATTCAACCTCAAACAAATTTACAATGAGTGCAATGAGCAATATCTTTACTTTTCTTTTTCCAACCTAGCTATATGCAAAAATAGAATGTATTCATTGATTTGCTTGAGAATTTCAAGAATGAGTGGAAAATTTACTTATGTATCATATATATGAAAGGTATTCGTTATATGTGAATGAAGATGTATTTGCGATCGTGCACAATATGTCGTTACAACTTCATACTTATATGGTGTTATTGTGACATTGCCGAAGGCAAATATCAATGCTAAAACAAATTCTTCTCTAGGTGTAGCACAAAATATTGTACAACAATATCCGGTATTAGCTCTCACTAAAGATCGAAATGGTGAGGCACCATTAGACGTGCTAGCTCGGATGCCCTCGGCATTTTCTTCTAAAAGTCAGTGTGGATGCTGGTGGAGAACAGTTTACGCATGTTAGTCTTTCTCTTTCTCTTCCTCTTCCTTTTTAAATGCTGCTCTTTCTATCATAATCTTCATAACTCAGTTACATCACGATGAAAGCACTACGTCTTCATAATTTGATGTCAAGGATGCAAGAATAATTGCTTTGCTTGCAGTCATCTTATATTAATTTTTTTTTAATTATTAATACTGACGTAGATAGCATACTATTTAAACTTTCTATGAATTATTCTCTTGAAACTCCACAACATTTTTCTAAACACATAATAAACAATTTCTTCCACAATACTAAGTCAAAGATTAAATTATTTAAAAGCATAGTGATGATTAACTATTGGATACAAATCTTATAATTACCTGCTTGCAGTTGTGAGTAATAGGAAAATAAACTCGAAAATGGACTGCTAGGATCGGATCAAATTAAGGAAAAGGCACAAATTTATAGAAGTTGTGGTCTTTCTATTAGAATTATGTTGTAGTTTACTTAGCCATTAAAAATAAATCGTAGTTCACTAGTGAACTATCCTGAACATTAGGTCTTAATCGACATAATTTTTCTAAATATTAATGTAAATCATGTAATTAATTAGAAAATTACATATGGTGTTCCTAAATTTTTGAATTGGCTAGACTTGATTCTCAAGTTCAATTTGGGACGTAGGTTAGTAATTCAAAATATCCTCAATAAATTGGATTCTTGAAGCCAAAATTTAAAGAGAAAATTAGACAAAATCAAAGTATGCATGTCACGATCAACACAAAGAAGAGAAACATAAAATTGGGCAAAACTGTTATGGTAGGCCTATATTAATTTAGATAGGGCAAACGACATAATATCTCCTATGGTTTATTTGATATGCACGTTTACCCCTGTAATTACTAAAGTAGCTAAGACCTTTGTAGTTTAATAAAATGTGCACACATCTCCCTAATACTAACAATTGTTAAATTTTTAACAGTTTTGTGTTAAATAACAAATATACCCTTCAAATATTTTAAAAAAACAAATGATAAGATGACACCTGTCCTCTACCCCCATCACCCCTGCCCCAACCCCCATTCGCACCAGCACCACCGCTGGCTATCACCACCACCCCCACACCTGCAACCTGTCTCCCCACCCACACCATACACCACCTCTGTGACCACACCACTCGCATGCCACCACCAACCATAACAACATACCAACACACCACCACAGCACAAAACATGCTCACACGTAGCGAAATGGTCATTTAATTCATCAGTGCCGAACCTTGTGCAATATACCTTACGATCTACTTCAATTGTCAACACTACATCCAAAATTTTATCAAGTTTATGCCATGTTTGCATATTAGGAGAGTTATTTGCAGTATGAATAAAAAGTAGAAGCAGGCTCCCAATATTCTCCAACACTTGAATCACAAATCGTTTAATCTTCAGGTGTTGAGACCAAGCGAGCTTGAATTGCGGGGGTGGGGCTATACACCTCTAGGTAGGTGTATAAGAGTCATTATTGTAGTAGTTCCTATTAGTAATAAAGAATAATGTTATGTGAATGTAGGCTATACCGAAACACGGTAAAATAGTATTGTGTTTCTAATATATTTATGTGCACGATCCTTCCAACATAATGTGCTAGTCTCTCGTTTGAACTGATTAAAACATTTCATGTTATATTTTGTTTGAAAACTAAAAACAACCAATTCATTAAGCTGACTCCTGTTTCTATTGAACAGACATGCTTGGATCTCAAATATTGTCTCATAAGAAAGTAGCAAGAGATCATGATGCGTTTGAGTTGCTTGAGCAGATCTGGCAGCATGTTCCACTGGTGGACGGAGAAAACCTAAATATTCCTGAAGATATTGCACGCCCTGCATTTGTTGCTGCAGAGTTAGGAAATTACGAGTTTTTGGTGAAGCTTCTTGGAGAACGTCCTGAGTTCCTATACATAGTAAATGGCTCTTATCAAAGTATATATCACATTGCAGTTATACGTCGCCATGAGCTCATCTTCAGTTTAATTTACGAAATTGGTAAACTCAAGGATTTAGTCGTAACATATAGAGACTATGAAGACAATAACATATTGCATTTAGCTGCAAAGTTAGCACCTCAATCTCAGCTCAATATTTTACCAGGTGCCGCTCTTCAGATGCATCGAGAATTGTTATGGTATAAGGTAAGTTCTTGTTGGCTTTACTTTTTTCATATGCAATTTAAGTACTGAGCCATTTGATGAAGCTGTGTTCATTTTTGTTTCAAGCAGAAGATATTTTACCCACTTTTTTATATGCAACTAGCTAGCTTCAATCTATTTCTCAAAATCCTGCAAAGGATTAGCAAATGCTTTTGCTTTTGCTTTTATGATTTGTCTCGTAAAAAGTGGTTGTCATTTTTAACGTGATGATGTTTTCGTTTAATGCTCTTTCCTTCATGACAGGAAGTCGAAAAGATAGTTCCACCAACATACCGAGGAATGAGAAATAAAAGTGGTCAAACACCACATGAATTATTCATCAATGAGCACAGTAATTTGATGAAGGAAGGAGAAAAGTGGTTGAAGGAAACATCTCATTCTTGCATGATTGTTGCAACACTTATTGCTACCATGGTATTCACCACTGCCTTTACCGTGCCCGGTGGTAACAATGATGATGGAGGGCCTATTTTACTACACGAGAGGTTGTTCACGGTTTTCACAATAGCAGAGACAATAGCTATGCTCTCTTCTACTACTTCAATTATAATGTTCTTGTGCATCCGCACCTCTCGCTATACAGGGAAAGCGTTTCTCGAGCCGTTACCCTTTTGTTTAATGACAGGAATCATGACACTTTTTGTGTCTCTTGCTGGAATGATGGTTGCATTTTGTGCATGTCTTCTTTCGTATCATCGACAGGCTGCAGCAGGTTCAGCAAGAGTTCCTACCCTATTGGGTGTATTTGCTTGTGTGCCCACGATGTTTGTTTTCTTCAAGTGTCACCTTTTGACTGATATCACTACTTCATTGTATGGTCCCAGGCGTTTGTTCAGGTCCCGAAAGCGGTTGATCACCAAATGAATCTATGTAACTTATTTGCTTGGGGAATGCCCCTTGAAGGTTGTATCATCTTTAGTTTCCACAAGGAAAAAAGAACAAAAAAGGGGGAAAAAAAAAGCTTTAGGTACATTTGGATATTAAGGATGTAAAATGTACTCTCTTTTTTCTTTTTGTGAAAGTAGTATAATCGGTGGTGTTAAAGAACGTAATTATCTCATATTGATAAATCATGAGTTTCATTTATGAGATTTGAGACTCATATATAAAAAGTGGAATGGATGTAAGGCCAAAATACTCTATTAAAATTGTCCCACATCTTTTTCCAAAAAATAAAATTCACATAGAAAAAATTCACAATAGAAACTAAATTAATTTTTGGGTAAATGACCTATTAGGTCCCTTATCTTTTTCGTTATTGTCTAGTTAGTCATTCATCTTTCAAACGACCATATGTCAGTCCTTCATCTTTCTAATTTGTGCCACCGTCAGTCCTTCCGTCAAAAAATTAACGGTTTAATCACATGCACGACACATGACCCATTTTTTGCAAGGGCATTATCGTCTTTTGGGGGTAGTCAGCATATTTTCCTTTTATATTAGCATGAATCCAATTTGAAACCCAAATCCCTAAAACCAAATTTATGGCGACATGATTCTTACAGTGTCCTCAATTGGTACAGAAGGATCCACGCAGTGCTGATAGTACAGATCAATATAATTGACATCAAGCCTCTTACCTCTTAAGGCTAGCCTCACAGCACGCTCTCACGTATTAAGGTTTACCATTAACACCAAATCTACCTTCTTCTAACACGATAACACCAAACTCTGTTGCTAACTGAACTTTTTCTCTTGGAAGCTTCTTCAAAGCCTGTGAAGAAAACGAATTAGTAGAACATATTAATTTAAGAACATCACATTTCCTGGTGCATTCTGCCTGGCAAATATGTGTTTCTTTTATGGTCATCTTCGTATTGAGTTTGATTTATGGTTTCTTCATTCGAATGTATACTATAATTTTGTCATACTGATATATGCAATCAAAAGTTCAACCAGAAGTTCAGAGTTGAAACTATATTCTTGCCTTTCCAACCATGATCTCATTGTCATATCCTCCATATAGATCTGATGTGTCGAAGAAAGTAATACCCCTGTCAAAAGCTGCCTTAATCATAAAACATCCTTCTTCATGTGAGAGGGTAGCGTTATATACCCCAGAAAGTCCGCAACATCCAAATCCCAGTCTCGATACCTGCAGATCAAGAAGGAAAATAAACTAAGAATATTCACATATGACAACAGTTGTACAATACCTCGGTGACGACGGGAATGGCGATTCATCCACGATAGGAATGGCGAGTCGTCGACGACGGGAATGGCGAATCAACGGGAATGCAACAGCAACAAACGACCAAATGTGGAGAAGAAGGATTTGGGGATTTAGGGATTTCGGGGATTTAAGGGATTTGGGTTTTAGGGATTTAGGAATTTGGGTTTAGGGATTTGGGTTTCAAATCGGGTTCATGTTAATATAAAAGGGAAATATGCTGACTACCCCCAAAAGACAATAATGCCCTTGCAAAAATTGGTCATGTGCCGTACATGTGACTAAACCGTTAGTTTTTTTACGGAAGGACTGACGGTGACACAAGTTGAAAAGATGAAGGACTGACATATGATCGTTTGAAAGATGAAGGACTAACTAGACAATAGCGAAAAAGATAAGGGACCTAATAGGTCATTTACCCTATTTTTTTTTGTAAACTTTAGAAATGAAGTACGATATTTTTGAAACAATGGGGATGAAATTAAAAATGTGTAAACATTGATTACTAAATTAAACTTTTTGCAATTTGTGAAAATTAAGCACCTTGATTTTGAAACAAAGAGGATGAAATTAAAAATAGTGTTAGTATTTTACCC
Organism: Ehretia macrophylla; assembly: GCA_037974665.1. Lineage (NCBI taxonomy): Eukaryota > Viridiplantae > Streptophyta > Magnoliopsida > Boraginales > Ehretiaceae > Ehretia > Ehretia macrophylla. Next base: position 37,337,822 of record CM075780.1, on the reverse strand, counting down.
TTAATTATAGGTCATTGAAATATAGAAACCCTTTAAAGATTGTCCTTATGTTAAATGAGTTGTTGAAAACCATCTTACACCATGTCCTATTAGAATGGCTCTTCTTCACTCATGACATATGTAAAACATGAGAGATGAAGAAAGAAAGCAGAGACAAGTTTTCTAAAGAATCGAATTGTAGAGCTCTACCACTAACCTGATGTAAGAATCTAGAAAAAAATATAAGCTTAGATTGTGAATTGTTATTAGGCCTTGAAAGAAACCTTGACATAGAGGGACGAACAGATTTATGTATAAACATGCTAAATCTAGATAAATTAATGCGGTGCGCTACGGTTCAAGAGGTAGCAAATCACCCAACACCACCACCCCACCCGTCTCTCTCCTTGTGTCTCCTACCCTTCTCTATCTACGAGCACATCATACACGGACACATGACTCAACTCACAATGACTCATAACAGACACACACACAAGCCACCAAGCAACCCAAACACCACCCCTTTTTTTTTTTGCTCGGCAAAAGTAATCATTTCATTTCCACATCAAAACACTCTACATCGAGGCTCCAAAATAGATATCCTCAAGAAATACAAATATTCCAATCTCTACAAAAAAGGTGAGTTTTCTAAGATGTTAGGATATTTACGAAATAGGCTCACCTTGTCTCTCATATCTAAGTTAGTTTTTTCAATAATCTGTTCTTCAGTTTGTAGATTAGTGCCAAAAACTCTAGCGTTGCGCTCCATCCAAATGTTGTAAATACAAGAGTTGAAAGCATTTCTCACAATAGTTGCCTTTAAGCTACGTCATTTGCTAATTTTACGAAGTTTCTCAACAATGGTGTCCCAGTCGGCATTAAGGAAACCACACCTCATACGCTTTGCACACCATTTCTAAATATGGCAAGTGAACGGACAATCGAAGAAAAGATGATTTCTACATTCCACACCCAGTCCGCAGAAGCAACAATTCACATCAGTTGAGATTCCCCAACTTGAGATTCTCGCCTTAGTAGCAAGCCTATCAAGCATTGTGAGCCAGGTACAGAAGCTGTGCTTAGGTATAATAGATTTGTTCCACACCAGCTCATCCCAGACAACTTCAGGACTCCTGGCTTGAATGCAATCCCAAGTCGAATAGAAGTTGAAATCCGTACGAGTCCCCACAACCCAAAGAAGTCGGTCTTGGTTCGAAGTCAACTAAAGCTCCAATCCAACTGAGATTGCTAGGCCAACTCCAGCAGAAGCCATTAATATAATCAGCCACTTTCAAGTTTCCACAATCAGCCGGGATATCAATATTGATAGAATGTGCAAAATCCCAAAGATTTCTACAAGGCAGCCAAGTATCCCACAGAAGATTGGTATTACACCCATTTGCAACTTGGTGGCGAATGAAACTTTTAGCGACCTGTCTAATTTGGAGCAGATTTCGCCAAGTCCACAATGAGTTATTTGGTATATCAACACTCCAAATATTACAGCTATCAAGTAAAACTCGATTAGCCTAATAGCCCCAAAGCGAGTCACTATCACAATATGTATACCAAAACTGCTTGAGTATAGCAACAATGTTGATATCCTACAAACTTCAAACACCTAGGCCTCCTTCTTTCTTTGGCTTGTAGACTTTTGACCAAGCCACTTTGGACCCTCTCGCATTTTCCCCTCCATTCTTCCAAAGAAATGCATCGAACTTTCTTTCGATCTCCTCAATAACACCTTTCGATAGCATGAACACATTACACCAATAATTCGAAATACTTTGTAGCACCGAGTTGATAAGTTGAAGTCTGCCAGCATAGGATAACCAATTAGTTGTCCAATGATTAATTCTAGTAGTGATCTTGTTCACCAAAGCACTACAAACATATTTGTTGAGCCTACCAGTAATCAAGGGAATACCCAAATATCGCACCGGCAAGTTCCCCTCTTTGGTACCCAGTGATTCACAAATAAAGAATTTACAGCTATCCGGGCAGCCACCAAAGTAAATTTCACTTTTAGCTTTGCTAAAGTAGAGGCCCGACATTTTAGAGAAGACAACGATGGCTTTTTTTATAATAGCAATGGAGCTGGGGTTGGCCTTAGAGAAAATAAGGATGTCATCTGCAAATGCAAGGTGATTGAGCTTAATCTTCTTGCATTTGGGGTAAAAATCAAAGCCTCACAAGTTACCACAATGGTTCAGCAAACTAGATAAAACTTCCATGATAATCACAAAGATATAAGGTGAAATCGGGTTACCTTGTCTAAGTCCTTTTCTCCCCTGAAAGAAGCCCTCCATTTGACTATTTATCATCACAGAATAAGATGGCGTGGAGGTACACATATCAATCTATTTAATAAAGTTTCCAGGAAACTCAAAGGAAGCAAGACATGACTGAATGAAGTTCCAGTCGACAGAATCGTAGGCTTTTATAATGTCAAACTTGATGATACATCTGGACGTTATGTGCTTCCTTCCATAATTCCTGACCAACTCCTGAGTAATAAGCACATTATCGAGAAGTTTATGTCCCAGAATAAAGGCTGATTGATTAATAGAGATGATCAAATCAAGCACCTTGCATAACCTATTAGCAATCACCTTAGAAACACATTTGTATATCACATTGCAACAAGAAATGGGCCTATAATCTTTAGGCCCCGAAGGATTACTAACCTTCAGAATGAGAGTGATGGTCATAGTATTAATTTCTTTGAGTAGAATCCCAGAATGCAAAGTATCCCTCACAACACAACAAACATCGGCACCAACAATATCCCAAGCATTCTTGAAGAAGAAAGCATGATACCCATCTGGACCCGGACTTTTGGAGCTGTTGATAGAGAACATGGCTTCTTTGATTTCAGAGTTAGACATAGGTTCCGAGAGTAACCTCTTGTTATCCTCAAAGATCGACTTTCCCAACAAATTCTTGAGGTCACCAACTGTATAATCCACTCTCTCCATTCTGTTCGTTCCCAACAAGTTTTTAAAGTAACCAACGAAATTGTCAACAATATCTGCATTGGAAGTTAGAATGTTACCATTGTTATCAACCACGCTAGAGATAGTATTACGAGTTTGTCACCCCTTGATAACCCTGTGGAAGTACGTCGTATTAAGGTCACCTTCCTTCAGCCAATTAACACGAGCCTTTTGTTGTACGATGGACTCTTCATAAAGTAAGGCCTTTGCAATTTTCAACATGAGTTGTGTCTATAGAAATCTGAGAAAGTATTAAGTTTGTAACATCTAGTTAGCTCTACCTACTTCATTAATGCATCTTGTAAACATACCATTGCAGATTATTCTAGTGCATGAAATACATCTATAAAATAAGCTGATGTTGTAATGTTCTGTGAGTAAAAGAATTTACTGCAATCCAATATTAACTTCTTTATTCTTAATGCAATATTATCAAGTTTGTGCTACTGTAATAAACAGCCTCAAAACAACAATATAAATCTTCATATCAGTACAAATCTATCATCAAATTACTGCACTAGTTATCTCATATTTCAGTAATTTTCATATGTTCTTGCTCTGCATCTTATCCTTTTTCTAACTTCTCTTCTATTGGGCCAACAAATCTAGCATCAGAGCTTCAATCTTCGTAGCTCTTTGCTGCATAATGGCTGGAAACTCAGTCCCAATAATGTTCAAATACTCTCCCTGTGAAGTGCCAATTTTTTAAGGAGAACACTATGGCTGTTGGAGTAGCGAAATGTGGGATTTCTTTATTTCTCACGATCTTTGGGACGTGGTCGAATATGGAGTTCCAGAATTATCTCAAGCCGAAAGTTCTACAACGAATGAGGAGCAAAACAAAGATATGCGAATGAAAGACGCTAATGCATTTCGATATCTAAGGCAAGGCCTGTAACGCCCCAATCCCTCACGAGACCGGAGGCTCTAATAACCATGCTATTCTCAACCCAATACCAAACCCGGTCACAAAATTTAAAAAAAACGGACAGAGTCTCCCCTGTACTGTGGACATTCTGAAAACATGTAAACACTCAATAAAGCCACAACATAACAAGACATTCATTTATAACTAAAGATCTTAGCTTTAAGGTCATCCGAGCCTTAAGACATACAAACAGTTTAGATACACACAAGTATGCATTCATAACTTAACTTCTTTACAAAACCGCTTATCATGCCACTCCATGATAGCATTGAACATTCTTAGAAATTAAAGCCAACCATACACCCGTTCATTCACACCCAAGCATGCAACGTAGCTAGAAGCAGAATCAAAAGTTATTACATGCCATAATTCCATAACACTTACTACATCCACTTAGCTTTCAAACTTGCAACTACTCAAATATATATACATAAGCCCTTAGGCTCCAAAATAGAATAGAAAGTAAAACAATTAAGGTCTTCCACAGTTTAACAGGTAATCACTCAAATCTCAAGTAATAGCACACAGCAATCAGGTCAACTCTTCCAACTGCACCACCTGAAACATGTTTAGCGAGGTATGAGCAATCACAATTACCCAGTGAGGGATAAGGTCTACCAGGGACGTGCAATGCAGCAGTTAGTACAAATAAAGCATTTTACAAACAAAGAACAATTGAAACAATAAGTTACCACACATTAAAAATGATACAATTCACTTGTTCTTCAATCACGAACCACGAGCCACGAATTGAAATCCCGATGTAATAATGACACTGTTATAGATAAGCCAGCATCCCCTTATAACTCCAAAATGGGTGTACTCTGAATGTACTCCGAAATCCTACGACCCAACTCTCCCTGGACGGCATCCCAAGTGAGAGAGGGACTGGGTAACCATGGTAGCCGAGGTATACCGGCAAGCCCGATGCTGCCCGGTTTCCACGGCACTACCATACCCAAATGGTTGCGCAACCACGACGCAATGCACTCAAAATGATAACATTAGAATACATCAATAAACACATGATTGAGGGACAACAAAGTAGGTTGCCCTAACACACAATATATAGACAATAAGTGCACATAATCTAAGTACAAGTAAATAAACTATTATGCACATAAGGATGAAGTCTCCCTCACCTCTATCAAGCTCCACAATGCAAGATTGACTTCAAATCACTCTCAATCACCTTGAACATAAAGTTAAACATTGTTTCAATTACTCTTTAACTACAACATTCATTAATTATCAAACTAGGTTAGCTAACTCATAGTTTACTTAATTAATATACAACCAAGTAATCATTCAAGTAATCTAATATACCAACAATATAACTAACAACAATAAAATCGTGATATAAGCATGTTCTACAATCATTTTAAAGGGCATTTTAAGTATAGATAACCATATTTAATTCCATAATAGTACTATCAATTTATAAAGCCATTAATCCATACTTATTATCTTTACAATTAACTCAATATAAAACTCAAGGAAAACGATTAGAACTATGGCAATACAATTACTATAAACAAGAATTCACTTAGAATCTTCAATTCAAGAAAAACAATTATGCAATTTAGTTCATGAAACATTCTCTGGATAACGCCATATCTTAGATAATTACCCATAGCCACCTAACCCATCAAGTCCAATCAAAACTTAGCAAATAACCCAACTTTATTCCGTAAACCCCTTTCATAAACCTAACTAAAAACCTATCTTCTAAGCAACAGGAGGACACTACGAGCATTCCAAGCATTCAACGGTCACTAACCAACCACAAGGAAGTTCTACAAACATCTAAAATACTAGAACAAACCAATTGCCCTAAATGTCCCTCTTTATGTTCTAGTCATCCTAACCAACTTCTAGCCATCTTTTAATGGGTTTAAGCAAACATTTAAGCTATCTAGCATTAATGGCACCTAATAGAGACACTAAAACCATCAATTGAGCAAAAGTCACAAAAACTCAATAGAATACTATTATTTTCTCTAACTTTCTCAAGCTATCACATCCCAACGAGCTATGATAATAGAAATCTATTTTCACCACGCAAACCTATCCATATTATGATCCATTTAAATGTAAAGAAAACCCGTTTAAACTATAACAATCATAAAACTCCATTTGTCCCCTTAGTTGATTTATACTACAACTAAGTTAACCAACCACCCAACTAATGCCATAACCATACCAAAAGTGCTTCCATGACCTCCCAAGACAATGCCAACACTCAAATCAAGCAAATTCCACACTTGGTCAAAACATCCCCTTTGCAATTCAAGGCTAATTAGCTTCCAAATGTAATACGAAGTTCAAGGTACGCAACCAAGCTATACTACCTTCCTAATGACACTTAATGACACCACTTAGGACCTCAAAGTCACGCAATTACCCGCATCTAGCCCGAAAGCCCCAAATTCCCTCTTTTGACTTTGTACTACACGTACCTCAATCGGGACTCAAATGGGAGCTAACAAAGCTTAGTTAGGGTCTACTTAGCCTAGGAATACCAAAAATGAAGGCCAATTTTACCCGGATTTGCGATAACCCCAAAACCCCTTTCTAAAAGTCGACTATTTCATTCTTTTGCTAGGTTATGAGCAATTAAATGTTATGGGGCCTTTACACTACTTTCATTAACATCTAAAGCACCTATTAGGATCATTGATTCAAGCTATAAAGTCCAATTTCATAAAACCCTAACATTCCCGTCACTATTCATGCCAAATATTCAACGAGCAATTTCAACCAATTAAACTACGAAACAATAGCATAAGTTAGGTCTCTACTACTTATATATAACATACATAAGCATATTTGAGCATTGAATTAGCATTTAAGAGCAAAACAAGAAATTCAAGAAAGTTGTCACATTTTTGAAATGCAAAAATAGGTATGAAATCCCTCACCTATTGCGCGTAGGAGCTCCTAGGAGGCTAGTAAACACCCTAAACCACTTGCACCTAGCTTGGCTTGGCTTGGAATGAGGATTTGTTGAGCAAAAATCTTTATTTCTCCTCCTATGCTATTTTCGGATTTGCTACAGTGTTTTCAGCTTTTCTTTTCAATTTTTTTGTTTTTTTTTGTTTTATGAGCTTAATATGTGTGTGTGAGTATATATGCTAAGTGGTGTTGAGTTGGGTGAGTGTTAAGTCTATAAAAATGAGTCTAATTAGCTTAAAAACGAGTCTCAATGCGCGTTAATATGTTAGCTAACTAAAACATAAAGTTTAACTACGTAACACTATTCAGTAGTTCAATAAAACATTTCCTAAATGAATGCTCTCAACACTAAATGCTCAAATGCACATTTTTCTCATTCCTAACATAATTAATGTGATTTAAGAAAAATGTTAATTCGAAGAAAATAGATAGTTGGAAAACGTAATGAATAGTAACCAAGAAAAACGACAAGTAAATGGATAGTGAAAATGCACAAACAGTAGATGAAACAGTTAATGAATCATGACAATGTTCTCGGGCGTCACAAGGCCTAGGTAAGTCCATCTATCCTAGGATTTTCAATAAGAAATATGCAAAAGAAGCTTGGGATGTTCTTAAAAAAGAATTCCAAGGCAATGAAAATGTTGTCTCAATAAAGCTACAATCTTTGTGGAGAGATTTTGACAACTTGCAAATGAAAGAAAATGAATATATTAGAGAATTCTTTTCTCGAGTTGCTGAAATTGTTAATCAAATCCAAAGCCTTGGAGATTCCATTCAAGAAAAGAAGGTGAATGAAAAAATTCTTAGGAGCTTACTAGTGAAATTTGATCATTGTGTTGTTGCAAAAGAATATAAGACTGATAAAATATAATACAAGAATCTCATCTTCATGAATTGTGTTTTGCAATTTTATAGAATATAATACAATAGAGTTTAAATAGACAAACTAAACTACAATTGTCAAACATAATAAATGCATCACACTGCTCTAGAAACACATTGCTCAAGATCTGGTGAAGTACACTGCTCAAGAAATCTTCTTCTTTACAGATATTTCAACACTCCGCCTCAAATTGGGGTGAAGATATCAATGAACCTAAGCTTGACAAGAGCTAATTGGAGAAGTGACGGTCCAATTGACTTAGTAAACATGTCAGCAACCTGCTCAGATGATGTTACAAAGCAAGGTGTGATAACCCCTGAGCGAACTTTCTCTCGAATAAAATGAATATCAACCTCAATGTATTTTATCCTCTCATGAAGAACTGAGTCAGAGGACAACATAATAGCAGATTTATTATCACAGAACAAGGTAGACGAGTCAATCACCGAAAAACCCAACTCAGTTAGAAGATAGTGTAACCAAAGAACTTCACATGTTCCTTGGGCCATAGCACGGTACTCAGCTTCAACTGAAGATCGCGAGACAACTGCTTGTCTTTTACTTTTCCATGAGATAAGGTGATTGCCACGGAAAGTACATATTCCCGAGGTAGAACGCCTATCACTCTTTGACCCTGCATAGTCAGCATCAGTGTAACAAGACAAACCCTCTCGTACACCCGTTGTATAGAAGATACCAAGACTAGGAGAAGATTTAAGATACCGGAGGATATGATAGATAGGATCCAGATGAAAAGTACAAGGTGTGTGCATGAATTGACTAACAATACTCATGACATACGTAAGGTCCGGCCTCGTATTAGTCAAGTAGATAAGCTGACCTACAAGTCTTTCATATACTGATGGCTCGGCTAATAGTTCCCCTAATTCTGCTGTCAATTTAAGATTTGGGTCAATAGGTCAACAACCTAGTATACCCGTATCTTGAAGAAGATCCAATGCATAATTTCTTTGCGATAAAGATATACCCTGGAAATTGCGAGCCACTTCAATACCAAGAAAGTATCTAAGCATTCCTATATCCTTAATGTGAAGCCCCGTACCAAACAACATATGCATATCATATCATTTAATATGTGTTTATATTGATTTATGTGCATTTGTATGGTTTTAAGTACATTTATATTAGTTTTATGTGCACTTGCATCATTCAACGTGTATTTAGATCCAATTACGTGCATTTGAGTATTTTAGATAACGTAGATAATAATTTAATCATATCACATTATACTAGCAACTAAATAATTAGAAACTAGCTAGGAGGGCAAACTAGAAGATAGGTTTTTAGTTGAGGGGCAATTTGGACTTTAGGACCTCTAGATATTTCTTACCTAACATTATATACATACATATATTATACTACACACTCACACATTACACTATACACCACACACACACATACACGACATAAACACACACACACATATCAGATCACACACATAACACACACACTAAACCAAATGATCAAGAGAAAAAAGAAGAAGAAAGGAAGAAGAAAAAGGAAGAGAAAAAACATTTTCAGGCCATTCTTGCATTTTTTACCTTTCCTCAAGTGTTTTCTTGCTTTGTTTTCTTCTCAACTTCAAGAACAAGGTGAGGGTTGTTTTCCAAAAACCTTTTCAAAGTCATATAGAGTAAGATTGATAGGTATACATGTCTATTATACTTGATCTTGTGAGTATACAAGTTTATGTCTTACATTTGAGCCTAGTTTAGCTATCTTGAGCTTGTAATGGTGGTGTATTGCCTTATAGCCCTTGATCTTACTAATTCTTGCTTGGTTATGCTTAAATAGACTCTTATGAAGTTTAAGCATGTATAATATACTTGGTTTGAAGAGTGGAATAGGCTAAATTGCAACATTATGCTAAAGTAGTTATCTTGAACCCTAGTTGTTGAAAATGAGCATTGTTGCTAGCCTTGTTGGTTTGGTCTTCTTGTTGAGCCTAGATGTGATGGGAAAATACTTGAATGTAACAGTTGAAGGTGTATTTGATGAGGATTGAAGCATGTAAGGGTTGAACTTGAAGCTAGGTTGAAGAAGCCTTGAAATCGTGTGTAAAATGCTTCATCTGGTCGAGTAGATCCAGTCGAGTAACTCGACCGAATAACTCATCCAGATGCTCACTGACCTTCTTCCGGTCGAGTTACTCGACCAGATGACTCGTCCGGATTTTTGACAAATTTGCGCAGTGATTTTCCGGAGGCCATATCTCACTCAATTCAACTTCGAATTGAATTCTGTTTGATTCTAGAGTTATTTACATTCGATAAACATCGATTCTATACCAAACACAGGTTATTTGAAGTTCGGGAGAATAGGAAAATTAACTATTTAAGTTAGACTAATACGAGAGCATTAAAGTTGTTTGGTCGTATCCAATGGTTGTTAGTGGTAAAAGTTATTGTTTAAGTGGCCAACTTGTCAGTTCTTGTTATTATGTGCTAGTACTAAAGGAGCTTACATGAAAGATATTATGTGGGTTATATACCCATAGGAGTACATGATAAATGCTTGACACGTTTACATGATGCGAAATATGAAAGCTACTTGAATATGCTACATGATTGATTGGACTTACATGCTTATATAAATGCAAATGTATATGAATTGTATATGCACGGCGGTTGCAACCTCTTACTTGTTAAGGGATGGGATCAAAGGTGCACACGATAGTGATAGTGGGAGACACCTTTCGGTGCACACGGCTGTGATAGTGGCAGACACATCCCTACCTTATTAAATTCTATATGGTTATGGTAAAGGAATAAGGGGCTATACGGAGCAAAGTGCACACGACAGTGATAATGGGAGACAACTTTCGGTGCACACGATTGTGATAGTGGGAAACACGTTTTCAGTTCGTATATGCCACATTCCTCATCTTGTATCTATCTCTTGATCATGTTCGAGATATATATATGCTACGATATATGTTTCCTACTCTCGCTTTGTCCCTAGAGGTCCTCGGAGAGTAGATATGGTCTTTATTATAATGTTATAAATGTTGTCTTAATTCATGTTTTACTAAATGTTCTTATTGAATATATTCCAGATCAGGTAATGTTTACTTCTAAGTTGTACTTATATGTACATGGTATCATTTTCAAAAATGAATTTCAAACTGATAAAAATAATTTTTAAAATCCCCTTCCCTTTATCCCTCGTTGAGCTAGTTGTGGCTCATCCCTCTTTCTTTACTATTTCAGGTATAGTTAAGCCTGCCATGGGATGGAAAGCTCCAGTTCTTTGTTGAGTTGGATCTTCTGCCTCTTGTGATCCTACTTGATATCATGTTGTGCTCTCTTATGTTATATTATTGTGTTTTGTAAATTGGAATACTTGAAGGATTGTAATTATTCTTTTGGATATACGGGTTGTAGATAATTAGTTTATTGTCCTTGTGAGGACTAGATGTAGTAGTTGAACCTATATGATGTAATTTGAAGGATCTAGGTCTTGCAAATATGTATTCGATGGTTGTAATTTTAATTACTAGTGATGAAGATTGTATAATGCATTTTATTGAATTAGGTCATCAACGGGTGAAGTAACTGTGATAATTAACAACTTGGATGTTGGTTTTATGGAGATTAGAGCTCGAGCTAGTATATTGTGTCTTAGCAGACCTAAGGGGAGTGATTTTCTTAAGCCATGGCATCACGATCATGGATTTTGAATTCTACGTAAGTTGAATGTAATCCTTCTTGTTTCATTAATGCGTTATCAGAGACTATCACATTAATTAAGAAAATAGGGTCGTGACACTTAATGTCAAAGATCGTCCCAAGGTCTTGCTTCACTTGAACAATTCCATGAGTGTCATCTCCAGTAATGATGATATCGTCCACATAAACTTAGCTATTAATATATCTACCCTGAGAATGGCGTCGAACAAAGCATGTATAATCTGAATGGCACCTAATAAAAACCATAGTAAGGACAACCTCAATAAAACGACTGAACCAAGCTTGAGGTGATTGTTTAAGCCCATAAAGAGATTTACGAAGGCGACATACTTTCCCAGAATACTCCCTTTGAGGCCGAAAACCGGGTGGAAGATCCATGTAGAGAATCTCAAAAAGATCGCCATTAAGAAATGCATTCTTGACATCCAATTGATGAAGAGGCCAAGAATAAGAAGCGGCCAAAGAGACTAACAGCTGGACAGTAGTTAATTTGGAAACATGAGCAAATGTGGTACCAAAGTCCTTGCTTGGTACCTGAGTAAACCTTTTAGCAACAAGGCGTACCTTATATCGATCGATAGTGCCGTCAGCAAGGTACTTCACACTAAACACCCACTTGCACCCAACTATCCGTTCACTAACTGGAAGATCAATCAGCCCCCATGTCTGGTTTTGATATAAGGCATCCATCTCTGTTTTCATAGCGGCCACCCATAAAGGGTCTTGGAGAGCCTTATGGATGGAGCGAGGGATAGAGACTGAATCAACCTGACCAATGAAAGATTTATACTGGTCGGAGAGACCTTGAAATGACACAAACTTGGCAATAGGATGATTATTACTACATGAAAGTAAGTAATGAGAAGGGGGACGCCGTTCACGAGTGGCGTAACGAGGAGGTGCAGGTTTAGGGACCAAAGAAGAAGAAGGGTTACCTAAATTCGGAGAAGAATCTGGCAGGGAGTAGGAGCATGAGGGCGCCGATAGTAGACTTGTAATGGAGCTGAAGAGGAACCAGGTGATAGAGTATTACTGGAGCTAGGTGGTGGTTCAGTAGTAGGCTGAGATGTATCAAGAATAGGAGTAGGATGAGGAAAATGAGGGTCCTCTGTAGATAGCACCTCAGGAAGTTGCTCTAAGGAAGGAGAAACAGAGAAGAAAGGGATAGTCTCAAGAAAGGTGACATCTACCGAGTGGTGAAAGTAGCGAGCCACAGGATCATAACACCTATATCCTTTAGACATAGAAGAACACCCAAGAAAGACACATCGTATAGCTTTATCATCCAGCTTAGTATGAGTCAGGCTACGATTTTGAACAAAGCATGTACAACAAAAGACTCGTGGGAGAAGAGAAAAAAGAATAGTATTTGGTCGGAGAATGTGCAAGGGTGTTTGACTTTGGAGGACACGACTGGGTGTACGATTGATGATGTATGTAGATGTGAGTACAGCTAAGTGCCAGAAATATTTTGGCATATTCTTTCCAGATAGAAGACATTAGACCATAGACATAATGTGACGATTCTTTCGTTCTGCCACACCATTCTGTTCTGATGTGTAAGGGCAGGTAAGTTGCTGAAGAATGCCCTTTTTATTGAGTTCAGCCTAAAAATCATTGGTTAGGTATTCTCTACCATTATCATACCTAATATTGCGGACAACAGTATGGAATTGGGTTTTCACCATTTGAAGGACGTGAGTGAAATGGGTGAAGACATCAAATTTTTTCTTCATTAGGTAGACCCAAGTACACTGACTATAATCATCTATAAATGTCACATAGTAACGATGTTGAGAGAGGGCCGTGACAGGAGAGGGAACCCAAATATCAGAGTGAACAATATCAAATGGACATGGAGCCCGATGCATGCGAGAAATATATGTAGTGCGAGTATGTTTTGACAATTCACAAGTCACACAATTAAATTTAAAATCCTTGCATGCTTTTTTAAAAGAAGGAAATAACCAACATAAATATTGAAAGTTTGCATGTCCTAAATAAGCATGCCACAAATCTAAATTTTGAATAGAACCAATAGGAGTATAAAAAATTGGAGACATAGAAGCATGCAGACTTGACGAGGATATTATAGAGGTTGGAGGTTTGCCAAAGTAGTAAAGTCCATCGTGCTCATATCCCCTGCCAAAAATCTTCTTCGAAGTCAGGTCCTGTAAGAAACAATGGTCGGGTAAGAAAATAGCTACACAGTGAAGACTCTTGACAAGACGACTAACAAACAAAAGGTTATAAGCAAAGTTGGGGACATAGTAAACATAGCGAAGAGTTATATCGGAGGATAAACAAGCATATCCCTGACAACGAATAGGAATAGACATTTCATTGACAATTTGAATGGATTGATTTATGGAAGTGACAGGAGAAGAAAAAATGGAAAGTTCACCAGTCATATGATTATTGGCCCCAGAATCAGGAATCCAAGATGATTGGCCTATCTTACCATGAAGTACGGTAGAAGTACATGTAGGAATGACAGCCGTGGGGCCAGGTGATGAAGATAGGCCTAAGTAGAGTTGAAGTTGAACAATCTGAGTTTGAAGTTGACTATAATCTGATTGGGTCGAAACTAATTCCATTGAGGTTGAAGGGGGTGCCGATTCAGCAACAGCCCCAATAAGAGAAGCTCCTTTCTTTTGCCCACCACCACGGTTTCTGGAGTATTGTTGCTTTAATTCAGGATGAAAGGTAAAGCATCGGTCAATGAGATAACCAGTCTTTCAACAGGGTTGGCAATAAGGATGGGTACTGGATTGCCTAGAATTAGAAGGTGCAACAAATGCAATCTGGTCCGGAACAGGAGGAGAGGGCTTGGGTGCAAGGAGAAGACACCTTCGTTCATCACCATCCACAGTTGCAAATGCCTCATATAGAGATGGCAGAGGAGATGTATTTAAAATCTGAGTCCGAAGATTCTCGAATTCAGGTTTTAAACCCATCAAGAACTGATAAGTCCGACGATGATCAAGACGTTTAGCCTTAACCTCAACATCATTTGAGAAATCACTCAAGGGTTCGTATTGAGCTTGCTCTTCCCATCTAGTTTGGAGATATCCAAAATAATCTGCAACAGATAGTCCCAAAGTTACTTGAGAAGCATGAGAATTTTCACAGTAGAGCTCGAAGATTCGAGAATCATGGCGTGCATAGGTATACATCTTTGTCAAAGCAGTCTATAGACTATGAATTGTCTCGTGATACACAAACATATTATAAATCCGATCCTCCATGAAATTGAACATCCAGCCCACAATAATACAATTGTATGCATCATATTGAGCATAATCAGGATCAGTTTCTTTCGCCTTTTTCTCCGTGCCTAAAATCCACCCAATTTTACATTTTCCACCGAGATAAAGACGGAACGAACGGGACCAAGCATGAAAGTTTTTTCCATTCAATAGTACACTCGTAACATGTTGTGCTAGAAGATTAGATTCACGAGAAAGATCTACACGAGAATTAGTAGATGCCTGACTAGTTTCTGCCTTTTCAGTGGCCATTGATGCAATAACTTGAATAAAGAATAGCTTATAAAGACAAAAGCTTAAGATGCAGTGGGAAAATATATTGACGACAAATGAAGGCAGAGAACAACAATGATGATAAAAGGTAGCCGGACACTCGGATACCTCAAAGAGAGACGACAATGTGGAGAAAAAACACCAATCACGCGGGCCCACAATTATATGGTCATCTGCAAATTACTTTGGCTGAAATGCTTACCTCGGGTGAAGATCACAATGAAGAAATTAATAATTCAAGTGCACTCCCCATGCGGGACCAATAGGTCACTTTTGATAATAATCTTATTCAAAAAATGCACAAATACTTGCCTCGGGTGGAGATTTTCACATTAAACAAACAAAAATTATTGTGTTGTCCCCACGCGGACCTGCATGTCATTTTTGAATTGGCATCTTCTGGATTTCATCTTTCTCGTAAAGACAAAAGACGTGAACAGAAGAAAATTTGAAGGAGATGAATAGTAGATAGCTGAAGGATGACGATGAACAGTATTTTTTTTTGTGTGTATGTGTTCTTCTAATGTTTTGGCTCTGATACCAAAAAGAATATAAGACTGATAAAATATAATACAAGAATCTCATCTTCATGAATTGTGTTTTGCAATTTTATAGAATGTAATATAATAGAGTTTAAATAGACAAACTAAACTACAATTGTCAAACATAATAAATGCATCACACTGCTCTAGAATCACATTGCTCAAGATCTGGTAAGACACACTGCTCAAGAAATGGTGAGGCACACTGCTCAAGAAATCTTCTTCTTTACAGATATTTCAATAGTTGTTATTGTAGAGTCTAAAGATCTGTCCAAAACTACCATGTATAAACTAATGAGCTCATTTCAAGCACATGAGCAGAGAATTAATAGGTCATCAAATCTGCCTGTCGAACAAGCATTTCAATCCAAACTCAATATCTCAGAGAATGGGCCAAACAAAAGGGTTTGTGTCAACGAAAAGGTCAACATTATCGAGGATGACGAGATCAAATCAACGGTCATGGAAAAGGCAAAGAAAGAAGAGGCGAATTCCAACAAAAATCTGGTAACTCTACCTCTCAATGCATCATTTGCAAAAAGTCTAATCATGAATCAAAAGATTGCTTCTACAGATGCACCAAATGTCGAGTACCAAATCATTCTCAAAGAAATTGTTGGTACCAGAAAAATAAGGAAAAGAATGAAGCAAATTTCAGCCAAGAAGATGAAGAACAACATTTATTTTATTTGTGCATGAGTGCCGAGCATGAATCACAAAACACATGGTATTTGGACAGCGGATGTTGTAATGCCCCAATCCCTCTCGGAACCGGAACTCTTATTAATCAAACTATTCTCAACCCAATTCCAAACCCCGGACACGAAATTTAGGAAAAAACGGATAGAGTTTTCCCTATATATAGGACTATCTGGAAACCTGCAAACAACATTATACAACTACAAGACCATAATCCACAACCTTAATCTATTTAATCCTTACAAGAATGCAAGTCAACTAGACAATAAAGTAAAACAACAGAAGTTACTACAAACCACTAGCACCTAACCATTACTCAAGACTAAAACTTTACTATTATATTTCTTAAGATAACACGAATACATACATGACCATAAGGTCTTAAATAGTATACAAGCATATCATGTACACATTTATCCTTGTTCTATACACTGATAGAGCAGGCAGGCCACACAGGAGGCAATCAAATCTCAAACTTTCCTGGGACATGTTGAAACGAGGAATGAGTAACCAAAGTTACTCAATGAGGGAGGTGATGCAGTAAACCGGGAAGTGCTACATGATATGCAACAAGATAACAACATATTCAACACCAACTAACAAAGCTAAATGGACAAGTATTTAACCACGTATAAAAAGGATATGGTTCCATTTGTCTTCCATCACGAGCCACAAGCCAAGATCTTCAAGCAAGTGCCAACAAAAACCTTATTCCTCCAAATTGGGGTACTCCGGATGTACCCCGATCCTACGACCCTTTCTCTTGAGGTAGGTCTATATGCCCCCAATGAGGTGAACCATGCCTCTGGGGTTGTGGAGTATGCTTAGCGAGAGAAAGGGAATAGGCACCATGGTAGTCGAGGGAGCACGGCAAGCCCGATGCTGCCCGTGTTTTTCGATGCTACCATGTCCGATAAGGTTGCGCAACCCCGAGTCAAGATCACGAGTCACATTTTTGAATCAAGTGGGGAGGTAGCAAAGTAGGCTAACCTCACCCCATATAGAGCATATAACACGTTTGATAATCAAATAGAGCAATTATAGCAATATAAACAATTACCTTTGTAACTAATTCAAGTAATTCACAAGATAGCAAGTAAATAGTTCTTATAGACTTTATCCATTTAACTAAATCATACAATTTAAAAACAATAAAATAAGCTAAGATGCACAAAAAGAATGAAGACTCCCTCACATTTACCAAACCTCAAGATGTAAAAATGGCTTAGTTACTCCAACTTTCCTTGGATTAGCTTGAATATGAATACCCTAGTCTTCATATAAGTATAACACTTTAGCAATTGACTATAGAAGGTTTAACAACTATCTTCCACATACAAGAATCTATATTACATACTTTATTTCATTGTAACTTAATTAAACACCATAGCTTTGTCACAACATAGAAGCATTTACTAATATATATAAAGTTAAGCTAACTATAACTAACCAAAATTGTACTTAATCAATCCCTATAGCTTTTAGTTGATATAAAAGGTAACTTACACAAGTTACAAATAAATCAATTAAGCACGGAGTTCAAGTATACATTCATAACTCAAGTAATAATAACTCGTCATTAACTCTCAAGAGAGAAGTATGATTAACATAGTAACTAGTTATGAAATTGACTTTAACTATTAATAAATAACTCATATAATTTTTCAACTTTTAGACTACACTTCAATCATCTACTATTACAATTCAATTCATGTGAGGTTGTCCATTTATTAACACGTTTTGACTGTTCCTTACATTTAGATTCACAACATTAATTAATCTTCAACATCCAAAACAAAGTCTGCAATAAAAATCTAGACTATAAGCATATAAGCCAAATGCTAGCAGCTAACACACAAAACGAATCAATTATATAAGATACTTGATATGCATAGAATATTATTATATGATATAATTAGTTAAACTATTTCAACTAGACATTTCTTCAATCATTTGATAATCAAATTAAAGTTTCATCCATTAACTTAACTAATCAAGTTAGACAACTAATAATAAAAGATCATTCTAGTATTGCATACTGAAAGCTTCAATCTACAACAATGGTTTTATCCTTGAATGCTAAATAAGCTTTATTAACTTTAGACTTCACAAGAATCTAACATCTGCAAACTAAACAACAATTAAAATGTAACTAGAACATAAAAAAAAACCATTTTAGTGTTCAATAGCTCATAATTCATTTTAACCCCAAGCTAACTAATCTAAGTCTTTATCTAGTCTTATAAGCACTTATGGCACAAGTATTAGGCTTTAATTTGAGTAATTGCCCTATAACTATAGTTTTTCCCTTTATGTTCAAAATCAAATTATCAAGTTCTAAGCAAGTTCTAGTCATTTAAACTTCAATCTAGGTTCAATAGCATTTATGGCACACTTAGATAACCTAGAATCAAGCTTATAACCATTAAATATAATTTAGCCCTAAAATCTACTATTTATCATCTTCCACATTTAGTCATATGCAAAAGCTAGCAATCAAGGCCATTCAACACCACAAATAAAGTCTATATACATAGGAAATACTAAATTAAAAAACAATTAAACATTATTTTAACACAACATTAATACTAGAAATTACATAAACTTTAAATGCAAGAATAATGAAATCTCTCACCTTGTACATGACAAGAAATGCAAGAAAAAGGCTTAATCTATTTATTTTCTTCTTCATTCTTCCCCCCTAGCTGGGTCGAAATGCTTCTGATCTTTTTTTTTTGGCCGAAAACTTTGTTTTTGCTTCTACCGTGTTCATTTTTTTTCTAGATGTTTCATGTTCTTTCTTTCTTTTATTTGTTTGGCCACCTATAGCTTCCCAAGGAAGCTTTGTTAATATTTTTTTTTTTGGATAGTCAACTAGATAGACTAAACTAATAACATGGACCTAAGTTGACTATTGTAAAACTAAAGCACAATCGGGTTTGGGCTTTGGGTTGAGCTTGCTAAATTAAAGAAAATAAATGGTTAGCTAAGGAATATTTGGCCCAACAAAGATAAAACTAGGCTCGGGTAAAATCAAACCTAAACCCGAACACTAATCTCACTAATTCTACCTTCCCTGAACAAGCAATGCACAAAGATTTTACTAAGCGAATGCACAAAATAAATTAATTAAAGTAAATAGGGAAGCAGATAAAATAAATAAAATAAAATAAAATCAACTCCGAGCTCAGAAAATTACTAATCAATTAATCATAGACAAATAATAAAGTAAATTATTTACTTCATGTAAATCATTTAGATGTAATTAAATAAATATAATTATTAAAAATAATAACTAGCCCGTTCAGTTCCAGGCCAATTAATTAAATGTAATTATTAAAATAATACACTAGTTCGTTCAGCTCCGGGCCTGACTTCCAGTTCGAACAGTGAAATAAATTAATTAAAAGGCATGTAAAATAAATTTAAATAAATAAAATAGTAAAGTAAGTGTCATGGCAAGTCATTTAAATATAATTTAAATAAATACAAATAATAAAAATAATAAATTAATTACTTTTAGGTAAATCTATTAAATACAATTAAGATAAATGTGTATAATAAAAATAATAAAATATTATTCATACGATAAAATGTCTCTACTAAAACTCACACTCCGAAAATGCAATCAACGTAATTTTCAACGTACGTAGTCAAGAAATGATCTAAGGAAGTTAGTTGTGTGATCAGAAAAATTAAATAAAATAGTTAAAAATTTGGCCCGGGCTCCGGGCTGAAAGTTCAATTAATGGAATTTTACTTTAAAATGAAATAATCAAAATTCAAATAATTCAAATGTTGAAATAACAAGTTAATCATTTTTCATAAATTAATCAAATACGATTTGCACGTTTTCTAAGAAATACAAAAATTAAAGTAAATAAGCATATGCAATTAATGAAAATAAACACATGTTTGCATGCAAACATTTAAAATAGCATGTAAACATATAAAAATAGATAAAATAGCTATATGCTGGGATCGGGATATCACAGATGTAGCAACCATATGACTGGAAATCGAAACATTTTTGTGGAGCTAAACCAAAGCCTCTCTTCTCAAGTGAAATTTGGAGATGGCAAACTACATAAAGCCATAGGCAAATGGGTCGTTGCAGTCCACACCAAGGGAGGTAATCAAAAGCTCATTAGCGTTGTTCTTTATGTGCCAAATTTAACTCGAAATATTCTAAGTGTTGGTCAGCTCATACAAAAAGGATATTCAGTCCTTTTTTATGATAAAAAATGCAAAATAGTTGACAAGAAAAATAATTCCACAGTAGCAATTGTCAACATGACTGCCAATAAAGTTTTTCCTCTTGTTATGCCATTGGAAGATAAGCTTGCTCTTAAAAGTACTACAACTGAAAATTCATTCTTGTGGCATTTGAGATATGGTTACTTAAATAACAGAGGGTTACATCTACTTAAAGAAAAGAATATGGTAGTTGGTCTTCTTACCATTGCAAGAGAAGAAAAAATATGTGAAGGCTGTATTTATGGGAAAATGCATAGGTTTCCTTTTCCTAAAACATCATGGCGCTCTAAAGCTCGTTTGGAGCTTGTACATGCTGATATATTTGGTCCAACTAGGACTCATTCACTTAATAACAAAAGATATTTTATTCTTTTTGTTGATAACTTCACAAAAATGATGTGGATTTATTTTTTAAGTGAAAAGTCAGAAGCATTTCCAGTCTTCCTCCAATTTAAAGCTTTTGTAGAGCGACAAAGTGGATACCAATTGAAGGTACTTCGAACGGATTGCAGAGGAGAATTCATTTCCACTTCATTCTTGGATTATTGCAAAAAGGAAGGCATTCAAAGGCAGCTTACTGTTCGTAGTCTACAACAAAATGGTGTAGATGAACGGAAAAATCAAACCATTGCAGAGATGGCACGGAGCATGCTAACGAGAAAATGATTGCCAAACAACCTTTGGGCTGAAGCTACGAATACAGCGGTTTACATCCTCAATTGCTCTCGAACGAAAGTTGTTCCAAATAAAACTCCATTCGAAGCTTGGTACAAAAGAAAGCCACTAGTTAATCATTTGAAGATATTTGGATGTGTGGCTTATGCTCTAAATCAGTCACAAAAAATAGAAAAGTTTGATAGCAAAGGAGAAAAATTTGTGTTCGTTGGTTATAGCGATGAATCGAAAGGATTTCGCTTGTTGAATCCATAAACCAATCAACTTGTGATCTCAAGAGATGTCATTTGTTATGAGATAGTTGCCTGGCAATGGAAAGAAAATAGTTCTACTGAAGTACCTGGAGCATATGATTTTGTGGAGCCATTCAGAATACAATGCAACAACGAATCAAGCTCAAGTCAAGAAAATTCATGCCCAAGTCCAACTCCAACATCATCCGATTCAAGCTCAAGTCAAGAAAGCTCATGCCAAAGTTCAGCTCCAATATCACCCACTTCAAATTAGCCAAGTAATGATATTTCAGATTCAGAAACTCTACCTCGAAAGGTATGTTACTGCAAGATATATATGAATCTTGTGATGTTGCATTTTTCACTTGTGAGCCTCAAAGTTATGAAGATGCAGCAAAAGAAGAATTGTGGATTAAGACAATGAAAGAAGAAATTTTTATGATTGAAAAGAATAAAACATAGGAGCTCGTAGACCTTCCAAAACACAAAGAAGTCATTGGTTTGAAATGGATTTTCAAGATCAAATACAAAGAAAATGGGTCAGTGCAAAAGTATAAAGCTCGATTGGTCGCCAAAGGATATTTGTAGTAGACCGGAACTGATTTTGTGGAGACATTTGCACTTGTGGCACTAATCAAGACAATAAGGACAACTCTTGCAATCACATGCCAAATAAAACTAAAGGTCTTTCAGCTTGACGTAAAATTCATCTTCCTTAACGGAGAACTACAAAAGGAAGTCTATGTGGAGTAGTCTCGAGGATTCAAAGTGAAAGGAAAGGAAGATAAAGTTTATCATCTCCGAAAGGCGTTGTAAGGTCTAAAGCAAGCTCCGCATGCTTGGAATAACAAGATTGATGGATATTTTTGCCAAAATAGATTTAAGAGGAGCCAAAGTGAACCATCTCTATACGTCAAAAGGGAAAGTACTGATTTTCTTGTTGTTTGTTTGTATGTTGATGATCTAATTTATTTCGGCTCTAATATGAAGAAGGTGGAAGATTTCAAGAAGAAAATGATGAGGGACTTCGAAATGACTGACCTTGGACTCATGAAGTATTTCTTGGGAAAGCAAGTTAAACAAAGAAAAGGATAACTTTTTATATCCCAAAAAAAATACATTGATGATTTGTTGAAGAAATTTCATATGCAAAACTGCAAATCAGTAGCAACACCAATGAGCCCAAGTGAAAAATTGCAGAAAGAAGACGGTGCAGAGAAAGCAGATGCTAAGAGCTTTAGAAGCCTTGTTGGTTATTTAATCTATCTAGCACACACAAGGTCTGACATTACACATTCAGTAAGTGTTCTTTTAAGGTTTATGAATGAGCCAAGCAAGTTACATTTCATGGCAGCAAAACGCATTCTTCGAGACCTTCAAGGAACAAATAAACTTGGACTCAAATATGTGAAGGAAAAAGAATGCAAGTTAGTTGTCTTCACTGATAGTGATTGGGCTGGTTCACTTGATGATAGAAATAGCACATCTGGTTATATTTTGTGTCTTGGTTCAAATATAATCTCATGGTGTTCGCGAAATCAAAAGTCTGTAGCATTGTCCTCAGTTGAAGTCTAGTATATTGCTGCTACGAATGCAACGTGTGAAGCAGTTTGGTTGAGAAGGATTCTAAAATATTTACAGCTGGAACAAAAAGAGCCTACAACAATTCTTTGCGACAACATGTCCGCAATTGCAATGACAAAAAATCCCGTCTTTTATGCTCGCTTAAAACACATCGAGCTTCGCCACCGTTTCATCCATGATTTGGTTAGCAGAAATGAAATTTACATGGACTTCATCAACACTAATGATCAACCAGTAGATATGCTCACAAAATTAATTACTTTGGAGAAGTTTGAGAGATTCAAAGATTAGTTGAAAATTACAAATTAAGAAGGAGTGTTGGAAGATAATTTGTAATTTTCAACATGAGTTATGTCTATAGAAATCTGAGAAAGTATTAAGTTTGTAACAACTTGTGATACCCGGGAATTTCATCACATCATCTATGTAACTACTGCATAAACTACTTGTGTATTTTATGCACATTTCTTGTCTTCTTTAATTGTTCTACTATTAGGCACTATTCATAAGAAATTTGGCTGTCTTGAATGTTCGATTTGATATTTTTCCTAGGTCACGTGTCATATAAAATGAGTCGGGTTATAGTAGTTTTAAGCTTCGGGGGCCGGGAGTATGCAATTGAAAATTGTTTTTCCGCTTCGTATGAATAGTGTTACGTATGTAGACATTAGTTTTCAACTAGTTAGCATTTTCTTGATGTTTTAAGCCTATTTGACCAAGTATTTCTAAAGTTTGACCAAGCATAATATACAATACATATACTATATACATATTATACTATACATGGTAACATAATCTATTAAAAAACAAAGCAAAATTTCCCCAAAAAAGACCCCCCAAACCCATGGCCCTATAGGAGGAAAAGGAAAAAAAAAATTATTCTTCAATCTTGAAAGTTTGATTTCTAGCTTGGTCTTGAGGAGTTTTTGGAGGCCTTAGAACATCTACAACTTGTCTTCACCTTCAATATTGTGAGGGAGTTGCATATTTCTTGAGTTTAAAGTTGTTGCATATATGTTGAATTTCTTATAGTGTTGAATATAGTTGTATTGCTTATTATGGATGCTTGTTATATGTTTTTTAGAGACTATAGAACTATCTTTTATAGCTTGATAGAGTATGTTATGGTTAAAGTTTGAGTTCTCACGAAGAAGATGATGAATAGTGCTTAAACTTAGGGTTTTGAGAAAAGTTGCTAATTGGAATGAATTAAGGCTTCCTTTAGGTGCTCTAGACTTTAGTGAAACTAGTTGGGAGGCTACGTGAAGTTGAATCACCCGAAATTAATTAAAATCACAAAATTTGCTAACTTTAAAAAGGGAATTTTTCACGTAATGCAATCCGGGCACGTTTGGGCTTTGGATTAGGTATCCTTGGGGCATGGAAGCACTTTTGGTGCTTTCGTTGCGTGAAATTGGGGTTCGGATATGGTAGTTGTAGTTAAAACCCACTCGGGGCCTTCCCGAGCTTTTGCCTCCAAAACGGGTTTTCATAGCCTTGATAGGTGCTTTTTGACTTAACTAGGAAGGTAGTATGATTGGATTGTAGATTTGTAACTTCGAAAGGCATATAGGAGAAGAATTTCTTGGTTAAAGAAAGGGAAAAAGTAGTAATTGGCTACCTTTATGCTTCTAAATACTTGTAGATGTGTAATTATATATTTACACTCTTGTCTATAGTATAAATGAGCTATTTGAGAAGGTTGTGGAAGAAAATGTGGTTTTGTCTTCTTTATGTTTATATCATGACTTAGTGCACATTGTGATTATTTGCGAGGGCGACCTACTTTGTTGTCCTTCTTACGTGTTATGTGTTGATCTTGAATCCTGTGGTCTTGTCTCGGAGTTGTGCAACCTTTTCGGACATAGTAGCGTCGAGAAACACGGGCAGCATCAGGCTTGTCGTACTCCCTCGACTACCATGGTGCCTATTCCCTTTCTCTCGCTGAGTATACTCCACTACCCCAGAGGCGTGGTTCACCTGCTGGGCATATGGACCTACCTCAGGAGAAAGGGTCGTAGGATTGAGGTACATCCGGAGTACCCCACTTTGGAGGAATAAAGGTTTACCGGTACTTGCTTGAAGATCGTGGCTCGTGGTTCGAGATTGAAGACAAGAAATTAACCGTATCTTTTTTATATGTGGTTAATTACTTGCTTGACTAGTTGTGTAATTTGATGTTGAATATGTTGCTACCTTGCTATATATATATATATATATCCTGTTGTATATCATGTTGCACGCCTCGGTATGCTGCATCACCTCCCTCGCTGGGTAACATTGTTGCTCACTCCTCATTTAACATGTTTCAGGAGAGGCTGAGGTGGATCCCCAGCCAGTAACAGTAGTAGAAGAAGTAGAAGTGCAAGTTGATCAATTTCCGTGACTTCTTATGTGTGAAGGTTGGCTGACATGTGCTGCTTATTTGAAATAGTTGGTTATTGTTCTTGTGAGACCATATGGTCTTATGTATATTTGGTGATTGTAATAACTTGTAATCTTGTATGATGGATAGCAAAATTAGATGGCATGTAATAATGGATTCTAGTTTATTTCTATTATTGCATGCTTGTGTGTTTAATAGCTTGGTGGTAGAACTTGACTATTGTTATATCTAACTACATATAGTAAAGTTAGAATTGTCTTGCATGCTTGTATATTATATGTAGATTTTGTTGTTTCAAGGCTCGGATGGCCTTGTGATCTTGGGTTGACTGTGATAATCTTGGAACTTAGGTTATGTGAGATGTTGTTATGATTCAGGCATTGTATGTGACTATTTGCCGGTATCAGTTTAGTCCACGGTACAGAGGAGACTCTGTCCGAATGACGGGTCCGGACTTGACCTATAGCGTGAAGTTGGGTTTGGGGCGTTACATTTAGGTGGTATCAGAGCTACTTGAATGCATGAAGCCGGGTTAACTTCCTTGGCCTGTGGGTAGAGGTCTATACATGAAAGTTGAACTACGTGACTATGTGAATGCTTGATTGCCTAAGTACTTGAGTAAATGACCTACTAGCATGTAAGAGGAATGTTAAATGCATGATATGATATGAATATGAAAAAGTTTAGTGTTTAGTGCTTGTTAAAAGTTTCGTATGTTGTCTTATATGCATAAGGTGTTTTGAAACATGTATGTGTTAGTTTTGTGTTATCTGTTTGTCTATTATAACACTGCATTCTTTTAGCATCGAGATGAGGAGAAAGGGAAGACCGAGAAGGGAACCAGAGGAGGCTCCTATACAGGATATACCTGGGCAGGGTGCAGGAGTAGCGGGGAATGTACCTTAGGGACAGGAACCGACTGGGCCATAGATTATGGCCATAATGGCTATCGCCATGAATACTATTGCTCAGTTTGTGACACAACAGGGTCAGCCAGGAACCGGTAGAGGTAATCAGGTTGCTAGAGCAGAGGGTGGTGGTACTACTAGGGGTAATTTGTATGACAAGTTCTTGCATCACGGGGCGTACAGCTTTTATGGGGAACCAGATGATATGAAGGCAGAAATGTGGTTGAGTCAGTTTGAGAAAGTTGCTGCAATACTTGAGTGTAATGATGAGAGAAAGATTACTTATGCTGCATTCTTATTAGAGGGTGACACCGAGGAATGGTAGCGTACTGTTAGAGAGAAATGGGATACTGAGAGGGTACAACATTTGTGGGCTGACTTTGTCCGAGTGTTTAGGGACAAGTATGTTTCGGTAGTAGCTCGCGAGAGACATCAAGAGGAGTTCATAGCTCTGAGGCAGGGAAACATGACTGTGGATCAGTACGAGGCTACTTTCACTAGACTTTCTCGATATGTGCCAGCTTTAGTGCAGCCGGAGGACATGAAGATTCAGAGATTCATCAAAGGGTTGAGGAGTGATATTATGCTTAATTTGTCTTCGCATGATTATCCGATTTATGCTGCAGTAGTCAGGGCCGCATCGAGGTACGAGAAACATAAGGCAGGTGTGTTGGCCGAGTCTAGTCAATCAAATAAACGACAGTATCAATCTCAGAGTCAGGGTTATCAGAGACAGTATCAGCAGTCTGTTTAGATTCAACAGCCGAGGCAGACCCAGAACTACCCAGGACCAGTTCAAGCACAGTCCCAACCGAGGCCAGCTCAGAGCCAGCCACAAGGACAGTCACAGACCCGACCAGTGACCACTAGATCTCAGTAAGGTAGTTCTGCTACATCTACTTACAGAGCTCTTATGGGAGGTGTTACTGCCAAGAAAAACCTACAGTGCAGTCACTGCAATCGCAAGGGCCACACGGAGGAGGAGTGTTGGAAGAAATTGGGCCAATGCGTTGGTTGAGGTAGTGACCAGCATAAAGCTAGAAGTTGCCCCAGGTTTAAACAGGGACATGGACAAACTTCCAGCCAGGGTGCTCAGACTAGAGCTTCAGGAGCAACTACTATTCCTCGAGGCTAGGCACGGGTATTTGCACTCGATCAGGAGGAGCTTTTAGACACGACGGTGGTGGTGGAAAGTACTTTTCTTATTAATAGTCAGCAAGTAGTAGTTTTGATTGACACCGGGGCTACACATTCATTCATCACTCTTCCATGTGCACAATCTATTGCTTTAAAAGTTGCTAAACTTCCGTATGTGATTGAAATAGGTAATCTTATGGGTACCAAATTTGTTACGGAGTCTGTGTGTAAAGATTGTAGTATTTGTATTGAGGGACATATGTATCATATTGATTTGATAATCATGCCATTTCGGGACATTGAGGTTATCCTGGGGATGGACTGGTTGGGGCGGTATTATGCATGTTTGGATTGTAGAAGGAAAATTTTAACTTTAGAAGTACCTGATCAACCTGTCCTTAAAATCACTGGGAGTTGGAAATCTACTGGGACCCGTATCATTTCTTCTATTAAAGCCACTAACATGTTGAGTAAAGGTTGTGATGCATATTTAGCTTATTTAATTAATCAGCCTGGGGATAAATTGAAACTGAATGAGGTACCCGTTGTAAAAGATTTTCCAGGGGTATTTCTTAAGGAGTTTCCGGGGTTACCACCTGACCGAGAGATAGAGTTTGTGATTGACTTGTTGCCAGGAACTAATCCTATTTCTAGAACCCCATATAGAATGGCTCCCCCTGCGTTGTAGGAGTTGAAAATTCAGCTACAGGGTTTACTTGAAAAGGGTTTTATTCAGCCTAGCTTATCGTCTTGGGGTGCTCCTGCGTTATTTGTAAAGAAGAAAGACAGTACTTTGCGGTTGTGTATTGATTATCGGGGTCTTAATCAGGTGACTGTGAAAAATAAATATTCATTGCCTTTGATTGAGGAATTGTTTGATCAGCTGCAGGGTGTTGTTGTATATTCTAAATTTGATTTGAGCCAGGGTTATTATCAGTTGAGAATCCGCAAAGAGGATATGCCCAAGCCTACTTTTAGAACCAGGTACGGCCACTATGATTTTGTTGTACTACCATTTGGATTGACAAATGCTCCAGCCGCCTTTATGGATTTGATGCAGAGGGTGTTTAGACCTTATCTTGATCAGTTTGTTGTAATTTTCATTGATGACATATTGGTGTACTCTAAATCTGAGACAGAACATGAAGAACACTTGAGAATTGTATTGTGAACATTGCAAGAATATAAACTGTTTGCCAAATTTAGCAAATGCGAATTTTGGTTGAAACAAGTAGCCTTTTTAGGCCATATCATTTCACAGAAGGGAATATCTGTAGATCTTACGAAAATTGAGGTGGTTATGTCTTGGAAAAGACACGAGACTGTCACGGAGGTTCGTAGTTTCTTGGGATTGGCTGGTTATTATAGGCAGTTTGTTAAGGACTTTTCTAAAATTGCAGGACCATTAACTTCCTTAACTCAAAAGAAAACTGTGCTTAATTGGGATGATAAATGCGAAGCCAGTTTTCAGGAATTGAAAATGAGACTTACCACTACACCTATCCTTGCATTGCCTGAAGGAACATATAATTTGGTGATCTACAGTGATGCTTTGAAGGAAGGTTTGGGTTGTGGTCTTATGCAGAATGGTAAGGTAATAGCTTATGCCTTGAGGAAATTGAAACCATATGAACTTAATTATCCTACACACGATCTTGAGCTTGCTGTTGTTGTCTTTGCTTTGAAGAAATAGCGTCATTATTTGTGGGGTAATAAATTTGAGATATTTACTGATCATAAAAGTCTAAAATATCTGTTTTCTCAAAAGGATTTGAATATGAGGCAAAGGCGTTGGATAGAATTGTTGAATAATTATAATTGTACTATTAGCTACTTGCTAGGAAAAGCTAACACTGTTGCAGATGCATTAAGCCGAAAAGCTTCCGTGGCTAGTTTGATAATAAAGGACTAGGAAACTATGGAAGAATTGTGTTGGTGGAAACCGAAGGCTTTTAGAACAAGTATCCAATTTGCTAGCTTACAAATCCAGTCTCTATTACTATCTAGAATCATAGAAGACCAACAGTCAGATCCTCAATTGTTGAAGATTTTAGAGAAGTCCAAAAGGGGGGAGTCCGACTTCAAGTTGCATGATGATAGACTACTCAGGTACAAGAATAGAATCTGCATTCCTAGTGGTTCAACTGTAAAAAATGAGATACTTGCTGAGGCTCATAGCACTAAATATACGATTTATCCTGGTAGCACTAAGATGTACAGGGACTTAAAGCAAAGTTTCTGGTGGAACAACATGAAAAGGGAGATAGCTGAGTATATGGCTAAATGTTTGACTTGTCAGAAGGTTAAGGCAAATCATCAGAAACCGGCAGGATTGTTGCAACCATTAGAGATTCCAGTATAGAAATGGGACCAGGTTACTATGGACCTTGTATCTGATTTACCGAGGTCACCGCGAGGTAATGATTCCGTCTGGGTTGTGGTAGATAGGTTGACGAAGACTTCTCATTTTATTGCTGCAAAGAAGACAGATTCCCTTGATAAATTAGTCGATCTTTATGTTGAAAATATTGTGAGATTGCATGGAGTTCTATCTCAGATAGTGTCGGATAGGGATCCGAGGTTTACATCACAGTTCTAGCAGAAACTACAAAAGGCTTTGGGGACTAATATGAGTTTTAGTACTGCATATGACCCGCAGAAAGATGGTCAGTCAGAGAGGACTATCAGGATTCTAGAAGACATGTTGCAAGCTTGCAATCTAGATTTTGGTAAGAGTTGGGAAAAGTATTTGCCACTTGCAGAGTTTGCTTATAATAACAGTTACCAGGCTACTATTGGCATGGCACCCTACGAGGCACTTTACGGGGGGAAATGTAGGTCCCCGTTGTATTGGGATGAGGTAGGTGAAATGAAAACTGTTAACCCAGCTATATTACTAGAGATGATCAAGATGGTGGATAATATGAAACTTATAAAGAAAAGAATGCTTACAACACAAAGTCGACAGAAGAATTATGCTGATAGACGCTGACGGGACTTAGTATTTTCAGTGGGTGATCGTGTGTTCTTGAAACTCTCTCCGCGTAAGGGTTTTATTCGACACGGAAAGGGAGGTAAACTCAGTTCTAGATACGTGGGACCATTTGAAATTGTTGAGAAGGTTGGAGATTTGGCTTATAGATTGGTATTGCCTCCGAGTTTGAGCAGGATTCATGATGTATTCCATGTGTCATTGTTGAGGAAGTATAATCCTGATCCTTCACATATTATAGAGCCGGAACCATTGGAGATTGATGAGTCTTTGGCCTATGATGAGAAACCTCTTCGAGTGGTTGACAGGAAGGTTCAGGAACTTCGAACCAAGAATATTCCTATGGTTAAAGTTTTTTGGGATCATCACAGAGTTGAGGATGCCACTTAGGAACAAGAAGATCAGATCAGAGAGAAATACCCGGAGCTGTTTGTCGATTCATGTAAGAATTGCGAGGACGCAATTAGTTTAAGGGGCAGAGGGTGTGACGCTGGAGAATTTCATCACATCATCCACGTAACTGCTGCATAAACTACTTTTGCATTTTATGTGCATTTCTTGTCTTCTTTAATTGTTCTACTATTAGACACTATTCATAAGAAATTTGACTGTCTCGAATGTTCGATTTGATATTTTTCCTAGGTTACATGTCATATAAAATGAGTCGGGTTATGGTAGTTTTAAGCTTCGGGGGCTAGGAGTATGCAATTGAAAAATGTTTTTCCACTTCGTATGAATAGTGTTACGTATGTAGACATTAGTTTTGAACTAGTTAGCATTTTCTTTATTTTTTAAGCCTCTTTGACCAAGTATTACTAAAGTTTGACCAAGCATAATATAAAATACATATACTATATACATATTATACTATACATTCTAACATAATATATTAAAAAACAAAGCAAAATTCCCCCAAAAAAGACCCCCCAAACCCGTGGCCCTATAGGAGGAAAAGGGAAAAAAAATTCTTCTTCAATCTTGAAAGTTTGGCTTCTATCTTGGTCTTGAGGAGTTTTTGAAGGTCTTAGAACGTCTACAACTTGTCTTCACCTTCAATATTGTGAGGGAGTTCCATATTTCTTGAGTTTAAAGTTGTTGCATATATGTTGAATTTCTTATATTGTTGAATATAGTTATATTTCTTGTTATGGATGCTTGTTATATGTTCTTTAGAGCCTATAGAACTATCTTTTATGGCTTGATAGAGTATTCCATGGTTAAAGCTTGAGTTCTCACGAAGAAGATAATGAATAGTGCTTAAACTTAGGGTTTTGAGAAAACTTGCTAATTGGAATGAATTAAGGCTTTCTTTAGGTGCTCTAGACTTTAGTGAAACTAGTTGGGAGGCTACGTGAAGTTGAATCACCCGAAATTAAGTAAAATCACAAAATTTGCTAACTTTAAAAAGGGATTTTTTTTTCACGTAATGCAATCCGGGCACGTTTGGGCTTTGGATTAGGTATCCTTGGGGCAAGAAAGCACTTTTGGTACTTTCGTTGCGTGAAATTGAGGTTCGGATAGGGTAGTTGTAGTTAAAATCCACTCGGGGCCTTCTCGAGCTTTTGCCTCCAAAGCTGGTTTTCATGGCCTTGATAGGTACTTTCTGACTTAATTAGGAAGGTAGTATGATTGGATTGTATATTTGTAACTTCGAAAGGCATATATGAGAAGAATTGCTTGGCTAAAGAAAGGGGAAAAATAATAATTGGCTACCTTTATGCTTCTAAATGCTTGTAGATGTGTTATTATGTATTTACACGCGTGTCTATAGTATAAATGAGCTATTTGAGAAGGTTGTGGAAGAAAATGTGCTTTTGTCTTCTTTATGTTTATATTATGACTCAGTGCACATTGCGATTATTTGCGAGGTCGACCTACTTTGTTGTCCCTCTAACGTGTTATGTGTTGATCTTGAATCCTGTGCTCTTGTCTCAGGATTGCGCAACCTTTTTGGACATGGTAACATCGAGAAACACGGTCAGCATTATGCTTGTCGTGCTCCCTCGACTACCATAGTGCCTATTCCCTTTCTCTCGCTGAGTATATTCCACTACCCCAGAGGCGTGTTTCACCTACTGCGCATATGGACCTACCTCAAGAGAAAGGGTCATAGGATCGGGGTATATCCGGAACTTTGGAGGAATAAGGGTTTGCCGGCACTTGCTTGAAGATCGTGGCTTGTGGTTCGAGATTGAAGACAAGAAATGAACCATATTCTTTTTATATGTGGTTAATTATTTGCTTGACTAGTTGTGTTATTTGTTGTCGAATATGTTGCTAACTTGCTACATATATATATATATCCTGTTGTATATCATGTTGCACGCCTCGGTATGCTGCATCACCTCTCTCGCTGGGCAACATTGTTGCTCACTCCTCATTTAACATGTTTCAGGAGAGGCTGAGGTGGATCCCCAGCCAGTAGCGGTGGTAGAAGAAGTAGAAGTGCAAGTTGATCAATTTTCGTGACTTCTTGTGTGTGAAGGTTGGCTGACATGTGCTGCTTATTTGAAATAGTTGGTTGTTGTTCTTTTGAGACCATGTGGTCTTATGTATATTTGGTGATTATAATAACTTGTAATCTTGTATGATGGATAACAAAATTAGATGGCATGCAATAATGGATTCTAGTTTACTTCTGTTATTACATGCTTGTGTGTTTAATAGCTTGGTGGTAGAACTTGACTATTGTTGTATCTAACTACTTATAGTAAAGTTAGAATTATCTTGCATGCTTGTATGTTATATGTAGATTTTGTTGTTCCAAGGCTCGGATGGCCTTGTGATCTTAGGTTGACTATTATAATCTTGGAACTTAGGTTATGTGAGATGTTGTTGTAATTCAGGGATTGTATGTGACTATTTGCAAGTATCAGTTTAGTCCACGGTACAGAGGAGACTCTGTCCGAGTGATGGGTCCGGACTTGACCTATAGCGTGGGGTTGGGTTCGGGGCGTTACACAACTAGTTAGCTCTACCTACTTCATTAATGCATCTTGTAAACATACCATTGCATATTATTCTAAAGCATGAAATACATCTATAAAAGGAGCTGATGTTGTAATGTTCTGTGAGCAAAAGAATTTACTGCAATCCAATATTAACTTCTCTATTCTTAATGCAATATTATCAAGTTTGTGCTACAGCAATAAACAGCCTCAAAACACCATTTTTTCAGCCCTTTATTCAAATTCTTCGTGAGCAATGCTAAGGATTCAATAATCTCCATGTCCTCATCCTCCGAAGAGCTTAGTGTCCCTTTTCTTTCAACTTTAGCCCGTAGAGCAATGCCTCTTTCTTTCTTCTTCTGCTTAAACTTTATCTCAAAGGTTTGAAGTGACCCTATCAATTCATCAATCTTGATTTCATCGACATTCTTTGAATCTTCTATAGTTGCAACTTTGATTCCAAATCTGTCTGGGAGAGAGCGAAAAGTTTTCCTTACCAGCTTAGAATCAGAATACTTTTCTCCCAAAGCAAAAGCTTCATTAGCGATGTCACACAACTTGGCATTAAAATCAGCAATCGTTTCATCCGCATGCATCCTCAGCTCTTCAAATCTGGTAGCAAGCATCTGCAATTTGGATCTTCTAACTAATGTTGTACCCTCATATGCTGTTTGCAGTATCTCCCAGGCTTCCTTAACAAATTCACATGTTGAGCTTAGATTGAATTGATTTTAATATAAATCTTCATATCACTACAAATCTAGCATCAAATTACTGCAGTAGTTATCTTATTGTTGGCCTGAAAAGCTTATAATCTTTATTTTGATAATAACAAAACATTTTAATTGTGCTTTAGTATTCTTTTTGTATTTTGGGTAAGTCATTCAATCCAACAAAGCAAGCCCACATCAACATGAATCAATTCAATTCAATCAAAGGCTAGAAAGCAATTGGATCAAAGTCAAAGCCCAATCAGAAAATGTATCAAAGTCCAAAAGGTAATCATTTGTCTTGTCTCATTCAAATGAAGTCTCTCATGGGAAATCAAGCTATGAAGACCCGAAGAAAAAGACTTGTTAACTCGAAGAATTAAAGTTGAAGACTTGACGATAAATAGGGAGTCACAAGGAAGGAGACGTGGCGACATAAGGGGTACCGACATTAAAAATGTTGTTTTCCTAAGTATGATATGTGTAGCTCATAAAATTTTCAAAAGTTTTTCATAAAAGATTTTTCATATTCACAAAATATCCTTGAACAAACTTTTTCAAAAAGATCAATTCAATAAACTTTTGAATTTCAAACTCTTGTGTTATAAAAATCGTTCTAAATCTTTTCAAGAGTTTTGAAAATGTTTTGAGATGTTAAAAATGCTAGAAACATTTTTTTATAAGTGTCTTTAATAGTGCCCAAGTGCTTTGCTATTAAACAATTTGATTTGGGGCTCAAAAAATCACTTTTCAACAATTTTAAACATCTGGGCGTTACTTGCCTCATCCGGTCGACCGGATGAAGGCCACAACGACCGGCAGAGAGCTCTGGCCCAGGCGTTACCTGCCTCATTCAGTCAACCGGATGAAGGCTACAGCAACTGAATGGCTTAACGGGAAAATCCGGGATTTTTGCTTAATATCCGTTTTGTGTCTAACTTTTCCCTCTTTTTAAGCCATGCTTTCACACCATTTAAAAACATCTCTCCAAGCTTCAATCTTCAGATTTCTTAGTAAATTCAATGAGTTTTTCATATCATTTTTCATTAAGAAATCTTGAGCTATCACTTTCATATCTTTGAACATTCAAAGTATTTTTCAATTGTAATATCAAACTCAAATAGGAGTTGCTATTATTACTCACATTTTCACACAATCATTGTATTACACTCTTGCACATAGATTGAGAGAATCATTGTGAGAAGTAGTGTTGTAATCCTTTGTGGACTCAAAGGAAGAGAGATTAGTAGGTTGAGCTTTACCTACACTTGAAGAAGCTCTTGTAACTCTTGTGGACTCAAGAGTAATGGTAGTTGATTTTTGTTTCACCAACATTTGAAGAAGCATCTTAGTGAAGAGTAGTTAAATCCTAAGGGAAGGGAAGACCTTAGGTGGTGGACTAGGTGGTGGACTAGGCCTCCGGGAGTGCGAACCACTTGAAAATCATCGTGTTTGATTTCTCTTACTCTACTTTCTTTATTTTCAAGTCATTTATCTTCTTGTAGATATTGCTCATATTGATTGTTTGATAATTGTTGATTTATATACTTGGAGTTTAATTTTTGAAGTTCTAATTGCTTATCTAGTGTTATATACTTGTGTGCTCACTAAGTGTTTGATAAATTGCCTACAAGAACTTCTAAAGTATTATTAATTTTCACTAGACATTATTTCCGTATTAAGAATTTTTAAATTGCTTAATCTTGTCAAACAACCTAATTCACCCCTCCCCTCCCTCCTCCTCTTAGGTTATCAAGGGCCAACACTTATATTTCAATAATTTTCCTTTGTTCTTGCTCTGCATCTTATCATTTTTCTCACTTCTTTTCTGTTGCGCCAACACATCTTGACCTATTTTAACACGAATTATTTTTAAAATGAAACTCCAAAACATTTGAACCATCTTGTTTCACGTGTTGATCCTATATACAATTAATCCAAAAAAAAAAAAGAAAAAAAAAGTCATTTCTTCTACAATGCCAATGCATCTTTTTAATGATCAATTATAGATCAAACATGAAAAGGGTGGTAGATGATATAATTATCCCACATGTATATGTCAAGAATTTCAAAAATAGCATATAAAATTTTGGGCTACTCTGCCTAATAAAATTTATTTTAGGATGGAACCCATATTGAGCTTTTGTCCAATCCTGTTCAACCATATATAATCTATGCTTGTTTCAAGAGCTCAAGCTTGCCTAGACCTTAATTCTAGTAAGAAACTATTCTAAGTTCAAAAGGTTGCTTATCCTATCATTGTCAGTGCATCTACAACAACTTGTTCTAGCTCACTCAACCATAGGTCACACATGAAAAGTTACACGTGAAGGATGGTGTTAAATAACACAATTATCCACTTGGATAAATCATCAATGTTAAGTAATATATAAAATTTGAGTTACTCTATCTAATACAAATTAAACTAAAGACAAAATTTGATTTTTTTTTAATCAATTTTTACCTTCAATAGTTATTAAGTGACCAACTCATCTAAAAGTTTAAACTGTTAAAGAGAGATTTGTTGCATTTATTTGTTGCGCTCAACATGCCCGTTCATGTATACGCTAGATAGTTTTGATTCAGTCTTATACGTGGATGTAATTTCGCAAATGGGTGGTTGCAAGACTTGAATACATGACCTAGTTTATGGCACTATATTAAGTGATCACCTCGTTTAAAAGTTTAAATTGTTAAAAAAGATTATTATATTTATTTATTATGTTCAACACTAATTGAAGATTTTTGACGTAATTTTGGTGCCTCTGTCACTTAATGGTGTATATATATATATATTAATATTTCACAAATTTTGATGGGTTATATAACCTTACCAATATAACATTAGCACCAATAGAAGAAAAAGAAGCAACATACACGAATAAGGTGATTCACTCCACTACTATTGATTTTTATAACAATGTTATTGTGTTATTAGGGTTTTCAAATCTAATAGAGAGTGGCGATATTCCCAGAAGTAGTCAATTGTGTAAAGTAGAATAAATACATGCTTCTTTCACTCACTAGATATAAATTGCAACTAGCTGACTAGTGAAGCAGGATTTACATAATGTGATCCCTTCATTCGGTCTCAAAACCCAAACTATTAACATGGATCTCAAAAGCTACATATTTAGGCTTTTGTTTTTGTGTTGTTGTCTATCATATTTAGATCAAGAGAAACGGGCAGATCTTCCGAAATGAGTTTAGCACTGAGGAGCAGATTATCGAGAAGATTCAGATTGATATCTTTGCAAAAGTTCATGCGGAACGAAGCTACAACAACTCTAACATTAATAGACATTTCGCCAATAGAGTTCATTTGTCTTTGACTTAGGTGATTTTTCACAGTTTTGAGTCTTTGTTGTTTCGGATTGTGATTTCTTCTATGTCTTGAGATTGTTTGTTTTTGTTTGTCTGTTTGCGGGGTCGCTTTATTTTCAGCGGTTCTTTGTATTTGGTCAATTGACCCTCCTTTGTTCTAGTTCATTTTTAATGATATCCATTTATCTAGTTTAGCCACACACACAAAAAAGAGTACAATTATCACAATTATTTATTTAAAAATAAAAAAATTGTCCACATAAAATATTAAACAATGAATCTTACCTTCAAAATAATAAATAAATATAAAAAAATCCTTTTTCTAACAACTTACCCTCAATAGCTCTTGATCACGATGTATGAGTTGTTGCATATACTATCACTCCTTCAAAAAAATACGCATGTGAAATTAATTATACTTGGTTGAGCACTAAAGTTCAAATGTTTTAAATTAGTTTAATCTAGCTTTGGATCACGATGCAATGA
The DNA here is from genome assembly GCA_037974665.1 of Ehretia macrophylla. Classification (NCBI taxonomy): domain Eukaryota; kingdom Viridiplantae; phylum Streptophyta; class Magnoliopsida; order Boraginales; family Ehretiaceae; genus Ehretia; species Ehretia macrophylla. Next base: position 37,299,945 of record CM075780.1, on the reverse strand, counting down.
GCTGTGCATAAATCAGTGCTCCTACAGAAGAGTACGTATATATAGTTAATTATACTTGTTTGAGCACAAGAGTTCAAATTTCGAAATTAATTAAGAATTGCAATCTTGTCGAAATCTAATAAAGTTAACATAATCAACGAGATTTGAGTCCGCAATCTCACATACATAATAAGTTATATATTATTAGACCAAAATCCTAATAACAAATTTGTGTTAATATTGACGTGTTCTCACTCGACTTTATCTCGCATACGTCCATTTTCTTGGGCATTCTCATATGACAAATAAACAAGTTAGATTATTTTCAAAATTAACCCGATGCCAACCATGTGGCGTTCTTACCCATCAAAAAAGACAAAGAGAAAAAAAAAACGATAATGAAAATATTTCATGCGTAAATTAGGGATCTAGGTCTTGGTCAACAAATGCATCAAAAAGATAATAATAATAATGCAATAAGCAGCAAGTACAGCTGCAGTCAATCCGGGCGAGGTTTATTATTTTTTTGTTGTTTCCTTTCTCCGATATATACAAGATTCCACTGTGAGTGTGATGTTCCCGGCGTGGCTCGACCAATCCTCGTCAAATTTTCCACGTGAAATCTAAAAACTTCTCCGGTACATCAGCTGACTATAACCAATAGTACCCGGAGGTAATGCAGCTGGAGTTTAAACATTTCCCACTTTTTTCCGCTGTAATGTTGATGACTTGCTAGTGACTGTGGGTTTGGCTTAGCAGAAACACCGTTTTTTTAAGAGTTTGTAGAATGATCAAATGATAATATGCTGTATATAGAGATTATGAGTTTGAAGAACAGCTCCGCCTCCATTGTACCAATAACAAAAAAGAGAAACGTCGTTTTCCGTTCATATTTGTCTATTATTCTCTGTTAGTTCTGATCAAGACTGGCCGTTAATGATTAATCGATCTGAAGGCTGAAGCACATTGCTTGAATTATACCTACAAAAAGAAAAATAAAGTAAAACGAAAAATAAACAGAAATTGCATATAAGGTTTTTACACTTACACCATATCAAGCCTTCTAAATATCTGGGGTTAATCCGGTTTCACTTTAGTTCAGGAACAGATATATGTTTACTTTATCAACGGTTTCACTTTAGTTTAGGAAAATATATATGTTTACTTTATCAACGGTTTCACTTTAGTTCAGTAAAAGATACATGTTTACTTTATCAGAATTGTGGTTTTCTACCCTTATTACCATGATTAATTATTTTAGAACAATTAATTAAGTTTAATATGTTGGTAGACTAGTAATTGGATTTGAGTCATTCAGGTGTTATTGGAGCAGGCTACTGGCAAACGGTTGGACTCTCTACTAGTTGGTGGTCTTGGATTGTGCTCTATTACGTTTGATGGATGAGGGCATTGTGTATTTAAAGGAGAGAGTTCTGACATCCTTCTCACATTAATTTTGTAAAAGACTTATTTTCAGTTATAATGATTTAAATGTAGTGTTGATAAGCTAGTACTTGGATATGATTCATTACAAAAAGAATGCTCACCTTACCGGTATTCTCCCTTGAGCATCATGGAATAATAAATCCTAGTACTTTTTATGTTCGTTTATTATGTGGAAATTAATCAATATAGAATTATAACTTCCAAGGAGACTCTCTATTGAAATCAACAACGACGCACAATTAGGGTACTATAAAATACTGGTAATTTAACTTTATTTTAAGTTCCTCATAGGACATAATCATTTGTCAAATATTATCTTTACTTTTCATATACAACTAGAGTTAATCATATTTTTATTACTACTAATATTCTTGTCATTGTAGTACTGAAACATATAGCCGAATTTTCCCTAACCTACTTGCTGATTCTATGATTATAAACCACTACCCTACCTTGTGAAATTATATATTGAAAAAACACACACTATGTTTCTTATGTTTTTAGTAATTTCATACAATATTCATATAATTTACATATGTTTCCTTCCTTTCAATTATTTGAATAATTTTTTTTTTTAAAGAATTTCATATTATGCTTATGCATATCATGTAACACATTTCCAGGCCATTTTTTTTTTATATCTTTTTTTGGTTTTTTTAATTTTTGTTCCATGACCAATTTTTTATAAAAATTAAGAGTACATATGCAAAGGATAGCAATTACGAGAGAAATATAAGATTATATATAAATAGAAGGTGACAACCATTTTAACAATTTGTTGATGGCCAATCTTATCATTTACTATCAACCTTAGGATTTTGCAAAAAATGTACTTCTTCTAACCCATACTTTTTCTTCAATGTTTGACTAATAATTTAAATTTTAAGGATGCTTCATAATGAGTTACATATTTATTTTGTAATATATATTTCATATGAACTATATAAACAATACTACCATTTAAGAAGTTTGAAGTCTTAAAATTTCAAAAATTAATGAGAAACAATGCTCACGAGAATCTTGGGTGGAGAGAGTGTTAAACTAGAAAAAGGTTAGTGCAATCATAAAAACAAGTAGGATTCTCATCTTGCTTACTGCATGAGACATTGGCTCTTGCTTAGTGCATGACACATTGGCCTTCCGCTCGGATATTCTCAGGTAATTTTGTTTGTAAAGGCCATATTTGAATTCTCATTTTTACCCTTATTTTTTTGGTTTGTGTTAGAATATAACACTTGTCCCAAATCGAAAAATCAGAAACTCTAAAACCACCTTATAAGTTCTTGGCTACTTTACTTGGTACCAATTGGTTTTAGGATGAAACCTCAGAATTCTTAACATGGTATCAGAGCTGGACCTTTGGTCCAGTCATATTCATCCACGTGCGACCCATCTTAAATCAGGTCCACTTGTGTTCAATCTTTCAAGTGTGTTATGTTCAACACATCTTCAATCTCCCACGTGTTATCTACCCCGTGTGTTCAATCTTCCATGTGTGACTCATCTAAAAAATTAGGTCCACATGTTCTTCAACCTTCTACATGTGTTATCTACCACGTGTGTTTTCACGTGTTATCTACCACGTATATTCAATCTTCCATGTGTGATCCATCTCAAAAATTAGGTCCACATGTTCTTTAATCTTCCACATGTGTTATCTACCATGTGTGTTCAATCTTCCACGTGTGACTCCTCTCAAATCAGGTCACACGTGAGGGGGAGAGTTAGAATATAACACTTGTCCCACATCGAAAAATCAGAAATTCTAAAATCACCTTATAAGATCTTGCACTACTCCACTTGGCACCCATTAGTTTTAAGATGGAACCTCAAAATTCTTTAACAGTTTGCTTGGATGGAGAGAAATGATGCTGAATGTAGAAACACGGGTTTTCATCCGGCTGGAATCAATTGAAGAATTTATAAAATGATTGCTCAATTATTTCAAGCAAATCTCATTAAACATTGCAATAGAATGGTGATTCTCATCTTGATTCACAATTTTGTTGCTTTTTTAATAAGAAACCTACTATGGTGCCATGGAAAGTTTTTTGGTTCAAGCCACCTCAAGACAATTTAAACCTCAATATTAATGGTAGTGTGCATTGTGACAGTACGACTGGCAGATGAGGCTTGCTTCGCAACTGGAAAAGTGAACTCGTCTTGGCCTTTTACGAATATTTGATTCTCATTCTTCTTTAAAAGCTGACCTTTTAGCTCTAATCACAGGCCTTAAAATCTGCAAGATGAAAGGAATTAGATCAATCTCGAATGAAATGGATTCTCTCAATGTTATTAATTTAATTCAAGGGGGAGGTAGAGGTTCATGGGATATATGAATTAATCATGGCAAATATTTGATAAGGGAATGCAATGCAAAAAAAAGCTCATATATATCGTGAAGACAACCAAGCTGCAGACTATCTTGCAAATTTAGGAGCTAAATCTTCAAATCTTGTCATGCTTTTTTTTTTTTTTGTAAAAGGAAGGGTTCTTCCCTCCGGGTGTTTAATTAATATCAAAAGGAATGTACAAAAGTGGAGGGGGACATGAAGTTGAAACCTCCACGGGGATTGGGGAACTTACTTGCCCTAAAAGCCCAGTTAATCTAAAAAGAACACAAGTCTTCCTTTTTACAAGAGCCTAGACAAAAGATTAGGATGTAACATAAATGCAACACAAAAATGTACTTTTTTACAGATCTTGTCATGCTTAATTTGACAAAAGATCACAAAATCTTAAGAGGTATGATTTGCTTGGACAAGGCGGCTCTCCCTTACTTCAGATTTCTCTCTTCTTAGGATGCGGTTTTTAATTTTTTTTGTATGGCTTTTTGTTTTTTTCCCTTTTGAAATCAATCGAGTTGTTAATTAGAAAGTATCCCTTGTTTTTCAATTAACAACTCAACTATTTTGCTCTTTTTGTCTTTTCCTAGGATCCCTTTGTAAGAACAGGTATTCTGTACCTTTTCTAGAATAGTTGAACGACGGGACAGGTAAGTCCCCCGTCCTCCCGTAGAGATAAAGTTCTATGGTCCCCTTTACTCCTTGTATATTTTTCTTTTTGAATTAATAAAATTTCTAGAGGGTGCCGCTCCTCTTGTCTACAAAAAAATAAAAACAAGTAGGATCCCATACACATGAATAATTACTTTATAATAGTCCATACACAATATCTTAGCAACTTAGCAACTATGTTATTTATTTAATAATTTACGATTCTTATTTTGCGAGGTCTTCTCTTCGTTTTCTTTTTTGGAGGAAGGTGCCATTGGCTAGAGCACGGGGAAGTAGAATATCACTGGTCAAAGATTAGAACATGGAGAGATTAGACCAGTTAATTGTCACGCTCTCAAATTCATCGGGGCAAATTCAGGAACGAGACTGTTACGAACCTAAGAAAATCAACTTTCTAAGTTCGTAAGGCGCTAAACAAAGTAACTAAAATCCATAAGTAAAACAACCAGCCTTTGGAGCATCTATCCAAAAATATATATATATACAAATTTAGTCGTACTAAGTCTTCAACACAAATAAGGAATAACTCCAAATGTTACATAACTTTTACATGAATCCAAATAACGGAATTTACTACGTCCATGACGACGTAACTTTCTATATAGTTCAAAGATCCAAAGAGATCCAACACTACATATACTCTAGAAGGTCTCTTGCTAATTAAGTTGCTTACTCTCGATAATGTCTAGCTTCAACCCGAAGCCTAGCATTTATTTACCACCATCTGTAAAAATAAAGTTTTCAAGAAAAAATAGTGCTATAAAGTGAAATAATAATCTCAGTAAGTAGTATGACCCCCAAAATAATAATGTATCACACTTTTATCAGAAATAAATATCTTATATACATTACAGAGTGCTAACAAACATAAATATGATATTTACAGAAGAGGTTTTAATTTGCCATTCAAAGACTCATAAAATCATAACGAAGTATAGAAAATTTCTTATTGAAAATATGCGAATGCGAATCATCACTTTGTAAAAATATAATGTCAGTACTTACTTATCAAAGATATGAAATATATATCACTACTTATCAAAATAAACGAAGAACGAAACGACCCAAGATATGCCGTAACACAACATAGTCAAACTTCAAAGAAATGGATGGCCAAGGCTACAATCCTGGTAGCACAGGTCAAAGACGAAAAGTGGTTTGTTATCGCACATACCACCAAAAGTAAACGGGAGTCCCAATGAAGCAGTAGTGCACTACCCAAAGAGTGGTGTACGATCCCCACCACCAAGGACTAAACGAAGGCACGACCTTAAAGTATATGGCATAGGGGTCCAAAGTATTTATCTCAAGTTATGCAGTAAATACGAAGTTACAAAGTCATGCAATAAATACAAAAAAAAAATATAAATTCGTGCAATAAGTACAATAATACACATATTTTGATTTTTGAAAATACCATGAAGTTAATGCATAAAACTTTCGGGCACCAAGTTTTAGTCCTCATACAATTAAACAATGTATTACTCTCTTTTTGGACACTCTTTTCCTTCTTTTTGTTTTTCCAGAATACCAATAAAATAATAAAACTTAATAATGATGATTACTCATTGTGAAACATTTAGTAAAACAACAAAATAGTAAGGAAATACGTAATTACTGTAGAATATTTAATAAAATATTAATAAAGAACAACATATCACTATTAAAACACTTAGTAAGAGAAAACGGAGGACATAGAAATAATAATAAAAAGAGCTTTTTAGTCACTTATACAACAGTGATTTGGTCATTGTTGTAACAGTGGTGAAAATTACTTTTCAAAAATTAACGTCACTGTTGGTCAGTGCCTAGTAGTGATTATGTATTGGATTTTTTTTTTCTTTGTTTTCTTTGATAACTAAACTGTATACATTTGGTAGAAAGAAGATAATACAATCACTAATACTCATAAGAAAATATACGTTTAAAAAAAATTAGTTTCATAGTTTTATATATATAAGACAAATAAGACTATTCAAGTACAATAAGCAAAAGGTTTATAACTTAATACATAAATTTAAAATTTTATTAACTCTTTCAATTGATGCAATATAAACCGATAAAACAATATTCATACTACAAAATAACATATGTCTATTTTCCACAAAAATCAAAAGGGGTGCTAACAGAAACAATTTAGGGTCATCCTACTTACCTTACACCAACAATGTTATATCAAAATCGCAAATATTGCATGAAAACCCAACACGTGCTAGAAGAGATCTGCACTTTTCCAAGGGCTGCATTTAGGAATTACGAACTCATGATTACCCTTCTTTTTTTTTTCTTTTCCACAGTGGTTGCTGCTTCCGTGAGAAAAATGAGAGAAGTGAATTTCTTTCTTTTCATAGCCAAGAAGCGTTTCTTTGTATCTCGGGAAAACTATTGCTAGTAGGATTCTTTATGTTTAGCACTTAGGCCCTAAACTCTAGCTAAACCGTTGACAATTTCCCTACGATTCAAACGTAACCCACTAACTTAGCTAACATGGACTGATATCATGAGACATAAAAGTCCCCAAAAATTTAGTTGTTACATCTTATTGACTAATTCAATGCAAATTCTAATTTAAACTTTACCTCAAATAAAACTATTTAATTAATTAGTCAAGTCCCAAATTTGAGGCGTTACAATAACTCTAGTCAATCTATACGTGCGAGTAAAAATAACTCCACAACAGGAGAAAAAGAGAGAGAAAGCTCTCGGATGTCAATGCTCAAATCTCTGCTGTGGAGCATTGCCTTCTGATGGCTACTCCCGGATCTTCCTGCAAAATATCAACTCTAAAAATCTGAAATTACATCATCGAACCATTAATATGTGCTCCTAGATAATAAGTATTAAAATAGAAAATCGCCATCATTTGTTAACAAGAAGTTTTGAAATCACAAAAATATATAAAATAATAACATTAGCAAAGAAAAAGAAAAATAGAAATTTATATAACTAAAACTAATAGCAGTTTGTACTTGTTAATTATGCCTAGTACTACTAAGATATATCAAAAGTAAAATCCATAGTGCTCCGTTTACTCCTGAGAGAAATGTCATGGACTAGTGAACTGGCATTTGATTGATATATAAAAACACATTCGTTATAAAATTTATTACACTACAAACCAGACGTTGGTAGAGTAGTCAAGTTGATGGCCAAGATTGAAATAACTTATAGTTCAATTGAAACTCTACCATATGGATATACTGTCTTTCATTGACTTTCACTCAAAACTATCCGATAGGTCTCGACCATCATATGTGAGATAAATTCGTACATAATACATAATTGGTGCCTTATTAAGAAAATATGTAAATAAAATTAATTATGATTTGTTGAGCACTAAAGTTCAAAATATTCAAAATATAAAATTGTAATAATGTCAAATTAGAAAATAAGATACTCCATTATTATAACAGCCCACATGCATGTCGTCGTAATATGTTGGACTGAATTAATATTTCCTCTTTTTTTTTTTTTTCTTTTTCATTTCACAATCACTAGCAGAAGCAGCTCACATGCATGTCGTCGTAATGCAGCGTAAAAGAATCAGCTGGGCAAATCGCGCGGGTTCGCCCATCCTCCATGCTGGAGCTGAACAGAGTCTGGAGGGCTCTGGGGCGCCAAATCTTCTCCTATCGAGGTGTGTTCTGGATTAAGGGTTACTCATATTATGAAAAGGAGAGCCTGTGCATACTCCAGGTTAACGTAAAACCATATCTCCCAGAAAGTGAATGCATTGATATAATTAACTTGAATTTTTCCATTAGTGCTGATTATACATCAGTGATAAAACATTGAGAAAGTGATTCACATGTAAACCAACAATAATTAAAGCCTGTAAAATTGAAATTATAAGAGTTATTGCATAAGACAAATGTTAATTATTCCAGCTAGAAAATAAGTGATAGTCAAGTTCTTAACTATACCTACAAAATATATTAACTCATAAGAGTGACGTATGCTTGGAAAATAAAAAAAAAATATATAATAGACCTTCTTTAATTATTTAAACTTTTAAATAAGGTGACGAATTGATATTATATCTGAATCTAGGTTACCAAATGGTCTTGGGTTCAAGTCTGGTCATATAATCAAAACGCATTATGCCTACACATGCGAGATATGTTAAAAATAAACCTCTATGTAATAATTTGAGTTTGTATATGACTATATGAGGTGGTAAATTAATACTTATGAACATTTGTCTCTTGTGTAATTAATTACAGGCAAAGAAATTGAAATTTCTATAAATAAAAAAAATTATATTAACTAAAGACAACTAACATGTTGTAGATTATTATTTTAAAGCCATGAACGTTGTTGTCAGTAAGACAAGTAAGCAATTTTTTATTTTTTTTTCATGCATGAGTTACGGATCTAGGTTTCATCAATAAATGCCACTGTCGCCTTTCGATCTCCTTGCATGACAAAGCCTGCAGAGATTGAGCTTAAGAGAGAAACCTAATGGATACTAAAGAAAAAAGTTGTTCAAATGAAAACAAGAAGCAACTAAATGAACTGACCTCTGATGAGGCAGAAGAAAATGCATTCCCCCCTTGCCAGCAACCAAACTGATTCTTCTGCTGTTGTTGTGGAAACAACTCCTCCTCCTCCCCTTGCACCACCTCCTGTCGTCGACCCTAAGGCCGCAACCATTGGCGAGCCAACTAGTGGGCCTAAACCGTCTTCCGCTGTAGCAAATCTCATCGTTTCTGGAAACAAAGTTAGCGGAAAGTCAGCTAGAAGTGCATCGTATCCAATTGCTGGCAACCTCATCCTTGGAGGTGGCAACATATCCCATGTTGTAAAGTCATCACCTGTTTCGAGCCTCTCGGCGATACCTGGAGGTGCAATAACTTCGACCATTGGTGGTAACTCTATTGAAATTTGCGAGTCAACGACTGCACCAACCCCTGGTAATGCATCAGCCATCACCATTGAAAGCAACTCTGACATTAGAAACTCAACCACAGCATCGAGGTCTCCCATTAATGGAGGAGAACTCATCTTTGGTTCTGGAGCTAAAGTTGCTGGAAGCACAAGTTCAACCAAAGACCATCAACTGCGTGCAACTTCGGCGGCAGCAAATGTCGAAGAACATCCTACTAATCGCATACCTGAAACAGCAAAAGATCAGGAGGATTCATCTCAAGGAAGCACTCGGGCTAATAATGAAAATGAAACTTCTGTGGTGGAAGTGGAAAGCAACAAAGAAACCAAAGAAACGGCCAAAAGTTGAGAGCAGACAGCAAGTGGAGCTGCAGTACTCACTCCAGGCAAGATCTTTTTTCCTTTTTTATTTTTTCTCTTATTTCCCTTAACTCATAAATGTTTTAGGGCAACTAACAAACCGTAAAGATGCCACTTTCCCTGTTGGCTTTATTGCATAATCCTAAAGTCCTGTGAATTTTAAATTTTACCCAAACATCCTAATGACTTTCATACGGTTAGACCACCCTTAACTGATAAGAGCATATTTTTGTCTTTTCATTTTCTAAAGAAAATAGAAATAAGCTTGTTGGTAAATTAAGAATGCTACTCTTTATTTTTAGTTAATTTCGGGGAAAAATTGAATTAGCATTCTTGAATAAAATTTAATATATTAGAAAATTTGGATTAAAAAATATATAACATTTACAGGGTAAGTGGGTTATAAGTTTTTTTTTTTTTTTTAGATGGTGTGAGAACCCAGTTTCAAATTTGTTCCTATTATTCAAGGACTAAATTGAAATTTTTTGAAAACAATAGGGACGAAACCGAATTTTTGGCAAATAATAAGGACGAAATTGAGAAACTTTAAACAATAGAGATAAAATTAAAACTTTTGGGGAAACAATAGAGACTAAATTGATATATTTTAAACAATAGGGACCAAATTGAATTTTTTTGCAAATAATAAAAACTAAATCTGAGATTTTTCCTTTTGAGAATAACGCGCATTTACAGAGTAAAAATAAAATAAAATAAAATAAACAAAATAGAAGAGCATTTAAGAACTAGGTTTCGTCATAAGGGCGTGCCTCGCGCTTCTCGCCATTTGCAAGAGTGAAATCAAATGGGTTGCATTTGTTGCAAGGAGCAAAGAGAAGCTCACACTCCTCCTAGATCTCCTCCTACTACTAGTCCTCCTCCTCCTCCTCCTTCATCTTCTTCGCGTTATGCCATTTCTGAAGAAAACACATATGGTGGACTGTCAACTTCTGCAATGCATCACTCTCATCCAGATCCACATAATGTCGTTTCTAGAAACACTTATCGTGAACATGAAGCAACTACTTCAGCCTATTCTCCTCCTCCAGATCCACATGTCCTCAGCGGACACGTTTATAAGGATGAATCAACTACTGAACCGAGTGAGCCTACTATTGTAATATCTGGAAACTTTTTTTCCTGAAGAGTTAAGTACTGCACGAATCCAGGAAGATCCTGGAAACCCTATCTTTGCTGGTTCCATGAGCGTCTATGGTGGAAGTTAGTCAAACAAGATCCAGTAGACGGCAAACCAAAAACAAGGAAAGATCAAATATATATATATATATATACACACACATTTATTATTATTAGAATGCATGTGTTGTATTAACACAGTCATTCCATTAGTCATTCCATTGCGAGTCTGTTAATGGTATCGGCATGGCTCGACGAGTACTCCCGGTAAATGTTCTTCACATAATCCCAATGTCTGCGGTGCATCCGGAGAAGTTGATGATGGTGTCTTTGCGTTTGGTTAATTTTTCTTAAACCTCTCTTTCTTTAATTCCTGTATTTGACTATACATTATTTCCGTTTATTGATCATTACTTGAGATTGTGTTATTGAGCTTTAGATGATGTTAATGGATAGATAAACGAACAAGGTCATTAATGATGAATTTGATCTAGGGCACATTGCTTGAATTATCCTTCCAAAAGAAACATAAAATCAACAGAAACTGAGTTTAAGGTTTTTACTATTACAATGTATGGAGTCTGCCGCAAGGTAGCTGTGCTGCATCTGTAGAGTAATTGTAATTATTTGTTTCCCTTTTACAATTCAAATTTATCATATTGTTATTGTTATTAATATTATTATTGTTATTTGGTTGTTATAGTAGTAGAGAAAAAGCTTGGCATGCATCATTTGCTATTATTGTTAGCTTTCTATTATTGTTAGCTTTCTAGTTGATCTAATTGCTATTATACTATAGGTTTAAGTATAATTAACTTAGATGTTACACTTATTAGTCTAAAATGTTTAGTTCGAGTTGTTACTTAGATCCATAATACGCATCCACTCATTTATGTCTCACACCAATTAATATGAGACGTCATAAATACTTCTTGTTCAGGACTTGATATCTTTGTCAGGGTCACTGTTCTAATCTACACCTAGACAAATCAAAGGGTTGCATGACTATAGAAGTGGCTTGTATTGGTTCAAGATATACCTCCCATCACTTTCCTAGTGAGCACTTTGTCTTACGACACTCAGTTCACACTTTCATTTGGTACCTGCTCTAATACCATTATGTCACGCCCTAATTCCAAATCTCCAAGCACGTATAAAGCAAATGCTGCTAGATTATAGAAATGTCTCATATTAGTTCAAGAGGGGGCTCCCACCACTTTGCTTATGAGCACTTTGTCTCGCACGGTACCAAGTTCACACACTTTCATTCAGCACATACTCTAATTAATACTATTCTATCATGTTCCAAGCCCACAAAGAGGCTAGTATTATACGATTAAGAATAATGATCTTGAACCTCTTATTCATTAGTCAAAATAGTGAACTCAAGTTATTATATAGACCCACAACACTCACTTATAACTACTCTCACTTTATGTGAGACATGAGAATCACAACATGTCTATTTAAGTGGTCGATTTGTTACTCTTCCTATATATCTTGCTGTCTTCTAATTTGTTGTTTGACATACACCCATGATATAAATTTTTTTTTTTCTAATTACGTAACCCTCTTTGTCCCAGTGAACTACACATGGAAACACAATCACGTAGTTTAAAGCCAAAGTGACTATGCTATGACCATAGATTGTTTATGAAACTCTTTAAAAATATTCTCCGAGTATTTTTCTTTGTTGAAACAACCAACGTCAACATTATCCCTAGACAAGATATCTTGTATACTTTTAAATGAATGTAATTCTCTCACTTTTTGAATTGTTTTAAGATAATGTTTGGATTTCTTCATGCTAATTAAGATGGTAAGGATTCATGATTTGGCGAGATGATGTAAGGGATACAGGAGAGGTAGCCTCTTCATGTATATACTAGTGCAACTCAATTATACGTACTGTTATTCACAATACTCCCTGAGAACTGGAACATACCTGTCATAAACTCCAGATTTATGTCTAGACCTTTCTTGAATCATTGTATTGAGAAGTACTTGAAGATTCATAGGTTCTATCCTTGAAACAAACCAGTACTATAAAGTATTCTTAGAGTTTATGAATTCTCTATATGGAATAAGTATATATTGTAACACCATACCCCTTCTCACATGTGAGATGGGTCAAATGTGGTTGGATATGATTGAACCAAAACCCAACTCTAAGATCATGTTAAGAATCATCGAATTACACTTAAAACCAATTGGTATTTGGAGAAGCCCTGAAACCGATAAACAGTGCATGCATAGTCTGTCTTTTTTATTAAAGGTGCCACACCTAAACTTTCAGGAGTGTGTGTGTGTTTTCATGCGTGTTTGAGGAGTGTGTGTTGTGTGTGTGTGTGTGTGTGTTTATTTAGGTATGGCCCTAAGACCAAAAAAGAAAAGACTTTCGGGAGTGTTTAATCTTTATTTCAAGTGTCTCAGAAGAATAAGAAATAGTGTATTAATCTGGTTATATGCAAATTAGATTTGTGGTCTAAGATTAATCTGAGTTAATCGTCAATCAAATTGTTCTTGTCTTCAGCCAATGGAAGCTTGTCGAAAATTGTTTATTGATCATATATAAGCTTCGTGAACAATCAGGTAGGGCTTTAGGAAGCTTATCTAGGGTTTACACATGGTTTCTTGCCTTCCTTAGGGTTTCCAGCTAACTTAAGCATTACGGCTCTTTATATTAATTCCATCAACAAACACGCACACTTACAATTCTTGGCTGGATCTTCCAACCATAGTTTTTCTTTACCTGGTCCATTTTCTTCATTTTCTTAATTAAGTAAAACCAATCCAAATCGAAATAGAGTATATTCCTTTTCGTATCATAAAACTCCACACACACGCGTGCGATGCTTGGCTGGGTTCATATTTTTAAAGGCTTTCCAATCAATGAGGATTTGTCAGAAATAAATAAAATAATAATATGAATAGGTAGTTGAGGCTAAGATATTCAAACAAGTAGCATTTGAGGAATATATTAATTATACAAAAACCAGCTTCATCCACATGCGTGTATAATCTTTTCTTATACTCAAGTTATTAAGATACTTGGGGAGAATAAGATCCCCCTAATCGAAGGCCAGCCAATTTTCCTTTTTTGTTTCATTTTACGTCTATTAAAGAACACAACGATCTTCCATGGTCGCAGATAAAATTTTTTTTTGATTGTTAGGTAGAAACTATGATAAAAACGACATTTTTAGATTTCCTAGGTGATTTTTCGATGTCCAAGAAATCGAAATATATTGCCAAAACCGGGGTAGTCATAGACTTCGACTGAGCCTATCTTTACAGTCGACTGAGCCTATCTTTATTTTTTTTCTTAAATAGCCTTTTTTTCTTCTCTGCTTTACACACATTTCCCATGATAGGAATCTTCAATCCATTTTCTTGTCTTAAAACTAATATTTTATTACTTTAAGGACCAATTTGATGCAACTATGAAAGTCTAGGGATTGAAATTGGTTTACAGAGAGCTTTAGGAAGCAAATCGAGAATCTTACAAAATTGTTTTCACAATTTTCCAGAAATACTAAGTCAACTTTCTATCCAAAGACTATTCGTCTGTTTCTTCTCCGCACATGTTAAGGTAAAAACAGGATGAACTACTTCTTGAAATCTGTTAATTGAAAATCTGCAAAAGGAACAACATGGCTTAATCTCGGGGATAATTTTGACGCTCAAATCAATTATCTACTGACTGGAAAAGGGTTTTATAGGGTAGAATGAGTTATTTTTACCGTTGACGCATGTGTTATTTATATGGAATGACTTCCTTATTTTCCCAAACTAAATAATTTTCCATTCGTGACTTGCGCGTCAAGGATTTGTTTCCTTCCTAAATAGAACTTTTCTTACTATGGAGCTTTTTCCGATGGTACCCCCTTTGGGGATCTCAGGATACCCCACTGATATATAAGGCAAGTCAAGCGTGCCCAGCCTTAAGTCTATGAAGTGCGAGCTTGAGTTCGGGCGTGTATCCCCAACTTAAATTATTGGCCTTGTACGCGGTTCATGTAGATCGGGAAGTCACTCTGCTATACTCAGCGAGTCTTCCTAGAGATGGTCTTGCTTAGATGATTTCCAATCTGTGACTTGTGTGTGTTTGTATGTGTATCTATATTTATATATATAACTAAAGGCTACAAAATTGAGAAAGAGAATGAGGTGTGGGATACCTAACTATGGGTAGTTTTATCAAAAAATGAATTTATTTGAAGTGACAAATCTAACAAGTCATATGTAGGGCGCGTATGAGAAAACTCGGTTAAAATAGACAATTTTTTTTACCGAATGGAGGTATTGTGCTTAGCTACAAAGCAAACATGGGGATTTTGAGTGCATTGCGGAATCACAAGAGTGTTTTTTGCACTTTTGATAAATCACATGGAGTGATGCGTCATTTACTTCAAATTAAACTACCATTTTTCTTTCTAAATAAATAAACGAATCAAGCTTGAATTTTAATTACCTATATTTATTTTAGGGTGGGTGAAATGCATTATAGCCTCATAATACTCTCATGCTTTTCAACAAAATTTGCACACAAGTCCCAGACTTAACATTTACCATGAAAAAAGATAAAATGACAAGAATACCCTTCATTTAATATAAGCAACACTTTCTTGTTCTTTCCATAATATGTTAGGTACCTTTCGTTGTACCGAAATAATATTATAAAATCTTGGCATTTATTTAAAATACACAACAATCCCCTATACTTGTCATCATAAACTAGTTACCCCTTATCATAAACGCTTGTTACTTGTTTTTCTGTCTAGCTAAAAAGATCTCATTAACTCTTATTGTTTTCTAAAATGTTGCCCACAACCTCTTATTTCCATGTTCGTATATATCGATGGTCCAAAGATACAAAATTAACGCGAGACATACGTGTCGTTATCTTGAGTAGACCAAATAATATTACGCGCAATATTTTAAAAATCATGACTTTATTACAGTACCACACAATGGTATTTAGGTAGCGATTGGTAGACTGGAATGAATTTGGGCAATAATGGAATGAGCCAAGGAATTGAATGAAACTGGGAATGGAATGAACTTGAGAATGAGAATGACATGTTTGATATGCTCTAGGAATTAAGACTAGTAATATAAATTACTTGTATAATCTGACAGGATTGTCATTTTATTATTATAGTATTAAAAATAAGAATAAAAATAAATATACGATTAAACAATATAAACATAAATAATAATAATAATAACAAAATAAAAATAAAAAAATAATAATAATAATAATAATAATAATAATAACAACAATAAATAATAATAATAATAATAATAATAAAAATAATAATAATAATAATAATAATTATTATTATTATTATTATTAATATTATTATTATTATTATTATTATTATTATTATTTTAATTAATAACAAAATAAAAATAAAATTAATAATAACAATAATAATAATAACAACAACAACAACAACAACAACAACAACAACAACAATTATTATTATTATTATTATTATTATTATTATTATTATTTTAATTAATAACAAAATAAAAATAAAATTAATAATAACAATAATAATAACAACAACAACAACAACAACAACAACAACAACAATTATTATTATTATTATTATTATTATTATTATTATTATATTGGTACTATTATTATTTTTATTTTTGTTTTTATTTTTATCATTATTATTTTACTTTATTATTATTAGTAGTATTTTTTATTATTATTATTTTAATCAGTATTTTTATTTTTTATTTTTTTATTTTTATTTTTATTTATTTTTATTATTATTATTATTATCATTTTTATTTTTATTTTTATTTTTATAATTATTATTATTATTTTTATAATAATTTTATTATATTTTTTATTATTATTATTATTTAATCACTATTATTATTTTTTACTTTTGTTTTTATTATTATTTTCTTAACTTGTTTTTATTTTTATTTTCATAATAATAATTATTATTATTTTTATATTTTTTAATTATTATTATTGTAAAACAAATTATTTATAGAAGTTATGTTATATAGGGGTATGGTAGTCAAGTTTATTCTCGAACACATGGGAATGGGTTATTCTCATGTATTTGGTCTAGAATGGTTATTCTCATATATGTGGGAATGGTATTCCCTTGGAAATGAGATTCTCAAGTCCATTCCCTCATACTAAATATGAGAATTAAAATAGAATTGGGAATGTCATTCCTTTCCCAACTCATTCCTACATACCAATCACTGCTTTAAATTATTCAACAAACCAAAGAAGGGAAATGGTGCATTTTTACCCATTTATTTTGGGATTACCAATGGAAGCATAAGGAGAGATTGATTTATGTTATTAGGTAGCGATTGGTACATTGGAATGAATTTGAGCATGAATGGAATGAGCCAATGAATGAAATGAAACTGGGAATGGAATGAACTTGAGAATGATAATGACATGTTTGGTATGTTTTATGAATTAAGAGTAGTAATGTTAATTACTTGTATAATATGACAGGATTATCATTTTATTATTATAGTATTAAAAATAAGAATAAATATAAACATAACCATAAACAATATAAACATAAATAATAATAATAACAAAATAAAAATAATAAATATTAAATAATAATAATAATAATAATAAATTAATATTATTATTATTTTCATTTTTATTAATAACAAAATAAAAATAAAAATAAAAAAAAAATAATAATAATAATAACAACAACAACAACAACAACAATTATTATTATTATTATTATTATTATTATTATTATTATTATTATTATTATTATTATATTAGTATTATTATTTTTATTTTTGTTTTTATTTTTATCATTATTATTTTACTTTATTAATTATTATTAGTATTTTTTATTATTATTATTTTAATCACTATTATTATTTTATATTTTTATTTATTTGTTTATTTATTATTATTATGATTATTATCATTTTTATATTTATTATTATTTTTATAATTATTATTATTATTTTCATAATAATATTATTATATTTATTATTATTATTATTTAATCACTATTATTCTTTTTTATTTTTGTTTTTATTATTATTTTCTTATTTTTTTATTTTTATTTTCATAATAATAATTATTTTTATTTTTATATTTTTTAATTATTATTATTATTATTGTAAAATAAATTATTTATAAAACTTATGTTATATAGGGGTATGGTAGTCAAGTTTATTCTCAAACACATGGGAATGGGCTATTCTCATGTATTTGGTCTGGAATAGTTATTCTCATGTATGTGGGAATGATATTCCCTTGGGAATGAGATTCCCAAGTCCATTCCCTCATACCAAACATGGGAATTAAAATATAATTGGGAATGTCATTTCATTTTCAACTCATTCCCACATACCAATCACTCATTGCCTTAGTTAATCATGGATTTTGTAGCACCCCTTGAATTTTGTTTTGGGCAAACGGTTATACTGACTTATCTAATACGGGCTTAGTACAGGATAAGGTACGATTTGTTAGAATCTTGTTTGGACTGAGTTATTTTGGCAAGAAAGAATAAAATTTGGTCACAATGAAACTTTCCTAATTGAAAGTTTAACCTTTACTATAGGTATTTAATATCTCTTTGTCTTAAAATAGGGAAAACCCCTAAAGTTTCTGGCAATCTCCATGCAAGGCAGAGAGAAGAATTCCTACAAAAAGCAATAGTCACGCGAGTTATTTTTTTTTCCTCCAAATGAGGCTAATTAACGCCTGAGATTAGATATTAACAACTCTTAGGATAGACTCGCCCAACCTATCTTTCTCCACGAGTACAAGTAGTTGATGAAGAAGCTCTGTCAATGAGTGACATCCCAAGCTCTGGCAGAGCCATAATTAGCAAGCCAGTTTGCACACTTGTTCGCTTCACAAAAGATATGATAAAGTCTGTAGTGTTCGTGACGTGAGAGAATAGCTCTACAGTCCTTTAAGAGAGGCGTAAGAGGACTGTTATAGACCTCAGGACTTGTGATTAACTGAACCACAACTTGAGAATCTGACTCAATGTAAAGATAATATATCCCATGCTTTCTGCTCTTCTTAAACCTTCCTAAAGCGTTGTAAGTTTTGCGATGTTGTTGGTAGTGATGCCAAGGTTTATAGAAAAACCATCAATCCATGCACCGTTCTCATCTCGGAATAAACGTCTAGCTCCCACAAGGCCTGGGTTTCCTTTAGCACAACCATCGATATTGAGCTTAATCCCATGGGGGGCCTATTCCAATGAATCTGTACTTCCTGTCTCGAGAGAAGGGTAGTACTCGAATTGGTTAACTTTGAATCCTTGAGTTGTAAGTGTTGGGTTATTTTAACCTAATGTGGGCTTATAAATAATTAATAATTATATTTGAGCTTCTATTCTAATTGGGATAATTAAGTGATCCATTGTGATTGATCCCAATAAGACATCTTATTTGATATGGACTCTGTGATATGTGGTATCTAATAGCAACCTAGTTAAGGATTAGTGGGATTCTGATTAGGTTGTTTATATAAAAAAGGTCTTGGTCCTCAAGGCTAATCATGTTCTTTTCTCTGTTTCTCAATTCCTCATCCTTGAGTGACATTCAGCAAGAGAGATTGATTAGTTTGTGGAAGACCTCGCCCTAATTTTCTCTACAAGGTGGTTTCGTCTTCATATAGCTAACGTTATGGATTCAGGTATATCGTTCTCAATATTTTGTTTATGCAATCTTGATATTCTAAACAAAAATGATGGAGTTAATTGAATATATCTAATTAAATTCTAACCAGTGGTATCAAAGATACCTATGTGTTAGATTATTAGGATTTATTATGTGATTTTGGTATTTATATGAATTATACACACAATTTGTTTTTGTTAAATCCATATGGTTTTAGGATTTGATTTGGAATTATGTGTAGAGTTTAATTTTCATTAATCTTGATCACATGTCTGAGTAAATTTTGAGAATGGTTTTGATTCTTAAATTTGTGATCTTTAAGAATTAATGTATAATATGCATGTTGATTCTTGATTTTCATGATTGTTAGGTTAGAAAGTTCTTAATTCATGATACAATTGAAGTTTTAATTTTCTCTATTTAGGTTTGATTCTTGTAGAATTGCATGAGAAAATTTAGGAATATCAATTCTGATATTTGGATATGCGTATTGTGGATTAAGAAGTCATGAAATTTCATTTAAAGAAATATTTGTGCATGGTATACATGATTAGGGCGTCTAATTTTTTGAAAAAATGATGGTCGAGTCGGATGAGCAAGCCGGTACAGTGAGGCAATTTGGCGAGCCGATCGAGTTGGCTCGACCGACTCATGCAGTGGCCATAAGGTGCAAGCCGGACGAATAAATTAGTCGAGTGACTCGACCGACTTGACTCATCTGACATGAACAATGTGCATATACGGGAAAATTGTTTTTAAATTTTTTGCACCTGTGTCTTTTATCTTGAAATAGATTGATTGAAGCTTAACGTTGCCAAAGTAACCTCTTTTGTGTAGATTAGTTTATTTTGAGATAATAAGATGTGTGTATTTGTTATTTATGCGATCAATGATCGGCCTAAAGGAAGGTCATTGATTGGCCAAATAGCAAACACACCTGCGAAAATAATATTGTGATGATTATGAAATTTCCTTGTGGACAACACATCGGCCTAAAGGAAGACTGTTGTTTGACCGGATTGTTATCAACATTTGATTTCTGCATGGAGAGTAACACTTACAAGTTAATGATCGGCCCAAAGGAAGGTCATTAATATTGTGCTAGGTATCTTATTAAATGGACCCACCACTACTGTTGTATGCAAATTTATGTATTGCATTTACATGTTTGTTTTGTTTTTAACTTGTATATATGTCTTGATATGAATTTTAATTAGTGAGCTTATGTTATTTTTTTGTTCTCTATTTTGTTAGTTACATCTAATGCTGCTAATATCACTGCCAACATTAATTCAATTACTGTGCTTAACGGCACAAACTTTAACAGTTAGAAAGAGAACGTTCTGTTAGTTTTCGACTGCATGAATTTAGACTATGCATTAAAGAAAGAACAACCCGTTCCTCTTACGGATGCAAGTTCCATTGAGGATAAAGGGAATTTCGAGAAGTGGGATCGTTCTAATCACCTTAGTCTAATGTTGCTAAAGCACAGCGTTCCAAAAGCATTCTGTGGCGGTATGTCTGATGAAGTAACTGCTAAGGGTTTCCTTTCAGAAATCAAGAAAATGTTCGCTAAGAACGAAAAGGCTGAGACAAGCAACCTTTTAGCTGACCTTGCCAGATGAGGTATAAAGGAAAAGGAAACATAATGGAGTACATTATGGAGATGTCTAACATCGCTTCAAAACTTAAGGCACTAAAGTTAGAGCTATCTGATGACTTGCTCGTGCATTTGGTACTCATATCCCTTCCTGCACACTATGGACAGTTTATAGTGAGTTATAACACTCAAAAGGATAAATGGACTCTAAATGAGCTCATTCTCCACTGTGTGCAAAAAGAGGATAGATTGAAACGAGACAAAACTATTGAAAGTGCTCATGTACCAACTAACTCGATGAATAACAAGCAAAAAGGGAATAAAGATAAAGATGTTGCAGTGGGAACATCACAACCCAACAATCAACAAAAGAGTCAGGATTAGAAATTTACTTGCTACTTTTGTAAGAAACCTGTGAAGAATGATTGTTCCAAGTACACCGCATGGCATATAAAGAAAGGTACATTTTTCACTTTGCTTTGTTCTGAAGTTAATTTAACTTCTGTACCTAGTAATACTTGGTGGATAGATTCTGGTGTTACTACTCATACACGTATGTCTATGTAGGGTTTCTTGTGATGCTGAAAGATTCATCTATGTGTGTGTTACCTAGCATGAATGGTGTTGCTGAGAGACGAAACAAGACTCTTAAGGATATCGTAAGAAGTATGATTAGTCATTCTTCCTTACCAGAATCACTCTGGTGAGAGGCACTAAAGACTGCAGCATATAAACTGAACAGAGTACCTAGTAAAACGGTAGCTAAAACCCCTTATGAACTATGGTCAGACAAGAAGCCTAACATAAAGCACTTACACATTTGGGGTTGTCCAGTTGAGGCAAGGCCTTATAGACCACATGAAAAGAAACTAAACTCAAGAACAATTAGCTGCTATTTTGTTGGGTACGCTGAACGGTCGAGGGGTTTTAAGTTTTATGATCCCTTAACTAAGTCCTCTTTCGAGACGGAAAATGCGAGATTTCTTAAGGATGTTGAGTTTGAAGGGGAAGATAAGGTTAGGAATGTTGTCTTTGAGGATGAATCTATTTCTCTTCCAAACATTGTTATTGACAATGATCAGCTTACTGACATTGTCCAAGATAATAATGAGGATTTCCCTATGGACCTCCCCACTCAAAACCAGGATGTTACTCTAGAAGAGTAAACCCAACAACCTTAAGAAGAAGTGCCACTTAGGTGAACTAGAGAAAGAAGAAGTGCAATTTCTAGTGATTACATTGTGTTTCTTCAAGAGCATGAGTTTGATATAGGGATAATATGAAGGAAAACGATATAGGCTACATGATTCATATTGAAAAATTTCTATGAACATAGCGGAAACAATCATGCAGGATCTTATGCGATTAAACATGAATAGTTAATTCAAACAACATAAAGAAGATAGTTTAATTCTAAATCATAATGAAGTTTACATACCTCTTTGCGCATAACGAAAAATTGAAAATTTCACCTTCTCCAAGAAGATCTACACGCCTAGAATATGGCTTCTGCTCCTCAATTCTTGATATTCCCTTCTATGACCAAAATCTACTAAAGCAAGTTCTAGTTGTAGGACTAGAACTAAATTAAAGAAAAACTAGAATTGAGTTTCTTCAAAATATGAAGCTTACTCAAGAGAAAGAGAAGAGAGATCTCAGAAGAGATGGTACAATTTTTCAGAGTTAGAGAAGCGGTCTATTTATAGGACAAGATGTCACGCCCAAACCCGGTCCTTCGGAAACCAAGCCCGGTCGCGATGACACACAGACATTGTAACGCTTGTAAAATGAACATCCAACGCAACAAAGAATACACGACATACATTCTCAAAAGCTCGCATTATTCATATACAACATCACTTCACTCTCTTACGAAAAATCACTAAACTTACATTCATACATTTGTTTGGGCAAAAGTAGACAACACTTTCTTATCCAACGCATAATAGAATATAATCAGACACTAGTTGTGATCATGATCCAACGTGACCAACCATATATGTACAACCAAAACAACAAGACTTAAAAGAAGTTAACTAACAAGTATTTGGTACATAAGCTACAAAACTACTAAAGCTAGTAAAACATAGTTTTCAAAGTTAAAAATAACCACTACTCATGATAAACATGATCAAGCTCATTATTGTCTTCCTCACGCACGTAATCCACGTCGTGAACTCCTGTAACATGCATTAAAGAGGTGTGAGCTAAACAGGCTCAATGAGAAAGGAATAAAAGGAAGTTTGAAAACTTTAACTCAAAAACCTTTTGAACACATTGGTAACAACATATCACATAGCAACCACATAATCACATACGCTTAACAACTTTGAAACATTCACGCTAAACAACATATCAAGAAGTTATCACTTTACACATTCATTGAAGCCGACACCTTATAACACCGCCACAAACTCTAAACTTCTCTCGCTCGCGTGTGTACTCATGATGTACACAATCCTACGACTAATCTCACCATGGCCTTCACCGACCACATGAGAAAATAGACTAGTACATAGTAGTTTACAATTACCGGCAAGCCCTCTGCCGCCCAACACGACATGACGCTACCATGACTGACTAGGGTTGCAACCCGACTCTTCACATCACATCGCATAATATATTCATTACCCAACAACACATCCATTACTCATCAATATATTCATTACTCGAAAACATAATCACGCATTCGCATTATATAAAGAGATCAACAACATAGGTTACCTAATCTTAAACAAACACTTTAACAATAATTAGAACAACATATCAATAACCAACAACAATTGAACACATTTAACAATGAAATGAATAATTAAACAACTCATACCATATGTATAGGAACTCTCACGAACATCCGATCGAAACCACGCAACCGGAACATCAAAAACCCTTTCTGGCGGTCTTGTAGTCTTGTTGAACAAGATCGATAATACTACCGCGGTCGTGTACCCGGTCTTGACAAGCAAGACCGATAACACTTCCTTCACAAAACACCATCTTCTGGCGGTCGTGTTGAACAAGACCGGTAACACAACCATTAGAGAGCACAAAAATAATACGATCTTGTACTCGGTCATGTTCAACACGACCGGTAATACTTCCGCCCGTAATATTTCTCAACAACACATTTGCACTTTGATTTCAAGGCTAGATACATGCTTTTGGGCTCCTATTCCCATGCTAACACATATAAACACTTGTAAAATACCATATTTAGCTTTCAATACAAGACATAACTCCATAGAAATATTCTCTAAACATTTACATAGTACATATACATGTCATTCCATACATACCATAAAACAAACATTAAAATAACTATTCTTGCATTACATGTAACTTTCAAGCACAAAATAAGTTTATAAGAATATTCAACATGATCTTCACATAGAGTACAATAAATCCTTCACCTTAGATGTTTATAGATGCTAGAAGATGCAAGGAACAAGAAATCTAGAAATAAACTTGAGCAAAAACCACTTCTAAATGCCTCAAAATGCAAGTTTTTCCTTTCAAAATGCCAAAACTCCAAAAATAGAAATATCTTATCTCTCTCTCTCTCTCTCCTCTTGGCCGCCCAAAGCTCTTTCTCCCTCTTGAATTTGCTTAATTTTGCTTATATGAGGTCAAATGGAGTCAAATGCTAGGTTAAAATGAGTCAAAATATCCTACAAGCCAAAAATGACTTAGTTGCCCTTACTATCTTGTTTTAATTGCAATTATACCAGGCTAGGAAATATTCATTAGTGCAAAGACCACATTGCCCCTCAATTCATGCATAAATTACAACCTTCCTAGGCAACCATAGATGAAATGTAATTCAAATCAAAGTTAAATGCAAATCTAAATGTACAAGCAGATTTCAATGACAAATTAGGTAATTTAGATGCACATATTATTTCAAATAGCATTTAAAATAGATAAATGCACAAATAGATGAAATGAACATTCTCGAGTCTCACATCCTTCCTCCCTTGGGACAATTTCGACCCCGAAATTCTTACTTTCTCCACTGAACAAGTTTAGATACTGTTGTTCAATCTGATCCCGTCTTTCCTAAGTAGTCTCCTCAATCCCATGATGAAGCCACAAGACTTTAACCATCGGAATCACTTTCCAACGCAGTTCCCCAACTGACTGATTCAGAATACAAATAAGCCGTTTCTCATAAGTCAAATCCCCACAAAGCTGTAACAGCTCTGCCTCAAGAACATATGAAGGATTTGGATTATACTTTCATAGCATAGATACATGAAAAACTTCATGAACCTTGGATAAACTTGGCGGTAAAGCCAATCGATAAGTTAACTTGCCAACTCTGCCAATGATCTCAAACGGTCCTACATACCTCGGACTCAGCTTCATACCTTTACCATACCGAACAATACCCTTGCGAGGAGAGATCTTCAAGAAAACCCAATCACCGGCCTCAAACTCTAAATTATGTCTTCTCCTATCGGCATAACTTTTCTACCTACTCTGAGCTGTAAGCATCCTCTGATGAATAAGACGGATATTCTCAATAGTATTCACAAGCTCTGGAATCAAAGCTGGATCAATAACCTTCATCTCTCCAACCTCATCCCAATACAACGGAGACCTACACTTACGACCATACAATGCCTCGTAAGGAGCCATCCCAATAGTCGATTGATAACTTTTGTTATAAACAAACTCCGCCAATGGTAAGTGTTTCTCCCAACTCTTCCTGAAGTCCATAACACAAGCCCTCAATATATCTTCGAGAATTTGAATCGTCATCTCTGACTACCCATCTGACTGAGGATGATAAGCTGTGCTAAAGCTCAAATTAGTACCCAATGTTTCCTGTAGTCACTGCCAGAATTTGGAAGTAAACTGTGAATCCCTATCTGATACAATGCTGACTGGAACCCCGTGAAGTCTCACGATTTTAGCAATATACAAGTCTGTCAACTTCTCAAGACTATCCTGCTTATTCTTTGCAATAAAGTGAGTAGTCTTGGTTAACCAATCAACCACAACCCATACTGTATCACAATCCCTTGGTTATCTCGGCAAATCTGTGAAAAAGTCCATCGTCACATGTTCCCACTTCCACTGGGGAATCATCAATGGTTGAAGCAAACTTACCAATCATTGATGCTCTGCTTTGACCCTTTGGCAAGTCAAACACCGAGATACAAATTCTGCTACATCCCTCCTCATGTTGTTCCACCAATAATGTTGTTTCAAGTTCTTGTACATCTTGTTTCCGCCCGGATAGAAAGTGTACTTAGAGTTATGTGCTTCCTCTAAAACTTCCATCTTCAAATTTGATTTATTCGAAACACAAACTCGGCCACGAAACCGCAACACACCATCCCCGTGTAGCTTAAAATCAGGCTTACCCTCAGAGATCTTCTAAGCCGTTGATCTAACTGTTGAGCTTCTCGGAACCATGACAACAACAGCGATTGAATCTGCAAGTTTACAAATAAAATACTCATTTGAGTCAACTCCGGCTTCCACACATTAGCCTCCTCTAGTAACTCCCATTCTTTGACCGCCATATAGGCAATACTAGCCTTCCAGCTAAGGGCGTCTGCTACTACATTCGTCTTTCTTGGCACATAGTTAATTGAGCAATTATAATCATCAAGTAGCTTCATCCATCGTCTTTGCCTCATGTTCAATTCCTTTTGAGAAAACAAGTATTTTAAACTCTTATGGTCCGTAAATATTTCAAACCTGCTTCCCCAAAGATAATGGCGCAACTTTTTCAAAGCAAACACAAAAGCTACCAACTCTAAATCATGAGTTGGATAATTGCCCTCATATTGCTTTAACTTCCGAGAGGCATAAGCAATCACCCGACCATTCTGCATTAGAACACAACCCAAACATTCTTTAGAAGCGTCACTGTAGATAACAAAGTTCTGACTCCCTTCTAGCAATGCAAGAACTAGGGCTGAAGTTAAACTCTTCTTCAATCCCTGGAAACTGTCTTCACAATTCCCATTCCAATTGAAACTAGTACTCTTATGGGTTAGCTCTGTGAGAGGCCTTGCAACCTTTGAAAAGTCTTTCACGAACCTGTGGTAATAACCCGCCAAACGAGAAAGCTATGACCTCTGTTACATTCTCTGGCCTCCTCCATGATGAAACAACCTCAACCTTAGCAGGATCCACCATGATACATTCGTTCGGGCGAAAGTAGACAACACTTTCTTATTCAACGCATAATAGAATATAATTAGATGCTAGTTGTGATCACGATCCAAAGTGACCAACCATATATGTACAACCAAAACAACTAGACTTAAAAAAAGTTAATTAACAAGTATTTGGTACATAAGCTTCAAAACTACTAAAGCCAGTTAAACATAGTTTTCAAAGTTAAAAATAACCACTACTCATGATAAACATGATCAAGCTCATTATTGCCTTCCTCACACACGTAATCTACGTCGTGAACTCCTGTAACATGCATTAAAGAGGTGTGAGCTAAATAGGCTCAGTGAGAGAGGAATAAAAAGAAATTTGAAAACCTTAACTCGAAAACCTTTTGAACACATTGGTAACTACATATCACATAGCAACCACATAATCACATACACTTAACAACTTTGAAACATTCACGCTAAACAACACATCAAGAAGTTACCACTTTACACATTCGTTGAAGCCGACACCTTATAATACCGCCACGAACTATAAACTTATCTCGACCACACGAGAGAATAGACTAGTACATAGTAGTCATGCAATTACCGGCAAGCCCTCTGTAATATCCCACATCGGACGCGGAGGTCTTTGGGCTGCTTGATATAAGGGGTAACATCCTTGTATCGTGTACGCTCGTTTTCCTGGCAGTGGCTGGGAGGCGACAAATTCGTGAGGGGTATGGGCTCCAAAGCGGACAATACGTACATAGTGCGCTTCTAGGCCCACCCGCCATGGCCTCGGTGCTAACTTGGGCCCAAGTCCCAGGGGGTATCCTTTGTAGGCGTGGGAGTGTTGGTTCAGGGCGTTACAAAGGTAGTATCAGAGCCGACGCGTTCGCATGGCCAGCGAGGACGCTGGGTCCCCAAGGGGGGGCGGGTGTAATATCCCACATCGGACGCGGAGGTCTTTGGGCTGCTTGATATAAGGGGTAACATCCTTGTATCGTGTACGCGCATTTTCCTGGCAGTAGCTGGGAGGCGACAAATCCGTGAGGGGTATGGGCTCCAAAGCAGACAATACGTACATAGTGCGTTTTCGGGCCCACTCGCCTCGGCCTCGGTGCACGTTCGTTTCGTTAAGGGCGGGGTGTATCCTGCAGGCGTGGGAGTGTTGGTTCGAGGCGTTACACCCTCTGCCGCCCAGTACGACATGACGCTACCATGACTGACTAGGGTTGCAACCCGACTCTTCACATCACATCGCATAACATATTCATTACCCAACAACACATCCATTACTCATCAACACATTCATTACTCAAAAACATAATCACGCATTCGCATCATATAGAGAGATCAACAACATAGGTTACCTAATCTTAAACAAATACTTTAACAATAATTAGAACAACATATCAATAACCAACAACAATTGAACACATTTAGTAATGAAATGAACAATTAAACAACTCAGCATGCGTATGGTAACTCTCACGAACACCCGATCGAAACCACGCAATCGGAACATTAAAAACCCTTTTCTGGTAGTCTTGTACCCGGTCTTATTCAACAAGACCGGTAACACTACCGCAGTCGTGTTCCCGGTCTTGCTGAACAAGACCGGTAACACTTTCCGTCAGAAAGTACCCTCTTTTGGCGGTCGTGTTGAACAAGATCGGTAACACAACCGTCATATAGCACAACAATAATACTGTCGTGTTGAACATGACCGGTAATACTTCCGCCCGTAACATTTCTCTACAACACATTTGCACTTTGATTTGAAGGCTAGATACATACTTTAGGGCTCTTATTCCCATGCTAACACATATAAGCACTTATAAAAGACCATATTTAGTTTTCAATACAAGACATAACTCCATAGAAATATTCTCTAAACATTCACATAGTACATATACATGTCATTCTATACATACCATAAAACAAGCATTAAAATAGTTATTCTTGCATTACATGTAACTTCCAAGCACAAAACAAGTTTATAAGCATATTCAACATGATCTTCACATAGAGTACAAGAAATCCCTCACCTTAGATGTTTATAGATGCTAAAAGATGCAAAGAACAAGAAATCTAGAAAGAAACTTGAGCAAAAACCACTTCTAAATGCCTCAAAATGCAAGATTTGCCTTCCAAAATGCCAAAACTCCAAAAATATAAATATTTTCTCTCTCTCTCCTCTTGGCCGCCCAAAGCTCTTTTTGTCTCTTGAATTTGCTAAATTTTGCTTATATGAGGTCAAATGGAGTCAAATGCTAGGTTAAAATGAATCAAAATATCCTACAAGCCAAAAATGACTAAGTTGCCCTTGTAAATCCAAATGTATAAGTAGATTTCAATGACAAATTAGGTAATTTAAATGCACATATTATTTCAAATAGCATTTAAAATAGATAAATGCACAAATAGATTATATGAAAATTCTCGGGTCTCACACAAGAGTATGAGAAAAGATCTCTAGAAAATCAATGTGATTTTGAATTGCAAGAATCCTATTTTTTCTCCACAATTATTTTTCCTATTTTTCCTCCACCTTGGCCGATTTTTCCCTTTCTTGGTTCACCCCTGGACCCACATGACCTCATTAGTTCATGAGCTAGGATCCTGGCTTAGCCAGTGTGCTCTAATTAATTGATTTGGTATTTATTTAATTCAATTTCATCCAATAATTAAAAATAAAAATACCCTTTCTACAAAATAAAAAGTCTATTTTTAATATTTAATTACCAATAAATTAAATACTCTATCTACAAATTAAATATTGCTTATAAGATAATTTGGCTAGAAGGGGGACTAAAGACATATTTATCCTTTCTTTAAGAATAAATAAAATATTCTGCTAGTCCCCTAGCAATATTTTATTATTCTAACCTTAGTCTATTCTACTATAAGACTATGGTTATACTAGAGGATAAATATTGTATTGAACAGAAAATAGCCTTACGCCCAACTAAGTGATGAAATGACCAAACTGCCCATTTATACTTACTCGTAGTCAAGACAGGTTCCATAGTGTACTATAACCTCTTAAGCTACATCTTAAACTCCTTAAAAACTCTAATCCACAATCCATCCATCCTCCGGGAGTTATCCACTTATCCAAGGAAGCTACCCCCTAAGTGTAACATCCAATACATATCGTGTACTACTATGCATAGATTCAGGATGATCTAGCTTGGATCATTATAAGGGAACGATTAATGTATAGATTCCTTATTGTATATGCATATCCCTTCTAATCAAATCCTATACACCCAAACCACAGAGTTAGTGACCTAAGCATTTAGACCACACCCATAATGGCTCAAAGTACAAGCACTCGACTTCGTCGGTTCATCCACACATGCTCAAGATTAAGAGCAATGGCCCACTTATAAGCTTTATAGGTATAGGTGAACTCTTTCTTTGATAGTACGTATTTAGAGTTCACACCTACAAGGTCCATCCAATGCATACACATGTATAAGTGTAATAAGTCTGGAACAAATCCATGATTAAGGCAAATCACCATACTCCAAATGGAACTTATTCCACTATGACTTCTACTATAGTAAAACATCCAACTTTGCTACTTAGTCATAGACATAATTACTCTATTTAACAAATGACCATGACCTAGACCTTTTGTGTTTAACCACCACGCACCTAAGTTACCACTTGAAGCAAGGACCTCTTATACATATATATATACAGTCATTCACATAACAAATGAGAGAAAAACATGCTCATATAATAAGATGACATTTTAATTATCAATTGCAAATATTCATTTACAGAAATGGCAAGTGTTAGTGGTCTTTTGGGCATCCTATTCCCAACACAATGGAGGATGATCCAATCAACTTCCAACAAGTCAAACAAAGTGCCAATTGTCAAAAGTGGATCGATGCCATGAATGAAGAGATAAAGTCGATGAAGGACAATGATGTTTGGGATCTCGTCAAGTTGCTTGAAGGTGCGAAACCTATTGGTTGTAAATGGATGTTTAAAACCAAACGGGATTCCAAGGGCAACATTGAGATATATAAGTGCGTCTAGTCACTACGGGTTTCACTCATAAGGAAGGCATTGACTATAAAGAGACTTTTTCTCCAATTTCTATGAAAGACTCTTTTAGAACAATAATGGCATTTATGGCTCATTTTGATTTAGAGCTACATTAGATGGACATTAAGACGGTTTTTCTCAATGGTGACATTAAGGAAACCATTTACATGGTGCAGCCATAAAACTTTGTCTTAGGTGACTCGAAGTCTATGGTTTGAAAACTCAAGAAGTCCATTTATGATCTCAAGCAAGCTTCCTATCAATGGTATTACAAGTTTCATCAAGTCATTATCTTATATGGTTTTAAGGTTAATGCAATCGATGATTGTGTATATCACAAGTTCAATGGGAGTAAATTTATCTTCCTAGTGCTTTATGTCGATGACATACTATTGGCTAGCAGCGATATAGGCTTACTGTACGAAACCAAGAGATTTCTGACTAGGAATTTTGAAATGAAAGATCTTAGTGACGCCTCTTTTGTATTAGGAATTAAGATACACTGAGATCGCTCTCGGGGTGTCCGTGGATTATCACAAAAGAACTATATTAAGAAGGTACTTGTTAGATTTGGCATGATAGATTATGCACAAGGAGATACTCCTGTTGCTAAAGAAGACAAGTTTAGTCTCAGTCAATGCCCCAAGAATGAAATTGAAAGACAAGAGGTGCAAAAGGTTCCCTATGCTTCGGTTGTAAGGAATCTTATGTATGCTCAAGTATGTACGCTTCTGGATTTAGCGTACATAGTAGGTATGCTAGGCAAATACTTAAATAACCTTGGGATGGATCATTAGAAATCAGTCAAACGGGTTATGAGGTACTTCAAGAGGACAAAAGATTATATGTTCACCTATCGGAAGTCAGATAATTTGGAGATCATTGGGTATTCTGACTCCGATCTTGTGGGTTGTCAGGATACTAAAAGATCCACTTCTGGCTATGTTTACATGCTATTTGGAAGCACTATCTCCTGGAGGAGTGCTAAGCAGTCACTCATAGCTCCTTCCACTATGGCAGCAGAGTTCATAGCTTGTTATAAGGCAACCAATCATGCGATATGGCTGCGAAATTTTGTCACTGGGTTGCGTATTGTAGATAGTATTGAAAGACCACTTAAAGTATATTGTGACAATCTATCGGTAGTTCTATATTTGAATAACAACAAAAGCTCATCGAAGTCTAAGCATATAGATATTAAGTTTCTAGTTGTTAAGGAGTGAGTTCAGAGTAAGATACTGTCAATTGAACATATAGGAATAGACTCCATGCTTGCGGATCCGCTTACTAAAGGTTTATCACCCAAGGTCCTTCATGAGCATATTGCTCATATGGGTGTTGTCTTATTTGATGAAATGCAGTTTTAGTGGGAGTTTGTGTATGTCTTTAGTTTTTTTCCTTGACACTATGTAGATTCAGTTTTCTGCAGAATAAAGTTGATGGTTTTATTTTCAATTATTACTCTTAATGTATTGTCTTTCAATTGTGGTTTAACATAAAGTTTGAAAGGCTAAGGTTTGATCTCACTTCGGAATAAAGTTTGGACCAATTGGAAATAGGCATGTTTGAGATTATATTGCATGTAATTTCCAGCCACACATCTATACTTGATCTATGTCATTGAATATATTTGGTATGGTGATCATTGATGGGTCTAGTTACGATTAAATGTAATGAAGGTCGCTTTTGCAATATCCCACATCGGACGCGAAGGTCTTTGAGCTGTTTGATATAAAGGGTAACATCCTTGTATCATGTACGTGCGTTTTCCTGGCAGTGGTTGGGAGGCGACAAACCGTGAGGGGTATGGGCCCCAAAGCGGACAATACGTGCATAGTGCGTTTTCGGGCCCACTCGCCTCAGCCTCGGTGCTCGCTTGGGCCCTAAGTCCAGGGAGTATCCTACAGACGTGGGAGTGTTGGTTCGGGGCGTTACAAAGGTGGTATCAAAGCCGACGCATTCGCATGGCCAGCGAGGACGTTGGGTCCCCAAGGGGGGGCAGGTCTAATATCCCACATCGGACGCGGAGGTCTTTGGGCTGCTTGATATAAGGGGTAATATCCTTGTATCGTGTATGCGCGTTTTCCTGGCAGTGGCTGAGAGGCGACAAAACCGTGAGGGGTATGGACCCCAAAGCGGACAATACGTGCATAGTGTATTTTCGGGCCCATTCGCCTCGGCCTCGGTGCTCTCTTGGGCCCTAAGTCCAGGCAGTATCCTGCAGGCGTAGGAGTGTTGGTTCGGGGCGTTACAAAGGGATGTGGTGATCCCATCCCACATCGGAAGGCTAGGAGCTGGGCCAACTGAATATATTGGGATGTCCCATGTATTTGTGCAGACGCGTTTTCACGTGCAATGCGTGCGTGGGAAACAAAACCGTGAGGGGTATGAGCCCCAGAGCAGACAAAATCTGCATAGTGCGCTTCCGGGTCCACTCGTCGCATGGCCTCTCTACTCGCTTGGGCCCTAAGTCCAGGGAGTACGTGCAGGCGCGGGAGTGTTGGTTCGGGGCATTACAAAATTGGTATTAAAGCCGACCTTCCTTTGGGTCAGCAGCCCGCGAGGGCGCTGGGCCTCCTTAAGGGGGGGTGGATGTGGTGATCCCATCCCACATCGGAAGGCTTGGAGCTGGGCCAACTGAATATATTGGGATGTCCCGTGTATTCGTGCAGACGCGTTTTCACGTGCAGTGCGTGCATGGAAAACAAAACCGTGAGGGGTATGGGCCCTAGAGCGGACAAAATCTGCATAGTGCACTTCCGGGTCCACTCGTCGTATGGCCTCTCTGCTCACTTGGGCCTTAAGTCCAGGGAGTACGTGCAGGCGCGGGAGTGTTGGCTCGGGGCGTTACAGCTTTGGTCTCATGCTGGAATAGGAGATGGGCCAGATTGATTCGGGAGATGTTTTAAGAATAGATAGCAATTTTGTGCGCACCTATGGTTTTCAAATATAATTGTCTTCGGTATTGATTTGTAACCCAAGTGGGAGATTGTTGGGTTATTTTAACCTAATGTGGGCTTACAAATAATTAACAATTATATTTGGGTTTCTGTTCTAATTGGGATAATTAAGTGATCCATTGTGGTTGATCCCAATAAGACATCTTATTTGGTATAGACTCTGTAATGTATGGTATTCAATAGCAACCTAGTTAAGGATTAGTGGGATTCTAATTAGGTTGTCTATATAAAGAAGATCTTGGTCCCTAAGACTAATCATGTTCTTTTCTCTGTTTCTCAATTCTTTATCCTTGAGTGATATTCAACAAAAGAGATTGATTAGTTTGTGGAAAACCTCACCTTAATTTTCTCTACAAGGTGATTTCGTCTTCATATAACTAACGTTATGGATTCAGGTATGCTGTTCTCAATATTTTGTTAATGCAATCTTGATATTTTAAACGAAGATTATGGAGTTAATTGAATATATCTGATTATGTTCTAATAATCAGCTTAACATCACCCTCATGTAGTAAGTATTTAGCGTTGTTTAATTATGATACCTTGGTAGAAATTTGAGAATTGTTGAGGATTAAGATATTGCATAGGGCTCAAGTATAGACAAATTACAATTGCATGATTATGGGTTTTTATATTCAATATTAATGTGTTATGTATAGAGAGATTCTTGAAGGTTCATGAGAAATCTTGAAAATCTTATAAGTTTAGGTTTAATTCGTCGGAGAGATAAGTTGGTTGATCCTCACTTTCAAAACTTCCATATTATGATTTTACTGTATATATGAAATTTGGGCTTTTGAATGTATGATTTATGGCTTCATATTATGCATATTGAAGATATCTAAAAGGTTGAGTTTGAATATTGACTACAAGCATCATAGATCCTCACTTATGTTCGTATTTCTTGATTTCCCAATAAGTTGCATATTTAGAACTGTTAAAAGGGAAGAACTTTAGAATGGACTGTAAACCATTTTTTTTTCTTTTTTTTTTTGGTCATTATGTAAACCTTTTTTTTAGCAAAACAGAAAGAAAATAATTTTTTAAAAAAGTACATAGTAACTCGTCCAAAACAATTTTTTAAAGATATCCATGTTATTTAAATTATAGTCTTGCCCTTGAATCTTTTAAAATTGTTTTGAATATTTTCATAGTTTTTAAAAACTCTAAACGAATTTCGTACTAGAGGTTTTAGTATTTTTTTACTCCAAACACAAATTAATGATTTTTATGCACTCCCATCACATGTTTTCATATCGGTTTAAATGCATTAGATGATGTTCAAAACTCATCATAAAACTTTCTCACTAAATGCTTGATGATCATTTCAAAGGATTAAGCACCAAGCAATTAGTTATAATCCTTACTGGTAGGGTATCAAGTGTAAATTCTTAGCCGTTATTTCATGGGATAAAGGCCAAACTTTTTACCTTATGGCGAGGATAAATGTCAAATTTCTAACCCTGTGTCAAGGTATAAATGCCAATCATTCAAGGGTAGTACATTATCATAAAAACTAGAATTTCACTTGACTTTTTGATCTTGTGCCTATCAAACCACACTGCGTTAAAATGAGGCTACATGTCTTTAGCCACAATTGCATCTCTCGACTTGGGTATTTGACTAATTTCATTATTGAATTTTGGAATTTATGAATATTTTGCTTATTTTGTTGTAACTTTTATGACTCTTCCCATGAATTTCATGACTTTTAGGGGTCATTTGATTCGCAAAATCTTACAAGACTCTAGAAAATGTGAAGTGTGGAATATATGATATTCTCATACTTGGTTTACATAATAAAAAATATTATTGAGCATCTCACATTCCCAGGTTGAAGGAATATTTTGGAGAAAATAAAAGACACTAATACGCATCTTAAAAACAAAAAAATAAAATCAAAATAGAAGATAAAAATAAAAATAATAAAATTAAATTAAAAACGAAAATGTAAGAAAAGAAAAATAGAATAAATAGAATATAATTTGTAAATTCTTAAGTCAAACTATTTTTTTATAATTTGAGATTATATTTGAAATAAAAATTATAAATGCTAAATTTTAAAATTTATATTTATAAAATTCAAAAATAAACATAAAAAAAAAATAAAATAAAATAATTTCATTTATATAACTTGAAACAAAAGTAAAGAATAAAAATTAAAAATTAAAATAAAATATGTAAAAATAATAAAATAATAAAAACAAAGTAAAAATAAAATAAATAAAAAATAATTAAAATTTTAAGTTAAACATAAATTTTATAATTTAAATAATTTTTTAAATGCTATATTCAAAAATTTTAATTTTTTTAAAAATAAATTTCAAATTTAAAAATAAAATAAAATAAATAAAAATAATTCTTAAATTTTAATTTTTCAATTTTTTTTAAAAAAACATAAATTTTAATTTTCAATTCAAATTTAAAATATATAAATATAAAAATAAATATATTTTACTTGTGTAAATATGTTAGACATTTTCTTTCCCATGTATTGGAAAAAGAATACAAAGTATATCATAACTGGTATACTTTTTATGACATTTTTGTTTTTTTTGAGTTAGGGGCATTGTTGAAAAATTAGTCAAGATTACTAGGAATATTGAGTCTAAACCAAATATAACTATATAACATTCTTAGAAATTGGCAAAATATTCTTAGGAATACTTTTAACGTATCAAACAGTTTTAATCATTTTCTAGGAATAATTTTTAACATATCAAACAATCATTCTCAAGAATGTTATTCTCGGTAATAAAAATCATTCCTTGAACCAAAGGCCCACTTTGACATATGATGTAACGCCCCGAAACCAACACCCCCACGCCTGCAGGATACTCCTTGGACTTAGGGCCCAAGCGAGCATCGAGGCCATGGCGAGTGGGCCCGGAAGTGCACTATGCAAGTATTGTCCGCTTTGGAGACCATACTCCTCACGGTTTTGTCCCTTCCCAGGTGGAACCCCACACTAGAAAAGGCGCCTGCACGAATATACGAGACATCTCTATATATTTAGTTGGCCCAGCTCCAAGCCTTCCGATGTGGGATGGGATCACCACATCCGCCCCCCTTTAAGGAGGCCCAACGCCCTCGCGGGCCACTGGTACAAAGGAAGGTCGGCTCTGATACCAATTTTGTAACGCCTCGAAACTAACACCCTCACGCCTGCAGGATACTCCCTGGACTTAAGGCCCAAGCGAGCACCGAGGCCATGGCGAGTGGGCCCGGAAGCGCACTATGCAAGTATTGTCCGCTTTGGAGCCTATACTCCTCACGGTTTTGTCCCTTCCCAGGTGGAACCCCACACTAGAAAAGGCGCATGCACGAATATACGAGACATCTCTATATATTTAGTTGGCCTAGCTCCAAGCCTTCCGATGTGGGATGGGATCACCACATATGACATTTATGAAATTTTGATATTATGACTATTGAACTATATTAATATCTTTTAGGGTTTTGTTAAATACTTATTTTTGCCTGCTGAGGGTGAGACATAGACTTGACCTTTGACTTGGTTTGGTTAGAGACCCGTTTGGATAGATTTGAATAAAAAGATTTTGAGCTTTTTTGAGTTTTGGGAACTTTTTTTTCATCTAGACTGATGAATTTTACTTGCAGAATTCTAAGGCTTGTAAGGAATTTCCTACTTTTGGAGTTTTTATTTATTAGTTTTGGAGGCTTCACTTCGTTGTGATTGTCACTTATTTTACTATTGTGGATTACTTTTATCAGGTTTGATCCCTAGCATATTTAGGAAGCTTGTCGCCCTTCTTAATATACATATCTTTTTCTTCCGTACATCTATCATTTTCTATGTGTATGTCTAGTTGGCATATTAAGTTAACAGACTTTGTTTTGTTTCTTCACTTAATTAATTTTTCTCTCTTCTTTTGGTATACTTACAAGCGATATACATAAGAGGTGATAAATGGGTAATTAAGAAATGATCAAAATCCTCTCCTAACTAATCCTTGATTCTAATATTATATAACATTGCCTAGGCAAAGGTTGCACCATCTCAAGTTCAAACATATGTCTTCCCATCATAAATATGATCTGGCTTTGATTGACCTAGCTAAAGCAAGAATTGGAGCTACATAATGGAATTTATAATCTTAGAGTAGATCCAGTATGGTTCTACCCGAGATGAGTTACTTGTCATCAAACAAAAAAGAAAAAGAAATTAACATTTCTTCTCATCCATTCATTTCATATAAAATAGCTATATTTGATCTAATCGCTATAATAGCTCACAGCCATTAGATCAACCATAAGTACACTGCTTGAGACTAATCTGAAAGAAAAATTTCATCATCCTTGAACCAAAAATCTTTACTAAGCAAGAGACCGAAACAATTGAGTGAATTTTCACGTGATTAAAATTTCACATTCTTAGGAATCTTGTAAGAGTAGTGGGCGGTGCCTTTTTGTAACCTTTAGTAGGTGTGGCTTCACACACCTTAGTACTATATATATTTGGCCATCCTTGGTTATAGTGTCTTGTGAAATTAGAGTGCAATTTCAAGTGTAGAGCATGACTTAATATTTTTGGCTGGCTCTCATGAATTAATTAAAGATTCAATTTTTAGGCTTGAATAATCGTGGGTTGCTAAGAACTCTAAGGGTAGAGTGTTGGTGGAATTGGTAGAGGTTAGTTGGAGGTCCTCTCAATTTCAACCCAAGATAAATTTCTTTTTTAAGATTTTAAGATGTAAACTTTAGAACATGTATACATGTAATTATGAAGACTGAGTTATCAAAGAAAATCTTCCAAATATATATATGATTATAGTCAAGAATTTTGCTTCAAGATGTGGATTGATGAAATTTGGGTTCTATATTAAATGTTTTTGTACATGTTATAAAGTGATTTGAGGAAAGCGTTTTGCATAAAACTGTTATGTATGTGGATCTAACTGATTAAGGTTTATATGTTTTGTCAAAATGTGAATGAGGTAAGTGTGAGTTGGTGCACTATCATTTTGCATCCCGCTTTATTTTTGGGGATTGAATAGAATAACTCACCAACAGATGGACATGAGCATATAGGATTAAAAATAGCCAGAGTCTTCAGTGATTAATGTGTGAACTATGTGTTAAAAGAAGGTTATATATATGTATGGACATGTGAAAAAAGATTTTCATTTATCATGTTTTTTGTAGCATATGTTCATCACGACACATTTCAATTATCATGTTTTATTGAGCATATTGACATTGTAAATCATTTTCTATGACATTACTTTAATTTGAAGTATCATTTATGCTATTTTTTATGGAGATTCTACTTACCGAATCATCTACTCATAATTATAACTTACATATTTCCAGATGGAAGAATCCTTAGCTTGGATGTGGGTGGAGATCTTGCCATGGAGAAGGAATAAATGCTAGTGATTAGCATATGAACCTATGGATGAAACTCTTTTGTTTTATGTACTTTAGAATTTGTTTAAGTTGGTAAATGTTATCCATTGTGAAATTATTACCGAACAATGTTTATTACTTGTGGATTTATGTATTTAGAGATTACCAATTTTTATGGTTTTTGCCTAGTGACAGGATTTGGCATGACAAATATTTAGCAGTATCTCCCATTCTTTTTCTCCTTCTCTTTGTTTCTTACATCCCTCTCTTCCTTTTGGATAGAAATGAGAGATAATTACCACATGCATATACAGATAACTAATTTGTAGGTAATTTTGGTTTGAAGTAAGTGATTAATATGTTATTGAACTTGTTGGTGAGAATACAAAAGGCTTTGTTATCCTTGATTTTGATGAATTTGGGAAAATCTCACAAATGGTCCTCACTATTTATGTTTTGTCCCATTTTAGTCCTCACTGTTTCAAAAATCACTTGATTGTTCCTCATTGTTTATATTTTATATCATTTTAGTCCTTAGTATTTCAAAAGTTACACAATTGATCACTATTGTTTATAAATATATCAGTATTAGCCCTATTGTTTACAAATATTTCAGTATTAATCCTCATTGTTTACAAATATATCACTATAAGTCCCTAAAACATGGAGACTAAAATGGACAAAATATAAATAATTGGGACCAATAGTGATACATTTGCAAACAATGGGGACCAACCGCGTGACTTTTAAAATAATAGGGACTAAAATAGGACAAAATGGAAACAATGAGGGTCAATAGTAATACATTTGTAACAATGGGGACCAATTGCGTGACTTTTAAAATAATGGGGACTCAAATGAGACTAAATGTAAACAATGGTGACTATTTGTGAGAATTGCCCTCATGAATTTTGTACCTTTTCATTCTTAATCATCTATGACAGATTGGCCAATGGATATAGTAGTCATGTAGCGATTCCCATCATAAATATTATCAGACTTTTGACTAATTTAATGTATTGTTGAGATTCACTGTGTTAGGAAAAATGCCCTAAAAGTCAATAAATTGTAATTTTGGTATTATGGATAATATATTATTTATTTTATTAATTGCGGGCAATTTATTTATTTATTAATATGTTTTAATTAAATAAATAAAAGTTCTTAGAACACTATTTATAGATTCTATCCTTAGGAGTAAGGATAAGAGTAACAGAATCTATATTCACAAATATGTTCTAAAAATTGTCCCCGATCATAGGATAAATTAATTGGGTGTTAGTTTATCCGGATAGATCAAATTACAGTCTACTAACCAAAATAATATGATATATTAAATTGGACAATTAGTCTCATATCGTTATAGTAGATGTATAAGTACTTGTTACGAGCAAGTGACTGGACTTGACGACCAATACAATGAATTACATGGATTGGTCAATAATTCATTGTATTATGTAATTATGCGATTAATCCTCAAACCTGTGTGTATTGATTTTGGAGGCTTCACGCGTAAGAAACTTGTCTCAGATTCTACCGTAATCTTCGCATCAAAAAGTAATTCTAAAACTATGGATTAAATTTAATTAGATTCAATTTATTATCTATTATTAAATCTGCGTTAATAACCATGAATGGATACATGAGAATATTTCCCTGCGTTAATTAATTTTAATTATCATGTATGTTTCCCAACAGTGGTATCAGAGCCACCGTTCATGCTTATTACGCAATTCGTACCTTTATGGCACAATTTCCATGTATCTAGTATTATTGATTAAAAGTAGTTTAATCTTCATACTTATAATAATAGCCCTGTTAGATTAGTTCTTCCCAAATTATTATGTAAAAGGAGTTTTTACATGATTAGATAATTTTTCATGAAAAAAGGTTTTCTAGAAAATTTATTCATTCTGTTTTTAATTTTCAGAATATTTAAAACAGTTTTTTATAAAAAAATTGGGGTCTTCTCCTTCCTCACCCGCCGGTAGCACAAGACTACTGCCGGCAGTGCAGCCTACGCTGCGCCGCGGCATGCGCTGCGGCCTACTGCGTGCTATGACACTACTACAGCCAGCGGTAGTGCCGCTACCAAGGTTTTCAAAAAATGGGGGGTGGTGGTTGGGAAAAAAAGAAGAAAAGAAAAAAAAATTAAATTAAATTTTAAGGTTAGAGTTTCTGACCTAGACCCAGATCCAAATTTGGATCAGGGTTCAGGTCCGAACCCATGACCCAAAAAGGGTTGTTGGGTTGTTAGGTTTTAATTTGGACTTGGACCTTTTAATTTTTCTTTTCAAATTGGGCTATTAAGTTATTGGGTTAGTTTTAAAATGAGTTTTTAAAACTATTAGGCTAAGTGTTTTAAAAAAATTAGTTGGACTTGTTTTATTTAAATCCAGCAGAAGTTTATTTTTGACCCGATATCATTTGTTTAAAGTCCAAAATAATATTTTTAGATTTTTATTTAATAAATGGTTTATTAAATAAATAAAAAGTGT
This sequence comes from Ehretia macrophylla, assembly GCA_037974665.1. Classification (NCBI taxonomy): domain Eukaryota; kingdom Viridiplantae; phylum Streptophyta; class Magnoliopsida; order Boraginales; family Ehretiaceae; genus Ehretia; species Ehretia macrophylla. The sequence continues at coordinate 37,257,831 of CM075780.1, read as the reverse complement.
TTTATTTATGAGATATTATGGTTATTTAATAAATGGTTTATTTAATTAGAAAAACTAATATAATGAGAGTATGGAATTAATTGTGCCATATTTGGAGGATTACCTTTGTATGTATGGTTGTGTGCATGTATGATCATGGACTAGAATGAATGAATGGAATGATTTTATTTATTTATTTATTTATTCATTTGGGTTTTATGTAATTATTTAAATGGGGCTTGTATGCCTCTTACCCATTTTGATAATGTAAAATTCCTATTCTCATTTATGTATCCCACTAGATTAGGAATCTATGTACATAAATGTAACAAGGAGATCATGCGGACGCATCAAGGAATTGGTGGACCCAGTTCGCAGAAGGAGTTTTGTGAAGCCCAACAAGGAGTAGCCCAGTAATTGGGCCCTATATTATTTTAAGAATTCGACCCAGTGGCTTGATAGTGCTCCTAGTCCATGATCATCCTATTTATTTCATGCATTTATTTATTTATGCGATATATATATTAAATGCGTGGATGTTTCTAATTTACTTTATGAGATAAATTGAAATCAGAAGCATGTGAAAAGTGAGACCTTAATTAAAGACCAGCGAACCTTCTCACTCCAAATATTAAGTTAATAATGATGTAGTATAGAGTAGATTATATCATTGCATTCCATTGTCATAGATTAGTTTGTGTATTAGGCAAGTAAGTAGCTGGCTATGGACACATAGGGTTTATTTATTTGTATTAATATATAAGCTAAGGCTATAAAACATAAGATGTAGAAGAATTTGGATTCTTATTGGCTACCAAGAATCTATTATGTGAGGTGTTAATATTGCATTGATCCAAATTCCCTAGGATAATGGGTATAACTTAAACAATTCTCAGAGACCAAAAATCTTTAATGTGTGGTCAAAGGAATTGTAGGCAAGTAAATTGAGATTTGTATATGATACATTGAATAAAGTGTTATTCACCTATTAGTCTTTGATTCACCAAGAATTTATCATGTGATGTGAAACAAAAATTAATGGGCCCTCAATCCACTAAAAAATCTTTTATTTGATTTTTCGTTTTCTACTAGGGAAGTGTAGAATTTGAAAAATTTAGTAGGGGCACTATTTGATTTGAAGTCCCAAATTGAATAGTTAATTATACGTTATCTAATTTAAATTAATTATTTTCTGAAGTTATATGTCAAAAATGAATCTCCTTGCAACTATCTTAGATAAGAATTGTTTGATCAGACCAAACTATGCTGACTGGTTCCACAACTTGAAAATCATACTAAGCTCTGAAAATATTGAATATGTGCTTGATGGTCCACTTCCTCAAGAGATGCCTGAAGAGGCAACTGAAGAGGAAATAGAAACCTTCAAGAAATGGCGTGATGATGCGTTGAAGGTTAGGAGCTATGTTTTGGCTTCAATGTCAAATGAACTTCAACGTCAACATAAGGACATAGAAGATGTCACATAAATCATCATACACTTGCAAGAGTTGTATGGTGTGAAAAATAGGGTTGCTAGATATGAGATATCTAGGAAATTGTTCCGATTGAGGATAAGTGAAAGATCAAATGTCAATACGCATGTTCTTAAGATGATCGGTTTGATCAAGCGTCTTGAATCCTTGAATTTCTCGATGGATTCGAACTTGCAAACTGGCCTGATTGTAACGCCCCGATCCCTCACGAGACCAAGACTCCTATTTATCACGCTATTCTCAACCCAATTCCAAACCCCGGGCACGAAATTTAGGAAAAAACGAACGGAGTTTCCCCTATATATAGGTCTATCTAGAAACCTACCAACAGTCACGTACAAGACCTGAATCACAATCAACCATTCATACAACCTAGCTTTCAAGATTCATAAAGCCAACCAACTCCTCAAGGCCATCCGAGCCTTGGAACCCAACAACATATCACACAAGCATGCAACATTAAATCCATTGAAGTTCTATCTTTTTAATCCACTTATCATACCACTCTATATTATCAATCAAGCTTTCTTATAATTTGTGTACAACCAACTCACTAGTTTTCATCGTCCACACAAACATGCACTACTAAGTAATAAAGTAAAGCAAATAAAAGATATTACAAGCCCACTAGTACCTAATCATCAAACAAAACTAAAACTTTAATATTACATTCCTTGATATAACATAAATACATACATGGGCACAAAGTCTCAAATACAAAACAAGCATATCATAATCACATTCTTCCATGTTTTACACACTAATAGAGCAAATAGGTCATACAGGAGACAATCCAATCTTCAGCTTTTCCTGAAATATGTTGAAAAGAGGAATGAGTAACCAAGTTACTCAGTGAGGGAGGTGATGCAACATACCGGGCGTGCATTATGATATGCAGATACAATAAATCATATATATAACATAAATAACAAGATTAAATAGCAAGTAGTTAACCACATTAAAAAGGATACGGTTCTACTTCAAGTCTTCAAACTCGAACCACGAGCCATGAACTTCATGCAAGTGCCGGCAAACCCTTACTCAAACAAGTTGAGATACTCCGGATGTATCCTGATCCTACGACCCTTTCTCCTGAGGTAAGTCCATGCCCAGCAGGTGAACCACGCCTCTGGGGTAGTGGAGTATGCCTCAGCGAGAAGGGAATAGGCACCATGGTAGTTGAGGGAGCACGGCAAGCCCGACGCTGCCCGTGTTTCTCGACGCTACCATGTCCGAAAAGGTTGCGCAATCCAAGACAAGTCCACAAGAATTCAAGATGTCAAATAACACATAAGAGGGACGATAAAGTAGGTCGCCCTCACATATAAGCACAATATAGACTCACATAAGCACGAAATAGCTTTATAGTATCAAAATAGCAATCAACATAACTTTTCCTCACAATCAACTCAATTAGCTTTATTATACTTTGGATAGTCAATACAATACAAGACAACTCAACAACAAGTTCCAAATACAACAAGAATGGCTAAAAACTACTATTTCCCTTTCTTTAACCAAGACTTCTTTCTCCTATGCACGTTTCAAGGTTTCCAAACCACATCCTAATCATACTATATTCTTAATTAAGCCCAAAGACAACTATTAAAATCATAAAAGCCCATTTTAGAAGCAAAAGTTCGAGAAGGCCCCGAGCGGGTTTGAACTACAACTATACTAACCGAACCCCATTTTCGCGTAACGAAAGCACCAAAAGTGCTTCCTTACCCCAAGGGTACCCAAACCATAGCCCAAACGCACCCGGATTGCACAACGAGAAAAGTCCTCCTTTTAAAGTCAACTAATTTTGCGATTTAGTTCGGATTTGAGTGATTCAACCTCACGTGGCCTCCCTACTAGCTTCACTAGGGCCTATAGCATCTATTTGAAGTCTCAATTCAGGCTAATTAGCAAATTCATTAAAAACCCTAACAACAAGCACTATTCATCATCTCTTTTATTCAATCTCAACTTTCAACCATAAACTTTGATAACAAGCTTCAAAAGTTAACTCTATAATATCTATTAAACATATAATAAGCATTCATAACAAGTATTAGAGCTATAATCAATAAATCAAGAAATTCAACAAAGATACATCAACTTTAAACTTCAAAAAAAATGAAACTCCCTCACTTAATCAACTTGTAGAAGTCTTGTTGTTGCTCTAGGTTGCTCCAAGAACCTCCAATTCCAAGCTCAAGATCAACACTTGCAAGGTTTGATGAAGATTTGTTTTTTTTTTTTTTTTTTCTTTGCTGCTGCTGCTCACAAGTTCCATTTTTTTTCTTTTGCTAACTTTGACCATTGTTTTCTTAGTTAACAACTAATATAATATATATACATAAAGTTATCTAGTTGGCAAAAGAAAACTTTGTTCAAATAGGATCTCACGATTTTTGCTGCTAATCCAATTTTATTTTATTTTTATTTTTTTTCCTTAACTAAGCTTGGCTTATATTTCTTTGGCTAATTATACAAGTAGACTAAATAAATGACTAAGGTAACTAATGGATTGGGCTTATAAAAAAAATATACTAATGGCTAGTTCAGCGTAGTAGAAATTAGTTAGAAAGCTAAATTGTCAAATTAACTAAATATTACTTATTCACTCGGGGATACTACAAACATTTATTTTCTTCACGCTCGGGACATAAAATGCACAATTTAGCAATGAAAGAATATATTAAATACAGTATTGTTCAGGGAAAAAATATCAAATTTTAAAAAAATAAAGCAGTTTAAAATTTTACCCGGGCTCAAGTTAAACCTAAAAATTAAAATATATAAAAGCAAATAAGACCAAACAAAGGGCAACTAAGCCAAATATGCACACAAAATAATTAAATATAATAAATTAAAAGTCTCTTTGGGCTCGGGAAAAACTAAGTCAATTAATTATAAACAAGTAATAAATATAAGATAATCGTTTCTGGTAATTAGATAAAATTCACATAAATATATTTATTACTAAAAATACTAAGATAGCCCATTCAGGTCCGGGCCAAATAAATAAATGTTTTTACTAAAAATAATAAGCCAGTTCGTTTAGATCCGGGCCCGAGCTTCCCGTTCGAACAGTAAGATAAATTAATTTAAAGACATGTAAAACAATTTTAAATAATTAAAATAATAGAATAAGTGTCCCGGACAAATTATTTAAATATAAATTAAATAAATACAAATAATAAATTAATTACTTTATGTAAATCAATTAAATAGAATTTAAATAAATACAAATAGTGATAATAATAAAAATAATTATTCTCGGGTTTAGGACTTCACATTCAAATAGTAATTTTAAATCAATTAAAATGTTAGTAATGTAAATTTTAGTAAATAAAATAATAAAATAGTTATTTTATGTGTTTATATGTAAATAGAAGATTAGGCTATGGGCTTTAGAGAAATAAAATTAAATAATTAAAGTTAGTCCAAAATAAAGATAAAACACCAAATGACCCAAAATGCATTCTAGCTTATACTGTTCACTAGGGGATACTAACTGTTTTATATTTCACGTTCTAGATATGCTATGCACATACTTTCAGTGAACGAATACTAGATAAATACCAAGTAACATGAGAAAAATAAAATTTTAGAAAAATAGAAGACTTGAAAATTTAACCCGGGCTCCGGTGCTACTTATTCAATTAATTGAAAATAATGTAAACTAGCACCTAAATGCAATAAAATAATTTCTAATAATTATTTTACCAAGGTAATTGCCTCATTTAAATTTACTAAATATTGTTTGCACGTATTTCAAGAAATATAAAAATAGTGTAAATAAATGAATAAATTAACATAAACATGTAATTATAACCAAACATTTAAAGTAAACACATAAGTACATGCAAGTAGGTACTATTCGCTACATGCTGGGTCAGGGTGTCACATTCTCCCCTCCTTCAAACAATTGCGTCCTCGCAATTACTTCTTTCAAGAGAACTCCACACAAGCACACTGAACTCCCTGGATAAGAACCTTGAATGCGAATATTATAGAAAATACCATAGAGAAGTACCAAGGAAACTAATATGAACTTTCAGATAGAAATCCCAGCAAGTGGCCAAAGAGAATTCCAAATAATAAATTCTGAACAGGGACACCAAAAATAAGGCTCCGTTTACGAGCACCAACTCAAAAAGTCTTAATAGAATTCCTCGGAATAGAAGCTTCTCTGTATTCGAATACCAATATAAGAATTCCATATATGATGATTGAATAAGAAGTCCTGTCGAGAGTCTCAAATGAAAATACCAAGGATAATACTACATAAGAATCCCAGTTCTGAATACCGAGAAAATAGTGAAGAAGAATACCCCATGAGAATCCCAAACTTGCTTCTAGAAGTATTTCTTGTTGTTCACTGACATAAACTACGGTTGGCTCTGTTGGTTCATATCTTCAGGAGACCCGCTTCTGGCTTCCTCAATAAGGAAAGTGTTTACTTACCATTTTCAAAGGGGTAATATATGTATGCAATTGATTCTATTTAAAATAAACTCTCAATGCACATTATTACAAATAACTAAAACAAATAGATACTTAAGGAATCAATTAAATGTTCCTACCACATAATCTAGACATATCACATATTTTCCATTACTACATGAATAAGTCACCTAGGTGCACATGAAATTACACATTTGCACATTCGTCAGGTTAACACAGTGAGGCACAAGAGTACATATTTTCATACAAAGACACACACAAGGATTACATGCAAGCACATTCCTATTCAAAACACATTCCACATGCACCCACTCGAGGGTTGCTACCCAACAGACCGAGGACCCTGTACCGGTTGAGAGCTAACTAAGCTCTGATACCACAACTGTAACGCCCCGATCCCTCACGAGACCAAGACTCCTATTTATCACGCTATTCTCAACCCAATTCCAAACATCGGGCACGAAATTTAGGGAAAAACGGACGGAGTTTCCCCTATATATAGGTCTATCTAGAAACCTACCAACAGTCACATACAAGACCTGAATCATAATCAACCATTCATACAACCTAGCTTTCAAGATTCATAAAGCCAACCAGCTCCTCAAGGCCATCCGAGCCTTGGAACCCAATAACATATCACACAAGCATGCAACATTAAATCCATTGAAGTTCTATCTTTTTAATCCACTTATCATACCACTCTATATTATCAATCAAGCTTTCTTATAATTTGTGTCCAACCAACTAACTAGTTTTCATCGTCCACACAAACATGCACTACTAAGTAATAAAGTAAAGCAAATAAAAGATATTACAAGCCCACTAGTACCTAATCATCAAACAAAACTAAAACTTTAATATTACATTCCTTGATATAACATAAATACATACATGGGCACAAAGTCTCAAATACAAAACAAGCATATCATAATCACATTCTTCCATGTTTTACACACTGATAGAGCAAGCAGGTCACACAGGAGGCAATCCAATCTTCAGCTTTTCCTGAAATATGTTGAAAAGAGGAATGAGTAACCAAGTTACTCAGTGAGGGAGGTGATGCAACATACCGGGCGTGCATTATGATATGCAGATACAATAAATCATATATATAACATAAACAACAAGATTAAATAGCAAGTAGTTAACCACATTAAAAAGGATACGGTTCTACTTCAAGTCTTCAAACTCGAACCACGAGCCATGAACTTCACGCAAGTGCCGGCAAACCCTTACTCCAACAAGTTTGGATACTCCGGATGTATCCCGATCCTACGACCCTTTCTCCTGAGGTAGGTCCATGCCCAGCAGGTAAACCATGCCTCTGGGGTAGTGGAGTATGCCTCAGCGAGAAGGGAATAGGCACCATGGTAGTTGAGGGAGCACGGCAAGCCCGCCGCCGCCCGTGTTTCTCGACGCTACCATGTCTGAAAAGGTTACGCAACCCAAGACAAGTCCACAAGAATTCAAGATGTCAAATAACACATAAGAGGGACGACAAAGTAGGCCGCCCTCACATATAAGCACAATATAGACTCACATAAGCACGAAATAGCTTTATAGTATCAAAATAGCAATCAACATAACTTTTCCTCACAATCAACTCAATTAGCTTTATTATACTTTGGATAGTCAATACAATACAAGACAACTCAACAACAAGTTCCAAATACAACAAGAATGGCTAAAAACTACTCTTCCCATTTCTTTAACCAAGAATTCTTTCTCCTATGCATGTTTCAAGGTTTCCAAACCACATCTTAATCATACTATATTCTTAATTAAGCCCAAAGACAACTATTAAAATCATAAAAACCCATTTTAGAAGTAAAAGTTCGAGAAGGCCCCGAGCGGGTTTGAACTACAACTATACTAACCGAACCCTATTTTCGCATAACGAAAGCACCAAAAGTACTTCCTTACCCCAAGGATACCCAAACCATAGTCCAAACGCACCCGGATTGCACAACGAGAAAAGTCCTCTTTTTAAAGTCAACTAATTTTGCGATTTAGTTCGGATTTGAGTGATTCAACCTCACGTGGCCTCCCTACTAGCTTCACTAGGGCCTATAGCATCTATTTGAAGTCTCAATTCAGGCTAATTAGCAAATTCATTTAAAACCCTAACAACAAGCACTATTCATCATCTCTTTTATTCAATCTCAACTTTCAACCATAAATTTTGATAACAAGCTTCAAAAGTTAACTCTATAATATCTATTAAACATATAATAAGCATTCATAACAAGTATTAGAGCTATAATCAATAAATCAAGAAATTCAACAAAGATGCATCAACTTTAAACTTCAAAAAAAATGAAACTCCCTCACTTAATCAACTTGTAGAAGTCTTGTTGTTGCTCTAGGTTGCTCCAAGAACCTCCAATTCCAAGCTCAAGATCAACACTTGCAAGGTTTGATGAAGATTTGTTTGTTTGTTTTTTTTTTTCTTTGCTGCTGCTGCTCACGAGTTCCATTTTTTTTTTCTTTTACTAACTTTGACCATTGTTTTCTTAGTTAACAACTAATATAATATATATACATAAAGTTATCTAGTTGGCAAAAGAAAACTTTGTTCAAATAGGATTTCACGATTTTTGCTGCTAATCCAATTTTATTTTATTTTTATTTTTTTAAAGCTTGGCTTATATTTCTTTGGCTAATTATAAAATTAGACTGAATAAATGAGTAAGGTAACTAATGGATTGGGCTTATAAAAAAAAATACTAATGGCTAGTTCAGCATAGTAGAAATTAGTTAGAAAGCTAAATTGTCAAATTAACTAAATATTACTTATTCACTCGGGGACACTACAAACATTTATTTTCTTCACGCTCGGGACATAAAATGCACAATTTAGCAATGAATGAATATATTAAATACAATATTGTTCAGGGGAAAAATATCAAATTTATAAAAAAAAATAAAGCAGTTTAAAATTTTACCCAGGCTCAAGTTAAACCTAAAAATTAAAACATATAAAAGCAAATAAGGCCAAACAAAGGGCAACTAAGCCAAATATGCACACAAAATAATTAAATATAATAAATTAAAAGTCTCTTTGGGCTCGGGAAAAACTAAGTCAATTAATTATAAACAAGTAATAAATATAAGATAATCGTTTCTGGTAATTAGATAAAATTCACATAAATATATTTATTACTAAAAATACTAAGATAGCCCATTCAGGTCCGGGCCAAATAAATAAATGTTTTTACTAAAAATAATAAGCCAGTTCGTTTAGATCCGGGCCCGAGCTTCCCGTTTGAACAATAAGATAAATTAATTTAAAGACATGTAAAACAATTTTAAATAATTAAAATTATAGAATAAGTGTCCCGGACAAATTATTTAAATATAAATTAAATAAATACAAATAATAAATTAATTACTTTATGTAAATCAATTAAATAGAATTTAAATAAATACAAATAGTGATAATAATAAAAATAATTATGCTCGGGTTCAGGACTTCATATTCAAATAGTAATTTTGAATCAATTAAAACTTTAGTAATGTAAATTTTAGTAAATAAAATAATAAAATAGTTATTTTATGTGTTTATATGTAGATAGAAGATTAGGCTATGGGCTTTAGAGAAATGAAGTTAAATAATTAAAGTTAGTCCAAAATAAAGATAAAACACCAAATGACCCAAAATGCATTCTAGCTTATACTTTTCACTAGGGGATACTAACTGTTTTATATTTCACGTTCTAGATATGCTATGCACATACTTTCAGTGAACTAATACTAGATAAATACCAAGTAACATGAGAAAAATAAAATTTTAGAAAAATAGAAGACTTGAAAATTTAACCCGGGCTCGGGTGCTACTTATTCAATTAATTGAAAATAATGTAAACTAGCACCTAAATGCAATAAAATAATTTCTAATAATTATTTTACCAAGGTAATTGCCTCATTTAAATTTACTAAATATTGTTTGCACGTATTTCAAAAATGTAAAAATAGTGTAAATAAATGAATAAATTAACATAAACATGTAATTATAACCAAACATTTAAAGTAAACACATAAGTACATGCAAGTAGGTACTATTCGTTACATGCTGGGTCAGGGTGTCACACTGATATTTCAGTCTCTTCTTGAATCCTTCCATTATTTCATTGTTAATTTTTAGATGAATGACATCAAACGCACCTTACCTCAACTCTTGAATATGCTGGTTATATATCAAGGGCAGATGAAAGGAAAAGGTAAGGAGACGGTATTGGCATTTGCCTCTTCTTAATCAGCTAAAAAGAAGAAAAGGAAGAAGAAGAAAGACAAGAAGGCGCATCAGGGCAAGCCTACAGGAGGTGTGTCGAAGAAAAAAGGGAAGGTAGCAAAGCAAGGAACTTGTTTCCATTGTGAGAAGAAAAGGCATTAGAAGAGGAATTGTCCAGAATACCTCAAGGGTTTGAAGGAAAAGGGCAAGGCCTCTGCAGGTATGTCTCGATTGCTCATACTTGAGATTAGTCTTTCTATTAATCATGATTCTACTTCATGCGTGCTAGACTCTGGTGCCACTTCTCATATATGTACTTCTGTACAGGAGCTGAGGAGAAGTAGAGCTTTAGGAAAAGGCGACGTGGTTCTAAAGGTGAGAAATGGAGCAACAGTTGCTGCATTAACTATTGGGACATGTTGTCTTACTTTGTCATCTGGATTTACTTTAGTTTTGGACAATTTTTTGTTATTGCCTTGTGCCTTGAAGAACATCATTTCTGTTTCGGTTTCGGTTCAAAACTATTTTGAATTTAAATTTATGGATGATGGATGCTTTATTTATTTGAGAAATAATTGCGTTGACACTGGCAAATTAGTAAATGGACTTTATATACTTGATATAAAGAAAAATGACAATAAAAATGAGCAATACATGAATATTCAGAACTTTAAAAGGTTTAGAGATACCCTTAGCTCTAAGTATCTGTGGCACTTGAGATTAGGTCACATAGGGGAAGCTAGAATCACAAAGTTGGAGAAAGAATGACTTATAAGCCCATGTGGCCCAAGTCCATTCCCAGCATGTGAATCCTGCATCCTTGGTAAGATGACCAAATCACCATTTGTGGGGCAAAGGGAAAGAGCTACAAACATTTTAGAGTTAGTACGCACTGATGTCTGTGGGCCTTTTGGAGAATTGGCCCGAGGTGGATTTGCCTACTTCATTACCTTTACTGATAATATGTCTCGATATGGGTATGTGTATCTTATGAAACACAAATCTAAATCCTTTGAAAGGTTCAAAGAATATAGAGCTAAAGTGGAAAACCATACTGGAAAGAGGATTATGGCTCTTCGATCTGATCAATGAGGGGAATACCTTAGTGCTGAATTCCAATAATATCTCAAAGAGAATGGTATAGTCATTTCATTGACTCCACTCGGGACACCTGAACTTAATGGTGTATCAGAAAGGAGAAATAAGACTTTATTGGATATGGTCAGATCAATGATGAATTATACCGATTTACCTGTTGGCCTATGGGGTCATGCTCTCTTCACTGCGGTATACATCTTGAATAGGGTCATTTCCAAATCAGTTATAAACACTCCTTATAAGATTTGGAGAAATAAGAAACCCTACTTTAATCACTTTAGAGTATGGGGTTGTCTTGCTTACATTAAAAGGCTTAAAACTGAGAAATTGGAAGCGAGATCTAACAAGGTCAGATTCATTAGTTATCCCAAGGATTCATTGGGATACAACTTTTATTCCCCTACTGATAAAAGAATATTTATCATTAGAAACGCCATATTCTTGGAAGAAAATTTCATCCAAGATGGAGGTTTGGGAAGAAAAGTAGAGCTCAAAGAGAGAAACATTGAGCAACCAGTTCACCAGATAAAAACCCAGGATTTGATCCAGGATGAAACTATTCAACAAGAATCGATTGCTTCACCACAGATACGCAAGTCTTTAAAGACTCCCCGTCCCTCCACGAGATATAACTACCTACATAGCCAAGGACAAGAGTTGTTCATGATAATGATGGTGATCATGTTGATGATCCCTTAACCTACGTGGAAGCTATTTCAGATAGGGACTCAGGTAAATGGCTTGAAGCCATGAAATCTGAAATGGATTCAATGCACACCAATCAAGTCTAGAATCTTGTAGACCCACTTGAAGGTATTGTAACTATAGGTTGCAAATGGGTATATAAGAGAAAGAGATGTGCAGATGGGAAGGTTGAGACCTTCAAAGCGAGATTAGTGGCAAAAGGTTACCGTAAAAAATAAGGAATTGACTATGAGGAAACCTTCTCGCCAGTAGCAATGATCAAATCCATTAGGATTTTATTAGCTACAGCTACACACTACGATTATGAAATATGGTAAATAGATGTCAAAACAACTTTTCTTAATGGCTTCATTGAAGAAGACATTTATATTGAACAACCAAAGGGTTTTGAGTCCATAGGTGAAAGTCACAAAATGTGTAAGCTGAAAAGATCCATTTATGGACTCAAGCAAACCTCAAGGAGTTGGAACCTACGTTTTGATGAGGTTATTAAAACGTTTGGCTACATTAAGAATGAAGACGAACCTTGTGTTTACAAGAAAGTCAGCAATAAAGCAGTTACGTTCTTCATCTTATATGTAGATGACATACTATTGATAGGGAATGACATAAGCATGATGTCATCTATCAAGGTCTGGTTATCAGGGACATTCTCCATGAAGGACTTGGGAGAAGCAACCTATATCCTAGGAATTCAAATCTATAGGGATAGATCGAAGGGATTGATAGGTTTCTCACAGAGTGCGTACATAGATAAGGTGTTAAAAAGGTTTAACATGCAAGATTCTAAAAGGGGGTTGTCACTTTTTAGACATGGCATTCATCTCTCAAGGGCTATGAGTCCTAAAACAGCTGAAGAAAGATAGAGAATGAATAGGATTCCATATGCTTTGGCTATTGGAAGCCTTATGTATGTCATGCTATGTACTAGGCCTGATATTACACATGTTGTAAGTGTTACAAGCATATATCAGTCAGATCCAGGTGAGGAACACTGGATAGCCGTCAAGTACATCCTAAAATACCTGAATAGGACTAAGGATATGGTCTTGGTATATGGAGGAAGGGAATTGAAATCGAGGGCTTTATTGACTCGGATTTTCAGTCTGATGTGGATGATCGCAAATCTACATCAAGATTCATTTTCGTTTGTAATGGACGAGCAGTCAGTTGGAAGAGTTCCAAATAGAGTACGACTGCAGATTCCACTACGAAAGTCGAATACATCATAGCATCAGATGCAGCAAAAGAGGCAGTTTGGATCAAGAAATTCATCTCGGAACTTGGAGTGGTTCCTTCCATTGAGGTCGCAATGCATTTACACTATGATAATAATGGAGCAATAGCGCAAGCTAAGGAACCAAGGTCTCACCAAAAATCCAAACATGTTGAAAGACGCTACCACATTATCCGAGAAATTATAGGGAGATGCGACATAGTGATGCAGAAAGTAGCATCAGCAGATAACATTGTTGATTCGTTGACCAAGCAGTCTTTGGATCGACACTTAGAAGGGATGGGTATGAGATACATTCAGATTGGCTTTAGTGCAAGTGGGGGATTGTTAGAAAAAATGCCCTAAAAGCCAATAAATTGTAATTTTAGAATTATGGATAATGTATTATTTATTTTATTAATTGCGGACAGTTTATTTATTTATTAATATGTTTTAATTAAATAAATAAGTCTTTAAAATACTATTTATAAATTCTATCCTTAGGAGTAAGGATATAAGTGACGGAATCTATATTCACAAATATGTTCTAAAAATTATCCCTGATCATAGGATAAATTAATTGAGCATTAGTTTATCCGGATGGATCGGATTACAGTCTACTAACCAAAATAATATGAGATATTAAATTGAGCGATTAGTCTCATATCGTTATAGTAGATGTATAAGTACTTGTTACTAACAAGTGACTGGACTTGACCACCAATACAATGAATTACATAGATTGGTCAATAATTCATTGTATTATGTAATTATGCGATTAATCCTCAAACCTGAGACACCACAATTATCTCATGATTAGAAATACCATAATTTACTGGTGCAACTAAGCTAGTCCTAATCACGGATTAGTCAATATATTCAGTGGTTATGATATGTTCCGTCATGGAGATATGTGCGTGTAGATATAGGAGTTGTCAATTGAGAATCCTATGCAATCTGTTAATTAAGTAACTAGAAATCCCTGGCTAAGGTGGAATAGTGGAAGTCGTTCCACGGATTATTCATTAGTTACTAATTAAATAGATTTTAGCATATGATTGAGTAATAGAGTTTGATGACCCAATCCATGACTTTGGCTCAATCGGGATAATTAAAACAGTAAGATTTGATAGCACATAAATTACTAAATGGATTCGTAAACTTGCACTTCATCTTTAATTGGGTAATCGCGATATACTGTTAAGTGTCACTCGTGATTTGCGAATTAATTAGAAAGGAGTTCTAATTTAATTAATTAGTATAATTAATTATTCACTACTGATTAATTATGAATCCAAGAGGTCACACACAAAAGAAATTTGCAAATTAATTGGATTAGAGAAAAGATTAAATTAATTTTAGGATCGTCTTAAATATTAATTTAATTGGGCTCGTAGTAATTAGATGGTGATCTGGTTATTATGAGGTCCAAGACTGGTTAAATAAGACCGATCCACATATGAGCCTAGATCATGTATGACTCCTATATATAGTATTATGACATATAAAGAGCTAGCACACTTTTTCTAAAGCCAGAATAAAATATAGGATTTCTCTAAGAACTCTAGTGGGGGTGAAATCTAGTTGATTGCACGGATTCTGTGTGGACTGATCTTGGAGGCTTCACGCATAGGAAGCTCGTCTCAGATTCTACCCTAATCTTCGCGTCAAGAGGTAATTCTAAAACTACGGATTAAATTTAATTAGATTAAATTTATTATCTGTTATAAAATCTGCGTTAATAACCATAAACGGATACATGAGAATATTCTGCTGCGTTAATTAATTTTAATTATCATGTATGTTTTTCAACACACCGCTCTACCACGGAACTTATAATATTGAAATGAATATAATGTGGTTATACTTAAAATGAGTTTTTCGTCATCAATCAAAGAAAGAAAATAGGAGCTCCGTTGCGAATAATAGGAGAAAGGATTCAATCGGTACCAACAATAGAAAGATTAATATTTATGCAACAATCAGTGCAGATTTATCTTTCTAAAACTATTGATACAATATCAACAAAGCACATCTTAAATGATGTAATATGATTTAAGCTTCCCTTAAACAATGGGCCTTTCAATGAACAGTCTTGGGCGTTCAAGCGGCCCAAAATGCGCATGGCCGTTAGATGCATTTTATCAGCAAAACTCGTTTGAGCCTCTTGTGGTTCCTTGTCATTTGCTGTTGCAATTACATTTTTTATTTTTAATTTGGACCTAGAGGATACTTTTTGTTGTGGTATGTCTTCTCATTTTGGTACTTTGACCAATCTTTGAAACTTTGAAAAATTAGAAATTAATAAAACCACTTACTTACCTAACCAAAAAAAAAGAATACAATGTCTACAAAGACATTCAAACATTTTTTATGTTAGTTTTGGCATTATTTTTATGTTCATTTTTTGTAATTTACTTTGGAGTTTATTTTAAAGATAACTATATATCGAATTTATTTTAAAATAAATATAAAAAATAAATAAACTACTGAGAGTTAAATCATTTTTATTTTGCAATAATAAAATAAACTATTACACTTTTTCCTATAAATATACGAATTGTTATGGCATAAAAACAATAAATAAATAAAAAAGTTTTTCCCAGAACATACATGCACTCTTATTTGCATTGTCATAGAGATTGAATTCTACTTGAATCGATCCATTGCATTTTGTAATTTGAAACGCTTGCAAGATGAAAATCGTTGTATACTAGAAGACTTGCATCGGTGAACATAAACATCATAGTAGAGAAATAAAAGTCTTAAAGAGACTCAATTAAATTTAACATTCTTTTTAGTGGCAAATAATCTTAAGAGGGAAGTAAATTTAGATTATATATAGCACAGTATTGTTATTTAAAAATTTTACTGTAACACACAATAACCTTTTCGAGACAATTTATCATACACTTTGTGTTGATTGCTTGATAAGAGATATTATGATGAATAAAATCATACACAGATAATTACTCTAAATAATATATATGACAATGAATGTAAATAGAGTAGAGAAAGAAATCAAACTCGATATTTTCAAGTGGTTTGAACTCCCAAGGCCTACTCCACTATCTAAGGTCTCCTTGTAACGCCCTGATCCCTCACGAGACCGGAGGCTCTAGTAACCAAGCTATTCTCAACCCAATTCCAACCCAGTCTCAAAATTTTAGGGAAAAACGGACAGAGTTTCCCCTGTACTGTGGACATTCTGGAAACCTGTAAACTCTCAAATAAAGCCTCAGCAAGATAAAACAAGCTTTTCATAACTAAAGATTTAAGATTCAAGGCCATCCGGGCCTCAAGACATATCATAATCGTTTTCATACAAGCATGCATTCTTGACTTAGCTTCTTTACAAAAACCACTTATCATGCCACTCCAAGATAGCGTTGAAACATTCTTAGAAAGTTAAAACCAATCAAACAACCATAAGTTCACCCCAAGCATACAAGGAAACTGAAAATAGGAATTTAAGTTATTACAGGCCAAAGTTTCAAATCTACAACTACAACCTTCTAACTTGATCTTACAGTTACATATCATAGCATAAACATAGCACTTAGGCTACAAAATAGAACATAAGATAAACAAGCGAGTTCTCTACACAACAACAAGAACATAACCACCTCAAGCCACTAAGCACAGCAACTAAGGCAAAGGATCAGTCTAAACTTCCTCCTCCTCTACTATCACCTCAACTAGTTGGGGATCACCCTCAGCACATCCTGAAACATATATCGAAGTATGAGCAACCACTGTTGCCCAGTGAGGGATAAAGTCTCCCGGGGCGTGCAATGCAACAAGTAAAACAATTGGACAATAAAGCAGTTAATCATTCAGAAATAACAAGCTCTAGTAACCACACAATAAAAGGATACGTTTCACGTAACCCCAATACCAAATCTTCAATCCACGAACACGATCCACGAACCACGATCACGATCACGATAACGATAAGCCGGCATAATCCCAAACACTCCAGTGGGTGTACTCCGGATGTACCCCGATAATCCTACGACCCAACACCCCCTGGCAATCTCCGGACCAGGCGAGTGAGGGAATATAGCACGGAGTTTGAATATCCACTGGCAAGCCCTCTGCCGCCCAACCGATATTCAACACATCTGCCCCTGACACTATGGTTGCGCAACCACTATGCAATGCACTTTACAATGGCAAGTTAATATCAATAATATAAGCAATAACACGTAGGAGGATCAACAAAGTAGATTGACCTCGATGCAGTTAGAATAGAAGCAATTTATTCAACAAATAAGCAGTTTTACAAAGGAGTATATACAAGACAAGCATAGAATCATGCTAAGAGCTCTAAAACAACTTGAAGTCTCATTTAAACACTCAAGAAGTCGTGCCAAGGTCTTAGAAGCGCGAGATAGCCGAATTTGCACCTAAACCCCTTTGTTTTCCAAGCTATTTCCCTTCCAAACCAAAGTTAACGATTCAATTTCAAAGGAAAACTATACCAACCTTCTAACTAACCCTCAAGGAACCCTTTCAACCCTCAAACACATTCAAAAGCCCGCAATTACCCCGAAAGCCCCAAATTCCCTCTTCTAGCTTTAAACTACACATGCCTCATCCGGGCTTCAAACAAGGGCTAGCAAAGCTTATATAGCACCTAGGTAGCCTAAGAATACTAAAAGTGAAGCCCGAATCCACCCGGATTCGCCTTAACCCCGAAACCCCTTTGTTAAAGTCGCCTAATTCACGTTTTATGCGATTTTCGAGCAATGCAAGTGTATGGGGCTATTAGACTATCTTCATTAGCACCTAAAACATCTATTAGGAGTGTTGAATCAAGCTAATACGTGCAATTACACAAAACCCTAGAAAAATGTCACTATTCACCTCATAAATCAAACTAACGATTCTAACCGTTTAAAAGGCGAAACAATGGCTCAAATATGTTCTCTAGCACTCATATACAAGGTATAATAGCATAGATAATCAATACAATAACATTTGGTCACATTTTCAACAAATCAAGAAATTGACAACTATTTTAAAATGCGAAAATAAGCCGTGAAATCCCTCACCAATGCGTGTAGGAGCACCTAGGAAGCTTGCACACACCCTAAACTACTAGCTCTAGGCTTGGATTGACTTGGCTTGAAGAGTTGAAGAGCAAAATCACCTTTTTTCCTTCTCCTTGGTGTTTTCGGCCCTGCTACAGTAATTCATGCACATTTGTTTTCTTTTGTTTTGTGTTTTGGTGCTTATAAGGTTATATAGTGAGGTTAAGTTGAGGTGGGGTCAAGTGGTTGCTTAAGTGGACTTCGAAAATGCGCGTTGCTAGCTTTAAAACGAGCTTAAGGTGTAAAACATAGGCTAGCTAATTAAAACACTAAGTTAGTTACGTAACACTATTCATTGAACTACGAAAATCATTTCTAAACGAGCTCTCCTATCGCTTCTAGCTCAATTGCATATTTTTCCCACTCCTCTAACAATTAATATGATTTAATAAAAATGCTAATTCACTAATAGAGTGTAGTTTGAAAACGGGATGAATAGTAGCTAAAGAAGACAGAAGGAAATGCGCAAACAGTGGATGCAACAGTAAATGAATGTACGGCTAAAATCTCGGGCGTCACATTCCTCCCCTTAGGATTTCACATAACCTCCACTAGTTGATGCTTCTTCAAATGTTGGTGAAGTACAAACCAACTGACAACAATCCTCTCTTGAGCCTAGAAGAAAAACACAAGCTTCTTCAAATGTATGTGAAGTTCTAACATGTTATCCCTCTTCCTTTCTCGAAGCTTCTAGAACTCTTTAGAATTGTATAGATATTTCTAGCGAGATTTGATTGATTGATTGTAATTACCATAATTAAGGGATATGATTGATTGTCAATATCGCTTGATTGATGTAGAATAATCTAGAATGTAATTATAGCTGTTAGATCGAAACGATTCTAGCCATCTATTGGACTAGAAAGATTTATAAATAGTGGTAGCCTTAGTTGTACCAACACACAAGAGATTGTAGCATTCTCAATTAATAAACTACATTCTCTCAAACTCTCTCTCACTCTCTCTTAGACAAAAGGGTTAAGTTTAGTGGGATCAACCCTCACTTGAGACCTAAATGGTCTTGAGTTCGAGTCAACTAGGAGTAGTGAGGAACCACTGTTGATCCCCTTTAGAAAAAATAGAAAAAAAAAATTATCTTCTACATTTTTATTTGCACCTTGCAAGTTCTCCATTTTCTTACATTGATGTTTGATGTTTTCTTAGGCTAACTTAGGGTCTGTTTGGCCAAGCTTTCCCTCTCCAATATGCCAATTTCAATACAAAAGCGCTCTCTTTCAACATATGTATTCTTGTATGAATAATGATCAAAAGTTATCGAGATATTATCAAAAGTTTTTTTTTTTTTGAGTGGTTAACAAATTAAATTTCTATCTTGGAGTTTCATTCTTGAGTGTTCGGACCACGTTATTGATTTAATCAGAAGCCAATTTCAATATAGTAACACTCTTTCAACATATGTATTCCTATATGAATAATGATCAAAAGTTATTGAGATATTATCAAAAGTTTTTTTTTTTTTTGAGTAGTTGACAGATTAAATTTCTATCCTAGAATTTTATTCTTGAGTGTCCGGAACACGTTATTGATTTAATCAAAAGCCAACTGGTGGAAATTCATTACTCAAAATAAAGATATAATGCAATAACCATTCTTCAGAAGATACGAAAATGGAAGGTGTTAGCCTACAAATGCAACATTCAAATTGTTTCAATAATCTCATACCAAATTGTTCATCCAAATTGTTTCAATAATCTCATACTAAATTGTTTCTTTTGCATTTTTATGATGGACTCACTCTAGTTTATAAATCTCATGGTGCAATAAAGCACTAGAACGCATATTTCAAGTTAGTCAAAAGCCAAGGATTTGTGATAGGAGTATATAAATTCAAACTCGAGACCTTTAATCGCAACAACCCTTCAATACATAGTTTGTCATTCAAAAATATGATGATCTTTTGCGCAGGATAATCATCTATGCTCACCATGCACTTGGATTATAAATTGAGCTTCTTCGCTACCGCTTCGCCTAGGTCCTACACCTACCACAAATTTAATCGATCTTCAATTGGACAAAGAAGAGGAATTAATTGATTGCATTTCTACCATTATTATGATATTACATATTCCAATTTGCTTAAGGGCATTGTGTAATAACCTTCAAGGTGAAGTGAAATGAGCAAGGCGGCATATTGTTGTATACAACAGGTCAATCAAAACCAACCATTGATATGCTACTAAATCTAGAAAGAACAATAAATAAATAGATCAATAAGATGGCCAAAGACACGTATAGTCAACTTGGTGCTTAAGTCAAAAACCAAATCAACATTTATCCCATAAGGTAAGGTCGGTTGGAGTTGACTCTCAAGTGCTATTCATAGTCCGTTAGCGTTTTCTGGTCGGAGTCCGGATCAATTAATTTGCGAGATGTTTCCTATAATTTGGTCTCAAGAGCCAACTCCCTGAGCTCCACAAGCCCGCGCTCAACTGTTACACGAAGGTCAAACGATATCAAACTTACGACGATTTCCAAATGCTCAGAGATTATATGGTTAGCAGCATGTATACTATGAACACATTTTCAAATCTAATGCAGGTACATATGAGCATTTTGAATTGAAAGAAGCACAAATAGAGAGCGCGCAGAGAGAGAACCATCAACTGCATCATGTGATGTAGGTGGTCGAGAGCCTTGGTTGATCCAGAACTGCAATCGCTCGTCTGCAATATCGGGTTCCAAACCATGATTTTTGCTCTCCTCCAAAAGTAAGTTAACCAAGCCTGCAATAGGATGATAACAAGTAAACAAGTTTTCGACTTAACTCAATAATGAAAAAAAGTAAAATAAACCATTTGGATTATGAGATCAAAAAGCGTGAAAAAACCAATGGATGGAAAACAAAGAAATGCAGAGCATGTTCCGCTAGAGGGGTGATGACTATACAAAAGTTTGTCTTTGCTTAAGATGACATCCGACTATATTAAATAACAAGTAATTACTGAGGTACACTTCCTCAGAGACCTAGGAAGCAAATCATGATACGCTGCCGAACCATTTGTCAATAGACACCTTAAAAGATGGAAGTATATGCATATGATAACCTAATCATCTGGAAAGTGGTTGCGACTCAGCGCTAAGGATTTATATAGTTGGGTGTTCTATATCATCTTACCATTGTGACAAAAATATATGTGTACCTGCCTTTTGCAGGTTATTATGCTAATTTTTGCTTAATCCAATCAGAAGATCACTTTGTTTTTTTTTTTTTTGGCTAGGTTAGAAGATCACATTTGTTGTCAAGAATGTGCACTAAACACACGAATACTAGGATATCCCCACGATGAGTGTATGATTCAAGAAATCAAATCTTCTTTCATCCAACCATTATCTTCAGTTGTAATCCACCAGGATAAATAACAAATTGCAGTGTATCTTGCACAATCCTGAACATACAAGAACCTTTGTGGAGTGTCTTCTCCCCAGATCTCTGCAACTAGGAATTTAAGTTTCTATTATCGGTTCCAAATCCCTTTAATCTTTTTCGAACTTCACTTTTTCCCTACTTTTGAACTTCTCTTTCTTTTGTTTCCTTTCTCTTTCGGCAACCTGTCATGAACACTAATTCTTTGCAGAAATTTACTCCTTGACATGCCTCATAGAGTTGTTGGTGAAACTGACACTAGAAAGAACCCACTATACACTGGTCGTGCTTCTTTACTGACCTAAAACATTTCATTGAACATGCTCTGACGGTTAGTTCTATGCTTGTATTCTGCATTGATCACTATATGGCTTAGCTAACTAGGATCGAGGGTAAATGATTTCTCCATGAATTCTAACTATGAATGTATTTAGTCCTTGGTTCTTGTATATTTATCCTGCCTCTAATAATTGACATGCCAAATTCTACATATCACAGTTGTTGTCTTATAATGTGGTGCAGTGACAGGTGTTACGTCAATAGTCTTCGATAGAAGGGGTGTAAGGGTCTTAAGCTCTAATGTCTTTCCAGATAATTTTTCTCAAATAATTTAATGGTATCAGTTGTATAACCAAATATGGTTTCTGTAAGTGGAACGAAAATTCGGAATTGTTACATCCATCATTTCATATAGGAATAAAGGTGCTCTTGGCTCAACAACGTTTGTTCTGTTTTACAAGAACTCACTGGTTGCATTTTTTCTCTAAGAGGCCAGTTATAGAGATAGACAAACCTTGCGGAGGAAAGAGGATCAAGTTGTGTAGCCCCTAGGTATTCTCTACCACCAGGCTGCTGACATTGCTAAATGCTACACGTCGAAGCAAGCTTTCTCCAAAACGACAGATGCGGAAGTGGCTAAAGAATGTCAATGGTCTACTCTCTCTTATAGTCTATTTTATGAGTCAGCCTAAACTGGAGCTCTCTCTAAAGTGATGAAAGCGAAAAATACTTGTAGCTTCTTCAATTGACTCTATTAATTCTTTATCTTGTGAAATTTTTAAGAAAAGTGAGTTTTAAATGTAACACTTTTGACATAAAATTATAAAGAAATAATCTTTTCTTGATCGGTACAGCATTATCCGGCACTTAAGGCATGGTTTTACGATTTGTATGGACCAAATTAACACTTGATTGTTTTTGTTATAATTTTCCTTTTCTTTTCTCCAAGTACTATATATATATAGATATAATGCTAAATGACGTAATTTGTGCAAAACTCGGTAAAAAGGGCTCAGGGAAAAATCAAGTAAAATTCAGACTTTAGATATCATCATCACAAATTAACAATTTAATACTTAGTTTTTTCTTTGTCTTCTTTTGGTTTTCAGTACCAAGATTGCTTTCTTTCCACTGCAGCATCATCTTGACAAAAAATAGCTATTCAATGGAAGCTGGGACATCAAGACCGGTTAACACGAACGGTGGCAGCTTGACAACAAATAGAGCAATGGGACATGGTAAGATTTTATTCACCTTTTCCATTCTTTTCTTTTCTAAGTTAGATGTCTTGCATATATCACAATAGCCACATGACAGGCCACAGTTGTTTGCTAATTTTGGTGTCAAGCAAGTATTATACTTCATGTAGTACATCAAGAGAACTCCTTTTAGATTGACAAACATATTTTTACACACTATTTTATATTACGAATGTGATATATATATATATATTTGAACACAACACATCTTTTTTGACTTTTTAATGTTTCATTTATTTCATAGAGTAATTCAATTGGATTCATATTTACTACTAATATTAATTTCAAAAACATTTTTCTTATTCTATTTAGCTCTTGTACTACATATTTAATAAGAAACAACAGGTCATGTTTAAAACTACATGGAACATTTCTAAGTTTACAATGAAAGATATTCTCCAAAATAAATAGTTACTTATTCATAAGAAGAATCTTAAATATTTTTTTGTATTACAATGCCAATCTGACTAGTTAATACTCGTGGTTTTTTTTTTTTTTTTGGGGGGCTAATTCAGCTGCTTGTATTTCACAGAAAATGAAAAGTACATAGGTGGGTCAGACACCAATACAAAAGAAAGAGTGATGGAGAAAACAAAAAAACTTGCCTAATGGATAACAACAAAAGACAGAGTATTAACATCACAAACATCATTTCCAACAGTTTCTTGCGGAATTTTCAAAAATAA
Source organism: Ehretia macrophylla (assembly GCA_037974665.1). Classification (NCBI taxonomy): domain Eukaryota; kingdom Viridiplantae; phylum Streptophyta; class Magnoliopsida; order Boraginales; family Ehretiaceae; genus Ehretia; species Ehretia macrophylla. The sequence continues at coordinate 37,233,946 of CM075780.1, read as the reverse complement.
TGCTGTTTTTTCATCTCATATTTTTTATTCATTATTTTTACAATCCCTAAAAAAAATTAAAAAAAATCAAGTATTTTGTCCCTTATCATATCTCGATAACGGACGAAATACTTGTATCTCTGATCTTTCATAGAAAAATCATATCTCGATGTTGTTGGAATGATCATGCACATAGATACGTTGGGAACACAACACTATTTTAACGTGGTTCGGCATAGCCTACATCCACGAAACATTATTGTTTATTACTCATAAAAACTATTACAATAATAACTTCGATATACTTACTTAGAGATATATATACTCTAACTCTAATCTAATCTAATATGGTACACCCACCTTATGGTGTATGACAACTAAAATCAACCTAGGTAGCCCTATTTATAGATAATAATTGTTAATCCTTTTAGGAATAGGATTCCTATACTCTATACTAAAACTTATTTAATAGAATCCTAATCAGTAATAGAATCCTAATCAAGTTTAATTACTAACATCCCCCCTTAAACTTGATTTGACTTGCTAACAACCACGAACCACCACGATGTGATCCACCGCCATCTTCTCCAATGGTTTCTTCTTTCGCCGATGACAATCTGGTCAAGGGAGGCATGCAGCAGCGGTACCATCATCTGTTTCTCTTTCTAGCAAATCCAATTGTCTGCAGATCATGGTTTCAAGCTCCAATGGGTTGTCAAGCCACCAAAACCTAGAGTTGTTTCTTCATTAACGAAACGACTTCGTCTTTGGCTTCGTCTTGAGCAGCGGCATATTTCTCTTTGCTGTTGCAATTCTTCTGGTTTTTATTTTTTATTTTTCCTTCTTTTTTTTTATTTTTTGTCTTTTTTTTTGTTTTTTCCTTGTTTTTTCTTTTTTGTTGATTTTTGATTTTTTTTGGTTGTGTTATCTCTTAACTTGCAACTTTTCTTCGCCAATCGTCTCCGTCTCTTTCTTCAATAGTGGTACTCGTTGATTTTCTTCTAGACAATCGCAATTGTCTGTCTTCTTTGGCGCACTTGGGGACGCCATCTCCTTCATGGCGCAACAGCGATGACGCGTAGCCATCCCTTCTCTGTTGGCCATGTTGTTATTTTCTGAACTTAGAGTTGCTATTGGAACTCTATTGCTCCGGCGCGGCATCAATCTGCTAAACGCGTCGCGGCAGCAATCTTCAACAACGAGCACTACACCATGTCTCGACGCAAGCTTCTTGATTGCTTCAACGTCTTCTTCTTTGTATTCTTCTACTTCAGCAGCAGAATGCACTTCTCTTGGCGACGATAATAACCAACATATTTATTTGCAGTCCCAGGCTCTAATACCACTTTGTTGGAATGATCATGCACATAGATACGTTGGGAACATAATACTATTTTAACGTGGTTCGGCATAGCCTACATCCACGAAACATTATTGTTTATTACTCATAAAAACTACTACAATAATAACTCCGATATACTTTCCTAGAGATATATATACTCTAACTCTAATCTAATACGGTACACCCACCTTATGGTGTATGACAACTAAAATCAACCTAGGTAGTCCTATTTATAGATAATAATTGCTAATCCTTTTAGGAATAGGATGCCTATACTCTATACTAAAACTTATTTAATAGAATTCTAATCAGTAATAGAATCCTATTCAAGTTTAATTACTAACAGATGTTGTATTAGTGATGTACCTTAAATATTATATTCCCCTGGGTTTGCTATTCTTTTGTCACCATAAAGTTCTTAGTGAATTCAATACTTGATGATGCAAGTAATATAATTGATACTTCAATTTATAGCACTATTTTAGAATCCACAGAAAGAATACTGCAAAATTGATTTCTTTTGAAACTTTTTAGAAGCCTATTTCAATCGGAAATGCCTCAAGTAAGAGACATCTATCTAATGCTTTCTGTACATTGTTTCCCAAGCACAAATTCCACTCTCCACCCGGTTACTTGGAGCTGCAGTAGCTGGTGATTGGGAAGTGGCTGAAGAAATTCTTCGGATCGATCCTGAGTTAGCAACAGCCCGTCTTACACCAAGCGGAGAAACTGCTCTACACGTAGCTGCTGCAGCTGGTGAAGGAAAGCAGGAGTACTTTGTAAACAAGTTTCTGGAGAAACTACCAAACCATGATCTAACAATAACAAACGAAGCAGGCAGTACCGCGCTTCATTTGGCAGCTTTGGCAGGAAATAAGAAAATTGCAGAACCTATGGTGAGCAAGAACACGAACCTACCAACTATATCAAACAATCAACAAGTGAGGCCAATCTTCTTAGCAGCAATGTCAGGCAATGGTGAAATGGTGGAGTATCTTCTTCCATATTCCAATTTTGGAGTTTTGGATGACAATGAGAGAAGCAAAATTCTTAACACTTGTATCGATGCAGGATTATACGGTATGTAATTTTTTCTTCTCTATCTTATCTCCCTTTCAAGAATAATTTTGGCTCCTCAAACGCTTATATATTTATATATTTAATTCACTTATTCAATTAGCCAAGCATGAACACTGGAATTAGCCTTGTTGAATGTATCATGTATGAGCTAGCCACAAGAACATTCTATATATGTTGGATTAATTTTTCAATTTATTTTGATAATAAAGTATACTCCTATATACCAAATTGAATATTCTAGTTTTACTCAATGTGGTAATTATATATGAAAGAGATGAAAGTGGCATATGATATGAAGTGAATGAGACATAAAAAGATGAGCTAACTGCATGTACTTTTTGATATTTTAGACGGTACACTTAAATGTTAGTAAGGCGGAATAAATAGATTGAAAGACATATGTTTGATATAACCTTATTGTTTAAGCAATGTAAAGAAGTACAATTTAATTGTTGTACCCTATATATGAAAGAGATTGATTCCTTGTGTGAATAAAAATGTATTTGCGATGCAAATATCAACGTTAAAACAAATTTTTCTCTAGGTGTAGCACGGAATATTGTAAAGCAGTACACGATATTAGCTTTCACTAAGGACCAAAATGGTGAGACACCATTAGATGTGCTAGCTCGGAAGCGGTCAGCATTTTCCTCCAGATCAAGTCAAACAAGAGGCTGGTGGAGAACAATTTATGCATGTTAGTCTTTCTCTACTTCTTTTTAGTGTTGCTCTTCTTATCATAATTTACAGTGCTATTTTCCCATCATATTAAGTTATATGAAAGAGAAAGAATGTGTGAAGTGATGAATCCGTACTATTGGTTACAAGTTTTATAATTTGGCCTAATAAACTGAAAATATCCTCAATTCATTAATGAAATTCTGTAAGATAAAATTTAAAGCTAACATGAGAAAACCAATTAAAAGCACGTGATCATGAATATCAACAGCTAGAAGATAAATAACCCAATCTTTGAGGTATATATTTAAAATTTTGTGTTGTATGTTTCGTTGATCTTGAAATAAAAGAATATATATAGGAGTAGACTGGAAAATACAGTTTTATGTAGGGATTGGTACATTTGTATTTCTTAAGTCGCTGACTTGAGGGTCTGTTTTTGTTGTACATGGTTTTGGTTTATGGAATGAAATGATTTATTTGCCGAGCCAAAAAATAAAAATAAAAAAGATGTATTTATTGTTAAATAACCCATTAATCTTGGAGGTAGCTCTTATTTTAAATTGAACTGACGTGCGTTCGTCTCCAATAGTGTGTTGTAAGAAAATTGCAAGAGGTGAAAGGCCTGCGAAACCTGACGATGTCTTTCAGTTGCTTGAGTTGATCTGGCAGCAAGTACCACGACAAGACATAGAAAACCCAAATATTGCTGAAGATATTGCACGCCCTGCATTTGTTGCTGCAGAGTTGGGAAATTATGAGTTTTTGGTCGAGCTTCTTCGTCAACGTCCTGAATTCCTATATATAGTGAATAGATCTTCTCAAAGTATATATCACATTGCAGTTAAAAATCGCTACGTTTCCATCTTCAGTTTGATACATGAAATTGGAAAGCTCAAGTATTTGGTTGCATCTTATAGAGATGATGAAAATAATACCATGTTGCATTTAGCTGCAGATAATGTACCTCAATCCCAACTCACTATGTTACCAGGGGCTGCTCTTCAGATGCATCGAGAATTGTTATGGTATAAGGTAAGTTCATGTTGGCTTTATCAACACCATGCCATGCGATCTTATAAATCTTCTCTTCCATATTTTTTGTACCTGCAATTTATGCTATCTATGCAGTTACCATTTATAGATACAATCACAGCGGATCTATCATCTCAAATTTTTTGTTAAAAACATGTGTATATTTTAAAAGATATTTTTATTGTGAAAAGTTAATTTAGCTTCTACTAGAAACATTATCCGTATATTAATATTAAATTGGGTGCCTTAGCGCTCACTTAACTATATTCCTAGATCCGCCCCTAGATGCAATTCAATGCTGACGCTTCTGATAAAGTTGTTCATTGATGACAGGAAGTTAAGAAGATAGTTCCGAAAACATATAGAAACATTAGAAATAAAACCGATAATAAAACACCACATGAGTTATTCATTGAGAAGCACAAAAGTTTGATGGAGGAAGGCGAAAAATGGATGAAGAAAACAGCTCAATCTTGCATGGTTGTTGCAACACTTATCACCACCGTGGTATTCACCACTGCCTTCACCGTTCCAGGTGGTAGCGACAACCAAACTGGAGAGCCTCTTCTACGACACCATGGTTTCTTTCTGCTTTTCGCAATAGCAGAGATAATTGCTATGCTCTCTTCTATAACTTCAATTTCAATGTTCTTATGCATCCTCACCTCTCGTTATACAGAGAGAGATTTTCTCGAGCCATTGCCCTTTTGGTTAGTAAGTGGAATCGTGACGCTTTTTATCTCTCTAGCGGGGATGATGGTGGCGTTTTGTGCATGTTTTCTTTTGTATGATCGACACAGTTCAGCAAAAGTTCCTATTCTCTTGGGTGTGTTTGGTTGTATGCCGATGATGTTGGCTATACTCAAGTATCCTCTTTTGTCTGATATCATTGGTTCAATATCTGCTGCCAGGCGATTGTTTCGGTCACGGCAACGATTGACCTCCAAGGATTTGCTACTACAATCTATGTAAATTATTAGCCTGCGCGAAAGCCCCTTTGGTTTAGCGGTATGACACTCGTAATATTTACGAAAGATTATGAACTCGTGTCTCACTGATTACATTTGTTATATGTATCGCCTTATACCTCCCTGTGAATCAAAAAAAAATAAATATATATATATATATTATTAGCTTGCAGGGGTATGCTCCCTTGAAAGACGAAAGTTGTATCATCTTTAATTTGAAATCGTACAATCATAATATTTTAAATTTTTTGCATCGTTTTTGAAATTTATAGCATGACTTAGTGGAAATAATTTGGCTGATCCATCACCTTAAGACCCATTACGCACTAATTAGGGCTTAACCGAGTTGACCAAAAACTAGTGTTAGTCTACTCGATTCAATTTCCTTCGCATCAAATTTCTTGGAAAATAAGGAGGTGCCTCTTCTACAATTTTATTATCTACTATTTTACCCAATACTTATCTCAATCAAAATCACATGTCACCAAATATCATCGACCTAGAATACATTAATCTTGCTAAACTAGTCTTTTAATCGTAGTTAGAAAATATGAAATACTAAAACCTAAACTATATCAAATCTTCTAATTATATAAATCTTACCATATTTAATTAGCACAACAAATGGAAGCCACATTATTCTAGGGGGAAAAAGAAAAAAAAAAGAACAGAAAAGAAGCCGCCATATGAAAAAGCAAAAATTAATCAACCAATAACGCGTTCTACTTACGTAACCTGGTAGTAACTTCACCTCAGCTTAAAGCTTGTAGATTAGTTAAATCATATCATATATTTGTACAATGAAAAAAAAAAATTAAGAAAAAATGTTCTTCAATTGGATCCATATATATATATATATATATATATATATATATATATATATATATATATATATATATATATAATTGTCAATAGATTGAAGATTTAACTTTTACAGTCCTATATTTTGAGAGAAATTCATAGCTCATGTTATATCTTTCATTCTTGAAAAGATGAATCATCTCAATTCCTACTAGTTATATATGTGTTGTACGGTCATAGCCCTCCCTTAAATAAAAAATAAAATAAAATAAAAGACGAATCATCTTAAACCTATCTGAGAAGTAATGCAAAAAGTTAAGGACAATATCTCATTCTCTTAAGGTTAGTTTAGATTAATATAGTCTGTAGATGATGTTTAGTGACATAGGACATTAATCAGGATAAGTATTGCGTGAAATTGTAAGAAATAAAATTATAGAGGAGCCAAATTTGAAAAATAGTAGGTCATTAATTTTGGATCTAGCTCCTCTATAATTCTGTTCTCTACAATTTTATACAATACTTATCCGGATTAATGACACATGTCATCAAATATAATCAATGTATTAATCTTCTAACCATGGTTGGAAAGCATTAAATACTAAAATTTAAACTACCATATTTAGCAAAACAATTATGGTATGATTCTAAAAACAAAAAAAGAACAAACAATTTTAGAGAAATCATACAATTCAAAACAAAAAAAATAAAAAGAAAATAAAGAGGAAGCCAGAGAACGAGAAAAATAAAACAAAGAGGAAACCGTAGAATTGCACATAGAGAAGAAATTATAGGATTGCTCTGCTCTATATATTTCAATAAAACTCTGTAATAGTTTCTATGCACCACAGATATATGATGAGATGACCAAAAACCTTGATAGAACACAAGTGAAAATTTCATGCTTCAAATATATTTTTTATTTTTATTTTGCAGGATAATGGAAATCAACTGCAATGAATCCCAAACAATCATTTTTCATGTTCCAGAATGGCAGAATCTAATTCTTGTTTACCAATGAAATTGGGGTCGTTGTTGTTTTCTCTACAAAATTGCTTATTTTTTGCTTTTAGAATCATATCATATTTTTTTTTAGCTAAATATGGTAGTTTAGATTTGACATTTAATGTTTTCTAACCATAGTTGAAAAATTAGTTTAGTAAAATTAATATAGTCCATAGATAATATCTAGTGACACATGTCATTAATCTTGCGAGTATTGTATAGAATTGTAGATAATGTAATTGTAAAGGAGCCAAGTCCCATTATTTTGGTTGTCGTGTAGGATATTATGGAAAGATTTTAATTTGTACACTTTCTAACATAACGGGAACCCAACAACAACAAAGAACATAATATTGTAAACGAGCTACATCATTAGTACTTAAGCTTTATCTATAGTACATCTCATTTTTTTTTTTTGTGAAGTAGTACATCTCATACTTATTCAAATGTTTGGGCTGTGAAATTTCAGCTTTTGAATTGTAGAACTTTTAGAGTAGAGCTTTTGCAAGAAGTGATGTTGAACAAAAGTCGTTGACTGTTTGGTATGTGTTAGACAATGTAGAGCTTTTAAAAATTTTGAGGATAATATCAGAGTTTAAAAATATGGAGGGGTAAATTTGAGAAAAAAGAAAAGAAAATTAGTTTCTTATATTATGTAAAACAGTTTCGCAAAAGCTTTTTTTGAAAAACTCCAATTTGGAGCTTCTCAATTTTTAGTTTTTTTCAGTTTCATCTTTTACCTAAAAGTACTTTTAAAAATGGGTCAAACAAATTATTTCAACTTCTAAACTTACAGAAAACGCTTTTGACTGTCTAAAAGCTAGTATAAGGGACTATGTGGCCTAGACAGTTAGAGAATATGCTGCACCATCCTTGTGAGGAGAGTTGTTAAGCTATATAGTTGTGAGAGCACATGAGAATAGGGGCAGCTAAGAATCTATATTCCTTTTATTTTTTTTTTATTATTTTTTTTGTCTCTGTATTCCTTTCAGTTGTATTTTCTTTTCCTACAAGCCAACCTTTTGGCCATTTTCTAGCTAATGAAAACATCACAGCAACTACGATTGCTTTCAATTCAGCTATAATAGTTACAAAGCTTTCCCGTCACCAAGCAAAAGTGTTGCCTCACATGCGTCGCGCACTGAAGAACCAAACATAGTTTTATCTCCATACTGAAGAACCAAACGTTATTTTCTCGGAATGGAGGTTCACTTCACTTCTAGTGGTCTAACTCTTACTCAAACTAAATGTTCTATTTAGCTGCTCACTTAATTTGGTCTTGATGGTACGAAATCGATTTTCACACCAATGGCTGGCCCCGGTTACATCCGGATGAAGGGGATTTATTTACAGGACCCTACTGAATTTTGAAAACTTGTTGGTGCTTTAAAATATTTGAAATGACTCGGTCGGATATTTCTTATGCAATTAATTCTATATGTCAGTTTATGCCGTCACCATGCACATCTCATCTGGTGGCCACTAAGCGAGTTTTACGATACATCAAAAGCACAATTTAACATGGTCTTCACCTAACCCTTTCATTCTCTTTCAGCCTCACGGGCTACAGTGATGCTAATTGAGCAAGTTGTCCATCTACAAGGCGTTCAACATCTGGGTTTGCTATTTATATTGGTTCCAATTTAATCCATTGGAGCTCAAAGAAACATGACCACAAAAAAAAAGAGCTCAAAGAAACAATCCATTATGTCATAATCTAGTGCTGAAGCAGAGTATCGTACCCTAGCTTCACTTACCTCAGAAATTTTGTGGGTGCCCGAACTAATGGAATTTTTTCGGTTGTCAAGTTATAACCCTTCGCTTCTGTTTTGTGATAATATTAGCTCAATTTATCTTGCCACCAATCCTACTATACACAATCAAAACAAACATATTGAAATTAATATTAATTTTGTATGTGCCTGAATCACTGGACGACGGGGGGTTTCCTCCACTTCCCAACTCTCTTGTAGACGTTGAGATCCGTGAAGAAGGAGAAATAGTCTGTGAGCCCAGAGTAGATGCAGTTGCAGAACCAGTGAATGTGGCTATTCAAGAGGTAAGTCAGCAGTCCTCATCTCCGCTAAAGAACTGGAAAAAATGGTTTGAGGATGAAATTAAAGGACCCATCAAACTGGAGAAACAAAAACTGGTCATAGAAAGAGGAGAGATTATTGTTCCCAAACCTATTATCGATAATGGTATAGCTTATTGGGAAGGTTGTTTGGTGGGTCAATTCCTGGGGAAAGCTTCACCACTATTTTTGGTTAAATCTATGGTAGAGAATCAATGGCGAAATTGTGGTAAGGTTGAGGTTGTGACTACAGAGGAAGGTTTTTTCCTCTTTAGATTTGCTGATAAGGAGAAAAGCAACTCTGTGTTGGGCCAACTGTGGCATGTGGGTAACAAGCCGCTCTTTCTTCAGAAATGGAAACCAAGGACGAAGTTGGAGGAGTTCAAGCTAGATAGGTTTCCAATTTGGGTTAAACTCAAGCACATCCCTACAGAATTATGGACTACTGAGGGGCTTGGGCTGCTTGCTAGCTATCTCGACGACCCAATTCAGATTGACTCTATTACGGAATCCAAATCTCGATTAGGTTTTGCCAAAGTATGTGTTGAGGTTGAACTAGATAAAGACCTGCCAGAGACTATTCCAGTGAACTTGGGTCAGGGGTTTACTGCCAAGGTAGAGGTTGTTTATACTTAGGTTCCAACAGCTTGTAAAATATGTAAACGACTTGGGCATAAGGAGAATAGATGCCAGAATTTGAAAGAAATTTGGCAAGCTAGAGGAGTGGCCAAGGAAAAGGAACTAGTTGTGCAAACTAAGGTGCGTGAGGTATCCCCTACTGAAGATTGGAACACTGTCAGTAAGAAACATAGTACTCCTATGAGGAAGCCCCCTCAACCAAAAACTATAGGCGGAGGTGTTGAAAAAGGTGAAACTAGTATGACTAAAGCAGAACAGAACCATGTGGAGCCATGCAATAATGAGTTATCTAACCAATTTGCTGCTTTAGACCAGGAGGGGATTGATATTGATGAAGCTATTGCTGATATCACGGGGAAAGCTAAACAAGGAGTTTCTCAGGCGGAGTTAGCCCCCGACAAACCACCAAGTTTGATGCGGGGTTTTAAAATTGCTCAGGATGGAGAAGTTGAATGATATAAAATAAACAATTATTACTCCACGTTTGCCTCATGTGGTTGCTAAAGTGTACGAAATCCTCATGTGGTCTGAAAAATGGTGCAAACGTTCTCCCAAATACTAACATCTGTTAATTTTTAACGGTAGTGTTTTAAAATGACATATATGCCCTTATAATATTAACACAAAAAAAAAACAATATTCCAAAAAAAAAAAAACCAACCAGCCCTACCACATTCCCTACCTCTACCATCGCTACCACCCCCAACACCAGCCAGCACCACCACCGCCCATCACTAAATCAAATTTGCTTATTCTCAACAATGCCATTTATCAACATCTTCGCAAGACTTCAACCTACATACCTATGCAAGTATGCTCCAAACTTGCATAAAAAAACAACGAAACTAGAAAAAGGAAAAGCCATTCATTGCGATATACTAAAGAAATGTAGATGCTAATTAAGACTTGTTTGCTCACAATAGTTTGTTAAATGTTTACGGAAAAAGTGATTCTTTATCTGAGGCTTGCGCGTTTACCGCTACTCCTTTTATATATATATATATATATGTATATGTGTGTTTTTAGGGTTTTGTGAAAGGTGGGCTGCTAGGGTGGGGGGTTGAGGGCTAAAAATGTGGTGGGGGGATGGGCCGGTTTGGGGGGCTACTAGTAGGGAAGGGAACTTGTTAATTTTTTAATTATTTTTAAATTTGAAATGAAAATTATACCCCAATAAGGGTATTTTGCTCCCAAAAAATTGTTCTTTTAAGTGAAGCACTTCCAAATATGCGATTAGAGCGCATGGAACACAAATACCATTAGATTTGATAATTTTTTTAACGGAATGGGTATTGTGCATTATTACATCAGACCACAGGGGGATTTCGTGCACTTTAAGAACCATAGGGGCAAACGTGTACATTAGGTAAACCACAGGGGAGTTTTATGCCGTACGCATTAAAGGGATAAAATGTTATTAATATTTCTTTCATTAATATTAGTTTACCCCTTAATGAATATATAGTGCAATATTCTACACGCAATATTATTTTGTATCACTTAATTCCTTCATCGTTTAGTTAATGAAAATGTTTGTTAATATCATTTTAAACTATACAAATGAACAAAATGTTCCTTCTTTCTATCCAATAACCCAAAAGGGGTAAGTGATACAAAATAAACAAGAAATGATGAAATGTTACACTGACATACATAATAATAGCAACAAAACGTCAATTTGGCGACGAAGGTTTCGGCAACAAATGAATTTTGGTTGCCTCTAGGTCGCCTAAGTAGGGCGACGAAAAACGTTCGTTGCCCCAGACCAAATTTCTTGTAGTGTTAAGGGAGTGAAGTGATACTAATAAAAAATAAGTTAGAGGACAAAATGTTAACATTTTGTTTGAAGTTTTATATGTTGCCCGAAGTTTTACCTCTTACAAAAAATAAAAGAATAGAAAGTAAACATTATGTATAACAAAGGATTATTTTGGCACAACAAAGGATTATTTTGGCACATTTGATATCTTATAACAGCTAGAAGGGACTCATCAATTAAATCATATGAGAAGGTTAAGTGATATAAAATAAACATTAGGGAAACATGTTATATTATCTATACATTGTAGGGGTAAAGTGATATTGACCCAATAATTGTAGTTAATAACTGTGTACAATACTTTCTTTTAAACCGTTCGAGCCCTTCCATCTAGATCTAGAAGTTCAAACCTTAAACTTCATATTCTATTAAGTTTAGGGCTTCGTTTATTTGTTGTAAAATATTTTTCTAAAAGGTATTTTTCTCATTTTGCGATTTTTGGTAACACTGAAAAATCGGTCAATCGAAAAATATTTTTTGGTCAAAGGAAAAATGTTTAGTTAAAAAAAGGAAAAATATTTTCATGTTCTTTGGGAGAAAAAAATATTTTTCACTGACTACACCCTACCTTCACCCACCCCAACCCCACCTCACCCCCCCCCCCCCTCCCCCCCCCCCCCCCCCCCCTCCCCCCCCTCCGTCATTGTTTCTATTAATTATTATTAATTAAAAAAAAATATTTTATAATAAAAATTAGTTAACTAAATAATAAAAAATTAACCAATTTTAATTTAATGACTAATTAATTAATAATTAATAAGAAATAAAGCTATATTTAATACTAATTAATAATAATTAATTGACTAATTAATTATTTAATTAATTAATTTAAGAGTTTTACTCATTTATTAACTATTAAATAATTATTCAACTAATTTAGTCTTAAACTAATAATTTTACAATTAATAATAATTAATCAACTAATTAGTATTAATTTATAAAATTATTAATTAATTAATTATGTTTTTAAAATTTTTATTTATTAAATTTTTTAAAATTATTAATTTTGTATTAATAAATTAAAATTTTTAATTAATTAATAGTGATCAATTATTAATAATTCTTAAAAAAATTAACAAACTAAAATTGTATTCAATTTTTCACAATTACATCCAAATATCAAAAAATGTTTTCAAGTGTGATAACCAAATACCAGAAAATATTCTGTTTTCAGGAATCTCTATAAAATTTTCGACGAGCAAGTTATTTTTATGGCAAACAAATGGAGCCTAGACAATAAAATCATTCTTTTCGTTTTATACTTTTGTAAAGACTATATTTAATTTTTCAAAAGTTTGTGTAATTTACTATAATGGAGCACGCGGTAACCTTTGCTTTGAAGGAACACGACGTGCCCTGTACAATTTAATGGGGCATCTACATAAAGCATAGGTCAAAAGAAGCCTGCATGGTTTCATCCATTTTATTATTTGCACTTTACTGGATACCTTATCCGTAGACGAGGGAAAGTGTTGCCTGTCACGAGCGGCGCACTAAGAATCTAACATAGTTTTATCTCCATGCTTTAAACTTTCTGAAAACTCACTTGTAGTTTCTTCAGCTTTTTTGCTGGACAATGCAATTGCCAATAGATGCCCAAATAAAATAGAACGTTTTGTACTGTTCAATTCTTCCTAGTACATGAACTGCATCAGGCACCAGTGACGTGGTAACCCTTTTTTGACTGTCTTATTTTAGTTTATGTAAACAAATTGCATTAGGCGTGACAACCTAATTTTATACCGCGTTTATTTATCGAATATTATCCTCAGGGGTGGAGCCCGGATATGTCTTCAGTGGAACTAAAATCACACAATTAAATACTTATATATAAGTAATTTTTTTCACTAGGAACTGAATTGATTTTTTAATCTAGAAATACCTTTAAAATACATATATATTGAGACAAAATATAAATTGAGTAAGAACTGCAACCCCACATATTTTAGAGTGGCTCCGCCACTGGTTACCCGTGGTCCCTTACCTTTTTACGTATATATTGCCCTCGAAGTTTCGTCATAGGAGGCGGGTTCCTTACCATTTCTCATCCATTTTTGAACTTCCTCGCATTGTCATCATTCAACTTTTTCACTTTTAGATCTCTATAAAGTATTGGAAACTGTGTGAAGTTATTACAAGTGATTTGGCACTGAATTACTTTTCTCGCAGTCAGGGTTCATCTTCTGGAGGTAATAGTTGAGTTTATACTTTCTATAATTAGTTGCAAATAGATGAGGCACAACCTTGCCTTTTTCTATCCATGCATGCATTGTAACTTCAGTTCTATTAACTTCCAATTCGAGACTATATATATTTTTTCTTCAATACTATCAGTTCGACTATTCTGTGAAGACATGCATTTTCTTAACTTGTCAAGGGAGCAAAGAAAATAGTAGTTTGAAGAAGAAAAGAAGGAAAACAAGGGGTAAATTCTAGGATAAGTAATCATTGGCCATTTGGTCTAGTGGTATGAACCTTGCTTTAGATGCAAGAGTTTTCGAGATTCATTCTTGCGTGTAACATCTCATATGATGTAAAATGCCTTAGGGTTTCCTAAAATTCTAGGATAAGTAATCATTGGTCTTTTTTTTTTTTTTTATTCCAAGGTAAAATGTTCGTAGGTGATCTTTTTGCTTTTCTAGATAGGTTCAATTGTTCGTTCAATTTGATAAATTTCTTAGGCATATTTTTATTGTGCTACAAGATCATGCTTTAGTCTATTGAATTTCATTTCAGTTTTTCATATGGAAGTAGGATCGGTGTTCTATTAATTTGCAGACGAGTTGACACTTATCATGTATATGAACTTGGACGTTAGGTTATCTCACAAACTATAGACTCTATTAATTCTTTATCTTGTGAAATTTTTAAGAAAAGTGAAATTTTTAAGAAAAGTGAGTTTTAAATGTAACACTTTTGACATAAAATTATAAAGAAATAATATTTTCTTGATCGGTACAGCATTATCCGGCACTTAAGGCATGGTTTTACGATTTGTATGGACCAAATTAACACTTGATTGTTTTTGTTATAATTTTCCTTTTCTTTTCTCCAAGTACTATACATATATAGATATAATGCTAAATGACGTAATTTGTGCAAAACTCGGTAAAAGGGCTCGGGGAAAAATCAAGTAAAATTCAGACTTTAGATATCATCATCACAAATTAACAATTTAATACTTAGTTTTTTCTTTGTCTTCTTTTGGTTTTCAGTACCAAGATTGCTTTCTTTCCACTGCAGCGTCATCTTGACAAAAAATAGCTATTCAATGGAAGCTGGGACATCAAGACCGGTTAACACGAACGGTGGCAGCTTGACAACAAATAGAGCAATGGGACATGGTAAGATTTTATTCACCTTTTCCATTCTTTTCTTTTCTAAGTTAGATGTCTTGCATATATCACAATAGCCACATGACAGGCCACAGTTGTTTGCTAATTTTGGTGTCAAGCAAGTATTATACTTCATGTAGTACATCAAGAGAACTCCTTTTAGATTGACAAACATATTTTTACACACTATTTTATATTACGAATGTGATATATATATATATATATATATATATATATATATATATATATATATATTTGAACACAACACATCTTTTTTGACTTTTTAATGTTTCATTTATTTCATAGAGTAATTCAATTGGATTCATATTTACTACTAATATTAATTTCAAAAACATTTTTCTTATTCTATTTAGCTCTTGTACTACATATTTAATAAGAAACAACAGGTCATGTTTAAAACTACATGGAACATTTCTAAGTTTACAATGAAGGATATTCTCCAAAATAAATAGTTACTTATTCATAAGAAGAATCTTAAATATTTTTTTGTCTTACAATGCCAATCTGACTAGTTAATACTCGTGGTTTTTTTTTTTTTTTTGGGGGGGCTAATTCAGCTGCTTGTATTTCACAGAAAATGAAAAGTACATAGGTGGGTCAGACACCAATACAAAAGAAAGAGTGATGGAGAAAGCAAAAAAACTTGCCTAATGGATAACAACAAAAGACAGAGTATTAACATCACAAACATCATTTCCAATAGTTTCTTGCGGATTTTTCCAAAATAATGCTGTTTTTTCATCTCATACTTTTTATTCATTATTCTTACAATCCCTAAAAAAAAAAAAAAAAAAAAAAAAAATTTAAAAAAAATCAAGTATTTTGTCCCTTATCATATCTCGATAACGGACGAAATACTTGTATCTCTGATCTTTCACAGAAAAATCATATCTCGATGTTGTATTAGTGATGTACCTTAAATATTATAATCCCCTGGGTTTGCTATTCTTTTGTCACCATAAAGTTCTTAGTGAATTCAATACTTCATGATGCAAGTAATAGAATTGATACTTCAATTTATAGTACTATTTTAGAATCCACAGAAAGAATACTGCAAAATTGATTTCTTTTGAAACTTTTTAGAAGCCTATTTCAATCGGAAATGCCTCAAGTAAGAGACATCTATCTAATGCTTTCTGTACATTGTTTCGCCTAGCACAAATTCGACTCTCCACCCGGTTACTTGGAGCTGCAGTAGCTGGTGATTGGGAAGTGGCTGAAGAAATTCTTCGGATCGATCCTGAGTTAGCAACAGCCCGTCTTACACCAAGCGGAGAAACTGCTCTACACGTAGCTGCTGCAGCTGCTGAAGGAAAGCAGGAGTACTTTGTAAACAAGTTTCTGGAGAAACTACCAAACCTTGATCTAACAATAACAAACCAAGCAGGCAGTACCGCGCTTCATTTGCAGCTTTGGCAGGAAATAAGAAAATTGCAGAACCTATGGTGAGCAAGAACACGAACCTACCAACTATATCAAACAATCAACAAGTGAGGCCAATCTTCTTAGCAGCAATGTCAGGCAATGGTGAAATGGTGGAGTATCTTCTTCCATATTCCAATTTTGGAGTTTTGGATGACAATGAGAGAAGCAAAATTCTTAACACTTGTATCGATGCAGGATTATACGGTATGTAATTTTTTCTTCTCTATCTTATCTCCCTTTCAAGAATAATTTTGGCTCCTCAGACGCTTATATATTTATATATTTAATTCACTTATTCAATTAGCCAAGCATGAACATTGGAATTAGCCTTGTTGAATGTATCATGTATGAGCTAGCCACACGAACATTCTATATATGTTGGATTAATTTTTCAATTTATTTTGATAATAAAGTATACTCCTATATACTAAATTGAATATTCTAGTTTTACTCAATGTGGTAATTATATATGAAAGAGATGAAAGTGGCATATGATATGAAGTGAATGTGACATAAAAAGATGAGCTAACTGCATGTACTTTTTGATATTTTATACAGTACACTTAAATGTTAGTCAGGCGGAATAAATAGATTGAAAGACATATGTTTGATATAACCTTATTGTTTAAGCAATGTAAAGAAGTACAATTTAATTGTTGTACCCTACATATGAAAGACATTGATTCCTTGTGTGAATAAAAATGTATTTGCGATGCAAATATCAACGTTAAAACAAATTTTTCTCTAGGTGTAGCACGGAATATTGTAAAGCAGTACACGATATTAGCTTTCACTAAGGACCAAAATGGTGAGACACCATTAGATGTGCTAGCTCGGAAGCGGTCAGCATTTTCCTCCAGATCAAGTCAAACAAGAGGCTGGTGGAGAACAATTTATGCAAGTTAGTCTTTCTCTACTTCTTTTTAGTGTTGCTCTTCTTATCATAATTTACAGTGCTATTTTCCCATCATATTAAGTTATATGAAAGAGAAAGAATGCGTGAAGTGATGAATCAGTACTATTGGTTACAAGTTTTATAATTTGGCCTAATAAACTGAAAATATCCTCAATTAATTAATGAAATTCTGTAAGATAAAATTTAAAGCTAACATGAGAAAACCAATTAAAAGCACGTGATCATGAATATCAACAGCTAGAAGATAAATAACCCAATCTTTGAGGTATATATTTAAAATTTTGTGTTGTATGTTTCGTTGATCTTGAAATAAAAGAATATATATAGGAGTAGACTGGAAAATAGAGTTTTATGTAGGGATTAGCACATTTGTATTTCTTAAGCCGCTGACTTGAGGGGCTGTTTGTAACGACTTAGGATTTTAGGGAGAGATTTAACAACAAAATATAAAGGAACATAAAGAGAATTGTATTGAAATGCAAAAGCTCAAAGAAATTACAGAAAAGATAACAATAGAAGTAGTTGTTTTTGCTTGCTTTCTTCTGTGTCTTCTCTCTCCTTTTATAAACTACTCAATACCTCACATGCCAATTGCCTTAGTCAATTCCAGTTACAACTAACTGGACACACGGAGTCGTTACACTGTTTTTGTTGTACATGGTTTTGGTTTATGGAATGAAATGATTTATTTGCCGAGCCAAAAAAAAAATGTATTTATTGTTAAATAACCCATTAATCTTGGAGATTATTTAAATCATATCATATATTTGTACAATGAAAAAAAAAATTAAGAGAAAATTTTCTTCAATTGGATCCATATATATATATATATATATAATTGTCAATAGATTGAAGATTTAACTTTTACAGTCCTATATTTTGAGAGAAATTCATAGCTCATGTTATATCTTTCATTCTTGAAAAGATGAATCATCTCAATTCCTGCTAGTTATATATGTGTTGTACGGTCATAGGCCTCCCTTGAATAAAAAAAAAAGACGAATCATATATCTTAAACCTATCTGAGAAGTAATGCAAAAAGTTAAGGACAATATCTCATTCTCCTAAGGTTAGTTTAGATTAATGTAGTCTGTAGATGATGTTTAGTGACATAGGACATTAATCAGGATAAGTATTGCATGAAATTGTAGGAAATAAAATTATAGAGGAGCCAAATTTGAAAAATAGTAGGTCATTAATTTTGGATCTAGCTCCTCTATAATTCTGTTTTCTACAATTTTATACAATACTTATCCGGATTAATGACACATGTCATCAAATATAATCTATGTATTAATCTTCTAACCATGGTTGGAAAGCATTAAATACTAAAATTTAAACTACCATATTTAGCAAAACAATTATGGTATGATTCTAAAAACAAAAAAAGAACAAACAATTTTAGAGAAATCATACAATTCTAAACAAAAAAATAAAAAGAAAATAAAGAGGAAGCCAGAGAACGAGAAAAATAAAACAAAGAGGAAACCGTAGAATTGCACATAGAGAAGAAACTATTGGATTGCTCTGCTCTATATATTTCAATAAAACTCTGTAATAGTTTCTATGCACCACAGATATATGATGAGATGACCAAAAACCTTGATAGAACACAAGTGAAAATTTCATGCTTCAAATATATTTTTTATTTTTATTTTGCAGGATAATGGAAATCAACTGCAATGAATCCCAAACAATCATTTTTCATGTTCTAGAATGGCAGAATCTAATTCTTGTTTACCAATGAAATTGGGGTCGTTGTTGTTTTCTCTACAAAATTGCTTATTTTTTTGTTTTTAGAATCAAATCATATTTGTTTTTAGCTAAATATGGTAGTTAGATTTGATATTTAATATTTTCTAACCATAGTTGAAAAATTAATTTAGTAAAATTAATATAATCCATAGATAATATTTAGTGATACATGTCATTAATCTGAACGAGTATTGTATAAAATTGTAGATAATGTAATTGTAAAGGAGTCAAGTCCCATTATTTTGGTTTTCGTGTAGGATATTATGGAAAGATTTTAATTTGTACACTTTCTGACATAACGGGAACCCAACAACAACAAAGAACATAATATTGTAAACGAGCTACATCATTAGTACTTAAGCTTTATCTATAGTACATCTCATACTTTTTTTTTGTGAAGTAGTACATCTCATACTTATTCAAATGTTTGGGCTGTGAAATTTCAGTTTTTGAGCTGTAGAGCTTTTAGAGTAGAGCTTTTGCAAGAAGTGATGTTGAACAAAAGTCGTTAACTGTTTGGCATGTGTTAGACAACGTAGAGCTTTAAAAATTTTTGAGGATAATATCGGAGTTTAAAAATATGGAGGGGTAAATTTGAGAAAAAAGAAAAGAAAAATAGTTTCTTATATTATGCAAAACAGTTTCGCAAAAGCCTTTTTTGAAAAGCTCCAATTTGGAGCTTCTTAGTTTTTAGTTTTTTTCAGTTTCATCTTTTATCTAAAAGCGTTTTTAAAAAAGGGTCAAACAAATTATTTCAACTTCTAAACTTACAAAAAACGCTTTTGACTGTCTAAAAACTAGTATAAAGGACTACGTGGCCTAGACAGTTAGAGAATATGCTGCACCATCCTTGTGAGGAGAGTTGTTAAGCTATATAACTGTGAGAGCACATGAGAATAGGGGCAGCTAAGAATCTATATTCCTTTTAGTTTTTTTTTTTTTTTTTGTCTTTGAATTCCTTTCAGTTGTATTTTCTTTTCCTACAAGCCAACCTTTTGGCCATTTTCTAGCTAATGAAAACATCACAGCAGCTACGATTACTTTCAATTCAGCTATAATCGTTACAAAGCTTTCCCGTCGCCAAGCAAAAGTGTTGCCTCACATGCGTCGCGCACTGAAGAACCAAACATAGTTTTTTCTCCAGACTGAAGAACCAAACGTTATTTTCTCCGAATGGAGGTTCACTTCACTTCTAGTGGTCTAACTTTTACTCAAACTAAATGTTCTATTTAGCTGCTCACTTAATTTGGTCTTGATGGTACCAAATCGATTTCCACACCAATGGCTGGCCCCCGGTTACATCCGGATGAAGGGGATTTAGTTACAGGACCCTATTGAATTTTGAAAGCTTGTTGATGCTTTAAAATATTTGAAATGACTCGGCCGGATATTTCTTATGCAATTAATTCTATATGTCAGTTTATGCCTTCACCACGCACATCTCATCTGGTGGCCACTAAGTGAGTTTTATGATACATCAAAAGCACAATTTAACATGGTCTTCACCTAACCCTTTAATTCTCTTTCAGCCTCACGGGCTACAGTGATGCTAATTGAGCAAGTTGTCCATCTACAAGGCGTTCAACATATGGGTTTGCTATTTATATTGGTTCCAATTTAATCCATTGGAGCTCAAAGAAACATGACCACAAAAAAAAGAGCTCAAAGAAACAATCCATTGTGTCATAATCTAGTGCTAAAGCAGAGTATCGTACCCTAGCTTCACTTACCTCAGAAATTTTGTGGGTGCTCGAACTAATGAAATTTTTTCGATTGTCAAGTTATAACCTTTCGCTTATGTTTTGTGATAATATTAGCTCAGTTTATCTTGCCACAAATCCTACTATACACAATCAAAACAAACATATTAAAATTAATATTAATTTTCTATGTGCTTGAATCACTGATGACGGGGAGTTTTCTCCACTTCCCAACTCTCTTGTAGACATTGAGATCCGTGAAGAAGGAGAAATAGTATGTGAGACCAGAGTAGATGCAGTTGCAAAACCAGTGAATGTGGCTATTCAAGAAGTAAGTCAACAGTCCACATATCTGCTAAAGAACTGGAAAAAATGGTTTGAGGGTGAAATTAAAGGACCCATCGAACTGGAGAAACATAAACTGGTCATAGAAGGAGGAGAGATTATTGTTCCCAAACCTATTATCGATAATGGTATAGCTTATTGGGAAGGTTGTCTGGTGGGTCAGTTCCTGGGGAAAGCTCTACCACTATTTTTGGTTAAATCTATGGTAGAGAATCAATGGCGAAATTGTGGTAAGGTTGAGGTTGTGACTACAGATGAATGTTTTTTCCTCTTTAGATTTGCTGATAAGGAGAAGAACAGCTCTGTGTTGGGCCAACTGTGGCATGTGGGTAACAGGCTACTCTTTCTTCAAAAATGGAAACCAAGGACGAAGTTGAAGGAGTTCAAGCTAGATAGGTTTTCAATTTGGGTTAAACTCAAGTACACCCCTATAGAATTATAGACTACTGAGGGGCTTGGGCTGCTTATTAGCTATCTCGGCGACCAATTCAAATGGACTCTATTACGGAATCCAAATCTCGATTAGGTTTTGCCAAAGTATGTGTTGAGGTTGAACTAGATAAAGACCTACCAGAGACTATTCCAGTGAACTTGGGTCAGGGGTTTATTGCCAAGGTAGAGGTTGTTTATACCTAGGTTCCAACAGTTTGTAAAATATGTAAACGACTTAGGCATAAAGAGGATAGATGCCAAAATTCGAAAGAAATTTGGCAAGTTAGAGAAGTGGCCAAAGAAAAGGAACCAGTTGTGCAAACTAAGGTGTGTGAGGTATCCCCTACTGAAGATTGGAGGTACTCCTATAAGGAAGCCCCCTCAACCAAAAACTCTAGGCGGAGGTGTTGAAAAAGGTAAAACTAGTAAGACTAAAGCAGAACGGAACCATGTGGAGCCCTGCAATAATGAGTTATCTAACCAATTTGCTGTTTCAGACCAAGAAGGGATTGATATTGATGAAGCTATTGCTGATATCAAGGGGAAAGCTAAACAAGGAGTTTCTCAGGCGGAGTTAGCCCCTGACAAACCACCTGGTATCCATGGTTAATATTACAGCTTGGAATATTAGGGGCCTTAATAAAGCCCCTAAGCAACTTGATGTAAATAATTTTGCTCGTAAAAGAAATATAGATATACTGTGTCTCCTGGAAACCAAAATCAAAGAAATTAGGTCCAAGGAACTTATGCTCAAAAGATTTCGTAACTGGGACCTTATTCACAATTATGAATGCTCCTTTAGAGGCAGAATTTGGGTCTTATGGAATAGGCAGGTTGTGAAGGTTGATAAAATTGCAGCTTCTGACCAAAGTATCATTTGCTCTATCAAAGTTCATTCCGCAGGGAATACTTTCTTTATGTGTGTTGTATATGGGAGTAATGTTGTTGCTGAAAGAAGAAAACTTTGGGCGGATATCATTAAATAGGAAAATTTGGTGGCTGGAGCCCCTTGGTGTATGCTTGGTAACTTTAATGAGATTCTCAAAGTGGAAGATAGGCTTAATTGTGATCAGCTTCCCCCTGGTGCTGTTGAGTTTCAAGACTGCCTTTCTCTAGCTGAATTTACGGAGCTCCCTATGGTAGGTCCCCTGTTCACTTGGAGTAATAAGAGCCCTGGAGATCAATTGAAGGCTAGCAGAATTGATAGAGCTTTTGGAAATGACCAGTGGCGTATTTATTTTAATTGCTCAGTGGTTGATCTTGAGGCCCTTAGTACCTCGGACCATTGTCCGGTTGTTATTAACACAGAGAATAAGTTTGAAAGGAGGGCTAGGCCTTTTAAATTCTATAATGCCTGGACACAACATGAGGAGTACGAGAACTTATTACGTGAAGCTTGGAATTAGAATGTTGACGGCACTCCGATGTTTAGGATTGTTCAAAAACAGAAGAAGTTGAAGCAGGAGCTCAAAAAGTTTAACCGGGATAATTTCCTAAACCTGCCAAAGGAATTAATGAGGTAAAAACTGAAATTGAAGCTATCCAGAACAATATGCTTAATGGAAACCACATATTGAGTGACCATGTCAAGGAGATCGAGCTGCATGATAAATTGGAGCTTCTAATGAATAGGGAGGAAGATTGCTTGAAACAGCGAGCTAAGATCAATTGGCTTAAGCATAGGGATCGTAATTCAGCTTATTTTCACAAGGTGATCAAAGGCAGAAACTGAAGAAATTCCATTAAAAGGCTCATGTCTATTGATGGCATAATGATTGAGTCAGGTGAGGAGATTGTGGAGGAGTTTCTAAATTTCTACAAGAACTTATTGGGGTCTAATGGCAGCAGGCAGAATGCGATCACAGTTAATAACATTAGAAGTTTTGTGAAGAAAAACATCTCAAATGAAGAATGTGATCTCCTTAAGACACCAATTACTGATGATGAAATCCAGGCAGCGATGTTTTCAATTCATAGTGATAAAAGTCTTGGGCCCGATGGCTTCACCTCACATTTCTTTAAATCAGCTTGGAATATTGTCGGACAGGAAACTTGCGAAGCTATAAAGTCTGCTCTTAACTCGTGCAAGCTTCTTCCTTGCTAACAGACTTCGCAAAACTCTTCCTGGGATCATATCTCTCAATCAGACTGCTTTTGTGAAAGGAAGAAGAATGACTGATAATATCTTAATTGCACAAGATATCATCTGAACTTATGGCAGGAAAGGTAAAGGGCAGCGATGTACATTAAAGGTGGATATCAGAAAGGCCTATGACACTATCAGTTGGGATTTTATTTTGAAAGCAATGACTGTTTTTGGCTATCCTGAAAAATTTGTCAAATGGGTTGAAATGTGCATTTCTTTCCCGAGATTCTCTATTGCTATAAATGGTCAGCTTCAGGGTTACTTTAAAAGCTCTAATGGGCTCCGACAAGGGGACCCTTTTTCACCCTACTTGTTTGTGATTGGGATGGAAGTGCTTTCATAAATTCTTAATTTTTAGTTTCGCAAAAGCCTTTTTTGAAAAACTCCAATTTGGAGCTTCTTAGTTTTTTATTTTTTTCAGTTTCATTTTTTATCTAAAAGCACTTTTAAAAATCGGTCAAACAAATTATTTCAACTTCTAAACTTACAAAAAACGCTTTTGACTGTCTAAAAACTAGTATAAAGGACTACGTGGCCTAGACAGTTAAAGAATATGTTGCACCATCCTTGTGAGGACAGTTGTTAAGCTATATAGCTGTGAGAGCACATGAGAATAAGGGCAACTAAGAATCTATATTCCTTTTAGTTTTTTTTTTTTTTTGTCTCTGTATTCCTTTCAGTTGTATTTTATTTTCCTACAAGCCAACCTTTTGGCCATTTTCTAGCTAATGATAACATCACAGCAACTACGATTGCTTTCAATTCAGCTATAATCGTTACAAAGCTTTCCCGTCGCCAAGCAAAAGTGTTGCCTCACATGCGTCGCGCACTGAAGAACCAAACATAGTTTTATCTCCATACTGAAGAACAAAACGTTATTTTCTCGGAATGGAGGTTCACTTCACTTCTAGTGGTCTAACTCTTATTCAAACTAAATGTTCTATTTAGCTGCTCACTTAATTTGGTCTTGATGGTACCAAATCGATTTCCACACCAATGGCTGGCCCCCAGTTACATCCGGATGAAGGGGAATTATTTACAGGACCCTACTGAGTTTTGAAAGCTTGTTGGTGCTTTAAAATATTTGAAATGACTCGGTCGGATATTTCTTATACAATTAATTCTATATGTCAGTTTATGCCGTCACCACGCACATCTCATCTGGTGGCCACTAAGCTAGTTTTACGATACATCAAAAGCACAATTTAACATGGTCTTCACCTAACCCTTTCATTCTCTTTTAGCCTCACGGGCTACAGTGATGCTAATTGAGCAAGTTGTCCATCTACAAAGCTTTCAACATCTGGGTTTGCTATTTATATTGGTTCCAATTTAATCCATTGGAGCTCAAAGAAACATGACCACAAAAAAAGAGCTCAAAAAAACAATCCATTATGTCATAATCTAGTGCTGAAGTAGAGTATCGTACCCTAGCTTCACTTAACTCAGAAATTTTGTGGGTGCTCGAACTAATGAAATTTTTTCGGTTGTCAAGTTATAACCCTTCGCTTCTGTTTTGTGATAATATTATCTCAATTTATCTTGCAACCAATCCTACTATACACAATCAAAACAAACATATTGAAATTAATATTAATTTTGTATGTGCCTGAACCACTGGACAACGGGGGGTTTCCTCCACTTCCCAACTCTCTTGTAGACGTTGAGATCCGTGAAGAAGGAGAAATAGTCTGTGATCCCAGAGTAGATGCAGTTGCAGAACCAGTGAATGTGGCTATTCAAGAGGTAAGTCAACAGTCTTCATCTCCACTAAAGAACTGGAAAAAATGGTTTGAGGGTGAAATTAAAGGACCCATCAAATTGGAGAAATAGAAACTGGTCATAGAAGGAGGAGAGATTATTGTTCCTAAACCTATTATCGATACACTACAAGAAAACAGCGCTCGGGTGACGAAATGGGGCGACGAATTTTTTCCGTAGTAAATTGGCTACTGCCAGGCTACAAATTTGCTACGGGAAAAAAATTTCGTAGCCCAGCAGTAGCCAACTTAGCCCCGTTGAAATGACGACAAAAACTTGTTACGGATTAACTACGGACAATAATTTTAATTAATTAAAAAAATAAAAAATAATATTCCGTAGCCTAGCCGTGGCAAATTTGCTGCGGATTAGCTACAGATTATTTAATTAATTCAGCAAAAAAATTCATAAAAAAGTCTATAGCCATGCAGTGGCCAAATAGCCACGGATTGACTACGGATAATAATTTTAATTAATAAAAAATAAAAAATAATATTCCGTAACCTAGCCGTGACAAATTTACTACGGACTAACTACGGATTATTTAATTAATTCAACAAAAAAATTCATAAAAAAATTCGTAGCCATTCAATGGCCAATAACCACGGATTGGCTACAGACTATATATATTATTCAAAAAATATTTTTAAAAAATAAATACGGATATTTTAATTAAATAAGAAAAAATAAAATAACAAAGTCCGTAGCCCATCTGTAGTCCATAGCTACGGATGGGTTACGAAATTCGACTATTCCGTAGCCCAGCAGTAGCCAATTGGTTACTGTTGGGCTACGAACTTCAATAAAAAAAATTGAGATTTATCATTTTTAATTTGAATTATGAAATTTTGATTGGACCTACAACGTATTAAACTTCACTTAATTTGTAAATTTTTCAAATAAAAATAAACTAGATCCGTATTTCATTAACGTGCGTGCTTTTATAGAGAAATCTCATAGAAAATCAATAGTCGTTTAAATCGAACTTATCATGTTCTCACTTAACATTGCGTTAACGTTAATTAACGTTCAATTTAGTAGTCCAAAAACTCTCACATTACCTTTAAATTTTATAAATAAGAAAAATATGAAGATATTAACACGTTTTAATACGTTATTCCTACCTATTAACAAGTTAGAATATATAATATAAGTATTCTGTAGCCCAGTAGTAGCCAATTAGCTATGGCTGGGCTACGGACTTTAACTATTCTGTAGCACAGCAGTAGCCAATTGGCTACTGTTGGGCTACGGAGTTCAACAAAAAATTGAGCATTATCGTTTTTAATTTGAATTATGAAATTTTGATTGGACCTACAACGTAGTAAACTTCACTTGTGTTGTAAAATTTTCAAATAAAAATAAACTTGGTCCGTATTTCATAACGTGCGTATTTTTATAGAGAAATCTCATAGAAAATCAATAGTCGTTTAAATTGAACTTATCATGTCCTCACTTAACATTGCATTAACGTTAATTAACGTTCAATCTAGTAGTCCAAAAACTCTCACATTATTTCTAAATTTCATAAATAAGAAAAATATGAAGATATTAACACGTTTTAATATGTTATTCTTACCTATTAACAAGTTAGAATATATAATATAAGTATTCCGTAGCCCAGCAGTAGCCAAATTGGCTACGGGTGGGCTACGAATTTCAACAAAAAATTGAGCTTTATCATTTTTAATTTGAATTATGAAATTTTGATTGGACCTACAATGTAGTAAACTTCACTTGAGTTGCAAAATTTTCAAATAAAAATAAACTTGGTTCGTATTTCATTAACGTGCGTACTTCTATAGAGAAATCTCATAAAAAATCAATAGTCGTTTAAATCAAACTTATCATGTCCTCACTTAACATTGTGTTAACGTTAATTAACGTTAAATCTAGTAGTCCAAAAACTCTTACATTATGTCTAAACTTCATAAATAAGAAAAATATGAAGATATTAACACGTTTTAATACGTTCTTCCTACCTATTAACAAGTTAGAATATATAATATAAGTATTTCGTAGCCCAGCAGTAGCCAATTGGCTACGGCTGGGCTACGGACTTCAACTATTCCATAGCCCAGCAGTAGCCAATTGGCTACTCCTGGGCTACAGAGTTCAACAAAAAATTGAGTTTTATCATTTTTAATTTGAATTATGGAATTTTGATTAGACCTACAACGTAGTAAACTTCACTTGAGTTTTAATTTTTTCAAATAAAAATAAACTTGGTCCGTATTTCATTAACGTGCGTACTTTTATAGAGAAATCTCATAAAAAATCAATAGTCGTTTAAATCGAACTTATCATCTCCTCACTTAACATTGCATTAACGTTAATTAATGTTCAATCTAATGGTCTAAAACTCTCACATTATATCTAAAATTCATAAATAAGAAAAATATGAAGATATTAACATGTTTTAATACGTTGTTCCTACCTATTAACAGTTATAATATAAGTATTCCGTAGCCCAACAGTAGCCAATTGGCTACGGCTGGGCTACAGACTTCAACTATTTCGTAGCCCAGCAGTAGCCAATTGGCTACTGCTGGGCTACGGAGTTCAACAAAAAATTGAGTTTTATCATTTTTAATTTGAATTATAGAAATTTGATTGGACCTACAACGTAATAAACTTCACTTGAGATGCTAATTTTTCATATAAAAATAAATTTGGTCCGTATTTTATTATCGTGCGTATTTTAATAGAAAAATCTCATACGAAGTCATTAGGCGTTTAAATCGAAGTTATCATGTCCTCACTTAATATTACGTTAATGTTAATAAACGTTCAATATAGGGGTCCAAAAACTCTCACATTGTGTCTATATTTCATAGATATGAAAAATATAAAGATATAAACACGCTTTAATACATTGTTCTTACCTATTAACAAGTTAGAATTCATATTATTAGGGATCCGTAGCCCATCCGTGGCAATTGACTACGGATGGGCTGCAAATTTCTATTTTTCTGTAGCCCATCCGTAGTCAATTGCCACAGATGGGCTACGGACTTTTAGAAAAAAAATAAAAATTATATTTTAGTGACGTGGCTACGGACGGGCTACGGACGCATAGATGTCCGTAGCCCATTCGTATCCAAGTCATTAAACAAAAAAAAAAAACTAAGGATGTATAAAATATATATACCATAATTTGTCAAACATAGATGTCTATAATAAGCAACATAAGAACCATAAGTCGGTACAAGCGTACATAAATGGTAAATCAGATATCTAGTTTCAAATGAAATTTTAATTATAAAAAACTAACAACAAGTTGCCCAAAATAAATTATTGTCTCGGTCCACAACCATGACGTCCACGTTGACCTCTACGACTCCGATTGTCGGTAAACCCAGGGTCTTGTCCAGCTCCCTCACCACGAAAGTCATCAGCCATGAGTAGAAGCCGATCTTGTATATCCTCAAATTGAGTTTTGAAATATTGTCGATCTTCTGCTCTACGTTCTTGCAGACTTTAAAATTGAGTTTCAAAGTATTGACGATCTTCCGCTCTATGTTTTTCTAAAGTCTAAAATTGAGCTTCAAAATATTGACGATCTGCCGCTCTACACTCTTCGCTCTTCGTTCTTCCATTGTTTGAAGTTGAGTTTGCAAATGGTTGAGAGTTCTATCATTGTTGCCCATAGAAGTAGAAATATCATTTAGTTTTTCCAAAATTAGATCAAATGACGAACTAGAAGCACGACTAGAACTAGCACCTCTCCTCCTTTCTTGCTCATCTATTTGTGTCACTCTCTCTGCATGAATATACTCATTCGGAATATCGGTTTCCATAGGCGTTTCACGATATAAGTTTTCTTCCATCTCAACATCACCAATATAACTCAAATTCTGAACAAAGGTTATGTTCTTGGTAGTATTAGTTCTAATGAATGATTTGGTTTCCTCTGGTATTCTATGAAATTCTTCTTGGTTTATATAACGATCTTGATACCAATAAGCTTGTTGCCTATTCAGAGATAGCATATTAAGATACCAAGAAGGGTTGAATTTTTTACTTTCAACCCTATCAAATGAAACCCCGAAGTACTCAAAAATTCGCGTAAGGGCTACTCCATATGGCAAGGATTTGTTGTTCTTAGCCGCATAAATCATGTGACAAACAATCATATATGGTAAGTTCACTTGTCTACCACTAACCAACAAATATACAATATAAACATCTCCTTGAAGTGTCATTTCATCATTAATATTTCTATGTACAAGACAAGAGCCTACAAAGTTTACCCAAATTTTCTTAGTATGAGCAACTCTCTCTTATCTGGTGCATTTCCTCTATGAGCAGTTCTATCATACCTTTCCACCCAGAAAAATCTCAAACAATTATCTTTGTCTTCGGGCTCCATTCTACTTTCTGGCTAACCAGTGGTGTCATAAGCTTTTACCCCTTCGTTTCTCATATTAAAGATTATAGCTATAATATCCGGGGTTAACTCAATATCAACACCTCTAACTCTAGTTTTTACAACAACAATTTCATCACTTTCCATATTAGCATAAAATTCACGGATTAAAAGCGGATAAACATGACAATGAATATGTAGGAAGTCATACCAACCTTGTTGTTGCATGAATTCAGAAATTCTAGTACCTTGTATGTCCTCGTCTATCAAACACTTACCATACAATATCGGTTTGACAACCTTGTTGTTTGCACATATGGGAGGAGGATTCCTATCCGGACTTGGAAGCCTTGTAGAGGCTCTTGTATTGATTTTCTTAGGAAGATTTTTTTTTCCACTTTTTCTTGTATCCACCATGATAAAATATAGAGATTTTGAGCTTTTGGGAAGTGGGTAATGTGACTATGGAACAAAACTTGAGATTTAATGGCTAAATTTTGAGTTTAAGACAACTTTACCTATATTTTGGCTTAGGGCTTGCAAAACTTGGGGTTTGGAAAAACTCTTTGTAGATTTGTAGGTTTTTCCAAGTGGGTAATGTGATTATGGAAGAAATTTTGAGGTTTAATGGCTAGATTTTGAGAATTTGAGAAAGAGTTTTTGAGTTTTTCTTGCAATGGAGTTGAAGAAATTGGTGTTTTGAAACACTATTTGGAGATTTTGATGTTTTGTGGGATGGGTAATGTGTTTGTGGAAGAGATTTTGAGATTTAATGGTTAGTTTTTAATGATTTTAGAGAGATTTTGAGAGAGTTTTAGAAAAAAAAAAAAAAAAAGGTGAAGAGATGTGAAGTTGGGGAAGAAGATGGGATTTGGGGGTGGGTTTGCTGATTTTTAGTAGTTAAAAAAAAATTATTAAAAAAAAAAATTTCAAGCAGGTCAGGCCGGCGGGCCACCTGCCGCCACGCCCCGCCCCGCTGTCCCCGCCGGACGAGCCGGCACCTCGTCCGGTACTGGCGGCCTACCAAAAAGCTGGCCGCTAAGTCGGCACGAGGTGCCGGCTGGCCAGTACCTCGTCCGGCGGGGACAGTGAGCAAGGCTGTCCCCGCGTCCCCAAGGCAGGTCGGCGGGCGGTAACTAGCTTGAAATTTTTTTTTATTTGTGCTGAATGTTTAAAACATTTTCCCCAAAAATTTTCCCCAAATTCACTTCACTCTTTCTTTATCATACAAAAAAACATCTATCTCTTAACTCCACCACCATCACTACCACCACCACCACCACTACCACCACTATTATCACCATCAATACCACTGCCATCACCATCAAGACCACCACCACCACCAACAAAGACTTCATCAGTACCATAAGGTCCTCCATCACCACCATGTAGGGCACCATCACCATCATCACCATCTAGCGCACTATTACCATCACCATTACCACCACTGTAACCACCATCACTACATCACCACCATCATCATCAACACCACTACCATCACCATCAAGAGCACCACCAAGGGTACTATCATCACCACCAACAAAGGCTTCATCACCACCACAAGGTCCTCCATCACCACCATGTAGGCCACCATTACCATCACCACCATCTAAGGTACCATCACCACCTCCAACTCCACCACCATCACCACCAAAGACACTACCACCATATTTCTCTCTATTTTCTACTAGTAAGTATTTTATTATATACATTTTTCATTTATTTTTTTGTCTAGTAGAGGCATATTTTGATATGTGTAGAATATGTATCTGGGTAATGTGTAATTTTGCTTATTTTGCATTTGTTGAATTTATTATTTTTGTATTTAATGTTATGTTTAATTCTAATTGTTTTAAGTGAGGTTTTTACATAAATATTTGGTAGTGATATTCGTTGTGACTTCTTTGACATCAATGTTGTATTGTAGTGATATTTGTTTTCATTAATTAACAATAGATTAACTAGTGGGCCATAAATTGTGTTTAAATAATGTCACCACCAAGCACATTACTTAACCGTATCTTGTACTATTAATTTATTTAATGAAATGAACATATATTATGATACAGAAGTTGAGAAAATGGAAACACGCCGACAACAGTGGATGAGCAATCGATTAACATCTAAGGGAGTATTAAATCCAAAGTTCGTTCATGGAATAGACGAAGAATTCATTCCTTTTGCATGTAGTCAATGAAAGTACATGGATGTAGACAAAATTAGATGTCCTTGTGCGAAATATAAGAATTGTGATTTTAAGGACCTTCATACTTGTAGACATCATCTTTGCTCATGGGGGTTCATGAGGCATTACTATGTTTGGACTTCACATGGGGAGCATGATGACCTCAATTAGGATAACAACCATAATGTTGGTGATCATTATGGATATGATGAAGGAAATAGTTATAGGACAATGGTGTTTGATGCATTTGGCCCATCAAATGTACCACCAACTCCTTATCAACCAATTGAAGAAGAGCCTAATATGGAGTCAAAATATTTTTATGATCTATTAAAAAGTGTAGATGAGCCTTTGTGGAGTAGATGTGAGGTCACTCATCTGTTAGCGGTGTCTTTGTTGTTGAATATCAAGTCAGAGGAAAATATGTCTGAACATGTTTTAATCGAATTATTGAAGTTATTTGAAGAATGTTGCCCAAGGATAACACTTTTCCTGAGAACTACTATAGGTTTAAGAGTGAAATGAGTCCTCTAGGTTTGAGTTGCATGAAGATTGACGCGTGTGTAAATGGATGTACGTTATATTACAAAGATAGAGATCAACTCAAATATTGTCCAAGGTATGGTCACCCACAGTTTAATCCTATAGAAGTTGGGAAAAAAAGTGGTAGACCAATTGCCTTCAAACAATTGAGGTATCTACCATTAACACCCAAGTTGACCAAATTATACATGTCTCCCGCAACAGCTAAACATATGCAATGACATTTTAGACACCAAGTTGAGAATGGAAAATTTTATCATCCATCCGATGTTGAGGCATGGAAACACTTTGATATAACGTATCCAAACTTTGCTTCTGAACTGAGAAATGTACGTCTTGGACTTTTTTCTGATGGTTTTAGCCCATTCAACTTTTCTTCTCAACCTTATTCTTGTTGGCCTGTGATAATCACATCGTACAATCTTCCACCATGGATGTGTATGAAGGATCTTGTAATGTTCTTGACCCTTCTTATTCCTGGGCCAAAAAGTCTGGGAAAGAGTATAAATATATACCTTGAACCTCTGATTGAATAGGTGATTAAATTGTGGGAAGTAGGGGTACCTTGTTATGATATGTCGTCCAAGTCCAATTTTCAATTGAGGGCAGTTTTAATGTGGACAATTAATGATTTCCCAGCATATGGCATGTTATTTGGTTGGAGTACGCATGACAAATTGTCATGTCTGTATTATATGGGATCTTCTCAGGCATTTCAATTGACTGCAGGGAGAAAGAATTGTTTCTTTGACTGCCATCGACAGTTCTTACCAAGAAATCATCCCTTTCGACGAGACAAGAAGAACTTCTGAAAAAATCTGATGGAGAGATCAAACCCTCCGCCGATATTGAGTGGTGAGGATATATGGGAAGAAGTTCGAGGTCTTCCGACCATAAATGAATTGGGTAAAGATAAAATAGATGGTTTTGGAAGAAAGCATAACTGGACAAAAAAAAGCTTCTTTTGGGATTTTCCTTATTAGCGGTCACAGCTTGTGCGTCATAATCTAGACGTCATGCATATAGAGAAGAATGTTTTTGATAATGTCTTTAACACTATAATGAACATGAAGGGGAAGACAAAGGATACAAAAAATTCAAGGGCTGATATTGAGAGAATTTGTGATCGTCCTGAATTATGCATTAGAGATGGCGTTATGAAAATGGTCGTGCATACTCTCCTGATTCCATCTAGGAAAGCAATTTTGGAGTGGGTCAAAGAGTTAAAATTTCCCGATAGATATACATAAAATATAGCAAGGTGTGTTGACATGAATGATTTAAAGTTGTCACATATGAAGAGCGATGATTGCCATGTATTTATGGAGAGATTGCTTCCTATAGCCTTACGAGAGTTATTGCCAAATAGTGTATGGGAACCTTTTACCGAACTAAGCTTGTTTTTCAGAAACATTTGTTGCTCGTCTTAATAATTGACCTTGAAAGAATACAACAAAATATTGTGATATCCCTTTGTAAGTTGGAAAAGATCTTATCTCCAGCCTTCTTTGACTCAATGGAACATTTGTCAGTACACTTGGTTCATGAAGCAATTTGCGGCGGTCCTGTACAATATCGGTAGATGTACCATTTTGAGAGGTTTTTGAATGTTTTGAAGAGAAATGTGAAGAATAAAGCACGTGTTGAGGGATCTATATGTGAAGCATATCTTATCCTTGAAACAGTGACATTTTGTTCATATTATTTCGAACCGCACGTGCAATCAAAAACAAGAAACATCGGTTGAAATGAAGAGTCCGTGGATGCGGATTATCCTGAAGGGTATTTACCCATATTCAAGCATCCAGGTCGTCTGATGGGGAAGATGATCTCTAAAGATTTAGACGATCGAGATTTCAATGCTGCTCACTTGTGTGTTTTGATGAACTGTGAAGAAGTGTCCCTATATATTAAGTAAGTTCATGACACAACTCTTTAGTTCTATTAAAGATCTTATATATATAATCTACTAATTAATACTATACAGGACGTTTGAGGATGATCTTCGAATGGAGAATCCATCATTTACTGATTCACAAATCAATAACAACATTGAGAAATTTTTCCCTGCTTGGTTACATTACCATGTTAGTATTACTACTTTTTAACGTCCCTAATAATATATTCGATTCATTCCGACCTTGGCATTTGTTATTGACCCTAATTTACCCCTTTCAGCTTGCCCACAATAACATTTTGGATGATCGCGTGAAATATCTTTCAATGGGTCCAAGTAAGGTGGTCAGTACTTGGTGAATGGGTACAAATTTCACACTTTGGAGTATGGATCTTCAAAGACAACAATGAACAGTGGAGTTACTGTGAAAGGGACAACGCCTGATAATGCGGAGAGTGATTATTATGGTCTGTTGATAGATATTATTGAGTTAAAATACCATAATGGAACTTTGAAGCACACAAGAGTTGTCCTTTTCAAGTATGAGTGGTTTGATTCTCACAATGATAAGGGATTAAAGGTTCATCCGAAATATTGCTTGATTGATATAAATGTGAAGAAAAAATACCCAAAGTATGACCTCTTTGTCTTAGCCGAGCTTGCACATCAAGCATATTACTTCAGGTATCCTGGTACTAAGAGAGAACGGGCAGCTTGGTCAGCTGTATGCAAAATCAGATCAAGGAACCAATTTGATAAGGAGTCAAACAATGATGATAATGATAAAGATGAAAAGTCGGCTTTTCAGTCTAATGAGATAAACGTGACATTGGTACAATCAAATGATCATGATGATGTCGTATTACATTGTCTTGAATCAAGTGAATGCATTGCTGTGGTTGAAGATGTAGAAGAAGAGCACAAGGACAATGCCCAAAATGATGATGAAGATCATGAAAATGACTCTGATAATGACATAGAATCTGAATACAATGAATTATTTGATTGAGATTTTGTACTTATAAATTCAATATTTTGTATGTCAATTGAATGCGAATTGTATGATTGATAATCGAAAAATATAATGAAAAATGGTTATAGTATCTCTTCATTCATAGAATATATTGTACATCTCTTTGTATCTTATAGTTTTCTTTGTAGCAATCATGGTTAGAGCTGGTAAATCGCAAGCAGATAAGACACGATCTGGCATGCCATCAACTTCGTCTTCCGCAGCCCGTGGTGAAGCTGATAGTGAGTCCCCTACTGCTGCAGGGTCGTCAGTTCGTTCCACCAGACTATCTGCCCCTTTGTGTGACATCAGAATGACTAACGATGATCGTCATGATAATACCACGCCCACGTCCAACGTCCAGCAAGAAACGGAACATCCAGAATCATCATCACATGCGGCTGGCACAACAAATTGGCAGGCTATGGGATTCGAGTCACTCAAGCAGTACGCCACATGGTTGGAGGATAGACATACTCACGTTCGATTATATAATAACGGGTGAAATTACAATTAAATTAAATGATAGAGCAATTACTTTGATTATTTGTTATTAGTTATTGAAGTTATAATAAGGTAATGCAAGTGACACTAACTTATATAATTGATATACTTGTTAACAGATTTGTACCTGCTTCGGTAGTAAGAGATTTTAATTCAATATTTGCAGGCAGATTCACAGAACCATGGATTACCTATAAAGAAATTCCGGACGATGTTAAAAATCGATGGTTTTGCTCTTTTGAGGTTTTTATAAACATTAATGTAGTCAATATCTATTATATTATACACTTGTACATTTATACGTGCGTATTCAATTAACATATGTTCGCATTTACCTATATTTGTCGTTGCAGAGAGATTATAAGTGGCACCCATGTAACAAGACACACATCAAGCATTACTTCCATTATAAGGCAACAGAGAGAATAAAAGACCAATCGGCTAAGGCTCGTAAATTTGACAAGTCTCCTAAGTAGATGACATTAGAGAATTGGGAGCAAATGCAAGCAAGATGGTGTGAACCAAAATGGATAGATAAATCAAATGCGGCCAAAAAAAATAGGGAGAAAAATCCATTGGTACACTACACGGGTGCCACCCTATTTCATGAGGTTATGAGAAGGATGGTATGTAACTTAAATTTAATAGCCGTTTAAATTTGTCTATCTTAATATTCTAGTTTTTGAATAATTGCTACTTATGAAGTTAATAACGTAGGCGGACACAATAAATACCCCTGTCTATAAAGCTGATGTTTTCAAGGTCACTCACAGTAAAGGGGAGGGTGATGGTATACAATTCTTTGATCCAAAGGCTGCTCAGACGATAGTAAGTATTTATACAGTGTATTACTTTTACTGTCGATTAATTTTGTTAAATTTATATAATTTTATGTTAAGTTTAAGTTGCTACTTTTAGTTTAAAAGGTTATAAAAATTGAATTTCATAAATCTCTTTTGTAATGTGTAGGTTGTTAGGCTTATGTATTTCATTATGAGAATTGTATCTATGTGATTATGTTGAAGTAGTTGTCACAGACGACATATCCTTTGGTTGTTTGTTGGAGGCCCAGGATTGTAAATTTGGCATATTTGTGATTGTATGTTGGTTGTTGTGGCTATATGAATTGTTATGCAGGTTATAATTTTGTGTTTGGGTCCATATTATAAACGTTATAATGCCGAAATTTCATCGCGTCCTGACTTGATTTTAGGTGAGATCGAGTTGAGGCGTGACATTGAGTGGTATAAGAATATTAAAAATTTATAAATGTTATTTTTGTAGTCACGTTATGAGGAGTTGCTCGAGCAACGTCAACTTGTGACGCAAGAAGACCCTACGGCGCTACCCGTTAATCATGATGAGATATTCTACCGAGCTGTTGGTGGAGCAAAAAAATGGCGTGTCTATGGACTTAGCTCGCAAGGAGTCCGCATTGGTAGGGAAACACCCCCTATTCCAACCATGAACACTAAAGTTGGACTCTCGGAACAAGAATTCAACAGGCGAGTCAATGAAGCAACAGAGTCTATGAGACAACAACTTTATGACCAAGGAAATGCACAACAAGAGACGCAGCGACAATTGAACGAAGCCATGCAACTCGTGAGGGAATTGCAGCAGGAGATTAATCGACTCAAACACCCACGACAGTAGTCCGATCAACATGATCAATGGTACATTTAGGATTTAGTCTTTTGGACAATTTTATAAACTAATTTTGAACAATATGTTAATATTTTTATGAATTTGAAAGATGCGTTATGTAAATATTATTTTGGATATTTAATTTTACGTTTTGTTGTGTAAATTTGTTGTATTTTTAAATTTTTACATCTCATACTATTTTTCATAATAATTCAGCCATATAAAATCAGCCACCGTTTTTCGACGAACAAATAACTAAGGAATTCGGTAACAGATTAGCCATCGATATGTGTCAACAAATGGCTACATATTGGCTACGGACAATTTTTGACAATGGCCTGTGGATTGGCTATTGCTTTGCTACGGACGTTAATAATTAATAATAAAATCAAAATTTTAATTAGCTACAAATGGGCTAGGGATTGGCTACGAAAATGTGGCTACCGATATTCTACGGATACCAATCCGTAGTCGTGGGCTACGGACGATTTTTGACCGAAACGGCTACTGATTTGCTACGGACATTAATAATTAATAAATTAAAAAAATTAGTTGTCTACAGATGAGCTACGGATTGGCTGCGGACAAGTGGCTACCGATATTCTACGGATACAAATCCATAGTAGTGGACTACGGACGATTTACGACCGAAACGATTACGAATTTGCTACGGACATTAATAATTAATAAATAATAAAAAAAATTAGTTGACTATGGACGAGCTACGACTATTTTGCTACGAAAGTTATAAAAAATAAATACAAATTAATTTTCGAAATTGGTTACGGATTGGCTAAGGAATATCAATTTGGCAACAAGTCTTTTTACTACGGACGTAATTCCGTAGCCTAGCGGTTGCCCGTCCCAATTTGGCTACTGCTAGGCTACGGATTTTGGTCATTGCCTCAACCGTTTTTTTCTTGTAGTGATAATGGTATAGCTTATTGGGAAGGTTGTCTAGTGGGTCAGTTCCTGGGGAAAGCTTCACCACTATTTTTGGTTAAATATATGGTATAAAATCAATGGAGAAATTGTGGTAAGGTTAAGGTTGTGACTATAGAGGAAGGTTTTTTCCTCTTTAGATTTGCTGATAAGGAGAAGAGCAGCTCTGTGTTGGGCCAACTGTGGCATGTGGGTAACATGTCACTCTTTCTTTGGAAATGGAAACCAAGGACGAAGTTGGAGGAGTTCAAGCTAGATAGGTTTCCAATTTGGGTTAAACTCAAGCACATCCCTACAGAATTATGGACTACTGAGGGGCTTGGGTTGCTTGCTAGCTATCTCGGTGACCCAATTCAGATGGACTCTATTACGGAATCCAAATCTCGATTAGGTTTTTCCAAAGTATGTGTTAAGGTTGAACTGGATAAAGACCTGCCAGAGACTATTCCAGTGAACTTGGGTCAGGGGTTTACTGCCAAGATAGAGGTTGTTTATACTCAGGTTCCAACAATTTGTAAAATATGTAAACGACTTGAGCTTGAGGATAAATGCCAGAATTCGAAAGAAATTTGGCAAGCTAAAGGAATGGCCAAGGAAAAGGAACCAGTTGTGCAAACTAAGGTGCGTGAGGCATCCCCTACTGAAGATTGGAACACTGTCAGTAAGAAACATAGTACT
The DNA here is from genome assembly GCA_037974665.1 of Ehretia macrophylla. Taxonomy (NCBI): domain Eukaryota; kingdom Viridiplantae; phylum Streptophyta; class Magnoliopsida; order Boraginales; family Ehretiaceae; genus Ehretia; species Ehretia macrophylla. The sequence continues at coordinate 37,194,913 of CM075780.1, read as the reverse complement.
CCTATGAGGAAGCCCCCTCAACCAAAAACTCTAGGCGGAAGTGTTGAAAAAGGTGAAACTAGTAAGACTAAAGCAGAACGAAACCATGTGGAGCCCTGCAATAATGAGTTATCTAACCAATTTGATGCTTTAGACCAGGAGGGGATTGATATTGATGAAACTATTGCTGATATCATGGGAAAAGCTAAACAAGGAGTTTCTCAGGTGAAGTTAGCCCCTGACAAACCACCTGATATCCATGGTTAATATTGTAGCTTGGAATATTAGGGGCCTTAATAAAACCCCTAAGCAACTTGATGTAAATAATTTTGCTCGTAAAAGAAATATAGATATACTGTGTCTCCTTGAAACCAAAATCAAAGAAATTAGGTCCAAGGAACTTATGCTCAAAAGATTTCGTAACTGGGACCTTATCCACAATTAAGAATGCTCCTTTAGAGGCAGAATTTGGGTCTTATGGAATAGGTAGGTTGTGAAGGTTGATAAAATTGCAGCTTCTGACCAAAGTATCATTTGCTCTATCAAAGTTCATTCCACAGGGAATATTTTCTTTAAGCGTATTGTGTATGGGAGTAATATTGTTGCTGAAAGAAGAAAACTTTGGGCGGATATCATTAAATGGAAAAATTTGGTGGCTGGAGCCTATTAGTGTATGCTTGGTGACTTTAATGAGATTCTCAAAGTGGAATATAGGCTTAATTGTGATCAGCTTCCCCCTGGTGCTGTTGAGTTTTAAGACTGCCTTTCTCTAGCTGAATTTACGAAGCACCCGATGGTAGGTCCCCTGTTCACTTGGAGTAATAAGAGCCCTGGAGATCAATTGAAGGCTAGCAGAATTGATAGAGCTTTTGGCAATGACCAGTGGCTTATTCATTTTAATTGCTCAGTGGTTGATCTTGAGGCCCCTAGTACCTCGGACCACTGTCCGGTTGTCATTAACACAGAGAATAAGTTTGAAAAGAGGGCTAAGCCTTTTAAATTCTATAATGCCTGGACACAACATGAGGAGTACGAGAACTTATTACGTGAAACTTGGAATCAGAATGTTGACGGCATCCGATGTTTAGAATTGTTCAAAAACAGAAGAAGTTGAAGCAGAAGCTCAAAAAGTTTAATCGGGATAATTTTCTAAACTTGCCAAAGGAAATTAATGAGGTAAAAACTGAAATTGAAGCTATCCAGAACAATATGCTTAATGGAAACTGCCTGTTGAGTAACCATGTCAGGGAGATCGAGCTGTGTGATAAATTGGAGGTTCTAATGAATAGGGAGGAAGATTGCTTGAAAACAGCGAGCTAAGATCAATTGGCTTAAGCATAGGGATCGTAATTCAGCTTATTTTCACAAGGTGATCAAAGGTAGAAACTCAAGAAATTCCATTAAAAGGCTCATGTCTATTGATGGCAAAAGGATTGAGTCAGGTGAGGAGATTGTGGAGGAGTTTCTAAATTTCTACAAGAACTTATTGGGGTCTAATGGCAGCAGGTAGAATGCGGTCACAATTAATAACATTAGAAGTTTTGTGAAGAAAAACATCTCAAATGAAGAATGTGATCTCCTTAAGGCACCAATTACTGATGATGAAATCCAAGCAGGGATGTTTTCAATTCACAGTGATAAGAGTCCTGGGCCCGATGGCTTCACCTTATATTTCTTTAAATTAGCTTGGAATATTGTCGGATAGGAAACTTGTGAAGCTATAAAGTCTGCTTTTAACTCGTGCAAGCTTCTTCCTTGCTAACAGACTTCGCAAGACTCTTCCTGGGATCATATCTCTCAATCATACTGCTTTTGTGGAAAGAAGAAGAATGACTGATAATATCTTAATTGTACAAGATATCATCCGAACTTATGGCAGGAAAGGTAAAGGGCAGCGATGTATATTAAATGTGGATATCAGAAAGGCCTATGACATTATCAGTTGGGATTTTATTTTGAAAACAATGACTGTTTTTGGCTATCCTGAAAAATTTGTCAAATGGGTTAAAATGTGCATTTCTTCCCCGAGATTCTCTATTGCTATAAATGGTCAGCTTGAGGGTTACTTTAAAAGCTCTAATGGGCTCCGACAAGGGGACCCTTTTTCGCCCTACTTGTTTGTGATTGGGATGGAAGTGCTTTCATAAATTCTTAATGTCAAAGCTGAGAGAAAGGATTTTACTTTCCACCCTAGATGTGCCAAGTTGGAACTATCTCATTTATGTTTTGCAGATGATCTCTTGATCTTCTTCAAAGGGATTCCAAGCTCAGCAAAGGCTATCAAGAAACGACTCAATTTATTGTCTCATATGTCAACTAGTCCAGAGAAAAGTGTTATTTATTTTGGAGGTTGCCCTGGCCCGCTCAAGTCCTTAATCTACCAAATCTTGGATGTCAAAGAAGGAAACCTGCCTATGAATTATTTGGGTATTCCTCTTATGACTGGTAGGATGAATGCTACGATCTGTAATGGTTTGTGTAATAAAATCCCTTGTAAGGTGCAAGATTGGACTACAAGGTGGCTATCGTATGCGGGTAGACTACAACTTGTAAAACATGTTTTGATTAGCATGTTCAATTTATGGGGCAATGTGTTTTTTCTTCCTAAAGGGGTTATCAAAATGGTACAAAAAAAGTTAGTAGCTTTCCTTTGGGGAAATAACCTGGTGGATTCTCATAAGGCCAAAGTGTATTGGATTGATATTTGCAAGCCTTGGGATGAAGAAGGACTGGGCATAAAGCCGCTTGAAGAATCTAACAAAGTGGCTATTTTAAAATAATTTTGGTACATGTACACTGACAGAAATTCAATATGGGGCATGTGGTCTTCAAGGGTTCTTCTCAAAGAGAATAGTGTGTGGAGTGTGGACATACCTGATGACTGCTCTTGGGTTTGGAGGAAACTCCTGAAATTGAGAGATAAAGCTAGTAAATACATTGAACATAGAGTCGGGAATGGAAATGATACTTATCTGTGGTGGGATAACTAGCACCCAAGGGGCAATCTTATTAGCTGGGTTGCAAAGGAACATATTATTGCTTCAAGACTTGGTAGCCAGAGTAAAGTTTGTGAAGTCATCTGAGATAACAATTGGCATTGGCCGAGAAATTTGCTGCACCTGGGAGTCGAAGTTTATGGGACCATATTTGATTTTAATGGCCCTGATGTTTGTCACTGGAAGATTGTAACAAGTGGTGACTTTGTTACTGCAACAACTTGGGAGGAAACTAGGCAAAGATTTGACAAGGTGGACTGGTTGGGATTACTTTGGAGAGGTGATTACATCCCAAAGCACAGTTTTTGTGCATGGCTTGCAATTAAAAATAGATTAACTAAGGATCGTATGCTTAGTTGGGGGATGCAAGTTAATAGTCTCTGTTTCCTTTGCCATATGATGATAGAAACTCGAGAAATTTTATTCTTTGAATGCCCCTTTAGTTTGGAGAAGACTTTTGAAAAAAGTAAGGATCAAATTTATATGTATCCAGTGGGATAGGGTGCTTATTGGATGTTGTCGATTGGAAAGAAGGACTCTGCAAGCTAAACTAGTGAAGTTGTGTTATGGTGCTGCCATTTACTACCTGTGAAATGAGAGAAATGCATGATTATTCAAGAGCAAGTTTGCTAATGAGGAGCAAATAACACAGAAAGTTGAAAGATATGTTCGCCTTAAGATGTTAACCAACACGAGGATTAGAAACAATAGATATAACAGGGAGCTTTATAATGAGTGTAATCTTAATGAGCTTATTTGTTGAGTTTCAGGGACCTTTGGTCTTTTGTAAGGAGATATACATGTAAATGGCTATGCCACTGTTTTTGTTCGTGGAATATATTTTTACTTGCCGATTGAGCAAAAAAGAAAATATTAATTTTGTACATGAAAAAGTTAGTGATGCCACAATTCGCTCTTGCAATATATTGGAACTAGTGATCAGCTTGCAAATATCTTTACCAAACTACTTTTCCGACCGCGATACAAGCTTTTACGTCTCAAGCTTCAGGTCGCTGTCCCTCCATCAACGTATGGGGGTGTTAAACGCCTCTTAGCTTTATGCTTTTTGAACTGTATATATTTTTGTTATTTGTTGTTATTTTGGACTCTTACATAAAGTCCTTTCAGAGCTAGACTCTTGTAAATGCTTGATAGATTAGCACATGTATATCTAGGGATGGAGCCAGAAATTGAATGTTTGGAAAGGGTGAATTTTTTTTTTTTTTACTACAATATTTTTTTAAGTTAATAGAAAAGATATTCAATTTTTATAGTTTTAATTTTTTTATAATTTTATTAAAAAAAATTAAGTTATGATTTTATATTACGTTGCTTTTAAAGATTTAATAAGTAAAATAATCAAAATTATATATATCTATCTCTCTAATAAAAATAAATAAATAAAACAAACAGTAAAAAGATTTTACCGACCAAAAATATATATTTACCGACCAAAAATAAAACATGCAGTAAGAAGTCTCGTCCTCCGCCCTATATCTCTTTTAACTTATCCTATTGTACTTCGGATTATAAATGAATGGAGAAGTACATAAGTTTTTACCGACCAAAAATATATATTTTTTCACAATACCCTTCTTGCCAGCCTGTCGATGATGTCATCGTTGCAACGTGTGTTAGTGTTCTTGAGTTAAGATTCTCTTGGTTGCATATTGTGACGTTTAAAATTCTACTTGTCGAGATTATTTATTAATACATCATATTAAAAGTTTGTGTCGTTTAATTATGAGATAACATGCTACAATTCTAGCTTCCAAGGCGCAGACAAAATCATATACGCTTAACAAGCAAATTTACCATTTGAACAAATTAAAAAATTAAAAAGCAATTTTACCGAGGCAGTTGCATGAAGGCATTTGTCTTTTATGTACATCACTTAGTCGTTGGACAAGATTCCAGTCATATTATTTAGTTTTTATTGATTTTCAGAAGAAAACCGCTGCATGTCATTCGAACTCAATTAAAATTCTTTTGGCCAGTGAATTCAGACCTTAAACCGTGATTTTTAAGCATATGATATTTGTAGTTGTGAGACAACTCTCTCTAAGAAACTCATCAAAATAGTCTTGTAACTTCAAAGGAAGGGGTGCCTCCTCACAAAGTAGTACTAAGAGCCAAGGTTGGTTCGAAGTGTCAGGGCCATAGAGGATCGATCACATAATATTCTCAACCGGGATGGATGGGGGAAGGATTTGCCCACTTAGTTTCTATGTCTTGCATGTGACAATATGATATTTGATATTCAGATACAAGATCGGTTCAAAGCATTTGTATCTCTGTCGAGGACATCAATTTCTAATGATCTCTCATACCGATGGATAATATGATAAGAAGGTAGTTTATAAGTTAGTCTTGTAAGTTATATCAATAATTCTAGTTATAAATTATTTTAAATCAGTAGATTTGAGGTCTAATCCGTATATTTGAGATCTAAGATAGTTGTTCTTTACTTTACAGCTCAATTCTCACTTGCGAGGCTTCACTGACTTCTTATGGAAGCAATGCATGCGAACACCTATTCAATGCATTCTTTTTGATCTTGTACCTTAGTATGCGGAACTACTTGGAAGTCGGAGGATCTTTAGTACTATACTCTACCCCGATCCAGACTATTTGGCTCATTCAGTAGAGGGGGAGAGTGACCGGACTTACTAGGAGCGGTTCTAGAGAGTTTTTGTTAGTAGGTGATGATACATATGCAGAACGCAATATCTTAAATAACTTTATTCCTGCTAAGTTACGAATATTCATTTTAAATTCTAAAATCAATATTATTTTACCTAATAGCTTATTTTATTAAGCAATTTAAAATATATATTAGTATTTCATTCATCCGAAAGTTAAGTTGACGTTGGACTTTTTTGATAGAATTCAGTTCTTAGGAATATACATATATGTATATATTTATACTATATATATATACACACATATATGTATATGTATATATATATATATATATATATATATATATATATATGTAGATTATCGATTTTAGTGACAATCTCAACAGAAATGGTAACTAGATTGAAAATGCTATCAAGTTAATAAAAGGAAAAATCAAATAAATAAAAATCAGCTAAAAACGAATTCAAATCAAAACTCGATGATTCTTTTTTCCCAAGTGTGTCCGATTGGTATCACTCGAATAAGACTTTTCTTTTATTTGTAGCGGCCATGTGGCATAATCCATCTTTTCCTTTATCTCGGGAATTCCTTCCCTCGCGTTTTCTTCTTTTCTGTCTTGGAGACGGGTTTTAGTATGGCTAGCAGTCATACGCTCAATAAGGTCTGATATTAATTACTTACTCAAATAGTAAGGTCAATTTGGAAGGATGGACTTGAAGAAAATGGAAAGCTTTGAAGGAAATTGCATACCTAAACCACACAGAAGAATCAAGACCTCTATCATCAGCAAAAATAGCTTGAAAAATATCAGCCAAAGAAGAATGAAGGAGATTCGTTAGAGGAAGGGGCCTATGTTTGTTCGCATTATAAAAAAATTATGCTTAGATCTGCCTATGGGGCTAAGAGTTTTAGCCTGTTACGCGGCACAAATCATCAAATTCTACTTCATCTCCTCAATTTTAATATTCTACTCATCGTAACAATTAATCTTTTAGGGTAATTGAACGCCTACGAAAGGAATGGAATTTAAAACTTGTCCTAAAACTTGGGTTGTCGACCACTATCAGTAAGAGCCTCTCCTAATCACCTGAAACATACTTGAAAGAGCCCGATAAAAACTCTTTATGCTTATCAAGTAATTTATCGGGGCAGCTGCATGAAGCATTTGTTAAGATAATTGATGTTCCATCTTAAAATTAATTGACGCAGAACGGAAGCGAAACACTAGATTCGTTCTACCAATATTACAACACTAGAATGCTAAAGAGGAAGTATACAATACTAGTTTTGCATTGATAGAAGTATGCCTAATGGGCTTAGAGAGCTATTTATTTATAGGAGTTCTTATGTTTTAAAATTTGCTAAACTTTCTATGTGGGATAAAACAAATTAAATAGTACTATTTATAACAAAACAGTACTATTCACAATAAAAGAAATAAATGAAGGTTTATTTGTTCTTTTTCTTGGGTTTGATTTTGTCAATATTTTTCATCAACTCATTTGGAGCTTGTTCCTCATCACTAATTAGTGCCAAGCATGGAAGATTGAACAAGCGTGGACCTAATTTTTAGATTGGTCATACTTGAAAGATTGAATAGATAGGTCGCATGCGGATGAACATGACTGGACTAAGGGCCCACCTCTAATATCATATTAAGATAATTGAGTTTCTATCTTAAAATCAATTGGTGTCAAGTGGAGTAGTACAAGATCTTATAAGATGATCTTAAAATTTTTGATTTTTTTATGTAAAATAAGTGTACATTCTAACGGCTTTCAGCATTTGTCTCCGGGGACTGACCAAAACTTAAAAAGATTTGTCGTGGAACTTTGTCCAATGCAGTGAGGAAAAGTGTTAAAAACTTTTTCCTCGAGATTATATAAAATAAGATCAGAGGAGATTCGTAAGTAGTGCAGAATACCTACTACAACAAAAAAACACAAAGAAAACTCTTAAAGTTTGCCTGGAAATCTGTCATTGTTGGTCGGTTGTTTCACACGTCTCTACCATGTTGTCCTTAAAATTGACGACTCAATATAAGCATCAAAAACTGCGTCAAGTTATTCAAGGCAAACGTCGCTCCATTACGTATTACGTACTTGTGTGTATCTTCTTGCTCTTACGGTTCATCTTTTCGGGGTTAAAATATTCGCGGGGTCATCTTTTTGAGGTAATATTTGCGATTGTGCCTATTATATTTTGTCGTAAATGGATATAATGCACAAATCATTTTTCCCAGACGAACAAAATCAGCTTCGTTGTGCTTATTTTTCTTCCAAACCGCTGATCCACTTAGTTCTTATAATGCTCAAAATTCAAATCTATGCACTGTCACAAAATCGAGCCTCAAAAGATCCTCCCTATTCGAGTTTCTATGTTACATATGTAACAAGATTGCTTTATTTCCAACTGCAGCTCTATTTTGACAGAGAATAGCTACTTCAATGGAAGCTGATCTACCACAAATGGTTAAAATGGATGATGACTGATTGATAACAACTAGAGAATTTCGTCATAATGTCGTTTCTAGAAACACTTATCGTGAACATGAAGCAACTACTTCAGCCTATTCTCCTCCTCCAGATCCACATGTCCTCAGCGGACACGTTTATAATGATGAATCAACTACTGAACCGAGTGAGCCTACTATTGTAATATCTGGAAACTTTTTTCCTGAAGAGTTAAGTACTGCACGAATCCAGGAAGATCCTGGAAACCCTATCTTTGCTGGTTCCATGAGCGTCTATGGTGGAAGTTAGTCAAACAAGATCCAGTAGACGGCAAACCAAAAACAAGGAAAGATCAAATATATATATATATATATATATATATATATATATATACACACACACATTTGTTATTATAAGAATGCATGTGTTGTATTAACACAGTCATTCCATTGCGAGTCTGTTAATGGTATCGGCATGGCTCGACGAGTAATCCCGGTAAATGTTCTTCACATAATCCCAATGTCTGCGGTGCATCCGGAGAAGTTGATGATGGTGTCTTTGCGTTTGGTTAATTTTTCTTAAACATCTCTTTCTTTAATTCCTGTATTTGACTATAAATTATTTCCGTGTATTGATCATTACTTGAGATTGTGTTATTGAGCTTTAGATGATGTTAATGGATAGATAAACGAACAAGGTCATTAATGATGAATTTGATCTAGGGCACATTGCTTGAATTATCCTTCCAAAAGAAACATAAAATCAACAGAAACTGAGTTTAAGGTTTTTACTATTACAATGTATGGAGTCTGCCGCAAGGTAGCTGTGCTGCATCTGTAGAGTAATTGTAATTATTTGTTTTTCTTTTACAATTCAAATTTATCATATTGTTATTGTTATTAATATTATTATTGTTATTTGGTTGTTATAGTAGTAGAGAAAAAGCTTGGCATGCATCATTTGCTATTATTGTTAGTTTTCTATTATTGTTAGCTTTCTAGTTGATCTAATTGCTATTATACTATAGATTTAAGTATAATTAACTTAGATGTTACACTTATTAGTCTAAAATTTTTAGCTCGAGTTGTTACTTAGATCCGTAAAACTCATCCACTCATTTATGTTTCACACCAATTAATTTGAGACGTCATAAATACTTCTTATTCAGGACTTGATATCTTTGTCAGGGTCACTGTTCTAATCTACACCCAGACAAATCAAAGGGTTGCATGACTATAAAAGTGGCTTGTATTGGTTCAAGATATACCTCTCATCACTTTCCTAGAGAGCACTTTGCCTTACGACACTCAGTTCACACTTTCATTTGGTACCTGCTCTGATACCGTTATGTCACGCCCTAATCCCAAATCTCCAAGCATGTATAAACCAAATGGTGCTAGATTATAGAAATGTCTCATATTAGTTCAAGAGGAGGCTCTCACCGCTTTGCTTATGAGCACTTTGTCTCGCACAGTACCAAGTTCACACACTTTCATTCGACACACACTCTAATTAATACTATTCGATCATGTTCCAAGCCCACAAAGAGGCTAGTATTATACGCTTAAGAATAATGATCTTGAACCTCTTATTCATTAGTTAAAATAGTAAACTCAAGTTATTATATAGACCCATAACACTCACTTATAACTACTCTCACTTTATGTGAGACATGAGAATCACAACATGTCTATTTAAGTAGTCGATTTGTTACTCTTCCTATATATCTTGCTGTCTTCTAATTTGTTTTTTGACATACACCCATGATATAAATTTTTTTTTTCTAATTACGTAACCCTCTTTGTCCCAGTGAACTACACATGGAAACACAATCACGTAGTTTAAAGCCAAAGTGACTATGCTATGACCATAGATTGTTTATGAAATTCTTTAAAAATATTCTCCGAGTATTTTTCTTTGTTGAAACAACCAACGTCAACATTCCCTAGACAAGATATCTTGTATACTTTTAAATGAATGTAATTCTCTCACTTTTTGAATTGTTTTAAGATAATGTTTGGATTTCTTCATGCTAATTAAGATGGTAAGGATTCATGATTTGGCGAGATGATGTAAGGGATACAGGAGAGGTAGCCTTTCCATGTATATACTAGTGCAACTCAATTATACGTACTGTTATTCACAATACTCCCTGAGAACTGGAACATACCTGTCATAAACTCCAGATTTATGTCTAGACCTTTCTTGAATCATTGTATTGAGAAGTACTTGAAGATTCATAGGTTTTATCCTTAAAACAAACCAGTACTAGGAGGAGTAGTTCAAAATCTCTTATAAAGTATTCTTAGAGTTTATGAATTCTCTATATGGAATAAGTATATATTGTAACACCGTACCCCTTCTCACATGTAAGATGGGTCAAATGTGGTTGGATATGATTGATTCAAAACCCAACTCTAATTTCATATTAAGAATCATTAAATTACACCTAAAACCAATTGGTATTTGGAGTAGCCCTGAAATCGATAAACAGTGCATGCATAGTCTATCTTTTTTATTAAAGGTGCCACACATAAACTTTCAGGAGTGTGTGTGTGTGTGTTTTCATGCGTGTTTGAGGAGTGTGTGTTGTGTGTGTGTGTGTGTTTATTTAGGTATGCCCCTAAGACCAAAAAAGAAAAGACTTTCGGGAGTGTTTACCAATCTTTATTTCAAGTGTCTCAGAAGAATAAGAAATAGTGTATTAATCTGGTTATATGCAAATTAGATATGTGGTCTAAGATTAATCTGAGTTAATCGTCAATCAAATTGTTCTTGTCTTCAGCCAATGGAAGCTTGTTGAAAATTGTTTATTGATCATATATAAGCTTCGTGAACAATCAGGTAGGGTTTTAGGAAGCTTATCTAGGGTTTACACATGGTTTCTTGGCTTCCTTAGGGTTTCCAGCTAACTCAAGCATTACGGCTCTTTATATTAATTCCCCAGATGGTGACAAAGATTTGTTACCATCAACAAACACGCACACTTACAATTCTTGGCTGGATCTTCTAACCATAGTTTTTCTTTACCTGATCCATTTTCTTCATTTTCTTAATTAAGTAAAACCAATCCAAATCGAAATAGAGTATATTCCTTTTAGTATCATAAAACTCCACACACACACGTGCGATGCTTGGCTGGGTTCATATTTTTAAAGGCTTTCCAATCAATGAGGATTTGTCAGAAATAAATAAATAAATAAATAATATGAATAGGTAGTTGAGGCTAAGATATTCAAACAAGTAGCATTTGAGGAATATATTAATTATACAAAAACCAGCTTCATCCACATGCGTCTATAATCTTTTCTTATACTCAAGTTATTAAGATACTTGGATACAATAAGATCCCCCTAATCGAAGGCCAGCCAATTTTCATTTTTTGTTTCATTTTACGTCTATTAAGGAACACAACGATCTTCCATGGTCGCAGATAAAATTTATTTTTGATTGTTAGGTAGAAACTATGATAAAATCGACATTTTTAGATTTCCTAGGTGATTTTTCGGGGTCCAAGAAATCGAAATATATTGCCAAAACCGGGGTTGTCATAGACTTCTCCTACAGTCGACTGAGCCTATCTTTATTTTTTTTCTTAAATAGCCTTTTTTTCTTCTTTGCTTTTCACACATTTCCCATGACAGGAATCTTCAATCCATTTTCTTGTCTTAAAACTAATATTTTATTACTTTAAGGACCAATTTGATGCAACTATGAAAGTCTAGGGATTGAAATTGGTTTACATGAGAGCTTTAGGAAGCAAATCGAGAATCTTACAAAATTGTTTTCACAATCTTCCAGAAATACTAAGTCAACTTTCTATACAAAGACTATTCATCTGTTTCTTCTCCGCACATGTTAAGGTAAAAACAGGATGAACTGCTTCTTGAAATCTGTTAATTGAAAATCTGCAAAAGGAACAACATGGCTTAATCTCGGGAATAATTTTGACACTCAAATCAATTATCAATTGACTGGAAAAGGGTTTTATAGGGTAGAATGAGTTATTTTTACCGTTGACGCATGTGTTATTTATATGAAATGACTTCCTTATTTTCCCAAACTAAATAATTTTCCATTCGTGACTTGCGCGCCAAGGATTTGTTTCCTTCCTAAATATAACTTTTCTTACTATGGAGCTTTTTCCGATGGTACCCTCTCTGGGGATCTCGGGATACCCCACTGACATATAAGGCAAGTCAAGCGTGCCCAGCCTTAAGTCTATGAAGTGTGAGCTCAAGTTCGGGCGTGTATCCCTAACCTAAATTATTGGCCTTGTACGCGGTTCATGTAGATTGAGAAGTCACTCTGCTATACTCAGCGAGTCTTCCTATGGATGGTCTTTCTTAGATAATTTTCAATGTGTGACTTGTGTGTGTTTGTATGTGTATTTATATTTATATATATAACTAAAGGCTATAAAATTGAGAAAGAGAATGAGGTGTGGGATACCTAATTGTGGTAGTTTTATCCAAAAATGAATTTATTTGAAGTGACAAATCTAACAAGTCATATGTAGGGCGCGTATGAGAAAACTCGGTTAAAATAGACAATTTTTTTTTACCGAATGGAGGTATTGTGCTTAGCTACAAAGCAAACATGGGGATTTTCAGTGCATTGCAGAATCACAAGAGTGGTTTTTGCACTTTTGATAAATCACATGGAGTGATGCGTCATTTACTCCAAATTAAACTACCATTTTTCTCTAAATAAATAAACGAATCAAGCTTGAACTTTAATTACCTATATTTATTTTAGGGTGGGTGAAATGCATTATAGCCTCATAATACTCTCATGCTTTTCAACAAAATTTGCACACAAGTCCCAGACTTAACATTTACCATGAAAAAAGATAAAATGACAAGAACCCTTCATTTAATATAAGCAACACTCTCTTGTTCTTTCCATAATATGTTAGGTACCTTTCTTTGTACCGAAATAATCTTATAAGATCTTGGCCTTCATTGAAAATACACAACAATCCCCTATACTTGTCATCATAAGCTAGTTACCCCTTATCATAAATGTTTGTTACTTGTTTTTCTGTCTAGCTAAAATGATTTCATTAACTCTTATTGTTTTCTAAAATGTTGCCTACAACCTCCTATTGCCATGTTCGCATATACCGATGGTCCAGAGATACAAAATTAATGCGAGACATAAGTGTCGTTATCTTGGATAGACCAAATAATATTACGCGCAATATTTTAGAAATCATGACATTATTACAATACCACACAAAGGTATTTAGATAGCGATTGGTACACTGGAATGGATTTGGGCAATAATAGAATGAGCCAATGAATGAAATGAAACTGGGAATGGAATGAACTTGAAAATGAGAATGACATGTTTGATATGCTCTAGGAATTAAGACTAGTAATGTGAATGACTTGTATAATACGACAGGATTGTCATTTTATTATTATAGTATTAAAAATAAGAATAAATATAAACATAACCATAAATAATATAAACATAAATAATAATAATAATAATAATAATAATAATAATAATAATAACAAAACAAAAATAAATAAATAATAATAATAATAATAATAATAATAATAATAATAATAATAATTATGATTATTATTTTAATTAATAACAAAATAAAAATAAAAATAATAATAACAATAACAACAACAACAATTATTATTATTATTATTATTATTATTATTTTTATTTTTATTATTATTATTATTATTATATTGGTATTATTATTATTTTATTTTTGTTTTTATTTTTATCATTATTATTTTACTTTATTATTATTAGTAGTATTTTTTATTATTATTATTTTAATCACTATTATTATTTTTTATTTTTTATTTTTATTTTTATTTCTTATATTATTATTATCATTTTTATTTTTATTTTTATAATAATAATAATAATTATTATTATTATTGTAAAATAAATTATTTATAAAAGTTATGTTATATAGGGGTATGGTAGTTAAGTTTATTTTCAAACACATGGGAGTGGGCTATTCCCATGTATTTGGTCTGGAATGGTTATTCTCATGTATGTGAGAATAGTATTCCCTTGGGAATGAGATTTCCAAGTCTATTCCCTCATACCAAACATAAGAATTAAAATAGAATTGAGAATGTCATTCTATTCCCAACTCATTCCCACATACCAATTACTGTTTTAAATTATTCAACAAACCAAAGAAGGGAAATGGTGCATTTTTACCCATTTATTTTGGGATTACCAATGGAAGCATAAGGAGAGATTGGTTTATGTTATTAGGTAGCGATTAGTATATTGGAATGGATTTGGACATGAATGGAATGAACCAGTAAATGAAATGAAACTGGAAATGGAATGAACTTGGGAATGCGAATGACATGTTTAGTATGCTCTATGAATTAAGAGTAGTAATGTGAATTACTTGTATAATATGACAGGATTGTCCTTTTATTATTATAGTATTAAAAATCAGAATAAATATAAACATAACCATAAACAATATAAACAAAAATAATAATAATAATAATAAAAATAATAATAATAATAATAACAAATAATAATAATAATAATAACAAATAATAATAATTATTATTATTATTTTTATTAATAAAAAAATAAAAATAAATAATAATAATAATAACAACAACAACAACAACAACAACAACAACAATTATTATTATTATTATTATTATTATTATTATTATTATTATTATTATTATTATTATTATTATCATTATTATTATTATCATTATTATTATTATTATTATCATTATTATATTGGTATTATTATTTTTTTTTATTTTTTTTATTTTTATCATTATTATTTTACTTTATTATTGTTAGTAGTATTTTTTATTATTATTATTTTAATCACTATTATTATTTTTTATTTTTATTTTTTTTATTTTATTTTTTATTATTTTTATCATTTTTTTTTTTTTATAATAATAATAATTATTATTATTTTCATAATAATATTATTATATTTTTTATTATTTTTATTTAGCACTATTATTATTTTTTATTTTTGTTTTTATTATTATTTTCTTAAATTTTTTATTTTTATTTTCATAATAATAATAATTATTATTTTTATATTTTTTAATTATTATTATTATTATTATTGTAAAATAAATTATTTATAAAAGTTATGTTATATAGGGATATAGTAGTCAAATTTATTCTCAAACACATGGGAATGAGCTATTCCCATGTATTTGGTCTGGAATGGTTATTCATATGTATGTGAAAATAGTATTCCCTTGAGAATGAGATTCCCAAGTCCATTCCCTCATACCAAACATGGGAATTAAAGTAAAATTGAGAATGTCATTTCATTCCCAACTCATTCTCATATACCAATCACTGCCTTAGTTAATCATGGATTTTGTAACACCCCTTGAATTTTGTTTTGGGCAAACAATTATACTGACTTATCTAATACAGGCTTAGTACGGGATAAGGTACGATTTGTTAGAATCTTGTTTGGACTAAGTTATTTTGGCAAGAAAGAATAAAATTTGGTCACAATGAAACTTTCCTAGTTGAAAGTTTAACCTTTACTATAGGTATTTAATATCTCTTTGTCTTAGAATAGGGAAAACCCCTGAAGTTTCTGGCAATCTCCATGCAAAGAAGAGAGAAGAATTCCTACAAAAAGCAATAGTCACGCGAGTTAATTTTTTTTCCTCCAAAGGAGGCTAATTAACGCCAAAGATTAGATATTAACAACTTTCAGGATAGACTCGCCCAACCTATCTTTCTCCACGAGTACAAGTAGTTGATGAGGAAGCTCTGTCAATGAGTGACATCCCAAGCTCTGGTAGAGCCATAATTAGCAAGCCAATTTACACACTTGTTCGCTTCACAAAAGATAGAATAAAGTCTGTAGTGTTCATGGCGTGAGAGAATAACTCTACAGTCCTTTAAGAGAGGCGTAAGAGGACTGTTACGGACCTCAGGACTTGTGATTAACTAAACCACAACTTGAGAATCTGACTCAATGTAAAGATAATATATCCCATGCTTTCTGCTCTTCTTAAACCTTCCCAAAGTGTTGTAAGTTTCGCGATGTTGTTGGTAGTGATGCCAAGGTTTATAGACAAACCATCAATCCATGCACCGTTCTCATCCCGGAATAAATGTCTAGCTCCCACAAGGCCTGGGTTTCCTTAAGCACAACCATCGATATTGAGCTTAATCCCATGAGGGGCCTATTCCAATGAATCTGTACTTCCTGTCTCGAGAGAAGGGTAGTACTCGAATTGGTTAACTTTGAATCCTTGAGTTGTCAGTGTTTGGTTATTTTAACCTAATGTGGGTTTATAAATAATTAATAATTATATTTGAGCTTCTATTCTAATTGGGAAAATTAAGTGATCCATTGTGATTGATCCCAATAAGACATCTTATTTGATATGGACTCTATGATGTGTGTTATCCAATAGCAACCTAGTTAAGGATTAATAAGATTCTGATTAGGTTGTCTATATAAAAAATGGTCTTGGTCCCCAAGGTTAATCATGTTCTTTTCTCTGTTTCTCAATTCCTCATCCTTGAGTGACATTCAGCAAGAGAGATTGATTAGTCTGTGGAAGACCTCGCCCTAATTTTCTCTACAATGTGGCTTCGTCTTCATATAACTAACATTATGGATTCAGGTATATCGTTCTCAATATTTTGTTTATGCAATTTTGATATTATAAATGAAAATTATGGAGTTAATTGAATATATCTAATTATATTCTAACAAGTGGTATCAGAGACACCTCCGTGTTAGATTATTAGGATTAATTATGTGATTTTGGTGTTTATATGAATTATACACATAATTTTTTTTGTTAAATCCATATGGTTTTAGGATTTGATTTAGAATTATGTGTAGAGTTTAATTTTCATTAATCTTGATCATATGTCTGAGTAAATTTTGAGAATGGTTTTGATTCTTAAATTTGTGATCTTTAAGAATTTATGTATAATATGCATGTTAATTCTTGATTTTCATGATTGTTAGGTTAGAAAGTTCTTAATTCATGATACAATTGAAGTTTTAATTTTCTCTATTTAGGTTTGATTCTTGTAGAATTGCATAAGAAAATTTAGGAATATCAATTATGATATTTGGATATGCGTATTGTGGATTAAGAAGTCATGAAATTTCGTTTAAAGAAGTATTTGTGCATGGTATACATGATTAGGGCATCTAAATTTTTGAAAAAATAAGGGTCGAGTCGGATGAGCAAACCGGTCCAGTGAGGCAATTTGGAGAGCCGATCGAGTTGGCTCGACCGACTTATGCAGTGGCCATAAGGTGCAAGCCGGACGAGTAAGTTAGTTGAGTGACTCAACTGACTTAACTCGTCCGACATGAATAATGTGCATATACGGAAAAATTGTTTTTAAATTTTTTGCACATGTGTCTTTTATCTTGAAATAGATTGATTGAAGTTTAACGTTGCCAAAGTAACCTCTTTTGTGTAGATTAGTTTATTTTGAGATAATAAAATGTGTGTATTTGTTATTTATGCGATCAATGATCAGCTTAAAGGAAGGTCATTGATTGGCCAAATAGCAAACACACTTGCGAAAATAAATGTGTGATGATTATGAAATTTCTATGTGGACAACACGTCAGCCCAAAGGAAGACTATTGTTTGACCGGATTGTTATCAACATTTGATTTCTGCATGGAGAATAACACTTACAAGTTAATGATCGGCCCAAAGGAAGGTCATTAATGTTGTGCTAGGCATCTTATTAAATGGACCCACCACTACAGTTGTATGAAAATTTATGTATTGCATTTACATGTTTGTTTTGTTTTTAACTTGTATTTATGTCTTGACATGAATATTAATTAGTAAGCTTACGTTATTTGTTTGTTCTCTATTTTGTTAGTTACATCTATTGATGCTAATATCACTGCCAACATTAATTCAATTCTTGTGCTTAACGGCACAAACTTTAACAGTTGGAAAGAGAACATTCTGTTAGTTTTTGGCTGCATGGATTTAGACTATGCATTAAGGAAAGAACAACCCGTTCCTCTTACAGATGCAAGTTCCACTGAGGATAAAGGGAATTTCGAGAAGTGGGATCGTTCTAATCGCCTTAGTCTAATGATGTTAAAGCATAACGTTCCAGAAGCATTCTGGGGCGGTATGTCCGATGAAGTAACTGCTAAGGATTTCCTTTCAGAAATCAAGAAAACGTTCGCTAAGAACGAAAAGGCTGAGACAAGTAAGCTTTTAGCTGACCTTGTCCAGATGAGGTATAAAGGAAAAGGAAACATAAGGGAGTACATTATGGAGATGTCTAACATCACTTCAAAACTTAAGGCATTAAAGTTAGAGCTATCTGATGACTTGCTCATGCATTTGGTACTCATATCCCTTCCTGCACACTATGGACAGTTTATAGTGAGTTATAATACTCAAAAGGATAAATGGACTCTAAATGAGCTCATTCCCCACTGTGTGCAAAAAGAGGATAGATTGAAGCGAGACAAGACTATTGAAAGTGCTTATGTGCCAACTATCTCGATGAATAACAAGCGAAAAAGGAATAAAGATAAAGATGTTGCAGTGGGAACATCACAACCCAAAAATCAACAAAAGAGTCAGAATTAGGAATTTACTTGCTACTTTTGTAAGAAACCTGTGAAGAATGATTGTTCCCAGTACGCCGCATGGCATGTAAAGAAAGGTACATTTTTCACTTTGCTTTGTTCTGAAGTTAATTTAACTTATGTACCTAGTAATACTTGGTAGATAGATTCAGGTATTACTACTCACACAAGTATGTCTATGCAGGGTTGCCTGTGATGCTGAAAGATTCATTTATGTGTGTGTTACCTAGCATGAATGGTGTTGCTGAGAGACGAAACAGGACTCTTAAGGATATGGTATGAAGTATGATTAGTCATTTTTCTTTACCAGAATCACTCTGGTGAGAGGCACTAAAGACTGCAGCATATAAACTGAATAGAGTACCTAGTAAAACGGTAGCTAAAACCCCTTATGAACTATGGTCAGGCAAGAAGCCTAGCATAAAGCACTTACACATTTGGGGTTGTCCAGTTGAGGTAAGACCTTATAGGCCACATGAAAAGAAACTAAACTCAAGAACAATTAGCTGCTATTTTGTTTGGTACGCTGAACGGTCGAGTGGTTTTAAGTTTTATGATCCCTCAACTAAGTCCTCTTTCGAGACGGAAAACGCGAGATTTCTCAAGGATGTTGAGTTTGAGGGGGGAGATAAGGTTATGAATGTTGTCTTTGAGGATGAATCTATTTCTCTTTCAAACATTGTTATTGACAATAATCAGCCTACTGACATTGTCCAAGATAACAATGAGGATTTCCCTGTGGACCTCCCCACTCAAAACCAGGATATTGCTCTAGAAGAGTAAACCCAACAACCTTAAGAAGAAGTGCCACTTAGGTGAACTAGAAAAAGAAGAAGTGCAATTTCTAGTGATTACATTGTGTTTCTTCAAGAACATGAGTTTGACATAGGGATAATATGAAGGAAAACAATATAGGCTACATGATTCATATTCAAAAATTTCTATGAACATAGCGGAAACAATCATGCAAGATCTTAAGCGATTAAACATGAATAGTTAATTCAAATAACATAAAGAAGATAGTTTAATTCTAAATCATAATGAAGTTTACTTACCTCTTCGCGTATAACGAAAAATTGAAAACTTCACCATCTCCAAGAAGATCTACACGCCTAGAATATGGCTTCTGCTCCTCAATTCTTGATATTCCCTTCTATGACCAAAATCTACTAAAACAAGTTCTAGTTGTAGGATTAAAACTAAATTAAAGAAAAACTAGAATTGAGTTTCTTCAAAATATGAAGCTTACTCAAGAAAAAGAGAAGAGAGATCTCAGAAGAGATGGTACAATTTTTCAGAGTTAGGAAAGCGGTCTATTTATAGGACAAGATTTCACGCCCAAACCCGGTCCTTCAGAAACCAAGCCCGGTTGCGATGACACACGGACATTGTAACGCTTGTGAAATTAACATCCAACGCAACAAAGAATACATGACATACATTCTCAAAAGCTCGCATTATTCATATACAACATCACTTCACTCTCTTACGAAAAATCACTAAACTTGCATTCATACATTTGTTTGGGCAAAAGTAGACAACACTTTATTATCCAACGCATAATAGAATATAATCAAACACTAGTTGTGATCACGATCCAACGTGACCAACCATATATGTATAACCAAAACAACAAGACTTAAAAGAAGTTAACTAACAAGTATTTGGTACATAAGCTTCAAAACTACTAAAGCCAATAAAACATAGTTTTCAACGTTAAAAATAACCACTACTCATGATAAATATGATCAAGCTCATTATTGCCTTCCTCACACACATAATCTATGTCGTGAACTCATGTAACATGCATTAAAGAGGTGTGAGCTAAACAGGCTCAATGAGAGAGGAATAAAAGGAAGTTTGAAAACTTTCACTCAAAAACCTTTTGAACACATTGGTAACAACATATCACATAGCAACCACATAATCACATACGCTTAACAACTTTGAAACATTCACACTAAACAACACATCAAGAAGTTATAGCATTACACATTCATTAAAGCCGATACCTTATAACACCACCATGAACTCTAAACTTCTCTCGCCAGCGTGTGTACTCATGATGCACACGATCCTACGACCAATCTCACCATGTCCTTCACCGACCACATGAGAGAATGAACTAGTACATAGTAGTCATACAATTTTCGGCAAGCCCTCTGCCTCCCAGCACGACACGACACTACCATAACTGACTAGGGTTACAACCCGACTCCTCACATTACATCGCATAACATATTCATTACCCAACAACACATCCATTACTCATCAACATATTTATTACTCGAAAACATAATCAAGCATTCATATTATATAGAGAGATCAACAACATAGGTTACCTAATCTTAAACAAACACTTTAACAATAATTAGAGCAACATATCAATAACCAACAACAATTGAACACATTTAATAATGAAATGAATAATTAAACAACTCATAGCATATGTATAGGAACTCTCACGAACATCCGATCGAAACCACGCAACCAGAACATCAAAAACCCTTTATGGCTGTCTTGTAGTCTTGTTGAACAAGACCGGTAATACTACCACGGTCGTGTACCCTATCTTGACAAACAAGATCGGTAACACTTCCTTAAGAAAGCACCCTCTTCTGGCGGTCGTGTTGAACAAGATCGGTAACACAACCATCAGAGAGCATAACAATAATACGGTCATGTACCCGGTCATGTTGATATTTCTCGACAACACATTTGCACTTTGATTTCAAGGCTAGATACATGCTTTTGGGCTCCTATTCCCATGCTAACACATATAAACACTTGTAAAAGACCATATTTACCTTTCAATACAAAACATAACTCCATAGAAATATTCTCTAAACATTTACATAGTACATATTGTTGGCCTGAAAGTTTATACTCTTTATTTTGATAATAACAAAACATCTTAATTGTGTTTTAGAATTTGAATATTGGGTAAGATATTCAATCCATCAACACAAAATTGTCAAGCAAGCCCACTCCAACATGAAGTCATTCAATTGGTTATATTTTATGAGGAATCAAGTTATGAAGACCCGAAGAAATAAAGTAGTTGACTCGCCGTAAAAATGGGAGTTACAAGGAAGGAGAAGTGGTGACATAAGGGGTACCGGCTATTAAAATGTTGTTTGTCTAAATATGACTTGTGTAGCTCATGATCTCTCCAAAAGGTTTTTCATAAAATTTTTATTTGAAAAATATTTTCAAAAAGTCATTACAAACTCATTTTTGAAAAATAAGACTTTTTGGAATTCAAACTCTTGTGATATAAAAATCATTCTATATCTCTTTTAAAGAGTTTTTGAAATGTTTTGGGATGTTAAAAATGCTTGAAAAGACTTTTTTAAGTGTCCTCAAAAGTGCCCAAATACTTTATTATTTAACAAATTATTTTGGGGCTCAAAAAGACCACTTTTCAGCAATTTAAGCATCCAGGCGTTACTAGCTTCATCCGGTCAACCAGATAAAGGCCACAACGCCCGACAGAGAGCTCTGGTCTGGGCATTACCTACCCCATCCGGTCGACCGGATGAAGGGCTCAACGACCGGATGGCTTAACGGGAAAAATCTGGGAATTTTGCATTATATCCGTTTTGTGTCTAACTTTTTCCTCTTTTTAAGCCATGTTCTCTCATCATCTCAAACACCCCTCCAAACCTTAATCTTCAGATTTCTAAGCTAATTCAAAGAGCTTTTCATATCACTTTCATTGAGAAATCCTGAGCTATCTTTTTCATATCCTTGAGCATTCAAAGTTTTTTCAATTGTAATATCAAACTCAAATAGGAGTTACAATTGTCATTAATACACAATCTTTGTAATATACTCTTTCACATAGATTGAGAGAATCATTGTGAGAAGAAGTATTGTAATCCTTTGTGGACTCAAAGGAAGAGAGGATAGTAAGTTAAAGCTTCACCTACACTTGAAGGAACTTGTGTAACTCTTGTGGATTCAAGAGTAATTGTAGTTGGTTTTTTGCTTCACCAACATTTGAAGAAGCATCATAGTGAAGAGTTGTTAAATCTTAAGGGAAGGGAAGACCTTAGGTGGTAGACTAGGCCTTCGGGAGTGCGAACCACTTGAAAATCATTGTGTTTGATTTCTCTTACTTTACTCTCTTTATTTTCAAGTTATTTACCTTCGTGTGGATATTGCTCATACTAAGTATTTGATAAATGTTGTGTTATCTATTTGGGATTTATTTCTAAAGTTCTAATTACTTATCTAGTGTTATATACCTAAGTGCTCACCAAGTGTTTGATAAATTGCCTACAAGAACTTCTAGAGTATTATCATCTTTCACTATATATTATTTTTGAATCAAGAATTTTTAAATTGTTTAAACTTGCCAAACAACCTAATTCACCCCCCTCTTAGGTTATCTAGGACTAACAAGTGGTATCAAAGCTAGTACTCTATATATAGCTTAACATCTAGTAGAGGATCCCTATGGCAAGCTCATCAATGTCTAATATAGTTGAAGGACAATCTTCCTCTAGACCACCATTGTTTAATGGAAGAAACTATTCTTTTTGGAAAACTAGGATGAGAATCTATATTCTAGCAAATGACATAAGAGTTTGGAATGTGATTAAAAAATGGACCAATCAATCCTACTTTAACTAAAAAGGAAGGAGAACAAAGTATCACTATCCCTAAACCGGAAAAAGACTATAATGATGATGATTTTAAAATGTGTGGAAGAAACTATAAAGTTATGAATATGTTATATCTTGCTTTAGATTCAAATGATTTCAACAAAATTTCCGGATGTAAAAGTGCTAAAGAAATTTGGGATCAATTAGAAGTCACATATGAGGGAACTAACCAAGTTAAAGAAACTAGAATAAACATGATTGTTCATAAATATGAAATGTTCAAAATGTCTTTTGATGAAAATATTGAACAAATGTTTTCTAGATTCACCGATATTGTCAATGCTCTAAAATCTCTTGGAAAAGAATATTCTAATGAAGAATTGGTAGGAAAAGTTCTCTGAAGCTTAACCGAGCCATAGGAAGCTAAAGTAACAGCTATTGAGGAAGCTAGAGACCTCAAAACTCTCACTCTTAGTGAACTTATGGGATCTCTTATGAGCCATGAGTTGAAAAAGAAGGATCGAGAAGAAAAAAAAAGAAATAACAAAAAGTTACTTGCACTTCTTGCATCAAAGGCTTACTCAAGCGATGAGGAGGAAGAAAACAAAGAAGATGATGATGAAATAGCTCTTCTTACAAGGAACTTTAAGAAATTTCTCAAATTTAAAAAGGTAAGCAAAGCTCCTTACAGTAAGTTTATGAACAAAGGAAGAAACAAACCAAAAGAAGAAGGAAGGTGTTTCAATTGTGACAAGACGGGTCACATAAAAACAAATTGTCCAAAGCCAATCAAAACCAAGGGAGGAAAAGCTTTGAAAGCAACATATATTGATGACGATGCATCAACCGGTGAAGAAAGCGAAAATGAAGAAGTTGAAAACATCCTTTGTCTTATGACAAAAGATGATGATGAGGTATGTTCTTCTTTTAATTCCGAATATTACACCTCTAGCTCATTAATTGAAAATGGATGCTCTTTTGAAGAATTACAAAATAAATTTTCAAAAATGCATGATAGTTTTGAAATTGCAATTATCAAGATACATGAACTTCAAAAGGAAAATAATACCTTAAAAGAAGAAAATAAGTTGCTTAAAAAAGATCGAAATTTTGCTCATGAAAAGGCACTTAAAATTCATTTCGAAAATAATAATCTTCAAACAAAAATTGAAAAGCTTGAAAAAAGAAAATCAAGGATTAAATGGATGCCTAGCAAGATTTACAAAAGGAAAAGAAAATCTTGATAAAATGCTTGGCTCACAAAAAATGGCTTTTGATAAAAGTAGATTAGGATATGAACCTTCTTCAAAACAAAAATCTCTAAAAAGTTATTTTGTAAAAGCATCATCTTCTACAAATGAAGCATCAACATCTAAAGGATTTAAAAAAACATCCACCTATTGTGAAAAACAAGGTCCCTTCACATCACATTGTAAATTTCGAAATCTGATAGGTAGAGACTCTAAAATTCCTTTTTGGCTTAAACCAAAATGGATTATTAAATGTGTTAAAAGTCAATACTAACAATATAGGACCCAATAGAACTTGGGGACCTAAATTTTGTTTTTGTATATAGGTTACCCTAAGAATGAAGTATGAAGGAAATTGGGTCATTGATAGTGGATGTTCAAGACATATGACCGGTGATCCATCTCTTTTCTATGAGCCTATCAAAAATTACAAAGGTTTTGTGAGTTTTGGAAATAATGAAAAATGTAAAATTATTGGTAAAGGTAGCATTAGAAATAAAAATAATATATCTATTCAGGATATGCTACTTGTGAAAAGATTGCAACATAATTTGCTTAGTGTAAGTCAACTATGTGATAATGATTATCTAGTAGAATTTAAATCATCATGTTGCACCATTTTTGACAAAATGAAAAATATGTTGTTTATTGCAAATAGACATGAAAATGTCTATGTCATTGACTTTGAAAGTATATCATGCCAAAATATTGATTGTTTAATCACAACAAAATGAAAGTTCTTGGTTATGGCATAGAAGATTAGGACATATTAGCATGGATCTACTTGATAAACTTTCTCGAAAGGATCTTGTAAGAGGCCTTCCTAAGACCAAGTTTGAAAAAGATCATTTATATGATGCATGTCAATTCGGAAAACAACATAAAGCATCTTTCAAAACCATTAGTCATGTGACTACATCAAAAGCTTTACAAAAATTTCATATGGACCTTTTTGGACCAATGGATGTAATAAGTCTAGGAGGATTTAGATATATTTTTGTTATTATTGATGATTATACTAGATACACATGGGTAATGTTTCTTGCTTTCAAAAGTGATGCTTTCAATAATTTGCAAAATTCTATAAAAGAGTGCAAAATGAGAAAGGATACTACATTTCATGCATTCATAGTGATCAAGGCACGAAATTCATAAATGCATCTTTTGTGGAATTATGTGAACAAAATGGCATTGAGCATAACTTTTCGGCTCCTAAAACTCCTCAACAAAATGGGGTTATTGAAAGGAAAAACCGAACTCTACAAGAAATGGCAAGAACAATGTTGAAAGAAAATAATTTGCCTACATACTTTTGGGGAGAAGTTGTTAATACGGCTTTCTATGTTCTAAATAGAGTTTTAATTAGACCTTCTCTCAAGAAAACTCCATATGAACTATGGAAATGACGTACTCCAAATATCTCACATTTTAAAGTTTTTGGATGTAAATGCTTCATCTTAAATAATAAATATCATCTTGGTAAGTTTGACTCAAAATCCGACGAAGGTTTTTTTATTGGTTATTCTTCTAAAAGCAAGGCTCATCGAGTTTACAATAAAAGAACCTCCGTAATTGAGGAATCTATGAATATTAATTTTGATGAAACTAACCCCTTTATGTCAAGAAAAGATGAAGATAATGATGTAAACTTTCAACAAGTTGAAGAACAAGGTCAACCTATTCCGTCAAATGAAGAAGGCAATACATCCACAAGCAATCAAATTGATACTCCAATAGAGGAAGAACAACCAACTTCGAATGATCAAATCATATCAACAAATCAAGATTTTCCAAAATGTTAGAAATTTGTCAAAAATCATCCAAATGATCAAATCCTTGGGGATCCATCACAAGGTGTAAGAACTCGTTTCAATCTAAATACTTTTTGTGAACATGTTGCTTTTATATCTCAAATTGAACCTAAGAATATAAAAGAAGCATTATTGGATAATGATTGGATTATTGTTATGCAAGAAGAGCTTAATCAATTTGAAAGAAATCAAGTTTGGACCTTAGTTGAAAGACCTAGTAATTACCCGATTATTGGTACAAAATGAGTTTTCCAAAACAAACTAGATAAATCCGGTAATATAACTAGAAACAAGGCTAGATTGGTTGCTCAAGGGTATAATCAAGAAGAAGGAATAGACTATGAAGAAACCTTTGCACCAGTAGCTCGACTTGAATCCATTCGAATGTTGTTAGCATTTGCATGTTTTATGAACTTCAAACTTTATCAAATGGATGTCAATAGTGCTTTCTTAAATGGTTATCTTCAAGAAGAAGTTTATGTTGAACAACCACCCGGTTTTAAAAATACAAATTTATCAAGTCATATATTCAAACTTCAAAAAGCTCTTTATGGACTTAAACAAGCACCTAGGGCATGGTATGATAGATTAAGTAATTATCTACTTGATAACGGCTTTTCTAGAGGTAAACTAGACTCTACATTATTTGTAAAAAGAAAAGCTAAAAATATCTTGCTCGTTCAAATATATGTTGATGATATTATCTTTGGTGCTACTAACGAATCTCTTTGCAAGTATTTTTCTGAATGTATGCATAAAGAATTTGAAATGAGCATGATGGGAGAATTAAATTTCTTCCTTGGACTTCAAATCAAACAAACAAAAGAAGGAATCTTCATAAATCAAGCCAAGTACATTAAGGAACTCATCAAAAAGTTTGGGCTTGAAATCGCAAAAGAAATGAGCACTCCTATGGGAACGTCAATCAAGCTTGACAAAGATGAAAAAGGTAAATCAGTTGATGAAAAATAATATCGAGGTATGATCGGAAGTCTTCTCTATTTAACTGCCTCTAGACCTGATATTATGTTTTTTGTGTGCTTATGTGCTCATTTCCAATCTTCTCCTAGGGAATCACACTTAAATGCTGTAAAAAGGATTATTAGATACCTTAAAGGCACTATTGATTTAGGACTTCTTTACCCTAAAGGCACATATTTTGAACTTTTAGGATATTCTGATGCTGATTATGCGGATTGTAAAATTGATAAAAAAAAATACTAGTGGTAGTTGTCAATTTCTAAGATATGCTTTAGTCTCATTGTCTAGCAAGAAATAACACAGTGTAGCTCTCTTAACGGTTGAAGCCGAATATGTAGCTATGGGTAGTTGCGTTGCACAAATTCTTTGGATGAAACAAACTTTGCTTGACTTTGGTTTAGAATATGATCGTGTGCCGATCAAATGTGATAATACAAGTGTCATAAGTCTATCAAAGAATTGATCGCGTCATTTTGCGCTCAAAAATAGTAAGGTTAAATGATTGAAAATATTGCTTACCTTGAATTACCTCTAGCTGTGGCGAGTAGAGGGTCGATCCACGGAGATTGGGTTATCAAGTTAAGTTAAGTCCTTAATTTAGAATTGTTTGACTATCTCCCATCACGGATAAATTTGATTAAGTCCAAAAGTCCAAAAGTACGGAAGTACGGAAAATTAAGTCCAAGAAATGTCCATAAAATGTCCAAAGATACGGTAGTAACAAGTTCCAAACGTGAATTAATCAAAAGTACTAAATTAAAGAATCACAACACTCAACACTAAAAATTCAAAGGGTTAATGATTCAGGGTGGTTACAGCTCGGTATACGCAAGTACAAAGTTATTGATTCAGATTAAAAGTTAAGTCCTTCAGAAATAGGGCTACAAGCTCCTATTACTGAAATGAGCCTTTAATTACATAAGTAATAAGATTAATTAATTAACAAGACTGGATGTATTGGTACAACCTAACGATTTCCAATCTCTCAATTAATCTTTCACTTATATAACCTGGAGGTTTCGGTACAACTAGACTAGAATCTATCCGAGGTAGTCTCGTATTGCCACTGGTTTACAAAACCGGACGTATATGTACTTTCAATTAAATATAACATAACTATAAGTATACGTATAATTAATCAAAGAATACTTAGAAATAGAAATACGAGACTTTAATAAATCTAAATCACAACATATGTACAAGAGTAACCTCACACGTACCACCCCAAATCTCGAGTCTAGTGTGTCATAATAAACTATAAAGTACAAGAAATCATAACGAAAACTAAAATAAATGAATACTTATTGTGTTGAACGGATTTCGGTATACCGGTATGATTTCGGTGTGATGATGGCTCACTAGACCATCCCTTTAAGATTAAAACTTTGCACACAACTCAGAATAATAACTAAAGCATTCAAACACAAGAGCAAAATCTAAGCTAAGAAGAGAAAATGGTACAAGAAAAATGAAATGAGGAATGGAGTATTTATAGATAAATTTTGGCACTATTCATAAGTACTATTCAAACTATGATATCATCAATGTGTCAGCGTGATGTCATTTTCCTAGGTCATCATTATCTCAGCGTGATGTCATTCGCCTAGGTCATCATTATGTCAGCGTGATGTCATTCGCCTAGGTCATTATTGTGTCAGCGTGATGTCAGCGAAGATACTATTCACACATTGACTTTACTATTCATCAATGCAATATGCATGATTTAATGGGTTAAAGTTACTAAAAATATGGATTTATCAAACTCCTCAAACCCATTCTTTGCTTGTCCTCAAGTAAAGGCATCAATTACTTCATATATTCATAAATATTAAATCTAAGCAATCAATGTATTCATACAGTTAAATTTTATAAAATTGTAAGATTAACAGTGAATTTGTCTTCCAAACAATTCCACTCCAAGAAATCGTTTTGTATCTAGAAGAAATGAAACCAACTTAATTACAAAAAATCCTTTGAGCCTTTTTAAGCACTTGTAACTCAATTAAGAAGTAAAAAAATTAATCACGCAAAATTTGTAAAATTGAAAATATTTTCTATGAATAGTCATGAAATGTTAAAACTCAACTACCTTCCAAATCATGTAGTACTCCCTTAGATTTTTTTCTATATTTTTTTCTTTTTTTTCTTTTTTCTTTTTATGAAATAGATGACTCGAATGTTAGATGTTGGTTGATTCAACGACTTCATTGAAATATTGGCTTTTCTTCGGTTGAATTGTGTTTGGTAAAATAAGGCTTGTCTGACAAGATTTGTATTGATAGCTTTTTCATAACAAAAATGCTCAAAAATGGTTAGAAGAAAGCATTTGTTATGGATTTCTTTGCTGTCTCTTTTTGTTGAATCAACATTTTTGATATTTGAATGATGTTGAGCGAGTCATCTACACATTTTTTTTTCAAAGGAGTATACCAATCTAGAAAAATAAGTCAAATTTTAATAAAACACAACATCTCACATTGAAAACATCTCAATCTACTCTTTATTTGATAATTAATCAAAGACTTCTAATTAAATCATGTAACGCTGTTGGGATGTAACAATAGTTAACAAGGTTTCAAAAAAAATCTAAATACAAACTCAACTCTTAGCGGCTAATCATTTTTCCATTCCAAATTCACAGTTAATTCAAATATTTTATCACAATCTAACCATATTTCAACAATTAACCACTCAATTTTAATTATTATGAATAAGTGAAGTAAATTTTTTTTTTTTTTTTGGTATCAGGTTGGTATCAACTTTTTTTTTCCTCCTCAAACTCAAACCTTACATTGTCCTCAATGAAAGAAAACTATGTAATGCAAAGTAAAAAGAAAGACACAACTTGATAAACAACCCAAGCAATGTTCCTCAAAAACTTTCTGAAAGAAGAATTGTCAAACAAAATTTCAAACACCAACATTAGCCGTGAGTTTAAATAAAAACTAAAATATAAAAAAAAATGATGAAATAACTAAAATAACATAAAAAAAACACGCCACTGAATTACGATGGTGGCGGCGACTGAGGACCTGAGCCTGAACCTCTCATTGAAGCAAGTTCAGCTCGTAATGCAGTAAACTCTTCCCTCTGTGACTGCTTAAATTCAGCAAATTCAGCTTTTAGTTCACCTATGTCTCCCAATCCTGCAGCAAGGTTAGTATTCATGGCTTGCAGTTCTCTATACATTTTTTCTATTAATGATTCTTCATATTGATCACCCTGTTGTTGGGAAGAAATAGCGCCTTTAGCAAATTGAGTAGAAGGTCGTGGATCATTTAATGCTAAGGGCATTTTTTGAACAGTGCGCTCCAAATGTTTAAAACTCTTCGAGAACTCTGATTCACCATATGAAATAATAGGGAGATCCATGTATGGCTCATCAGGTGCAAAAGAAAAATCAAACTGTTGAAGCAAAGAAATTATCAGTCGAGGAACCTCCTCATGTGGTCTATAAGACTCATCATGTTATCCCCAATAACAACTCCAACATCAAAAAGAGCACCTTGATAAATCCAATATAAAACTTGTAAAATAACTCCCGTCCTTTCATAATCATGACCATAAGGGCAAAAGTTCTTTTTAACAATGATATATGTTAACCACATGTCCCTTGGAAGGGAAGATCTCCTTACACCCACACAGTGTGGCAGAACCGGACCCCCACACAAATTTGTAGCAATGTCTAAATCAGTAGATGTAGTAGGGAAATTCATATTTTCATCATAAAAATAATCATGCCACACAGTATAGTCATGATATCAGCAGTAGTAAATTGAAATTCAAAACTATCAATTGATGCAGTAAATTTTTCATTATCGTACGAAAGATGCTCATAAAAAGGGCGAATGAGATGAGAAAAAATAGGAACATCATCAAAAGGTGGGTGCAAAAAACAATCAAGAAAATACCCCTCAAAAAATTCAAAAGCATATTGCCCACCTTCGGAGGCTCTCAACGCATCCAAAAAATTAGTTTTGGCCTCAATTTGAGCATTGTCAAGTCTTGTAGTCAATGATAATTTCTGCCTTTTGGGAGCCATCATCTTAATAATAAACAAAAAAAACTAAATCAGAAAAGTCACAAAACAAAATTATATATATTGTTTTTTTTTTAATTTACATAAATACTATTTATTCAAACAACACCAAATAATAACCGCAAAATCATCCTTAACACACAACATTATAAATCATCTGGTTAAATTCTATAACATGTAAATAATTTGTAAATCTTATATGTAGGGCAACAAAAATAATTGACATAAATGAATCTACATAAATTTGATTTTTTTTTTGTTTGTTTTTTTTTTATTATTTAATTTTTGAATTTTTTTTTCATAATTAAATTTAAAGGAATTCTAACGGAAAATTTAAAATTAAAATCTAACCAAATTTTATATACATACACATATACATACACATATACATATGTATATATATACGTATATACATCTGGAAAAAAAATCATACCAAAACAAAAATTAAGAGCTATAGAATAACAATAAACTGAAAGTAAGCAGTAAGAATCATCCTAAAGCCTTCAAATATGCATATATACATACGTAAATAAATATGTAAAAATAGATCTAATACTTGAAATAAACTGAAAATAAGAAAGAAAGCATAAAAACTAACCTCTTAATGTAAATCTGGAGAAAACTTGGCGTGGGGAAAGGTTTTGTTGAGGTTTGTAGGTGATTTCTGTGGGTGGGGGGGTGTGTTTTTTTAGGTTTCAAGGCTGCTGCAATCGGGGCTTATGTTATAAGCCTCGACTGTGGTTGGGCGCTCGAGCGCCTACAAGGCGCTTAAGCGCCCTACTGCGTTCTTTCAGTGAATTTTTTTATTTTTATTTTTTTTAATAGCAATAAATACGTATATAGCAGACTAACATATATATATACATAAATTTATATACATTATTTAACATAAATATCTTAATATAAAAATACATAAATAGTACATGATTAACTTCAATCATTCCTAATATACCTACGATCCCACTTGACTAGGAGATAAATAAAAAAAAATGTAAAGGATGAAAATGCTTGCAAAATAGTACACAACCATGGTAAATTGGTCAGGCGTGAGAGTTCCGAACATCATTGTGTTGAATGCAGCTAAATAGAGAAATGAAAGAAAAAATTTGGAGAGAGAGAGAGAGAGGAGGCGGCAGTGGAGAGAAAGGAAAATGAGAAGAAGAAGAAAGAAATAGGGCTTTAAACCCGTCAGTTAGGTCATACCGCGCTCGAGCGCCCTTTAAGTGCGTTCGAGCGTGATTTTTCCCGTTTCTGCCTTAAATGCTTTGCAAATTCACAAAGTAGGAAGATATAATCTTCCTCAAACCTATTTCCTACAATAGTTTTTTTTTTTTTAAATAAAATAAAATTGGTACATGAAAAAAATAAATACACGAATTTTAAACCATTTAAATATCCTAAAACAAGTGTAAGAATATACAAATGACCACCGACCAATAGTCATCCATCAAGATTCAAACCTTAAATATGCTTCCAAAAGGAACAGTTGGATCCAGATTTAATTTAAGAAAATTTGAGTTTAGACTAAATTTAGAGTTCATCAACTTAACGAAGAGTTGTCCGCCAGTTTGGAAGGCAACACAGGAAGCCTGGGAAAAACAAAAATAGGATCCCAACCCTATTTCAGTTTCATACCTATGTAGCAAAGTAAACCATATCCGAACACCAAGTGAATGACATTAAAATATGGAAAGTAAATCTACCCGCCATAGCGTAAGAACTGACCGAAGCAGAGGTGATGAATCATGTATCACTTACCCCTCAGAATGGTATAAGTTATCTTTCTCTCAAATACCATGAGAGCCATTATTTCTATAACGATGAAAAAAGACCTCCTAACGTTGAAGTTAACGCCAATTTAAAGCTAATTGGTAACCAAACGACAACATCTAGGATAAACCTTGGAATGTTACCGCCACGAGATCCTAGATTACCCAGAGATCACTTGGTTTCATGTGAGGCACACACCCTAGTACAAACAATACCCTGTTTTATCCTCAGACAGTCACTACCGAATGTTGCCACTGTGTACCGATCCTCCCACCTATTTAGGATAAGTGCGTCACATAAATTGTCAGAGTTTTTCCTTCTAACCGGGAATGGGCACTGGAACCATTTAATGTCAGCCAGCAAGACATGCACACACAGTTAAGTGCCATAGTTTAACGCCTTCGGGTAAATTTTTTTTTTTTTAAATAATATATTAAAATCAAGGGACTAGCTCTTCCAGAGGTTTCTGTGTTCACGCCATCTAGTACTTTCCTTTGGCACTCACATGGGGCCACAACCAGTTCCACAAGGTCAAGAGCAAGACAGTGGGGTTTTACGTTACAAACAATACCGTCTAATAAATGCTCTCACTCCTAACTACCTTATCAAGTAATGCCCAAACAAACCCTAAACTACATTAAGCTGGTAGAGTGGCAAGTACTGTTAGATAGAGTTGCACTGGTCAGACAATCGCACACAGAAAACGTACAGTGACCACTAGTATCATGACAATTATACCTTTATGAGTGTTTCTCAGGGTTAAGACGCAAACTACTTTAAGCTGGAGAAAGACTCATTTGGTACTAATAAAAATAACAAAAAAGAATAAAAATAAAATTAAAAATCCTAGGTTGCCTCCTAGGAGCGCTAAGTTTAACGTCTTCAGCCAGACATAATTACTTTGAAATTGCTACTCTGCAGGGATTGGATTCTTAAGTTCAATTGACTCTTCACCCCAATTCTTTAACTGGATCGCTGGTTTTAGCCTTTGTCCATTTACAAACATAGTTTTCCCATTTGTTTTATCTTTTATCTTGACAACCCTGGACGAAAAAACTTGTTCAACCTTAAATGATCCATCCCACCTAGACCTCAATTTTCCTGGAAACAATCGTAACTTAGAATTAAATAACCACACATCTTCTCCAGGAATAAATGACTTACGAATAATCATTTATCATGCGTTCTCTTCATTTTCTCACTGTAAATCTTGACATTCTCGTATGCCTCTAAACACATTTCTTCAAGTTCATTTAGATGGAATAACCTGTTTTTACCAGCTTTCTGCAAGTCAAAATTTACAGTTCTAATTACCCAATAAGCCTTATGTTGTAACTCAACGGGTAAATGATATGTTTTTTCCATAAACTAAACGAAAAGGTGACATTCCTATGGGAGTTTTATATGCAGTTATATATGCCCAAAGTATATCATTCAATCAAGTGGACTAATCCTTCCTATCAGGTCTAACTGTCTTTTCAAGGATTGATTTAATTTCCCTATTAGAAACCTCAACCTGTCCACTAGTTTGTAGGTGATATGGAGTTGCAGCCTTATGAATGACTGAGTATTTCTTCAACAATTTTTCAAAAGTTCGGTGAATGAAATGACTTCCACCGTCACTAATGATGGCTCGTGGAATTCAAAACCGACAGAAAATGTTTTCTTTTATAAATTTCATCACAATAGTGTGATCATTAGTCCTTGTTGCAATTGCTTCAATCCATTTAGACACATAATCAACACCAACCAAAATGTATTGAAAACCAAAGGAGATGGGGAAAGGACCCACGAAATCAATACCCCAAATATCAAAAAGTTCACAAACCACGATGGGATTTAAGGGCATCATATCCCTTTTTCCCATGTTACCTGTCTTTTGGAATCTTTCACATGCCTTGCAAAACTCATGAGTATCCTTGATTAATGTGGGCCAATAAAACCCACTTTGCAGAACTTTGATAGTTGTACGTCATCCTCCAAAGTGTCCCCCACATTCCTGCGAATGACAAAATGACATGATACTTAGCTGTTCAGACTCGGGTACACATCTATGAATAATTTGATCAGAACAAATACGGAACAGATGAGGATCCTCCCAGAAATAATTCTTTACAATTGAGAAAAATCGATCTTTCTCAGCCTTGTTCCACTCCTTGGGTATTTTACCAACTGCAAGATAATTCACAATATGAGCATACCAAGGAAGTTTAGGAGTAGAAATTAACAGTAACTGTTCATCAGGAAATGTATCTCTCAAGGGTAACTCATTTTCTGTTTCTTGAGTTACAATCCTTGACAAATGATCAGCAACAACATTTTATTGACATTTCTTATCCTTGATTGTTAAATCAAATTCTTGAATTAATAACAACCATCGAATAAGCCTAGGTTTAACATCTTTCTTTTCTAACAGGTATCTTAATGCCGAGTGGTCAGAATAAATGATTAGTTTTGACCCTAACACATAAGACCGAAAGTTTTCTACTACAAAAACTACAGTAAACAATTCTTTCTCTGTGGTGGTATAGTTTTTCTGGGCATCATCTAAAGTTCAGCTGGCGTAATAGATCACACAAGGAACTCGATCCTTGCATTGACCTAATACAGCTTCTATGGCATAATCTGAAGCATCACACATAATTTCAAAAGAAATAGGGTAATTTGGTGGTTGAATCACTGGAGCAGTGGAAAGTGCATTTTTCAGTGTTTCAAAAGTAGTAACACATTTTTCATCAAATTGGAATGGAGTATCCTGTGCCAACAAATTTGATAAAGATCTAGCAATTTTACTAAAATCCTTTATAAATCGTCGCTAGAAACCAGCATGTCCAAGGAACGATCTCACCTGTTTAACAGTTGTTGGAGGGGGCAAATCAGAAATAATATCAACTTTAGCTTTATCAACCCGAACTCCTTCCTTGGATATAATGTGTCCGAGAACAATTCCCTCTTGAACCATGAAATGACTTTTCTCCCAACTAAGTATGAGATTAGATTCCAGACATATTTTCAACACCAAAAAAAGATTATTCAAACAAGTGTCAAATGAAGAGCCAAAGATAGAAAAATCAACAAATTCATCCATTATATCAGTGAAAATAGACATCATGCAATGTTGAAAAATGGTTGGTGCATTACAAAGGCCAAAAGGCATTCTTCTATAAGCAAACGTGCCTAAAGGACATGTAAAAGTTGTCTTTTCCTGATCTTTAGGGTCCACAGGGATCTGATTGTATCCCGAGTACTCGTCAAGAAAACAGTAATAACCTTATCCTGCCAACCTATCCAAAATTTGATCAATGAATGGTAAAGGAAAATGATCATTTCTTGTTACAGCATTGAGTTTCCTATAATCAATACACACACGTCATCCAGTTGTGGTGCGGGTAGGTACCAATTCACCTTTATCATTTGTCATCACAGTGATTCCTGATTTCTTAGGTACAACCTGTATAGGACTAACCCATTTACTATCCGAAATAAGATAAATGATACATGCATCTAACAACTTCACTATTTCCTTCTTTACAACTTCTCTCATGTTCGGGTTCAGCTTACGTTGCATCCCTCTAGATGTCTTGGCTCCATCTTCCAAATTAATCTTATGCTTGCAAAAAGAGGGATTTATTCCTTTAAGGTCTGCAACAGTCCAGCCTAACGCTTCCTTATTCTTAGACAACACATCTACAAGTTTAGCTTCCTATTCCAAAGAAAGGTTAGAAGCAATAATAGCTGGAAGTGTTTGATCTGCCCCTAAAAAAACATACTTGAGATGACTAGGAAGTTGCTTCAGTTCCAACTCATGAGGAGATTGTATAGAAGGAAGCATGGGTTTTTTAGAAAGAGTCAAGGATGGTTCTATTGCACAAACTTGAAGTTTTTCATCAAATCTTAAATTGCTTTCTAAAAATTCATCAGATTCCTCCTCAAACCTACTCATTACTACTTGATCATCATTCAAAGTATTCTCCAAAAAATCTTTTTGCATAAGACTAAGAAAAGACTCTTCAATTAATGGATCAATCTTATCAAGAATAAAACATTCAAGACCATCATCTCCATCTGCAAACCTAGCAGCATTAGCAACATTCAGCTTTACCTTAATATCTCCAAATGTAAACTCCAATTCTCCAGTTGCATAGTGAATTTTTGCATTAGCTGTTGCTAAAAATGGTCTCCCTAATATAACTGGAGTTTGAAACTTTTGAATTTCTCCTGGTTCCATATCTAGCACAACAAAATCCACAGGAAAATAAAATTCATCAACCTTTATCAACACATCTTGAATCATGTCCCTAGGAATTCTAAGCGATCTATCAGCTAGTTGAAGGGTGACAGGAGTAGGTTTTAATTCTCCTATATCTAACTACTCAAAAAGATTAAAGGGGAGAAAATTCACACTAGCTCCTAAATCAACAAGGGCACAATCTACACAATGATTACCAATATAACAAGGAATTGTAAATGCACCTGGATCTTTCAATTTTGGTGGAACATGAGAAGTAAGAATGCTGCTTACCTTTTCAGTCAATCTTACTTTGTTTGATATCAAAGCTGAATTCCTTCTTTTCTGAGTGCATAAATCCTTAAGAAACTTTGCATAAGCATGAATTTGCCTGATGATTTCTAACAGAGGTAAATTGATTTTAACTTGCTTAAAGGTTTCAAGCATTTCTTCCCTTTTTGAATCTTTATTAGGTGGATTACCTAATGCCTGTGGAAAGGGTGCCTTGGGACTCAGTGCCAATGGAATATTTTCATGTGAAATGAAAGTTTTAGGTTCATTTGCAGTTTCTTTTGATGAATCAACAGTAACTTGAGACTTAGCTTTTTGTTTTACAAGTCTTGCATTTTTGTAAGCTTCGACACTTACCTTGTTATCAACTTTCTTACCACTTCGCAATGTAGTGACAGCTTGAAGATCCTCCACTATTTGAATTGTAGATGCTACATGGGCCTTACCTTTTGGGTTTCCATCTGGTTGAGCAGGGAGTGTTCCTTCTTCCCTTTTCTGAATTGTGTTAGCTAATTGCCCGATTTGTCTTTCCAAGTTGGCAATTGCCTTTGTATGTGTACTTACTAGTTGCATAGTTGGTTCCCAACTGTGAAGCTTTTTCAAAACCTGTTCTTCAAAAGTAGTCCCATAAGCATTGGAACCTGAATTAGAGCTCGTAGGTACCTGTCCTTGTGGAACTGAATGAAATCCTGGAAGATAGCTTCTTGGTCTTTGTTGTTGAACATCTTCCCGATTCTGATCCCACCAAAAATTTGGATGAACTCGTGTACCTGGATTATAAGTGTTAGAGAATGGATCATAATTACGGGGATATCTATAAGCAGCACAAGCTTGCTCTGAAATTGAATTGGGATTTGATGCAAGAACACCCTCACCTGAATCAACTACATGCAATGATTCTTTCATTTTGAACATTTTTTCCAATGCAAGAGTTAGATTTTCAATCTTTGATGTCAAAGAATTGTAATAATTTGATCCTACACTTTCTCTATTTTCTCTAGATGAAGTTGCACGCTTTCGTGAATTGTTGCTCAGTTTTATGAACAATTATGTGGCTTCTTCTGGGGATTTTTCAAGAAGTGAACCATTACAAGCTGAATCGAGCAAACTTTGATTATGCTCATTTAACCCTTGATAGAAATTCTGAGCTAATGGCCAATCTGGAATACTGTGGTGTGGACATTCATAAGTTAAGGTTTCAAATCTGTCCCAACTTTCATGAAGTGCCTCTCCAGGTAACTGAGAAAAATTATTTAATTGATTCCTACATTTATTGGTTTTTTAAGAAGAGTAAAATCTTTCAAGAAATTCTATTTGTAATTGATCCCAAGAAGTAATAGAACCAGATCGTAATCTATAAAGCCAATTTTGTGCTTGACCCATTAAAGAGTAAGGAAACAATCTCAATTTAACAACCTCTTCTGAGGCAGTTCTAGTATTGATCAATCTGCATGTATGAACAAAAGTATTAATGTGATCATACAGGTTTTCATTAAAAAGACCGTGGAACAACGGAAGCATTGAAATCATGTGAGACCTTTATTTTAAAACCATCATCAGTTTCAGGTAAGGCGATAGATCGTAGAGGAACATAATCTTGTGGTGTGAAAAAATCTTTTATGCTCCTCCTTACATTTCCTACTTCTCTACCTTCAACTTGATCCTGATTTTGGTTTTGATTCGGATGTTGATCAGCCATGATTAGAAAAGTTTATGCTTTGATTCCGGATTTAAATGTTTTCTCAATTTCTGAATCCAAGACAAAGATGGATAGCTTTAAAGATCTCCGACCATGCATACAAAACTAAAACTCAAAAAAAACAAAATAATAATAATAATAATAATAATAATAATAATAATAATAATAATAAAGT
The DNA here is from genome assembly GCA_037974665.1 of Ehretia macrophylla. Taxonomy (NCBI): domain Eukaryota; kingdom Viridiplantae; phylum Streptophyta; class Magnoliopsida; order Boraginales; family Ehretiaceae; genus Ehretia; species Ehretia macrophylla. The sequence goes on along the minus strand of CM075780.1, from coordinate 37,155,382 downwards.
CTATACAAAATAGCTAAATTGACTTAAATAAAAATAAAAACTAAAATCTAAGATATATACATATAAACACTTATACACATAAATCAAAGACTTACCTTATTTGATGAACACCGATCCCCGGCAACGGCACCAAATTTTGATCGTGTCGTTTTGCGCTAAAAAATAGTAAGGTTAAATGATTGAAAATATTGTTTACCTTGAATTACCTCTAGCTGTAGCGAGTAGAGGGTCGATCCACGGAGATTGGGTTATCAAGTTAAGTTAAGTCCTTAATTTAGAATTGTTTGACTATCTCCCGTCACGGATAAGTTTGATTAAGTCCAAAAGTCCGGAAGTACGGAAAATTAAGTCCAAGAAATGTCTACAAAATGTCCAAAGATACAGTAGTAACAAGTTCCAAAAGTGAATTAATCAAAAGTACTAAATTAAAGAATCACAACACTCAACACTAAAAATCCAAAGGGTTAATGATTCAGGGTGGTTATAGCTCGGTATACGCAAGTACAAAGTTATTGATTCAGATTAAAAGTTAAGTCCTTCAGAAATAAGGCTACAAGCTCCTACTACTGAAATGAGCCTTTAATTACGTAAGTGATAAGATTAATTAATTAACAAGACTGGATGTGTTGGTACAACCTAACGATTTTCAATCTCTCAATTAATCTTTCACTTATGTAACCTGGAGGTGTCGGTACAACCAGACTAGAATCCATCCGAGGTAGTCTCGTATTGCTACTAGTTTACAAAACCGGGCGTATATGTACTTTCAATTAAATATAACATAACTATAAGTATACGTATAATTAATCAAAGAATACTTAGAAATAGAAATACAAGACTTTAATAAATCTGAATCACAACATATATACAAGAGTAACCTCACACGTACTACCCCGAATCTTGGGTCTAGTATGCCATAATAAACTATAAAGTACAAGAAATCATAACAAAAACCAAAATAAAAGAATACTTATCGTGTTGAACGGATTTCGGTAGACCGGTATGATTTCGGTATGATGATGGCTCACTAGACCCTCCCTTTGGGATTAAAACTTTGCACATAACTCAGAATAATAACTAAAGCACTCAAACACAAGAGCAAAATCTAAGCTAAGAAGAGAAAATGGTACAAGAAAAATGAAATGAGGAATGAAGTATTTATAGAGAAATTTTGGCACTATTCACAAGTACTATTCAAACCATGATATCACCAATGTGTCAGCGTGATGTTATTTGCCTAGGTCATCATTGTGTCAGCGTGATATCATTCGCCTAGGTCATCATTGTGTCAACGTGATGTCATTCGCCTAGGTTATTATTGTGTCAGCGTGATGTCAGCGAATATACTATTTACACATTGACTTTACTATTCATGCATTGACTTTGACTTTTACTATTCATCATTTGACTTTGACCTTGACTTTGACCAAAAGTTGACTTTGCTTTGACCAAAAAGTTGACCAAGGCTACTTCAAGGTTTTCCAGCGTCCTGAATCCGTTTTCGCACTCCGTTTAGCCAAATTCAATCTCGATTTGCTCGTGTCAAGGTCGTTCTACCTTTCTCGTTCAGTATTACGCCGAAAATTCACTTCAAAAGTTGGCTTTTGTGGCCATTTTTGCTATTTCTTCTTCAGAACCTATATTGCATTAAATTTGTGTAAAATATACAATTAAGCTTGAAATAATAATGCAATATACATGATTTAATGGGTTAAAGTTACTAAAAATATAGATTTATCAAGAATCCAATTCAACATTCTAGAACTAAGCATATTGAAATTCGTCATTATTTTCTAAGAGATCATGTGCAAAAAGGTGTACTAAACTTGAAATTTTCAATTCTTTGCATCAATTGGCCGACATTTTTACAAAACCGTTACATGAGAATCAATTTTGTGCCATTAGAAAAGAGTTAGGAATGCTTTGGATCATTTAAGTTTTTGAAAAATTGCATTTTTTCAAGAAACAGGGGATCCGGGCGTTATTGCATTCATTTAGTCGACCGGATGAAGCATGAAATGACCAGAATGCTTCACTGCCAAGCGTTATTGCCCTTATCCGATCGACCGGATCAGGGCCTTATCGACCAGATCGCGCTGTTTGCAAAACAGGAATTGGCCTCCTTTTTCAAAAACTTTTCTACTCAACCTCAAATTCTCTCAATTCCTCTCAATCTCTTCTATTTCAACTCATTAAATTAACTATTTATTCTTTACAAATTGCTTCACATCACATAATTTTCATCAAAATCCTTGTCTTTGCATCATCAAACTCTTCAAAATATTCAAAAGAAAAGCCTTGAACTCCTTTACTCACAAGGTGTTCGACGAATTTCCTCAAAGACATTATTTTCTTAAAAGACTTCAAATTCTCATACACTCTCAATGGCACCACCAAGAGCTGACTCTAGGAAGCACAAGCAAGGAGAATCTTCATCATCCGGGCCTCAAATCATTGACAATCCTGATGCCTTTCCTTAACAAAACATCTTATGGGGTAAGACCTTAGACCCTCCTACATTACTTGATGGCACTAGAATTTTGAGGATTTTCGATGCTCAAGGATGGCTACCTATACTAAGTTTTGTTAATAAGGGTTATACCTCCTGGATTTGTGAATTTTACCATTATGCAAATCTAGACTTTAACACCATGAAGTTGCAAAGCCAAGTTAAGAATAAGGTGTTAGAACTAACTGCTAGTGATATTGCTAGAGCTTTCAGAATTCCAAATCAAGAAACTAAGCTTTATTCTTACAAGGGTATGCCAGAAGGCATTCATGACGATCTAGAGACAAGAGTTGTAGCATTCCTTTGGGAAGGAACATGGGAGTCTAGCACTCAATATCCTAAGAAAAATGAAATCACCCCTGAGAAGAAGCTTCTATTCTACATCCTTCATGAAGTGATTATAGGGAAGTTAAGGATGGTTCCATTCCGAAATTCACTGCCTTGTTGATGTATATGATGTATGAGGCAAAAAGAATCAATCTTCTACACATCATTATCAACCACATCGTCCATACTAAGCAAGCAGGAAACCAACTTGCCTATGGGGTGCCCTTAATACATCTCCTTAACTCTTTGGATGTTCCCCGAGATCAAGAGTTTGAATCTATAAGTGCTAGATCTTATCTTCTAAATCATACTAGCATCTCTCGTCAAAAGTTGAAGCTTCATAACAACCAAGTCCTTGATGCTTATGAGGCTACAAGCAGTGATACTATTGTATTTGAATCTCTTGATATTGATCCCGATTCCTTCAGAGATCCAATGGAAGGACAAGGCATTGGTCGAGGTGGAGCTGGTAGTTCTCGAGGAATTGGATCATCTTCCTCTCATTCCTCTACACATGATGAAATCATTGTTCGCCTGAATGCTCAAGATGTTCGTTTGGATCGTATGAAGCAGATGTTGAAAGTACTACATGATCATCATCTTGGTTCTTAGTTTGTGTTTGCCTTGCGATTTGTTCTTCAATTCATTTTCGTTTTTTTGTTTTATTTGCCTTAAGTACTCCTTCACATTCTGTATCTTATTTTGAACTTTGATTGAATATTTTTTGATTTTTTTTGTCAACTTGTTTTTGTTTGTCAATTCTCTTATGACTATTTTCTCTTCTATGATCTATTGTCTATATTTTGTTGATGTCAAATAGGGGGAGAAAAAGATAATTGAAATCTAGAATCTAGCATGAAAATACTTGTGACTATACTTCTTGTGTATGATTGAATGACTACACTTCCAATATCTTTTACTTTATAATGCTATGCACCTATTCAGGGGGAGCTTACTTTTCATATGCAAGCAATTGATTCAATCAAACACAAATGCACATATTGAGGGGGAAACCTCAAATCTAACTTGATTTTCCAATAGTCTACTATTTCATGCCCTCTAAATTGGCCTAAAAGTTTATAATCTTTATTTTGATAATAACAAAACATCTTAATTGTGTTTTAGAATTTGAATATTGGGTAAGGTATTCAATCCATCAACACAAAATTGTCAAGCAAGCCCATTCCAACATGAAGTCATTCAATTGGTTATATTTCATGAGGAATCAAGTTATGAAGACCCGAAGAAACGAAGTAGTTGACTCGTCGTAAAAATGGGAATTACAAGGAAGAAGAAATGGCAACATAAGGTGTACTGGCTATTAAAATGTTGTTTGCCTAAATATGACTTGTGTAGCTCATGATCTCTCCAAAAGGTTTTTCGTAAAATTTTTATTTGAAAAATATTTTCAAAAAGTCATTACAAACTCATTTTTGAAAAACAAGACTTTTTGGATTTCAAACTCTTGTGATATAAAAATCATTCTATATCTTTTTTAAAGAGTTTTTGAAAATGTTTTGGAATGTTAAAAATACTTGAAAAGACTTTTTTAAGTGTCCTCAAAAGTGCCCAAATGCTTTATTATTTAACAAATTATTTTGGAGCTCAAAAAGACCACTTTTCATCAATTTAAGCATCTGGGCGTTACTAGCTTCATCTGGTAGACCGGATGAAGGCCACAACGCCAGGCAGAGAGCTCTGGTCCGGGCGTTTCCTGCCCTATCCGGTGGACCGGATGAAGGGTTCAACGACCAGATGGCTTAACGGAAAAAATCCGGGATTTTTGCATTATATCCGTTTTGTGTCTAACTTTTACCTCTTTTTAAGCGGGATTTTTGCATTATATCCGTTTTGTGTCTAACTTTTCCCTCTTTTTAAGCCATGCACTCTCACCATTTCAAATACCTTTCCAAGCCTTAATCTTCAGATTTCTAAGCTAATTCAAAGAGCTTTTCATATCACTTTCATTGAGAAATCTTGAGCTATCTTTTTCATATCCTTGAGCATTCAAAGTTTTTTCAATTGTAATATCAAACTCAAATAGGAGTTACAATTGTCATTAATACACAATCTTTGTAATATACTCTTTCACATAGATTGAGAGAATTATTGTGAGAAGAAGTATTGTAATCCTTTGTGGACTCAAAGGAAGAGAAGATAGTAGGTTAAAGCTTCACCTACACTTGAAGGAGCTTGTGTAACTCTTGTGGATTCAAGAGTAATTGTAGTTGGTTTTTTACTTCACCAACATTTGAAGAAGCATCATAGTGAAGAGTTGTTAAATTCTAAGGGAAAGGAAGACCTTAGGTGGTGGACTAGGCCTCCAAGAGTGCGAACCACTTGAAAATCATCGTGTTTGATTTCTCTTACTTTACTCTCTTTATTTTCAAGTTATTTACCTTCGTGTGGATATTGCTCATACTAAGTGTTTGATAAATGTTGTGTTATCTATTTGGGATTTATCTCTAAAGTTCTAATTGTTTATCTAGTGTTATATATCTAAGTGCTCACCAAGTGTTTGATAAATTGCCTACAAGAACTTCTAGAGTATTATCATATTTCACTATATATTATTTTCGAATCAAGAATTTTTAAATTGCTTAAACTTGCCAAACAACCTAATTCACCCCGCCTCTTAGGTTATCTAGGACCAACACATATACATGTCATTCCATACATACTATAAAACAAGCACTAAAATAGCTATTCTTGCATTACATGTAACTTTCAAGCACAAAATAAGTTTATAAGCATATTCAACATGATCTTCACATAGAGTACAAGAAATCCTTCACCTTAGATGTTTATAGATGCTAGAAGATGTAAGGAACAAGAAATCTAGAAATAAACTTGAGCAAAAACCACTTCTAAATGCCTCAAAATGCAAGTTTTTCCTTCTAAAATGCCAAAACTCCAAAAATAGAAATATCTTCTCTCTCTCTCTCTCTCTCTCCTCTTGGCCGTCCAAAGCTCTTTCTTCCTCTTGAATTTGCTAAATTTTGCTTCTATGAGGTCAAATAGCGTCAAATGTTAGGTTAAAATGAGCCAAAATATCCTACAAGCCAAAAATGACTTAGTTGCCCTTACTATCTTGTTTTAATTGCAATTATACCAAGGTAGGAAATATTCATTAGTGTAAAGACCACATTGCCCCTCAATTCATGCATAAATTACAAGTTAACCTTCCTAGGCAACCATAGATGAAATGTAATTCAAATCAAAGTTAAAAGCAAATCCAAATGTACAAGCAGATTTCAATGACAAATTAGGTAATTTAGATGCACATATTATTTCAAATAGCATTTAAAATAGATAAATGCACAAATAGATGAAATGAAAATTCTCGAGTCTCACATCCTTCTCCCCTTAGGACAATTTTGACCTTGAAATTCTTAATTTCTCCACTGAACAAGTTTGGATACTGCTGCTCAATCTGATCCCGCATTTCCTAAGTAGCCTCCTCAATCCCATGATGAAGCCACAAGACTTTAACTATCGGAATCACTTTCAAACTCAGTTCCCCAACTGACTGATTTAGAATACGAATAGGCCGCTTCTCATAAGTCAAATCCACACTAAGCTGTAACAGCTCTGCCTCAAGAACATGTGAAGGATCTGGATTATACTTTCGTAGCATAGACACATGAAAGACATCATGAACCTTGGACAAACTTGGCAGTAAAGCCAATCGATAAGCTAACTTGCCAACTCTGCCAATGATTTCAAACGGTCCTACATATCTCAGACTCAGCTTCGCACCTTTACCATACTGAACAATACCATTGCAAGGAAAGATCTTCAAGAAAACCCAATCACCGGCCTCAAACTCTAAATTATGTCTTCTCCTATCGGCATAACTCTTCTGCTTACTCTGAATTGTAAGCATCCTCTGATGAATAAGACGGATATTCTCAATGGTATTCACAAGCTCTGGCATCAAAGCTAGATCAATAACCTTTATCTCCTCAACCTCATCCCAATACAACGGAGACCTACATTTACGACCATACAATACCTCGTACGGAGCCATCCCAATAGTCAATTGATAACTATTGTTATAAGCAAACTCCGCCAATGGTAAGTGTTTCTCCTAACTCTTCCCGAAGTCCATAACACAAGCCCTCAATATATTTTCGAGAATTTGAATCGTCCTCTCTGATGCCCATCTGACTTAGGATGATAAGCTGTGCTAAAGCTCAAATTAGTACCCAATGTTTCCTGTAGTCACTGCCAGAATTTAGAAGTAAACTGTGAATCCCTATCTGATACTATGCTAACTAGAACCCCATGAAGTCTCATAATGTTAGCAATATACAAGTCTGTCAACTTCTCAAGACTATCTTGCTTATTCTTTGCAATAAAGTGAGTCGTCTTGGTTAACCAACCAACCACAACTCAAACTGCATCATAATCCCTTGGTGATCTCGGTAAATCTATGAAAAAGTTCATCGTCACATGTTCCCACTTCCACTGGGGAATCATCAATGGTTGTAGCAAACTTACCAGTCATTGATGCTCTGCTTTGACCCTTTGACAAGTCAAACACCGAGATACAAATTCTGCTACATCCCTCCTCATGTTGTTCCACCAATAATGTTATTTCAAGTCCTTGTACATCTTGTTTCCGCCCGGATGGAAAGTGTACTTAGAGTTATGTGCTTTCTCTAAAACTTCTTTCTTCAAATTCGATTTATTCAGAACACAAACTCGGCCACGAAACCGCAACATATCATCCCCATGTAACTTAAAATCAGACTTACCCTCAGAGATCTTCCAAGCCGCTGATCTAACTGTTGAGCTTCTCGGAACCGTGACAACAACAATGATTGAATCTACAAGTTTACAAACAAAATACTCACTTGAGTCAACTTCGGCTTCCACATACTAGCCTCCTCTAGTAATTCCCAATCTTTGACCGCCATATAAGCAATACTAGCCTTCCAACTAAGTGCGTCTGCTACTATATTCACCTTTCCTGGCACATAGTTAATTGAACAATTATAATCATCAAGTAGCTTTATCCATCGTCTTTGCCTCATGTTCAATTCCTTTTGAGAAAACAAGTCTTTTAAACTCTTATAGTCTGTAAATATTTCAAACCTGTTTCCCCAAAGATAATGGTGCAACTTTTTCAAAGCAAACACAAAAGCTGCCAACTCTAAATCATGAGTTGGATAATTGCCCTCATATTGCTTTAACTTTTGAGAGGCATAAGCAATCACCCGACCATTCTGCATTAAAATACAACCCAAACATTCTTTAGAAGCGTCATTGTAGATAACAAAGTTCTGACTCCCTTCTGGCAATGCAAGAACTAGGGCTGAAGTTAAACTCTTCTTCAATCCTTGGAAACTATCTTCATAATTCTCATTCCAATCGAAACTAGTACTCTTCTGGGTTAGCTCTGTGAGAGGCCCTGCAACCTTTGGAAAGTCTTTCACGAACCTGTAGTAATAACCTGCCAAACGAGAAAACTACGACCTCTGTTACATTCTCTGGTCTTCTCCATGATGAAACAACTTCAACCTTAGCAGGATCCACCATGATACATTCGTTTGGGCAAAAGTAGACAAAACTTTCTTATCCAATGCATAATAGAATATAATCAGATGCTAGTTGTGATCACGATCCAAAGTGACCAACCATATATGTACAACCAAAACAACTAGACTTAAAAAGAGTTAATTAACATGTATTTGGTACATAAGCTTCAAAACTACTAAAGCCAGTAAAACATAGTTTTCAAAGTTAAAAATAACCACTACTCATGATAAACATGATCAAGCTCATTATTGCCTTCCTCACGCACGTAATCCATGTTGTGAACTCCTGCAACATGCATTAAAGAGGTGTGAGCTAAATAGGCTCAATGAGAGAGGAATAAAAAGAAGTTTGAAAACTTTAACTCGAAAACCTTTTGAACACATGGGTAACAACATATCACATAGCAACCACATAATCACATACGCTTAACAACTTTGAAACATTCACGTTAAACAACACATCAGGAAGTTACCGCTTTACACATTCGTTGAAGTCGACACCTTATAATACCACCACGAACTCTAAACTTATCTCGCAGGTGTGTATACTCATGATGTACACGATCCTACTACCAATCTCACCATGGCATTCACCAACCACACGAGAGCATGGACTAGTACATAGTAGTCATGCAATTATCGGCAAGCCCTCTGCCGCCCAACACGACACAACTTTACCATGACTGACTAAGGTTGTAACCCGACTCTTCACATCACATCGCATAACATATTCATTACTTAACAATACATCCATTACTCATCAACACATTCATTACTCAAAAACATAATCACGCATTCACATCATATAGAGAGATCAACAACATAGGTTACCTAATCTTAAACAAATACTTTAACAATAATTAGAGCAACATATCAATAACAAACAAAAATTGAACACATTTAGTAATGAAATGAACAATTAAACAACACATAGCGTGCGTATAGTAACTCTCACGAATACCTATCGAAACCACACAATCGGAACATCAAAAACCCTTTCTGGCAGTCTTGCACCCGGTCGTGTTTGAACAAGATCGGTAACACTACCGCAGTCGTGTACCCAGTCTTGCTGAACAAGAGTGATAAGACTTCCATCAAAAAGTACCATCTTTTGGCAATCGTGTATACGGTCGTGTTGAACAAGACCGATAACACAACCGTCAGAGAGCACAAAAATAATACACACGACCGGTAATACTTCCGCCCGTAACATTTCTCTACAACACATTTGCACTTTGATTTCAAGGCTAGACACATGCGTTTACGCTTTTATTCCCATGCTAATACATATAAGCACTTATAAAAGACCATATTTAGTTTTCAATACAAGACATAACTCCATAGAAATATTCTCTAAACATTCACATAGTACATATACATGTCATTCCATACATACCATAAAACAAGCATTAAAATAGTTATTCTTGCATTACACATAACTTTCAAGCACAAAACAAGTTTATAAGCATATTCAACATGATCTTCACATAGAGTACAAGAAATCCCTCGCCTTAGATGTTTATAGATGCTAAAAGATGCAAGGAACAAGAAAGCTAGAAAAAAACTTGAGCAAAAACCACTTCTAAATGCCTCAAAATGCAAGCTTTTCCTTCCAAAATGCCAAAACTCCAAAAATAGAAATATATTCTCTCTATCTCTCCTCTTGGCTGCCCAAAGCTCTTTCTGTCTCTTGAATTTGCTAAATTTTGCTTATATGAGGTCAAATGGAGTCAAATGCTAGGTTAAAATGAGTCAAAATATCCTACAAACCAAAAATGACTAAGTTGCCCTTGCTATCTTGTTTTAATTGCAATTATACCAAGCTAGGAGATATTCATTAGTGCAAAGACTACATTTCCCCTCAATTCATGCATAAATTACAAGTTAAACTTCCTAGGCAACCATAAATGAAATGTAACTCAAATCAAAGTTAAATGCAAATACAAATGTATAAGTAGATTTCAATGACAAATTAGGTAATTTAGATGCACATATTATTTCAAATAGTATTTAAAATGGATAAATGCACAAATAGATGAAATGAAAATTCTCGGGTCTCATACAAGAGTATGAGAAAAGATCTCTATAAAATCAATGTGATTTTGGACTGCAAGAATCCTATTTTTTCTCCACAATTAATTTTCCTATTTTTCCTCTACCCTGACTGATTTTTCCCTTTCCCAGTTCGCCCCTGGATCCACGTGACCTTCTTGGTTCGTGAGCTAGGATCCTGGCTTAGCCAGTGTGCTCTAATTAATTAATTTGGTATTTATTTAATTTAATTTCAGCCAATAATTAAAAATAGAAATACATTTTCTACAAAATAGAAATCCTATTTTTAATATTTAATTTCCAATAAATTGAATACTCTCTCTACAAATTAAATATTACTTATAAGATAATTTGGCTAGAAGGGGGACTAAAGACATATTTATCTTTTCTTTAGGAATAAATAAAATATTATGCTAGTCCCCTAGCAATATTTTATTATTCTAACCTTAGTCTATTCCACTATAAGACTATGGTTATACTAGAGGATAAATATTGTATTGTATAGAAAATAGTCTCACGCCCAACTAAGTGATGAAATGACCAAACTGCCCCTCTATACTCACTCATAGTCAATACAGATTCTATAGTGTACTATCACCTCTTGAGCTACATCTTAAACTCCTTATAAACTTTAATCCACAATCCAACCGTTCTCCGGGAGTTATCCACTTATCCAAGGGAGCTACTCCTTAAGTGTAACATCTAGTACATATCCTGTACTATTATACATAGATTCAGGATGATCTAGCTTGGATCATTCTAAGGGAGCGATTAATGTATAGATTCCTTATTGTATATGCATATCCCTTCTAATCAAATCCTATACACCCAAACCACAAAGTTAGTGACCTTAGCATTTAGACCACACCCATAATGGCTCAAAGTACAAGCACTTGACTTCGTCGGTTTATCCACACATGCTCAAGATTAAGAGCAATGGCCCACTTAGAAGCTCTATAGGTATAGGTGAACTCTTTCTTTGATAGTACGTATTTAGAGTTCACACCTACAGGGTCCGTCCAATGCATACACATGCATAAGTGTAATAAGTATGGAACAAATCCATGATCAAGGCAAATCACCCTACTCCAAAAGGAACTTATTCCACTATGACTTTTACCATAGTAAAGCGTCTAACTTTACTACCTAGTCATGGACATAATTACTATGTTTAACAAGTGACCATGACCTAGACCTTTTGTGTCTAATCACCACGCACCTAAGTTACCACTTGAAGCAAATACCTCATATACATATATATATATATATATATATATATATATGTATATACAGTCATTCACATAACAAACGAGAAAAAAATATGCTCATATAATAAGATGACATTTTAATTATCAATTGCAAATATTCATTTACAGAAATGGCAAGTATTAGTGGTCTTTTGGGCATCCTATTCCCAACACAATGGAGGATGATCCAATCAACTTCCAACAAGTCAAACAAAGTGCCAATTGTCAAAAGTGGATCGATGCCATTAATGAGGAGATAAAGTCTATGAAGGACAATGACGTTTGGGATCTCGTCAAGTTGCTTGAAGGTGCGAAGCCCATTAGTTGTAAATGGATGTTTAAAACCAAACGGGATTCCAAGGGCAACATTGAGATATATAAGTGTGTCTAGTCGTTAAGGGTTTCACTCAGAAGGAAGACATTGACTATAAAGAGAATTTTTCTCCAATTTCTATGAAAGACTCTTTTAGAACAATAATGGCATTTATGGCTTATTTTGATTTAGAGCTACATTAGATGGACATAAAGACGACTTTTCTCAATGGTGACATTGAGGAAACCATTTACATGGTGCAGCCAGAAAACTTTGTCTTAGGTGACTTGAAGTCTATGGTTTGTAAACTCAAGAAGTCCATTTACAGTCTCAAGATAGAAACCTAGGATTTGATCCAGGAAGAAGTCTATTCAACAAGAATCGATTTCTTTACCACAGATATGCAAGTCTTTAAGGACTATCCATCCCCCCACGAGATATAACTACCTACATAGCCAGGGACAAGAGTTGTTCATGATAGATGATGGTGATCATGTTGATGATCCCTTAACCTACGAGAAAGCTATTTCAGATAGGGACTCAGGTAAATGGCTTGAAGCCATGAAATCTGAAATGAATTCAATGCACACCAATCAAGTCTGGAATCTTGTGGACCCACTAGAAGGTATTGTACCTATAGGTTGCAAATGGGTATATAAGAGAAAGAGATGTGCAAATGAGAAGGTGGAGACTTTCAAAGCGAGATTAGTGGCAAAAGGTTACCATAAAAAACAAGGAGTTGACTATGAGGAAACCTTCTCACTAGTAGCAATGCTTAAATCCATTAGGATTTTATTAGTTATAGCTGCACACTACGATTATGAAATATGGCAAATGGATGGCAAAATGGCTTTTCTTAATGGCTTCATTGAAGAAGACATTTATATGGAACAACCAAAGGGTTTTGAGTCCATAGGTGAAAGTCACAAAGTGTGTAAGCTGAAGAGATCCATTTATGGACTCAAACAAGCCTCGAGGAGTTGGAACCTACGTTTTGATGAGGTTATTAAAACGTTTGGCTACATTAAGAATGAAGACGAACCTTGTGTTTACAAGAAAGTTAGCAATAAAGTAGTTACGTTCTTCATCTTGTATGTAGATGACATACTATTGATAGGGAATGACATAAGCATGATGTCATTTGTCAAGGTCTGGTTATCAGGGACATGCTCCATGAAGAACTTGAGAGAAGCAACCTATATCCTAGGAATTCGAATCTATAGGGATAGATTGAATGGATTGATAAGTCTCTCCTATAGTGCGTATATAGATAAGGTGTTAAAGAGGTTTAATATGCAAGATTCTAAAAAGGGGTTGTTACATTTTAGACATGACATTCATCTCTCAAGGGCTATGAGTCCTAAAATAGTTGAAGAAAGAGAGAGAATGAATAGGATTTTATATGCTTTGGCTATTGGAAGCCTTATGTATGTTATGCTATGTACTAGACCTGATATTGCACATGTTGTAAGTATTACAAGTATATATCAGTTAGATCCAGGTGAGGAACACTGGATAGCCGTCAAGAACATCCTGAAATACCTAAATAGGACTAAGGATATGGTCTTGGTATATGGATGAGGGGAATTGAAATCGAGGGCTTTATTGACTCGAATTTTCAGTCTGATGTAGATGATAACAAATCCACGTCAAGATTTATTTTCGTTTGTAATGGACGAGTAGTCAGTTGGAAGAGTTCCAAATAGAGTACGACTGTAGATTCTACTACGAAAGCCAAATACATTATAGCATCAGATGCAGCAAAAGAGACAGTTTAGATCAAGAAGTTCATCTCGGAACTTGGAGTGGTTCCTTCCATTGAGGTCGCAATGCCTTTACACTGTGATAATAATGGAGTAATAGCGCAAGCTAAGGAACCAAGGTCTCACCAGAAATCCAAACATGTTGAAAGGCGCTACCACATTATCCGAGAAATTATGGGGAGAGGCGACATAGTGATGCAGAAAGTAGCATCAGTAGATAACATTGTTGATCCGTTAACCAAGGCTTTGACCAAGTAGTCTTTGGATCGACACTTAGAATGGATGGGTATGAGATACCATTCAGATTGACTTTAGTGCAAGTAGTGGATTGTTAGGAAAAATGCCCTAAAAGCCAATAAATTGTAATTTTAGAATTATGGATAATGTATTATTTATTTTATTAATTGCGGACAGTTTATTTATTTATTAATATGTTTTAATTAAATTAATAAAAGTCCTTAAAATACTATTTATAAATTCTATCCTTATGATTAAGGATATGAGTGACAGAATCTATATTCACAAATATGTTCTAAAAATTGTCCCTGATCGTAGGATAAATTAATTGAGCGTTAGTTTATCTGGATAGATCGGATTACAGTCTACTAATCAAAATAATATGAGATATTAAATTGAGTGATTAGTCTCATATCTTTATAGTAGATGTATAAGTACTTGTTGCGAACAAGTGACTGGACTTGACCACCAATATAATGAATTACATGGATTGGTCAATAATTCATTATATTATGTAATTATGCGATTAATCCTCAAACCTGAGACACCACAATTTTCTTATGATTAAGAATACCGTAATTTATTGGTGCAATTAAGCTAGTCCTAATCACGGATTAGACAATATATTCAGTGGTTATGATATGTTCTGTCGTGGAGATATGTGTGTGTAGATATAGGAGCTGTCAATTGAGAATCCTATGCGATCTGTGAATTAAGTAACTAGAAATCCTTGGCCAATGTAGAATAGTGGAAGTCGTTCCACGGATTATTCATTAATTACTAATTAAATAGATTTTAACATATGATCGAGTAATAGAGTTTGACGACCCAATCCATGACTTTGGCTCAATCGGGATAATTAAGATAGTAAGATTTGATAGCACATAAATTACTAAATGGATTCGTAACCTTGCACTGCATCTTTAATTGTGTAATCACGATATACTGTTAAGTGTTACTCGCGATTTGTGAATTAATTAGAAAGGAGTTCTAATTTAATTAATTAGTAGAATTAATTATTCGTTATTGATTAATTATGATTAATTAATCCAAGAGGTCACACACAAAAGGAATTTATAAATTAATTGGATTAGAGAAAAGATTAAATTAATTTTAAGATCGTCTTAAATATTAATTTAATTGGGCTCGTATAATTAGATGGTGATCTGGTTATTATGAGGTCCAAGACTGGTTAAATAAGACCAATCGACATATGACCCTAGATCATGTGTGACTCCTATATATAGTATTCTGACATATAAAGAGCTAGCACACTTTTTCTAAAGCCAGAATAAAATATAGGATTTCTCTAAGAACTCTAGTGGGGGTGAAATCTAGTTGATTGCACAGATTCTGTGTGGGCTGATCTTGGAGGCTTCACGTGTAGGAAGCTTGTATCAGATTCTATAGTAATTTTCGTGTCAAGAGGTAATTCTAAAACTACGGATTAAATTTAATTAGATTAAATTTATTATCTATTATAAAATCTGCGTTAATAACCATAAACAGATACATGAGAATATTCCGCTACATTAATTAATTTTAATTATCATGTATGTTTCTCAACACAACGCTCTACCACGAAACTTATAATATTGAAATGAATATAATGTGGTTGTACTTAAAATGAGTTTTTCGTCATCAATCAAAGAAAGAAAATAGTAGCTCAGTTGCGAATAATAGGAGAAAGGATTCAATCGGTACCAACAATAGAAAGATTAATATTTATGCAACAATCAGTGCATATTTCTCTTTCTAAAACTATTGATGCAATATCAACAAAGCACATCTTAAATGATGTAATATGATTCAAGCTTCCCTTAAACAATGGGCCTCTCAATGAACAGTCTTGGGCGTTTAAGCGGCCCAAAATAAGCATGGTCGTTAGATGCATTTTATCAGCAAAACTCGTTTAAGCCTCTTGTGGTTCCTTGTCATTTGCGGTTGCAATTACATTTTTTATTTTTAATTTGGACCTAGAGGATACTTTTTGTTTTGGTATGTCTTCTCATTTTGGTACTTTGACCAATCTTTGAAACTTTGAAAAATTAGAAATTAATAAAACCACTTACTTACCTAACCAAAAAAAAAAGAAAAAAGAATACAATGTCTACAAAGACATTCAAACATTTTTTTATGTTAGTTTTTGGCATTATTTTTATGTTCGTTTTTTGTAATTTACTTTGGAATTTATTTTAAAGATAAATATATTTCGAATTTATTTTAAAATAAATATAAAAAATAATAAATAAATAAATAAACTATTGAGAGTTAAATCCTTTTTATTTTGCAATAATAAAATAAACTATTACACTTTTTCCTATAAATATACGAATTGTTATGGCATAAAAACAATAATAAAAAAAAACGTTTTTTTCCCAGAACATACATGCACTTTTATTTGCATTTTCATAGAGATTGAATTATACTTGAATCGATCCATTGCATTTTGTAATTTGAAATGCTTGCAAGATAAAAATCGTTGTATACTAGAAGACTTGCATCGGTGAACATAAACATCATAGTAGAGAAATAAAAGTCTTAAAGAGACCCAATTAAATTTAACATTCTTGTTCGTGGGAAATAATCTTAAGAGTGAGGTAAATTTAGATTATATATAGCATAGTATTGTTATTTAAAATTTTTACTGTAACACCCAAAAACCTTTTTGAGACAATTTATCATACACTTTGTATTGATCGCTTGATAAGAGATATTATGATGAATAAAATCATACACAGATAATTACTCTAAACAATATATATGACAATAAATGTAAATAGAGTAGATAAAGAAATCAAACTCGATATTTTCAAGGTTTGAACTCCCAAGGCCTACTCCACTATCTAAGGTCTCATCCCCTTAGGATTTCACATAACCTCCACTAGTTGATGCTTCTTCAAATGTTGGTGAAGTACAAACCAACTTACAACAATCCTCTCGTGAGCCTAGAAGAAAAACACAAGCTTCTTCAAATGTATGTGAAGTTCTAACATGTTATCCCTTTTCCTTTCTCGGAGCTTCTAGAACTCTTTAGAATTGTATAGATATTTATAGTGAGATTTGATTGATTGATTGCAATTACCATAATTGGGGGATATGATTGATTGCCAATATCGCTTGATTGATGTAGAATAATCTAGAATGTAATTATAGCCATTAGATCGAAACAATTCTAGCCATTTATTGGACTAGAAATATTTATAAATAGTGGTAGCCTTAGTTGTACCAACACACAAGAGATTGTAGCATTCTCAAACAATAAACTACATTCTTTCAAACTCTCTCTTAACCAAAAGGGTTAAGTTTAGTGGGATCATTAAACTACATTCTTTCAAACTATCTCTTAACCAAAAGGGTTAAGTTTAGTGGGATCAACCCTCACTTAAGACCTAAATGGTCTCGAGTTCGAATCAACCAGGAATAGTGATGAACCACTGTTGATCCCCTTTAGAAAAAATAGAAAAAAAAATATCTTCCACATTTTTATTTGCACCTTGCAAGTTCTCCATTTTCTTACATTGATGTTTGATGTTTTCTTAGGCTAACCTAGAGTCTGTTTGGCCAAGCTTTCCCTCTCCAATATACCAATTTCAATACACTATCACTCTCTTTCAACATATGTATTCTTGTATGAATAATGATCAAAAGTTATCGAGATATTATCAAAAGTTTTTTTTTTTTGAGTGGTTAACAAATTAAATTTCTATTTTGGAGTTCTTGAGTGTTCGGACCACGTTATTGATTTAATCAGAAGCCAATTTCAATATAGTAACACTCTTTCAACATATGTATTCCTATATGAATAATGATCAAAAGTTATCGAGATATTATCAAAAGTTTTTTTTTTTTTTGAATGGTTGACAGATTAAATTTCTATCCTAGAATTTTATTCTTGAGTGTCCAGAACACGTTATTGATTTAATCAAAAGCCAACTAGTGGAAATTCATTACTCAAAATAAAGATATAATGCAATAACCATTCTTCACAAGATACGAAAATGGAGGGTGTTAGCCTACAAATGCAACATTCAAATTGTTTCAATAATCTCATACCAAATTGTTCATTCAAATTGTTTCAATAATCTCATACCAAATTGTTTCTTTTGCATTTTTATGATGAAAGACTCACTCTATTTTATAAATCTCATGGTGCAACAAAACACTAGAACGCATATTTCAAGTTAGTCAAAAGCCAAGAATTTGTGATATGAGTACATAAATTCAAACTCGTGACCTTTAATCACAACGACACTTCAATACATAGTTTGTCATTAAAAAATGTGATGATCTTTTGCGCAGGATAATCATCTATGCTCACCATGCACTTGGATTACAAATTGAGCTTCTTCACTACCGCTTCGCCTAGGTCCTACACCTACCACAAATTTAATCGATCTTCAATTGGACAAAGAAGAGAAATTAATTGATTACATTTCTACCATTATTATGATATTACATATTCCAATTTGCTTAAGGGCATTGTGTCATAACCGTCAAGGTGAAGTGAAATGAGCAGAGCGGCATATTGTATACAACAGGTCAATCAAAACCAACCATTGATATGCTATTATCTAGAAAGAACAATAAATAAATAGATCAATAAGATGGTCAAAGACACGTATAGTCAACTTGGTGCTTAAGTCAAAAACCAAATCAACATTTATCCCATAAGGTAAGGTCGGTTGGAGTTGACTCTCAAGTGCTATTCATAGTCCGTTAGCCTTTTTTGGTCAGAGTCCAAATCAATTAATTTGCGAGATGTTTCCCATAATTTGGTCTCAAGAGCCAACTCCCTGAGCTCTACAAGCCCGCGCTCAACTGTTACACGAAGGTCAAACGATATGAAACTTACGACGATTTCCAAATGCTCAGAGATTATATGGTTAGCAGCATGTATACTATGAACACATTTTCAAATCTAATGCAGGTATATATGGGCATTTTGAATTGAAAGAAGCACAAATAGAGAGCGCGCAGAGAGAGAACCATCAACTGCATCAAGTGATGTAGGTGGTCGAGAGCCTTGGTTGATCTAGAACTGCAATCGTTCTTCTGCAATATCGGGTTCCAAACCATGATTTTTCGCTCTCCTCCAAAAGTAAGTTAACCAAGCCTGCAATAGGATGATAACAAGTAAACAAGTTTTCGACTTAACTCAATAATGAAAAAAAGTAAAATAAACCATTTGGATTATGAGATCAGAAAGGGTGAAAAAACCAATGGATGGAAAACAAAGAAATGCAGAGCATGTTCCGCTAGAGGGGTGATGACTATACAAAAGTTTGTCTTTGCTTGAGATGACATCCGACTATATTAAATAACAAGTAATTACTGAGGTACACTTCCTCAGAGACCTAGGAAGCAAATCATGATACGCTGCCGAACCATTTGTCAATAGACACCTTAAAAGATGGAAGTATAGGCATATGATAACCTAATCATCTGGAAAGTGGTTGCGACTCAGCGCTAAGGATTTATATAGTTGGGTGTTCTATATCGTCTTACCATTGTGACAAAAATATATGTGTACCTACCTTTTGCAGGTTATTATGCTAATTTTTGCTTAATCCAATCAGAAGATCACTTTGTTTTTTTTTTTTTTTTTTTGGGTAGGTTAGAAGCTCACATTTGTTGTCAAGAATGTGCACTAAACACACGAATACTAGGATATCCCCACGATGAGTGTATGATTCAAGAAATCAAATCTTCTTTCATCCAACCACTATCTTCAGTTGTAATCCACCAGGATAAATAACAAATTGCAGTGTATCTTGCACAATCTTGAACATACAAGAACCTTTGTGGAGTGTCTTCTCCCCAGATCTCTGCAACTAGGAATTTAAGTTTCTGTTATCGGTTCCAAATCCCTTTAATCTTTTTCGAACTTCATTTTTTCCCTACTTTTGAACTTCTCTTTCTTTTGTTTCCATTCTCTTTCGGCAACCTCTCATGAACACTAATTCTTCGCAGAAATTTACTCCTTGACATGCCTCATAGAGTTGTTGGTGAAACTGACACTAGAAAGAACCCACTATACAAAGGTCGTGCTTCTTTACTGACCTAAAACATTTCATTGAACATGCTCTGACGGTTAGTTCTATGCTTGTATTCTGCATTGATCACTATATGGCTTAGCTGACTAGGATCGAGGGTAAATGATTTCTCCATGAATTCTAACTATGAATGTATTTAGTCCTTGGTTCTTGTATATTTATCCTGCCTCTAATAATTGACATGCCAAATTCTACATATCACAGTTGCTGTCTTATAATGTGGTGCAGTGACAGGTGTTACATCAATAGTCTTCGATAGAAGGGGTGTAAGGGTCTTAAGCTCTAATGTCTTTTCAGATAATTTTTCTCAAACAATTTAATGGTATCAGTTGTATAACCAAATATGGTTTCTGTAAGTGGGACGAAAATTCGGAATTGTTACATCCACCATTTCATATAGGAATAAAGGTGCTCCTGGCTCAACAGCGTTTGTTCTGTTTTACAAGAACTCACTGGTTGCATTTTTTCTCTGAGAGGCCAGTTATAGAGATAGACAAACCTTGCGGAGGAAAGAGGATCGAGTTGTGTAGCCCCTAGGTATTCTCTACCACCAGGCTGCTGACATTGCTAAATGCTACACGTCGAAGCAAGCTTTCTCCAAAACGACAGATGCGGAAGTGGCTAAAGAATGTCAATGGTCTACTCTCTCTTATAGTCTATTTTATGAGTCAGCCTAAACTGGAGCTCTCTCTAAAGTGATGAAAGCGAAAAATACTTGTAGCTTCTGCAATTGACTCAATCATATTTCCAAGCAGGAGCAAAATCTATAAGATCCACACTGGGCTCCCGTTGGCATATATTTCATACTTCTGTTGATTCCTCAAGTTTGCTTATCATTTTATTTGGTGTTGCATCCTCAGATTCTCTTGGTCTACTTCTTTCCCTTCAACTAGAAATTGCTCAGTCTAGATAGTTTGAAAATAACAGATGCCTGCTTGTCCAACTTGCTCAACTAGCATTATTTTCTCTCTTATGCAATGCTTTCTATACGTTAATCGCAAATGTTAATATTGCAGCTAATAAAAATCATGAAGAATACTACACGTTTCATCCCTCTGAAAGCTTGCAGTTCATCCCCCTTCATCCCAATTGCTTCTCATTTTCAGATATAACAAGCAGATAAAAGTCTCGGTTTCTTGAGACATGAAATCGATTTACTTTCTACCCTACGAAAATGCATAGCATGTTGCCCAGCTTAAGTTTCGTTTTAATGATATACAAGAAACGAGATTCACTAAGGCAAGTGGGTCATGGAAATATAGTAAAACCATAAGGAGCTTATGAAGACAGCAATCCAGTGGTAAGATAAGAAACATAGAAGGAAAAAAATTTCAGAAAGTTCTGCTAATGAAAAGTTAAATGTGATACACTTGCATCATATAAACACCAGAAAGCTTATTCGTATTTGCCAACTACATGTGTCTCTAAATTCAGTAAAGTTGAGTTGCCATGCTCCCTAGTCTTCTATTCATAAGTCAGGGTGACAGAAGTGCTACTAGATGAGACATGTCACGGGATCTTCAGATTAGTATGAAGCAGGTTAAGAAACATGGAGACTAGTGCCGGTCTAACTTTCAGCCAAGCGCTATTGCTGCTAGCCATCTTGGTACTTTTTCCATGGCTGTGAGAACCTCTTCCTAATTTCTCAAGCTTGTGTATGTTATATCATAGTTAGTCAGTATATAGCAGACTATTTGTGCTCATAGACTGTCCACTACCTAGAAGAGTAACTTACCAAATCCTTCGTATAAATTCTGGCCCTCAATCGGTAGCTTCAACTCATCTGCAACCATTTGCAGAAAAAGGGGTTACTGAATATTAAAAGTAATTATGTAACTAAATATTAAATTATCTGATGGACTGTGAAGTCAACTTGCCACAGCCACCTTTGAGAAATTCTCAGATATTCTCAAGACCAAATATGTAACAAGTTTCAATTAGCTCTTACTAAACATTTGAGGATCAAAACACACACACACACTCATACACATATACTCATTTACATATATTATTTGAAAAGAGCAAACACATAGAAGATATATACAGAAATAGAATTTTCCAGAAGATACCCTCCAATACAGCTTTATACTTCCTCGTGCCTTCCTAGTATATACCTGATTGAACTGACTACAGATACCCAAACTTGTTTACTCGAATAAGAAATTCTATTATTTACAACTCTTGTTTATACGATAATTCCTCTTAACGCTATGCATTCCCCCACCAGAAAACTAGAAAGAGAACAAATAGAATAGCATTAAACTACCTACTCATTTATTCAACGGTGAATTGCACAAGATGAAAGCTGTCATATCTGAAGTACCCAACATCTCTCACTCGAGGAGAGGAAAGACCTCCACGGGAGGAAGGTTTTGGCAACAAATGAATTTTGGTTGCCTCTAGGTCGCCTAAGTAGGGCGACGAAAAACTTGCCCCAGACCAATTTTCTTGTAGTGTTAAGGGAGTGAAGTGATACTAATAATTTGACCCAAAAAAAAAAGTGATACTAATAAAAAATAAGTTAAAAGGACAAAATGTTTACATTTTGTTTGAAGTTTTATATGTTGCCTGAAGTTTTGTACTGTTCAATTCTTCCTAGTACATGAACTGCATCACGCACCAGTGACGTCATAACCCTTTTTTGACTGTCTTATTTTAGTTTATGTAAACAAATTGCATTAGGCGTGACAACCTAATTTTGTACCGCGTTTATTTATCGAATATTATCCTCAGGGGTGGAGCCTGTATATGTTTTCAGTGGGGACTAAAATCATACAATTAAATATTTATATATAAATAATTTTTTTCACTAGGAACTGAATTGATTTTTTAATCTAAAAATACCTTTAAAATATATATATATTGAGACAAAATATAAATTGAGTAAGAACTGCAACCCCACATATTTTAGAGTGGCTCCGCTACTGGCTACCCGTGGTCCCTTACCTTTTTACGTATATATTGCCCTCCAAGTTTCGTCATAGGAGACGGGTTCCTTACCATTTCTCATCCATTTTTGAACTTCCTCCCATTGTCATCATTCAACTTTTTCACTTTTAGATCTCTATAAAGTATTGGAAACTGATTGAAGTTATTACAAGTGATTTGGCACTGAATTACTTTTCTCGCAGTCAGGGTTCATCTTCTAGAGGTAATAGTTGAGTTTATACTTTCTATAATTAGTTGCAAATAGATGAGGCACAACCTTGCCTTTTTCTATCCATGCATGCATTGTAACTTCAGTTCTATTAAATTCCAATTCGAGACTATATATATTTTTTCTTCAATACTATCAGTCTGACTATTCTGTGAAGACATGCATTTTCTTAACTTGTCAAGGGAGCAAAGAAAATAGTAGTTTGAAGAAGAAAAGAAGGAAAACAAGGGGTAAATTCTAGGATAAGTAATCATTGGCCATTTGGTCTAGTAGTATGAACATTGTTTTAGATGCAAGAGTTCTCGAGATTCATTCTCGCGTATAACATCTCATATAATGTAAAATGCTTTAGGGTTTCCTAAAATTCTAGGATAAGTAATCATTGGCCTTTTTTTTTTTTTTTTTTTTTATATTCCAAGTTAAAATGTGCGTAGGTGATCTTTTTGCTTTTCTAGATAGGTTCAATTGTTCGTTCAATTTGATAAATTTCTTAGGCATATTTTTATTGTGCTACAAGATCATGCTTTAGTCTATTGAATTTCATTTCAGTTTTTCATATGGAAGTAGGATCGGTGTTCTATTAATTTGCAGACGAGTTGACACTTATCATGTATATGAACTTGGACGTTAGGTTATCTCACAAACTATAAACTCTATTAATTCTTTAGCTTGTGAAATTTTTAAGAAAAGTGAAATTTTTAAGAAAAGTGAATTTTAAATGTAACACTTTTGACATAAAATTATAAAGAAATAATCTTTTCTTGATCGGTACAGCATTATCCGGCACGTAAGGCATGGTTTTACGATTTGTATGGACCAAATTAACACTTGATTGTTTTTGTCATAATTTTCCTTTTCTTTTCTCCAAGTACTATACATATATAGATATAATGCTAAATGACGTAATTTGTGCAAAACTCGGTAAAAAGGGCTCAGGGAAAAAATCAAGTAAAATTCAGACTTTAGATATCATCAATTGGATTTTTAATGTTTCATTTATTTCATAAAGTAATTCAATTGGATTCATATTTACTACTAATATTAATTTCAAAAACATTTTTCTTATTCTATTTAGCTCTTGTACTACATATTTAATAAGAAACAACGGGTCATGTTTAAAACTACATGGAACATTTCTAAGTTTAAAATGAAGGATATTCTCCAAAATAAATAGTTACTTATTCATAAGAAGAATCTTAAATATTTTTTTGTATTACAATGCCAATCTGACTAGTTAATACTCGTGTTTTTTTTTTTTTTTTGGGGGGGCTAATTCAGCTGCTTGTATTTCACAGAAAATGAAAAGTACATAGGTGGGTCAGATACCAATACAAAAGAAAGAGTGATGGAGAAAACAAAAAAAGTTGCCTAATGGATAACAACAAAAGACAGAGTATTAACATCACAAACATCATTTCCAATAGTTTCTTGCGGATTTTTCAAAAATAATGCTGTTTTTTCATCTCATACTTTTTATTCATTATTCTTACAATCCCTATAAAAAAAAAATTAAAAAAAAAATCAAGTATTTTGTCCCTTATCATATCTCGATAACGGACGAAATACTTGTATCTCTGATCTTTCACAGAAAAATCATATCTCGATGTTGTATTAGTGATGTACCTTAAATATTATATTCCCCTGGGTTTGCTATTCTTTTGTCACCATAAAGTTCTTAGTGAATTCAATACTTCATGATGCAAGTAATAGAATTGATACTTCAATTTATAGTACTATTTTAGAATCCACAGAAAGAATACTGCAAAATTGATTTCTTTTGAAACTTTTTAGAAGCCTATTTCAATCGGAAATGCCTCAAGTAAGAGACATCTATCTAATGCTTTCTGTACATTGGGAAGTGGCTGAAGAAATTCTTCGGATCGATCCTGAGTTAGCAACAGCCCGTCTTACACCAAGCGGAGAAACTGCTCTACACGTAGCTGCTGCAGCTGCTGAAGGAAAGCAGGAGTACTTTGTAAACAAGTTTCTGGAGAAACTACCAAACCTTGATCTAACAATAACAAACCAAGCAGGCAGCACCGCGCTTCATTTGCAGCTTTGGCAGGAAATAAGAAAATTGCAGAACCTATGGTGAGCAAGAACACGAACCTACCAACTATATCAAACAATCAACAAGTGAGGCCAATCTTCTTAGCAGCAATGTCAGGCAATGGTGAAATGATGGAGTATCTTCTTCCATATTCCAATTTTGGAGTTTTGGATGACAATGAGAGAAGCAAAATTCTTAACACTTGTATCGATGCAGGATTATACGGTATGTAATTTTTTCTTCTCTATCTTATCTCCCTTTCAAGAATAATTTTGGCTCCTCAAACGCTTATATATTTATATATTTAATTCACTTATTCAATTAGCCAAGCATGAACATTGGAATTAGCCTTGTTGAATGTATCATGTATGAGCTAGCCACACGAACATTCTATATATGTTGGATTAATTTTTCAATTTATTTTGATAATAAATTTTACTCCTATATACCAAATTGAATATTCTAGTTTTACTCAATGTGGTAATTATATATGAAAGAGATGAAAGTGGCATATGATATGAAGTGAATGTGACATAAAAAGATGAGCTAACTGCATGTACTTTTTGATATTTTATACAGTACACTTAAATGTTAGTCAGGCGGAATAAATAGATTGAAAGACATGTGTTTGATATAACCTTATTGTTTAAGCAATGTAAAGAAGTACAATTTAATTGTTGTACCCTATATATGAAAGACATTGATTCCTTGTGTGAATAAAAATGTATTTGCGATGCAAATATCAACGTTAAAACAAATTTTTCTCTAGGTGTAGCACGGAATATTGTAAAGTAGTACACGATATTAGCTTTCACTAAGGACCAAAATGGTGAGACACCATTAGATGTGCTAGCTCGGAAGCGGTCAGCATTTTCCTCCAGATCAAGTCAAACAAGAGGCTGGTGGAGAACAGTTTATGCAAGTTAGTCTTTCTCTACTTCTTTTTAGTATTGCTCTTCTTATCATAATTTACAGTGCTATTTTCCCATCATATTAAGTTATATGAAAGAGAAAGAATGCGTGAAGTGATGAATCAGTACTATTGGTTACAAGTTTTATAATTTGGCCTAATAAACTGAAAATATCCTCAATTAATTAATGAAATTCTGTAAGATAAAATTTAAAGCTAACATGAGAAAACCAATTCAAAGCACGTGATCATGAATATCAACAGCTAGAAGATAAATAACCCAATCTTTGAGGTATATATTTAAAATTTTGTGTTGTATGTTTCGTTGATCTTGAAATAAAAGAATATATATAGGAGTAGACTGGAAAATACAGTTTTATGTAGGGATTAGTACATTTGTATTTCTTAAGCCGCTGACTTGAGGGGCTGTTTGTAACGACTTAGGATTTTAGGGAGAGATTTAACAACAAAATATAAAGGAACATAAAGAGAATTGTATTGAAATGCAAAAGCTCAAAGAATTTACAGAAAAGATAACAATAGAAGTAGTTGTTTTTGCTTGCTTTCTTCTGTGTCTTCTCTCTTCTTTTATAAACTACTCAATACCTCACATGCCAATTGCTTTAACCAATTCCAGTTACAACTAACTGGACACGCGGAGTCGTTACATTACCTCTCCCATTTAAGAGAACCTTGTCCTCAAGGTTCAAATTTGGATAAGCTTCAAATACCTCAGTACCTGAACTCCTTGAAAATCTTTTTCTTGCTACTAGTGTTCTAGCATCGCGAATTTCTAAGGCTGTCTCCAGTCTCCCAGTCCTGCAAAGCATATCTATAATAGTATTATATGCACATGGGACTGTCCTCTTCTGATCCATCTGCTCGAAAAGGTCCATAGCTTTATCAAGTTTACTAGCCTTGCAGAGAACACCTATCATGCTTGTATATGTAACATCATCAGGCGTGAGTCCATGGGCCTTAATATTGTTAAAGAATTTCCAAGTCATATCTATCTTACCCGCTTTACCAAAACAGTCTATACAAACATTGTAAAGAACGAGATTTGCATCAACAGAGTTGCTCTTCATCTCATCCAAGAGAGAGAGAGCAGCATCTACTCGACCCTTCCTGGCAAACTGTAACACCCCGATCCCTCTCGAGATCGGGAGTTCTATCAATCAATCTAATCACAACCCAATTCCAAACCCGAGCAAAAATTTTAGGGAAAGACGGACGGAGTCTCCCCTGTTTCTAGGCAAAATGTAAAACCTGTAATAGCATATAAGTGGACCAATACCATGTCCAAATATACAAACACCTCAAGGCCATCCGAGTCTCGGTTCTCAACAAGCGAACACAACCAAATATACATTTCCAATTTAAAAGCTAACCTATCTATTTTCATCTTTGACAAGAACATTCATGATAGGCAATTAAACTACACTAACCCATTATATAACATAGACTATCATACCATTCTAACTCTTTTCCCTTGGGCATTGCAAACATACATTAAGGTTAAACTATTCTATCTGAATACATAAACTAGCTTTTCATTCTACCTCAATTACTTATTTGAATTTAAATTACATTCCTTTTAACAATAAATACATACAACACATGAACATACATCTTTGTATCTTTGACAACTCAAGCCACATAGCACGCAAGATAACTCTTCAAGCACGAACTTTCACGAAATCACGAACCTTCCAGCTAACATGGCATTTCCTGAAATGTGGTGGTGAGGAATGAGTATACACAACACGTATACTCAGTGAGGGCGAGACAGATATCGAGGTGGAGAGAAAGAAGTTCGTGCAATGCAAATAGGTACAGCTAAGCAATATAATTGACAAGCAAGCATTCAATATAAACAATCAATACAATAACCAATTAATAAAAGCATTAACACAACAATTCAAAGCTATACCACACTCTGAAGGCTATGGTTCACTCGTGCGAGAAATGTACCGATCACAATTTCGATGACTTTAACGATGACGCGCCGGCTCACCCACCTTATAACTTCCGTTAGAGTACTCCGGACATACTCTGTCAATTCTACGACCCAAAACTCCCTGGGCGGCAACCCAAGCGAGAAAAGGAATAGGACACGGAGCTAGAGCAACCAACACTGGCAACCCGAGGCTACCCAGAGAGGCCCATCACTCACGCACCTGACACTTATGCAATGCAATACAAGCTATTTAACGATAATCGAGCAAGGCACTGAAGTGCAAGTCAGTAACAACATGCAATACAATAAGCACACAATAAGCAATTACAATCAATTAAGTAACAAGAATAACACTAGCAAGCATTATCAACAATTGATATACAAATTCAATCATAATCAACTTTAACAAGCATAATAAGCGTTATTAAACATTTTATAGGCATTATACTATGAAAACACACAAAATTACAAAATGACCCCAACTTTCAAACGAGCAACGAGTTTTGGAAACCGACTTCACCAATCCTCCTAGGTCACCATAAGGCACGTCTAAAGACCCCGAAACCCTACTTAACCCTAGAATTCATGTAAAGTCCTGATTTTCCCCTTTGCTCGTTTGAACTACCTCTACCCTAACCAAACACCCAACTAACGCCATAATCACACCAAAAGTGCTTCCATGGCCTCCCGAGACAATGTCATCACGCAAATTGAGGAAACGCTAATCTCGACCTAAACGACCCTAACTTTCACCAATGCATTTTTCTCCGTTTTTCCATTACGCAACCCAAACAAACCATGCATTTAGGCATTCTAACATATCTAGCATCTTTTCACATCAACAGAACGCATAACGGAGCAACTTCATCGAAACGGGGGTTTACTATTCATAATTTACTATTCATTTACCAATTTAAATTGCAATTTCAATATTCAACCGCATAAAATGCTAAAAAACTATAAATACATGTTCTACAATCAACAAGGAACATTCTTTAAGCAACAAAACGGTTAAATTAACAATCTACGCATAATTTTCAAAAATTAAAGTTTAGACATAAATTTTTCAAATGCGCAAATAACGATGAAACCCTCACCTTAGCCACTTCTAGACGCTAGAAAGACAACGTTGAATGGCTCGGAAATGATCCTAAGCAAGCTCAAGTGAAGATTTGTTGATTTGTTTTGAAATTTTTTTCTTTCTTTTTCTCTTTCTTTTCCTCATGGCTTCAAGCCTTTCTTCTCTTTGTTTTTTTGTTTGTATTTTGCTTATTTAGGAAAAGATGACAAGAAGTCAAAGGTCAAAGATTCGGTCAACCCGCTAAACCAAAACAGCTATGCACGACCTTGCGAAAACGGCCATAACTTCTTCTAGAAAACTCCAATTCACGAACGGTTTGAAGCCTCAGAAACTAGACTCATAGAGCTTTCCAACCATATATAATTTGCTACCTAACTCTTCCCCAATTGGTTCAGACTTAATTCCAAAGTTGACCCAAAATTTGACTAACTTAACATTGCATTTTTTTTAATTTCTAATCCCAAGTTGCCATTTATTAAACATTTCAAAAATTCCCACCTTGTCCTAGTTAGTCATTGTAGATGAAAAGTCAACTAGTTTGGTCAAAGAAGGTGAAAGGTCAATAAAATGTAATTTAAATAAACTTTAAATGCTATTAAATACATGTCAGGTTCGGAGTATCACACAAACACTCGAATCAGAGTAGTAAACAATTGTACTCGAAAAGTACTCGATGTCCGAAGAGTTGGAAGACTGGCAGTTCTATCATAATGTTCACCCGCTGGGTTCGTTTTCGCAACAGAAGCAGAAATATTAACACTGACAATTTCTTCGAAGCCTGGTAGATCTAACACCTGACCAAAATCACCACTGTCCTGATTACTGTTGTTTCCAGAAGTTTCCATTAGCCGGAAATTCCTTTCTCCTCGTTTTGAAATTTGTCGACACTGTCTTTGTAGGTTCACATATTTTTTTCTCTTCTGCGCTCTAATGGCACATCTCTCTTCCTTTGAGCTTTTCATGTCGCAGAGTCCAAGAAGGAATGGCCACACATCAGCCCGTATACTTGGATCAACACCTCCGCTTCAGACTTTCTTCAATAACTTTACCAGTAGCAAAACAAGGTCATCCTCTGGCAATTGCCATTTTTCCAATGCCGCCTCATTAGTTGGGACCTTCTCTACTTCATATAACCTAAATGCAATGGCAATACAGCGCAAACTTCCAACAGCCATATCTTCAAATCCATGAAAATCCATGCCAAGATCAATACCCCACTGGAGAATGGCTTTTTCTGTTGGTGATCCAGATACCACTGCAATAAATATCTTCCCAATACATTCCACAATACTGTTGTCATCTACCCAGAGATAAACCCAGATGTAAACCTTGGGATGCAACAGAAACACCTGTTTGTGGAACCCAAACATGACAGCACACACTCCATTTACAATGAAGTTCATAAGATGGAAAAACTTTTGTGTTTTCCAACCATACGCGGCCACTCTCAATTGAATTCTTATCAATTGAATCTTAAGAACAAGCTGAACTGCTTCCTCCCTTGAGATGTCATCTTTGTAATCCTGCTTCAACATTGATTGAGCTGCCTGATTGTTTGCGCCAATCGCTGTAGCCTTCCAGCCACCATAATTTCTACTCGGGTCACTCATGTACAGTTGGGAACCATAGTTTTTATCCCATCCTACAAACAGAAACGAAACACCAAACGGACGAAGGCCACCAAACTGTGTGTACCCTTGCTTGGTGTCACACAAAGACTGAACTAGCTGTTCCACCGGCATCGGTTCTTGGTAGGCAAAAGTATCACGCTGAGCTTTGACACGGGCTGTGTTAACCAGGATGTTGGCGTCAGACATTATCCCAGCCACAACACATGCAACATAGTCATCGATATTGTATATCTTCTCAGTGGGTGTTGAGGTCTGGAGAAGCTTGGAAGTTACTTTCTTCTCCAACCAAATGCTAGTCATCTCAATAACCTTCTCATTCCAATACACACTCCACGGAATCCACGACGGAAGATTTACTAACTTAGCAAACAGCTCATTCACAACAACTAAATCTCCAGCCACACAATGCAAACGCTTCAGAATAGACTTGGCAGCTATAAAGCTCGAGGAAACACCCAATTTTTTTGCCTTCGTTAACTGTACATTCACAGCAAAAATAGTATCTTCCAGCTTCTGAATTTTCAGCTGATTATCGAAGTACTCCTTTTGGCTACATACACTAACAGGAGGCTGAAAATGTTGTCTAAAAATAGGTCGTTCCGTAATCTTTGAATTTTCATTTTGCAGCTCATTCTTCAGCAACTCAGTTTCCTCATAATGCCATCCAACCATAACAAAGACGTCCAAGGATAAACCAGCGGTGGTGGAAAAAACATGGGCCTCTTCAAAGTGCGATCCAAGCTCAGAAAGTATGGATGTTAACTGACTTAGCAGCTTTGGCTTGTCAATTGTTGAAAACGAAATCTCATGCATCAGCCTGGATATGTGTTGAATCGAGTTAATATCACCATCATCATTATCATCCGCATCTCTACGAGCTTGAAGAGCAAGGTTTTCAAGATTAGGTGATGAACCAAAAGTGGACGGGGAATGAATTCCCTTTCGGTTCACAAATAACTCCCTTGCCAAATCCATTAGCATAGAAGTATAATAAGCATAACACTGTTTAGGCATTTTATCAAACAGTGCATATGCCTCATTCATAGGCGTTGCAGCATAGAGCATTTCCACATCAAATACGTCGTCATCGGCGTGGATTTGGGTTTCGGAGTCGGAATCGAATTTGGAGTCCAAGAGGGTGAGATTATCGAGGCTGTGATCTGGTGTTGACGAACGATCCTCGTCATCTACACCGACGGATAGCACTTCGGGCTTCTCTTTAGACATTTGCGTCGCCTCAGCGGTGTTGGTGTCGGTGAAAGCAACATGATACGGCGGCATCCTATTGCCCTGAGCAGTAGCTAGATCAATCCTAATCGTCGAGCCGTCACCTTGAGCCATCGGAAAAAAATGAAAATATTGCGGATAAGACGGTGCGTGCACAGGTTCCGTTACGACCACAGTCGTTGGATCAACGTAATTGGACGACGCATCCCAAGCTGTTCCG
This sequence comes from Ehretia macrophylla, assembly GCA_037974665.1. NCBI lineage: Eukaryota > Viridiplantae > Streptophyta > Magnoliopsida > Boraginales > Ehretiaceae > Ehretia > Ehretia macrophylla. The sequence continues at coordinate 37,123,099 of CM075780.1, read as the reverse complement.
TTGATGAATCCAGCAGCAGACAACATCGCTTCGGGATAATAATAGTGATTTTGCACTTTTTGGGACGGTGGAGCAGCCTGCGGAGAAGATGGCTGATAACACTGAGGATATTGGTGATAATAAAGTTGTTGATAATAGTGTTGATATTGCTGAGAATGTTGTAGATATTGTTGATGTTGTTGAATTTGCAGATAATATTGCGTCACTGTTGCATCCATGGCGTGTAGGTCAGAATCTTCTACCATACTCTGTTGAGAGCACCAATGTAATGACTTAGGATTTTAGGGAGAGATTTAACAGCAAAATATAAAGGAACATAAAGAGAATTGTATTGAAATGCAAAAGCTCAAAGAAATTACAGAAAAGATAACAATAGAAGTAGTTGTTTTTGCTTGCTTTCTTCTGTGTCTTCTCTCTCCTTTTATAAACTAATCAATACCTCACATGCCAATTGCCTTAGTCAATTCCAGTTACAACTAACTGGACACGCGGAGTCGTTACACTATTTTTGTTGTACATGGTTTTGGTTTATGGAATGAAATGATTTATTTGCCGAGCCAAAAAAAAAATGTATTTATTGTTAAATAACCCATTAATCTTGGAGGTAGCTCTTATTTTAAATTGAACTGACGTGCGTTCGTCCCCAATAGTGTGTTGTAAGAAAATTGCAAGAGGTGAAAGGCCTGCGAAACCTAACGATGTCTTTCAGTTGCTTGAGTTGATCTGGCAGCAAGTACCACGACAAGACATAGAAAACCCAAATATTGCTGAAGATATTGCACGCCCTGCATTTGTTGCTGCAGAGTTGGGAAATTATGAGTTTTTGGTCGAGCTTCTTCGTCAACGTCCTGAATTCCTATATATAGTGAATAGATCTTCTCAAAGTATATATCACATTGCAGTTAAAAATCGCTACGTTTCCATCTTCAGTTTGATACATGAAATTGGAAAGCTCAAGTATTTGGTTGCATCTTATAGAGATGATGAAAATAATACCATGTTGCATTTAGCTGCAGATAATGTACCTCAATCCCAACTCACTATTTTACCAGGAGCTGCCCTTCAGATGCATCGAGAATTGTTATGGTATAAGGTAAGTTCATGTTGGCTTTATCAACACCATGCTATGCGATCTTATAAATCTTCTCTTCCATATTTTTTGTACCTGCAATTTATGCTATCTATGCAGTTACCATTTACAGATACAATCACAGCGGATCTATCATCTCAATTTTTTGTTAAAAACATGAATATATTTTAAAAGATATTTTTATTGTGAAAAGTTAGTTTAGCTTCTACTAGAAACATTATCCATATATTAATATTAAATTGGGTGCCTTAGCGCTCACTTAACTATACTTCTAGATCCGTCCCTACATGCAATATTCAATGCTGACGCTTCTGATAAAGTTGTTCATTGATGACAGGAAGTTGAGGAGATAGTTCCGCCAACATATAGAAACATTAGAAATAAAACTGATGACAAAGCACCACATGAGTTATTCATTCAGAAGCACAAAAGTTTGATGGAGGAAGGCGAAAAATGGATGAAGAAAACAGCTCAATCTTGCATGGTTGTTGCAACACTTATCACCACCGTGGTATTCACCACTGCCTTCACCGTTCCAGGTGGTAGCGACAACCAAACTGGAGAGCCTCTTCTACGACACCATGGTTTCTTTCTGCTTTTCGCAATAGCAGAGATAATTGCTATGCTCTCTTTTATAACTTCAATTTCAATTTTCTTATGCATCCTCACCTCTCGTTATACAGAGAGAGATTTTCTCGAGTCATTGCCCTTTTGGTTAGTAAGTGGAATCGTGACGCTTTTTATCTCTCTAGCGGGGATGATGGTGGCGTTTTGTGCATGTTTTCTTTTGTATGATCGACACAGTTCAGCAAAAGTTCCTATTCTCTTGGGTGTGTTTGGTTGTATGCCGATGATGTTGGCTATACTCAAGTATCCTCTTTTGTCTGATATCATTGGTTCAATATATGCTGCCAGGCGATTGTTTCGGTCACGGCAACGATTGACCTCCAAGGATTTGCTACTATAATCTATGTAAATTATTAGCCTACGCGAAAGCCTCTTTAGTTTAGTAGTATGACACTCGTAATATTTATAAAAGATTATGAACTGTGTCCCACTTATTACATTTGTTATATGTATCGCCTTATACTTCCCTGTGAATCAAAAATATATATATATATTATTAGCTTGCAGGGGTATGCTCCCTTGAAAGACGAAAGTTGTATTATCTTTAGTTTGAAATCATACAATCATAATATTTTAAATTTTTTGCATCGTTTTTGAAATTTATAGCATGACTTAGTGGAAAGAATTTGGCTGATCCATCACCTTAAGACCCATTACGCACTAACTAGGGCTTAACCGAGTTGACCAAAAACTAGTGTTAGTCTACTCGATTCAATTTCCTTCGCATCAAATTTCTTGAAAAATAAGGAGGTGCCTCCTCTACAATTTTATTGTTTACTATTTTACCCAATACTTATCTCAATTAAAATCACATGTCACCAAATATCATCGACCTAGAATACATTAATCTTGCTAAACTAGTCTTCTAATCATAGTTAGAAAATATGAAATACTAAAACCTAAACTATATCAAATCTTCTAATTATATAAATCTTACCATATTTAATTAGAAAAACAAATAGAAGCCATATTATTCTAGGGGGAAAAAGAACAAAAAAATGAAAGAACAGAAAAGAAGCCGCCATATGAAAAAGCAAAAATTAATCAACCAATAACGCGTTCTACTTACGTAACCTGGTAGTAACTTCACCTCAGCTTAAAGCTTGTAGATTATTTAAATTATATCATATATTTGTACAATGAAAAAAAAAATTAAGAGAAAATTTTCTTCAATTGGATCCATATATATATATATATATATATATATATATATATATATATATGTAACCTGGTAGTAACTTCACCTCAGCTTAAAGCTTGTAGATTATTTAAATCATATCATATATTTGTACAATGAAAAAAAAAATTAAGAGAAAATTTTCTTCAATTGGATTCATATATATATATATATATATATATATATATATATATATATATATATATATATATATATAATTGTCAAGAGATTGAAAATTTAACTTTTACAGTCCTATATTTTGAGAGAAATTCATAGCTCATGTTCTATCTTTCATTCTTGAAAAGATGAATCATCTCAATTCCTGCTAGTTATATATGTGTTGTACGGTCATAGGCCTCCCTTGAATAAAATAAAAAAAAGACGAATCATATATCTTAAACCTATCTGAGAAGTAATGCAAAAAGTTAAGGACAATATCTCATTCTCCTAAGGTTAGTTTAGATTAATGTAGTCTGTAGATGATGTTTAGTGACATAGGACATTAATCACGATAAGTATTGCATGAAATTGTAGGAAATAAAATTATAGAGGAGCCAAATTTGAAAAATAGTAGGTCATTAATTTTGGATCTAGCTCCTCTATAATTCTGTTTTCTACAATTTTATACAATACTTATCCGGATTAATGATACATGTCATCAAATATAATCTATGTATTAATCTTCTAACCATGGTTGGAAAGCATTAAATACTAAAATTTAAACTACCATATTTAGCAAAACAATTATGGTATGATTCTAAAAACAAAAAAAGAACAAACAATTTTAGAGAAATCATACAATTCTAAACAAAAAAATAAAAAGAAAATAAAGAGGAAGCCAGAGAACGAGAAAAATAAAACAAAGAGGAAATCGTAGAATTGCACATAGAGAAGAAACTATTGGATTGCTTTGCTCTATATATTTCAATAAAACTCTGTAATAGTTTCTATGCACCACAGATATATGATGAGATGACCAAAAACCTTGATAGAACACAAGTGAAAATTTCATGCTTCAAATATATTTTTTATTTTTATTTTGCAGGATAATGGAAATCAACTGCAATGAATCCCAAACAATCATTTTTCATGTTCCAGAATGGCAGAATCTAATTCTTGTTTACCAATGAAATTGGGGTCGTTGTTGTTTTCTCTACAAAATTGCTTATTTTTTGTTTTTAGAATCATATCATATTTGTTTTTAGCTAAATATGGTAGTTTAGATTTGATATTTAATATTTTCTAACCATAGTTGAAAAATTAATTTAGTAAAATTAATATAATCCATAGATAATATTTAGTGACACATGTCATTAATCTGAACGAGTATTGTATAAAATTGTAGATAATGTAATTGTAAAGGAGTCAAGTCCCATTATTTTGGTTGTCGTGTAGGATATTATGGAAAGATTTTAATTTGTACACTTTCTGACATAACGGGAACCCAACAACAACAAAGAACATAATATTGTAAACGAGCTACATCATTAGTACTTAGCTTTATCTATAGTACATCTCATACTTTTTTTTTGTGAAGTAGTACATCTCATACTTATTCAAATGTTTGGGCTGTGAAATTTCAGTTTTTGAGTTGTAGAGCTTTTAGAGTAGAGCTTTTGCAAGAAGTGATGTTGAACAAAAGTCGTTAACTGTTTGGCATGTGTTAGACAACGTAGAGCTTTAAAAAATTTTGAGGATAATATCGGAGTTTAAAAATATGGAGGGGTAAATTTGAGAAAAAAGAAAAGAAAAATAGTTTCTTATATTATGTAAAACAGTTTCGCAAAAGCCTTTTTTGAAAAGCTCAAATTTGGAGCTTCTTAGTTTTTAGTTTTTTTCAGTTTCATCTTTTATCTAAAAGCGCTTTTAAAAATGGGTCAAACAAATTATTTCAACTTCTAAACTTACAAAAAACGCTTTTGACTGTCTAAAAACTAGTATAAAGGACTACATGGCCTAGACAGTTAGAGAATATGCTGCACCATCCTTGTGAGGAGAGTTGTTAAGCTATATAACTGTGAGAGCACATGAGAATAGGGGCAACTAAGAATCTATATTCCTTTTAGTTTTTTTTTTTGTCTCTGTATTCCTTTTAGTTGTATTTTCTTTTCCTACAAGCCAACCTTTTGGCCATTTTCTAGCTAATGAAAACATCACAGCAGCTACGATTACTTTCAATTCAGCTATAATCGTTACAAAGCTTTCCCATCGCCAAGCAAAAGTGTTGCCTCACATGCGTCGCGCACTAAAGAACCAAACATAGTTTTTTCTCCAGACTGAAGAACCAAACGTTATTTTCTCCGAATGGAGGTTCACTTCACTTCTAGTGGTCTAACTCTTACTCAAACTAAATGTTCTATTTAGCTGCTCACTTAATTTGGTCTTGATGGTACCAAATCGATTTCCACACCAATGGCTGGCCCCCGGTTACATCCGGATGAAGGGGATTTAGTTACAAGACCCTACTGAATTTTGAAAGCTTGTTGATGCTTTAAAATAATTGAAATGACTCGGCCGGATATTTCTTATGCAATTAATTCTATATGTCAGTTTATGCCTTCACCACGCACATCTCATCTGGTGGCCACTAAGTGAGTTTTACGATACATCAAAAGCACAATTTAACATGGTCTTCACCTAACCCTTTAATTCTCTTTCAGCCTCACGGGCTACAGTGATGCTAATTGTGCAAGTTGTCCATCTACAAGGCTTTCAACATCTGGGTTTACTATTTATATTGGTTCCAATTTAATCCATTGGAGCTCAAAGAAACATGACCACAAAAAAAAGAGCTCAAAGAAACAATCCATTGTGTCATAATCTAGTGCTAAAGCAGAGTATCGTACCCTAGCTTCACTTACCTCAGAAATTTTGTGGGTGCTCGAACTAATGAAATTTTTTCGATTGTCAAGTTATAACCTTTCGCTTATGTTTTGTGATAATATTAGCTCAGTTTATCTTGCCACCAATCCTACTATACACAATCAAAACAAACATATTAAAATTAATATTAATTTTCTATGTGCTTGAATCACTGATGACGGGGAGTTTTCTCCACTTCCCAACTCTCTTGTAGACATTGAGATCCGTGAAGAAGGAGAAATAGTATGTGAGACCAGAGTAGATGCAGTTGCAAAACCAGTGAATGTGGCTATTCAAGAGGTAAGTCAACAGTCCACATCTCTGCTAAAGAACTGGAAAAAATGGTTTGAGGGTGAAATTAAAGGACCCATCGAACTGGAGAAACAGAAACTGGTCATAGAAGGAGGAGAGATTATTGTTCCCAAACCTATTATCGATAATGGTATAGCTTATTGGGAAGGTTGTCTGGTGGGTCAGTTCCTGGGGAAAGCTCTACCACTATTTTTGGTTAAATCTATGGTAGAGAATCAATGGCGAAATTGTGGTAAGGTTGAGGTTGTGACTACAGAGGAATGTTTTTTCCTCTTTAGATTTGCTTATAAAGAGAAGAACAGCTCTGTGTTGGGCCAACTGTGGCATGTGGGTAACAGGCCACTCTTTCTTCAAAAATGGAAACCAAGGACGAAGTTGGAGGAGTTCAAGCTAGATAGGTTTTCAATTTGGGTTAAACTCAAGCACACCCCTATAGAATTATGGACTACTGAGGGGCTTGGGCTGCTTGTTAGCTATCTCGGCGACCAATTCAAATGGACTCTATTACGGAATCCAAATCTCGATTAGGTTTTTCCAAAGTATGTGTTGAGGTTGAACTAGATAAAGACCTACCAGAGACTATTCCAGTGAACTTGGGTCAGGGGTTTATTGCCAAGGTAGAGGTTGTTTATACCTAGGTTCCAACAGTTTGTAAAATATGTAAACGACTTAGGCATAAGGAGGATAGATGCCAGAATTCGAAAGAAATTTGGCAAGCTAGAGAAGTGGCCAAAGAAAATGAATCAGTTGTGCAAACTAAGGTGTGTGAGGTATCCCCTACTGAAGATTGGAGGTACTCCTATAAGGAAGCCCCCTCAACCAAAAACTCTAGGCGGAGGTGTTGAAAAAGGTAAAACTAGTAAGACTAAAGCAGAACGGAACCATGTGGAGCCCTGCAATAATGAGTTATCTAACCAATTTGCTGCTTCAGACCAGGAAGGGATTGATATTGATGAAGCTATTGCTGATATCAAGGGGAAAGCTAAACAAGGAGTTTCTCAGGCGGAGTTAGCCCCTGACAAACCACCTGGTATCCATGGTTAATATTACAGCTTGGAATATTAGGGGCCTTAATAAAGCCCCTAAGCAACTTGATGTAAATAATTTTGCTCGTAAAAGAAATATAGATATACTGTGTCTCCTGGAAACCAAAATCAAAGAAATTAGGTCCAAGGAACTTATGCTTAAAAGATTTCGTAATTGGGACCTTATCCATAATTATGAATGCTCCTTTAGAGGCAGAATTTGGGTCTTATGGAATAGGCAGGTTGTGAAGGTTGATAAAATTGCAGCTTCTAACCAAAGTATCCTTTGCTCTATCAAAGTTCATTCCGCGGGGAATACTTTCTTTATGTGTGTTGTGTATGGGAGTAATGGTGTTGCTGAAAGAAGAAAACTTTGGGCGGATATCATTAAATAGGAAAATTTGGTGGCTGGAGCCCCTTGGTGTATGCTTGGTAACTTTAATGAGATTCTCAAAGTGGAAGATAGGCTTAATTGTGATCAGCTTCCCCCTGGTGCTGTTGAGTTTCAAGACTGCCTTTCTCTAGCTGAATTTACGGAGCTCCCTATGGTAGGTCCCCTGTTCACTTGGAGTAATAAGAGCCCTGGAGATCAATTGAAGGCTAGCAGAATTGATAGAGCTTTTGGAAATGACCAGTGGCTTATTTATTTTAATTGCTCAGTGGTTGATCTTGAGGCCCTTAGTACCTCGGACCATTGTCCGGTTGTTATTAACACAGAGAATAAGTTTGAAAGGAGGGCTAGGCCTTTTAAATTCTATAATGCCTGGACACAACATGAGGAGTAAGAGAACTTATTACGTGAAGCTTGGAATCAGAATGTTGACGGCACTCCGATGTTTAGGATTGTTCAAAAATAGAAGAAGTTGAAGCAGGAGCTCAAAAAGTTTAACCGGGATAATTTCCTAAACCTGCCAAAGGAATTAATGAGGTAAAAACTGAAATTGAAGCTATCCAGAACAATATGCTTAATGGAAACCACATATTGAGTGGCCATGTCAAGGAGATCGAGCTGCATGATAAATTGGAGCTTCTAATGAATAGGGAGGAAGATTGCTTGAAACAGCGAGCTAAGATCAATTGGCTTAAGCATAGGGATTGTAATTCAGCTTATTTTCACAAGGTGATCAAAGGTAGAAACTGAAGAAATTCCATTAAAAGGCTCATGTCTATTGATGGCAAAATGATTGAGTCAGGTGAGGAGATTGTGGAGAAGTTTATAAATTTCTACAAGAACTTATTGGGGTCTAATGGCAGCAGGCAGAATGCAGTCACAGTTAATAACATTAGAAGTTTTGTGAAGAAAAACATCTCAAATGAAGAATGTGATCTCCTTAAGACACCAATTACTGATGATGAAATCCAGGCATCGATGTTTTCAATTCACAGTGATAAGAGTCCTGGGCCCGATGGCTTCACCTCACATTTCTTTAAATCAGCTTGGAATATTGTCGGACAGGAAACTTGCGAAGCTATAAAGTCTGCTCTTAACTCGTGCAAGCTTCTTCCTTGCTAACAGACTTCGCAAAACTCTTCCTGGGATCATATCTCTCAATCAGACTGCTTTTGTGAAAGGAAGAAGAATGACTGATAATATCTTAATTGCACAAGATATCATCTGAACTTATGGCAGGAAAGGTAAAGGGCAGCGATGTACATTAAAGGAGGATATCAGAAAGGCCTATGACACTATCAGTTGGGATTTTATTTTGAAAGCAATGACTGTTTTTGGCTATCCTGAAAAATTTGTCTAATGGGTTGAAATGTGCATTTCTTTCCGGAGATTCTCTATTGCTATAAATGGTCAGCTTTAGGGTTACTTTAAAAGCTCTAATGGGCTCCGACAAGGGGACCCTTTTTCACCCTACTTGTTTGTGATTGGGATGGAAGTGCTTTCATAAATTCTTAATTTTTAGTTTCGCAAAAGCCTTTTTTGAAAAACTCCAATTTGGAGCTTCTTAGTTTTTAGTTTTTTTCAGTTTCATTTTTTATCTAAAAGCACTTTTAAAAATGGGTCAAACAAATTATTTTAACTTCTAAACTTACAAAAAACGCTTTTGACTGTCTAAAAACTAGTATAAAGGACTACGTGGCCTAGACAGTTAGAGAATATGTTGCACCATCCTTGTGAGGAGAGTTGTTAAGCTATATAGCTGTGAGAGCACATGAGAATAAGGGCAACTAAGAATCTATATTCCTTTTAGTTTTTTTTTTTTTGTCTTTGTATTCCTTTCAGTTGTATTTTCTTTTCCTACAAGCCAACCTTTTGGCCATTTTCTAGCTAATGATAATATCATAGCAACTACGATTGCTTTCAATTCAGCTATAATCGTTACAAAGCTTTCCCGTCGCCAAGCAAAAGTGTTGCCTCACATGCGTCGCACACTGAAGAACCAAACATAGTTTTATCTCCATACTGAAGAACAAAATGTTATTTTCTCGGAATGGAGGTTCACTTCACTTTTAGTAGTCTAACTCTTATTCAAACTAAATGTTCTATTTAGCTGCTTACTTAATTTGGTCTTGATGGTACCAAATCGATTTCCACACCAATGGCTGGCCCCCAGTTACATCCGGATGAAGGGGAATTATTTACAGGACCCTACTGAGTTTTGAAAGCTTGTTGGTGCTTTAAAATATTTGAAATGACTCGGTCGGATATTTCTTATGCAATTAATTCTATATGTCAGTTTATGCCGTCACCACGCACATCTCATCTGGTGGCCACTAAGTGAGTTTTACGATACATCAAAAGCACAATTTAACATGGTCTTCACCTAACCCTTTCATTCCCTTTTAGCCTCACGGGCTACAGTGATGCTAATTGAGCAAGTTGTCCATCTACAAGGCTTTCAACATCTAGGTTTGCTATTTATATTGGTTCCAATTTAATCCATTGGAGCTCAAAGAAACTTGACCACAAAAAAAGAGCTCAAAAAAACAATCCATTATGTCATAATCTAGTGCTGAAGCAGAGTATCGTACCCTAGCTTCACTTACCTCAGAAATTTTGTGGGTGCTCGAACTAATGAAATTTTTTCGGTTGTCAAGTTATAACCCTTCGCTTCTGTTTAGTGATAATATTATCTCAATTTATCTTGCAACCAATCCTACTATACACAATCAAAACAAACATATTGAAATTAATATTAATTTTGTTTGTGCCTGAATCACTGGACGACGGGGGGTTTCCTCCACTTCCCAACTCTCTTGTAGACATTGAGATCCGTGAAGAAGGAGAAATAGTCTGTGAGCCCAGAGTAGATGCAGTTGCAGAACCAGTGAATGTGGCTATTCAAGAGGTAAGTCAACAGTCTTCATCTCCACTAAAGAACTGGAAAAAATGGTTTGAGGGTGAAATTAAAGGACCCATCAAATTGGAGAAATAGAAACTGGTCATAGAAGGAGGAGAGATTATTGTTCCTAAACCTATTATCGATACACTACAAGAAAATAACGCTCGGGTGACGAAATGGGGCGACGGATTTTTTCTGTAGTAAATTGGCTACTGCCAGGCTACAAATTTGCTACGGGAAAAAAATTTCGTAGCCCAGCAGTAACCAACTTAGCCCCGTTGAAATGACGACAAAAACTTGTTACGGATTAACTACGGACAATAATTTTAATTAATTTAAAAAAATAAAAAATAATATTCCGTAGCCTAGCCGTGGCAAATTTGTTACGGATTAGCTACAGATTATTTAATTAATTCAGCAAAAAAATTCATAAAAAAGTCTATAGCCATGCAGTGGCCAAATAGCCACGGATTGACTACGGATAATAATTTTAATTAATAAAAAATAAAAAATAATATTCCGTAACCTAGCCGTGACAAATTTACTACGGACTAACTACGGATTATTTAATTAATTCAACAAAAAAATTCATAAAAAATCCGTAGCCATTCAATGGCCAATAGCCACGGATTGGCTACGGACTATATATATTATTCAAAAAATATTTTTAAAAAATAAATACGGATATTTTAATTAAATAAGAAAAAATAAAATAACAAAGTCCGTAGCCCATCTGTAGTCCATAGCTACGGATGGGTTACGAAATTCGACTATTCCGTAGCCCAGCAGTAGCCAATTGGTTACTGTTGGGCTACGAACTTCAATAAAAAAAATTGAGATTTATCATTTTTAATTTGAATTATGAAATTTTGATTGGACCTACAACGTATTAAACTTCACTTGAGTTGTAAATTTTTCAAATAAAAATAAACTTGATCCGTATTTCATTAACGTGCATGCTTTTATAGAGAAATCTCATAGAAAATCAATAGTCGTTTAAATCGAACTTATCATGTCCTCACTTAACATTGCGTTAACGTTAATTAACGTTCAATCTAGTAGTCCAAAAACTCTCACATTATCTTTAAATTTTATAAATAAGAAAAATATGAAGATATTAACACGTTTTAATACGTTATTCCTACCTATTAACAAGTTAGAATATATAATATAAGTATTTCGTAGCCCAACAGTAGCCAATTAGCTATGGCTGGGCTACGAACTTTAACTATTCTGTAGCCCAGCAGTAGCCAATTGGCTACTGTTGGGCTACGGAGTTCAACAAAAAATTGAGCATTATCGTTTTTAATTTGAATTATGAAATTTTGATTGGACCTACAACGTAGTAAACTTCACTTGTGTTGCAAAATTTTCAAATAAAAATAAACTTGGTCCGTATTTCATAACGTGCGTATTTTTATAGAGAAATCTCATAGAAAATCAATAGTCGTTTAAATTGAACTTATCATGCCCTCACTTAACATTGCATTAACGTTAATTAACGTTCAATCTAGTAGTCCAAAAACTCTCACATTATTTCTAAATTTCATAAATAAGAAAAATATGAAGATATTAACACGTTTTAATATGTTATTCCTACCTATTAACAAGTTAGAATATATAATATAAGTATTCCGTAGCCCAGCAGTAGCCAAATTGGCTACGGGTGGGCTACGAATTTCAACAAAAAATTGAGCTTTATCATTTTTAATTTGAATTATGAAATTTTGATTGGACCTACAACGTAGTAAACTTCACTTGAGTTGCAAATTTTTCAAATAAAAATAAACTTGGTCCGTATTTCATTAACGTGCGTACTTCTATAGAGAAATCTCATAAAAAAATCAATAGTCGTTTAAATCAAACTTATCATGTCCTCACTTAACATTGTGTTAACGTTAATTAACGTTAAATCTAGTAGTCCAAAAACTCTCACATTATGTCTAAACTTCATAAATAAGAAAAATATAAAGATATTAACACGTTTTAATACGTTCTTCCTACCTATTAACAAGTTAGAATATATAATATAAGTATTTCGTAGCCCAGCAGTAGCCAATTGGCTACGGCTGGACTACGGACTTCAACTATTCCATAGCCCAGCAGTAGCCAATTGGCTACTCCTGGGCTACGGAGTTCAACAAAAAATTGAGTTTTATCATTTTTAATTTGAATTATGGAATTTTGATTAGACCTACAATGTAGTAAACTTCACTTGAGTTTCAATTTTTTCAAATAAAAATAAACTTGGTCCGTATTTCATTAACGTGCGTACTTTTATAAAGAAATCTCATAAAAAATCAATAGTCGTTTAAATCGAACTTATCATCTCCTCACTTAACATTGCATTAACGTTAATTAATGTTCAATCTAATGGTCTAAAACTCTCACATTATATCTAAAATTCATAAATAAGAAAAATATGAAGATATTAACACGTTTTAATACGTTGTTCCTACCATTAACAAGTTATAATATAAGTATTCCGTAGCCCAACAGTAGCCAATTGGCTACCGCTGGGCTACAGACTTCAACTATTTCGTAGCCCAGCAGTAGCCAATTGCTACTGCTGGGCTACGGAGTTCAACAAAAAATTGAGTTTTTATCATTTTTAATTTGAATTATAGAAATTTGATTAGACCTACAACGTAATAAACTTCACTTGATATGCTAATTTTTCATATAAAAATAAATTTGGTCCATATTTTATTATCGTGCGTATTTTAATAGAAAAATCTCATACGAAGTCATTAGGCATTTAAATCGAAGTTATCATGTCTTCACTTAATATTACGTTAATGTTAATAAACGTTCAATATAGGGGTCCAAAAACTCTCACATTGTGTCTATATTTCATAGATATGAAAAATATAAAGATATAAACACGCTTTAATACATTGTTCTTACCTATTAACAAGTTAGAATTCATATTATTAGGGATCCGTAGCCTATCCGTGGCAATTGACTACGGATGGGCTGCGAATTTCTATTTTTCTGTAGCCCATCCGTAGCCAATTGCCACAGATGGGCTACGGACTTTTAGAAAAAAAAATAAAAATTATATTTTAGTGACGTGGCTACGGACGGGCTACGAACGCATAGATGTTCATAGCCCATTCGTATCCAAGTCATTAAACAAAAAAAAAAACTAAGGATGTATAAAATATATATACCATAATTTGTCAAACATAGACGTCTATAATAAGTAACATAAGAACCATAAGTCGGTACAAGCGTACATAAATGGTAAATCAGATATCTAGTTTCAAATAAAATTTTAATTATAAAAAACTAACAACAAGTTGCCCAAAATAAATTATTGTCTCGGTCCACAACCACGACGTCCACGTTGACCTCTACGACTTCGATTGTCGGTAAACCCAGGGTCTTGTCCAGCTCCCTCACCACGAAAGTCATCAGCCATGAGTAGAATCCGATCTTGTATATCCTCAAATTGAGTTTCGAAATATTGTCGATCTTCTGCTCTACGTTCTTGCAGACTTTGAAATTGAGTTTCAAAGTATTGACGATCTTCCGCTCTATGTTCTTCTAAAGTCTGAAATTGAGCTTCAAAATATTGACGATCTGCCGCTCTACGCTCTTCGTTCTTCGCTCTTCCATTGTTTGAAGTTGAGTTTGCAAATGGTTGAGAGTTCTATCATTGTTGCCTATAGAAGTAGAAATATCATTTAGTTTTTCCAAAATTAGATCAAATGACGAACTAGAAGCACGACTAGAACTAGCACCTCTCCTCCTTTCTTGCTCATCTATTTGTGACACTCTCTCTGCATGAATATACACCTTCGGAATATCGGTTTCCATAGGCGTTTCACGATATAAGTTTTCTTCCATCTCAACATCACCAATATAACTCAAATTCTAAACAAAGGTTATGTTCTTGGTAGTATTAGTTCTAATGAATGATTTGGTTTCCTCTGGTATTCTATTAAATTCTTCTTGGTTTATATAACGATCTTGATACCAATAAGCTTGTTGCCTATTCAGAGATAGCATATTAAGATACCAAGAAGGGTTGAATTTTTTACTTTCAACCCTATCAAATGAAACCCCGAAGTACTCAAAAATTCATGTAAGGGCTACTCCATATGGCAAGGATTTGTTGTTCTTAGCCGCATAAATCATGTGACAAACAATCATATACGGTAAGTTCACTTGTCTACCACTAACCAACAAATATACAATATAAACATCTCCTTGAAGTGTCATTTCATCATTAATATTTCTATGTACAAGACAAGAGCCTACAAAGTTTACCCAAATTTTCTTTAGTATGAGCAACTCTCTCTTATCTGGAGCATTTCCTCTATGAGCAGTTCTATCATACCTTTTCGCCCAGAAAAATCTCAAACAATTATCTTTGTCTTCGGGCTCCATTCTACTTTCCGGCTAACCAGTGGTGTCATAAGCTTTTACCCCTTCGTTTCTCATATTAAAGATTGTAGCTATAATATCCGGGGTTAACTCAATATCAACACCTCTAACTCTAGTTTTTACAACAACAATTTCATCACTTTCCATATTAGCATAAAATTCACGGATTAAAAGCGGATAAACATGACAATGAATATGTAAGAAGTCATACCAACCTTGTTGTTGCATGAATTCAGAAATTCTAGTACCTTGTATGTCCTCGTCTATCAAACACTTTCCATACAATATCGGCTTGACAACCTTGTTGTTTGCACGTATAGGAGGAGGATTCCTATCCGGACTTGGAAGCCTTGTAGAGGCTCTTGTATTGATTTTCTTAGGAAGATTTTTTTTTCCACTTTTTCTTGTATCCACCATGATAAAATATAGAGATTTTGAGCTTTTGGGAAGTAGGTAATGTGACTATGGAACAAAACTTGAGATTTAATGGCTAAATTTTGAGTTTAAGACAACTTTACCTATATTTTCGCTTAGGGCTTGAAAAACTTGGGGTTTGGAAAAACTCTTTGTAGATTTGTAGGTTTTGCCAAGTGGGTAATGTGATTATGGAAGAAATTTTGAGGTTTAATGGCTAGATTTTGAGAATTTGAGAAAGAGTTTTTGAGTTTTTCTTGCAATGGAGTTGAAGAAATTGGTGTTTTGAAACACTATTTGGAGATTTTGATGTTTTGTGGGATGGGTAATATGATTGTGGAAGAGATTTTGAGATTTAATGGTTAGTTTTTAATGATTTTAGAGAGATTTTGAGAGAGTTTTAGAAAAGAAAAAAAAAGGTGAAGAGATGTGAAGTTGGGGAAGAAGATGGGATTTGGGGGTGGGTTTGCTGATTTTTAGTAGTTAAAAAAAAAAAATTTCAAGCAGGTCACGGCCCGCCGGCCTGCCGGCGGGCCACCTGCCACCATGCCCCCCTGTCCCCGCCGGCGGAGCCGGCACCTCGTCCGGTACTGGCGGCCTACCAAGAGGCTGGCCGCCAAGTCTGGACGAGGTGCCGGCTGGCCAGTACCTCGTCCGGTGGGGACAGCGAGCAAGGCTGTCCCTGCGTCCCCAAGGCAGGTCGGCGGGCGGTAACTAGCTTGAAATTTTTTTTTATTTGTGCTGAATGTTTAAAACATTTTCCCCAAACATTTTCCCCAAATTCACTTCACTCTTTCTTTATCATACAAAAAAACATCTATCTCTTAACTCCACCACCATCACTACCACCACCACCACCACCACTACCACCACTATTATCACCATCAATACTACTGCCATCACCATCAAGACCACCACCACCACCAACAAAGACTTCATCAGTACCATAAGGTCCTCCATCACCACCATGTAGGGCACCATCACCATCATCACCATCTAGGGCACTATTACCATCACCATTACCACCACTATAACCACCATCACTACCATCACCACCATTATCATCAACACCACTACCATCACCATCAAGAGCACCACCAAGGGTACTATCATCACCACCAACAAAGGCTTCATTACCACCACAAGGTCCTCCATCACCACCATGTAGGCCACCATTACCATCACCACCATCTAAGGCACCATCACCACCTCCAACTCCACCACCATCACCACCAAAGACACTACCACCATATTTCTCTCTATTTGTTACTAGTAAGTATTTTATTATATACATTTTTCTTTAATTTTTTTGTCTAGTATAGACATATTTATATATGTGTATAATATGTATCTAGGTAATGTGTAATTTTGCTTATTTTTCATTTGTTGAATTTATTATTTTTGTATTTAATGTTATGTTTAATTCTAATTGTTTTAAGTGAGGTTTTTACATAAATATTTGGTAGTGATATTCGTTGTGACTTCTTTGACATCAATGTTGTATTGTAGTGATATTTGTTTTCATTAATTAACAATAGATTAACTAGTGGGTCATAAATTGTGTTTAAATAATGTCACCACCAAGCACATTACTTAACCGTATCTTGTACTATTAATTTCTTTAATGAAATGAACATATATTATGATACAGAAGTTGAGAAAATGGAAACACGCCGACAACAGTGGATGAACAATCGATTAACATCTAAGGGAGTATTAAATCCAAAGTTCGTTCATGGAATAGACGAAGAATTCATTCCTTTTGCATGTAGTCAATGAAAGTACATGGATGTAGACAAAATTAGATGTCCTTGTGCGAAATATAAGAATTGTGATTTTAAGGACCTTCATACTTGTAGACATCATCTTTGCTCATGGGGGTTCATGAGGCATTACTATGTTTGGACTTCACACGGGGTGCATGATGACCTCAATTAGGATAACAACCATAATGTTGGTGATCATTATGGATATGATGAAGGAAATAGTTATAGGACAATGGTGTTTGATGCATTTGGCCCATCAAATGTACCACCAACTCCTTATCAACCAATTGAAGAAGAGCTTAATATGGAGTCAAAATATTTTTATGATCTATTAAAAAGTGTAGATGAGCCTTTGTGGAGTAGATGTGAGGTCACTCATCTGTTAGCGGTGTCTTTGTTGTTGAATATCCAGTCAGAGGAAAATATGTCTGAACATGTTTTAATCGAATTATTGAAGTTATTCGAACAATGTTGCCCAAGGATAACACTTTTCCTGAGAACTACTATAGGTTTAAGAGTGAAATGAGTCCTCTAGGTTTGAGTTGCATGAAGATTGACGCGTGTGTAAATGGATGTACGTTATATTACAAAGATAGAGATCAACTCAAATATTGTCCAAGGTGTGGTCACCCACGGTTTAAACCTACAGAAGTTGGGAAAAAACGTGGTAGACCAATTGCCTTCAAACGATTGAGGTATCTACCATTAACGCCCAGGTTGACCAAATTATACATGTCTCCCGCAACAGCTAAACATATGCAATGACATTTTAGACACCAAGTTGAGAATGTAAAATTTTATCATCCATCTGATGTTGAGGCATGGAAACACTTTGATATAACGTATCCAAACTTTGCTTCTGAATTGAGAAATGTACGTCTTGGACTTTTTTCTGATGGTTTTAGCCCATTCAACTTTTCTTCTCAACCTTATTCTTGTTGGCCTGTGATAATCACACCATACAATCTTCCACCATAGATGTGTATGAAGGATCCTGTAATGTTCTTGACCCTTCTTATTCCTGGGCCAAAGAGTCCGGGAAAGAGTATAGATATATACCTTGAACCTCTGATTGAAGAGGTGATTAAATTGTGGGAAGTAGGGGTACCTTGTTATGATATGTCGTCCAAGTCCAATTTTCAATTGAGGGCAGTTTTAATGTGGACAATTAATGATTTCCCAGCGTATGGCATGTTATCTGGTTAGAGTACGCATGACAAATTGTCATGTCCGTATTGTATGGGATCTTCTCAGGCATTTCAATTGACTGCAGGGAGAAAGAATTGTTTCTTTGACAGCCATCGACAGTTCTTACCAAGAAATCATCCCTTTCGACGAGACAAGAAGAACTTCTGAAAAAATCTGATGGAGAGATCAAACCCTCCGCCGATATTGAGTGGTGAGGATATGTGGGAAGAAGTTCGAGGTCTTCCGACCATAAATGAATTGGGTAAAGATAAAATAGATGGTTTTGGAAGAAAGCATAACTGGACAAAAAAAAGCTACTTTTGGGATTTGCCTTATTAGCGGTCACAGCTTGTGCGTCATAATCTAAACGTCATGCATATAGAGAAGAATGTTTTTGATAATGTCTTTAACACTATAATGAACGTGAAGGGGAAGACAAAGGATACAAAAAATTCAAGGGCTGATATTGAGAGAATTTGTGATCGTCCTGAATTATGCATTAGAGATGGCGTTATGAAAATGGCCGTGCATACTCTCCCAATTCCATCTAAGAAAGCAATTTTGGAGTGGGTCAAAGAGTTAAAATTTCCTGATGGATATACATCAAATATAGCAAGGTGTGTTAACATGAACGATTTAAAGTTGTCACATATGAAGAGCCATGATTGCCATATATTTATGGAGAGATTGCTTCCTATAACCTTACGAGAGTTATTGCCAAATAGTGTATGGGAACCTTTTACCGAACGAAGCTTGTTTTTCAGAAACATTTGTTGCTCGTCTTAATAATTGACCTTGAAAGAATGCAACAAAATATTTTGATCACCCTTTGTAAGTTGGAAAAGATCTTATCTCCAGCCTTCTTTGACTCAATGGAGCATTTGCCAGTACACTTGGTTCATGAAGCAATTTGCGGCGGTCCTGTACAATATCGGTAGATGTACCATTTTGAGAGGTTTTTGAATGTTTTGAAGAGAAATGTGAAGAATAAAGCACGTGTTGAGGGATCTATATGTGAAGCATATCTTATCCTTGAAACAGTGACATTTTGTTCATATTATTTCGAACCACACGTGCAATCAAAAACAAGAAACATCGGTTGAAATGAAGAGTCCGTGGATGCGGATTACCCTGAAGGGTGTTTACCCATATTCAAGCATCCAGGTCGTCCGATGGGGAAGATGATCTCTAAAGATTTAGACGATCGAGATTTCAATGCTGCTCACTTGTGTGTTTTGATGAACTGTGAAGAAGTGTCCCTATATGTTAAGTAAGTTCATGACTCAACTTTTTAGTTCTATTAAAGATCTTATATATATAATCTACTAATTAATACTATACAGAACATTTGAGGATGATCTTCGAATGGAGAATCCATCATTTACTGATTCATAAATCAATAACAACATTGAGAAATTTTTCC
The DNA here is from genome assembly GCA_037974665.1 of Ehretia macrophylla. Lineage (NCBI taxonomy): Eukaryota > Viridiplantae > Streptophyta > Magnoliopsida > Boraginales > Ehretiaceae > Ehretia > Ehretia macrophylla. The sequence continues at coordinate 37,103,530 of CM075780.1, read as the reverse complement.
CGGCTTGGTTACGTTACCATGTTAGTATTACTACTTTTTAACGTCCCTAATAATATATTCGATTCATTCCGACCTTGGCATTTGTTATTGTCCTTAATTTACCCCTTTCAGCTTGCCCACAATAACATTTTGGATGATCGCGTGAAATATCTTTCAATGGGTCCAAGTAAGGTGGTCAGTACATGGTCAAAGTACTTGGTGAATGGGTACAAATTTCACACTTTGGAATATGGATCTTCAAAGACAACAATGAACAGTGGAGTTACTGTGAAAGGGACAATGCCTGATAATGCGGAGAGTGATTATTATGGTCTGTTGACAGATATTATTGAGTTAAAATACCATAATGGAACTTTGAAGCACACAAGAGTTGTCCTTTTCAAGTGTGAGTGGTTTGATTCTCACAATGATAAGGGATTAAAGGTTCATCCGAAATATCGCTTGATTGATATAAATGTGAAGAAAAAATACCCAAAGTATGACCTCTTTGTCTTAGCCGAGCTTGTACATCAAGCATATTACTTCAGGTATCCTGGTGCTAAGAGAGAACGGGCAGCTTGGTCAGTTGTATGCAAAATCAGATCAAGGAACCAATTTGATAAGGAGTCAAACAATGATGATAATGATAAAGATGAACAGTCGGCTTTTCAGTCTGATGAGATAAACGTGACATTGGTACAATCAGATGATCATGATGATGTCGTATTACATTGTCTTGAATCAAGTGAATGCATTGCTGTGGTTGGAGATGTAGAAGAAGAGCACAAGGACAATGCCCAAAATGATGATGAAGATCATGAAAGTGACTCTGATAATGACATAGAATCTGAATACAATGAATTATTTGATTGAGATTTTGTACTTATAAATTCAATATTTTGTATGTCAATTGAATGTGAATTATATGATTGATAATCGAAAAATATAATGAAAAATGGTTATAGTATCTCTTCATTCATAGAATATATTGTACATCTCTTTGTATCTTATAGTTTTCTTTGTAGCAATCATGGTTAGAGCTGGTAAATCGCAAGCAGATAAGACACGATCTGGCATGCCATCAACTTCATTTTCCGCAACCCGTGGTGAAGCTGATAGTGAGTCCCCTACTGCTGCAGGGTCGTCAGTTCGTTCCACCAGACTATCTGCCCCTTTGTGTGACATCAGAATGACTAACGATGATCGTCATGATAATGCCACGCCCACGTCCAACGTCTAGCAGGAAACGGAACATCCAGAATCATCATCACATGCGGTTGGCACAACAAATTGGCAGGCTATGGGATTCGAGTCACTCAAGCAGTAAGCCACATGGTTGGATGATAGACATACTCACGTTCGATTATATAATAACGGGTGAAATTACAATTAAATTAAATGATAGAGCAATTACTTTGATTATTTGTTATTAGTTCTTGAAGTTATAATAAGGTAATGCAAGTGACACTAACTTATATAATTGATATACTTGTTAACAGATTTGTACCTGCTTCGGTAGTAAGAGATTTTAAGTCAATATTTGCAGGCGGATTCACAGAACCATGGATTACCTATAGAGAAATTCCGGACGATGTTAAAAACCGATGGTTTTGCTCTTTTGAGGTTTTTATAAACATTAATGTAGTCAATATCTATTATATTATACACTTGTACATTTATACGTGCGTATTCAATTAACATATGTTCGCATTTACCTATATTTGTCGTTGCAGAGAGATTATAAGTGGCACCCATGTAACAAGACACACATCAAGTATTGCTTCCATTATAAGGCGACAGAGAGAATAAAAGACCAATCGGCTAAGGCTCGTAAATTTGACAAGTCTCATAAGTAGATGACATTAGATAATTGGGAGCAAATGCAAGCAAGATGGTGTGAACCAAAATGGATAGATAAATCAAATGCGGCCAAAAAAAATAGGGAGAAAAATCCATTGGTACACTACACGGGTGCCACCCTATTTCATGAGGTTATGAGAAGGATGGTATGTAACTTAAATTTAATAGCCGTTTAAATTTGTCTATCTTAATATTCTAGTTTTTGAATAATTGCTACTTATGAAGTTAATAACGTAGGCGGACACAATAAATACCCCTGTCTATAAAGCTGATGTTTTCAAGGTCACTCACAGTAAATGGGAGGGTGATGGTATACAATTCTCTGATCCAAAGGCTGCTCAGACGATAGTAAGTATTTATACAGTGTATTACTTTTACTGTCGATTAATTTTGTTAAATTTATATAATTTTATGTTAAGTTTAAGTTGCTACTTGTAGTTTAAAAGGTTATAAAAATTGAATTTCATAAATCTCTTTTGTAATGTGTAGGTTGTTAGACTTATGTATTTCATTATGAGAATTGTATCTATATGATTATGTTAAAGTGGTTGTCACAGACGACATATCCTTTGGTTGTTTGTTGGAGGCCCAGGATTGTAAATTTGGCATATTTGTGATTGTATGTTGGTTGTTGTGGCTATATGAATTGTTATGCAGGTTATAATTTTGTGTTTGGGTCCATATTTTAAACGTTATAATGCCGAAATTTCGTCACGTCCCTACTTGATTTTAGGTGAGGTCAAGTTGAGGCGTGACATTGAGTGGTATAAGAATATTAAAAATTTATAAATGTTGTTTTTGTAGTCACGATATGAGGAGATGCTCGACCAACGTCAACTTGTGACGCAAGAAGACCCTACGGCGCTGCCCATTAATCCTGATGAGATATTCTACCAAGCTGTTGGTAGAGCAAAAAAATGGCATGTCTATGGACTTGGCTCGCAAGGAGTCTGCATTGGTAGGGAAATACCCCCTATTCCAACCATGAACACTAAAGTTGGACTCTCGGAACAATAATTCAACAGGCGAGTCAATGAAGCAACAGAGTCTATGAGGCAACAACTTTATGACCAAGGAAATGCACAACAAGAGACGCAGCGACAATTGAACGAAGCCATGCAACTCGTGAGGGAATTGCAGCAGGAGATTAATTGACTCAAACACCCACGACAGTAGTCCGATCAACATGATCAATGGTACATTTAGGATTTAGTCTTTTGGACAATTTTATAAACTAATTTCGAACAATATGTTAATATTTTTATGAATTTGAAAGATGCGTTATGTAGATATTATTTTGGATATTTAATTTTACGTTTTGTTGTGTAATTTTTTTTTATTTTTATATTTTTATATTTCATACTATTTTTCGTAATAATTCAGCCACATAAAATTAGCCACCGTTTTTCGATGGACAAATAACTACGGAATTCGGCAACAGATTAGCCACCGATATGTTTCGACAAATGGCTACGGATTGGCTACGGACAGTTTTCGACAATGGCCTATGGATTGGCTATTGCTTTGCTATGGACGTTAATAATTAATAATAAAATCAAAATTTTAGTTAGCTACGGATGGGCTACGGATTGGCTACGGAAATGTGGCTACCGATATTCTACGGATACCAATCCGTAGTCGTGGGCTACGGACGATTTTTGACCGAAACGGCTACGGATTTGCTACGGACATTAATAATTAATAAATTAAAAAAAATTAGTTGTCTACGGATGAGCTACGGATTGGCTGCGGACAAGTGGCTACCGATATTCTACGGATACAAATCCATAGTAGTGGACTACGGACGATTTACGACCGAAACGACTACGAATTTGCTACGGACTTTAATAATTAATAAATAAATAAAAAATTAGTTGGCTATGGACGAGCTACGGCTATTTTGCTACGAAAGTTATAAAAAATAAATACAAATTAATTTTTGAAATTGGTTACGGATTGGCTACGAAATATCAATTTGGCAACAAGTCTTTTTACTACGGACGTAATTCCATAGCCTAGCGGTCGCCCGTCCCAATTTAGCTACTGCTAGGCTACGGATTTTGGTCATTGCCTCAACTGTTTTTTCTTGTAGTGATAATGGTATAGCTTATTGGGAAGGTTGTCTAGTTGGTCAGTTCCTGGGGAAAGCTTCACCACTATTTTTGGTTAAATATATGGTATAAAATCAATGGAGAAATTGTGGTATGGTTAAGGTTGTGACTATAGAGGAAGGTTTTTTCCTCTTTAGATTTGCTGATAAGGAGAAGAGCAGCTCTGTGTTGGGCCAACTGTGGCATGTGGGTAACATGTCACTCTTTCTTCGGAAATGGAAACCAAGGACGAAGTTGGAGGAGTTCAGGCTAGATAGGTTTCCAATTTGGGTTAAACTCAAGCACATCCCTACAGAATTATGGACTACTGAGGGGCTTGGGCTGCTTGCTAGCTATCTCGGTGACCCAATTCAGATGGACTCTATTACGAAATCCAAATCTCGATTAGGTTTTTCCAAAGTATGTGTTAAGGTTGAACTGGATAAAGACCTGCCAGAGACTATTCCAGTGAACTTGGGTCAGGGGTTTACTGCCAAGGTAGAGGTTGTTTATACTCAGGTTCCAACAATTTGTAAAATATGTAAACGACTTGAGCTTGAGGATAAATGCCAGAATTCGAAAGAAATTTGGCAAGCTAAAGGAGTGGCCAAGGAAAAGGAACCAGTTGTGCAAACTAAGGTGCGTGAGGCATCCCCTACTGAAGATTGGAACACTGTCAGTAAGAAACATAATACTCCTATGAGGAAGCCCCCTCAACCAAAAACTCTAGGCAGAGGTGTTGAAAAAGGTGAAACTAGTAAGACTAAAGCAGAACGAAACCATGTGGAGCCCTACAATAATGAGTTATCTAACCAATTTGATGCTTTAGACCAGGAGGGGATTGATATTGATGAAACTATTGCTGATATCATGGGAAAAGCTAAACAATGAGTTTCTCAGGTGAAGTTAGCCCCTGACAAACCACCTGGTATCCATGGTTAATATTGCAGCTTGGAATATTAGGGGCCTTAATAAAACCCCTAAGCAACTTGATGTAAATAATTTTGCTCGTAAAAGAAATATAGATATACTGTGTCTCCTTGAAACCAAAATCAAAGAAATTAGGTCCAAGGAACTTATGCTCAAAAGATTTCGTAATTGGGACCTTATCCACAATTAAGAATGCTCCTTTAGAGGCAAAATTTGGGTCTTATGGAATAGGTAGGTTGTGAAGGTTGATAAAATTGCAGCTTCTGACCAAAGTATCATTTGCTCTATCAAAGTTCATTCCACAGGGAATACTTTCTTTAAGCGTACTGTGTATGGGAGTAATATTGTTGCTGAAAGAAGAAAACTTTGGGCGGATATCATTAAATGGAAAAATTTGGTGGCTAGAGCCTATTAGTGTATGCTTGGTGACTTTAATGAGATTCTCAAAGTGGAATATAGGCTTAATTGTGATCAGCTTCCCCCTGGTGCTGTTGAGTTTTAAGACTGCCTTTCTCTAGCTGAATTTACAAAGCTCCCGATGGTAGGTCCCCTATTCACTTGGAGTAATAAGAGCCCTGGAGATCAATTGAAGGCTAGCAGAATTGATAGAGCTTTTGGCAATGACCAGTGGCTTATTCATTTTAATTGCTCAGTGGTTGATCTTGAGGCCCCTAGTACCTCGGACCACTGTCCGGTTGTCATTAACACAGAGAATAAGTTTGAAAAGAGGGCTAAGCCTTTTAAATTCTATAATGCCTGGACACAACATGAGGAGTACGAGAACTTATTACGTGAAACTTGGAATCAGAATGTTGACGGCATTCGATGTTTAGAATTGTTCAAAAACAGAAGAAGTTGAAGCAGAAGCTCAAAAAGTTTAATCGGGATAATTTTCTAAACTTGCCAAAGGAAATTAATGAGGTAAAAACTGAAATTGAAGCTATCCAGAACAATATGCTTAATGGAAACTGCCTGTTGAGTGACCATGTCAGGGAGATCGAGCTGTGTGATAAATTGGAGGTTCTAATGAATAGGGAGGAAGATTGCTTGAAAACAGCGAGCTAAGATCAATTGGCTTAAGCATAGGGATCGTAATTCAGCTTATTTTCACAAGGTGATCAAAGGTAGAAACTCAAGAAATTCCATTAAAAGGCTTATGTCTATTGATGGCAAAAGGATTGAGTCAGGTGAGGAGATTGTGGAGGAGTTTCTAAATTTCTACAAGAACTTATTGGGGTCTAATGGCAGCAGGCAGAATGCGGTCACAATTAATAACATTAGAAGTTTTGTGAAGAAAAACATCTCAAATGAAGAATGTGATCTCCTTAAGGCACCAATTACTGATGATGAAATCCAAGCAGCGATGTTTTCAATTCACAGTGATAAGAGTCCTGGGCCCGATGGCTTCACCTTATATTTCTTTAAATTAGCTTGGAATATTGTCGGATAAGAAACTTGTGAAGCTATAAAGTCTGCTCTTAACTCGTGCAAGCTTCTTCCTTGCTAACAGACTTCGCAAGACTCTTCCTGGGATCATATCTCTCAATCAGACTGCTTTTGTGGAAAGAAGAAGAATGACTGATAATATCTTAATTGTACAAGATATCATCCGAACTTATGGCAAGAAAGGTAAAGGGCAGCGATGTATATTAAATGTGGATATCAGAAAGGCCTATGACACTATCAGTTGGGATTTTATTTTGAAAGCAATGACTGTTTTTGGCTATCTTGAAAAATTTGTCAAATGGGTTAAAATGTACATTTCTTCCCTGAGATTCTCTATTGCTATAAATGGTCAGCTTGAGGGTTACTTTAAAAGCTCTAATGAGCTCCGACAAAGGGACCCTTTTTCACCCTACTTGTTTGTGATTGGGATGGAAGTGTGTTCATAAATTCTTAATGTCAAAGCTGAGAGAAAGGATTTTACTTTCCACCCTAGATATGCAAAGTTGGAACTATCTCATTTATGTTTTGCAGATGATCTCTTGATCTTCTTCAAAGGGAATCCAAGCTCAGCAAAGGCTATCAAGAAACGACTCAATTTATTCTCTCATATGTCAACTAGTCCAGAGAAAAGTGTTATTTATTTTGGAGGTTGCCCTGGCCCGCTCAAGTCCTTAATCTACCAAATCTTGGATGTCAAAGAAGGAAACCTACCTATGAATTATTTGGGTATTCCTCTTATGACTGGTAGGATGAATGCTACGATCTGTAATGGTTTGTGTAATAAAATCCTTCGTAAGGTGCAAGATTGGACTACAAGGTGGCTATCGTATGCGGGTAGACTGCAACTTGTAAAACATGTTTTGATTAGCATGTTCAATTTATGGGGCAATGTGTTTTTTCTTCCTAAAGGGGTTATCAAAATGGTACAAAAAAAGTTAGTAGCTTTCCTTTGGGGAAATAACCTGGTGGATTCTCATAAGGCCAAAGTGTATTGGATTGATATTTGCAAGCCTTGGGATGAAGAAGGACTGGGCATAAAGCCGCTTGAAGAATCTAACAAAGTGGCTATTTTAAAATAATTTTGGTACATGTACACTGACGGAAATTCAATATGGGGCATGTGGTCTTCAAGGGTTCTTCTCAAAGAGAATAGTGTGTGGAGTGTGGACATACCTGATGACTGCTCTTGGGTTTGGAGGAAACTCCTGAAATTGAGAGATAAAGCTGGTAAATACATTGAACATAGAGTCGGGAATGGAAATGACACTTATTTGTGGTGGGATAACTGGCACCCAAGGGGCAATCTTATTAGCTGGGTTGCAAAGGAACATATTATTGCTTCAAGACTTGGTAGCCAGAGTAAAGTTTGTGAAGTCATCTGAGATAACAATTGGCATTGGCCGAGAAATTTGCTGCACTTGGGAGTCGAAGTTTATGGGACCAGATTTGATTTTAATGGCCCTGATGTTTGTCACTGGAAGATTGTAACAAGTGGTTACTTTGTTACTGCAACAACTTGGGAGGAAACTAGGCAAAGATTTGACAAGGTGGACTGGTTGGGATTACTTTGGAGAGGTGATTACATCCCAAAGCACAGTTTTTGTGCATGGCTTGCAATTAAAAATAGATTAACAACTAAGGATCGTATGCTTAGTTGGGGGATGCAAGTTAATAGTCTCTGCTGCCTTTGCCATATGATGATAGAAACTCGAGAAAAATTATTCTTTGAATGCCCCTTTAGTTTGGAGAATACTTTTGAAAAAAGTAAGGATCAAATTTATATGTATCCAGTGGGATAGGGTGCTTATTGGATGTTGTCGATTGGAAAGAAGGACTCTGCAAGCTAAACTAGTGAAGTTGTGTTATGGTGCTGCCATTTACTACCTATGAAATGAGAGAAATGCATGATTATTCAAGAGCAAGTTTGCTAATGAGGAGCAAATAACACAGAAAGTTGAAAGATATGTTCGCCTTAAGATGTTAACCAACACGAGGATTAGAAACAATAGATATAACAGGGAGCTTTGTAATGAGTGTAATCTTAATGAGTTTATTTGTTGAGTTTCAAGGACCTTTTGTCTTTTGTAAGGAGATATACATATAAATGGCTATGCCACTGTTTTTGTTCGTGGAATATATTTTTACTTGCCGATTGAGCAAAAAAGAAAATATTAATTTTGTACATGAAAAAGTTAGTGATGCCACAATTCGCTCTTGCAATATATTGGAACTAGTGATCAGCTTGCAAATATCTTTACCAAACTACTTTTCCGACCGCGATACAAGCTTTTACGTCTCAAGCTTCAGGTCGCTGTCCCTCCATCAACGTATGGGGGTGTTAAATGACTCTTAGCTTTATGCTTTTTGAACTGTATATATTTTTGTTATTTGTTGTTATTTTGGACTCTTACATAAAGTCCTTTCAGAGCTAGACTCTTGTAAATGCTTGATAGATTAGCACATGTATATCTAGGGGTGGAGCTAGAAATTGAATGTTTGGAAAGGGTGAATTTTTATTTTTTATTTTACTATAATATTTTTTTTAAGTTAATAGAAAAGAGACTCAATTTTTACAATTTTAATTTTTTTATAATTTTATTAAAAAAAAATTAGTTATGATTTTATATTACGTTGCTTTTAAATATTTAGTAAGTAAAATAATCAAAATTATATATATCTATCTCTCTAATAAAAATAAATAAATAAAACAAACAGTAAAAAGATTTTACTGACCAAAAATATATATTTACCGACCAAAAATAAAACAAGCAGTAAGAAGTCTCTTCCTCCGCCCTATATCTCTTTTAACTTATCCTATTGTACTTCGGATTATAAATGAATGGAGAAGTACAGAAGTTTTTACCGACCAAAAATATATATTTTTTCACAATACCCTTCTTGCCAGCCTGTCGATGATGTCATCGTTGCAACGTGTGTTAGTGTTCTTGAGTTAAGATTCTCTTGGTTGCATATTGTGACGTTTAAAATTCTACTTGTGGAGATTATTTATTAATACATCATATTAAAAGTTTGTGTAGTTTAATTATGAGATAACATGCTACAATTCTAGCTTCCAAGGCGCAGGACAAAATTATATACGCTTAACAAGCAAATTTACCATTTGAACAAATTAAAAAATTAAAAAGCAATTTTACCGAGGCAGTTGCATGAAGGCATTTGTCTTTTATGTACATCACTTAGTCGTTGGACAAGATTCCAGTCATATTATTTAGTTTTTATTGATTTTCAGAAGAAAACCGCTGCATGGCATTCGAACTCAATTAAAATTCTTTTGGCCAGTGAATTCAGACCTTAAACCGTGATTTTTAAGCATATGATATTTCTAGTTGCGAGACAACTCTCTCTAAGAAACTCATCAAAATAGTCTTGTAACTTCAAAGGAAGGGGTGCCTCCTCACAAAGTAGTACTAAGAGCCAAGGTTGGTTCGAAGTGTCAGGGCCATAGAGGATCGATCACATAATATTCTCAACCAGGATGGATGGGGGAAGGATTTGCCCACTTAGGTTCTATGTCTTGCATGTGACAATATGATATTTGATATTCAGATACAAGATCAGTTCAAAGCATTTGTATCTCTGTCGAGGACATCAATTTCTAATGATCTCTCATACCGATGAATAATATGATAAGAAGGTAGTTTATAAGTTAGTCTTGTAAGTTATATCAATAATTCTAGTTATAAATTATTTTAAATCAGTAGATTTGAGGTCTAATCCGTATATTTGAGATCTAAGATAGTTGTTCTTTACTTTACAGCTCAATTCTCACTTGCGAGGCTTCACTGACTTCTTATGGAAGCAATGCATGCCAACACCTATTCAATGCATTCTTTTTGATCTTGTACCTTAGTATGCGGAACTACTTGGAAGTCGGAGGATCTTTAGTACTATACTCTACCCCGATCCAGACTATTTGGCTCATTCAGTAGAGGGGGAGAGTGACCGAACTTACTAGGAGCGGTTCTAGAGAGTTTTTGTTAGTAGGTGATGATACATATGCAGAACGCAATATCTTAATTAACTTTATTCCTGCTAAGTTACGAATATTCATTTTAAATTCTAAAATCAATATTATTTTACCTAATAGCTTATTTTATTAAGCAATTTAAAATATATATTAGTATTTCATTCATCCGAAAGTTAAGTTGACGTTGGACTTTTCTGATAGAATTCAGTTCTTAGGAATATACATATATGTATATATTTATACTATATATATATACACACATATATGTATATGTATATATATATATATATATATATATATATATATGTAGATTTTCGATTGTAGTGACAATCTCAACAGAAATGGTAACTAGATTGAAAATGCTATCAAGTTAATAAAAGGAAAAATCAAATAAATAAAAATCAGCTAAAAACGAATTCAAATCAAAACTCGATGATTCTTTTTTCCCAAGTGTGTCCGATTGGTATCACTCGCATAAGACTTTTCTTTTATTTGTAGCGGCCATGTGGCATAATCCATCTTTTCCTTTATCTCGGGAATTCCTTCCCTCGCGTTTTCTTCTTTTCTGTCTTGGAGACGGGTTTTAGTGTGGCTAGCAGTCATACGCTCAATAAGGGCTGATATTAATTACTTACTCAAATAGTAAGGTCAATTTGGAAGGATGGACTTGAAGAAAATGGAAAGCTTTGAAGGAAATTGCATACCTAAACCACACAGAAGAATCAAGACCTCTATCATCAGCAAAAATAGCTTGAAAAATATCAGCCAAAGAAGAATGAAGGAGATTCGTTAGAGGAAGGGGCCTATGTTTGTTCGCATTATAAAAAAATTATGCTTAGATCTGCCTATGGGGCTAAGAGTTTTAGCCTGTTACGCGACACAAATCATCACATTCTACTTCATCTCCTCAATTTTAATATTCTACTCATCGTAACAATTAATCTTTTAGGGTAATTGAACGCCTACAAAAGGAATGGAATTTAAAACTTGTCCTAAAACTTGGGTTGTCGACCACTATCAGTAAGAGCCTCTCCTAATCACCTGAAACATACTTGAAAGAGCCCGATAAAAACTCTTTATGCTTATCAAGTAATTTATCGGGGCAGCTGCATGAAGCATTTGTTAAGATAATTGATGTTCCATCTTAAAATTAATTGACGCAGAACGGAAGCGAAACACTAAATTCGTTCTAGCAATCACTACAACATTTTTGACTTCTTGCAACTCTTAATTTAAACATGTAAGAAAACCGTTGCAATAAATGTCATTTTGCTACAATTTTATAGCTGTTGTCTAAAAATAAAACATTTTGTAACGATTTTAATTAACTGTTGCAATATCTATAACCTTTTGCAACTATTTTAATTAACTGTTGCAATATCTATAACCTTTTGCAACGATTTTAATTAACTGTTGCAATATCTATAACCTTTTGCAATGGTTTTAATTAACTATTGCAATATTTATAACCTTGTGCAACACTTTGCATCAGACTATTGTAATATCTATAATATGCAACGCTTTTTTTTTTATGAAGTGTTGCTTATTTCATTCTTTTTTTGCAACGGTTTGTAAAATTATGGGTTAGTTGCAACTTATAAATAAATTCTTTTGCAACAGTTTTATTAGTATTGAGTCTTACAGTTGCAAATCTATGATATACTACCTTTTTTGTTAAGTGTTGCATACCGTATTTGGTTTTAGGCAATGATATGTAAAAGTATTGGGTTAAATGCAATGCAAAAAAACTATTGCTTATTTTATATTTATTTGGTGAGACATCGTGAGATATTTTGTTCATAAAGAAATTTGAATTTTAGTTATTGAAAATGAGAAACTATTACAACTAATTATTTGAAACAAAGAGAAACAAATTTTTTTTTTTAAAAGGTTGATTAATTAGGTTTCATTTTTTACCCCTTTATTTCTACAATTTTTTTGTCAAAATTTAGATTTTTCGTTGTTTCTTAATTCTAAACTACTGTTGACTAGTTAAAAATTCAAGACAAGTTTATGAAAAAGAGCATTGCAGTTATAAAAGACTATATTTATATTTCTTAAAATTGTTACAAAAGTGTTGACTATTAGATATATAAATGAATATAATAAGCTTTTATCTTACAACTTAACTGTTAGATGAGATGATTAGTTTGACATAGTTATAGAGTTCATTTTCAAAAAGGTCATGGGTTCGAGTCTTATCACTACCTATGTAGAAGAAATTATATAAGTGCAACTCAATAAAGAAAAAAGAAAGAGAATCTCTTATATCTTCTTTTTTAAAAATGGTGAACTTACAACTACAAAATAACCGTTGCTTATGCTTTTGAAAACCGTTGCAAATAGGAAAAAAATTATCATGTAGTCTTTTAAAAAAACCCGTTGCAAAAAGAATCAGTTGCAATGGTTTTTTGACCGTTACTTTTTATTTATAAAAAACCGTTGCAGTAGAGATTAGACAACGAAAGCGGATTCAACGGTAAGAAAACTGTTGCATAATGTCATTTGCAACGGTTTTTAGTTCTTCTACAACGGTTTTCAAATGTTATAAGAACTAAAAAATGTGGTAGTGAATATTACAACACTAGAATGCTAAAGAGGAAGTATACAATACTAGTTTTGCATTGATAGAAGTATGCCTAATGGGCTTAGAGAGCTATTTATTTATAGGAGTTCTTAGGTTTTAAAATTTGCTAAACTTTCTATGTGGGATAAAACAAACTAAATAGTACTATTTATAACAAAACAGTACTATTCACAATAAAAGAAATAAATGAAGGTTTATTTGTTCTTTTTCTTGGGTTTGATTTTGTCAATCTTTTTCATCAACTCATTTGGAGCTTGTTCCTCATCACTAATTAGTACCAAGCATGGAAGATTGAACAAGTGTGGACCTAATTTTTAGATAGGTCATATTTGAAAGATTGAATAGATGGGTCGCATACGGATGAATATGACTGAACTAAGGGCCCACCTCTAATATCATATTAAGATAATTGAGTTTCTATCTTAAAATCAATTGGTGTCAAGTGGAGTAGTACAAAATCTTATAAGATGATCTTAAAATTTTTAATTTTTTTATGTAAAATAAGTGTATATTCTAACGGCTTTGAGCATTTGTCTCCGGGGACTGACCAAAACTCAAAAAGATTTGTCGTGGAACTTTGTCCAATGCAGTGAGGAAAAGTGTTAAAAACTTTTTCCTCGAGATTATATAAAATAAGATCAGAGGAGATTCGTAAGTAGTGCAGAATACCTACTACAACAAAAAAACACAAAGAAAACTCTTAAAGTTTGCCTGGAAATCTGTCATTGCTGGTCGGTTGTTTCACACGTCTCTACCATGTTGTCCTTCAAATTGACGACTCAATATAAGCATCAGAAACTGCGTCAAGTTATTCAAAGCAAACGTCGCTCCATTACGTATTACGTACTTGTGTGTATCTTCTTGCTCTTACGGTTCATCTTTTCGGGGTTAAAATATTCGCGGGGTCATCTTTTTAAGGTAATATTTGCGATTGTGCCTATTATATTTTGTCGTAAATGGATATAATGCACAAATCATTTTTCCCAGACGAACAAAATCAGCTTCGTTGTGCTTATTTTTCTTCCAAACCGCTGATCCACTTAGTTCTTATAATGCTCAAAATTCAAATCTATGCACTGTCACAAAATCGAGCCTCAAAAGATCCTCCCTATTCGAGTTTCTATGTTACATATGTAACAAGATTGCTTTATTTCCAACTGCAGCTCTATTTTGACAGAGAATAGCTACTTCAATGGAAGCTGATCTACCACAAATGGTTAAAATGGATGATGACAGATTGATAACAACTAGAGAAACGCGACATGGTAAGAATTCAATCACTATGTCCATTCATTTTCTTCACTAATTAGCATCACGAGTGGAGAGGGAAACCTAGCAAATTTATTGTTTAATTGTTTAAACTTTTAAATAAGGTGACGAATTGATATTATATCTGAATTTAGGTTATCAAATGGTTTTGGGTTCAAGTCTGGTCATACGGTCAAAGCGCATTATGCCTACACATGCGAGATATGTTAAAAATGATAAACCTATGTAATAATTTGAGTTTGTATATGACTATATGAGGTGGTAAATTAATACTTATGAACATTTGTCTCTTGTGTAATTAATTACAGGCAAAGAAATTGAAAATTCTATAAATTTTTTTATGTTAAGACAAGACAACTAACATGTTGTAGATTATTATTTTAAAGCCATGCACGTTGTTGTCAGTAAGACAAGTAAGCAATTTTTTATTTTTTTTCATGCATGAGTTGCGGATCTAGGTTTCATCAATAAATGCCTCTGTCGTCTTTCGATCTCCTTGCATGACAAAGCCTGCAGAGATTCAGCTTAAGAGAAAAACCTAATGGATACTAAAGCAAAAAGTTGTTCAAATGAAAACAAGAAGCAACTAAATGAACTGACCTCTGATGAGGCAGAAGAAAATGCATTCCCCCCTTGCCAGCAACCAAACTGATTCTTCTGCTGTTGTTGTGGAAACAACTCCTCCTCCTCCCCTTGCACCACCTCCTGTCGTCGACCCTAAGGCCGCAACCATTGGCGAGCCAACTAGTGGGCCTAAACCGTCTTCCGCTGTAGCAAATCTCATCGTTTCTGGAAACAAAGTTAGCGGAAAGTCAGCTAGAAGTGCATCGTATCCAATTACTGGCAACCTCATCCTTGGAGGTGGCAACATATCCCATGTTGTAAAGTCATCACCTGTTTCGAGCCTCTCGGCGATACCTGGAGGTGCAATAACTTCGGCCATTGGTGGTAACTGTATTGAAATTTGCGAGTCAACGACTGCACCAACCCCTTGTAATGCATCAGCCATCACCATTGAAAGCAACTCTGACATTAGAAACTCAACCACAGCATCGAGGTCTCCCATTAATGGAGGAGAACTCATCTTTGGTTCTGGAGCTAAAGTTGTTGGAAGCACAAGTTCAACCAAAGACCATCAACTGCATGTCTGCATGCAACTTCGGCGGCAGCAAATGTCGAAGAACATCCTACTAATCGCATACCTGAAACAGCAAAAGATCAGGAGGATTCATCTCAAGGAAGCACTCGGGCTAATAATGAAAATGAAACTTCTGTGGTGGAAGTGGAAAGCAACAAAGAAACCAAAGAAACGGCCAAAAGTTGAGAGCAGACAGCAAGTGGAGCTGCAGTACTCACTCCAGGCAAGATCTTTTTTCCTTTTTTATTTTTTCTCTTATTTCCCTTAACTCATAAATGTTTTAGGGCAACTAACAAACCGTAAAGATGCCACTTTCCCTCATGGCTTTATTGCATAATCCTAAAGTCCTGTGAATTTTAAATTTTACCCAAACATCCTAATGACTTTTCATACGGTTAGACCACCCTTAACTGATAAGACCATATTTTTGTCTTTTCATTTTCTAAAGAAAATAGAAATAAGCTTGTTGGTAAATTAAGAATGCTACTCTTTATTTTTAGCTAATTTCGGGGAAAAATTGAATTAGCATTCTTGAATAAAATTTAATATATTAGAAAATTTGGATTAAAAAATATATAACATCTACAGGGTAAGTGGGTTATAAGTTTTTTTTTTTTTTTTGGATGGTGTGAGAACCCTGTTTCAAATTTGTCCCTATTATTCAAGAACTAAATTGAAATTTTTTGAAAATAATAGGGACGAAACCGAATTTTTGGCAAATAATAAGGACAAAATTGAGAAACTTTAAACAATAGAGATGAAATTAAAAATTTTGGTAAAATAATTGAGACTAAATTGAGATATTTTAAACAATAAGGACCAAAATGAATTTTATTGCAAACAATAAAGATTAAATGTGAGATTTTTCCTTTTGAGTATAACGCGCATTTACAGAGTAAAAATAAAAACAAAAATAAAAACAAAAAAACAAAATAGAAGAGCATTTAAGAACTAGGTTTCGTCATAAGGGCGTGCCTCGCGCTTCTCGCCATTTGCAAGAGTGAAATCAAATGGGTTGCATTTGTTGCAAGGAGCAAAGAGAAGCTCACACTCCACCGAGATCTCTTACTACTACTCCTCCTCCTCCTCCTCCTCCATCTTCTTCGCGTTATGCCATTTCTGAAGAAAACACATATGGTGGACTGTCAACTTCTGCAATGTATCACTCTCATCCAGATCCACATAATGTCATTTCTAGAAACACTTATCGTGAACATGAAGCAACTACCTCAGCCTATTCTCCTCCTCCAGATCCACATGTCCTCAGCGGACACGTTTATAATGATGAATCAACTACTGAACCGAGTGAGCCTACTATTGTAATATCTGGAAACTTTTTTCCTGAAGAGTTAAGTACTGCACGAATCCAGGAAGATCCTGGAAACCCTATCTTTGCTGGTTCCATGAGCGTCTATGGTGGAAGTTAGTCAAACACGATCCAGTAGACGGCAAACCAAAAACAAGGAAAGATCAAATATATATATATATATATATATATATATATATATATATATATACACACACACATTTATTATTATAAGAATGCATGTGTTGTATTAACACAGTCATTCCATTGCGAGTCTGTTAGTGGTATCGGCATGGCTCGACGAGTAGTCCCGGTAAATGTTCTTCACATAATCCCAATGTCTGCGGTGCATCCGGAGAAGTTGATGATGGTGTCTTTGCGTTTGGTTAATTTTTCTTAAACATCTCTTTCTTTAATTCCTGTATTTGACTATAAATTATTTCCGTGTATTGATCATTACTTGAGATTGTGTTATTGAACTTTAGATGATGTTAATGGATAGATAAACGAACAAGGTCATTAATGATGAATTTGATCTAGGGCACATTGCTTGAATTATCCTTCCAAAAGAAACATAAAATCAACAGAAACTGAGTTTAAGGTTTTTACTATTACAATGTATGGAGTCTGCCGCAAGGTAGCTGTGCTGCATCTGTAGAGTAATTGTAATTATTTGTTTTTCTTTTACAATTCAAATTTATCATATTGTTATTGTTATTAATATTATTATTGTTATTTGGTTGTTATAGTAGTAGAGAAAAAGCTTTGCATGCATCATTTGCTATTATTGTTAGCTTTCTATTATTGTTAGCTTTCTAGTTGATCTAATTGCTATTATACTATAGGTTTAAGTATAATTAACTTAGATGTTACACTTATTAGTCTAAAATTTTTAGCTCGAGTAGTTACTTAGATCCGTAAAACTCATCCACTCATTTATGTCTCACACCAATTAATATGAGACGTCATAAATACTTCTTATTCAGGACTTGATATCTTTGTCAGGGTCACTGTTCTAAGTGGCTTGTATTGGTTCAAGATATACCTCTCATCACTTTCCTAGAGAGCACTTTGTCTTACGACACTCAGTTCACACTTTCATTTGGTACCTGCTCTGATACCGTTATGTCACGCCCTAATCCCAAATCTCCAAGCATGTATAAACCAAATGGTGCTAGATTATAGAAATGTCTCATATTAGTTCAAGAGGGGGCTCCCACCGCTTTGCTTATGAGCACTTTGTCTCGCACAGTACCAAGTTCACACACTTTCATTCGGCACACACTCTAATTAATACTATTCGATCATGTTCCAAGCCCACAAAGAGGCTAGTATTATACGCTTAAGAATAATGATCTTGAACCTCTTATTCATTAGTCAAAATAGTAAACTCAAGTTATTATATAGACCCATAACACTCACTTATAACTACTCTCACTTTATGTGAGACATGAGAATCACAACATGTCTATTTAAGTAGTGGATTTGTTACTCTTCCTATATATCTTGCTGTCTTCTAATTTGTTTTTTGACATACACCCATGATATAAATTTTTTTTTCTAATTACGTAACCCTCTTTGTCCCAGTGAACTACACATGGAAACACAATCACGTAGTTTAAAGCCAAAGTGACTATGCTATGACCATAGATTGTTTATGAAATTCTTTAAAAATATTCTCCGAGTATTTTTCTTTGTTGAAACAACCAACGTCAACATTCCCTAGACAAGATATCTTGTATACTTTTAAATGAATGTAATTCTCTCACTTTTTGAATTGTTTTAAGATAATGTTTGGATTTCTTAATGCTAATTAAGATGGTAAGGATTCATGATTTGGCGAGATGATGTAAGGGATACAGGAGAGGTAGCCTTTCCATGTATATACTAGTGCAACTCAATTATACGTACTGTTATTCACAATACTCCCTGAGAACTGGAACATGCCTGTCATAAACTCCAGATTTATGTCTAGACCTTTCTTGAATCATTGTATTGAGAAGTACTTGAAGATTCATAGGTTCTATCCTTAAAACAAACCAGTACTAGGAGGAGGAGTTCAAAATCTCTTATAAAGTATTCTTAGAGTTTATGAATTCTCTATGTGGAATAAGTATATATTGTAACACCGTACCTCTTCTCACATGCAAGATGGGTCAAATGTGGTTGGATATGATTGATTCAAAACTCAACTCTAAGATCATATTAAGAATCATCGAATTACACCTAAAACCAATTGGTATTTGGAGTAGTCCTGAAATCGATAAACAGTGCATGCATAGTCTATCTTTTTTATTAAAGGTGCCACACATAAACTATCAGGAGTGTGTGTGTGTGTGTTTTCATGCGTGTTTGAGGAGTGTGTGTTGTGTGTGTGTGTGTGTTTATTTAGGTATGCCCCTAAGACCAAAAAAGAAAAGACTTTCGGGAGTGTTTACCAATCTTTATTTCAAGTGTCTCAGAAGAATAAGAAATAGTGTATTAATCTGGTTATATGCAAATTAGATATGTGGTCTAAGATTAATCTGAGTTAATCGTCAATCAAATTGTTCTTGTCTTCAGCCAATGGAAGCTTGTTGAAAATTGTTTATTGATCATATATAAGCTTCGTGAACAATCAGGTAGGGTTTTAGGAAGCTTATCTAGGGTTTACACATGGTTTCTTGGCTTCCTTAGGGTTTCCAGCTAACTCAAGCATTACGGCTCTTTATATTAATTCCCCAGATGGTGACAAAGATTTGTTACCATCAACAAACACGCACACTTACAATTCTTGGCTGGATCTTCTAACCATAGTTTTTCTTTACCTGATCCATTTTCTTCATTTTCTTAATTAAGTAAAACCAATCCAAATCGAAATAGAGTATATTCCTTTTAGTATCATAAAACTCCACACACACACGTGCGATGCTTGGCTGGTTTCATATTTTTAAAGGCTTTCCAATCAATGAGGATTTGTCAGAAATAAATAAATAAATAAATAATATGAATAGGTAGTTGAGGCTAAGATATTCAAACAAGTAGCATTTGAGGAATATATTAATTATACAAAAACCAGCTTCATCCACATGCGTCTATAATCTTTTCTTATACTCAAGTTATTAAGATACTTGGATACAATAAGATCCCCCTAATCGAAGGCCAGCCAATTTTCATTTTTTGTTTCATTTACGTCTATTAAGGAACACAACGATCTTCCATGGTCGCAGATAAAATTTATTTTTGATTGTTAGGTAGAAACTATGATAAAAACGACATTTTTAGATTTCCTAGGTGATTTTTCGGGGTCCAAGAAATCGAAATATATTGCCAAAACCGGGGTTGTCATAGACTTCTCCTACAGTCGACTGAGCCTATCTTTATTTTTTTTCTTAAATCGCCTTTTTTTCTTCTTTGCTTTTCACACATTTCCCATGACAGGAATCTTCAATCCATTTTCTTGTCTTAAAACTAATATTTTATTACTTTAAGGACCAATTTGATGCAACTATGAAAGTCTAGGGATTGAAATTGGTTTACATGAGAGCTTTAGGAAGCAAATCGAGAATCTTACAAAATTGTTTTCACAATCTTCCAGAAATACTAAGTCAACTTTCTATACAAAGACTATTCATCTGTTTCTTCTCCGCACATGTTAAGGTAAAAACAGGATGAACTGCTTCTTGAAATCTGTTAATTGAAAATCTGCAAAAGGAACAACATGGCTTAATCTCGGGAATAATTTTGACACTCAAATCAATTATCAATTGACTGGAAAGGGGTTTTATAGGGTAGAATGAGTTATTTTTACCGTTGACGCATGTGTTATTTATATGAAATGACTTCCTTATTTTCCCAAACTAAATAATTTTCCATTCGTGACTTGCGCGCCAAGGATTTGTTTCCTTCCTAAATATAACTTTTCTTACTATGGAGCTTTTTCCGATGGTACCCCCTCTGGGGATCTCGGGATACCCCACTGACATATAAGGCAAGTCAAGCGTGCCCAACCTTAAGTCTATGAAGTGCGAGCTCAAGTTCGGGCATGTATCCCTAACCTAAATTATTGGCCTTGTACGCGGTTCATGTAGATCGGGAAGTCACTCTGCTATACTCAACGAGTCTTCCTATGGATGGTCTTTCTTAGATAATTTTCAATGTGTGACTTGTGTGTGTTTGTATGTGTATTTATATTTATATATATAACTAAAGGCTACAAAATTGAGAAAGAGAATGAGGTGTGGGATACCTAATTGTGGTAGTTTTATCCAAAAATGAATTTATTTGAAGTGACAAATCTAACAAGTCATATGTAGGGCGCGTATGAGAAAACTCGGTTAAAATAGACAAATTTTTTTACCGAATGGAGGTATTGTGCTTAGCTACAAAGCAAACATGGGGATTTTCAGTGCATTGCAGAATCACAAGAGTGGTTTTTGCACTTTTGATAAATCACATGGATTGATGCGTCATTTACTCCAAATTAAACTACCATTTTTCTCTAAATAAATAAACGAATCAAGCTTGAACTTTAATTACCTATATTTATTTTAGGGTGGGTGAAATGCATTATAGCCTCATAATACTCTCATGCTTTTCAACAAAATTTGCACACAAGTCCCAGACTTAACATTTACCATGAAAAAAGATAAAATGACAAGAACCCTTCATTTAATATAAGCAACACTCTCTTGTTCTTTCCATAATATGTTAGGTACCTTTCTTTGTACCGAAATAATCTTATAAGATCTTGGCCTTCATTTAAAATACACAACAATCCCCTATACTTGTCATCATAAGCTAGTTACCCCTTATCATAAATGCTTGTTACTTGTTTTTCTGTCTAGCTAAAATGATCTCATTAACTCTTATTGTTTTCTAAAATGTTGCCTACAACCTCCTATTGCCATGTTCGCATATACCGATGGTCCAGAGATACAAAATTAATGCGAGACATAAGTGTCGTTATCTTGGATAGACCAAATAATATTACGCGCAATATTTTAGAAATCATGACATTATTACAATACCACACAAAGGTATTTAGATAGCGATTGGTACACTAGAATGGATTTGGGCAATAATGGAATGAGCCAATGAATAAAATGAAACTGAGAATGAAATAAACTTGAAAATGAGAATGACATGTTTGATATGCTCTGGGAATTAAGACTAGTAATGTGAATGACTTGTATAATACGACATGATTGTCCTTTTATTATTATAGTATTAAAAATAAGAATAAATATAAACATAACCATAAATAATATAAACATAAATAATAATAATAATAATAATAATAATAATAACAAAACAAAAATAAATAATAATAATAATAATAATAAATAATAATAATAATTATTATTATTATTTTAATTAATAACAAAATAAAAAATAATAATAATAACAATACAAACAACAATTATTATTATTATTATATTGGTATTATTATTCTTTTATTTTTGTTTTTATTTTTATCATTATTATTTTACTTTATTATTATTAGTAGTATTTTTTATTATTATTATTTTAATCACTATTATTATTTTTTATTTTTATTTATTATATTATTATTATCATTTTTATTTTTATTTTTATTTTTATTTTTATTTTTATAATAATATTTATTATTATTTTTATTTTTGTAAAATAAATTATTTATAAAAGTTATGTTATATAGGGGTATGGTAGTTAAGTTTATTCTCAAACATATGGGAATGGGCTATTCCCATGTATTTGGTCTGGAATGGTTATTCCCATGTATGTGAGAATTGTATTCCTTTGTGAATGAGATTTCCAAGTCCATTCCCTCATACTAAACATGAGAATTAAAATAGAATTGAGAATGTCATTCCATTCCCAACTCATTCCCACATACCAATCACTGTTTTAAATTATTCAACAAACCAAAGAAGGGAAATGGTGCATTTTTACCCATTTATTTTGGGATTACCAATGGAAGCATAAGGAGAGATTGGTTTATGTTCTTAAATTTTTTATTTTTATTTTCATAATAATAATTATTATTATTTTTATATTTTTTAATTATTATTATTATTATTGTAAAATAAATTATTTATAAAAGTTATGTTATATAGGGATATGGTAGTCAAGTTTATTCTCAAACACATGGGAATGGGCTATTCCCATATATTTGGTCTGGAATGGTTATTCCTATGTATGTGAAAATAGTATTCCCTTGAGAATGAGATTCCCAAGTCCATTCCCTCATACCAAACATGGGAATTAAAGTAAAATTGAGAATGTCATTTCATTCACAACTCATTCTCATATACCAATCACTGCCTTAGTTAATCATGGATTTTGTAACACCCCTTGAATTTTGTTTTGGGCAAACAGTTATACTGACTTATCTAATACGGGCTTAGTACGGGATAAGGTACGATTTGTTAGAATCTTGTTTGGACTAAGTTATTTTGGCAAGAAAGAATAAAATTTGGTCACAATGAAACTTTCCTAGTTGAAAGTTTAACCTTTACTATAGGTATTTAATATCTCTTTGTCTTAGAATAGGGAAAACCCCTGAAGTTTCTGGCAATCTCCATGCAAAGAAGAGAGAAGAATTCCTACAAAAAGCAATAGTCACGCGAGTTAATTTTTTTTCCTCCAAAGGAGGCTAATTAACGCCAGAGATTATATATTAACAACTCTCAGGATAGACTCGCCCAACCTATCTTTCTCCACGAGTACAAGTAGTTGATGAGGAAACTCTGTCAATGAGTGATATCCTAAGCTCTGGTAGAGCCATAATTAGCAAGCCAATTTATACACTTGTTCGCTTCACAAAAGATATAATAAAGTCTGTAGTGTTCATGGCGTGAGAGAATAACTCTACAGTCCTTTAAGAGAGGCGTAAGAGGACTGTTACGGACCTCAGGACTTGTGATTAACTAAACCACAACTTGAGAATCTGACTCAATGTAAAGATAATATATCCCATGATTTCTGCTCTTCTTAAACCTTCCCAAAGCGTTGTAAGTTTCACGATGTTGTTGGTAGTGATGCCAAGGTTTATAGACAAACCATCAATCCATGCACCGTTCTCATCCCGGAATAAATGTCTAGCTCCCACAAGGCCTGGGTTTCCTTAAGCACAACCATCGATATTGAGCTTAATCCCATGAGGGGCCTATTCCAATGAATCTGTACTTCCTGTCTCAAGAGAAGGGTAGTACTCGAATTGGTTAACTTTGAATCCTTGAGTTGTCAGTGTTGGGTTATTTTAACCTAATGTGGGTTTATAAATAATTAATAATTATATTTGAGCTTCTATTCTAATTGGGAAAATTAAGTGATCCATTGTGATTGATCCCAATAAGACATCTTATTTGATATGGACTCTATGATGTGTGTTATCCAATAGCAACCTAGTTAAGGATTAATAAGATTCTGATTAGGTTGTCTATATAAAAAAAGGTCTTGGTCCCCAAGGTTAATCATGTTCTTTTCTCTGTTTCTCAATTCCTCATCCTTGAGTGACATTCAGCAAGAGAGATTGATTAGTCTGTGGAAGACCTCGCCCTAATTTTCTCTACAATGTGGCTTCGTCTTCATATAACTAACATTATGGATTCAGGTATATCGTTCTCAATATTTTGTTTATGCAATTTTGATATTCTAAATGAAAATTATGGAGTTAATTGAATATATCTAATTATATTCTAACCAGTGGTATCAGAGACACCTCCGTGTTAGATTATTAGGATTAATTATGTGATTTTGGTGTTTATATGAATTATACACATAATTTTTTTTTGTTAAATCCATATGGTTTTAGGATTTGATTTGGAATTATGTGTAGAGTTTAATTTTCATTAATCTTGATCATATGTCTGAGTAAATTTTGAGAATGGTTTTGATTCTTAAATTTGTGATCTTTAAGAATTTATGTAAAATATGCATGTTAATTCTTGATTTTCATGATTGTTAGGTTAAAAAGTTCTTAATTCATGATACAATTGAAGTTTTAATTTTCTCTATTTAGGTTTGATTCTTGTAGAATTGCATAAGAAAATTTAGGAATATCAATTATGATATTTGGATATGCGTATTGTGGATTAAGAAGTCATGAAATTTCGTTTAAAGAAGTATTTGTGCATGGTATACATGATTAGGGCGTCTAAATTTTTGAAAAAATAAGGGTCGAGTCGGATGAGCAAACTGGTCCAGTGAGGCAATTTGGAGAGCCGATCGAGTTGGCTCGACCGACTTATGCAGTGGCCATAAGGTGCAAGCCGGACGAGTAAGTTAGTCGAGTGACTCAACTGACTTAACTCGTCCGACATGAATAATGTGCATATACGGAAAAATTGTTTTTAAATTTTTTGCACATGTGTCTTTTATCTTGAAATAGATTGATTGAAGTTTAACGTTGCCAAAGTAACCTCTTTTGTGTAGATTAGTTTATTTTGAGATAATAAGATGTGTGTATTTGTTATTTATGCGATCAATGATCAGCCTAAAGGAAGGTCATTGATTGGCCAAATAGCAAACACACCTGCGAAAATAAATGTGTGATGATTATGAAATTTCTATGTGGACAACACGTCAGCCCAAAGGAAGACTATTGTTTGACCGGATTGTTATCAACATTTGATTTCTGCATGGAGAATAACACTTACAAGTTAATGATCGGCCCAAAGGAAGGTCATTAATGTTGTGCTAGGTATCTTATTAAATGGACCCACCACTACAGTTGTATGAAAATTTATGTATTGCATTTACATGTTTGTTTTGTTTTTAACTTGTATTTATGTCTTGACATGAATATTAATTAGTGAGCTTACGTTATTTGTTTGTTCTCTATTTTGTTAGTTACATCTATTGCTGCTAATATCACTGCCAACATTAATTCAATTCTTGTGCTTAACGGCACAAACTTTAACAGTTGGAAAGAGAACATTCTGTTAGTTTTTGGCTGCATGGATTTAGACTATGCATTAAGGAAAGAACAACCCGCTCCTCTTACAGATACAAGTTCCACTTAGGATAAAGGGAATTTCGAGAAGTGGGATCGTTCTAATCGCCTTAGTCTAATGATGTTAAAGCATAACGTTCCAGAAGCATTCTGGGGCGGTATGTCCGATGAAGTAACTGCTAAGGATTTCCTTTCAGAAATCAAGAAAACGTTCGCTAATAACGAAAAGGCTGAGACAAGTAAGCTTTTAGCTGACCTTGTCCAGATGAGGTATAAAGGAAAAGGAAACATAAGGGAGTACATTATGGAGATGTCTAACATCACTTCAAAACTTAAGGCATTAAAGTTAGAGCTATTTGATGACTTGCTCATGCATTTGGTACTCATATCCCTTCCTGCACACTATGGACAGTTTATAGTGAGTTATAATACTCAAAAGGATAAATGGACTCTAAATGAGCTCATTCCCCACTGTGTGCAAAAAGAGGATAGATTGAAGCGAGACAAGACTATTGAAAGTGCTTATGTGCCAACTATCTTGATGAATAACAAGCGAAAAGGGAATAAAGATAAAGATGTTGCAGTGGGAACATCACAACCCAAAAATCAACAAAAGAGTCAGGATTAGGAATTTACTTGCTACTTTTGTAAGAAACCTGTGAAGAATGATTGTTCCCAGTACGCCGCA
The DNA here is from genome assembly GCA_037974665.1 of Ehretia macrophylla. Lineage (NCBI taxonomy): Eukaryota > Viridiplantae > Streptophyta > Magnoliopsida > Boraginales > Ehretiaceae > Ehretia > Ehretia macrophylla. Next base: position 37,077,332 of record CM075780.1, on the reverse strand, counting down.
TGGCATGTAAAGAAAGGTACATTTTTCATTTTGCTTTGTTCTGAAGTTAATTTAACTTCTGTACCTAGTAATACTTGGTGGATAGATTCAGGTATTACTACTCACACAAGTATGTCTATGCAGGGTTGCCTGTGATGCTGAAAGATTCATCTATGTGTGTGTTACCTAGCATGAATGGTGTTGCTGAGAGACAAAACAGGACTCTTAAGGATATGGTAAGAAGTATGATTAGTCATTCTTCTTTACTAGAATCACTCTGGTGAGAGGCACTAAAGACTGCAGCATATAAACTGAATAGAGTAACTAGTAAAACGGTAGCTAAAACCCCTTATGAACGGTCAGGCAAGAAGCCTAGCATAAAACACTTATACATTTGGGGTTGTCCAGTTGAGGCAAGACCTTATAGGCCACATGAAAATAAACTAAACTCAAGAACAATTAGCTGCTATTTTGTTGGGTACGCTGAACGGTCGAGGGGTTTTAAGTTTTATGATCCCTCAACTAAGTCCTCTTTCGAGACGGAAAACGCGAGATTTCTTAAGGATGTTGAGTTTGAGGGGGGACATAAGGTTAGGAATGTTGTCTTTGAGGATGAATCTATTTCTCTTTCAAACATTGTTATTGACAATGATCAGCCTACTGATATTGTCCAAGATAACAATGAGGATTTCCCTGTGGACCTCCCCACTCAAAACTAGGATATTTCTCTAGAAGAGTAAACCCAACAACCTCAAGAAGAAGTGCCACTTAGGTGAACTAGAAAAAGAAGAAGTGCAATTTCTAGTGATTACATTGTGTTTCTTCAAGAGCATGAGTTTGACATAGGGATAATATAAAGGAAAACAATATAGGCTACATGATTCATATTCAAAAATTTCTATGAACATAGCGAAAATAATCATGCAAGATCTTAAGCGATTAAATATGAATAGTTAATTCAAATAACATAAAGAAGATAATTTAATTCTAAATCATAATGAAGTTTACTTACCTCTTCGCGTATAACGAAAAATTGAAAACTTCACCATCTCCAAGAAGATCTACACACCTAGAATATGGCTTCTGCTCCTCAATTCTTAATATTCCCTTCTATGACCAAAATCTACTAAAACAAGTTCTAGTTGTAGGACTAAAACTAAATTAAAGAAAAACTAGAATTGAGTTTCTTCAAAATATGAAGCTTACTCAAGAAAAAGAGAAGAGAGATCTCAGAAGAGATGGTACAATTTTTCAGAGTTAGGAAATCGGTCTATTTATAGGACAAGATTTCACGCCCAAACCCGGTCCTTCAGAAACCAAGCCCGGTTGCGATGACACACGGACATTGTAACGCTTGTGAAATTAACATCCAACGCAACAAAGAATACACGACATACATTCTCAAAAGCTCGCATTATTCATATACAACATCACTTCACTCTCTTATGAAAAATCACTAAACTTACATTCATACATTTGTTTGGGCAAAAGTAGACAACACTTTATTATCCAACGCATAATAGAATATAATCAAACACTAGTTGTGATCACGATCCAACGTGACCAACCATATATGTATAACCAAAACAACAAGACTTAAAAGAAGTTAACTAACAAGTATTTGGTACATAAGCTTCAAAACAACTAAAGCCAATAAAACATAGTTTTCAACGTTAAAAATAACCACTACTCATGATAAATATGATCAAGCTCATTATTACCTTTCTCATACACGTAATCCATGTCGTGAACTCATGTAACATGCATTAAAGAGATGTGAGCTAAACAGGCTCAATAAGAGAGGAATAAAAGGAAGTTTGAAAACTTTCACTCAAAAACCTTTTGAACACATTGGTAACAACATATCACATAGCAACCACATAATCACATACGCTTAACAACTTTGAAACATTCACACTAAACAACACATCAAGAGGTTATAGCATTACACATTCATTAAAGCCGATACCTTATAACACCACCACGAACTCTAAACTTCTCTCGCCAGCGTGTGTACTCATGATGCACACGATCCTACGACCAATCTCACCATGGCCTTCACCGACCACACGAGAGAATGAACTAGTACATAGTAGTCATACAATTTTCGGCAAGCCCTCTACCTCCCAGCAAGACACGACGCTACCATAACTTACTAGGGTTACAACCCGACTCTTCACATCACATCGCATAACATATTCATTACCCAACAACACATCCATTACTCATCAATATATTCATTACTCGAAAACATAATCAAGCATTCGTATTATATATAGAGATCAACAACATAGGTTACCTAATCTTAAACAAACACTTTAACAATAATTAGAGCAACATATCAATAACCAACAAAAATTGAACACATTTAATAATGAAATGAATAATTAAACAACTCATAGCATATGTATAGGAACTCTCACGAACATCCGATCGAAACCACGCAACCAGAACATCAAAAACCCTTTATGGTGGTCTTGTAGTCTTGTTGAACAAGACCGGTAATACTACCACGGTCGTGTACCCTATCTTGACAAACAAGATCGGTAACACTTCCTTAAGAAAGCACCCTCTTCTGGCGGTCGTGTTGAACAAGATCGGTAACACAACCATCAGAGAGCATAACAATAATACGGTCATGTACCCGGTCATGTTGATATTTCTCGACAACACGTTTGCACTTTGATTTCAAGGCTAGATACATGCTTTTGGGCTCCTATTCCCATGCTAACACATATAAACACTTGTAAAAGACCATATTTAGCTTTCAATACAAAGCATAACTCCATAGAAATATTCTCTAAACATTTACATAGTACATATTGTTGGCCTGAAAGTTTATACTCTTTATTTTGATAATAACAAAACATCTTAATTGTGTTTTAGAATTTGAATATTGGGTAAGATATTCAATCTATCAACACAAAATTGTCAAGCAAGCCCACTCCAACATGAAGTCATTCAATTGGTTATATTTTATGAGGAATCAAGTTATGAAGACCCGAAGAAATAAAGTAGTTGACTCGCTGTAAAAATAGGAGTTACAAGGAATGAGAAGTGGTGACATAAGGGGTACCGGCTATTAAAATGTTGTTTGTCTAAATATGACTTGTGTAGCTCATGATCTCTCCAAAAGGTTTTTCATAAAATTTTTATTTGAAAAATATTTTCAAAAAGTCATTACAAACTCATTTTTGAAAAATAAGACTTTTTGGAATTCAAACTCTTGTGATATAAAAATCATTCTATATCTTTTTTAAAGAGTTTTTGAAATGTTTTGGGATGTTAAAAATGCTTGAAAAGACTTTTTTAAGTGTCCTCAAAAGTGCCCAAATACTTTATTATTTAACAAATTATTTTGGGGCTCAAAAAGACCACTTTTCAGCAATTTAAGCATCCAGGCGTTACTAGCTTCATCCGGTCAACCAGATAAAGGCCACAACGCCCGACAGAGAGCTCTGATCTGGGCGTTACCTGCCCCATCCGGTCAATTCCCAGATTTTTCCCGTTAAGCCATCCGGTCGTTGAGCCTTTCATCCGGTCGACCGGATGAAGGGCTCAACGACCGGATGGCTTAACGGGAAAAATCTGGGAATTTTGCATTATATCCGTTTTGTGTCTAACTTTTCCCTATTTTTAAGCCATGCTCTCTCATAATCTCAAACACCCCTCCAAACCTTAATCTTCAGATTTCTAAGCTAATTCAAAGAGCTTTTCATATCACTTTCATTGAGAAATCCTGAGCTATCTTTTTCATATCCTTGAGCATTCAAAGTTTTTTCAATTGTAATATCAAACTCAAATAGGAGTTACAATTGTCATTAATACACAATCTTTGTAATATACTCTTTCACATAGATTGAGAGAATCATTGTGCAAAGAAGTATTGTAATCCTTTGTGGACTCAAAGGAAGAGAGGATAATAAGTTAAAGCTTCACCTACACTTGAAGGAACTTGTGTAACTCTTGTGGATTCAAGAGTAATTGTAGTTGGTTTTTTGCTTCACCAACATTTGAAGAAGCATCATAGTGAAGAGTTGTTAAATCCTAAGGGAAGGGAAGACCTTAGGTGGTAGACTAGGCCTCCGGGAGTGCGAACCACTTGAAAATCATTGTGTTTGATTTCTTTTACTTTACTCTCTTTATTTTCAAGTTATTTACCTTCGTGTGGATATTGCTCATACTAAGTGTTTGATAAATGTTGTGTTATTTATTTGGGATTTATTTCTAAAGTTCTAATTACTTATCTAGTGTTATATACCTAAATGCTCACCAAGTGTTTGATAAATTGCCTACAAGAACTTCTAGAGTATTATCATCTTTCACTATATATTATTTTCGAATCAAGAATTTTTAAATTGCTTAAACTTGCCAAACAACCTAATTCACCCCCCTCTTAGGTTATCTAGGACCAACAAGTGGTATCAGAGCTAGTACTCTACATATAGCTTAACATCTAGTAGAGGATCCCTATGGCAAGCTCATCAATGTCTAATATAGTTGAAGGACAATCTTCCTCTAGACCACCATTGTTTAATGGAAGAAACTATTATTTTTGGAAAACTAGGATGAGAATCTATATTCTAGCAAATGACATAAGAGTTTGGAATGTGATTAAAAAATGGACCAATCAATCCTACTTTAACTAAAAAGGAAGGAGAACAAAGTATCACTGTCAATAAACTAGAAAAAGACTATAATGATGATGATTTCAAAATGTGTGGAAGAAACTATAAAGCTATGAATATGTTATATCTTGCTTTAGATTCAAATGAGTTCAACAAAATTTCTGGATGTAAAAGTGAAATTTGGGATCAATTAGAAGTCACATATGAGGGAACTAACCAAGTTAAAGAAACTAGAATAAACATGATTGTTCATAAATATGAAATGTTCAAAATGTCTTTTGATGAAAATATTGAACAAATGTTTTCTAGATTCACCGATATTGTCAATGCTCTAAAATCTCTTGGAAAAGAATATTCTAACGAAGAATTGGTAGGAAAAGTTCTCCGAAGCTTAACTGAGCCATAGGAAGCTAAAGTAACGGCTATTGAGGAAGCTAGAGACCTCAAAACTCTCACTCTTAGTGAACTTATGGGATCTCTTATGAGCCATGAGTTGAAAAAGAAGGATTGAGAAGAAAAAAAAAGAAATAACAAAAAGTTACTTGCACTTCTTGCATCAAAGGCTTACTCAAGCGATGAGAAGGAAGAAAACAAAGAAGATGATGATGAGATAGCTCTTCTTACAAGGAACTTTAAGAAATTTCTCAAATTTAAAAAGGTAAGCAAAGCTCCTTACAGTAAGTTTATGAACAAAGGAAGAAACAAACCAAAAGAAGAAGGAAGATGTTTCAATTGTGACAAGACAGGTCACATAAAAATAAATTGTCCAAAGCCAATCAAAACCAAGGGAGGAAAAGCTTTGAAAGCAACATATATTGATGACGATGCATCAACTGGTGAAGAAAGCGAAAATGAAGAAGTTGAAAACATCCTTTGTCTTATGATAAAAGATGATGATGAAGTATGTTCTTCTTTTAATTCCGAATATTACACCTCTAGCTCATTAATTGAAAATGGATGTTCTTTTGAAGAATTACAAAATAAATTTTCAAAAATGCATGATAGTTTTGAAATTGCAATTATCAAGATACATGAACTTCAAAAGGAAAATAATACCTTAAAAGAAGAAAATAAGTTGCTTGAAAAAGATCAAAATTTTGCTCATGAAAAGGCACTTAAAATTCATTTCGAAAATAATAATCTTCAAACAAAAATTGAAAAGCTTGAAAAAAGAAAATCAAGGATTAAATGGATGCCTAGCAAGATTTACAAAAGGAAAAGAAAATCTTGATAAAATGCTTGGCTCACAAAAAATGGCTTTTGATAAAAGTAGATTAGGATATGAACCTTCTTCAAAACAAAAATCTCTAAAAAGTTATTTTGTAAAAGCATCATCTTCTACAAATGAAGCATCAACATCTAAAGGATTTCAAAAAACATCTACCTATTGTGAAAAACAAGGTCCCTTCACATCACATTGTAAATTTCGAAATATGATAGGTAGAGACTCTAAAATTCCTTTTTGGCTTAAACCAAAATGGATTATTAAATGTGTTAAAAGTCAATACTAACAATATAGGACCCAATAGAACTTGGGGACCTAAATTTTGTTTTTGTATATAGGTTACCCTAAGAATGAAGTATGAAGGAAATTGGGTCATTGATAGTGGATGTTCAAGACATATGACCGGTGATCCATCTCTTTTCTATGAGCCTATCAAAAATTACAAAGGTTTTGTGAGTTTTGGAAATAATGAAAAATGTAAAATTATTGGTAAAGGTAGCATTAGAAATAAAAATAATATATCTATTCAGGATGTGCTACTTGTGAAAAGATTGCAACATAATTTGCTTAGTGTAAGTCAACTATGTGATAATGATTATCTAGTTGAATTTAAATCATCATGTTGCACCATTTTTGACAAAATGAAAAATATGTTGTTTATTGCAAATAGACATGAAAATGTCTATGTCATTGACTTTGAAAGTATATCATGCCAAAATATTGATTGTTTAATCACAACAAATGAAAGTTCTTGGTTAGGGCATAGAAGATTATGACATATTAGCATGGATCTACTTGGTAAACTTTCTCAAAAGGATCTTGTAAGAGGCCTTCATAAGACCAAGTTTGAAAAAGATCATTTATATGATGCATGTCAATTCGGAAAACAACATAAAGCATCTTTCAAAACCATTAGTCATGTGACTACATCAAAAGCTTTACAAAAATTTCATATGGACCTTTTTGGACCAATGGATGTAATAAGTCTAGGAGGATCTAGATATATTTTTGTTATTATTGATGATTATACTAGATACACATGGGTAATGTTTCTTCATTTCAAAAGTGATGCTTTCAATGAATTTGCAAAATTCTATAAAAGAGTGCAAAATGAGAAAGGATACTACATTTCATGCATTCATAGTGATCAAGGCACGAAATTCATAAATGCATCTTTTGTGGAATTATGTGAACAAAATGGCATTGAGCATAACTTTTCGGCTCCTAAAACTCCTCAACAAAATGGGGTTATTGAAAGGAAAAACCGAACTCTACAAGAAATGGCAAGAACAATGTTGAAAGAAAATAATTTGCCTACATACTTTTGGGGAGAAGCTGTTAATACGGCTTGCTATGTTCTAAATAGAGTTTTAATTAGACCTTCTCTCAAGAAAACTCCATATGAACTATGGAAATGACGTACTCCAAATATCTCACATTTTAAAGTTTTTGGATGTAAATGCTTCATCTTAAATAATAAAGATCATCTTGGTAAGTTTGACTCAAAATCCGACGAAGGTTTTTTTTATTGGTTATTCTTCTAAAAGCAAGGCTTATCGAGTTTACAGTAAAAGAACCTCCGTAATTGAGGAATCTATGCATATTAATTTTGATGAAACTAACCCCTTTATGTCAAGAAAAGATGAAGATGATGATGTAAGCTTTCAACAAGTTGAAGAACAAGGTCAACCTATTCCGTCAAATGAAGAAGGCAATACATCCACAAGCAATCAAATTGATACTCCAATAGAGGAAGAACAACCAACTTTGAATGATCAAATCATATCAACAAATCAAGATTTTCCAAAATGTTAGAAATTTGTCAAAAATCATCCAAATGATCAAATCCTTGGGGATCCATCACAAGGTGTAAGAACTCGTTTCAATCTAAATACTTTTTGTGAACATGTTGCTTTTATATCTCAAATTGAACCTAAGAATATAAAAGAAGCATTATTGGATGATGATTGGATTATTGTTATGCAAGAAGAGCTTAATCAATTTGAAAGAAATCAAGTTTGGACCTTAGTTGAAAGACCTAGTAATTACCCGATTATTGGTACAAAATGAGTTTTCCAAAACAAACTAGATAAATCCGGTAATATAACTAGAAACAAGGCTAGATTGGTTGCTCAAGGGTATAATCAAGAAGAAGGAATAGACTATGAAGAAACCTTTGCACCAGTAGCTCGACTTGAATCCATTCGAATGTTGCTAGCATTTGCATGTTTTATGAACTTCAAACTTTATCAAATGGATGTCAAAAGTGCTTTCTTAAATGGTTATCTTCAAGAAGAAGTTTATGTTGAACAACCACCCGGTTTTGAAAATATAAATTTATCAAGTCATATATTCAAACTTCAAAAAGCTCTTTATGGACTTAAACAAGCACCTAGGGCATGGTATGATAGATTAAGTAATTAACTACTTGATAACGGCTTTTCTAGAGGTAAACTAGACTCTACATTATTTGTAAAAAGAAAATCTAAAGATATCTTGCTCGTTCAAATATATGTTGATGATATTATCTTTGGTGCTACTAACGAATCTCTTTGCAAGTATTTTTCTGAATGTATGCATAAAGAATTTGAAATGAGCATGATGGGAGAATTAAATTTCTTCCTTGGACTTCAAATCAAACAAACAAAAGAAGGAATCTTCATAAATCAAACCAAGTACATTAAGGAACTCATCAAAAAGTTTGGGCTTGAAACCGCAAAAGAAATGAGCACTCCTATGGGAACGTCAATCAAGCTTGACAAAGATGAAAAAGGTAAATCAGTTGATGAAAAATAATATCGAGGTATGATCGGAAGTCTTCTCTATTTAACTGCCTCTAGACCTGATATTATGTTTTTTGTGTGCTTATGTGCTCATTTCCAATCTTCTCCTAGGGAATCACACTTAAATGCTGTAAAAGGGATTATTAGATACCTTAAAGGCACTATTGATTTAGGACTTCTTTACCCTAAAGGCACATATTTTGAACTTTTAGGATATTTTGATGCTGATTATGCGGGTTGTAAAATTGATAAAAAAAAATACTAGTGGTAGTTGTCAATTTCTAAGATATGCTTTAGTCTCATTGTCTAGCAAGAAATAACACAGTGTAGCTCTCTTAACGGTTGAAGCCGAATATGTAGCTATGGGTAGTTGCGTTGCACAAATTCTTTGGATGAAACAAACTTTGCTTGACTTTGGTTTAGAATATGATCGTGTGTCGATCAAATGTGATAATACAAGTGTCATAAGTCTATCAAAGAATTGATCGCATCGTTTTGCGCTCAAAAATAGTAAGGTTAAATGATTGAAAATATTGCTTACCTTGAATTACCTCTAGCTGTGGCGAGTAGAGGGTCGATCCACGGAGATTGGGTTATCAAGTTAAGTTAAGTCCTTAATTTAGAATTGTTTGACTATCTCCCATCACGGATAAATTTGATTAAGTCCAAAAGTCCAAAAGTACGGAAGTACGAAAAATTAAGTCCAAGAAATGTCCATAAAATGTCCAAAGATACGGTAGTAACAAGGTCTAAAAGTGAATTAATCAAAAGTACTAAATTAAAGAATCACAACACTCAACACAAAAAAATCAAAGGGTTAATGATTCAGGGTGGTTACAGCTCGGTATACGCAAGTACAAAGTTATTGATTCAGATTAAAAGTTAAGTCCTTCAGAAATAGGGCTACAAGCTCCTACTACTGAAATGAGCCTTTAATTACGTAAGTAATAAGATTAATTAATTAACAAGACTGGATGTATTGGTACAACCTAACGATTTCCAATCTCTTAATTAATCTTTCACTTATGTAACCTGGAGGTGTCGGTACAACTAGACTAGAATCTATCCAAGGTAGTCTCGTATTGCCACTGGTTTACAAAACCGGACGTATATGTACTTTCAATTAAATATAACATAACTACAAGTATACATATAATTATTCAAAGAATACTTAGAAATAGAAATACGAGACTTTAATAAATCTGAATCACAACATATGTACAAGAGTAACTTCACACGTACCACCCCGAATCTCGGGTCTAGTGTGTCATAATAAACTGTAAAGTACAAGAAATCATAACGAAAACTAAAATAAATGAATACTTATTGTGTTGAACGGATTTCGGTAGATCGGTATGATTTCGGTGTGATGATGGCTCACTAGACCCTCCCTTTAGGATTAAAACTTTGCACACAACTCAGAATAATAACTAAAGCACTCAAACACAAGAGCAAAATCTAAGCTAAGAAGAGAAAATGGTACAAGAAAAATGAAATGAGGAATGGAGTATTTATAGATAAATTTTGGCACTATTCATAAGTACTATTCAAACTATGATATCATCAATGTGTCAGCGTGATGTCATTTGCCTAGGTCATCATTGTGTCAGCGTGATGTCATTCGCCTAGGTCATCATTATGTCAGCGTGATGTCATTCGCCTAGGTCATTATTGTGTCAGCGTGATGTCAGCGAAGATACTATTCACACATTGACTTTATTATTCATCAATGCAATATGCATGATTTAATGGGTTAAAGTTACTAAAAATATGGATTTATCAACCTCCTCAAACCTATTCTTTGCTTGTCCTCAAGTAAAGGCATCAATTACTTCATATATTCATAAATATTAAATCTAAGCAGTCAATGTATTCATACAGTTAAATTTTATAAAATTATAAGATTAATAGTGAATTTGTCTTCCAAACAATTCCACTCCAAGAAATCGTTTTGTATCTAGAAGAAATGAAACCAACTTAATTACAAAAAATCCTTTGAGCCTTTTTAAACACTTGTAAGTCAATTAAGAAGTAAGAAAATTAATCACGCAAAATTTGTAAAATTGAAAATATTTTCTATGAATAGTCATGAAATGTTAAAACTCAACTACCTTCCAAATCATATAGTACTCCCTTAGATTTTTTTCTATATTTTTTTCTTTTTTTTTTCTTTTTTCTTTTTATGAAATAGATGACTCGAATGTTAGATGTTGGTTGATTCAACGACTTCATTGAAATATTGACTTTTCTTCGGTTGAATTGTGTTTGGTAAAAGAAGGCTTGTCTGACAAGATTTGTATTGATAGCTTTTTCATAACAAAAATGCTCAAAAATGGTTAGAAGAAGCATTTGTTATGGATTTCTTTGCTGTCTCTTTTTGTTGAATCAACATTTTTGATATTTGAATGATGTTGAGCGAGTCATCTACACATTTTTTTTTTCAAAGGAGTATACCAATCTAGAAAAATATGTCAAATTCTAATAAAACACAATATCTCACATTGAAAACATCTCAATCTACTCTTTTTTTGATAATTAATCAAAGACTTCTAATTAAATCATGTGACGCTGTTGGGATGTAACAATAGTTAACAAGGTTTCAAAAAAAATCTAGATACAAACTCAACTCTTAACGGTTAATCATTTTTCCATTCCAAATTCACAGTTAATTCAAATATTTTATCACAATCTAACCATATTTCAACAATTAACCACTCAATTTTAATTATTATGAATAAGTGAAGTAAATTTTTTTTTTTTTGGTATCAGGTTGGTATCAACTTTTTTTTTCCTCCTCAAACTCAAACCTTACATTGTCCTCAATGAGAGAAAACTATGTAATGCAAAGTAAAAAGAAAGACACAACTTGATAAACAACCCAAACAATGTTCCTCAAAAACTTTCTGAAAGAAGAATTGTCAAACAAAATTTCAAAAACCAACATTAGCCGTGAGTTTAAATATAAAAAAAATGATGAAATAACTAAAATAACATAAAAAAAACACGCCATTGAATTACGATTGTGGCGGCGACTGAGGACCTGAGCCTGAACCTCTCATTGAAACAAGTTCAGCTCGTAATGCAGTAAACTCTTCCCTCTGTGACTGCTTAAATTCAACAAATTCAGCTTTCAGTTCACATATGTCTCCTAATCCTGCAGCAAGGTTAGTATTCATGGCTTGCAGTTCTCTATACATTTTTTCCATTAATGATTCTTCATATTGATCACCCTGTTGTTGGGAAAAAGTAGCGCCTTTAGCAAATTGAGTGGAAGGTCGTGGAGCATTTAATGCTAAGGGCATTTTTTGAACAGTGCGCTCCAAATGTTTAAAACTCTTCGAGAACTCTGATTCACCATATGAAATAATAGGGAGATCCATGTATGGCTCATCAGGTGCAAAAAAAAAAAATCAAACCGTTGAAGCAAAGAAATTATCAGTCGAGGAACCTCCTCATGTGGTCTATAAGACTCATCATGTTGTCCCCAATAACGGCTCCAACATCAAAAAGAGCACCTTGATAAATCCAATATAAAACTTGTAAAATAACTCCCTTTCATAATCATGACCATAAGGGCAAAAATTCTTTTTAACAATGATATCTGTTAACCACATGTCCCTTGGAAGGGAAGATCTCCTTACACCCACACCGTGTGGCAGAACCGGACCCCCACACAAATTTGTAGCAATGTCTAAATCAGTAGATGTAGCAGGGAAATTCATATTTTCCTCATAAAAATAATCATGCCACACAGTATAGTCATGATATCAGCAGTAGTAAATTAAAATTCAAAACTATCAATTGATGCAGTAAATTTTTCATTATCGTACGAAAGATGCTCATAAAAACGGCGAATGAGACGAGAAAAAATAGGAACATCATCAAAAGGTGGGTGCAAAAAACAATCAAGAAAATACCCCTCAAAAAATTCAAAAGCATGTTGCCCACCTTCAGAGGCTCTCAACGCATCCAAAAAATTAGTTTCGGCCTCAATTTGAGCATTGTTAAGTCTTGCAGTCAATGATAATTTCTGCTTTTTGGGAGCCATCATCTTAATAATATATATATATATATATATATATATATATATATATATATATATATATATATATATATATATATATATATTGTTTTTTTTAAATTTACATAAATACTATTTATTCAAACAACACCAAATAATAACCGCAAAATCATCCTTAACACACAACATTATAAATCATCTGGTTAAATTCTATAACATGTAAATAATTTATAAATCTTATATGTAGGGCAACAAAAATAATTGACATAAATGAATCTACATAAATATAAATTTTTTTTTGTTTTTTTTTATTATTTAATTTTTGAATTTTTTTTCATAATTAAATTTAAAGAAATTATAACAAAAAATTTAAAATTAAAATCTAACCAAATTCTATATACATACACATATACATACACATATACATACGTATATATATACGTATATACATCCGGAAAAAAAATCATACCAAAACGAAAATTAAGAGCTATAGAATAACAATAAACTGAAAGTAAGCAGTAAGAATCATCCTAAAGCCTTCAAATATGCATATATACATACGTAAATAAGCATGTAAAAATAGATCTAATACTTGAAATAAACTGAAAATAAGAAAGAAAGCATAAAAACTAACCTCTTAATGTAGATCTGGAGAAAACTTGGGGTGGGGAAAGGTTTTGTTGAGGTTTGTGGGTGATTTCTGTGGGTGGAGGGGTGTGTTTTTTTAGGTTTCAAGGCTGCTGCAATCGGGGCTTATGTTATAAGCCTCGACTGTGGTTGGGCGCTCGAGCACCTACAAGGCACTTAAGCGCCCTGCTGCGTTCTTTCAGTGAATTTTTTTATTTTTATTTTTTTTAATAACAATAAATACATATATAGCAGACTAACATATATATATATACATAAATTTATATACATTATTTAACATAAATATCTTAACATAAAAATACATAAATAGTACATGATTAACTTCAATCATTCCTAATATACCTACGATCCCACTTGACTAGGAGATAAATAAAAAAAATGTAAAGGATGAAAATGCTTGCAAAATAGTACACAACCATGGTAAATTGATCAGGCGTGAGAGTTCCGAACATCATTGTGTTGAATGCAGCTAAATAGAGAAATGAAAGAAAAAATTTGGAGAGAGAGAGAGAGGAGGCGGCAGTGGAGAGAAAGGAAAATGAGGAGAAGAAGAAAGAAAGAGGGCTTTAAACCCGTCAGTTAGGTCATACCGCGCTCGAGCGTCCTTTAAGTGCGTTCGAGCGTGATTTTTCCCGTTTCTGCCTTAAATGCTTTGCAAATTCACAAAGTAGGAAGATATAATATTCCTCAAACCTATTTCCTACAAGAGTTTTTTTTAAAAAAAAATAAAATAAAATTGGTACATGAGAAAAATAAATACACGAATTTTAAACCATTTAAATATCCTAAAACAAGTGTAAGAATATACAAATGACCACCGACCAATAGTCATCCATCAAGATTCAAACCTTAAATATGCTTCCAAAAGGAACAGTTGGATCCAGATTTAATTTAAGAAAATTTGAGTTTAGACTAAATTTAGAGTTCATCAACTTAACGAAGAGTTGTCCACCAGTTTGGAAGGCAACACAGGAAGCCTGGGAAAAACAAAAATAGGATCCCAACCCTATTTCAGTTTCATACCTATGCAGCAAAGTAAACCATATCCGAACACCAAGTGAATGGCATTAAAATATGGAAAGTAAATCTACCCGCCATAGCGTAAGAACTGACCGAAGCTGAGGTGATGAATCATGTATCACTTACCCCTCAGAATGGTATAAGTTATCTTTCTCTCAAATACTATGAGAGCCACTATTTCTATAACGGTGAAAAAAGACCTCATAACATTGAAGTTAACGCCAATTTAAAGCTAATTGGTAACCAAATGACAACATCTAGGATAAACCTTGGAATGTTACCGCCACGAGATCCTAGATTACCCAGAGATCACTTGGTTTCATGTGAGGCACACACCCTAGTACAAACAATACCCTGTTTTATCCTCAGACAGTCACTACCGAATGTTGCCACTGTGTACCCATCCTTCCACCTATTTAGGATGAGTGCGTCACATAAATTGTCAGAGTTTTTCCTTCTAACCGGGAATGGGAACTGGAACCATTTAATGTCAGCCAGCAAGACATGCACACACAGTTAAGTGCCATAGTTTAACGCCTTTAGGTAAATTTTTTTTTTATAAAAAAAAATATATTAAAATCAAGGGACTAGCTCTTCCAGAGGTTTCTGTGTTCACGCCATCTAGTACTTTCATTTGGCACTCACATGGGGCCACAACCAGTTCCACAAGGTCAAGAGAAAGACAGTGGGGTTTTACGTTACAAACAATACCGTCTAATAAATGCTCTCACTCCTAACCACCTTATCAAGTAATGCCCAAACAGACCCTAAACTACATTAAGCTGGTAGAGTGGCAAGTACTGTTAGATAGAGTTGCATTGGTCAGACAATCGCACACAGAAAACGTACAGTGACCACTAGTATCATGACAATTATACCTTTATGAGTGTTTCTCAGGGTTAAGACGCAAACTACTTTAAGCTGGAGAAAGACTCATTTGGTACTAATAAAAATAACAAAAAAGAATAAAAATAAAATTAAAAATCCTAGGTTGCCTCCTAGGAGCGCTAAGTTTCACGTTTTCAGCCAGACAGAATTACTTTGAAATTGCTACTCTGCAGGGATTGGATTCTTAAGTTCAATTGACTCTTCACCCCAATTCTTTAACTGGATCGCTGGTTTTAGCCTTTGTCCATTTACAAATAGAGTTTTTCCATTTGTTTTATCTTTTATCTTGACAATCCCGGACGCAAAAACTTGTTCAACCTTAAATGGTCCATCCCACCTAGACCTCAATTTTCCTGGAAACAATTGTAACTTAGAA
This sequence comes from Ehretia macrophylla, assembly GCA_037974665.1. Lineage (NCBI taxonomy): Eukaryota > Viridiplantae > Streptophyta > Magnoliopsida > Boraginales > Ehretiaceae > Ehretia > Ehretia macrophylla. Next base: position 37,061,764 of record CM075780.1, on the reverse strand, counting down.
TTAAATAACCACACATCTTCTCCAGGAATAAATGACTTACGAATAATCATTTATCATGCGTTCTCTTCATTTTCTCACTATAAATCTTGACATTCTCGTATGCCTCTAAACACATTTCTTCAAGTTCATTTAAATGGAATAACCTGTTTTTACCAGCTTTCTGCAAGTCAAAATTTACAGTTCTAATTGCCCAATAAGCCTTATGTTGTAACTCAACGGGTAAATGACATGTTTTTCCATAAACTAAACGAAAAGGTGACATTCCTATGGGAGTTTTATTTGCAGTTATATATGCCCAAAGTACATCATTCAATCGAGTGGACCAATCCTTCCTATCAGGTCTAACTGTCTTTTCAAGGATTGATTTAATTTCCCTATTAGAAACCTCAACCTGTCCACTAGTTTGTAGGTGATATGGAGTTGCAACCTTATGAATGACTGAGTATTTCTTCAACAATTTTTCAAAAGTTCGGTGAATGAAATGACTTCCACCGTCACTAATGATGGCTCGTGGAATTCAAAACCGACAGAAAATGTTTTCTTTTATAAATTTCATCACAATAGTGTGATCATTAGTCCTTGTTGCAATTGCTTCAATCCATTTAGACACATAATCAACACCAACCAAAATGTATTGAAAACCAAAGGAGATGGGGAAAGGACCCATGAAATCAATACCCCAAATATCAAAAAGTTCACAAACCACGATGGGATTTAAGGGCATCATATCCCTTTTTCCCATGTTACCTGTCTTTTGGAATCTTTCACATGCCTTGCAAAACTCATGAGTATCCTTGATTAATGTGGGCCAATAAAACCCACTTTGCAGAACTTTGATAGTTGTACGTCATCCTCCAAAGTGTCCCCCACATTCCTGCGAATGACAAAATGACATGATACTTAGCTGTTCAGACTCGGGTACACATCTATGAATAATTTGATCAGAACAAATACGGAACAGATGAGGATCCTCCCAGAAATAATTCTTTGCAATTGAGAAAAATCGGTCTTTCTCAGCCTTGTTCCACTCCTTGGGTATTTTACCAACTGCAAGATAATTCACAATATGAGCATACCAAGGAAGTTTAGGAGTAGAAATTAACAGTAACTATTCATCAGGAAATGTATCTCTCAGGGGTAACTCATTTTCTGTTTCTTGAGTTACAATCCTTGACAAATGATCAGCAACAACATTTTTTTGACCTTTCTTATCCTTGATTGTTAAATCAAATTCTTGAATTAATAACAACCATCGAATAAGCCTAGGTTTAGCATCATTCTTTTCCAACAGGTATCTTAATGCCGATTGGTCAGAATAAATGATTAGTTTTGACCCTAACACATAAGACCGAAATTTTTCTACTACAAAAACTACAGTAAGCAATTCTTTCTCTGTGGTGGTATAGTTTTTTTGGGCATCATCTAAAGTTTGGCTGGCGTAATAGATCACACAAGGAACTCGATCCTTGCATTGACCTAATACAGCTCCTATGGCATAATCTGAAGCATCACACATAATTTCAAAAGAAAGAGGATAATTTGGTGGTTGAATCACTGGAGCAGTGGAAAGTGCATTTTTCAGTGTTTCAAAAGCAGTAACACATTTTTCATCAAATTGGAATGGAGTATCCTGTGCCAACAAATTTGATAAAGGTCCAGCAATTTTACTAAAATCATTTATAAATCGTCGGTAGAAACCAACATGTCCAAGGAACGATCTCACCTGTTTAACAGTTGTTGGAGGGGGCAAATCAGAAATAATATCAACCTTAGCTTTATAAACCCAAACTCCTTCCTTGGATATAATGTGTCCGAGAACAATTCCCTCTTGAACCATGAAATGACTTTTCTCCCAACTAAGTATGAGATTAGATTCCTGACATATTTTCAACACCAAAAAAAGATTATTCAAACAAGTGTCAAATGAAGAGCCAAAGATAGAAAAATCAACAAATTCATCCATCATATCAGTGAAAATAGACATCATGCAATGTTGAAAAGTGGTTGGTGCATTACAAAGGCCAAAAGGCATTCTTCTATAAGCAAACGTGCCAAAAGGACATGTAAAAGTTGTCTTTTCCTGATCTTCAGGGTCCACAGGGATCTGATTGTATCCCGAGTACTCGTCAAGAAAACAGTAATAACCTTGTCCTGCCAACCTATCCAAAATTTGATCAATGAATGGTAAAGGAAAATGATCATTTCTTGTTGCAGCATTGAGTTTCCTATAATCAATACACACACGTCATCCAGTTGTGGTGCGGGTAGGTACCAATTCACCTTTATCATTTATCATCACAGTGATTCCTGATTTCTTAGGTACAACCTGTATAGGACTAACCCATTTACTATCTGAAATAAGATAAATGATACCTGTATCTAACAACTTCACTATTTCCTTCTTTACAACTTCTCTCATGTTCGGGTTCAGCTTACGTTGCATCTCTCTAGATGTCTTGGCTCCATCTTCCAAATTAATCTTATGCTTGCAAAAAGAGGGATTTATTCCTTTAAGGTCTGCAACAGTCTAGCCTAACGCTTCCTTATTCTTAGACAATACATCTACAAGTTTAGCTTCCTATTCCAAAGAAAGGTTAGAAGCAATAATAGCTGGAAGTGTTTGATCTGCCCCTAAAAAAACATACTTGAGATGACTAGGAAGTTGCTTCAGTTCCAACTCAGGAGGAGATTGTATAGAAGGAAGCATGGGTTCTTTAGAAAGAGTCAAGGATGGTTCTATTGCACAAACTTGAAGTTTTTCATCAAATCTTAAATTGCTTTCTAAAAATTCATCAGATTCCTCCTCAAACCTACTCATTACTACTTGATCATCATTCAAAGTATTCTCCAAAAAATCTTTTTGCATAAGACTAAGAAAAGACTCTTCAATTAATGGATCAATCTTATCAAGAATAAAACATTCAAGACCATCATCTCCATCTGCAAACCTAACAGCATTAGCAACATTCAGCTTTACCTTAATATCTCCAAATGTAAACTCCAATTCTCCAGTTGCATAGTGAATTTTTGCATTAGCTGTTGCAAAAAATGGTCTCCCTAATATAACTGGAGTTTGGAACTTTTGAATTTCTCCTGGTTCCATATCTAGCACAACAAAATCCACAGGAAAATAAAATTCATCAACCTTTATCAACACATCTTGAATCATGCCCATAGGAATTCTAAGCGATCTATCAGCTAGTTGAAGGGTGACAGGAGTAGGTTTCAATTCTCCTATATCTAACTGCTCAAAAAGATTAAAGGGGAGAAAATTCACACTAGCTCATAAATCAACAAGGGCACAATCTACACAATGATTACCAATATAACAAGGAATGGTAAATGCACCTGGATCTTTCAATTTTGGTGGAACATGAGAAGTAAGAATGCTGCTTACCTTTTCAGTCAATCTTACTTTGTTTGATATCAAAGCTGAATTCCTTCTTTTCTGAGTGCATAAATCCTTAAGAAACTTTGCATAAGCATGAATTTGCCTAATGATTTCTAACAGAGGTAAATTGATTTTAACTTGCTTAAAGGTTTCAAGCATTTCTTCCCTTTTTAAATCTTTATTAGGTGGATTACCTAATGTCTGTGGAAAGGGTGCCTTGGGACTCAGTGTCAATGGAATATTTTCATGTGAAATGAAATTTTTAGGTTCATTTGCAGTTTCTTTTGATGAATCAACAGTAACTTGAGACTTAGATTTTTGTTTTACAAGTCTTGCATTTTTGTAAGCTTTGACACTTACCTTGTTATCAACTTTCTTACCACTTCGCAATGTAGTGACAGCTTGAAGATCCTCCACTATTTGACTTGTAGATGCTACATGGGCCTTACCTTTTGGGTTTCCATCTGGTTGGGCAAGGAGTGTTCCTTCTTCCCTTTTCTGAATTGTGTTAGCTAATTGCCCAATTTGTCTTTCCAAGTTGGCAATTGCCTTTGTATGTGTACTTACTAGTTGCATAGTTGGTTCCCAACTGTGAAGCTTTTTCAAAACCTGTTCTTCAAAAGTAGTCCCATAAGAATTGGAACCTAAATTAGAGCTCGTAGGTACCTGTCCTTGTGGAACTGAATGAAATCCTAGAAGATAGCTTCTTGGTCTTTGTTGTTGAACATCTTCCCGATTCTGATCCGACCAAAAATTTGGATGATCTCGTGTACCTGGATTATAAGTGTTAGAGAATGGATCATAATTACGGGGATATCTATAAGCAGCACAAGCTTGCTCTGAAATTGAATTGGGATTTGATGCAAGAACACCCTCACCTGAATCAACTACATGCAATGATTCTTTCATTTTGCACATTTTTTCCAATGCAAGAGTTAGATTTTCAATCTTTGATGTCAAAGAATTGTAATAATTTGATCCTACACTTTCTCTATTTTCTCTAGATGAAGTTGCACGCTTTCGTGAATTGTTGCTTAGTTTTATGAACAATTCGGTGGCTTCTTCTGGGGATTTTTCAAGAAGTGAACCATTACAAGCTGAATCGAGCAAACTTTGATTATGCTCATTTAACCCTTGATAGAAATTCTGAGCTAATTGCCAATCTGGAATACTGTGGTGTGGACATTCATAAGTTAAGGTTTCAAATCTGTCCCAACTCTCATGAAGTGCCTCTCCAGGTAACTGAGAAAAATTATTTAATTGATTCCTACATTTATTGGTTTTTGAAGAAGAGTAAAATCTTTCAAGAAATTCTATTTGCAATTGATCCCAAGAAGTAATAGAACCAGATCGTAATCTATAAAGCCAATTTTATGCTTGACCCATTAAAGAGTAAGGAAACAATCTCAATTTAACAACCTCTTCTGAGGCAGTTCTAGTATTGATCAATCTGCATGTATGAACAAAAGTATTAATGTGATCATACGGGTTTTCATTAGAAAGACCGTGGAACAAGGGAAACATTGAAATCATGTGAGACTTTATTTTAAAACCATCATCAATTTCAGGTAAGGCGATAGATTGTAGAGGAACATAATCTTGTGGTGTGGAAAAATCTTTTATGCTCCTCCTCACATTTCCTACTTCTCTACCTTCAACTTGATCCTGATTTTGGTTTTGATTCGGATGTTGATCAGCCATGATTAGAAAAGTTCATGCTTTGATTCCGGATTTAAAGGTTTTCTCAATTTCTGAATCCAAGACAAAGATGGGTGGCTTTAAAGATCTCCGACCATACATACAAAACTAAAACTCAAAAAGAAACAAAATAATAATAATAATAATAATAATAATAATAATAATAATAATAATAATAATAATAATAATAATAATAATAATAATAAAGTCTATACAAAATAGCTAAATTGACTTAAATAAAAATAAAAACTAAAATCTAAGATATATACATATAAACACTTATATACATAAATCAAAGACTTACCTTATTTGATGAACACCGATCCCCGGCAAAGGCGCCAAATTTTGATCGTGTCGTTTTGCGCTAAAAAATAGTAAGGTTAAATGATTGAAAATATTGTTTACCTTGAATTACCTCTAGCTGTAGCGAGTAGAGGGTCGATCCACAGAGATTGGGTTATCAAGTTAAGTTAAGTCCTTAATTTAGAATTGTTTGACTATCTCCCGTCACGGATAAGTTTGATTAAGTCCAAAAGTACGGAAGTACAGAAAATTAAGTCCAAGAAATATCCACAAAATGTCCAAAGATACAGTAGTAACAAGTTCCAAAAGTGAATTAATCAAAAGTACTAAATTAAAGAATCACAACACTCAACACTAAAAATCCAAAGGGTTAATGATTCAGGGTGGTTATAACTCGGTATACGCAAGTACAAAGTTATTGATTCAGATTAAAAGTTAAGTCCTTCAGAAATAGGGCTACAAGCTCCCACTACTGAAATGAGCCTTTAATTACGTAAGTGATAAGATTAATTAATTAACAAGACTGGATGTGTTGGTACAACCTAACGATTTTCAATCTCTCAATTAATCTTTCACTTATGTAATCTGGAGGTGTCGGTACAGCCAGACTAGAATCCATCCGAGATAGTCTCGTATTGCCACTAGTTTACAAAACCGGGCGTATATGTACTTTCAATTAAATATAACATAACTATAAGTATACGTATAATTAATCAAAGAATACTTAGAAATAGAAATACAAGACTTTAATAAATCTGAATCACAACATATATACAAGAGTAACCTCACACGTACTACTCCGAATCTTGGGTCTAGTATGCCATAATAAACTGTAAAGTACAAGAAATCATAACAAAAACCAAAATAAAAGAATACTTATCGTGTTGAACGGATTTCGGTAGACCGGTATGATTTCGGTATGATGATGGCTCACTAGACCTTCCCTTTGGGGTTAAAACTTTGCACATAACTCAGAATAATAACTAAAGCACTCAAACACAAGAGCAAAATCTAAGCTAAGAAGAGAAAATGGTACAAGAAAAATGAAATGAGGAATGGAGTATTTATAGAGAAATTTTGGCACTATTCACAAGTACTATTCAAACCATGATATCACCAATGTGTCAGCGTGATGTTATTTTCCTAGGTCATCATTGTATCAGCGTGATATCATTCACCTAGGTCATCATTGTGTCAATGTGATGTCATTCGCCTAGGTCATCATTGTGTCAGCATGATGTCATTCGCCTAGGTTATTATTGTGTCAGCGTGATGTCAGCGAAGATACTATTTACACGTTGACTTTATTATTCATGCTTTGACTTTGACTTTTACTATTCACCCTTTGACTTTGACTTTGACTTTGACCAAAAGTTGACTTTGCTTTGACCAAAAAGTTGACCAAGGCTACTTCAAGGTTTTTCAGCGTCCTGAATCCATTTTCGCACTCCATTTAGCCAAATTCAATCTCGATTTTGCTCGTGTCAAGGTCGTTCTACCTTCCTCGTCCAGTATTGCGCCAAAAATTCACTTCAAAAGTTGGCTTTTGTGGCCATTTTTGCTATTTCTTCTTCAGAACCTATATTGCATTAAATTTGTGTAAAATATACAATTAAGCTTGAAATAATAATGCAATATACATGATTTAATGGGTTAAAGTTACTAAAAATATGGATTTATCAAGAATCCAATTCAACATTCTAGAACTAAGCATATTGAAATTCGTCATTATTTTCTAAGAGATCATGTGCAAAAAGGTGATACTGAACTTGAATTTTTCGATTCTTTGCATCAATTGGCCGACATTTTTACAAAACCGTTACATGAGAATCAATTTTGTGCCATTAGAAAAGAGTTAGGAATGCTTTGGATCATTTAAGTTTTTGAAAAATTGCATTTTTTCAATAAACAGGGGATCCGGGCGTTATTGCATTCATCCGGTCGACCGGATGAAGCATGAAACGACCGGAATGCTTCACTACCAAGCGTTATTGCCCTTATCCGGTAGACCGGATCAGGGCCCTATCGACCAGATCGTGCTGTTTGCAAAACAGGAATTGGCCTCCTTTTTCAAAAACTTTTCTACTCAACCTCAAATTCTCTCAATTCTTCTCAATCTCTTCTATTTCAACTCATTAAATTAACTATTTATTCTTTACAAATTGCTTCACATCACATAATTTTCATCAAAATCCTTGTCTTTGCATCATCAAACTCTTCAAAATATTCAAAAGAAAAACCTTGAACTCCTTTGCTCACAAGGTGTTCGACGAATTTCCTCAAAGACATTATTTTCTTAAAAGACTTCAAATTCTCATACACTCTCAATGGCACCACCAAGAGCTGACTCTAGGAAGCGCAAGCAAGGAGAATCTTCATCATCCGGGCCTCAAATCATTGACAATCCTGATGCCTTTCCTTAACAAAACATCTTATGGGGTAAGATCTTAGACCCTCCTACATTACTTGATGGTACTAGAATTTTGAGGATTTTCGATGCTCAAGGATGGCTACCTATACTAAGTTTTGTTAATAAGGGCTATACCTCCGGGATTTTTGAATTTTACCATTATGCAAATCTAGACTTTAACACCATGAAGTTGCAAAGCCAAGTTAAGAATAGGGTGTTAGAACTAACTGCTAGTGATATTGCTAGAGCTTTCAGAATTCCAAATCAAGAAACTAAGCTTTATTCTTACAAGGGTATGCCAGAAGGCATTCATGACGATATAGAGACAAGAGTTGTAGCATTCCTTTGGGAAGGAACATGGGAGTCTAGCACTCAATATCCTAAGAAAAATGAAATCACCCCTGAGAAGAAGTTTCTATTCTACATCCTTCATGAAATGATTATTCTTAGGGAAGCTAAGGATGGTTCCATTCCGAAATTCACTGCCTTGTTGATGTATATGATGTATGAGGCAAAAAGAATCAATCTTCTACACATCATTATCAACCACATCGTCTATACTAAGAAAGCAGGAAACCAACTTGCCTATGGGGTGCCCTTAATACATCTCCTTAACTCTTTGGATGTTCCCCGAAATCAAGAGTTTTAATCTATAAGTGCTAGATCTTATCTTCTAAATCATACTAGCATCTCTCGTCAAAAGTTGAAGCTTCATAACAACCAAGTCCTTGATGCTTATGAGGATACAAGCGGTGATACTATTGTATTTGAATCTCTTGACATTGATCCCGATTCTTTCAGAGATCCAATGGAAGGACAAGGCACTGGTCGAGGTGGAGCTGGTAGTTCTCGAGGAGTTGGATCATCTTCCTCTCATTCCTCTACACATGATGAAATCATTGTTCGCCTGAATGCTCAAGATGTTCGTTTGGATCGTATGAAGCAGATGTTGAAAGCACTACATGATCATCATCTTGGTTCTTAGTTTGTGTTTGCCTTGCGATTTGTTCTTCAATTCATTTTCGTTTTTTTGTTTTATTTGCCTTAAGTACTCCTTCACATTCTGTATCTTATTTCTAACTTTGATTGAATATTTTTTGATTTTTTTTGTCAACTTGTTTTTGTTTGTCAATTCTCTTATGACTATTTGCTCTTCTATGATCTATTGTCTATATTTTGTTGATGTCAAATAGGGGGAGAAAAAGATAATTGAAATCTAGAATCTAGCATGAAAATACTTGTGACTATACTTCTTGTGTATGATTGAATGACTACACTTCCAATATCTTTTACTTTATAATGCTATGCACCTATTCAGGGGGAGCTTACTTTTCATATGCAAGCAATTGATTCAATCAAACACAAATGCACATATTGAGGGGGAAATCTCAAATCTAGCTTGATTTTCCAATAGTCTACTATTTCATGCCCTCTAAATTTTAATGTTTTGTCATCATAAAAAAGGGGGAGATTATTGGCCTAAAAGTTTATAATCTTTATTTTGATAATAACAAAACATTTTAATTGTGTTTTATAATTTGAATATTGGGTAAGGTATTCAATCCATCAACACAAAATTGTCAAGCAAGCCCACTCCAACATGAAGTCATTCAATTGGTTATATTTCATGAGGAATCAAGTTATGAAGACCCGAAGAAATGAAGTAGTTGACTCGTCGTAAAAATGGGAGTTACAAGGAAGGAGAAATGGCAACATAAGGTGTACCGGCTATTAAAATGTTGTTTGCCTAAATATGACTTGTGTAGCTCATGATCTCTCCAAAAGGTTTTTCGTAAAATTTTTATTTGAAAAATATTTTCAAAAAGTCATTACAAACTCATTTTTGAAAAATAATACTTTTTGAATTTCAAACTCTTGTGATATAAAAATCATTCTATATCTTTTTTAAAGAGTTTTTGAAAATGTTTTGGAATGTTAAAAATGCTTGAAAAGACTTTTTTAAGTGTCCTCAAAAGTGCCCAAATACTTTATTATTTAACAAATTATTTTGGAGCTCAAAAAGACCAATTTTCAGCAATTTAAGCATCTGGGCGTTACTAGCTTCATCCGGTAGACTGGATGAAGGCCACAACGCCCGGCAGAGAGCTCTGGTTCGGGCGTTTCTTGCCCTATCCGATGGACCGGATGAAGGGCTCAACGACCAGATGGCTTAACGGAAAAAATCCGGGATTTTTGCATTATATCCGTTTTGTGTCTAACTTTTACCTCTTTTTAAGCAGGATTTTTGCATTATATCCGTTTTGTGTCTAACTTTTCCCTCTTTTTAAGCCATGCTATCTCACCATTTCAAATACCTTTCCAAGCCTTAATCTTCAGATTTCTAAGCTAATTCAAAGAGCTTTTCATATCACTTTCATTGAGAAATCTTGAGCTATATTTTTCATATCCTTGAGCATTCAAAGTTTTTTCAATTGTAATATCAAACTCAAATAGGAGTTACAATTGTCATTAATACACAATCTTTGTAATATACTCTTTCACATAGATTGAGAGAATTATTGTGAGAATAAGTATTGTAATCTTTTGTGGACTCAAAGGAAGAGAGGATAGTAGGTTAAAGCTTCACCTACACTTGAAGGAGCTTGTGTAACTCTTGTGGATTCAAGAGTAATTGTAGTTGGTTTTTTACTTCACCAACATTTGAAGAAGCATCATAGTGAAGAGTTGTTAAATTCTAAGGGAAATGAAGACCTTAGGTGGTGGACTAGGCCTTCGAGAATGCGAACCACTTGAAAATCATCGTGTTTGATTTCTCTTACTTTACTCTCTTTATTTTCAAGTTATTTACCTTCGTGTGGATATTGCTCATACTAAGTGTTTGATAAATGTTGTGTTATCTATTTGGGATTTATCTCTAAAGTTCTAATTGCTTATCTAGTGTTATATATCTAAGTGCTCACCAAGTGTTTGATAAATTGCCTACAAGAACTTCTAGAGTATTATCATCTTTCACTATATATTATTTTCGAATCAAGAATTTTTAAATTGCTTAAACTTGCCAAACAACCTAATTCACCCCGCCTCTTAGGTTATCTAGGACCAACACATATATATGTCATTCCATACATACTATAGAACAAGCACTAAAATAGCTATTCTTGCATTACATGTAACTTTCAAGCACAAAATAAGTTTATAAGCATATTCAACATGATCTTCACATAGAGTACAAGAAATCCTTCACCTTAGATGTTTATAGATGCTAGAAGATGTAAGGAACAAGAAATCTAGAAATAAACTTAAGCAAAAACCACTTCTAAATGCCTCAAAATGCAAGTTTTTCCTTCCAAAATGCCAAAACTCCAAAAATAGAAATATATTCTCTCTCTCTCTCTCTCTCTCTCTCTCTTCTCTTGGCCGTCCAAAGCTCTTTCTTCCTCTTGAATTTGCTAAATTTTGCTTCTATGAGGTCAAATAGCGTCAAATGTTAGGTTAAAATGAGCCAAAATATCCTACAAGCCAAAAATGACTTAGTTGCCCTTACTATCTTGTTTTAATTGCAATTATACCAAGGTAGGAAATATTCATTAGTGTATAGACCACATTGCCCCTCAATTCATGCATAAATTACAAGTTAACCTTCCTAGGCAACCATAGATGAAATGTAATTCAAATCAAAGTTAAAAGCAAATCCAAATGTACAAGCAGATTTCAATGACAAATTAGGTAATTTAGATGCACATATTATTTCAAATAGCATTTAAAATAGATAAATGCACAAATAGATGAAATGAAAATTCTCGAGTCTCACATCCTTCCCCCCTTAGGACAATTTTGACCTTGAAATTCTTACTTTCTCCACTGAACAAGTTTGGATACTGCTGCTCAATCTGATCTCGCCTTTCCTAAGTAGCCTCTTCAATCCCATGATGAAGCCATAAGACTTTAACTATCGGAATCACTTTCAAACGCAGTTCCCCAACTGACTGATTCAGAATACGAATAGGCCGTTTCTCATAAGTCAAATCCACACTAAGTTGTAACAGCTTTGCCTCAAGAACATGTGAAGGATCTGGATTATACTTTCGTAGCATAGACACATGAAAGACATCATGAACCTTGGACAAACTCGGCAGTAAAGCCAATCGATAAGCTAACTTGCCAACTCTGCCAATGATTTCAAACGGTCCTACATATCTCGGACTCAGCTTCGCACCTTTACCATACTGAACAATACCATTGCAAGGAAAGATCTTCAAGAAAACCCAATCACCGGCCTCAAACTCTAAATTATGTCTTCTCCTATCGGCATAACTCTTCTGCCTACTCTGAGTTGTAAGCATCCTCTGATGAATAAGACGGATATTCTCAATGGTATTCACAAGCTCTGGCATCAAAGCTGGATCAATAACCTTCATCTCCTCAACCTCATCCCAATACAACGGAGACCTACATTTACGACCATACAATACCTCGTACGGAGCCATCCCAATAGTCGATTGTTAACTATTGTTATAAGCAAACTCCGCCAATGGTAAGTGTTTCTCCCAACTCTTCCCGAAGTCCATAACACAAGCCCTCAATATATCTTCGAGAATTTGAATCATCCTCTCTGATGCCCATCTGACTTAGGATGATAAGTTGTGTTAAAGCTCAAATTAGTACCCAATGTTTCCTGTAGTCGCTGCCAGAATTTGGAAGTAAACTGTGAATCCCTATCTGATACTATGCTAACTGGAACCCCATGAAGTCTCATGATGTTAGCAATATACAAGTCTATCAACTTCTCAAGACTATCTTGCTTATTCTTTGCAATAAAGTGAGTAGTCTTGGTTAACCAATCAACCACAACTCAAACTGCATCATAATCCCTTGGTGATCTCGGCAAATCTGTGAAAAAGTTCATCGTCACATGTTCCCACTTCCACTGGGGAATCATCAATGGTTGTAGCAAACTTACCAGTCATTGATGCTCTGCTTTGACCCTTTGACAAGTCAAACACCGAGATACAAATTCTGCTACATCCCTCCTCATGTTGTTCCACCAATAATGTTATTTCAAGTCCTTGTACATCTTGTTTCCGCCCGGACGGAAAGTGTACTTAGAGTTATGTACTTTCTCTAAAACTTCCTTCTTCAAATTCGATTTATTCGGAACACAAACTCGGCCACGAAACCGCAACACATCATCCCCGTGTAACTTAAAATCAGACTTACCCTCAGAGATCTTCCAAGCTGCTGATCTAACTGTTGAGCTTCTCGGAACCGTGACAACAACAACGATTGAATCTGCAAGTTTACAAACAAAATACTCACTTGAGTCAACTTCGGCTTCCACATACTAGCCTCCTCTAGTAATTCCCAATCTTTGACCGCCATATAAGCAATACTAGCCTTCCAACTAAGTGCGTCTGCTACTATATTCACCTTTCCTGGCACATAGTTAATTGAACAATTATAATCATCAAGTAGCTTTATCCATCGTATTTGCCTCATGTTCAATTCCTTTTGAGAAAACAAGTCTTTTAAACTCTTATAGTTTGTAAATATTTCAAACATGTTTCCCCAAAGATAATGGTACAACTTTTTCAAAGCAAACACAAAAGCTGCCAACTCTAAATCATGAGTTGGATAATTTCCCTCATATTGCTTTAACTTCTGAGAGGTATAAGCAATCACCCGACCATTCTGCATTAAAACACAACCCAAACATTCTTTAGAAGCGTCATTGTAGATAACAAAGTTCTGACTCCCTTCTGGCAATGCAAGAACTAGGGTTGAAGTTAAACTCTTCTTCAATCCTTGGAAACTATCTTCATAATTCTCATTCCAATCGAAACTAGTACTCTTCTGGGTTAGCTCTGTGAGAGGCCCTGCAACCTTTGGAAAGTCTTTCACGAACCTGTAGTAATAACCCGCCAAACGAGAAAGCTACGACATCTGTTACATTCTCTGGTCTTCTCCATGATGAAACAACTTCAACCTTAGCAGGATCCACCATGATACATTCGTTTGGGCAAAAGTAGACAAAACTTTCTTATCCAATGCATAATAGAATATAATCAGATGCTAGTTGTGATCACAATCCAAAGTGACCAACCATATATGTACAACCAAAACAACTAGACTTAAAAAGAGTTAATTAACATGTATTTGGTACATAAGCTTCAAAACTACTAAAGCCAGTAAAACATAGTTTTCAAAGTTAAAAATAACCACTACTCATGATAAACATGAGCAAGCTCATTATTGCCTTCCTCGCGCACGTAATCCATGTTGTGAACTCCTGCAACATGCATTAAAGAGGTGTGAGCTAAATAGGCTCAATGAGAGAGGAATAAAAAGAAGTTTGAAAACTTTAACTCGAAAGCCTTTTGAACACATGGGTAACAACATATCACATAGCAACCACATAATCACATACGCTTAACAACTTTGAAACATTCACACTAAACAACACATCAAGAAGTTACCGCTTTACATATTTGTTGAAGCCGACACCTTATAATACCACCACGAACTCTAAACTTATCTCGCAGGTGTGTATACTCATGATGTACACGATCCTACGACCAATCTCACCATGGCATTCACCAACCACACGAGAGCATGGACTAGTACATAGTAGTCATGCAATTACCGGCAAGCCCTCTACCGCCCAACACGACACAACTTTACCATAACTGACTAAGGTTGTAACCCGACTCTTCACATCACATCGCATAACATATTCATTACCTAACAATACATCTATTACTCATCAACACATTCATTACTCAAAAATATAATCACGCATTCGCATCATATAAAGAGATCAACAACATAGGTTACCTAATCTTAAACAAATACTTTAACAATAATTAGAGAAACATATCAATAACCAACAAAAATTGAACACATTTAGTAATGAAATGAACAATTAAACAACACATAGCGTGCGTATAGTAACTCTCACGAATACCTATCGAAACCACGCAATCGGAACATCAAAAACCCTTTCTGGCAGTCTTGCACCCGGTCGTGTTTGAACAAGATCGGTAACACTACCGCAGTCATGTACCCAGTCTTGCTGAACAAGAGTGATAAGACTTCCATCAGAAAGCACCATCTTTTGGCAATCGTGTATACGGTCGTGTTGAACAAGACCGATAACACAACCGTCAGAGAGCACAAAAATAATACGGTCGTGTTGAACACGACCGGTAATACTTCCGCCCGTAACATTTCTCTACAACACATTTGCACTTTGATTTCAAGGCTAGATACATGCGTTTACGCTCTTATTCCCATGCTAACACATATAAGCACTTATAAAAGACCATATTTAGTTTTCAATACAAGACATAACTCCATAGAAATATTCTCTAAACATTCACATAGTACATATACATGTCATTCCATACATACCATAAAACAAGCATTAAAATAGTTATTCTTGCATTACACATAACTTTCAAGCACAAAACAAGTTTATAAGCATATTCAACATGATCTTCACATAGAGTACAATAAATCTCTCGCCTTAGATGTTTATAGATGCTAAAAGATGCAAGGAACAAGAAAGCTAGAAAAAAACTTGAGCAAAAACCACTTCTAAATGCCTCAAAATGCAAGCTTTTCCTTCCAAAATGCCAAAACTCCAAAAATAGAAATATATTCTCTCTCTCTCTCCTCTTGGCTGCCCAAAGCTCTTTCTGTCTCTTGAATTTGCTAAATTTTGCTTATATGAGGTCAAATGGAGTCAAATGATAGGTTAAAATGAGTTAAAATATCCTACAAACCAAAAATGACTAAGTTGCCCTTGCTATCTTGTTTTAATTGCAATTATACCAAGCTAGGAGATATTCATTAGTGCAAAGACCACATTTCCCCTCAATTCATGCATAAATTACAAGTTAAACTTCCTAGGCAACCATAAATGAAATGTAACTCAAATCAAAGTTAAATGCAAATCCAAATGTATAAGTAGATTTCAATGACAAATTAGGTAATTTAGATGCACATATTATTTCAAATAGCATTTAAAATGGATAAATGCACAAATAGATGAAATGAAAATTCTCGGGTCTCATACAAGAGTATGAGAAAAGATCTCTATAAAATCAATGTGATTTTGGACTGCAAGAATCCTATTTTTTCTCCACAATTAATTTTCCTATTTTTCGTTTACCCTGACTGCTTTTTCCCTTTCCTAGTTCGCCCCTGGATCCACGTGACCTTCTTGGTTCGTGAGCTAGGATCCTGGCTTAGCTAGTGTGCTCTAATTAATTAATTTGGTATTTATTTAATTTAATTTCGGCCAATAATTAAAAATAGAAATACCTTTTCTACAAAATAGAAATCCTATTTTTAATATTTAATTTCCAATAAATTGAATACCCTCTCTATAAATTAAATATTGCTTATAAGATAATTTGGCTAGAAGGGGGACTAAAGACATATTTATCCTTTCTTTAGGAATAAATAAAATATTATGCTAGTCCCCTAGCAATATTTTATTATTCTAACCTTAGTCTATTCCACTATAAGACTATGGTTATACTAGAGGATAAATATTGTATTGAACAAAAAATAGCCTTACGCCCAACTAAGTGATGAAATGACCAAACTGCCCCTCTATACTCACTCATAGTCAAGACAGGTTCCGTAGTGTACTATCACCTCTTGAGCTACATCTTAAACTCCTTATAAACTTTAATCCATAATCCAACCGTTCTCCGGGAGTTATCCACTTATCCAAGGGAGCTACCCTTTAAGTGTAACATCTAGTACATATCCTGTACTATTATACATAGATTCAGGATGATCTAGCTTGGATCATTCTAAGGGAGCGATTAATGTATAGATTCCTTATTGTATATGCATATCCCTTCTAATCAAATCCTATACACCCAAACCACAAAGTTAGTGACCTAAGCATTTAGACCACACCCATAATGGCTCAAAGTACAAGCACTTGACTTCGTCAGTTTATCCATACATGCTCAAGATTAAGAGCAATGGCCCACTTAGAAGCTCTATAGGTATAGGTGAACTCTTTCTTTGATAGTACGTATTTAGAGTTCACACCTACAGGGTCCGTCCAATGCATACACATGCATAAGTGTAATAAGTATGGAACAAATCCATGATCAAGGCAAATCACCCTACTCCAAAAGGAACTTATTCTACTATGACTTTTACCATAGTAAAGCGTCCAACTTTACTACCTAGTCATGGACATAATTACTATGTTTAACAAGTGACCATGACCTAGACCTTTTGTGTCTAATCATCACGCACCTAAGTTACCACTTGAAGCAAATACCTCATATACATATATATATATATATATATATATATACAGTCATTCACATAACAAACGAGAAAAAAATATGCTCATATAATAAGATGACATTTTAATTATCAATTGCAAATATTCATTTACAGAAATGGCAAATATTAGTGGTCATTTGGGCATCCTATTCCCAACAAAATGGAGGATGATCCAATCAACTTCCAACAAGTCAAACAAAGTGCCAATTGTCAAAAGTGGATCGATGCCATGAATGAGGAGATAAAGTCCATGAAGGACAATGACGTTTGGGATCTCGTCAAGTTGCTTGAAGGTGCGAAGCCCATTAGTTGTAAATGGATGTTTAAAACCAAACGGGATTCCAAGGGCAACATTGAGATATATAAGTGTGTCTAGTCGTTAAGGGTTTCACTCAGAAGGAAGACATTGACTATAAAGAGAATTTTTCTCCAATTTCTATGAAAGACTCTTTTAGAACAATAATGGCATTTATGGCTTATTTTGATTTAGAGCCACATTAGATGGACATAAAGACGACTTTTCTCAATGGTGACATTGAGGAAACCATTTACATGGTGCAGCCAGAAAACTTTGTCTTAAGTGACTCGAAGTCTATGGTTTGTAAACTCAAGAAGTCCATTTACGGTCTCAAGATAGAAACCTAGGATTTGATCCAGGAAGAAGTCTATTCAACAAGAATCGATTGCTTTACCACAAATATGCAAGTCTTTAAGGACTATCCATCCCCCCATGAGATATAGCTACCTACATAGCCAGGGACAAGAGTTGTTCATGATAGATGATGGTGATCATGTTGATGATCCCTTAACCTACGAGAAAGCTATTTCAGATAGGGACTCAGGTAAATGGCTTGAAGCCATGAAATCTTAAATGAATTCAATGCACACCAATCAAGTCTGGAATCTTGTGGACCCACTAGAAGGTATTGTACCTATAGGTTGCAAATGGGTATATAAGAGAAAGAGATGTGCAAATGAGAAGGTGGAGACTTTCAAAGCGAGATTAGTGGCAAAAGGTTACGTAAAAAACAAGGAGTTGACTATGAGGAAACCTTCTCACTAGTAGCAATGCTTAAATCCATTAGGATTTTATTAGTTATAGCTGCACACTACGATTATGAAATATGGCAAATGGATGTCAAAATGGCTTTTCTTAATGGCTTCATTGAAGAAGACATTTATATGGAACAACCAAAGGGTTTTGAGTCCATAGGTGAAAGTCACAAAGTGTGTAAGCTGAAGAGATCCATTTATGGACTCAAGCAAGCCTCGAGAAGTTGGAACCTACGTTTTGATGAGGTTATTAAAACGTTTGGCTACATTAAGAATGAAGACGAACCTTGTGTTTACAAGAAAGTTAGCAATAAAGTAGTTACGTTCTTCATCTTGTATGTAAATGACATACTATTGATAGGGAATGACATAAGCATGATGTCATTTGTCAAGGTCTGGTTATCAGGGACATGCTCCATGAAGAACTTAAGAGAAGCAACCTATATCCTAGGAATTCGAATCTATAGGGATAGATTGAATGGATTGATAAGTCTCTCCCATAGTGCGTATATAGATAAGGTGTTAAAGAGGTTTAATATGCAAGATTCTAAAAAGGGGTTGTTACCTTTTAGACATGAAATTTATCTCTCAAGGACTATGAGTCCTAAAATAGTTGAAGAAAGATAGAGAATGAATATGATTTAATATGCTTCGGCTATTGGAAGCCTTATGTATGTCATGCTATGTACTAGACCTGATATTGCACATGTTGTAAGTATTACAAGTATATATCAGTTAGATCCAGGTGAGGAACACTGGATAGCCGTCAAGAACATCCTGAAATGCCTAAATAGGACTAAGGATATGGTCTTGGTATATGGAGGAGGGGAATTGAAATCAAGGGCTTTATTGACTCGAATATTCAGTCTGATGTAGATGATAACAAATCCACGTCAAGATTTATTTTCGTTTGTAATGGACGAGTAGTCAGTTAGAAGAGTTCCAAATAGAGTACGATTGTAGATTCTACTACAAAAGCCAAATACATTGTAGCATTAGATGCAGCAAAAGAGACAGTTTGGATCAAGAAGTTCATCTCGGAACTTGGAGTGGTTCCTTCCATTGAGGTCGCAATGCCTTTACACTGTGATAATAATGGAGTAATAGCGCAAGCTAAGGAACCAAGGTCTCACCAGAAATCCAAACATATTGAAAGACGCTACCATATTATCCGAGAAATTATGGGGATATGCGACATAGTGATGCAGAGAGTAGCATCAGTAGATAACATTGTTGATCCATTAACCAAGGCTTTGACCAAGCAGTCTTTGGATCGACACTTAGAAGGGATGGGTATGAGATACAATTCAGATTGACTTTAGTGCAAGTAGTGGATTGTTAGGAAAAATGCCCTAAAAGCCAATAAATTGTAATTTTAGAATTATGGATAATATATTATTTATTTTATTAATTGCGGACAGTTTATTTATTTATTAATATGTTTTAATTAAATTAATAAAAGTTCTTAAAATACTATTTATAAATTCTATCCTTATGATTAAGGATATGAGTGACAGAATCTATATTCACAAATATGTTCTAAAAATTGTCCCTGATCATAAGATAAATTAATTGAGCGTTAGTTTATCTGGATAGATCGGATTACAGTCTACTAATCAAAATAATATGAGATATTAAATTGAGTGATTAGTCTCATATCTTTATAGTAGATGTATAAGTACTTGTTGCGAACAAGTGACTGGACTTGACCACCAATATAATGAATTACATGGATTGGTCAATAATTCATTATATTATGTAATTATGCGATTAATCCTCAAACCTGAGACACCACAATTTTCTTATGATTAGGAATACCGTAATTTACTGTAGCAATTAAGCTAGTCCTAATCACGGATTAGACAATATATTCAGTGGTTATGATATGTTCCGTCGTGGAGATATGTGTGTGTAGATATAGGAGCTGTCAATTGAGAATCCTATACGATCTGTTAATTAAGTAACTAGAAATCCTTGGCCAATGTAGAATAGTGGAAGTCGTTCCACGGATTATTCATTAATTACTAATTAAATAGATTTTAGCATATGATCGAGTAATAGAGTTTGACGACCCAATCCATGACTTTGGCTCAATCGGGATAATTAAGATAGTAAGATTTGATAGCACATAAATTACTAAATGGATTCGTAACCTTGCACTGCATCTTTAATTGTGTAATCGCGATATACTGTTAAGTGTTACTCGCGATTTGTGAATTAATTAGAAAGGAGTTCTAATTTAATTAATTAGTAGAATTAATTATTCGTTATTGATTAATTATGATTAATTAATCCAAGAGGTCACACACAAAAGGAATTCATAAATTAATTGGATTAGAGAAAAGATTAAATTAATTTTAGGATCATCTTAAATATTAATTTAATTGGGCTCGTATAATTAGATGGTGATCTGGTTATTATGAGGTCCAAGACTAGTTAAATAAGACCAATCGACATATGACCCTAGATCAAGTGTGACTCCTATATATAGTATTCTGACATATAAAGAGCTAGCACACTTTTTTCTAAAGCCAGAATAAAATATAGGATTTCTCTAAGAACTCTAGTGGAGGTGAAATCTAGTTGATTGCACGGATTCTGTGTGGGCTGATCTTGGAGGCTTCACGTGTAGGAAGCTCGTCTCAGATTCTACAGTAATCTTCGCGTCAAGAGGTAATTCTAAAACTACGGATTAAATTTAATTAGATTAAATTTATTATCTATTATAAAATCTGCGTTAATAACCATAAACAGATACATGAGAATATTTTGCTACATTAATTAATTTTAATTATCATGTATGTTTCTCAACACGCCGCTCTACCACGGAACTTATAATATTGAAATGAATATAATGTGGTTATACTTAAAATGAGTTTTTCGTCATCAATCAAAGAAAGAAAATAGTAGCTCAGTTGCGAATAATAGGAGAAAGGATTCAATTGGTACCAACAATAGAAAGATTAATATTTATGCAACAATCAGTGCATATTTCTCTTTCTAAAACTATTGATACAATATCAACAAAGCACATCTTAAATGATGTAATATGATTCAAGCTTCCCTTAAACAATGGGCCTCTCAATGAACAGTCTTGGGCGTTTAAGCGGCCCAAAATAAGCATGGTCGTTAGGTGCATTTTATCAGCAAAACTCGTTTAAGCCTCTTGTGGTTCCTTGTCATTTGTGGTTGCAATTACATTTTTTATTTTTAATTTGGACCTAGAGGATACTTTTTGTTGTGGTATGTCTTCTCATTTTGGTACTTTGACCAATCTTTGAAACTTTGAAAACTAGAAATTAATAAAACCACTTACTTACCTAACCAAAAAAAAAAGAAAAAAGAATACAATGTCTACAAAGACATTCAAACATTTTTTTATGTTAGTTTTTGGCATTATTTTTATGTTCGTTTTTTGTAATTTACTTTGGAATTTATTTTAAAGATAAATATATTTCGAATTTATTTTAAAATAAATATCAAAAATAAATAAATAAATAAATAAACTACTGAGAGTTAAATCCTTTTTATTTTGCAATAATAAAATAAACTATTACACTTTTTCCTATAAATATACGAATTGTTATGGCATAAAAACAATTAAAAAAAAAGTTTTTCCTAGAACATACATGCACTCTTATTTGCATTGTCATAGAGATTGAATTCTACTTGAATCGATCCATTGCATTTTATAATTTGAAACGCTTGCAAGATGAAAATCGTTGTATACTAGAAGACTTGCATCGGTGAACATAAACATCATAGTAGAGAAATAAAAGTCTTAAAGAGACCCAATTAAATTTAACATTCTTGTTAGTGGCAAATAATCTTAAGAGGGAGGTAAATTTAGATTATATATAGCATAGTATTGTTATTTAAAAATTTTACTGTAACACACAAAAACCTTTTTGAGACAATTTATCATACACTTTGTATTGATCGCTTGATAAGAGATATTATGATGAATAAAATCATACATAGATAATTACTCTAAACAATATATATGACAATAAATGTAAATAGAGTAGATAAAGAAATCAAACTCGATATTTTCAAGGTTTGAACTCCCAATGCCTACTCCACTATCTAAGGTCTCATCCCCTTAGGATTTCACATAACCTCTACTAGTTGATGCTTCTTCAAATGTTGGTGAAGTACAAACCAACTTACAATAATCCTCTCTTGAGCCTAGAAGAAAAACACAAGTTTCTTCAAATGTATGTGAAGTTCTAACATGTTATCCCTCTTCCTTTCTCGGAGCTTCTAGAACTCTTTAGAATTGTATAGATATTTATAGCGAGATTTGATTGATTGATTGCAATTACCATAATTGGCGGATATGATTGATTGCCAATATCGCTTGATTGATGTAGAATAATCTAGAATGTAATTATAGCCATTAGATCGAAATAATTCTAGCCATTTATTGGACTAGAAATATTTATAAATAGTGGTAGCCTTAGTTGTACCAACACACAAGAGATTGTAGCATTCTCAAACAATAAACTACATTCTTTCAAACTCTCTCTTAACCAAAAGGGTTAAGTTTAGTGGGATCATTAAACTACATTCTTTCAAACTCTCTCTTAACCAAAAGGGTTAAGTTTAGTGGGATCAACCCTCACTTAAGACCTAAATGGTCTCGAGTTCGAATCAACCAGGAATAGTGATGAACCACTGTTGATCCCCTTTAGAAAAAATAGAAAAAAAATATATCTTCCACATTTTTATTTGCACCTTGCAAGTTCTCCATTTTCTTACATTGATGTTTGATGTTTTCTTAGGCTAACCTAGAGTCTGTTTGGCCAAGCTTTCCCTCTCCAATATACCAATTTCAATACACTATCACTCCCTTTCAACATATGTATTCTTGTATGAATAATGATCAAAAGTTATCGAGATATTATCAAAAGATTTTTTTTTTTTTTTTTTGAGTGGTTAACAAATTAAAATTTTATCTTGGAGTTCTTGAGTGTTCAGACCACATTATTGATTTAATCAGAAGCCAATTTCAATATAGTAACACTCTTTCAACATATGTATTCCTATATGAATAATGATCAAAAGTTACCGAGATATTATCAAAAGTTTTTTTTTTTTTTGAGTGGTTGACATATTAAATTTCTATCCTAGAATTTTATTCTTGAGTGTCCAGAACATGTTATTGATTTAATCAAAAGCCAACTAGTGGAAATTCATTACTCAAAATAAAGATATAATGCAATAACCATTCTTCACAAGATACGAAAATGGAGGGTGTTAGCCTACAAATGCAACATTCAAATTGTTTCAATAATCTCATACCAAATTGTTCATTCAAATTGTTTCAATAATCTCATACCAAATTGTTTCTTTTGCATTTTTATGATGAAGGACTCACTCTATTTTATAAATCTCATGGTGCAACAAAACACTAGAACGCATATTTCAAGTTAGTCAAAAGCCAAGAATTTGTGATAGAAGTACATAAATTCAAACTCGAGACCTTTAATCACAACGACCCTTGAATACATAGTTTGTCATTCAAAAATGTGATGATCTTTTGCGCAGGATAATCATCTATGCTCACCATGCACTTGGATTACAAATTGAGCTTCTTCACTACCGCTTTGCCTAGGTCCTACACCTACCACAAATTTAATCGATCTTCAATTGGACAAAGAAGAGAAATTAATTGATTACATTTCTACCATTATTATGATATTACATATTCCAATTTGCTTAAAGGCATTGTGTCATAACCGTCAAGGTGAAGTGAAATGAGCAGAGCGGCATATTGTATACAACAGGTCAATCAAAACCAACCATTGATATGCTACTAAATCTAGAAAGAACAATAAATAAATAGATCAATAAGATGGTCAAAGACACGTATAGTCAACTTGGTGCTTAAGTCAAAAACCAAATCAACATTTATCCCATAAGGTAAGGTCGGTTGGAGTTGACTCTCAAGTGCTATTCATAGTCCGTTAGCGTTTTTTGGTCAGAGTCCGAATCAATTAATTTGCGAGATGTTTCCCATAATTTGGTCTCAAGAGCCAACTCCCCGAGCTCCACAAGCCCGCGCTCAACTGTTACACGAAGGTCAAACGATATGAAACTTACGACGATTTCCAAATGCTCAGAGATTATATGGTTAGCAGCATGTATACTATGAACACATTTTCAAATCTAATACAGGTATATATGGGCATTTTGAATTGAAAGAAGCACAAATAGAGAGCGCGCAGAGAGAGAACCATCAACTGCATCATGTGATGTAGGTGGTTGAGAGCCTTGGTTGATCCAGAACTGCAATCGCTCTTCTGCAATATCGGGTTCCAAACCATGATTTTTCGCTCTCCTCCAAAAGTAAGTTAACCAAGCCTGCAATAGGATGATAACAAGTAAACAAGTTTTCGACTTAACTCAATAATGAAAAAAAGTAAAATAAACCATTTGGATTATGAGATCAGAAAGGGTGAAAAAACCAATGGATGGAAAACAAAGAAATGCAGAGCATGTTCCGCTAGAGGGGTGATGACTATACAAAAGTTTGTCTTTGCTTGAGATGACATCCGACTATATTAAATAACAAGTAATTACTGAGGTACACTTCCTCAGAGACCTAGGAAGCAAATCATGATACGCTGCCGAACCATTTGTCAATAGACACCTTAAAAGATGGAAGTATAGGCATATGATAACCTAATCATCTGGAAAGTGGTTGCGACTCAGCGCTAAGGATTTATATAGTTGGGTGTTCTATATCATCTTACCATTGTGACAAAAATATATGTGTACCTACCTTTTGCAGGTTATTATGCTAATTTTTGCTTAATCCAATCAGAAGATCACTTTGTTTTTTTTGGCTAGGTTAGAAGCTCACATTTGTTGTCAAGAATGTGCACTAAACACACGAATACTAGGATATCCCCACGATGAGTGTATGATTCAAGAAATCAAATCTTCTTTCATCCAACCATTATCTTCAGTTGTAATCCACCAGGATAAATAACAAATTGCAGTGTATCTTGCACAATCTTGAACATACAAGAACCTTTGTGGAGTGTCTTCTCCCCAGATCTCTGCAACTAGGAATTTAAGTTTCTGTTATCGGTTCCAAATCCCTTTAATCTTTTTCGAACTTCACTTCTTCCCTACTTTTGAACTTCTCTTTCTTTTGTTTCCTTTTTCTTTCGGCAACCTGTCATGAACACTATTTCTTTGCAGAAATTTACTCCTTGACATGCCTCATAGAGTTGTTGGTGAAACTGACACGAGAAAGAACCCACTATACACAGGTCGTGCTTCTTTACTGACCTAAAACATTTCATTGAACATGCTCTGACGGTTAGTTCTATGCTTGTATTCTGCATTGATCACTATATGGCTTAGCTGACTGGGATCAAGGGTAAATGATTTCTCCATGAATTCTAACTATGAATGTATTTAGTCCTTGGTTCTTGTATATTTATCCTGCCTCTAATAATTGACATGCCAAATTCTACATATCACAGTTGCTGTCTTATAATGTGGTGCAGTGACAGGTGTTACATCAATAGTCTTCGATAGAAGGGGTGTAAGGGTCTTAAGCTCTAATGTCTTTTCAGATAATTTTTCTCAAACAATTTAATGGTATCAGTTGTATAACCAAATATGGTTTCTGTAAGTGGGACGAAAATTCGGAATTGTTACATCCACCATTTCATATAGGAATAAAGGTGCTCCTGGCTCAACAGCGTTTGTTCTGTTTTACAAGAACTCACTGGTTGCATTTTTTCTCTGAGAGGCCAGTTATAGAGATAGACAAACCTTGCGGAGGAAAGAGGATCGAGTTGTGTAGCCCCTAGGTATTCTCTACCACCAGGCTGCTGACATTGCTAAATGCTACACGTCGAAGCAAGCTTTCTCCAAAACGACAGATGCGGAAGTGGCTAAAGAATGTCAATGGTCTACTCTCTCTTATAGTCTATTTTATGAGTCAGCCTAAACTGGAGCTCTCTCTAAAGTGATGAAAGCGAAAAATACTTGTAGCTTCTGCAATTGACTCAATCATATTTCCAAGCAGGAGCAAAATCTATAAGATCCACACTGGGCTCCCGTTGGCATATATTTCATACTTCTGTTGATTCCTCAAGTTTGCTTATCATTTTATTTGGTGTTGCATCCTCAGATTCTCTTGGTCTACTTCTTTCCCTTCAACTAGAAATTGCTCAGTCTAGATAGTTTGAAAATAACAGATGCCTGCTTGTCCAACTTGCTCAACTAGCATTATTTTCTCTCTTATGCAATGCTTTCTATACGTTAATCGCAAATGTTAATATTGCAGCTAATAAAAATCATGAAGAATACTACACGTTTCATCCCTCTGAAAGCTTGCAGTTCATCCCCCTTCATCCCAATTGCTTCTCATTTTCAGATATAACAAGCAGATAAAAGTCTCGGTTTCTTGAGACATGAAATCGATTTACTTTCTACCCTACGAAAATGCATAGCATGTTGCCCAGCTTAAGTTTCGTTTTAATGATATACAAGAAACGAGATTCACTAAGGCAAGTGGGTCATGGAAATATAGTAAAACCATAAGGAGCTTATGAAGACAGCAATCCAGTGGTAAGATAAGAAACATAGAAGGAAAAAAATTTCAGAAAGTTCTGCTAATGAAAAGTTAAATGTGATACACTTGCATCATATAAACACCAGAAAGCTTATTCGTATTTGCCAACTACATGTGTCTCTAAATTCAGTAAAGTTGAGTTGCCATGCTCCCTAGTCTTCTATTCATAAGTCAGGGTGACAGAAGTGCTACTAGATGAGACATGTCACGGGATCTTCAGATTAGTATGAAGCAGGTTAAGAAACATGGAGACTAGTGCCGGTCTAACTTTCAGCCAAGCGCTATTGCTGCTAGCCATCTTGGTACTTTTTCCATGGCGGTGAGAACCTCTTCCTAATTTCTCAAGCTTGTGTATGTTATATCATAGTTAGTCAGTATATAGCAGACTATTTGTGCTCATAGACTGTCCACTACCTAGAAGAGTAACTTACCAAATCCTTCGTATAAATTCTGGCCCTCAATCGGTAGCTTCAACTCATCTGCAACCATTTGCAGAAAAAGGGGTTACTGAATATTAAAAGTAATTATGTAACTAAATATTAAATTATCTGATGGACTGTGAAGTCAACTTGCCACAGCCACCTTTGAGAAATTCTCAGATATTCTCAAGACCAAATGTGTAACAAGTTTCAATTAGCTCTTACTAAACATTTGAGGATCAAAACACACACACACTCATACACATATACTCATTTACATATATTATTTGAAAAGAGCAAACACATAGAAGATATATACAGAAATAGAATTTTCCAGAAGATACCCTCCAATACAGCTTTATACTTCCTCGTGCCTTCCTAGTATATACCTGATTGAACTGACTACAGATACCCAAACTTGTTTACTCGAATAAGAAATTCTATTATTTACAACTCTTGTTTATACGATAATTCCTCTTAACGCTATGCATTCCCCCACCAGAAAACTAGAAAGAGAACAAATAGAATAGCATTAAACTACCTACTCATTTATTCAACGGTGAATTGCACAAGATGAAAGCTGTCATATCTGAAGTACCCAACATCTCTCACTCGAGGAGAGGAAAGACCTCCACGGGAGGAAGGTTTTGGCAACAAATGAATTTTGGTTGCCTCTAGGTCGCCTAAGTAGGGCGACGAAAAACTTGCCCCAGACCAATTTTCTTGTAGTGTTAAGGGAGTGAAGTGATACTAATAATTTGACGCAAAAAAAAAAGTGATACTAATAAAAAATAAGTTAAAAGGACAAAATGTTTACATTTTGTTTGAAGTTTTATATGTTGCCTGAAGTTTTAACACTTACAAAAAATAAAAGAATAGAAAGTAAACATTATGCACAACAAAGGATTATTTTGGCACAACAAAGGATTATTTTGGCACATTTGATATCTTATAACAGCTAGAAGGGACTCATCAATTAAATCATATGAGAAGGTTAAGTGATATAAAATAAATATTAGGGAAACATGTTTTATTATCTATACATTGTAGGGATAAAGTGATATTGACCCAATAATTGTAGTTAATAACTGTGTACAATACTTTCTTTTAAACTGTTCAAGCCCTTCCATCTAGATCTTGAAGTTCAAACCTTAAACTTCATATTCTATTAAGTTTAGGGCTTTGTTTATTTGTTGTAAAATATTTTTCTAAAAAGTATTTTTCTCATTTTGCGGTTTTTGGTAATACTGAAAAATCGGTCAATCGAAAAATATTTTTGGTCAAAGGAAAAATATTTAGTTAAAAAGAAGAAAAATATTTTCATGTTCTTTAGGAGAAAAAAATATTTTTCACTGACTACACCCCACCTTCACCCACCCCAACCCCACCCACCCCGACCCCAGTCCCACCCCCACCCCTACCCCACTTCCGTCATGTTTTCAATTAATTATTATTAGTTAAAAACTAATTATTTAATAATAAAAATTAGTTAACTAAATAATAAAAAAATTAACCAATTTTAATTTAATGACTAATTAATTAATAATTAATAAGAAATAAAGCTATATTTAATACTAATTAATAATAATTAATTGACTAATTAATTATTTAATTAATTAATTTAAGAGTTTTACTCATTTATAACTATTAAATAATTATTCAACTAATTTAGTCTTAAACTAATAATTTTACAATTAATAATAATTAGTCAAATAATTAGTATTATTTTATAAAATTATTAATTAATTAATTATGTAATTAAATTTTTTATTTATTAAATTTTTTAAAATTATTAATTTTTTATTAATAAATTAAAATTTTTAATTAATTAATAGTGATCAATTATTAATAATTCTTAAAAAAAATTAACAAACTAAAATTTTATTCAATTTTTCACTATTACATCCAAATATCAAAAAATGTTTTCAAGTGTGATAACCAAATACCAGAAAATATTCTGTTTTCAGGAATCTCTATAAATATTTTGACGAGCAAGATATTTTTACGGCACACAAATGGAGCGTAGACAATTAAATCATTCTTTTCGTTTTATACTTTTGTAAAGACTATATTTAATTTTTCAAAAGTTTGTGTAATTTACTATAATGGAGCACGCGGTAACCTTTGCTTTGAAGGAACACGACGTGCCCTGTACAATTTAATGGGGCATCTGCATAAAGCATAGGTCAAAAGAAGCCTGCATGGTTTCATCCGTTTTATTATTTGCACTTTACTGTATACCTTATCCGTAGACGAGGGAAAGTGTTGCCTATCATGAGCGTCGCACTAAGAATCTAATATAGTTTTATCTCCATGCTTTAAACTTTCTGAAAACTCACTTGTAGTTTCATCAGCTTTTTTGCTGGACAATGCAATTGCCAATAGATGCCCAAATAAAATAGAACGTTTTGTACTGTTCAATTCTTCTTAGTACACGAACTGCATCAGGCACCAGTGACGTGATAAACCTTTTTTGACTGTCTTATTTTAGTTTATGTAAACAAATTGCATTAGGCGTGACAACCTAATTTTATACCGCGTTTATTTATCGAATATTATCCTTAGAGGTGGAATCTGGATATATTTTTAGTAGGGAGTTAAAATCACACAATTAAATACTCATATATAAATAATTTTTTTTACTAGAGGCTGAATTGATTTTTTAATATAAAAATACTTTAAAAATACATATATTGTTGTGATAGGGCTAGACTAATTTAGAGAATTAGAACTTATGTAGAAAATATTTTGGAAGTGGAAGAGGAGAATTTTAGAGGAACTAGAGAATTTGTATTGAAGAGAAGATTACAACTTTGGCTTGGTTACAAATGCTTGAAGTTGCCCCCTATTTATAGGTGTTTAAGGAGAATTCTACACAAGATATTTTGAAGATTCTTAGAATATACTAGATAATATTCCTAGATCTTTCTAGCTAGTCAAATAAAATATTTCTCTCTAGATACTTCTTAGAAATTATCTAAATTTCAAGATTTCTCTAGATATAGGGTTTGGGCTTATAATTGGGCAATGCTCTTATTCTTTTGGGCCAAGTGAGTAAATATTTTAGCTAGCCCAAATGCTTTAGTGTTAATACTTAGCCCAAATACTTGATGTCCAATCCTTAGCCCAAATTTACCTTAGCCCAAATTCAAGTTTACTTTCCAACACCCCCTCTTAAACTTGAATTTGTCATTCCAAGGCAAGATCTCAGCTTGAGAAAAACTTCAGTCGAGAGAAGCTTGGTGAAGATATCCGCTACCTGGTCTTGCGACTTCACGTACTTTATCTAGACATCCTTCTTTGTCACACATTCTCTGATGAAGTGATATCTGGTATCAATGTGCTTGCTTCTATCATGGAAGACAGGATTCTTTGCCAATGCAATTGCTGATTTGTTATCCACGGATATTTCTGTTACTTCATCTTGAGAAATGTTGAGCTCCTTAAGCAAATTCTGTAGCCATAGCGCATGACACACAGTTGTAGTAGCGGCTAGATACTCAGCTTCACATGTCGATAATATGACTATTGGTTGCTTCTTTGAAGTCCATGTGAATACTGTGTCTCCAAAGTAGAATACAAACCCTGTTGTACTTTTTCGTTCATCCATATCTCCAGCCCAATCACTATCACTATATCCCACTAACTTGAAGTTGCTTGTAGAGGGATAGAGGATACCGTAATCAATAGTACCTTTTATATATCGAAGGATTCTTTTTGCAACCTTGAAGTGATGAGTTGTTGGAGTCTCCATGAACCTGTTGATGAGTCCTACTCCAAATAGGATGTCCGATCTTGTGCAAGTCAAATATCGTAGGCTCCCGACCAGGCTCTTGTACAATGTTGGATCCACCTTTTCAGCTTCATCATATCTTGATAGTTTTACTCCACATTCTACTGGGGTACTTATTGGCTTGCAGTTGTCCATATTGAACTTCTTGAGAATTTCCTTTGCATATCCTTCTTGGGATATAAAGATACCATCATCCCTTTGCTTCACTTCAATTCCGAGATAGTATGCCATGAGCTCGATGTTCGTCATTTCGAATTCTCATGCCATTGCTTTCTTGAAGTCTTCAAACATATTTGGATTGCTTCTAGTGAAGATCAAGTCATCCACGTACAGACAGATAATCATAATATCTCATTTTTCATCCACCTTTGGGTATAGTGCGTGCTCGTGAGGACATTTTTTAAAATTATTCTCTTCGAAATACTTGTTGATTCTGGTGTTCTATGCCCGAGAAGCTTGCTTCAACCCATACAAAGCCTTTTTTAACTTCAAGACTTTGTCTTCATGGCCTCGAACAATGTAGCCTTCAGGTTGCTCAAGGTATACTTCTTCTTCAAGAAATCCATTAAGAAATGCTGATTTAACATCCAACTGATAGATCTTTCACTTCTTCTGAGCTGCTAATGAAATCAGTAATCTTATTGTTTCTAGCCGAGCAACAGGAGCGAAGACTTCATCAATACCAACTCTCTGCTTGTATCCTTTGGCCACCAATCTTGCTTTGTATCTTTCAACTTCTCCTTTGGCGTTCTTCTTAACTTTGTAGACCCACTTTACTCCGATTGCCTTGTGTCCTTTTGGTAAGGTTGCCAGCTCCTACGTTTCATTCTTCTTTATTGCTTTAATTTCCTCATCCATAGCTTTTCTCCATTCTTTGCTTTTTGCTGCTTCTTCATAGTTGAGGGGCTCGCAATCAGCAAATAGACATAATAGATTGAGGTCATTTTGATTCTCTGTTACCTCATAAATTTCTTGTAGAGTCTTCATTTGGTGAGGCCTTTCATCCGAGCTCTCTGTTGATGATGATGTTGCTTCTTGTGGTGTTATTGGTGATGAAGGCGGGGTCTCATGATTGGTTGCTTCTTCAATTCTTGGCGGTTCTTCTTCGTGCATTGGAAAGAACTGGTACTGCTCCTTTTCTTCTTTACTCCAATCCCACGAGCTCTTCTCATCAAACTCCACGTCTCTGCTTACGGTGGACTTCCTTGTACTTGGATTGTATAACTTGTATCCTTTTGAGTTTTGATCATAGCCGATGAGGATATACTTCTCGCTCTTATCATCGAGCTTTGTTCTTCTTTGGTCTGGAACATGTACATAGGCTATGCTTCCAAATACTCGTAGGTGTGCAACACTTGGCTTGTGCCCGCTCCATGCTTCTTGGGGTGTTTTGTTCCATACGCTCTTTGTGGTAGAACGATTTGATAGATACACTGCACAATCCACAACTTCAGCCCAGAATTCCTTTGGCAACATCTTACTCTTGAGCATACTTCTTGCCATGTCGAGGATGGATCTATTCTTTCTCTCTGCGACTCTATTTTGTTGTGGTGAGTAAGGAAGAGTGAGTGGACATTTGATTCCATTTTCTTCACAATATGCCTTGAACTCTTGTGAGTTGAATTCTCCTCCTCTGTCGGATCTCATCGCCTTTATTGTATATCCACTTTGTTTCTCCACAAGAGCCTTGAATTTCTTGAAGGCATTGAAGACCTCTGATTTTTCTCTTAGGAAATACACCTATGTCTTTCTACTGAAATCATCAATGAAGAGAAGGAAATACCTGCTTTTGCCAAAAGATGCTGGGTTAATTGGGCCGCACACATCGGTGTGAACTAACTCCAATGGCCTCCTTGTTCTTGATGATGCCTCTTGTGGGAAGCTTTTCCGAAATTGCTTTCCAAGTAGACATCCTTCACATAGTTGATCAGGGTGATCGATGGAAGGTAGCCCTTTGACCATATGCTTCTTTGATAACAGCTTTAGTCCTCCAAAATTGAGATGGCCCAACCTCAAGTGCCATAGCCAAGAAGTATCTTCCAAGTATGCTTTCAAACATTTGAGGCTATCATTTTGAATGTTCAATAGAAATATTCTATTGTTGGTCATGGGCACTTGGGCAATTAAGTTTCCTCTATGATCTCTTAGGAAGAGACTATGATTTTTCATATGGATATCATAGCCTTTTTCTAAGAGTTGGCTCATGCTCAAGATATTAGCCTTCATGTTGGGCACGTAGAACACATTGGAGATGAATTGGTGTCTACCATCTTTTAGGCGGATGAGTATTTTACCTTTGCCCATGACTGGAGTCTTAGATAGGTCTCCAAACGTGATATTTCCATTCACCGATTCATCAAGCTCGACAAACATGTTCTTGTTGCCGCACATATGATTGCTTGCACCTGTGTCGAGGTACCATGTATGTTGTTCTCCGTCTCCATATCCCTTGTATGCGAGCAAAAGAGTGGAATCTACCTCATCATTCTTTTGCTCAACATAATTAGATCTCTCCTCTACATTCTTGGTTGAACTTCGGCATTCTGAGGCATAATGACCGAATTTGTGGCAATTGTAACATTCAACTTCAGACTTTTCATACGTTGGTCTTTGAGCACCCCTTCTTCCATATCTACTTGATGATCTATTGTTATCCTCCTTCTTGTTGTAGGATATGTTGTATCCTCCTCTTCATCGGCCACGACCACGACTGCGTCCACGTCCACGTCCATGTCCACGTCCTTGTCCTTGTCCACATCCTCGTCCTCTTTGGCTTCTTCTATCGCCAAGGTCTCGATCTCCTCGATTGAGGTTGAGTTTGGCTTGTAAGACTTGGTCTAGTGATTCCTTATTCCTTCTCTTGATCTTCTCTTCATGTACTTGAAGCTTACCGGTGAGTTCATCAATGGTCATTTTCTCTAGATCATTAGATTCTTCAATTGCTACTACTATATGGTCAAATTTTGAATCTAATGATCGGAGAATTTTTTCAACGACCCGAACATCACCCATGCTTTCACCATTTGTTTGTAGTTGATTAACTATGGATTGAACTCTTGAAACATAATCGGAGATTGACTCGGATTCTTTCATTTGTAAATTTTCGAACTCAACTCTAAGAGCTTGAAGACGAACTTTTCTTACCTTATCAACTCCTTGGTATGCTTTCTCAAGAATCTCCCATGCTTTCTTAGCTGTTGAAGCTTGGGCAATCTTCTCAAACGTGGCATCATCTACGGCTTGTTGGATGATTGAAAGAGCCTTTTGATCTTTCATCTTAGACTCTTTCAAAGCCTTCTTTTGTGCTTGACTAAGAGTGGCCTCATCTTCGGGAACCTCATAACCTTCTTCAACAATATCCCATATATTTTGGCCGCCAAGATATGTCTTCATTTGGATGCTCCACCTTCTATAGTTGTCGTTGGAGAGCCTTGGAAATGGGAATGCTACACTTGATGTCGCCATAACCTAGCTTTTGATACCACTTTGTTGTGATAGGCCTAGACTAATTTAGAGAACTAGAACTTATGTAGAAAATATTTAGTAAGTGGAAGAGGAGAATTTTAGAGGAACTAGAGAATTTGTATTGAAGAAAAAGATTACAACTTTGGCTTGGTTACAAATGCTTGAAGTTGCCCTCTATTTATAGGTGTTTAAGGAGCATTTTACACACAAGATATTTTGAAGATTCTTAGAATATACTATATAATATTCCTAGATCTTTCTAGCTAGTCAAATAAAATATTTCTCTCTAGATACTTTCTAGAAAATATCTCAACTTCAAAATTTCTCTAGATATAGGGCTTGAGCTTATAATTGGGCAATGCTCTTATTCTTTTGGGCCAAGTGAATAAATATTTTAGCTAGCCCAAATGCTTTACTATTAATATTTAGCCCAAATACTTGATGTCCAATCCTTAGCCCAAATTTACTTTAGCCCAAATTCAAGTT
This sequence comes from Ehretia macrophylla, assembly GCA_037974665.1. Taxonomy (NCBI): domain Eukaryota; kingdom Viridiplantae; phylum Streptophyta; class Magnoliopsida; order Boraginales; family Ehretiaceae; genus Ehretia; species Ehretia macrophylla. The sequence goes on along the minus strand of CM075780.1, from coordinate 37,026,871 downwards.
TACTTTCCAACATATATATTAAGACAAAATATAAATTGAGTAAGAATTGCATTCCCACATATTTTAGAGTGGCTCTGCCACTGATTACCCGTGGTCCCTTACCTTTTTACGTATATATTGCCCTCGAAGTTTCGTCATAGGAGGAGGGTTACTTACCATTTCTCATCCATTTTTGAACTTCCTCCCATTGTCATCATTCAACTTTTTCACTTTTAGATCTCTATAAAGTATTGGAAACTGTGTGAAGTTATTACAAGTGATTTGGCACTGAATTACTTTTCTCGCAGTCAGGGTTCATCTTCTGGAGGTAATAATTGAGTTTATACTTTCTATAATTAGTTGCAAATAGATGAGGCACAACCTTGTCTTTTTCTATCCATGCATGCATTGTAACTTCAGTTCTATTAAATTCCAATTCGAGACTATATATATTTTTTCTTCAATACTATCAGTTTGACTATTCTGTGAAGACATGCATTTTCTTAACTTGTCCAGGGAGCAAAGAAAATAGTGGTTTGAAGAAAAGGAGGAAAACAAGGGGTAAATTCTAGGATAAGTAATCATTGATCATTTGATCTAGTGGTATGAACGTTGTTTTAGATGTAAGAGTTCTTGAGATTCATTCTCGCGTGTAACATCTCATATGATGTAAAATGCTTTAGGGTTTCCTAAAATTCTAAGATAAGTAATCATTGGCCTTATTTTATTTATTTATTATATTCCAAGGTAAAATGTTCGTAGATGATCTTTTTGCTTTTCTTGATAGGTTCAATTGTTCGTTCAATTTGATAAATTTCTTAGGCATATTTTTATTGTGCTACAAGATCATGCTTTAGTCTATTGAATTTCATTTCAATTTTTCATATGGAAGTAGAATCGGTGTTCTATTAATTTGCAGACGAGTTGACACTTATCATGTACATGAACTTGGACGTTAGGTTATCTCGCAAACTATAAACTCTATTAATTCTAAGAAAAGTGAAATTTTTAAGAAAAGTGAATTTTAAATGTAACACTTTTGACATAAAATTATAAAGAAATAATCTTTTCTTGATCGGTACAGCATTATCCGGCACTTAAGGCATGGTTTTACGATTTGTATGGACAAAATTAACACTTGATTGTTTTTGTTATAATTTTCCTTTTCTTTTCTCCAAGTACTATATATATATAGATATATTGCTAAATGACGTAATTTGTGCAAAACTCGGTAAAAAGGGCTCAGGGAAAAATCAAGTAAAATTCAGACTTTAGATATCTTCATCACAAATTAACAATTTAATTCTTAGTTTTTTCTTTGTCTTCTTTTGGTTTTCAGTACCAAGATTGCTTTCTTTCCACTGCAGCATCATCTTGACAAAAAATAGCTATTCAATGGAAGCTGGGACATCAAGACCGGTTAACACGAACGGTGGCAGCTTGACAACAAATAGAGCAATGGGACATGGTAAGATTTTATTCACCTTTTCCATTCTTTTCTTTTCTAAGTTAGATGTCTTGCATATGTAACAATAGCCACATGACAGGCCACAGTTGTTTGCTAATTTTGGTGTCAAGCAAGTATTATACTTCATGTAGGAATTAAATACACAACATATGTATCCAATATAATTCCATAAAGTATACTTACCTCATAGTGGCAGCAGAAGTATTGTAAAAAAAAAGCCACGTTGGTTCCACCGTTAAATTGCTGCGAATCGGAACCCAAACCATGAGGGAGTGAACTAATTGCCACAACTTAAGAGCCCTCTTTGATTTGGTTGTTTTACACATAGTAAACAAGTAGAGAGATTGAGAGAAAGAGAGCAAAGGAGAAGACTGCACTTTGTCTTCTGTTTTTTAACGTCTGAAGAAAAAGACGTTTCTTTTTCTTTTTTTTTTATTAGGATGTGGGAGTTATGGGAATAACTTCCCATAACCACTATTGATCCATACAAAATGGGTCGGGCCAGGTCAACCCATATTGGGTTACCCAACCCAAATCCAACACTTCATGTAGTACATAAAGAGAACTCCTTTTAGATTGACAAACATATTTTTACACACTATTTTATATTATGATATATATATATATATATATATATATATTTGAACACAGCACATCTTTTTTGACTCTTTAATGTTTCATTTATTTCATAGAGTAATTCAATTGGATTCATATTTACTACTAATATTAATTTCAAAAATAATTTTCTTATTCTATTTAGCTCTTTCCTACATATTTAATAAGAAACAACGGGTCATGTTTAAAACTACATGGAACATTTCTAAGTTTAAAATGAAGGATATTCTCCAAAATAAATAGTTACTTATCCATAAGAAGAATCTTAAATATTTTTTTTGTATTACAATGCCAATCTGACTAGTTAATACTCGTGTTTTTTTTTTTTATGGGACTAATTCAGCTGCTTGTATTTCACAGAAAATGAAAAGTACATAGGTGGGTCAAACACCAATACAAAAGAAAGAGTGATGGAGAAAACAAAAAAACTTGCCTAATGGATAACAACAAAAGACAGAGTATTAACAGGGAAAATCTCACATTTAGTCCCTATTGTTTATAAAAAATTTCAGTTTGGTCCCTATTGTTTAAAATATCTCAATTTAGTCCCTATTGTTTCTCAAAACGTTTCAATTTCATCCCTATTATTTAAAGTTTTTCAATTTCATCCTTAATGTTTGCCAAAAGTTTCAGTTTCATCCTTATTATTTTAAAAAAAATTAAATTCGTCCCTATTGTTTCTCAGAAAATTTCAATTCAGTCCTTGAATAATATGGACGAATTTGAAACTTTAAGAAAATAATAAGGACAAAATTAAAACTTTTTAAAAACAATAAGGATAAAATTGAAACATTTTGATAACAATAAGGATGAAATTGAGAAATTTTAAACAACATGGACGAAATTGAGATTTTTTTGCAAACAATAAAGACTAAATTGAAACAAATAAAACAATAGGGACTAAATTGAGACAATTGGATAACAATAGAGACTATTTGTGAAATTTTCCCGTATTAACATCACAAACATCATTTCCAATAGTTTCTTGCGGATTTTTTCAAAAATAATGCTGTTTTTTAATCTCATACTTTTTATTCATTATTCTTACAATCCCTCAAAAAAAAAAAATCAAGTATTTTGTCCCTTATCATGTCTCGATAACGAACGAAATACTTGTATCTCTGATCTTTCACAGAAAAATCATATCTCGATGTTGTATTAGTGATGTATCTTAAGTATTATATTCCCCTGGGTTTGCTATTCTTTTGTCACCATAAAGTTCTTAGTGATTTCAATACTTCATGATGCAAGTAATATGATTGATACTTCAATTTATAGTACTATTTTAGAATCCACAGAAAGAATACTGCAAAATTGATTTCTTTTGACACTTTTTAGAAGCCTATTTCAATCCGAAATGCCTCAAGTAAGAGACATCTATCTAATGCTTGCTGTACATTGTTTCCCTAGCACAAATTCCACTCTCCACCCGGTTACTTGGAGCTGCAGTAGCTGGTGATTGGGAAGTGGCCGAAGAAATTCTTCGGATCGATCCTGAGTTAGCAACAGCTCGTCTTACACCAAGCGGAGAAACTGCTTTACACGTAGCTGCTGCAGCTGCTGAAGGAAAGCAGGAGTACTTTGTAAACAAGTTTCTGGAGAAACTACCAAACCATGATCTAACAATAACAAACCAAGCAGGCAATACCGCGCTTCATTTGGCAGCTTTGGCAGGAAATAAGAAAATTGCAGAACCTATGGTGAGCAAGAACACGAACCTACCAACTATATCAAACAATCAACAAGTGAGGCCAATCTTCTTAGCAGCAATGTCAGGCAATGGTGAAATGGTGGAGTATCTTCTTCCATATTCCAATTTTGGAGTTTTGGATGACAATGAGAGAAGCAAAATTCTTAACACTTATATCGATGCAGGATTATACGGTATGTAATTTTTTCTTCTCTATCTTATCTCCCTTTCAAGAATAATTTTGGCTCCTCAAACGCTTATATATTTATATATTTAATTCACTTATTCAATTAGCCAAGCATGAACACTGGAATTAGCCTTGTTGAATGTATCATGTATGAGCTAGCCACACGAACATTCTATATATGTTGGATTAATTTTTCAATTTATTTTGATAATAAAGTATACTCCTATATACCAAATTGAATACTCTAGTTTTACTCAATGTGGTAATTATATATGAAAGAGATGAAAGTGGCATATGATATGAAGTGAATGTGACATAAAAAGATGAGCTAACTGCATGTACTTTTTGATATTTTATACAGTACACTTAAATGTTAGTAAGGCGGAATAAATAGATTGAAAGACGTATGTTTGATGTAACCTTATTGTTTAAGCAATGTAAAGAAGTACAATTTAATTGTTGTACCCTACATATGAAAGACATTGATTCCTTGTGTGAATAAAAATGTATTTGCGATGCAAATATCAACGTTAATACAAAATTTTCTCTAGGTGTAGCACGGAATATTGTAAAGCAGTACACGATATTAGCTTTCACTAAGGACCAAAATGGTGAGACACCATTAGATGTGCTAGCTCGGAAGCGGTCAGCATTTTCCTCCAGATCAAGTCAAACAAGAGGCTGGTGGAGAACAATTTATGCATGTTAGTCTTTCTCTACTTCTTTTTAGTGTTGCTCTTCTTATCATAATTTACAGTGCTATTTTCCCATCATATTAAGTTTTTTTTTTTTTTGCTAAGTAAGCAAAGTATTTCATTGAAGCACAACAAAAATTCAAAAATAATATCCTACCGAAACCAAAGTGAAAGCTATACAAAGATATCTCCAAGGCCCCATTTATCGCTAATTGCGACATTAATAGGAGTTCTACTAAACTTTTTACCCCCCCCAAATTCTCAAGCGAACAATTGTCAATACCTCACTTACAAGTTGTTCCTCTACTTTAAATTCCTGTCTAAACATACGATGGTTACGCTCCCTCCATAAGACATAAATCGACACACAAAAGAATAACCGAATGATCATAGGGTGGAGATCTTTTCCTTTACAGACCCTTTGGCACCATTGCCCAATTCTCTCCCAGCTTGGAGGCAGTTGTGAGACAAAGGCCAGCCGGCTTCCAAACTCCCACAATCGTTTGCTAATGCCACATTGGAAAAACAAGTGGTGTCTATCTTCAGCAGCAAGGCCACAACTCCCACATTATATTAAGTTATATGAAAGAGAAAGAATGTGTGAAGTGATGAATAAGTACTATTGGTTACAAGTTTTATAATTTGGCCTAATAAACTGAAAATATTCTCAATTAATTAATGAAATTCTGTAAGATAAAATTTAAAGCTTGTTGGAGGAGAAGTTGGTGAATGAGAAATGAAGTTGACCCACGACCCATTGCCCACACTTGCTGTTTGTTGGAGATGCATGGAGTGTGGGGTGTGGAGTAGAGAATATGGGTATTCCCATACTTGACTTCATCAGCAGAATGGAGAAAGTGGGAGTTGTCTTCAATCCCACAACTTGAGTGGAGTAGTGGCTGGCCATATTTTCATACCAAACTTTGCCTATAAATACTCGTGCCATCATTTGTAACAAAAAAACTGAAGCATTCACATCATTGCATACAGAGAATAGTTAGGCTAACATAGCATTCGTCGAGAGAGAGTTTATACACTGTCAATTCGATAGATTTTGTATTTTGTGGTACTTCTAATACAAAAGATAAAGTCGTTGTATCCTGGGAGGTTGTTGTTGTTGAAACCGTAAGTACCTAGCGGAGCAATAAATCTTAAGGACATCGAGTCTAACTCGAGCCTCGGTTTGTGTACTGCTTTATTTGTATAAATATATTATTTTTCTTCTTTACTGTTTATTTTATTAATTTACATACATGTACTGTTAATATTTTATTTCTCAGTTTCTATTGTTATTTTAATTATTATTATTATTTATTATTATTATTTTGTCTTCGCTGCCTAATCTCATATTCGCACAAAAGATTTCTAACAATCTTAAGGTTTATCCTACTTCTGCTGTTTTTGCTTCTTTGTGCGAATTTATTTGCTAACTTGTTTATCTTTTGAAGTCGACTGGAAAGGAAAGAAAATCAAACTTGTTATCTTTTGAAGTTGACGGAAAAAAAAAAGGAATTTAAATGTTGTGCAAGATTTTCGGTTATGCCAAGTATTGAACTCTTGACCTGTCATACCATTTAAAGCTATACTACCACTAAGCCGAACATTCTTTCTTGTTTAATCTTACATTTGTAAATAAGATCTATATTCGTGTACCTTATGATCCAGTCCATAGCTTTCGCAATCATTAACGCTGCATAGCTTATGTAAAATATTTTATGCGTTAGCTAATGATCCTGATTTAATTTCTATTAGAATCAATTTAATGTTTGACTTTTACATGCAATAGTACTATAAAAACAATGTTATACTGCATGTGTACTGATATCAAATATAAAAGCTTTGAGAATTCCTTTGATATAGCTTACTTATATATGATTCATTATAATATAATATGCTGAATTTGACAATCTGTGCATATTATTGAGATACATGTTCGAGAAGATATATTAATTTAATTAAAGGTTGATCTATTTTTTTTTTTGGAGATATATCTTATTCTTATTTCTCTCAAATTGCTGCTTCAAGTTAAATTTATTTCTAATGAATTTCGGTTCTAATTTTAGTTGTGTACTTTTATACACTTATTGAGATTTGGAAACTAATTTCCTCCTTTGAAGTGCAGCAATTAAACTTTTGGACTTAATTTATTAAAAAAATAAAAAATAAAAAATTATTACCTATGGCTTCTGGAGACATGAACGTGGAACGAGGACCTAATAACCCAAATGTGTCCTTGACTGGAAGTGGATCAAATGGAGGATCCGAGAACGAGAACATTCCTATGGCGAGGCCTGTTGTGACTGTGGCAACAGCTACTCCTTTTGTTACTTCAACTCCTGTTGGACATGGCGAGAAGCCAGAGAAGTTCAACGGGAATGATTTTAAGAGGTGGCAGCAGAAAATGATGTTCTACTTGACCACCTTGAACCTTGTTCGGTTCTTGAAAGAGGATGCACCACAGTTGGGTGACAATCCTGATTTGCAGACTATTGCTGCTGTTGATGCTTGGAAGCATGCAGACTTCCTTTGCAAAAACTATATCCTCAATGGGTTGGATAATGCGTTGTATAACGTCTACAGTCCAATACCAACTGCAAAGGCTGTGTGGGAATCTTTAGAGAATAAGTATAAAACGGAGGATGCTGGCACAAAGAAATTCGTTGTGGCCAGATTCCTTGACTTCAAAATAGTAGATTCCAAGCCTCTGATGCCCCAGATAGATGAGTATCAGGTACTCATTCATGAGTGTCATGCAGAAGGTATAAACATGGGAGAACGTTTTGAATCCGGTACACTTATTGAGAAGTTGCCTCCCAACTGGAAGGACTTCAAGAGTTATTTAAGACATAAGTGAAAAGAGATGACTCTTGAAGACTTAGTTTTGAGATTGAGGATTGAGGCAGACAACCGCAAATCTGATAAGAGAGTTGGTCTTTCGCCTTTGGAATCAAAGGTTAATGTGGTTGAGCATGGTCCGAGCAACAAAAAGAGAAAGTTCTCTAACCAAGGTCATAAATGGGGAGAACAGAAGAAGCAACAGTTCTGCGGGAATTATTTTGTCTGTGACAAGCCGGGGCACAAGGCAAGAGAATGCAGGCACCACAAGAACCAGAGCAATCCGAAGAAGAGGAAAGCTCAGGCAAATGCTGTGGAAGACCTGGGAAATGATCTCTCTGACATCAACCCGTCAACTGTTGTGTCAGAAGTCAATTTGGTGGGGAATCCAAAACAATGGTGGGTGGACACTGGGGCCACTAAGCATGTTTGCTTTGATAGGAAAATGTTCACCACCTATCAAACAGCTTCTGAAACCATTTACATGGGTAACTCCTCCACATCGAAGGTGGAAGAAACTGGGAAGGTAATCCTGAAGTTTACCTCAGAAAAGGAGCTGACACTCAACAATGTGTTGCATGTCCCAGACATCTGGAAGAATTTGGTTTCTGGATCCTTGTTGAGTAAGAACGGATTCAAAATGGTGTTTGAGTCCGGTCAATTTGTGTTAATCAAATTTGGAATATTTGTAGGCAAGGGCTATGAGTGTGATGGCTTATTTAATCTTAATGTAATGACTATAGCTCCAACTGTTGTAAAGGCTGATGAGCTTACCAAATTTGGAATGAATAAGAATAAGTCTGTTGCTTATGTCTTGGACTCTCCTAATTTATGGCATGATAGATTAGGACATGTGAATTTTGATTCTTTGCATAAATTGATCAATTTATGTCTAATACCTAAAGCTGATTGGAACATAAATAAAAAATGTGAAGTATGCGTGGAATCAAAATTAATGAGAACTTCTTTTAAATCGGTAGGAAGGAGTTCAGAACCTCTGGATTTAATTCACAGTGATATTTGTGATTTAAAATATGTGCAAACTAGAGGTGGGAAAAAGTATTTTATTACTTTTATTGATGATTGCACAAGATATTGTTATGTTTATCTACTCATACTTCTTGCCATGTCGAGGATGGATCTATTCTTTCTCTCTGCGACTCTATTTTGTTGTGGTGAATAAGGAAGAGTGAGTGGACGTTTGATTCCATTTTCTTCACAATATGCCTTGAACTCTTGTGAGTTGAATTCTCCTCCTCTGTCGGATCTCATCGCCTTTATTGTATATCTACTTTGTTTCTCCACAAGAGCCTTGAATTTCTTGAAGGCATTGAAGACCTCTGATTTTTCTCTTAGGAAATACACCCTTGTCTTTCTACTGAAATCATCAATGAAGAGAAGGAAATACCTGTTTTTGCCAAAAGATGCTGGGTTAATTGGGCCGCACACATCGGTGTGAACTAACTCCAATGGCCTCCTTGTTCTTGATGATGCCTCTTGTGGGATGCTTTTCTGAAATTGCTTTCCAAGTAGACATCCTTCACATAGTTGATCAGGGTGATCAATGGAAGGTAGCCCTTTGACCATATGCTTCTTTGATAACAACTTTAGTCCTCCAAAATTGAGATGGCGCAACCTCAAGTGCCATAGCCAAGAAGTGTCTTCCAAGCATGCTTTCAAACATTTGAGGCTATCATTTTGAATGTTCAATAGAAACATTCTATTGTTGGTCATGGGCACTTGGGCAATTAAGTTTCCTCTATGATCTCTTAGGAAGAGACTATGATTTTTCATATGGATATCATAGCCTTTTTTCTAAGAGTTGGCCCATGCTCAAGATATTAGCCTTCATGTTGGGCACGTAGTATACATTTGAATTGGTGTCTACCATCTTTTAGGCGGATGAGTATTTTACCTTTGTCCATGACTGGAGTCTTAGATAGGTCTCCAAACGTGACATTTCCATTCATCGATTCATCAAGCTCGACAAACATGTTCTTGTTGCCGCACATATGATTGCTTGCACCTGTGTCGAGGTACCATGTATGTTGTTCTCCATCTCCGTATCCCTTGTATGCGAGCAAAATAGTGGAATCTACCTCATCATTCTTTTGCTCGACATAATTAGATCTCTCCTCTACATTCTTGGTTGAACTTCGGCATTCTGAGGCATAATGACCGAATTTGTGGCAATTGTAACATTCAACTTCAGACTTTTCATACCTTGGTCTTTGAGCATCTCTTCTTCCATATCTACTTGATGATCTATTGTTATCCTCCTTCTCGTTGTAGGATATGTTGTATCCTTCTCTTCCTCGGCCATGACCACGACTGCGTCCACGTCCACGTCCACGTCCATGTCCACGTCCTTGTCTTTGTCCACATCCTCGTCCTCTTTGGCTTCTTCTATCGCCAAGGTCTCGATCTCCTCGATTGAGGTTGAGTTTGGCTTGTAAGACTTGGTTTAGTGATTCCTTATTCCTTCTCTTGATCTTCTCTTCATGTACTTGAAGCTTACCGGTGAGTTCATCAATGGTCATTTTCTCTAGATCATTAGATTCTTCAATTGCTACTACTATATGGTCAAATTTTGAATCTAATGATCGGATAATTTTTTCAACGACCCGAACATCACCCATGCTTTCACCATTTGTTTGTAGTTGATTAACTATGGATTGAACTCTTGAAACATAATTGGAGATTGACTCGGATTCTTTCATTTGTAAATTTTCGAACTCAACTCTAAGAGCTTGAAGACGGACTTTCTTACCTTATCAACTCCTTGGTATGCTTTCTCAAGAATCTCCCATGCTTTCTTAGCTGTTGAAGCTTGGGCAATCTTCTCAAACGTGGCATCATCTACGACTTGTTGGATGATTGAAAGAGCCTTTTGATCTTTCATCTTAGACTCTTTCAAAGCCTTCTTTTGTGCTTGACTAAGAGTGGCCTCATCTTCGGGAACCTCATAACCTTCTTCAACAATATCCCATATATTTTGGCCGCCAAGATATGTCTTCATTTGGATGCTCCACCTTCTATAGTTGTCGTTGGAGAGCCTTGGAAATGGGAATGCTACACTTGATGTCGCCATAACCTCGCTCTTGATACCACTTTGTTGTGATTGGCCTAGACTAATTTAGAGAACTAGAACTTATGTAGAAAATATTTAGGAAGTGGAAGAGGAGAATTTTAGAGGAACTAGAGAATTTGTATTGAAGAAAAGATTACAACTTTGGCTTGGTTACAAATGCTTGAAGTTGCCCTCTATTTATATGTGTTTAAGGAGCATTCTACACACAAGATATTTTGAAGATTCTTAGAATATGCTATATAATATTCCTAGATCTTTCTAGCTAGTCAAATAAAATATTTCTCTCTAGATACTTCCTAGAAAATATCTCAACTTCAAGATTTCTCTAGATATAGGGCTTGAGCATATAATTGGGCAATGCTCTTATTCTTTTGGGCTAAGTGAATAAATATTTTAGCTAGCCCAAATGCTTTAGTGTTAATATTTAGCCCAAATACTTGATGTCCAATCCTTAGCCCAAATTTACCTTAGCCCAAATTCAAGTTTACTTTCCAACATATATATTAAGACAAAATATAAATTGAGTAAACACTACATTCCCACATATTTTAGAGTGGCTCCGCCACTGGTTACCCGTGGTCCCTTACCTTTTTACGTATATATTGCCCTCGAAGTTTCGTCATAGGAGGCAGGTTACTTACCATTTCTCATCCATTTTTGAACTTCCTCTCATTGTCATCATTCAACTTTTTCACTTTTAGATCTCTATAAAGTATTGGAAACTGTGTGAAGTTATTACAAGTGATTTGGCACTGAATTACTTTTCTCGCAGTCAGGGTTCATCTTCTGGAGGTAATAATTGAGTTTATACTTTCTATAATTAGTTGCAAATAGATGAGGCACAACCTTGTCTTTTTCTATCCATGCATGCATTGTAACTTCAGTTCTATTAAATTCCAATTCGAGACTATATATATTTTTTCTTCAATACTATCAGTTTGACTATTCTGTGAAGACATGCATTTTCTTAACTTGTCCAGGGAGCAAAGAAAATAGTGGTTTGAAGAAGAAAAGGAGGAAAACAAGGGGTAAATTCTAGGATAAGTAATCATTGGTCATTTGGTCTAGTGGTATGAATGTTGTTTTAAATGTAAGAATTCTCGAGATTCATTTTGGCGTGTAACATCTCATATGATGTAAAATGCTTTAGGGTTTCCTAAAATTCTAAGATACGTAATCATTGGCCTTTTTTTTTTTTTTTTTTTTTATATTCCAAGGTAAAATGTTCGTAGGTGATCTTTTTGCTTTTCTAGATAGGTTCAATTGTTCGTTCAATTTGATAAATTTCTTAGGCATATTTTTATTGTGCTACAAGATCATGCTTTAGTCTATTGAATTTCATTTCAATTTTTCATATGGAAGTAGAATCGGTGTTCTATTAATTTGCAGACGAGTTGACACTTATCATGTACATGAACTTGGACGTTAGGTTATCTCGCAAACTATAAACTCTATTAATTCTAAGAAAAGTGAAATTTTTAAGAAAAGTGAATTTTAAATGTAACACTTTTGACATAAAATTATAAAGAAATAATCTTTCTTGATCGGTACAGCATTATCCGGCACTTAAGGCATGGTTTTACGATTTGTATGGACCAAATTAACACTTGATTGTTTTTGTTATAATTTTCCTTTTCTTTTCTCCAAGTACTATATATATATAGATATATTGCTAAATGACGTAATTTGTGCAAAACTCGGTAAAAAGGGCTCAGGGAAAAATCAAGTAAAATTCAGACTTTAGATATCATCATCACAAATTAACAATTTAATACTTAGTTTTTTCTTTGTCTTCTTTTGGTTTTCAGTACCAAGATTGCTTTCTTTCCACTGCAGCATCATCTTGACAAAAAATAGCTATTCAATGGAAGCTGGGACATCAAGACCGGTTAACACGAACGGTGGCAGCTTGACAACAAATTGAGCAATGGGACATGGTAAGATTTTATTCACCTTTTCCATTCTTTTCTTTTCTAAGTTAGATGTCTTGCATATGTAACAATAGCCACATGACAGGCCACAGTTGTTTGCTAATTTTGGTGTCAAGCAAGTATTATACTTCATGTAGGAATTAAATACACAACATATGTATCCAATATAATTCCATAAAGTATACTTACCTCATAGTGGCAGCAGAAGTATTGTAAAAAAAAAGCCACGTTGGTTCCACCGTTAAATTGCTGCGAATCGGAACCCAAACCATGAGGGAGTGAACTAATTGCCACAACTTAAGAGCCCTCTTTGATTTGGTTGTTTTACACATAGTAAACAAGTAGAGAGATTGAGAGAAAGAGAGCAGAGGAGAAGACTGCACTTTGTCTTCTGTTTTTTAACGTCTGAAGAAAAAGACGTTTCTTTTTCTTTTTCTTTTTATTAGGATGTGGGAGTTATGGGAATAACTTCCCATAACCACTATTGATCCATACAAAATGGGTCGGGCCAGGTCAACCCATATTGGGTTACCCAACCCAAATCCAACACTTCATGTAGTACATAAAGAGAACTCCTTTTAGATTGACAAACATATTTTTACACACTATTTTATATTATGATATATATATATATATATATATATATTTGAACACAGCACATCTTTTTTGACTCTTTAATGTTTCATTTATTTCATAGAGTAATTCAATTGGATTCATATTTACTACTAATATTAATTTCAAAAATAATTTTCTTATTCTATTTAGCTCTTTCCTACATATTTAATAAGAAACAACGGGTCATGTTTAAAACTACATGGAACATTTCTAAGTTTAAAATGAAGGATATTCTCCAAAATAAATAGTTACTTATCCATAAGAAGAATCTTAAATATTTTTTTTGTATTACAATGCCAATCTGACTAGTTAATACTCGTGTTTTTTTTTTTATGGGACTAATTCAGCTGCTTGTATTTCACAGAAAATGAAAAGTACATAGGTGGGTCAAACACCAATACAAAAGAAAGAGTGATGGAGAAAACAAAAAAACTTGCCTAATGGATAACAACAAAAGACAGAGTATTAACAAGGAAAATCTCACATTTAGTCCCTATTGTTTATAAAAAATTTCAGTTTGGTCCCTATTGTTTAAAATATCTCAATTTAGTCCCTATTGTTTCTCAAAACGTTTCAATTTCATCCCTATTATTTAAAGTTTTTCAATTTCATCCTTAATGTTTGCCAAAAGTTTCAGTTTCATCCTTATTATTTTAAAAAAAATTTAAATTCGTCCCTATTGTTTCTCAGAAAATTTCAATTCAGTCCTTGAATAATATGGACGAATTTGAAACTTTAAGAAAATAATAAGGACAAAATTAAAACTTTTTAAAAACAATAAGGATAAAATTGAAACATTTTGATAACAATAAGGATGAAATTGAGAAATTTTAAACAACATGGACGAAATTGAGATTTTTTTGCAAACAATAAAGACTAAATTGAAACAAATAAAACAATAGGGACTAAATTGAGACAATTGGATAACAATAGAGACTATTTGTGAAATTTTTCCGTATTAACATCACAAACATCATTTCCAATAGTTTCTTGCGGATTTTTTCAAAAATAATGCTGTTTTTTAATCTCATACTTTTTATTCATTATTCTTACAATCCCTCAAAAAAAAAAAAAAATCAAGTATTTTGTCCCTTATCATGTCTCGATAACGGACGAAATACTTGTATCTCTGATCTTTCACAGAAAAATCATATCTCGATGTTGTATTAGTGATGTATCTTAAGTATTATATTCCCCTGGGTTTGCTATTCTTTTGTCACCATAAAGTTCTTAGTGATTTCAATACTTCATGATGCAAGTAATATGATTGATACTTCAATTTATAGTACTATTTTAGAATCCACAGAAAGAATACTGCAAAATTGATTTCTTTTGACACTTTTTAGAAGCCTATTTCAATCGGAAATGCCTCAAGTAAGAGACATCTATCTAATGCTTGCTGTACATTGTTTCCCTAGCACAAATTCCACTCTCCACCCGGTTACTTGGAGCTGCAGTAGCTGGTGATTGGGAAGTGGCCGAAGAAATTCTTCGGATCGATCCTGAGTTAGCAACAGCTCGTCTTACACCAAGCGGAGAAACTGCTTTACACGTAGCTGCTGCAGCTGCTGAAGGAAAGCAGGAGTACTTTGTAAACAAGTTTCTGGAGAAACTACCAGACCTTGATCTAACAATAACAAACCAAGCAGGCAGTACCGCGCTTCATTTGGCAGCTTTGGCAGGAAATAAGAAAATTGCAGAACCTATGGTGAGCAAGAACACGAACCTACCAACTATATCAAACAATCAACAAGTGAGGCCAATCTTCTTAGCAGCAATGTCAGGCAATGGTGAAATGGTGGAGTATCTTCTTCCATATTCCAATTTTGGAGTTTTGGATGACAATGAGAGAAGCAAAATTCTTAACACTTGTATCGATGCAGGATTATACGGTATGTAATTTTTTCTTCTTTATCTTATCTCCCTTTCAAGAATAATTTTGGCTCCTCAAACGCTTATATATTTATATATTTAATTCACTTATTCAATTAGCCAAGCATGAACACTGGAATTAGCCTTGTTGAATGTATCATGTATGAGCTAGCCACACGAACATTCTATATATGTTGGATTAATTTTTCAATTTATTTTGATAATAAAGTATACTCCTATATACCAAATTGAATATTCTAGTTTTACTCAATGTGGTAATTATATATGAAAGAGATGAAAGTGGCATATGATATGAAGTGAATGAGACATAAAAAGATGAGCCAACTGCATGTACTTTTTGATATTTTAGAGAGTACACTTAAATGTTAGTAAGACGGAATAAATAGATTAAAAGACATATGTTTGATATAACCTTATTGTTTAAGCAATGTAAAGAAGTACAATTTAATTGTTGTACCCTATATATGAAAGAGATTGATTCCTTGTGTGAATAAAAATGTATTTGCGATGCAAATATCAACGTTAAAACAAATTTTTCTCTAGGTATAGCACGGAATATTGTAAAGCAGTACACGATATTAGCTTTCACTAAGGACCAAAATGGTGAGACACCATTAGATGTGCTAGCTCGGAAGCGGTCAGCATTTTCCTCCAGATCAAGTCAAACAAGAGGCTGGTGGAGAACAATTTATGCAAGTTAGTCTTTCTCTACTTCTTTTTAGTGTTGCTCTTCTTATCATAATTTACAGTGCTATTTTCCCATCATATTAAGTTATATGAAAGAGAAAGAATGTGTGAAGTGATGAATCAGTACTATTGGTTACAAGTTTTATAATTTGGCCTAATAAACTGAAAATATCCTCAATTAATTAATGAAATTCTGTAAGATAAAATTTAAAGCTAACATGAGAAAACCAATTAAAAGCACGTGATCATGAATATCAACAGCTAGAAGATAAATAACCCAATCTTTGAGGTATATATTTAAAATTTTGTGTTGTATGTTTTGTTGATCTTGAAATAAAAGAATATATATAGGAGTAGACTGGAAAATACAGTTTTATGTAGGGATTGTTACATTTGTATTTCTTAAGTCGCTGACTTGAGGGGCTGTTTTTGTTGTACATGGTTTTGATTTATAGAATGAAATGATTTATTTGTCGAGCCAAAAAATAAAAATAAAAAAGATGTATTTATTGTTAAATAACCCATTAATCTTGGAGGTAGCTCTTATTTTAAATTGAACTGACGTGCGTTCGTCTCCAATAGTGTGTTGTAAGAAAATTGCAAGAGGTGAAAGGCCTGCGAAACCCGACGATGTCTTTCAGTTGCTTGAGTTGATCTGGCAGCAAGTACCACGACAAGACATAGAAAACCCAAATATTGCTGAAGATATTGCACGCCCTGCATTTGTTGCTGCAGAGTTGGGAAATTATGAGTTTTTGGTCGAGCTTCTTCGTCAACGTCCTGAATTCCTATATATAGTGAATAGATCTTCTCAAAGTATATATCACATTGCAGTTAAAAATCGCTACGTTTCCATCTTCAGTTTGATACATGAAATTGGAAAGCTCAAGTATTTGGTTGCATCTTATAGAGATGATGAAAATAATACCATGTTGCATTTAGCTGCAGATAATGTACCTCAATCCCAACTCACTATTTTACCAGGGGCTGCTCTTCAGATGCATCGAGAATTGTTATGGTATAAGGTAAGTTCATGTTGGCTTTATCAACACCATGCCATGCGATCTTATAAATCTTCTCTTCCATATTTTTTGTACCTGCAATTTATGCTATCTATGCAGTTACCATTTATAGATACAATCACAGCGGATCTATCATCTCAATTTTTTGTTAAAAACATGTGTATATTTTAAAAGATATTTTTATTGTGAAAAGTTAGTTTAGCTTCTACTAGAAACATTATCCGTATATTAATATTAAATTGGGTGCCTTAGCGCGTACTTAACTATACTCCTAGATCCGCCCCTACATGCAATATTCAATGCTGACGCTTCTGATAAAGTTGTTCATTGATGACAGGAAGTTGAGGAGATAGTTCCGCCAACATATAGAAACATTAGAAATAAAACCGATAATAAAACACCACATGAGTTATTCATTGAGAAGCACAAAAGTTTGATGGAGGAAGGCGAAAAATGGATGAAGAAAACAGCTCAATCTTGCATGGTTGTTGCAACACTTATCACCACCGTGGTATTCACCACTGCCTTCACCGTTCCAGGTGGTAGCGACAACCAAACTGGAGAGCCTCTTCTACGACACCATGGTTTCTTTCTGCTTTTCGCAATAGCAGAGATAATTGCTATGCTCTCTTCTATAACTTCAATTTCAATGTTCTTATGCATCCTCACCTCTCGTTATACAGAGAGAGATTTTCTCGAGTCATTGCCCTTTTGGTTAGTAAGTGGAATCGTGACGCTTTTTATCTCTGTAGCGGGGATGATGGTGGCGTTTTGTGCATGTTTTCTTTTGTATGATCGACACAGTTCAGCAAAAGTTCCTATTCTGTTGGGTGTGTTTGGTTGTATGCCGATGATGTTGGCTATACTCAAGTATCCTCTTTTGTCTGATATCATTGGTTCAATATATGCTGCCAGGCGATTGTTTCGGTCACGGCAACGATTGACCTCCAAGGATTTGCTACTATAATCTATGTAAATTATTAGCCTGCGCGAAAGCCTCTTTGGTTTAGCAGTATGACACTCATAATATTTACGAAAGATTATGAATTCGTGTCTCACTGATTACATTTGTTATATGTATCGCCTTATACCTCCCTGTGAATCAAAAAAAAAAATATATATATTATTAGCTTGCAGGGGTATGCTCCCTTGAAAGAGGAAAGTTGTATCATCTTTAATTTGAAATCGTACAATCATAATATTTTAAATTTTTTGCATCGTTTTTGAAATGTATAGCATGACTTAGTGGAAAGAATTTGGCTGATCCATCACCTTAAGACCCATTACGCACTAATTAGGGCTTAACCGAGTTGACCAAAAACTAGTGTTAGTCTACTCGATTCAATTTCCTTCGCATCAAATTTCTTGAAAAATAAGGAGGTGCCTCCTCTATAATTTTATTGTCTACTATTTTACCCAATATTTATCTCAATTAAAATCACATGTCACCAAATATCATCGACTTAGAATACATTAATCTTGCTAAACTAGTCTTCTAATCATAGTTAGAAAATATGAAATACTAAAACCTAAACTATATCAAATCTTCTAATTATATAAATCTTACCATATTTAATTAGCAAAACAAATGGAAGCCATATTATTCTAGGGGGAAAAAGAAAAAAAAAAGAACAGAAAAGAAGCCGCCATATGAAAAAGCAAAAATTAATCAACCAATAACGCGTTCTACTTACGTAACCTGGTAGTAACTTCACCTCAGCTTAAAGCTTGTAGATTATTTAAATCATATCATATATTTGTACAATGAAAAAAAAAAATTTAAGAAAAAACCTTCTTCAATTGGATCCATATATATATATATATATATATATATATATATATATATATATATATATATATATATATATATAATTGTCAATAGATTGAAGATTTAACTTTTACAGTCCTATATTTTGAGAGAAATTCATAGCTCATGTTATATCTTTCATTCTTGAAAAGATGAATCATCTCAATTCCTGCTAGTTATATATGTGTTGTACGGTCATAGGCCTCCCTTAAATTAAAAAAAAAAAAAAGACGAATCATCTTAAACCTATCTGAGAAGTAATGCAAAAAGTTAAGGACAATATCTCATTCTCTTAAGGTTAGATTAGATTAATGTAATATGTAGATGA
Organism: Ehretia macrophylla; assembly: GCA_037974665.1. Lineage (NCBI taxonomy): Eukaryota > Viridiplantae > Streptophyta > Magnoliopsida > Boraginales > Ehretiaceae > Ehretia > Ehretia macrophylla. The sequence continues at coordinate 37,008,028 of CM075780.1, read as the reverse complement.
TGTTTAGTGACATAGGACATTAATTAGGATAAGTATTGCGTGAAATTGTAGGAAATAAAATTATAGAGGAGCCAAATTTGAAAAATAGTAGGTCATTAATTTTGGATCTAGCTCCTCTATAATTCTGTTCTCTACAATTTTATACAATACTTATCCGGATCAATGACACATGTCATCAAATATAATCTATTTATTAATCTTCTAACCATGGTTGAAAAGCATTAAATACTAAAATTTAAACTACCATATTTAGCAAAACAATTATGGTATGATTCTAAAAAAAAAAAAAAAAGAACAAACAATTTTAGAGAAATCATACAATTCTAAACAAAAAAATAAAAAGAAAATAAAGAGGAAGCCAGAGAACGAGAAAAATAAAACAAAGAGGAAACCATAGAATTGCACATAGAGAAGAAATTATTGGATTGCTCTGCTCTATATATTTCAATAAAACTCTGTAATAGTTTCTATGCACCACAGATATATGATGAGATGACCAAAAACCTTGATAGAACACAAGTGAAAATTTCATGCTTCAAATATATTTTTTATTTTTATTTTGCAGGAAAATGGAAATCAACTGCAATGAATCCCAAACAATCATTTTTCATGTTCCAGAATGGCAGAATTTAATTCTTGTTTACCAATGAAATTGGGGTCGTTGTTGTTTTCTCTACAAAATTGCTTATTTTTTTGTTTTTAGAATCATATCATATTTGTTTTTAGCTAAATATGGTAGTTTAGATTTGATATTTAATATTTTCTAACCATAGTTGAAAAATTAGTTTAGTAAAATTAATATAATCCATAGATAATATCTAGTGACACATGTCATTAATCTGAACGAATATTGTATAAAATTGTAGATAATGTAATTGTAAAGGAGTCAAGTCCTATTATTTTGGTTGTCGTGTAGGATATTATGGAAATATTTTAATTTGTACACTTTCTAACATAACGGGAACCCAACAACAACAAAGAACATAATATTGTAAACGAGCTACATCAATAGTACTTAAGCTTTATCTATAGTACATCTCATACTTTTTTTTTGTGAAGTAGTACATCTCATACTTATTCAAATGTTTGGGCTGTGAAATTTCAGCTTTTGAGCTGTAGAACTTTTAGAGTAGAGCTTTTGCAAGAAATGATGTTGAACAAAAGTCGTTGACTGTTTGGCCTGTGTTAGACAACATAGAGCTTTAAAAAATTTTGAGGATAATATCGAAGTTTAAAAATATGGAGGGGTAAATTTAAGAAAAAAGAAAAGAAAAATAGTTTCTTATATTATGTATAACAGTTTCAAAAAAGCTTTTTTTGAAAAGCTCCAATTTGGAGCTTCTTAGTTTTTAGTTTTTTTCAATTTCATCTTTTATCTAAAAGCACTTTTAAAAATGGGTCAAACAAATTATTTCAACTTCTAAACTTACAAAAAACGCTTTTGACTGTCTAAAAACTAGTATAAAGGACTACGTAGCCTAGATAGTTAGAGAATATGCTGCACCATCCTTGTGAGGAGAGTTGTTAAGCTATATAGCTGTGAGAGCACATGAGAATAGGGGCAGCTAAGCATCTATATTCCTTTTAGTTTTTTTTTTTTTTTGTGTCTCTGTATTCCTTTCAGTTGTATTTTCTTTTCCTACAAGCCAACCGTTTGGCCATTTTCTAGCTAATGAAAACATCACAGCAACTACGTTGCTTTCAATTCAGCTATAATCGTTACAAAGCTTTCCCATCGCCAAGCAAAAGTGTTGCCTCACATGCGTCGCGCACTGAAGAACCAAACATAGTTTTATCTCCATACTGAAGAACCAAATGTTATTTTCTCGGAATGGAGGTTCACTTCACATCTAGTGGTCTAACTCTTACTCAAACTAAATGTTCTATTTAGCTGCTCACTTACTTTGGTCTTGATGGTACCAAATCGATTTCCACACCAATAGCTGGCCCCTGGTTATATCCGGATGAAGGGGATTTATTTACAGGACCCTACTGAATTTTGAAAGCTTGTTGGTGCTTTAAAATATTTGAAATGACTCGGTCGGATATTTCTTATGCAATTAATTCTATATGTCAGTTTATGCCTTCACCACGCATATCTCATCTGGTGGCCACTAAGCGAGTTTTACGATACATCAAAAGCACAATTTAACATGGTCTTCACCTAACCCTTTCATTCTCTTTCAGCCTTACAGGCTACAGTGATGGTAATTGAGCAAGTTGTCCATCTACAAGGCATTCAACATCTGGGTTTGCTATTTATATTGGTTCCAATTTAATCCATTGGAGCTCAAAGAAACATGACCACAAAAAAAAGAGCTCAAAGAAACAATCCATTGTGTCATAATCTAGTGCTGAAGCAGAATATCGTACCCTAGCTTCACTTACCTCAGAAATTTTGTAGGTGCTCGAACTAATGAAATTTTTTCGATTGTCAAGTTATAACCCTTTGCTTATGTTTTGTGATAATATTAGCTCAATTTATCTTGCCACCAATCCTACTATACATAATCAAAAGAAACATATTGAAATTAATATTAATTTTCTATGTGCCTGAATCACTGGACGACGGGGAGTTCCTCCACTTCCCAACTCTCTTGTAGACATTGAGATCCGTGAAGAAGGAGAAATAGTATGTGAGCCCAGAGTAGATGCAGTTGCAGAACCAGTGAATGTGGCTATTCAAGAGGTAAGTCAACAGTCCTTATCTCTCCTAAAGAACTGGAAAAATGGTTTAACGGTGAAATTAAAGGACCCATCAAACTGGAGAAACAGAAACTGGTCATAGAAGGAGGAGAGATTATTGTTCCTAAACCTATTATCGATAATGGTATAGCTTATTGGGAAGGTTGTCTGGTGGGTCAGTTCCTAGGGAAAGCTCCGCCACTATTTTTGGTTAAATCTATAATAGAGAATCAATGGCGAAATTGTGGTAAGGTTGAGGTTGTGACTACAGAGGAAGGTTTTTTCCCTTTTAGATTTACTGATAAGGAGAAGAACAGCTTTGTGTTGGGCCAACTGTGGCATGTGGGTAACAGGCCACTCTTTCTTCGAAAGTGGAAACCAAGGACGAAGTTGGAGGAGTTCAAGCTAGATAGGTTTCAATTTGGGTTAAACTCAAGTACATCCCTATAGAATTATGGACTACTGAGGGGCTTGGGCTGCTTGTTAGCTATCTCGGTGACCAATTCAGATGGACTCTATTATGGAATCCAAATCTCGATTACGTTTTGCCAAAGTATGTGTTGAGGTTGAACTGGATAAAGACCTGTCAGAGACTATTCCAGTGAACTTGGGTCAGGGGTTTACTGCCAAGGTAGAGGTTGTTTATACCTAGGTTCCAACAGTTTGTAAAACATGTAAACGACTTGGGCATAAGAAGGATAGATGCTAGAATTCGAAAGAAATTTGACAAGCTAGAGAAGTGGCCAAGGAAAAAGAACCAGTTATGCAAACTAAGGTGCGTGAGGCATCCCCTACTGAAGATTGGAACACTGTCAGTAAGAAACATAGTACTCTTATAAAGAAGCCCCCTGAACCAAAAACTCTAGGCGGAGGTGTTGAAAAAGGTAAAACTAGTAAGACTAAAGCATAACGGAACCATGTGGAGCCCTGCGATAATGAGTTATCTAACCAATTTGCTGCTTTAGACCAGGAAGGGATTGATATTGATGAAGCTATTGCTGATATCACGGGGAAAGCTAAACAAGGAGTTTCTCAGGCGGAGTTAGCCCCTGACAAACCACCTGGTATCCATGGTTAATATTGCAGCTTGGAATATTAGGGGCCTTAATAAAGCCCCTAAGCAACTTGATGTAAATAATTTTGCTCGTAAAAGAAATATAGATATACTGTGTCTCCTTGAAACCAAAATCAAAGAAATTAGGTCCAAGGAACTTATGCTCAAAAGATTTCGTAACTGGGACCTTATCCACAATTATGAATACTTCTTTAGAGGCAGAATTTAGGTCTTATGGAATAGGCAGGTTGTGAAGGTTGATAAAATTGCAGCTTCTGACCAAAGTATCCTTTGCTCTATCAAAGTTCATTCCACAGGGAATACTTTCTTTATATGTGTTGTGTATGGGAGTAATGTTGTTGCTGAAAGAAGAAAACTTTGGGCGGATATCATTAAATGGGAAAATTTGGTGGCTGGAGCCCCTTGGTGTATGCTTGGTAACTTTAATGAGATTCTCAAAGTGGAAGATAGGCTTAATTGTGATCAGCTTTCCCCCGGTGCTGTTGAGTTTCAAGACTGCCTTTCTCTAGCTGAATTTACAGAGCTCCCTATGGTAGGTCCCCTGTTCACTTGGAGTAATAAGAGCCATGGAGATCAATTGAAGGCTAGCATAATTGATAGAGCTTTTGGAAATGACCAGTGGCTTATTTATTTTAATTGCTCAGTGGTTGATCTTGAGACCCCTAGTACCTCGGACCATTGTCCGGTTGTTATTAACACAGAGAATAAGTTTGAAAGGAGGGCTAGGCCTTTTAAATTCTATAATTCCTGGACACAACATGAGGAGTACGAGAACTTATTACATGAAGCTTGGAATCAGAATGTTGACGGCACTCCGATGTTTAGGATTGTTCAAAAACAGAAGAAGTTGAAGCAGGAGCTCAAAAAGTTTAACCGGGATAATTTCCTAAACCTGTCAAAGGAAATTAATGAGGTAAAAACTGAAATTGAAGCTATCCAGAACAATATGCTTAATGGAAACCACATATTGAGTGACCATGTCAGGGAGATCGAGCTGCGTGATAAATTGGAGCTTCTAATGAATAGGGAGGAAGATTGCTTGAAACAGCGAGCTAAGATCAATTGGCTTAAGCATAGGGATCGTAATTCAGCTTATTTTCACAAGGTGATCAAAGGCAGAAACTCAAGAAATTCCATTAAAAGGCTCATGTCTATTGATGGCAAAATGATTGAGTCAGGTGAGGAGATTGTGGAGGAGTTTCTAAATTTCTACAAGAACTTATTGGGGTCTAATGGCAACAGGCAGAATGCGGTCACAGTTAATAACATTAGCAGTTTTGTGAAGAAAAACATCTCAAATGAAGATTGTGATCTCCTTAAGGCACCAATTACTGATGATGAAATCCAGGCAGCGATGTTTTCAATTCACAGTGATAAGAGTCCTGGGCCCGATGGCTTCACCTCACATTTCTTTAAATCAGCTTGGAATATTGTCGGACAGGAAATTTGCGAAGCTATAAAGTCTGCTCTTAACTCGTGCAAGCTTCTTCCTTGCTAACAAACTTCACAAGACTTTTCCTGGGATCATATCTCTCAATCAGACTGCTTTTGTGAAAGGAAGAAGAATGACTGATAATATCTTAATTGCACAAGATATCATCTGAACTTATGGCAAGAAAGGTAAAGGGCAGTGATGTACATTAAAGGTGGATATCAGAAAGGCCTATGACACTATCGGTTGGGATTTTATTTTGAAAGCAATGACTATTTTTGGCTATCCTGAAAAATTTGTCAAATGGGTTGAAATGTGCATTTCTTTCCCAAGATTCTCTATTGCTATAAATGGTCAACTTGAGGGTTACTTTAAAAGCTCTAATGGGCTCCGACAAAGGGACCCTTTTTCGCCCTACTTGTTTGTGATTGGGATGGAAGTGCTTTCATAAATTCTTAATTTTTAGTTTCGCAAAAGCTTTTTTTAAAAAGCTCCAATTTGCAGCTTCTTAGTTTTTAGTCTTTTTCAGTTTCATCTTTTATCTAAAAGCACTTTTAAAAATGGGTCAAACAAATTATTTCAACTTCTAAACTTACAAAAAACGCTTTTGACTGTCTAAAAACTAGTATAAAGGACTACGTGGCCTAGACAGTGAGAGAATATGCTGCACCATCCTTGTGAGGAGAGTTGTTAAGCTATATAGTTGTGAGAGCACATGAGAATAGGGGCAACTAAAAATCTATATTCCTTTTAGTTTTTTTTTGTCTCTGTATTCCTTTCAGTTGTATTTTCTTTTCCTACAAGCCAACCTTTTGGCCATTTTCTCGCTAATGAAAACATCACATCAACTACGATTGCTTTCAATTCAGCTATAATCGTTACAAAGCTTTCCCGTCGCTAAGCAAAAGTATTGCCTCATATGCGTCGCGCACTGAGGAACCAAACATAGATTTATCTCCATACTGAAGAACCAAACGTTATTTTCTTAGAATGGAGGTTCACTTCACTTCTAGTGGTCTAACTCTTATTCAAACTAAATGTTCTATTTAGCTGCTCACTTAATTTGGTCTTGATGGTACCAAATCGATTTCCACACCAATGGCTGGCCCCTGGTTACATCCGAATGAAGGGGATTTATTTACAGGACCCTACTGAATTTTGAAAGCTTGTTGGTGCTTTAAAATATTTGAAATGACTCGGTCGGATATTTCTTATGCAATTAATTCTATATGTCAGTTTATGCCGTCATCATTCACATCTCATCTGGTGGCCACTAAGCAAGTTTTACGATACATCAAAATCACAATTTAACATGGTCTTCACCTAACCCTTTCATTCTCTTTCAGCCTCATGGGCTACAGTGATGCTAATTGAGCAAGTTGTTCATCTACAAGGCTTTCAACATTTGGGTTTGCTATTTATATTGGTTCCAATTTAATCCATTGGAGCTCAAAGAAATATGACCACAAAAAAAAGAGCTCAAAAAAAACAATCCATTATGTCATAATCTAGTGCTGAAGCAGAGTATCGTACCCTAGCTTCACTTACCTCAGAAATTTTGTGGGTGCTCGAACTAATGAAATTTTTTCGGTTGTCAAGTTATAACCCATAGCTTTTATTTTGTGATAATATTAGCTCAATTTATCTTGCAACTAATCCTACTATACACAATCAAAACAAACATATTGAAATTAATATTAATTTTGTATGTGCCTGAATCATTGGACGACGGGGGGTTTCCTCCACTTCCTAACTCTCTTGTAGACGTTGAGATCCATGAAGAAGGAGAAATAGTCTGTGAGCCCAGAGTAGATGCAGTTGCAAAACCAGTGAATGTGGCTATTCAAGAGGTAAGTCAACAGTCTTCATCTCTGCTAAAGAACTGGAAAAAATGGTTTGAGGGTGAAATTAAAGGACCTATCAAACTGGAGAAATAGAAACTGGTCATAGAAGAATGAGAGATTATTGTTCCCAAACCTATTATCGATATACTACAAGAAAACAGCGCTCGGGTGACAAAATGGGGCGACGAATTTTTTCCGTAGTAAATTGGCTACTGCTAGGCTACGGATTTGATACGGAAAAAAAATTATGTAGCCCAACAATAGCCAACTTAGCCCCGTTGAAATGACGACAAAAATTTGCTACGGATTAACAACGGACAATAATTTTAATTAATTAAAAAAATGAAAAATAATATTCCGTAGCCAAGCCGTGGCAAATTTGCTACGGATTAGCTACAGATTATTTAATTAATTCAGAAAAAAAAAATTCATAAAAAAGTCCGTAGCCATGCAGTGACCAAATAGCCACGGATTGGCTACGGATAATAATTTTAATTAATAAAAAAATAAAAAATAATATTCCGCAGCATAGCCGTGGCAAATTTACTATGGACTAACTACGGATTATTTAATTAATTCGACAAAAAAATTCATAAAAAAATCTGTAGCCATGCAATGGCCAATAGCCACGGATTGGCTACAGACTATATATATTATTCAAAAAATATTTTTAAAAAATAAACACGGATATTTTAATTAAATAAGAAAAAATAAAATAACAAAGTTCGTAGCCCATCTGTAGTCCCTAGCTACGAATGGGTTACATAATTCGACTATTTCGTAGCCCAGCAGTAGCCAATTGGTTACTGCTGGGCTACGGACTTCAATAAAAAAAATTGAGATTTATCATTTTTAATTTAAATTATGAAATTTTGATTAGACCTACAATGTATTAAACTTCACTTGAGTTGTAAATTTTTCAAATAAAAATAAACTTGATCCGTATTTCATTAACGTGCGTGCTTTTATAGAGAAATCTCATAGAAAATCAATAGTCGTTTAAATCGAACTTGTCATGTCCTCACTTAACATTGCGTTAACATTAATTAACGTTCAATCTAGTGGTCCAAAAACTCTCACATTATCTCTAAATTTTATAAATAAGAAAAATATGAAGATATTAAGACATTTTAATACGTTGTTCCTACCTATTAACAAGTTAGAACATATAATATAAGTATTTCGTAGCCCAGTAGTAGCCAATTGGCTATGGCTGGGCTACGGACTTTAACTATTCTATAGCCCAGCAGTAGCCAGTTGGCTACTGCTGGGCTACGGAGTTCAACAAAACAATGAGCTTTATCATTTTTAATTTGAATTATGGAATTTTGATTGGACCTACAACGTAGTAAACTTCACTTGAGTTGCAAAATTTTCAAATAAAAATAAACTTGGTCTGTATTTCATAACGTGCGTACTTTTATAGAGAAATCTCATAGAAAATCAATAGTCGTTTAAATCGAACTTATCATATCCTCACTTAACATTGCGTTAACGTTAATTAACGTTCAATCTAGTAGTCCAAAAACTCTCACATTATTTCTAAATTTCATAAATAAGAAAAATATGAAGATATTAACACGTTTTAATATGTTATTCCTACCTATTAACAAGTTAGAGTATATAATATAAGTATTCCGTAGCCCAGCAGTAGCCAAATTGGCTACGGGTAGGCTACGAATTTCAACAAAAAATTGAGTTTTATCATTTTTAATTTGAATTATGAAATTTTTATTGGACCTACAACGTAGTAAACTTCACTTGAGTTACAAATTTTTCAAATAAAAATAAATTTGATCCGTATTTCATTAACGTGCGTACTTCTATAGAGAAATCTCATAAGAAATCAATAGTCATTTAAATCGAACTTATCATGTCTTCACTTAACATTGTGTTAACGTTAATTAACGTTCAATCTAGTAGTCTAAAAACTCTCACATTATGTCTAAACTTCATAAATAAGAAAAATATTAAGATATTAAGACGTTTTAATACGTTCTTCCTACCTATTAACAAGTTAGAATATATAATATAAGTATTCTGTAAACCAGCAGTAGCCAATTGGCTACGGCTGGGCTATGGACTTCAACTATTTCGTAGCCCAGCGGTAGCCAATTGGCTACTGCTGAGCTACGGAGTTCAACAAAAAATTGAGCTTTATCATTTTTAATTTGAATTATGGAATTTTGATTGGACCTACAACGTAGTAAACTTCACTTGAGTTTCAAAATTTTCAAATAAAAATAAACTTGGACCGTATTTCATTAACGTGCGTACTTTTATAGAGAAATCTCATAAAAAATCAATAGTCGTTTAAATCGAACTTATCATGTCCTCACTTAACATTATGTTAACGTTAATTAACGTTCAATCTAGTGGTCTAAAACTCTCACATTTTATCTAAAATTCATAAATAAGAAAAATATGAAGATATTAACACGTTTTAATACATTGTTCATACCTATTAACAGGTTATAATATAAGTATTCCGTAGCCCAACAGTAGCCAATTGGCTACGGATTTCAACTATTCCGTAGCCCAACAGTAGCCAATTGGCTACTGCTGGGCTACGGAGTTCAACAAAAAATTGAGTTTTATCATTTTTAATTTGAATTATGGAATTTTGATTGGACCTATAACGTAGTAAACTTCACTTGAGATGCTAGTTTTTCATATAAAAATAAACTTGGTACGTATTTTATTATCGTACGTATTTTAATAAAAAAATCTCATACGAAGTCATTAGGCGTTTAAATCGAAGTTATCATGTCCTCACTTAACATTGCGTTAATGTTAATAAACGTTCAATATAGGGGTCCAAAAATTCTCACGTTGTGTCTAAATTTCATAGATATGAAAAATATAAAGATATAAACACACTTTAATACGTTGTTCTTACCTATTAACAAGTTAGAATTCATATTATTAGGGGTCCGTAGCCCATCCGTGGAAATTGACTACGGATGGGCTACGAATTTCTATTTTTCCGTAGACTATCCGTAGTCAATTGCCACGGATGGGCTACGGACTTTTAGAAAAAAAATTAAAATTTATATTTTAGTGACGTGGCTACGGACGGGTTACAGACGCATAGATGTCCGTAGCCCATTCGTAGCCAAGTCATTAAACAAAAAAAAACTAAGGATGTATCAAATATATATACCATAATTTGTCAAACATAGATGTCTATAATAAGTAACATAAGAACCATAAGTCGGTACAAGCATACATAAATGGTAAATCAGATATCTAGTTTCAAATGCAATTTTAATTATAAAAAACTAACAACAAGTTGCCCAAAATAAAATTATTGTCTCGGTCCACAACCACGACGTCCACGTTGACCTCCACGACTCTGATTGTCGGTAAACCCAGGGTCTTGTCCAACTCCCTCACCATGAAAGTCATCAGCCATGAGTAAAATCCAACCTTGTATATCCTCAAATTGAGTTTTGAAATATTGTCGATCTTCTGCTCTAAGTTCTTGCAGACTCTGAAATTGAGTTTCAAAGTATTGACGATCTTCTACTCTATGTTCTTCCAAAGTCTAAAATTGAGCTTCAAAATATTGACGATCTGCTGTTCTACGCTCTTCCATTGTTTGAAGTTGAGTTTGCAAATGGTTGAGAGTTCTATCATTGTTGCCCATAGAAGTAGAAATATCATTTAGTTTTTCCAAAATTAGATCAAATGACGAACTAGAAGCACGACTAGAATTGGCACCTCTCCTCCTTTCTTGCTCATCTATTTGTGACACTTTCTCTGCATGAATATACTCCTCCGGAATATCGGTTTCTATAGGCGTTTCACGATATAAGTTTTCTTCCATCTCAACATCACCAATATAACTCAAATTCTGAACAAAGGTTATGTTCTTGGTAGTATTAGTTCTAATGAATGATTTGGTTTCCTCTGGTTGTCTATTAAATTCTTCTTGGTTTATATAACGATCTTGATACCAATAAGCTTGTTGCCTATTCAGAGATAGCATATTAAGATACCAAGAAGGGTTGAATTTCTTACTTTCAACCCTATCAAATGAAGCCCCGAAGTACTCAAAAATTAGCGTAAGGGCTACTCCATATGGCAAGGATTTGTTGTTCTTAGCCATATAAATCATGTGACAAACAATCATATACAGTAAGTTCATTTGTCTACCACTAACCAACAAATATACAATATAAACATCTCCTTGAAGTGTCATTTCATCATTAATATTTCTATGTACAAGACAAGAGCCTACAAAGTTTACCCAAATTTTCTTTAGTATGAGCAACTCTCTCTTCTCTGGTGCATTTCCTCTATGAGCAGTTCTATCATACCTTTCCGCCCAGAAAAATCTCAAACAATTATCTTTGTCTTCGGGCTCCATTCTACTTTCTGGCCAACCAGTGGTGTCATAAGCTTTTACCCATTCGTTTCTCATATTAAAGATTGTAGCTATAATATCCGGGGTTAACTCAATATCAACACCTCTAACTCTAGTTTTTACAACAACAATTTCATCACTTTCCATATTAGCATAAAATTTACGGATTAAAAGCGGATAAACAAGACAATGAATATGTAGGAAGTCATACCAACCTTGTTGTTGTATGAATTCAGAAATTCTAATACCTTGTATGTCCTCGTCTATCAAACACTTTCCATACAATATCGGCTTGACTACCTCGTTGTTTGCACGTATGGGAGGAGGATCCCTATCCAAACTTGGAAGCCTTGTAGAAGCTCTTGTATTGGTTTTCTTAGGAAGATTTTTTTTCCCACTTTTTCTTGTATCCACCATGATAAAAATATAGAGATTTTGAGCTTTTAGGAAGTAGGTAATATGACTATGGAACAAAACTTGAGATTTAATGGCTAAATTTGGAGTTTAAGACAACTTTACCTATATTTTGGCTTAGGGCTTGAAAAACTTGGGGTTTGGAAAAAATCTTTGTAGATTTGGAGGTTTTGCCAAGTGGGTAATGTGATTATGGAAGAAATTTTGAGGTTTAATGGCTAGATTTTGAGAATTTGAGAAAGAGTTTTTGAGTTTTTCTTGCAATGGAGTTGAAGAAATTGGTATTTTGAAACACTATTTGGAGATTTTGATGTTTTGTGGGATGGGTAATGTGATTGTGGAAGAAATTTTGAGATTTAATGGTTAGTTTTTAATGATTTTAGAGAGATTTTGAGAGAGTTTTAGAAAAGAAAAAAAAAAAGTGAAGGGATGTGAAGTTGGGGAAGAAGATGGGATTTGGGGGTGGGTTTGCTGATTTTTAGTAGTTAAAAAAAAAAATTCAAAAAAAAAAATTTCAAGTAGGTCATGGCCCGCCGGTAGGCCGCCTGCCTTGGGAATGCGGGGCATAGCTATCCCGCTGTCTCTGCCGGACGAGCCGGCACCTCGTCTGGCACTGGCGGCCTACCAAGAGGTTGGCCGCCAGGTCTGGACAAGGTGTCGGTTGGCTAGTACCTCGTCCGGCGGGGACAGCGGGCAAGGCTGTCCCTGTGTCCCCAAGGCAAGTGGCCCGCCGGCGGGCGATGACCTACTTGAAATTTTTTTTTTTTAATATTTTTTTTTATTTGTGCTAAATGTTTAAAACATTTTCCACCAAATTCACTTCACTCTTTCTTTATCTTACAAAAAAACATCTATCTCTTAACTCCACCACCATCACTATCACCACCACCACCCCCACCACTGCCACCACTATTATCACCGTCAATACCACTGCCATCACCATCAAGACCACAACCACCACCACCAAAGACTTCATAAGCACCACATGCTCCTCCATCACTACCATGTAGGGCACCATCACCATCATCACCATCTAGGGCACCATCACCATCACCATTACCACCACCACCACCATCATCATCAATACCACTACCATCACCATCAAGAGCACCACCAAGGGTACTATCATCATTACCAAAAAAGGCTTCATCACCACCACAAAGTCCTCCATTACCACCATGTAGGCCATCATTACCATCACCACCATCTAGGGCACCATCACCACCTCCAACTCCACTACCATCACCACCAAAGACACTACCACCATCTCTCTCTCTATTTTCTACTAGTAAGTATTTTATTATATACATTTTTCTTTAATTTTTTTGTCTAGTATAGACATATTTATATATATGTATAATATGTATCTGGGTAATGTGTAATTTTGCTTATTTTTCATATGTTGAATTTATTATTTTTGTATTTAATGTTATGTTTAATTCTAATTGTTTTAAGTGAGGTTTTTACATAAATATTTGGTAGTGATATTCGTTGTGACTTCTTTGACATCAATGTTGTATTGTAGTGATATTTGTTTTCATTAATTAACAATAGATTAACTAGTGGGTCATAAATTGTGTTTAAATAATGTCACCACCAAGCACATTACTTAACCATATCTTGTACTGTTAATTTCTTTAATGAAATGAACATATATTATGATACAGAAGTTGAGAAAATGGAAACATGCCGACAACAGTGGATGAATGATCGATTAACATCTAAGGGAGTATTAAATCCAAAGTTCGTTCATGGAGTAGACGAAGAATTCATTCCTTTTGCGTGTAGTCAACGAAAGTACATGGATGTAGACAAAATTAGATGTCCTTGTGCGAAATGTAAGAATTGTGATTTTAAGGACCTTCATACTTGTAGATATCATCTTTACTCATGAGGGTTCATGAGGCATTACTATATTTGGACTTCACACGGGGAGCATGATGACCTCAATCAGGATAATAACCATAATGTTGGTGATCATTATGGATATGATGAAGGAAATAGTTATAGGACAATGGTGTTTGATGCATTTGTCCCATCAAATGTACCACCAACTCTTTATCAACCAATTGAAGAAGAGCCTAATATGGAGTCAAAATATTTTTATGATCTATTAAAAAGTGCAGATGAGCCTTTGTGGAGTGGATGTGAGGTCACTCATCTGTTAGCGGTGTCTTTGTTGTTGAATATCAAGTCAGAGAAAAATATGTCTGAACATGTTTTATTCGAATTATTGAAGTTATTCGAAGAATGTTGCCCAAGGATAACACTTTGCCTGAGAACTACTATAGGTTTAAGAGTGAAATGAGTCCTCTAGGTTTGAGTTGCATGAAGATTGATGCATGTGTAAATGGATGTACGTTATATTACAAAGATAGAGATCAACTCAAATCTTGTCCAAGGTGTGGTCACCCACGATTTAAACCTACAAAAGTTGGGAAAAAACATGGTAGACCAATTGTCTTCAAACAATTGAGGTATCTACCATTAACGCCCAGGTTGACCAGATTATACATGTCTCCCGCAACAGCTAAACATATGCAATGGCATTTTAGACATCAAGTTGAGAATGGAAAATTTTATCATCCATCCGATGCCGATGCATAGAAACACTTTGATAGAACATATCCAAACTTTACTTCTGAACCGAGAAATGTACGTATTGGACTTTCTTCTGATGGTTTTAACCCATTCAACCCTTCTTCTCAACCTTATTCTTGTTGGCCTGTGATAATCACACCGTACAATCTTCCACCATGGATGTGTATGAAGGATCCTGTAATGTTCTTGACCCTTTTTATTCCTGGGCCAAAGAGTCCAGGAAAGAGTATAGATATATACCTTGAACCTCTAATTGAAGATGTGATTAAATTGTGGGAAGTAGGGGTACCTTGTTATGATGTATCGTCCAAGTCCAATTTTCAATTGAGGGCAGTTTTAACGAGAACAATTAATAATTTCCCAGCATATGGCATGTTATCTGGCTGGAGTACGCATGGCAAATTGTCATGTCCGTATTATATGGGATCTTCTCAGGCATTTCAATTGACTGCAGGGAGAAAGAATTGTTTCTTTGACTGCCATCGACAGTTCTTACCAAGAAATCATCCATTTCGACGAGACAAGAAGAACTTCTGAAAAAATCTGATGGAGAGATCAGACCCTCCGTCGAGATTGAGTGGTGAGGATATGTGGGAAGAAGTTTTAGATCTTCCGACCATAAATTAATTGGGTAAAGATAAAATAGATGGTTTTGGAAGAAAGCAAAACTGGACAAAAAAAACGCTTCTTTTGGGATTTGCCTTATTGGCGGTCACAGCTTGTGCGTCATAATTTAGACGTTATGCATATAGAGAAGAATGTTTTTGATAATGTCTTTAACACTATAATGAACGTAAAGGGGAAGACAAAGGCTACAAAAAATTCAAGGGCTGATTATTGAGAGAATTTGTGATCGTCCTGAATTATGCATTAGAGATGGCGTTATGAAAATGGTCGTGCATACTCTCCCGATTCCATCTAGGAAAGCAATTTTGGAGTGGGTCAAAGAGTTAAAATTTCTTGATGGATATGCATCAAATATAGCAAAGTGTGTTGACATGAACGATTTAAAGTTGTCACATATGAAGAGCCATGATTGCCATGTATTTATGGAGAGATTGCTTCATATAGCCTTACGAGAGTTATTGCCAAATAGTGTATAGGAACCTTTTACCGAACTAAGCTTGTTTTTCAAAAACATTTGTTGCTCGTCTCTTGAAATAATTGACCTTGAAAGAATGCAACAAAATATTGTGATCACCCTTTGTAAGTTGGAAAAGATCTTACCTCCAGCCTTCTTTGACTCAATGGAGCATTTGCCAGTACACTTGGTTCATGAAGCAATTTGCGGCGGTCCTGTACAATATCGGTGGATGTACCATTTTGAGAGGTTTTTGCATGTTTTGAAGAGAAATGTGAAGAATAGAGCACGTGTTGAGGGATCTATATGTGAAACATATCTTATCCTTGAAACAATGACATTTTGTTCATATTATTTCGAACCGCACGTGCAATCAAAAACAAGAAACATCGGTCGAAATGAAGAGTCTGTGGATGCGGATTACTCTGAAGGGTTTTTACCCATATTCAAGCATCCAGGTCGTCCGATGGGGAAGATGATCTCTAAAGATTTAGACGATCGAAATTTCAATGCTGCTCACTTGTGTGTTTTGATGAACTGCGAAGAAGTGTCCCTATATATTAAGTAAGTTCATGACTCAACTCTTTAGTTCTATTAAATATCTTATATATATAATCCACGAATTAATACTATACAGGACGTTTGAGGATGATCTTCAAATGGATAATCCATCATTTACTAATTCACAAATCAATAATAACATTGAGAAATTTTTCCCGGCTTGGTTACGTTACCATGTTAGTATTACTACTTTTTAACGTCCCTAATAATATATTCGATTCATTCCGACCTTGACATTTGTTATTGTAAATAATTTACCCCTTTCAGCTTGCCCACAATAACATTTTGGATGATCGCATGAAATATCTTTCAATGGGTCCAAGTAATCAGTACATGGTCAAAGTACTTGGTGAATAGGTACAGATTTCACACTTTGGAGTATGGATCTTCAAAGACAACAATGAACAGTGGAGTTACTATGAAAGGGACAACGCCTGATAATGAGGAGAGTGATTATTATGGTCTGTTGACTGATATTATTGAGTTAGAATACCATAATGGAACTTTGAAGTATACAAGAGTTGTCCTTTTCAAGTGTGAGTGGTTTGATTCTCACAATGATAAGGGATTAAAGGTTCATCCGAAATATCGCTTGATTGATATAAATGTGAAGAAAAAATACCCAAAGTATGACCCCTTTGTCTTAGCCGAGCATGCACATCAAGTATATTACGTCAGGTATCCTGGTGCTAAGAGAGAACGGGCAGCTTGGTCAGCTGTATGCAAAATCAGATCAAGGAACCAATTTGATAAGGAGTCAAACAATGATGATAATGATAAAGATGAACAGTCGGCTTTTCAGTCTGATGAGATGAACGTGACATTGGTACAATCAGATGATCATGATGATGTCGTATTACGTTGTCTTGAATCAAGTGAATGCATTACTGTGGTTGGAGATGTAGAAGAAGAGCACAAGGACAATGCCCAAAATGATGATGAAGATCATGAAAGTGACTCTGATAATGACATAGAATCTGAATACAATGAATTATCTGATTGAGATTTTGTACTTATAAATTCAATATTTTGTATATCAACTGAATGTGAATTGTATGATTGATAATCAAAAAATATAATGAAAAGTGGTTATAGTATCTCTTCATTCATATAATATATTGTACATCTCTTTGTATCTTATAGTTTTTTTTTATAGCAATCATGGTTAGAACTGATAAATCGCAAGCAGATAAGACACGATCTGGCATGCCATCAACTTCGTCTTCCGCAGCCCGTGGTGAAGCTGATAGTGAGTCCCCTATTGCTGCAGGGTCGTCAGTTCGTTCCATCGGACTATCTGCCCCTTTGTGTGACATCAGAGTGACTAACGATGATCATCATGATAATACCACGCCCACGCCCAACGTTCAGCAGGAAACGGAACATCCAGAATCATCATCACATGCGGCTGGCATAACAAATTGGCAGGCTATGGGATTCGAGTCACTCGAGCAGTACGCCACATGGTTGGAGGATAGATGTACTCACGTTCGATTATATAATAACGGGTGAAATTACAATTAAATTAAATGATAAAGCAATTACTTTGATTGTTTGTTATTAGTTCTTGAAGTTATAATAAGGTAATGCAAGTGACACTAACTTATATAATTGATATACTTGTTAACAGATTTGTACCTACTTCGGTAGTAAGAGATTTTAAGTCAATATTTGCAGGCGGATTCACAGAACCTTGGATTACCTATAGAGAAATTCCGGACGATGTTAAAAACCGATGGTTTTGCTCTTTTGAGGTTTTTATAAATATTAATGCAGCCAATATCTATTATATTATACACTTGTACATTTATACGAGCGTATTCAATTAACACATGTTCACATTTACCCATATTTGTTGTTGCAGAGAGATTATAAGTGGCACCCATGTAACATGACACATATCAAGCATTGCTTCCATTATAAGGCGGCAAAGAGAATGAAAGACCAATTGGCTAAGGCTCGTAAATTTGACAAGCCTCCTAAGTAGATGACATTAGATAATTGGGAGCAAATGCAAGCAAGATGGCGTGAACCAAAATGGATAGATAAATCAAATGCGGCCAAAAAAATAAGGAGAAAAATCAATCGGTACACTATACGGGTGCCACCCTATTTCATGAGGTTATGAGAAGGATGGTATGTAACTTAAATTTAATAGCCGTTTAAATTTGTCTATCTTAATATTCTAGTTTTTGAGTAATTGCTACTTATGAAGTTAATAACGTAGGCAGACACAGTAAATACCCCTGTCTATAAAGCTGATGTTTTCAAGGTCGCTCACAGTAAAGGGGAGGGCAATGGTATACAATTCTCTGATCCAAAGGCTGCTCAGACGATAGTAAGTATTTATACAGTGTATTACTTTTACTGTCGATTAATTTTGTTAAATTTATATAATTTTATGTTAAGTTTAAGTTGCTACTTTTAGTTTAAAAGGTTATAAAAATTGAATTTCATAAACCTCTTTTGTAATGTGTAGGTTGTTAGACTTATGTATTTCATTATGAGAATTGTATCTATATGATTATGTTGAAGTGGTTGTCACAGACGACATATCATTTGGTTGTTTGTTGGAGGCCCAGGATTGTAAATTTGGCATATTTGTGGTTGTATGTTGGTTGTTGTGGCTATATGAATTGTTATGCAGGTTATAATTTTGTATTTGGGTCCATATTATAAACATTATAATACCGAAATTTCATTGCGTCCCGACTTGATTTTAGGTGAGGTCGAGTTGGGGCGTGACATTGAGTAGTATAAGAATATTAAAAATTTATAAATGTTGTTTTTGTAGTCACGATATGAGGAGATGCTCGAGCAACGTCAACTTGTGACGCAAGAAGACCCTACGGCGCTGCCCGTTAATCCTGATGAGATATTCTACCAAGCTGTTGGTGGGGAGAAAAAAAGGGCATGTCTATGGACTCGGCTCGCAAGGAGTCCGCATTGGTAGGGAAACACCCCATATTCCAACCATGAACACTAGAGTTGGACTCTCGGAACAAGAAGTCGACAGGCGAGTCAATGAAGCAACAGAGTCCATGAGGCAACAACTTTATGACCAAGGAAATGCACAACAAGAGACGCAGCGATAAGTGAACGAAGCCATGCAACTCATGAGGGAATTGCAGCAGGAGATTAATCGACTCAAACACCCACGATAGTAGCCCGATCAACATGATCGATGGTACATTTAGGATTTAGTCTTTTGGACAATTTTATAAACTAATTTCGAACAATATGTTAATATTTTTATGAATTTGAAAGATGCGTTATGTAAATATTATTTTGGATATTTAATTTTACGTTTTTTTGTGTAAATTTGTTTTATTTTTAAATTTTTACATTTCATACTATTTTTCGTAATAATTCAGCCATATAAACTTAGCCACCGTTTTTCGACGGACAAATAACTACAGAATTCGGCAACATATTAGCCACCGATATATCTCGACAAATGGCTACAGATTGGCTATGGACAGTTTTCGACAATGGCCTATGGATTGGCTACTGCTTTGCTACGGACGTTAATAATTAATAATAAAATCAAAATTTTAGTTAGCTACGGATGGGCTACGGATTGGCTATGGAAATGTGGCTACCGATATTCTACGGATACCAAATCCGTAGTCGTGGGCTACGGACGATTTTCGACCGAAACGGCTACGGATTTGCTACGGACATTAATAATTAATAAATTAAAAAAAATTAGTTGGCTATGGATAAGTTACGAATTGGCTGCAGACAAGTGGCTACTGATATTCTACGGATACAAATCCGTAGTAGTAGGCTACAGACGATTTACGACCAAAACGGCTACGGATTTGCTACGGACGTTAATAATTAATTAATAAATAAATAAAAATTAGTTGGCTATGGACGGGCTACGGCTATTTTGCTACGAAAGTTATAAAAAATAAATACAAATTAATTTTCAAAATTGGCTACGGATTGGCTACGGAATATCAAATTGGTGACGAGTCTTTTTACTACGGACGTAATTCCGTAGCCTAGCGGTCACCCGTCCCAATTTGGCTACTGCTAGGCTACGGATTTTGGCCGCCGCCTCAACCGTTTTTTCTTGTAGTGATAATGGTATAACTTATTGGGAAGGTTGTCTGGTGGGTCAGTTCCTGGGGAAAGCTCCACCACTATTTTTGGTTAAATCTATGGTATAAAATCAATGGAGAAATTGTGGTAAGGTTAAGGTTGTGACTACAGATGAAGGTTTTTTCCTCTTTAGATTTGCTGATAAGGAGAAGAGTAGCTTTGTGTAGGGCCAATTGTGGCATGTGGGTAATAGGCCACTCTTTCTTTGGAAATGGAAACCAAGGACGAAGTTGGAGGAGTTTAAGCTAGATAGGTTTCCAATTTGGGTTAAACTCAAG
The DNA here is from genome assembly GCA_037974665.1 of Ehretia macrophylla. Lineage (NCBI taxonomy): Eukaryota > Viridiplantae > Streptophyta > Magnoliopsida > Boraginales > Ehretiaceae > Ehretia > Ehretia macrophylla. The sequence goes on along the minus strand of CM075780.1, from coordinate 36,987,578 downwards.
AACATCCCTACAAAATTATGGACTACTAAGGGGCTTGGGCTGCTTGCTAGCTATCTCGGCGACCCAATTCAGATAGACTCTATTACGGGATCCAAATCTCGATTAGGTTTTTCCAAAGTATGTGTTAAGGTTGAACTGGATAAAGACCTGCCAGAGACTATTCCAATGAACTTGGGTTAGGGGTTTACTGCCAAGGTAGAGGTTGTTTATACTTAGGTTCCAATAGTTTGTAAAATATGTAAACGACTTGGGCATAAGGAGGATAGATACCAAAATTCAAAAGAAATTTGGCAAGCTAGAGGAGTGGCCAAGGAAAAGGAACCAGTTGTGCAAACTAAGGTGCGTGAGGCATCCCCTACTGAAGATTGGAACACTGTCAGTAAGAAGCATAGTAGTCCTATGACGAAGCCCCCTGAACCAAAAACTCTAGGTGGAGGTGTTGAAAAAGGTAAAACTAGTAAGACTAAAGCAGAACGAAACCATGTGGAGCCCTGCAATAATGAGTTATCTAACCAATTTGCTGCTTTAGACCAGGAGGGGATTGATATTGATGAAACTATTGCTGATATCATGGGGAAAGCTAAACAAGGAGTTTCTCAGGCGGAGTTAGCCCCTGACAAACCACCTGGTATCCATGGTTAATATTGCAGCTTGGAATATTAGGGGCCTTAATAAAGCCCCTAAGCAACTTGATGTAAATAATTTTGCTCGTAAAAGAAATATAGATATACTGTGTCTCCTTGAAACCAAAATCAAAGAAATTAGGTCCAAGGAACTTATGCTCAAAAGATTTCGTAACTGAGACCTTATCCATAATTAAGAATGCTCATTTAGAGGCAAAATTTGGGTCTTATGGAATAGGTAGGTTGTGAAGGTTGATAAAATTGCAGCTTCTGACCAAAGTATCATTTGCTCTATCAAAGTTCATTCCACAGGGAATACTTTCTTTATGTGTACTGTGTATGGGAGTAATGCTGTTGCTGAAAGAAGAAAACTTTGGGCTGATATCATTAAATGGAAAATTTTGGTGGCTGGAGCCCATTAGTGTATGCTTGGTGACTTTAATGAGATTCTCAAAGTGGAAGATAGGCTTAATTGTGATCAGCTTCCCCCTGGTGCTGTTGAGTTTTAAGACTGCTTTTCTCTAGCTGAATTTACGGAGCTCTCGATGGTAGGTCCCCTGTTCACTTGGAGTAATAAGATCCCTGGAGATCAATTGAAAGCTAGTAGAATTGATAGAGCTTTTGGCAATGACCAGTTGCTTATTCATTTTAATTGCTCAATGGTTGATCTTGAGGCCCCTAGTACCTCGGACCACTGTCCGGTTGTTATTAACACAGAGAATAAGTTTGAAAGGAGGGCTAGGCTTTTTAAATTCTATAATTCCTGGACACAACATGAGGAGAACGAGAACTTATTACGTGAAGTTTGGAATCAGAATGTTGACGGCATCCGATGTTTAAAATTGTTCAAAAACAGAAGAAGTTGAATCAGAAGCTCAAAAAGTTTAACCGGGATAATTTCCTAAACTTGCCAAAGGAAATTAATGGGGTAAAAACTGAAATTGAAGCTATCCAGAACAATATGCTTAATGGAAACCGCCTGTTGAGTGACCGTGTTAGGGAGATCGAGCTGCGTGATAAATTGGAGGTTATAATGAATAAGGAGGAAGATTGCTTGAAACAGCGAGCTAAGATCAATTGGCTTAAGCATAGGGATCGTAATTCAGCTTATTTTCATAAGGTGATCAAAGGTAGAAACTCAAGAAATTCCATTAAAAGGCTCATGTCTATTGATGGCAAAAGGATTGAGTCAGGTGAGGAGATTGTGGAGGAGTTTCTAAATTTCTACAAGAACTTATTGGGGTCTAATGGCATCAGGCAGAATGCGGTCACAATTAATAACATTAGAAGTTTTGTGAAGAAAAACATCTCAAATGAAGAATGTGATCTCCTTAAGGCACCAATTACTGATTATGAAATCCAAGTAGCGATGTTTTCAATTCACAGTGATAAGAGTCCTGGGCTCGATGGCTTCACCTTACATTTCTTTAAATTAGCTTGGAATATTGTCGGACGGGAAACTTGTGAAGCTATAAAGTCTGCTCTTAACTCGTGCAAGCTTCTTCCTTGCTAACTGACTTCGCAAGACTCTTCTTGGGATCATATCTCTCAATTGGACTGCTTTTGTGGAAAGAAGAAGAATGATTGATAATATCTTAATTGCACAAGATATCATCCGAACTTATGGCAAGAAAAGTAAAGGGCATCGATGAACATTAAATGTGGATATTAGAAAGGCCTATGACACAATCAGTTGGGATTTTATTTTGAAAACAATAACTGTTTTTGGCTATCCTGAAAAATTTGTCAAATGGGTTAAAATGTGCATTTCTTCCCCGAGATTCTCTATTGCTATAAATGGTCAGCTTAAGGGTTACTTTAAAAGCTCTAATGGGCTCCGACAAGGGGACCCTCTTCCGCCCTACTTGTTTGTGATTGGGATGGAAGTGCTTTCATAAATTCTTAATGTCACGGCTGAGAGAAAGGATTTTACTTTCCACCCTAGATGTGCAAAGTTGAAACTATCTCATTTATGTTTTGCAGATGATCTCTTGATCTTCTTCAAAGGGAATCCAAGCTCAGCAAAGGCTATTAAGAAAGGACTCAATTTATTCTCTCATATGTCAGGTATGTCAACTAGTCCAGAGAAAAGTGTTATTTATTTTGGAGGTTGCCCTGGCCCGCTCAAGTCTTTAATCTACCAAATCTTGGATGTCAAAGAAGGAAACCTGCCTTTGAATTATTTGGGTATTCCTCTTATGACTGGTAGGATGAATGCTACGATCTGTAATGGTTTGTGTAATAAAATCCCTCGTAAGGTGCAACATTGGACTACAAGGTGGCTATCGTATGCGGGTAGACTGAAACTTGTGAAACATGTTTTGATTAGTATGTTCAATTTATGGGACAGTGTGTTTTTTCTTCCTAAAAGGGTTATCAAAATGGTACAAAAAAAGGTTAGTAGCTTTCCTTTGGGGAAATAACCTGGTGGATTCTCATAAGGCCAAAGTGTCTTGGATTGATATTTGCAAGCCTTGGGATGAAGAAGGACTGGGCATAAAGCCGCTTGAAGAATCTAACAAAGTGGCTATTTTAAAATAATTTTGGTACATGTACACTGACATAAATTCAATATGGGGCATGTGGTCTTCAAGGGTTCTTCTCAAAGAGAATAGTGTGTGGAGTGTGGACATACCTGATGACTGCTCTTGGGTTTGGAGGAAACTCCTGAAATTGAGAGATGAAGCTGGTAAATACATTGAACATAGAGTCGGGAATGGAAAGGACACTTATATGTGGTAGGATAACTGGCACCCAAGGGGCAATCTTATTAGTTAGGTTGCAAAGGAACATATTATTGTTTCAAGACTTGGTAGCCAGAGTAAAGTTTGTGAAGTCATCTGAGATAACAATTGGCATTGGCCGAGAAATTTGCTGCACCTGGGAGTCGAATTTCATGGGACCAGATTTGATTTTACTGGCCCTGATGTTTTTCGCTAGATGATTGTAACAAGTGGTGACTTTGTTACTACAACAACTTGGGAGGAAACTAGGCAAAGATTTGACAAGGTGGACTGGTTGGGATTACTTTGGAGAGGTGATTACATCCCAAAGCACAGTTTTTGTGCATGGCTTGCAATTAAAAATAGATTAACAACTAAGGATCGTATGCTTAGTTGGGGGATGCAAGTTAATAGTCTCTACTGTCTTTGCCATATGATGATAGAAACTCGAGAACATTTATTCTTTGAATGCCCCTTTAGTTTGGAGAAGAATTTTGAAAAAAGTAAGGATCAAATTTATATGTATCTAGTGGGATAGGGTGCTTATTGGATGTTGCCGATTGGAAAGAAGGACTCTACAAGCTAAACTAGTGAAGTTGTGTTATGGTGCTGCCATTTACTACTTGTGAAATGAGAGAAATGCATGATTATTCAAGAGCAAGTTTGCTAATGAGGAGCAAATAGCACAGAAAATTGAAAGAGATGTTCGCCTTAAGATGTTAACCAACACGAGGATTAGAAACAATAGATATAACACGGAGCTTTGTAATAAGTGGAATCTTAATGAGTTTATTTGTTGAGTTTTAAGGACTTTTTGTCTTTTGTAAGGAGATACACATGTAAATGGCTATGCCACTGTTTTTATTCGTGGAATATATTTTTACTTGCCAATTGAGCAAAAAAGAAAATATTAATTTTGTACGTGAAAAAGTTAGTGATGCCACAATTCGCTCTTGCAATATATTGGAACTAGTGATCAGCTTGCAAATATCTTTACCAAACTACTTTTTCGACCGCGACACAAGCTTTTACGTCTCAAGCTTCAGGTCGCTGTCCCTCCATTAACGTATGGGGGTGTTAAACGACTCTTAGCTTTATGCTTTTTGAACTGTATATATTTTTGTTATTTGTTGTTATTTTGGACTCTTACATAAAGTCCTTTCAGAGCTAGACTCTTGTAAATGCTTGATAGATTAGCACATGTATATTTAGGGCTGGAGTCAGAAATCGAATGTTTGAAAATGGTGAATTTTTTTTTATTTAATATAATGTTTTTTTAGGTTAATAGAAAAGAGGCTCAATTTTTACAATTTTAGTTTTTTTATAGTTTTATTAAAAAAAATTTAGTTATGATTTCATATTACGTTGCTTTTAAAAATTTGGTAAGTAAAATAATCAAAATTATATATATCTATCTCTCTAATAAAAAAATAAAAATAAAATAAATAGTAAAAAGATTTTACCGACCAAAAATATATATTTACCGACCAAAAATAAAACAAGTAGTAAGAAGTCTCTTCCTCCGCCCTATATCTCTTTTAACTTATCCTATTGTACTTCAGATTATAAATGAATGGAGAAGTACAGAAGTTTTTACAGACCAAAAATATATATTTTTTCACAATACCCTTCTTGCCAGCCTGTCGATGATGTCATCGTTGCAACGTGTGTTAGTGTTCTTGGGTTAAGATTCTCTTGGTTGCATATTGTGATGTTTAAAATTCTACTTGTGGAGATTATTTATTAATACATCATATTAAAAGTTTGTGTAGTTTAATTATGAGATAACATGCTACAATTCTAGCTTCCAAGGCGAAGGACAAAATTATATACGCTTAACAAGCAAATTTACCATTTGAACAAATTAAAAAATAAAAAAGCAATTTTACCGAGGCAGTTGCATGAAGGCATTTGTCTTTTATGTACATCACTTAGTCGTTGGACAAGATTCCAGTCATATTATTTAGTTTTTATTGATTTTCAGAAGAAAACCGCTGCATGGCATTCGAACTCAATTAAAATTCTTTTGGCCAGTGAATTCAGACCTTAAACCGTGATTTTTAAGCATATGATATTTGTAGTTGCGAGACAACTTTCTCCAAGAAACTCATCAAAATAGTCTCGTAACTTCAAAGGAAGGGGTGCCTCCTCACAAAGTAGTACTAAGAGTCAATGTTGGTTTGAAGTGTCAGGGCCATAGAGGATCGATCACATCATATTCTCAACCAGGATGGATGAGGGAAGGATTTGCCCACTTAGGTTCTAGGTCTTGCATGTGACAATATAATATTTGATATTCAGATACAAGATCGGTTCAAAGCATTTGTATCTCTGTCGAGGACATCAATTTCTAATGATCTCTTATACCGATGGATAATATGATAAGAAGGTAGTTTATAAGTTTGTCTTGTAAGTTATATCAATAATTCTAGTTATAAATTATTTTAAATCAGCAGATTTGAGGTCTAATCAGTATATTTGAGATCTAAGATAGTTGTTCTTTACTTTACAGCTCAATTCTCACTTGCGAGGCTTCACTGACTTCTTATGGAAGTAGTGCATGCCAACACCTATTCAATGCATTCTTTTTGATCTTGTACCTTAGTACACGGAACTATTTGGAAGTCGGAGGCACTTTAGTACTATACTCTACCCCGATCCAGACTATTTGGCTCATTCAGTAGAGAGGGAGAGTGACCAGACTTACTAGGAGCAGTTCTAGAGAGTTTTTGTTAGTAGGTGATGATACATATGCAGAACGCAATATCTTAATTAACTTTATTCCTTCTAAGTTACGAATATTCATTTTAAATTCTAAAATCAATATTATTTTACCTAATAGCTTATTTTATTAAGCAATTTAAAATATATATTAGTATTTTATTCGTCCGAAAGTTAAGTTGACGTTGGACTTTTCTGATAGAATTCAGTTCTTAGGAATAAACATATATGTATATATTTATACTATATATATATACACACATATATGTATATGTATATATATATACACACATATATGTATATGTATATATATACACACACACACACACATATATATATATATATATATATATATATTTATATTTATATATATATATATATGTAGATTATCGATTTTAGTGACAATCTCAACAAAAATGGTAACTAGATTGAAAATGCTATCAAGTTAATAAAAGGAAAAATCAAATAAATAAAAATCAGCTAAAAACGAATTCAAATCAAAACTCGATGATTCTTTTTTCCCAAGTGTGTCCGATTGGTATCACTCGCATAAGACTTTTCTTTTATTTGTAGCGGCCATGTGGCATAATCCATCTTTTCCTTTATCTCGGGAATTCCTTCCCTCGCGTTTTCTTCTTTTCTATCTTGGAGACAGGTTCTAGTGTGGCTAGCAGTCATACGCTCAATAAGGTCTGATATTAATTACTTACTCAAATAGTAAGGTCAATTTGGGAGGATGGACTTGAAGAAAATGGAAAGCTTTGGAGGAAATTGCATACCTAAACCACACAGAAGAATCAAGACCTCTATCATCAGCAAAAATAGCAAAGAAAATATCAGCCAAAAAAGAATGAAGGAGATTCGTTAGAGGAAGGGGCCTATGTTTGTTCGCATTATAAAAAAATTATGCTTAGATCTGCCTATGGGGCTAAGAGTTTTAGCCTGTTACGCGACACAAATCATCAAATTCTACTTCATCTCCTCAATTTTAATATTCTACTCATTGTAACAATTAATCTTTTAGGGTAATTGAATGCCTACGAAAGGAATGGAATTTAAAACTTGTCATAAAAATTGGGTTGTCGACCACTATCAGTAAGAGCCTCTCCTAATCACCTGGAACATACTTGAAAGAGCCCGATAAAAAGCCTTTATGCTTATCAAGTAATTTATCGGGGCAGCTGCATGAAGCATTTGTAAAGATAATTGATGTTCCATCTTAAAATTAATTGACGTAGAACGAAAGCGAAATACTAGATTCGTTCTACCAATATTACAACACTAGAATGCTAAAGAGGAAGTATACAATGCTAGTTTTGTATTGATTGAAGTGTGCCTAATGGGCTTAGAGAGCTATCTATTTATAGGAGCTCTTAGGTCTTAAAATTTGCTAAACTTTCTATGTGGGATAAAACAAACTGAATAATACTATTTATAACAAAACAGTACTATTCACAATAAAAGAAATAAATGAAGGTTTATTTGTTCTTTTTCTTGGGTTTGATTTTGTCAATCTCTTTCATCAACTCATTTGGAGCTTGTCCCTCATCACTAATTAGTGCCAAGCATGGAAGATCGAACAAGCGTGAACCTAATTTTTAGATAGGTAACACTTGAAAGATTGAATAGATGGGTCGCACGCGGATGAATATGACTGGACCAAGGGCCCACCTCTAATATCATGTTAAGAAAACTGAGTTTCTATCTTAAAATCAATTGGTGTTAAGTAGAGTAGTACATGATCTTATAAGGTGATCTTAAAATTTTTAATTTTTTTTATATGAGATAAGTGTATATTCTAACAGTATTTAATATTTGTCTCTGGGGACTGACCAAAACTTAAAAGATTTGTCGTGGAACTTTGTCCAATGCAGTGAGGAAAAGTGTTAAAAACTTTTTCCTCGGGATTTTATAAAATAAGATTAGAGGAGATTCGTAAGTAGTGCAGAATACCTACTACAACAAAAAAACACAGAAAACTCTTATTGTTTGCCTGGAAATCTGTCATTGTTGGTCGGTTGTTTCACACGTCTCTACCATGTTGTCCTTCAAATTGACGACTCAATATATGCATCAGAAACTGCGTCAAGTTATTCAAAGCAAACGTCGCTCCATTACGTATTACGTACTTGTGTGTATATTCTTGCTCTTACGGTTCATCTTTTCGGGGTTAAAATATTCGCGGGGTCATCTTTTTGAGGTAATATTTGCGATTGTGCCTATTATATTTTGTCGTAAATGGATATAATGCACAAATCATTTTTCCCAGACGAACAAAATCAGCTTCGTTGTGCTTATTTTTCTTCCAAACCGCTGATCCTCTTAGTTCTTATAATGCTCAAAATTCAAATCTATGCACTGTCACAAAATCGAGCCTCAAAAGATCCTCCCTATTCGAGTTTCTATGTTACATATGTAACAAGATTGCTTTATTTCCAACAGCAGCTCTATTTTGACAGAGAATAGCTATTTCAAATGGAAGTTGATCTACCACAAATGGTTAAAATGGATGATGACCGATTGATAACAACTAGAGAAACGCGACATGGTAAGAATTCAATCACTATGTCCATTCATTTTCTTCTCTAATTAGCATCACGAGTGGAGAGGGAAACCTAGCAAATTTAGCAAAAACCATCGTAATCAATTATTTGTTTGTCAAAACATTAACAGCAACAGTTAATAACTAGAGAAATACATCTAAAAAATTCTCTAAAAAACCCTGCTTCGTTAACCTCGTCACTTTGCCCCTTAGATCAAATCCTCTCTCGATCTCTCCCTGAAGCCATCTCCTCTGCTTTCAGCCGCCCCTTAATGTAAAGTGTTATGATCGAGGTGATATTCTGTGTATGAAAACGTAATTTGAAACAAAGATGAAAACGAGAAATTGACACACAAAGGTTTTATGTAGTTCGGCCTAAAGCCTACGTCTACAGGCAGCAAAAAAATATTTCATTATATGACAAAAGTGTTACAAGCACTCTCTTACAAAATATTACACCTTTCTATTTTGCCACACTTACTACAATAGCCATAGGCTTATTTATAGGTAACTCCTAGGTTTTATGTATTGGGCTTACAAGACAATTGTGCACTATCTACAAATCGGGTCATAGCCCAATAAATCTTCACCTTAGACTGTATTTGTTCCATCATCAAATAAGAAAGTCATTCATTCTCCTTCTCTAGTCAAACAGCCCCCACCGGGACTCAGCCCTCTCACGAGGGCTCACTGCTCTTCACTGCACATACTACTTCAAGTCAAGTCATACCCACGTGAACTTGTTTATCGATATCACCTTGATAATCACGAAGTTCAAACCAACACCTACAATGACTTGCAGACATCTTAGGAACTCCTTCACAGCACGCTAATGCCCCCGCTACAAACATTGTCTGCCTTTTAATCATCATCCCAAGTGCAGCCCTAGCACCTTTAATGCTACCAACACTCGAACACAAAACATGTGACAAATGCTCCACCTCGTTTTCAGATAGACCTTTATGAAAAATATTCACTTCACCCATAGCACCAACATATTAAGATACACCTGAACAACCAACCTCACCTTGGGAGCCCGGCTCATACACACTCGTTTCTACAACAGACAAAGCATAAACCACTAGCTCTGCAGCCCTAACTCTGTGAGATTCTTTAATAGGGTATCAACAAAATTCTCATATAAGGGTGGTAAAGAACACAAAAATATGAGAACTTGATCTTCATTATCAACGATGACTCCATTATTCTTCAACTCCATAACAATGGAATTAAACACATCAAGGTGTTCCTTAATGGGCGTACCTTCTTTAATTCGGACATTATACAACATTTTCTTTAGGTAGAGGCGATTTGTCAGAGACTTGGATATATAAATATCCGTCAGAACCTTCTAAGCCTCAGATGTTATCGTCTTCTCAGCAATCTCCAACAATACATTATTTGTCACTATTATGTGTATTGCGCTTATGCCTCTCGCTTGTAATTTTTTCTTCTCCTCGGGTTTTGTCTCTTCAACAACATTTCATAAACCTTGTATTACTATGAATGTCTTCAACTTGATTTTTCAGAGAATGAAACTACTCATTCCATCAAATAATTCTCAATCTCGAACTTTTCAAAAGTCAGAACCATCTTTGTTCACCCAAAAAACACTCACATTGAGTTGGAATTTCACAAAACAAACTGCAAATTCAAACTCAACACGTCAAAAGACCTTGGGACATCAATCAACAGTCACCTAGTCAAAGTCAAAGTCAATGTCTCCAATCAACACAGCCCCAAAACATGTACTTCCAGATGGAATATGGCAAAAATGAGCGCAAATTCAAATTCAGTACATCGATAAGCATTGGGAAATGCATTGGTCAACTTTTAGTCAACCTAGTCAGAGTCAGTTGTCAAGTCAATGCAAGGTCAACTGCTCGATTAACCCCTAGTCAACAGTCAAACCTGGTCAAAGCTCCCTTTTTTTAAAATTTCCAGATCTAGTTTTGTGCGCAGAAGCAACACACACCACTCACTCACCTTACTCTTGATACTAGTTTGTTATGATTGGGGTGATATTATGTGTGTGAAAATGTAATTTAGAACAAAGATGAAAGCGCGAAATTGACACATAGGATTTCACATGGTTCAGCCTAAATCCTACGTCCACGAATAATATGAGAATATTTCACTATATGATGAAAATGTTACAAGCACTCACTTACAAAGTCTCATACCTTTCTATTTTAATTTGCCACACCTATTACAATAGCTATCAAGCTTATTTATAGGTAACTCTTAGGTTTTAGGTATTGGGCTTACAAGACAATTGTACACTAACTTCAAATATGAGTCATAGCCCAACATAAAGTGTAAAGAGGACTTCTAGTAGAGCCCATAACTAATATGCAAAAAGTTGTTGTACATGAAAAATTGAGATTTTACCAATTAGTGGTTGAGTTCGGCCGAATAATTCGATAGTTAAACTCCGTCAATTGAGTTTTCTTTGTCATCCAAAAAAAAAAAAAGTTGTTGTACATGAGAAACCGAGCAATATTAAGGTTTCACATACATCCTTAGAAAGACAAATTGGAAAAGAGCAATGCTACTCACGTAAAAGTTGACAATTCCGTCGTCCAACATTGAATTACTAGTCGTCCAATCCCTTCTATAAAAGAAGAGATTGACGAAAAACATTAGCATGTATTACAATTTAGAGAAAAAACAAAAACATAAGTTTCTCCTGAAGTATTCTTCTTCTATTTAACGTCTTCATTTTAGTTTCTTTATTATTAAAGGAGAGTGTGATTGATATCTCCTTGTACTTTAGAGAGAGTAATAAAATATTTTTGCACATAGTTAAATCCTCTTATCCGTAATTTTCACCTTAATTTCTTTTAATTTTCCATGCAAAATCTTGTTTTTCAATTATCCACCATTCTCAATCTTATTTTAGCTGGGTGAAACTGCTTCAACCCGATCATCTCATTGTGTAACACCTAACACTTTGCCACCTCCCTAAATGATGTGGAACGTCGAAAGAGTACTAGTGGTTATATTTTCTTCATGAGAGATATGCATTCACTTGGAGTTTTAAGAAACGGCCCATTGACAGACTTTCTACATGTGAAGTTGAATATTTAGCTAGTACTTTTGTGTCTGCCATGCTTTATGGTTAAGGAATTTGATGAAAGAACTTAATAGAGCCAAGAATCTAGTGTTTCGTGAAAGAAACAAGCACATTGACACACATTATGATTTTATTAGAGAATGCATCATAAGGAAGGAAGTAAAGATAGAGCATGTGAAGTTTCAAAATCAAGTTGCGGACATTCTCACAAAACCACTCAAGAGTTACGTGTTCATCAAAGTTAGAGCTTTGCTTGGAGTTATGAGAGTCAAATCAAATTTAAGTGGTTAGCAGTAAAACTTAATTAGGACTCAACTAGATTAATTCTAGTTAGCTTTAAATTAATTTTTTGTCTATGTAGTCTTTTCCTAGTGGGTAATGGTTTCCCATCCTAGTTGGTATTGGATTTTTGTAAATCCTATAAATAGGGGTCATTTATTCAAATATAGTTATCCCAAATAGAAGAGCAATAAAGATTTTGTCTAGAGTCTCTATATTGTTTCCTTATCTTCTCTCTACGTTAAAGTAACATCTTCCATATTGCAATAGAAATTTCATCTAATGTTGAGTTGGCTCATTTTTTAACTTGCCCTTCATTTTTAAAGATATACCTTATATTCATGTTACTACATTTTCTCTTGCATTGCTTTCTCTACATTGTTTCCATAGCAGAAGGTCCACTCTTCACTCGGTTACTTAAAGCTGCAGTAGCTGGTGATTGGGAAGTGGCCGAAGATAGCAACAGCTCGTCTTACACCAAGCGGAGAAACTGCTCTACACATAGCTGCTGCAGCTGCTGAAGCAAAGAATGAGTACTTTGTAAATAAGTTTCTGAAGAAACTACCTAACCATGATCTAACAATAACAAACCAAGCAGGCAGTACGGCGCTTCATTTAGCGGCTTTAGCAGGAAATATAAAAATTGCGGAACTTATGGTGAGCAAGCATACGACCCTACCAACTATATCAAGCAATCAACATGTGAGGCCTATCTTCTTAGCAGCAATGTCAGGGAATGGTGAAATGGTGGCGTATCTTCTTCAATATTCCAATTTTGGATCTTTGGATGACGTCGAGAGAAGCAAAATTCTTAACACTTGCATCGACGCAGGATTATACGGTATATCATTTTTTTTCTTTATCATGAACTATTTGGCTTGTCAATGGCTTATTTATCGTTATTCACTTACCTATGTTAGATGTGGGAAAACTTTTAAGGAAATGAGTAGACTCCTATTCCAAATTGAGTATTCTATTTTGATATAGCTTGATAATTAACTAAAAAATTAAAAACCAAAAAAGAAAAATTAAAAGTAAAATATGATATGAAGTGTACATGACTCTCTGTACTTTTGTAAAGTTGCACAATATCCCCTGTATTTTTAAAAGTGAACGGTTACCCCTCCGTGGTTTCTAAAACTAAGCACAATAACTCTTGTGATTTTAAAAGTGTATGGTACCTCCCTGTGGTTTCTGAAACTAAGCACAACAGCCCCTCCATAAAAAAATCCTTCTATTGTCATAGAAAATATGATACACGCGTGTCAAATGCACTTTTTTTGCTTAAATTATTAATTTTTTGGATAAAAATACTTATTTTTCCCGACCCTAAAGAAAAAAATATGTGATATAAGGGTATTTTTGTCTAAATAATTAATAATTTAAGCAAAAAAAACCTTGAATAATCGCATTTGACACGCGTGCATCACATTTTGCCTTAAAATAGACGGATTTTTTGACAAATGTGGACTATTGTGCTTAGTTTCAGAAATCACATGGGGTATCGTGCACTTTTAAAATCGCAGGGAACTATTGTGTTTAATTTCAGAAATCACAGGGGGTAATGTGTACTTTTAAAACCACAAGAGGTATTGTGTAACTTTATAAAAGCACTGGGAGTCCTGTGCAGTTTACCCAAAAATACCACCTAACAGTACTATTTATTTTTAATCACTAACATTTTACTATATAAGCGAAAGACAAAGATTAAAATATTATGTTTGAGATATATATATATATATTTGATCTAATGTTTGATATATTTCCTGTTAAAGTAATGTGTAAAAGTTTTCTATTCAGGAAAAGTAAACACTAATACATAATAATAAAAACAAATAAAGTAAGACATTAATTTTTTTTTTTTTTTTGGCTAAGCCAGTAAGGTATTTCATTCAACCTCAAACAAATTTACAATGAGTGCAATGAGCAATATCTTTACTTTTCTTTTTCCAACCTAGCTATATGCAAAAATAGAATGTATTCATTGATTTGCTTGAGAATTTCAAGAATGAGTGGAAAATTTACTTATGTATCATATATATGAAAGGTATTCGTTATATGTGAATGAAGATGTATTTGCGATCGTGCACAATATGTCGTTACAACTTCATACTTATATGGTGTTATTGTGACATTGCCGAAGGCAAATATCAATGCTAAAACAAATTCTTCTCTAGGTGTAGCACAAAATATTGTACAACAATATCCGGTATTAGCTCTCACTAAAGATCGAAATGGTGAGGCACCATTAGACGTGCTAGCTCGGATGCCCTCGGCATTTTCTTCTAAAAGTCAGTGTGGATGCTGGTGGAGAACAGTTTACGCATGTTAGTCTTTCTCTTTCTCTTCCTCTTCCTTTTTAAATGCTGCTCTTTCTATCATAATCTTCATAACTCAGTTACATCACGATGAAAGCACTACGTCCTTCATAATTTGATGTCAAGGATGCAAGAATAATTGCTTTGCTTGCGGTCATCTTATATTAATTTTTTTTTATTATTAATACTGCCGTGGATAGCATACTATTTAAACTTTCTATGAATTATTCTCTTGAAACTCCACAGCATTTTTCTAAACACATAATAAACAATTTCTTCCACAATACTAAGTCAAAGATTAAATTATTTAAAAGCATAGTGATGATTAACTATTGGATACAAATCTTATAATTACCTGCTTGCAGTTGTGTGTAATAGGAAAATAAACTCGAAAAGGGACTGCTAGGATCGGATCAAATTAAGGAAAAGGCACAAATTTATAGAAGTTGTGGTCTTTCTATTAGAATTATGTTGTAGTTTACTTAGCCATTAAAAATAAATCGTAGTTCACTAGTGAACTATCCTGAACATTAGTTCTTAATCGGCATAATTTTTCTAAATATTAATGTAAATCATATAATTAATTAGAAAATTACATATGGTGTTCCTAAATTTTTGAATTGGCTAGACTTGATTCTCAAGTTCAATTTGGGACGTAGGTTAGTAATTCAAAATATCCTCAATAAATTGGATTCTTGAAGCCAAAATTTAAAGAGAAAATTAGACAAAATCAAAGTATGCATGTCACGATCAACACAAAGAAGAGAAACATAAAATTGGGCAAAACTGTTATGGTAGGCCTATATTAATTTAGATAGGGCAAATGACATAATATTCCCTATGGTTTATCTGATATGCACGTTTACCCCCTATAATTACTAAAGTAGCTAAGACCCCTTTGTAGTTTAATAGAATGTGCACACGTCTCCCAAATACTAACAATTGTTAAATTTTTAACAGTTTTGTGTTAAATAACAAATATACCCTTCAAATATTTAAAAAAAACAAATGATAAGATGACGTCCTCTACCCCCATCACCCCTGCCCCAACCCCCATTCGCACCAGCACCACCGCTGGCTATCACCACCACCCCCACACCTGCAACCTGTCTCCCCACCCACACCATACACCACCTCTGTGACCACACCACTCGCATGCCACCACCAACCATAACAACATACCAACACACCACCACAGCACAAAACAATCTCACACGTAGCGAAATGGTCATTTAATTCATCAGTGCCGAACCATGTGCAATATACCTTACGATCTACTTCATTTGTCAACACTACATCCAAAATTTTATCAAGTTTATGCCATGTTTGCATATTAGGAGAGTTATTTGCAGTATGAATAAAAAGTAGAAGCAGGCTCCCAATATTCTCCAACACTTGAATCACAAATCGTTTAATCTTCAGGTGTTGAGACCAAGCGAGCTTGAATTGCGGGGGTGGGGCTATACACCTCTAGGTAGGTGTATAAGAGTAATTATTGTAGTAGTTCCTATTAATAGTAAAGAATAATGTTCTGTGAATGTAGGCTATACCGAAACACGGTAAAATAGTGTTGTGTTTCCAATGTATTTATGTGCACCATCCTTCTAACAGAATGTGCTAGTCTCTCGTTTGAACTGATTAAAACATTTCATGTTATATTTTGTTTGAAAACTAAAAACAACCAATTCATTAAGCTGACTCCTGTTTCTATTGAACAGACATGCTTGGATCTCAAATATTGTCTCATAAGAAAGTAGCAAGAGATCATGATGCGTTTGAGTTGCTTGAGCAGATCTGGCAGCATGTTCCACTGGTGGACGGAGAAAACCTAAATATTCCTGAAGATATTGCACGCCCTGCATTTGTTGCTGCAGAGTTAGGAAATTACGAGTTTTTGGTGAAGCTTCTTGGAGAACGTCCTGAGTTCCTATACATAGTAAATGGCTCTTATCAAAGTATATATCACATTGCAGTTATACGTCGCCATGAGCTCATCTTCAGTTTAATTTACGAAATTGGTAAACTCAAGGATTTAGTCGTAACATATAGAGACTATGAAGACAATAACATATTGCATTTAGCTGCAAAGTTAGCACCTCAATCTCAGCTCAATATTTTACCAGGTGCCGCTCTTCAGATGCATCGAGAATTGTTATGGTATAAGGTAAGTTCATGTTGGCTTTACTTTTTTCATATGCAATTTAAGTACTGAGCCATTTGATGAAGCTGTGTTCATTTTTGTTTCAAGCAGAAGATATTTTACCCACTTTTTTATATGCAACTAGCTAGCTTCAATCTATTTCTCAAAATCCTGCAAAGGATTAGCAAATGCTTTTGCTTTTGCTTTTATGATTTGTCTCGTAAAAAGTGGTTGTCATTTTTAACGTGATGATGTTTTCGTTTAATGCTCTTTCCTTCATGACAGGAAGTCGAAAAGATAGTTCCACCAACATACCGAGGAATGAGAAATAAAAGTGATCAAACACCACATGAATTATTCATCAATGAGCACAGTAATTTGATGAAGGAAGGAGAAAAGTGGTTGAAGGAAACATCTCATTCTTGCATGATTGTTGCAACACTTATTGCTACCATGGTATTCACCACTGCCTTTACCGTGCCCGGTGGTAACAATGATGATGGAGGGCCTATTTTACTACACGAGAGGTTGTTCACGGTTTTCACAATAGCAGAGACAATAGCTATGCTCTCTTCTACTACTTCAATTATAATGTTCTTGTGCATCCGCACCTCTCGCTATACAGGGAAAGCGTTTCTCGAGCCGTTACCCTTTTGTTTAATGACAGGAATCATGACACTTTTTGTGTCTCTTGCTGGAATGATGGTTGCATTTTGTGCATGTCTTCTTTCGTATCATCGACAGGCTGCAGCAGGTTCAGCAAGAGTTCCTACCCTATTGGGTGTATTTGCTTGTGTGCCCACGATGTTTGTTTTCTTCAAGTGTCACCTTTTGACTGATATCACTACTTCATTGTATGGTCCCAGGCGTTTGTTCAGGTCCCGAAAGCGGTTGATCACCAAATGAATCTATGTAACTTATTTGCTTGGGGAATGCCCCTTGAAGGTTGTATCATCTTTAGTTTCCACAAGGAAAAAAGAACAAAAAAGGGGGAAAAAAAAAAGCTTTAGGTACATTTGGATATTAAGGATGTAAAATGTACTCTCTTTTTTCTTTTTGTGAAAGTAGTATAATCGGTGGTGTTAAAGAACGTAATTATCTCATATTGATAAATCATGAGTTTCATTTATGAGATTTGAGACTCATATATAAAAAGTGGAATGGATGTAAGGCCAAAATACTCTATTAAAATTGTCCCACATCTTTTTCCAAAAAATAAAATTCACATAGAAAAAATTCACAATAGAAACTAAATTAATTTTTGGGTAAATGACCTATTAGGTCCCTTATCTTTTTCGTTATTGTCTAGTTAGTCATTCATCTTTCAAACGACCATATGTCAGTCCTTCATCTTTCTAATTTGTGCCACCGTCAGTCCTTCCGTCAAAAAATTAACGGTTTAGTCACATGCACGACACATGACCCATTTTTTGCAAGGGCATTATCGTCTTTTGGGGGTAGTCAGCATATTTCCCTTTTATATTAGCATGAATCCAATTTGAAACCCAAATCCCTAAAACCAAATTTATGGCGACATGATTCTTACAGTGTCCTCAATTGGTACAGAAGGATCCACGCAGTGCTGATAGTACAGATCAATATAATTGACATCAAGCCTCTTACCTCTTAAGGCTAGCCTCACAGCACGCTCTCACGTATTAAGGTTTACCATTAACACCAAATCTACCTTCTCCTAACACGATAACACCAAACTCTGTTGCTAACTGAACTTTTTCTCTTGGAAGCTTCTTCAAAGCCTGTGAAGAAAACGAAATTAGTAGAACATATTAATTTAAGAACATCACATTTCCTGGTGCATACTGCCTGGCAAATATGTGTTTCTTTTATGGTCATCTTCGTATTGAGTTTGATTTATGGTTTCTTCATTCGAATGTATACTATAATTTTGTCATACTGATATATGCAATCAAAAGTTCAACCAGAAGTTCAGAGTTGAAACTATATTCTTGCCTTTCCAACCATGATCTCATTGTCATATCCTCCATATAGATATGATGTGTCGAAGAAAGTAATACCCCTGTCAAAAGCTGCCTTAATCATAAAACATCCTTCTTCATGTGAAAGGGTAGCGTTATATACCCCAGAAAGTCCGCAACATCCAAATCCCAGTCTCGATACCTGCAGATCAAGAAGGAAAATAAACTAAGAATATTCACATATGACAACAGTTGTACAATACCTCGGTGACGACGGGAATGGCGATTCATCCACGATAGGAATGGCGAGTCGTCGACGACGGGAATGGAGAATCAACGGGAATGCAACAGCAACAAACGACCAAATGTGGAGAAGAAGGATTTGGGGATTTAGGGATTTCGGGGATTTGAGGGATTTGGGTTTTAGGGATTTAGGAATTTGGGTTTAGGGATTTGGGTTTCAAATCGGGTTCATGTTAATATAAAAGGGAAATATGCTTACTACCCCCAAAAGACACTAATGCCCTTGCAAAAATTGGTCATGTGCCGTACATGTGACTAAACCGTTAGTTTTTTTACGGAAGGACTGACGGTGACACAAGTTGAAAAGATGAAGGACTGACATATGATCGTTTGAAAGATGAAGGACTAACTAGACAATAGCGAAAAAGATAAGGGACCTAATAGGTCATTTACCCTAATTTTTTTTGTAAACTTTAGAAATGAAGTACGATATTTTTGAAACAATGGGGATGAAATTAAAAATGTGTAAACATTGAGTACTAAATTAAACTTTTTGCAATTTGTGAAAATTAAGCACCTTGATTTTGAAACAAAGAGGATGAAATTAAAAATAGTGTTAGTATTTTACCCTTAATTATAGGTCATTGAAATATAGAAACCCTTTAAAGATTGTCCTTATGTTAAATGAGTTGTTGAAAACCATCTTACACCATGTCCTATTAGAATGGCTCTTCTTCACTCATGACATATGTAAAACATGAGAGATGAAGAAAGAAAGTAGAGACAAGTTTTCTAAAGAATCGAATTGTAGAGCTCTACCACTAACCTGATGTAAGAATCTAGAAAAAAATATAAGCTTAGATTGTGAATTGTTATTAGGCCTTGAAAGAAACCTTGACATAGAGGGATGAACAGATTTATGTATAAACATGCTAAATCTAGATAAATTAATGCGGTGCGCTACGGTTCAAGAGGTAGCAAATCACCCAACACCACTACCCCACCCGTCTCTCTCCTTGTGTCTCCTACCCTTCTCTATCTACGAGCACATCATACACGGACACATGACTCAACTCACAATGACTCATAACAGACACACACACAAGCCACCAAGCAACCCAAATACCACCCCTTTTTTTTTTTGCTCGGCAAAAGTAATCATTTCATTTCCACATCAAAACACTCTACATCGAGGCTCCAAAATAGATATCCTCAAGAAATACAAATATTCCAATCTCTACAAAAAAGGTGAGTTTTCTAAGATGTTAGGATATTTACGAAATAGGCTCACCTTGTCTCTCATATCTAAGTTAGTTTTTTCAATAATCTGTTCTTCAGTTTGTAGATTAGTGCCAAAAACTCTAGCGTTGCGCTCCATCCAAATGTTGTAAATACAAGAGTTGAAAGCATTTCTCACAATAGTTGCCTTTAAGCTACGTCCTTTGCTAATTTTACGAAGTTTCTCAACAATGGTGTCCCAGTCGGCATTAAGGAAACCACACCTCATACGCTTTGCACACCATTTCTAAATATGGCGAGTGAACGGACAATTGAAGAAAAGATGATTTCTACATTCCACACCCAGTCCGCAGAAGCAACAATTCACATCAGTTGAGATTCCCCAACTTGAGATTCTCGCCTTAGTAGCAAGCCTATCAAGCATTGTGAGCCAGGTACAGAAGCTGTGCTTAGGTATAATAGATTTGTTCCACACCAGCTCATCCCAGACAACTTCAGGACTCCTGGCTTGAATGCAATCCCAAGTCGAATAGAAGTTGAAATCCGTACGAGTCCCCACAACCCAAAGAAGTCGGTCTTGGTTCGAAGTCAACTAAAGTTCCAATCCAACTGAGATTGCTAGGCCAACTCCAGCAGAAGCCATTAATATAATCAGCCACTTTCAAGTTTCCACAATCAGCCGGGATATCAATATTGATAGAATGTGCAAAATCCCAAAGATTTCTACAAGGCAGCCAAGTATCCCACAGAAGATTGGTATTACACCCATTTGCAACTTGGTGGCGAATGAAACTTTTAGCGACCTGTCTAATTTGGAGCAGATTTCGCCAAGTCCACAATGAGTTATTTGGTATATCAACACTCCAAATATTGCAGCTATCAAGTAAAACTCGATTAGCCTAATAGCCCCAAAGCGAGTCACTATCACAATATGTATACCAAAACTGCTTGAGTATAGCAACAATGTTGATATCTTACAAACTTCAAACACCTAGGCCTCCTTCTTTCTTTGGCTTGTAGACTTTTGACCAAGCCACTTTGGACCCTCTCGCATTTTCCCCTCCATTCTTCCAAAGAAATGCATCGAACTTTCTTTTGATCTCCTCAATAACACCTTTCGATAGCATGAACACATTACACCAATAATTCGAAATACTTTGTAGCACCGAGTTGATAAGTTGAAGTATGCCAGCATAGGATAACCAATTAGTTGTCCAATGATTAATTCTAGTAGTGATCTTGTTCACCAAAGCACTACAAACATATTTGTTGAGCCTACCAGTAATCAAGGGAATACCCAAATATCGCACCGGCAAGTTCCCCTCTTTGGTACCCAGTGATTCACAAATAAAGAATTTACAACTATCCGGGCAGCCACCAAAGTAAATTTCACTTTTAGCTTTGCTAAAGTAGAGGCCCGACATTTTAGAGAAGACAACGATGGCTTTTTTTATAATAGCAATGGAGCTGGGGTTGGCCTTAGAGAAAATAAGGATGTCATCTGCAAATGCAAGGTGATTGAGCTTAATCTTCTTGCATTTGGGGTAAAAATCAAAGCCTCACAAGTTACCACAATGGTTCAGCAAACTAGATAAAACTTCCATGATAATCACAAAGATATAAGGCGAAATCGGGTTACCTTGTCTAAGTCATTTTCTCCCCTGAAAGAAGCCCTCCATTTGACTATTTATCATCACAGAATAAGATGGCGTGGAGGTACACATATCAATCTATTTAATAAAGTTTCCAGGAAACTCAAAGGAAGCAAGACATGACTGAATGAAGTTCCAGTCGACAGAATCGTAGGCTTTTATAATGTCAAACTTGATGATACATCTGGACGTTGTGTGCTTCCTTCCATAATTCCTGACCAACTCCTGAGTAATAAGCACATTATCGAGAAGTTTATGTCCCAGAATAAAGGCTGATTGATTAATAAAGATGATCAAATCAAGCACCTTGCATAACCTATTAGCAATCACCTTAGAAACACATTTGTATATCACATTGCAACAAGAAATGGGCCTATAATCTTTAGGCCCCGAAGGATTACTAACCTTCAGAATGAGAGTGATGGTCATAGTATTAATTTCTTTGAGCAGAATCCCAGAATGCAAAGTATCCCTCACAACACAACAAACATCGGCACCAACAATATCCCAAGCATTCTTGAAGAAGAAAGCATGATACCCATCTGGACCCGGACTTTTGGAGCTGTTGATAGAGAACATGGCTTCTTTGATTTCAGAGTTAGACATAGGTTCCGAGAGTAACCTCTTGTTATCCTCAAAGATCGACTTTCCCAACAAATTCTTGAGGTCACCAACTGTATAATCCACTCTCTCCATTCTGTTCGTTCCCAACAAGTTTTTAAAGTAACCAACGAAATTGTCAACAATGTCTGCATTGGAAGTTAGAATGTTACCATTGTTATCAACCACGCTAGAGATAGTATTACGAGTTTGTCACCCCTTGATAACCCTGTGGAAGTACGTCGTATTAAGGTCACCTTCCTTCAGCCAATTAACACGAGCCTTTTGTTGTAAGATGGACTCTTCATAAAGTAAGGCCTTTGCAATTTTCAACATGAGTTGTGTCTATAGAAATCTGAGAAAGTATTAAGTTTGTAACATCTAGTTAGCTCTACCTACTTCATTAATGCATCTTGTAAACATACCATTGCAGATTATTCTAGTGCATGAAATACATCTATAAAATAAGCTGATGTTGTAATGTTCTGTGAGTAAAAGAATTTACTGCAATCCAATATTAACTTCTTTATTCTTAATGCAATATTATCAAGTTTGTGCTACTGTAATAAACAGCCTCAAAACAACAATATAAATCTTCATATCAGTACAAATCTATCATCAAATTACTGCACTAGTTATCTCATATTTCAGTAATTTTCATATGTTCTTGCTCTGCATCTTATCCTTTTTCTAACTTCTCTTCTATTGGGCCAACAAATCTAGCATCAGAGCTTCAATCTTCGTAGCTCTTTGCTGCATAATGGCTGGAAACTCAGTCCCAATAATGTTCAAATACTCTCCCTGTGAAGTGCCAATTTTTTAAGGAGAACACTATGGCTGTTGGAGTAGCGAAATGTGGGATTTCTTTATTTCTCACGATCTTTGGGACGTGGTCGAATATGGAGTTCCAGAATTATCTCAAGCCGAAAGTTCTACAACGAATGAGGAGCAAAACAAAGATATGCGAATGAAAGACGCTAATTCATTTCGATATCTAAGGCAAGGCCTGTAACGCCCCAATCCCTCACGAGACCGGAGGCTCTAATAACCATGCTATTCTCAACCCAATACCAAACCCGGTCACAAAATTTAAAAAAAACGGACAGAGTCTCCCCTGTACTGTGGACATTCTGAAAACATGTAAACACTCAATAAAGCCACAACATAACAAGACATTCATTTATAACTAAAGATCTTAGCTTTAAGGTCATCCGAGCCTTAAGACATACAAACAGTTTAGATACACACAAGTATGCATTCATAACTTAACTTCTTTACAAAACCGCTTATCATGCCACTCCATGATAGCATTGAACATTCTTAGAAATTAAAGCCAACCATACACCCGTTCATTCACACCCAAGCATGCAACGTAGCTAGAAGCAGAATCAAAAGTTATTACATGCCATAATTCCATAACACTTACTACATCCACTTAGCTTTCAAACTTGCAACTACTCAAATATATATACATAAGCCCTTAGGCTCCAAAATAGAATAGAAAGTAAAACAATTAAGGTCTTCCACAGTTTAGCAGGTAATCACTCAAATCTCAAGTAATAGCACACAGCAATCAGGTCAACTCTTCCAACTGCACCACCTGAAACATGTTTAGCGAGGTATGAGCAATCACAATTACCCAGTGAGGGATAAGGTCTACCAGGGACGTGCAATGCAGCAGTTAGTACAAATAAAGCATTTTACAAACAAAGAACAATTGAAACAATAAGTTACCACACATTAAAAATGATACAATTCACTTGTTCTTCAATCACGAACCACGAGCCACGAATTGAAATCCCGATGTAATAATGACACTGTTATAGATAAGCCAGCATCCCCTTATAACTCCAAAATGGGTGTACTCTGAATGTACTCCGAAATCCTACGACTCAACTCTCCCTGGACGGCATCCCAAGTGAGAGAGGGACTGGGTAACCATGGTAGTCGAGGTATACCGGCAAGCCCGATGCCGCCCGGTTTCCACGACACTACCATACCCAAATGGTTGCGCAACCACGACGCAATGCACTCAAAATGATAACATTAGAATACATCAATAAACACATGATTGAGGGACAACAAAGTAGGTTGCCCTAACACACAATATATAGACAATAAGTGCACATAATCTAAGTACAAGTAAATAAACTATTATGCACATAAGGATGAAGTCTCCCTCACCTCTATCAAGCTCCACAATGCAAGATTGACTTCAAATCACTCTCAATCACCTTGAACATAAAGTTATACATTGTTTCAATTACTCTTTAACTACAACATTCATTAATTATCAAACTAGGTTAGCTAACTCATAGTTTACTTAATTAATATACAACCAAGTAATCATTCAAGTAATCTAATATACCAACAATATAACTAACAACAATAAAATCGTGATATAAGCATGTTCTACAATCATTTTAAAGTGCATTTTAAGTAAAGATAACCATATTTTATTTCAAAATAGTACTATCAATTTATAAAGCCATTAATCCATACTTATTATCTTTACAATTAACTCAATATAAAACTCAAGGAAAACGATTAGAACTATGGCAATACAATTATTATAAACAAGAATTCACTTAGAATCTTCAATTCAAGAAAAACAATTATGCAATTTAGTTCATGAAACATTCTCTGGATAACGCCATATCTTAGATAATTACCCATAACCACCTAACCCATCAAGTCCAATCAAAACTTAGCAAATAACCCAACTTTATTCCGTAAACCCCTTTCATAAACCTAACTAAAAACCTATCTTCTAAGCAACAGGAGGACACTACGAGCATTCCAAGCATTCAACGGTCATTAACCAACCACAAGGAAGTTCTACAAACATCTAAAATACTAGAACAAACCAATTGCCCTAAATGTCCCTCTTTATGTTCTAGTCATCCTAACCAACTTCTAGCCATCTTTTAATGGGTTTAAGCAAACATTTAAGCTATCTAGCATTAATGGCACCTAATAGAGACACTAAAACCATCAATTGAGCAAAAGTCACAAAAACTCAATAGAATACTATTATTTTCTCTAACTTTCTCAAGCTATCACATCCCAACGAGCTATGATAATAGAAATCTATTTTCACCACGCAAACCTATCCATATTATGATCCATTTAAATGTAAAGAAAACCCGTTTAAACTATAACAATCATAAAACTCCATTTGTCCCCTTAGTTGATTTATACTACAACTAAGTTAACCAACCACCCAACTAATGCCATAACCATACCAAAAGTGCTTCCATGACCTCCCAAGACAATGCCAACACTCAAATCAAGCAAATTCCACACTTGGTCAAAACATCCCCTTTGCAATTCAAGGCTAATTAGCTTCCAAATGTAATACGAAGTTCAAGGTACGCAACCAAGCTATACTACCTTCCTAATGACACTTAATGACACCACTTAGGACCTCAAAGTCACGCAATTACCCGCATCTAGCCCGAAAGCCCCAAATTCCCTCTTTTGACTTTGTACTACACGTACCTCAATCGGGACTCAAATGGGAGCTAACAAAGCTTAGTTAGGGTCTACTTAGCCTAGGAATACCAAAAATGAAGGCCAATTTTACCCGGATTTGCGATAACCCCAAAACCCCTTTCTAAAAGTCGACTATTTCATTCTTTTGCTAGGTTATGAGCAATTAAATGTTATGGGGCCTTTACACTACTTTCATTAACATCTAAAGCACCTATTAGGATCATTGATTCAAGCTATAAAGTCCAATTTCACAAAACCCTAACATTCCCGTCACTATTCATGCCAAATATTCAACGAGCAATTTCAACCAATTAAACTACGAAACAATAGCATAAGTTAGGTCTCTACTACTTATATATAACATACATAAGCATATTTGAGCATTGAATTAGCATTTAAGAGCAAAACAAGAAATTCAAGAAAGTTGTCACATTTTTGAAATGCAAAAATAGGTATGAAATCCCTCACCTATTGCGCGTAGGAGCTCCTAGGAGGCTAGTAAACACCCTAAACCACTTGCACCTAGCTTGGCTTGGCTTGGAATGAGGATTTGTTGAGCAAAAATCTTTATTTCTCCTCCTATGCTATTTTCGGATTTGCTACAGTGTTTTCAGCTTTTCTTTTCTATTTTTTTGTTTTTTTTGTTTTATGAGCTTAATATGTGTGTGTGAGTATATATGCTAAGTGGTGTTGAGTTGGGTGAGTGTTAAGTCTATAAAAATGAGTCTAATTAGCTTAAAAACGAGTCTCAATGCGCGTTAATATGTTAGCTAACTAAAACATAAAGTTTAACTACGTAACACTATTCAGTAGTTCAATAAAACATTTCCTAAATGAATGCTCTCAACACTAAATGCTCAAATACACATTTTTCTCATTCCTAACATAATTAATGTGATTTAAGAAAAATGCTAATTCGAAGAAAATAGATAGTTGGAAAACGTAATAAATAGTAACCAAGAAAAGCAACAAGTAAATGGATAGTGAAAATGCACAAACAGTAGATGAAACAGTTAATGAATCATGACAATGTTCTTGGGCGTCACAAGGCCTAGGTAAGTCCATCTATCCTAGGATTTTCAATAAGAAATCTGCAAAAGAAGCTTGGGATGTTCTTAAAAAAGAATTCCAAGGCAATGAAAATGTTGTCTCAATAAAGCTACAATCTTTGTGGAGAGATTTTGACAACTTGCAAATGAAAGAAAATGAATATATTAGAGAATTCTTTTCTCGAGTTGCTGAAATTGTTAATCAAATCCAAAGCCTTGGAGATTCCATTCAAGAAAAGAAGGTGAATGAAAAAATTCTTAAGAGCTTACTAGTGAAATTTGATCATTGTGTTGTTGCAAAAGAATATAAGACTGATAAAATATAATACAAGAATCTCATCTTCATGAATTGTGTTTTGCAATTTTATAGAATATAATACAATAGAGTTTAAATAGACAAACTAAACTACAATTGTCAAACATAATAAATGCATCACACTGCTCTAGAAACACATTGCTCAAGATCTGGTGAAGTACACTGCTCAAGAAATCTTCTTCTTTACAGATATTTCAACACTCCGCCTCAAATTGGGGTGAAGATATCAATGAACCTAAGCTTGACAAGAGCTAATTGGAGAAGTGACGGTCCAATTGACTTAGTAAACATGTCAGCAACCTACTCAAATGATGTTACAAAGCAAGGTGTGATAACCCCTGAGCGAACTTTCTCTCGAATAAAATGAATATCAACCTCAATGTATTTTATCCTCTCATGAAGAACTGAGTCAGAGGACAACATAATAGCAGATTTATTATCACAGAACAAGGTAGACGAGTCAATCACCGAAAAACCCAACTCAGTTAGAAGATAGTGTAACCAAAGAACTTCACATGTTCCTTGGGCCATAGCACGGTACTCAGCTTCAACTGAAGATCGAGAGACAACTGCTTGTCTTTTACTTTTCCATGAGATAAGGTGATTGCCACGGAAAGTACATATTCCCGAGGTAGAACGCCTATCACTCTTTGACCCTGCATAGTCAGCATCAGTGTAACAAGACAAACCCTCTCGTACACCCGTTGTATAGAAAATACCAAGACTAGGAGAAGATTTAAGATACCGGAGGATATGATAGATAGGATCCAGATGAAAAGTACAAGGTGTGTGCATGAATTGACTAACAATACTCACGACATACGTAAGGTCCGGCCTCGTATTAGTCAAGTAGATAAGCTGACCTACAAGTCTTTCATATACTGATGGCTCGGCTAATAGTTCCCCTAATTCTGCTGTCAATTTAAGATTTGGGTCAATAGGTCAACAACCTAGTATACCCGTATCTTGAAGAAGATCCAATGCATAATTTCTTTGCGATAAAGATATACCCTGGAAATTGCGAGCCACTTCAATACCAAGAAAGTATCTAAGCATTCCTATATCCTTAATGTGAAGCCCCGTACCAAACAACATATGCATATCATATCATTTAATATGTGTTTATATTGATTTATGTGCATTTGTATGGTTTTAAGTACATTTATATTAGTTTTATGTGCACTTGCATCATTCAACGTGTATTTAGATCCAATTACGTGCATTTGAGTATTTTAGATAACGTAGATAATAATTTAATCATATCACATTATACTAGCAACTAAATAATTAGAAACTAGCTAGGAGGGCAAACTAGAAGATAGGTTTTTAGTTGAGGGGCAATTTGGACTTTAGGACCTCTAGATATTTCTTACCTAACATTATATACATACATATATTATACTACACACTCACACATTACACTATACACCACACACACACATACATGACATAAACACACACACACATATCAGATCACACACATAACACACACACTAAACCAAATGATCAAGAGAAAAAAGAAGAAGAAAGGAAGAAGAAAAAGGAAGAGAAAAAACATTTTCAGGCCATTCTTGCATTTTTTACCTTTCCTCAAGTGTTTTCTTGCTTTGTTTTCTTCTCAACTTCAAGAACAAGGTGAGGGTTGTTTTCCAAAAACCTTTTCAAAGTCATATAGAGTAAGATTGATAGGTATACATGTTTATTATACTTGATCTTGTGAGTATACAAGTTTATGTCTTACATTTGAGCCTAGTTTAGCTATCTTGAGCTTGTAATGGTGGTGTATTGCCTTATAGCCCTTGATCTTACTAATTCTTGCTTGGTTATGCTTAAATAGACTCTTATGAAGTTTAAGCATGTATAATATACTTGGTTTGAAGAGTGGAATAGGCTAAATTGCAACATTATGCTAAAGTAGTTATCTTGAACCCTAGTTGTTGAAAATGAGCATTGTTGCTAGCCTTGTTGGTTTGGTCTTCTTGTTGAGCCTAGATGTGATGGGAAAATACTTGAATGTAATAGTTGAAGGTGTATTTGATGAGGATTGAAGCATGTAAGGGTTGAACTTGAAGCTAGGTTGAAGAAGCCTTGAAATCGTGTGTAAAATGCTTCATCCGGTCGAGTAGATCCAGTCGAGTAACTCGACCGAATAACTCATCCGGATGCTCACTGACCTTCTTCCGGTCGAGTTACTCGACCAGATGACTCGTCCGGATTTTTGACAAATTTGCGCAGTGATTTTCCGGAGGCCATATCTCACTCAATTCAACTTCGAATTGAATTCTGTTTGATTCTAGAGTTATTTACATTCGATAAACATCGATTCTATACCAAACACAGGTTATTTGAAGTTCGGGAGAATAGGGAAATTAACTATTTAAGTTAGACTAATACGAGAGCATTAAAGTTGTTTGGTCGTATCCAATGGTTGTTAGTGGTAAAAGTTATTGTTTAAGTGGCCAACTTGTCAGTTCTTGTTATTATGTGCTAGTACTAAAGGAGCTTACATGAAAGATATTATGTGGGTTATATACCCATAGGAGTACATGATAAATGCTTGACACGTTTACATGATGCGAAATATGAAAGCTACTTGAATATGCTACATGATTGATTGGACTTACATGCTTATATAAATGCAAATGTATATGAATTGTATATGCACGGCGGTTGCAACCTCTTACTTGTTAAGGGATGGGATCAAAGGTGCACACGATAGTGATAGTGGGAGACACCTTTCGGTGCACACGGCTGTGATAGTGGCAGACACATCCCTACCTTATTAAATTCTATATGGTTATGGTAAAGGAATAAGGGGCTATACGGAGCAAAGTGCACACGACAGTGATAATGGGAGACAACTTTCGGTGCACACGATTGTGATAGTGGGAAACACGTCTTCAGTTCGTATATGCCACCTTCCTTATCTTGTATCTATCTCTTGATCATGTTCGAGATATATATATGCTACGATATATGTTTCCTACTCTCGCTTTGTCCCTAGAGGTCCTCGGAGAGTAGATATGGTCTTTATTATAATGTTATAACTGTTGTCTTAATTCATGTTTTACTAAATGTTCTTATTGAATATATTCCAGATCAGGTAATGTTTACTTCTAAGTTGTACTTATATGTACATGGTATCATTTTCAAAAATGAATTTCAAACTGATAAAAATAATTTTTAAAATCCCCTTCCCTTTATCCCTCGTTGAGCTAGTTGTGGCTCATCCCTCTTTCTTTACTATTTCAGGTATAGTTAAGCCTGCCATGGGATGGAAAGCTCCAGTTCTTTGTTGAGTTGGATCTTCTGCCTCTTGTGATCCTACTTGATATCATGTTGTGCTCTCTTATGTTATATTATTGTGTTTTGTAAATTGGAATACTTGAAGGATTGTAATTATTCTTTTGGATATACGGGTTGTAGATAATTAGTTTATTGTCCTTGTGAGGACTAGATGTAGTAGTTGAACCTATATGATGTAATTTGAAGGATCTAGGTCTTGCAAATATGTATTCGATGGTTGTAATTTTAATTACTAGTGATGAAGATTGTATAATGCATTTTATTGAATTAGGTCATCAACGGGTGAAGTAACTGTGATAATTAACAACTTGGATGTTGGTTTTATGGAGATTAGAGCTCGAGCTAGTATATTGTGTCTTAGCAGACCTAAGGGGAGTGATTTTCTTAAGCCATGGCATCACGATCATGGATTTTGAATTCTACGTAAGTTGAATGTAATCCTTCTTGTTTCATTAATGCGTTATCAGAGACTATCACATTAATTAAGAAAATAGGGTCGTGACACTTAATGTCAAAGATCGTCCCAAGGTCTCGCTTCACTTGAACAATTCCATGAGTGTCATCTCCAGTAATGATGATATCGTCCACATAAACTTAGCTATTAATATATCTACCCTGAGAATGGCGTCGAACAAAGCATGTATAATCTGAATGGCACCTAATAAACCCCATAGTAAGGACAACCTCAATAAAACGACTGAACCAAGCTTGAGGTGATTGTTTAAGCCCATAAAGAGATTTACGAAGGCGACATACTTTCCCAGAATACTTCCTTTGAGGCCGAAAACCGGGTGGAAGATCCATGTAGAGAATCTCAGAAAGATCGCCATTAAGAAAGGCATTCTTGACATCCAATTGATGAAGAGGCCAAGAATAAGAAGCGGCCAAAGAGACTAACAGCTGGACAGTAGTTAATTTGGAAACATGAGCAAATGTGGTACCAAAGTCTTTGCTTGGTACCTGAGTAAACCTTTTAGCAACAAGGCGTACCTTATATCGATCGATAGTGCCGTCAGCAAGGTACTTCACACTAAACACCCACTTGCACCCAACTATCCGTTCACTAACTGGAAGATCAATCAGCCCCCATGTCTAGTTTTGATGTAAGGCATCCATCTCTGTTTTCATAGCGGCCACCCATAAAGGGTCTTGGAGAGCCTTATGGATGGAGCGAGGGATAGAGACTGAATCAACCTGACCAATGAAAGATTTATACTGGTCGGAGAGACCTTGAAATGACACAAACTTGGTAATAGGATGATTATTACTACATGAAAGTAAGTAATGAGAAGGGGGACGCCGTTCACGAGTGGCGTAACGAGGAGGTGCAGGTTTAGGGACCAAAGAAGAAGAAGGGTTACCTAAATTTGGAGAAGAATCTGGCAGGGAGTAGGAGCATGAGGGCGCCGATAGTAGACTTGTAATGGAGCTGGAGAGGAACCAGGTGATAGAGTATTACTGGAGCTAGGTGGTGGTTCAGTAGTAGGCTGAGATGTATCAAGAATAGGAGTAGGATGAGGAAAATGAGGGTCCTCTGTAGATAGCACCTCAGGAATTTGCTCTAAGGAAGGAGAAACAGAGAAGAAAGGGATAGTCTCAAGAAAGGTGACATCTACCGAGCGGTGAAAGTAGTGAGCCACAGGATCATAACACCTATATCCTTTAGACATAGAAGAACACCCAAGAAAGACACATCGTATAGCTTTATCATCCAGCTTAGTATGAGTCAGGCTACGATTTTGAACAAAGCATGTACAACAAAAGACTCGTGGGAGAAGAGAAAAAAGAATAGTATTTGGTCGGAGAATGTGCAAGGGTGTTTGACTTTGGAGGATACGACTAGGTGTACGATTGATGATGTATGTAGATGTGAGTACAGCTAAGTGCCAGAAATATTTTGGCATATTCTTTCCAGATAGAAGACATTAGACCATAGACATAATGTGACGATTCTTTCGTTCTGCCACACCATTCTGTTCTGATGTGTAAGGGCAGGTAAGTTGCTGAAGAATGCCCTTTTTATTGAGTTCAGCCCAAAAATCATTGGTTAGGTATTCTCTACCATTATCATACCTAATATTGCGGACAACAGTATGGAATTGGGTTTTCACCATTTGAAGGACGTGAGTGAAATGGGTGAAGACATCAAATTTTTTCTTCATTAGGTAGACCCAAGTACACTGACTATAATCATCTATAAATGTCACATAGTAACGATGTTAAGAGAGGGCCGTGACAGGAGAGGGAACCCAAATATCAGAGTGAACAATATCAAATGGACATGGAGCCCGATGCATGCGAGAAATATATGTAGTGCGAGTATGTTTTGACAATTCACAAGTCACACAATTAAATTTAAAATCCTTGCATGCTTTTTTAAAAGAAGGAAATAACCAACATAAATATTGAAAGTTTGCATGTCCTAAATAAGCATGCCACAAATCTAAATTTTGAAAAGAACCAATAGGAGTATAAAAAATTGGAGACATAGAAGCATGCAGACTTGACGAGGATATTATAGAGGTTGGAAGTTTGCCAAAGTAGTAAAGTCCATCGTGCTCATATCCCCTGCCAAAAATCTTCTTCGAAGTCAGGTCCTGTAAGAAACAATGGTCGGGTAAGAAAATAGCTGCACAGTGAAGACTCTTGACAAGACGACTAACAAACAAAAGGTTATAAGCAAAGTTGGGGACATAGTAAACATAGCGAAGAGTTATATCGGAGGATAAACAAGCATATCCCTGACAACGAATAGGAATAGACATTTCATTGACAATTTGAATGGATTGATTTATGGAAGTGACATGAGAAGAAAAAATGGAAAGTTCACCAGTCATATGATTATTGGCCCCAGAATCAGGAATCCAAGATGATTGGCCTATCTTACCATGAAGTACGGTAGAAGTACATGTAGGAAGGACAGCCGTGGGGCCAGGTGATGAAGATAGGCCTAAGTAGAGTTGAAGTTGAACAATCTGAGTTTGAAGTTGACTATAATCTGATTGGGTCGAAACTAATTCCATTGAGGTTGAAGGGGGTGCCGATTCAGCAACAGCCTCAATAAGAGGAGCTCCTTTCTTTTGCCCACCACCACGGTTTCTGGAGTATTGTTGCTTTAATTCAGGATGAAAGGTAAAGCATCGGTCAATGAGATAACCAGTCTTTCAACAGGGTTGGCAATAAGGATGGGTACTGGATTGCCTAGAATTAGAAGGTGCAACAAATGCAATCTGGTCCGGAACAGGAGGAGTGGGCTTGGGTGCAAGGAGAAGACACCTTCGTTCATCACCATCCACAGTTGCAAATGCCTCATATAGAGATGGCGGAGGAGATGTATTTAAAATCTGAGTCCGAAGATTCTCGAATTCAGGTTTTAAACCCATCAAGAACTGATAAGTCCGACGATGATCAAGACGTTTAGCCTTAACCTCAACATCATTTGAGAAATCACTCAAGGGTTCGTATTGAGCTTGCTCTTCCCATCTAGTTTGGAGATATCCAAAATAATCTGCAACAGATAGTCCCAAAGTTACTTGAGAAGCATGAGAATTTTCACAGTAGAGCTCGAAGATTCGAGAATCATGGCGTGCATAGGTATACATCTTTGTCAGAGCAGTCTATAGACTATGAATTGTCTCGTGATACACAAACATATTATAAATCCAATCCTCCATGAAATTGAACATCCAGCCCACAATAATACAATTGTATGCATCATATTGAGCATAATCAGGATCAGTTTCTTTCGCCTTTTTCTCCGTGCCTAAAATCCACCCAATTTTACATTTTCCACCGAGATAAAGACGGAACGAACGGGACCAAGCATGAAAGTTTTTTCCATTCAATAGTACACTCGTAACATGTTGTGCTAGAAGATTAGATTCACGAGAAAGATCTACACGAGAATTAGTAGATGCCTGACTAGTTTCTGCCTTTTCAGTGGCCATTGATGCAATAACTTGAATAAAGAATAGCTTATAAAGACAAAAGCTTAAGATGCAGTGGGAAAATATATTGACGACAAATGAAGGCAGAGAACAACAATGATGATAAAAGGTAGCCGGACACTCGGATACCTCAAAGAGAGACAACAATGTGGAGAAAAAACACCAATCACGCGGGCCCACAATTATATGGTCATCTGCAAATTACTTTGGCTGAAATGCTTACCTCGGGTGAAGATCACAATGAAGAAATTAATAATTCAAGTGCACTCCCCATGCGGGACCAATAGGTCACTTTTGATAATAATCTTATTCAAAAAATGCACAAATACTTGCCTCGGGTGGAGATTTTCACATTAAACAAACAAAAATTATTGTGTTGTCCCCACGCGGACCTGCATGTCATTTTTGAATTGGCATCTTCTGGATTTCATCTTTCTCGGAAAGACAAAAGAGGTGAACAGAAGAAAATTTGAAGGAGATGAATAGTAGATAGCTGAAGGATGACGATGAACAGTATTTTTTTTTGTGTGTATGTGTTCTTCTAATGTTTTGGCTCTGATACCAAAAAGAATATAAGACTGATAAAATATAATACAAGAATCTCATCTTCATGAATTGTGTTTTGCAATTTTATAGAATGTAATATAATAGAGTTTAAATAGACAAACTAAACTACAATTGTCAAACATAATAAGTGCATCACACTGCTCTAGAATCACATTGCTCAAGATCTGGTAAGACACACTGCTCAAGAAATGGTGAGGCACACTGCTCAAGAAATCTTCTTCTTTACAGATATTTCAATAGTTGTTATTGTAGAGTCTAAAGATCTGTCCAAAACTACCATGTATAAACTAATGAGCTCATTTCAAGCACATGAGCAGAGAATTAATAGGTCATCAAATCTGCCTGTCGAACAAGCATTTCAATCCAAACTCAATATCTCAGAGAATGGGCCAAACAAAAGGGTTTGTGTCAACGAAAAGGTCAACATTATCGAGGATGACGAGATCAAATCAACGGTCATGGAAAATGCAAAGAAAGAAGAGGCGAATTCCAACAAAAATCTGGTAACTCTACCTCTCAATGCATCATTTGCAAAAAGTCTAATCATGAATCAAAAGATTGCTTCTACAGATGCACCAAATGTCGAGTACCAAATCATTCTCAAAGAAATTGTTGGTACCAGAAAAATAAGGAAAAGAATGAAGCAAATTTCAGCCAAGAAGATGAAGAACAACATTTATTTTATTTGTGCATGAGTGCCGAGCATGAATCACAAAACACATGGTATTTGGACAGCGGATGTTGTAATGCCCCAATCCCTCTCGGAACCGGAACTCTTATTAATCAAACTATTCTCAACCCAATTCCAAACCCCGGACACGAAATTTAGGAAAAAACGGATAGAGTTTTCCTTATATATAGGACTATCTGGAAACCTGCAAACAACATTATACAACTACAAGACCATAATCCACAACCTTAATCTATTTAATCCTTACAAGCATGCAAGTCAACTAGACAATAAAGTAAAACAACAGAAGTTACTACAAACCACTAGCACCTAACCATTACTCAAGACTAAAACTTTACTATTATATTTCTTAAGATAACACGAATACATACATGACCATAAGGTCTTAAATAGTATACAAGCATATCATGTA
This sequence comes from Ehretia macrophylla, assembly GCA_037974665.1. Taxonomy (NCBI): domain Eukaryota; kingdom Viridiplantae; phylum Streptophyta; class Magnoliopsida; order Boraginales; family Ehretiaceae; genus Ehretia; species Ehretia macrophylla. The sequence continues at coordinate 36,951,702 of CM075780.1, read as the reverse complement.
CACATTTATCCTTGTTCTATACACTGATAGAGCAGGCAGGCCACACAGGAGGCAATCAAATCTCAAACTTTCCTGGGACATGTTGAAACGAGGAATGAGTAACCAAAGTTACTCAATGAGGGAGGTGATGCAGTAAACCGGGAAGTGCTACATGATATGCAACAAGATAACAACATATTCAACACCAACTAACAAAGCTAAATGGACAAGTATTTAACCACGTATAAAAAGGATATGGTTCCATTTGTCTTCCATCACGAGCCACAAGCCAAGATCTTCAAGCAAGTGCCAACAAAAACCTTATTCCTCCAAATTGGGGTACTCCGGATGTACCCCGATCCTACGACCCTTTCTCTTGAGGTAGGTCTATATGCCCCCAATGAGGTGAACCATGCCTCTGGGGTTGTGGAGTATGCTCAGCGAGAGAAAGGGAATAGGCACCATGGTAGTCGAGGGAGCACGACAAGCCCGATGCTGCCCGTGTTTCTCGATGCTACCATGTCCGATAAGGTTGCGCAACCCCGAGTCAAGATCACGAGTCACATTTTTGAATCAAGTGGGGAGGTAGCAAAGTAGGCTAACCTCACCCCATATAGAGCATATAACACGTTTGATAATCAAATAGAGCAATTATAGCAATATAAACAATTACCTTTGTAACTAATTCAAGTAATTCACAAGATAGCAAGTAAATAGTTCTTATAGACTTTATCCATTTAACTAAATCATACAATTTAAAAACAATAAAATAAGCTAAGATGCACAAAAAGAATGAAGACTCCCTCACATTTACCAAACCTCAAGATGTAAAAATGGCTTAGTTACTCCAACTTTCCTTGGATTAGCTTGAATATGAATACCCTAGTCTTCATATAAGTATAACACTTTAGCAATTGACTATAGAAGGTTTAACAACTATCTTCCACATACAAGAATCTATATTACATACTTTATTTCATTGTAACTTAATTAAACACCATAGCTTTGTAACAACATAGAAGCATTTACTAATATATATAAAGTTAAGCTAACTATAACTAACCAAAATTGTACTTAATCAATCCCTATAGCTTTTAGTTGATATAAAAGGTAACTTACACAAGTTACAAATAAATCAATTAAGCACGGAGTTCAAGTATACATTCATAACTCAAGTAATAATAACTCGTCATTAACTCTCAAGAGAGAAGTATGATTAACATAGTAACTAGTTATGAAATTGACTTTAACTATTAATAAATAACTCATATAATTTTTCAACTTTTAGACTACACTTCAATCATCTACTATTACAATTCAATTCATGTGAGGTTGTCCATTTATTAACACGTTTTGACTGTTCCTTACATTTAGATTCACAACATTAATTAATCTTCAACATCCAAAACAAAGTCTGCAATAAAAATCTAGACTATAAGCATATAAGCCAAATGCTAGCAGCTAACACACAAAACGAATCAATTATATAAGATACTTGATATGCATAGAATATTATTATATGATATAATTAGTTAAACTATTTCAACTAGACATTTCTTCAATCATTTGATAATCAAATTAAAGTTTCATCCATTAACTTAACTAATCAAGTTAGACAACTAATAATACAAGATCATTCTAGTATTGCATACTGAAAGCTTCAATCTACAACAATGGTTTTATCCTTGAATGCTAAATAAGCTTTATTAACTTTAGACTTCACAAGAATCTAACATCTGCAAACTAAACAACAATTAAAATGTAACTAGAACATAAAAAAAAACCATTTTAGTGTTCAATAGCTCATAATTCATTTTAACCCCAAGCTAACTAATCTAAGTCTTTATCTAGTCTTATAAGCACTTATGGCACAAGTATTAGGCTTTAATTTGAGTAATTGCCCTATAACTATAGTTTTTCCCTTTATGTTCAAAATCAAATTATCAAGTTCTAAGCAAGTTCTAGTCATTTAAACTTCAATCTAGGTTCAATAGCATTTATGGCACACTTAGATAACCTAGAATCAAGCTTATAACCATTAAATATAATTTAGCCCTAAAATCTACTATTTATCATCTTCCACATTTAGTCATATGCAAAAGCTAGCAATCAAGGCCATTCAACACCACAAATAAAGTCTATATACATAGGAAATACTAAATTTAAAAACAATTAAACATTATTTTAACACAACATTAATACTAGAAATTACATAAACTTTAAATGCAAGAATAATGAAATCTCTCACCTTGTACATGACAAGAAATGCAAGAAAAAGGCTTAATCTATTTATTTTCTTCTTCATTCTTCCCCCCTAGCTGGGTCGAAATGCTTCTGATCTTTTTTTTTTGGCCGAAAACTTTGTTTTTGCGTCTACCGTGTTCATTTTTTTTCTAGATGTTTCATGTTCTTTCTTTCTTTTATTTGTTTGGCCACCTATAGCTTCCCAAGGAAGCTTTGTTAATATATTTTTTTTTGGATAGTCAACTAGATAGACTAAACTAATAACATGGACCTAAGTTGACTATTGTAAAACTAAAGCACAATCGGGTTTGGGCTTTGGGTTGAGCTTGCTAAATTAAAGAAAATAAATGGTTAGCTAAGGAATATTTGGCCCAACAAAGATAAAACTAGGCTCGGGTAAAATCAAACCTAAACCCGAACACTAATCTCACTAATTCTACCTTCCCCGAACAAGCAATGCACAAAGATTTTACTAAGCGAATGCACAAAATAAATTAATTAAAGTAAATAGGGAAGCAGATAAAATAAATAAAATAAAATAAAATCAACTCCGAGCTCAGAAAATTACTAATCAATTAATCATAGACAAATAATAAAGTAAATTATTTACTTCATGTAAATCATTTAGATGTAATTAAATAAATATAATTATTAAAAATAATAACTAGCCCGTTCAGTTCCAGGCCAATTAATTAAATGTAATTATTAAAATAATACACTAGTTCGTTCAGCTCTGGGCCTGACTTCCAGTTCGAACAGTGAAATAAATTAATTAAAAGGCATGTAAAATAAATTTAAATAAATAAAATAGTAAAGTAAGTGTCCTGGCAAGTCATTTAAATATAATTTAAATAAATACAAATAATAAAAATAATAAATTAATTACTTTTAGGTAAATCTATTAAATACAATTAAGATAAATGTGTATAATAAAAATAATAAAATATTATTCATACGATAAAATGTCTCTACTAAAACTCACACTCCGAAAATGCAATCAACGTAATTTTCAACGTACGTAGTCAAGAAATGATCTAAGGAAGTTAGTTGTGTGATCAAAAAAATTAAATAAAATAGTTAAAAATTGAAAGTTCAATTAATGGAATTTTACTTTAAAATGAAATAATCAAAATTCAAATAATTCAAATGTTGAAATAACAAGTTAATCATTTTTCATAAATTAATCAAATACGATTTGCACGTTTTCTAAGAAATACAAAAATTAAAGTAAATAAGCATATGCAATTAATGAAAATAAACACATGTTTGCATGCAAACATTTAAAATAGCATGTAAACATATAAAAATAGATAAAATAGCTATATGCTGGGATCGGGATATCACAGATGTAGCAACCATATGACTGGAAATCGAAACATTTTTGTGGAGCTAAACCAAAGCCTCTCTTCTCAAGTGAAATTTGGAGATGGCAAACTACATAAAGCCATAGGCAAATGGGTCGTTGCAGTCCACACCAAGGGAGGTAATCAAAAGCTCATTAGCGTTGTTCTTTATATGCCAAATTTAACTCGAAATATTCTAAGTGTTGGTCAGCTCATACAAAAAGGATATTCAGTCCTTTTTTATGATAAAAAATGCAAAATAGTTGACAAGAAAAATAATTCCACAGTAGCAATTGTCAACATGACTGCCAATAAAGTTTTTCCTCTTGTTATGCCATTGGAAGATAAGCTTGCTCTTAAAAGTACTACAACTGAAAATTCATTCTTGTGGCATTTGAGATATGGTTACTTAAATAACAGAGGGTTACATCTACTTAAAGAAAAGAATATGGTAGTTGGTCTTCTTACCATTGCAAGAGAAGAAAAAATATGTGAAGGCTGTATTTATGGGAAAATGCATAGGTTTCCTTTTCCTAAAACATCATGGCGCTCTAAAGCTCGTTTGGAGCTTGTACATGCTGATATATTTGGTCCAACTAGGACTCATTCACTTAATAACAAAAGATATTTTATTCTTTTTGTTGATAACTTCACAAAAATGATGTGGATTTATTTTTTAAGTGAAAAGTCAGAAGCATTTCCAGTCTTCCTCCAATTTAAAGCTTTTGTAGAGCGACAAAGTGGATACCAATTGAAGGTACTTCGAACGGATTGCAGAGGAGAATTCATTTCCACTTCATTCTTGGATTATTGCAAAAAGGAAGGCATTCAAAGGCAGCTTACTGTTCGTAGTCTACAACAAAATGGTGTAGATGAACGGAAAAATCAAACCATTGCAGAGATGGCACGGAGCATGCTAACGAGAAAATGATTGCCAAACAACCTTTGGGCTGAAGCTACGAATACAGCGGTTTACATCCTCAATTGCTCTCGAACGAAAGTTGTTCCAAATAAAACTCCATTCGAAGCTTGGTACAAAAGAAAGCCACTAGTTAATCATTTGAAGATATTTGGATGTGTGGCTTATGCTCTAAATCAGTCACAAAAAATATAAAAGTTTGATAGCAAAGGAGAAAATTTTGTGTTCGTTGGTTATAGCGATGAATCGAAAGGATTTCGCTTGTTGAATCCATAAACCAATCAACTTGTGATCTCAAGAGATTTCATTTTTTATGAGATAGTTGCCTGGCAATGGAAAGAAAATAGTTCTACTGAAGTACCTGGAGCATATGATTTTGTGGAGCCATTCAAAATACAATGCAACAACGAATCAAGCTCAAGTCAAGAAAATTCATGCCCAAGTCCAACTCCAACATCATCCGATTCAAGCTCAAGTCAAGAAAGCTCATGCCAAAGTTCAGCTCCAATATCACCCACTTCAAATTAGCCAAGTAATGATATTTCAGATTCAGAAACTCTACCTCGAAAGGTATGTTACTGCAAGATATATATGAATCTTGTGATGTTGCATTTTTCACTTGTGAGCCTCAAAGTTATGAAGATGCAGCAAAAGAAGAATTGTGGATTAAGACAATGAAAGAAGAAATTTTTATGATTGAAAAGAATAAAACATAGGAGCTCGCAGACCTTCCAAAACACAAAGAAGTCATTGGTTTGAAATGGATTTTCAAGATCAAATACAAAGAAAATGGGTCAGTGCAAAAGTATAAAGCTCGATTGGTCGCCAAAGGATATTTGTAGTAGCCCGGAACTGATTTTGTGGAGACATTTGCACTTGTGGCACTAATCAAGACAATAAGGACAACTCTTGCAATCACATGCCAAATAAAACTAAAGGTCTTTCAGCTTGATGTAAAATTCATCTTCCTTAACGGAGAACTACAAAAGGAAGTCTATGTGGAGTAGTCTCGAGGATTCAAAGTGAAAGGAAAGGAAGATAAAGTTTATCATCTCCGAAAGGCGTTGTAAGGTCTAAAGCAAGCTCCGCATGCTTGGAATAACAAGATTGATGGATATTTTTGCCAAAATAGATTTAAGAGGAGCCAAAGTGAATCATCTCTATACGTCAAAAGGGAAAGTACTGATTTTCTTGTTGTTTGTTTGTATGTTGATGATCTAATTTATTTCGGCTCTAATATGAAGAAGGTGGAAGATTTCAAGAAGAAAATGATGAGGGACTTCGAAATGACTGACCTTGGACTCATGAAGTATTTCTTGGGAAAGCAAGTTAAACAAAGAAAAGGATAACTTTTTATATCCCAAAAAAAATACATTGATGATTTGTTGAAGAAATTTCATATGCAAAACTGCAAATCAGTAGCAACACCAATGAGCCCAAGTGAAAAATTGCAGAAAGAAGACGGTGCAGAGAAAGCAGATGCTAAGAGCTTTAGAAGCCTTGTTGGTTATTTAATCTATCTAGCACACACAAGGTCTGACATTACACATTCAGTAAGTGTTCTTTTAAGGTTTATGAATGAGCCAAGCAAGTTACATTTCATGGCAGCAAAACGCATTCTTCGAGACCTTCAAGGAACAAATAAACTTGGACTCAAATATGTGAAGGAAAAAGAATGCAAGTTAGTTGTCTTCACTGATAGTGATTGGGCTGGTTCACTTGATGATAGAAATAGCACATCTGGTTATATTTTGTGTCTTGGTTCAAATATAATCTCATGGTGTTCGCGAAATCAAAAGTCTGTAGCATTGTCCTCAGTTGAAGTCTAGTATATTGCTGCTACGAATGCAACGTGTGAAGCAGTTTGGTTGAGAAGGATTCTAAAATATTTACAGCTGGAACAAAAAGAGCCTACAACAATTCTTTGCGACAACATGTCCGCAATTGCAATGACAAAAAATCCCGTCTTTTATGCTCGCTTAAAACACATCGAGCTTCGCCACCGTTTCATCCATGATTTGGTTAGCAGAAATGAAATTTACATGGAGTTCGTCAACACTAATGATCAACCAGTAGATATGCTCACAAAATTAATTACTTTGGAGAAGTTTGAGAGATTCAAAGATTAGTTGAAAATTACAAATTAAGAAGGAGTGTTGGAAGATAATTTGTAATTTTCAACATGAGTTGTGTCTATAGAAATCTGAGAAAGTATTAAGTTTGTAACAACTTGTGATACCCGGGAATTTCATCACATCATCTATGTAACTACTGCATAAACTACTTGTGTATTTTATGCACATTTCTTGTCTTCTTTAATTGTTCTACTATTAGGCACTATTCATAAGAAATTTGGCTGTCTTGAATGTTCGATTTGATATTTTTCCTAGGTCACGTATCATATAAAATGAGTCGGGTTATAGTAGTTTTAAGCTTCGGGGGCCGGGAGTATGCAATTGAAAATTGTTTTTCCGCTTCGTATGAATAGTGTTACGTATGTAGACATTAGTTTTCAACTAGTTAGCATTTTCTTGATGTTTTAAGCCTATTTGACCAAGTATTTCTAAAGTTTGACCAAGCATAATATACAATACATATACTATATACATATTATACTATACATGGTAACATAATCTATTAAAAAACAAAGCAAAATTTCCCCAAAAAAGACCCCCCAAACCCATGGCCCTATAGGAGGAAAAGGAAAAAAAAAATTATTCTTCAATCTTGAAAGTTTGATTTCTAGCTTGGTCTTGAGGAGTTTTTGGAGGCCTTAGAACATCTACAACTTGTCTTCACCTTCAATATTGTGAGGGAGTTGCATATTTCTTGAGTTTAAAGTTGTTGCATATATGTTGAATTTCTTATAGTGTTGAATATAGTTGTATTGCTTATTATGGATGCTTGTTATATGTTCTTTAGAGACTATAGAACTATCTTTTATAGCTTGATAGAGTATGCTATGGTTAAAGTTTGAGTTCTCACGAAGAAGATGATGAATAGTGTTTAAACTTAGGGTTTTGAGAAAACTTGCTAATTGGAATGAATTAAGGCTTCCTTTAGGTGCTCTAGACTTTAGTGAAACTAGTTGGGAGGCTACGTGAAGTTGAATCACCCGAAATTAATTAAAATCACAAAATTTGCTAACTTTAAAAAGGGAATTTTTCACGTAATGCAATCCGGGCACGTTTGGGCTTTGGATTAGGTATCCTTGGGGCATGGAAGCACTTTTGGTGCTTTCGTTGCGTGAAATTGGGGTTCGGATATGGTAGTTGCAGTTAAAACCCACTCGGGGCCTTCCCGAGCTTTTGCCTCCAAAACGGGTTTTCATAGCCTTGATAGGTGCTTTTTGACTTAACTAGGAAGGTAGTATGATTGGATTGTAGATTTGTAACTTCGAAAGGCATATAGGAGAAGAATTTCTTGGTTAAAGAAAGGGAAAAAGTAGTAATTGGCTACCTTTATGCTTCTAAATACTTGTAGATGTGTAATTATATATTTACACTCTTGTCTATAGTATAAATGAGCTATTTGAGAAGGTTGTGGAAGAAAATGTGGTTTTGTCTTCTTTATGTTTATATCATGACTTAGTGCACATTGTGATTATTTGCGAGTGCGACCTACTTTGTTGTCCCTCTTACGTGTTATGTGTTGATCTTGAATCCTGTGGTCTTGTCTCGGAGTTGTGCAACCTTTTCGGACATGGTAGCGTCGAGAAACACGGGCGGCATCAGGCTTGTCGTACTCCCTCGACTACCATGGTGCCTATTCCCTTTCTCTCGCTGAGTATACTCCACTACCCCAGAGGCGTGGTTCACCTACTGGGCATATGGACCTACCTCAGGAGAAAGGGTCGTAGGATTGAGGTACATCCGGAGTACCCCACTTTGGAGGAATAAAGGTTTACCGGCACTTGCTTGAAGATCGTGGCTCGTGGTTCGAGATTGAAGACAAGAAATTAACCGTATCTTTTTTATATGTGGTTAATTACTTGCTTGACTAGTTGTGTAATTTGATGTTGAATATGTTGCTACCTTGCTATATATATATATATATCCTGTTGTATATCATGTTGCACGCCTCGGTATGCTGCATCACCTCCCTCGCTGGGTAACATTGTTGCTCACTCCTCATTTAACATGTTTCAGGAGAGGCTGAGGTGGATCCCCAGCCAGTAGCGGTAGTAGAAGAAGTAGAAGTGCAAGTTGATCAATTTCCGTGACTTCTTATGTGTGAAGGTTGGCTGACATGTGCTGCTTATTTGAAATAGTTGGTTGTTGTTCTTGTGAGACCATATGGTCTTATGTATATTTGGTGATTGTAATAACTTGTAATCTTGTATGATGGATAGCAAAATTAGATGGCATGTAATAATGGATTCTAGTTTATTTCTGTTATTGCATGCTTGTGTGTTTAATAGCTTGGTGGTAGAACTTGACTATTGTTATATCTAACTACATATAGTAAAGTTAGAATTGTCTTGCATGCTTGTATATTATATGTAGATTTTGTTGTTTCAAGGCTCGGATGGCCTTGTGATCTTGGGTTGACTGTGATAATCTTGGAACTTAGGTTATGTGAGATGTTGTTATGATTCAGGCATTGTATGTGACTATTTGTCGGTATCAGTTTAGTCCACGGTACAGAGGAGACTCTGTCCGAATGACGGGTCCGGACTTGACCTATAGCGTGAAGTTAGGTTCGGGGCGTTACATTTAGGTGGTATCAGAGCTACTTGAATGCATGAAGCCGGGTTAACTTCCTTGGCCTGTGGGTAGAGGTCTATACATGAAAGTTGAACTACGTGACTATGTGAATGCTTGATTGCCTAAGTACTTGAGTAAATGACCTACTAGCATGTAAAAGGAATGTCAAATGCATGATATGATATGAATATGAAAAAGTTTAGTGTTTAGTGCTTGTTAAAAGTTTCGTATGTTGTCTTATATGCATAAGGTGTTTTGAAACATGTATGTGTTAGTTTTGTGTTATCTGTTTGTCTATTATAACACTGCATTCTTTTAGCATCGAGATGAGGAGAAAGGGAAGACCGAGAAGGGAACCAGAGGAGGCTCCTAGACAGGATATACCTGGGCAGGGTGCAGGAGTAGCGGGGAATGTACCTTAGGGACAGGAACCGACTGGGCCATAGATTATGGCCATAATGGCTATCGCCATGAATACTATTGCTCAGTTTGTGACACAACAGGGTCAGCCAGGAACCGGTAGAGGTAATCAGGTTGCTAGAGCAGAGGGTGGTGGTACTACTAGGGGTAATTTGTATGACAAGTTCTTGCATCACGGGGCGTACAGCTTTTATGGGGAACCAGATGATATGAAGGCAGAAATGTGGTTGAGTCAGTTTGAGAAAGTTGCTGCAATACTTGAGTGTAATGATGAGAGAAAGATTACTTATGCTGCATTCTTATTAGAGGGTGACACCGAGGAATGGTAGCGTACTGTTAGAGAGAAATGGGATACTGAGAGGGTACAACATTTGTGGGCTGACTTTGTCCGAGTGTTCAGGGACAAGTATGTTTCGGTAGTAGCTCGCGAGAGACATCAAGAGGAGTTCATAGCTCTGAGGCAGGGAAACATGACTGTGGATCAGTACGAGGCTACTTTCACTAGACTTTCTCGATATGTGCCAGCTTTAGTGCAGCCGGAGGACATGAAGATTCAGAGATTCATCAAAGGGTTGAGGAGTGATATTATGCTTAATTTGTCTTCGCATGATTATCCGATTTATGCTGCAGTAGTCAGGGCCGCATCGAGGTACGAAAAACATAAGGCAGATGTGTTGGCCGAGTCTAGTCAATCAAATAAACGACAGTATCAATCTCAGAGTCAGGGTTATCAGAGACAGTATCAGCAGTCTGTTTAGATTCAACAGCCGAGGCAGACCCAGAACTACCCAGGACCAGTTCAAGCACAGTCCCAACCGAGGCCAGCTCAGAGCCAGCCACAAGGACAGTCACAGACCCGACCAGTGACCACTAGATCTCAGCAAGGTAGTTCTGCTACATCTACTTACAGAGCTCTTATGGGAGGTGTTACTGCCAAGAAAAACCTACAGTGCAGTCACTGCAATCGCAAGGGCCACACGGAGGAGGAGTGTTGGAAGAAATTGGGCCAATGCGTTGGTTGAGGTAGTGACCAGCATAAAGCTAGAAGTTGCCCCAGGTTTAAACAGGGACATGGACAAACTTCCAGCCAGGGTGCTCAGACTAGAGCTTCAGGAGCAACTACTATTCCTCGAGGCCAGGCACGGGTATTTGCACTCGATCAGGAGGAGCTTTTAGACACGACGGTGGTGGTGGAAGGTACTTTTCTTATTAATAGTCAACAAGTAGTAGTTTTGATTGATACCGGGGCTACACATTCATTCATCACTCTTCCATGTGCACAATCTATTGCTTTAAAAGTTGCTAAACTTCCGTATGTGATTGAAATAGGTAATCCTATGGGTACCAAATTTGTTACGGAGTCTGTGTGTAAAGATTGTAGTATTTGTATTGAGGGACATATGTATCATATTGATTTGATAATCATGCCATTTCGGGACATTGAGGTTATCCTGGGGATGGACTGGTTGGGGCGGTATTATGCATGTTTGGATTGTAGAAGGAAAATTTTAACTTTAGAAGTACCTGATCAACCTGTCCTTAAAATCACTGGGAGTTGGAAATCTACTGGGACCCGTATCATTTCTTCTATTAAAGCCACTAACATGTTGAGTAAAGATTGTGATGCATATTTAGCTTATTTAATTAATCAGCCTGGGGATAAATTGAAACTAAATGAGGTACCCGTTGTAAAAGATTTTCCAGGGGTATTTCTTAAGGAGTTTCCGGGGTTACCACCTGACCGAGAGATAAAGTTTGTGATTGACTTGTTGCCAGGAACTAATCCTATTTCTAGAACCCCATATAGAATGGCTCCCCCTGAGTTGTAGGAGTTGAAAATTCAGCTACAGGGTTTACTTGAAAAGGGTTTTATTCAGCCTAGCTTATCGTCTTGGGGTGCTCCTGCGTTATTTGTAAAGAAGAAAGACGGTACTTTGCGGTTGTGTATTGATTATCGGGGTCTTAATCAGGTGACTGTGAAAAATAAATATTCATTGCCTTTGATTGAGGAATTGTTTGATCAGCTGCAGGGTGTTGTTGTATATTCTAAATTTGATTTGAGCCAGGGTTATTATTAGTTGAGAATCCGCAAAGAGGATATGCCCAAGCCTACTTTTAGAACCAGGTACGGCCACTATGATTTTGTTGTACTACCATTTGGATTGACAAATGCTCCAGCCGCCTTTATGGATTTGATGCAGAGGGTGTTTAGACCTTATCTTGATCAGTTTGTTGTAATTTTCATTGATGACATATTGGTGTACTCTAAATCTGAGACAGAACATGAAGAACACTTGAGAATTGTATTGTGAACATTGCAAGAACATAAACTGTTTGCCAAATTTAGCAAATGCGAATTTTGGTTGAAACAAGTAGCCTTTTTAGGCCATATCATTTCACAGAAGGGAATATCTGTAGATCTTGCGAAAATTGAGGTGGTTATGTCTTGGAAAAGACCCGAGACTGTCACGGAGGTTCGTAGTTTCTTGGGATTGGCTGGTTATTATAGGCGGTTTGTTAAGGACTTTTCTAAAATTGCAGGACCATTAACTTCCTTAACTCAAAAGAAAACTGTGCTTAATTGGGATGATAAATGCGAAGCCAGTTTTCAAGAATTGAAAATGAGACTTACCACTACACCTATCCTTGCATTGCCTGAAGGAACATATAATTTGGTGATCTACAGTGATGCTTTGAAGGAAGGTTTGGGTTGTGGTCTTATGCAGAATGGTAAGGTAATAGCTTATGCCTTGAGGAAATTGAAACCATATGAACTTAATTATCCTACACACGATCTTGAGCTTGCTGTTGTTGTCTTTGCTTTGAAGAAATAGCGTCATTATTTGTGGGGTAATAAATTTGAGATATTTACTGATCATAAAATTCTAAAATATCTGTTTTCTCAAAAGGATTTGAATATGAGGCAAAGGCGTTGGATAGAATTGTTGAATAATTATAATTGTACTATTAGCTACTTGCTAGGAAAAGCTAACACTGTTGCAGATGCATTAAGCCGAAAAGCTTCTGTGGCTAGTTTGATAATAAAGGACTAGGAAACTATGGAAGAATTGTGTTTGTGGAAACCGAAGGCTTTTAGAACAAGTATCTAATTTGCTAGCTTACAAATCCAGTCTCTATTACTATCTAGAATCAGAGAAGACCAACAGTCAGATCCTCAATTGTTGAAGATTTTAGAGAAGTCCAAAAGGGGGGAGTCCGACTTCAAGTTGCATGATGATAGACTACTCAGGTACAAGAATAGAATCTGCATTCCTAGTGGTTCAACTGTAAAAAATGAGATACTTGCTGAGGCTCATAGCACTAAATATACGATTTATCCTGGTAGCACTAAGATGTACAGGGACTTAAAGCAAAGTTTCTGGTGGAACAACATGAAAAGGGAGATAGCTGAGTATATGGCTAAATGTTTGACTTGTCAGAAGGTTAAGGCAAAGCATCAGAAACCGGCAGGATTGTTGCAACCATTAGAGATTCCAGTATAGAAATGGGACCAGGTTACTATGGACCTTGTATCTGATTTACCGAGGTCACCGCGAGGTAATGATTCCGTCTGGGTTGTGGTAGATAGGTTGACGAAGACTTCTCATTTTATTGCTGCAAAGAAGACAGATTCCCTTGATAAATTAGTCGATCTTTATGTTGAAAATATTGTGAGATTGCATGAAGTTCTATCTCAGATAGTGTCGGATATGGATCCGAGGTTTACATCACAGTTCTAGCAGAAACTACAAAAGGCTTTGGGGACTAATATGAGTTTTAGTACTGCATATGACCCGCAGAAAGATGGTCAGTCAGAGAGGACTATCAGGATTCTAGAAGACATGTTGCAAGCTTGCAATCTGGATTTTGGTAAGAGTTGGGAAAAGTATTTGCCACTTGCAGAGTTTGCTTATAATAACAGTTACCAGGCTACTATTGGCATGGCACCCTACGAGGCACTTTACGGGGGGAAATGTAGGTCCCCGTTGTATTGGGATGAGGTAGGTGAAATGAAAACTGTTAACCCAGCTATATTACTAAAGATGATCAAGATGGTGGATAATATGAAACTTATAAAGAAAAGAATGCTTACAACACAAAGTCGACAGAAGAATTATGCTGATAGACGCTGACGGGACTTAGTATTTTCAGTGGGTGATCGTGTGTTCTTGAAACTCTCTCCGCGTAAGGGTTTTATTCGACACGGAAAGGGAGGTAAACTCAGTTCTAGATACGTGGGGCCATTTGAAATTGTTGAGAAGGTTGGAGATTTGGCTTATAGATTGGTATTGCCTCCGAGTTTGGGCAGGATTCATGATGTATTCCATGTGTCATTGTTGAGGAAGTATAATCCTGATCCTTCACATATTATAGAGCCGGAACCATTGGAGATTGATGAGTCTTTGGCCTATGATGAGAAACCTCTTCGAGTGGTTGACAGGAAGGTTCAGGAACTTCGAACCAAGAATATTCCTATGGTTAAAGTTTTTTGGGATCATCACAGAGTTGAGGATGCCACTTGGGAACAAGAAGATCAGATTAGAGAGAAATACCCGGAGCTGTTTGTCGATTCATGTAAGAATTGCGAGGACGCAATTAGTTTAAGGGGCAGAGGGTGTGACGCTGGAGAATTTCATCACATCATCTACGTAACTGCTGCATAAACTACTTTTGCATTTTATGTGCATTTCTTGTCTTCTTTAATTGTTCTACTATTAGACACTATTCATAAGAAATTTGACTGTCTCGAATGTTCGATTTGATATTTTTCCTAGGTTACATGTCATATAAAATGAATCGGGTTATGGTAGTTTTAAGCTTCGGGGGCTAAGAGTATGCAATTGAAAAATGTTTTTCCGCTTCGTATGAATAGTGTTACGTATGTAGACATTAGTTTTGAACTAGTTAGCATTTTCTTTATTTTTTAAGCCTCTTTGACCAAGTATTACTAAAGTTTGACCAAGCATAATATAAAATACATATACTATATACATATTATACTATACATTCTAACATAATATATTAAAAAACAAAGCAAAATTCCCCCAAAAAAGACCCCCCAAACCCGTGGCCCTATAGGAGGAAAAGGGAAAAAAAATTCTTCTTCAATCTTGAAAGTTTGGCTTCTATCTTGGTCTTGAGGAGTTTTTGAAGGTCTTAGAACGTCTACAACTTGTCTTCACCTTCAATATTGTGAGGGAGTTCCATATTTCTTGAGTTTAAAGTTGTTGCATATATGTTGAATTTCTTATATTGTTGAATATAGTTATATTTCTTGTTATGGATGCTTGTTATATGTTCTTTAGAGCCTATAGAACTATCTTTTATGGCTTGATAGAGTATTCCATGGTTAAAGCTTGAGTTCTCACGAAGAAGATAATGAATAGTGCTTAAACTTAGGGTTTTGAGAAAACTTGCTAATTGGAATGAATTAAGGCTTTCTTTAGGTGCTCTAGACTTTAGTGAAACTAGTTGGGAGGCTACGTGAAGTTGAATCACCCGAAATTAATTAAAATCACAAAATTTGCTAACTTTAAAAAGGGATTTTTTTTTCACGTAATGCAATCCGGGCACGTTTGGGCTTTGGATTAGGTATCCTTGGGGCAAGAAAGCACTTTTGGTACTTTCGTTGCGTGAAATTGGGGTTCAGATAGGGTAGTTGTAGTTAAAATCCACTCGGGGCCTTCTCGAGCTTTTGCCTCCAAAGCTGGTTTTCATGGCCTTGATAGGTACTTTCTGACTTAATTAGGAAGGTAGTATGATTGGATTGTAGATTTGTAACTTCGAAAGGCATATATGAGAAGAATTGCTTGGCTAAAGAAAGGGGAAAAATAATAATTGGCTACCTTTATGCTTCTAAATGCTTGTAGATGTGTTATTATGTATTTACACGCGTGTCTATAGTATAAATGAGCTATTTGAGAAGGTTGTGGAAGAAAATGTGATTTTGTCTTCTTTATGTTTATATTATGACTCAGTGCACATTGCGATTATTTGCGAGGTCGACCTACTTTGTTGTCCCTCTAACGTGTTATGTGTTGATCTTGAATCCTGTGGTCTTGTCTCAGGATTGCGCAACCTTTTTGGACATGGTAACGTCGAGAAACACGGTCAGCATTATGCTTGCCGTGCTCCCTCGACTACCATAATGCCTATTCCCTTTCTCTCGCTGAGTATATTCCACTACCCCAGAGGCGTGGTTCACCTGCTGCGCATATGGACCTACCTCAAGAGAAAGGGTCATAGGATCGGGGTATATCCGGAACTTTGGAGGAATAAGGGTTTGCCGGCACTTGCTTGAAGATCGTGGCTTGTGGTTCGAGATTGAAGACAAGAAATGAACCATATTCTTTTTATATGTGGTTAATTATTTGCTTGACTAGTTGTGTTATTTGTTGTTGAATATGTTGCTAACTTGCTATATATATATATATATATATATATATATATATATATATATATATATATATATATATATATATCCTGTTGTATATCATGTTGCACGCCTCGGTATGCTGCATCACCTATCTCGCTGGGCAACATTGTTGCTCACTCCTCATTTAACATGTTTTAGGAGAGGCTGAGGTGAATCCCCAGCCAGTAGCGGTGGTAGAAGAAGTAGAAATGCAAGTTGATCAATTTTCGTGACTTCTTGTGTGTGAAGGTTGGCTGACATGTGCTGCTTATTTGAAATAGTTGGTTGTTGTTCTTTTGAGACCATGTGGTCTTATGTATATTTGGTGATTATAATAACTTGTAATCTTGTATGATGGATAACAAAATTAGATGGCATGCAATAATGGATTCTAGTTTACTTCTGTTATTACATGCTTGTGTGTTTAATAGCTTGGTGGTAGAACTTGACTATTGTTGTATCTAACTACTTATAGTAAAGTTAGAATTATCTTGCATGCTTGTATGTTATATGTAGATTTTGTTGTTCCAAGGCTCGGATGGCCTTGTGATCTTAGGTTGACTATTATAATCTTGGAACTTAGGTTATGTGAGATGTTGTTGTAATTCAGGGATTGTATGTGACTATTTGCAAGTATCAGTTTAGTCCACGGTACAGAGGAGACTCTGTCCGAGTGATGGGTCCGGACTTGACCTATAGCGTGGGGTTGGGTTCGGGGCGTTACACAACTAGTTAGCTCTACCTACTTCATTAATGCATCTTGTAAACATACCATTGCATATTATTCTAAAGCATGAAATACATCTATAAAAGGAGCTGATGTTGTAATGTTCTGTGAGCAAAAGAATTTACTGCAATCCAATATTAACTTCTCTATTCTTAATGCAATATTATCAAGTTTGTGCTACAGCAATAAACAGCCTCAAAACACCATTTTTTCAGCCCTTTATTCAAATTCTTCGTGAGCAATGCTAAGGATTCAATAATCTCCATGTCCTCATCCTCCGAAGAGCTTAGTGTCCCTTTTCTTTCAACTTTAGCCCGTAGAGCAATCCCTCTTTCTTTCTTCTTCTGCTTAAACTTTATCTCAAAGGTTTGAAGTGACCCTATCAATTCATCAATCTTGATTTCATCGACATTCTTTGAATCTTCTATAGTAGCAACTTTGATTCCAAATCTGTCTGGGAGAGAGCGAAAAGTTTTCCTTACCAGCTTAGAATCAGAATACTTTTCTCCCAAAGCAAAAGCTTCATTAGCGATGTCACACAACTTGGCATTAAAATCAGCAATCGTTTCATCCGCATGCATCCTCAGCTCTTCAAATCTGGTAGCAAGCATCTGCAATTTGGATCTTCTAACTAATGTTGTACCCTCATATGCTGTTTGCAGTATCTCCCAGGCTTCCTTAACAAATTCACATGTTGAGCTTAGATTGAATTGATTTTAATATAAATCTTCATATCACTACAAATCTAGCATCAAATTACTGCAGTAGTTATCTTATTGTTGGCCTGAAAAGCTTATAATCTTTATTTTGATAATAACAAAACATCTTAATTGTGCTTTAGTATTCTTTTTGTATTTTGGGTAAGTCATTCAATCCAACAAAGCAAGCCCACATCAACATGAATCAATTCAATTCAATCAAAGGCTAGAAAGCAATTGGATCAAAGTCAAAGCCCAATCAGAAAATGTATCAAAGTCCAAAAGGTAATCATTTGTCTTGTCTCATTCAAATGAAGTCTCTCATGGGAAATCAAGCTATGAAGACCCGAAGAAAAAGACTTGTTAACTCGAAGAATTAAAGTTGAAGACTCGACGATAAATAGGGAGTCACAAGGAATGAGACGTGGCGACATAAGGGGTACCGACATTAAAAATGTTGTTTGCCTAAGTATGATCTGTGTAGCTCATAAAATTTTCAAAAGTTTTTCATAAAAGATTTTTCATATTCACAAAATATCCTTGAACAAACTTTTTCAAAAAGATCAATTCAATAAACTTTTGAATTTCAAACTCTTGTGTTATAAAAATCATTCTAAATCTTTTCAAGAGTTTTGAAAATGTTTTGAGATGTTAAAAATGTTAGAAACATTTTTTTATAAGTGTCTTTAATAGTGCCCAAGTGCTTTGCTATTAAACAATTTGATTTGGGGCTCAAAAAATCACTTTTCAACAATTTTAAACATCTGGGCGTTACTTGCCTCATTCGGTCGACCGGATGAAGGCCACAACGACCGGCAGAGAGCTCTGGCCCAGGCGTTACCTGCCTCATTCAGTCAACCGGATGAAGGCTACAGCAACTGAATGGCTTAACGGGAAAATCCGGGATTTTTGCTTAATATCCGTTTTGTGTCTAACTTTTCCCTCTTTTTAAGCCATGCTTTCACACCATTTAAAAACATCTCTCCAAGCTTCAATCTTCAGATTTCTTAGTAAATTCAATGAGTTTTTCATATCATTTTTCATTAAGAAATCTTGAGCTATCACTTTCATATCTTTGAACATTCAAAGTATTTTTCAATTGTAATATCAAACTCAAATAGGAGTTGCTATTATTACTCACATTTTCACACAATCATTGTATTACACTCTTGCACATAGATTGAGAGAATCATTGTGAGAAGTAGTGTTGTAATCCTTTGTGGACTCAAAGGAAGAGAGATTAGTAGGTTGAGCTTTACCTACACTTGAAGAAGCTCTTGTAACTCTTGTGGACTCAAGAGTAATGGTAGTTGATTTTTGCTTCACCAACATTTGAAGAAGCATCTTAGTGAAGAGTAGTTAAATCCTAAGGGAAGGGAAGACCTTAGGTGGTGGACTAGGCCTCCGGGAGTGCGAACCACTTGAAAATTATCGTGTTTGATTTCTCTTACTCTACTTTCTTTATTTTCAAGTCATTTATCTTCTTGTAGATATTGCTCATATTGATTGTTTGATAATTGTTGATTTATATACTTGGAGTTTAATTTTTGAAGTTCTAATTGCTTATCTAGTGTTATATACTTGTGTGCTCACTAAGTGTTTGATAAATTGCCTACAAGAACTTCTAAAGTATTATTAATTTTCACTAGACATTATTTCCGCATTAAGAATTTTTAAATTGCTTAATCTTGTCAAACAACCTAATTCACCCCTCCCCTCCCTCCTCCTCTTAGGTTATCAAGGGCCAACACTTATATTTCAGTAATTTTCCTTTGTTCTTGCTCTGCATCTTATCATTTTTCTCACTTCTTTTCTGTTGCGCCAACACATCTTGACCTATTTTAACACGAATTATTTTTAAAATGAAACTCCAAAACATTTGAACCATCTTGTTTCACGTGTTGATCCTATATACAATTAATCCAAAAAAAAAAAGAAAAAAAAAGTCATTTCTTCTACAATGCCAATGCATCTTTTTAATGATCAATTATAGATCAAACATGAAAAGGGTGGTAGATGATATAATTATCCCACATGTATATGTCAAGAATTTCAAAAATAGCATATAAAATTTTGGGCTACTCTGCCTAATAAAATTTATTTTAGGATGGAACCCATATTGAGCTTTTGTCCAATCCTGTTCAACCATATATAATCTATGCTTGTTTCAAGAGCTCAAGCTTGCTTAGACCTTAATTCTAGTAAGAAACTATTCTAAGTTCAAAAGGTTGCTTATCCTATCATTGTCAGTGCATCTACAACAACTTGTTCTAGCTCACTCAACCATAGGTCACACATGAAAAGTTACACGTGAAGGATGGTGTTAAATAACACAATTATCCACATGGATAAATCATCAATGTTAAGTAATATATAAAATTTGAGTTACTCTATCTAATACCAATTAAACTAAAGACAAAATTTGATTTTTTTTTTAATCAATTTTTACCTTCACTAGTTATTAAGTGACCAACTCATCTAAAAGTTTAAACTGTTAAAGAGAGATTTGTTGCATTTATTTGTTGCGCTCAACATGCCCGTTCATGTATACGCTAGATAGTTTTGATTCAGTCTTATACGTGGATGTAATTTCGCAAATGGGTGGTTGCAAGACTTGAATACATGACCTAGTTTATGGCACTATATTAAGTGATCACCTCGTTTAAAAGTTTAAATTGTTAAAAAAGATTATTATATTTATTTATTATGTTCAACACTAATTGAAGATTTTTGACGTAATTTTGGTGCCTCTGTCACTTAATGGTGTATATATATATATATATATATATATATATATATATATTAATATTTCACAAATTTTGATGGGTTATATAACCTTACCAATATAACATTAGCACCAATAGAAGAAAAAGAAGCAACATACACGAATAAGGTGATTCACTCCACTACTATTGATTTTTATAACAATGTTATTGTGTTATTAGGGTTTTCAAATCTAATAGAGAGTGGCGATATTCCCAGAAGTAGTCAATTGTGTAAAGTAGAATAAATACATGCTTCTTTCACTCACTAGATATAAATTGCAACTAGCTGACTAGTGAAGCAGGATTTACATAATGTGATCCCTTCATTCGGTCTCAAAACCCAAACTATTAACAGGGATCTCAAAAGCTACATATTTAGGCTTTTGTTTTTGTGTTGTTGTCTATCATATTTAGATCAAGAGAAACGGGCAGATCTTCCGAAATGAGTTTAGCACTGAGGAGCAGATTATCGAGAAGATTCAGATTGATATCTTTGCAAAAGTTCATGCGGAACGAAGCTACAACAACTCTAACATTAATAGACATTTCGCCAATAGAGTTCATTTGTCTTTGACTTAGGTGATTTTTCACAGTTTTGAGTCTTTGTTGTTTCGGATTGTGATTTCTTCTATGTCTTGAGATTGTTTGTTTTTGTTTGTCTGTTTGCGGGGTCGCCTTATTTTCAGCGGTTCTTTGTATTTGGTCAATTGACCCTCCTTTGTTCTAGTTCATTTTTAATGATATCCATTGATCTAGTTTAGCCACACACACAAAAAAGAGTACAATTATCACAATTATTTATTTAAAAATAAAAAAATTGTCCACATAAAATATTAAACAATGAATCTTACCTTCAAAATAATAAATAAATATAAAAAAATCCTTTTCTAACAACTTACCCTCAATAGCTCTTGATCACGATGTATGAGTTGTTGCATATACTATCACTCCTTCAAAAAAATACGCATGTGAAATTAATTATACTTGGTTGAGCACTAAAGTTCAAATGTTTTAAATTAGTTTAATCTAGCTTTGGATCACGATGCAATGAGCTGTGCATAAATCAGTGCTCCTACAGAAGAGTACGTATATATAGTTAATTATACTTGTTTGAGCACAAGAGTTCAAATTTCGAAATTAATTAAGAATTGCAATCTCGTCGAAATTTAATAAAGTTAACATAATCAACGAGATTTGAGTCCGCAATCTCACATACATAATAAGTTACATATTATTAGACCAAAATCCTAATAACAAATTTGTGTTAATATTGACGTGTTCTCACTCGACTTTATCTCGCATACGTCCATTTTCTTGGGCATTCTCATATGACAAATAAACAAGTTAGATTATTTTCAAAATTAACCCGATGCCAACCATGTGGCGTTCTTACCCATCAAAAAAGACAAAGAGAAAAAAAAAAACGATAATGAAAATATTTCATGCGTAAATTAGGGATCTAGGTCTTGGTCAACAAATGCATCAAAAAGATAATAATAATAATGCAATAAGCAGCAAGTACAGCTGCAGTCAATCCGGGCGAGGTTAATTATTTTTTTGTTGTTTCCTTTCTCCGATATATACAAGATTCCACTGTGAGTGTGATGTTCCCGGCGTGGCTCGACCAATCCTCGTCAAATTTTCCACGTGAAATCTAAAAACTTCTCCGGTACATCAGCTGACTATAACCAATAGTACCCGGAGGTAATGCAGCTGGAGTTTAAACATTTCCCACTTTTTTCCGCTGTAATGTTGATGACTTGCTAGTGACTGTGGGTTTGGCTTAGCAGAAACACCGTTTTTTTAAGAGTTTGTAGAATGATCAAATGATAATATATTGTATATAGAGATTATGAGTTCGAAGAACAGCTCCGCCTCCATTGTAACAATAACAAAAAAGAGAAACGCCGTTTTCCTTTCATATTTGTCTATTATTCTCTGTTAGTTCTGATCAAGACTGGCCGTTAATGATTAATCGATCTGAAGGCTGAAGCACATTGCTTGAATTATACCTACAAAAAGAAAAATAAAGTAAAACGAAAAATAAACAGAAATTGCATATAAGGTTTTTACACTTGCACCATATCAAGCCTTCTAAATATCTGGGGTTAATCCGGTTTCACTTTAGTTCAGGAACAGATATATGTTTACTTTATCAACGGTTTCACTTTAGTTTAGGAAAATATATATGTTTACTTTATCAACGGTTTCACTTTAGTTCAGTAAAAGATACATGTTTACTTTATCAGAATTGTGGTTTTCTACCCTTATTACCATGATTAATTATTTTAGAACAATTAATTAAGTTTAATATGTTGGTAGACTAGTAATTGGATTTGAGTCATTCAGGTGTTATTGGAGCAGGCTACTGGCAAACGGTTGGACTCTCTACTAGTTGGTGGTCTTGGATTGTGCTCTATTACGTTTGATGGATGAGGGCATTGTGTATTTAAAGGAGAGAGTTCTGACATCCTTCTCACATTAATTTTGTAAAAGACTTATTTTCAGTTATAATTATTTAAATTATCTATTATAGTCATCACGAGCTTCAGAAAAAAAAAAAAAAAAGGTTTGGGTCAGATAATTAAATGTAGTGTTGGTAAGCTAGTACTTGGATATGATTCATTACAAAAAGAATGCTCACCTTACCGGTATTCTCCCTTGAGCATCATGGAATAATAAATCCTAGTACTTTTTATGTTCGTTTATTATGTGGAAATTAATCAATATAGAATTATAACTTCCAAGGTAACTCTCTATTGAAATCAACAACGACGCACAATTAGGGTACTATAAAATACTGGTAATTTAACTTTATTTTAAGTTCCTCATAGGACATAATCATTTATCAAATATTATCTTTACTTTTCATATACAACTAGAGTTAATCATATTTTTATTACTACTAATATTCTTGTCATTGTAGTACTGAAACATATAGCAGAATTTTTCCTAACCTACTTGCTGATTCTATGATTATAAACCACTACTCTAGTTTGTGAAATTATATATTGAAAAAACACACACTATGTTTCTTATGTTTTTAGTAATTTCATACAATATTCATATAATTTACATATGTTTCCTTCCTTTCAATTATTTGAATAATTTTTTTTTTTTTAAGAATTTCATATTATGCTTATGCATATCATGTAACACATTTCCAGGCCATTTTTTTTATATCTTTTTTTGGTTTTTTTAATTTTTGTTCCATGACCAATTTTTTATAAAAATTAAGAGTACATATGCAAAGGATAGCAATTACGAGAGAAATATAAGAGGATATATAAATAGAAGGTGACAACCATTTTAACAATTTGTTGATGGCCAATCTTATCATTTACTATCAACCTTAGGATTTTGCAAAAAATGTACTTCTTCTAACCCATACTTTTTCTTCAATGTTTGACTAATAATTTAAATTTTAAGGATGCTTCATAATGAGTTACATATTTATTTTGTAATATATATTTCATATGAACTATATAAACAATACTACCATTTAAGAAGTTTGAAGTCTTAAAATTTCAAAAATTAATGAGAAACAATGCTCACGAGAATCTTGGGTGGAGAGAGTGTTAAACTAGAAAAAGGTTAGTGCAATCATAAAAACAAGTAGGATTCTCATCTTGCTTACTGCATGAGACATTGGCTCTTGCTTAGTGCATGACACATTGGCCTTCCGCTCGGATATTCTCAGGTAATTTTGTTTGTAAAGGCCATATTTGAATTCTCATTTTTACCCTTATTTTTTTGGTTTGTGTTAGAATATAACACTTGTCCCAAATCGAAAAATCAGAAACTCTAAAACCACCTTATAAGTTCTTGGCTACTTTACTTGGTACCAATTGGTTTTAGGATGAAACCTCAGAATTCTTAACATGGTATCAGAGCTGGACCTTTGGTCCAGTCATATTCATCCACGTGCGACCCATCTTAAATCAGGTCCACTTGTGTTCAATCTTTCAAGTGTGTTATGTTCAACACATCTTCAATCTCCCACGTGTTATCTACCCCGTGTGTTCAATCTTCCATGTGTGACTCATCTAAAAAATTAGGTCCACATGTTCTTCAACCTTCTACATGTGTTATCTACCACGTGTGTTTTCACGTGTTATCTACCACGTATATTCAATCTTCCATGTGTGATCCATCTCAAAAATTAGGTCCACATGTTCTTTAATCTTCCACATGTGTTATCTACCATGTGTGTTCAATCTTCCACGTGTGACTCCTCTCAAATCAGGTCACACGTGAGGGGGAGTGTTAGAATATAACACTTGTCCCACATCGAAAAATCAGAAATTCTAAAATCACCTTATAAGATCTTGCACTACTCTACTTGGCACCAATTGGTTTTAAGATAGAACCTCAGAATTCTTTAACAGTTTGCTTGGATGGAGAGAAATGATGCTGAATGTAGAAACACGGGTTTTCATCCGGCTGGAATCAATTGAAGAATTTATAAAATGATTGCTCAATTATTTCAAGCAAATCTCATTAAACATTGCAATAGAATGGTGATTCTCATCTTGATTCACAATTTGCTTTTTTAATAAGAAACCTACTATGGTGCCATGGAAAGTTTTTTGGTTCAAGCCACCTCAAGACAATTTAAACCTCAATATTAATGGTAGTGTGCATTGTGACAGTACGACTGGCAGATGAGGCTTGCTTCGCAACTGGAAAAGTGAACTCGTCTTGGCCTTTTACGAATATTTGATTCTCATTCTTCTTTAAAAGCTGACCTTTTAGCTCTAATCACAGGCCTTAAAATCTGCAAGATGAAAGGAATTAGATCAATCTCGAATGAAATGGATTCTCTCAATGTTATTAAATTAATTCAAGGGGGAGGTAGAGGTTCATGGGATATATGAATTAATCATGGCAAATATTTGATAAGGGAATGCAATGCAAAAAAAAGCTCATATATATCGTGAAGACAACCAAGCTGCAGACTATCTTGCAAATTTAGGAGCTAAATCTTCAAATCTTGTCATGCTTTTTTTTTTTTTTTTTTGTAAAAGGAAGGGTTCTTCCCTCCGGGTGTTTAATTAATATCAAAAGGAATGTACAAAAGTGGAGGGAGACATGAAGTTGAAACCTCCACGGGGATTGGGGAACTTACTTGCCCTAAAAGCCCAGTTAATCTAAAAAGAACACAAGTCTTCCTTTTTACAAGAGCCTAGACAAAAGATTAGGATGTAACATAAATGCAACACAAAAATGTACTTTTTACAGATCTTGTCATGCTTAATTTGACAAAAGATCACAAAATCTTAAGAGGTATGATTTGCTTGGACAAGGCGGCTCTCCCTTACTTCAGATTTCTCTCTTCTTAGGATGCGGTTTTTAATTTTTTTTGTATGGCTTTTTGTTTTTTTCCCTTTTGAAATCAATCGAGTTGTTAATTAGAAAGTATCCCTTGTTTTTCAATTAACAACTCAACTATTTTGCTCTTTTTGTCTTTTCCTAGGATCCCTTTGTAAGAACAGGTATTCTGTACCTTTTCTAGAATAGTTGAACGACGGGACAGGTAAGTCCCATGTCCTCCCGTAGAGATAAAGTTCTATGGTCCCCTTTACTCCTTGTATATTTTTCTTTTTGAATTAATAAAATTTCTAGAGGGTGCCGCTCCTCTTGTCTACAAAAAAATAAAAACAAGTAGGATCCCATACACATGAATAATTACTTTATAATAGTCCATACACAATATCTTAGCAACTTAGCAACTATGTTATTTATTTAATAATTTACGATTCTTATTTTGCGAGGTCTTCTCTTCGTTTTCTTTTTTGGAGGAAGGTGCCATTGGCTAGAGCACGGGGAAGTAGAATATCACTGGTCAAAGATTAGAACATGGAGAGATTAGACCAGTTAATTGTCACGCTCTCAAATTCATCGGGGCAAATTCAGGAACGAGACTGTTACGAACCTAAGAAAATCAACTTTCTAAGTTCGTAAGGCGCTAAACAAAGTAACTAAAATCCATAAGTAAAACAACCAGCCTTTGGAGCATCTATCCAAAAATATATATATATACAAATTTAGTCGTACTAAGTCTTCAACACAAATAAGGAATAACTCCAAATGTTACATAACTTTTACATGAATCCAAATAACGGAATTTACTACGTCCATGACGAAGTAACTTTCTATATAGTTCAAAGATCCAAAGAGATCCAACACTACATATACTCTAGAAGGTCTCTTGCTAATTAAGTTGCTTACTCTCGATAATGTCTAGCTTCAACCCGAAGCCTAGCATTTATTTACCACCATCTGTAAAAATAAAGTTTTCAAGAAAAAATAGTGCTATAAAGTGAAATAATAATCTCAGTAAGTAGTATGACCCCCAAAATAATAATGTATCACACTTTTATCAGAAATAAATATCTTATATACATTACAGAGTGCTAACAAACATAAATATGATATTTACAGAAGAGGTTTTAATTTGCCATTCAAAGACTCATAAAATCATAACGAAGTATAGAAAATTTCTTATTGAAAATATGCGAATGCGAATCATCACTTTGTAAAAATATAATGTCAGTACTTACTTATCAAAGATATGAAATATATATCACTACTTATCAAAATAAACGAAGAACGAAACGACCCAAGATATGCCGTAACACAACATAGTCAAACTTCAAAGAAATGGATGGCCAAGGCTACAATCCTGGTAGCACAGGTCAAAGACGAAAAGTGGTTTGTTATCGCACATACCACCAAAAGTAAACGGGAGTCCCAATGAAGCAGTAGTGCACTACCCAAAGAGTGGTGTACGATCCCCACCACCAAGGACTAAACGAAGGCACGACCTTAAAGTATATGGCATAGGGGTCCAAAGTATTTATCTCAAGTTATGCAGTAAATACGAAGTTACAAAGTCATGCAATAAATACAAAAAAAAAATATAAATTCGTGCAATAAGTACAATAATACACATATTTTGATTTTTGAAAATACCATGAAGTTAATGCATAAAACTTTCGGGCACCAAGTTTTAGTCCTCATACAATTAAACAATGTATTACTCTCTTTTTGGACACTCTTTTCCTTCTTTTTGTTTTTCCAGAATACCAATAAAATAATAAAACTTAATAATGATGATTACTCATTGTGAAACATTTAGTAAAACAACAAAATAGTAAGGAAATACGTAATTACTGTAGAATATTTAATAAAATATTAATAAAGAACAACATATCACTATTAAAACACTTAGTAAGAGAAAACGGAGGACATAGAAATAATAATAAAAAGAGCTTTTTAGTCACTTATACAACAGTGATTTGGTCATTGTTGTAACAGTGGTGAAAATTACTTTTCAAAAATTAACGTCACTGTTGGTCAGTGCCTAGTAGTGATTATGTATTGGATTTTTTTTTTCTTTGTTTTCTTTGATAACTAAACTGTATACATTTGGTAGAAAGAAGATAATACAATCACTAATACTCATAAGAAAATATACGTTTAAAAAAAATTAGTTTCATAGTTTTATATATATAAGACAAATAAGACTATTCAAGTACAATAAGCAAAAGGTTTATAACTTAATACATAAATTTAAAATTTTATTAACTCTTTCAATTGATGCAATATAAACCGATAAAACAATATTCATACTACAAAATAACATATGTCTATTTTCCACAAAAATCAAAAGGGGTGCTAACAGAAACAATTTAGGATCATCCTACTTACCTTACACCAACAATGTTATATCAAAATCGCAAATATTGCATGAAAACCCAACACGTGCTAGAAGAGATCTGCACTTTTCCAAGGGCTGCATTTAGGAATTACGAACTCATGATTACCCTTCTTTTTTTTTTCTTTTCCACAGTGGTTGCTGCTTCCGTGAGAAAAATGAGAGAAGTGAATTTCTTTCTTTTCATAGCCAAGAAGCGTTTCTTTGTATCTCGGGAAAACTATTGCTAGTAGGATTCTTTATGTTTAGCACTTAGGCCCTAAACTCTAGCTAAACCGTTGACAATTTCCCTACGATTCAAACGTAACCCACTAACTTAGCTAACATGGACTGATATCATGAGACATAAAAGTCCCCAAAAATTTAGTTGTTACATCTTATTGACTAATTCAATGCAAATTCTAATTTAAACTTTACCTCAAATAAAACAATTTAATTAATTAGTCAAGTCCCAAATTTGAGGCGTTACAATAACTCTAGTCAATCTATACGTGCGAGTAAAAATAACTCCACAACAGGAGAAAAAGAGAGAGAAAGCTCTCGGATGTCAATGCTCAAATCTCTGCTGTGGAGCATTGCCTTCTGATGGCTACTCCCGGATCTTCCTGCAAAATATCAACTCTAAAAATCTGAAATTACATCATCGAACCATTAATATGTGCTCCTAGATAATAAGTATTAAAATAGAAAATCGCCATCATTTGTTAACAAGAAGTTTTGAAATCACAAAAATATATAAAATAATAACATTAGCAAAGAAAAAGAAAAATAGAAATTTATATAACTAAAACTAATAGCAGTTTGTACTTGTTAATTATGCCTAGTACTACTAAGATATATCAAAAGTAAAATCCATAGTGCTCCGTTTACTCCTGAGAGAAATGTCATGGACTAGTGAACTGGCATTTGATTGATATATAAAAACACATTCGTTATAAAATTTATTACACTACAAACGAGACGTTGGTAGAGTAGTCAAGTTGATGGCCAAGATTGAAATAACTTATAGTTCAATTGAAACTCTACCATATGGATATACTGTCTTTCATTGACTTTCACTCAAAACTATCCAATAGGTCTCAACCATCATATGTGAGATAGATTCGTACATAATACATAATTGGTGCCTTATTAAGAATATATGTAAATAAAATTAATTATGATTTGTTGAGCACTAAAGTTCAAAATATTCAAAATATAAAATTGTAATAATGTCAAATTAGAAAATAAGATACTCCATTATTATAACAGCCCACATGCATGTCGTCGTAATATGTTGGACTGAATTAATATTTCCTTTTTTTTTTTTTTTTCTTTTTCATTTCACAATCACTAGCAGAAGCAGCTCACATGCATGTCGTCGTAATGCAGCGTAAAAGAATCAGCTGGGCAAATCGCGCGGGTTCGCCCATCCTCCATGCTGGAGCTGAACAGAGTCTGGAGGGCTCTGGGGCGCCAAATCTTCTCCTATCGAGGTGTGTTCTGGATTAAGGGTTACTCATATTATGAAAAGGAGAGCCTGTGCATACTCCAGGTTAACGTAAAACCA
Source organism: Ehretia macrophylla (assembly GCA_037974665.1). Taxonomy (NCBI): domain Eukaryota; kingdom Viridiplantae; phylum Streptophyta; class Magnoliopsida; order Boraginales; family Ehretiaceae; genus Ehretia; species Ehretia macrophylla. Next base: position 36,922,217 of record CM075780.1, on the reverse strand, counting down.
TATCTCCCAGAAAGTGAATGCATTGATATAATTAACTTGAATTTTTCCATTAGTGCTGATTATACATCAGTGATAAAACATTGAGAAAGTGATTCACATGTAAACCAACAATAATTAAAGCCTGTAAAATTGAAATTATAAGAGTTATTGCATAAGACAAATGTTAATTATTCCAGCTAGAAAATAAGTGATAGTCAAGTTCTTAACTATACCTACAAAATATATTAACTCATAAGAGTGACGTATGCTTGGAAAATAAAAAAAAAATATATAATAGACCTTCTTTAATTATTTAAACTTTTAAATAAGGTGACGAATTGATATTATATCTGAATCTAGGTTACCAAATGGTCTTGGGTTCAAGTCTGGTCATATAATCAAAACGCATTATGCCTACACATGCGAGATATGTTAAAAATAAACCTCTATGTAATAATTTGAGTTTGTATATGACTATATGAGGTGGTAAATTAATACTTATGAACATTTGTCTCTTGTGTAATTAATTACAGGCAAAGAAATTGAAATTTCTATAAATAAAAAAAATTATATTAACTAAAGACAACTAACATGTTGTAGATTATTATTTTAAAGCCATGAACGTTGTTGTCAGTAAGACAAGTAAGCAATTTTTTATTTTTTTTTCATGCATGAGTTACGGATCTAGGTTTCATCAATAAATGCCACTGTCGCCTTTCGATCTCCTTGCATGACAAAGCCTGCAGAGATTGAGCTTAAGAGAGAAACCTAATGGATACTAAAGAAAAAAGTTGTTCAAATGAAAACAAGAAGCAACTAAATGAACTGACCTCTGATGAGGCAGAAGAAAATGCATTCCCCCCTTGCCAGCAACCAAACTGATTCTTCTGCTGTTGTTGTGGAAACAACTCCTCCTCCTCCCCTTGCACCACCTCCTGTCGTCGACCCTAAGGCCGCAACCATTGGCGAGCCAACTAGTGGGCCTAAACCGTCTTCCGCTGTAGCAAATCTCATCGTTTCTGGAAACAAAGTTAGCGGAAAGTCAGCTAGAAGTGCATCGTATCCAATTGCTGGCAACCTCATCCTTGGAGGTGGCAACATATCCCATGTTGTAAAGTCATCACCTGTTTCGAGCCTCTCGGCGATACCTGGAGGTGCAATAACTTCGACCATTGGTGGTAACTCTATTGAAATTTGCGAGTCAACGACTGCACCAACCCCTGGTAATGCATCAGCCATCACCATTGAAAGCAACTCTGACATTAGAAACTCAACCACAGCATCGAGGTCTCCCATTAATGGAGGAGAACTCATCTTTGGTTCTGGAGCTAAAGTTGCTGGAAGCACAAGTTCAACCAAAGACCATCAACTGCGTGCAACTTCGGCGGCAGCAAATGTCGAAGAACATCCTACTAATCGCATACCTGAAACAGCAAAAGATCAGGAGGATTCATCTCAAGGAAGCACTCGGGCTAATAATGAAAATGAAACTTCTGTGGTGGAAGTGGAAAGCAACAAAGAAACCAAAGAAACGGCCAAAAGTTGAGAGCAGACAGCAAGTGGAGCTGCAGTACTCACTCCAGGCAAGATCTTTTTTCCTTTTTTATTTTTTCTCTTATTTCCCTTAACTCATAAATGTTTTAGGGCAACTAACAAACCGTAAAGATGCCACTTTCCCTCTTGGCTTTATTGCATAATCCTAAAGTCCTGTGAATTTTAAATTTTACCCAAACATCCTAATGACTTTCATACGGTTAGACCACCCTTAACTGATAAGAGCATATTTTTGTCTTTTCATTTTCTAAAGAAAATAGAAATAAGCTTGTTGGTAAATTAAGAATGCTACTCTTTATTTTTAGTTAATTTCGGGGAAAAATTGAATTAGCATTCTTGAATAAAATTTAATATATTAGAAATTTTGGATTAAAAAATATATAACATTTACAAGGTAAGTGGGTTATAAGTTTTTTTTTTTTTTTTTAGATGGTGTGAGAACCCAGTTTCAAATTTGTTCCTATTATTCAAGGACTAAATTGAAATTTTTTGAAAACAATAGGGACGAAACTGAATTTTTGGCAAATAATAAGGACGAAATTGAGAAACTTTAAACAATAGAGATAAAATTAAAACTTTTGAGGAAACAATAGAGACTAAATTGATATATTTTAAACAATAGGGACCAAATTGAATTTTTTTGCAAATAATAAAAACTAAATCTGAGATTTTTCCTTTTGAGAATAACGCGCATTTACAGAGTAAAAATAAAATAAAATAAAATAAACAAAATAGAAGAGCATTTAAGAACTAGGTTTCGTCATAAGGGCGTGCCTCGCGCTTCTCGCCATTTGCAAGAGTGAAATCAAATGGGTTGCATTTGTTGCAAGGAGCAAAGAGAAGCTCACACTCCTCCTAGATCTCCTCCTACTACTACTCCTCCTCCTCCTCCTCCTTCATCTTCTTCGCGTTATGCCATTTCTGAAGAAAACACATATGGTGGACTGTCAACTTCTGCAATGCATCACTCTCATCCAGATCCACATAATGTCGTTTCTAGAAACACTTATCGTGAACATGAAGCAACTACTTCAGCCTATTCTCCTCCTCCAGATCCACATGTCCTCAGCGGACACGTTTATAAGGATGAATCAACTACTGAACCGAGTGAGCCTACTATTGTAATATCTGGAAACTTTTTTTCCTGAAGAGTTAAGTACTGCACGAATCCAGGAAGATCCTGGAAACCCTATCTTTGCTGGTTCCATGAGCGTCTATGGTGGAAGTTAGTCAAACAAGATCCAGTAGACGGCAAACCAAAAACAAGGAAAGATCAAATATATATATATATATACACACACATTTATTATTATTAGAATGCATGTGTTGTATTAACACAGTCATTCCATTAGTCATTCCATTGCGAGTCTGTTAATGGTATCGGCATGGCTCGACGAGTACTCCCGGTAAATGTTCTTCACATAATCCCAATGTCTGCGGTGCATCCGGAGAAGTTGATGATGGTGTCTTTGCGTTTGGTTAATTTTTCTTAAACCTCTCTTTCTTTAATTCCTGTATTTGACTATACATTATTTCCGTTTATTGATCATTACTTGAGATTGTGTTATTGAGCTTTAGATGATGTTAATGGATAGATAAACGAACAAGGTCATTAATGATGAATTTGATCTAGGGCACATTGCTTGAATTATCCTTCCAAAAGAAACATAAAATCAACAGAAACTGAGTTTAAGGTTTTTACTATTACAATGTATGGAGTCTGCCGCAAGGTAGCTGTGCTGCATCTGTAGAGTAATTGTAATTATTTGTTTCCCTTTTACAATTCAAATTTATCATATTGTTATTGTTATTAATATTATTATTGTTATTTGGTTGTTATAGTAGTAGAGAAAAAGCTTGGCATGCATCATTTGCTATTATTGTTAGCTTTCTATTATTGTTAGCTTTCTAGTTGATCTAATTGCTATTATACTATAGGTTTAAGTATAATTAACTTAGATGTTACACTTATTAGTCTAAAATGTTTAGTTCGAGTTGTTACTTAGATCCATAATACGCATCCACTCATTTATGTCTCACACCAATTAATATGAGACGTCATAAATACTTCTTGTTCAGGACTTGATATATTTGTCAGGGTCACTGTTCTAATCTACACCTAGACAAATCAAAGGGTTGCATGACTATAGAAGTGGCTTGTATTGGTTCAAGATATACCTCCCATCACTTTCCTAGTGAGCACTTTGTCTTACGACACTCAGTTCACACTTTCATTTGGTACCTGCTCTAATACCATTATGTCACGCCCTAATTCCAAATCTCCAAGCACGTATAAAGCAAATGCTGCTAGATTATAGAAATGTCTCATATTAGTTCAAGAGGGGGCTCACACCACTTTGCTTATGAGCACTTTGTCTCGCACGGTACCAAGTTCACACACTTTCATTCAGCACATACTCTAATTAATACTATTCTATCATGTTCCAAGCCCACAAAGAGGCTAGTATTATACGTTTAAGAATAATGATCTTGAACCTCTTATTCATTAGTCAAAATAGTGAACTCAAGTTATTATATAGACCCACAACACTCACTTATAACTACTCTCACTTTATGTGAGACATGAGAATCACAACATGTCTATTTAAGTGGTCGATTTGTTACTCTTCCTATATATCTTGCTGTCTTCTAATTTGTTGTTTGACATACACCCATGATATAATTTTTTTTTTCTAATTACGTAACCCTCTTTGTCCCAGTGAACTACCCATGGAAACACAATCACGTAGTTTAAAGCCAAAGTGACTATGCTATGACCATAGATTGTTTATGAAACTCTTTAAAAATATTCTCCGAGTATTTTTCTTTGTTGAAACAACCAACGTCAACATTATCCCTAGACAAGATATCTTGTATACTTTTAAATGAATGTAATTCTCTCACTTTTTGAATTGTTTTAAGATAATGTTTGGATTTCTTCATGCTAATTAAGATGGTAAGGATTCATGATTTGGCGAGATGATGTAAGGGATACAGGAGAGGTAGCCTCTTCATGTATATACTAGTGCAACTCAATTATACGTACTGTTATTCACAATACTCCCTGAGAACTGGAACATACCTGTCATAAACTCCAGATTTATGTCTAGACCTTTCTTGAATCATTGTATTGAGAAGTACTTGAAGATTCATAGGTTCTATCCTTGAAACAAACCAGTACTATAAAGTATTCTTAGAGTTTATGAATTCTCTATATGGAATAAGTATATATTGTAACACCATACCCCTTCTCACATGTGAGATGGGTCAAATGTGGTTGGATATGATTGAACCAAAACCCAACTCTAAGATCATGTTAAGAATCATCGAATTACACTTAAAACCAATTGGTATTTGGAGAAGCCCTGAAACCGATAAACAGTGCATGCATAGTCTGTCTTTTTTATTAAAGGTGCCACACCTAAACTTTCAGGAGTGTGTGTGTGTTTTCATGCGTGTTTGAGGAGTGTGTGTTGTGTGTGTGTGTGTGTGTGTTTATTTAGGTATGGCCCTAAGACCAAAAAAGAAAAGACTTTCGGGAGTGTTTAATCTTTATTTCAAGTGTCTCAGAAGAATAAGAAATAGTGTATTAATCTGGTTATATGCAAATTAGATTTGTGGTCTAAGATTAATCTGAGTTAATCGTCAATCAAATTGTTCTTGTCTTCAGCCAATGGAAGCTTGTCGAAAATTGTTTATTGATCATATATAAGCTTCGTGAACAATCAGGTAGGGCTTTAGGAAGCTTATCTAGGGTTTACACATGGTTTCTTGCCTTCCTTAGGGTTTCCAGCTAACTTAAGCATTACGGCTCTTTATATTAATTCCCCAGATGGTAACAAAGATTTGTTACCATCAACAAACACGCACACTTACAATTCTTGGCTGGATCTTCCAACCATAGTTTTTCTTTACCTGGTCCATTTTCTTCATTTTCTTAATTAAGTAAAACCAATCCAAATCGAAATAGAGTATATTCCTTTTCGTATCATAAAACTCCACACACACGCGTGCGATGCTTGGCTGGGTTCATATTTTTAAAGGCTTTCCAATCAATGAGGATTTGTCAGAAATAAATAAAATAATAATATGAATAGGTAGTTGAGGCTAAGATATTCAAACAAGTAGCATTTGAGGAATATATTAATTATACAAAAACCAGCTTCATCCACATGCGTGTATAATCTTTTCTTATACTCAAGTTATTAAGATACTTGGGGAGAATAAGATCCCCCTAATCGAAGGCCAGCCAATTTTCCTTTTTTGTTTCATTTTACGTCTATTAAAGAACACAACGATCTTCCATGGTCGCAGATAAAAATTTTTTTTGATTGTTAGGTAGAAACTATGATAAAAACGACATTTTTAGATTTCCTAGGTGATTTTTCGATGTCCAAGAAATCGAAATATATTGCCAAAACCGGGGTAGTCATAGACTTCGACTGAGCCTATCTTTACAGTCGACTGAGCCTATCTTTATTTTTTTTCTTAAATAGCCTTTTTTTCTTCTCTGCTTTACACACATTTCCCATGACAGGAATCTTCAATCCATTTTCTTGTCTTAAAACTAATATTTTATTACTTTAAGGACCAATTTGATACAACTATGAAAGTCTAGGGATTGAAATTGGTTTACAGAGAGCTTTAGGAAGCAAATCGAGAATCTTACAAAATTGTTTTCACAATTTTCCAGAAATACTAAGTCAACTTTCTATCCAAAGACTATTCGTCTGTTTCTTCTCCGCACATGTTAAGGTAAAAACAGGATGAACTACTTCTTGAAATCTGTTAATTGAAAATCTGCAAAAGGAACAACATGGCTTAATCTCGGGGATAATTTTGACGCTCAAATCAATTATCTACTGACTGGAAAAAGGGTTTTATAGGGTAGAATGAGTTATTTTTACCGTTGACGCATGTGTTATTTATATGGAATGACTTCCTTATTTTCCCAAACTAAATAATTTTTCATTCGTGACTTGCGCGTCAAGGATTTGTTTCCTTCCTAAATAGAACTTTTCTTACTATGGAGCTTTTTCCGATGGTACCCCCTTTGGGGATCTCAGGATACCCCACTGATATATAAGGCAAGTCAAGCGTGCCCAGCCTTAAGTCTATGAAGTGCGAGCTTGAGTTCGGGCGTGTATCCCCAACTTAAATTATTGGCCTTGTACGCGGTTCATGTAGATCGGGAAGTCACTCTGCTATACTCAGTGAGTCTTCCTAGAGATGGTCTTGCTTAGATGATTTCCAATCTGTGACTTGTGTGTGTTTGTATGTGTATCTATATTTATATATATAACTAAAGGCTACAAAATTGAGAAAGAGAATGAGGTGTGGGATACCTAACTATGGGTAGTTTTATCAAAAAATGAATTTATTTGAAGTGACAAATCTAACAAGTCATATGTAGGGCGCGTATGAGAAAACTCGGTTAAAATAGACAATTTTTTTTACCGAATGGAGGTATTGTGCTTAGCTACAAAGCAAACATGGGGATTTTGAGTGCATTGCGGAATCACAAGAGTGTTTTTTGCACTTTTGATAAATCACATGGAGTGATGCGTCATTTACTTCAAATTAAACTACCATTTTTCTTTCTAAATAAATAAACGAATCAAGCTTGAATTTTAATTACCTATATTTATTTTAGGGTGGGTGAAATGCATTATAGCCTCATAATACTCTCATGCTTTTCAACAAAATTTGCACACAAGTCCCAGACTTAACATTTACCATGAAAAAAGATAAAATGACAAGAATACCCTTCATTTAATATAAGCAACACTTTCTTGTTCTTTCCATAATATGTTAGGTACCTTTCGTTGTACCGAAATAATATTATAAAATCTTGGCATTTATTTAAAATACACAACAATCCCCTATACTTGTCATCATAAGCTAGTTACCCCTTATCATAAACGCTTGTTACTTGTTTTTCTGTCTAGCTAAAAAGATCTCATTAACTCTTATTGTTTTCTAAAATGTTGCCCACAACCTCCTATTTCCATGTTCGTATATATCGATGGTCCAAAGATACAAAATTAACGCGAGACATACGTGTCGTTATCTTGGATAGACCAAATAATATTACGCGTAATATTTTAAAAATCATGACTTTATTACAGTACCACACAATGGTATTTAGGTAGCGATTGGTAGACTGGAATGAATTTGGGCAATAATGGAATGAGCCAAGGAATTGAATGAAACTGGGAATTGAATGAACTTGAGAATGAGAATGACATGTTTGATATGCTCTAGGAATTAAGACTAGTAATATAAATTACTTGTATAATCTGACAGGATTGTCATTTTATTATTATAGTATTAAAAATAAGAATAAATATAAATATAACCATAAACAATATAAACATAAATAATAATAATAATAACAAAATAAAAATAAATAAATAAATAAATAATAATAATAATAATAATAATAATAATAACAACAATAAATAATAATAATAATAATAATAATAATAATAATTATTATTATTATTATTATTATTATTATTATTTTAATTAATAACAAAATAAAAATAAAATTAATAATAACAATAATAATAATAACAACAACAACAACAACAACAACAACAACAACAACAATTATTATTATTATTATTATTATTTTTATTATTTTTTTAATTAATAACAAAAAAAAAATAAAAATAAAAAAAACAAAAATAATAACAACAACAACAACAACAACAACAACAACAACAACAACAACAATTATTATTATTATTATTATTATTATTATATTGGTACTATTATTATTTTTATTTTTGTTTTTATTTTTATCATTATTATTTTACTTTATTATTATTAGTAGTATTTTTTATTATTATTATTTTAATCACTATTATTATTTTTTATTTTTTTATTTTTATTTTTATTTATTCTTATTATTTTTATTATTTTTATTTTTATTTTTATTTTTTTTTTTATAATAATAATTATTATTTTTATAATAATTTTATTATATTTATTATTATTATTATTATTTAATCACTATTATTATTTTTTACTTTTGTTTTTATTATTATTTTCTTAACTTGTTTTTATTTTTATTTTCATAATAATAATTATTATTATTTTTATATTTTTAATTATTATTATTGTAAAATAAATTATTTATAGAAGTTATGTTATATAGGGGTATGGTAGTCAAGTTTATTCTCGAACACATGGAAATGGGCTATTCTCATGTATTTGGTTTGGAATGGTTATTCTCATATATGTGGGAATGGTATTCCCTTGGAAATGAGATTCTCAAGTCCATTCCCTCATACTAAATATGAGAATTAAAATAGAATTGGGAATGTCATTCCTTTCCCAACTCATTCCTACATACCAATCACTGCTTTAAATTATTCAACAAACCAAAGAAGGGAAATGGTGCATTTTTACCCATTTATTTTGGGATTACCAATGGAAGCATAAGGAGAGATTGATTTATGTTATTAGGTAGCGATTGGTACATTTGAATGAATTTGAGCATGAATGGAATGAGCCAATGAATGAAATGAAACTGGGAATGGAATGAACTTGAGAATGATAATGACATGTTTGGTATGTTTTATGAATTAAGAGTAGTAATGTTAATTACTTGTATAATATGACAGGATTATCATTTTATTATTATAGTATTAAAAATAAGAATAAATATAAACATAACCATAAACAATATAAACATAAATAATAATAATAATAATAATAATAATAATAATAATAATAATAATAATAATAATAATAATAATAATAAAATAAAAATAATAAATAAAATAATAATAATAATAATAATAATAAATAATTATTATTATTTTCATTTTTATTAATAACAAAATAAAAATAAAAATAAAAATAATAATAATAATAATAATAATAACAACAACAACAACAACAATTATTATTATTATTATTATTATTATTATTATTATTATTATTATTATTATTATTATATTAGTATTATTATTTTTATTTTTGTTTTTATTTTTATCATTATTATTTTACTTTATTATTATTAGTAGTATTTTTTATTATTATTATTTTAATCACTATTATTATTTTTTATTTTTATTTATTTGTTTATTTATTATTATTATGATTATTATCATTTTTATATTTATTTTTATATTTATTATTATTTTTATAATTATTATTATTATTTTCATAATAATATTATTATATTTATTATTATTATTATTTAATCACTATTATTCTTTTTTATTTTTGTTTTTTTTATTTTTTTCTTATTTTTTTCTTTTTATTTTCATAATAATAATTATTTTTATTTTTATATTTTTTAATTATTATTATTATTATTGTAAAATAAATTATTTATAAAACTTATGTTATATAGGGATATGGTAGTCAAGTTTATTCTCAAACACATGGGAATGGGCTATTCTCATGTATTTGGTCTGGAATAGTTATTCTCATGTATGTGGGAATGATATTCCCTTGGGAATGAGATTCCCAAGTCCATTCTCTCATACCAAACATGGGAATTAAAATATAATTGGGAATGTCATTTCATTTTCAACTCATTCCCACATACCAATCACTCACTGCCTTAGTTAATCATGGATTTTGTAGCACCCCTTGAATTTTGTTTTGGGCAAACGGTTATACTGACTTATCTAATACGGGCTTAGTACAGGATAAGGTACGATTTGTTAGAATCTTGTTTGGACTGAGTTATTTTGGCAAGAAAGAATAAAATTTGGTCACAATGAAACTTTCCTAATTGAAAGTTTAACCTTTACTATAGGTATTTAATATCTCTTTGTCTTAAAATAGGGAAAACCCCTAAAGTTTCTGGCAATCTCCATGCAAGGCAGAGAGAAGAATTCCTACAAAAAGCAATAGTCACGCGAGTTATTTTTTTTTTCCTCCAAATGAGGCTAATTAACGCCTGAGATTAGATATTAACAACTCTTAGGATAGACTCGCCCAACCTATCTTTTTCCACGAGTACAAGTAGTTGATGACGTGAGAGAATAGCTCTACAGTCTTTTAAGAGAGGCGTAAGAGGACTGTTATAGACCTCAGGACTTGTGATTAACTGAACCACAACTTGAGAATCTGACTCAATGTAAAGATAATATATCCCATGCTTTCTGCTCTTCTTAAACCTTCCTAAAGCGTTGTAAGTTTTGCGATGTTGTTGGTAGTGATGCCAAGGTTTATAGAAAAACCATCAATCCATGCACCGTTCTCATCTCGGAATAAACGTCTAGCTCCCACAAGGCCTGGGTTTCCTTTAGCACAACCATCAATATTGAGCTTAATCCCATGGGGGGCCTATTCCAATGAATCTGTACTTCCTGTCTCGAGAGAAGGGTAGTACTCGAATTGGTTAACTTTGAATCCTTGAGTTGTCAGTGTTGGGTTATTTTAACCTAATGTGGGCTTATAAATAATTAATAATTATATTTGAGCTTCTATTCTAATTGGGATAATTAAGTGATCCATTGTGATTGATCCCAATAAGACATCTTATTTGATATGGACTCTGTGATATGTGGTATCCAATAGCAACCTAGTTAAGGATTAGTGGGATTCTGATTAGGTTGTTTATATAAAAAAGGTCTTGGTCCTCAAGGCTAATCATGTTCTTTTCTCTGTTTCTCAATTCCTCATCCTTGAGTGACATTCAGCAAGAGAGATTGATTAGTTTGTGGAAGACCTCGCCCTAATTTTCTCTACAAGGTGGTTTCGTCTTCATATAGCTAACGTTATGGATTCAGGTATATCGTTCTCAATATTTTGTTTATGCAATCTTGATATTCTAAACAAAAATGATGGAGTTAATTGAATATATCTAATTAAATTCTAACCAGTGGTATCAAAGATACCTATGTGTTAGATTATTAGGATTTATTATGTGATTTTGGTATTTATATGAATTATACACACAATTTGTTTTTGTTAAATCCATATGGTTTTAGGATTTGATTTGGAATTATGTGTAGAGTTTAATTTTCATTAATCTTGATCACATGTCTGGGTAAATTTTGAGAATGGTTTTGATTCTTAAATTTGTGATCTTTAAGAATTAATGTATAATATGCATGTTGATTCTTGATTTTCATGATTGTTAGGTTAGAAAGTTCTTAATTCATGATACAATTGAAGTTTTAATTTTCTCTATTTAGGTTTGATTCTTGTAGAATTGCATGAGAAAATTTAGGAATATCAATTCTGATATTTGGATATGCGTATTGTGGATTAAGAAGTCATGAAATTTCATTTAAAGAAATATTTGTGCATGGTATACATGATTAGGGCGTCTAATTTTTTGAAAAAATGATGGTCGAGTCGGATGAGCAAGCCGGTACAGTGAGGCAATTTGGCGAGCCGATTGAGTTGGCTCGACCGACTCATGCAGTGGCCATAAGGTGCAAGCCGAACGAATAAATTAGTCGAGTGACTCGACCGACTTGACTCATCTGACATGAACAATGTGCATATACGGGAAAATTATTTTTAAATTTTTTGCACCTGTGTCTTTTATCTTGAAATAGATTGATTGAAGCTTAACGTTGCCAAAGTAACCTCTTTTGTGTAGATTAGTTTATTTTGAGATAATAAGATGTGTGTATTTGTTATTTATGCGATCAATGATCGGCCTAAAGGAAGGTCATTGATTGGCCAAATAGCAAACACACCTGCGAAAATAATATTGTGATGATTATGAAATTTCCTTGTGGACAACACATCGGCCTAAAGGAAGACTGTTGTTTGACCGGATTGTTATCAACATTTGATTTCTGCATGGAGAGTAACACTTACAAGTTAATGATCGGCCCAAAGGAAGGTCATTAATATTGTGCTAGGTATCTTATTAAATGGACCCACCACTACTGTTGTATGCAAATTTATGTATTGCATTTACATGTTTGTTTTGTTTTTAACTTGTATATATGTCTTGATATGAATTTTAATTAGTGAGCTTATGTTATTTTTTTGTTCTCTATTTTGTTAGTTACATCTAATGCTGCTAATATCACTGCCAACATTAATTCAATTACTGTGCTTAACGGCACAAACTTTAACAGTTAGAAAGAGAACGTTCTGTTAGTTTTCGACTGCATGAATTTAGACTATGCATTAAAGAAAGAACAACCCGTTCCTCTTACGGATGCAAGTTCCATTGAGGATAAAGGGAATTTCGAGAAGTGGGATCGTTCTAATCACCTTAGTCTAATGTTGCTAAAGCACAGCGTTCCAAAATCATTCTGTGGCGGTATGTCTAATGAAGTAACTGCTAAGGGTTTCCTTTCAGAAATCAAGAAAATGTTCGCTAAGAACGAAAAGGCTGAGACAAGCAACCTTTTAGCTGACCTTGCCAGATGAGGTATAAAGGAAAAGGAAACATAATGGAGTACATTATGGAGATGTCTAACATCGCTTCAAAACTTAAGGCACTAAAGTTAGAGCTATCTGATGACTTGCTCGTGCATTTGGTACTCATATCCCTTCCTGCACACTATGGACAGTTTATAGTGAGTTATAACACTCAAAAGGATAAATGGACTCTAAATGAGCTCATTCTCCACTGTGTGCAAAAAGAGGATAGATTGAAACGAGACAAAACTATTGAAAGTGCTCATGTACCAACTAACTCGATGAATAACAAGCAAAAATGGAATAAAGATAAAGATGTTGCAGTGGGAACATCACAACCCAACAATCAACAAAAGAGTCAGGATTAGAAATTTACTTGCTACTTTTGTAAGAAACCTGTGAAGAATGATTGTTCCAAGTACACCGCATGGCATATAAAGAAAGGTACATTTTTCACTTTGCTTTGTTCTGAAGTTAATTTAACTTCTGTACCTAGTAATACTTGGTGGATAGATTCTGGTGTTACTACTCATACAAGTATGTCTATGTAGGGTTTCTTGTGATGCTGAAAGATTCATCTATGTGTGTGTTACCTAGCATGAATGGTGTTGCTGAGAGACGAAACAAGACTTTTAAGGATATCGTAAGAAGTATGATTAGTCATTCTTCCTTACCAGAATCACTCTGGTGAGAGGCACTAAAGACTGCAGCATATAAACTGAACAGAGTACCTAGTAAAACGGTAGCTAAAACCCCTTATGAACTATGGTCAGACAAGAAGCCTAACATAAAGCACTTACACATTTGGGGTTGTCCAGTTGAGGCAAGGCCTTATAGACCACATGAAAAGAAACTAAACTCAAGAACAATTAGCTGCTATTTTGTTGGGTACGCTGAACGGTCGAGGGGTTTTAAGTTTTATGATCCCTTAACTAAGTCCTCTTTCGAGACGGAAAATGCGAGATTTCTTAAGGATGTTGAGTTTGAAGGGGAAGATAAGGTTAGGAATGTTGTCTTTGAGGATGAATCTATTTCTCTTCCAAACATTGTTATTGACAATGATCAGCTTACTGACATTGTCCAAGATAATAATGAGGATTTCCCTATGGACCTCCCCACTCAAAACCAGGATGTTACTCTAGAAGAGTAAACCCAACAACCTTAAGAAGAAGTGCCACTTAGGTGAACTAGAGAAAGAAGAAGTGCAATTTCTAGTGATTACATTGTGTTTCTTCAAGAGCATGAGTTTGACATATGGATAATATGAAGGAAAACGATATAGGCTACATGATTCATATTGAAAAATTTCTATGAAGATAGCGGAAACAATCATGCATGATCTTATGCGATTAAACATGAATAGTTAATTCAAACAACATAAAGAAGATAGTTTAATTCTAAATCATAATGAAGTTTACATACCTCTTTGCGCATAACGAAAAATTGAAAATTTCACCTTCTCCAAGAAGATCTACACGCCTAGAATATGGCTTCTGCTCCTCAATTCTTGATATTCCCTTCTATGACCAAAATCTACTAAAGCAAGTTCTAGTTGTAGGACTAGAACTAAATTAAAGAAAAACTAGAATTGAGTTTCTTCAAAATATGAAGCTTACTCAAGAGAAAGAGAAGAGAGATCTCAGAAGAGATGGTACAATTTTTCAGAGTTAGAGAAGCGGTCTATTTATAGGACAAGATGTCACGCCCAAACCCGGTCCTTCGGAAACCAAGCCCGGTCGCGATGACACACAGACATTGTAACGCTTGTAAAATGAACATCCAACACAACAAAGAATACACGACATACATTCTCAAAAGCTCGCATTATTCATATACAACATCACTTCACTCTCTTACGAAAAATCACTAAACTTACATTCATACATTTGTTTGGGCAAAAGTAGACAACACTTTCTTATCCAACGCATAATAGAATATAATCAGACACTAGTTGTGATCATGATCCAACGTGACCAACCATATATGTACAACCAAAACAACAAGACTTAAAAGAAGTTAACTAACAAGTATTTGGTACATAAGCTACAAAACTACTAAAGCTAGTAAAACATAGTTTTCAAAGTTAAAAATAACCACTACTCATGATAAACATGATCAAGCTCATTATTGTCTTCCTCACGCACGTAATCCACGTCGTGAACTCCTGTAACATGCATTAAAGAGGTGTGAGCTAAACAGGCTCAATGAGAAAGGAATAAAAGGAAGTTTGAAAACTTTAACTCAAAAACCTTTTGAACACATTGGTAACAACATATCACATAGCAACCACATAATCACATACGCTTAACAACTTTGAAACATTCACGCTAAACAACATATCAAGAAGTTATCACTTTACACATTCATTGAAGCCGATACCTTATAACACCGCCACAAACTCTAAACTTCTCTCGCTCGCGTGTGTACTCATGATGTACACAATCCTACGACTAATCTCACCATGGCCTTCACCGACCACATGAGAAAATAGACTAGTACATAGTAGTTTACAATTACCGGCAAGCCCTCTGCCGCCCAACACAACATGACGCTACCATGACTGACTAGGGTTACAACCCGACTGTTCACATCACATCGCATAATATATTTATTACCCAACAACACATCCATTACTCATCAATATATTCATTACTCGAAAACATAATCACGCATTCGCATTATATAAAGAGATCAACAACATAGGTTACCTAATCTTAAACAAACACTTTAACAATAATTAGAACAACATATCAATAACCAACAACAATTGAACACATTTAACAATGAAATGAATAATTAAACAACTCATACCATATGTATAGGAACTCTCACGAACATCCGATCGAAACCACGCAACCGGAACATCAAAAACCATTTCTGGCGGTCTTGTAGTCTTGTTGAACAAGATCGATAATACTACCGCGGTCGTGTACCCGGTCTTGACAAGCAAGACCGATAACACTTCCTTCACAAAACACCATCTTCTGGCGGTCGTGTTGAACAAGACCGGTAACACAACCATTAGAGAGCACAAAAATAATACGGTCTTGTACCCGGTCATGTTCAACACGACCGGTAATACTTCCGCCCGTAATATTTCTCTACAACACATTTGCACTTTGATTTCAAGGCTAGATACATGCTTTTGGGCTCCTATTCCCATGCTAACACATATAAACACTTGTAAAATACCATATTTAGCTTTCAATACAAGACATAACTCCATAGAAATATTCTCTAAACATTTACATAGTACATATACATGTCATTCCATACATACCATAAAACAAGCATTAAAATAACTATTCTTGCATTACATGTAACTTTCAAGCACAAAATAAGTTTATAAGAATATTCAACATGATCTTCACATAGAGTACAATAAATCCTTCACCTTAGATGTTTATAGATGCTAGAAGATGCAAGGAACAAGAAATCTAGAAATAAACTTGAGCAAAAACCACTTCTAAATGCCTCAAAATGCAAGTTTTTCCTTTCAAAATGCCAAAACTCCAAAAATAGAAATATCTTATCTCTCTCTCTCTCTCTCTCTCTCTCTCTCTCTCCTCTTGGCCGCCCAAAGCTCTTTCTCCCTCTTGAATTTGCTTAATTTTGCTTATATGAGGTCAAATGGAGTCAAATGCTAGGTTAAAATGAGTCAAAATATCCTACAAGCCAAAAATGACTTAGTTGCCCTTACTATCTTGTTTTAATTGCAATTATACCAGGCTAAGAAATATTCATTAGTGCAAAGACCACATTGCCCCTCAATTCATGCATAAATTACAACCTTCCTAGGCAACCATAGATGAAATGTAATTCAAATCAAAGTTAAATGCAAATCTAAATGTACAAGCAGATTTCAATGACAAATTAGGTAATTTAGATGCACATATTATTTCAAATAGCATTTAAAATAGATAAATGCACAAATAGATGAAATGAACATTCTCGAGTCTCACATCCTTCCTCCCTTGGGACAATTTCGACCCCGAAATTCTTACTTTCTCCACTGAACAAGTTTAGATACTGTTGTTCAATCTGATCCTGTATTTCCTAAGTAGTCTCCTCAATCCCATGATGAAGCCACAAGACTTTAACCATCGGAATCACTTTCCAACGCAGTTCCCTAACTGACTGATTCAGAATACAAATAAGCCGTTTCTCATAAGTCAAATCCCCACAAAGCTGTAACAGCTCTGCCTCAAGAACATATGAAGGATCTGGATTATACTTTCATAGCATAGATACATGAAAAACTTCATGAACCTTGGATAAACTTGGCGGTAAAGCCAATCGATAAGTTAACTTGCCAACTCTGCCAATGATCTCAAACGGTCCTACATACCTCGGACTCAGCTTCATACCTTTACTATACCGAACAATACCCTTGCGAGGAGAGATCTTCAAGAAAACCCAATCACCGGCCTCAAACTCTAAATTATGTCTTCTCCTATCGGCATAACTTTTCTACTTACTCTGAGCTGTAAGCATCCTCTGATGAATAAGACGGATATTCTCAATAGTATTCACAAGCTCTGGAATCAAAGCTGGATCAATAACCTTCATCTCCCCAACCTCATCCCAATACAACGGAGACCTACACTTACGACCATACAATGCCTCGTACGGAGCCATCCCAATAGTCGATTGATAACTTTTGTTATAAACAAACTCCGCCAATGGTAAGTGTTTCTCCCAACTCTTCCTGAAGTCCATAACACAAGCCCTCAATATATCTTCGAGAATTTGAATCGTCATCTCTGACTACCCATCTGACTGAGGATGATAAGCTGTGCTAAAGCTCAAATTAGTACCCAATGTTTCCTGTAGTCACTGCCAGAATTTGGAAGTAAACTGTGAATCCCTATCTGATACAATGCTGACTGGAACCCCGTGAAGTCTCACGATGTTAGCAATATACAAGTCTGTCAACTTCTCAAGACTATCCTGCTTATTCTTTGCAATAAAGTGAGTAGTCTTGGTTAACCAATCAACCACAACCCATACTGTATCACAATCCCTTGGTTATCTCGGCAAATCTGTGAAAAAGTCCATCGTTACATGTTCCCACTTCCACTGGGGAATCATCAATGGTTGAAGCAAACTTACCAATCATTGATGCTCTGCTTTGACCCTTTGGCAAGTCAAACACCGAGATACAAATTCTGCTACATCCCTCCTCATGTTGTTCCACCAATAATGTTGTTTCAAGTTCTTGTACATCTTGTTTCCGCCCGGATAGAAAGTGTACTTAGAGTTATGTGCTTCCTCTAAAACTTCCATCTTCAAATTTGATTTATTCGAAACACAAACTCGGCCACGAAACCGCAACACACCATCCCCGTGTAGATTAAAATCAGGCTTACCCTCAGAGATCTTCTAAGCCGTTGATCTAACTGTTGAGCTTCTCGGAACCATGACAACAACAACGATTGAATCTGCAAGTTTACAAATAAAATACTCATTTGAGTCAACTCCGACTTCCACACATTAGCCTCCTCTAGTAACTCCCATTCTTTGACCGCCATATAGGCAATACTAGCCTTCCAGCTAAGGGCGTCTGCTACTACATTCGCCTTTCTTGGCACATAGTTAATTGAGCAATTATAATCATCAAGTAGCTTCATCCATCGTCTTTGCCTCATGTTCAATTCCTTTTGAGAAAACAAGTATTTTAAACTTTTATGGTCCGTAAATATTTCAAACCTGCTTCCCCAAAGATAATGGCGCAACTTTTTCAAAGCAAACACAAAAGCTACCAACTCTAAATCATGAGTTGGATAATTGCCCTCATATTGCTTTAACTTCCGAGAGGCATAAGCAATCACCCGACCATTCTGCATTAGAACACAACCCAAATATTCTTTAGAAGCGTCACTGTAGATAACAAAGTTCTGACTCCCTTATAGCAATGCAAGAACTAGGGCTGAAGTTAAACTCTTCTTCAATCCCTGGAAACTGTCTTCACAATTCCCATTCCAATTGAAACTAGTACTCTTATGGGTTAGCTCTGTGAGAGGCCTTGCAACCTTTGAAAAGTCTTTCACGAACCTGTGGTAATAACCCGCCAAACGAGAAAGCTATGACCTCTGTTACATTCTCTGGCCTCCTCCATGATGAAACAACCTCAACCTTAGCAGGATCCACCATGATACATTCGTTCGGGCGAAAGTAGACAACACTTTCTTATTCAACGCATAATAGAATATAATTAGATGCTAGTTGTGATCACGATCCAAAGTGACCAACCATATATGTACAACCAAAACAACTAGACTTAAAAAAAGTTAATTAACAAGTATTTGGTACATAAGCTTCAAAACTACTAAAGCCAGTAAAACATAGCTTTCAAAGTTAAAAATAACCACTACTCATGATAAACATGATCAAGCTCATTATTGCCTTCCTCACGCACGTAATCTACGTCGTGAACTCATGTAACATGCATTAAAGAGGTGTGAGCTAAATAGGCTCAGTGAGAGAGGAATAAAAAGAAATTTGAAAACCTTAACTCGAAAACCTTTTGAACACATTGGTAACTACATATCACATAGCAACCACATAATCACATACACTTAACAACTTTGAAACATTCACGCTAAACAACACATCAAGAAGTTACCACTTTACACATTCGTTGAAGCCGACACCTTATAATACCGCCACGAACTATAAACTTATCTCGACCACACGAGAGAATAGACTAGTACATAGTAGTCATGCAATTACCGGCAAGCCCTCTGTAATATCCCACATCGGACGCGGAGGTCTTTGGGCTGCTTGATATAAGGGGTAACATCCTTGTATCGTGTACGCTCGTTTTCCTGGCAGTGGCTGGGAGGCGACAAATTCGTGAGGGGTATGGGCTCCAAAGCGGACAATACGTACATAGTGCGCTTCTAGGCCCACCCGCCATGGCCTCGGTGCTAACTTGGGCCCAAGTCCCAGGGGGTATCCTTTGTAGGCGTGGGAGTGTTGGTTCGGGGCGTTACAAAGGTAGTATTAGAGCCGACGCGTTCGCATGGCCAGCGAGGACGCTGGGTCCCCAAGGGGGGGCGGGTGTAATATCCCACATCGGACGCGGAGGTCTTTGGGCTGCTTGATATAAGGGGTAACATCCTTGTATCGTGTACGCGCATTTTCCTGGCAGTAGCTGGGAGGCGACAAATCCGTGAGAGGTATGGACTCCAAAGCAGACAATACGTACATAGTGCATTTTCGGGCCCACTCGCCTCGGCCTCGGTGCACGTTCGTTTCGTTAAGGGCGGGGTGTATCCTGCAGGCGTGGGAGTGTTGGTTCGAGGCGTTACACCCTCTGCCGCCCAGTACGACATGACGCTACCATGACTGACTAGGGTTGCAACCCGACTCTTCACATCACATCGCATAACATATTCATTACCCAACAACACATCCATTACTCATCAACACATTCATTACTCAAAAACATAATCACGCATTCGCATCATATAGAGAGATCAACAACATAGGTTACCTAATCTTAAACAAATACTTTAACAATAATTAGAACAACATATCAATAACCAACAACAATTGAACACATTTAGTAATGAAATGAACAATTAAACAACTCAGCATGCGTATGGTAACTCTCACGAACACCCGATCGAAACCACGCAATCGGAACATTAAAAACCCTTTTCTGGTAGTCTTGTACCCGGTCTTATTCAACAAGACCGGTAACACTACCGCAGTCGTGTTCCCGGTCTTGCTGAACAAGACCGGTAACACTTTCCGTCAGAAAGTACCCTCTTTTGGCGGTCGTGTTGAACAAGATCGGTAACACAACCGTCATATAGCACAACAATAATACTGTCGTGTTGAACATGACCGGTAATACTTCCGCCCGTAACATTTCTCTACAACACATTTGCACTTTGATTTGAAGGCTAGATACATACTTTAGGGCTCTTATTCCCATGCTAACACATATAAGCACTTATAAAAGACCATATTTAGTTTTCAATACAAGACATAACTCCATAGAAATATTCTCTAAACATTCACATAGTACATATACATGTCATTCTATACATACCATAAAACAAGCATTAAAATAGTTATTCTTGCATTACATGTAACTTCCAAGCACAAAACAAGTTTATAAGCATATTCAACATGATCTTCACATAGAGTACAAGAAATGCCTCACCTTAGATGTTTATAGATGCTAAAAGATGCAAAGAACAAGAAATCTAGAAAGAAACTTGAGCAAAAACCACTTCTAAATGCCTCAAAATGCAAGATTTGCCTTCCAAAATGCCAAAACTCCAAAAATATAAATATTTTCTCTCTCTCTCTGCTCTTGGCCGCCCAAAGCTCTTTTTGTCTCTTGAATTTGCTAAATTTTGCTTATATGAGGTCAAATGGAGTCAAATGCTAGGTTAAAATGAATCAAAATATCCTACAAGCCAAAAATGACTAAGTTGCCCTTGTAAATCCAAATGTATAAGTAGATTTCAATGACAAATTAGGTAATTTAAATGCACATATTATTTCAAATAGCATTTAAAATAGATAAATGCACAAATAGATTATATGAAAATTCTCGGGTCTCACACAAGAGTATGAGAAAAGATCTCTAGAAAATCAATGTGATTTTGAATTGCAAGAATCCTATTTTTTCTCCACAATTATTTTTCCTATTTTTCCTCCACCTTGGCCGATTTTTCCCTTTCTTGGTTCACCCCTGGACCCACATGACCTCATTAGTTCATGAGCTAGGATCCTGGCTTAGCCAGTGTGCTCTAATTAATTAATTTGGTATTTATTTAATTCAATTTCATCCAATAATTAAAAATAAAAATACCCTTTCTACAAAATAAAAAGTCTATTTTTAATATTTAATTACCAATAAATTAAATACTCTATCTACAAATTAAATATTGCTTATAAGATAATTTGGCTAGAAGGGGGACTAAAGACATATTTATCCTTTCTTTAAGAATAAATAAAATATTCTGCTAGTCCCCTAGCAATATTTTATTATTCTAACCTTAGTCTATTCTACTATAAGACTATGGTTATACTAGAGGATAAATATTGTATTGAACAGAAAATAGCCTTACGCCCAACTAAGTGATGAAATGACCAAACTGCCCATTTATACTTACTCGTAGTCAAGACAGGTTCCATAGTGTACTATAACCTCTTAAGCTACATCTTAAACTCCTTAAAAACTCTAATCCACAATCCATCCATCCTACGGGAGTTATCCACTTATCCAAGGAAGCTACCCCCTAAGTGTAACATCCAATACATATCTTGTACTACTATGCATAGATTCAGGATGATCTAGCTTGGATCATTATAAGGGAACGATTAATGTATAGATTCCTTATTGTATATGCATATCCCTTCTAATCAAATCCTATACACCCAAACCACAGAGTTAGTGACCTAAGCATTTAGACCACACCCATAATGGCTCAAAGTACAAGCACTCGACTTCGTCGGTTCATCCACACATGCTCAAGATTAAGAGCAATGGCCCACTTATAAGCTTTATAGGTATAGGTGAACTCTTTCTTTGATAGTACGTATTTAGAGTTCACACCTACAAGGTCCATCCAATGCATACACATGTATAAGTGTAATAAGTCTGGAACAAATCCATGATTAAGGCAAATCACCATACTCCAAATGGAACTTATTCCACTATGACTTCTACTATAGTAAAACATCCAACTTTGCTACTTAGTCATAGACATAATTACTCTATTTAACAAATGACCATGACCTAGACCTTTTGTGTTTAACCACCACGCACCTAAGTTACCACTTGAAGCAAGGACCTCTTATACATATATATATACAGTCATTCACATAACAAATGAGAGAAAAATATGCTCATATAATAAGATGACATTTTAATTATCAATTGCAAATATTCATTTACAGAAATGACAAGTGTTAGTGGTCTTTTGGGCATCCTATTCCCAACACAATGGAGGATGATCCAATCAACTTCCAACAAGTCAAACAAAGTGCCAATTGTCAAAAGTGGATCGATGCCATGAATGAAGAGATAAAGTCGATGAAGGACAATGATGTTTGGGATCTCGTCAAGTTGCTTGAAGGTGCGAAACCTATTGGTTGTAAATGGATGTTTAAAACCAAACGGGATTCCAAGGGCAACATTGAGATATATAAGTGCGTCTAGTCACTAAGGGTTTCACTCATAAGGAAGGCATTGACTATAAAGAGACTTTTTCTCCAATTTCTATGAAAGACTCTTTTAGAACAATAATGGCATTTATGGCTCATTTTGATTTAGAGCTACATTAGATGGACATTAAGACGGTTTTTCTCAATGGTGACATTAAGGAAACCATTTACATGGTGCAGCCAGAAAACTTTGTCTTAGGTGACTCGAAGTCTATGGTTTGAAAACTCAAGAAGTCCATTTATGATCTCAAGCAAGCTTCCTATCAATGGTATTACAAGTTTCATCAAGTCATTATCTTATATGGTTTTAAGGTTAATGCAATCGATGATTGTGTATATCATAAGTTCAGTGGGAGTAAATTTATCTTCCTAGTGCTTTATGTCGATGACATACTATTGGCTAGCAGCGATATAGGCTTACTGTACGAAACCAAGAGATTTCTGACTAGGAATTTTGAAATGAAAGATCTTAGTGACGCCTCTTTTGTATTAGGAATTAAGATACACTGAGATCGTTCTCGGGGTGTCCGTGGATTATCACAAAAGAACTATATTAAGAAGGTACTTGTTAGATTTGGCATGATAGATTATGCACAAGGAGATACTCCTGTTGCTAAAGAAGACAAGTTTAGTCTCAGTCAATGCCCCAAGAATGAAATTGAAAGACAAGAGGTGCAAAAGGTTCCCTATGCTTCGGTTGTAAGGAATCTTATGTATGCTCAAGTATGTACGCTTCTGGATTTAGCGTACATAGTAGGTATGCTAGGCAAATACTTAAATAACCTTGGGATGGATCATTAGAAATCAGTCAAATGGGTTATGAGGTACTTCAAGAGGACAAAAGATTATATGTTCACCTATCGGAAGTCAGATAATTTGGAGATCATTGGGTATTCTGACTCCGATCTTGTGGGTTGTCAGGATACTAAAAGATCCACTTCTGGCTATGTTTACATGCTATTTAGAAGCACTATCTCCTGGAGGAGTGCTAAGCAGTCACTCATAGCTCCTTGCACTATGGCAGCAGAGTTCATAGCTTGTTATAAGGCAACCAATCATGCGATATGGCTGCGAAATTTTGTCACTGGGTTGCGTATTGTAGATAGTATTGAAAGACCACTTAAAGTATATTGTGACAATCTATCGGTAGTTCTATATTTGAATAACAACAAAAGCTCATCGAAGTCTAAGCATATAGATATTAAGTTTCTAGTTGTTAAGGAGTGAGTTCAGAGTAAGATACTGTCAATTGAACATATAGGAATAGACTCCATGCTTGCGGATCCGCTTACTAAAGGTTTATCACCCAAGGTCCTTTATGAGCATATTGCTCATATGGGTGTTGTCTTATTTGATGAAATGCAGTTTTAGTGGGAGTTTGTGTATGTCTTTAGTTTTTTTCCTTGACACTATGTAGATTCAGTTTTCTGCAGAATAAAGTTGATGGTTTTATTTTCAATTATTACTCTTAATGTATTGTATTTCAATTGTGGTTTAACATAAAGTTTGAAAGGCTAAGGTTTGATCTCACTTCGGAATAAAGTTTGGACCAATTGGAAATAGGCATGTTTGAGATCATATTGCATGTAATTTCCAGCCACACATCTATACTTGATCTATGTCATTGAATATATTTGGTATGGTGATCATTGATGGGTCTAGTTACGATTAAATGTAATGAAGGTCGCTTTTGTAATATCCCACATCAGACGCGAAGGTCTTTGAGCTGCTTGATATAAAGGGTAACATCCTTGTATCATGTACGTGCGTTTTCCTGGCAGTGGTTGGGAGGCGACAAAACCGTGAGGGATATGGGCCCCAAAGCGGACAATACGTGCATAGTGCGTTTCCGGGCCCACTCGCCTCAGCCTCGGTGCTCGCTTGGGCCCTAAGTCCAGGGAGTATCCTACAGGCGTGGGAGTGTTGGTTCGGGGCGTTACAAAGGTGGTATCAAAGCCGACGCATTCGCATGGCCAGCGAGGACGTTGGGTCCCCAAGGGGGGGCAGGTCTAATATCCCACATCGGACGCGGAGGTCTTTGGGCTGCTTGATATAAGGGGTAACATCCTTGTATCGTGTATGCGCGTTTTCCTGGCAGTGGCTGAGAAGCGACAAAACCGTGAGGGGTATGGACCCCAAAGCGGACAATACGTGCATAGTGCATTTTCGGGCCCATTCGCCTCGGCCTCGGTGCTTTCTTGGGCCCTAAGTCCAGGCAGTATCCTGCAGGCGTAGGAGTGTTGGTTCGGGGCGTTACAAAGGGATGTGGTGATCCCATCCCATATCGGAAGGCTTGGAGCTGGGCCAACTGAATATATTGGGATGTCCCGTGTATTTGTGCAGACGCGTTTTCACGTGCAATGCGTGCGTGGAAAACAAAACTGTGAGGGGTATGAGCCCCAGAGCGGACAAAATCTGCATAGTGCGCTTCCGGGTCCACTCGTCGCATGGCCTCTCTACTCGCTTGGGCCCTAAGTCCAGGGAGTACGTGCAGGCGCGGGAGTGTTGGTTCGGGGCGTTACAAAATTGGTATTAAAGCCGACCTTCCTTTGGGTCAGCAGCCCGCGAGGGCGCTGGGCCTCCTTAAGGGGGGGTGGATGTGGTGATCCCATCCCACATCGGAAGGCTTGGAGCTGGGCCAACTGAATATATTGGGATGTCCCGTGTATTCGTGCAGACGCGTTTTCACGTGCAGTGCGTGCATGGAAAACAAAACCGTGAGGGGTATGGGCCCTAGAGCGGACAAAATCTGCATAGTGCACTTCCGGGTCCACTCGTCGTATGGCCTCTCTGCTCACTTGGGCCCTAAGTCCAGGGAGTACGTGCAGGCGCGGGAGTGTTGGTTCGAGGCGTTACATCTTTGGTCTCATGCTGGAATAGGAGATGGGCCAGATTGATTCGGGAGATGTTTTAAGAATAGATAGCAATTTTGTGCGCACCTATGGTTTTCAAATATAATTGTCTTCGGTATTGATTTGTAACCCAAGTGGGAGATTGTTGGGTTATTTTAACCTAATGTGGGCTTACAAATAATTAACAATTATATTTGGGTTTCTGTTCTAATTGGGATAATTAAGTGATCCATTGTGGTTGATCCCAATAAGACATCTTATTTGGTATAGACTCTGTAATGTATGGTATTCAATAGCAACCTAGTTAAGGATTAGTGGGATTCTAATTAGGTTGTCTATATAAAGAAGATCTTGGTCCCTAAGACTAATCATGTTCTTTTCTCTGTTTCTCAATTCTTTATCCTTGAGTGATATTCAACAAAAGAGATTGATTAGTTTGTGGAAAACCTCGCCTTAATTTTCTCTACAAGGTGATTTCGTCTTCATATAACTAACGTTATGGATTCAGGTATGCCGTTCTCAATATTTTGTTAATGCAATCTTGATATTTTAAACGAAGATTATGGAGTTAATTGAATATATCTGATTATGTTCTAATAATCAGCTTAACATCACCCTCATGTAGTAAGTATTTAGCGTTGTTTAATTATGATACCTTGGTAGAAATTTGAGAATTGTTGAGGATTAAGATATTGCATAGGGCTCAAGTATAGACAAATTACAATTGCATGATTATGGGTTTTTATATTCAATATTAATGTGTTATGTATAGAGAGATTCTTGAAGGTTCATGAGAAATCTTGAAAATCTTAAAAATCTTATAAGTTTAGGTTTAATTCGTCGGAGAGATAAGTTGGTTGATCCTCACTTTCAAAACTTCCCTATTATGATTTTACTGTATATATGAAATTTGGGCTTTTGAATGTATGATTTATGGCTTCATATTATGCATATTGAAGATATCTAAAAGGTTGAGTTTGAATATTGACTACAAGCATCATAGATCCTCACTTATGTTCGTATTTCTTGATTTCCGAATAAGTTGCATATTTAGAACTGTTAAAAGGGAAGAACTTTAGAATGGACTGTAAACCATTTTTTTTTCTTTTTTTTTTTGGTCATTATGTAAACCTTTTTTTTAGCAAAACAGAAAGAAAATAATTTTTAAAAAAAGTACATAGTAACTCGTCCAAAACAATTTTTTAAAGATATCCATGTTATTTAAATTATAGTCTTGCCCTTGAATCTTTTAAAATTGTTTTGAATATTTTCATAGTTTTTAAAAACTCTAAACGAATTTCGTACTAGAGGTTTTAGTATTTTTTTACTCCAAACACAAATTAATGATTTTTATGCACTCCCATCACATGTTTTCATATCGGTTTAAATGCATTAGATGATGTTCAAAACTCATCATAAAACTTTCTCACTAAATGCTTGATGATCATTTCAAAGGATTAAGCACCAAGCAATTAGTTATAATCCTTACTGGTAGGGTATCAAGTGTAAATTCTTAGCCGTTATTTCATGGGATAAAGGCCAAACTTTTTACCTTATGGCGAGGATAAATGTCAAATTTCTAACCCTGTGTCAAGGTATAAATGCCAATCATTCAAGGGTAGTACATTATCATAAAAACTAGAATTTCACTTGACTTTTTGATCTTGTGCCTATCAAACCACACTGCGTTAAAATGAGGCTACATGTCTTTAGCCACAATTGCATCTCTCGACTTGGGTATTTGACTAATTTCATTATTGAATTTTGGAATTTATGAATATTTTGCTTATTTTGTTGTAACTTTTATGACTCTTCCCATGAATTTCATGACTTTTAGGGGTCATTTGATTCGCAAAATCTTACAAGACTCTAGAAAATGTGAAGTGTGGAATATATGATATTCTCATACTTGGTTTACATAATAAAAAATATTATTGAGCATCTCATATTCCCAGGTTGAAGGAATATTTTGGAGAAAATAAAAGACACTAATACGCATCTTAAAAACAAAAAAATAAAATCAAAATAGAAGATAAAAATAAAAATAATAAAATTAAATTAAAAACGAAAATGTAAGAAAAGAAAAATAGAATAAATAGAATATAATTTGTAAATTCTTAAGTCAAACTATTTTTTTATAATTTGAGATTATATTTGAAATAAAAATTCTAAAGGCTAAATTTTAAAATTTATATTTATAAAATTCAAAAATAAACATAAAAAATAAATAAAATAAAATAATTTCATTTATATAACTTGAAACAAAAGTAAAGAATAAAAATTAAAAATTAAAATAAAATATGTAAAAATAAAAAAAAAATAAAAACAAAGTAAAAATAAAATAAAAAAAAAATAATTAAAATTTTAAGTAAAACAAAAATTTTATAATTTAAATAATTTTTTAAATGCTATATTCAAAAATTTTAATTTTTTTAAAAATAAATTTCAAATTTAAAAATAAAATAAAATAAATAAAAATATTTCTTAAATTTTAATTTTTCAATTTTTTTAAAAAAAACATAAATTTCAATTTTCAATTCAAATTTAAAATATATAAATATAAAAATAAATATATTTTACTTGTGTAAATATGTTAGACATTTTCTTTCTCATGTATTGGAAAAAGAATACAAAGTATATCATAACTGGTATACTTTTTATGACATTTTTGTTTTTTTTGAGTTAGGGGCATTGTTGAAAAATTAGTCAAGATTACTAGGAATATTGAGTCTAAACCAAATATAACTATATAACATTCTTAGAAATTGGCAAAATATTCTTAGGAATACTTTTAACGTATCAAACAGTTTTAATCATTTTCTAGGAATAATTTTTAACATATCAAACAATCATTCTCAAGAATGTTATTCTCGGTAATAAAAATCATTCCTTGAACCAAAGGCCCACTTTGACATATGATGTAACGCCCCGAAACCAACACCCCCACGCCTGCAGGATACTCCTTGGACTTAGAGCCCAAGCGAGAACCGAGGCCATGGCGAGTGGGCCCGGAAGTGCACTATGCAAGTATTGTCCGCTTTGGAGACCATACTCCTCACGGTTTTGTCCCTTCCCAGGTGGAACCCCACACTAGAAAAGGCGCCTGCACGAATATACGAGACATCTCTATATATTTAGTTGGCCCAGCTCCAAGCCTTCCGATGTGGGATGGGATCACCACATCCGCCCCCCTTTAAGGAGGCCCAACGCCCTCGCGGGCCACTGGTACAAAGGAAGGTCGGCTCTGATACCAATTTTGTAACGCCTCGAAACTAACACCCTCACGCCTGCAGGATACTCCCTGGACTTAAGGCCCAAGCGAGCACCGAGGCCATGGCGAGTGGGCCCGGAAGCGCACTATGCAAGTATTGTCCGCTTTGGAGCCTATACTCCTCACGGTTTTGTCCCTTCCCAGGTGGAACCCCACACTAGAAAAGGCGCATGCACGAATATACGAGACATCTCTATATATTCAGTTGGCCTAGCTCCAAGCCTTCCGATGTGGGATGGGATCACCACATATGACATTTATGAAATTTTGATATTATGACTATTGAACTATATTAATATCTTTTAGGGTTTTGTTAAATACTTATTTTTGCCTGCTGAGGGTGAGACATAGACTTGACCTTTGACTTGGTTTGGTTAGAGACCCGTTTGGATAGATTTGAATAAAAAGATTTTGAGCTTTTTTGAGTTTTGGGAACTTTTTTTTCATCTAGACTGATGAATTTTACTTGCAGAATTCTAAGGCTTGTAAGGAATTTCCTACTTTTGGAGTTTTTATTTATTAGTTTTGGAGGCTTCACTTCGTTGTGATTGTCACTTATTTTACTATTGTGGATTACTTTTATCAGGTTTGATCCCTAGCATATTTAGGAAGCTTGTCGCCCTTCTTAATATACATATCTTTTTCTTCCGTACATCTATCATTTTCTATGTGTATGTCTAGTTGGCATATTAAGTTAACAGACTTTGTTTTGTTTCTTCACTTAATTAATTTTTCTCTCTTCTTTTGGTATACTTACAAGCGATATACATAAGAGGTGATAAATAGGTAATTAAGAAATGATCAAAATCCTCTCCTAACTAATCCTTGATTCTAATATTATATAACATTGCCTAGGCAAAGGTTGCACCATCTCAAGTTCAAACATATGTCTTCCCATCATAAATATGATCTGGCTTTGATTGACCTAGCTAAAGCAAGAATTGGAGCTACATAATGGAATTTATAATCTTAGAGTAGATCCAGTATGGTTCTACCCAAGATGAGTTACTTGTCATCAAACAAAAAAGAAAAAGAAATTAACATTTCTTCTCATCCATTCATTTCATATAAAATAGCTATATTTGATCTAATCGCTATAATAGCTCACAGCCATTAGATCAACCATAAGTACACTGCTTGAGACTAATCTGAAAGAAAAATTTCATCATCCTTGAACCAAAAATCTTTACTAAGCAAGAGACCGAAACAATTGAGTGAATTTTCACATGATTAAAATTTCACATTCTTAGGAATCTTGTAAGAGTAGTGGGCGGTGCCTTTTTGTAACCTTTAGTAGGTGTGGCTTCACACACCTTAGTACTATATATATTTGGCCATCCTTGGTTATAGTGTCTTGTGAAATTAGAGTGCAATTTCAAGTGTAGAGCATGACTTAATATTTTTGGCTGGCTCTCATGAATTAATTAAAGATTCAATTTTTAGGCTTGAATAATCGTGGGTTGCTAAGAACTCTAAGGGTAGAGTGTTGGTGGAATTGGTAGAGGTTAGTTGGAGGTCCTCTCAATTTCAACCCAAGATAAATTTCTTTTTTAAGATTTTAAGATGTAAACTTTAGAACATGTATACATGTAATTATGAAGACTGAGTTATCAAAGAAAATCTTCCAAATATATATATGATTATAGTCAAGAATTTTGCTTCAAGATGTGGATTGATGAAATTTGGGTTCTATATTAAATGTTTTTGCACATGTTATAAAGTGATTTGAGGAAAGCGTTTTGCATAAAACTGTTATATATGTGGATCTAACTGATTAAGGTTTATATGTTTTGTCAAAATGTGAATGAGGTAAGTGTGAGTTGGTGCACTATCATTTTGCATCCCGCTTTATTTTTGGGGATTGAATAGAATAACTCACCAACAGATGGACATGAGCATATAGGATTAAAAATAGCCAGAGTCTTCAGTGATTAATGTGTGAACTATGTGTTAAAAGAAGGTTATATATATGTATGGACATGTGAAAAAAGATTTTCATTTATCATGTTTTTTGTAGCATATGTTCATCACGACACATTTCAATTATCATGTTTTATTGAGCATATTGACATTGTAAATCATTTTCTATGACATTACTTTAATTTGAAGTATCATTTATGCTATTTTTTATGGAGATTCTACTTACCGAATCATCTACTCATAATTATAACTTACATATTTCCAGATGGAAGAATCCTTAGCTTGGAAGTGGGTGGAGATCTTGCCATGGAGAAGGAATAAATGCTAGTGATTAGCATATGAACCTATGGATGAAACTCTTTTGTTTTATGTACTTTAGAATTTGTTTAAGTTGGTAAATGTTATCCATTGTGAAATTATTACTGAACAATGTTTATTACTTGTGGATTTATGCATTTGGAGATTACCAATTTTTATGGTTTTTGCCTAGTGACAGGATTTGGCATGACAAATATTTAGCAGTATCTCCCATTCTTTTTCTCCTTCTCTTTGTTTCTTACATCCCTCTCTTCCTTTTGGATAGAAATGAGAGATAATTACCACATGCATATACAGATAACTAATTTGTAGGTAATTTTGGTTTGAAGTAAGTGATTAATATGTTATTGAACTTGTTGGTGAGAATACAAAAGGCTTTGTTATCCTTGATTTTGATGAATTTGGGAAAATCTCACAAATGGTCCTCACTATTTATGTTTTGTCCCATTTTAGTCCTCACTGTTTCAAAAATCACTTGATTGTTCCTCATTGTTTATATTTTATATCATTTTAGTCCTTAGTATTTCAAAAGTTACACAATTGATCACTATTGTTTATAAATATATCAGTATTAGCCCTATTGTTTACAAATATTTCAGTATTAATCCTCATTGTTTACAAATATATCACTATAAGTCCCTAAAACATGGAGACTAAAATGGACAAAATATAAATAATTGGGACCAATAGTGATACATTTGCAAACAATGGGGACCAACCGCGTGACTTTTAAAATAATAGGGACTAAAATAGGACAAAATGGAAACAATGAGGGTCAATAGTAATACATTTGTAACAATGGGGACCAATTGCATGACTTTTAAAATAATGGGGACTCAAATGAGACTAAATGTAAACAATGGTGACTATTTGTAAGAATTGCCCTCATGAATTTTGTACCTTTTCATTCTTAATCATCTATGACAGATTGGCCAATGGATATAGTAGTCATGTAGCGATTCCCATCATAAATATTATCAGACTTTTGACTAATTTAATGTATTGTTGAGATTCACTGTGTTAGGAAAAATGCCCTAAAAGTCAATAAATTGTAATTTTGGTATTATGGATAATATATTATTTATTTTATTAATTGCGGGCAGTTTATTTATTTATTAATATGTTTTAATTAAATAAATAAAAGTTCTTAGAACACTATTTATAGATTATATCCTTAGGAGTAAGGATAAGAGTAACGGAATCTATATTCACAAATATGTTCTAAAAATTGTCCCCGATCATAGGATAAATTAATTGGGTGTTAGTTTATCCGGATAGATCAAATTACAGTCTACTAACAAAAATAATATGATATATTAAATTGGACAATTAGTCTCATATCGTTATAGTAGATGTATAAGTACTTGTTACGAGCAAGTGACTGGACTTGACGACCAATACAATGAATTACATGGATTGGTCAATAATTCATTGTATTATGTAATTATGCGATTAATCCTCAAACCTGTGTGGATTGATTTTGGAGGCTTCACGCGTAAGAAACTTGTCTCAGATTCTACCGTAATCTTCGCATCAAAAAGTAATTCTAAAACTATGGATTAAATTTAATTAGATTCAATTTATTATCTATTATTAAATCTGCGTTAATAACCATGAATGGATACATGAGAATATTTCCCTGCGTTAATTAATTTTAATTATCATGTATGTTTCCCAACAGTGGTATCAGAGCCACCGTTCATGCTTATTACGCAATTCGTACCTTTATGGCACAATTTCCATGTATCTAGTATTATTGATTAAAAGTAGTTTAATCTTCATACTTATAATAATAGCCCTATTAGATTAGTTCTTCCCAAATTATTATGTAAAAGGAGTTTTTACATGATTAGATAATTTTTCATGAAAAAAGGTTTTCTAGAAAATTTATTCATTCTGTTTTTAATTTTCAGAATATTTAAAACAGTTTTTTATAAAAAAATCGGGGTCTTCTCCTTCCTCACCCGCCGGTAGCACAAGACTATTGCCGGCAGTGCAGCCTACGCTGCGCCGCGACAGGCGCTGCGGCCTGCTGCGTGCTGTGACACTACTACAGCCAACGGTAGTGCCGCTACCAAGGTTTTCAAAAAATGGGGGGTGGTGGTTGGGAAAAAAAGAAGAAAAGAAAAAAAAATTAAATTAAATTTTAAGGTTAGAGTTTCTGACCTAGACCCAGATCCAAATTTGGATCAGGGTTCAGGTCCGAACCCATGACCCAAAAAGGGTTGTTGGGTTGTTAGGTTTTAATTTGGACTTGGACCTTTTAATTTTTCTTTTCAAATTGGGCTATTAAGTTATTGGGTTAGTTTTAAAATGAGTTTTTAAAACTATTAGGCTAAGTGTTTTAAAAAAATTAGTTGGACTTGTTTTATTTAAATCCAGCAGAAGTTTATTTTTGACCCGATATCATTTGTTTAAAGTCCAAAATAATATTTTTAGATTTTTATTTAATAAATGGTTTATTAAATAAATAAAAGGTGTTTTATTTATGAGATATTATGCTTATTTAATAAATGGTTTATTTAATTAGGAAAAATAATATAATGAGATTATGGAATTAATTGTGCCATATTTGGAGGATTACCTTTGTATGTATGGTTGTGTGCATGTATGATCATGGACTAGAATGAATGAATGGAATGATTTTATTTATTTATTTATTTATTCATTTGGGTTTTATGTAATTATTTAAATGGGGCTTGTATGCCTCTTACCCATTTTGATAATGTAAAATTCTATTCTCATTTATGTATCCCACTAGATTAGGAATCTATGTACATAAATGTAACAAGGAGATCATGCGGACGCATCAAGGAATTGGTGGACCCGGTTCGCAGAAGGAGTTTTGTGAAGCCCAACAAGGAGTAGCCCAGTAATTGGGCCCTATATTATTTTAAGAAACCCAGTGGCTTGATAGTGCTCCTAGTCCATGATCATCCTATTTATTTCATGCATTTATTTATTTATGCGATATATATATTAAATGCGTGGATGTTTCTAATTTACTTTATGAGATAAATTGAAATCAGAAGCATGTGAAAAGTGAGACCTTAATTAAAGACCAGCGAGCCTTCTCACTCCAAATATTAAGTTAATAATGATGTAGTATAGAGTAGATTATATCATTGCATTCCATTGTCATAGATTAGTTTGTGTATTAGGCAAGTAAGTAGCTGGCTATGGACACATAGGGTTTATTTATTTGTATTAATATATAAGCTAAGGCTATAAAACATAAGATGTAGAAGAATTTGGATTCTTATTGGCTACCAAGAATCTATTATGTGAGGTGTTAATATTGCATTGATCCAAATTCCCTAGGATAATGGGTATAACTTAAACAATTCTCAAAGACCAAAAATCTTTAATGTGTGGTCAAAGGAATTGTAGGCAAGTAAATTGAGATTTGTATATGATACATTGAATAAAGTGTTATTCACCTATTAGTCTTTGATTCACCAAGAATTTATCATGTGAGGTGAAACAAAAATTAATGGGCCCTCAATCCACTAAAAAATCTTTTATTTGATTTTTCGTTTTCTACTAGGGAAGTGTAGAATTTGAAAAATTTAGTAGGGGCACTATTTGATTTGAAGTCCCAAATTGAATAGTTAATTATACGTTATCTAATTTAAATTAATTATTTTATGAAGTTATATGTCAAAAATGAATCCCCTTGCAACTATCTTAGATAAGAATTGTTTGATCAGACCAAACTATGCTGACTGGTTCCACAACTTGAAAATCATACTAAGCTCTGAAAATATTGAATATGTGCTTGATGGTCCACTTCCTCAAGAGATGCCTGAAGAGGCAACTGAAGAGGAAATAGAAACCTTCAAGAAATGGCGTGATGATGCGTTGAAGGTTAGGAGCTATGTTTTGGCTTCAATGTCAAATGAACTTCAACGTCAACATAAGGACATAGAAGATGTCACATAAATCATCATACACTTGCAAGAGTTGTATGGTGTGAAAAACAGGGTTGCTAGATATGAGATATCTAGGAAATTGTTCCGATTGAGGATAAGTGAAAGATCAAATGTCAATACGCATGTTCTTAAGATGATCGGTTTGATCAAGCGTCTTGAATCCTTGAATTTCTCGATGGATTCGAACTTGCAAACTGGCCTGATTGTAACGCCCCGATCCCTCACGAGACCAAGACTCCTATTTATCACGCTATTCTCAACCCAATTCCAAACCCCGGGCACGAAATTTAGGAAAAAACGAATGGAATTTCCCCTATATATAGGTCTATCTAGAAACCTACCAACAGTCACGTACAAGACCTGAATCACAATCAACCATTCATACAACCTAGCTTTCAAGATTCATAAAGCCAACCAGCTCCTCAAGGCCATCCGAGCCTTGGAACCCAACAACATATCACACAAGCATGCAACATTAAATCCATTGAAGTTCTATCTTTTTAATCCACTTATCATACCACTCTATATTATCAATCAAGCTTTCTTATAATTTGTGTACAACCAACTCACTAGTTTTCATCGTCCACACAAACATGCACTACTAAGTAATAAAGTAAAGCAAATAAAAGATATTACAAGCCCACTAGTACCTAATCATCAAACAAAACTAAAACTTTAATATTACATTCCTTGATATAACATAAATACATACATGGGCACAAAGTCTCAAATACAAAACAAGCATATCATAATCACATTCTTCCATGTTTTACACACTAATAGAGCAAATAGGTCATACAGGAGACAATCCAATCTTCAGCTTTTCCTGAAATATGTTGAAAAGAGGAATGAGTAACCAAGTTACTCAGTGAGGGAGGTGATGCAACATACCGGGCGTGCATTATGATATGCAGATACAATAAATCATATATATAACATAAATAACAAGATTAAATAGCAAGTAGTTAACCACATTAAAAAGGATACGGTTCTACTTCAAGTCTTCAAACTCTAACCACGAGCCATGAACTTCATGCAAGTGCCGGCAAACCCTTACTCAAACAAGTTGAGATACTCCGGATGTATCCTGATCCTACGACCCTTTCTCCTGAGGTAGGTCTATTCCCAGCAGGTGAACCACGCCTCTGGGGTAGTGGAGTATGCCTCAGCGAGAAGGGAATAGGCACCATGGTAGTTGAGGGAGCACGGCAAGCCCGACGCTGCCCGTGTTTCTCGACGCTACCATGTCCAAAAAGGTTGCGCAATCCAAGACAAGTCCACAAGAATTCAAGATGTCAAATAACACATAAGAGGGACGACAAAGTAGGTCGCCCTCACATATAAGCACAATATAGACTCACATAAGCACGAAATAGCTTTATAGTATCAAAATAGCAATCAACATAACTTTTCCTCACAATCAACTCAATTAGCTTTATTATACTTTGGATAGTCAATACAATACAAGACAACTCAACAACAAGTTCCAAATACAACAAGAATGGCTAAAAACTACTATTTCCCTTTCTTTAACCAAGACTTCTTTCTCCTATGCACGTTTCAAGGTTTCCAAACCACATCCTAATCATACTATATTCTTAATTAAGCCCAAAGACAACTATTAAAATCATAAAAGCCCATTTTAGAAGCAAAAGTCCGAGAAGGCCCCGAGCGGGTTTGAACTACAACTATACTAACCGAACCCCATTTTCGCGTAACGAAAGCACCAAAAGTGCTTCCTTACCCCAAGGGTACCCAAACCATAGCCCAAACGCACCCGGATTGCACAACGAGAAAAGTCCTCCTTTTAAAGTCAACTAATTTTGCGATTTAGTTCGGATTTGAGTGATTCAACCTCACGTGGCCTCCCTACTAGCTTCACTAGGGCCTATAGCATCTATTTGAAGTCTCAATTCATGTTAATTAGCAAATTCATTCAAAACCCCAACAATAAGCACTATTCATCATCTCTTTTATTCAATCTCAACTTTCAACCATAAACTTTGATAACAAGCTTCAAAAGTTAACTCTATAGCATCTATTAAACATATAATAAACATTCATAACAAGTATTAGAGTTATAATCAAAAAATCAAGAAATTCAACAAAGATGCATCAACTTTAAACTTCAAAAAAAATGAAACTCCCTCACTTAATCAACTTGTAGAAGTCTTGTTGTTGCTCTAGGTTGCTCCAAGAACCTCCAATTCCAAGCTTAAGATCAACACTTTCAAGGTTTGATGAAGATTTTTTTTTTTTTCTTTGCTGCTGCTGCTCACGAGTTCCATTTTTTTTTCTTTTGCTAACTTTGACCATTGTTTTCTTAGTTAACAACTAATATAATATATATACATAAAGTTATCTAGTTGGCAAAAGAAAACTTTGTTCAAATAGGATCTCACGATTTTTGCTGCTAATCCAATTTTATTTTATTTTTATTTTTTTTCCTTAACTAAGCTTGGCTTATATTTCTTTGGCTAATTATACAAGTAGACTAAATAAATGACTAAGGTAACTAATGGATTGGGCTTATAAAAAAAATATACTAATGGCTAGTTCAGCGTAGTAGAAATTAGTTAGAAAGCTAAATTGTCAAATTAACTAAATATTACTTATTCACTCGGGGATACTACAAACATTTATTTTCTTCACGCTCGGGACATAAAATGCACAATTTAGCAATGAATGAATATATTAAATACAATATTGTTCAGGGGAAAAATATCAAATTTTAAAAAAAAATAAAGCAGTTTAAAATTTTACCCGGGCTCAAGTTAAACCTAAAAATTAAAACATATAAAAGCAAATAAGACCAAACAAAGGGCAACTAAGCCAAATATGCACACAAAATAATTAAATATAATAAATTAAAAGTCTCTTTGGGCTCGGGAAAAACTAAGTCAATTAATTATAAACAAGTAATAAATATAAGATAATCGTTTCTGGTAATTAGATAAAATTCACATAAATATATTTATTACTAAAAATACTAAGATAGCCCATTCAGGTCCGGGCCAAATAAATAAATGTTTTTACTAAAAATAATAAGCCAGTTCGTTTAGATCCGGGCCCGAGCTTCCCGTTCGAACAATAAGATAAATTAATTTAAAGACATGTAAAATAATTTTAAATAATTAAAATAATAGAATAAGTGTCCCGGACAAATTATTTAAATATAAATTAAATAAATACAAATAATAAATTAATTACTTTATGTAAATCAATTAAATATAATTTAAATAAATACAAATAGTGATAATAATAAAAATAATTATTCTCGGGTTTAGGACTTCACATTCAAATAGTAATTTTAAATCAATTAAAATGTTAGTAATGTAAATTTTAGTAAATAAAATAATAAAATAGTTATTTTATGTGTTTATATGTAGATAGAAGATTAGGCTATGGGCTTTTGAGAAATGAAGTTAAATAATTAAAGTTAGTCCAAAATAAAGATAAAACACCAAATGACCCAAAATGCATTCTAGCTTATACTTTTCACTAGGGGATACTAACTATTTTATATTTCATGTTCTAGATATGCTATGCATATACTTTCAGTGAATGAATACTAGATAAATACCAAGTAACATGAGAAAAATAAAATTTTAGAAAAATAGAAGACTTGAAAATTTAACCCGGGCTCGGGTGCTACTTATTCAATTAATTGAAAATAATGTAAACTAGCACCTAAATGCAATAAAATAATTTCTAATAATTATTTTACCAAGGTAATTGCCTCATTTAAATTTACTAAATATTGTTTGCACATATTTCAAGAAATATAAAAATAGTGTAAATAAATGAATAAATTAACATAAACATGTAATTATAACCAAACATTTAAAGTAAACACATAAGTACATGCAAGTAGGTACTATTCGCTATATGCTGGGTCAGGGTGTCACACTCTCCCCTCCTTCAAACAATTGCGTCCTCACAATTACTTCTTTCAAGTGAACTCCACACAAGCACACTGAACTCCCTGGATAAGAACTTTGAATGCGAATATTACAGAAAATACCATAGAGAAGTACCAAGGAAACTAATATGAACTTTCAGATAGAAATCCCAGCAAGTGGCCAAAGAGAATTCCAAATAATAAATTCTAAACAGGGACACCAAAAATAAGGCTCCGCTTACGAGCA
The DNA here is from genome assembly GCA_037974665.1 of Ehretia macrophylla. Taxonomy (NCBI): domain Eukaryota; kingdom Viridiplantae; phylum Streptophyta; class Magnoliopsida; order Boraginales; family Ehretiaceae; genus Ehretia; species Ehretia macrophylla. The sequence continues at coordinate 36,882,694 of CM075780.1, read as the reverse complement.
CTAACTCAAAAAGTCTTAATAGAATTCCTTGGAATAGAAGCTTCTCTGTATTCGAATACCAATATAAGAATTCCATATATGATGATTGAATAAGAAGTCATGTCGAGAGTCTCAAATGAAAATACCAAGGATAATACTAAATAAGAATCCCAGTTCTGAATACCGAGAAAATAGTGAAGAAGAATACCCCATGAGAATCCCAAACTTGCTTCTAGAAGTATTTCTTGTTGTTCACTGACATAAACTACGGTTGGCTCTGTTGGTTCATATCTTCAGGAGACCCGCTTCTGGCTTCCTCAATAAGGAGAGTGTTTACTTACCATTTTCAAAGGGGTAATATATGTATGCAATTGATTCTATTTAAAATAAACTCTCAATGCACATTATTACAAATAACTAAAACAAATAGATACTTAAGGAATCAATTAAATGTTCCTACCACATAATCTAGACATATCACATATTTTCCATTACTACATGAATAAGTCACCTAGGTGCACATGAAATTACACATTTGCACATTCGTCAGGTTAACACAGTGAGGCACAAGAGTACATATTTTCATACAAAGACACACACAAGGATTACATGCAAGCACATTCCTATTCAAAACACATTCCACATGCACCCACTCGAGGGTTGCTACCCAACAGACCGAGGACCCTGTACCGGCTGAGAGCTAACTAAGCTCTGATACCACAACTGTAACGCCCCGATCCCTCACGAGACCAAGACTCCTATTTATCACGCTATTCTCAACCCAATTCCAAACCTCGGGCACAAAATTTAGGGAAAAACGGACGGAGTTTCCCCTATATATAGGTCTATCTAGAAACCTACCAACAGTCACATACAAGACCTGAATCATAATCAACCATTCATACAACCTAGCTTTCAAGATTCATAAAGCCAACCAGCTCCTCAAGGCCATCCGAGCCTTGGAACCCAATAACATATCACACAAGCATACAACATTAAATCCATTGAAGTTCTATCTTTTTAATCCACTTATCATACCACTCTATATTATCAATCAAGCTTTCTTATAATTTGTTTCCAACCAACTAACTAGTTTTCATCGTCCACACAAACATGCACTACTAAGTAATAAAGTAAAGCAAATAAAAGATATTACAAGCCCACTAGTACCTAATCATCAAACAAAACTAAAACTTTAATATTACATTCCTTGATATAACATAAATACATACATGGGCACAAAGTCTCAAATACAAAACAAGCATATCATAATCACATTCTTCCATGTTTTACACACTGATAGAGCAAGCAGGTCACACAGGAGGCAATCCAATCTTCAGCTTTTCCTGAAATATGTTGAAAAGAGGAATGAGTAACCAAGTTACTCAGTGAGGGAGGTGATGCAACATACCGGGCGTGCATTATGATATGCAGATACAATAAATCATATATATAACATAAAAAACAAGATTAAATAGCAAGTAGTTAACCACATTAAAAAGGATACGGTTCTACTTCAAGTCTTCAAACTCGAACCACGAGCCATGAACTTCACGCAAGTGCCGGCAAACCCTTACTCCAACAAGTTGGGATACTCCGGATGTATCCCGATCCTACGACCCTTTCTCCTGAGGTAGGTCCATGCCCAGCAGGTAAACCACGCCTCTGGGGTAGTGGAGTATGTCTCAGCGAGAAGGGAATAGGCACCATGGTAGTCGAGGGAGCACGGCAAGCCCGACGCCGCCCGTGTTTCTCGACGCTACCATGTCCGAAAAGGTTACGCAACCCAAGACAAGTCCACAAGAATTCAAGATGTCAAATAACACATAAGAGGGACGACAAAGTAGGCCGCCCTCACATATAAGCACAATATAGACTCACATAAGCACGAAATAGCTTTATAGTATCAAAATAGCAATCAACATAACTTTTCCTCACAATCAACTCAATTAGCTTTATTATACTTTGGATAGTCAATACAATACAAGACAACTCAACAACAAGTTCCAAATACAACAAGAATGGCCAAACTACTCTTCCCCTTTCTTTAACCAAGAATTCTTTCTCCTATGCACGTTTCAAGGTTTCCAAACCATATCTTAATCATACTATATTCTTAATTAAGCCCAAAGACACCTATTAAAATCATAAAAACCCATTTTAGAAGTAAAAGTTCGAGAAGGCCCCGAGCGGGTTTGAACTACAACTATACTAACTGAACCCTATTTTCGCGTAACGAAAGCACCAAAAGTACTTCCTTACCCCAAGGATACCCAAACCATAGTCCAAACGCACCCGGATTGCACAACGAGAAAAGTCCTCTTTTTAAAGTCAACTAATTTTGCGATTTAGTTCGGATTTGAGTGATTCAACCTCACGTGGCCTCCCTACTAGCTTCACTAGGGCCTATAGCATCTATTTGAAGTCTCAATTCAGGCTAATTAGCAAATTCATTTAAAACCCTAACAACAAGCACTATTCATCATCTCTTTTATTCAATCTCAACTTTCAACCATAAACTTTGATAACAAGCTTCAAAAGTTAACTCTATAATATCTATTAAACATATAATAAGCATTCATAACAAGTATTAGAGCTATAATCAATAAATCAAGAAATTCAACAAAGATGCATCAACTTTAAACTTCAAAAAAAATGAAACTCCCTCACTTAATCAACTTGTAAAAGTCTTGTTGTTGCTCTAGGTTGCTCCAAGAACCTCCAATTCCAAGCTCAAGATCAACACTTGCAAGGTTTGATGAAGATTTGTTTGTTTTTGTTTTTTTTTTCTTTGCTGCTGCTGCTCACGAGTTCCATTTTTTTTTTCTTTTACTAACTTTGACCATTGTTTTCTTAGTTAACAACTAATATAATATATATACATAAAGTTATCTAGTTGGCAAAAGAAAACTTTGTTCAAATAGGATCTCACGATTTTTGCTGCTAATCCAATTTTATTTTATTTTTATTTTTTTTAAGCTTGGCTTATATTTCTTTGGCTAATTATAAAATTAGACTGAATAAATGAGTAAGGTAACTAATGGATTGGGCTTATAAAAAAAAATACTAATGGCTAGTTCAGCATAGTAGAAATTAGTTAGAAAGCTAAATTGTCAAATTAACTAAATATTACTTATTCACTCGGGGACACTACAAACATTTATTTTCTTCACGCTCGGGACATAAAATGCACAATTTAGCAATGAATGAATATATTAAATACAATATTGTTCAGGGGAAAAATATCAAATTTATAAAAAAAAATAAAGCAGTTTAAAATTTTACCCAGGCTCAAGTTAAACCTAAAAATTAAAACATATAAAAGCAAATAAGGCCAAACAAAGGGCAACTAAGCCAAATATGCACACAAAATAATTAAATATAATAAATTAAAAGTCTCTTTGGGCTCGGGAAAAACTAAGTCAATTAATTATAAACAAGTAATAAATATAAGATAATCGTTTCTGGTAATTAGATAAAATTCACATAAATATATTTATTACTAAAAATACTAAGATAGCCCATTCAGGTCCGGGCCAAATAAATAAATGTTTTTACTAAAAATAATAAGCCAGTTCGTTTAGATCCGGGCCCGAGCTTCCCGTTTGAACAATAAGATAAACTAATTTAAAGACATGTAAAACAATTTTAAATAATTAAAATTATAGAATAAGTGTCCCGGACAAATTATTTAAATATAAATTAAATAAATACAAATAATAAATTAATTACTTTATGTAAATCAATTAAATAGAATTTAAATAAATACAAATAGTGATAATAATAAAAATAATTATGCTCGGGTTCAGGACTTCACATTCAAATAGTAATTTTGAATCAATTAAAACATTAGTAATGTAAATTTTAGTAAATAAAATAATAAAATAGTTATTTTATGTGTTTATATGTAGATAGAAGATTAGGCTATGGGCTTTAGAGAAATGAAGTTAAATAATTAAAGTTAGTCCAAAATAAAGATAAAACACCAAATGACCCAAAATGCATTCTAGCTTATACTTTTCACTAGGGGATACTAACTGTTTTATATTTCACGTTCTAGATATGCTATGCACATACTTTCAGTGAACGAATACTAGATAAATACCAAGTAACATGAGAAAAATAAAATTTTAGAAAAATAGAAGACTTGAAAATTTAACCCGGGCTCGGGTGCTACTTATTCAATTAATTGAAAATAATGTAAACTAGTACCTAAATGCAATAAAATAATTTCTAATATTTATTTTACCAAGGTAATTGCCTCATTTAAATTTACTAAATATTGTTTGCACGTATTTCAAAAATGTAAAAATAGTGTAAATAAATGAATAAATTAACATAAACATGTAATTATAACCAAACATTTAAAGTAAACACATAAGTACATGCAAGTAGGTACTATTCGTTACATGCTGGGTCAGGGTGTCACACTGATATTTCAGTCTCTTCTTGAATCCTTCCATTATTTCATTGTTAATTTTTAGATGAATGACATCAAACGCACCTTACCTCAGCTCTTGAATATGCTGGTTATATATCAAGGGCAGATGAAAGGAAAATGTAAGGAGACGGTATTGGCATTTGCCTCTTCTTAATCAGCTAAAAAGCAGAAAAGGAAGAAGAAGAAAGACAAGAAGGCCCATCAGGGCAAGCCTACAGGAGGTGTGTCGAAGAAAAAGGGGAAGGTAGCAAAGCAAGGAACTTGTTTCCATTGTGAGAAGAAAAGGCATTAGAAGAGGAATTGTCCAGAATACCTCAAGGGTTTGAAGGAAAAGGGCAAGGCCTCTGCAGGTATGTCTCGATTGCTCATACTTGAGATTAGTCTTTCTATTAATCATGATTCTACTTCATGCGTGCTAGACTCTGGTGCCACTTCTCATATATGTACTTATGTACAGGAGCTGAGGAGAAGTAGAGCTTTAGGAAAAGGCGACGTGGTTCTAAAGGTGAGAAATGGAGCAACAGTTGCTGCATTAACTATTGGGACATGTTCTCTTACTTTGTCATCTGGATTTACTTTAGTTTTGGACAATTTTTTGTTATTGCCTTGTGCCTTGAAGAACATCATTTCTGTTTCGGTTTCGGTTCAAAACTGTTTTGAATTTAAATTTATGGATGATGGATGCTTTATTTATTTGAGAAATAATTGCGTTGACACTGGCAAATTAGTAAATGGACTTTATATACTTGATATAAAGAAAAATGACAATAAAAATGAGCAATACATGAATATTCAGAACTTTAAAAGGTTTAGAGATACCCTTAGCTCTAAGTATCTGTGGCACTTGAGATTAGGTCACATAGGGGAAGCTAGAATCATAAAGTTGGAGAAAGAATGACTTATAAGCCCATGTGGCCCAAGTCCATTCCCAGCATGTGAATCCTGCATCCTTGGTAAGATGACCAAATCACCATTTGTGGGGCAAAGGGAAAGAGCTACAAACATTTTAGAGTTAGTACGCACTGATGTCTGTGGGCCTTTTGGAGAATTGGCCCGAGGTGGATTTGCCTACTTCATTACCTTTACTGATAATATGTCTCGATATGGGTATGTGTATCTTATGAAACACAAATCTAAATCCTTTGAAAGGTTCAAAGAATATAGAGCTAAAGTGGAAAACCATACTGGAAAGAGGATTATGGCTCTTCGATCTGATCAATGAGGGGAATACCTTAGTGCTGAATTCCAATAATATCTCAAAGAGAATGGTATAGTCATTTCATTGACTCCACCCGGGACACCTGAACTTAATGGTGTATCAGAAAGGAGAAATAGGACTTTATTGGATATGGTCAGATCAATGATGAATTATACCGATTTACCTGTTGGCCTATGGGGTCATGCTCTCTTCACTGCGGTATACATCTTGAATAGGGTCATTTCCAAATCAGTTATAAACACTCCTTATAAGATTTGGAGAAATAAGAAACCCTACTTTAATCACTTTAGAGTATGGGGTTGTCTTGCTTACATTAAAAGGCTTAAAACTGAGAAATTGGAAGCGAGATCTAACAAGGTCAGATTCATTAGTTATCCCAAGGATTCATTGGGATACAACTTTTATTCCCCTACTGATAAAAGAATATTTATCATTAGAAACGCCATATTCTTGGAAGAAAATTTCATCCAAGATGGAGGTTTGGGAAGAAAAGTAGAGCTCAAAGAGAGAAACATTGAGCAACCAGTTCACCAGATAAAAACCCAGGATTTGATCCAGGATGAAACTATTCAACAAGAATCGATTGCTTCACCACAGATACGCAAGTCTTTAAAGACTCCCCGTCCCTCCACGAGATATAACTACCTACATAGCCAAGGACAAGAGTTGTTCATGATAATGATGGTGATCATGTTGATGATCCCTTAACCTACGTGGAAGCTATTTCAGAAAGGGACTCAGGTAAATGGCTTGAAGCCATGAAATCTGAAATGGATTCAATGCACACCAATCAAGTCTAGAATCTTGTAGACCCACTTGAAGGTATTGTAACTATAGGTTGCAAATGGGTATATAAGAGAAAGAGATGTGCAGATGGGAAGGTTGAGACCTTCAAAGCGAGATTAGTGGCAAAAGGTTACCGTAAAAAACAAGGAATTGACTATGAGGAAACCTTCTCGCCAGTAGCAATGATCAAATCCATTAGGATTTTATTAGCTACAGCTACACACTACGATTATGAAATATGGCAAATAGATGTCAAAATAACTTTTCTTAATGGCTTCATTGAAGAAGACATTTATATTGAACAACCAAAGGGTTTTGAGTCCATAGGTGAAAGTCACAAAGTGTGTAAGCTGAAAAGATCCATTTATGGACTCAAGCAAACCTCAAGGAGTTGGAACCTACGTTTTGATGAGGTTATTAAAACGTTTGGCTACATTAAGAATGAAGACGAACCTTGTGTTTACAAGAAAGTCAGCAATAAAGCAGTTACGTTCTTCATCTTATATGTAGATGACATACTATTGATAGGGAATGACATAAGCATGATGTCATCTGTCAAGGTCTGGTTATCAGGGACATTCTCCATGAAGGACTTGGGAGAAGCAACCTATATCCTAGGAATTCAAATCTATAGGGATAGATCGAAGGGATTGATAGGTTTCTCACAGAGTGCGTACATAGATAAGGTGTTAAAAAGGTTTAACATGCAAGATTCTAAAAGGGGGTTGTCACTTTTTAGACATGGCATTCATCTCTCAAGGGCTATGAGTCCTAAAACAGCTGAAGAAAGATAGAGAATGAATAGGATTCCATATGCTTTGGCTATTGGAAGCCTTATGTATGTCATGCTATGTACTAGGCCTGATATTACACATGTTGTAAGTGTTACAAGCATATATCAGTCAGATCCAGGTGAGGAACACTGGATAGCCGTCAAGCACATCCTAAAATACCTGAATAGGACTAAGGATATGGTCTTGGTATATGGAGGAAGGGAATTGAAATCGAGGGCTTTATTGACTCGGATTTTCAGTCTGATGTGGATGATCGCAAATCTACATCAAGATTCATTTTCGTTTGTAATGGACGAGCAGTCAGTTGGAAGAGTTCCAAATAGAGTACGACTGCAGATTCCACTACGAAAGTCGAATACATCATAGCATCAGATGCAGCAAAAGAGGCAGTTTGGATCAAGAAATTCATCTCGGAACTTGGAGTGGTTCCTTCCATTGAGGTCGCAATGCATTTACACTATGATAATAATGGAGCAATAGCGCAAGCTAAGGAACCAAGGTCTCACCAAAAATCCAAACATGTTGAAAGGCGCTACCACATTATCCGAGAAATTATAGGGAGATGCGACATAGTGATGCAGAAAGTAGCATCAGCAGATAACATTGTTGATTCGTTGACCAAGCTTTGACCAAGCAGTCTTTGGATCGACACTTAGAAGGGATGGGTATGAGATACATTCAGATTGGCTTTAGTGCAAGTGGGGGATTGTTAGAAAAAATGCCCTAAAAGCCAATAAATTGTAATTTTAGAATTATGGATAATGTATTATTTATTTTATTAATTGCGGACAGTTTATTTATTTATTAATATGTTTTAATTAAATAAATAAGTCTTTAAAATACTATTTATAAATTCTATCCTTAGGAGTAAGGATATAAGTGACGGAATCTATATTCACAAATATGTTCTAAAAATTATCCCTGATCATAGGATAAATTAATTGAGCATTAGTTTATCCGGATGGATCGGATTACAGTCTACTAACCAAAATAATATGAGATATTAAATTGAGCGATTAGTCTCATATCGTTATAGTAGATGTATAAGTACTTGTTACGAACAAGTGACTGGACTTGACCACCAATACAATGAATTACATAGATTGGTCAATAATTCATTGTATTATGTAATTATGCGATTAATCCTCAAACCTGAGACACCACAATTATCTCATGATTAGAAATACCATAATTTACTGGTGCAACTAAGCTAGTCCTAATCACGGATTAGTCAATATATTCAGTGGTTATGATATGTTCCGTCATGGAGATATGTGCGTGTAGATATAGGAGTTGTCAATTGAGAATCCTATGCAATCTGTTAATTAAGTAACTAGAAATCCCTGGCTAAGGTGCAATAGTGGAAGTCGTTCCACGGATTATTCATTAGTTACTAATTAAATAGATTTTAGCATATGATTGAGTAATAGAGTTTAATGACCCAATCCATGACTTTGGCTCAATCGGGATAATTAAAACAGTAAGATTTGATAGCACATAAATTACTAAATGGATTCGTAAACTTGCACTTCATCTTTAATTGGGTAATCGCGATATACTGTTAAGTGTCACTCGTGATTTGCGAATTAATTAGAAAGGAGTTCTAATTTAATTAATTAGTATAATTAATTATTCACTACTGATTAATTATGAATCCAAGAGGTCACACACAAAAGAAATTTGCAAATTAATTGGATTAGAGAAAAGATTAAATTAATTTTAGGATTGTCTTAAATATTAATTTAATTGGGCTCGTAGTAATTAGATGGTGATCTGGTTATTATGAGGTCCAAGACTGGTTAAATAAGACCGATCCACATATGAGCCTAGATCATGTATGACTCCTATATATAGTATTATGACATATAAAGAGCTAGCACACTTTTTCTAAAGCCAGAATAAAATATAGGATTTCTCTAAGAACTCTAGTGGGGGTGAAATCTAGTTGATTGCATGGATTCTGTGTGGACTGATCTTGGAGGCTTCACGCATAGGAAGCTCGTCTCAAATTCTACCCTAATCTTCGCGTCAAGAGGTAATTCTAAAACTACGGATTAAATTTAATTAGATTAAATTTATTATCTGTTATAAAATCTGCGTTAATAACCATAAACGGATACATGAGAATATTCTGCTGCGTTAATTAATTTTAATTATCATGTATGTTTTTCAACACACCGCTCTACCACGGAACTTATAATATTGAAATGAATATAATGTGGTTATACTTAAAATGAGTTTTTCGTCATCAATCAAAGAAAGAAAATAGGAGCTCCGTTGCGAATAATAGGAGAAAGGATTCAATCGGTACCAACAATAGAAAGATTAATATTTATGCAACAATCAGTGCAGATTTATCTTTCTAAAACTATTGATACAATATCAACAAAGCACATCTTAAATGATGTAATATGATTTAAGCTTCCCTTAAACAATGGGCCTTTCAATGAACAGTCTTGGGCGTTCAAGCGGCCCAAAATGCGCATGGCCGTTAGATGCATTTTATCAGCAAAACTCGTTTGAGCCTCTTGTGGTTCCTTGTCATTTGCTGTTGCAATTATATTTTTTATTTTTAATTTGGACCTAGAGGATACTTTTTGTTGTGGTATGTCTTCTCATTTTGGTACTTTGACCAATCTTTGAAACTTTGAAAAATTAGAAATTAATAAAACCACTTACTTACCTAACCAAAAAAAAAAGAATACAATGTCTACAAAGACATTCAAACATTTTTTATGTTAGTTTTGGCATTATTATTATGATCATTTTTTGTAATTTACTTTGGAGTTTATTTTAAAGATAACTATATATCGAATTTATTTTAAAATAAATATAAAAAATAAATAAACTACTGAGAGTTAAATCATTTTTATTTTGCAATAATAAAATAAACTATTACACTTTTTCCTATAAATATACGAATTGTTATGGCATAAAAACAATAAATAAATAAAAAAGTTTTTCCCAGAACATACATGTACTTTTATTTGCATTGTCATAGAGATTGAATTCTACTTGAATCGATCCCTTGCATTTTGTAATTTGAAACGCTTGCAAGATGAAAATCGTTGTATACTAAAAGACTTGCATCGGTGAACATAAACATCATAGTAGAGAAATAAAAGTCTTAAAGAGACTCAATTAAATTTAACATTCTTTTTAGTGGCAAATAATCTTAAGAGGGAAGTAAATTTAGATTATATATAGCACAGTATTGTTATTTAAAAATTTTACTGTAACACACAATAACCTTTTCGAGACAATTTATCATACACTTTGTGTTGATTGCTTGATAAGAGATATTATGATGAATAAAATCATACACAGATAATTACTCTAAATAATATATATGACAATGAATGTAAATAGAGTAGAGAAAGAAATCAAACTCGATATTTTCAAGTGGTTTGAACTCCCAAGGCCTACTCCACTATCTAAGGTCTCCTTGTAACGCCCTGATCCCTCACGAGACCGGAGGCTCTAGTAACCAAGCTATTCTCAACCCAATTCCAACCCAGTCTCAAAATTTTAGGGAAAAACGGACAGAGTTTCCCCTGTACTGTGGACATTCTGAAAACCTGTAAACTCTCAAATAAAGCCTCAGCAAGATAAAACAAGCTTTTCATAACTAAAGATTTAAGATTCAAGGCCATCCGGGCCTCAAGACATATCATAATCGTTTTCATACAAGCATGCATTCTTGACTTAGCTTCTTTACAAAAACCACTTATCATGCCACTCCAAGATAGCGTTGAAACATTCTTAGAAAGTTAAAACCAATCAAACAACCATAAGTTCACCCCAAGCATACAAGGAAACTGAAAACAGGAATTTAAGTTATTACAGGCCAAAGTTTCAAATCTACAACTACAACCTTCTAACTTGATCTTACAGTTACATATCATAGCATAAACATAGTACTTAGGCTACAAAATAGAACATAAGATAAACAAGCGAGTTCTCTACACAACAACAAGAACATAACCACCTCAAGCCACTAAGCACAGCAACTAAGGCAAAGGATCAGTCTAAACTTCCTCCTCCTCTACTATCACCTCAACTAGTTGGGGATCACCCTCAGCACATCCTGAAACATATATCGAAGTATGAGCAACCACTGTTGCCCAGTGATGGATAAAGTCTCCCGGGGCGTGCAATGCAACAAGTAAAACAATTGGACAATAAAGCAGTTAATCATTCAGAAATAACAAGCTCTAGTAACCACACAATAAAAGGATACGTTTCACATAACCCCAATACCAAATCTTCAATCCACGAACACGATCCACGAACCACGATCACGATCACGATAACGATAAGCCGGCATAATCCCAAACACTCCAGTGGGTGTACTCCGGATGTACCCCGATAATCCTACGACCCAACACCCCCTGTCAATCTCCGGACCAGGCGAGTGAGGGAATATAGCACGGAGTTTGAATATCCACTGGCAAGCCCTCTGCCGCCCAACCGATATTCAACACATCTGCCCCTGACACTATGGTTGCGCAACCACTATGCAATGCACTTTACAATGGCAAGTTAATATCAATAATATAAGCAATAACACGTAGGAGGATCAACAAAGTAGATTGACCTCGATGCAGTTAGAATAGAAGCAATTTATTCAACAAATAAGCAGTTTTACAAAGGAGTATATACAAGACAAGCATAGAATCATGCTAAGAGCTCTAAAACAACTTGAAGTCTCATTTAAACACTCAAGAAGTCGTGCCAAGGTCTTAGAAGCGCGAGATAACCGAATTTGCACCTAAACCCCTTTGTTTTCCAAGCTATTTCCCTTCCAAACCAAAGTTAACGATTCAATTTCAAAGGAAAACTATACCAACCTTCTAACTAACCCTCAAGGAACCCTTTCAACCCTCAAACACATTCAAAAGCCCGCAATTACCCCGAAAGCCCCAAATTCCCTCTTTTAGCTTTAAACTACACATGCCTCATCCGGGCTTCAAACAAGGGCTAGCAAAGCTTATATAGCACCTAGGTAGCCTAAGAATACTAAAAGTGAAGCCCGAATCCACCCGGATTCGCCTTAACCCCGAAACCCCTTTGTTAAAGTCGCCTAATTCACGTTTTATGCGATTTTAGAGCAATGCAAGTGTATGGGGCTATTAGACTATCTTCATTAGCACCTAAAATATCTATTAGGAGTGTTGAATCAAGCTAATACGTGCAATTACACAAAACCCTAGAAAAATGTCACTATTCACCTCATAAATCAAACTAACGATTCTAATCGTTTAAAAGGCGAAACAATGGCTCAAATATGTTCTCTAGCACTCATATACAAGGTATAATAGCATAGATAATCAATACAATAACATTTGGTCACATTTTCAACAAATCAAGAAATTGACAACTATTTTAAAATGCGAAAATAAGCCGTGATCCCTCACCAATGCGTGTAGGAGCACCTAGGAAGCTTGCACACACCCTAAACTACTAGATCTAGGCTTGGATTGACTTGGCTTGAAGAGTTGAAGAGCAAAATCACCTTTTTTCCTTCTCCTTGGTGTTTTCGGCCCTGCTACAGTAATTCCTGCACATTTGTTTTCTTTTGTTTTGTGTTTTGGTGCTTATAAGGTTATATAGTGAGGTTAAGTTGAGGTGGGGTCAAGTGGTTGCTTAAGTGGACTTCGAAAATGCGCGTTGCTAGCTTTAAAACGAGCTTAAGGTGTAAAACATAGGCTAGCTAATTAAAACACTAAGTTAGTTACGTAACACTATTCATTGAACTACGAAAATCATTTCTAAACGAGCTCTCCTATCGCTTCTAGCTCAATTGCACATTTTTTCCACTCCTCTAACAATTAATATGATTTAATAAAAATGCTAATTCACTAATAGAGTGTAGTTTGAAAACGGGATGAATAGTAGCTAAAGAAGACAGAAGGAAATGCGCAAACAGTGGATGCAACAGTAAATGAATGTACGGCTAAAATCTCGGGCGTCACATTCCTCCCCTTAGGATTTCACATAACCTCCACTAGTTGATGCTTCTTCAAATGTTGGTGAAGTACAAACCAACTGACAACAATCCTCTCTTGAGCCTAGAAGAAAAACACAAGCTTCTTCAAATGTATGTGAAGTTCTAACATGTTATCCCTCTTCCTTTCTCGAAGCTTCTAGAACTCTTTAGAATTGTATAGATATTTCTAGCGAGATTTGATTGATTGATTGTAATTACCATAATTAAGGGATATGATTGATTGTCAATATCGCTTGATTGATGTAGAATAATCTAGAATGTAATTATAGCTGTTAGATCGAAACGATTCTAACCATCTATTGGACTAGAAAGATTTATAAACAGTGGTAGCCTTAGTTGTACCAACACACAAGAGATTGTAGCATTCTCAAGTAATAAACTACATTCTCTCAAACTCTCTCTCACTCTCTCTTAGACAAAAGGGTTAAGTTTAGTGGGATCAACCCTCACTTGAGACCTAAATGGTCTTGAGTTCGAGTCAACTAGGAGTAGTGAGGAACCACTGTTGATCCCCTTTAGAAAAAATAGAAAAAAAAAATTATCTTCTACATTTTTATTTGCACCTTGCAAGTTCTCCATTTTCTTACATTGATGTTTGATGTTTTCTTAGGCTAACTTAGGGTCTGTTTGGCCAAGCTTTCCCTTTCCAATATGCCAATTTCAATACAAAAGCGCTCTCTTTCAACATATGTATTCTTGTATGAATAATGATCAAAAGTTATCGAGATATTATCAAAAGTTTTTTTTTTTTGAGTGGTTAACAAATTAAATTTCTATCTTGGAGTTTCATTCTTGAGTGTTCGGACCACGTTATTGATTTAATCAGAAGCCAATTTCAATATAGTAACACTCTTTCAACATATGTATTCCTATATGAATAATGATCAAAAGTTATTGAGATATTATCAAAAGTTTTTTTTTTTTTGAGTAGTTGACAGATTAAATTTCTATCCTAGAATTTTATTCTTGAGTGTCCGGAACACGTTATTGATTTAATCAAAAGCCAACTGGTGGAAATTCATTACTCAAAATAAAGATATAATGCAATAACCATTCTTCACAAGATACGAAAATGGAAGGTGTTAGCCTACAAATGCAACATTCAAATTGTTTCAATAATCTCATACCAAATTGTTCATCCAAATTGTTTCAATAATCTCATACTAAATTGTTTCTTTTGCATTTTTATGATGGACTCACTCTAGTTTATAAATCTCATGGTGCAATAAAGCACTAGAACGCATATTTCAAGTTAGTCAAAAGCCAAGGATTTGTGATAGGAGTATATAAATTCAAACTCGAGACCTTTAATCGCAACAACCCTTCAATACATAGTTTGTCATTCAAAAATATGATGATCTTTTGCGCAGGATAATCATCTATGCTCACCATGCACTTGGATTATAAATTGAGCTTCTTCGCTACCGCTTCGCCTAGGTCCTACACCTACCACAAATTTAATCGATCTTCAATTGGACAAAGAAGAGGAATTAATTGATTGCATTTCTACCATTATTATGATATTACATATTCCAATTTGCTTAAGGGCATTGTGTAATAACCATCAAGGTGAAGTGAAATGAGCAGAGCGGCATATTGTTGTATACAACAGGTCAATCAAAACCAACCATTGATATGCTACTAAATCTAGAAAGAACAATAAATAAATAGATCAATAAGATGGCCAAAGACACGTATAGTCAACTTGGTGCTTAAGTCAAAAACCAAATCAACATTTATCCCATAAGGTAAGGTCGGTTGGAGTTGACTCTCAAGTGCTATTCATAGTCCGTTAGCGTTTTCTGGTCGGAGTCCAGATCAATTAATTTGCGAGATGTTTCCTATAATTTGGTCTCAAGAGCCAACTCCCTGAGCTCCACAAGCCCGCGCTCAACTGTTACACGAAGGTCAAACGATATCAAACTTACGACGATTTCCAAATGCTCAGAGATTATATGGTTAGCAGCATGTATACTATGAACACATTTTCAAATCTAATGCAGGTACATATGAGCTTTTTGAATTGAAAGAAGCACAAATAGAGAGCGCGCAGAGAGAGAACCATCAACTGCATCATGTGATGTAGGTGGTCGAGAGCCTTGGTTGATCCAGAACTGCAATCGCTCGTTTGCAATATCGGGTTCCAAACCATGATTTTTGCTCTCCTCCAAAAGTAAGTTAACCAAGCCTGCAATAGGATGATAACAAGTAAACAAGTTTTCGACTTAACTCAATAATGAAAAAAAGTAAAATAAACCATTTGGATTATGAGATCAAAAAGCGTGAAAAAACCAATGGATGGAAAACAAAGAAATGCAGAGCATGTTCCGCTAGAGGGGTGATGACTATACAAAAGTTTGTCTTTGCTTAAGATGACATCCGACTATATTAAATAACAAGTAATTACTGAGGTACACTTCCTCAGAGACCTAGGAAGCAAATCATGATACGCTGCCGAACCATTTGTCAATAGACACCTTAAAAGATGGAAGTATAGGCATATGATAACCTAATCATCTGGAAAGTGGTTGCGACTCAGCGCTAAGGATTTATATAGTTGGGTGTTCTATATCATCTTACCATTGTGACAAAAATATATGTGTACCTGCCTTTTGCAGGTTATTATGCTAATTTTTGCTTAATCCAATCAGAAGATCACTTTGTTTTTTTTTTTTTTGGCTAGGTTAGAAGATCACATTTGTTGTCAAGAATGTGCACTAAACACACGAATACTAGGATATCCCCACGATGAGTGTATGATTCAAGAAATCAAATCTTCTTTCATCCAACCATTATCTTCAGTTGTAATCCACCAGGATAAATAACAAATTGCAGTGTATCTTGCACAATCCTGAACATACAAGAACCTTTGTGGAGTGTCTTCTCCCCAGATCTCTGCAACTAGGAATTTAAGTTTCTATTATCGGTTCCAAATCCCTTTAATCTTTTTCGAACTTCACTTTTTCCCTACTTTTGAACTTCTCTTTCTTTTGTTTCCTTTCTCTTTCGGCAACCTGTCATGAACACTAATTCTTTGCAGAAATTTACTCCTTGACATGCCTCATAGAGTTGTTGGTGAAACTGACACTAGAAAGAACCCACTATACACTGGTCGTGCTTCTTTACTGACCTAAAACATTTCATTGAACATGCTCTGACGGTTAGTTCTATGCTTGTATTCTGCATTGATCACTATATGGCTTAGCTAACTAGGATCGAGGGTAAATGATTTCTCCATGAATTCTAACTATGACTGTATTTAGTCCTTGGTTCTTGTATATTTATCCTGCCTCTAATAATTGACATGCCAAATTCTACATATCACAGTTGTTGTCTTATAATGTGGTGCAGTGACAGGTGTTACGTCAATAGTCTTCGATAGAAGGGGTGTAAGGGTCTTAAGCTCTAATGTCTTTCCAAATAATTTTTCTCAAATAATTTAATGGTATCAGTTGTATAACCAAATATGGTTTCTGTAAGTGGAACGAAAATTCGGAATTGTTACATCCATCATTTCATATAGGAATAAAGGTGCTCTTGGCTCAACAACGTTTGTTCTGTTTTACAAGAACTCACTGGTTGCATTTTTTCTCTGAGAGGCCAGTTATAGAGATAGACAAACCTTGCGGAGGAAAGAGGATCAAGTTGTGTAGCCCCTAGGTATTCTCTACCACCAGGCTGCTGACATTGCTAAATGCTACACGTCGAAGCAAGCTTTCTCCAAAACGACAGATGCGGAAGTGGCTAAAGAATGTCAATGGTCTACTCTCTCTTATAGTCTATTTTATGAGTCAGCCTAAACTGGAGCTCTCTCTAAAGTGATGAAAGCGAAAAATACTTGTAGCTTCTTCAATTGACTCAATCATATTTCCAAGCAGGAGCAAATCTATAAGATCCACATTGGGCTCCCGTTGGCATATATTTCATACTTCTGTTGATTCCTCAAGTTTGCTTATCATTTTATTTGGTGTTGCATCCTCAGATTCTCTTGGTCTACTTCTTTCCCTTCAACTAGAAATTGTTCAGCCTAGATAGTTTGAAAATAACAGATGCCTGCTTGTCCAACATGCTCAACTAGCATTATTTTCTCTCTTATGCAATGCTTTCTATACGTTAATCGCAAATGTTAATATTGGAGCTAATAAAAATCATGAAGAATACTACATGTTTCATCCCTTTCTCCTTAAATAGAAGATATACTGCTAGTCATATCATGCTAGAAGGCCAACATCTTTTCATTCCCAATTCTGGAGGCGTGCACTTAATAAGGTTCACTTCACCGGAGGAATCATTTTCCTGAAACTACACATTTCTAACCCACTAAACATCAGAACATTTCAAGCTGAATTTGAATTAGCAGATGCTATTTTGTTGACCAAAAAATAACGCTATGCATTTATCGTCTTCTAATAATTCCAGAGAAAATATATGCAGGTAACGGGATAAACTGACGGAATACAAAATAGCATGAAAGGAAGTTACAAGAAATAACCATTTTGTACTAGTAGTATGATACCTGCTTGAAAGTCACTTCTTGGGACTCCTCTTCACTCAACTCTGGAACACAGTACACATTCTATGTTAAAAGAATCGACAGCAACAAGTCATAAGTACAGAACATGATGCTATCAAGAACTACTATCAAAGCAAGCTCAAACAAATAATGTGCCAACTGGAACTCCTTAAGCACCAGGGAGGGGATCATGGGGAGCTAACTCTATGGATGGCCGTCCTCCTGAGTGAATCAAAATTGGTGGATTGGATACTCTAGTCTGTTTGTATCATTGCAAATAAACATAACGAGCTCAAATCACTTCTATAAGACAGCTCTCGGAAGTTAAAACACAGCAGTAAGCAACATATATCCATCAAAATTTATATTTGGATTTATACGAAAAAGTGTGCAGCATGGTATAATCTGTTCACTGACACAGATTACCAGTGGGGTACTGCTTTTTTGCTAAACACAAATGATACGATCCACGGCTGTAATTGCAGGTTGTTAGTAAAAATCAATCAACTAATATCACTCTGAAAGCTTGCAGTTCATCCCCCTTCATCCCAATTGCTTCTCATTTTCAGATATAACAAGCAGATAAAAGTCTCGGTTTCTTGAGACATGAAATCGATTTACTTTCTACCCTACGAAAATGCATAGCATGTTGCCCAGCTTAAGGTTCGTTTTAATCATATACAAGAAACGAGATTCACTAAGGCAAGTGGGTCATGGAAATATAGTAAAACCATAAGGAGCTTATGAAGACAGCAATCCAGTGGTAAGATAAGAAACATAGAAGGAAAAAAATTTCAGGAAGTTCTGCTAATGAAAAGTTAAATGTGATACACTTGCATCATATAAACACCAGAAAGCTTATTCGTATTTGCCAACTACATGTGTCTCTAAATTCAGTAAAGTTGAGTTGCCATGCTCCCTAGTCTTCTATTCATAAGTCAGGGTGACAGAAGTGCTACTAGATGAGACATGTCACGGGATCTTCAGATTAGTATGAAGCAGGTTAAGAAACATGGAGACTAGTGCCGGTCTAACTTTCAGCCAAGCGCTATTGCTGCTTGCCATCTTGGTACTTTTTCCATGGTTGTGAGAACCTCTTCCTAATTTCTCAAGCTTGTGTATGTTATATCATAGTTGGTCAGTATATAGCAGACTATTTGTGCTCATAGACTGTCCACTACCTAGAAGAGTAACTTACCAAATCCTTCGTATAAATTCTGGCCCTCAATCGGTAGCTTCCACTCATCTGCAACCATTTCCAGAAAAAGGGGTTATTGAATATTAAAAGTAATTATGTAACTAAATATTAAATTATCTGATGGACTGTGAAGTCAACTTGCCACAGCCACTTATGAGAAATTCTCAGATATTCTCAAGACCAAATATTTAAAAAGTTTCAATTAGCTCTTACTAAACATTTGAGGATCAAAACACACACACACACACACTCATACACATATACTCATTTATATATATTATTTGAAAAGAGCAAACACATAGAAGATATATACAGAAATAGAATTTTCCAGAAGATACCCTCCAATACAGCTTTATACTCTCTCGTGCCTTCCTAGTATATACCTGATTGAACTGACTACAGATACCCAAACTTGTTTACTCGAATAAGAAATTCTATTATTTACAACTCTTCTTTATACGATAATTCCTCTTAACGCTCTGCATTCCCCCACCAGAAAACTAGAAAGAGAACAAATAGAATAGCATTAAACTACCTACTCATTTATTCAACGGTGAATTGCACAAGATGAAAGCTGTCATATCTGAAGTACCCAACATCTCTCACTCGAGGAGAGGAAAGACCTCCACGGGACGAAGGTTTTGGCAACAAATGAATTTTGGTTGCCTCTAGGTCGCCTAAGTAGGGCGACGAAAAACGTTCGTTGCCCAGACCAATTTTCTTGTAGTGTTAAGGGAGTGAAGTGATACTAATAAAAAATAAGTTAAGAGGACAAAATGTTAACATTTTGTTTGAAGTTTTATATGTTGCCTGAAGTTTTACCACTTACAAAAAATAAAAGAATAGAAAGTAAACATTATGTATAACAAAGGATTATTTTGGCACAACAAAGGATTATTTTGGCACATTTGATATCTTATAACAGCTAGAAGGGACTCATCAATTAAATCA
Source organism: Ehretia macrophylla (assembly GCA_037974665.1). NCBI lineage: Eukaryota > Viridiplantae > Streptophyta > Magnoliopsida > Boraginales > Ehretiaceae > Ehretia > Ehretia macrophylla. Next base: position 36,862,803 of record CM075780.1, on the reverse strand, counting down.
TATGAGAAGGTTAAGTGACATAAAATAAACATTAGGGAAACATGTTATATTATCTATACATTGTAGGGATAAAGTGATATTGACCCAATAATTGTAGTTAATAACTGTGTACAATACTTTCTTTTAAACAGTTCGAGCTCTTCCATCTAGATCTTGAAGTTCAAACCTTAAACTTCATATTCTATTAAGTTTAGGGCTTCGTTTATTTGCTGTAAAATATTTTTCTAAAAAGTATTTTTCTCATTTTGCGATTTTTGGTAACATTGAAAAATCGGTCAATCAAAAAATATTTTTTGGTCAAAAGAAAAATGTTTAGTTAAAAAAAAGAAAAATATTTTCATATTCTTTAGGAGAAAAAAATATCTTTCACTGACTACAGCCCACCTTCACCCACCCCAACCCCACCTCACCCCGAGCCCAGTCCTACCCCCACCCCTACCCCACTTCCATCATGTTTTCAATTAATTATTATTAGTTAAAAACTAATTATTTAATAATAAAAATTAGTTAACTAAATAATAAAAAAATTAAACAATTTTAATTTAATGACTAATTAATTAATAATTAATAAGAAATAAAGCTATATTTAATACTAATTAATTGACTAATTAATTATTTAATTAATTAATTTAATAGTTTTACTCATTTATTAACTATTAAATAATTATTCAACTAATTTAGTCTTAAACTAGTAATTTTTCAATTAATAATAATTAATCAAATAATTAGTATTATTTTATAAAATTATTAATTAATTAATTATGTTTTTAAAATTTTTATTTATTAAATTTTTTAAAATTATTAATTTTGTATTAATAAATTAACAATTTTAATTAATTCATAGTGATCAATTATTAATAATTCTTAAAAAAATTAACAAACTAAAATTGTATTCAATTTTTCACAATTACATCCAAATATCAAAAAATGTTTTCAAGTGTGATAACCAAATACCAGAAAATATTCTGTTTTCAGGAATCTCTATAAATATTTTCGACGAGCAAGTTATTTTTATGGCAAACAAATGGAGCCTAGACAATAAAATCATTCTTTTCGTTTTATACTTTTGTAAAGACTATATTTAATTTTTCAAAAGTTTGTGTAATTTACTATAATGGAGCACGCGGTAACCTTTGCTTTGAAGGAACACGACGTGCCCTGTACAATTTAATGGGGCATCTACATAAAGCATAGGTCAAAAGAAGCCTGCATGGTTTCATCCATTTTATTATTTGCACTTTACTGGATACCTTATCCGTAGACGAGGGAAAGTGTTGCCTGTCACGAGCGGCGCACTAATTTCTTCAGCTTAAACTTTCTGAAAACTCACTTGTAGTTTCTTCAGCTTTTTTGCTGGACAATGCAATTGCCAATAGATGCCCAAATAAAATAGAACGTTTTGTACTGTTCAATTCTTCCTAGTACATGAACTGCATCAGGCACCAGTGACGTGATAACCCTTTTTTGACTGTCTTATTTTAGTTTATGTAAACAAATTGCATTAGGCGTGACAACCTAATTTTATACCGCGTTTATTTATCGAATATTATCCTCAGGGGTGGAGCCCGGATATGTCTTCAGTGGAGCTAAAATCACACAATTAAATACTTATATATAAGTAATTTTTTTTACTAGGAACTTAATTGATTTTTTAATCTAGAAATACCTTTAAAATACATATATATTGAGACAAAATATAAATTGAGTAAGAACTGCAACCCCACATATTTTAGAGTGGCTCCGCCACTGGTTACCCGTGGTCCCTTACATTTTTACGTATATATTGCCCTCGAAGTTTTGTCATAGGAGGCGGGTTCCTTACCATTTCTCATCCATTTTTGAACTTCCTCGCATTGTCATCATTCAACTTTTTCACTTTTAGATCTCTATAAAGTATTGGAAACTGTGTGAAGTTATTACAAGTGATTTGGCACTGAATTACTTTTCTCGCAGTCAGGGTTCATCTTCTGGAGGTAATAGTTGAGTTTATACTTTCTATAATTAGTTGCAAATAGATGAGGCACAACCTTGCCTTCTTCTATCCATGCATGCATTGTAACTTCAGTTCTATTAACTTCCAATTCGAGACTATATATATTTTTTCTTCAATACTATCAGTTCGACTATTCTGTGAAGACATGCATTTTCTTAACTTGTCAAGGGAGCAAAGAAAATAGTAGTTTGAAGAAGAAAAGAAGGAAAACAAGGGGCAAATTCTAGGATAAGTAATCATTGGCCATTTGGTCTAGTGGTATGAACCTTGCTTTAGATGCAAGAGTTTTCGAGATTCATTCTTGCGTGTAACATCTCATATGATGTAAAATGCCTTAGGGTTTCCTAAAATTCTAGGATAAGTAATCATTGGTCATTTTTTTTTATTTATTCCAAGGTAAAATGTTCGTAGGTGATCTTTTTGCTTTTCTAGATAGGGTTCAATTGTTCGTTCAATTTGATAAATTTCTTAGGCATATTTTTATTGTGCTACAAGATCATGCTTTAGTCTATTGAATTTCATTTCAGTTTTTCATATGGAAGTAGGATCGGTGTTCTATTAATTTGCAGACGAGTTGACACTTATCATGTATATGAACTTGGACGTTAGGTTATCTCACAAACTATAGACTCTATTAATTCTTTATCTTGTGAAATTTTTAAGAAAAGTGAAATTTTTAAGAAAAGTGAGTTTTAAATGTAACACTTTTGACATAAAATTATAAAGAAATAATCTTTTCTTGATCGGTACAGCATTATCCGGCACTTAAGGCATGGTTTTACGATTTGTATGGACCAAATTAACACTTGATTGTTTTTGTTATAATTTTCCTTTTCTTTTCTCCAAGTAATTTGTGCAAAACTCGGTAAAAAGGGCTCGGGGAAAAATCAAGTAAAATTCAGACTTTAGATATCATCATCACAAATTAACAATTTAATACTTAGTTTTTTCTTTGTCTTCTTTTGGTTTTCAGTACCAAGATTGCTTTCTTTCCACTGCAGCGTCATCTTGACAAAAAATAGCTATTCAATGGAAGCTGGGACATCAAGACCGGTTAACACGAACGGTGGCAGCTTGACAACAAATAGAGCAATGGGACATGGTAAGATTTTATTCACCTTTTCCATTCTTTTCTTTTCTAAGTTAGATGTCTTGCATATATCACAATAGCCACATGACAGGCCACAGTTGTTTGCTAATTTTGGTGTCAAGCAAGTATTATACTTCATGTAGTACATCAAGAGAACTCCTTTTAGATTGACAAACATATTTTTACACACTATTTTATATTACGAATGTGATATATATATATATATATATATATATATATATATTTGAACACAACACATCTTTTTTGACTTTTTAATGTTTCATTTATTTCATAGAGTAATTCAATTGGATTCATATTTACTACTAATATTAATTTCAAAAACATTTTTCTTATTCTATTTAGCTCTTGTACTACATATTTAATAAGAAACAACAGGTCATGTTTAAAACTACATGGAACATTTCTAAGTTTACAATGAAGGATATTCTCCAAAATAAATAGTTACTTATTCATAAGAAGAATCTTAAATATTTTTTTGTATTACAATGCCAATCTGACTAGTTAATACTCGTGGTTTTTTTTTTTTTTTTGGGGGGCTAATTCAGCTGCTTGTATTTCACAGAAAATGAAAAGTACATAGGTGGGTCAGACACCAATACAAAAGAAAGAGTGATGGAGAAAACAAAAAAACTTGCCTAATGGATAACAACAAAAGACAGAGTATTAACATCACAAACATCATTTCCAATAGTTTCTTGCGGAGTTTTCAAAAATAATGCTGTTTTTTCATCTCATACTTTTTATTCATTATTCTTACAATCCCTAAAAACAATGAATTTTTTTTAAAAAAAATCAAGTATTTTGTCCCTTATCATATCTCGATAACGGACGAAATACTTGTATCTCTGATCTTTCACAGAAAAATCATATCTCGATGTTGTATTAGTGATGTACCTTAAATATTATATTCCCCTGGGTTTGCTATTCTTTTGTCACCATAAAGTTCTTAGTGAATTCAATACTTCATGATGCAAGTAATAGAATTGATACTTCAATTTATAGTACTATTTTAGAATCCACAGAAAGAATACCTCAAAATTGATTTCTTTTGAAACTTTTTAGAAGCCTATTTCAATCGGAAATGCCTCAAGTAAGAGACATCTATCTAATGCTTTCTGTACATTGTTTCGCCTAGCACAAATTCGACTCTCCACCCGGTTACTTGGAGCTGCAGTAGCTGGTGATTGGGAAGTGGCTGAAGAAATTCTTCGGATCGATCCTGAGTTAGCAACAGCCCGTCTTACACCAAGCGGAGAAACTGCTCTACACGTAGCTGCTGCAGCTGCTGAAGGAAAGCAGGAGTACTTTGTAAACAAGTTTCTGGAGAAACTACCAAACCTTGATCTAACAATAACAAACCAAGCAGGCAGTACCGCGCTTCATTTGCAGCTTTGGCAGGAAATAAGAAAATTGCAGAACCTATGGTGAGCAAGAACACGAACCTACCAACTATATCAAACAATCAACAAGTGAGGCCAATCTTCTTAGCAGCAATGTCAGGCAATGGTGAAATGGTGGAGTATCTTCTTCCATATTCCAATTTTGGAGTTTTGGATGACAATGAGAGAAGCAAAATTCTTAACACTTGTATCGATGCAGGATTATACGGTATGTAATTTTTTCTTCTCTATCTTATCTCCCTTTCAAGAATAATTTTGGCTCCTCAGACGCTTATATATTTATATATTTAATTCACTTATTCAATTAGCCAAGCATGAACATTGGAATTAGCCTTGTTGAATGTATCATGTATGAGCTAGCCACACGAACATTCTATATATGTTGGATTAATTTTTCAATTTATTTTGATAATAAAGTATACTCCTATATACCAAATTGAATATTCTAGTTTTACTCAATGTGGTAATTATATATGAAAGAGATGAAAGTGGCATATGATATGAAGTGAATGTGACATAAAAAGATGAGCTAACTGCATGTACTTTTTGATATTTTATACAGTACACTTAAATGTTAGTCAGGCGGAATAAATAGATTGAAAGACATATGTTTGATATAACCTTATTGTTTAAGCAATGTAAAGAAGTACAATTTAATTGTTGTACCCTACATATGAAAGACATTGATTCCTTGTGTGAATAAAAATGTATTTGCGATGCAAATATCAACGTTAAAACAAATTTTTCTCTAGGTGTAGCACGGAATATTGTAAAGCAGTACACGATATTAGCTTTCACTAAGGACCAAAATGGTGAGACACCATTAGATGTGCTAGCTCGGAAGCGGTCAGCATTTTCCTCCAGATCAAGTCAAACAAGAGGCTGGTGGAGAACAATTTATGCAAGTTAGTCTTTCTCTACTTCTTTTTAGTGTTGCTCTTCTTATCATAATTTACAGTGCTATTTTCCCATCATATTAAGTTATATGAAAGAGAAAGAATGCGTGAAGTGATGAATCAGTACTATTGGTTACAAGTTTTATAATTTGGCCTAATAAACTGAAAATATCCTCAATTAATTAATGAAATTCTGTAAGATAAAATTTAAAGCTAACATGAGAAAACCAATTAAAAGCACGTGATCATGAATATCAACAGCTAGAAGATAAATAACCCAATCTTTGAGGTATATATTTAAAATTTTGTGTTGTATGTTTCGTTGATCTTGAAATAAAAGAATATATATAGGAGTAGACTGGAAAATACAGTTTTATGTAGGGATTAGTACATTTGTATTTCTTAAGCCGCTGACTTGAGGGGCTGTTTGTAACGACTTAGGATTTTAGAGAGAGATTTAACAACAAAATATAAAGGAACATAAAGAGAATTGTATTGAAATGCAAAAGCTCAAAGAAATTACAGAAAAGATAACAATAGAAGTAGTTGTTTTTGCTTGCTTTCTTCTGTGTCTTCTCTCTCCTTTTATAAACTACTCAATACCTCACATGCCAATTGCCTTAGCCAATTCCAGTTACAACTGACTGGACACGCGGAGTCGTTACATTACCTCTCCCATTTAAGAGAACCTTGTCCTCAAGTACCTCTTCGAATACCTCAGTACCTGGACTCCTTGAAAATCTTTTTCTTGCTACTAGTGTTCTAGCATCGCGAATTTCGAAGGCTGTCTCCAGTCTCCCAGTCCTGCAAAGCATATCTATAATAGTATTATATGCACATGGGACTGTCCTCTTCTGATCCGTTTGCTCGAAAAGGTCCATAGCTTCATCAAGTTTACTAGCCTTGCAGAGAACACCTATCATGCTTGTATATGTAACATCATCAGGCGTGAGTCCATGGGCCTTAATATCGTGAAAGAATTTCCAAGTCATATCTATCTTACCCGCCTTACCAAAACAGTCTATACAAACATTGTAAAGAACGAGATTTGCATCAACAGAGTTGCTCTTCATCTCATCCAAGAGAGAGAGAGCAGCATCTACTCGACCCTTCCTGGCAAACTGTAACACCCCGATCCCTCTCGAGACCGGGAGTTCTATCAATCAATCTAATCACAACCCAATTCCAAACCCGGGCAAAAATTTTAGGGAAAGACGGACGGAGTCTCCCCTGTTTCTAGGCAAAATGTAAAACCTGTAATAGCATATAAGTGGACCAATACCATGTCCAAACATACAAACACCTCAAGGCCATCCGAGCCTCGGTTCTCAACAAGCGAACACAACCAAATATACATTTCCAATTTAAAAGCTAACCTATCTCTTTTCATCTTTGACAAGAACATTCATGCTAGGCAATTAAACTACACTAACCCATTACATAAAATAGACTATCATACCATTCTAACTCTTTTCCCTTGGGCATTACAAACATACATTAAAGTTAACTATTCTATCTGAATACATAAACTAGCTTTTCATTCTACCTCAATTACCTATTTGAATTTAAATTACATTCCTTTTAACAATAAATACATACAACACATGAACATACATCTTTGCATCTTTGACAACTCAAGCCACATAGCACGCAAGATAACTCTTCAAGCACGAACTTTCACGAAATCACGAACCTTCCAGCTAACATGGCATTTCCTGAAATGTGGTGGTGAGGAGTGAGTATACACAACACGTACACTCAGTGAGGGCGAGACAGATATCGAGGTGGAGAGAAAGAAGTTCGTGCAATGCAAATAGGTACAACTAAGCAATATAATTGACAAGCAAGCATTCAATATAAACAATCAATACAATAACCAATTAATAAAAGCATTAACACAACCATTCAAAGCTATACCACACTCTGAAAGCTATGGTTCACTCGTGCGAGAAATGTACCGATCACGATTTCGATGACTTTAACGATGACGCGCCGGCTCACCCACCTTATAACTTCCGTTAGAGTACTCCGGACATACTCTGTCAATTCTACGACCCAAAACTCCCTGGGCGGCAACCCAAGCGAGAAAGGGAATAGGACACGGAGCTAGAGCAACCAACACTGGCAACCCGAGGCTACCCAGAGAGGCCCATCACTCACGCGCCTGACACTTATGCAATGCAATACAAGCTATTTAACGATAATCGAGCAAGGCACTGAAGTGCAAGTCAGTAACAACATGCAATACAATAAGCACACAATAAGCAATTACAATCAATTAAGTAACAAGAATAACACTAGCAAGCATTATCAACAATTGATATACAAATTCAATCATAATCAACTTTAACAAGCATAACAAGAGTTATTAAGCATTCTATAGGCATTATACTATGAAAACACACAAAATCACAAAATGACCCCAACTTTCAAAATGCTACTACTTTCAAACGAGCAACGAGTTTTGAAAACCGACTTCGCCAATCCTCCTAGGTCACCATAAGGCACGTCTAAAGACCCCGAAACCCTACTTAACCCTAGAATTCATGTAAAATCCCGATTTCCTCATTTGCTCGTTTGAACTACCTCTACCCTAACCAAACACCCAACTAACGCCATAATCACACCAAAAGTGCTTCCATGGCCTCCCGAGACAATGTCATCACGCAAATTGAGGAAACGCTAATCTCAACCTAAACGACCCCAACTTTCACCAATGCATTTTTCTCCGTTTTTCCATTACGCAACCCAAACAAACCATGCATTTAGGCATTCTAACATATCTAGCATCTTTTCACATCAACAGAACGCATAACGGAGCAACTTCATCGAAACGGGGGTTTACTATTCATAATTTACTATTCATTTACCAATTTAAATTGCAATTTCAATATTCAACCGCAGAAAATGCTAAAAAACTATAAATACATGTTCTACAATCAACAAGGAACATTCTTTAAGCAACAAAACGGTTAAATTAACAATCTACGCATAATTTTCAAAAATTAAAGTTTAGACATAAATTTTTCAAATGCGCAAATAATGATGAAACCCTCACCTTAGCCACTTCTAGACGCTAGAAAGACAACGTTGAATGGCCCGGAAATGATCCTAAGCAAGCTCAAGTGAAGATTTGTTGATTTGTTTTGAAATTTTTTTCTTTCTTTTTCTCTTTCTTTTCCTCATGGCTTCAAGCCTTTCTTCTCTTTGTTTTTTCGTTTGTATTTTGCTTATTTAGGAAAAGATGACAAGAAGTCAAAGGTCAAAGATTCGGTCAACCCGCTAAACCAAAACAGCTATGCGCGACCTTGCGAAAACGGCCATAACTTCTTCTAGAAAACTCCAATTCACGAACGGTTTGAAGCCTCAGAAACTAGACTCATAGAGCTTTCCAACCATATATAATTTGCTACCTAACTCTTCCCCAATTGGTTCAGACTTAATTCCAAAGTTGACCCAAAATTTGACTAACTTAACATTGCATTTTTTTTTATTTCTAATCCCAAGTTGCCCTTTATTAAACATTTCAAAAATTCTCACCTTGTCCTAGTTGGTCATTATAGATGAAAAGTCAACTAATTTGGTCAAAGAAGGTGAAAGGTCAATAAAATGTAATTTAAATGAACTTTAAATGCTATTAAATACATGCCAGGTTCGGGGTATCACACAAACACTCGAATCAGAGTAGTAAACAATTGTACTCGAAAAGTACTCGATGTCCGAAGAGTTGGAAGACTGGCAGTTCTATCATAATGTTCACCCGCTGGGTTCGTTTTCGCAACAGAAGCATAAATATTAACACTGACAATTTCTTCGAAGCCTGGTGGATCTAACACCTGACCAAAATCACCACTGTCCTGATTACTGTTGTTTCCAGAAGTTTCCATTAGCCGAAAATTCCTTTCTCCTCGTTTTGAACTTTGTCGACACTGTCTTTGTAGGTTCACATATTTTTTTCTCTTCTGAGCTCTAATGGCACATCTCTCTTCCTTTGAGCTTTTCATGTCGCAGAGTCCAAGAAGGAATGGCCACACATCAGCCCGTATACTTGGATCAACACCTCCGCTTCGGACTTTCTTCAACAACTTTACCAGTAGCAAAACAAGGTCATCCTCTGGCAATTGCCATTTTTCCAATGCCGCCTCATTAGTTGGGACCTTCTCTACTTCATATAACCTAAATGCAATGGCAATACAGCGCAAACTTCCAACAGCCATATCTTCAAATCCATGAAAATCCATGCCAAGATCAATACCCCACTGAAGAATGGCTTTTTCTGTTGGTGATCCAGATACCACTGCAATAAATATCTTCCCAATACATTCCACAATACTGTTGTCATCTACCCAGAGATAAACCCAGATGTAAACCTTGGGATGCAACAGAAACACCTGTTTGTGGAACCCAAACACGACAGCACACACTCCATTTACAATGAAGTTCATAAGATGGAAAAACTTTTGTGTTGTCCAACCATACGCGGCCACTCTCAATTGAATTCTTATCAATTGAATCTTAAGAACAAGCTGAACTGCTTCCTCCCTTGAGATGTCATCTTTGTAATCCTGCTTCAACATTGATTGAGCTGCCTGATTGTTTGCGCCAATCGCTGTAGCCTTCCAGCCACCATAATTTCCACTCGGGTCACTCATGTACAGTTGGGAACCATAGTTTTTATCCCATCCTGCAAACAGAAACGAAACACCAAACGGACGAAGGCCACCAAACTGTGTGTACTCTTGCTTGGTGTCACACAAAGACTGAACTAGCTGTTCCACAGGCATCGGTTCTTGGTAGGCAAAAGTATCACGCTGAGCTTTGACACGGGCTGTGTTAACCAGGATGTTGGCGTCAGACATTATCCTAGCCACAACACATGCAACATAGTCATCGATATTGTACATCTTCTCAGTGGGTGTTGAGGTCTAGAGAAGCTTGGAAGTTACTTTCTTCTCCAACCAAATGCTAGTCATCTCAATAACCTTCTCATTCCAATACACACTCCACGGAATCCACCACGGAAGATTTACTAACTTAGCAAACAGCTCATTCACAACAACAAAATCTCCAGCCACACAATGCAAACGCTTCATAATAGACTTGGCAACTATCAAGCTCGAGAAAACACCCAATTTTTTTGCCTTCGTTAACTGCGCATTCACAGCAAAAATAGTATCTTCCAGCTTCTGAATTTTCAGCTGATTATCGAAGGACTCCTTTTGGCTACATACACTAACAGGAGGCTGAAAATGTTGTCTAAAATAGGTCGTTCCGTAATCTTTGAATTTTCATTTTGCAGCTCATTCTTCAGCAACTCAATTTCCTCATAATGCCATCCAACCATAACAAAGACGTCCAAGGATAAACCAGCGGTGGTGGAAAAAACATGGGCCTCTTCAAAGTGCGATCCAAGCTCAGAAAGTATGGATGTTAACTGACTTAGCAGCTTTGGCTTGTCAATTGTTGAAAACGTAATCTCATGCATCAGCCTGGATATGTGTTGAATCGAGTTAATATCACCATCATCATTATCATCCGCATCTCTACGAGCTTGAAGAGCAAGGTTTTCAAGATTAGGTGATGAACCAAAAGTGGACGGGGAATGAATTCCCTTTCGGTTCACAAATAACTCCCTTGAAAAATCCATTAGCATAGAAGTATAATAAGCATAACACTATTTAGGCATTTTATCAAACAGTGCATATGCCTCATTTATAGGCGTTGTAGCATAGAGCATTTCCACATCAAATACGTCGTCATCGGCGTGGATTTGGGTTTCGGAGTCGGAGTCGAATTTGGAGTCCAAGAGGGTGAGATTATCGAGGCTGTGATCTGGTGTTGACGAACGATCCTCGTCATCTACACCGACGGATAGCACTTCGGGCTTCTCTTTAGACATTTGCGTCGCCTCAGCGGTGTTGGTGTCGGTGAAAGCAACATGATACGGCGGCATCCTATTGCCCTGAGCAGTAGCTAGATCAATCCCAATCGTCGAGCCGTCACCTTGAGCCATCGGAAAAAAATGAAAATATTGCGGATAAGACGGTGCGTGCACAGGTTCCGTTACGACCACAGTCGTTGGATCAACGTAATTGGACGACGCATCCCAAGCTGTTCCGTTGATGAATCCAGCAGCAGACAACATCGTTTCGGGATAATAATAGTGATTTTGCACTTTTTGGGACGGCGGAGCAGCCTGCGGAGAAGGTGGCTGATAACACTGAGGATATTGGTGATAATAAAGTTGTTGATAATAGTGTTGATATTGCTGATATTGCTGAGAATGTTGTAGATATTGTTGATATTGTTGAATTTGCAGATAATATTGCGTCACTGTTGCATCCATGGCGTGTAGGTCAGAATCTTCTGCCATACTCTGTTGAGAGCACCAATGTAATGACTTAGGATTTTAGGGAGAGATTTAACAGCAAAATATAAAGGAACATAAAGAGAATTGTATTGAAATGCAAAAGCTCAAAGAAATTACAGAAAAGATAACAATAGAAGTAGTTGTTTTTGCTTGCTTTCTTCTGTGTCTTCTCTCTCCTTTTATAAACTAATCAATACCTCACATGCCAATTGCCTTAGTCAATTCCAGTTACAACTAACTGGACACGCGGAGTCGTTACACTATTTTTGTTGTACATGGTTTTGGTTTATGGAATGAAATGATTTATTTGCCGAGCCAAAAAAAAAATGTATTTATTGTTAAATAACCCATTAATCTTGGAGGTAGCTCTTATTTTAAATTGAACTGACGTGCGTTCGTCTCCAATAGTGTGTTGTAAGAAAATTGCAAGAGGTGAAAGGCCTGCGAAACCTAACGATGTCTTTCAGTTGCTTGAGTTGATCTGGCAGCAAGTACCACGACAAGACATAGAAAACCCAAATATTGCTGAAGATATTGCACGCCCTGCATTTGTTGCTGCAGAGTTGGGAAATTATGAGTTTTTGGTCGAGCTTCTTCGTCAACGTCCTGAATTCCTATATATAGTGAATAGATCTTCTCAAAGTATATATCACATTGCAGTTAAAAATCGCTACGTTTCCATCTTCAGTTTGATACATGAAATTGGAAAGCTCAAGTATTTGGTTGCATCTTATAGAGATGATGAAAATAATACCATGTTGCATTTAGCTGCAGATAATGTACCTCAATCCCAACTCACTATTTTACCAGGAGCTGCCCTTCAGATGCATCGAGAATTGTTATGGTATAAGGTAAGTTCATGTTGGCTTTATCAACACCATGCTATGCGATCTTATAAATCTTCTCTTCCATATTTTTTGTACCTGCAATTTATGCTATCTATGCAGTTACCATTTACAGATACAATCACAGCGGATCTATCATCTCAATTTTTTGTTAAAAACATGAATATATTTTAAAAGATATTTTTATTGTGAAAAGTTAGTTTAGCTTCTACTAGAAACATTATCCATTTATTAATATTAAATTGGGTGCCTTAGCGCTCACTTAACTATACTTCTAGATCCGTCCCTACATGCAATATTCAATGCTGACGCTTCTGATAAAGTTGTTCATTGATGACAGGAAGTTGAGGAGATAGTTCCGCCAACATATAGAAACATTAGAAATAAAACTGATGACAAAGCACCACATGAGTTATTCATTCAGAAGCACAAAAGTTTGATGGAGGAAGGCGAAAAATGGATGAAGAAAACAGCTCAATCTTGCATGGTTGTTGCAACACTTATCACCACCGTGGTATTCACCACTGCCTTCACCGTTCCAGGTGGTAGCGACAACCAAACTGGAGAGCCTCTTCTACGACACCATGGTTTCTTTCTGCTTTTCGCAATAGCAGAGATAATTGCTATGCTCTCTTTTATAACTTCAATTTCAATTTTCTTATGCATCCTCACCTCTCGTTATACAGAGAGAGATTTTCTCGAGTCATTGCCCTTTTGGTTAGTAAGTGGAATCGTGACGCTTTTTATCTCTCTAGCGGGGATGATGGTGGCGTTTTGTGCATGTTTTCTTTTGTATGATCGACACAGTTCAGCAAAAGTTCCTATTCTCTTGGGTGTGTTTGGTTGTATGCCGATGATGTTGGCTATACTCAAGTATCCTCTTTTGTCTGATATCATTGGTTCAATATATGCTGCCAGGCGATTGTTTCGGTCACGGCAACGATTGGCCTCCAAGGATTTGCTACTATAATCTATGTAAATTATTAGCCTGCGCCTCTTTAGTTTAGTGGTATGATACTCGTAATATTTATAAAAGATTATGAACTCGTGTCCCACTTATTACATTTGTTATATGTATCGCCTTATACCTCCCTGTGAATCAAAAATATATATATATATTATTAGCTTGCAGGGTTATGCTCCCTTGAAAGACGAAGTTGTATTATCTTTAATTTGAAATCATAAAATCATAATATTTTAAATTTTTTGCATCGTTTTTGAAATTTATAGCATGACTTAGTGGAAAGAATAATTAGGGCTTAACCGAGTTGACCAAAAACTAGTGTTAGTCTACTCGATTCAATTTCCTTCGCATCAAATTTCTTGAAAAATAAGGAGGTGCCTCCTCTACAATTTTATTGTTTACTATTTTACCCAATACTTATCTCAATCAAAATCACATGTCACCAAATATCATCCACCTAGAATACATTAATCTTGCTAAACTAGTCTTCTAATCATAGTTAGAAAATATGAAATACTAAAACCTAAACTATATCAAATCTTCTAATTATATAAATCTTACCATATTTAATTAGCAAAACAAATGGAAGCCATATTATTCTAGGGGGAAAAAGAACAAAAAAAAAAAAGAACAGAAAAGAAGCCGCCATATGAAAAAGAAAAAATTAATCAACCAATAACGCGTTCTACTTACGTAACCTGGTAGTAACTTCACCTCAGCTTAAAGCTTGTAGATTATTTAAATCATATCATATATTTGTACAATGAAAAAAAAAAATTTAAGAGAAAATTTTCTTCAATTGGATCCATATATATATATATATATATATGTAACCTGGTAGTAACTTCACCTCAGCTTAAAGCTTGTAGATTATTTAAATCATATCATATATTTGTACAATGAAAAAAAAAATTAAGAGAAAATTTTCTTCAATTGGATCCATATATATATATATATATATATATATAATTGTCAATAGATTGAAGATTTAACTTTTACAGTCCTATATTTTGAGAGAAATTCATAGCTCATGTTATATCTTTCATTCTTGAAAAGATGAATCATCTCAATTCCTGCTAGTTATATATGTGTTGTACGGTCATAGGCCTCCCTTGAATTAAAAAAAAAAAAAAGACGAATCATATATCTTAAACCTATCTGAGAAGTAATGCAAAAAGTTAAGGACAATATCTCATTCTCCTAAGGTTAGTTTAGATTAATGTAGTCTGTAGATGATGTTTAGTGACATAGGACATTAATCAGGATAAGTATTGCATGAAATTGTAGGAAATAAAATTATAGAGGAGCCAAATTTGAAAAATAGTAGGTCATTAATTTTGGATCTAGCTCCTCTATAATTCTGTTTTCTACAATTTTATACAATACTTATCCGGATTAATGACACATGTCATCAAATATAATCTATGTATTAATCTTCTAACCATGGTTGGAAAGCATTAAATACTAAAATTTAAACTACCATATTTAGCAAAACAATTATGGTATGATTCTAAAAACAAAAAAAGAACAAACAATTTTAGAGAAATCATACAATTCTAAACAAAAAAATAAAAAGAAAATAAAGATGAAGCCAGAGAACGAGAAAAATAAAACAAAGAGGAAACCGTAGAATTGCACATAGAGAAGAAACTATTGGATTGCTCTGCTCTATATATTTCAATAAAACTCTGTAATAGTTTCTATGCACCACAGATATATGATGAGATGACCAAAAACCTTGATAGAACACAAGTGAAAATTTCATGCTTCAAATATATTTTTTATTTTTATTTTGCAGGATAATGGAAATCAACTGCAATGAATCCCAAACAATCATTTTTCATGTTCCAGAATGGCAGAATCTAATTCTTGTTTACCAATGAAATTGGGGTCGTTGTTGTTTTCTCTACAAAATTGCTTATTTTTTGTTTTTAGAATCATATCATATTTGTTTTTAGCTAAATAAGGTAGTTTAGATTTGATATTTAATATTTTCTAACCATAGTTGAAAAATTAATTTAGTAAAATTAATATAATCCATAGATAATATTTAGTGACACATGTCATTAATCTGAACGAGTATTGTATAAAATTGTAGATAATGTAATTGTAAAGGAGTCAAGTCCCATTATTTTGGTTGTCGTGTAGGATATTATGGAAAGATTTTAATTTGTACACTTTCTGACATAACGGGAACCCAACAACAACAAAGAACATAATATTGTAAACGAGCTACATCATTAGTACTTAAGCTTTATCTATAGTACATCTCATACTTTTTTTTGTGAAGTAGTACATCTCATACTTATTCAAATGTTTGGGCTGTGAAATTTCAGTTTTTGAGCTGTAGAGCTTTTAGAATAGAGGTTTTGCAAGAAGTGATGTTGAACAAAAGTCGTTAACTGTTTGGCATGTGTTAGACAACGTAGAGCTTTAAAAAATTTTGAGGATAATATCGGAGTTTAAAAATATGGAGGGGTAAATTTGAAAAAAAATAAAAGAAAAATAGTTTCTTATATTATGTAAAACAGTTTCGCAAAAGCCTTTTTTGAAAAACTCCAATTTGGAGCTTTTTAGTTTTTAGTTTTTTTCAGTTTCATCTTTTATCTAAAAGCGCTTAAAATGGGTCAAACAAATTATTTCAACTTCTAAACTTACAAAAAACGCTTTTGACTGTCTAAAAACTAGTATAAAGGACTACGTGGCCAAGACAGTTAGAGAATATGCTGCACCATCCTTGTGAGGAGAGTTGTTAAGCTATATAACTGTGAGAGCACATGAGAATAGGGGCAGCTAAGAATCTATATTCCTTTTAGTTTTTTTTTTTTTTTTTTTTGTCTCTGTATTCCTTTCAGTTGTATTTTCTTTTCCTACAAGCCAACCTTTTGGCCATTTTCTAGCTAATGAAAACATCACAGCAGCTACGATTACTTTCAATTCAGCTATAATCATTACAAAGCTTTCCCGTCGCCAAGCAAAAGTGTTGCCTCACATGCGTCGCGCACTGAAGAACCAAACATAGTTTTTTCTCCAGACTGAAGAACCAAACGTTATTTTCTCCGAATGGAGGTTCACTTCACTTTTAGTGGTCTAACTCTTACTCAAACTAAATGTTCTATTTAGCTGCTCACTTAATTTGGTCTTGATGGTACCAAATCGATTTCCACACCAATGGCTGGCCCCCGGTTACATCCGGATGAAGGGGATTTAGTTACAGGACCCTACTGAATTTTGAAAGCTTGTTGATGCTTTAAAATATTTGAAATGACTCGGCCGGATATTTCTTATGCAATTAATTCTATATGTCAGTTTATGCCTTCACCACACACATCTCATCTGGTGGCCACTAAGTGAGTTTTACGATACATCAAAAGCACAATTTAACATGGTCTTCACCTAACCCTTTGATTCTCTTTCAGCCTCACGGGCTACAGTGATGTTAATTGAGCAAGTTGTCCATCTACAAGGCGTTCAACATCTGGGTTTGCTATTTATATTGGTTCCAATTTAATCCATTGGAGCTCAAAGAAACATGACCACAAAAAAAAGAGCTCAAAGAAACAATCCATTGTGTCATAATCTAGTGCTAAAGCAGAGTATCGTACCCTAGCTTCACTTACCTCAGAAATTTTGTGGGTGCTCGAACTAATGAAATTTTTTCAATTGTCAAGTTATAACCTTTCGCTTATGTTTTGTGATAATATTAGCTCAGTTTATCTTGCCACCAATCCTACTATACACAATCAAAACAAACATATTAAAATTAATATTAATTTTCTATGTGCTTGAATAACTGACGACGGGGAGTTTTCTCCACTTCCCAACTCTCTTGTAGACATTGAGATCCGTGAAGAAGGAGAAATAGTATGTGAGACCAGAGTAGATGCAGTTGCAAAACCAGTGAATGTGGCTATTCAAGAGGTAAGTCAACAGTCCACATCTCTGCTAAAGAACTGGAAAAAATGGTTTGAGGGTGAAATTAAAGGACCCATCGAACTGGAGAAACAGAAACTGGTCATAGAAGGAGGAGAGATTATTGTTCCCAAACCTATTATCGATAATGGTATAGCTTATTGGGAAGGTTGTCTGGTGGGTCAGTTCCTGGGGAAAGCTCTACCACTATTTTTGGTTAAATCTATGGTAGAGAATCAATGGCGAAATTGTGGTAAGGTTGAGGTTGTGACTACAGAGGAATGTTTTTTCCTCTTTAGATTTGCTGATAAGGAGAAGAACAGCTCTGTGTTGGGCCAACTGTGGCATGTGGGTAACAGGCCACTCTTTCTTCAAAAATGGAAACCAAGGACGAAGTTGGAGGAGTTCAAGCTAGATAGGTTTTCAATTTGGGTTAAACTCAAGCACACCCCTATAGAATTATGGACTACTGAGGGGCTTGGGCTGCTTGTTAGCTATCTCGGCGACCAATTCAAATGGACTCTATTACGGAATCCAAATCTCGATTAGGTTTTGCCAAAGTATGTGTTGAGGTTGAACTAGATAAAGACCTACCAGAGACTATTCCAGTGAACTTGGGTCAGGGGTTTATTGCCAAGGTAGAGGTTGTTTATACCTAGGTTCCAACAGTTTGTAAAATATGTAAACGACTTAGGCATAAGGAGGATAGATGCCAGAATTCGAAAGAAATTTGGCAAGCTAGAGAAGTGGCCAAATAAAAGGAACCAGTTGTGCAAACTAAGGTATGTGAGGTATCCCCTACTGAAGATTGGAGGTACTCCTATAAGGAAGCCTCCTCAACCAAAAACTCCAGGCGGAGGTGTTGAAAAAGGTAAAACTAGTAAGACTAAAGCAGAACGGAACCATGTGGAGCCCTGCAATAATGAGTTATCTAACCAATTTGCTGCTTCAGACCAGGAAGGGATTGATATTGATGAAGCTATTGCTGATATCAAGGGGAAAGCTAAACAAGGAGTTTCTCAGGCGGAGTTAGCCCCTGACAAACCACCTGGTATCCATGGTTAATATTACAGCTTGGAATATTAGGGGCCTTAATAAAGCCCCTAAGCAACTTGATGTAAATAATTTTGCTCGTAAAAGAAATATAGATATACTGTGTCTCCTGGAAACCAAAATCAAAGAAATTAGGTCCAAGGAACTTATGCTCAAAAGATTTCGTAACTAGGACCTTATCCACAATTATGAATGCTCCTTTAGAGGCAGAATTTGGGTCTTATGGAATAGGCAGGTTGTGAAGGTTGATAAAATTGCAGCTTCTGACCAAAGTATCCTTTGCTCTATCAAAGTTCATTACGCAGAGAATACTTTCTTTATGTGTGTTGTGTATGGGAGTAATGTTGTTGCTGAAAGAAGAAAACTTTGGGCGGATATCATTAAATAGGAAAATTTGGTGGCTGGAGCCCCTTGGTGTATGCTTGGTAACTTTAATGAGATTCTCAAAGTGGAAGATAGGCTTAATTGTGATCAGCTTCCCCCTGGTGCTATTGAGTTTCAAGACTGTCTTTCTCTAGCTGAATTTACAGAGCTCCCTATGGTAGGTCCCCTGTTCACTTGGAGTAATAAGAGCCCTGGAGATCAATTGAAGGCTAGCAGAATTGATAGAGCTTTTGGAAATGACCAGTGGCTTATTTATTTTAATTGCTCAGTGGTTGATCTTGAGGCCCTTAGTACCTCGGACCATTGTCCGGTTGTTATTAACACAGAGAATAAGTTTGAGAGGAGGGCTAGGCCTTTTAAATTCTATAATGCCTAGACACAACATGAGGAGTACGAGAACTTATTACGCGAAGCTTGGAATCAGAATGTTGACGGCACTCCGATGTTTAGGATTGTTCAAAAACAGAAGAAGTTGAAGCAGAAGCTCAAAAAGTTTAACCGGGATAATTTCTTAAACCTGCCAAAGGAATTAATGAGGTAAAAACTGAAATTGAAGCTATCCAAAACAATATGCTTAATGGAAACCAGATATTGAGTGACCATGTCAAGGAGATCGAGCTGCATGATAAATTGGAGCTTCTAATGAATAGGGAGGAAGATTGCTTGAAACAGCGAGCTAAGATCAATTGGCTTAAGCATAGGGATCGTAATTCAGCTTATTTTCACAAGGTGATCAAAGGCGGAAACTGAAGAAATTCCATTAAAAGGCTCATGTCTATTGATGGCAAAATGATTGAGTCAGGTGAGGAGATTGTGGAGGAGTTTCTAAATTTCTACAAGAACTTATTGGGGTCTAATGGCAGCAGGCAGAATGCCGTCACAGTTAATAACATTAGAAGTTTTGTGAAGAAAAACATCTCAAATGAAGAATGTGATCTCCTTAAGACACCAATTACTGATGATGAAATCCAGGAAGCGATGTTTTCAATTCACAGTGATAAGAGTCCTGGGCCCGATGGCTTCACCTCACATTTCTTTAAATCAGCTTGGAATATTGTCGGACAGGAAACTTGCGAAGCTATAAAGTCTGCTCTTAACTCGTGCAAGCTTCTTCCTTGCTAACACACTTCGCAAAACTCTTCATGGGATCATATCTCTCAATCAGACTGCTTTTGTGAAAGGAAGAAGAATGACTGATAATATCTTAATTGCACAAGATATCATCTGAACTTATGGCAGGAAAGGTAAAGGGCAGCGATGTACATTAAAGGTGGATATCAGAAAGGCCTATGACACTATCAGTTGGGATTTTATTTTGAAAGCAATGACTGTTTTTGGCTATCCTGAAAAATTTGTCAAATGGGTTGAAATGTGCATTTCTTTCCCGAGATTCGTTATTGCTATAAATGGTCAGCTTCAGGGTTACTTTAAAAGCTCTAATGGGCTCCGACAAGGGGACCCTTTTTCACCCTACTTGTTTGTGATTGGGATGGAAGTGCTTTCATAAATTCTTAATTTTTAGTTTCGCAAAAGCCTTTTTTGAAAAACTCCAATTTGGAGCTTCTTAGTTTTTAGTTTTTTTCAGTTTCATTTTTTATCTAAAAGCACTTTTAAAAATGGGTCAAACAAATTATTTCAACTTCTAAACTTACAAAAAATGCTTTTGACTGTCTAAAAACTAGTATAAAGGACTACATAGCCTAGACAGTTAGAGAATATGTTGCACCATCCTTGTGAGGAGAGTTGTTAAGCTATATAGCTGTGAGAACACATGAGAATAGGGGCAACTAAGAATCTATATTCCTTTTAGTTTTTTTTTTTTTTTGTCTCTGTATTCCTTTTAGTTGTATTTTCTTTTCTTACAAGCCAACCTTTTGGCCATTTTATAGCTAATGATAACATCACAGCAACTACGATTGCTTTCAATTCAGCTATAATCGTTACAAAGCTTTCCCGTCGCCAAGCAAAAGTGTTGCCTCACATGCGTCGCGCACTGAAGAACCAAACATAGTTTTATCTCCATACTGAAGAACAAAACGTTATTTTCTCGGAATGGAGGTTCACTTCACTTCTAGTGGTCTAACTCTTATTCAAACTAAATGTTCTATTTAGCTGCTCACTTAATTTGGTCTTGATGGTACCAAATCGATTTCCACACCAATGGCTGGCCCCCAGTTACATCCGGATGAAGGGGAATTATTTACAGGACCCTACTGAGTTTTGAAAGCTTGTTGGTGCTTTAAAATATTTGAAATGACTCGGTCGGATATTTCTTATGCAATTAATTCTATATGTCAGTTTATGCCGTCACCACGCACATCTCATCTGGTGGCCACTAAGCTAGTTTTACTATACATCAAAAGCACAATTTAACATGGTCTTTACCTAACCCTTTCATTCTCTTTTAGCCTCACGGGCTACAGTGATGCTAATTGAGCAAGTTGTCCATCTACAAGGCTTTCAACATCTGGGTTTGCTAGTTATATTGGTTCCAATTTAATCCATTGGAGCTCAAAGAAACATGACCACAAAAAAAAGAGCTCAAAAAAACAATCCATTATGTCATAATCTAGTGCTGAAGCAGAGTATCGTACCCTAGCTTCACTTACCTCAGAAATTTTGTGGGTGCTCGAACTAATGAAATTTTTTCGGTTGTCAAGTTATAACCCTTCGCTTCTGTTTTGTGATAATATTATCTCAATTTATCTTGCAACCAATCCTACTATACACAATCAAAACAAACATATTGAAATTAATATTAATTTTGTATGTGCCTGAATCACTGGACGACGGGGGGTTTCCTCCACTTCCCAACTCT
Organism: Ehretia macrophylla; assembly: GCA_037974665.1. Classification (NCBI taxonomy): domain Eukaryota; kingdom Viridiplantae; phylum Streptophyta; class Magnoliopsida; order Boraginales; family Ehretiaceae; genus Ehretia; species Ehretia macrophylla. Next base: position 36,841,057 of record CM075780.1, on the reverse strand, counting down.
CTTGTAGACGTTGAGATCCGTGAAGAAGGAGAAATAGTCTGTGAGCCCAGAGTAGATGGAGTTGCAGAACTAGTGAATGTGGCTATTCAAGAGGTAAGTCAACAGTCTTCATCTCCACTAAAGAACTGGAAAAAATGGTTTGAGGGTGAAATTAAAGGACCCATCAAATTGGAGAAATAGAAACTGGTCATAGAAGGAGGAGAGATTATTGTTCCTAAACCTATTATCGATACACTACAAGAAAACAGCGCTCAGGTGACGAAATGGGGCGACGGATTTTTTCCGTAGTAAATTGGCTACTGCCAGGCTACAAATTTGCTACGGGAAAAAAATTTCGTAGCCCAGCAGTAGCCAACTTATCCCCGTTGAAATGACGACAAAAACTTGTTACGGATTAACTACGGACAATAATTTTAATTAATTAAAAAAATAAATAATAATATTCCGTAGCCTAGCCGTGGGAAATTTGCTACGGATTAGCTACAGATTATTTAATTAATTCAGCAAAAAAATTCATAAAAAAGTCTATAGCCATGCAGTGGCCAAATAGCCACGGATTGACTACGGATAATAATTTTAATTAATAAAAAATAAAAAATAATATTCCGTAACCTAGCCGTGACAAATTTACTACGGACTAACTACGGATTATTTAATTAATTCAACAAAAAAATTCATAAAAAAATCCGTAGCCATCCAATGGCCAATAGCCACGGATTGGCTACGGACTATATATATTATTCAAAAAATATTTTTAAAAAATAAATACGGATATTTTAATTAAATAAGAAAAAATAAAATAACAAAGTCCGTAGCCCATCTGTAGTCCATAGCTACGGATGGGTTACGAAATTTGACTATTCCGTAGCCCAGCAGTAGCCAATTGGTTACTGTTGGGCTACGAACTTCAATAAAAAAAATTGAGATTTATCATTTTTAATTTGAATTATGAAATTTTGATTGTACCTACAACGTATTAAACTTCACTTGAGTTGTAAATTTTTCAAATAAAAATAAACTTGATCCGTATTTCATTAACGTGCGTGCTTTTATAGAGAAATCTCATAGAAAATCAATAGTCGTTTAAATCGAACTTATCATGTCCTCACTTAATATTGCGTTAACGTTAATTAACGTTCAATCTAGTGGTCCAAAAACTCTCACATTATCTTTAAATTTTATAAATAAGAAAAATATGAAGATATTAACACGTTTTAATACGTTATTCCTACCTATTAACAAGTTAGAATATATAATATAAGTATTCCGTAGCCCAGCAGTAGCCAATTAGCTATGGCTGGGCTACGGACTTTAATTATTCTGTAGCCCAGCAGTAGCCAATTGGCTACTGCTGGGCTACGGAGTTCAACAAAAAATTGAGCATTATCGTTTTTAATTTGAATTATGAAATTTTGATTGGACCTACAACGTAGTAAACTTCACTTGTGTTGTAAATTTTTCAAATAAAAATAAATTTGGTCCGTATTTCATAACGTGCATATTTTTATAGAGAAATCTCATAGAAAATCAATAGTCGTTTAAATTGAACTTATCATGTTCTCACTTAACATTGCATTAACGTTAATTAACGTTCAATCTAGTAGTCCAAAAACTCTCACATTATTTCTAAATTTCATAAATAAGAAAAATATGAAGATATTAACATGTTTTAATATGTTATTACTACCTATTAACAAGTTAGAATATATAATATAAGTATTCCGTAGCCCAGCAGTAGCCAAATTGGCTACGGGTGGGCTACGAATTTCAACAAAAAATTGAGCTTTATCATTTTTAATTTGAATTATGAAATTTTGATTGGACCTACAACGTAGTAAACTTCACTTGAGTTGCAAAATTTTCAAATAAAAATAAACTTGGTCCGTATTTCATTAACGTGCGTACTTCTATAGAGAAATCTCATAAAAAATCAATAGTCGTTTAAATCAAACTTATCATGTCCTCACTTAACATTGTGTTAACGTTAATTAACGTTAAATCTAGTAGTCCAAAAACTCTCACATTATGTCTAAACTTCATAAATAAGAAAAATATGAAGATATTAACACGTTTTAATACGTTCTTCCTACCTATTAACAAGTTAGAATATATAATATAAGTATTTCGTAGCCCAGCAGTAGCCAATTGGCTACGGCTGGGCTACGGACTTCAACTATTCCATAGCCCAGCAGTAGCCAATTGGCTACTCCTGGGCTACGGAGTTCAACAAAAAATTGAGTTTTATCGTTTTTAATTTGAATTATGGAATTTTGATTAGACCTACAACGTAGTAAACTTCACTTGAGCTTCAATTTTTTCAAATAAAAATAAACTTGGTCCGTATTTCATTAACGTGCGTACTTTTATAGAGAAATCTCATAAAAAATCAATAGTCGTTTAAATCAAACTTATCATCTCCTCACTTAACATTGCATTAACGTTAATTAATGTTCAATCTAATGGTCTAAAACTCTCACATTATATCTAAAATTCATAAATAAGAAAAATATGAAGATATTAACACGTTTTAATACGTTGTTCCTACCTATTAACAAGTTATAATATAAGTATTCCGTAGCCCAACAGTAGCCAATTGGCTATGGCTGGGCTACAGACTTCAAATATTTCGTAGCCCAGCAGTAGCCAATTGGCTACTGCTGGGCTACAGAGTTCAACAAAAAATTGAGTTTTATCATTTTTAATTTGAATTATAGAAATTTGATTGGACCTACAACGTAATAAACTTCACTTGAGATGCTAATTTTTCATATAAAAATAAATTTGGTCCGTATTTTATTATCGTGCGTATTTTAATAGAAAAATCTCATACGAAGTCATTAGGCGTTTAAATCGAAGTTATCATGTCCTCACTTAATATTACGTTAATGTTAATAAACGTTCAATATAGGGGTCCAAAAACTCTCACATTGTGTCTATATTTCATAGATATGAAAAATATAAAGATATAAACACGCTTTAATACATTGTTCTTACCTATTAACAAGTTAGAATTCATATTATTAGGGATCCGTAGCCCATCCGTGGCAATTGACTACGGATGGGCTGCGAATTTCTATTTTTCTGTAGCCCATCCGTAGCCAATTGCCACAGATGGGCTACGGACTTTTAGAAAAAAAATAAAAATTATATTTTAGTGACGTGGCTACGGACGGGCTACGGACGCATAGATGTCCGTAGCCCATTCGTATCCAAGTCATTAAACAAAAAAAAAACTAAGGATGTATAAAATATATATACCATAATTTGTTAAACATAGATGTCTATAATAAGTAACATAAGAACCATAAGTCGGTACAAGCATACATAAATGGTAAATCAGATATCTAGTTTCAAATGAAATTTTAATTATAAAAAACTAACAACAAGTTGCCCAAAATAAATTATTGTCTCGGTCCACAACCACGACGTCCACGTTGACCTCCACGACTCCGATTGTCGGTAAACCTAGGGTCTTGTCCAGCTCCCTCACCATGAAAGTCATCAGCCATAAGTAGAAGCCGATCTTGTATATCCTCAAATTGAGTTTCGAAATATTGTCGATCTTCTGCTCTACGTTCTTGCAGACTTTGAAATTGAGTTTCAAAGTATTGACGATCTTCCGCTCTATGTTCTTCTAAAGTCTGAAATTGAGCTTCAAAATATTGACGATCTGCCGCTCTACGCTCTTCGCTCTCGCTCTTCCATTGTTTGAAGTTGAGTTTGCAAATGGTTGAGAGTTCTATCATTGTTGCCCATAGAAGTAGAAATATCATTTAGTTTTTCCAAAATTAGATCAAATGACGAACTAGAAGCACGACTAGAACTAGCACCTCTCCTCCTTTCTTGCTCATCTATTTGTGACACTCTCTCTGCATGAATATACTCCTTCGGAATATCGGTTTCCATAGGCGTTTCATGATATAAGTTTTCTTCCATCTCAACATCACCAATATAACTCAAATTCTGAACAAAGGTTATGTTCTTGGTAGTATTAGTTCTAATGAATGATTTGGTTTCCTCTGGTATTCTATTAAATTCTTCTTGGTTTATATAACGATCTTGATACCAATAAGCTTGTTGCCTATTCAGAGATAGCATATTAAGATACCAAGAAGGGTTGAATTTTTTACTTTCAACCCTATCAAATAAAACCCCGAAGTACTCAAAAATTCGCGTAAGGGCTACTCCATATGGCAAGGATTTGTTGTTCTTAGCCGCATAAATCATGTGACAAACAATCATATACGGTAAGTTTACTTGTCTACCACTAACCAACAAATATACAATATAAACATCTCCTTGAAGTGTCATTTCATCATTAATATTTCTATGTACAAGACAAGAGCCTACAAAGTTTACCCAAATTTTCTTTAGTATGAGCAACTCTCTCTTATCTGGTGCATTTCCTCTATGAGCAGTTCTATCATACCTTTCCGCCCAGAAAAATCTCAAACAATTATCTTTGTCTTCGGGCTCCATTCTACTTTCTGGCTAACCAGTGGTGTCATAAGCTTTTACCCCTTCGTTTCTCATATTAAAGATTGTAGCTATAATATCCGAGGTTAACTCAATATCAACACCTCTAACTCTAGTTTTTACAACAACAATTTCATCACTTTCCATATTAGCATAAAATTCACGGATTAAAAGCGGATAAACATGACAATGAATATGTAGGAAGTCATACCAACCTTGTTGTTGCATGAATTCAGAAATTCTAGTACCTTGTATGTCCTTGTCTATCAAACACTTTCCATACAATATCGGCTTGACAGCCTTGTTGTTTGCACGTATGGGAGGAGGATTCCTATCCGGACTTGGAAGCCTTGTAGAGGCTCTTGTATTGATTTTCTTAGGAAGATTTTTTTTTCCACTTTTTCTTGTATCCACCATGATAAAATATAGAGATTTTGAGCTTTTGGGAAGTGGGTAATGTGACTATGGAACAAAACTTGAGATTTAATGGCTAAATTTTGAGTTTAAGACAACTTTACCTATATTTTGGCTTAGGGCTTGAAAAACTTGGGGTTTGGAAAAACTCTTTGTAGATTTGTAGGTTTTGCCAAGTGGGTAATGTGATTATGGAAGAAATTTTGAGGTTTAATGGCTAGATTTTGAGAATTTGAGAAATAGTTTTTGAGTTTTTCTTGCAATGGAGTTGAAGAAATTGGTGTTTTGAAATACTATTTGGAGATTTTGATGTTTTGTGGGATGGGTAATGTGATTGTGGAAGAGATTTTGAGATTTAATGGTTAGTTTTTAATGATTTTAGAGAGATTTTGAGAGAGTTTTAGAAAAGAAAAAAAAAAGGTGAAGAGATGTGAAGTTGGGGAAGAAGATGGGATTTGGGGGTGGGTTTGCTGATTTTTAGTAGTAAAAAAAAAAAATTTCAAGCAGGTCACGCCGGCGGGCCACCTGCCGCCATGCCCCGCTGTCCCCGCCGGACGAGCCGGCACCTCGTCCGGTACTGGCAGCCTACCAAGAGGCTGGCCGCCAAGTCTGGACGAGGTGCCGACTGGCCAGTACCTCGTCCGGCGAGGACAGCGAGCAAGGCTGTCCCCGCGTCCCCAAGGCAGGTCGGCGGGCGGTAACTAGCTTGAAATTTTTTTTTTATTTGTGCTGAATGTTTAAAACATTTTCCCCAAAATTTTTCCCCAAATTCACTTCACTCTTTCTTTATCATACAAAAAAACATATATCTCTTAACTCCACCACTATCACTACTACCACCACCACCACCACTACCACCACTATTATCACCATCAATACCACTGCCATCACCATCAAGACTACCACCACCACCAACAGAGACTTCATCAGTACCATAAGGTCCTCCATCACCACCATGTAGGGCACCATCACCATCATCACCATCTAGGGCACTATTACCATCACCATTACCACCACTATAACCACCATCACTACCATCCTCACCATCATCATCAACACCACTACCATCACCATCAAGAGCACCACCAAGGGTACTATCATCACCACCAACAAAGGCTTCATCACCACCACAAGGTCCTCCATCACCACCATGTAGGCCACCATTACCATCACCACCATCTAAGGCACCATCACCACCTCTAACTCCACCACCATCACCACCAAAGACATTACCACCATATTTCTCTCTATTTTCTACTAGTAAGTATTTTATTATATACATTTTTCTTTAATTTTTTTGTCTAGTATAGACATATTTATATATGTGTATAATATGTATCTGGGTAATGTGTAATTTTGCTTATTTTTCATTTGTTGAATTTATTATTTTTGTATTTAATGTTATGTTTAATTCTAATTGTTTTAAGTGAGGTTTTTACATAAATATTTGGTAGTGATATTCGTTGTGACTTCTTTGACATCAATGTTGTATTGTAGTGATATTTGTTTTCATTAATTAATAATAGATTAACTAGTGGGTCATAAATTGTGTTTAAATAATGTCACCACCAAGCACATTACTTAACCGTATCTTGTACTATTAATTTCTTTAATGAAATGAACATATATTATGATACAGAAGTTGAGAAAATGGAAACACGCCGACAACAGTGGATGAACAATCGATTAACATCTAAGGGAGTATTAAATCCAAAGTTCGTTCATGGAATAGACGAAGAATTCATTCCTTTTGCATGTAGTCAATGAAAGTACATGGATGTAGACAAAATTAGATGTCCTTGTGCGAAATATAAGAATTGTGATTTTAAGGACCTTCATACTTGTAGACATCATCTTTGCTCATGGGGGTTCATGAGGCATTACTATGTTTGGACTTCACACGGGGAACATGATGACCTCAATTAGGATAACAACCATAATATTGGTGATCATTATGGATATGATGAAGGAAATAGTTATAGGACAATGGTGTTTGATGCATTTGGCCCATCAAATGTACCACCAACTCCTTATCAACCAATTGAAGAAGAGCCTAATATGGAGTCAAAATATTTTTATGATCTATTAAAAAGTGTAGATGCGCCTTTGTGGAGTAGATGTGAGGTCACTCATCTGTTAGCGGTGTCTTTGTTGTTGAATATCAAGTCAGAGGAAAATATGTCTGAACATGTTTTAATCAAATTATTGAAGTTATTCGAAGAATGTTGGCCAAGGATAACACTTTTCTTGAGAACTACTATAGGTTTAAGGGTGAAATGAGTCCTCTAGGTTTGAGTTGCATGAAGATTGACGCGTGTGTAAATGGATGTACGTTATATTACAAAGATAGAGATCAACTCAAATATTGTCCAAGGTGTGGTCACCCACGGTTTAAACCTACAAAAGTTGGGAAAAAACGTGGTAGACCAATTGCCTTCAAACGATTGAGGTATCTACCATTAACGCCCAGGTTGACCAAATTATACATGTCTCCCGCAACAGCTAAACATATGCAATGACATTTTAGACACCAAGTTGAGAATGAAAAATTTTATCATCCATCCGATGTTGAGGCATGGAAACACTTTGATATAACGTATCCAAACTTTGCTTCTGAACTGAGAAATGTACGTCTTGGACTTTTTTCTGATGGTTTTAGCCCATTCAACTTTTCTTCTCAACCTTATTCTTGTTGGCCTGTGATAATCACACTGTACAATCTTCCACCATGGATGTGTATGAAGGATCCTGTAATGTTCTTGACCCTTCTTATTCCTGGGCCAAAGAGTCCGAGAAAGAGTATAGATATATACCTTGAACCTCTGATTGAAGAGGTGATTAAATTGTGGGAAGTAGGGGTACCTTGTTATGATATGTCGTCCAAGTCCAATTTTCAATTGAGGGCAGTTTTAATGTGGACAATTAATGATTTCCCAGCATATGGCATGTTATCTGGTTGGAGTACGCATGACAAGTTGTCATGTCCGTATTGTATGGGATCTTCTCAGGCATTTCAATTGACTGCAGGGAGAAAGAATTGTTTCTTTGACTGCCATCGACAGTTCTTACCAAGAAATCATCCATTTCGACGAGACAAGAAGAACTTCTGAAAAAATCTGATGGAGAGATCAAACCCTCCGCCCATATTGAGTGGTGAGGATATGTGGGAAGAAGTTCGAGGTCTTCCGACCATAAATGAATTGGGTAAAGATAAAATAGATGGTTTTGGAAGAAAGCATAACTGGACAAAAAAAAGCTTCTTTTGGGATTTGCCTTATTAGCGGTCACAGCTTGTGCGTCATAATCTAGACGTCATGCATATAGAGAAGAATGTTTTTGATAATGTCTTTAACACTATAATGAACGTGAAGGGGAAGACAAAGGATACAAAAAATTCAAGGGCTGATATTGAGAGAATTTGTGATCGTCCTGAATTATGCATTAGAGATAGCGTTATGAAAATGGCCGTGGATACTCTCCCGATTCCATCTAGGAAAACAATTTTGGAGTGGGTCAAAGAGTTAAAATTTCCTGATGGATATACATCAAATATAGCAATGTGTGTTGACATGAACGATTTAAAGATGTCACATATGAAGAGCCATGATTGCCATGTATTTATGGAGAGATTGCTTCCTATAGCCTTACGAGAGTTATTGCCAAATAGTGTATGGGAACCTTTTACCGAACTAAGCTTGTTTTTCAGAAACATTTGTTGCTCGTCTTAATAATTGACCTTGAAAGAATGCAACAAAATATTGTGATCACCCTTTGTAAGTTGGAAAAGATCTTACCTCCAGCCTTCTTTGACTCAATGGAGCATTTGCCAGTACACTTGGTTCATGAAGCAATTTGCGGCGGTCCTGTACAATATCGGTAGATGTACCATTTTGAGAGGTTTTTGAATGTTTTGAAGAGAAATGTGAAGAATAAAGCACGTGTTGAGGGATCTATATGTGAAGCATATCTTATCCTTGAAACAGCGACATTTTGTTCATATTATTTCGAACCGCACGTGCAATCAAAAACAAGAAACATCGGTTGAAATGAAGAGTCCGTGGATGCAGATTACCCTGAAGGGTGTTTACCATATTCAAGCATCCAGGTCGTCCGATGGGGAAGATGATCTCTAAAGATTTTGACGATCGAGATTTCAATGCTGCTCACTTGTGTGTTTTGATGAACTGTTAAGAAGTGTCCCTATATATTAAGTAAGTTCATGACTCAACTCTTTAGTTCTATTAAAGATCTTATATATATAATCTACTAATTAATACTATACAGGACGTTTGAGGATGATCTTCGAATGGAGAATCCATCATTTACTGATTCACAAATCAATAACAACATTGAGAAATTTTTCCCGGCTTGGTTACGTTACCATGTTAGTATTACTACTTTTTAACGTCCCTAATAATATATTCGATTTATTCCGACCTTGGCATTTGTTATTGTCCCTAATTTACCCCTTTCAGCTTGCCCACAATAACATTTTGGATGATCGCGTGAAATATCTTTCAATGGGTCCAAGTAAGGTGGTCAGTACATGGTCAAAGTACTTGGTGAATGGATACAAATTTCACACTTTGGAGTATGGATTTTCAAAGACAACAATGAACAGTGGAGTTACTGTGAAAGGGACAACGCCTGATAATGCGTAGAGTGATTATTATGGTCTGTTGACAGATATTATTGAGTTAAAATACCATAATGGAACTTTGAAGCACACAAGAGTTGTCCTTTTCAAGTGTGAATGGTTTGATTCTCACAATGATAAGGGATTAAAGGTTCATCCGAAATATCGCTTGATTGATATAAATGTGAAGAAAAAATACCCAAAGTATGACCTCTTTGTCTTAGCTGAGCTTGCACATCAAGCATATTACTTCAGGTATCCTGGTGCTAAGAGAGAACGGGCAGCTTGGTCAGCTGTATGCAAAATCAGATCAAGGAACCAATTTGATAAGGAGTCAAACAATGATGATAATGATAAAGATGAACAGTCGGCTTTTCAGTCTGATGAGATAAACGTGACATTGGTACAATCAGATGATCATGATGATGTCGTATTACATTGTCTTGAATCAAGTGAATGCATTGCTGTGGTTGGAGATGTAGAAGAAGAGCACAAGGACAATGCCCAAAATGATGATGAAGATCATGAAAGTGACTCTGATAATGACATAGAATCTGAATACAATGAATTATTTGATTGAGATTTTGTACTTATAAATTCAATATTTTGTATGTCAATTGAATGTGAATTGTATGATTGATAATCGAAAAATATAATGAAAAATGGTTATAGTATCTCTTCATTCATAGAATATATTGTACATCTCTTTGTATCTTATAGTTTTCTTTGTAGCAATCATGGTTAGAGCTGGTAAATCGTAAGCAGATAAGACACGATCTGGCATGCCATCAACTTCGTCTTCCGCAGCCCGTGGTGAAGCTGATAGTGAGTCCCCTACTGCTGCAGGGTCGTCAGTTCGTTCCACCAGACTATCTACCCCTTTGTGTGACATCAGAATGACTAACGATGATCGTCATGATAATACCACGCCCACGTCCAACGTCCAGCAGGAAACGGAACATCCAGAATCATCATCACATGCGGCTGGTACAACAAATTGGCAGGCTATGGGATTCGAGTCACTCAAGCAGTACGCCACATGGTTGGAGGATAGACATACTCACGTTCGATTATATAATAACGGGTGAAATTACAATTAAATTAAATGATAGAGCAATTACTTTGATTATTTGTTATTAGTTCTTGAAGTTATAATAAGGTAATGCAAGTGACACTAACTTATATAATTGATATACTTGTTAACAGATTTGTACCTGCTTCGGTAGTAAGAGATTTTAAGTCAATATTTGCAGGCGGATTCACAGAACCATGGATTACCTATAGAGAAATTCCGGACGATGTTAAAAACCGATGGTTTGCTCTTTTGAGGTTTTTATAAACATTAATGTAGTCAATATCTATTATATTATACACTTGTACATTTATATGTGCGTATTCAATTAACATATGTTCGCATTTACCTATATTTGTCGTTGCAGAGAGATTATAAGTGGCACCCATGTAACAAGACACATATCAAGCATTGCTTCCATTATAAGGCGACAGAGAGAATAAAAGACCAATCGGCTAAGGCTCGTAAATTTGACAAGTCTCCTAAGTAGATGACATTAGATAATTGGGAGCAAATGCAAGCAAGATGGTGTGAACCAAAATGGATAGATAAATCAAATGCGGCCAAAAAAAATAGGGAGAAAAATCCATTGGTACACTACACGGGTGCCACCCTATTTCATGAGGTTATGAGAAGGATGGTATGTAACTTAAATTTAATAGCCGTTTAAATTTGTCTATCTTAATATTCTAGTTTTTGAATAATTGCTACTTATGAAGTTAATAACGTAGGCGGACACAATAAATACCCCTGTCTATAAAGCTGATGTTTTCAAGGTCACTCACAGTAAAGGGGAGGGTGATGGTATACAATTCTCTGATCCAAAGGCTGCTCAGACGATAGTAAGTATTTATACAGTGTATTACTTTTACTGTCGATTAATTTTGTTAAATTTATATAATTTTATGTTAAGTTTAAGTTGCTACTTTTAGTTTAAAAGGTTATAAAAATTGAATTTCATAAATCTCTTTTGTAATGTGTAGGTTGTTAGACTTATGTATTTCATTATGAGAATTGTATCTATATGATTATGTTGAAGTGGTTGTCACAGACGACATATCCTTTGGTTGTTTGTTGGAGGCCCAGGATTGTAAATTTGGCATATTTGTGATTGTATGTTGGTTGTTGTGGCTATATGAATTGTTATGCAGGCTATAATTTTGTGTTTGGGTCCATATTATAAACGTTATAATGCCGAAATTTCGTCGCGTCCCGACTTGATTTTAAGTGAGGTCGAGTTGAGGCGTGACATTGAGTGGTATAAGAATATTAAAAATTTATAAATGTTGTTTTTGTAGTCACGATATGAGGAGATGCTCGAGCAACGTCAACTTGTGACGCAAGAAGACCCTACGACGCTGCCCGTTAATCCTAAGGAGATATTCTACCAAGCTGTTGGTGAAGCAAAAAAATGGCGTGTCTATGGACTTGGCTCGCAAGGAGTCCGCATTGGTAGGGAAACACCCCCTATTCCAACCATGAACACTAAAGTTGGACTCTCGGAACAAGAATTCAACAGGCGAGTCAATGAAGCAACATAGTCTATGAGGCAACAACTTTATGACCAAGGAAATGCACAACAAGAGACGCAGCGACAATTGAACGAAGCCATGCAACTCGTGAGGGAATTGCAGCAGGAGATTAATCGACTCAAACACCCACGACAGTAGTCCGATCAACATGATCAATGGTACATTTAGGATTTAGTCTTTTGGACAATTTTATAAACTAATTTCGAACAATATGTTAATATTTTTATGAATTTGAAAGATGCGTTATGTAAATATTATTTTGGATATTTAATTTTATGTTTTGTTGTGTAAATTTTTTTTTATTTTTAAATTTTTACATTTCATACTATTTTTCGTAATAATTCAGCCACATAAAATTAGCCACTTTTTTTCGATGGACAAATAACTACGGAATTCAGCAACAGATTAGCCACCGATATGTATCGACAAATGGCTATGGATTGGCTACAGACATTTTTCGACAATGGCCTATGGATTGGCTATTGCTTTGCTATGGACGTTAATAATTAATAATAAAATCAAAATTTTAGTTAGCTACGGATGGGCTACGGATTGGCTACGGAAATGTGGCTACCGATATTCTACGGATACCAATCCGTAGTCGTGGGCTACGGACGATTTTTGACCGAAACGGCTACGAATTTGCTACGGACATTAATAATTAATAAATTAAAAAAAATTAGTTGTCTACGGATGAGCTACGGATTGGCTGCGGACAAGTGGCTACCGATATTCTACGGATACAAATCCATAGTAGTGGACTACGGACGATTTACGACCGAAACGACTACGAATTTGCTACGGACATTAATAATTAATAAATAATAATAAAAAATTAGTTGGCTATGGACGAGCTACGGCTATTTTGCTACGAAAGTTATAAAAAATAAATACAAATTAATTTTCGAAATTGGCTACGGATTGGCTATGGAATATCAATTTGGCAACAAGTCTTTTTACTACGGTCGTAATTCCGTAGCCTAGCGATCGCCCGTCCCAATTTGGCTACTGCTAGGCTACGGATTTTGGTCATTGCCTCAACTGTTTTTTCTTGTTGTGATAATGGTATAGCTTATTGGGAAAGTTGTCTAGTGGGTCAGTTCCTGGGGAAAGCTTCACCACTATTTTTGGTTAAATATATGGTATAAAATCAATGGAGAAATTGTGGTAAGGTTAAGGTTGTGACTATAGAGGAAGGTTTTTTCCTCTTTAGATTTGCTGATAAGGAGAAGAGCAGCTCTGTGTTGGGCCAACTGTGGCATGTGGGTAACATGTCACTATTTCTTCAGAAATGGAAACCAAGGACGAAGTTGGAGGAGTTCAAGCTAGATAGGTTTCCAATTTGGGTTAAACTCAAGCACATCCCTACAAAATTATGGACTACTGAGGGGCTTGGGCTGCTTGCTAGCTATCTCGGTGACCCAATTCAGATGGACTCTATTACGGAATCCAAATCTCGATTAGGTTTTTCCAAAGTATATGTTAAGGTTGAACTGGATAAAGACCTGCCAGAGACTATTCCAGTGAACTTGGGTCAGGGGTTTACTGCCAAGGTAGAGGTTGTTTATACTCAGGTTCCAACAATTTGTAAAATATGTAAACGACTTGAGCTTGAGGATAAATGCCAGAATTCGAAAGAAATTTGGCAAGCTAAAGGAGTGGCCAAGGAAAAGGAACCAGTTGTGCAAACTAAGGTGCGTGAGGCATCCCCTACTGAAGATTGGAACACTGTCAGTAAGAAACATAGTACTCCTATGAGGAAGCCCCCTCAACCAAAAACTCTAGGCGGAGGTGATGAAAAAGGTGAAACTAGTAAGACTAAAGCAGAACGAAACCATGTGGAGCCTTGCAATAATGAGTTATCTAACCAATTTGATGCTTTAGACCAGGAGGGGATTGATATTGATGAAACTATTGCTGATATCATGGGAAAAGCTAAACAAGGAGTTTCTCATGTGAAGTTAGCCCCTGGCAAACCACCTGGTATCCATGGTTAATATTGCAGCTTGGAATATTAGGGGCCTTAATAAAACCCCTAAGCAACTTGATATAAATAATTTTGCTCGTAAAAGAAATATAGATATACTGTGTCTCCTTGAAACCAAAATCAAAGAAATTAGGTCCAAGGAACTTATGCTCAAAAGATTTCGTAACTGGGACCTTATCCACAATTAAGAATGCTCATTTAGAGGCAGAATTTGGGTCTTATGGAATAGGTAGGTTGTGAAGGTTGATAAAATTGCAGCTTCTGACCAAAGTATCATTTGCTCTATCAAAGTTCATTCCACAGGGAATACTTTCTTTAAGCGTACTGTGTATGGGAGTAATATTGTTGCTGAAAGAAGAAAACTTTGGGCGGATATCATTAAATGGAAAAATTTGGTGGCTGGAGCCTATTAGTGTATGCTTGGTGACTTTAATGAGATTCTCAAAGTGGAATATAGGCTTAATTGTGATCAGCTTCCCCCTGGTACTGTTGAGTTTTAAGACTGTCTTTCTCTAGCTGAATTTATGAAGCTCCCGATGGTAGGTCCCCTGTTCACTTGGAGTAATAAGAGCCCTGGAGATCAATTGAAGGCTAGCAGAATTGATAGAGCTTTTGGCAATGACCAGTGGCTTATTCATTTTAATTGCTCAGTGGTTGATCTTGAGGTCCCTAGTACCTCAGACCACTGTTCGGTTGTCATTAACACAGAGAATAAGTTTGAAAAGAGGGCTAAGCCTTTTAAATTCTATAATGCCTGGACACAACATGAGGAGTACGAGAACTTATTACGTGAAACTTGGAATCAGAATGTTGACGGCATCCGATGTTTAGAATTGTTCAAAAACAGAAGAAGTTGAAGCAGAAGCTCAAAAAGTTTAATCGGGATAATTTTCTAAACTTGCCAAAGGAAATTAATGAGGTAAAAACTGAAATTGAAGCTATCCAGAACAATATGCTTAATGGAAACTGCCTGTTGAGTGACCATGTCAGGGAGATCGAGCTGTGTAATAAATTGGAGGTTCTAATGAATAGGGAGGAAGATTTCTTGAAAACAGCGAGCTAAGATCAATTGGCTTAAGCATAGGGATCGTAATTCAGCTTATTTTCACAAGGTGATCAAAGGTAGAAACTCAAGAAATTCCATTAAAAGGCTCATGTCTATTGATGGCAAAAAGATTGAGTCAGGTGAGGAGATTGTGGAGGAGTTTCTAAATTTCTACAAGAACTTATTGGGGTCTAATGGCAGCAGGCAGAATGCGGTCACAATTAATAACATTAGAAGTTTTGTGAAGAAAAACATCTCAAATGAAGAATGTGATCTCCTTAAGGCACCAATTACTGATGATGAAATCCAAGCAGCGATGTTTTCAATTCACAGTGATAAGAGTCCTGGGCCCGATGGCTTCACCTTATATTTCTTTAAATTAGCTTGGAATATTGTCGGATAGGAAACTTGTGAAGCTATAAAGTCTGCTCTTAACTCGTGCAAGCTTCTTCCTTGCTAACAGACTTCGCAAGACTCTTATTGGGATCATATCTCTCAATCAGACTGCTTTTGTGGAAAGAAGAAAAATGACTGGTAATATCTTAATTGTACAAGATATCATCCGAACTTATGGCAGGAAAGGTAAAGGGCAGCGATGTATATTAAATGTAGATATCAGAAAGGCCTATGACACTATCAGTTGGGATTTTATTTTGAAAGCAATGACTATTTTTGGCTATCCTGAAAAATTTGTCAAATGGGTTAAAATGTGCATTTCTTCCCCGAGATTCTCTATTGCTATAATTGGTCAGCTTGAGGGTTACTTTAAAAGCTCTAATGGGCTCCGACAAGGGGACCCTTTTTCGCCCTACTTGTTTGTGATTGGGATGGAAGTGCTTTAATAAATTCTTAATGTCAAAGCTGAGAGAAAGGATTTTACTTTCCACCCTAGATGTGCAAAGTTGGAACTATCTCATTTATGTTTTGCAGATGATCTCTTGATCTTCTTCAAAGGGAATCCAAGCTCAGCAAAGGCTATCAAGAAACGACTCAATCTATTCTCTCATATGTCAACTAGTCCAGAGAAAAGTGTTATTTATTTTGGAGGTTGCCCTGGCCCGCTCAAGTCCTTAATCTACCAAATCTTGGATGTCAAAGAAGGAAACCTGCCTATGAATTATTTGGGTATTCCTCTTATGACTGGTAGGATGAATGCTACGATCTGTAATGGTTTGTGTAATAAAATTCCTCGTAAGGTGCAAGATTGGACTACAAGGTGGCTATCGTATGCGGGTAGACTGCAACTTGTAAAACATGTTTTGATTAGCATGTTCAATTTATGGGGCAATGTGTTTTTTCTTCCTAAAGGGGTTATCAAAATGGTACAAAAAAAGTTAGTAGCTTTCCTTTGGGGAAATAACCTGGTGGATTCTCATATGGCCAAAGTGTATTGGATTGATATTTGCAAGCCTTGGGATGAAGAAGGACTGGGCATAAAGCCGCTTGAAGAATCTAACAAAGTGGCTATTTTAAAATAATTTTGGTACATGTACACTGACAGAAATTCAATATGGGGCATGTGGTCTTCAAGGGTTCTTCTCAAAGAGAATAGTGTGTGGAGTGTGGACATACCTGATGACTGCTCTTGGGTTTGGAGGAAACTCCTGAAATTGAGAGATAAAGCTGGTAAATACATTGAACATAGAGTCGGGAATGGAAATGACACTTATCTGTGGTGGGATAACTGGCACCCAAGGGGCAATCTTATTAGCTGGGTTGCAAAGGAACATATTATTGCTTCAAGACTTGGTAGCCAGAGTAAAGTTTGTGAAGTCATCTGAGATAACAATTGGCATTGGCCGAGAAATTTGCTGCATCTGGGAGTCGAAGTTTATGGGACCAGATTTGATTTTAATGGCCCTGATGTTTGTCGCTGGAAGATTGTAACAAGTGGTGACTTTGTTACTGCAACAACTTGGGAGGAAACTAGGCAAAGATTTGACAAGGTGGACTGGTTGGGATTACTTTGGAGAGGTGATTACATCCCAAAGCACAGTTTTTGTGCATGGCTTGCAATTAAAAATAGATTAACAACTAAGGATCGTATGCTTAGTTGGGGGATGCAAGTTAATAGTCTCTGCTGCCTTTGCCATATGATGATAGAAACTCGAGAAAATTTATTCTTTGAATGCCCCTTTAGTTTGGAGAAGACTTTTGAAAAAAGTAAGGATCAAATTTATATGTATCCAGTGGGATAGGGTGCTTATTGGATGTTGTCGATTGGAAAGAAGGACTCTGCAAGCTAAACTAGTGAAGTTGTGTTATGGTGCTGCCATTTACTACCTGTGAAATGAGAGAAATGCATGATTATTCAAGAGCAAGTTTGCTAATAAGGAGCAAATAACACAGAAAGTTGAAAGATATGTTCGCCTTAAGATGTTAACCAACACGAGGATTAGAAACAATAGATATAACAGGGAGCTTTGTAATGAGTGTAATCTTAATGAGCTTATTTGTTGAGTTTCAGGGACCTTTTGTCTTTTGTAAGGAGATATACATGTAAATGGCTATGCCACTGTTTTTGTTCGTGGAATATATTTTTACTTGCCGATTGAGCAAAAAAGAAAATATTAATTTTGTACATGAAAAA
The DNA here is from genome assembly GCA_037974665.1 of Ehretia macrophylla. NCBI lineage: Eukaryota > Viridiplantae > Streptophyta > Magnoliopsida > Boraginales > Ehretiaceae > Ehretia > Ehretia macrophylla. The sequence goes on along the minus strand of CM075780.1, from coordinate 36,823,305 downwards.
GTTAGTGATGCCACAATTCGCTCTTGCAATATATTGGAACTAGTGATCAGCTTGCAAATATCTTTACCAAACTACTTTTCCGACCGCGATACAAGCTTTTACGTCTCAAGCTTCAGCTCGCTGTCCCTCCATCAACGTATGGGGGTGTTAAACGACTCTTCGCTTTATGCTTTTTGAACTGTATATATTTTTGTTATTTGTTGTTATTTTGGACTCTTACATAAAGTCCTTTCAGAGCTAGATTCTTGTAAATGCTTGATAGATTAGCACATGTATATCTTGGGGTGGAGCCAGAAATTGAATGTTTGGAAAGGGTGAATTTTTTTTTTTTTACTACAATATTTTTTTAAATTAATAGAAAAGAAACTCAATTTTTACAGTTTTAATTTTTTTATAATTTTTATTAAAAAAAATTTAGTTATGATTTTATATTACGTTGCTTTTAAAGATTTAGTAAGTAAAATAATCAAAATTATATATATCTATCTCTCTAATAAAAATAAATAAATAAAACAAACAGTAAAAAGATTTTACCGACCAAAAATATATATTTACCGACCAAAAATAAAACAAGCAGTAAGAAGTCTCTTCCTCCACCCTATATCTCTTTTAACTTATCCTATTGTACTTCAGATTATAAATTAATGGAGAAGTACAGAAGTTTTTACCGACCAAAAATATATATTTTTTCACAATACCCTTCTTGCCAGCCTGTCGATGATGTCATCGTTGCAACGTGTGTTAGTGTTCTTGGGTTAAGATTCTCTTGGTTGCATATTGTGATGTTTAAAATTCTACTTGTGGAGATTATTTATTAATACATCATATTAAAAGTTTGTGTAGTTTAATTATGAGATAACATGCTACAATTCTAGCTTCCAAGGCGCAGGACAAAATCATATACGCTTAACAAGCAAATTTACCATTTGAACAAATTAAAAAATTAAAAAGCAATTTTACCGAGGCAGTTGCATGAAGGCATTTGTCTTTTATGTACATCACTTAGTCGTTGGACAAGATTCCAGTCATATTATTTAGTTTTTATTGATTTTCAGAAGAAAACCGCTGCATGGCATTCGAACTCAATTAAAATTCTTTTGGCCAGTGAATTCAGACCTTAAACCGTGATTTTTAAGCATATGATATTTGTAGTTGCGAGACAACTCTCTCTAAGAAACTCATCAAAATAGTTTTGTAACTTCAAAGGAAGGGGTGCCTCCTCACAAAGTAGTACTAAGAGCCAAGGTTGGTTCGAAGTGTCAGGGCCATAGAGGATCGATCACATAATATTCTCAACCAGGATGGATGGGGGAAGGATTTGCCCACTTAGGTTCTATGTCTTGCATGTGACAATATGATATTTGATATCCAGATACAAGATCGGTTCAAAGCATTTGTATCTCTGTCGAGGACATCAATTTCTAATGATCTCTCATACCGATGGATAATATGATAAGAATGTAGTTTATAAGTTAGTCTTGTAAGTTATATCAATAATTCTAGTTATAAATTATTTTAAATCAGTAGATTTGAGGTCTAATCCGTATATTTGAGATCTAAGATAGTTGTTCTTTACTTTACAGCTCAATTCTCACTTGCGAGGCTTCACTGACTTCTTATAGAAGCAATGCATGCCAACACCTATTCAATGCATTCTTTTTGATCTTGTACCTTAGTATGCGGAACTACTTGGAAGTCGGAGGATCTTTAGTAATATACTCTACCTCGATCCAGACTATTTGGCTCATTCAGTAGAGGGGGAGAGTGACCGGACTTACTAGGAGCGGTTCTAGAGAGTTTTTGTTAGTAGGTGATGATACATATGCAAAACGCAATATCTTAATTAACTTTATTCCTGCTAAGTTACGAATATTCATTTTAAATTCTAAAATCAATATTATTTTACCTAATAGCTTATTTTATTAAGCAATTTAAAATATATATTAGTATTTCATTCATCCGAAAGTTAAGTTGACGTTGGACTTTTCTGATAGAATTCAGTTCTTAGGAATATACATATATGTATATATTTATACTATATATATATACACACATATATGTATATGTATATATATATATATGTAGATTATCGATTTTAGTGACAATCTCAACAGAAATGGTAACTAGATTGAAAATGCTATCAAGTTAATAAAAGGAAAAATCAAATAAATAAAAATCAGCTAAAAACGAATCCAAATCAAAACTCGATGATTCTTTTTTCCCAAGTGTGTCCGATTGGTATCACTCGCATAAGACTTTTCTTTTATTTGTAGCGGCCATGTGGCATAATCCATCTTTTCCTTTATCTCGGGAATTCCTTCCCTCGCGTTTTCTTCTTTTCTGTCTTGGAGACGGGTTTTAGTGTGGCTAGCAGTCATACGCTCAATAAGGTCTGATATTAATTACTTACTCAAATAGTAAGGTCAATTTGGAAGGATGGACTTGAAGAAAATGGAAAGCTTTGAAGGAAATTGCATACCTAAACCACACAGAAGAATCAAGATCTCTATCATCAGCAAAAATAGCTTGAAAAATATCAGCCAAAGAAGAATGAAGGAGATTCGTTAGAGGAAGGGGCCTATGTTTGTTCGCATTATAAAAAAATTATGCTTAGATCTGCCTATGGGGCTAAGAGTTTTAGCTTGTTACGCGACACAAATCATCAAATTCTACTTCATCTCCTCAATTTTAATATTCTACTCATCGTAACAATTAATCTTTTAGGGTAATTGAACGCCTACGAAAGGAATGGAATTTAAAACTTGTCCTAAAACTTGGGTTGTCGACCACTATCAGTAAGAGCCTCTCCTAATCACCTGAAACATACTTGAAAGAGCCCGATAAAAACTCTTTATGCTTATCAAGTAATTTATCGGGGCAGCTGGATGAAGCATTTGTTAAGATAATTGATGTTCCATCTTAAAATTAATTGACGCAAAACGGAAGCGAAACACTAGATTCGTTCTAGCAATATTACAACACTAGAATGCTAAAGAGGAAGTATACAATACTAGTTTTGCATTGATAGAAGTATGCCTAATGGGCTTAGAGAGCTATTTATTTATAGGAGTTCTTAGGTTTTAAAATTTGCTAAACTTTTTATGTGGGATAAAACAAACTAAATAGTACTATTTATAACAAAATAGTACTATTCACAATAAAAGAAATAAATGAAGGTATATTTGTTCTTTTTCTTGAGTTTGATTTTGTCAATCTTTTTCATCAACTCATTTGGAGCTTGTTCCTCATCACTAATTAGTGCCAAGTATGGAAGATTGAACAAGCGTTGACCTAATTTTTAGATAGGTCATACTTGAAAGATTGAATAGATGGGTCGCATGCGGATGAATATGACTTGACTAAGGGCCCACCTCTAATATCATATTAAGATAATTGAGTTTCTATCTTAAAACTAATTGATGTCAAGTGAAGTAATACAAGATCTTATAAGATGATCTTAAAATTTTTGATTTTTTTATGTAAAATAAGTGTATATTCTAACGGCTTTCAGCATTTGTCTCCGGGGACTGACCAAAACTTAAAAAGATTTGTCGTGGAACTTTGTCCAATGCAGTGAGGAAAAGTGTTAAAAACTTTTTCCTCGAGATTATATAAAATAAGATCAGAGGAGATTCGTAAGTAGTGCAGAAGACCTACTACAACAAAAAAACACAAAGAAAACTCTTAAAGTTTGCCTGGAAATCTGTCATTGTTGGTCGGTTGTTTCACACGTCTCTACCATGTTGTCCTTCAAATTGACGACTCAATATAAGCATCAGAAACTGCGTCAAGTTATTCAAAGCAAACGTCGCTCCATTACGTATTACGTACTTGTGTGTATCTTCTTGCTCTTACGGTTCATCTTTTCGGGGTTAAAATATTCGCGGGGTCATCTTTTTGAGGTAATATTTGCGATTGTGCCTATTATATTTTGTCGTAAATGGATATAATGCACAAATCATTTTTCCCAGACGAACAAAATCAGCTTCGTTGTGCTTATTTTTCTTCCAAACCGCTGATCCACTTAGTTCTTATAATGCTCAAAATTCAAATCTATGCACTGTCACAAAATCGAGCCTCAAAAGATCCTCCCTATTCGAGTTTCTATGTTACATATGTAACAAGATTGCTTTATTTCCAACTGCAGCTCTATTTTGACAGAGAATAGCTACTTCAATGGAAGCTGATCTACCACAAATGGTTAAAATGGATGATGACAGATTGATAACAACTAGAGAAACGCGACATGGTAAGAATTCAATCACTATGTCCATTCATTTTCTTCACTAATTAGCATCACGAGTGGAGAGGGAAACCTAGCAAATTTATTGTTTAATTGTTTAAACTTTTAAATAAGGTGACGAATTGATATTATATCTGAATTTAGGTTATCAAATGGTTTTGGTTCAAGTCTGGTCATACGGTCAAAACGCATTATGCCTACACATGCGAGATATGTTAAAAATGATAAACCTATGTAATAATTTGAGTTTGTATATGACTATATGAGGTGGTAAATTAATACTTATGAACATTTGTCTCTTGTGTAATTAATTACAGGCAAAGAAATTGAAAATTCTATAAAATTTTTTATGTTAACTAAAGACAACTAACATGTTGTAGATTATTATTTTAAAGCCATGCACGTTGTTGTCAGTAAGACAAGTAAGCAATTTTTTATTTTTTTTCATGCATGAGTTGCGGATCTAGGTTTCATCAATAAATGCCTCTGTCGTCTTTCGATCTCCTTGCATGACAAAGCCTGCAGAGATTCAGCTTAAGAGAGAAACCTAATGGATACTAAAGCAAAAAGTTGTTCAAATGAAAACAAGAAGCAACTAAATGAACTGACCTCTGATGAGGCAGAAGAAAATGCATTCCCCCCTTGCCAGCAACCAAACTGATTCTTCTGCTGTTGTTGTGGAAACAACTCCTCCTCCTCCCCTTGCACCACCTCCTGTCGTCGACCCTAAGGCCGCAACCATTGGCGAGCCAACTAGTGGGCCTAAACCGTCTTCCGCTGTAGCAAATCTCATCGTTTCTGGAAACAAAGTTAGCGGAAAGTCAGCTAGAAGTGCATCGTATCCAATTACTGGCAACTTCATCCTTGGAGGTGGCAACATATCCCATGTTGTAAAGTCATCACCTGTTTCGAGCCTCTCGGCGATACCTGGAGGTGCAATAACTTCGGCCATTGGTGGTAACTGTATTGAAATTTGCGAGTCAACGACTGCACCAACCCCTGGTAATGCATCAGCCATCACCATTGAAAGCAACTCTGACATTAGAAACTCAACCACAGCATCGAGGTCTCCCATTAATGGAGGAGAACTCATCTTTGGTTCTGGAGCTAAAGTTGTTGGAAGCACAAGTTCAACCAAAGACCATCAACTGCATGTCTGCATGCAACTTCGGCGGCAGCAAATGTCGAAGAACATCCTACTAATCGCATACCTGAAACAGCAAAAGATCAGGAGGATTCATCTCAAGGAAGCACTCGGGCTAATAATGAAAATGAAACTTCTGTGGTGGAAGTGGAAAGCAACAAAGAAACCAAAGAAACGGCCAAAAGTTGAGAGCAGACAGCAAGTGGAGCTGCAGTACTCACTCCAGGCAAGATCTTTTTTCCTTTTTTATTTTTTCTCTTATTTCCCTTAACTCATAAATGTTTTAGGGCAACTAACAAACCGTAAAGATGCCACTTTCCCTCATGGCTTTATTGCATAATCCTAAAGTCCTGTGAATTTTAAATTTTACCCAAACATCCTAATGACTTTTCATACGGTTAGACCACCTTTAACTGATAAGACCATATTTTTGTCTTTTCATTTTCTAAAGAAAATAGAAATAACCTTGTTGGTAAATTAAGAATGCTACTCTTTATTTTTAGCTAATTTCGGGGAAAAATTGAATTAGCATTCTTGAATAAAATTTAATATATTAGAAAATTTGGATTAAAAAATATATAACATCTACATGGTAAGTGGGTTATAAGTTTTTTTTTTTTTTTTGGATGGTGTGAGAACCCAGTTTCAAATTTGTCCCTATTATTCAAGAACTAAATTAAAATTTTTTGAAAATAATAGGGACGAAACCGAATTTTTGGAAAACAATAAGGACAAATTGAGAAACTTTAAACAATAGAGATGAAATTAAAAATATTGGTAAAATAATTAAGACTAAATTGAGATATTTTAAATAATAGGGACCAAAATGAATTTTATTGCAAACAATAAAGATTAAATGTGAGATTTTTCCTTTTGAGTATAACGCGCATTTACAGAGTAAAAATAAAAACAAAAATAAAAACAAAAAAAACAAAATAGAAGAGCATTTAAGAACTAGGTTTTGTCATAAGGGCGTGCCTCGCGCTTCTCGCCATTTGCAAGAGTGAAATCAAATGGGTTGCATTTGTTGCAAGGAGCAAAGAGACGCTCACACTCCTCCGAGATCTCTTACTACTACTCCTCCTCCTCCTCCTCCTCCTTCATCTTCTTCGCGTTATGCCATTTCTGAAGAAAACACATATGGTCGACTGTCAACTTCTGCAATGTATCACTCTCATCCAGATCCACATAATGTCATTTCTAGAAACACTTATCGTGAACATGAAGCAACTACCTCAGCCTATTCTCCTCCTCCAGATCCACATGTCCTCAGCGGACACGTTTATAATGATGAATCAACTACTGAACCGAGTGAGCCTACTATTGTAATATCTGGAAACTTTTTTCCTGAAGAGTTAAGTACTGCACGAATCCAGGAAGATCCTGGAAACCCTATCTTTGCTGGTTCCATGAGCGTCTATGGTGGAAGTTAGTCAAACACGATCCAGTAGACGGCAAACTAAAAACAAGGAAAGATCAAATATATATATATATATATATATATATATATATATATATATATATATATATACACACACATTTATTATTATAAGAATGCATGTGTTGTATTAACACAGTCATTCCATTGCGAGTCTGTTAGTGGTATCGGCATGGCTCGACGAGTAGTCCCGGTAAATGTTCTTCACATAATCCCAATGTCTGCGGTGCATCCGGAGAAGTTGATGATGGTGTCTTTGCGTTTGGTTAATTTTTCTTAAACATCTCTTTCTTTAATTCCTGTATTTGACTATAAATTATTTCCGTGTATTGATCATTACTTGAGATTGTGTTATTGAACTTTAGATGATGTTAATGGATAGATAAACGAACAAGGTCATTAATGATGAATTTGATCTAGGGCACATTGCTTGAATTATCCTTCCAAAAGAAACATAAAATCAACAGAAACTGAGTTTAAGGTTTTTACTATTACAATGTATGGAGTCTGCCGCAAGGTAGCTGTGCTGCATCTGTAGAGTAATTGTAATTATTTGTTTTTCTTTTACAATTCAAATTTATCATATTGTTATTGTTATTAATATTATTATTGTTATTTGGTTGTTATAGAAGTAGAGAAAAAGCTTGGCATGCATCATTTGCTATTATTGTTAGCTTTCTAGTTGATCTAATTGCTATTATACTATAGGTTTAAGTATAATTAACTTAGATGTTACACTTATTAGTCTAAAATTTTTAGCTCGAGTTGTTACTTAGATCCGTAAAACTCATCCACTCATTTATGTCTCACACCAATTAGTATGAGACGTCATAAATACTTCTTATTCAGGACTTGATATCTTTGTTAGGGTCACTGTTCTAATCTACACCCAGACAAATCAAAGGGTTGCATGACTATAAAAGTGGCTTGTATTGGTTCAAGATATACCTCTCATCACTTTCCTAGAGAGCACTTTGTCTTACGACACTCAGTTCACACTTTCATTTGGTACCTGTTCTGATACCGTTATGTCACGCCCTAATCCCAAATCTCCAAGCATGTATAAACCAAATGGTGCTAGATTATAGAAATGTCTCATATTAGTTCAAGAGGGGGCTCCCACCGCTTTGCTTATGAGCACTTTGTCTCACATAGTACCAAGTTCACACACTTTCATTCGGCACACACTCTAATTAATACTATTCGATCATGTTCCAAGCCCACAAAGAGGCTAGTATTATACGCTTAAGAATAATGATCTTGAATCTCTTATTCATTAGTCAAAATAGTAAACTCAAGTTATTATATAGACCCATAACACTCACTTATAACTACTCTCACTTTATGTGAGACATGAGAATCACAACATGTCTATTTAAGTAGTCGATTTGTTACTCTTCCTATATATCTTGCTGTCTTCTAATTTGTTTTTTGACATACACCCATGATATAAATTTTTTTTTCTAATTACGTAACCCTCTTTGTCCCAGTGAACTACACATGGAAACACAATCACGTAGTTTAAAGCCAAAGTGACTATGCTATGACCATAGATTGTTTATGAAATTCTTTAAAAATATTCTCCGAGTATTTTTCTTTGTTGAAACAACCAACGTCAACATTCCCTAGACAAGATATCTTGTATACTTTTAAATGAATGTAATTCTCTCACTTTTTGAATTGTTTTAAGATAATGTTTGGATTTCTTCATGCTAATTAAGATGGTAAGGATTCATGATTTGGCGAGATGATGTAAGGGATACAGGAGAGGTAGCCTTTCCATGTATATACTAGTGCAACTCAATTATACGTACTGTTATTCACAATACTCCCTGAGAACTGGAACATGCCTGTCATAAACTCCAGATTTATGTCTAGACCTTTCTTGAATCATTGTATTGAGAAGTACTTGAAGATTCATAGGTTCTATCCTTAAAACAAACCAGTACTAGGAGGAGTAGTTCAAAATCTCTTATAAAGTATTCTTAGAGTTTATAAATTCTCTATGTGGAATAAGTATATATTGTAACACCGTACCCCTTCTCACATGTAAGATGGGTCAAATGTGGTTGGATATGATTGATTCAAAACCCAACTCTAAGATCATATTAAGAATCATCGAATTACACCTAAAACCAATTGGTATTTGGAATAGCCCTGAAATCGATAAACAGTGCATGCATAGTCTATCTTTTTTATTAAAGGTGCCACACCTAAACTTTCAGGAGTGTGTGTGTGTGTGTTTTCATGCGTGTTTGAGGAGTGTGTGTTGTGTGTGTGTGTGTGTGTTTATTTAGGTATGCCCCTAAGACCAAAAAAGAAAAGACTTTCGGGAGTGTTTACCAATCTTTATTTCAAGTGTCTCAGAAGAATAAGAAATAGTGTATTAATCTGGTTATATGCAAATTAGATTTGTGGTCTAAGATTAATCTGAGTTAATCGTCAATCAAATTGTTCTTGTCTTCAGCCAATGGAAGCTTGTTGAAAATTGTTTATTGATCATATATAAGCTTCGTGAACAATCAGGTAGGGCTTTAGGAAGCTTATCTAGGGTTTACACATGGTTTCTTGGCTTCCTTAGGGTTTCTAGCTAACTCAAGCATTACGGCTCTTTATATTAATTCCCCAGATGGTGACAAAGATTTGTTACCATCAACAAACACGCACACTTACAATTCTTGGCTGGATCTTCTAACCATAGTTTTTCTTTACCTGATCCATTTTCTTCATTTTCTTAATTAAGTAAAACCAATCCAAATCGAAATAGAGTATATTCCTTTTAGTATCATAAAACTCCACACACACACGTGCGATGCTTGGCTGGGTTCATATTTTTAAAGGCTTTCCAATCAATGAGGATTTGTCAGAAATAAATAAATAAATAAATAAATAATATGAATAGGTAGTTGAGGTTAAGATATTCAAACAAGTAGCATTTGAGGAATATATTAATTATACAAAAACCAGCTTCATCCACATGCGTCTATAATCTTTTCTTAGACTCAAGTTATTAAGATACTTGGATACAATAAGATCCCCCTAATCGAAGGCCAGCCAATTTTCATTTTTTGTTTATTTTTACGTCTATTAAGGAACACAACGATCTTCCATGGTCGCAGATAAAATTTATTTTTGATTGTTAGGTAGAAACTATGATAAAAATGACATTTTTAGATTTCCTAGGTGATTTTTCGGGGTCCAAGAAATCGAAATATATTGCCAAAACCGGGGTTGTCATAGACTTCTCCTACAGTCGACTGAGCCTATCTTTATTTTTTTTCTTAAATAGCCTTTTTTTCTTCTTTGCTTTTCACACATTTCCCATGACAGGAATCTTCAATCCATTTTCTTGTCTTAAAACTAATATTTTATTACTTTAAGGACCAATTTGATGCAACTATGAAAGTCTAGGGATTGAAATTGGTTTACATGAGAGCTTTAGGAAGCAAATCGAGAATCTTACAAAATTGTTTTCACAATCTTCCAGAAATACTAAGTCAACTTTCTATACAAAGACTATTCATCTGTTTCTTCTCCGCACATGTTAAGGTAAAAACAGGATGAACTGTTTCTTGAAATCTGTTAATTGAAAATCTGCAAAAGGAACAACATGGCTTAATCTCGGGAATAATTTTGACACTCAAATCAATTATCAATTGACTGGAAAAGGGTTTTATAGGGTAGAATGAGTTATTTTTACCGTTGACGCATGTGTTATTTATATGAAATGACTTCCTTATTTTCCCAAACTAAATAATTTTCCATTCGTGACTTGCGCGCCAAGGATTTGTTTCCTTCCTAAATATAACTTTTCTTACTATGGAGCTTTTTCCGATGGTACCCCCTTTGGGGATCTCGGGATACCCCACTGACATATAAGGCAAGTCAAGCATGCCCAGCCTTAAGTCTATGAAGTGCGAGCTCAAGTTCGGGCGTGTATCCCCAACCTAAATTATTGGCCTTGTACGCGGTTCATGTAGATCGGGAAGTCACTCTGCTATACTCAGCGAGTCTTCCTATGGATGGTCTTTCTTAGATAATTTTCAATGTGTGACTTGTGTGTGTTTGTATGTGTATTTATATTTATATATATAACTAAAGGCTACAAAATTGAGAAAGAGAATGAGGTGTGGGATACCTAATTGTGGTAGTTTTATCCAAAAATGAATTTATTTGAAGTGACAAATCTAACAAGTCATATGTAGGGCGCGTATGAGAAAACTCGGTTAAAATAGACAATTTTTTTTACCGAATGGAGGTATTGTGCTTAGCTACAAAGCAAACATGGGGATTTTCAGTGCATTGCAGAATCACAAGAGTGGTTTTTGCACTTTTGATAAATCACATGGAGTGATGCGTCATTTACTCCAAATTAAACTACCATTTTTCTCTAAATAAATAAACGAATCAAGCTTGAACTTTAATTACCTATATTTATTTTAGGGTGGGTGAAATGCATTATAGCCTCATAATACTCTCATGCTTTTCAACAAAATTTGCACACAAGTCCCAGACTTAACATTTACCATGAAAAAATATAAAATGACAAGAACCCTTCATTTAATATAAGCAACACTCTCTTGTTCTTTCCATAATATGTTAGGTACCTTTCTTTGTTCCGAAATAATCTTATAAGATCTTGGCCTTCATTTAAAATACACAACAATCCCCTATACTTGTCATCATAAGCTAGTTACCCCTTATCATAAATGCTTGTTACTTGTTTTTCTGTCTAGCTAAAATGATCTCATTAACTCTTATTGTTTTCTAAAATGTTGCCTACAACCTCCTATTGCCATGTTCGCATATACCGATGGTCCAGAGATACAAAACTAATGCGAGACATAAGTGTCGTTATCTTGGATAGACCAAATAATATTACGCGCAATATTTTAGAAATCATGACATTATTACAATACCACACAAAGGTATTTAGATAGCGATTGGTACACTGGAATGGATTTGGGCAATAATGGAATGAGCCAATGAATGGAATGAAACTGGGAATTGAATGAACTTGAAAATGAGAATGACATGTTTGATATGCTCTAGGAATTAAGACTAGTAATGTGAATGACTTGTATAATACGACAGGATTGTCCTTTTATTATTATAGTATTAAAAATAAGAATAAATATAAACATAACCATAAATAATATAAACATAAATAATAATAATAATAATAATAATAACAAAACAAAAATAAATAATAATAATAATAATAATAATAATAAATAATAATAATAATAATAATTATTATTTTAATTAATAACAAAATAAAAATAATAATAATAATAACAATAACAACAACAATTATTATTATTATTATAATTATTATAATTATTATTATATTGGTATTATTATTATTTTATTTTATTTTATTTTTTATCATTATTATTTTACTTTATTATTATTAGTAGTATTTTTTATTATTATTATTTTAATCACTATTATTATTTTTTATTTTTTATTTTTATTTTTTTTTTTTTTATTTTTATTATGATTTTTTTTTTATTTTTATTTTTATTTTTATTTTTGTAATTATTATTATTATTATTATTATTATTATTATTATTGTAAAATAAATTATTTATAAAAGTTATGTTATATAGGGGTATGGTAGTTAAGTTTATTCTCAAACACATGGGAATGGGCTATTCCCATGTATTTGGTCTGGAATGGTTATTCCCATGTATGTGATAATGGTATTCCCTTGGGAATGAGATTTTCAAGTCCATTCCCTCATACCAAACATGAGAATTAAAATAGAATTGAGAATGTCATTCCATTCCCAACTCATTCCTACATACCAATCACTGTTTTAAATTATTCAACAAACCAAAGAAGGGAAATGGTGCATTTTTACCCATTTATTTTGGGATTACCAATGGAAGCATAAGGAGAGATTGGTTTATGTTATTAGGTAGCGATTAGTATATTGGAATGGATTTGGACATGAATGGAATGAACCAGTAAATGAAATGAAACTGGAAATGGAATGAACTTGGGAATGCGAATGACATGTTTAGTATGCTCTATGAATTAAGAGTAGTAATGTGAATTACTTGTATAATATGACAGGATTGTCCTTTTATTATTATAGTATTAAAAATCAGAATAAATATAAACATAACCATAAACAATATAAACATAAATAATAATACTAATAATAATAATAATAATAATAATAATAATTATTATTATTATTATTATTATTATTATTATTATTATTATTTTTATTTTTATTAATAACAAAATAAAAATAAAAAATAATAATAATAATAATACCAACAACAACAACAACAACAACAATTATTATTATTATTATTATTATTATCATTATTATTTTGGTATTATTTTTTATTTTATTTTTATCATTATTATTTTACTTTATTATTGTTAGTAGTATTTTTTATTATTATTATTTTAATCACTATTATTATTTTTATAATAATTATTATTATTTTCATAATAATATTATTATATTTTTTATTATTATTATTTAGCACTATTATTATTTTTTATTTTTGTTTTTTTTATTATTTTTTTAAATTTTTTATTTTTATTTTCATAATAATAATTATTATTATTTTTATATTTTTTAATTATTATTATTATTATTGTAAAATAAATTATTTATAAAAGTTATGTTATATAGGGATATGGTAGTCAAGTTTATTCTCAAACACATGGGAATGGGCTATTCCCATGTATTTGGTATGGAATGGTTATTCCTATGTATGTGAAAATAGTATTCCCTTGAGAATGAGATTCTCAAGTTCATTCCCTCATACCAAACATGGGAATTAAAGTAAAATTGAGAATGTCATTTCATTCCCAACTCATTCTTATATACCAATCACTGCCTTAGTTAATCATGGATTTTGTAACACCCCTTGAATTTTGTTTTGGGCAAACAGTTATACTGACTTATCTAATACGGGCTTAGTACGGGATAAGGTACGATTTGTTAGAATCTTGTTTGGACTAAGTTATTTTGGCAAGAAAGAATAAAATTTGGTCACAATGAAACTTTCCTAGTTGAAAGTTTAACCTTTACTATAGGTATTTAATATCTCTTTGTCTTAGAATAGGGAAAACCCCTGAAGTTTCTGGCAATCTCCATGCAAAGAAGAGAGAAGAATTCCTACAAAAAGCAATAGTCACGTGAGTTAATTTTTTTTCCTCCAAAGGAGGCTAATTAACGCCAGAGATTAGATATTAACAACTCTCAGGATAGACTCGCCCAACCTATATTTCTCCACGAGTACAAGTAGTTGATGAGGAAGCTCTGTCAATGAGTGACATCCCAAGCTCTGGTAGAGCCATAATTAGCAAGCCAATTTACACACTTGTTCGCTTCACAAAAGATATAATAAAGTCTGTAGTGTTCATGGCATGAGAGAATAACTCTACAGTCCTTTAAGAGAGGCGTAAGAGGACTGTTACGGACCTCAGGACTTGTGATTAACTAAACCACAACTTGAGAATCTGACTCAATGTAAAGATAATATATCCCATGCTTTCTGCTCTTCTTAAACCTTCCCAAAGCGTTGTAAGTTTCGCGATGTTGTTGGTAGTGATGCCAAGGTTTATAGACAAACCATCAATCCATGCACCGTTCTCATCCCGGAATAAATGTCTAGCTCCCACAAGGCCTGGGTTTCTTTAAGCACAACCATCGATATTGAGCTTAATCCCATGAGGGGCCTATTCCAATGAATCTGGTAGTACTCGAATTGGTTAACTTTGAATCCTTGAGTTGTCAGTGTTGGGTTATTTTAACCTAATGTGGGTTTATAAATAATTAATAATTATATTTGAGATTCTATTCTAATTGGGAAAATTAAGTGATCCATTGTGATTGATCCCAATAAGACATCTTATTTGATATGGACTCTATGATGTGTGTTATCCAATAGCAACCTAGTTAAGGATTAATAAGATTCTGATTAGGTTGTCTATATAAAAAAAAAGGTCTTGGTCCCCAAGGTTAATCATGTTCTTTTCTCTGTTTCTCAATTCCTCATCCTTGAGTGACATTCAGCAAGAGAGATTGATTAGTCTGTGGAAGACCTCGCCCTAATTTTCTCTACAATGTGGCTTCGTCTTCATATAACTAACATTATGGATTCAGGTATACCGTTCTCAATATTTTGTTTATGCAATTTTGATATTCTAAATGAAAATTATGGAGTTAATTGAATATATCTAATTATATTCTAACCAGTGGTATCAGAGACACCTCCGTGTTAGATTATTAGGATTAATTATGTGATTTTGGTGTTTATATGAATTATACACATAATTTTTTTTTGTTAAATCCATATGGTTTTAGGATTTGATTTGGAATTATGTGTAGAGTTTAATTTTCATTAATCTTGATGATATGTCTAAGTAAATTTTGAGAATGGTTTTGATTCTTAAATTTGTGATCTTTAAGAATTTATGTATAATATGCATGTTAATTCTTGATTTTCATGATTGTTAGGTTAGAAAGTTCTTAATTCATGATACAATTGAAGTTTTAATTTTCTCTATTTAGGTTTGATTCTTGTAGAATTGCATAAGAAATTTTAGGAATATCAATTATGATATTTGGATATGCGTATTGTGGATTAAGAAGTCATGAAATTTCGTTTAAAGAAGTATTTGTGCATGGTATACATGATTAGGGCGTCTAAATTTTTGAAAAAATAAGGGTCGAGTCGGATGAGCAAACCGGTCCAGTGAGGCAATTTGGAGAGCCGATCGAGTTGGCTCGACCGACTTATGCAGTGGCCATAAGGTGCAAGCCGGACGAGTAAGTTAGTCGAGTGACTCAACTGACTTAACTCGTCCGACATGAATAATGTGCATATACGGAAAAATTGTTTTTAAATTTTTTGCACATGTGTCTTTTATCTTGAAATAGATTGATTGAAGTTTAACGTTGCCAAAGTAACATCTTTTGTGTAGATTAGTTTATTTTGAGATAATAAGATGTGTGTATTTGTTATTTATGCGATCAATGATCAGCCTAAAGGAAGGTCATTGATTGGCCAAATAGCAAACACACTTGCGAAAATAAATGTGTGATGATTATGAAATTTCTATGTGGACAACACGTCAGCCCAAAGGAAGACTATTGTTTGACTGGATTGTTATCAACTTTTGATTTCTGCATGGAGAATAACACTTACAAGTTAATGATCGGCCCAAAGGAAGGTCATTAATGTTGTGCTAGGTATCTTATTAAATGGACCCACCACTACAGTTGTATGAAAATTTATGTATTGCATTTACATGTTTGTTTTGTTTTTAACTTGTATTTATGTCTTGACATGAATATTAATTAGTGAGCTTACGTTATTTGTTTGTTCTCTATTTTGTTAGTTACATCTATTGCTGCTAATATCACTGCCAACATTAATTCAATTCTTGTGCTTAACGGCACAAACTTTAACAGTTGGAAAGAGAACATTCTGTTAGTTTTTGGCTGCATGGATTTAGACTATGCATTAAGGAAAGAACAACCCGCACCTCTTACAGATGCAAGTTCCACTGAGGATAAAGGGAATTTCGAGAAGTGGGATCGTTCTAATCGCCTTAGTCTAATGATGTTAAAGCATAACGTTCCAGAAACATTCTGGGGCGGTATGTCCGATGAAGTAACTGCTAAGGATTTCCTTTCAGAAATCAAGAAAACGTTCACTAAGAACGAAAAGGTTGAGACAAGTAAGCTTTTAGCTGACCTTGTCCAGATGAGGTATAAAGGAAAAGGAAACATAAGGGAGTACATTATGGAGATGTCTAACATCACTTCAAAACTTAAGGCATTAAAGTTAGAGCTATCTGATGACTTGCTCATGCATTTGGTACTCATATCCATTCTTGCACACTATGGACAGTTTATAGTGAGTTATAATACTCAAAAGGATAAATGGACTCTAAATGAGTTCATTCCCCACTGTGTGCAAAAAGAGGATAGATTGAAGCGAGACAAGACTATTGAAAGTGCTTATGTGCCAACTATCTCGATGAATAACAAGCGAAAATGGAATAAAGATAAAGATGTTGCAGTGGGAACATCACAACCCAAAAATCAACAAAAGAGTCAGGATTAGGAATTTACTTGCTACTTTTGTAAGAACACCTGTGAAGAATGATTGTTCCTAGTACGCCGCATGGCATGTAAAGAAAGGTACATTTTTCACTTTGCTTTGTTCTGAAGTTAATTTAACTTCTGTACCTAGTAATACTTGGTGGATAGATTCAGGTATTACTACTCACACAAGTATGTCTATGCAGGGTTGCCTGTGATGCTGAAAGATTCATCTATGTGTGTGTTACCTAGCATGAATGGTGTTGCTGAGAGACGAAACAGGACTCTTAAGGATATGGTAAGAAGTATGATTAATCATTCTTCTTTACCAGAATCACTCTGGTGAGAGGCACTAAAGACTGTAGCATATAAACTGAATAGAGTACCTAGTAAAACGGTAGCTAAAACCCCTTATGAACTATGGTCAGGCAAGAAGCCTAGCATAAAGCACTTACACATTTGGGGTTGTCCAGTTGAGGCAAGACCTTATAGGCCACATGAAAAGAAACTAAACTCAAGAACAATTAGCTGCTATTTTGTTGGGTACGCTGAACGGTCGAGGGGTTTTAAGTTTTATGATCCCTCAACTAAGTCCTCTTTCGAGACGGAAAACGTGAGATTTCTTAAGGATGTTGAGTTTGAGGGGGGAGATAAGGTTAGGAATGTTGTCTTTGAGGATGAATCTATTTCTCTTTCAAACATTGTTATTGACAATGATCAGCCTACTGACATTGTCCAAGATAACAATGAGGATTTCCCTGTGGACCTCCCCACTCAAAACCAGGATGTTGCTCTAGAAGAGTAAACCCAACAACCTCAAGAAGAAGTGCCACTTAGATGAACTAGAAAAAGAAGAAGTGCAATTTCTAGTGATTACATTGTGTTTCTTCAAGAGCATGAGTTTGACATAGGGATAATATGAAGGAAAACAATATAGGCTACATGATTCATATTCAAAAATTTCTATGAACATAGCGGAAACAATCATGCAAGATCTTAAGCGATTAAACATGAATAGTTAATTCAAATAACATAAAGAAGATAGTTTAATTCTAAATCATAATGAAGTTTACTTACCTCTTCGCGTATAACGAAAAATTGAAAACTTCACCATCTCCAAGAAGATCTACACGCCTAGAATATGGCTTCTGCTCCTCAATTCTTGATATTCCCTTCTATGACCAAAATCTACTAAAACAAGTTCTAGTTGTAGGACTAAAACTAAATTAAAGAAAAACTAGAATTGAGTTTCTTCAAAATATGAAGCTTACTCAAGAAAAAGAGAAGAGAGATCTCAGAAGAGATGGTACAATTTTTCAGAGTTAGGAAAGCGGTCTATTTATAGGACAAGATTTCACGCCCAAACCCGGTCCTTCAGAAACCAAGCCCAGTTGCGATGACACACGGACATTGTAACGCTTGTGAAATTAACATCCAACGCAACAAAGAATACACGACATACATTCTCAAAAGCTCGCATTATTCATATACAACTCACTCTCTTACGAAAAATCACTAAACTTACATTCATACATTTGTTTGGGCAAAAGTAGACAACACTTTATTATCCAACGCATAATAGAATATAATCAAACACTAGTTGTGATCACGATCCAACGTGACCAACCATATATGTATAACCAAAACAACGAGACTTAAAAGAAGTTAACTAACAAGTATTTGGTACATAAGCTTCAAAACTACTAAAGCCAATAAAACATAGTTTTCAACGTTAAAAATAACCACTACTCATGATAAATATGATCAAGCTCATTATTACCTTCCTCACACACGTAATCCATGTCGTGAACTCATGTAACATACATTAAAGAGGTGTGAGCTAAACAGGCTCAATGAGAGAGGAATAAAAAGAAGTCTGAAAACTTTCACTCGAAAACCTTTTGAACACATTGGTAACAACATATCACATAGCAACCACATAATCACATACGCTTAACAACTTTGAAACATTCACACTAAACAACACATCAAGAAGTTATAGCATTACACATTCATTAAAGCCGATACCTTATAACACCACCACGAACTCTAAACTTCTCTCGCCAGCGTGTGTACTCATGATGCACACGATCCTATGACCAATCTCACCATGGCCTTCACCGACCACACGAGAGAATGAACTAGTACATAGTAGTCATACAATTTTCGGCAAGCCCTCTGCCTCCCAGCACGACACGACGCTACCATAACTGACTAGGGTTACAACCCGACTCTTCACATCACATCACATAACATATTCATTACCCAACAACACATCCATTACTCATCAACATATTCATTACTCGAAAACATAATCAAGCATTCGTATTATATAGAGAGATCAACAACATAGGTTACCTAATCTTAAACAAACACTTTAACAATAATTAGAGCAACATATCAATAACCAACAACAATTGAACACATTTAATAATGAAATGAATAATTAAACAACTCATAGCATATGTATAGGAACTCTCACGAACATCCGATCGAAACCACGCAACCAGAACATCAAAAACCCTTTATGGCGGTCTTGTAGTCTTGTTGAACAAGACCGGTAATACTACCACAGTCGTGTACCCTATCTTGACAAACAAGATCGGTAACACTTCCTTAAGAAAGCACCCTCTTCTGGCGGTCGTGTTGAACAAGATCGGTAACACAACCATCAGAGAGCATAACAATAATACGGTCATGTACCCGATCATGTTGATATTTCTCGACAACACGTTTGCACTTTGATTTCAAGGCTAGATACATGCTTTTGGGCTCCTATTTCCATGCTAACACATATAAACACTTGTAAAAGACCATATTTAGCTTTCAATACAAAACATAACTCCATAGAAATATTCTCTAAACATTTACATAGTACATATTGTTGGCCTGAAAGTTTATACTCTTTATTTTGATAATAACAAAACATCTTAATTGTGTTTTAGAATTTGAATATTGGGTAAGATATTCAATCCATCAACACAAAATTGTTAAGCAAGCCCACTCCAACATGAAGTCATTCAATTGGTTATATTTTATGAGGAATCAAGTTATGAAGACCCGAAGAAATAAAGTAGTTGACTCGTCGTAAAAATGGGAGTTACAAGGAAGGAGAAGTGGTGACATAAGGGGTACCGACTATTAAAATGTTGTTTGTGTAAATATGACTTGTGTAGCTCATGATCTCTCCAAAAGGTTTTTCATAAAATTTTTATTTGAAAAATATTTTCAAAAAGTCATTACAAACTCATTTTTGAAAAATAAGACTTTTTGGAATTCAAACTCTTGTGATATAAAAATAATTCTATATCTCTTTTAAAGAGTTTTTGAAATGTTTTGGGATGTTAAAAATGCTTGAAAAGACTTTTTTAAGTGTCCTCAAAAGTGCCCAAATACTTTATTATTTAACAAATTATTTTGGGGCTCAAAAAGACCACTTTTCAGCAATTTAAGCATCCATGCGTTACTAGCTTTATCCGGTCAACCAGATGAAGGCCACAACGCCCGACAGAGAGCTCTGGTCTGGGCGTTACCTGCCCCATCCGGTCGACCGGATGAAGGGCTCAACGACCGGATGGCTTAACGGGAAAAATCTGGGAATTTTGCATTATATCCGTTTTGTGTCTAACTTTTCCCTCTTTTTAAGCCATGCTCTCTCATCATCTCAAACACCCCTCCAAACCTTAATCTTCAGATTTCTAAGCTAATTCAAAGAGCTTTTCATATCACTTTCATTAAGAAATCCTGAGCTATCTTTTTCATATCCTTGAGCATTCAAAATTTTTTCAATTGTAATATCAAACTCAAATAGGAGTTACAATTGTCATTAATACACAATCCTTGTAATATACTCTTTCACATAGATTGAGAGAATTATTGTGAGAAGAAGTATTGTAATCCTTTGTGGACTCAAAGGAAGAGAGGATAGTAAGTTAAAGCTTCACCTACACTTGAAGGAACTTGTGTAACTCTTGTGGATTCAATAGTAATTGTAGTTGGTTTTTTGCTTCACCAACATTTGAAGAAGCATCATAGTGAAGAGTTGTTAAATTCTAAAGGAAGGGAAGACCTTAGGTGGTAGACTAGGCCTCCGGGAGTGCGAACCACTTGAAAATCATTGTGTTTGATTTCTCTTACTTTACTCTCTTTATTTTTAAGTTATTTACCTTCGTGTGGATATTGCTCATACTAAGTGTTTGATAAATGTTGTGTTATCTATTTGGGATTTATTTCTAAAGTTCTAATTATTTATCTAGTGTTATATACCTAAGTGCTCACCAAGTGTTTGATAAATTGCCTACAAGAACTTCTAGAGTATTATCATCTTTCACTATATATTATTTTCGAATCAAGAATTTTTAAATTGCTTAAACTTGCCAAACAACCTAATTCACCCCCCTCTTAGGTTATCTAGGACCAACAAGTGGTATCAGAGCTAGTACTCTACATATAGCTTAACATCTAGTAGAGGATCCCTATGGCAAGCTCATCAATGTCTAATATAGTTGAAGGACAATCTTCCTCTAGACCACCATTGTTTAATGGAAGAAACTATTCTTTTTGGAAAACTAGGATGAGAATCTATATTCTAGCAAATGACATAAGAGTTTGGAATGTGATTAAAAAATGGTCCAATCAATCCTACTTTAACTAAAAAGGAAGGAGAACAAAGTATCACTGTCCCTAAACCGGAAAAAGACTAGAATGATGATGATTTCAAAATGTGTGGAAGAAACTATAAAGCTATGAATATGTTATATCTTGCTTTAGATTCAAATGAGTTCAACAAAATTTCCGGATGTAAAAGTGCTAAAGAAATTTGGGATCAATTAGAAGTCACATATGAGGGAACTAACCAAGTTAAAGAAACTAGAATAAACATGATTGTTCATAAATATGAAATGTTCAAAATGTCTTTTGATGAAAATATTGAACAAATGTTTTCTAGATTCACCGATATTGTCAATGCTCTAAAATCTCTTGGAAAAGAATATTCTAACGAAGAATTGGTAGGAAAAGTTCTCCGAAGCTTAACCGAGCCATAGGAAGCTAAAGTAACGGCTATTGAGGAAGCTAGAGACCTCAAAACTCTCACTCTTAGTGAACTTATGGGATCTCTTATGAGCCATGAGTTGAAAAAGAAGGATCGAGAAGAAAAAAAAAGAAATAACAAAAAGTTACTTGCACTTCTTGCATCAAAGGCTTACTCAAACGATGAGGAGGAAGAAAACAAAGAAGATGATGATGAGATAGCTCTTCTTACAAGGAACTTTAAGAAATTTCTCAAATTTAAAAAGGTAAGCAAAGCTCCTTACAGTAAGTTTATGAACAAAGGAAGAAACAAACCAAAAGAAGAAGGAAGATGTTTTAATTGTGACAAGACGGGTCACATAAAAACAAATTGTCCAAAGCCAATCAAAACCAAGGGAGGAAAAGCTTTGAAAGCAACATATATTGATGACGATGCATCAACCGGTGAAGAAAGCAAAAATGAAGAAGTTGAAAACATCCTTTGTCTTACGACAAAAGATGATGATGAGGTATGTTCTTCTTTTAATTCTGAATATTACACCTCTAGCTCATTAATTGAAAATGGATGCTCTTTTGAAGAATTACAAAATAAATTTTCAAAAATGCATGATAGTTTTGAAATTGCAATTATCAAGATACATGAACTTCAAAAGGAAAATAATACCTTAAAAGAAGAAAATAAGTTGCTTGAAAAAGATCAAAATTTTGCTCATGAAAAGGCACTTAAAATTCATTTTGAAAATAATAATCTTCAAACAAAAATTGAAAAGCTTGAAAAAAGAAAATCAAGGATTAAATGGATGCCTAGCAAGATTTACAAAAGGAAAAGAAAATCTTGATAAAATGCTTGGCTCACAAAAAATGGCTTTTGATAAAAGTAGATTAGGATATGAACCTTCTTCAAAACAAAAATCTCTAAAAAGTTCTTTTGTAAAAGCATCATCTTCTACAAATGAAGCATCAACATCTAAAGGATTTCAAAAAACATCCACCTATTGTGAAAAACAAGGTCCCTTCACATCACATTGTAAATTTCGAAATATGATAGGTAAAGACTCTAAAATTCCTTTTTGGCTTAAACCAAAATGGATTATTAAATGTGTTAAAAGTCAATACTAACAATATATGACCCAATAGAACTTGGGGACCTAAATTTTGTTTTTGTATATAGGTTACCCTAAGAATGAAGTATGAAAGAAATTGGGTCATTGATAGTGGATGTTCAAGACATATGACCGGTGATCCATCTCTTTTCTATGAGCCTATCAAAAATTACAAAGGTTTTGTGAGTTTTGAAAATAATGAAAAATGTAAAATTATTGGTAAAGATAGCATTAGAAATAAAAATAATATATCTATTCAGGATGTGCTACTTGTGAAAAGATTGCAACATAATTTGCTTAGTGTAAGTCAACTATGTGATAATGATTATCTAGTTGAATTTAAATCATCATGTTGCACCATTTTTGACAAAATGAAAAATATGTTGTTTATTGCAAATAGACATGAAAATGTCTATGTCATTGACTTTGAAAGTATATCATGCCAAAATATTGATTGTTTAATCACAACAAATGAAAGTTCTTGGTTATGGCATAGAAGATTAGGACATATTAGCATGGATCTACTTGGTAAACTTTCTCGAAAGGATCTTGTAAGAGGCCTTCCTAAGACCAAGTTTGAAAAAGATCATTTATATGATGCATGTCAATTCGGAAAACAACATAAAGCATCTTTCAAAACCATTAGTCATGTGACTACATCAAAAGCTTTACAAAAATTTCATATGGACCTTTTTGGACCAATGGATGTAATAAGTCTAGGAGGATCTAGATATATTTTTGTTATTATTGATGATTATACTAGATATACATGGGTAATGTTTCTTGCTTTCAAAAGTGATGCTTTCAATGAATTTGCAAAATTCTATAAAAGAGTGCAAAATGAGAAAGGATACTACATTTCATGCATTCATAGTGATCAAGGCACGAAATTCATAAATGCATCTTTTGTGGAATTATGTGAACAAAATGGCATTGAGCATAACTTTTCGGCTCCTAAAACTCCTCAACAAAATGGGGTTATTGAAAGGAAAAACCGAACTCTACAAGAAATGACAAGAACAATGTTGAAAGAAAATAATTTGCCTACATACTTTTGGGGAGAAGCTGTTAATACGGCTTGCTATGTTCTAAATAGAGTTTTAATTAGACCTTCTCTCAAGAAAACTCCATATGAACTATGGAAATGACGTACTCCAAATATCTCACATTTTAAAGTTTTTGGATGTAAATGCTTCATCTTAAATAATAAAGATCATCTTGGTAAGTTTGACTCAAAATCCGACGAAGGTATTTTTATTGGTTATTCTTCTAAAAGCAAGGCTTATCGAGTTTACAATAAAAGAACCTCCGTAATTGAGGAATCTATGCATATTAATTTTGATGAAACTAACCCCTTTATGTCAAGAAAAGATGAAGATGATGATGTAAGCTTTCAACAAGTTAAAGAACAAGGTCAACCTATTCCGTCAAATGAAGAAGGCAATACATCCACAAGCAATCAAATTGATACTCCAATAGAGAAAGAACAACCAACTTCGAATGATCAAATCATATCAACAAATCAAGATTTTCCAAAATGTTAGAAATTTGTCAAAAATCATCCAAATGATCAAATCCTTGGGGATCCATCACAAGGTGTAAGAACTCGTTTCAATCTAAATACTTTTTGTGAACATGTTGCTTTTATATCTCAAATTGAACCTAAGAATATAAAAGAAGCATTATTGGATGATGATTGGATTATTGTTATGCAAGAAGAGCTTAATCAATTTGAAAGAAATCAAGTTTGGACCTTAGTTGAAAGACCTAGTAATTACCCGATTATTGGTACAAAATGAGTTTTCCAAAACAAACTAGATAAATCCGGTAATATAACTAGAAACAAGGCTAGATTGATTGCTCAAGGGTATAATCAAGAAAAAGGAATAGACTATGAAGAAACCTTTGCACCAGTAGCTCGACTTGAATCCATTCGAATGTTGCTAGCATTTGCATGTTTTATGAACTTCAAACTTTATCAAATGGATGTCAAAAGTGCTTTCTTAAATGGTTATCTTCAAGAAGAAGTTTATGTTGAACAACCACCCGGTTTTGAAAATACAAATTTATCAAGTCATATATTCAAACTTCAAAAAGCTCTTTATGGACTTAAACAAGCACCTAGGGCATGGTATGATAGATTAAGTAATTATCTACTTGATAACGGCTTTTCTAGAGGTAAACTAGACTCTACATTATTTGTAAAAAGAAAAGCTAAAGATATCTTGCTCGTTCAAATATATGTTGATGATATTATCTTTGGTGCTACTAACGAATCTCTTTGCAAGTATTTTTCTGAATGTATGCATAAAGAATTTGAAATGAGCATGATGGGAGAATTAAATTTCTTCTTTGGACTTCAAATCAAACAAACAAAAGAAGGAATCTTCATAAATCAAGCCAAGTACATTAAGGAACTCATCAAAAAGTTTGGGCTTGAAACCGCAAAAGAAATGAGCACTCCTATGGGAACGTCAATCAAGCTTGACAAAGATGAAAAAGGTAAATCAGTTGATGAAAAATAATATCGAGGTATGTTCGGAAGTCTTCTCTATTTAACTGCCTCAAGACCTGATATTATGTTTTTTGTGTGCTTATGTGCTCATTTCCAATCTTCTCCTAGGGAATCACACTTAAATGCTGTAAAAAGAATTATTAGATACCTTAAATGCACTATTGATTTAGGACTTCTTTACCCTAAAGGCACATATTTTGAACTTTTAGGATATTCTGATGCTGATTATGCGGGTTGTAAAATTGATAAAAAAAAATACTAGTGGTAGTTGTCAATTTCTAAGATATGCTTTAGTCTCATTGTCTAGCAAGAAATAACACAGTGTAGCTCTCTTAACGGTTGAAGCCGAATATGTAGCTATGGGTAGTTGCGTTGCACAAATTCTTTGGATGAAACAAACTTTGCTTGACTTTGGTTTAGAATATGATCGTGTGCCGATCAAATGTGATAATACAAGTGTCATAAGTCTATCAAAGAATTGATCGCGTCGTTTTGCGCTCAAAAATAGTAAGGTTAAATGATTGAAAATATTGCTTACCTTGAATTACCTCTAGCTGTGGCGAGTAGAGGTTCGATCCACGGAGATTGGGTTATCAAGTTAAGTTAAGTCCTTAATTTAGAATTGTTTGACTATCTCCCATCACGGATAAATTTGATTAAGTCCAAAAGTCCAAAAGTACGGAAGTACGAAAAATTAAGTCCAAGAAATGTCCATAAAATATCCAAAGATACGGTAGTAACAAGGTCCAAAAGTGAATTAATCAAAAGTACTAAATTAAAGAATTACAACACTCAACACTAAAAATTCAAAGGGTTAATGATTCAGGGTGGTTACAGCTCGGTATACGCAAGTACAAAGTTATTGATTCAGATTAAAAGTTAAGTCATTCAGAAATAGGGCTACAAGCTCCTACAACTGAAATGAGCCTTTAATTACGTAAGTAATAAGATTAATTAATTAACAAGACTGGATGTATTGGTACAACCTAACGATTTTCAATCTCTCAATTAATCTTTCACTTATGTAACCTGGAGGTGTCGGTACAACTAGACTAGAATCTATCCGAGGTAGTCTCGTATTGCCACTGGTTTACAAAACCGGACGTATATGTACTTTCAATTAAATATAACATAACTACAAGTATACGTATAATTATTCAAAGAATACTTAGAAATAGAAATACGAGACTTTAATAAATCTGAATCACAACATATGTACAAGAGTAACCTCACACGTACCACCCCGAATCTCGGGTCTAGTGTGTCATAATAAACTGTAAAGTACAAGAAATCATAACGAAAACTAAAATAAATGAATACTTATTGTGTTGAACGGATTTCGGTAGACCGGTATGATTTCGGTGTGATGATGGCTCACTAGACCCTCCCTTTAGGATTAAAACTTTGCACACAACTCAGAATAATAACTAAAGCACTCAAACACAAGAGCAAAATCTAAGCTAAGAGGAGAAAATGGTACAAGAAAAATGAAATGAGGAATGGAGTATTTATAGATAAATTTTGGCACTATTCATAAGTACTATTCAAACTATGATATCATCAATGTGTCAGCGTGATGTCATTTGCCTAGGTCATCATTGTGTCAGCGTGATGTAATTCGCCTAGGTCATCATTATGTCAGCGTGATGTCATTCGCCTAGGTCATTATTGTGTCAGCGTGATGTCAGCGAAGATACTATTCACACATTGACTTTACTATTCATCAATGCAATATGCATGATTTAATGGGTTAAAGTTACTAAAAATATGGATTTATCAACCTCCTCAAACCCATTATTTGCTTGTGCTCAAGTAAAGGCATCAATTACTTCATATATTCATAAATATTAAATTTAAGCAGTCAATGTATTCATACAGTTAAATTTTATAAAATTATAAGATTAACAGTGAATTTGTCTTCCAAACAATTCCACTCCAAGAAATCGTTTTGTATCTAGAAGAAATGAAACCAACTTAATTACAAAAAATCCTTTGAGCCTTTTTAAGCACTTGTAACTCAATTAAGAAATAAGAAAATTAATCACGCAAAATTTGTAAAATTGAAAATATTTTCTATGAATAGTCATGAAATGTTAAAACTCAACTACCTTCCAAATCATGTAGTACTCCCTTAGATTTTTTTCTATATTTTTTTCTTTTTTCTTTTTATGAAATAAATGACTCGAATGTTAGATGTTGGTTGATTCAATGACTTCATTGAAATATTGGCTTTTCTTCGGTTGAATTGTGTTTGGTAAAAGAAGGCTTGTCTGACAAGATTTGTATTGATAGCTTTTTTATAACAAAAATGCTCAAAAATGGTTAGAAGAAAGCATTTGTTATGGATTTCTTTGCTGTCTCTTTTTGTTCAATCAACATTTTTTATATTTGAATGATGTTGAGCGAGTCATCTACACATTTTTTTTTTCAAAGGAGTATACCAATCTAGAAAAATAAGTCAAATTTTAATAAAACACAACATCTCACATTGAAAACATCTCAATCTACTCTTTTTTTGATAATTAATCAAAGACTTCTAATTAAATCATGTGACGCTGTTGAGATGTAATAATAGTTAACAAAGTTTCAAAAAAAATCTAGATACAAACTCAACTCTTAGCGGCTAATCATTTTTCCATTCCAAATTCACAGTTAATTCAAATATTTTATCACAATCTAACCATATTTCAACAATTAACCACTCAATTTTAATTATTATGAATAAGTGAAGTAAATTTTTTTTTTTTTTTTGGTATCAGGTTGGTATCAACTTTTTTTTTCCTCCTCAAACTCAAACCTTACATTGTCCTCAATGAAAGAAAACTATGTAATGCAAAGTAAAAATAAAGACACAACTTGATAAACAATCCAAGCAATGTTCCTCAAAAACTTTCTGAAAGAAGAATTGTCAAACAAAATTTCAAAAACCAACATTAGCCGTGAGTTTAAATAAAAACTAAAATATAAAAAAAATGATGAAATAACTAAAATAACATATAAAAAAACACGCCACTGAATTACGATGGTGGCGGCGACTAAGGACCTGAGCCTGAACCTCTCATTGAAACAAGTTCAGCTCGTAATGCAGTAAACTCTTCCCTCTATGACTGCTTAAATTCAGCAAATTCAGCTTTCAGTTCATCTATGTCTCCCAATCCTGCAGCAAGGTTAGTATTCATGGCTTGCAGTTCTCTATACATTTTTTCCATTAATGATTCTTCATATTGATCACCCTGTTGTTGGGAAGAAGTAGCGCCTTTAGCAAATTGAGTGGAAGGTCGTGGAGCATTTAATGCTAAGGGCATTTTTTGAACAGTGCGCTCCAAATGTTTAAAACTCTTCGAGAACTCTGATTCACCATATGAAATAATAGGGAGATCCATGTATGGCTCATCAGGTGCAAAAGAAAAATCAAACCGTTGAAGCAAAGAAATTATCAGTCGAGGAACCTCCTCATGCGGTCTATAAGACTCATCATGTTGTCCCCAATAACAGCTCCAACATCAAAAAGAGCACCTTGATAAATCCAATATAAAACTTGTAAAATAACTCCCGTCCTTTCATAATCATGACCATAAGGGCAAAAGTTCTTTTTAACAATGATATCTGTTAACCACATGTCCCTTGGAAGGGAAGATCTCCTTACACCCACACCGTGTGGCAGAACTGGACCCCCACACAAATTTGTAGCAATGTCTAAATCAGTAGATGTAGCAGGGAAATTCATATTTTCCTCATAAAAATAATCATGCCACACAGTATAGTCATGATATCAGCAATAGTAAATTGAAATTCAAAACTATCAATTGATGCAGTAAATTTTTCATTATCGTACGAAAGATGCTCATAAAAACGGCGAATGAGACGAGAAAAAATAGGAACATCATCAAAAGGTGGGTGCAAAAAACAATCAAGAAAATACCCCTCAAAAAATTCAAAAGCATGTTGCCTACCTTCGGAGGCTCTCAACGCATCCAAAAAATTAGTTTCGGCCTCAATTTGAGCATTGTCAAGTCTTGCAGTCAATGATAATTTCTGCCTTTTGGGAGCCATCATCTTAATAATAAACAAAAAAAACTAAATAAAAAAAGTCACAAAAGAAAATTATATATATATATATATTGTTTTTTTTTAATTTACATAAATACTATTTATTCAAACAACACCAAATAATAACCGCAAAATCATCCTTAACACACAACATTATAAATCATATTGTTAAATTCTATAACATGTAAATAATTTATAAATCTTATATGTAGGGCAACAAAAATAATTGACATAAATGAATCTACATAAATATGAATTTTTTTTTTGTTTGTTTTTTTTTTTTTATTTAATTTTTGAATTTTTTTTTTTCATAATTAAATTTAAAGGAATTCTAACAGAAAATTTAAAATTAAAATCTAACCAAATTCTATATACATACACATATACATATACGTATATATACGTATATATATACGTATATACATTTGGAAAAAAAATCATACCAAAACGAAAATTAAGAGCTATAGAATAACAATAAACTGAAAGTAAGCAGTAAGAATCATCCTAAAGCCTTCAAATATGCATATATACATACGTAAATAAATATGTAAAAATAGATCTAATACTTGAAATAAATTGAAAATAAGAAAGAAAGCATAAAAACTAACCTCTTAATGTAGATCTGGAGAAAACTTGGGGTGGGGAAAGGTTTTGTTGAGGTTTGTGGGTGATTTCTGTGGGTGGGGGGTGTGTTTTTTTAGGTTTCAAGGCTGCTGCAATCGGGGCTTATGTTATAAGCCTCGACTGTGGTTGGGCGCTCGAGCGCCTACAAGGCGCTTAAGCGCCCTGCTGCGTTCTTTCAGTGAATTTTTTTATTTTTATTTTTTTTAATAGCAATAAATACATATATAGCAGACTAACATATATATATACATAAATTTATATACATTATTTAACATAAATATCTTAACATAAAAATACATAAATAGTACATGATTAACTTCAATCATTCCTAATATACCTACGATCCCACTTGACTAGGAGATAAATAAAAAAAATGTAAATGATGAAAATGCTTGCGAAATAGTACATAACCATGGTAAATTGATCAGGCGTGAGAGTTCCGAACATCATTGTGTTGAATGCAGCTAAATAGAGAAATGAAAGAAAAAATTTGGAGAGAGAGAGAGAGAGGAGGCGGCAGTGGAGAGAAAGGAAAATGAGGAGAAGAAGAAAGAAAGAGGGCTTTAAACCCGTCAGTTAGGTCATACCGCGCTCGAGCGCCCTTTAAGTGCGTTCGAGCATGATTTTTCCCGTTTCTGCCTTAAATGCTTTGCAAATTCACAAAGTAGGAAGATATAATCTTCCTCAAACCTATTTCCTACAAGAGTTTTTTTTTTTTAAAAATAAAATAAAATTGGTACATGAGAAAAATAAATACACGAATTTTAAACCATTTAAATATCCTAAAACAAGTGTAAGAATATACAAATGACCACCGACTAATAGTCATCCATCAAGATTCAAACCTTAAATATGCTTCCAAAAGGAACAGTTGGATCCAGATTTAATTTAAGAAAATTTGAGTTTAGACTAAATTTAGAGTTCATCAACTTAACGAAGAGTTGTCCGCCAGTTTGGAAGGCAACACAGGAAGCCTGGGAAAAACAAAAATAGGATCTCAACCCTATTTCAGTTTCATACCTATGCAGCAAAGTAAACCATATCCGAACACCAAGTGAATGGCATTAAAATATGGAAAGTAAATCTACCCGCCATAGCGTAAGAACTGACCGAAGCAGAGGTGATGAATCATGTATCACTTACCCCTCAGAATGGTATAAGTTATCTTTCTCTCAAATACCATGAGAGCCACTATTTCTATAACGGTGAAAAAAGACCTCCTAACGTTGAAGTTAACGCCAATTTAAAGCTAATTGGTAACCAAACGACAACATCTAGGATAAACCTTGGAATGTTACCGCCACGAGATCCTAGATTACCCAGAGATCACTTGGTTTCATGTGAGGCACACACCCTAGTACAAACAATACCCTATTTTATCCTCAGACAGTCACTACCGAATGTTGCCACTGTGTACCCATCCTCCCACCTATTTAGGATGAGTGCGTCACATAAATTGTCAGAGTTTTTCCTTCTAACCGGGAATGGGCACTAGAACCATTTAATGTCAGCCAGCAAGACATGCACACACAGTTAAGTGCCATAGTTTAACGCCTTCGGGTAAATTTTTTTTTTTAAAAAAATAATATATTAAAATCAAGGGACTAGCTCTTCTAGAGGTTTCTGTGTTCACGCCATCTAGTACTTTCCTTTGGCACTCACATGGAGCCACAACCAGTTCCACAAGGTCAAGAGCAAAACAGTGGGGTTTTACGTTACAAACAATACCGTCTAATAAATGTTCTCACTCCTAACTACCTTATCAAGTAATGCCCAAACAGACCCTAAACTACATTAAGCTGGTAGAGTGGCAAGTACTGTTAGATAGAGTTGCACTGGTCAGACAATCGCACACAGAAAACGTACAGTGACCACTAGTATCATGACAATTATACCTTTATGAGTGTTTCTCAGGGTTAAGACGCAAACTACTTTAAGCTGGAGAAAGACTCATTTGGTACTAATAAAAATAACAAAAAATAATAAAATTAAAATTAAAAATCCTAGGTTGCCTCCTAGGAGCGCTAAGTTTAACGTCTTCAGCCAGACAGAATTACTTTGAAATTGCTACTCTGCAGGGATTGGATTCTTAAGTTCAATTGACTCTTCACCCCAATTCTTTAACTGGATCGCTGATTTTAGCCTTTGTCCATTTACAAACATAGTTTTCCCATTTGTTTTATCTTTTATCTTGACAACCCCGGACGAAAAAACTTATTCAACCTTAAATGGTCCATCCCACCTAGACCTCAATTTTCCTGGAAACAATCGTAACTTAGAATTAAATAACCACACATCTTCTCCAGGAATAAATGACTTACGAATAATCATTTATCATGCGTTCTCTTCATTTTCTCACTGTAAATCTTGACATTCTCGTATGCCTCTAAACACATTTCTTCAAGTTCATTTAGATGGAATAACCTGTTTTTACCAGCTTTCTACAAGTCAAAATTTACAGTTCTAATTGCCCAATAAGCCTTATGTTGTAACTCAACGGGTAAATGACATGTTTTTCCATAAACTAAACGAAAAGGTAACATTCCTATGGGAGTTTTATATGCAGTTATATATGCCCAAAGTACATCATTCAATCGAGTGGACCAATCCTTCCTATCAGGTCTAACTGTCTTTTCAAGGATTGATTTAATTTCCCTATTAGAAACCTCAACCTGTCCACTAGTTTGTAGGTGATATGGAGTTGCAACCTTATGAATGACTGAGTATTTCTTCAACAATTTTTCAAAAGTTCGGTGAATGAAATGACTTCCACCGTCACTAATGATGGCTCGTGGAATTCAAAACCGACAGATTATGTTTTCTTTTATAAATTTCATCACAATAGTGTGATCATTAGTCCTTGTTACAATTGCTTCAATCCATTTAGACACATAATCAACACCAACCAAAATGTATTGAAAACCAAAGGAGATGGGGAAAGGACCCATGAAATCAATACCCCAAATATCAAAAAGTTCACAAACCACGATGGGATTTAAGGGCATCATATCCCTTTTTCCCATGTTACCTGTCTTTTGGAATCTTTCACATGCCTTGCAAAACTCATTAGTATCCTTGATTAATGTGGGCCAATAAAACCCACTTTGTAGAACTTTGATAGTTGTACGTCGTCCTCCAAAGTGTCCCCCACATTCCTGCGAATGACAAAATGACATGATACTTAGCTGTTCAGACTCGGGTACACATCTATGAATAATTTGATCAGAACAAATACGGAACAGATGAGGATCCTCCCAGAAATAATTCTTTGCAATTGAGAAAAATCGGTCTTTCTCAGCCTTGTTCCACTCCTTGGGTATTTTACCAACTGCAAGATAATTCTCAATATGAGCATACCAAGGAAGTTTAGGAGTAGAAATTAACAGTAACTGTTCATCAGGAAATGTATCTCTCAAGGGTAACTCATTTTCTGTTTCTTGAGTTACAATCCTTGACAAATGATCAGCAACAACATTTTCTTGACCTTTCTTATCCTTGATTGTTAAATCAAATTCTTGAATTAATAACAACCATCGAATAAGCCTAGGTTTAGCATCTTTCTTTTCCAACAGGTATCTTAATGCCGAGTGATCAGAATAAATGATTAGTTTTGACCCTAACACATAAGACCGAAATTTTTCTACTACAAAAACTACAGTAAACAATTCTTTCTCTGTAGTGGTATAGTTTTTCTGGGCATCATCTAAAGTTCGGCTGGCGTAATAGATCACACAAGGAACTCGATCCTTGCATTGACCTAATACAGCTCCTATGGCATAATCTGAAGCATCACACATAATTTCAAAAGAAAGAGGGTAATTTGGTGGTTGAATCACTGGAGCAGTGGAAAGTGCATTTTTTAGTGTTTCAAAAGCAGTAACACATTTTTCATCAAATTGGAATGGAGTATCCTGTGCCAACAAATTTGATAAAGGTCTAGCAATTTTACTAAAATCATTTATAAATCGTCGGTAGAAACCAGCATGTCCAAGGAACGATCTCACATGTTTAACAGTTGTTGGAGGGGGCAAATCAGAAATAATATCAACTTTAGCTTTATCAACCCGAACTCCTTCCTTGGATATAATGTGTCCGAGAACAATTCCCTCTTGAACCATGAAATGACTTTTCTCCCAACTAGGTATGAGATTAGATTCCTGACATATTTTCAACACCAAAAAAAGATTATTCAAACAAATGTCAAATGAAGAGCCAAAGATAGAAAAATCAAAAAATTCATCCATCATATCAGTGAAAATAGACATCATGCAATGTTGAAAAGTGGTTGGTGCATTACAAAGGCCAAAAGGCATTCTTCTATAAGCAAACGTGCCAAAAAGACATGTAAAAGTTGTCTTTTCCTGATCTTCAGGGTCCACAGAGATCTGATTGTATCCCGAGTACTCGTCAAGAAAACAGTAATAACCTTGTCCTGCCAACCTATCCAAAATTTGATCAATGAATGGTAAAGGAAAATGATCATTTCTTGTTGCAGCATTGAGTTTCCTATAATCAATACACACACGTCATCCAGTTGTGGTGCGGGTAGGTACCAATTCACCTTTATCATTTGTCATCACAGTGATTCCTGATTTCTTAGGTACAACCTGTATAGGACTAACCCATTTACTATCCAAAATAAGATAAATGATACCTGCATCTAACAACTTCACTATTTCGTTCTTTACAACTTCTCTCATGTTCGGGTTCAGCTTACGTTGCATCTCTCTAGATGTCTTGGCTCCATCTTCCAAATTAATCTTATGCTTGCAAAAAGAAGGATTTATTCCTTTAAGGTCTGCAACAGTCCAGCCTAACGCTTCCTTATTCTTAGACAACACATCTACAAGTTTAGCTTCCTGTTCCAAAGAAAGGTTAGAAGCAATAATAGCTGGAAGTGTTTGATCTGCCCCTAAAAAAACATACTTGAGATGACTAGGAAGTTGCTTCAGTTCCAACTCAGGAGGAGATTGTATAGAAGGAAGCATGGGTTCTTTAGAAAAAGTCAATGATGGTTCTATTGCACAAACTTGAAGTTTTTCATCAAATCTTAAATTTCTTTCTAAAAATTCATCAGATTCCTCCTCAAACCTACTCATTACTACTTCATCATCATTCAAAGTATTCTCCAAAAAATCTTTTTGCATAAGACTAAGAAAAGACTCTTCAATTAATGGATCAATCTTATCAAGAATAAAACATTCAAGACCATCATCTCCATCTGCAAACCTAGCAGCATTAGCAACATTCAGCTTTACCTTAATATCTCCAAATGTAAACTCCAATTCTCCAGTTGCATAGTGAATTTTTGCATTAGCTGTTGCTAAAAATGGTCTCCCTAATATAACTGGAGTTTGGAACTTTTGAATTTCTCCTGGTTCCATATCTAGCACAACAAAATCCACAGGAAAATAAAATTCATCAACCTTTATCAACACATCTTGAATCATGCCCCTAGGAATTCTAAGCGATCTATCAGCTAGTTGAATGGTGACAGGAGTAGGTTTCAATTCTCCTATATCTAACTGCTCAAAAAGATTAAAGGGGAGAAAATTCACACTAGCTCCTAAATCAACAAGGGCACAATCTACACAATGATTACCAATATAACAAGGAATGGTAAATGCACCTAGATCTTTCAATTTTGGTGGAACATGAGAAGTAAGAATGCTGCTTACCTTTTCAGTCAATCTTACTTTGTTTGATATCAAAGCTGAATTCCTTCTTTTCTGAGTGCATAAATCCTTAAGAAACTTTGCATAAGCATGAATTTGCCTGATGATTTCTAACAGAGGTAAATTGATTTTAACTTGCTTAAAGGTTTCAAGCATTTCTTCCCTTTTTGAATCTTTATTAGGTGGATTACCTAATGTCTGTGGAAAGGGTGCTTTGGGACTCAGTGTCAATGGAATATTTTCATGTGAAATGAAAGTTTTAGGTTCATTTGCAGTTTCTTTTGATGAATCAACAGTAACTTGAGACTTAGCTTTTTGTTTTACAAGTCTTGCATTTTCGTAAGCTTCGACACTTACCTTGTTATCAACTTTCTTACCACTTCGCAATGTAGTGACAGCTTGAAGATCCTCCACTATTTGACTTGTAGATGCTACATGGGCCTTACCTTTTGGGTTTCCATCTGGTTGGGCAAGGAGTGTTCCTTCTTCCCTTTTCTGAATTGTTTTAGCTAATTGCCCAATTTGTCTTTCCAAGTTGGCAATTGCCTTTGTATGTGTACTTACTAGTTGCATAGTTAGTTCCCAACTGTGAAGCTTTTTCAAAACCTGTTCTTCAAAAGTAGTCCCATAAGAATTGGAACCTGAATTAGAGCTCATAGGTACCTATCCTTGTGGAACTGAATGAAATCCTGGAAGATAGCTTCTTGGTCTTTGTTGTTGAACATCTTCCCGATTCTGATCCGACCAAAAATTTGGATGATCTCGTGTACCTGGATTATAAGTGTTAGAGAATGGATCATAATTACGGGGATATTTATAAGCAGCACAAGCTTGCTCTGAAATTGAATTGGGATTTGATGCAAGAACACCCTCACCTAAATCAACTACATGCAATGATTCTTTCATTTTGAACATTTTTTCCAATGCAAGAGTTAGATTTTCAATCTTTGATGTCAAAGAATTGTAATAATTTGATCCTACACTTTCTCTATTTTCTCTAGATGAAGTTGCACGCTTTCGTGAATTGTTGCTCAGTTTTATGAATAATTCTGTGGCTTCTTCTGGGGATTTTTCAAGAAGTGAACCATTACAAGCTGAATCGAGCAAACTTTGATTATGCTCATTTAACCCTTGATAGAAATTTTGAGTTAATTGCCAATCTGGAATACTGTGGTGTGGACATTCATAAGTTAAGGTTTCAAATCTGTCCCAATTCTCATGAAGTGCCTCTCCAGGTAACTGAGAAAAATTATTTAATTGATTCCTACATTTATTGGTTTTTGAAGAAGAGTAAAATCTTTCAAGAAATTCTATTTGCAATTGATCCCAAGAAGTAATAGAACCAGATCGTAATCTATAAAGCCAATTTTGTGCTTGACCCATTAAAGAGTAAGGAAACAATCTCAATTTAACAACCTCTTCTGAGGCAGTTCTAGTATTGATCAATCTGCATGTATGAACAAAAGTATTAATGTGATCATACGGGTTTTCATTAGAAAGACCGTGGAACAAGGGAAGCATTGAAATCATGTGAGACTTTATTTTAAAACCATCATCAGTTTCAGGTAAGGCGATAGATCGTAGAGGAACATAATCTTGTGGTGTGAAAAAATCTTTTATGCTCCTCCTCACATTTCCTACTTCTCTACCTTCAACTTGATCCTGATTTTGGTTTTGATTCGGATGTTGATCAGCCATGATTAGAAAAGTTCATGCTTTGATTCCGGATTTAAAGGTTTTCTCAATTTCTGAATCCAAGACAAAGATGGGTGGATTTAAAGATCTCCGACCATGCATACAAAACTAAAACTCAAAAAGAAACAAAATAATAATAATAATAATAATAATAATAATAATAATAATAATAATAATAATAATAATAATAATAATAATAATAATAATAATAATAAAGTCTATACAAAATAGCTAAATTGACTTAAATAAAAATAAAAACTAAAATCTAAGATATATACATATAAACACTTATGTACAAAAATCAAATACTTACCTTATTTGATGAACATTGATCCCCGGCAACGGCGCCAAATTTTGATCGTGTCGTTTTGCGCTCAAAAATAGTAAGGTTAAATGATTGAAAATATTGTTTACCTTGAATTACCTCTAGCTGTAGCGAGTAGAAGGTCGATCCACGGAGATTGGGTTATCAAGTTAAGTTAAGTCCTTAATTTAGAATTGTTTGACTATCTCTCGTCACGGATAAGTTTGATTAAGTCCAAAAGTACGGAAGTACGGAAAATTAAGTCCAAGAAATGTCCACAAAATGTCCAAAGATACAGTAGTAACAAGTTCCAAAAGTGAATTAATCAAAAGTACTAAATTAAATAATCACAACACTCAACACTAAAAATCCAACGGGTTAATGATTCAGGGTGGTTATAGCTCGGTATACGCAAGTACAAAGTTATTGAGTCAGATTAAAAGTTAAGTCCTTCAGAAATAGGGCTACAAGCTCCCACTACTGAAATGAGCCTATAATTACGTAAGTGATAAGATTAATTAATTAACAAGACTGGATGTGTTGGTACAACCTAACGATTTTCAATCTCTCAATTAATCTTTCACTTATGTAACCTGGAGGTGTCGGTACAACCAGACTAGAATCCATCCGAGGTAGTCTCGTATTGCCACTAGTTTACAAAACCGGGCGTATATGTACTTTCAATTAAATATAACATAACTATAAGTATACGTATAATTAATCAAAGAATACTTAGAAATAGAAATACAAGACTTTAATAAATCTGAATCACAACATATATACAAGAGTAACCTCACACGTACTACCCCGAATCTTGGGTCTAGTATGCCATAATAAACTGTAAAGTACAAGAAATCATAACAAAAAACAAAATAAAAGAATACTTATCGTGTTGATCGGATTTCGGTAGACCGGTATGATTTCGGTATGATGATGGCTCACTAGACCCTTCCTTTAGGATTAAAACTTTGCACATAACTCAGAATAATAACTAAAGCACTCAAACACAAGAGTAAAATCTAAGCTAAGAAGAGAAAATGGTACAAGAAAAATGAAATGAGGAATGGAGTATTTATAGAGAAATTTTGGCACTATTCACAAGTACTATTCAAACCATGATATCACCAATGTGTCAGGGTGATGTTATTTGCCTAGGTCATCATTGTGTCAGCGTGATATCATTCGCCTAGGTCATCATTGTGTCAACGTGATGTCATTCGTCTAGGTCATCATTGTGTCAGCGTGATGTCATTCGCCTAGGTTATTATTGTGTCAGCGTGATGTCAGCGAAGATACTATTTACACGTTGACTTTACTATTCATGCATTGACTTTGACTTTTACTATTCACCCTTTGACTTTGACTTTGACTTTGACCAAAAGTTGACTTTGCTTTGACCAAAAAGTTGACCAAGGCTACTTCAAGGTTTTCCAGCGTCTTGAATCCGTTTTCGCACTCCGTTTAGCCAAATTCAATCTCGATTTTCTCGTGTCAAGGTCGTTCTACCTTTCTCGTTCAGTATTGCGCTGAAAATTCACTTCAAAAGTTGGCTTTTGTGGCCATTTTTGCTATTTCTTCTTCAGAACCTATATTGCATTAAATTTGTGTAAAATATACAATTAAGCTTGAAATAATAATGCAATATACATGATTTAATGGGTTAAAGTTACTAAAAATATGGATTTATCAAGAATCCAATTCAACATTCTAGAACTAAGCATATTGAAATTTGTCATTATTTTCTAAGAGATCATGTGCAAAAAGGTGATATTGAACTTGAATTTTTCGATTCTTTGCATCAATTGGCCGACATTTTTACAAAACCGTTACATGAGAATCAATTTTGTGCCATTAGAAAAGAGTTAGGAATGCTTTGGATCATTTAAGTTTTTGAAAAATTGCATTTTTTCAAGAAACAGGGGATCCGGGCGTTATTGCATTCATATGGTCGACCGGATGAATCATGAAACGACCGGAATGCTTCACTGCCAAGCGTTATTGCCCTTATCCGGTCGACCGGATCAGGGCCCTATTGACCAGATCGCGCTGTTTGCAAAACAGGAATTGGCCTCCTTTTTCAAAAACTTTTCTACTCAACCTCAAATTCTCTCAATTCCTCTCAATCTCTTCTATTTCAACTCATTAAATTAACTATTTATTCTTTACAAATTGCTTCACATCACATAATTTTCATCAAAATCCTTGTCTTTGCATCATCAAACTCTTCAAAATATTCAAAAGAAAAGCCTTGAACTCCTTTGCTCACAAGGTGTTCGACGAATTTCCTCAAAGACATTATTTTCTTAAAAGACTGCAAATTCTCATACACTCTCAATGGCACCACCAAGAGCTGACTCTAGGAAGCGCAAGCAAGGAGAATCTTCATCATCCGGGCCTCAAATCATTGACAATCCTGATGCATTTCCTTAACAAAACATCTTATGGGGTAAGACCTTAGACCCTCCTACATTACTTGATGGCACTAGAATTTTGAGGATTTTCGATGCTCAAGGATGGCTACCTATACTAAGTTTTGTTAATAAGGGTTATACCTCCTGGATTTGTGAATTTTACCATTATGCAAATCTAGACTTTAACACCATGAAGTTGCAAAGCCAAGTTAAGAATAGGGTGTTAGAACTAACTGCTAGTGATATTGCTAGAGCTTTCAGAATTCCAAATCAAGGAACTAAGCTTTATTCTTACAAGGGTATGCCAGAAGGCATTCATGACGATCTAGAGACAAGAGTTGTAGCATTCCTTTGGGAAGGAACATGGGAGTCTAGCACTCAATATCCTAAGAAAAATGAAATCACCCCTGAGAAGAAGCTTCTATTCTTCATCCTTCATGAAGTGATTATTCTTAGGGAAGTTAAGGATGGTTCCATTCCGAAATTCACTGCCTTGTTGATGTATATGATGTATGAGGCAAAAAGAATCAATTTTCTACACATCATTATCAACCACATCGTCCATACTAAGCAAGCAAGAAACCAACTTGCCTATGGGGTGCCCTTAATACATCTCCTTAACTCTTTGGATGTTCCCCGAGATCAAGAGTTTGAATCTATAAGTGCTAGATCTTATCTTCTAAATCATACTAGCATCTCTCGTGAAAAGTTGAAGCTTCATAACAACCAAGTCCTTGATGCTTATGAGGATACAAGCGGTGATACTATTGTATTTGAATCTCTTGATATTGATCCCGATTCCTTCAGAGATCCAATGGAAGGACAAGGCACTGGTCGAGGTGGAGCTGGTAGTTCTCGAGGAGTTGGATCATCTTACTCTCATTCCTCTACACATGATGAAATCATTGTTCGCCTGAATGCTCAAGATGTTCGTTTGGATCGTATGAAGCAGATGTTGAAAGCACTACATGATCATCATCTTGGTTCTTAGTTTGTGTTTGCCTTGCGATTTGTTCTTCAATTCATTTTCGTTTTTTTTATTTGCCTTAAGTACTCCTTCACATTCTGTATCTTATTTCTAACTTTGATTGAATATTTTTTGATTTTTTTTGTCAACTTGTTTTTGTTTGTCAATTCTCTTATGACTATTTGCTCTTCTATGATCTATTGTCTATATTTTGTTGATGTCAAATAGGGGGAGAAAAAGATAATTGAAATCTAGAATCTAGAATGAAAATACTTGTGACTATACTTCTTGTGTATGATTGAATGACTACACTTCCAATATCTTTTACTTTATAATTCTATGCACCTATTCAGGGGTGCTTACTTTTTATATGCAAGCAATTGATTCAATCAAACACAAATGTACATATTGAGGGGGAAACCTCAAATCTAGCTTGATTTTCCAATAGTCTACTATTTCATGCCCTCTAAATTTCAATGTTTTGTCATCATCAAAAAGGGGGAGATTATTGGCCTAAAAGTTTATAATCTTTATTTTGATAATAACAAAACATCTTAATTGTGTTTTAGAATTTGAATAATGGGTAAGGTATTCAATCCATCAATACAAAATTGTCAAGCAAGCCCACTCCAACATGAAGTCATTCAATTGGTTATATTTCATGAGGAATCAAGTTATGAAGACCCGAAGAAATGAAGTAGTTGACTCGTCGTAAAAATAGGAGTTACAAGGAAGGAGAAATGGCAACATAAGGTGTACCGGCTATTAAAATGTTGTTTGCCTAAATATGACTTGTGTAGCTCATGATCTCTCCAAAAGGTTTTTCGTAAAATTTTTATTTGAAAAATATTTTCAAAAAGTCATTACAAACTCATTTTTGAAAAACAAGACTTTTTGGATTTCAAACTCTTGTGATATAAAAATCATTCTATATCTTTTTTAAAGAGTTTTTGAAAATGTTTTGGAATGTTAAAAATGCTTGAAAAGACTTTTTTAAGTGTCCTCAAAAGTGCCCAAATGCTTTATTATTTAACGAATTATTTTGGAGCTCAAAAAGACCACTTTTCAGCAATTTAAGCATCTGGGCGTTACTAGCTTCATCCGGTAGACCGGATGAAGGCCACAACGCCCGGCAGAGAGCTCTGGTCCGGGCGTTTCCTGCCCTATCCGGTGGACCGGATGAAGGGCTCAACGACCAGATGGCTTAACGGAAAAAATCCGGGATTTTTGCATTATATCCGTTTTGTGTCTAACTTTTACCTCTTTTTAAGCGGGATTTTTGCATTATATCCGTTTTGTGTTTAACTTTTCCCTATTTTTAAGCCATGTTCTCTCACCATTTCAAATACCTTTCCAAGCCTTAATCTTCAGATTTCTAAGCTAATTCAAAGAGCTTTTCATATCACTTTCATTGAGAAATCTTGAGCTATCTTTTTCATATCCTTGAGCATTCAAAGTTTTTTCAATTGTAATATCAAACTCAAATAGGAGTTACAATTGTCATTAATATACAATCTTTGTAATATACTCTTTCACATAGATTGAGAGAATTATTGTGAGAAGAAGTATTGTAATCCTTTGTGGACTCAAAGGAAGAGAGGATAGTAGGTTAAAGCTTCACCTACACTTGAAGGAGCTTGTGTAACTCTTGTGGATTCAAGAGTAATTGTAGTTGGTTTTTTACTTCACCAACATTTGAAGAAGCATCATAGTGAAGAGTTGTTAAATTCTAAGGGAAATGAAGACCTTAGGTGGTGGACTAGGCCTCCGAGAGTGCGAACCACTTGAAAATCATCGTGTTTGATTTCTCTTACTTTACTCTCTTTATTTTCAAGTTATTTACATTTGTGTGGATATTGCTCATACTAAGTGTTTGATAAATGTTGTGTTATCTATTTGGGATTTATCTCTAAAGTTCTAATTGCTTATCTAGTGTTATATATCTAAGTGCTCACCAAGTGTTTGATAAATTGCCTACAAGAACTTCTAGAGTATTATCATCTTTCACTATATATTATTTTCGAATCAAGAATTTTTAAATTGCTTAAA
This sequence comes from Ehretia macrophylla, assembly GCA_037974665.1. Taxonomy (NCBI): domain Eukaryota; kingdom Viridiplantae; phylum Streptophyta; class Magnoliopsida; order Boraginales; family Ehretiaceae; genus Ehretia; species Ehretia macrophylla. The sequence goes on along the minus strand of CM075780.1, from coordinate 36,779,972 downwards.
CTTGCCAAACAACCTAATTCACCCCGCCTCTTAGGTTATCTAGGACCAACACATATACATGTCATTCCATACATACTATAAAACAAGCACTAAAATAGCTATTCTTGCATTACATGTAACTTTCAAGCACAAAATAAGTTTATAAGCATATTCAACATGATCTTCACATAGAGTACAAGAAATCCTTCACCTTAGATGTTTATAGATGCTAGAAGATGTAAGGAACAAGAAATCTAGAAATAAACTTGAGCAAAAACCACTTCTAAATGCCTCAAAATGCAAGTTTTTCCTTCCAAAATGCCAAAACTCCAAAAATAGAAATATCTTCTCTCTCTCTCTCTCTCTCTCTCTTTCTCTCTCCTCTTGGCCGTCCAAAGCTCTTTCTTCCTCTTGAATTTGCTAAATTTTGCTTCTATGAGGTCAAATAGCGTCAAATGTTAGGTTAAAATGAGCCAAAATATCCTACAAGCCAAAAATGACTTAGTTGCCCTTACTATCTTGTTTTAATTGCAATTATACAAAGGTAGGAAATATTCATTAGTGTAAAGACCACATTGCCCTTCAATTCATGCATAAATTACAAGTTAACCTTCCTAGGCAACCATAGATGAAATGTAATTCAAATCAAAGTTAAAAGCAAATCCAAATGTACAAGCATATTTCAATGACAAATTAGGTAATTTAGATGCACATATTATTTCAAATAGCATTTAAAATAGATAAATGCACAAATAGATGAAATGAAAATTCTCGAGTCTCACATCCTTCCCCCCTTAGGACAATTTTGATCTTGAAATTCTTACTTTCTCCACTGAACAAGTTTGGATATTGCTGCTCAATCTGATCCCGCATTTCCTAAGTAGCCTCCTCAATCCCATGATGAAGCCACAAGACTTTAACTATCGGAATCACTTTCAAACGCAGTTCCCCAACTGACTGATTCAGAATACGAATAGGCCGCTTCTCATAAGTCAAATCCACACTAAGCTGTAACAGCTCTGCCTCAAGAACATGTGAAGGATCTGGATTATACTTTCGTAGCATAGACACATGAAAGACATCATGAACCTTGGACAAACTCGGCAGTAAAACCAATTGATAAGCTAACTTGCCAACTCTGCCAATGATTTCAAACGGTCCTACATATCTCGGACTCAGCTTCGCACCTTTACCATACTGAACAATACCATTGCAAGGAAAGATCTTCAAGAAAACCCAATCACCGGCCTCAAACTCTAAATTATTTCTTCTCCTATCGGCATAACTCTTCTGCCTACTCTGAGTTGTAAGCATCCTCTGATGAATAAGACGGATATTCTCAATGGTATTCACAAGCTCTGGCATCAAAGCTGGATCAATAATCTTCATCTCCTCAACCTCATCCCAATACAACGGAGACCTACATTTACGACCATACAATACCTCGTACGGAGCCATCCCAATAGTCGATTGATAACTATTGTTATAAGCAAACTCCACCAATGGTAAGTGTTTCTCCCAACTCTTCCCGAAGTCCATAACACAAGCCCTCAATATATCTTCGAGAATTTGAATCGTCATCTCTGATGCCCATCTGACTTAGGATGATAAGCTGTGCTAAAGCTCAAATTAGTACCCAATGTTTCCTGTAGTCGTTGCCAGAATTTGGAAGTAAACTGTGAATCCCTATCTGATACTATGCTAACTGGAACCCCATGAAGTCTCATGATGTTAGCAATATACAAGTCTGTCAACTTCTCAAGACTATCTTGCTTATTCTTTGCAATAAAGTGAGTAGTCTTGGTTAACCAATCAACCACAACTCAAACTGCATCATAATCCCTTGGTGATCTCGGCAAATATGTGAAAAAGTTCATCCTCACATGTTCCCACTTCCACTGGGGAATCATCAATGGTTGTAGCAAACTTACCAGTCATTGATGCTCTGCTTTGACCCTTTGACAAGTCAAACACCGAGATACAAATTCTGCTACATCCCTCCTCATGTTGTTCCACCAATAATGTTATTTCAAGTCCTTGTACATCTTGTTTCCGCCCGGATGGAAAGTGTACTTAGAGTTATGTGCTTTCTCTAAAACTTCCTTCTTCAAATTCGATTTATTCGGAACACAAACTCGGCCACGAAACCGCAACACATCATCCCCGTGTAACTTAAAATCAGACTTACCCTCAGAGATCTTCCAAGCCGCTGATCTAACTGTTGAGCTTCTCGGAACCGTGACAACAACAACGATTGAATCTGCAAGTTTACAAACAAAATACTCACTTGAGTCAACTTCGGCTTCCACATACTAGCCTCCTCTAGTAATTCCCAATCTTTGACCGCCATATAAGTAATACTAACCTTCCAACTAAGTGCGTCTGCTACTATATTCACCTTTCCTGGCACATAGTTAATTGAACAATTATAATCATCAAGTAGCTTTATCCATCGTCTTTGCCTCATGTTCAATTCCTTTTGAGAAAACAAGTCTTTTAAACTCTTATAGTCTGTAAATATTTCAAACCTGTTTCCCCAAAGATAATGGTGCAACTTTTTCAAAGCAAACACAAAAGCTGCCAACTCTAAATCATGAGTTGGATAATTGCCCTCATATTGCTTTAACTTCTGAGAGGCATAAGCAATCACCCGATCATTCTGCATTAAAACACAACCCAAACATTCTTTAGAAGCGTCATTGTAGATAACAAAGTTCTGACTCCCTTCTGGCAATGCAAGAACTAGGGCTGAAGTTAAACTCTTCTTCAATCCTTGGAAACTATCTTCATAATTCTCATTCCAATCAAAACTAGTACTCTTCTGGGTTAGCTCTGTGAGAGGCCCTGCAACCTTTGGAAAGTCTTTCACGAACCTGTAGTAATAACCTGCCAAACGAGAAAGCTACGACCTCTGTTACATTCTCTGGTCTTCTCCATGATGAAACAACTTCAACCTTAGCAGGATCCACCATGATACATTCGTTTGGGCAAAAGTAGACAAAAATTTCTTATCCAATGCATAATAGAATATAATCAGATGCTAGTTGTGATCACGATCCAAAGTGACCAACCATATATGTACAACAAAAACAACTAGACTTAAAAAGAGTTAATTAACATGTATTTGGTACATAAGCTTAAAAACTACTAAAGCCAGTAAAACATAGTTTTCAAAGTTAAAAATAACCACTACTCATGATAAACATGATCAAGCTCATTATTGCCTTCCTCACGCACGTAATCCATGTTGTGAACTCCTGCAACATGCATTAAAGAGGTGTGAGCTAAATAGGCTCAATGAGAGAGGAGTAAAAAGAAGTTTGAAAACTTTAACTCGAAAACCTTTTGAACACATGGGTAACAACATATCACATAGCAACCACATAATCACATACGCTTAACAACTTTGAAACATTCACGCTAAACAACACATCAAGAAGTTACCGCTTTACACATTCGTTGAAGCCGACACCTTATAATACCACCACGAACTCTAAACTTATCTCGCAGGTGTGTATACTCATGATGTACACGATCCTACGACCAATCTCACCATGGCATTCACCAACCACACGAGAGCATGGACTAGTACATAGTAGTCATGCAATTACCGGCAAGCCCTCTGCCGCCCAACACGACACAACTTTACCATGACTGACTAAGGTTGTAACCCGACTCTTCACATCACATCGCATAACATATTCATTACCTAACAATACATCCATTACTCATCAACACATTCATTACTCAAAAACATAATCACGCATTCACATCATATAGAGAGATCAACAACATAGGTTACCTAATCTTAAACAAATACTTTAACAATAATTAGAGCAACATATCAATAACCAACAAAAATTGAACACATTTAGTAATGAAATGAACAATTAAACAACACATAGCGTGCGTATAGTAACTCTCACGAATACCTATCGAAACCACACAATCGGAACATCAAAAACCCTTTCTGCCAGTCTTGCACCCGGTCGTGTTTGAACAAGATCGGTAACACTACCGCAGTCGTGTACCCAGTCTTGCTGAATAAGAGTGATAAGACTTCCATCAGAAAGCACCATCTTTTGGCAATCGTGTATACGGTCGTGTTGAACAAGACCGATAACACAACCGTCAGAGAGCACAAAAATAATACGGTCGTGTTCAACACGACCGGTAATACTTCCGCTCGTAATATTTCTCTACAACACATTTGCACTTTGATTTCAAGGCTAGATACATGCGTTTACGCTCTTATTCCCATGCTAACACATATAAGCACTTATAAAAGACCATATTTAGTTTTCAATACAAGACATAACTCCATAGAAATATTCTCTAAACATTCACATAGTACATATACATGTCATTCCATACATACCATAAAACAAGCATTAAAATATTTATTCTTGCATTACACATAACTTTCAAGCACAAAACAAGTTTATAAGCATATTCAACATGATCTTCACATAGAGTACAAGAAATCCCTCGCCTTAGATGTTTATAGATGCTAAAAGATGCAAGGAACAAGAAAGCTAGAAAAAAACTTGAGCAAAAACCACTTCTAAATGCCTCAAAATGCAAGCTTTTCCTTCCAAAATGCCAAAACTCCAAAAATAGAAATATATTCTCTCTCTCTCTCCTCTTGGCTGCCCAAAGCTCTTTCTGTCTCTTGAATTTGCTAAATTTTGCTTATATGAGGTCAAATGGAGTCAAATGCTAGGTTAAAATGAGTCAAAATATCCTACAAACCAAAAATGACTAAGTTGCCCTTGCTATCTTGTTTTAATTGCAATTATACCAAGCTAGGAGATATTCATTAGTGCAAAGACCACATTTCCCCTCAATTCATGCATAAATTACAAGTTAAACTTCCTAGACAACCATAAATGAAATGTAACTCAAATCAAAGTTAAATGCAAATCCAAATGTATAAGTAGATTTCAATGACAAATTAGGTAATTTAGATGCACATATTATTTCAAATAGCATTTAAAATGGATAAATGCACAAATAGATGAAATGAAAATTCTCGGGTCTCATACAAGAGTATGAGAAAAGATCTCTATAAAATCAATGTGATTTTGGACTGCAAGAATCCTATTTTTTCTCCACAATTAATTTTCCTATTTTTCCTCTACCCTGACTAATTTTTCCCTTTCCTAGTTCGCCCCTGGATCCACGTGACCTTCTTCGTTCGTGAGCTAGGATCCTGGCTTAGCCAGTGTGCTCTAATTAATTAATTTGGTATTTATTTAATTTAATTTCAGCCAATAATTAAAAATAGAAATACCTTTTCTACAAAATAGAAATCCTATTTTTAATATTTAATTTCCAATAAATTGAATACTCTCTCTACAAATTAAATATTGCTTATAAGATAATTTGGCTAGAAGGGGGACTAAAGACATATTTATCATTTCTTTAGGAATAAATAAAATATTCTGCTAGTCCCCTAGCAATATTTTATTATTCTAACCTTAGTCTATTCCACTATAAGACTATGGTTATACTAGAGGATAAATATTGTATTGAACAGAAAATAGCCTTACGCCCAACTAAGTGATGAAATGACCAAACTGCCCCTCTATACTCACTCATAGTCAAGACAGGTTCCATAGTGTACTATCACCTCTTGAGCTACATCTTAAACTCCTTATAAACTTTAATCCACAATCCAACCGTTCTCCGGGAGTTATCCACTTATCCAAGGGAGCTACCCCTTAAGTGTAACATCTAGTACATATCCTGTACTATTATACATAGATTCAGGATTATCTAGCTTGGATCATTCTAAGGGAACGATTAATGTATAGATTCCTTATTGTATATGCATATCCCTTCTAATCAAATCCTATACACCCAAACCACAAAGTTAGTGACCTAAGCATTTAGACCACACCCATAATGGCTCAAAGTACAAGCACTTGACTTCGTCGGTTTATCCACACATGCTCAAGATTAAGATCAATGGCCCACTTAGAAGCTCTATAGGTATAGGTGAACTCTTTCTTTGATAGTACGTATTTAGAGTTCACACCTACAGGGTCCGTCCAATGCATACACATGCATAAGTGTAATAAGTATGGAACAAATCCATGATCAAGGCAAATCACCCTACTCCAAAAGGAACTTATTCCACTATGACTTTTACCATAGTAAAACGTCCAACTTTACTACTTAGTCATAGACATAATTACTATGTTTAACAAGTGACCATGACCTAGACCTTTTGTGTCTAATCACCACGCACCTAAGTTACCACTTGAAGCAAATACCTCATATACATATATATATATATATATATATATATATATATATATATATATATATATATATATACAGTCATTCACATAACAAACGAGAAAAAAATATGCTCATATAATAAGATGACATTTTAATTATCAATTGCAAATATTCATTTACAGAAATGGCAAGTATTAGTGGTCTTTTGGGCATCCTATTCCCAACACAATGGAGGATGATCCAATCAACTTCCAACAAGTCAAACAAAGTGCCAATTGTCAAAAGTGGATCGATGCCATGAATGAGGAGATAAAGTCCATGAAGGACAATGACGTTTGGGATCTCGTCAAGTTGCTTGAAGGTGCGAAGCCCATTAGTTGTAAATGGATGTTTAAAACCAAACGGGATTCCAAGGGCAACATTGAGATATATAAGTGTGTCTAGTCGTTAAAGGTTTCACTTAGAAGGAAGACATTAACTATAAAGAGAATTTTTCTCCAATTTCTATGAAAGACTCTTTTAGAACAATAATGGCATTTATGGCTTATTTTGATTTAGAGCTACATTAGATGGACATAAAGACGGCTTTTGTCAATGGTGACATTGAGGAAACCATTTACATGGTGCAGCCAGAAAACTTTGTCTTAGGTGACTCGAAGTCTATGGTTTGTAAACTCAAGAAGTCCATTTACGGTCTCAAGATAGAAACCTAGGATTTGATCCAGGAAGAAGTCTATTCAACAAGAATCGATTGCTTTACCACAGATATGCAAGTCTTTAAGGACTATCCATCCCCCCACGAGATATAGCTACCTACATAGCCAGGGACAAGAGTTGTTCATGATAGATGATGGTGATCATGTTGATGATCCCTTAACCTACGAGAAAGCTATTTCAGATAGGGACTCAGGTAAATGTCTTGAAGCCATGAAATCTGAAATGAATTCAATGCACACCAATCAAGTCTGGAATCTTGTGGACCCACTAGAAGGTATTGTACCTATAGGTTGCAAATGGGTATATAAGAGAAAGAGATGTGCAAATGAGAAGGTGGAGACTTTCAAAGCGAGATTAGTGGCAAAAGGTTACCGTAAAAAACAAGGAGTTGACTATGAGGAAACCTTCTCACTAGTAGCAATGCTTAAATCCATTAGGATTTTATTAGTTATAGCTGCACACTACGATTATGAAATATGGCAAATGGATGTCAAAATGGCTTTTCTTAATGGCTTCATTGAAGAAGACATTTATATGGAACAGCCAAAGGGTTTTGAGTCCATAGGTGAAAGTCACAAAGTGTGTAAGCTGAAGAGATCCATTTATGGACTCAAGCAAGCCTCGAGGAGTTGGAACCTACGTTTTGATGAGGTTATTAAAACGTTTTGCTACATTAAGAATGAAGACGAACCTTGTGTTTACAAGAAAGTTAGCAATAAAGTAGTTACGTTCTTCATCTTGTATGTAGATGACATACTATTGATAGAGAATGACATAAGCATGATGTCATTTGTCAAGGTCTGGTTATCAGGGACATGCTCCGTGAAGAACTTGAGAGAAGCAACCTATATCCTAGGAATTCGAATCTATAGGGATAGATTGAATGGATTGATAAGTCTCTCCCATAGTGCGTATATAGATAAGGTGTTAAAGAGGTTTAATATGCAAGATTCTAAAAAGGGGTTGTTACCTTTTAGATATGACATTCATCTCTCAAGGGCTATGAGTCCTAAAATAGTTGAAGAAAGAGAGAGAATGAATAGGATTTTATATGCTTCGGCTATTGGAAGCCTTATGTATGTCATGCTATGTACTAGACCTGATATTGCACATGTTGTAAGTATTACAAGTATATATCAGTTAGATCCAGGTGAGGAACACTGGATAGCCGTCAAGAACACCTGAAATACCTAAATAGGACTAAGGATATGGTCTTGGTATATGGAGGAGGGGAATTGAAATCGAGGGCTTTATTGACTCGGATTTTTAGACTGAAGTAGATGATAACAAATCCACGTCAAGATTTATTTTCGTTTGTAATGGACGAGTAGTCAGTTGGAAGAGTTCCAAATAGAGTACGACTGTAGATTCTACTACGAAAGCCAAATACATTGTAGCATCAGATGCAGCAAAAGAGACAGTTTGGATCAAGAAGTTCATCTCGGAACTTGGAGTGGTTCCTTCTATTGAGGTCGCAATGCCTTTACACTATGATAATAATAGAGTAATAGCGCAAACTAAGGAACCAAGGTCTCACCAGAAATCCAAACATGTTGAAAGGTGCTACCATATTATCCGAGAAATTATGGGGAGATGCGACATAGTGATGCAGAAAGTAGCATCAGTAGATAACATTGTTGATCCGTTAACCAAGGCTTTGACCAAGCAGTCTTTGGATCGACACTTAGAAGTGATGGGTATGAGATACCATTCAGATTGACTTTAGTGCAAGTAGTGGATTGTTAGGAAAAATGCCCTAAAAGCCAATAAATTGTAATTTTAGAATTATGGATAATGTATTATTTATTTTATTAATTGCGGACAGTTTATTTATTTATTAATATGTTTTAATTAAATTAATAAAAGTCCTTAAAATACTATTTATAAATTCTATCCTTATGATTAAGGATATGAGTGACAGAATCTATATTCACAAATATGTTCTAAAAATTGTCCCTGATCATATGATAAATTAATTGAGCGTTAGTTTATCTGGATAGATCGGATTACAGTCTACTAATCAAAATAATATGAGATATTAAATTGAGTGATTAGTCTCATATCTTTATAGTAGATGTATAAGTACTTGTTGCGAACAAGTGACTGGACTTGACCACCAATATAATGAATTACATGGATTGGTCAATAATTCATTATATTATGTAATTATGCGATTAATCCTCAAACCTGAGACACCACAATTTTCTTATGATTAGGAATACCGTAATTTATTGGTGCAATTAAGCTAGTCCTAATCACGGATTAGACAATATATTCAGTGGTTATGATATGTTCCGTCGTTGAGATATGTGTGTGTAGATATAGGAGCTGTCAATTGAGAATCCTATGCGATCTGTTAATTAAGTAACTAGAAATCCTTGGCCAATGTAGAATAGTGGAAGTCGTTCCACGGATTATTCATTAATTACTAATTAAATAGATTTTAGCATATGATCGAGTAATAGAGTTTGACGACCCAATCCATGACTTTGGCTCAATCGGGATAATTAAGATAGTAAGATTTGATAGCACATAAATTACTAAATGGATTCGTAACCTTGCACTGCATCTTTAATTGTGTAATCGCGATATACTGTTAAGTGTTACTCGCGATTTGTGAATTAATTAGAAAGGAGTTCTAATTTAATTAATTAGTAGAATTAATTATTCGTTATTGATTAATTATGATTAATTAATCCAAGAGGTCACACACAAAAGGAATTTATAAATTAATTGGATTAGAGAAAAGATTAAATTAATTTTAAGATCGTCTTAAATATTAATTTAATTGGGCTCGTATAATTATATGGTGATCTGGTTATTATGAGGTCCAAGACTGGTTAAATAAGACCAATCGACATATGACCCTAGATCATGTGTGACTCCTATATATAGTATTCTGACATATAAAGAGCTAGCACACTTTTTCTAAAGCCAGAATAAAATATAGGATTTCTCTAAGAACTCTAGTGGGGGTGAAATCTAGTTGATTGCATGGATTCTGTGTGGGCTGATCTTGGAGGCTTCACGTGTAGGAAGCTCGTCTCAGATTCTACAGTAATCTTCGCGTCAAGAGGTAATTCTAAAACTACGGATTAAATTTAATTAGATTAAATTTATTATCTATTATAAAATCTGCGTTAATAACCATAAACAGATACATGAGAATATTCCGCTACATTAATTAATTTTAATTATCATGTATGTTTCTCGACACACCGCTCTACCACGGAACTTATAATATTGAAATGAATATAATATGGTTATACTTAAAATGAGTTTTTCGTCATCAATCAAAGAAAGAAAATAGTAGCTTAGTTGCGAATAATAGGAGAAAGGATTCAATCGGTACCAACAATAGAAAGATTAATATTTATGCAACAATCAGTGCATATTTCTCTTTCTAAAACTATTGATATAATATCAACAAAGCACATCTTAACTGATGTAATATGATTCAAGCTTCCCTTAAACAATGGGCCTCTCAATGAACAGTCTTGGGCGTTTAAGCGGCCCAAAATAAGCATGGTCGTTAGATGCATTTTATCAGCAAAACTCGTTTAAGCCTCTTGTGGTTCCTTGTCATTTGCGGTTGCAATTACATTTTTTATTTTTAATTTGGACCTAGAGGATACTTTTTGTTGTGGTATGTCTTCTCATTTTGGTACTTTGACCAATCTTTGAAACTTTGAAAAATTAGAAATTAATAAAACCACTTACTTACCTAACCTAAAAAAAAAAGAAAAAAGAATACAATGACTACAAAGACATTCAAACATTTTTTTATGTTAGTTTTTGGCATTATTTTTATGTTCGTTTTTTGTAATTTACTTTGGAATTTATTTTAAAGATAAATATATTTCGAATTTATTTTAAAATAAATATCAAAAATAAATAAATAAATAAATAAACTACTGAGAGTTAAATCCTTTTTATTTTGCAATAATAAAATAAACTATTACACTTTTTCCTATAAATATACGAATTGTTATGGCATAAAAACAATTAAAAAAAAAGTTTTTCCTAGAACATACATGCACTCTTATTTGCATCGTCATAGAGATTGAATTCTACTTGAATCGATCCATTGCATTTTATAATTTGAAACGCTTGCAAGATGAAAATCGTTGTATACTAAAAGACTTGCATCGGTGAACATAAACATCATAGTAGAGAAATAAAAGTCTTAAAGAGACCCAATTAAATTTAACATTCTTGTTAGTGGCAAATAATCTTAAGAGGGAGGTAAATTTAGATTATATATAGCATAGTATTGTTATTTAAAAATTTTACTGTAACACACAAAAACCTTTTTGAGACAATTTATCATACACTTTGTATTGATCATTTGATAAGAGATATTATGATGAATAAAATCATACAAAGATAATTACTCTAAACAATATATATGACAATAAATGTAAATAGAGTAGATAAAGAAATCAAACTCGATATTTTCAAGGTTTGAACTCCCAAGGCCTACTCCACTATCTAAGGTCTCATCCCCTTAGGATTTCACATAACCTCCACTAGTTGATGCTTCTTCAAATGTTGGTGAAGTACAAACCAACTTACAACAATCCTCTCTTGAGCCTAGAAGAAAAACACAAGCTTCTTCAAATGTATGTGAAGTTCTAACATGTTATCCCTCTTCCTTTCTCGGAGCTTCTAGAACTCTTTAGAATTGTATAGATATTTATAGCGAGATTTGATTGATTGATTGCAATTACCATAATTAGGGGATATGATTGATTGCCAATATCGCTTGATTGATGTAGAATAATCCAGAATGTAATTATAGCCATTAGATCGAAACAATTCTAGCCATTTATTGGACTAGAAATATTTATAAATAGTGGTAGCCTTAGTTGTACCAACACACAAGAGATTGTAGCATTCTCAAACAATAAACTACATTCTTTCAAACTCTCTCTTAACCAAAAGGGTTAAGTTTAGTGGGATCATTAAACTACATTCTTTCAAACTCTCTCTTAACCAAAAGGGTTAAGTTTAGTGGGATCAACCCTCACTTAAGACCTAAATGGTCTCGAGTTCGAATCAACCAGGAATAGTGATGAACCACTGTTGATCCCCTTTAGAAAAAATAGAAAAAAAAAATATCTTCCACATTTTTATTTGCACCTTGCAAGTTCTCCATTTTCTTACATTGATGTTTGATGTTTTCTTAGGCTAACCTAGAGTCTGTTTGGCCAAGCTTTCCCTCTCCAATATACCAATTTCAATACACTATCACTCTCTTTCAACATATGTATTCTTGTATGAATAATGATCAAAAGTTATTGAGATATTATCAAAAGATTTTTTTTTTTTTTGAGTGGTTAACAAATTAAAATTTCTATCTTGGAGTTCTTGAGTGTTCGGACCACGTTATTGATTTAATCAGAAGCCAATTTCAATATAGTAACACTCTTTCAACATATGTATTCCTATATGAATAATGATCAAAAGTTATCGAGATATTATCAAAAGTTTTTTTTTTTTTTTTGAGTGGTTGACAGATTAAATTTCTATCCTAGAATTTTATTCTTGAGTGTCCAGAACACGTTATTGATTTAATCAAAAGCCAACTAGTGGAAATTCATTACTCAAAATAAAGATATAATGCAATAACCATTCTTCACAAGATACGAAAATGGAGGGTGTTAGCCTACAAATGCAACATTCAAATTGCTTCAATAATCTCATACCAAATTGTTCATTCAAATTGTTTCAATAATCTCATACCAAATTGTTTCTTTTGCATTTTTATGATGAAGGACTCACTCTATTTTATAAATCTCATGGTGCAACAAAACACTAGAACGCATATTTCAAGTTAGTCAAAAGCCAAGAATTTGTGATAGGAGTACATAAATTCAAACTCGAGACCTTTAATCACAACGACCCTTCAATACATAGTTTGTCATTCAAAAATGTGATGATCTTTTGCGCAAGATAATCATCTATGCTCACCATGCACTTGGATTACAAATTGAGCTTCTTCACTACCGCTTCGCCTAGGTCCTACACCTACCACAAATTTAATCGATCTTCAATTGGACAAAGAAGAGAAATTAATTGATTACATTTCTACCATTATTATGATATTACATATTCTAATTTTCTTAAAGGCATTGTGTCATAACCGTCAAGGTGAAGTGAAATGAGCAGAGCGGCATATTGTATACAACAGGTCAATCAAAACCAACCATTGATATGCTACTAAATCTAGAAAGAACAATAAATAAATAGATCAATAAGATGGTCAAAGACACGTATAGTCAACTTGGTGCTTAAGTCAAAAACCAAATCAACATTTATCCCATAAAGTAAGGTCAGTTGGAGTTGACTCTCAAGGGCTATTCATAGTCCGTTAGCGTTTTTTGGTCAGAGTCCGAATCAATTAATTTGCGAGATGTTTCCCATAATTTGGTCTCAAGAGCCAACTCCCTAAGCTCCACAAGCCCGCGCTCAACTGTTACACGAAGGTCAAACGATATGAAACTTACGACGATTTCCAAATGCTCAGAGATTATATGGTTAGCAGCATGTATACTATGAACACATTTTCAAATCTAATGCAGGTATATATGGGCATTTTGAATTGAAAGAAGCACAAATAGAGAGCGTGCAGAGAGAGAACCATCAACTGCATCATGTGATGTAGGTGGTCGAGAGCCTTGGTTGATCCAGAACTGCAATCGCTCTTCTGCAATATCGGGTTCCAAACCATGATTTTTCGCTCTCCTCCAAAAGTAAGTTAACCAAGCCTGCAATAGGATGATAACAAGTAAACAAGTTTTCGACTTAACTCAATAATGAAAAAAAGTAAAATAAACCATTTGGATTATGAGATCAGAAAGGGTGAAAAAACCAATGGATGGAAAACAAAGAAATGCAGAGCATGTTCCGCTAGAGGGGTGATGACTATACAAAAGTTTGTCTTTGCTTGAGATGACATCCGACTATATTAAATAACAAGTAATTACTGAGGTACACTTCCTCAGAGACCTAGGAAGCAAATCATGATACGCTGCCGAACCATTTGTCAATAGACACCTTAAAAGATGGAAGTATAGGCATATGATAACCTAATCATCTGGAAAGTGGTTGCGACTCAGCGCTAAGGATTTATATAGTTGGGTGTTCTATATCATCTTACCATTGTGACAAAAATATATGTGTACCTGCCTTTTGCAGGTTATTATGCTAATTTTTGCTTAATCCAATCAGAAGATCACTTTGTTTTTTTTTTTTTTTTTTGGCTAGGTTAGAAGCTCACATTTGTTGTCAAGAATGTGCACTAAACACACGAATACTAGGATATCCCCACGATGAGTGTATGATTCAAGAAATCAAATCTTCTTTCATCCAACCATTATCTTCAGTTGTAATCCACCAGGATAAATAACAAATTGCAGTGTATCTTGCACAATCTTGAACATACAAGAACCTTTGTGGAGTGTCTTCTCCCCAGATCTCTGCAACTAGGAATTTAAGTTTCTGTTATCGGTTCCAAATCCCTTTAATCTTTTTCGAACTTCACTTTTTCCCTACTTTTGAACTTCTCTTTCTTTTGTTTCCTTTCTCTTTCGGCAACCTGTCATGAACACTAATTCTTTGCAGAAATTTACTCCTTGACATGCCTCATAGAGTTGTTGGTGAAACTGACACTAGAAAGAACCCACTATACACAGGTCGTGCTTCTTTACTGACCTAAAACATTTCATTGAACATGCTCTGACGGTAAGTTCTATGCTTGTATTCTGCATTGATCACTATATGGCTTAGCTGACTAGGATCGAGGGTAAATGATTTCTCCATGAATTCTAACTATGAATGTATTTAGTCCTTGGTTCTTGTATATTTATCCTGCCTCTAATAATTGACATGCCAAATTCTACATATCACAGTTGCTGTCTTATAATGTGGTGCAGTGACAGGTGTTATATCAATAGTCTTCGATAGAAGGGGTGTAAGGGTCTTAAGCTCTAATGTCTTTTCAGATAATTTTTCTCAAACAATTTAATGGTATCAGTTGTATAACCAAATATGGTTTCTGTAAGTGGGACGAAAATTCGGAATTGTTACATCCACCATTTCATATAGGAATAAAGGTGCTCCTGGCTCAACAGCGTTTGTTCTGTTTTACAAGAACTCACTGGTTGCATTTTTTCTCTGAGAGGCCAGTTATAGAGATAGACAAACCTTGCGGAGGAAAGAGGATCGAGTTGTGTAGCCCCTAGGTATTCTCTACCACCAGGCTGCTGACATTGCTAAATGCTACACGTCGAAGCAAGCTTTCTCCAAAACGACAGATGCGGAAGTGGCTAAAGAATGTCAATGGTCTACTCTCTCTTATAGTCTATTTTATGAGTCAGCCTAAACTGGAGCTCTCTCTAAAGTGATGAAAGCGAAAAATACTTGTAGCTTCTGCAATTGACTCAATCATATTTCCAAGCAGGAGCAAAATCTATAAGATCCACACTGGGCTCCCGTTGGCATATATTTCATACTTCTGTTGATTCCTCAAGTTTGCTTATCATTTTATTTGGTGTTGCATCCTCAGATTCTCTTGGTCTACTTCTTTCCCTTCAACTAGAAATTGCTCAGTCTAGATAGTTTGAAAATAACAGATGCCTGCTTGTCCAACTTGCTCAACTAGCATTATTTTCTCTCTTATGCAATGCTTTCTATACGTTAATCGCAAATGTTAATATTGCAGCTAATAAAAATCATGAAGAATACTACACGTTTCATCCCTCTGAAAGCTTGGAGTTCATCCCCCTTCATCCCAATTGCTTCTCATTTTCAGATATAACAAGCAGATAAAAGTCTCGGTTTCTTGAGACATGAAATCGATTTACTTTCTACCCTACGAAAATGCATAGCATGTTGCCCAGCTTAAGTTTCGTTTTAATGATATACAAGAAACGAGATTCACTAAGGCAAGTGGGTCATGGAAATATAGTAAAACCATAAGGAGCTTATGAAGACAGCAATCCAGTGGTAAGATAAGAAACATAGAAGGAAAAAAATTTCAGAAAGTTCTGCTAATGAAAAGTTAAATGTGATACACTTGCATCATATAAACACCAGAAAGCTTATTCGTATTTGCCAACTACATGTGTCTCTAAATTCAGTAAAGTTGAGTTGCCATGCTCCCTAGTCTTCTATTCATAAGTCAGGGTGACAGAAGTGCTACTAGATGAGACATGTCACGGGATCTTCAGATTAGTATGAAGCAGGTTAAGAAACATGGAGACTAGTGCCGGTCTAACTTTCAGCCAAGCGCTATTGCTGCTAGCCATCTTGGTACTTTTTCCATGGCTGTGAGAACCTTTCCTAATTTCTCAAGCTTGTGTATGTTATATCATAGTTAGTCAGTATATAGCAGACTATTTGTGCTCATAGACTGTCCACTACCTAGAAGAGTAACTTACCAAATCCTTCGTATAAATTCTGGCCCTCAATCGGTAGCTTCAACTCATCTGCAACCATTTGCAGAAAAAGGGGTTACTGAATATTAAAAGTAATTATGTAACTAAATATTAAATTATCTGATGGACTGTGAAGTCAACTTGCCACAGCCACCTTTGAGAAATTCTCAGATATTCTCAAGACCAAATATGTAACAAGTTTCAATTAGCTCTTACTAAACATTTGAGGATCAAAACACACACACACACTCATACACATATACTCATTTACATATATTATTTGAAAAGAGCAAACACATAGAAGATATATACAGAAATAGAATTTTCCAGAAGATACCCTCCAATACAGCTTTATACTTCCTCGTGCCTTCCTAGTATATACCTGATTGAACTGACTACAGATACCCAAACTTGTTTACTCGAATAAGAAATTCTATTATTTACAACTCTTGTTTATACGATAATTCCTCTTAACGCTCTGCATTCCCCCCACCAGAAAACTAGAAAGAGAACAAATAGAATAGCATTAAACTACCTACTCATTTATTCAACGGTGAATTGCACAAGATGAAAGGTGTCATATCTGAAGTACCCAACATCTCTCACTCGAGGAGAGGAAAGACCTCCACGGGAGGAAGGTTTTGGCAACAAATGAATTTTGGTTGCCTCTAGGTCGCCTAAGTTGGGCGACGAAAAACTTGCCCCAGACCAATTTTCTTGTAGTGTTAAGGGAGTGAAGTGATACTAATAATTTGACCAAAAAAAAAAAAGTGATACTAATAAAAAATAAGTTAAAAGGACAAAATGTTTACATTTTGTTTGAAGTTTTATATGTTGCCTGAAGTTTTACCACTTACAAAAAATAAAAGAATAGAAAGTAAACATTATGCACAACAAAGGATTATTTTGGCACAACAAAGGATTATTTTGGCACATTTGATATCTTATAACATCTAGAAGGGACTCATCAATTAAATCATATGAGAAGGTTAAGTGATATAAAATAAATATTAGGGAAACATGTTTTATTATCTATACATTGTAGGGATAAAGTGATATTGACCCAATAATTGTAGTTAATAACTGTGTACAATACTTTCTTTTAAACTGTTCGAGCCCTTCCATCTAGATCTTGAAGTTCAAACCTTAAACTTCATATTCTATTAAGTTTAGGGCTTTGTTTATTTGTTGTAAAATATTTTTCTAAAAAGTATTTTTCTCATTTTGCGGTTTTTGGTAATACTGAAAAATCGGTCAATCGAAAAATATTTTTGGTCAAAGGAAAAATATTTAGTTAAAAAAAAGAAAAATATTTTCATGTTCTTTAGGAGAAAAAAATATTTTTCACTGACTACACCCCACCTTCACCCACCCCAACCCCACCTCACCCCGACCCCAGTCCCACCCCCACCCCTATCCCACTTCCGTCATGTTTTCAATTAATTATTATTAGTTAAAAACTAATTATTTAATAATAAAAATTAGTTAACTAAATAATAAAAAATTAACCAATTTTAATTTAATGACTAATTAATTAATAATTAATAAGAAATAAAGCTATATTTAATACTAATTAATAATAATTAATTGACTAATTAATTATTTAATTAATTAATTTAAGAGTTTTACTCATTTATTAACTATTAAATAATTATTCAACTAATTTAGTCTTAAACTAATAATTTTACAATTAATAATAATTAGTCTAATAATTAGTATTATTTTATAAAATTATTAATTAATTAATAATGTAATTAAATTTTTTATTTTTTAAATTTTTTAAAATTATTAATTTTTTATTAATAAATTAACAATTTTAATTAATTAATAGTGATCAATTATTAATAATTCTTAAAAAAATTAACAAACTAAAATTTTATTCAATTTTTCACTATTACATCCAAATATCAAAAAATATTTTCAAGTGTGATAACCAAATACCAGAAAATATTCTGTTTTCAGAAATCTCTATAAATATTTTGACGAGCAAGATAGTTTTACGGCAAACAAATGGAGCCTAGACAATAAAATCATTCTTTTCGTTTTATACTTTTGTAAAGACTATATTTAATTTTTCAAAAGTTTGTGTAATTTACTATAATGGAGCACGCGGTAACCTTTGCTTTGAAGGAACACGACGTGCCCTGTACAATTTAATGGGGCATCTGCATAAAGCATAGGTCAAAAGAAGCCTGCATGGTTTCATCCGTTTTATTATTTGCACTTTACTGTATACCTTATCCGTAGACGAGGGAAAGTGTTGCCTATCATGAGCGGCGCACTAAGAATCTAATATAGTTTTATCTCCATGCTTTAAACTTTCTGAAAACTCACTTGTAGTTTCATCAGCTTTTTTGCTGGACAATGCAATTGCCAATAGATGCCCAAATAAAATAGAACGTTTTGTACTGTTCAATTATTCTTAGTACACGAACTGCATCAGGCACCAGTGACGTGATAAACCTTTTTTGACTGTCTTATTTTAGTTTATGTAAACAAATTGCATTAGGCGTGACAACCTAATTTTATACCGCGTTTATTTATCGAATATTATCCTTAGAGGTGGAGTCTGGATATATTTTTAGTAGGGAGTTAAAATAACACAATTAAATACTCATATATAAATAATTTTTTTTACTAGAGGCTGAATTGATTTTTTAATACAAAAATACTTTAAAAATACATATATTGTTGTGATAGGCCTAGACTAATTTAGAGAATTAGAACTTATGTAGAAAATATTTAGGAAATGGAAGAGGAGAATTTTAGAGGAACTAGAGAATTTGTATTGAAGAGAAGATTACAACTTTGGCTTGGTTACAAATGCTTGAAGTTGCCCCCTATTTATAGGTGTTTAAGGAGCATTCTACACACAAGATATTTTGAAGATTCTTAGAATATACTAGATAATATTCCTAGATCTTTCTAGCTAGTCAAATAAAATATTTCTCTCTAGATACTTCTTAGAAAATATCTCAATTTCAAGATTTCTCTAGATATAGGGCTTGGGCTTATAATTGGGCAATGCTCTTATTCTTTTGGGCCAAGTGAGTAAATATTTTAGCTAGCCCAAATGCTTTAGTGTTAATACTTAGCCCAAATACTTGATGTCCAATCCTCAGCCCAAATTTACCTTAGCCCAAATTCAAGTTTACTTTCCAACACCCCCTCTTAAACTTGAATTTGTCATTCCAAGGCAAGATCTCAGCTTGAGAAAAACTTCAGTCGAGAGAGGCTTGGTGAAGATATCCGCTACCTGGTCTTGCGACTTCACGTACTTTATCTGGACATCCTTCTTTGTCACACATTCTCTGATGAAGTGATATCTGGTATCAATGTGCTTGCTTCTATCATGGAAGACATGATTCTTTGCCAATGCAATTGCTGATTTGTTGTCCACGAATATTTCTGTTACTTCATCTTGAGAAATGTTGAGCTCCTTAAGCAAATTCTGTAGCCATAACGCATGACACACAGTTGTAGTAGCGGCTACATACTCAGCTTCACATGTCGATAATGTGACTATTGGTTGCTTCTTTGAAGTCCATGTGAATATTGTGTCTCCAAAGTAGAATACGAACCCTGTTGTACTTTTTCGATCATCCATATCTCCAGCCCAATCACTATCACTATATCCCACTAACTTGAAGTTGCTTGTAGAGGGATAGAGGATACCGTAATCAATAGTACCTTTTATATATCGAAGGATTCTTTTTGCAACCTTGAAGTGATGAGTTGTTGGAGTCTCCATGAACCTGCTGATGAGTCCTACTCCAAATAGGATGTCCGATCTTATGCAAGTCAAATATCGTAGGCTCCCGACCAGGCTCTTGTACAATATTGGATCCACCTTTTCAGCTTCATCATATCTTGATAGTTTTACTCCACATTCTACTGGGGTACTTATTGGCTTGCAGTTGTCCATATTGAACTTCTTGAGAATTTCCTTTGCATATCCTTCTTAGGATATAAAGATACCATCATCCCTTTGCTTCACTTCAATTCCGAGATAGTATGCCATGAGCCTGATGTCCGTCATTTCGAATTCTCATGCCATTGCTTTCTTGAAGTCTTCGAACATATTTGGATTGCTTCCAGTGAAGATCAAGTCATCCTCGTACAGACAGACAATCATAATATCTCATTTTTCATCCACCTTTGGGTATAGTGCGTGCTCGTGAGGACATTTTTTAAAATTATTCTCTTCGAAATACTTGTTGATTCTGGTGTTCTATGTCCGAGGAGCTTGCTTTAACCCATACAAAGCCTTTTTTAACTTCAAGACTTTGTCTTCATGGCCTCGAACAATATAGCCTTTAGGTTGCTCAAGGTATACTTCTTCTTCAAGAAATCCATTAAGAAATGCTGATTTAACATCCAACTGATAGATCTTCCACTTCTTCTGAGCTGCTAATGAAATCAGCAATCTTATTGTTTCTAGCCGAGCAACAGGAGCGAAGACTTCATCAATACCAACTCTCTGCTTGTATCCTTTGGCCACCAATCTTGCTTTGTATCTTTCAACTTCTCCTTTGGCGTTCTTCTTAACTTTGTAGACCCACTTTACTCCGATTGCCTTGTGTCCTTTTGGTAAGGTTGCCAGCTCCCACGTTTCATTCTTCTTTATTGCTTTAATTTCCTCATCCATAGCTTTTCTCCATTCTTTGCTTTTTGCTGCTTCTTCATAGTTGAGGGGCTCGCAATCAGCAAATAGACAGAATAGAGTGAGGTCATTTTGATTCTCTGTTACCTCATAAATTTCTTGTAGAGTCTTCATTCGGTGAGGCCTTTCATCCGAGCTCTCTGTTGATGATGATGTTGCTTCTTGTGGTGTTATTGGTGATGAAGGCGGGGTCTCATGATTGGTTGCTTCTTCAATTCTTGGAGGTTCTTCTTCGTGCATTGGAAAGAACTGGTACTGCTCCTTTTCTTCTTTACTCCAATCCCACGAGCTCTTCTCATCAAACTCCACGTCTCTGCTTACGGTGGACTTCCTTGTACTTGGATTGTATAACTTGTATCCTTTTGAGTTTTGATCATAGCCGATGAGGATATACTTCTCGCTCTTATCATCGAGCTTTGTTCTTCTTTGGTCTGGAACATGTACATAGGCTATGCTTCCAAATACTCGTAGGTGTGCAACACTTGGCTTGTGCCCGCTCCATGCTTCTTGGGGTGTTTTGTTCCATACGCTCCTTGTGGGAAAACGATTTGATAGATACACTGCACAATCCATAGCTTCAGCCCAGAATTCCTTTGGCAGCACCTTACTCTTGAGCATACTTCTTGCCATGTCGAGGATGGATCTATTCTTTCTCTCTGCGACTCTATTTTGTTGTGGTGAGTAAGGAAGAGTGAGTGGACGTTTGATTCCATTTTCTTCACAATATGCCTTGAACTCTTGTGAGTTGAATTCTCCTCCTCTGTCGGATCTCATCACCTTTATTGTATATCCACTTTGTTTCTCCACAAGAGCCTTGAATTTCTTGAAGGCATTGAAGACCTCTGATTTTTCTCTTAGGAAATACACCCATGTCTTTCTACTGAAATCATCAATGAAGAGAAGGAAATACCTGTTTTTGCCAAAAAGATGCTGGGTTAATTGGGCCGCACACATCGGTGTGAACTAACTTCAATGGCCTCCTTGTTCTTGATGATGCCTCTTGTGGGAAGCTTTTCCGAAATTGCTTTCCAAGTAGACATCCTTCACATAGTTGATCAGGGTGATCGATGGAAGGTAGCCCTTTGACCATATGCTTCTTTGATAACATCTTTAGTCCTCTAAAATTGAGATGGCCCAACCTCAAGTGCCATAGCCAAGAAGTGTCTTCCAAGTATGCTTTCAAACATTTGAGGCTATCATTTTGAATGTTCAATAGAAATATTCTATTGTTGGTCATGGGCACTTGGGCAATTAAGTTTCCTCTATGATCTCTTAGGAAGAGACTATGATTTTTCATATGGATATCATAGCCTTTTTCTAAGAGTTGGCCCATGCTCAAGATATTAGCCTTCATGTTGGGCACGTAGTATACATTGGAGATGAATTGGTGTCTACCATCTTTTAGGCGGATGAGTATTTTACCTTTGCCCATGACTGGAGTCTTAGATAGGTCTCCAAACGTGACATTTCCATTCACCGATTCATCAAGCTCGACAAACATGTTCTTGTTGCCGTACATATGATTGCTTGCACCTGTGTCGAGGTACCATGTATGTTGTTCTCCATCTCCGTATCCCTTGTATGCGAGCAAAAGAGTGGAATCGACCTCATCATTCTTTTGCTCGACATAATTAGATCTCTCCTCTACATTCTTGGTTGAACTTCGGCATTCTGAGGCATAATGACCGAATTTGTGGCAATTGTAACATTCAACTTCAGACTTTTCATACCTTGGTCTTTGAGCACTTCTTCTTCCATATCTACTTGATGATCTATTGTTATCCTCCTTCTCGTTGTAGGATATGTTGTATCCTCCTCTTCCTCGGCCACGACCACGACTGCGTCCACATCCACGTCCATGTCCACGTCCTTGTCCTTGTCCACATCCTCGTCCTCTTTGGCTTCTTCCATCGCCAAGGTCTCGATATCCTCGATTGAGGTTGAGTTTGGCTTGTAAGACTTGGTCTAGTGATTCCTTATTCCTTCTCTTGATCTTCTCTTCATGTACTTGAAGCTTACCGGTGAGTTCATCAATGGTCATTTTCTCTAGATCATTAGATTCTTCAATTGCTACTACTATATGGTCAAATTTTGAATCTAATGATCGGAGAATTTTTTCAACGACCCGAACATCACCCATGCTTTCACCATTTGTTTGTAGTTGATTAACTATGGATTGAACTCTTGAAACATAATCGGAGATTGACTCGGATTCTTTCATTTGTAAATTTTCGAACTCAACTCTAAGAGCTTGAAGACGGACTTTTCTTACCTTATCAACTCCTTGGTATGCTTTCTCAAGAATCTCCCATGCTTTCTTAGCTGTTGAAGCTTGGGCAATCTTCTCAAACGTGGCATCATCTACGGCTTGTTGGATGATTGAAAGAGCCTTTTGATCTTTCATCTTAGACTCTTTCAAAGCCTTCTTTTGTGCTTGACTAAGAGTGGCCTCATCTTCGAGAACCTCATAACCTTCTTCAACAATATCCCATATATCTTGGCCGCCAATATATGTCTTCATTTGGATGCTCCACCTTCTATAGTTGTCGTTGGAGAGCCTTGGAAATGGGAATGTTACACTTGATGTCGCCATAACCTTGCTCTTGATACCACTTTGTTGTGATAGGCCTAGACTAAGAGAACTAGAACTTATGTAGAAAATATTTAGGAAGTGGAAGAGGAGAATTTTAGAGGAACTAGAGAATTTGTATTGAAGAGAAGATTACAACTTTGGCTTGGTTACAAATGCTTGAAGTTGCCCCCTATTTATAGGTGTTTAAGGAGCATTCTACACACAAGATATTTTGAAGATTCTTAGAATATGCTAGATAATATTCCTAGATCTTTCTAGCTAGTCAAATAAAATATTTCTCTCTAGATACTTTCTAGAAAATATCTCAACTTCAAGATTTCTCTAGATATAGGGTTTGAGCTTATAATTGGGCAATGCTCTTATTCTTTTGGGCCAAGTGAATAAATATTTTAGCTAGCCCAAATGCTTTAGTGTTAATATTTAGCCCAAATACTTGATGTCCAATCCTTAGCCCAAATTTACTTTAGCCCAAATTCAAGTTTACTTTCCAACATATATATTAAGACAAAATATGAATTGAGTAAGAACTGCATTCCCACATATTTTAGAGTGGCTCCGCCACTAGTTACCCGTGGTCCCTTACCTTTTTACGTATATATTACCCTCGAAGTTTCGTCATAGGAGGCGGGTTACTTACCATTTCTCATCCATTTTTGAACTTCCTCCCATTGTCATCATTCAACTTTTTCACTTTTAGATCTCTATAAAGTATTGGAAACTGTGTGAAGTTATTACAAGTGATTTGGCACTGAATTACTTTTCTCGCAGTCAGGGTTCATCTTCTGGAGGTAATAATTGAGTTTATACTTTCTATAATTAGTTGCAAATAGATGAGGCACAACCTTGTCTTTTTCTATCCATGCATGCATTGTAACTTCAGTTCTATTAAATTCCAATTCGAGACTATATATATTTTTTCTTCAATACTATCAGTTTGACTATTATGTGAAGACATGCATTTTCTTAACTTGTCAAGGGAGCAAAGAAAATAGTGGTTTGAAGAAGAAAAGGAGGAAAACAAGGGGTAAATTCTAGGATAAGTAATCATTGGTCATTTGGTCTAGTGGTATGAACGTTGTTTTAGATGTAAGAGTTCTCGAGATTCATTCTCGCGTGTAACATCTCATATGATGTAAAATGCTTTAGGGTTTTCTAAAATTCTAAGATAAGTAATCATTGGCCATTTTTTTTTTTTTTTTATATTCCAAGGTAAAATGTTCGTAGGTGATCTTTTTGCTTTTCTAGATAGGTTCAATTGTTCGTTCAATTTGATAAATTTCTTAGGCATATTTTTATTGTGCTACAAGATCATGCTTTAGTCTATTGCATTTCATTTCAATTTTTCATATGGAAGTAGAATCGGTGTTCTATTAATTTATATTATGATATATATATATATATATATATATATATATATATATATATATATATATATATATCTATATTTGAACACGGCACATCTTTTTTGACTCTTTAATGTTTCATTTATTTCATAGAGTAATTCAATTGGATTCATATTTACTACTAATATTAATTTCAAAAATAATTTTCTTATTCTATTTAGCTCTTTCCTACATATTTAATAAGAAACACGGGTCATGTTTAAAACTACATGGAACATTTCTAAGTTTAAAATGAAGGATATTCTCCAAAATAAATAGTTACTTATCCATAAGAAGAATCTTAAATATTTTTTTTGTATTACAATGCCAATCTGACTAGTTAATACTCGTGTCTTTTTTTTTTTTTTTTGGGGGCTAATTCAGCTGCTTGTATTTCACAGAAAATGAAAAGTACATAGGTGGGTCAGACACCAATACAAAAGAAAGAGTGATGGAGAAAACAAAAAAACTTGCCTAATGGATAACAACAAAAGACAGAGTATTAACAGGGAAAATCTCACATTTAGTCCTTATTGTTTATAAAAAATTTCAGTTTGGTCCCTATTGTTTAAAATATCTTAATTTAGTCCCTATTGTTTCTCAAAAAGTTTCAATTTCATCCCTATTGTTTAAAGTTTTTCAATTTCATCCTTAATGTTTGCCAAAAGTTTCAGTTTCGTCCTTATTATTTTTAAAAAAATTTAAATTCATCCCTATTGTTTCTCAGAAAATTTCAATTCAGTCCTTGAATAATAGGGACGAATTTGAAACTTTAAGAAAATAATAAGGACAAAATTAAAACTTTTTAAAAACAATAAGGATAAAATTGAAACGTTTTGATAACAATAAGGATGAAATTGAGAAATTTTAAACAACAGGGACGAAATTGAGATTTTTTTGCAAACAATAAAGACTAAATTGAAACAAATAAAACAATAGGAACTAAATTGAGACAATTGGGTAACAATAGAGACTATTTGTGAAATTTTCCCGTATTAACATCACAAACATAATTTCCAATAGTTTCTTGCGGATTTTTTCAAAAATAATGCTGTTTTTTCATCTCATACTTTTTATTCATTATTCTTACAATCCCTCAAAAAAAAAAAAAAAAAATCAAGTATTTTGTCCCTTATCATATCTCGATAACGGACGAAATACTTGTATCTCTGATCTTTCACAGAAAAATCATATCTCGATGTTGTATTAGTGATGTACCTTAAGTATTATATTCCCCTGGGTTTGCTATTCTTTTGTCACCATAAAGTTCTTAGTGATTTCAATACTTCATGATGCAAGTAATATGATTGATACTTCAATTTATAGTACTATTTTAGAATCCACAGAAAGAATACTGCAAAATTGATTTCTTTTGACACTTTTTAGAAGCCTATTTCAATCGGAAATGCCTCAAGTAAGAGACATCTATCTAATGCTTTCTGTACATTGTTTCCCTAGCACAAATTCCACTCTCCACCCGGTTACTTGGAGCTGCAGTAGCTGGTGATTGGGAAGTGGCCGAAGAAATTCTTCGGATCGATCCTGAGTTAGCAACAGCTCGTCTTACACCAAGCGGAGAAACTGCTTTACCCGTAGCTGCTGCAGCTGCTGAAGGAAAGCAGGAGTACTTTGTAAACAAGTTTCTGGAGAAACTACCAAACCATGATCTAACAATAACAAACCAAGCAGGCAATACCGCGCTTCATTTGGCAGCTTTGGCAGGAAATAAGAAAATTGCAGAACCTATGGTGAGCAAGAACACGAACCTACCAACTATATCAAACAATCAACAAGTGAGGCCAATCTTCTTAGCAGCAATGTCAGGCAATGGTGAAATGGTGGAGTATCTTCTTCCATATTCCAATTTTGGAGTTTTGGATGACAATGAGAGAAGCAAAATTCTTAACACTTATATCGATGCAGGATTATACGGTATGTAATTTTTTCTTCTCTATCTTATCTCCCTTTCAAGAATAATTTTGGCTCCTCAAACGCTTATATATTTATATATTTAATTCACTTATTCAATTAGCCAAGCATGAACACTGGAATTAGCCTTGTTGAATGTATCATGTATGAGCTAGCCACACGAACATTCTATATATGTTGGATTAATTTTTCGATTTATTTTGATAATAAAGTATACTCCTATATACCAAATTGAATACTCTAGTTTTACTCAATGTGGTAATTATATATGAAAGAGATGAAAGTGGCATATGATATGAAGTGAATGTGACATAAAAAGATGAGCTAACTGCATGTACTTTTTGATATTTTATACAGTACACTTAAATGTTAGTAAGGCGGAATAAATAGATTGAAAGACGTATGTTTGATATAACCTTATTGTTTAAGCAATGTAAAGAAGTACAATTTAATTGTTGTACCCTACATATGAAAGACATTGATTCCTTGTGTGAATAAAAATGTATTTGCGATGCAAATATCAACGTTAAAACAAAATTTTCTCTAGGTGTAGCACGGAATATTGTAAAGCAGTACACGATATTAGCTTTCACTAAGGACCAAAATGGTGAGACACCATTAGATGTGCTAGCTCGGAAGCGGTCAGCATTTTCCTCCAGATCAAGTCAAACAAGAGGCTGGTGGAGAACAATTTATGCATGTTAGTCTTTCTCTACTTCTTTTTAGTGTTGCTCTTCTTATCATAATTTACAGTGCTATTTTCTCATCATATTAAGTTTTTTTTTTTTTTTTGCTAAGTAAGCAAAGTATTTCATTGAAGCACAACAAAAATTCAAAAATAATATCCTACCGAAACCAAAGTGAAAGCTATACAAAGATATCTCCAAGGCCCCATTTATCGCTAATTGCGACATTAATAGGAGTTCTACTAAACTTTTTACCCCCCCAAATTCTCAAGCGAACAATTGTCAATACCTCATTTACAAATTGTTCCTCTGCTTTAAATTCCTGTCTAAACATATGATGGTTACGCTCCCTCCATAAGACATAAATCGACACACAAAAGAATAACCGAATGATCATAGGGTGGAGATCTTTTCCTTTACAGACCCTTTGGCACCATTGCCCAATTCTCTCCCAGCTTGGAGGCAGTTGTGAGACAAAGGCCAACCGGCTTCCAAACTCCCACAATCGTTTGCTAATGCCACATTGGAAAAACAAGTGGTGTCTATCTTCAGTAGCAAGGCCACAACTCCCACATCATATTAAGTTATATGAAAGAGAAAGAATGTGTGAAGTGATGAATAAGTACTATTGGTTACAAGTTTTATAATTTGGCCTAATAAACTGAAAATATCCTCAATTAATTAATGAAATTCTGTAAGATATAATTTAAATCTTGTTGGAGCAGAAGTTGGTGAATGAGAAATGAAGTTGACCCACGACCCATTGCCCACACTTACTGTTTGTTGGAGATGCATGGAGTGTGGGGTGTGGAGTAGAGAATATGGGTATTCCCATACTTGACTTCATCAGCAGAATGGAGAAAGTGGGAGTTGTCTTCAATCCCACAACTTGAGTGGAGTAGTGGCTGGCCATATTTCACACCAAACTTTGCCTATAAATACTCGTGCTATCATTTGTAACAAAAAAACTGAAGCATTCGCATCATTGCATACAGAGAATAGTTAGGCTAACATAGCATTCGTCGAGAGAGAGTTTATACACTGTCAATTCGATAGATTTTGTATTTTGTGGTACTTCTAATACAAAAGATAAAGTCGTTGTATCCTGGGAGGTTGTTGTTGTTGAAACCGTAAGTACCTAACGGAGCAATAAACCTTAAGGACATCGAGTCTAACTCGAGCCTCGGTTTGTGTACTGCTTTATTTGTATAAATATATTATTTTTCTTCTTTACTGTTTATTTTATTAATTTACATACATGTACTGTTAATATTTTATTTCTCAGTTTCTATTGTTATTTTAATTATTATTATTATTATTATTTTTTTATTATTTTGTCTTCGCTGCCTAATCTCATATTCGCACAAAAGATTTCTAACAATCTTAAGGTTTATCCTGCTTCTGCTGTTTTTACTTCTTTGTGTGAATTTGTTTGCTAACTTGTTTATCTTTTGAAGTCGACTGGAAAGGAAAGAAAATCAAACTTGTTATCTTTTGAAGTTGACGGAAAAAAAAAAGGAATTTAAATGTTGTACAAGATTTTCGGTTATGCCAAGTATTGAACTCTTGACCTGTCATACCATTTAAAGCTATACTACCACTAAGCCGAACATTCTTTCTTGTTTAATCTTACATTTGTAAATAAAATCTATATTCGTGTACCTTATGATCCAGTCCATAGCTTTCGCAATCATTAACGCTGCATAGCTTATGTAAAATATTTTATGCGTTAGCTAATGATCCTGATTTAATTTCTATTAGAATCAATTTAATGTTTGACTTTTACATGCAATAGTACTATAAAAACAATGTTATACTGCATGTGTACTGATATCAAATATAAAAGCTTTGAGAATTCCTTTGATATAGCTTACTTATATATGATTCATTATAATATAATATGCTGAATTTGACAATCTGTGCATATTATTGAGATACATGTTCGAGAAGATATATTAATTTAATTAAAGGTTGATCTATTTTTTTTTTTTTTGGAGATATATCTTATTCTTATTTCTCTCAAATTGCTGCTTCAAGTTAAATTTATTTCTAATGAATTTCAGTTCTAATTTTAGTTGTGTACTTTTATACACTTATTGAGATTTGGAAACTAATTTCCTACTTTGAAGTGCAGCAATTAAACTTTTGGACTTAATTTATTAAAAGAATAAAAAATAAAAAATTATTACCTATGGCTTCTGGAGACATGAACGTGGAACGATGACCTAATAACCCAAATGTGTCCTTGACTGGAAGTGGATCAAATGGAGGATCCGAGAACGAGAACATTCCTATGGCGAGGCCTGTTGTGACTGTGGCAACAGCTACTCCTTTTGTTGCTTCAACTCCTATTGGACATGGCGAGAAGCCAGAGAAGTTCAACGGGAATGATTTTAAGAGGTGGCAGCAGAAAATGTTGTTCTACTTGACCACCTTGAACCTTGCTCGGTTCTTGAAAGAGGATGCACCACAGTTGGGTGACAATCCTGATTTGCAGACTATTACTGCTGTTGATGCTTGGAAGCATGCAGACTTCCTTTGCAAAAACTATATCCTCAATGGGTTGGATAATGCGTTGTATAACGTCTACAGTCCAATACCAACTGCAAAGGCTGTGTGGGAATCTTTAGAGAATAAGTATAAAACGGAGGATGCTGACACAAAGAAATTCGTTGTGGCCAGATTCCTTGACTTCAAAATAGTAGATTCTAAGCCTCTGATGCCCCAGGTAGATGAGTATCAGGTACTCATTCATGAGTGTCATGCAGAAGGTATAAACACGGGAGAACGTTTTGAATCTGGTACACTTATTGAGAAGTTGCCTCCCAACTGGAAGGACTTCAAGAATTATTTAAGACATAAGTGAAAGGAGATGACTCTTGAAAACTTAGTTTTGAGATTGAGGATTGAGGCAGACAACCGCAAATCTGAGAAGAGAGTTGGTCTTCCGCCTTTGGAATCAAAGATTAATGTGGTTGAGCATGGTCCGAGCACAAAAAGAGAAAGTTCTCTAACCAAGGTCAGAAATGGGGAGAACAGAAAAAGCAGCAGTTCGGCGGGAATTGTTTTGTCTGTGACAAGCCGGGGTACAAGGCAAGAGAATGCAGGCACCGCAAGAACCAGGGCAATCCGAAGAAGAGGAAAGCTCAGGCAAATGCTGTGGAAGACCTGGGAAATGATCTCTCTGACATCAACCCGTCAGCTGTTGTGTCATAAGTCAATTTGGTGGGGAATCCAAAACAATGGTGGGTGGACACTGGGGCCACTAAGCATGTTTGCTCTGATAGGAAAATGTTCACCACCTATCAAACAGCTTCTGAAACCATTTATATGGGTAACTCCTCCACATCGAAGGTGGAAGGAACTGGGAAGGTAATCCTGAAGTTTACCTCAGGAAAGGAGCTGACACTCAACAATGTGTTGCATGTCCCAGACATCCGGAAGAATTTGGTTTCTGGATCCTTGTTGAGTAAGAACGGATTCAAAATGGTGTTTGAGTCCGGTCAATTTGTGTTAACCAAATTTGGAATGTTTATAGGCAAGGGCTATGAGTGTGATGACTTATTTAAGCTTAATGTAATGACTATAACTCCAACTGTTGTAAAGGCTGATGAGCCTACCAAATTTGGAATGAATAAGAATAAGTCTGTTGCTTATGTCTTGGACTCTCCTAATTTATGGCATGATAGATTAGGACATGTGAATTTTGATTCTTTGCATAAATTGATCAATTTAGGTCTAATACCTAAAGCTGATTGGAACATAAATAAAAAATGTGAAGTATGCATAGAATCAAAATTAATGAAAACTTCTTTTAAATCGGTAGGAAGGAGTTCAGAACCTCTGGATTTAATTCACAGTGATATTTGTGATTTAAAATATGTGCAAACTAGAGGTGGGAAAAAGTATTTTATTACTTTTATTGATGATTGCACAAGATATTGTTATGTTTATCTACTCAGAGGCAAAGATGAGGCTTTGCAAGTATTTAAACTATACAAAAATGAGGTAGAAACTCAACTCGGCAAAAAGATTAAGATGTTGAGAAGTGATAGATGAGGAGAATATGTATATCCTTTTGAGGAATACTGTACTGAACATGGAATTGTTCATCAAACAACGGCTCCTTACTCTCCTCAACAGAATGGTATTGCTGAACGCAAAAACCGAACTCTTAAAGAGATGATGAATGCCTTGTTGATTAACTCGGGTTTACCTCAGAACTTGTGGGGGGAGGCAATATTAACTGCGAACTATATTCTTAATAAGGTACCCCACAAGAAATTAAACAAGACACCTTATGAGTTGTGGAAAGGTCGACCACCTTCTTACAATTACTTAAGAGTGTGGGCGTGTCTAGCTAAGGTAGGAGTTCCAGCTCCTAAAATGGTCAAAATAGGACCAAAAACCGTGGATTGTA
Source organism: Ehretia macrophylla (assembly GCA_037974665.1). Classification (NCBI taxonomy): domain Eukaryota; kingdom Viridiplantae; phylum Streptophyta; class Magnoliopsida; order Boraginales; family Ehretiaceae; genus Ehretia; species Ehretia macrophylla. The sequence continues at coordinate 36,747,917 of CM075780.1, read as the reverse complement.
TCTTCATTGGATATGCACACAATAGTGCTGCATACAAGTTTCTTGTGTATAAGTCTGAAATAACTGATATACATGTGAATACACTTATTGAATCAAGGAATGCATAATTTTTCAAAGGAAAATTTCCTTGTAAAGATACGCAAGAATCAAGTTCTATGAAAAGAACATGTGACGAGAGTCAAGAATTAGATATAGGTGATGAGGCTATATCTAAATATATTGAAGATGAACCAAGACGTACTAAGAGGGCTAGAACGTCTAAGTCTTTTGGTCCAGATTTTCTAATGTATTTGTTAGAAAATGAGCCTCGCACTTTTAATGAGGCAATGTCTACTCCTGAAGCTCCTTTATGGAGAGAGGCAGTAAATAGTGAAATTGAATCCATCATGCAAAATCATACATGGGAACTGGTGGACCTTCCTCCTAGAAATAAACCTTTAGGGTGTAAATGGATTTTTAAGAGGAAGTTGAAGGCTGATGGATCAATAGACAAATACAAGGCCAGGCTAGTCATTAAGGGATATAGACAAAAGAAAGGTCTTGATTATTTTGATACATATTCACCAGTCACGAGAATTATATCCATTCGGATGTTGATAGCTATTGCAGCTATCAATAATCTAGAGATACATCAAATGGATGTAAAAACAGCCTTCTTAAATGGAGATCTAGATGAAGAGATCTATATGGAATAGCCTGAGGGGTTTGTAGTTCCTGGGAAAGAGAAGAAGGTTTGTAAGCTTGTAAAATCCCTTTACGGACTAAAACAGGCGCCTAAACAATGGCATGAGAAATTTGATAAAGTCATGATGTCAAATGGCTTTAGGATTAACGAATGTGACAAGTGTGTCTATGTAAAAGGCACAAGTCAAGAATATGTCATTGTTTGTCTCTATGTTGACGATATGTTGATTATGGGAAACAATATCAATGTCATTAAGTCTACCAAGAAGATGTTATCCAGTAACTTCGATATGAAGGATATGGGTGTGGCAGATGTTATATTGGGTGTCAAGATCACCAAAACATCTGACGGACTAGTATTGTCCCAATCTCATTATATTGAAAAAATACTGGACAAGTTCAACAAGAACGATGAGACACTAGTCAAGACACCGGTAGATGCTAACGTACATCTAGCTAAAAATACTGATGAAGGAATATCTCAAGTGGAGTATTCAAGAATTATTGGTAGTCTAATGTACTTGATGAATTGTACAAGGCCCGATATAGCATATGCTATTAACAAATTGAGTAGATATACTAGCAATCCAGGGCAAGACCATTGGATAGCTATAATAAGGGTTCTAAGGTATCTGAGATACACTTTGAACTTCGGGTTGCACTATACCCGATATCCAGTTGTACTAGAGGGGTACAGTGATGCCAATTAGATATCAGATACTAAAGACTCCAAATCTACAAGTGGATATGTTTTTACTTTAGGAGGTGCAGCCGTTTCTTGGAAATCCACTAAGCAAACGTGTATAGCCAGATCCACAATGGAATCTGAGTTTATAGCTTTGGATAAATCTGCAGAGGAAGCCGAATGGCTTCGACAGTTCTTAGAGGATATTCCAAATTGGCTGAAACCTGTTTCAGCTATCTGCATACACTGCGATAGTCAATCTGCTATTAGAAGGGCATAGAGTAGTATGTACAACGGTAAGTCTAGACATATTCGTTGCAGACATAATACCGTTAAACAATTGCTCTCTAATGGAGTTATCTCAATTGACTATGTAAAGTCAAAGGATAATATTGCGGATCCGCTTACTAAAGGTTTAAACAGAGAGCAAGTTTACAAGTTGTCGAGGGGAATGGGTCTTAGGCCTATGTCTAAAGAGTCATCATAGTGGAAAACCCTACCTACGTGACAGGAGATCCCTGAATGTAGGTTCAAAGGGAAAAACTGAACTATGAATGACTCACCCAAAGCACTGTGGGGGTAATACTCCTTCCTATTCCTATGACAAACAGACAGTTCTGCCTGCATATGTTTTAGGCTAAGCTATGCTTTTAATGATACTTATATCTTGAAAAATTCAAGTAGGGTATTGTAGGAATACTCTTAATAAGTGATCACCTATGTGAGTAGGGACTAGGCCGGTCCTACGAGAATTTTGAAGGCTGAATTCTCTAGAGTACTCATGAATACTGGGAGCTGTTCAGGGCCAAAATGAACACAACCGTGAGAACTCGACAATGTACTAAGGGGTACTGTGTGAACTCTATTGTCTTGGTTTACAAAAAAGCTGAACAGTTCAAGACATCGCGTTCACTAGTTAGCAAGTAAATCCGATAGTTTTCACTAAGGAAGGTTCAAAGCCAAAAGCTTCCTATCCTGATGCAGTATCTTTTTACTGAACTCTCTCTAGTGTCTGCATTTTTATCTGACTGGTCAATTTCCATTCATGTGGGGGATTGTTGGAGGAGAAGTTGGTGAATGAGAAATGAAGTTGACCCACGACCCATTGCCCACACTTGCTGTTTGTTGGAGATGCATGGAGTGTGGGGTGTGGAGTAGAGAATATGGGTATTCCCATACTTGACTTCATCAACAGAATGGAGAAAGTGGGAGTTGTCTTCAATCCCACAACTTGAGTGGAGTAGTGGCTGGCCATATTTTCACACCAAACTTTGCCTATAAATACTCGTGCCATCATTTGTAACAAAAAACTGAAGCATTCGCATCATTGCATACAGAGAATAGTTAGGCTAACATAGCATTTGTCGAGAGAGAGTTTATACACTGTCAGTTCGATAGATTTTGTATTTTGTGGTACTTCTAATACAAAAGATAAAGCCGTTGTATCCTGAGAGGTTGTTGTTGTTGAAACCGTAAGTACCTAGCAGAGCAATAAACCTTAAGGACATCGAGTCTAACTCGAGCCTCGGTTTGTGTACTGCTTTATTTGTATAAATATATTATTTTTCTTCTTTACTGTTTATTTTATTAATTTACATACATGCACTGTTAATATTTTATTTCTCAGTTTCTATTGTTATTTTTATTATTATTATTATTTTATTTTGCCTCCGCTGCCTAATCTCATATTCGCACAAAAGATTTCTAACAAAGCTAACATGAGAAAACCAATTAAAAGCACGTGATCATGAATATCAACAGCTAGAAGATAAATAACCCAATCTTTGAGGTATATATTTAAAATTTTGTGTTGTATGTTTCGTTGATCTTGAAATAAAAGAATATATATAGGAGTAGACTGGAAAATACAGTTTTATGTAGGGATTGGTACATTTGTATTTCTTAAGCCGCTGACTTGAGGGGCTGTTTTTGTTGTACATGGTTTTGATTTATGGAATGAAATGATTTATTTGCCGAGCCAAAAAAAAAATGTATTTATTGTTAAATAACCAATTAATCTTGGAGGTAGCTCTTATTTTAAATTGAACTGACGTGCGTTCGTCTCCAATAGTGTGTTGTAAGAAAATTGCAAGAGGTGAAAGGCCTGCGAAACCTGACGATGTCTTTCAGTTGCTTGAGTTGATCTGGCAGCAAGTACCACGACAAGACATAGAAAACCCAAATATTGCTGAAGATATTGCACGTCCTGCATTTGTTGCTGCAGAGTTGGGAAATTATGAGTTTTTGGTCGAGCTTCTTCGTCAACGTCCTGAATTCCTATATATAGTGAATAGATCTTCTCAAAGTATATATCACATTGCAGTTAAAAATCGCTACGTTTCCATCTTCAGTTTGATACATGAAATTGGAAAGCTGGTTGCATCTTATAGAGATGATGAAAATAATACCATGTTGCATTTAGCTGCAGATAATGTACCTCAATCCCAACTCACTATTTTACCAGGGGCTGCTCTTCAGATGCATCGAGAATTGTTATGGTATAAGGTAAGTTCATGTTGGCTTTATCAACACCATGCCATGCGATCTTATAAATCTTCTCTTCCATATTTTTTGTACCTGCAATTTATGCTATCTATGCAGTTACCATTTATAGATACAATCACAGCGGATCTATCATCTCAAATTTTTGTTAAAAACATGTGTATATTTTAAAAGATATTTTTATTGTGAAAAGTTAGTTTAGCTCCTACTAGAAATATTATCTGTATATTAATATTAAATTGGGTGCCTTAGCGCTCACTTAACTATACTCCTAGATCCGCCTCTACATGCAATATTCAATGCTGACGCTTCTGATAAAGTTGTTCATTGATGACAGGAAGTTGAGGAGATAGTTCCGCCAACATATAGAAACATTAGAAATAAAACTGATGACAAAGCACCACATGGGTTATTCATTCAGAAGCACAAAAGTTTGATGGAGGAAGGCGAAAAATGGATGAAGAAAACAGCTCAATCTTGCATGGTTGTTGCAACACTTATCACCACCGTGGTATTCACCACTGCCTTCACCGTTCCAGGTGGTAGCGACAACCAAACTGGAGAGCCTCTTCTACGACACCATGGTTTCTTTCTGCTTTTCGCAATAGCAGAGATAATTGCTATGCTCTCTTCTATAACTTCAATTTCAATGTTCTTATGCATCCTCACCTCTCGTTATACAGAGAAAGATTTTCTCGAGTCATTGCCCTATTGGTTAGTAGGTGGAATCGTGACGCTTTTTATCTCTCTAGCGGGGATGATGGTGGCGTTTTGTGCACGTTTTCTTTTGTATGATCTACATAGTTCAGCAAAAGTTCCTATTCTGTTGGGTGTGTTTGGTTGTATGCCGATGATGTTGGCTATACTCAAGTATCCTCTTTTGGCTGATATCATTGGTTCAATATATGCTGCCAAGCGATTGTTTCGGTCACGGTAACGATTGACCTCTAAGGATTACGGAAAAAAGTTCGCCGCCAAAATTCGTGTCCTATTTTAATTTTTCTTGTAGTTTACCATAATTTATGTAAATTATTAGCCTGCACGGGTATGTTCCCTTGAAAGTTGTATCATCCTTAATTTGAATTAAATTTTTTGGCAGCATTTTTTAAATTTATAGCACGACTTAATGGAAAGAATATGGCTGATCATCACCTTAAGACCGAATTAATGGAAGGAATATGGCTGATCCATCACCTTAAGACCCATTACGCATTAATTAGGGCTTAACCGAGTTGACCAAAAACTAGTGTTAGTCTACAAATTTATTGTAGAATAAGGAGGTGTTTCCTATCCTTTACAAATTTATTGTCTACTATTTCACTCAATACTTATCTCGATAAATGTTACATATCACCAAATTTTATTGACAGAATATATTATTAATCTTGTTAAATTAGTCTTTTAATCACAGATAAAAAAAATGAAATACTAAAATCTAAATTATGTCAAATCTTCTAATTATATAAATTTTATCATATTTACTTAGCAAAACAAATGGAAGCCATATTATTCTAGGGGAAAAAAAGCAAAAATCAATCAACCAATAACGAGTTCTACTTACGTAACCTGGTAGTAACTTGACCTCAGCTTAAAGATATAATAGAGTTACTTCAAGAATATTTTTAATGATAGAGTTTTGCAGTCACCCAAAACCTTTTTACATACAGTAGAACTTCTTTAAATTAATAGTGTTGGGACCACTAAATTTAATTAATTTAATGAGATATTAATTTATAAATAAATTAATAACTATTAATTAATAGAGATGTTTTTAATTTTTTTTGGCTTTATAGTAAACATATTATGATTATGATGTCTTTTTTTGAAAAGTGACTTGTATTTTTTCAGTCCAATTTGAAAAGATAAGTAATGAGAATAGAAAATAAAATTTAATTTAGTAGGATTAGAACAAAATTTTTCTAATCTCGTATCCAAGTGCTTGTAAGATTAGGATGATAACTAATTTCTCTAATCTTGTATTCTAATCCTTATACGATTATCTCAATTTTTTCTCTTTAAATAATTAAATATGAGATTTAAGTAGATTTGAAATTCAATAAAAGACAAAATACTCTTGATTCATATTTTAAGAAAACTTCATAGTCAATTTATTTTATACTTTTTAGTTAATTATTAATTTATGAAATATTTGAGTCAATAAAATACAAAGAATTTTTTTTTAAATGTATTATCTTATTATTTTATCGAATTTATCAACTTTTACACAGGTCCCAAGTTGGGACCAAATATTTTTATTAATTTATCGAATATTAATTTAAAAAGGTTCTACTATATAATAATCAATAGATTGAAGATTTAACTTTTACAGTCCTACATTTTGAGAGAAATTCATAGCTCATGTTATATCTTTCATTCTTGAAAAAAGACGAATCATCTTAAACCTATCTGAGAAGTAATGCGAAAAATTAAGGACAATATCTCATTCTCTTAAGGTTATGTTAGTAAGATTAATGTAATTTGTAAATGATATTTAGTGACATAAAATATTAATCAAGATAAATATTTTGTAAAATCATACGAAATAAAATTATAAAAGAATTAAATCTTTAAAATAGTGGGCCATTATTTTGGTTGTCTGTATGATATTATGAAAAAATTTTAATTTGTACACTTTCTGACATAACGGGAACCCAACAACAACAAAGAATATAATATTGGCAACGAGCTACATCATTAGTACTTAAGAGTACATCTCATACTCTTTCTTTTCTTTTTCTTTTTTTCAAGTAGTAGTACATCTCATATTTATTCAAAAGATTATATCTGTTTCCTGAACTAAAAATTTGTGTAATTTAGTACAAGGGACTACGTGGCCTAGACAGTTAGAGAATATGCTGCACCATCCTTGTGAGCAGAGTTGTTAAGCTATATACATGAGAATAAGGGCGGCTAAGAATCTATATTCCTTTTTAGTTTTTTTTTTTTTTCTATATTCCCTTTTACCTTTTCCTACAAGCCAACCTTTTGGCCATTTTCTAGATAACGAAAATATCACAGCAACTACGATTGCTTTCTTATGTGGATGTAACCGAGGACCACATCCGATCCAATTGAGTATAACTGAGTACACGCACAAGGTCATGTAGTTTGCCTGAGGTTGCAGTAGATAATTCGTCTGACATCCGAAAGCCCGGTCATAGTAAGAGCAAGTCTAACAAGTTAGCTATAATATCTTTTTAGCCAAATTAAAAAGTAAAATGCCAAAATTCATCTCCAATAGACTCTCCACTTCACTCTCTATCCAAGTTGTCTCGCTACTTTCTTTTTCTCACTCTTCAAATCAGGCGAGCTTCTCTTGCTCGCCAACCTACTCCAAAACACTCCAACAGTAAAAAATTGATCGTTGGAGCAACCAGCTCCAACAGAAAAAAAAAAAAAAATCTTGAGACAAGAAGTGTTCATGAGAGCTACAGAGGCATATAGCTCAACCTTACTACAATCTTGTTGGCCAAAAGAGGACTTGTCAAGATGGATAATAAATGAAAAAGAGGAGGATTTGTCAAGATGGACTTGGGACTGAGATACTTAATATTTTAGGGAAGAACTATGGATGAAATTTGGATTGAGGGAGGGACTGAGATACTTAATATTTTAGGGAAGAACTATGGATGAAATTTGGATTGAGGGAGGGGGAAATATGACTGGCAGAAGGGGAAGAGGAGAACGGGCTGAAACAAGGGTATGGTGATGGAATGGGCGGAAGAGGAGATGGGGAGGAGATGGGGAGGAGATGGAGGGGATGGACTGATTAAAAAAAGGTTGTTAAAAATATTAATAAAATAATTAAAAATTAACCTAATAATTAATCTTAGGTCATTAATAATAAAAAATAAAAGATAAAAAAAAGTTATTAAGTAATAGATTTAGAAAAAATAAAGAGAGTTATTGGAGTGAAATTAAAAAGAGAGTGTGAAATAGAGAGTATTGTTGGAGTAAAACTGAAATAAAGAATTTGTAAAAGTAGAGAGAATCAATTTTATTAGCTATTTTAGAGAAAAAAAAAAGAGTCTGTTGGACTTACCCTAAGAACATCTAACAGGGACATAATCCCACCAAATCAGAAATGATACTCGCTATAAATAGTATAAATAATCCATATGCCAGAGCTTTGTAACCAATATTGTAACTTTATTCATATATATAAAAAGATCATATTTAAACCGTAACAGTTTCAATTCAGCTATAATCGTCACAAAAGCTTTCCTATCGCCGAGCAAAAGTGTTGCCTCACATGCGTCGCGCACTGAAGAACCAAACATAGTTTTATCTTCATAGTACAGTTGGGTTATCTCCATACTGAAGAACCAAACATTATTTTCTCAAAATGGAGGTTCACTTCACTTCTAGTGGTCTAACTCTTACTCAAGGATTGATCATTGGTCTATTCGATGGCTTTCGTTTGCGGGAGGAGTTGTTCTTATTAAATCGGTTTTGAATGGCATTCATTCTTACTGGTCGGGGACTATGCTTTTTCCCAAGAGTGTTATCAAGGAGATAGAGAAGAAATGTGCAAGATTTCTTTGGAAAGGTAAAGACGGTGCTAGGGGCTCCAACGTCAGTTGGGATGAAGTTTGCAAAGGGCCTTGGTATGAGAAAACTGGAAGATGTTAATATTGCCGCTGCGTTTAAACATATATGGAATATTTTGACTGATGATTCTTCTATCTGGTCGAATTGGATTAGGGACTACTATCTTAAAGGTGAGACCTTTTGAGAATATAACATTGGGGCGTCTACATCGTATCACTGGAAAAAATTGGTGAAGATGAGGGAGATTGCAAAAAGTTTTTCACGGCAAAAATTGGCAAAGGTACTAAAACTTCTTTCTAGTTTGACCCTTCGCACCCGGATGGTGCCTTGATTAACAGTACTTGCAGTGATGACTTCATGTGTTGTCCTATTCAATACAATGGGAAGGTAGCTAACATTATTGAGAGAGGTGGATGGACGGTTTCAAACAATGAGATTCTTGAAAGAATTATCCATCAGATTGGATTTAGTCCTCAAACCTTGAATGAGTGTAACGCCCCATAATTTGAGCCTCACCTGACTAACCTTACGTTTATTGGATTAATGGAATAGAAATTTATTTTTCTTGGACTAGGTGTCTTGATAAATATTTATGCCCAACCCTATAGCTCAACCCTATAAGTCTATTTCTAACCTAGAGTAATCTATAAAATGTTCTTAACTAGTAGCCTCTTTGCAAAATATAAGAAACATTCTTGGAAGTTCATGATAAAAAAAAGGAATATCTTGAGATTTAGACTTAATACGTCAAAAGGTAAGTTGTTTGTTCCTGACCTTCAGAAGTTTCTATATTTTTCATGCTATTAGATTATTTTTTATAGAATTATTGAAATTATTGGATTTCAGAAATTTATTATGCATGATTTGGAAATTTTGGCATATTTTGTGTATGGCATGTTGAAAGAGGATTTTCGTGAAAAGATGTACCTTTGGCTTTGATGTTGACTCAATGAGAAACTTATAGAAAAGAAAGAGGACATTTTGGGCTTAATGGGATTTTTGAAAAAAAAATGATTTTAATAGTAAATTGATTTACTGTTCATACAGTAATAATTTCCTAAAAAAAGAATTTATTTTTGAATAAATTACATGATTTCCTTTATTGAAGATTTTGAAAAAATACAATAAAAAAAAGATTGAAAGTGATGCCACTGTTCGCAGTAGCCATGAGTTAGGAAAATAATAATTGATCTACTTTCACTTATTTACTATTCTGCACTCTAATTTGAAAGAAATAGAGTTTGTTTCTATTTACAATCTTGCCACTGGAGCCATTTATGTTGTTCGACATGTTTTTATATTTTATAAAATTCCAAATAAACTAGATACTTATTTTTACATATTTGAATTATGAATGCATTAAATGTTTTTGGAAAATTCCAAACAAAACAATGGGACTAAACTTTAAAGTGATTTTTTTTAAAGAGATTTTCTGAACGTATTTTGGTACTTTGAAATTTATTCTTGTACACCAAGTGACTATCAGACATACTTTCGAACTATTTGATACAGCTGTGAATTCAGAACCCTATTGGTAGGGGTTAAATACCAATATTTCAGAACCCTATTAGTGAGGGTTAAACACTAATTTTTCAGGACCCGGTTGGTGGGGGTTAAATACCAATATCAGAAATAGTACACTATCATAAGAATCAGAAACCTTTGGGACTTTCGGTGGTTTTGTGCCTATCAAACCACACTGCGTTAAAACGGTGCTACCCGTCTGTAGTCACAACTACCTCTTTGGATTTTGTGCATTGGACTCAAACTATTGATTTTTGAGTTTTTTGAACATTTGACATATAAGTTTATCTTTTTTGCATGAGTTTTTATGACTTCAGGCATAAAGTGTCGGTTTTAGCATGAATAGTGAAATAGTTATGAATTATGGCATTTAATGATCTTTTACAAAAATACTTATTTTGACATTTACGAATACTAAAGGTTCCAAGAAGTTTTCTTGGGGATTACCACTTACTGAGATTTGTGTCTCATTGTTTTGTAAAAATGATTTTCTTTGCAGAAGGGAGAATAGATTTTGGTCATTACTTGCGATATAGGTCACTTGACGAGAGATTGAATAAGAAATTTAGATTTCTGAGAGTAATTGATGTAATCATAGTGCATGAGAGAATGTATGCGTTCAATAGGCTTCTCGTTTCCTTGCTTATTCTATCAATTTATTTATTCCATTTTTGTATGGGTATGTGTTGTCTAGAAATTTTCAGCATTCACGGAATTACATCTATTCCCTTGTCTACTCTTCTAAATCATTGTGCAGTCCTCTGTTGTCGGAATCGTATGATTCGCGATTCGAATCGTACGATTTGATACGATTTAGCAAAGAATCGATACGAATCGAATGAGAGAATCGTAAATTAACGTGAATCGTATGTGAATCGTACCAAATGGTAACGAATCGTACGATTCACTGAATCGTTCGCGATTCAGGCCACACTCACAAACTGCAAATTAGAGTCATAAGAAAATATGACAAAGCAGATTATCTACGGTTGGGTGAAAACGCTTTGTAGTTGAACAAAGTGTTAGCTATTAGTGGTCCATTATTAACTGGCCTAGGTGCACTTGGGTCTGCCTTCGTCGGTTCGTCTTTTCATGGCTCCTGGGTAGTTATGTTAGGAGTCGTTGCTGGTGCTTTGGCAACTGTTGTGAACACATTTGAACATAGTGCACAAGTCGACATGGTGTTTGAAATGTACACGAGTAATTCTGGTTTCTTTAAATTCATGGAGGAGTCAATAGAAGCAAACTTGTCAGAAAAAGATGTGGAGAAAAGAGAAAATGGTGAATTGTTTTAGATGAAGGTGGCTTTACAGTTAGGAAGAAGCCTATCAGAATTGAGAGATCTTGCAGCTTCTGCTTCTAGTAAGAGGGAGAAATTGATGAGTTTGCAAGCAAGCTCTTCTAGGGCTAAAATTATATTAGCTTGTTTTATTTTATTCTTTATCACCAGCAATGATACTATATATTTTTTTTTTTATTTTGAGATTCATAAGCAATCGTATGTGGTCTTTGTAGTTTGGACATAAAATTGCTTTGGAATTTAATTTGCAAGATAGTGATTATTAGAAAAATAACAAAAAATATATATTAATATTCATTCAAAAGAAGAATTTCAACTAAAAACTGTTAATAGAAACATAATATATCAAAATTAATCTAATTTTAAATTTGTGACCGAATCGGTACGATTCACGATTCGATACGATTCACGATTCAAAAAAATGACATTTCGATTCACGATACAATTCACGATTCGACAACTATGGTGCAGTCTATTTGGACAAGTTGTGTGAAATCTGTTGGTTAAGCTCTTTTGTGATCCATGCAATGCAATACTTATTGATTTTAATAATCATGTACCATGTTGATGTTGTACTTGTCATTGAGTTAATCTTTTATGAATAGATACCAACAAGTTCTTGCTACTAAATATCCTACTATAAATTTTGTCTTGGTGTCATTTAACAGAATATTTGATTGATGAATTCGCACAAAATGCAATTAGTTTGTTTGCTTATTTAAAGTTATTTGTTCAAAGCTCATCATTAGATTCTTTTCTTTTTGTGTAGTTTTTGTTTCGACATTATTAAACTCTATGCAGGTCCTTGTTAGAACTTTTACTTGTGATTTGACTTTTTATTTTTCCTCTCTCAATTGCTTTACTAAGAAGGAAAAAGTATGTTACTGCTATATTGTTGATCACCTAAAAGAATATATATACATTTACTATCGATGCTACTTTGAAGTTCCTCGTGCCTTCTGATCTATTAAGTCATTCTTGTAATTCTAGGTTTTTTTTGCCATTGAGATAATATTTCGCCCTCTTGCTAAACATTGACTTCCTATAATTTTTTAGGCTTATAGCCTTTTATATTACTAATTGTGACCAAGTATAATATAAATCTTGCTTCGCGGTTGTACCCAATTTTTTTTCTCTGAATTGATTTAGGAATTTGTGGATCTGAAGTAGTTAAGATCATAATATATCCAAATGCTCTTTTTAGTCATGTACCCACATTGATATATTATTTATAGCCATCACTACCAGTTGTCAAACGGTTTAAATCCTACTCTATAGCATGAGTTTTCCCGTCATTTTTGGTTGAGCAACTCTTTGTTACCGGTATTTAAAACTCATTAGTGTTACGATCATGTTTGAGTATCCTTTTCAAATAACCATTGAATTATGAGAATTTAAATAATTGAAATCATTATTTGTTTCCTTGGTGGTATTTTTCACTAATTCGTGCCTCTTTGATTAAGCCTTAGATCTATATGCTTGCAACTGCTCTATATCATGTTATAGTTGCTCAGAAATGATTAGAAATAAACCCTAGTTTTTTAGGATCTATTAGAAGTATAGATATCAGTGGTTTGCTACTTCTCCAAGTCTGTTTAACTAGAATGCTATCTATGATTCTTTTGTTTTCTCCTTTATGACTTTATAGTTAAAATACGTTAAATTTATTTTTCTACTTGTCTTATTTTGAATTTAGATGATAGCGTCCTTTCATGCGGAGAATTTGTGACATTTTGTATATGTTTCTTGTGTACCTTTTGAAAGTAAATGACTTACAATCTTGCTTATGTGGCCAACAAAAGAAAAGAAAAAAAAAACGAACAAAATATTTTCTTGGTATTTGTTTCTATTTATTTTTTGAAACTTTTAGTTGTTTTGGACTAACTAGCCTGCATACTATTTTGTCAAAAATTTCAAAAAAAGATTTTGTAAAAGAAAACTAACTAATGCCTTCGAAATATGGTTTTCTTTACTTTGACTGAATATCTGAAATAAAATTTTTGATTTACATAGCTCTTATATTTATTTTAAAACTAGGACATACCTAAAAGAAATTTGTTAGGCATCTGTTGAATATATTGGTAATGATACAAGCTTATTTGGACAAAATTATATTTTTCCAAAAATAGACTAGTTAGAAATTAAATATTTATTTTGTTATTGAAGAGTACCCTATGAGATGTACTTCGAGTTTATTGTCACTTTGAAACTCTAATAGGGCTCATTCTCTCTACATTTGACCTTATGACCTTAGTTTGAAGTTTCTGAATTAATGATAGACAAATGATGAGTTTGTTAATTATTTTAAAACAAGATATTTACGTGATTATTATTTATTTTGATGCAACTATTGGATATGATTGCCTTTGTATTCATATCCTTCCTGGGAAAAAAAAATCTTGCCAACTATTTAGACCTATCGACCAATTTCTGAAACTCTTGGATTCGTCAATATGTTCAATATGTTTTTAATTATTATTGATCTCTAACTTTTATTCATTTATATGTTTGTATTTATATCATCCACTCATTGTGAGATTAGTTTTAACTTGACTAATTCTAGAAAATATAAGATAAAGAACTTTGACACATGTGCTCTCTTTAATTTCCTTGACTCATCCATATCCTTCTGGTTGGACTATTATAATGATTATGTGACCTTATGTGAAACTTGTTACGATTTCCATTGTTTTAATCTCTTTTTATACTTTCTTTGAATTTATCTTTTATTTTCTTATAAAGGTAGGTAAGTTTTGAGGATGAAACTTTAATTAGAGAGGAAAGATGTAACGTCCTATATTTTGAGTCTTACTTAACTAACCTTACGTTTATTGGATTAACGGAATAGAAATTTATTTTTTTTGGACTAGGCCTCTTGATAAATATTTAAGTCCAGCCCTATAGGTCTATTTCTAACCTAGAGTTATCTGTAAAACGTTCTTAACTAGTAGCCTCTTTGCAAAATATAAGAAACATTATTGGAAGTTCATGATAAAAAAAAAGGGAATATCTTGAGATTTAGACTTAATACGTCAAAAGATAAGTTGTTTGTTCCTCACCTTCAGAAGTTTCTATATTTTTCATGCTATTAGATTATTTTTTATAGAATTATTGAAATTATTGGATTTCAGAATATATTATGCATGATTTGGAAATTTTGGCATTTTTTGTGTATGGCATGTTAAAAGAGGATTTTCGTGAAAAGATGTATCTTTGGATTTGATGTTAACTCAATGAGAAACTTAGAGAAAAGAAAGAGGACATTTTGGGCTTAATAGGATTTTTGAAAAAAAAATGATTTTAATAGTAAATTGATTTACTGTTCATACAGTGATAATTTCCTAAAAAAAGAATTTATTTTTGAATAAATTACATGATTTTCTTTATTGAAGATTTTGAAAAAATACAATAAAAAAAGATTGAAAGTGATGCCAGAACAGTGGCCATGAGTTAGGAAAACAAAAATTGATCTACTTTCACTTATTTACTATTCTGCACTTTAATTTGAAAGAAATAAAATTTGTTTCTATTTACGATCTTGCCATTGGAGCCATTTATGTTGTTTGACATGTTTTTATATTTTATAAAATTTCAAACAAACTTGATACTTATTTTTACATATTTGAATTATGAATGCATTAAATGTTTTTGAAAAATTCCAAAACAAAACCGTGGGAGTAAATTTTATGTTTAAAGAAATTTTCTGAACGTATTTTGGTACTTTGAGATTTATTCTTGTACACCAGTGACTATCAAACATACTTTCGAACTATTTGATACAATTATGAATTTAAAACCCTATTGGTGGGGGTTAAAAACTAATATTTTAAAATCCTATTAGTGAGGGTTAAACACTAATATTTCAGAACTCGGTTAGGGGGGGGGGGGGGGTTAAACACCAATATATCAGAAATAGTGCACTATCATAAGAATCAGAAACCTTTGGGACTTTTGGTGGTTTTATACCTATCAAACCACACTGCGTCAAAACGGTGCTACCCGTCTGTAGCCACAGCTATCTCTTTGGACTTTGTGCATTGGACTCAAACTATTGATTTTGAGTTTTCTAAACATTTGACATATAAGTTTATCTTTTTGCATGAGTTTTTATGACTTCAGGCATAAAGTGTCGGTTTTAGCATGAACAGTGAAATAGTTATAAATTATGACATTTAATGATCTTTTACAAAAAGACTTATTTTGACATTTACGAATACTAAAGGTCTCAAGAGGTTTTTTTGGGGATCATTACTTACTGAAATTTGTGTCTCATTTTTTTGTAAAAATGATTTTCTTTGCAGAAGGGAGAATAGACTTTGGTCATTACTTGCGATAGAGGTCGCTTGACAAGAGATTGAATAAAAAGTTTAGATTTCTTAGTTATAAACAATTTATTAATTTTGTCTAGACATTTGGTTATGATTTCACTTTGTTTAAGACCATGTAAGAAGTTATCTATCTTGGATATTTTATTTATTGAATTTGGAGATTTAATTTCGTTGTGTTCAAGTTGGCTTAGATGCTTTGATGACTTGCTGCTTATTTACTATTGTAGTTTCTAGTTTAAGTTAGTTTAGTGCCTTGCGTATTTAGGAAGGTCATTCATTCTTAATGCGTGACAGTCTCGTTCCTGAGATTCGCCTAGGCGTATTTTGAGGGCGTGACAATGAGAATATATAAATGGATTTGGAAAGGCAACCGAAAGGGCTTGTTTTCACTGTCGTCGGCTTGGGACAACACAAGGAGAAGAGGAGAGAAAGTCCTGTGGTACCCTCTAATTTGGAGTAAAATTCGGATTCTTAAACATAGTTTTACCACTTGGCTTGCAATCAAGAATTGGCTTCTAAACAAAAGACCGGCTCCTATTATGGAGAGTCATTGACAATGGTGTTTGTTCACTGTATAATATGTTTCAGGAGGACCGAAACAATTTGTTTCGAGATTGCGGGATGACGAGTAGAATCTGGAAATGGGGTCTTGAGCTTGCATTATTACCTGGGATGATTCCAGAGTGGAAAAACATTGGAGATTGGGTGAAATCTGTGTGTATTGGAGAAGCTTACAAGCGACAATTATGAAATTTCTGTGTTGTGGCATTATTTATGAAGTTTGGAAGGAGAGAAACCACAAATTTATAGGCAAACTTTTTTGTCTGAGGAGTCTATTATGGAAAGACTTATGGAAACTGTTAGACTTAAACTTAGTGTTAGTAAAATTTTTAGAAGAAGTATTATTAATGTTGAACTTTGGAATAGGTGAAAACTGGATGAGGGATATCTTGCCAATTAATTCTTTTGGGTTAGAATTTTTGTAATTTGCTTTTGAGTTTGAGTTTAATGAAATATTTTTTATTTTCTTAGCAAACAAAAAAAAAAACTAAATGTTCTATATAGCTGCTTACTCAATTTGGTCTTGATGGTGATGGCTGGCCCCCAGTTACATCTGGATGAAAGGGATTTATTACAGGACCCTACTGGATTTTGAAAGCTTGTTGGTGATTTAAAATATTTGACAATGACTCGATCGAATATTTCTTATACAATTAATTCTATATGTCAGTTTATGCATTCACCACGCACATCTCATCCGGTGGCAACTAAGCGAGTTTTACGATACATCAAAGCACAATTTAGATGGTCTTCACCTAACCCTTCTATTCTCTGTCAGCCTCACGGGCTACAGTTATGCTAATTGGGTAAGTTGTCCATCTACAAGGCGTTTAACATCTGGGTTTGCTGTTTATATTGGTTCCAATTGAATCCATTGGAGTTCAAAGAAACAATCCACTGTGTCAAAATCCAGTGCTGAAGTTGGAGTATCGTACCCTAGCTTCACTTACTTCAGAAATTTGTGGGTGCTCAAACTAATGAAATTTCTTCGGCTGTCAAGTTAGTTATAACCCTTCGCTTCTGTTCTGTGATAATATTATCTCAATTTATCCACATTGAAATTGATATTAATTTTGTACGTGAAAAAGTTAGTGATGCCACAATCGCTTGCAATATATTGGAGCTAGTGATCAGCTTGCGGAAATCTTTACCAAACTACTTTTCCGACCGCGATACAAGCTTTTACGTCTCAAGCTTCACGTCGCTGTTCCTCCATCAACGTGTGGGGGGTGTTAAACTATTCTTAGCTTTATGCTTTTGAACTGTATATATTTTTGTTATTCGTTGTTATCTTGGAATCTTGCATAAAGTCCTTTCAGAGCTGGACTCCTGGAAATGCTTGATAGATAAGCACATGTATATTTAGAGGCAAAGTCATAAATCGAATGTTTGGAGAGGCTCAATATATATATATATATATTTTTTTTTTTTTTTTGATACAATGTTTTATGGGTTAATAGAAAAGAAGTTTAATTTTACAGTTTTATTTTTTATTTTTAATAGTTTTATTAAAAAAAATTTAGTTATAATTTTATATTACGTTACTTTTAAAGATTTAATAAGTAAAATAATCAAAATTATATATATATAATAAAAAAAATAAATAAAACAAGCAATAAAAAGTTCAATACTAATGAAAAATGGCATAAAATAAAGCAACTATAGGACTCAAACAGGCTTCAAAATTGGGGACTTCAATCAGTGGCATTTGTGTTCTTTGCAATATGGTGTTGGAAATGAAAGTGCACCTATTCTTTGAATGTTCGTTCAGTAGAAGAATTTGGAATAGTTGCATGAAGAAGTCCAAAGTAAAGTTACTGGGCATTAACTAAGA
The DNA here is from genome assembly GCA_037974665.1 of Ehretia macrophylla. NCBI lineage: Eukaryota > Viridiplantae > Streptophyta > Magnoliopsida > Boraginales > Ehretiaceae > Ehretia > Ehretia macrophylla. The sequence continues at coordinate 36,729,948 of CM075780.1, read as the reverse complement.
AAGAATTATGGTTGGAAGTTGCAGTCTGGGAAGTAGAAGAACGCTACAAGCAACAATTTACAAGCTCACGTTTTGTGCTTGCATTTACCATCTCTGAAAGGAACGAAATGGTAGGATTTTCAAGAATGAATTCACATATGAGGAACATATTCTCAAGAACATCCAAGACGACGTAAGATACAAGCTCCTGACTAGGAAAATGTATGGTAGTAGCAGATATAATAGAGAACTTTGTGATCTTTGGAATCTTAACGATATTATTGCTTAGTTTCAAGGATTTTTTCTTTTTGTTCTAGATCACACATGTAAATGGCTCGGCCAATAAAGTTTTTGTTTGTGTAATGAAACTTTTCTCTTACTGACCCAGAAAAAAAAATATATATATAAGACTCAAACCCACACCAACAACTTAATACATTTATAACCAACCACCAAACTAGGGGGAGGGGGGGGGGGGGGGGGGGGGGTTGAAAACAAATCATTAAATTTATTTTTTATTTTTGGAGGTTCTCCCGCCGCGCGCTATATCTCTTTTAACATATCCTATTGTACTGTGGAATATTATAGATGAATGGAGAAGTGCAGAAGTCTTTACCTACCAAAAATATATTTAAAAAAAACATTTTTTAACTTATCCTATTGTTCTGTGGATTATACTTATCCAGCCTGTGGATGTGATGTCATCGTTGCAACGTGTGTTAGCGTTCTTGAGTTAAGATTCCCTTGGTTGCATATTGTGATGTTTAAAATTCTACTTGTGGAGATTATTTATTAATGCATCATATTAAAAGTTTGTGTAGTTTATGAGATAACATGCTACAATGCTAGCTTCCAAGCCGCACGACAAAATTATATACGCTCACAAGCAAATTTACCATTTCAACAAATTTTTTAAAAAAAGAAGCAATTTTACGGAGGCAGTTGCATGAAGGCATTTGTCTTTTATGTACATCACTTAGTCGTTGGACAAGATTCCAGTCATACTACTTAGGCTCCGTTTATTTACTGTAAAATAATTTATTTGTGTAAAAATTTTTTCGTAAAAAATATTTTTTTAAAAAATAAAATATTTTACAGAGTTTTGTTTGTTTGTTATAACATAATTTATTTATAAAAAATATTTTCCTAATTTTTAGTGATTTTCAGAAGAAAACCGCTGCATGGCATTCAAAATCAATTAAAATTCTTTTGGCCAGTGAATTCAGACCTTAAACCGTGATTTTTAAGCCTATAATATTTGACGTTGCGAGACAACTTTTTCTAACGAACTCAATAAAATAGCTCTGTAAGAGTGCCTCCTCACAAAGTAGTACTAAAGTCAAGGTTGGTTCGAAGTGTCAGGGCCATAGAGGACCGATGACATCATATTCTCAACCATGATGGATGGGGGAAGGATTTGCCCACTGAGGTGTTGCATGTGACAATATGATATTTGATATTTAAATACAAGATTGGTTGAAAGTATTTATTTTTATCGAGGACATCAATTTTTAATAATATCTCATACCGATGGATAATATGATAAGAAGGTAGTTCATAAGTTTGTAAGTAATATCAATAATTCTAGTTATAAATTATTATAACTTAGTAAATTTGAGGTTTAAGATAGTTGTTTTATACTCTAAAGTTCAAATTCTCACTTGTGGGGCTTCGCTGACTTTGTATGGAAGTAGTGCATGCTAACATCTATTTAATACATTCTTTTCGATCTTGTATCTTAGTACATAGAACTGCCTGTAAGCCAGAGGACCTTTAGTACTGTACTCTGCCTTGATCCAAACTATTTTGCTTGTTCAGTAGAGGGGGAGAGTGACCGGACTTACTAGGAGCAGTTCTAGAGAGTTTTTATTAGTAGGGATACATATATAGAACGCAATGTCTTAACTTTATTCCAGCTAAGTTTCGAATATTCATTTTAAATTCTAAAATCAATATTATTTTACCTGATTTTATTAAGCAATTTAAAATATATATTAGTATTTTATTGGTCTGAAAGTAATTAAGTTGACGTTGGACTTTTCTTATTGAATTCAGTTCGTTCTTGGGAATATACATTAAATCAATATCATTTTACCTAATACCTTATTTTATTAAGCAATTTAAATATATATTAGTATTTTATTGGTCCGAAAGCTAAGTTGGCGTTGGACTTTTCTTATCGAATTCAGTTCTTGGGAATATACATATACATATATGTATATATTATGAATTTAGTTTCTCTACAATTATTTTCTCTACAATTTCATACAATACACATATACTAATTAATGCCATGTCTCAACAACCAAAATCAGTGGACTAGAATTATATTTCTATACTAGATTTGTAGCCATGATTAGGAAATATTTAATACCCAAAATATCAACTAAATCAAACCTTTTCAATTAACCACACATAAAATGGAAAGGGAAAAATCTCACATTTAGTCCTTATTGTTTACAAAAAAATTTATTTTGTCCCTATTATTTAAAATATCTTAATTTAGTCCATATTATTTCCCAAAAGGTTCAATTTCATCCCTATTGTTTAAAATTTCTCAATTTTATCCTTATTGTTTGCCAAAAATTTTCAGTTTCGTCTCTATTATTTTTAAAAAGTTTCAAATTTGTCCTTATTATTTAAAAAAAAAATCAATTTAGTTCTTGAATAATAGGAACCAATTAAGAAAACAATAGGGATGGACGAAATTGAAAACTTTTTAAAAATAATAAAGATAAAATTAAAATTTCTTGAAAAACAATAATGACGAAATTGAGAAATATTAAATAATGTGGACGAAATTAAAATTTTTGGTGAAACAATAGAGACTAAATTAAAATATTTCAAATAATAAGGACCAAATTGAATTTTTTTACAAATAATAGAGACTAAATGTGAAATTTTCCCAAACAAAAAGAATCATATGTAGCAGCAAATCATAACTGTTTAATATTATCATATGGATTCCAACTCAAATTATTATCAAATGAATCTTCGGTTGTGTGCATATGAACCATAGACTTGACACAAGTCATTTTTGTTTGTAAATATAGCATTGATTCTATAATTGGACCAATTACGTGAAGTAATAAGGCAATTGTTTGATAAACGTTTACATGTAAACATTAATAAGGAATTAATGAACAGTGAAGAAATTAAATAATTGTAATTATAAAATATATTACAAAGAAATAGATTACACAATAAAAGAAAATGAGACAAAGGAAATGCAAGTCGAATTGAATCGAGATTTGAATTTGACTCAATACTTTTAAAATTTTAACGTTCCCCTAAGGCACACTAAAAATGACAAAACTCTCTCTCTTTTAACTGAAAGCTACAGAACTGAGTGCAAGAAAATTACAAAGCAAAATACTAAACACTGTAGCTCTATGTGACCTTAATCTACCCCTTAAAGCTGAGAAAGCCAAACTATAAATAGGCGAAAACCACAAAGCTAAATCTGCCCAACTTGAATTTTCATCATAATGGGTAATGATTGCTATAACCATTGGTGCTATGATTACCATCATAAAGCCACCATAATCTTTGCATCAGAAACGTTTGCAACAAAACGTTTCGTCAATTGAAGTGAACGTAAATCACATTAAAGCACACCAAGGATGAAAAACGCTTGAGAAAGTTGAACAATGACCTCCCGTAATTCTGGTCATTTAAAGTTGGTAACCGTCAAAATAAAGTCATGGCCATGACTTTATTTTCTTGATATGGGAAGAACCCACTTTACCATTCTATATTTTCCCCAAGTTGATCTTTCAAATGTAAATTTCTCATTCACAATTCTAACAATTTTTTGCATTATGCTACCAAACAACAATAGCTAGTTAGTACCCCAACAAATATTAGAAATCGAGTGACGTGAGCAATTAGTTGACAAATAATGTTCATAACATTTAAGTGGGATTTGACTCATAACTATAAACATAATAGATTTGATAATTTATGTTAAAATTAGAATAGCGATTGTTGGAGGCAATGAAGTTGATCATAAGCCATGTCTTTGGCGAATTCTCTCAAATCACTATGGCTTTTCATATTGTAATTCGCGTAGCTTTACAAAATTTTAATAGTGAAATGGATGTTGGTTTCATAATGATTTGGGTTGGAATATGTAGGATGATGTTTAAAAATTATGATTTGCGGCTGATTGTTTTCTTTCCATGTATAGTTTATTAAAAGATTTAATTTAGTTGATATTTTAGTATTTAATATTTTCTAACTTTAGTTAAGAATGATAGTGTATAAGGACTAATTTTGTCCATTGATTATGGTTGTCGACACATGGCATCAATCAATGTATTGTATAAAGTTGTAGACAAGAGAATGGTAGATTTTAGTGACAATCTCAATAGAAATGGTAACTAGATTGAAAATACTATCAAGTTAATACTTTAGCTTTAGAAAAGGAAAAATCAAATAAAAAAAAAATCAGCTAAGAAGGAATTCAAATCAAAACTCAATGATTCTTTTTTTTTTTTTGCCCCCATGCGTCTGATTGGTATCACTCGCATAAGACTTTTCTTTTATTTGTAGCGGCCATGTGGCATAATCCATCTTTTCCTTTATCTCCGGAGTTCCTTGCCTCGTGTTTTTGAATTTGGCTTATCTACAATTTTATTCTCTACAATTTCATGCAACTCTCATTCTGATTAATGCCATGTATCATTAAATATTATCAACGGACTACATTAATTTTGCTAAACTAGTTTCCAACCATAATTAAAAAGCATTAAATACTAAAAACTAAACTACCATATTTAATTAGTAAAATAAATAAAAATATAAACTATCATATTTAATTAGTAAAATAAATATGAAAATTAAATAATTGTATCATCTCCTATTTCCATATTTCACTTGGGTAATCGACCACTATCTGTAAGAGCCTCTCCTCATCACCAATGTTTTTAATGATTAGAAAGTGAAATTTTAGTTAATCATCTCCTATTTGAGTCAATCTTAATCATTCTTTTTGAAATTTTAATTTCTCTCTTCTTTTGTATATATATTCTTTTTATCCCCTTCTCTTTCATTTCCTTCTCTCTCAGCTAGAGGTGTACATGAGTTGGTTTGGACGGTTTAAAGCACATTTTTCGAACCGAACCAATACATTCGGTTTGGAAAAATTAAAACCATAACCAAACCGTATGCCTATCAAAACCACCCAAACCAAGTTAAATCATACATTCGACTTAACTTATAGTTGTATTTGAAAAAAATAATTATGTTGTAAAAATTTAAAATACAGAAGAGTTATTTATGGTGTCTCTTAATTTGGATTGAATTAGACAATTTGAACGGATTGACGATTTCGATACACATCCCTACTCTCAGCTATCCAATATCAAATGAATCGTTAAGATTTCATTTACTACTAGTCACGTTATGGTGGAACATGCCTGAAAGAGCCCGACAAAAACTCTCAGTTGTTTTATTTATCTCATCGGTCCAATACACTAAACTCATCTCATGAAGGAAAAAGTCAAAATGTAATCCCTTCTCTCCCCATACGCTTATCAAGTAATTTATCGGGCAGCTGCATGAAGCATTTGTCTCTGGGACTGACCAAAACTTAAAATATTTGGTGGGGAATTTTGTCCTATGCCGTGAGGAAAAGTGTAAAAAACTTTTTCCTCGAGCTTATATAAAATAAGATTAGCGGAGATTCGTAAGTAGTGCGGAATATCTAATACAACAAAAAAACACAAAGAAAACTCTAAATGTTTGCCTGGAAATCTGTCATAATTGTTCAGTGGTTTCACATGTCTCTATTCCATGTTGTCGTTCAAATTGACGACTCAGTATAAGCATCAGAAACTGCGTCAAGTTATTCAAAGCAAACGTCACTCCATTACGTATTGCGTACTTGTGTGTATCTTCTTGCTCTTAAGGTTCATCTTTTGGAGGTAATATTTGCGATTGATTGTGCCTATTATATTTTGTTGTAAATGGATATAATGCACAAATCATTTTTCCCAGACGAACAAAATCAGCTTCGTTGTGCTTATTTTTCTTCGTTGCTTTATTTCCAACAGCAGCTCTATTTTGACAGAGAATAGCTACTTCAAATGGAAGCTGATCTACCACAAATGGTTAACATGGATGATGACAGATTGATAACAACTAGAGAAACGCGACATGGTAAGAATTTAATCTCTGTGTCCATTCATTTACTTCTCTAATTAGCATCACGAGTACAGAGGGAAACCAAGCAAATTTATCAAAACCATCGTAGTCTGTCAAAACAATGCGGCAACAGTTAATCACCAGAGAAATATATCTAAAAAATTCTCTAAAAAACCCTGCTTCGTTAACCTTGTCTCTTTTCTTCAAACACTTGCCCCTTAGATCAAATCCTCCCTCGATCTCTCCCTGAAGCCATCTCCTCTTCTTTCAGCCGCCACTTAATGTAAAGTGTTATGATCAAGGTGATATTATGTGTATGAAAACATAATTTGAAACAAAAAATGAAAACGAGAAATTGATACATAAGATTTTACGTGTTTTGGCCTAAAGCCTACGTCCACACGACGCAGAAGAATATTTCATTATATGATAAAAGTGTTACAAGCACTCTCTTACAAAATCTTACACTTTTCGATTTTGCCACACTTATTGCAATAGCCATACGCTTATTTATAGGCAACTCCTAGGTTTTATGTATTGAGCTTACAAGACAATTGTGTACTATCTACAAATCGGGCCATAGCCCGACAATCTCTACCTTAGACCATATTTGCTCTATTATCATATAAAAAAGTCATCCATTCTCCTTCTCCAGCCAAACAGCCCCCACCGGGACTCAGCCCTCTCACGATGGCTCACTGCTCTTCACTGCACATACCACTTGAAGTTAGGTCATACCCACGTAAACTTGTTTTTCGATATCACCTTGGTAATCACAAAGTTTGAACCAACACCTACAATGACTTGCAGGCATGTTAGGAACTCCTTCACAATACTCTAATGCCCCTTAAGCGCCATGTCCCCGCTACCAACACTGTTTGCCTCTTAATTATCATCCCAAGTGCAGCCCTAGCACCTTTAATACTACCAACACTCAAACACGGAACATGTGATAAATGTTCCACCTCGTCTTCAAATAGACCTTTATGAAAAATATTCACTTCACCTGTAACACCAACCTATTGAGATACACCTGGACAATCAACCTCACCTTGGGAGCTTGGCTCATGCACACTTGTCTCTTCAATAGACAAAACATAAGCCACTAACTGTGCAGCCCTATCTTTGTGAGATTCTTCAATAGAGTATCAACAAAATTCTCATATGAGGGCAGTAAAGAACACAAAAATATGAGAACTTGATCTTCATTATCAACGATGGCTCCAATATTCTTCAACTCCATAACAATAGAATTAAATACATTAAGGTGTTCCTTAATGGGCGTACCTTTTTTCATTCGGACATTATACAACCTTTCCTTTAGGTAGAGGCGATTTGTAAGAGACTTGGATGTATAAATGTCCGTTAGAACCGTCATAGCCTCAGATGTTATCGTCTTCTCAGCAATCTCCAACAATACATTATATGTCACTATTATGTGTATTGCGCTTAAGCCTCTCGTTTGCAATTTTTTCTTCTCCTTGGGTTTTGTCTTTTCCAAAATCTTCTCTTCAACTACATTTCATAAACTTCGCATTACTATGAATGCCATCAACTTGATTCTATAAGAATGAAACATCTCATTCCGTCAAATAATTCTCAATCTCGAACTTTTCAAAAGTCAGAACTATCTTTGTTCACCCAAAAAACACTCACCTTGAGTTGGAATTTCACAAAATAGATTGCAAATTCAAACTCAACCACATCAAAAAACCTTAGGACATCAATCAACACTCACCTAGTCAAAGTCAAAGTCAAAGTCAACATCTCCAACAACACAGCCCCAGAACATGCACTTCCATATAGAATATGGAAAAAATGAGTGCAAATTCAAATTCAGCACATCGATAAGCATTAGGAAATGCATTGGTCAACTTTTAGTCTACCCAGTCAAAGTCAACTATCAAGTCAATGCAAGGTCAACTGCTCAATCAACCCCTGGTCAATGCTCCTTTTTTAAATTTTTTTTCCCAGATCTAGTTTTGCACCCAGAAGCAACACACACTACTCACCCACCTAACTCTTGATACCAGTTTGTTATGATTGGGGTGATATCATGTGTGTGAAAACATAATTTAGAAGAAACATAAAAATGCGAAATTGACACACAGGATTTCATGTGGTTTAGCCTAAATCCTACGTCCACAGATAGTAAGAGAATATTTCACTATATGATGAAAACATTATAAGCACTCCCTTACAAAGTCTCACACCTTTTCATTTTAATTGACAACACCTATTATAATAGTCATTAGGCTTATTTAATTCTTTAGTTTTAGGTATTGGGCTTACAAGACAATTGTGCACTAACTACAAATATGAGCCATAGCCCAACATAAAGTGTAAAGAGGACTTCTGGTAGAGACCATAACTAATATGACTAAGGTTGTTGTACATGAAAAATTGGGATTTTACTAGTTAGTGATAAGACTCGGTCGGATAATCCGGTGGTTGAGCTCCACCAAATGAATTTTCTTTATCATTCAAAAATAAAGAAATAAATAAAAAAAAAGTTGTTGTACATGGGAAATCGAGCAAATTAAGGTTTCACATACATTCTTAAAAAGGCAAATTGGAAAAGAGCAATGCTACACACGTAAAAGCTGACAATTCCGTCGTCCAACATTGAATTACTTGTCTTCCAATCCCTTCTATAAAAGGAGAGATTGAGGAAAAACATTAGCAAGTATTACAATTTAGAGAAGAAAAAAAAAAGCATAAGTTTCTCTTGAAGTATTCTTCTTCTATTTAACGTCTTCATTTTAGTTTCTTTATTTCTAAAGGCGAGTGTGATTGATATCTCCTTGTACTTTAGAGAGAGTAATAAAATATTTTTGGGCATAGTTAAATCCTCTTATCCGTAAATTTCACCTTGGTTTCTTTTAATTTTCCATACAAAATCTTGTTTCTCAATTATCCACCTTTCTCAACCTTATTTTAGTTGGGTGAAACTACTTCAACCCGATCCTCTTGTTGTGTAACACCTAACACTTTGCCACCTCCCTAAATGATGTGGAACATCGAAAGAGTTCTTGTGAATCTCTTTTCTTCATGGGAGATACGCATTCACTTGGAGTTCTAAGAAACGACCCAGTGGCATACTTTTTACATGTGAAATTGAATGTTTAGCTACTACTTTTGTAAAATTGAATATTTGGCTGCTAATTTTGTGTCTGCCATGGTTTATGGTTATAAGAATTGATGAAAGAACTTAATAGAGTCAAGAATCTAGTCTTTTGTGAAAGAAGCAAGCACATTGACATGCATTATAATTTTATTAGAGAATGCATCACAAGGAAAGATGTAAAGATAGAGCAAGTGAAGTTTTAAAATCAAGTTGTGGACATTCTCACAAAACCACTCAAGAGTGACATGTTTATCAAGTTTAGAGCTTTGCTTGGAGTTATGAGAGTCAAATCAAATTTAAGTGATTAGTATTAAAACTTGATTAGGACTCAACTAGATTAATTCTAGTTAACTTTAAATTAGTTTTTTTTGTCTATGTAGTCTTTTTCTAATGGGTAATGGTTTCCTATCCAAGTTGGTAGTGGATTTTTGTGAATCCTATAAATAAAGGTCATTTCTTTCAAATGTAGCTATCCCAAATAGAAGAGCAATAAAGATTTTCTCTCTACGTTAAAATAAAATCTTCCATATTGCAATAGAAATTTCATCTAATGTTGAGTCGGCTCATTTTTTACCTTGCCCTTCATTTTTAAAGATATATTCATGTTACTACATTTTCTCTTGCATTGCTTACTCTACATTGTTTCCCTAGCAGAAATTCCAGTCTCCACCCGGTTACTTGGAGCCGCAGTAGCTGGTGATTGGAAAGTGGCCGAAAAAATCCTTCAGATCAATCCTGTGTTAGCAACAGCTCGTCTTACACCAAGCGGAGAAACTGCTCTACACGTAGCTGCTGCAGCTGCCGAAGCAAAGCATGAGTATTTTATAAATAAGTTTCTGGAGAAACTACCTGACCATGATCTAACAATAACAAACCAAGCAGGGAGTACGGCGCTTCATTTAGCTGCTTTAGCCGGAAATGAAAAAATTGCAGAACTTATGGTGAGGAAGAACACGATCCTTCCAACTATATCGAACAATCAACATGTGAGGCCAATCTTCTTAGCAGCAATGTCAGGGAATGGTGAAATGGTGGAGTATCTTCTTCAATATTCCAATTTTGGATCTTTGGATGACGTCGAGAGAAGCAAAATTCTTAACACTTGCATCGACGCAGGATTATACGGTATATAATTTTTTCTTTATCATGTACTATTTGACTTGTCAATAAATTATTTATTGTTATTCACTCTCCTATGTTAGATGTGGGAAACTTTTAAGGCAATGAGTTGACTCCTATTCCAAAGTGAGTATTCTATTTTGATTCAGCTTGATAATTAACTAAAAAATTAGAAACAAAAAAAAAAACTTAAAGTGACATATGATACGAAGTGATGACATTAAAAATACCACCTAAGAGTACTATAATTTTTAAATCACTTACATTTGCTATATAGGCAGAAGACAAAGATTAAAATAATATGTTTGATATATTTACTTTTAAAGTAATGTGTAACAATTTTCTATTCAGGAAAAGTAAATAATAATAAAAAATGAAGATATTGATTTGAAACAGAGGTGAGTAATATCTATACAGTATAATTTTTTTAAATTAATAATATTGGAGCCACTATATTCTATTAATTTAGCAATACATCAATTTATCGATAAATTATAGTTATTACTTTATCGAGTTATTTTTAGTTTTTTTGGCTTAATAGTAAACATATTACATTTATGGTATCTTTTTTTTTAAAAAGTAGCTCATATTTTTTCAAGCCAATTTGAAAAGACAAGTAAAAAGTCTAATAAGAATAGAAGATAAAAATCTAATTTAGTAAAATTAGAATAAGTTTCTCTAATCCCGTTTCAGGTTTAGGATTAGAACAAGTTTCTCTAATCTTATAGTTAATTTATTATGTAATTTTTAGCTAATTATTAATTTATGAATATTTGGGTCGATAAAAACTCAAGAAAATCTTTTAGATGTATTATCTTATAATTTTATTAAAATTATTAATTTTTAACACTGGTCCCTACTTGGGACCAGATATGTTTATTATTTAAAAGAAATTATTAAATTATCGGGTATTAACTTAAAGAGGTTCTACTATACTTTTTCCAACATAGCTAGATGCAAAAAGAGAATGTATACATTTTTTTTTTTTTAAGAAGTTCAAGAATGTGTGGAATATTTACTTATGTATCATATATATGAAAGGGATTCGTTATGTGAATGAAGATTGGAGATGTATTTGCGATCATGCACATGTGCTTACAACTTCATACGTATATGGTGTTATTTTGACATTGCCGGTAGCAAATATCGATGCTAAAACAAATTCTTCTCTAGGTGTAGCACAAAAAATTGTACGAGAATATTCGATATTAGCTCTCACTAAAGACCGAAATAGTGAGGCACCATTAGACGTGCTAGCTCGGAAGCCCTCAGCATTTTCTTCTAAAAGTCAGTGTGGATGCTGGTGGAGAACAGTTCACACAAGTTAGTATAATTTCTCTTCCTCTTCCTTTCTAAATGTTGCTCTTTCTATCATAATCTTTAATCTTTATAATGAAATGAATTGCGTAGGACCCTTGCAAGTAAAAATTCTTAAAGGATTGCGAGGAAAGACTTGACTTCAGTAATATATAATTAATATGCGATACGATTTGATCAATAAAGTTTTTAGTAATATATAATTAATATGCGATACGATATGATGAATAAAAGGTTCTTAAAAGATCAATCAATTGTTTATCACAGCCTTGAGTTCAGTAGGGGACTCAACATTTTGAAAATCACCCGTCATTAGTAGATAACGATAACGTGTATAAGAAAAAGAAATTTATTACATATTATAAGATATTGTTGAGAGGATGGATATCCAACAGTTGAGGTTGAGCAACTCTTGTCTGCCAAGTTGGTTCTCCTGACCTGGTGATCTAACCTGCACAAGGAAAGGGAAGAAAAAAGTAGGGTGATGACCTGTATTTTCCCATCGAGTGTGAGAATGATTAGTCTGTTCGAGTTGGATAGTAATAGTTGAGAGTATTAATAATACGACTTATCTCAATAAAAACAGATTGGTACTTTATTTATACTAATCTTGAATCCAAGTAACAATTAATGCTTAATGCTGTCCGACATGCCACCGGTTGCCCGCGCCGTATACTTGCTAGACAAAGCTATTACCCGCAGGATAAAAGTATTATCCAATAGTCCGAGTTGGGTATCTTACTTTATGTCCCATCAGAATAGCTGGCATAACCGTTGGGGTTTACTTAGGTCAAGTTGAGGTCGAGTCAGTACTCCAGGTCGGGCAAGGACTTTGTTGTACTGCCTTCAGCTCAGGTACCCCCTCGTCAATTCCCCCTCCCCTAAGTCTAGAGGTCAAGAGGGAGATCTAGATTGGAATATATACCCGAGCTGAAGTTTTCCGACCTAGGCTAAATGAAATGCCATGTCACCAAGGTGTGCCATCTGAGCGGTCGACACACTACCCTTTAGTTTTGACAGGACGCAACGTTTGGCATTCTCGAGACAGTTACACTCTTCGGCTATAAATAGGGCGTTGATGCTTAGAATTCATTTCACACTTTGCATACGAATTCTAAGGACTTTCAAGGTGGAAAATTGTGTGCTCGGAGCATTTAACTCGGCAAACAACTAGCTCGGAATATTCAGCTCGAGAACCAATTAGCTTCTACCAAAGTCCAACTAGACCTGTTAGGTACGTCCCGACTCCCTTCAGATTGCTTCTATATGTGTTTTTGATTTCACGAATACATAATGGAGAGGTTAGAGTTTGAAGATTCCCATGTGATGGAAGCCAGATCATACGGCAGAGAAGATGAGGATCCGTCAAGCTCGGAGTCTACGTTTGGGGCAGAACCAAGCTAACGACTCTAGTACTTCCCAGGAATTAGAGTGGGGGCTTGTTCCAGAAGATAGTAGCGATGAGTGCCAAATCATCGGGGTCAGGCAAATGCAGGAAGAGGCCGATGCAGACCCGCTAGCCAATTTGGATGACCTGGGAAAGTTAGGGACGACTCCCCCTTAAATCAACAAGAGGGGCTCGAGCTGCCACATGAGTTCTTCGAGAGCACTCTAACAGATGAGCCGATAAAGGCAGTCCCTATAAGGGCGGTACTAGCCCAGAGCCCCTATACAACTAGTGGCTCCTCGAGTCGGGGAAAGAAAATCAAGCAGTTTTTCGCCCGTTGCAAGCGTGAGTGCCATTCTACCCGCAAAATGGTGAACGCCAGGTTGAGGAACTGGTCTGTGGACTGGAATTATAGGTTAAAGGTCCCAGGTCGGTTTGACTATACGGGTAATCTTCCACCCAATCACTTTACAATTTATGACTTGGCCTTCGACGTTATCCAGTTACCACTCCCAGGCTTCATCACAACCATCCTGGACCACTTTGAGCTTAGCCCGGGATAGATGGCTCCAAATGACTGGGCCATAATGGTGGCATTCTACATGTATTGCCTTGAGAAGAGAGTGAAGCCAACCTTTAACCTGTTCAGGCAGTTTTTCATATGTAAGCCTAACCCCAAAATGCCAGGGTGGTTCCACTTTACGGCTCGGACGAACCATGCACTCTTCACCAAGTGGCACTCTTCCAACAAGGGCTGGCACAACGACTACTATTAGGTAGAGGTGACAGTAAACACTGGTTGCAGGAGGGAATGGATTTCTTCCTTGAAGAAGAGAGTTAATGATTCTCCCAAGTTGTCAGATCGGGAGCTTCAGAGCATAGAATTGCTTAGGCCTAGAACAAATGAGCTAATAAATATCGGCAGCATACTAAAGTGGGATAGGATCTGAGACTCCAAGTTATTTGGCTCCAGGATGCCTGACTAGTGAAGAAGCATCCTGGTTTGCTCCCTGAATCCGAGGAAGAAAATGAGCCGAGTCAAGAAGAAGGTCAATTCTTGAGATCAGACACGATCTCTCATCCCAAGCTCATAGTTTTATCTTGCAACTTTAATTGTCCTAACGTTTTAATTTTTCTTCATTTGCTTTCAGATATGTCAGAAGCGAGTAAGCTTGCATATGCTAAAAGAAATAGAGTCGAAGTGAGCGGCGAATGGTCAGTACCTGGCGCCTCTCTGACCTAGTAGGGCTCTAAGAAACTGCCTGGTGGCTAAGAGACGGAGGTTGAAGTGGAGGTATCTTCCAAAAAGAGCAAGGTCGCGGATTCTTCATCTAAAAAGAAGCCCGTCTCAGGAGTGACCATCAATGATCACTCCGCTTCACGCGCCGACGCCAAGAAAAAACCCTGAGCCAAGGATTTCGGCAAGGGCAAGGCGGCGGAGGTAGTCTGATCCAAGAAGGACCAGGTTGTAGAGGCCACCATGTCCATTGATCGTGGCTTGAAATTAGCGAAGGTCGTAGGGGACCAACTCGCCTTCGATTTGCGGACGGTTGTTACCATTGTAAGTGTGGTTTTATCCCTTTTCTCATGACCTAATTTTTAGCTCAGCTAATTACTTGGTTTTTCCTTTCTGTAGGCTGAGTCTCATGTGCTCTCCCTCCCTAGCCTCCTCACTAAGGCACAAGTCTGCTGTGTCGAGCTCGAGCACCAATACGGCGAGGCTCAAGTAGAGGTAGAGGCTCAAAGGGAGGAAGCCAATAAAAGATACAAGGAGGATGGTGACGAGATTACCTGCCTCAAGAAGGAACTTGAGGCCAAGGAGAAAGAGTTGGAGTGGGAGCAATCCAAATGGGTCGAGGCCAGCACAGACATAAAGCAGCTCAAGTCTAAGAAGTGTGAGGCTGAGACTAGGCTCTGGGACTTTACCAAGAAAGTCGGGCCCAATGGGGAGAACGCAGTAGAGGCCTTCAAGTCCAGCGATGCAGGCGTGGACTGGCTGATAAAGGAAGAAAAGGCCATGGCGAAGTATGCCAAGATGGAATACTTCTTCAGAGGCTAGCTCGCTCCTCGTGAACAAGCGAAGACCTTTCTCCCGCCATCCAAGATCGATTTCCTAGAGATCCTGGAGACTCATCTGCTCGAGTTTTGGGATATCCCTGAGCTTTCAATTGGCCTGAAGTTCCAAGCCTGTCAGGTCTTGAACTATGTCAAGAAGGGGATAGACCAGGTCGTGGATAAGTTCGCTAACGCTACAGCTTCTAAGGCTCCTCCTACTGCGCCTTAAGCTTTTATAATTCCCCGGAGGCAGGCTTGTACCTCAATTTATTTATCAATAAAATGAATTTATTTATCATTTTGTACTCTTCATAATTAGCTTTTGAATTTGTACACTTTCCTTGCACTCTTTTCTTCTTTGCAAATTTTCCAAGTAGTTGGGGTTTGTCCTTATTTAGGAGTCAAATTTCCAAACTGAAATAATTATCCTAACTTAATGACCCAAATTACCGAACCAAGATGGATGTATAACGTTTAGAAATCCAAAGTTTATCCCGAGCTGATTATTTGGATAGTTTTAAATTGTTTAAACCGAATTGGACTCGTCAGCCTGAGCTGGATAGAGTAATTAAACTAAGTTGATTAAAATCGAGTTGGAACTTAATCCGTACTAACAAGATGAATCAAATTAAAATTGATTTAAAACTGAGCTGAAGTTTAATTCGAATTGGTGAATGAACAAATAATAAAAATGGTTAATGCCGAGCTGGAATCTAGTCCAAGTTGGCAAACTTTGGTTTTAATTGACAAGTGTGATTGCATCCTTGGATCAATTAAGTTGAACCCTTGACATTTAGGCGTGGTCTAGGCCCATTTAACTCGAGACTACGTGTGGCCACTTGAACGTTAATCTGAGTTATAAGAGCTGAAAAGCTAAGGTGTTTGGATCCGGGTTGGACCTGCACATTAATATACAAAATATGAATTGTATGTCATGTACATCGGGTGTACTTAAGCTTAGGAGTTTTTGACAAAATATTGTTTGGCTTGGGGGCCTTATACAAAATAACGTTTGAGGTGCTCCGTATGCCATGCGATCTTTAGCTAATTTCCATACTTATCGCGAAGGTAGAAGGTTCTATTTCTTTCACAGCTTCGTATGGCCCCTCCCAAGGAGTGGAGAGCTTGTTACCCAAGCACGACAAAAAGATGGCCCTTTGCAGGACTAGGTCGCCAACCTTGATAGATTTTGGGTTGACTTGCTTGGCATATGCTCTTTCCATTGCTGCTTTGTCAGCGAGCATCTTGACCTGAGCTTTGGTCCGTAGCTCCTCAACTAAGTCTAGCTCTTACTAGTGGGCTCCGTTTATTTCTGGATCGTGGTAGAGGGTCCCACTAGTAGGAGACTCGATTTCTACTAGCAGCACTGCTTGAGTACCGAAGGTCAGTTCGAAGGTCGATTATCTCATCGCCGAGCTGGTGGTAGTGCATTATGCCCATAGTACCTCGAGAAGAATTATTGCCCACTGGCCCTCTACTTCCTCTAGCTTGGTTCTTAAGCCCTGCAAAATGATTTGGTTAGTTCTCTCGACTTGACTATTACATTGAATGTGAGCAATAGATGAGAATCTAAGGTCGATCCCGATCTCAATGCATTTGCCTCGGAAGTATGCACTATCAACTTGTTTCCCATGGTCAGTAATGATGACCTTTGGTACCCCCAAATTGGCAAATGATGCTCTTCTACACAAAGTCACATGCTGCCTTTTCAGTTATCCTAACAACACATTCAGTCTCAGGCCATTTGGTGAAATAGTCTACAGCCACAAAACTATGCTTCTTCTGACCTATGTTGTTTGGTAACAACCCAATGATATCCAGACCCGACAGGTAGAATGGCCACGGGCTCATCATCACTGTCAGGTCCACGACGGGTTTTCTCTGGATATTGACAAACCTCTGGCAGGTATCACACCTTTTTACATAGTCTTTGGCATTTTGTTCTAAGGTCGGCTAGAAATAACCATGTCGAAGTGCCTTCCGAGCTAGGGCTTTGCCTCCCAAGTGATTTTCACATACCCCTTCGTGGATTTCCCTGAGTATGTAGTTTTCTTCTTCGAGTCCCACACATTTCAAAAGGGGCCAAGTGTAGGCCCTTTTGTAGAGCTGTCCAGCAATTATTACAAACTTTGAGGCTTGTTTTTCAAGTTTTTGAACTGTTTTCTCATCCTCCAGGACTACACCTTATTCCAGATAGGCTAGATTAGTCTGGTCCAATATGGACTCACATTTAGCTTGACAATTGTTTTCTTTCCCAACAGGATACTAGGCTCGGTAATCTCATCAACATGGATTAATGTAGGTCGGTTTTCTCCCATAACCAACTTAGAAAAAGCGTCGGCTTCCGTGTTCTCTTCTCTTGGAACCTGTAATATTGTGAACCTTCTAAACCCCGAGATTAAGTCCTTGACTCTGTTAAGGTAGACGACCATGGCAGTGTCTTTGGCCTCGAACTCTCCTGACACTTGGCTGGCAACCAACTGGGAGTCGGTGTTCAAATTAACTATTTGTGCTCCGAGTTGAGTTACGATCTTTAGCCTGCAATTACTACCTAGTACTCTGCCTCATATTGGAGGTCGAGAAGGCAAACTTGAGAGAGTATTGGTACTCATGGCCCATCGGGTCCAAGATTACTACCTCAACCCCACTTCTTGATCTCCCAGATGTTCCATCTACATGGACCTTCCATACTTCCTCTGGATCATGCTTAACTTGGCCAGTATATTCAACAACAAAGTTTGCGATGACTTAGGCTTTGATAGCTACTTTTGGTTGGTAGATGATGTCAAATTGGCTCAACCCAACCGTCCATTTGAGTAGCCTGCCCAACACCTCTGGCTTGTGCATGATAGATTTAAGTGGAGCATCCATCATGACCCTAATTAAATGAGCATCAAAGTAGGGTTTTAGCTTTCTCACCACAGTGATGAGCGTGAAGGTGAGCTTTTCCAACGAGGAATACCTCGTCTCAGCTCCCTACAAGGTCTTACTGACATAGTAGACTGGCTTTTGATCTCTGCCTTCTTCTCGGATTAGTGCAGTAGCTACTGTTGTTCCTGAACATGCCAAGTATACTACTAACTCCTCCCCTACCTCTGGTCAGGAAAGCATGGGCGGTGAAGCTAGGTATCTTTTCAGCTCATCAAAAGCATTCTAGCATTTCTCGGTCCATTTAAATTTCTTGGGGTTTCTCAGAATTTTGAACAAGGGGGCACATTTTTCAGCCGACTTGGACATGAATCTACTCAATGCTGCAACCTTATCGGAAAGCACCTGGGCGTCATTCACGCAGGTCGGTGGTACTAGATCCAAGATGGCCTGAATCTTCTCCGAATTGGCTTTTATTCCCCGAGCCGTGACGATAAAGCCTAAGAACTTCCATTCCTTGATGCCGAATGCCCATTTATCTGGATTCAAATTGATTCTGAATTGTTTTATCATGGCGAAGGCCTTGGTCAGGTTGGTCACGTGATCTTCTGTTTTCTTACTCTTGACCAATATGTCATCCATATAAATCTTCATGTTTGGCCCGACCTGGTTTTTAAACGCCTTGTTCACCATCCGAGTATAGGTGGCTCCAGCATTCATGAGGCCAAAAGGCATAACCTTATAGTAGTAGAGACCTTTATTGGTGATAAAGGCTGTATTTTCCTTGTCCCTAAGAGCCATCTTTATCTGGTTATACCCCTTGAAGGCATCTATAAAAGAGAGTAATTCAAACCCTGAGATGGCATCTACCATCTGGTCAATCTGAGGCAATGAGAAACAATCCTTTAGATAGGCTTTGTTGAGGTCGGTGAAGTCAATGCATAACCTCCATTTTCCCATCGTCTTGGCAACTAATACCACATTGGATAGCCAGGTCGGGTATAAGATTTCTTGTATATGGTCGGTATCAATCAACTTATCAACCTTATCTGCAATGATATTTTGCTTGTCATAGTAAAAGTGTCTGTACTTCTGTTTTATTGGGTAGTAATTGGGGTCGGCATTTAGATTATGTTCGATCAAGGACGGGTCAATACTTGTCATATCAGAAGCAGACCAAGCAAATATATGTTTATTTTTTGAGAGGAATCGACTTATACCTTTCTTGAGGTCGCCTGAGAGCTCACTTTCGATCTTGGCATTCTTGCTTTTCTCTAAAAGCTCCACTTCTTGCAGGTCTTTGACCAGGCTTCTTCTCTTTGCATCACTCTTCTACTTAGAAAGATCCGGTCCTCAACCTGCTTGATACTTGGGTCGGAGTGAGCCCTCGTAGCACTCTCTGGCTGAAAGCTGAGCCTCTCAAATAATTGTAGTACCCAGAGGAGTTGGGAACTTCAAGGCTTGATGGTATGTAGAGGGGACTACCCTGAAATGATTGAAGGTGACCCGCCCCAAGAACTTATTGTAGGCCGAGTTACAATCCATGACGATGAAGTTGGCTTGCATGGAAACCCGCTTATCCCCGTCACTCAAAGTCAATGGAAGGTTGATGACCCCTTCAGTCTTGTGCCCGTGGCCAGTGAATCCTGCCAGAGTTCCCTTTAATGGCTTGAGTCGACTCTTATCCAACCTTATATGTTCAAAGGCCCTCAAGAAGATGACTTATGCCGAGCTCCCAGTGTCTACCATCAGCCTTTTTACGGTGATGTTGGCTATCTCAGCACTGATCACCAAGGGGTTATCGTGAGGCAGAATTACTCCTTTCAGGTCGTCTGATGAGGAGGTGATCCTCTCCTATCCTGCAACTAACCCTTGTACATGACCGTACTCACATCTATCTCGGACGTATCCTTTTCTTCTTATTGAGGTCTCCCCACCTAATGTGAGCCCCCTGCTATTGTCTCGATCACAACTAGGTGCTTAGCCCTTGGTTGGCATTTGGACGGACTTTTATCTCGGTCTCTGCTTCCTCCTTGGTCAGGATGCCGATGCGGTTGCTGATCAACGTATTTTCTGAGGTATTCCTGAGCTATCAAGGCCTCAATCTCCTACTTCAAGTCATGGTACTCCTCGGTAGTATGTCCATAGTCCATATGATAGTGACAATACTTTGTTCAATTGCGCTTCTCAGGTTGGCCTCACATCTTTGGTGTTAGGGGGCAGGTGGTTTTGGTGTTGGATTTCCATCAGGATCTGTTCCCTAAGGGTGTTAAGTGGGATGAACATGGTGAACCTCGGACCCTGTTTATTGCTGTTGCTTGTCTCAGTTATTCTGCGTCTTGTTTCCAGATTGGGCTTTGATGAAGACTCCTCATTCTTGCTGGCTTTCTTCTTTTTGTCATCATCCCTCTTCGCCTGGTGGATTTCTTCTGAGTGAGTGTACCTTTAGGCTCGCACTATCAACTTGGAGACGGTGTCCACTAGATCGATGGCCAAGGAAGAGGTGAATGGCCCTAACTTGAGCCCACTCTGGTAAGCCATCAGAGCCATAGAATTCTTCAGGTTAGGAATTCTGAGGGATTTTTCATTGAATCATGCAGTATAAGCCCTTAGGCTTTATCATTTCTGCTGCTTCACCGAAAACAGTGATGACGTGTAGCGAGTTGCATGTCAATTCCCCGCGAAGCGAGATAGGAATACTTTTGCCAACTGGTGAAAGCTTTCAAATGAGCTGGGACGAAGTTTCTGGAACCAATCCAGTGCGTTGCCAACTAGGGTGGTTAGGAACGTCTTCGTCTTCATAAGGTCTGTCATGTCCTGCAGAGTCATGTAATGATCAAAGTTGAATAGGTGACTGGCTGGGTCTCCATCCCCGTTATACACTGCTAGGTGGGGCATTCGGTTGCTAGTGGGCAAAGGTGTGGCCAGGACCTCAGGAGAGAGGGGGTTGACACCTAACTGGTTGCTGACCTTAGCTATGGCAATTGCAATCTTGGCCTACTTGGGGTCAATGTGGGTGGCCCTTTTATTCCTCAACCCCTCAGGTCTGCCAATTAGTTTTGGAGAACCTTATTCGCTATTTTGGGCTCGGGACTAGAATGCGGAACTGAGGCCGTGGTAAACGTGGTATGGCGACCTGAGGCAGTGGTTGTTTTGCCTCCAGTCATGCTACCTGCTCCTTGAGCTCTCAAAATATTCTGAACATCAACTTTATCCGGTGTTAGATTGGCAGTGAAGTCGGTATCTGTAAATGGGCTAGTTTGTGAGGCTAAGTATACATTGTTTTGTACCAACGTCGGTCTGGGTGGGGTTTTGGCTAGGCGCCTGCATAGTTTCGAGAGCCTCGTCCGAGGTGGGCGAGTCTTCTACCGGTGCGTTGTGGCTTCTAATCTATACCATTATGGTTTCTTAATGGGTGGTGAGAAGAGAAAGAGGATTACTCTTACCACAATCGACGCCAAACTGTTGAGGATGAATATCCAACAGTTGAGGTTAAGCAACTCCTACCTGTCGAGCTGGTTCTCCCGACCTGATTATCTAACCTACACAAGGAAAATGAAGGAAAAAGTGGGGTGATGACCTGTATTTTCCCTTTGGGTATGAGAATGATTAGTCTATCCGAGTTGGGCAGTAGTAGTTGAGAGTATTAATGATACAAGTTATCAATAAATGCAGATTGGTGCTCTATTTATACTAATCTTGAATTCGGGCATCAATTAATGCTTAATGCTGCCCGACACGCCACCGGCTGCCCGCGCTGTATACCTGCTAGGCAAAGCTATTACCCACCGGATAAAGGTATTATCTAATGGTTTGAGTCGAGTATCTTATTTTATATCCCATCAGAATAGCTGACATAACCGTTGAGGTTTACTTGGGTCCAGTTGAGATCGGGTCAGTACTTTAAGTCGGGCAAGGACCTTGTTGCACTGCCTTCAACTCAGGTACCCCTCGTAGATATGTTTAATGAATGTAGCACTTGAAGAGCATCACAAATGTCATCTTTTGATCCCAAAATGATATGCCTATTTTGCAAGAGTGCAGTCATCTTATTTTAATTTTCTTATTATTAATATTGACGTAGATAGCATACTATTTGAACTTTCTATAAATTATTCTCTTGAAGCTCCAAAACATTTTTCTAAACACATAATAAACAATTTCTTCTATCATACTAAGTCAAAGATTAAATTGTTTGAAAGCATGGCCATAGTGATGAATGACTATTGGATACAAATCTTATAATTGCCTGGTTGCATATTTTTGTAATAGGATAATAAACTCGAAAAGAAAAAAGGAAAAGCTCGAAAAGCGGATGCTAGGATCAAATAAAGGAAAAGGCGCAAATTCAGAAAAGTTCTGGTCTTACTGTAAGAATTACGTTGTAGTTTACTTAGCCCCAAAAAAGAAAAAAGAAAAAAGAAAAACATATTACATCGTAGTTCACAAGTGAACTGTTCTGAACATTAGTTCTTAGTCGAGATAAGTTTTCTAAATATTGATGGCAAATCATATAATGAATTAGAAAATTACGTATGGTGTTTCTCAATGTTTGAATCGGCTAGACTTGATTCTCAAGTTCAATTTGGGACATAGGTTAGTAATTCAAAATATCCTCGACAAATTGAATTCTTGAGGCCAAATTAAATTTAAAGAGAAAATTAGACAAAATAAAAGTATGCATGTCACGATCAACATAAAGAAGAGAAACATAAAATTGGGCAAAACTGTAGTGGTAGGCGTATATTAATTTAGCGACAACTTAAACTTATCTAAGAAATATTTAATAAGTGAAAGACGAGAATTAACAAAAAATTGAGGACTTTAGATTGAAGAGGAGATTATGATTTTTTCCTTGGTACATTTATAATGCTTGGGGTTGTCCCCTATTTATAGGTGCTCAAGGACCTTTCGACATATAAAATATTTTTCAAAAATCAAAGATAATTTAGTGGAATATCCTAGCAGGGCCGTCTCAAATAATTTGGGGGTCTTGGGCGATCATTTAAATAGAGACCTTAATAATTAGGTTTTTTCTCAATTAAAAAAACTTCTAAATTTTTTACTAAAATAATCACTACAAATAAAATAACATTTCTCCAATATTCTTTCTCTTTATTAAGTCTTTCTTCAGCATATTTCTTGGGCCTTAATAATTAAGCTTTATTTAGTCTATTGCATATAAAAAAAATAATAATAAAAAAATGAATATAAGTACAAAAAATTAATTATTACAAGTTAAGATATATATAAGTATGTAAATAATATCAAAATTTATCACATAAAAAGAACAGTTGAATGTATACCTCTATGCTTTCTTTCTTGGGCCAACCCTGCTTTCTTATATTATATGCAAAATTAATATCACAATAAACAAAAATCGTTTAAGTGCTGACCTTCAATAGTTGGGCCTTCATTAGTTCAAAAATCAATTAAGTGTTCGTTGTTTGACATTTTTTTACTAAATTAATATTTTTTTTTAACTTGGGGCCCCCAATCTAAGGGGGGCCTTGGGCACCTGCCCAAGCTGCCCATAGCTTGGGCCGGGCCTGTATCCTAGATTATATTCCAAGATAATTCTAGCTAGTCAAAGATATTTGGAATAAATTATTATGTACTGGATTCCTCCTAGATAATATCTCCATGATATTTCTATGATTTCTCTAGGGCTAGATGTTTTCTAACTTGGGCTTGTTGGATATAAACTTGAATTTGGACTGAGTATTAATAATCATACATTTGGGGTAGTCATAACATTTATTCATTTGATCCAAAAGAATGAAAATGATGCTCAATTGTAAACCCAATTTGGAAAATAATCTATGCCAAACTCAAGAGAAATCATGGAGAAGAGATATTATCTATGAAACATCTAGTAAAAAATAATTTATTTCACTAGCTAGAATCATCTTGGAATATTATCTAGGATATTCGACTATATTCGAGAATATCTTTTCTATAGAATGCTAGTTGAGCAACTATAAATAGGGGTAACCTCAAGCATCATGCATCAAGCCAAAACTTGTAATCTCCTGTTCAATACAAAGTTCTCTAGTTCTTACAAATTCTCGTATCCTACTTCTAAATATTTCCTACATAAGTTCCAAGTTTCCAAATAATATAAGCCTACCACAAGAAAGTGGTACCAGAGCTTAATTTATGGCGACATCGAGTGTATCATTCCCATTTCCAAGACTTTCCAACTACAATAGATGGTGGAGTATTCAAATGAATAACATATCTTCCCGGCCAAGATATATGAGATGTTGTTGTAGAAGGTTATGAGGTACCCCAAGATGTGACCACTTTTACTCAAGCATAAAAGAATGCCTAAAAAGATTCTAAAATGAAAGA
Source organism: Ehretia macrophylla (assembly GCA_037974665.1). Classification (NCBI taxonomy): domain Eukaryota; kingdom Viridiplantae; phylum Streptophyta; class Magnoliopsida; order Boraginales; family Ehretiaceae; genus Ehretia; species Ehretia macrophylla. Next base: position 36,705,595 of record CM075780.1, on the reverse strand, counting down.
TCAAAAGATTCTTTCAATCATCTAACAAATAGTAGATGACGTCATATTTGAGAAGATTGCTCAAGTTTCAACAGCTAAGAAGGTTCAAGTCCTATTGTACCTAAAGAAACCTTACACTCTACTATGAGTTAGGATGTGTAGTAGCCTTTAGAGATTAATCACTCTTTAGCCTTTAGACTCACTTCGCCCTTTTGTCAGTAGCTCTTCGATCAACAAAGGATAAAGAACTTGTATGCCCATAACTGCCCAGTTTTTAGAATACACCCTTTTATTTTACTTAAGCATATCAGCTCTAAAAAATATTCTTATTATTAACTGCATAGCTGCGGTGACTTCTTTTCGGATGTCTCTTTCTCTCTCTCCATATTCTTTATTCATCCTCACCATCTTCCCATTGGTATACCATTCATCTTGTGATTGGTTCATGGAAACTGCAAGTTTGACAGTAGGAAATTCTCGAGAATGCATACTAGGGAATTGATAAGGTAAGAAAAGTTGGTCTTCAAACTCTTATGAGTTGAGTTTGGAAATTTATAATTGAAGGAATATGAGTCAATCTAAAACTATGTTTCAAGAGTTCAATCAATAGTTTATCAACTACAAATAAATGGTGAAAGCATGAGTGACATTCAGATCATTGAAATTAAATGGACTCATGGCATACTAGCTTAGAATTGAAGTGAAACGGAGGGATGATGACATCTTTATATCTCAAGAAGGATATGGAAAAGAAAGTCTCAAGAAGTTTAATATAGACAATTGCAAGCCCATAAGCACTCAGTGGAATATGGAGCCAAGCTATCAAGATATGATGAAACTGGGAAGGTGGATCCAACATTGTACAAGAGCTTGGTCAAGAGTTTACAACATTTGACATGCACAAGACTGAATATCCTATTCAAAGTAGGACTCATCAGTAGGTTCATGGAGACTCTGACGATTTATCATTTAAAGGTTGCAAAAAGAATTATTCGATACAAAAAAAGGATAATTGATTACGACATCTTGTATCCATCTACAAGCAACTTCAAGCTAGTGGGATATAATGATAGTGACTGGGTTGGAGACATAGATGATTAGAAAAGTACAATTGGATTCGTGTTTTACTTTAGAGACACGACATTCACATGGACTTCGAAGAAGCAACCAATAATCACATTATCAACATGTGAAGTATGTAGCCGCTACTGCAAGTATGTGTCATGCACTCTGGCTATAAAATTTGCTTAAAGAGCTCAATTTCCCTCAAGATGAAGCAATAGAAATATTCGTAGGCAACAAGTCAACAATTGCATTGGCAAAAAATCTAGTCTTCCATGATAGAAGCAATCACATAGATATTAGCTAACATCATCAGAGAATGTATAGCGCAAGAGGATGTCAAGATAAAGTTCATGAAATCACAAGACCAGGTGGCAAACATATTCACCAAGCCACTCAAGATTGAAGTTTTCCTCAAGATGAGATCTTGCCTTGGAATAACAATTCGAGTTTAAAAGTGAGTGTTGTAAGTAAACTTGAATTTATGCTAAGTATTAATGATCATGCATTTGGGCTAGTTATAATTTATTCTTTCGGCTCAAAAGAATGAGAATGATGCCCAATTGTAAGCCAAGTTGGAAAATAATGTAGCCCAAACTCTAAAAAATCATGAAGAAAGATATTATCTAAGAAGCATTTAGGAAAAAATAATTTATTTGACTAGCTAGAATTATCTTGGAATGTTATCTAGAATATTCCACTATATTTGAAAATATCTTGTATGTTGAATGCTCCTTGAGCATTGGGGCAACCTCAAGCATTATGCACTAAGCCAAAAATTATAAAATCCTCTTCAAAACAAAGTTCTCTAGTTCTTATAAACTCCTCCTCCACTTCTTAAATATTTTTGACATAAGTTCTAAATTTTCCAAATTAATAGAGCCCTACCACAACAGGGCTCACAATTGGACTAACACTTCCTTTTGGATCAAATGGGCATATGCTATGATTTGCCCATAACCCAATGCATACTCATTAATACTTAACCCAAATTCAAGTTTACTTTCCAACAAAAACATATGTGCTAGTCTCTCGTTTGAAGTGATTAAAACATTTCATGTTATATTTTTGTTTGAAAACTAAAAAAAACCAATTCATTATGTAAGCTGACTCCTGTTTCTATTGAACAGACATGCTTGGATCTCAAATATTGTCTCATAAGAAAGAAGCAAGAAATCATGATGCGTTTGAGTTGCTTGAGCAGATCTGGCAGCATGTTCCACTGGTGGACGTAGAAAACCTAAATATTCCAGAAGATATTGCACGCCCTGCATTTGTTGCTGCAGAGTTAGGAAATTACGAATTTCTGGTGAAGCTTCTTGGAGAACGTCCTGAGTTCCTCTACATAGTAAATGGCTCTTATAAAAGTATATATCACATTGCAGTTATACATCGCCATGAGCTCATCTTCAGTTTAATTTACGAAATTGGTAAACTCAAGGATTTAGTAGTAACATATAGAGACCATGATGACAATAACATATTGCATTTAGCTGCAAAGTTAGCACCTCAATCCCAGCTCAATATTTTACCAGGTGCCGCTCTTCAGATGCATCGAGAATTGTTATGGTATAAGGTAAGTTCTTGTTGGCTTTACTTTTTTCATATGCAATTTAAGTACTGAGCCATTTGATGAAGTTTTATTCATTTTTGTTTCAAGCAGAAGATATTTTACCCACTTTTTTTATATGCAACTAGCTAGCTCCAATCTATTTCTCAAAATCCTGTAAATTGCCAGCAATCTATAAGGTGGGGCATTTGCGTGGATTGGATCTTCTAAAAACGTAATGTATTAGGGAAATTAACAGCGATGAAGGAATGATATAGCTATTTAATCTTCACTCTCAATTATTTTAATTATTTCATCATAATTGTGTCATTACAATCCAAATCCTGCAAAGGGTTATCAAATGCTTTTGCTTTTGCTTTTATGATTTGTCTCGTAAAAAGTGGTTGTCATCTCTAACGTGATGATGTTTTCGTCTAAATTCTCTTTGTTTTATGACAGGTAGTCGAAAAGATAGTTCCACCAACATACAGAGGAATGAGAAATAAAAGTGGTCAAACACCACATGAATTATGCATCATTGAGCACAGTAATTTGATGAAGGAAGGAGAAAAGTGGTTGAAGGAAACATCTCATTCTTGCATGATTGTTGCAACACTTATTGCTACCATGGTATTCACCACTGCCTTTACCGTGCCCGGTGGTAACAATGATTCAGATGGAAGTCCTATTTTACTACACGAGAGATTATTCACGGTTTTCATAATAGCAGAGACAATAGCTATGCTCTCTTCTACTACTTCAATTATCATGTTCTTGTGCATCCGCACCTCTCGCTATACAGAGAAAGCGTTTCTCGAGTGGTTACCCTTTTGTTTAATGACTGGTATCATTACACTTTTTGTGTCTCTTGCTGGAATGATGCTTGCATTTTGCGCATGTCTTCTTTCGTATTATCGACAAGCTGCTGCAGGTTCAGCAAGAGTTCCTACTCTACTGGGTGTATTTGCTTGTGTGCCCGCAATGTTTGTTTTCTTCAAGTGTCACCTTTTGACTGATATCACTACTTCATTGTATGCTACCAGGGGTTTGTTCAGGTCCCGAAAGCGGTTGATCACCAAATGAATCTATGTAACTTTGGCTACATTTTGATATTAAGGATGTAAAATGTACCTGGATATGTTTTCTCTATGAATCTATGTAACTTTTTGCCCAGGAATATTTATACCTTCTCTTTTTCTTTTTGTGAAGTATAAAATCAAATGGAACGGAACAATAGTGTAGGGCAGAGTGCACAATTTGACCATGTGTTTGGAGGAACAAATTATCGAAAAGATTCTTTTAGATGTTAGAAGAAAAATTAGTCTTCAAAGAAAATATAGATACAGGAAAATTGTATTTTGTGTTTGGATTGGAGGCTCAATTTAGTTTTAGCCTGTCTTCTTTGTTATGTTCAAGGATGTGGAATTTAATGATTTACTTGCCTAACAAAAAAAAAAGTAGTATAAAATCGGTGGTGTTAAAGAACGCAATTCTCTCATATTGATAATTAACTCATGAGTGTTAGGAGTTTCACATGATGAACTAAAGAGTAAAGATAAGAATTTCTCCCACATGGAAAGATTAGGAGAATAATGAGCTATTAATAAACATGTGTTGCTCAAGACCCAATAACTTAAGCTTTTGGGTCGATAGTTGAGTTTTACACGTGTGTTAAGACCCATTTATTCTCAGGTTCTCTGAGCTCGCCATAGCTAGTGGTATCAAAGTCGATGGTTTGACGATCTTGGCCCGGACTCTCGAAGAATTATGGTACACTGTTGTGACGGACTCTCGGTAGAGCTTGGCACCTAGGCTCGGAGGATGGAGTAGGGTCACGATAAGCATAATTCTTGGACTATACTCTCTAAGTTGTACGAGGTTATGATAACGCAATGGAGCAAGGCATGGTTGATTTGGGAGATCCCAAGCAGGCTCATACGAGAGTTGATTTGCGGTGCCTCATGGTTGATCTAGGTGCACGGAAAAGAACTACTGGAGCCACCATGGTAGCTAAGGTGCAAGGAGATCTAAAAACTTGTGAGAGTGGTAAGATAGATCGCTATTGGCAATGAATATGGATCAAAGGGGGAGTTAAGACCCAATTAGAGTTCACATGATGAATATGGATCAAAGGGGGAGTTAAGGCTCAATTGGAATTCACATGTGAAAAGGTGCAAGGAGATCTAAAAACTTGTGAGAGTGGTAAAGATAGATCACTATTGGCAATGAATATGGATCAAAGGGGGAGTTAAGGCTCAATTGGAGTTTACATGTGAAAAGGGGGAGGTTTGTAATTTCTCCCACATGAAAAGATTAAGATAATAATGAGCTATTAATAAACATGTGTTGCTTAAGACCCAATAGCTTAAACTTTTGGGTCAATAGTTGAGTTCTACACATATGTATTAAGGCCCATTTATTCTAAAGTTCTTTGAGCTCACCATAACAATGAGTTTAATTTTAAATATGAGATTTGAGACTCGTATATAAAAAGTGGAATGGATGTAAGGCCAAAATACTCTATTAAAATTGTCTCACATCTTTTTCCAAAAAATAAAATTCAAATAGAAAAAATTCACGATATGAACTAAATTAGAACTTTTTGTAAACTTTAAAAATTAAGTGTGTCACTTTTGAAATAATGTGAATGAAGTTAAAAATATGTAAACATTGAGTATTAAATTGAACTTTTTCAATCTGTGAAAATTAAGCACATTGATTTTGAAACAAAGAGGATGAAATTAAAAATAGTGTTAGTATTTTCACCCTTAATTATACGTCATTGAAATAAAGAAACCCTCTAAAGATTGTCCTTATGTTAAATGAGTTGTTGAAAACCATCTTACACCATGTCCTATTAGAATGGCTCTTCTTCACTCATGACATGTGTAAAGCATGAGAGGTGGAGAAAGAAAGAGACAAGATTTCTAAAGAATCGAATTGTAGAGCTCTACCAATAAATTGATGTAAGAATCTAGAAAAAAATATATATATAAGCTCAGATTTTTTTTTTTCCCTTGACATAGAGGGACGAACAGATTTATCTATAAACATGCTAAATCTTGATAAATTAATGTGGTGCGCTAAGGTTCAAGAGGTAACGAATCCCCTAACACCACCACCCCACCCCAAAGCATAGTTCGCGAATCGTGAATCGTATCGTGAATCGAAATCTCATTTTTTTGAATCGTGAATCGTATCGAATCGTGAATCGTACCGATTCGGTCACAAATTTAAAACTAGATAATATTTGATATATTACATTTTCATAATAATTTTTAGTCAAAATTCTTCATTTTAATGGATATAAATATATGTTTTTTGTTAACCATAGTTTAATAGTAAATATCAAAGTCAATTAAAAACAAAATAATATGAAATAATCAAATAATAATAGTGGCCAATTAAAGTATTATCACCATTAAAGTCTTTGATTTAATAATGCAAAGTTGTTGACTTGACTCTTGACCATACAAAAGCAATGACTGAAAAGGCAAGGCTTTTAAGCATCAACCACTGATCAACTCAATAAAAATAAACACCAAGCAAAGACAATAGTTTTCCAAGACTTTTTTTTTTTTTTTTTGTCGGTAAAGACTAAGGTCCAAGACCATTTCAAGCCACTCAATAAAGGCCCGTAAACAAAGATAAAATGCAAAGTTCCAAAAACAAAAGAAAGAGCAAGATCAGTGAGCACACTGAGCAGTAATGAAGGAGTTCGACCAAAAAAAAAAGAGCAGTAAAAAAAAAGCAAGATCAAATGCAAAGTTTCAAAAAGTAAAGAAAAAGCAAAGATCAGTGAGCAGTAAAGAAAGAGAAGATCAACAACGCACTTATAATCGGTGAAGCTATTTGATCGATGAAGCAATTTGATCGGCGAAGCAAGTTGATCGGCGAAGCAATTTCATCGGCGAAGCAATTTCATCAACGAAGCCTTTGATCGAGATGAGTACATTTCTCTCCCTCTCTCTATTTTAGGGCTTTTAATTGGATGATTTTTAAGTGTTTTGATTTTATAATTATAGTTAAAAAGTTGATGTTTTTAACATAAATGGGATTTTTTTTTGTTCGTTTGTTTATATTTTTAAAAAATCAACCAATTGTATGCTGATTGAAAAAATCTAAAGTGGGCTCTTTCGTTTTTTTTTTTTTTGGATTTTTTGGGCTTTTGTTTTTGTTTTTTTCCCGAATCGTGCCGATTCACCGAATCGCACGATTCGCTACGATTCGCTACGATTCACTCCGATTCGCTTACCGATTCACTCTAATTAACGATTCACCAATTGATTCGTATCGTTTTTCATATGAATCGAACCGAATCGTACGATTCGTATCGCGAATCGTACGATTACGATAACTATGCCCCAAAGTGCAACCTGCTGACCAGCAGCCCACTCTCTCTCCTTGTGTCTCCTACCCTTCTCCATCTACGAGCACATCATATATACACGGACACATAACTCAACTCACAGTGACTCATAGCAGACACACACCCAAGCACACAGCCACATAAGAGGATCCTTACCCTACCAAGCAATCCAAACACCACCCCTTTATCGTTAACCAACTGCCACCTCCAAAACACCATCTTGACCCATTCTAACACTAATTGTTTTTAAGATGAAACTCCAAACCATTTGAACCATTCTTGTTTCACGCGTTGATCCTATATACAATTAATCCAAAAAAAAAGAAAAAAAAAAGTCATTTCTTCTACAACGTCAATGCAACTTTTTAATGATCAATTATAGATCAAACGTGAAAAGGGCGGTGGAGGATATAATTATCCCAGATGTATATGTCAAGAATTTCAAGAATATCATATAAGATTTTGGACTATTCAGTCTAATAAAATTTATTTTAGAATGGAACCCATGTTGTGCTTTTGTCCAATCCTGTTCAACCATGTATAATCTATGCTTGTTTCAACAGCTTAAGCTTGTTTAGACCTTAATTCTAGTAAGCAACTATTCTAAGTTCAAAAGGTTGCTTGTCCTACCATTGTCAGTGCATCTTCAACAACTTGTTCTAGCTCACTCAAGCATAGGTCACATATAAAAAGTTACACGTGAAGGGTGGTGTTAACTAACACAATTATCTACATGGATAAATCACCAATGTTAAGTAACATATAAAATTTGAGTTATTCTATCTAATTACCAATTAAACTAAAGACAAAATTTTATTTTTTTAATCAATTTTTACCTTCACTAGTTATTAAGTGACCAACTCATCTAAAAGTTTAAACTATTAGAGAGGGATTTGTTGCATTTATTTGTTGTGCTCAACATGCCTGTTCATGTATAGGCTAGATAGTTTTGATTCAATCTTATATGTGGATGTAATTTTACAAATAGGTGATTGCAAGACTTGAATCCATGACCTAGTTTATGGCACTATATTAAGCGATCACATCGTCTAAAAATTAATATTGTTAGAAAAAAAATTATTTTATTTTTAACTAGGCAAGTAAATCATTTCATTGCACTTCAAAAATATTTACAAGAAAGATAACAATCAGCTCAAAAGAGGCTGATGTTCCAATATGCACACAAAATTCTATTCTCTAGACTATCTTTATATTTACGTTGAGTACAAATTTTTTTCCCTAATATCCAAAATAATTTTCTCAATAATGTATTCCTCCGAACTCATAGTCGCATTATGGATTCGATTGTTATGTTCAATCCAAACATGGTACAGACAAGAGCAGAAGATAACTCTGATAAGGTCTGATTTTAAGCACTTTCTCTTGCAAAGATTCGTCAACTTCTCAACAAAAGGATCCCAATCAAGATCAAGATTCCCACATCTAAGCTTTCTAGTACAGAACAACCATATTTTTTTGATAAAAGAACATTGAAAGAAGAGATGTTCTCTACTTTCTTGACCCAATGCATAGAATGAGCACCTAGCTTCATTAATAACACCCCAAGATAATAATCAAGCTTTAGTCGGAAGTCAATTGAGATAAGCTAACCAAGAACAAAAGCTTTGCCTGGGAATAACAACTCTATTCCAAATAAGATCAGCCCAAGTCACTTTAACTGATGGTTCTATAACTTTATTCAAAGTTCTAAAGTTAGAAAACTTACTAGTAGAATCAATCTTCCACAAGATATGATCACATCTTTGTTGATTAGGGAGCCCTGGAGAAAGATCCTCAATAAACACAAGCTCTCTAGGCCACTGCCACTAATTCTCAAAGATACAATCCACCACTTTGAGTCGCATGAGTCGAGTAGGAATAGTGATGTTGTGAAGCCTCATATAATCAAATAATTTACGAAAAGGCAGCCAAGTATCCTACAAAACAAAAGTTCTCCTGCCATCACCAACTTAATGCTCAATGAATTGAGAGGCAGTAGGTCTACATTTAAGAATCTCACGCTAGGACCAGGAGGCATTGCTAGGGATGTCAATACTCCAAATGCTTTGCTTATCAAGGAATATAGTGTTCACCCAATAGCCCCAAAGAGATTGCTCATCTGAATATGTATGCCAAAACAATTTTAACATCGCAACTTTGTTAACATCCAACAGTCTACGAATGCCCAGACCCCCCCTCATCAATGAATACTAGTTGAAGGTTTTTGACATAATTTTGGTGCCTTTATCACATAATGGAATATATATTTCACAAATTTTGACAATATAACATTAGCAACAATAGAAGAAAAATAAGCAACATACACGAATAAGAAGGTGATTCACTCAACTACTATTGATTTTTATAATAATATTATTGTGTTATTAGGGGATTCAAATCCAATAAAAAGTGGAATATTCCTAGAATTAGTCAATTGTGTAAAATAGAATAAATACGTGCTTCTTTCACTCACTGGATATAAATTGCAACTAGCTAACACCACAAAAAAATTAGATTTGCGAGAGACGGTTCCCCTCACTATTTCGTCGCCAATTTGGAATTTGCGTCGGCAGGGTGAGGGAACCGTCCGTCAGATACAAGGTTGTCGCCAAAACCATTCCCCTCACCAAACAGTCACCAATTTGGCAACAGCTGCCAAATTGTCTCCATCCCGTCTCCAACTTCTCCGTCACCAAGCCCTCGCCATCTTTTCCCGTCTTCAGGCCGTCACTACAATTTGCCGTCACCGAGCCCTCATTAACTGGTGTCGTCCCAAAACTGTCACAAAAATTGTCCTTGCCAAGCCCTTGCCAACCTTTCCCATCACCCGGCCGTCACCAATGTTTGTTGTCACCAAACACTCGCCAACTTAACCCTTCACCATACCATCACCAAAATTATCGTCACCAAGCCCTTGCCAATCCATCACTAAGCCGTCTTACAATTAATTGAGTTTCACAGAGCCCTCACTAACTTAACCCTTCAATATAATTGAGCTTCTCATAATAAATTCATAAATTTTAAAATTCTTTTGCTATTTTCCGGCGCTTCACAGATAAATGCCGCTAATGCTTGTTGTCTTTTTAAGAGAATTCTACATTACTCATGAACACTGTTGCTTATTGCTCGAGGTTTGCCTGCGTCTTACAATTAATTTTGTTTCTTCTCCTCCCCCAACCCCTCTAGCCTGTTTTCAATTACGAGAAAATCATATATATATGTAAAATGGAAATTTACATCAACAATCATATATTACATATACAAGAAGTTCCAAAACCAAAAGGTCAATTCATAATCTCAACATTAGATAATTAATTTTCACAATCACCATGTAATATAAAAGGCTCCAAAAATAAAAGGTGTATTCATGATCTCAACATTAGATAAAAACGTCTTTGACAGACATAATGTCAAAATTAGATAAAGCATCTTTATTTTGTTGAGAAGTAACTCCCTCCTATCTTAGACTTGGCCTCCACTTCACTGATTAGATGCCTATTCCATTACGACCAAAAAAAAAAAAAATTTCAATGTTTATGTCAACCAAAAGAGCAAAAAAAGACACAGCAGGAAAAAGATGATAGAGGTAACCTCGTCGCCATCTTTATTGTCATCATCTTCTTGATCGTAATCATCTTCAGAGCCATCAGTGCCCTTCTCCTGGAAACAGCTATACATGTTCAGGCAGAAAAACAAAGAAACCTTAAAAAGAGATAGAATCTTTCCTTTGCCATGATAAAAAGAGAAAGACAACAAAGGGAAAGTGGAACAGGAAAGACAATAAAAAGTAAAATGCCAGCTTTTCCTTTCTATTCCAACTACACAATCACAGTAACAGTTACAATGGAAATTTTCCAGGGAAATTAGTGGGGTTGATTTCTTGGTTTCCTACAAAAATCTTCACTCTAAATATTAATGACTCAATCTTAATCAAACCATTGTATTTTGATTCACATATACCTACCATTCAATCACTCGATCTTAATCTATGAATTGATTATATTCAAGATTCAACTGGTGTGCTCATTTTCCATTTTTGCAGAAGCTAAAAAGAGACCATTTCAATGACTCATGCTTTTGGTCAAAGTTTACATCTCATGCAGGGTGATCAAACCGATCAATGGCATCAAAGGGAGAGCAGAGATGCCATTAACAATTCACATCAAATATAAACCAATGTTTCACAACCTTTAACTCCATTCATGGCCAATTTCACTTCCAAGACTGCACAAGCATGCATATTATCTGAATTTGATCTAAACTTCAAGGATAAGATGCAAGAAACTTACATCAAAACCACAAGCTGCTTAATTCACAAGAGGTCTTCTTCCTTTGCAGTACAAAATTTTAAAGAATAGCAACATCATAAAAACACCACATTTTTGTGATCATAATCAATACTTAATAAGATCAAACATTTCCAACAAAGAATCTATCATAAACTTTTACCAACAACCTTTTATTCTTCAAAATTTTGCTGCAAAAACTATCTAGACAATATAACATAGATCAGTCCATTAGATGCACGAGCAATATTGAAGAGATCATCAAGCAACTTCAACCATGAACAACCCTAATAAACTAGCATAGATCATATGACAGACATGATTAATTCACAGTTCAGACAACATCTTTTACATCTAATTAAGCTCAATAAGCCTTGTAGCATAGAATACAACACAAGCTTGTAGCATAGAGATATCTGTAATAGTGGTAAAAGGGTAGAAACTTCAGAATTGGTACCGCCAAGGATAAGAATGAGCCCAATCAATTGCCACAAAATCTTTAAAAATTCGACATTAACATAAAATCTCTGCCTGTGACAAATTCGTTTAGCAATAGGTGTTCAAGCTCTCAAAGTACAAATCTCGAATTCAAGTCAAATGTATCGATATACGTAACTGCAGATTTATAAAACAAAATCACATAATTTTTAGCATAATAAACAAACATTCAAGCTCAAATTTACACACACACACACACACATATGTATATCTATATATGCATGAAAGAAATAACATTAATTTCACATAATAAACAACTCACCCTTACGCACCCACACGGCACACTGTACATACACATACATTAAATAAATTAAACAGTAATTAAACAAGAAATTAATAACATAATAAAAAATAAATAACAGAAAATTAAATAAAAAACAAAAAATTACATAATATATTAAATTGAAACAAAAAAATAGTAAATTAAAATAAATATATAAAAAGATTGTATATAATGTATGTAGATGTATGTATACATATGTATATATAGATACATATACATAAACTTATATATATACACACATATACCGCGTAAGACTAAGGGTGGCCGTTGTCGAGGTGGTATTGGTTCGCCGACTGGTGGTAGTGCTTCCCCGAGGGTGGTGGTGCTTTGCGAGGGGTGAGGGTGACAGATCTAGGGGGTGAGGGATATGGGGTGGGGAATGGGACAGGGGGTGGGGTGGGGTGGGGGGTTGTTTTTGAAACTAGATTAGCCTCATCCACGGGGCCGATGTCCTTTTATTTCAAATTTTTTGGATTTTGGATTTTTTTATTTAGAGATTAGTGGAGACGGCCCATGGTCCGTCTCCAAAAGGAGACGGACCAATGGGTCCGTCTCTGTTTGGGAGACGGACAATGAGTCTGTCTCCCAGCACATGCACTTAAATGTGCATTTGTTTTCTTCTTCTTTTTTTAAATTTATGAGAATTTATTTTATGAAGGAAGTATTAAGATATTTTTTTAAAAAAAATTTATGGGATAATTATAATAATTAAAATAACTAGTCATTTATTATTTTAAATTTATTTACTATTTAATTAGTATTTTAATTACAAGTTTAGGGTAAATTATTAATGATAAATTAATTATTAATATTAATATAAATTCTATATTAAAATAAATTATTTACCAAGTAAATATAATTTAAGTTTAAAAAATTTATATTGAAATACAAAATTAAATTAAATTTAAACATTTTAGTAAAAAATATTTTCAATAAAAACATTCGTCATCAAGTTGGAAACAGGTCAATCAGCCAGTTTCCATTGGAGACGGGCTAAGTTCCCGTCTCCAAAATTGGAGACGGGGTTCATTTCCAGTCTCCAACTTTGGAGATGGGATTGATCCCCGTCTCCATGCGCCCTTCGCTAATGGAGACGGGCACGTTTGCCGTCTCCAATTTGGAGACGGCAAAGGCTCCCGTCTCCAACTTTGGAGACGGGACTAATCCTCTTCTCCATTGGAGACGGCTTGCGCCCGTCTCCATTGGAGACGGGCACATTTGTCGTCTCCAATTTGGAGACGAGAACGTTTGCCGTCTCCAATTAAATAAAAAAACTTTATTAATAAAAATATATATAAAAATATAAGTTTTATTTTATAAAAAATTAAAAGACATACAATAATGAAAAATTATCAATTTTACAGTCTCTGAGCCGTCACCGATTTGGTGACGGCATGGTGAGGGAATTTGTCACCATACCGTCACTAATTTGGTGATGGTCTAGCAAGGCCGTCACCAATTTGGTGACGATCTATTTTAGCCGTCACCAAATTGGAGACGGCGAAGAATGCCGTCATTATTGGTGACGGTTTTTCTCGTCTAACACTATGCCGCCATTGTCTCGTCACAAAACTCGCGTCAACATTTCCTTTCACCAAGCCGTCGCTGTATTAGTGACGGGATGGCGACGACCCGTCACAAAATCCAATTTTTTTTGTAGTGTAACTAGTGAAGCAGGATTTAATAATGTGACCCCTTCATTTGGTCTCAAAACCCAAACTAGTAATAGGGATATCAAAAGTTACATGTTTCGTCTTTTATTTTTGTATTGTTGCCTACCATATTTGGATCGAGAGAAACAGGTGGATCTTCCAAAATAAGTTTAGCATTGAGGAGCAGATTATCGAGAAGATTCAGGCTGATATCCTTGCAAGAGATCATGTGGAACGAAGCTACAACAACTCTAGCATTAATAGACATTTCACCAATAAGTTCATTTGTCTTTAACTTAGATAGTTTTTCACATTTTTGAGTCTTTGTTGTTTCAGATTGTGATTCTTATGTGTCTTGAGATTCTTTGCCTTTGTTTGTCTATTTGTCGGTTTCGCCTTTATTTTCAGTAGTTCTTTGTATTTGAACAATTGACCCTCCTTTGTCTGGTTCATTTTTAATAAAATCCATTTATCTAGTTTAGCCCCAAAAAAAAGAGTATAATTATCACAACTATTCATTTAAAAATAAAAAAAATTATCCACAAAAGTTAAACAGTGAATCCTACCTCCAAAATAATAAATAAATACAAGAAATCATTCACTAACAACTTACATTCAATAGCTCTTGATCACGATGTATGCGTTGTTGCATATACTATCACTCTTTCGTAAAAATACGTATGTGAAATTAATTATACTTGGTTGAGCGCTAAAGTTCAAATGTTTTAAATTAGTTTAATGTCTTTAATTTAGCTTTCGATCACGATGCAATGAACTGTGCATAAATCATCGCTCCTACATAGGAGTACGCACATAGAGTTAATTATACTTGTTTGAGCACTAGAGTTCAAATTTCGAAATTAAGAATTGCAATCTCGTTAAAATCTAATAAAGTTAACATAATCAGTAAGATTTGAGTTCACAATCTCATATACATAACAAATTACATATTACTAAACTAAAACTCTAGTGGTAAACTTAGGTTAATATCAACGTGTTCTTACTCAACTTTATCTCTTATACGTCCATTTTTTTGGACATTCTCATATGACAAATAAACAAGTTGTTAGATTATTTCCAAAATTAACCCGATGCCAACCATGTGGCGTTCTTACCCATCAAAAAAGAAAAAGAGAGAAAAAAAAAACAATAATGAAAATATTTCAAGCGTAAATTAGGGATCTAGGTCTTGGTCAACAAATGCATCAAAAAGATAAAATAATAATGCAATAAGCAGCAAGTACAGCTGCAGTCAATCCGGGCGAGGTTTATTATTTGTTGTTGTTTCCTTTTTCCGATATATACAAGATTCCACTGTGAGTTTGATGGTCCGGTGGTCCCGGCGTGGCTCGACCAATCCTCGTCAAATTTTCCACGTGAAATCTTAAAACTTCTCCGGTACATCAGCTGACTATAACCAATAGTACCCGGAGTTAATGCGGCTGGAGTTTAAACATGTCCCACTTTTTCCACTGCAAATGTTGACCACTTGCTGGTAACTGTGGGTGTGGCTAATCAGAAACACCTTTTTTTTTTTTTTTTTAAAGAATTTAGTGAAATGATCAAATAATAATATATTGTATATAAAGATTTTGAGTTCGAAGAACAATTCCACCGCTATGGTACCAATAACAAAAAAGAGAAACGTTGTCTTTCCTTTCATATTTGTCTATTATTATATGTTAGTTCTGTTCAAGACTGGTGATTGTGTTAATAGACTTTCACTGATGATAATGAATAGATAATCATGGAAGGCCGTTAATGATTAATCGATCTAAAGCACTTTTTTTTTTTGGAGGGAAAGAAGGAGAATACCCTTCCGGAATTTTATTAATTATCCAAAAAGAAAATACAGAAGGTGAAGGGGGACAAACAACCGTACCTCCACTGACAGGTGGGAACTTACCTACCCCACCGGCCTGTCTAATCTAGAAGTAGGCACAGGCGCCCCTTCATTACAAAGGATTCAAAGCCCTATCCAAAAGGAAACATAAAATACAAATACAAAGATCCTATCTAATTCAGAAATTAGATATATTAGCCTTCTCAACACGAATCATACCTTTAATTGTCTTAAAATTTTGAAGACTATGAAGTCGTGTCATTGCTGATGCCTGAGTTCCCAGGTTTGCAAGAAAATCTGTTGGCTGATTGCCCTCCCTTAAAATGTGTGATATAGATGCATTCGATTCTCGCATAAGCTTTCTAGCCTTTCAAAGATTCTAACACACATGTCCCATGGACCTCTACTATCGGAATGAATAAGGTTAATAACATTATGAGCATCCATTTCAACCCAAATATTATGAAATCCATTCTCTTTGCATAATTCAATGCCAGCAACCAGAGCCAAGAGCTCAGCCTTGAAGGAGCTATTGCAATCAAAGGGACCAAAGAAAGCAAGGATAAAGTCACCTTTTCAATTTCTTACAATTCATCCCCCTCCTGATCGTTTCGAACGGGCAAGAAAACTGGCATCCACATTTAGCTTGAAGAAGTTTTCCTTTGGTTTTCTCCATAAAACAATTTTGGGAATAGCGATTTGCTCTTTACCATAAAAATAAAAGAAAGATCGGGCTAAATTCAGATCACCTTTCCACTGACATTTTTGAAGAAACCCTACTTGATAAGTTTGTGTAATAGCCCTTCTAATACGCCAAATAGCTTTTGATGGAATGAAACCCAAGTTTTTGTGTTTTGCATTGTTACGTTCAACCCACAAAAATCACCTAATATAAATAGGAAGTAGAATCGAATGTGGCCTTTGCAAATGTAATCTAATATAAATAGGAAGTAGAATACGAATGTGGCCGTTGCAAATGTAATCTCCTGAAAAATCCAAGCAGCAAACTATTGTCTAAAGGAATTAGAATTTAGCTAGGAAATATTAAATAAATTTGCAAAATGATTCCAAACCTGAATTGCAACGGCCATGGTCATGAAACATTGATCCATAGTTTCACAACTATTGCAGCACTGACATTTCAAAGCCAATGAGATTCCTTTGCTTTGTAATCTTGCATCCACAGGAATCCAATTATGAAAAACTCTCCATATGAAGAAGGAAATTTTAATAGGAATGGAAGACCTCCAAATTTTATCAAAAACCTGTTGTTTGCAGTTATGTTGTCTTATTTCCTTCCAAGCACTACAAAGTGTAAAGTTACCATTAGGTGTGAGAGTCCAAAAAGGTTCACCAGGCTGATTTGTTTCCAGCGGAAATTGAGAAATTTTTTGAACATAGTTTTCTGGCAACACTTCTCTTAGTTTGTTAAGGCTCCAAGTTCCTTCCTCTATAAACTGATCAACACCAACTGCTGAGTGTCTAAACGTTGGAAAATGAAAATGAAGATGCTCATCTTCCAACCAAACATTATGCCAGAAAGAAATTTTAGCTGAACCAAGCCGCCAACGAACGAACTTTTCACATAATGGCTCTATCTTTTTCATTCTTCTCCAAAGGGGCGAATCATGATTTGAGATGTTAACAGTAGGTGGATGTTGTTGTTGGCAGTATCTACTTCGCATGAAATCAGCCCACAAACTACAAGTTCTTTGAAATCTCCACCACACTTTCATATTCATAGCTTCCTGCATATATATCTGCAAGCCTACGAGCCCCAATACCTCTTTCAAATGGGAAACAAAGAGATTGCCAAATAGGCCAGTTGAATTTCTTGACATTGGCATTATTACCCCCAAAGAAGTCGGTTAAATATTCTCTCAAGCCTCCCAATAACTTGTTGGGTAGGACTCAAAACTTGCATCAAATAAAGAGGCATTGAGGTAAGAGTGCTTTTAAGCAAAGTGTAAATTACCATTAGACAAATGAACTCTAAGTCAAAGACAATTAATTATGTTTAATATGTTGATAGACTAGTAATTAGATTTGAGTCATTCAGGTATTATTAGAGCAGGCTATTGGCAAACGGTTGGACTCTCCACTGCCTGGCGGTCTCGGATTGTGCTCTATTATGTTTGATGGATGAGGGCATTGCGTATTTAAAGGGGAGAGTTCTGGCATCCTTTCCACATTAATTTTGTAAAAGACTTATTTTCAGTTATAATGATTTAAATTATTTATTATAGTCATCACGAGCTAAAGAAAAAAAAAGGTTTGGGTCAGTTAATTAAATGCTTCGGTAAGCTAGTACTTGGATATGATTCATGACAAAAAGAATGCTCACCTTACCGGTATTCTCCCTTGAGCATCACGGAATAACAAATCCTAGTACTTTTTATATTCGTTTATTATGTGGAAACTAATCAATATAGAATTATAACTTCCAAGGGGACTCTCTATTGAAATCAACGACGCATAATTAGAGTACTATAAAATACTGGTAATTTAACTTTATTTTTAGTTCCTCACAGGACAAAATCATTTATCAAATATTTTCTTTACTTTTCATATACAACTAGAGTTAATCATATAATTTTATTACTACTTGTCATTGTAGTACTGAAACATATAGCCGAATTTTCCCTAACCTACTTGCTGATTCTATGATTATAAGACCACTACTCTAGTTTGTGAAATTATATTGAAAAAATACACACTATGTTTGTTATGTTTTTAGTAAGTTCATACGATATTCATATAATTTACATTAGTTTCCTTCCTTTCAATTATTTGAATAATCTTTTTTAAGAATCTCATATTATTCTTATGCATATCATGTAACACATTTCCAGGCCATTTTTTTTTTTTATTTTATCTTTTTTGGTTTTTTTTTTTTTTTTTGCGTTCCATGACCTTTTTTTTTTAATAAAAACTAAGAGTACATATGCAAAGGATATCAATTACGAGAGAAATATAAGACGATATATATATATATATATATATAGAAGGTGACAACCTTTTTAACAATTTGTTGATGGCTAATCTTATCATTTACTATCAAACTTAGGATTTTGCAAAAAGTGTACTTCTTCTAACCCATATTTTTCCTTCAATGTTTGACTAATAATTTATATTTTAAGGATGCTTCATAATGAACTACATATTTATTTTGTAATATATATTTCATATGAACTATATTAACAATACCACCATTCAGGAAGTTTGAAGTCTTAAAATACTTCGAAATTAATGAGAAACAATGCTCACGAGAATATTGGATGGAGAGAGTGTTAAACTAGAAAAAGGTTAGTGCAGTCATAAAAACAAGTAGGATTCTCATCTTGCTTAGTGCATGTGACATTAGCGTTCCGCTTGGATATTTTCAGATAATTTTGTTCGTAAAGGCCATACTCAAATTCTCATTCTTAGCCTTATTTTTTCGGTTTGCTTGGGTGGAGAGAAATGATGCTAAATGTAGAAACACAGGTTTTCATCTGGCAGCAATCATTTGGAAAATTTATACAATGTTTGCTCAATTATTTCAAGCAAATCTCATTAAACAGTGGCAATGGAATGGTGATTCTCATCTTTGTTGCTTGTTTAATAAGAAACCTACTATAGTGCCATGGAAAATTTTTGGTTCAAGCCACCTCAAGACAATTTTAAACTCAATATTGATGGTAGTGTGCATTCTGACGGTAGAGATGGCGGAGGAGGCTTGCTTCACAACTGGAAGGTTGAGCTCATCTTTGCCTTTTATGAATATTTTGATTCTCATTCTTCTTTAAAAGCTGGCCTTTTAGCTCTAATCACGGGCCTTAAAATCTGCAAAATGAAAGGAATTAGATAAATCTTGATTGAAATGGATTCTCTCTGTGTTGTTAATTTATTTCAAGGGGGAGGTAGAGATTCATGGGATATATGAATTAATCATGGCAAAAATTTGATTAGGGAATGCAATGCAAAAAAAGCTCATATATATCACGAAGGCAACTAAGCTGCAGACTATATCTTGCAAATTTAGGAGCTAAATCTTCAGATCTTCTCATGCTTAATTTGACAGAAGATTACAAAATCTTGAGAGGTATGATTTGCTTGGACACGGCGGCTCTCCCTTACTTTAGATTTCCCTCTTCTTATGATGTGGTTTTTAATTATTTTTGTATAGCTTTTTCTTTTTTGCCCTTTTGAAATTATGCGAGTTGTTAATTAGAAAGTATTCCTTGTTTTTTAATTAGCAACTCAACTATTTTGCTCTTTTTGTGTTTTCCTAGGATCCCTTTGTAAGAAGAGGTGGTCTGTACCTCTTTTAGAATAATTGATCGACGTGTAAGTAAGTCCCCTTCCTTCCGTAGAGGTAAGGTTTAATGTCCCCCTAGTGGATACTTTCTTTCTCAGATTTCTATAGACACAACTCATGTTGAAAATTGCAAATTATCTTCCAACACTCCTTCTTAATTTGTAATTTTCAACTAATCTTTGAATCTCTCAAACTTCTCCAAAGTAATTGATTTTGTGAGCATATCTGCTGGTTGATCATTAGTGTTGATGAACTCCATGTAAATTTCATTTCTGTTAACCAAATCATGGATGAAATGGTGGCGAAGCTCGATGTGTTTTGAGCGAGCATGAAAGACGGGATTTTTTGTCATTGCAATTGCGGACATGTTGTCGCAAACAATTGTTGTAGGCTCTTTTTGTTCCAGCTGCAACTCTTTTAGAATCCTTCTCAACCAAATTGCTTCACACGTTGCATCTGTAGCGGCAATATACTAGACTTCAACTGAGGACAATGCTACATACTTTTGATTTCGCGAACACCATGAGATTATATTTGAACCAAGACACAAAATATAACCAGATGTGCTATTTCTATCATCAAGTGAACCAGCCCAATCGCTATCAGTGAAACCAACTAACTTGCATTCCTTTTCTTTCACATATTTGAGTCCAAGTTTATTTGTTCCTTGAAGGTATCGAAGAATGCGTTTTGCTGCCATGAAATATAACTTGCTTGGCTCATTCATAAACCTTAAAAGAATATTTACTGAATGTGTAATGTCAGGCCTTGTGTGTGCTA
Source organism: Ehretia macrophylla (assembly GCA_037974665.1). Taxonomy (NCBI): domain Eukaryota; kingdom Viridiplantae; phylum Streptophyta; class Magnoliopsida; order Boraginales; family Ehretiaceae; genus Ehretia; species Ehretia macrophylla. The sequence goes on along the minus strand of CM075780.1, from coordinate 36,684,994 downwards.
GATAGATTAAAGAACCAACAAGGCTTCTAAAGCTCTTAGCATTTGCTTTCTCTGCACCATCTTCTTTCTACAATTTTTCACTTGGGCTCATTGGTGTTGCTACTGATTTGCAGTTTTGCATATGAAATTTCTTCAACAAATCATCAATGTATTTTTCTTGGGATATAAAAAAGTTATCATTTTCTTTGTTTAACTTGCTTGCCCAAGAAATACTTCATGAGTCCAAGGTCAGTCATTTCGAAGTCCCTCATCATTTTCTTCTTGAAATCTTCCACCTTCTTCATATTAGAGCCAAAATAAATTAGATCATCAACATACAAACAAACAACAAGAAAATTAGTACTTTCCCTTTTGACGTATAGAGATGGTTCACTTTGGCTCATCTTAAATCCATTTTGGCAAAAATATCCATCAATCTTGTTATTCCAAGCATGCAGAACTTGATTTAGACCTTACAACGCCTTTCGGAGATTATAAACTTTATCTTCTTTTTCTTTCACTTTGAATCCTCGAGACTGCTCCACATAGACTTCCTTTTGTAGTTCTCCGTTAAGGAAGATGAATTTTACGTCAAGCTAAAAGACCTTTAGTTTTATTTGGCATGTGATTGCAAGAGCTATCCTTATTGTCTTGATTAGTGCCACGGGTGCAAATGTCTCCACAAAATAAGTTCCGGGCTGCTACAAATATCCTTTGGCGACCAATCGAGCTTTATACTTTTGCACCGACCCATTTTCTTTGTATTTGATATTGAAAATCCATTTCAAACCAATGACTTCTTTGTGTTTCGGAAGGTCTACGAGCTCCCATGTTTTATTCTTTTCAATCATAGAAATTTCTTCTTTCATTGTGTCAATCCACAATTCTTCTTTTGCTGCATCTTCATAACTTTGAGGCTCACAAGTGAAAAATGCAACATCATAAGATTCATATATATCTTGCAATAAACGTACCTTTCGAGGTAGAGTTTTTGAATCAGAAATGTCATTACTTGGCTAATTTGAAGTGGGGGATCTTGGAGCTGAACTTCGGCATGAGCTTTCTTGACTTGAGCTTGACTCGGATGATGTTGGAGTTGGACTTGGGCATGAATTTTCTTGACTTGACCTCGATTCGTTGTTGCATTGTATTCTGAATAGCTCCACAAAATCATATGTTCCAGGTACTTCAGTAGGGCTATTTTCTTTCCATTGCCGGGAAACTAACTCATCAAAAATGACATCTCTTGAGATCACAAGTTGATTGGTTTATGGATTCAACAAGCGAAATCCTTTCGATTCATCGTTATAACCAACGAACACAAATTTTTCTCCTTTGCTATCAAAGTTTTCTCTTTTTTTGTGACTGATTTAGAACATAAGCCACACATCCAAATATATTCAAATGATTAACCAGTTGTGACACCCCGACCCCGAGTATATAGTTATTTTATTTACTTGCATATATTAATATGTTTATTTTAATCATTTACATACAGTTACATATTACTTTAATTGTTTGCATATATTATTATCATTATCTTTCATATCTCTTGCAAAACGTGCATTTGTCTCGTTTAGCGTGCATTTACGTACATTTACGTGTTTAAGTGTTGTAGATGTTAATTATATGATAATGGGTAGCAAATGAAACTAAATTGGTTATATTAGAATCAAATGACAAACTAGTTAATATTATATAGTTAGAAGGGTAATTTGGACCATGGGCTTTAATTAATATTCTACTTAAATAAAAAACAAAACAAGACACATAAAATATACACACATATATCAGACACACACACACACGGTTCAACACACACACAAAATTCTGCACACACACAACACACAACAAGGAGAAGAAAAGGAAGAAAACCAAGCCTATCAAGCCAATTTCTTGCATCTTTTAGCTTAATCAAGGTGAGGAATTGTATCTATCTTGCATTTTATGGTAGTATTATGCTAATATAATGTTGTTTATGAAGTAGATAGTTGAGCTATTGAGTTATAAATTGCAAGTGAAGTTAATTTCTAGCTTATATGGTGTTAGATGAGTTCTCTTTTGCATGTTTTGTGAAGTGTTGCTAGTATTTTTAATGGTGTTGTTGTTGCTAGTTGGTGCCTTTGTATGAAGGCTAGGTGTTTGATAGAAGTCCACAATGAAGTGCATAAGTGTCCCATATGGTCAATACATGACTTAGCAATTGTTTAACTAGCTAAAATGCAAGAAGACAACAAGGTGCAAATTCGGATTGTCCACTGCCCTTGTCTTTCGAAGCACTTTTGACATAGAAAATGTGCTCTAAAATTAACGAAATTTATATGGAAGCTAGATTAGACAGTTTAGAACAAATTTGGATTTCTAGAGCTAAGGTAAATTCTCACGTTTTGGCCCTGCAATTTAGCTATTTCCGAAATGTGTCTGAAAATCGCTGGTGCAGGGGGCAGTTCGCGCAGTTGCACGGAAAAGGTCATAACTTGTGGAATTTAGATCGTAATTGATTTCCGCTTGAGGCTAAAGTCATCTACACTCAAAGAGATACGTTTATATATAAAAATCAGTCAGTTTGGAGGTCTATAGTATAGGTAACTGAATTGATTAATTTAAGCCTTTGTTGGAGAAAATGGAAAATGTTTAGGTGATATTTAGGGTTTTGTGCAAAGTTGATTCTAGGATTGATTCGATGCTATCTATAGATAATATAGGCTCTAATGAGCATAGATTAGTGATTAGATGTGGTTGGCTTGTTTGGAACTTTAGAAAATTTGCATAATTGGCTTAGAATTCAAAGGGATCTTTGAAGCGAAGTGTTAGCGATGGTTTGTTTGAATAAGTATATGATCTTAGAAGTGTTAGGGAGCTCTTAAAATGTAATTATGACATTTAATTAGTAATTAGATTGAGCAGTTGTAGTACAAAACACCTAAAAGGTTTTATGTAGTTTTTTAGTTAACATGCTTATAAATGTGGTTTCAAAGAATTTAAATGGGTCATAAAGTGTCTATAACTGATTGGTAAAGTTAGATTTAGAATTCATTATCTTGTGTGAAGATTAGAAGCTAATTTGTATGCATTGGAAAAGGGTTTTGTTGGATTCTATGTGGGTTAGCTAAGATTGTTGCCTAGTTGGTTATTTGGATTGCTTAATTGCTATAATTGATTATTAATTGAGTTATATATGTTGTACTTGGGTGAATAAACATGATAATGATTCTTGGATTTTGTTATAGTTGAATTATGTTTAAGTGTTAAGCATTGTTGTCTTGATTTAATACTTAATTTGATATTCCTTTGCAATATAAATGAAGTTGAATTAGTTATGAAGTTAACTTATTAAAGTTGATATAGTTAATGTCCTTGGTAAGATTAAAGAAATGTTTTAGAGTTATTCGTTTGATTACTTAGGCTATGTGGCAATATGACATACATGAGTAATATGTGGTTATTTGGGATTACGTGCTAATGTGGAGTTAATATAATCAATTGCTAAAGTGTTATACTTAAATGAATATACTAGGGATTTGCATATTCGAGCTAAAGGAAAGTTGGAGTAACTAAGCCATTTTTACATCTTGAAGCTTGATAAAGGTGAGGGAGTCTTCATTTCTTCTGTGCATTTCAACTTGATTTATTGTTTCTAAATTGAATTATTTAGTAGTTGATAAAGTTTATATGTAATATTTTACTTGCTATCTTGAGTCTTTTTGTGTTATTTGTGATTAATTGCGATGGCGGCCTACTTTGTCGTCCCTCTTATGTGATTTGATATTCTTGTTTCTCGTGATCTTGTCTCGGGGTTGCGCAACCTTTTTGGACATGGTTGCGTCGAGAAACACGGGCGACATCGGGCTTGCCGTGCTCCCTTGACTACCATAGTGCCTATTCCCTTCTCGCTGAGGCATACTCCACTACCCCAGAGGCGTGGTTCACCTGTTGGGCATGGACCTACCTCAGGAGAAAGGGTCGTAGGATCGGAATACATATGGAGTATCCCAACTTGTTGGTGTTTGGGGTTTGCCGGCATTTGCGTGAAGTTCGTGGCTCGTGATTGAAGACTTGAAGTGGAACCGTATCCTTTTTAATGTGGTTAATTACTTGGCTTTCTATCTTGCTGGTTTATGTTGCATATATATGGTTTCTTGTGTTTGTATATCATATTGCACGCCCGGTATGCTGCATCACCTCCCTCACTGAGTATACATGTTGTATACTCACCTTCGTTTCTAACACCTTTCAGGATCAATGCTATCAGAGGTAGAAAAGAAAGCTCAAGAGTTTCGTGTTGACTATGCTGGCTTATGTGGATTGTCATTAAATTCAGTCTTATAATTGTAAAGTTAAGTTTAGAATGTATTGATAGTTATGAATGGCTTGTAATATTTTATTAATTTGTAATCTTTACCTTGTTGTCTAGTTGACTTGCATGCTTATAAGGATGAAATGGATTGAGGTTGAAGATTATGGTCTTGTGGTTGTATGTTGTTGTTTGTAGGTTTCCAGATAGTCCTATATATAGGAGAAACTCCGTCCGTTTTTTCCTAAATTTCATGCCCGGGTTTTGCAATTGGGTTGAGAATGGCATAATAAATAGGAGTCCTGATCTCGTGAGGGATTGGGGCGTTACACTAGTGGCTTTCTTTTGTACCAAGCTTTGAATGGAGTTTTATTTGGAACAACTTTCGTTCGAGAGCAATTGAGGATGTAAACCGCTGTATTCGTAGCTTCAGTCCAAAGGTTGTTTGGCAATCCTTTTCTCGTTAGCATGCTCCGTGCCATCTCTGCAATGGTTTGATTTTTCCCTTCACCTACACCATTTTGTTGTAGACTACGAACAATAAGCTGTCTTTGAATGTCTTCCTTTTTGAAATAATCCAAGAATGGAGTATAAATGAATTCTCTTCTGTGATCCGTTCGAAGTACCTTCAATTAGTATCCACTTTGTCGCTCTACAAAAGCTTTAAATTGGAGGAAGATTTAAAATGCTTCCGACTTTTCACTTAAAAAATAAATCCACATCATTTTTGTGAAGTTATCAACAAAAAGAATGAAATATCTTTTGTTATTAAGTGAAGAAGTCCTAGTTGGACCAAATATATCAGCATGTACAAGCTCCAAATGAGCTTTAGAGCGCCATGATGTTTTAGGAAAAGGAAACCTATGCATTTTCCCATAAATACAGCCTTCACATATTTTTTCTTCTCTTGCAATGGTAAGAAGACCAATTACTATGTTCTTTTCTTTAAGTAGATGTAACCCTCTGTTATTTAAGTGACCATATCTCAAATGCCACAAGAATGAATTTTCAGTTGTAGTACTTTTAAGAACAAGCTTATCTTCTAATGGCATAAAAGAGGAAAAACTTTATTGGCAGCCATGTTGACAATTGCTATTGTGGAATTATTTTTCTTGTCAACTATTGTGCATTTTTTATCATAAAAAAGACTGAATATCCTTTTTGTATGAGCTGACCAACACTTAGAATATTTTGAGTTAAATTTGGCACATAAAGAACAACGCTAATGAGCTTTTGATTACCGCCCTTGGCGTGGACTGCAATGACCCATTTGCCTTTGGCTTTATGTAGCTTGCCATCTCCAAATTTCACTTGAGAAGAGAGACTTTGGTCTAGCTCCACAAAAATGTTTCGATTTCCAGTCATATGGTTGCTATATGGTTGCTTTGGTCTATTTTAAATGTTTGCATGCAAACATGTATTTATTTTCATTAATTGCATGTGCTTATTTACTTTAATATTTGTATTTCTTAGAAAATGTGCAAATCGTATTTAATTAATTTATGAAAAATGATTAACTTGTTATTTCAACATTTGAATTATTTGAATTTAGATTATTGCATTTTAAAGTAAAATTCCATTAATTAAACTTTCAACCTGGAGCCCGAGCCAAATTTTTAACCATTTTATTTAATTTTTCTGATCACACAACTAACTTTCTTAGATCATTTCTTGACTACGTACGTTGAAAATTACATTGATTGCATTTCCGGAGTGTGAGTTTTAGTAGAGACATTTTATCGTATGAATAATTTATTATTTTTATTATACACATTTATCTTAATTGTATTTAATAGATTTACCTAAAAGTAATTAATTTATTATTTTTATTACTTGTATTTATTTAAATTATATTTAAATGACTTGCCGGGACACTTACTTTACTATTTTATTTATTTAAATTTACTTTACATGCCTTTTAATTAATTCATTTCACTGTTTGAACAGGAAGCCGGGCCCGTAGCTGAACGAACTAGTGTATTATTTTAATAATTACATTTAATTAATTGGTCCAGAACTGAACGGGCTAGTTATTATTTTTAATAATTATATTTATTTAATTACATCTAAATGATTTACATGAAGTAAATAATTTATTTTATTATTTGTCTATGATTAATTGATTAGTAATTTTTTGAGCCCGAAGTTGATTTTCTTTTATTTTATCTGCTTCCCTATTTACTTTAATTAATTTATTCCGTGCATTCGTTTAGTAAAATCTTTGTGCGTTGCTTGTCCGAGAAGGTAGAATTAGTGAGATTAGTGTTCGGGCTTAGGTTTGATTTTACCCAAGCCTAGTTTTATCTTCGTTGGGCCAAATTTTCCTTAGCTAACCATTTATTTTCTTTAATTTAGCAAGCTCAATCCAAAGCCCAAACCCGATTGTGCTTTAGTTTTACAATAGTCAACTTAGGTCCATGTTATTAGTTTAGTCTATCTAGTTGGCAATCAAAAAAAAAAAAAAAATTAACAAAGCTTCCTTGGGAAGCTATAGGCAGCCAAACAAATAAAAGAAATAAAGAACGTGAAACATCTAGAAAAAAAAATGAACACGACAGAAGCAAAAGCAAAGTTTTTGGCCAAAAAAAAAAAAAAAAAAGATCAGAAGCATTTCGACCCAACTATGGGGGAAGAAGGAAGAAGAAAATAAAGAGATTAAGCCTTTTTCTTGCATTTCTTGTCATGTACAAGGTGGGAGATTTCATTATTCTTGCATTTAAAGTTTATGTAATTTCTAGTATTAATGTTATGTGTTAAAATAATGCTTAATTGTTGTTTAATTTTGTGTTTCCTATGTATATAGACTTTATTTGTGGTGTTGAATGGCCTTGATTGTTAGCTTTTGCATATGACTAAATGTGGAAGATGATAAATAGACGATTTTAGGGCTAAATTATATTTAATGGTTATAAGCTTGATTCTAGGTTATCTAAGTGTGCCATAAATGCTATTGAACCTAGATTGAAGTTTAAATGACTAGAGCTTGCTTAGAACTTGATAATTTGATTTTGAACATAAAGGGGAAAACTGTAGTTATAGGGCAATTACTTAAATTAAAGCCTAATACTTGTTCCATAAGTGCTTATAAAACTAGATAAAGACTTAGATTAGTTAGATTGGGGTTAAAATGAATTATGAGCTATTGAACACTAAAAGGGGGTTTTTTTATGTTCTAGTTACATTTTAATTGTTGTTTAGTTTGCAGATGTTAGATTCTTGTGAAGTCTAAAGTTAATAAAGCTTATTTAGCATGCAAGGATAAAACCATTGTTGTAGATTGAAGCTTTTAGTATGCAATACTAGAATGATCTTGTATTATTAGTTGTCTAACTTGATTAGTTAAGTTAATGGATGAAACTTTAATTTGATTATCAAATGATTGAAGAAATGTCTAGTTGAAATAGTTTAACTAATTATATCATACAATAATATTCTCTGCATATCAAGTATCTTACATAATTGATTCGTTTTGTGTGTTAGCTGCTAGCATTTGGCTTATATGCTTATAGTCTAGTTTTTTATTGCATACTTTGTTTTGGATGTTGGAGATTAATTAATGTTGCGAATCTAAATGTAAGGAACAGTCAAAACGTGTTAATAAATGGACAACCTCACATGAATTGAATTGTAATAGTAGATGTTGAAGTGTAGCCTAAAAGTTGAAAAATTATATGAGTTATTTATTAATAGTTAAAGTCAATTTCATAACTAGTTACTATGTTAATCATACTTCTCTCTTGAGAGTTAATGACGAGTTGTTATTACATGAGTTATGAATGTATACTTGAACTACGTGCTTAATTGATTTATCTTTAACTTGTGTAAGTTACCTTTTATATCAACTAAAAGCTATAGGGATTGATTAAGTACAATTTTGGTTAGTTATAGTTAGCTTAACTGTATATATATTAGTAAATGCTTCTATGTTGTTACAAAGCTATGGTGTTTAATTAAGTTACAATGAAATAAAGTATGTAATATAGATTCTTGTATGTGGAAGATAGTTGTTAAACCTTCTATAATCAATTGCTAAAGTGTTATACTTATATGAAGACTAGGGTATTCATATTCAAGCTAATCCAATGAAAGTTGGAGTAACTAAGCCATTTTTACATTTTGAGGCTTGGTAAATGTGAGGGAGTCTTCATTCTTTTTGTGCATCTTAGCTTATTTTATTGTTTTTAAATTGTATGATTTAGTTAAATGGATAAAGTCTATAGGAACTATTTACTTGTTATCTTGTGAATTACTTGAATTAGTTACAAAGGTAATTGTTTATATTGCTATAATTGCTCTATTTGATTATCAAATGTGTTATATGCTTTATATGGGGTGAGGTTAATGTGAGGAATCGCATCCCACATCGGAAGGCTAGGAGTCTGGGCTACTAGATATAAGGAGAAGTCTCCTCATATCGTGCAGCGCGCTTTTCCTGGCAGTGGCTGGGGGAGACAAATCCGTGAGGCGTATGGGCGCCATAGCGGACAATACTGCATAGTGCACTTTCGGGCAGGTTCGCCATGGCCTCGGTGCATGCTCGTCCCCTATGGGCGGGGTGTATCCTGCAGGCGTGGGAGCTAGGTTCGGGGCGTTACAAAGGTGGTATCAGAGCCGACCTTCCTTTGTGCCGTTAGCCCGCGAGGGCGCGGGCCTCCTTAAAGGGGGGTAAATGTGAGGAATCACATCCCACATCGGAAGGCTAGGAGTCTGGGCTACTAGATATAAGGAGAAGTCTCCTCATATCGTGCAGCGCGCTTTTCTTGGCAGTGGCTGGGGGAGACAAATCCGTGAGGCGTATGGGCGCCATAGCGGACAATACTGCATAGTGCGCTTTCAGGCAGGTTCGCCATGGCCTCGGTGCACGCTCGTGCCTTATGGGCGGGGTGTATCCTGCAGGTGTGGGAGCTGGGTTCGGGGCGTTACAGTTAGCCTACTTTGCTACCTCTCCACTTGATTCGAAAATGTGATTCGGGGTTGCGCACCCTTATCGGATATAGTAGAGTCGAGAAGCATGGGCGGCATTGGGCTTGCCGTGCTCCTTCGACTACGATGGTGCCTATTCCCTTTCTCTCGCTGAGCATACTCTACTACCCCAGAGACGTGGTTCACCTCGTTGGGGCATATAGACTTACCTCAAGAGAAAGGGTCGTAGGATCGGGGTACATCCGGAGTACCCCATTTTGGAGGAATAAGGGTTTTGCCGACACTTGCTTGAAGATATTGGCTCGCGGCTCGTGATGGAAGACAAGTGGAACCATATCATTTTTATACGTGGTTAAATACTTGTCCATTTAGCTTTGTTAGTTGGTGTTGAATATGTTGTTATCTTGTTGCATATCATGTTGCACTTCCCGATTTACTGTATCACCTCCCTCACTGAGTAACTTTGGTTACTCATTCCTCGTTTCAACATGTCCTAATAAAGCTGGAGATTGGATTGCCTCCTGTGTGGCTTGCCTACTCTATTAGTGTATAGAACAAGGAGAAATGTGTACATGATATGCTTTATACTATTTGAGACCTTATGGTCATGTATGTATTCGTGTTATCTTAAGAAATATAATAGTAAAGTTTTAGTCTTGAGTAATGGTTAGGTGCTAGTGGTTTGTAGTAACTTCTGTTGTTTTACTTTATTGTCTAGTTGACTTGCATGCTTGTAAGGATTAAATAGATTAAGGTTGTGGATTATGGTCTTGTGGTTGTATATTGTTGTTTGCAAGTTTCCAGATAGTTCTATATATAGGGGAAACTCCGTCCGTTTTCTCCTAAATTTCGTGTCTGGGGTTTGGAATTGGGTTGAGAATAGTTTGATTAATAAGAGTTCCAGTTCCGAGAGGGATCGGGGCATTACAACATCCGCTATCCAAATACCATGTGTTTTGTGATTCATGCTCGACACTCATGCACAAATAAAATAAATGTTGTTCTTCATCTTCTTGGCTGAAATTTGCTTCATTCTTTTCCTTATTTTTCTGGTACCAAGAATTTCTTTGAGAATGATTTGGTACTCGACATTTGGTGCATTTGTAGAAGCAATCTTTTGATTCATGATTAGACTTTTTGCAAATGATGCATTGAGAGGTAGAGTTACTAGATTTTTGTTAGAATTCGCATCTTCTTTCTTTGCCTTTTCTACGACCGTTGATTTGATCTCGTCATCCTCGATAATGTTGACCTTTTCGTTGGCACGAACCCTTTTGTTTGGCCCCTTCTCTGAGATATTGAGTTTGGATTGAAATGCTTGTTTGACAGGTAGATTTGATGACCTATTAATTCTTTGCTCATGTGCTTGAAATGAGCTCATTAGTTCATACATGGTAATTTTGGATAGATCTTTAGACTCTTCAATAACAACTGTAGAAATATCTGTAAAGAATAAGATTTCTTGAGCAGTGTGCCTCACCATTTCTTAAGCAGTGTATCTCACAAGATCTTGAGCGATGTGATTCTAGAGCAGTGTGATGCATTTATTATGTTTGACAATTGTAGTTTAGTTTGTCTATTTAAACTCTATTGTATTACATTCTATAAAATTGCAAAACACAATTCATGAAGATGAGATTATTGTATTATATTTTATTAGTCTTATATTCTTTTTGGTATCAGAGCCAAAACGTTAGAGGAACACACACACACAAAAATAAAAATAAAATTACTGTTCATCGTCATCCTTCAGCTATCTATTATTCATCTCCTTCAGATTTTTTTTCTATTCACCTCTTTTGTCTTTCCGAGAAAGATGAAAATCAGAAGATGCCAATTCAAAAATGACATGCGGGTTCTCGTGGGGACAACACAATAATTTTTGTTTGTTTAATGTCAAAATCTCCACATAAGGTAAGCACTTGTGCATTTTTTGAATAAGATTATTATCAAAAGTGACCTGCTGGTCCCGCGTGGGGAGTACCACTTGAATCATTAATTTCTTCATTGTGATCTTCACCCGAGGTAAGCATTTCAGCCAAAGCAATTTGCAGATGACCATATAATTGTGGGCTCATGTGGTTGGTGTTCTTTCTCCACGTTGTCGTCTCTCTTTGAGGTATCCGAGTGTTCGACTACCTTTTATCATCATTGTTGTTCTCTGCCTTCATTTTCCGTCAATATATTTTCCCACTGCATCTTAAGCTTTTGTCTTTATAAGCTATTCTTTATTCAAGTTATTACATCAATGGCTACTGAAAAGGCAGAAACTAGTCAGACATCTATTAATTCCCGTGTAGATCTTTCTCATGAATCTAATGATCCAGAACAACATGTTATGAGTGTACTATTGAATGGAAAAATATTTCATGCTTGGTCCCGTTTGTTCCGTCTTTATCTTGGTGGAAAATGTAAAATTGGGTAAATTTTAGGCACGGAAAAAAAGGCGAAAGAAACTGATCTTGATTATGCTCAATATGATGCAGACAATTGTATTATTTTGGGTTAGATGTTAAATTTCATGGAGGATCGGATTTATAATATGTTTGTGTATCACGAGACAGTTCATAGTCTATGGACTACTCTGACAAAGATGTATGCCTAAGCACGCCATGATTCTTGAATCTTCGAGCTCTATCGTGAAATTTCTCATGCTTCTCAGGTAACTTTGAGACTATCTATTGCAGATTATTTTGGATATCTCCAAACTAGATGGGAAGAGCTAACTCAATACGAACCCTTGAGTGATTTCTCAAATGATGCTGAGGTTAAGGCTAAATGTCTTGATCATCGTCGAACTTATCAGTTCTTGTGAGACCCGAGCATTTCATTATATGTGCATTTATTTGTTTTAAACATTATTTAATAGTATTTTGTGCTAATTATGTGTTTAACAATTTTACTACAACAAATTTGAATTTAAATTGTATACGTATGAATATATATAGTCATATTTTTACTAAGACCACCGTATTTGACTTAGTCTTACTTTTATATACATATAATACATACATGAATACATATGAACCTATTAGAATAAACTTAGTATGATAACTTTGACTTTTTGACTTTTCGTATTTGACTTCATTTAACCACTAAATTATTTTATACATTATACTTATATAATACATATATGTATACATATTTGAATATGTATAAATACATTAGATATTTTTATTACATACATGTATGCATACTAAAATACATACAAATACATAAGACATTTTGTAAAACACCAACTTTGACTTGGTCTTTAAATATCAACCTAACATCATTCTTGCAAGATAAAACATATTCACTGCATAATTTGGAAAGAGTTAGGTGGCAAATTATATATGGTTAGAAAGCTCTACAAGTCTATTTTCTAACGCTTCAAACCGTTCGCAAATCAGAGTTCTCTAGCATAAGTTATGATCGTTTTAGTAAAAGGTGTTAAAACTGATTTGTATACACGGGTTTGACCAAACAAGTGTTATTTGACTTTTCTTATTTAGTTAGTTGACCATTGGACTTAGCCTATTTATTACAACCAAGTTTCATTTTGCAGAAAAAAAAACACACACAACACCTAGATCACCTACAAAATTCTGCCATAAGAGAAAAGAGAAGAAAAAATTCATTTCAAGCTTGATTCTTCATTTCTTGGTGGATTTGAGCAAAGTTTGATCCATAGAAAAGTTGCTCCTTGCTATTTCATCTTCATTTCTTGCCTTAGTTGCTAATTTAAGGTGAGGGAGGTTATGTATTTGCATGATTTAAATTCTGAAATTAAATTTAGTTTGAAGAAATGTTGTTATCTTGATTCATAATGCTAGATATATATGTTAGGAGTAGACTTTTGGGTTTGTTGTGTTCTTGTTGTTATATCTTGTATTTATTTTGTATTTTTGAAGATAAATGCTAGAGTTTATAGATCTAGGTTGTTGTAGTATTGTGTGATCTTGTTTATGCTTGTATTTGAGGTTTATGATGTTGTAGAAGCAAGATAGGAAGTGAATTTGCCATGAAAGCTATCATCATTTATTGGACAGCTCACTGCCTCTAACTTCTTTTACGTTTTAAAAATAGTAAATGAACTCGGAATCGAATGAAATTTTTACAGTAGCTAGATTAGGCAGTTAGGAACAAACTTTGTGTTTTACAGAAAGTCAGATTCCAATGTTTAGACCTTCCGATTTTTCCATTTCCGAGATGTGGCAGAAAAACGTTGCAACTGGACAGTTAGTAGTACTTGCACTAAAATGACTATAACTCAATGAATTTAACTCAGAATTGAGTTCCGTTTGAACCTAGAACTATCTACATTCGATAAGCTTCGTTTCTAGATTTAAAACAGGGTATTTAGAGATTGTTAACATAGACATACAATTTGATTAATTTAAGCTTCCGCTGGATTAGAAATTAGAAGTGTCTTAGCTGGTTTGTTAATTGAGTGTTGTAGAGTCCTTGTCAAGCATGTTGTAAATGTTTACTATGGGTTGGGTGATCTACTTTATTATCCAAATGTGAGATATCAATTGTCGAATGTGTTATTGATAAATACAAATGTATTGTTGCGTATTCTTACTTCGATCTATAGAAATCATGTATAAGTGTGTTATAAGTGCTTGTATAGATGATTATATGTTGTAGTAGTAATGTGAGAGCTTAATACATACATATGAATTTATTGGAGATGAAATAGGTGATTATGTGTTAACTTTATTAAATAGAAGTTGAGAATTTGAGTTAGATTTGGTGTTTATGATTATATATATGTGATTGGTGTATGATTCATGGCTTTAGTGAGAGTTTGGTGAATTTAGGAGTTTATTTTGATTAATTTCATAAAATTCCAGCAACAATGTAATTTTATAGATTTGTTTGTTTAGCTTGTTTAATGCTTGGTTTTGTTGTTGTAATGTGTTCATAATGCATTATAGTTAGTTGCTATATTGATTGTGTTGAAGTTATGTGTTGTAGAGATTCATAGGAAGGTTTAATCTTGTTAGAAATAGTTGATTTGTAATGATTATATTGTTTCAAGGTTTAATTGGTGTTAATGTGTAAATGTCATGTTTTTATGTACTTAGGTGATGTTAATATGTTGTAAAGATCATGTTCTTTGATAGTTGAATGTTGGTACTAATGTGTTGGATATATGTTTAATGATGTTTGGTTGAATTAAAGAATGTGTTGTCTTTAAATGTGAGTGTTTTGATGCATGTTAAATGTGGCATGATTGCTCGGATATATGGTTGGGAGTTTGTCAAATGAACATGATACGTGAATATGTTCGGGGGTTCAACCTACTTTGTTGATCTCCTTTATTGGTCATGAATATGTGTTAAATGGTTAATGCGAATGTATGAATGTCTTTGATGCTGTGTGATGCAAAGCGTTAGGTGAATAACCTTATATTGTTGGGCATAGTCCCTTATGTGAAAGCGTTGGGCATAGTCCCTTATGTGAAAGCATTGGGCGTAGTCCCTTATGTGAAAGCGTTGGGTGTATTCCCTTATGCGAATGCGTTGAATGTGTTGGGTGTATTCCCTTATGCGAATGCGTTGAATGCGTTGGGTGTATTCCCTTATGCGAATGCGTTGAATGTGTTGGGTGGATACCCTTATGCGAATGTGAATGTGTTGGGTGGATACCCTTATGCGAATATGAATGCGATCGGGTGAATACCCTTATGTGATATTATGCGATCGGGTGGATACCCATATGTGATGTTATGTGGATACCCTTATGTGATATTATGCGATCGGGTGGATACCCATATGCGAATGTCAACCTTATGTGGGGCTTGGTAGCGTCGTGTCGTGCCGGGCGGCAAAGGGCTTGCGGGTAATTGTACGACTACCATAGTCTGACACCATTCTCACGTGGTCGGAGTTGGGCCATGAGGACTGGGGTGTCTAGATAGGTACATCCAAAGCTTGGTAGCGTCGTGTCGTGCCGAGCGGCATAGGGCTTGCGGGTAATTGCACGACTACCACAGTCTGACACCATTCTCACATGGTTGGAGTAAGGCCATGAGGAGTGGGGTGTCTAGGTGGGTACATCCGGAGTACCAATATGCGGGAGTGACAAGGAAATGTGAAAAGTGAACGTGATGAGTTCGTGAACGGGCTATAAGTGACGGCATCAACAAACAATAAACAGTATCCTTATAACGTGGTTTATGGCTTTAATGCTCAAGTTATATGTTGTTTCTAACATGATTAACTGATTTACAGGTTATGGCTTTAAAAGTCCCTTTAACTGTTTCCCCTCCCCACTGAGCTTTGTTATAAATAAGATCACCCCTCTGTGATGCATGCTACAGGTGTACATGACGATGATTATATGCATGAAAAAACTGTTGGAGAACCGTGGAATGAAATCCGTGCTTAGCTTGTGTTTGAGTTAAAACATTGTTTAATGGTTTTAGTAGTTTGTTGTAAGAGGTTATGTTTAGTTTACATTTGGAATACTTAATAACTTGTCTATTTTGAAGTTTAGCTTCTTTTGATTGTATATGTAAGTGATCATGGTTGGATTCATGATCACGTTTGGATTTTATGTATGCTCATTGAGAACCTGGTTTGAGTATTGTGTCTACTTGGATATAGACTTTATATAAATATGTCTAGGTATTTTCTGTTTCTTATTGGATGTTCATATTACAGCTGTTATAATGTCCGTGTGTCGTTGCGTTCTGAACTGGTTTACCTAAGACCGGATTTGGGGCGTGACAGTTCTTGATGGGTTTAAAACCTGAATTCGAGAATCTTCGGACTCAGATTTTAAATACATCACCTCTGCCATCTCTATATGAGGCATTTGCAATTGTGGATGGTGATGAACGAAGGCAATTTCTCCTTGTACCCGAGCCCACTCCTCCTGTTCCGGACCAGATTGCATTTACTGCACCTTCTAATTCTAGGCAAACCAGTACCCGTCCTTATTGCTAACACTGTCGAAAGATTGGTCATCTCATTGACCGATGCTTTACCTTTCATCTTGAATTAAAGCAATAATACTCCAGAAACCGTGGTGGTGGGCAAAAGAAATGAGCTTATCGTATTGGGGCTGTGGTTGAATCGGCACCCCCTTCAACCTCAATGGAATTAGTTTCGACCCAATCAGATTATAGTAAACTTCAGACTCAGATTGTTCAACTTCAACTCCACTTAGGCCTATCTTCATCACCTGGCCCCACGGTTGTCCTTGTTACATGTACTTCTACCGCACTTCATGGTAAGACAGGCCAATCATCTTGGATTCCTGATTCTAGGGCCAATAATCATATGACTGGTGAACTTTCCATTTTTTCTTCTCCTGTCACTTCCATAAATCAATCCGTTCAAAATTGTCAATGGAATGTCTATTCCTATTCGTTTTCAGGGAGATGCTTGTTTATCCTCAGATATAACTCTTCGCTCTGTTTACTATGTCCCCAACTTTGCTTATAATATTTTTTCTATTAGTCGCCTTGTCAAGAGTCTTCACTATGCAATTGTTTTCTTACCCGACCATTGTTTCTTACAGGACCTGACTTTGAAGAAGATTTTTGGCAAGAGATATGAGCACGATGGACTTTACTACTTTGCCAAACCTCCAACCTCTATAATATCCTCGTCAAGTCTGCATGTTTCTATGTCTCTGGGTTTTTGTACTCATATTGGTTCTATTCAAAATTTAGATTTGTGGCAAGCTCATTTAGGACATGCAAACTTTCAATATTTATGTTGGTTATCTCCTTCTTTTAAAAAAACATGCAAGGATTTTAAATTTAATTGTGTGACTTGTGAATTGTCAAAACATACTCGCACTACATATATTTCTCGCATGCATCAGGCTCCATGTCTATTTGATCTTGTTCACTCTGATATTTGGGTTCCCTCTCCTGTCACGGCCCTCTCTCAACATCGTTACTATGTGACATTTATATATAATTATAGTCGGTATACTTGGGTCTACCTAATGAAGAAAAATTTTGATGTCTTCACCCATTTCACTCACGTCCTTCAAATGGTGAAAACCCAATTCCATACTGTTGTCCACAATATTAGGTCTGATAATGGTAGAGAATACCTAACCAATGATTTTCGGGCCGAACTCAATAAAAATGGCATTATTCAGCAACTTACATGCCTTTACACACCTGAACAGAATGGTGTGGCAGAATGAAAAAATCGTCACATTATGTCTATGGTCCGATGTTTTCTATCTGAAAAGAATGTGCCAAAATATTTCTGGCACCTAGCCGTACTCACCTCTACATACATCATCAATCGTACACTTAGTCGTGTCTTCCAAAGTCAAACACCCTTTCACATTCTCCGACCAAATACTATTCTTTTTTCCTTCTCCCACGAGTCTTTGGTTGTACATGCTTTGTTCAAAATCGTATCCTGACTCATACTAAGTTGGATGATAAAGCTATACATTGTGTCTTTCTTGGGTATTCTTTCATGTCCTAAGGATATAGGTGTTATGATCCTGTGGCTCGCCACTTTCACCACTCGGTAGATATCACATTTCTTGAGACTATCCTTTTCTTCTCTGTTTCTCCTTCCTTAGAGCAACTTCCTGAGGTGCTATCTACAGAGGACCCTCATTTTCCTCATCTTATTCCTATTCTTGATATATCTCAACCTATTACTGAACCACCACCTAGCTCTAGTAATACTCTATCACCTGGTTCATCTCTAGCTCCATTACAAGTCTACTCTCGGCGCCCTCGTGCTCCTGTTCCCTGCCAGATTCTTCTCCGGATTTAGGTAACCCTTCTTCTTCTTTGGTCCCAGAACCTGCACTTCCTCGTTATCTCACTCGTGAACGGCGTCCCCCTTCTCGTTACTTACTATCATGTAGTACTAATCATCCTATTGCCAAGTTTGTGTCATTTCAGGGTCTCTCCGACCAGTATAAATATTTCATTGGTTAGGTTGATTCAGTCTCTATCCCTCGCTCTATCCATAAGGCTCTCCAGGAACCTTTATGGGTGGCCGCTATGAAAACAGAGATGGATGCTTTATATCAGAACCAGATATGGGAGCTGATTGATCTTCCAGTTGGTGAACGGATAGTTGGGTGCAAGTGGGTGTTTAGTGTGAAGTACCTTGCTTACGGCACCATCGATCGGTATAAGGTACGCCTTGTTGCTAAAAGGTTTACTCAAGTACCAAGCAAGGACTTTGGTGCCATATTTGCTCCTGTTTCCAAATTAACTACTGTCAGGCTGTTGGTCTCTTTGGTCGCCTCTTATTCTTGGCCTCTTCACCAATTGGATGTCAAGAATGCCTTTCTTAATGGAGATATTTCTGAGATTCTTTACATGGATCCTCCACCCAGCTTTCGGCCTCAAGGGGAGTATTCTGGGAAAGTATGTCGCCTTCGTAAATCTCTTTATGGGCTTAAACAATCACCTCGAGCTTGGTTCAGTCGTTTTAGTGAGGTGGTCCTTACTATGGGGTTTATTAGGTGCCATTCAGATTATACATGCTTTATTCGATGCCATTCTCAGGGTAGATGTATTATTATCTCAGTTTATGTGGACGATATCATCATTACTAGAGATGACACTCATGGAATTGTTCAAGTGAAGTGAGACCTTGGGACGATCTTTGACATTAAGTGTCACGACCCCATTTTCCTAATTAATGTGATAGTCTCTGATAACACATTAATGAAAAAAGAAGGATTACATTCAACTTACGTAGACTTCAAAATCCGTGATCGTGATGTCACAGCTTAAGAAGATCACACCTCTTAGGTCCGCTAAGGCACAATATACTAACCCGAGCTCTAATCTCCAGAAAACCAACATCCAAGTTGTTAATTATCACAGTTACTTCACCCGACCTAATTCAATAAAATGTATTATACAATCTTCATCACTAGTAATTAAAATTACAACCATCGAATACATATTTGCAAAACCTAGATCCTTCAAATTACATCATATAAATTCAACTACTACATCTAGTCCTCACAAGGACAATAAACTAATTATCTACAACCCGTATATCCAAAAGAATAATTACAATCCTTCAAGTATTCCAATTTACATAACACAATAATATAACATAAGAGAGCACAACATGATATCAAATAGGATCACAAGAGGCAGAAGATTCAACTCAACAAAGAACTGGAGCTTTCTATCCTATGGTAGGCTTAAGTATACCTGAAATAGTAAAGAAAGGGGGATGAGCCACAACTAGCTCATCGAGGGATAAATAGAAGGGGATTTTAGCAATTATTTTTATCAGTTCAAAATTCATTTTTGAAAACGATGCCATGTACATATAAGTACAACTCAGAAGTAAACATTACCTGATCTGGAATATATTCAATAAGAACATTTAGTAAAACATGAATTAAGACAACAGTTATAACATTATAATAAAGACCATCTCTACTCTCCGAGGACCTCTAGGGACCAAGCGAGAGTAAGAAACATATATCGTAGCATATATATATCTCGGACATGATCAAGAAATAGATACAAGATAAGGAAGGTGGCATATACGAACTCAAGAGGTGTCTCCCACTATCATAGTCGTGTGCACCGAAAGGTGTCTCCTACTATCACTGTCGTGTTCACTTTGCTCCATATATCCCCTTATTCCTTTACCATAACCATATAGAATTTAATAAGGTAGGGATGTGTCTGTCACTATCATAGCCGTGTGCACCGAAAGGTGTCTCCCACTATCACTGTCGTGTGCACCTTTGATCCCATCCTTTAACAAGTAAGAGGTTGCAATCGTCGTGCATATACAATTCATAGATATTTGCATTTGTATAAGCATGTAAGTCCAACCAATCATGTAGCATATTCAACTAGCTTTCATATTTCGTATCATGTAAACGTGTCAAGCATTTATCATGTACTCCTATGGGCATATAACCCATATAATATCTTTTATGTAAGCTCCTTTAATACTAGCACATAATAACAAGAACTGACAAGTTGGCCACTTAAACAATAACTTTTACCACTAATAACCATTGGATACGACCAAACAACTTTAATGCTCCTATATTAGTCTAACTTAAACAGTTAATTTTCCTATTCTCCCGAACTCAAAATAACCTGTATTTGGTATAGAATCGAAGTTTATCGAATGTAGATAACTCTAGAATGAAACGGAATTCAATTCGGAGTTGAATTGAGTGAGATATGGCCTCTGAAAAATCACTGCACAAATCTGTCAAAAATCCAGACGATTCATCCAGTCGAGTAACTCGACCGGAAGAAGGTCAGTGAGCATACGAACGAGTTATCCGGTCGAGTTACTCAACTGGATCTACTCGACCGGATGGAGCATTTTACACACGAATTCAAGGCTTCTTCAACCTAGCTTCAAGTTCAACCCTTACATGCTTCAATCCTCATCAAATATACCTTCAACTGCTACATTCAAGTGTTTTCCCATCACATCTAGGCTCAACAAGAAGACCAAACCAACAAGGCTAGCAACAATGCTCATTTTTAATAACTAGGGTTCAAGATAACTACTTTAGCATAATGTTGCAATTTAATCTATTCCACTCTTCAAACCAAGTATATTATACATGCTTAAACTTCACAATAGTCTATTTAAGCATAACCAAGCAAGGATTAGTAAGATCAAGGGCTATAAGGCAATACACCACTATTACAAGCTCAAGATAGCTAAACTAGGCTCAAATGTAAGACATAAACTTGTATACTCACAAGATCAAGTATAATAAACATGTATACCCATCAATCTTACTCTATGACTTTGAAAAGGCTTTTGGAAAACAACCCTCACCTTGTTCTTGAAGTTGAGAAGCAATCAAAGCAAGAAAACACTTTAGGAAAGGTAGAAAATGCAAGAATGGCCTGAAAATGCTTTTTCTTTTCCTTTTTCTTCTTCTTTTTTCTCTTGATCATTTGGTTTAGTGTGTGTGTTGTGTGCATGATCTGATATGTGTATGTGTGTTTATGTTGTGTATATGTGTGTGTGGTGTATAGTGTAATGTGTGAGTGTGTAATATAATATATGTATGTATATAATGTTAGGTAGGAAATATCTAGAGGTCCTAAAGTCCAAATTGCCCCTCAACTAAAAACCTATCTTCTAGTTTGCCCTCCTAGCTAGTTTCTAATTATTTAGTTACTAATATAATGTGATATGATTAAATTATTATCTACGTTATCTAAAACACTCAAATGCACGTAATTGGATCTAAATGCACGTTGAACGATACAAGTGCACATAAAACTAATATAAATGTACTTAAAACCATACAAATGCACATAAATCAATATAAACACATATTAAATGATATGATATGCATATGTTGTTTGGTACGGTGTTGGGTGTAATATTGATATATTATTTCAGCGCCTTTTCACTTGAATTTTGTTAGTTCTTAAATAATTTATGAACAAGTTGATTGGTTACATGTTTGTTTTGCGATGTAGGTAAATTATATGAGAAGACATGAATTTTGAGACAAAGATTGAAGAAAAATGAACAAGGGCAAGCTTTTATGCAACTTGTGGATATATTGTTGAAAATCAGAGTAGCGCAGTCATGGTGCAGCTGCACAGTATCGAAGGAATTTTAAGGACAATTTTGTAAAAGACGCGAAAAGAAGAAACCCTATGTTAAAAAGAAGACATCAGACGTTAAGAAAAGGGAAGCTTTTGGGAGGCAGCCATAAGGAAGGGAGAAAAAGCAACGTTCCAGAGGGGGATAAAATGAGGATTTGCGAGTTGAAGATGGAAGAGCGATCCGGAGACGGACTTCTGCCCCAATTCTTCTCCAAATCCTAGTTTTCTCTATCTCTGTTATCATATTTTACGTTACAATTGGAATTTTATTTATTTTCATGATTATGTTCTAAGTTATTTTTCTAGGGCTACGATGTAGCCGGATTTTGAATATTTGATGCTTTTGATTTGAATTAATTGATTAATTATTCCATTTTTGTGTTGAGTATTTTATGCTGAGTTTAATGCTTGTGGTTGCCTGATCAACAATTACATGAGTCATGATTTAGTTTGAGACTGAGAAGTGATAACTAAATTAGACCACGTGTAAAATACCATTAAATTGTCATAAGCTAGAGATAGTTATGAGATCTAGTGTAGCGTTTGAATTTCTAAGACTTAATGCGTTCTATAAGTTCACAGTTATCACAGAGATCTAGTTAGCTTGCTTATTGGGATAGGTTATTAATGCTTGAGAAAGATTAATATCTACCTTAGCGAAATTGCTGGCAACGTAGGGAATAGGTGTCAATTGATTTAAATCAATAGTTTCAAATAAGATTAATCTTGGTGAAATTAGAACCCCTAGAATATTTTAATTCTTGATTTATCCTCTTTATTAATTTTGTATTCGCTTTAGTTGTTAATTCCAAAAGTACTTTATTTATTAGTTTTCACTCACAATCTCTCAGTATTTGATTATTCGAATAAAGTTAAAGCTAAATTAATTTCGGTAGCTAATAATCACAGTCCTCGTGTGAACGATCTTTACTTACTACTTTATTACTTGTTGCGATACGTGCAATTGCATTAGAAATCACACAACAAGTTTTTGGCGCCGTTGCCGGGGACTGTGACAATTATTAATATCGATACCAAATAGCTTTAATTTTATTTTGGATTTTGTTTTATTTTGTTTTTGTCTCTTATTTTCGTTACGTGTGTTTGAGGAACATATTCCTTTAAGTGCATGCGAAAGTTAGGAGGTAGTAATTTGTTGCCTTTTGATTCTGAGATAGAAAGAACCTGTCGGAAGAACAGAAAGGAGAAAAGAGCTACTACAACTACCCATCATTTGCAAGAAAATATGGCTGACATTGTGGTAGCACAAGAAGGAAATAATCAGGAAAATTCGCCTAGAGCATTGCGAGACTATGCTTTACCACCCACTAGAATTCAACATGTGATTAGAAGGCCAGCGATTCAGGCAAATAATTTTGACTTGAAGACAGTGACATTACAGTTGATTCAGAATATTCAGTTCCATGGACTGCTTTCTGAAGATCTTAATCAGCACATTGTGAATTTTCTAGAAGTTTGTGGAACTGTTAAGTACAATAGAGTCACTGATGAAGCTCTACGCCTTCGCTTGTTTCCTTTCTCCTTAAAGGATCAATCTAAGGAATGGTTGAACTCGCTGGTTTCAGATTCAATCACCACTTGGGAGGATTTAGTGAACAAGTTTTTGTCAAGGTTTTTCCCACCTGGAAAGACAGCGAAGCTGCGCATAAAAATTAATAATTTTGCACAACATGAAGAAGAAACTCTATGTGAAGCGTGGGAAAGGTATAAGGCATTGCTAAGGAAGTGTCCTAATCATGGAGTGCCTAGGTGGATGCAAGTTCATAATTTTTATAATGGGTTAATTAGCTCCACAAGAACTTTGATAGATGCAACTGCAGGAGGAGCTTTAATGAACAAGACAGCGGATGAAGCTTGTGCGTTGCTAGAGAATATTGTTTTGAACTACCAGCAGTGGTCAAGCGATAGAGTCATACCAAAGAAGACAGCTGGGATCCAAGAGATTGATGCCATAACTGCCTTGACAGCGAAAATTGACAATCTCACGAAACAGTTGCAGAATAGTCAGACAACTACTAATGTTGTCCAAGTGGCAGTGGTGTGCAAGTTTTGTTGTAGTCCACATCATAGTACAGAATGTCAGGTTGGAAATCCATTTGCGCAAGGCACAGCAGAACAAGCTCAGTATGTGGGGAATTTTAATGGGCAGCAGCACAATTAGTACTTTAACAGATATAATCCAGCATGGCGTAATCATCCAAATTTTTTCTGGAGAAATACTCAAAATGTGTTGCAGCCTGAGCAAAATAACCCACCACCAGAGAAGAAGGTGAACTTGAAAGAGGTAATTGTTCAATTGGCGAATTCGCAGACAGAGTTGGCTAATTCCCAGACTCAATTTATGAATGAAACTAGGACAAACTTTCAGAACCAGTCTGCACAAATCAGAAATTTAGAGATGCAGTTGAGCCAAATGGCTATGATGTTCTCTGAAAGGCAACAAGGAAGTTTACCTAGTACTTCTGAGATGAATCCTAGAAAAGATGGCATGGAACATTGTAAAGCTGTCACATTGAGGAGCGGCAACGAGTTAGAGGAGCCAGTGAAAACAAAGAAGGTTGAGAAAGGTGAAGCAAAGAATGAGAAGAAAGATGAAAAAAAAAATAGAAGCTCAACCACAGCCTACACAAGAACCACCTATGGTGGTGCCATTTCCTCAACAATTGCAGAAGAACAAGCTTGACAAACAATTTGCAAAATTTATTGAAATTTTTAAGAAGCTTCATATCAATATTCCATTTGCAGATGCATTTGAACAAATGCCGAGTTATGTGAAGTTCATGAAGGACATACTTTCAAATAAGAGGAGGCTTGGAGATTACGAGACAGTTGCACTAACTGAGGAGTGCAGCGCCATCCTACAGAAGAAACTAGCACAAAAGCTCAAGGATCCAGGGAGTTTTACTATTCATTGTGAAATTGGCAATGTCATTTTTGAGCGAGCTTTATGTGATTTAGGTGCTAGCATTAATTTGATGCTTTTATCTATTTTCAGGAAACTTGAATTGGGTGAGGCGAGGCCCACAACTGTTATATTATAATTAGCTGATCGCTCGCTAAAGCATCCCAGAGGAGTTATTGAAGATGTATTAGTCAAGGTTGACAAGTTTATATTCCCTGTGGACTTTATAGTGTTAGACATGGAGGAAGACAAGGAAATTCCTATCATTCTTGGAAGACATTTCTTTGCAGCTGGGGGAGCACTTATTGATGTTCGAAAGGGTGAGCTTAGGTTGCGAGTACAAGATGAAGAGGTATCCTTTAATGTTTTCAAAGTTATCAAGTACCCAGAAGCCAGCGACAGTTGTTTTCGTGTGGATGCCATAAAAGCTATAGTGTCTAACTATGGGGGCCAATCGGATCCCTCAGAGACGAGCTTGTTAGAAGATGATTATTTTGTTTTGGTGGGATTAGAGCACAAAGAATATTGGGTGACTAAACAACAAAACATGGGTGTGCAAGCAACAGGTGAGAAAGAATTGTTGCAATTGAATGAGCTGGAAGAATTAGGTGATGAAGCGAATGAGAAAGCAAGAAATTATAAGGAGATGACAAAAGAGTGGCACGATAAACCCGTTTCAGGAAAAGATTTCTCTCCTGGGCAACAAGTACTTTTTCATAAACCAAGGATTCCTGGAAAATGAAAATCAAGATGGTCTAGCCTTTTTGTCGTAACGAAGGTATTTCCCTATGGAGTTGTTGAAGTTATTCATCCAAAAAAAGGGATGTTCAAGGTCAAGGAACAACGGTTGAAAACTTATTGGGATGATGAGTTTGATAAGCACAAGACCATTGCCCACCTTAACTCATCGTGAAAAATTGCTCCGTTGGGCTATTGAAGTTAAAACAAGCGTTTTTCGGGAGGCAATCCAAAGTTTCTTAGTTTTCTTGATTTAATAGTTTTAGTTTTTTTTTTTTTTAGTTAATTTTTGAGTTATAGTTGTCGTAGCTAATGGTTAATTTTTATTGTCATGATAGGATTAAGAACAAGTTTGGGGGAAAGCTGAGGCAAAGAGGAGTTCTACCAAGTCGAATAAGGGAGCACGTATAGAGAGATTGGTGTTTGGATTGCATGAGCTACAAGCTTGAAGAGAAAAGCAATGAAAATAAGAGCTGTGAAAGTAGCGTTGTTGTGCTAAAATATAGCGCAGCTATGCTCCAGAAGTTTAAAAGTTACGCTCACGAGACGTTGCTGAAAAAAATTATAGCACAAGCATAGCACAGCTGTGCTTACGTCCTTCAATTTGACATTCAAAAATACAGCGCAGGCGTAGCGCAACTGCGCTTACGTCCTTGTGTTTTGACGTTGAAAAAAGAAAATTGAAGTCACAAAATCTCCTTATTTTAACCCGTCTACCCATCAGCACCATACAACCCACTTCATATTATTACCAAAACCCACACTGTTACAATCCCAAACTTTTAAACCCAACTTATATCACACCCATTTATCAAACCCACATATTAAACCCAAACCAAAATCTCACAAACTCTCAGATCTTAAAGCTCACGACTCTCTTGCTGACGACGCATTCCTACCGGCGACGATAGAGGGTCAGCGATGATGACAGCGTATGAGAGTTTTCTGGCGGCGGTCTTAGGTCTTGAAGAAGGCACCGGCAGTAGTGATGCCGTAAAGATCATCGGAGGCAACCACCACCACCGATCCACTTCATACAGCAACGATAACGGAGCATCAGCAGCGACGACTGCGTGCGAGTAACATGTAGTTGCTGTTTTTTTTTTTTTTGGTACGTGCTATGTTTTGTGTGCCTTGAATTGTAAAGCCGAAAGAAACAAAAATCAATCAAACATCAATCAGAAACTTTGACAAAAGAAAAAAAAATAGTTGACATTTTGTTGGGTTAAGTTCATGTCTGGATCTTGAGTTAGTAGTTTTTGGTGTTGGTGGCATTGATCTAATTGGTTTTTCAGTGAAATTTTTTGGGGGTATTGGTGGTTTGTGTTTGTTGGGTGCAATTTTGTTGTGGGTCTGAGTCCTCTGTCTTACTTGTGCATCTCCGTGCTGATTAGTTAAGTAGTCGAGTCATCGCCCTGTCAGTTTGTTGGGAGAGTTGTGATTGCACTGTGCTGTGTGGCTGAGTTATAGTGGTTTTCATTATTTTTCGATACTGGGTGTATATTTGGGTTGTAACCATCGTGCACCCCTCTTGCATTCACCTCTTTTGAGTATGTTGGGTGGCCCGTGCTTGCAGTGGATATCGTGTAGTGCGAGTGTCCAGTGTTTCTGTTGATTGACTTACAGTGATGGCAAGTTGTGTTTCTTAAGTGGAACAGTTTGAGGATTCGGATTGGATGTTAAATTGATTGAACAGGTGCAATTGACTGATCATTCTATATAGCAATATCCTCTAAAAGATGTGCTCGGTGTACCCTCATTTCCGCCAGCTAGTGACTACATTCCGGACGATCAATGAATGCAGAGACTATTCAGGGAAGTCTTCTGTTTACTTTTCTTTACTTTTGACATTGAGGACAATGCCTAGTTTAAAGTTTGAGGGTGGTTATCATGTGTTTTCCTATGTGAACTTGTTCTTTTAATATTCATATTATGTGTTTTTCTTTTTATGTGTTTTGTTATTTTCATTATGTTTAAAAAAAAACAGAAAAATTTGAAAAAAAAAAGAGCTGAAAAAATGAGAAAAAAACAAAATTGGAAAGTAATACTGGAAAGATAAGAAATAGGCCGATGATAAGTAGTGTAAGGAGTAAATGATAGTAATGAAGATAATTGACTGAAGCATAGTTTCATTTTACGGAAAATCCCCGCTTTTTGCGCACTTAGCCTCGCCTAGTTATGTTGATACTTATAGAAGGTTTATGTGAGTTTAAGTGAACAGAAAAATGAGTATAGGACTTTAGAACTTGTTTGATTGTCACTCGAGGCGAAATCCTAGGTTGCATAGCATTAGAGAAATGATTTAGGCCATCTTTGGATCGTTTGAGCTTTTCAAGCCGACCCTTGTAATAATTGAATATCCCTAGTCCACCAATTTGAGCCTAATTAGCTTTTTCTTTCATGTGCAATTTACAATATCTTCCTTAACTTGTCAAGTTTGATTTCCCCAGATTTTGACCTTCCTACTTGTAACATATGATTATTCTAGGATGATTATATGGAGTCATGTTTTGTATTGAATTATGGGAGGTTTGATGATTTGGTGATGTGTTGTTTTGTTTCAAAAACAAAACAAAAACAAAAACAAAAAAAACAAAAACAAAAAACAAAAAAAAAATATTGAGAAAAAAAAAAGAATGAAAAAAAGAGAGAATATCAACACTTCTTGTAGTTAATATCAAAATGCAAGTTTGGGGAAGTGTGGATTCTTTTTGCGTTTATAAAGATTGTGGATGAATGTTGAGGAAGTGAACTGAAAGAAGAAAGAAAAGAGATATGTTGAATAATTATGGTGGTAAAAAGTAGAGTTGGCATGTGCTCCATTAAACATCCTCGAATAGTTGTGTGCTTACAGGTAGTTTAGCCTTATATGATATCCATTATCCTACCTTGACCCTAGCCACACGTTACAACCAAATGTAAAGTCCTACTGATCTTTAATGCTATGATTAACCTACATTAGTGGAGAGTGGCATGAAAAGTGAGTTTATAAAGTCCTAAGTGATTGAAAATAAAAGATTCATATTGATGATTCACTTAACTTGCATAAACTCATCCGGGTACAATTGATTAGGATAAAGGCTATTCACACACTCACTTGGGGGATTTGAAGTAAAATAAGACTTATGTGAAGTTGTTATTTCTCATGCTTATGATTGAAAGTCACCTCTTGAGTTGGAAAAAAGCTACTGAGGCTGTGAAAATTTTTCATCTTACAGCATTGCTTTCATGAGTTAGTTTGTGTTGAGTTTTTAGTTTTTAGGTTGTTTCTTTCTCTAGTTGTGTCTTTTGCTTGAGGACAAGCAAAACTTAAGTTTGGGGGTGTTTGTTTGGTGTAATATTGATATATTATTTCAGCGTCTTTTCACTTAAATTTTGTTAGTTCTTAAATAATTTATGAACAAGTTGATTGGTTACATGTTTGTTTTGCGATGTAGGTAAATTATATGAGAAGACATGAATTTTCAGGCAAAGATTGAAGAAAAATGAACAAGGGCAAGCTTTTATGCAACTTGTGGATATATTGCTAAAAATTAGAGTGGTGCAGTCATAGCGCAGTTGCACAGTATCGAAGGAATTTTAAGGGCAATTTTGTAAAATGCGCGAAAAGAAGAAACCCTATGTTAAAAAGAAGACATCATACGTTAGAAAAATGGGAGCTTTTGGGAGGCAGCTATAACGAAAGGAGAAAAGGCAACGTTCCAGAGGGCAAGAAAGTGAGGATTCGCGAGTTGAAGACGGAAGAACGATCCGGAGATAGACTTCTGCCCCAATTCTTCTCCAAATCCTAGTTTTCTGTATCTCTATTATCATGTTTTACGTTACAATTGGAATTTTATTTATTTTCATGATTATGTTCTAAGCTATTTTTCTAGGGCTACGATGTAGTCGGATTTTGAATATTTGATGCTTTTGATTTGAATTAATTGATGAACTATTCCATTTTTGTGTTGAGTATTTTATGCTGAGTTTAATACTTGTGGTTGCTTGATCAACAATTACATGAGTCATGATTTAGTTTGAGACTGAGAAGTGATAACTAAATTAGACCACGTGTAAAATACCATTAAATTGTCATAAGCTAGAGATAGTTATGAGATCTAGTGTAGCGTTTGAATTTCTAAGACTTAATGTGTTCCATAAGTTCATAGTTATTACAGAGATCTAGTTAGCTTGTTTATTGGGATAGGTTATTGATGCTTGAGAAATATTAATATCTACCTTAGCGAAATTGCTGGCAACGTAGGGAATATTTGTCAATTGATTTAAATCAATAGTTTCAAATAAGATTAATCTTGGTGAAATCGGAACCCCTAGAACATTTTAATTCTTGATTTATCCTCTTTATTAATTTTGTATTCGCTTTAGTTGTTAATTCCAAAAGTACTTTATTTATTAGTTTTCACTCACAATCTCTCAGTATTTGATTATTCGAATAAAGTTAAAGCTAAATTAATTTCGGTAGCTAATAATCACAGTCCTCGTGGGAACGATCTTTACTTACTACTTTATTACTTGTTGCGATACGTGTACTTGCGTTAGAAATCACACAACATACAGGGCTTCACGTTAAGGATCTAGGAATGCTTAGATACTTCTTTGGTATTGAAGTGGCTCGCAATCACCATAGTATATCTTTATCGCAAAGAAAGTATGCATTGGATCTTCTTCAAGATACGGGTATGCTAGGTTATCGACCTATTGACCCAAATCTTAAATGGACAGCAGAATCAGGGGAACTATTAGCCGAGCCATCAGTCTATGAGAGACTTGTAGGTCGGCTTATCTACTTGACTAATACGAGGCCAGACCTTACCTATGTCGTGAGTATTGTTAGTCAATTTATGCACACACCTTGTACTTTTCATTTGGATTCTGTCTATCATATCCTCCGGTATCTTAAATCTTCTCCTAGTCTTGGTATCTTCTATACAACGGGTGTACAAGAGGGTTTGTCTTGTTACACTGATGCTAACTATGTAGGGTCAAAAAGTGATAAGCGTTCTACCTCGGGAATATGTACTTTATGTGGCAATCACCTTATCTCATGGAAAAGTAAAAAAAAAAACCAGTTATTTCGTGATCTTCTGTTGAAGCTGAGTACCGTGCTATAGCCCAAGGAACATGTGAACTTCTTTGGTTATACTATCTTCTGACTGAGTTGGGTTTTTTTGGTGATTGACTCGTCTACCTTGTTCTGTGATAATAAATATGCCATTATGTTGTCCTCTGACTCAGTTCTTCATGAGAGGACAAAACACATTGAGGTTGATATCCATTTTATTAAGGAGAAAGTTCACTCAGGTGTTATCACACCTTGTTTTGTTATATCATCCGAGTAGGTTGCTGACATATTTACTAAGTCAATTGGATCGTCACTTCTCCAATTAGCTCTTGTCAAGCTCAGGTTCATTGATATCTTCACCCCAGTTTGAGGGGGAGTGTTGAAATATCTGTAAAGAAGAAGATTTCTTGAGCAGTGTGCCTCACCAGATCTTGAGCAATGTGATTCTAGAGCAATGTGACGCATTTATTATGTTTGACAATTGTAGTTTAGTTTGTCTATTTAAACTCTATTGTATTACATTCTATAAAATCACAAAACACAATTCATGAAGATGAGATTCTTGTATTATATTTTATCAGTCTTATATTCTTTTGCAACAACACAATGATCAAATTTCACTGGTAAGCTCCTAATAATTTTTTCATTCACCTTCTTTTCTTGAATGGAATCTCCAAGGCTTTGGATTTGATTAACAATTTCAGCAACTCGAGAAAAGAATTCTCTAATATATTCATTTTCTTTCATTTGCAAGTTGTCAAAATCTCTCCACAAAGATTGTTGCTTTATTGAGACAACCATTTCATTGCCTTGGAATTCTTTTTTAAGAACATCCCAAGCTTCTTTTGCAAATTTCTTATTGAAAATCCTAGGATAGATGGACTTACCTAGGCCTTGCCTTAGATATCGAAATGCGTTAGCGTATTTCATTCGCATATCTTTGTTTTGCTCCTCATTCGTTGTAGAACTTTCGGCTTGAGATAATTCTGGAACTCCATATTCAACCATGTCCCAAAGATTGTGAGAAATAAAGAAATCCCGTATTTCGCTACTCTAATAGCCATAGTGTTCTCCTTAAAAAATTGGCACTTCACAGGGAGAATATTTGAACATTGTTGGGATTGAGTTTCCAGCCATTATGCAGCAAAGAGCTATGAAGATTGAAGCTCTGACGCCAGATTTGTTGGCGCAGTAGAAGAGAAGTTAGAAAAAGGATAAGATGCAGAGCAAGAACATAGGAAAATTACTAAAATATAAGATAACTAGTGCAGTAATTTGATGATAGATTTGTACTGATATGAAGATTTATATTGTTGTTTTGAGGTTGTTTATTGTAGTAGCACAAACTTGATAATATTGCATTAAGAATAGAGAAGTTAATATTGGGTTGCAGTAAATTCTTTTACTCACAGAATATTACAACATCAGCTCATTTTATAGATGTATTTCATGCTCTAGAATAATCTGCAATGGTATGTTTACAAGATGCATTAATGAAGTAGGTAGAGCTAACTAGTTGTTGCAAACTTAATACTTTATCATATTTCTATAGACATAACTCATGTTGAAAATTGCAAAGGCCTTATTTTATGAAGAGTCCATCTTACAACAAAAGGCTCGTGTTAATTGGCTGAAGGAAGGTGACCTTAATACGGCGTACTTCCACAGGGTTATCAAGGGGCGACAAGCTCGTAATGTTATTTCTAGCGTGGTTGATAACAATGGTAACATTCTGACTTCCAATGCAGACATTGTTGACAATTTCGTTGGTTACTTTAAAAACTTGTTGGGAACGAACAGAGTGGAGAGAGTGGATTATACAGTTGGTGACCTCAAGAATTTGTTGGGAAAGTCCATCTCTGAGGATAACAAGAGGTTACTCTCGGAACCTGTGTCTAACTTTGAAATCAAAGAAGCCATGTTCTCTATCAACAGCTCCAAAAGTCCACGTCCAGATGGGTATCCTGCTTTCTTCTTCAAGAATTCCTGGGATATTGTTGGTGCCAATGTTTGTTGTGTTGTGAGGGATACTTTGAATTCTGAGATTCTGCTCAAAGAAATTAATACTACGACCATCCCTCTCATTCCGAAGGTTAGTAATCCTTCGGGGCCTAAAGATTATAGGCCGATTTCTTGTTGTAATGTGATATACAAATGTGTTTCTAAGGTGATTGCTAATAGGCTGTGCAAGGTGCTTGATTTGATCATCTCTATTAATCAATCAGCCTTTATTCCGGGACGTAAACTTCTTGATAATGTGTTTATTGCTCAAGAGTTGGTCAGGAATTATAGAAGGAAGTACACAACGTCCAGATGTATCATCAAGTTTGACATTATGAAAGCCTACGATTCTGTCGACTGGAACTTCATTCGGTCATGTCTTGCTGCCTTTAAGTTTCCTGGAAACTTTATTAAATAGATTGATATGTGTATCTCCACGCCATCTTATTCTGTGATGATAAATGGTCAAATGGAGGGCTTCTTTCAGGGGAAAAAAGGACTTAGACATGGCAACCCGATTTCGCCCTATATCTTTGTGATTGTCATAGAAGTTTTATCTAGTTTGTTGAACCATTGTGGTAACTTGTGAGGCATTGATTTTTACCCCAAATGCAAGAAGATTAAGCTCAATCACCTTGCATTTGCGGATGACATCCTCATTTTCTCTAAGGCCAACCCGAGCTCCATTGCTGTTATAAAAAAAGCCATCGTTGTCTTCTCTAAAATGTCGGGCCTTTACTTTAGCAACGGTAAAAATGAAATTTACTTTGGTGGCTGCCCGGATAGCTGTAAATTCTTTATTTGTGAATCACTGGGTATCAAAGAAGGGAACTTGCTGGTGCGATATTTGGGTATTCCCTTGATTACTTATAGGCTCAACAAATCTGTTTGTAGTGCTTTGGTGAACAAGATCACTGCTAGAATTAACCATTGGACAACTAATTGGTTGTCCTATATTGGCAGACTTCAACTTATCAACTCGGTGCTGCAAAGTATTTCGAATTATTGGTGTAATGTGTTCATGCTACCGAAAGGTGTTATTGAGGAGATCGAAAGAAAGTTCGCTGCATTTCTTTGGAAGAATGGAGGGGAAAACACGAGAGGGTCCAAAGTGGCTTGGTCAAAAGTCTACAAGCCAAAGAAAGAAGGAGGCCTAGGTGTTTGAATTTTGTGGAATATCAACATTGTTGCTATACTCAAGCAGTTTTGGCATACATATTGTGATAGTGACTCGCTTTGGGGCTATTGGGCTAATCGAGTTTTACTTGACAACTGCAATATTTGGAGTGTTGATATACCAAATAACGCATCGTGGACTTGGCGAAATCTGCTCCAAATTAGATAGGTCGCTAAAAGTTTCATTCGCCACCAAGTTGCAAATGGGTGTAATACCAATCTTTTGTGGGATACTTGGCTGCCTTGTGGGAATCTTTGGGATTTTGCGCATTCTATCAATATTGATATCCCGGCTGATTGTGGAAACTTGAAAGTGGCTGATTATATTAATGGCTTCTGCTGGAGTTGTCCTAGCAATCTCAGCTGGATTGGAGCTTTAGTTGACTTCGAACCAAGACCTGACATGCAAGACCGACTTCTTTGGGTTGTGGGGACTCGTACGGATTTCAACTTCCATTCGACTTGAGATTGCATTCAAGCCAAGAGTCCTGAAGTTGTCTGGGAGGAGCTAGTGTGGAACAAATCTATTATACCTAAGCACAACTTCTGCACCTGGCTCACAATGCTTGATAGGCTTGCTACTAAGGCGAGAATCTCAAGTTGGGGTATCTCAACTGATGTGAATTGTTGCTTCTGTGGACTGGATGTGGAATGTAGAAATCATATTTTCTTCGATTGTCCGTTCACTCGCCATATTTGGACATGGTGTGCAAAGCGTATGAGGTGTGGTGTCCTTAATGCCGACTGGGACACCATTGTTGAGAAACTTCATAAAATTAGCAAAGGACGCAGCTTAAAGGCAACAATTGTGAGAAATGCTTTCAACTCTTGTATTTACAACATTTGAATGGAGCGTAACGCTAGAGTTTTTGGCACTAATCTACAAACTGAAGAACAGATTATTGAAAAAACTAACTTAGATGTGAGAAGCAAGGTTAGCCTAATTCGTAAATATCTAACACTTTAGAAAACTCACCTTTTTGTAGAGATTGAAATATTTGTATTTCTTGAGGATATCTATTTTGGAGCCTCGATGTATAGTATTTTGAAGTGGAAATGAAATGATTACTTTTGCCGAGCAAAAAAAAAAAAGGGTGGTGTTTGGGTTGCTTGGTGGCTTGTGTGTGTGTCTGCTATCAGTCATTGTGAGTTGAGTGATGTGTCCGTGTATGATGTGCTCGTAGATGGAGAAGGGTAGGAGACACAAGGAGAGAGACGTGTGGGGTGGTGGTGTTGGGTGATTTGCTACCTCTTGAACCTTAGCGCACCACATTAATTTATCAAGATTTAGCATGTTTATACATAAATCTGTTCGTCCCTCTATGTCAAGATTTCTTTCAAGGCCTAATAACAATTCTCAATCTAAGCTTATATTTTTTTCTAGATTCTTACATCAGGTTAGTGGTAGAGCTCTACAATTCGATTCTTTAGAAAGCTTGTCTCTGCTTTCTTTCTTCATCTCTCATGTTTTACATATGTCATGAGTGAAGAAGAGCCATTCTAATAGGACATGGTGTAAGATGGTTTTCAACAACTCATTTAACATAAGGACAATCTTTAGAGGGTTTCTATATTTCAATGACCTATAATTAAGGGTAAAATACTAACACTATTTTTAATTTCATCCTCTTTGTTTCAAAATCAAGGTGCTTAATTTTCACAAATTGCAAAAAGTTTAATTTAGTACTCAATGTTTACACATTTTTAATTTCATCCCCATTGTTTCAAAAATATTGTACTTAATTTCTAAAGTTTACAAAAAAAATTAATTTAGTTTCTATCGTGAATTTTTTCTATGTGAATTTTATTTTTTGGAAAAAGATGTGGGACAATTTTAATGGAGTATTTTGGCCTTACATCCATTCCACTTTTTATATACGAGTCTCAAATCTCATAAATGAAACTCATGATTTATCAATATGAGATAATTACATTCTTTAACACCACCGATTATACTACTTCACAAAAAGAAAAAGGGAAGGTATAAATATTCCTGGGCAATAAGTGACATAGATTCGTAGGGAAATCATATCCAGGTACATTTTACATCCTTAATATCCAAATGTAGCTAAAGCTTTTTTTTTTTCTTTTTTTCTTTTTTGTTCTTTTTTCCTTCTGGAAACTAAAGGTGATACAACCTTCAAGGGGCATTCCCCAAGCAAATAAGTTACATAGATTCATTTGGTGATCAACCGCTTTCGGGACCTGAACAAACGCCTGGGAGCATACAATGAAGTAGTGATATCAGTCAAAAGGTGACGCTTGAAGAAAACAAACATCGCGGGCACACAAGCAAATACACCCAATAGGGTAGGAACTCTTGCTGAACCTGCTGCAGCCTGTCGATGATACGAAAGAAGACATGCACAAAATGCAACCATCATTCCAGCAAGAGACACAAAAAGTGTCATGATTCCAGTCATTAAACAAAAGGGTAACGGCTCGAGAAACGCTTTCTCTGTATAGCGAGAGGTGCGGATGCACAAGAACATTATAATTGAAGTAGTAGAAGAGAGCATAGCTATTGTCTCTGCTATTGTGAAAACCGTGAACAACCTCTCGTGTAGTAAAATAGGCCCTCCATCATCATTGTTACCACCGGGCACGGTAAAGGCAGTGGTGAATACCATGGTAGCAATAAGTGTTGCAACAATCATGCAAGAATGAGATGTTTCCTTCAACCACTTTTCTCCTTCCTTCATCAAATTACTGTGCTCATTGATGAATAATTCATGTGGTGTTTGACCACTTTTATTTCTCATTCCTCGGTATGTTGGTGGAACTATCTTTTCGACTTCCTGTCATGAAGGAAAGAGCATTAAACGAAAACATCATGACGTTAAAAATGACAACCACTGTTTACGAGACAAATCATAAAAGCAAAAGCAAAAGCATTTGATAATCCAGGATTTGGATTGTGATGACACAATTATGATAAAATAATTTAAATTATTGAGAGTGAAGATTAAATAGCTATGTCATTCTTTTATCACTATTAATTTCTCAAATACATTACGAAGATCCAAATCAACGCAAATGCCCCACCTTACAGGATTTTGAGAAATAGATTGGAGCTAGCTAGTTGCATATAAAAAAGTGGGTAAAATATCTTCTGCTTGAAACAAAAATGAACACAGCTTCATCAAATGGCTCAGTACTTAAATTGCATATGGAAAAAGTAAAGCCAACAAGAACTTACCTTATACCATAACAATTCTCGATGCATCTGAAGAGCGGCACCTGGTAAAATATTGAGCTGGGATTGAGGTGCTAACTTTGCAGCTAAATGCAATATGTTATTGTCTTCATAGTCTCTATATGTTACGACTAAATCCTTGAGTTTACCAATTTCGTAAATTAAACTGAAGATGAGCTCATGGCGACGTATAACTGCAATGTGATATATACTTTGATAAGAGCCATTTACTATGTATAGGAACTCAGGACGTTCTCCAAGAAGCTTCACCAAAAACTCGTAATTTCCTAACTCTGCAGCAACAAATGCAGGGCGTGCAATATCTTCAGGAATATTTAGGTTTTCTCCGTCCACCAGTGGAACATACTGCCAGATCTGCTCAAGCAACTCAAACGCATCATGATCTCTTGCTACTTTCTTATGAGACAATATTTGAGATCCAAGCATGTCTGTTCAATAGAAACAGGAGTCAGCTTAATGAATTGGTTGTTTTTAGTTTTCAAACAAAATATAACATGAAATGTTTTAATCAGTTCAAACGAGAGACTAGCACATTCTGTTGGAAGGATGTTGCACATAAATACATTGGAAACACAACAATATTTTACCGTGTTTCGGTATAGCCTACATTCACATAACATTATTCTTTACTACTAATAGGAACTACTACAATAATGACTCTTATACACCTACCTAGAGGTGTATAGCCCCACCCCCGCAATTCAAGCTCGCTTGGTCTCAACACCTGAAGATTAAACGATTTGTGATTCAAGTGTTGGAGAATATTGGGAGCCTGCTTCTACTTTTTATTCATACTGCAAATAACTCTCCTAATATGCAAACATGGCATAAACTTGATAAAATTTTGGATGTAGTGTTGACAAATGAAGTAGATCGTAAGGTATATTGCACAAGGTTCGGCACTGATGAATTAAATGACCATTTCGCTACGTGTGAGCATGTTTTGTGCTGTGGTGGTGTGTTGGTATGTTGTTATGGTTGGTGGTGGCATGCGAGTGGTGTGGTCACAGAGGTGGTGTATGGTGTGGGTGGGGAGATAGGTTGCAGGTGGGGGGGTGGTGGTGATAGCCAGCGGTGGTGCTGGTGCGAATGGGGGTTGGGGCAGGGGTGATGGGGGTAGAGGACAGGTGTCATCTTATCATTTGTTTTTTTAAAAAAATATTTGAAGGATATATTTGTTATTTAACACAAAACTGTTAAAAAATTTAACAATTGTTAGTATTAGGGTGACGTGTGCACATTTTATTAAACTACAAAGGGATCTTAGCTACTTTAGTAATTACAGGGGATAAACGTGTATATCAGATAAACCATAGGGGGATATTATGTCGTTTGCCCTATCTAAATTAATATAGGCCTACCATAACAGTTTTGCCCAATTGTATGTTTCTCTTCTTTGTGTTGATCGTGACATGCATACTTTGATTTTGTCTAATTTTCTCTTTAAATTTTGGCTTCAAGAATCCAATTTATTGAGGATATTTTGAATTACTAACCTACGTCCCAAATTGAACTTGAGAATCAAGTCTAGCCAATTCAAAAATTTAGGAACACCATATGTAATTTTCTAATTAATTATATGATTTACATTAATATTTAGAAAAATTATGTCAATTAAGAACTAATGTTCAGGATAGTTCACTAGTGAACTACGATTTATTTTTAATGGCTAAGTAAACTAAAACATAATTCTAATAGAAAGACCACAACTTCTATAAATTTGTGCCTTTTCCTTAATTTGATCCGATCCTAGCAGTCCCTTTTCGAGTTTATTTTCCTATTACACACAACTGCAAGCAGGTAATTATAAGATTTGTATCCAATAGTTAATCATCACTATGCTTTTAAATAATTTAATCTTTGACTTAGTATTGTGGAAGAAATTGTTTATTATGTGTTTAGAAAAATGTTGTGGAGTTTCAAGAGAATAATTCATAGAAAGTTTAAATAGTATGCTATCTACGTCAGTATTAATAATAATAAAAAAATTAATATAAGATGACTGCAAGCAAAGCAATTATTCTTGCATCCTTGACATCAAATTATGAAGATGTAGTGCTTTCATCGTGATGTAACTGAGTTATGAAGATTATGATAGAAAGAGCAGCATTTAAAAAGGAAGAGGAAGAGAAAGAGAAAGACTAACATGCGTAAACTGTTCTCCACCAGCATCCACACTGACTTTTAGAAGAAAATGCCGAGGGCTTCCGAGCTAGCACGTCTAATGGTGCCTCACCATTTCGATCTTTAGTGAGAGCTAATACCGGATATTGTTGTACAATATTTTGTGCTACACCTAGAGAAGAATTTGTTTTAGCATTGATATTTGCCTTCGGCAATGTCAAAATAACACCATATAAGTATGAAGTTGTAACGACATATTGTGCACGATCGCAATTACATCTTCATTCACATATAACGAATACCTTTCATATATATGATACATAAGTAAATTTTCCACTCATTCTTGAAATTCTCAAGCAAATCAATGAATACATTCTATTTTTGCATATAGCTAGGTTGGAAAAAGAAAAGTAAAGATATTGCTCATTGCACTCATTGTAAATTTGTTTGAGGTTGAATGAAATACCTTACTGGCTTAGCCAAAAAAAAAAAAAAAATTAATGTCATACTTTATTTGTTTTTATTATTATGTATTAGTGTTTACTTTTCCTGAATAGAAAACTTTTACACATTACTTTAACAGGAAATATATCAAACATTATATATATATATATATATATATATATATATATATATATATATATATATATATATATATATATATATATATATATCAAACATAATATTTTAATCTTTGTCTTTCGCTTATATAGTAAAATGTTAGTGATTAAAAATAAATAGTTCTGTTAGGCGGTATTTTTGGGTAAACTGCACAGGACTCCCAGTGCTTTTATAAAGTTACACAATATCTCTTGTGGTTTTAAAAGTACACATTACCCCCTGTGATTTCTGAAATTAAACACAATAGTTCTCTGTGATTTTAAAAGTGCACGATACCCCCTGTAATTTCTGAAACTAAGCACAATAGTCCCCATTTGTCAAAAAATCCGTCTATTTTAAGGCAAAATGTGATGCACGCGTGTCAAATGCGATTATTCAAAGTTTTTTTTGCTTAAATTATTAATTATTTAGACAAAAATACCCTTATATCACATATCTTTTTCTTTAGGGTCGGGAAAAATAAGTATTTTTATCCAAACAATTAATAATTTAAGCAAAAAAGTGCATTTGACATGCGTGTATCATATTTTCTATGAAAATAGACGGATTTTTTGATGGAGGGGCTGTTATGCTTAGTTTTAGAAACCAGAGGGTGATATCGTATACTTTTAAAATCACAGGAGGTTATTGTGCTTAGTTTTAGAAAGCACAGAGGGGTAACCGTTCACTTTTAAAAACACAGGGAGTATTGTACAACTTTACAAAAGTACAGAGAGTCCTGTACACTTCATATCATATTTTTCTTTTAATTTTTCTTTTTTGGTTTTTAATTTTTTAGTTAATTATCAAGCTGAATCAAAATAGAATACTCAATTTGGAATAGGAGTCTACTCATTTCCTTAAAAGTTTTCCCACATCTAACATAGGTAAGTGAATAACAATAAATAAGCCATTGACAAGCCAAATAGTTCATGATAAAGAAAAAAAATGATATACCGTATAATCCTGCGCCGATGCAAGTGTTAAGAATTTTGCTTCTCTCGACGTCATCCAAAGATCCAAAATTGGAATATTGAAGAAGATACGCCACCATTTCACCATTCCCTGACATTGCTGCTAAGAAGATAGGCCTCACATGTTGATTGCTTGATATAGTTGGTAGGGTCGTATTCTTGCTCACCATAAGTTCCGCAATTTTCATATTTCCTGCTAAAGCCGCTAAATGAAGCGCCGTACTGCCTGCTTGGTTTGTTATTGTTAGATCATGGTTAGGTAGTTTCTTCAGAAACTTATTTACAAAGTACTCATGCTTTGCTTCAGCAGCTGCAGCAGCTATGTGTAGAGCAGTTTCTCCGCTTGGTGTAAGACGAGCTGTTGCTAACAGAGGATTGATCTGAAGGATTTCTTCGGCCACTTCCCAATCACCAGCTACTGCAGCTTTAAGTAACCGAGTGAAGAGTGGACCTTCTGCTATGGAAACAATGTAGAGAAAGCAATGCAAGAAAAAATGTAGTAACATGAATATAAGGTATATCTTTAAAAATGAAGGGCAAGTTAAAAAATGAGCCAACTCAACATTAGATGAAATTTCTATTGCAATATGGAAGATGTTACTTTAACGTAGAGAGAAGATAAGGAAACAATATAGAGACTCTAGACAAAATCTTTATTGCTCTTCTATTTGGGATAACTATATTTGAATAACTGACCCCTATTTATAGGATTTACAAAAATCCAATACCAACTAGGATGTGAAACCATTACCCACTAGGAAAAGACTACATAGACAAAAAATTATTTTAAAGCTAACTAGAATTAATCTAGTTGAGTCCTAATTAAGTTTTACTGCTAACCACTTAAATTTGATTTGACTCTCATAACTCCAAGCAAAGCTCTAATTTTGATGAACACGTAACTCTTGAGTGGTTTTGTGAGAATGTCCGCAACTTGATTTTGAAACTTCACATGCTCTATCTTCACTTCCTTCCTTGTGATGCATTCTCTAATAAAATCATAATGTGTGTCAATGTGCTTGTTTCTTTCACGAAAGACTAGATTCTTGGCTCTATTAAGTTCTTTCATCAAATTCCTTAACCATAAAGCATGGCAGACACCAAAGTACCAGCTAAATATTCAACTTCACATGTAGAAAGTCTGTCAATGGGTCGTTTCTTAAAACTCCAAGTGAATGCATATCTCCCATGAAGAAAAGATATCGACTAGTACTCTTTCGAAGTTTCATATCATTTAGGGAGGTGGCAAAGTGTTAGGTGTTACACAACAAGATGATCGGGTTGAAGCAGTTTCACCCAACTAAAATAAAATTGAGAAAGGTGGATAATTGAAAAACAAGATTTTGCATGGAAAATTAAAAGAAATTAAGGTGAAAATTACGGATAAGAGGATTTAACGATGTACAAAAATATTTTATTACTCTCTCTAAAGTACAAGGAGATATCAATCACACTCTCCTTTAATAATAAAGAAACTAAAATGAAGACATTAAATAGAAGAAGAATACTTCAGGAGAAACTTATATTTTTGTTTTTTCTCTAAATTGTAATACATGCTAATGTTTTTCGTCAATCTCTTCTTTTATAGAAGGGATTGGACGACAAGTAATTCAATGTTGGATGACGGAATTGTCAACTTTTACGTGAGTAGCATTGCTCTTTTCCAATTTGCCTTTCTAAGGATGTATGTGAAACCTTAATATTGCTCGGTTTCCCATGTACAACAACTTTTTTTTTTTTTGGATGACAAGGATTTCTCAATTGACGGAGTTTAACTATCGAATTATTCGGCCGAACTCAACCACTAACTGGTAAAATCCCAAATTTTCATGTACAACAACCTTTTGCATATTAGTTATGGGCTCTACTAGAAGTCCTCTTTACACTTTATGTTGGGCTATGACTCATATTTGAAGTTAGTGTACAATTGGCTTATAAGTCCAATACCTAAAACCTAAGAGTTACCTATAAATAAGCTTGATAGCTATTGTAATAGGTGTGGCAAATTAAAATAGAAAGGTATGAGACTTTGTAAGTGAGTGCTTGTAACATTTTCATCATATAGTGAAATATTTTCCTACTATTCGTGGACGTAGGATTTAGGCTGAACCATGTGAAATCCTGTGTGTCAATTTCGCACTTTCATCTTTGTTCTAAATTATGTTTTCACATATATGATATCACCCCAATCGTAACAAACTAGTATCAAGAGTTAGGTGGGTGAGTGGTGCGTGTTGCTTCTGCGCACAAAACTAGATCTGGAAATTTTAAAAAAAGGGAGCTTTGACCAGGTTTGACTGTTGACCAGGGGTAAATCGAGCAGTTGACCTTGCATTGACTTGACATATGACTCTGACTAGGTTGACTAAAAGTTGACCAATGCATTTCCCAATGCTTATCGATGTATTGAATTCGAATTTGAGCTCATTTTTGCCATATTCCATCTGGAAGTACATGTTTTGGGGCTGTGTTGATTGGAGATGTTGACTTTGACTTTGACTAGGTGAGTGTTGATTGATGTCCCAAGGTTTTTTGACGTGTTGAGTTTGAATTTGCAATTTGTTTTGTGAAATTCCAACTCAAGGTGAGTGTTTTTTGGGTGAACAAAGATGGTTCTGACTTTTGAAAAGTTCGAGATTGAGAATTCTTTGATGGAATAAGTAGTTTCATTCTCTAGAAAATCAAGTTGAAGACATTCATAGTAATACAAGGTTTATGAAATGTCGTTGAAGAGACAAAACCCGAGGAGTAGAAAAAATTACAAGCAAGAGGCATAAGCGCAATACACATAATAGTGACAGATAATGTATTGTTGGAGATTGTTGAGAAGATGATAACATTTGAGGCTTAGAAGGTTCTGACGGATATTTATATATCCAAGTCTCTGACAAATAGCCTCTACCTAAAGAAAATGTTGTATAATGTCCGAATGAAAGAAGGTACGCCCATTAAGGAACACCTTGATGTGTTTAATTCCACTGTTATGGAGTTGAAGAATAATGGAGTTATCGTTGATAATGAAGATCAAGTTCTCATATTTTTGTGTTCTTTACCGCCCTTATATGAGAATTTTGTTGATACTCTATTAAAGAATCTCACAGATTTAGGGCTGCAGAGCTAGTGGCTTATGCTTTGTCTGTTGTAGAGACGAGTGTGTATGAGCCAGGCTCCCAAGGTGAGGTTGGTTGTTCAGGTGTATCTTAATATGTTGGTGCTATGGGTGAA
Organism: Ehretia macrophylla; assembly: GCA_037974665.1. Classification (NCBI taxonomy): domain Eukaryota; kingdom Viridiplantae; phylum Streptophyta; class Magnoliopsida; order Boraginales; family Ehretiaceae; genus Ehretia; species Ehretia macrophylla. Next base: position 36,641,193 of record CM075780.1, on the reverse strand, counting down.
GTGAATATTTTTCATAAAGGTCTATCTGAAAACGAAGTGGAGCATTTGTCACATGTTTTGTGTTCGAGTGTTGGTAGCATTAAAGGTGCTAGGGCTGCACTTGGAATGATGATTAAGAGGCAGACAATGTTGGTAGCAAGGGCATTAGCGTGCTGTGAAGGAGTTCCTCACATGTCTGCAAGTCATTGTAGGTGTTGGTTCGAACTTCATGATTATCAAGGTGATATCGATAAACAAGTTCACGTGGGTATAACTTGACTTGAAGTAGTATGTGCAGTGAAGAGCAGTGAGCCCTCGTGAGAGGGCTGAGTCCCGGTGGGGGCTGTTTGACTAGAGAAGGAGAATGAATGACTTTCTTATTTGATGATGGAACAACTACAGTCTAAGGTGAAGATTTATTGGGCTATGACCCGATTTGTAGATAGTGCACAATTGTCTTGTAAGCCCAATACATAAAACCTAGGAGTTACCTATAAATAAGCCTATGGCTATTGTAGTAAGTGTGGCAAAATAGAAATGTGTAAAGTTTTGTAAGAGAGTGCTTGTAACACTTTTGTCATATAATGAAATATTATTTTGCTGCCCGTAGACGTAGGCTTTAGGCCGAATTACATAAAACCTTTGTGTGTCAATTTTTCGTTTTCATCTTTGTTTCAAATTACGTTTTCATACACATAATATCACCTCGATCATAACACGGGGCGGCTGAAAGCAGAGGAGATGGCTTCAGGGAGAGATCGAGAGAGGATTTGATCTAAGGGGCAAAGTGTTTGAAGACAAGTGACAAGGTTAACGAAGCAGGGTTTTTTAGAGAATTTTTTAGATGTATTTCTCTAGTTATTAACTGTTGCTGTTAATGTTTTGACAAAAAAATAATTGATTACGAAAGTTTTTGCTAAATTTGCTAGGTTTCCCTCTCCACTCGTGATGCTAATTAGAGAAGAAAATGAATGGACATAGTGATTGAATTCTTACCATGTCGCGTTTCTCTAGTTGTTATAAATAGTACTATTTAGTTTGTTTTATCCCACATAGATAGTTTAGCAAATTTTAAGGCCTAATAACTCCTATAAATAGATAGCTCTCCAAGCCCATTATGCACACTTCAATCAATGCAAAACTAGTATTGTATACTTCCTCTTTAGCATTCTAGTGTTGTAATATTTAAAGTTTTTCTTATATTAAGGACGTTTTGCTATAACGAATCTAGTGTTTCGCTTTCGTTCTGCGTCAATTAATTTTAAGATGGAACATCAATTATCTTAACAAATGCTTCATGCAGCTGCCCCAATAAATTACTTGATAAGCATAAAAGGTTTTTATCGGGCTCTTTCAACTATATTCCAGGTGATTAGGAAAGGCTCTTACTGATAGTGGTCGACAACCCAAGTTTTATGACAAGTTTTAAATTCCATTCCTTTCGTAGGCGTTCAATTACCCTAAAAGATTAATTGTTACAATGAGTAGAATATTAAAATTGAGGAGATGAAGTAGAATTTGATGATTTGTGTCGCGTAACAGGCTAAAACTCTTAGCCCCATAGGCAGATCTAAGCATAATTTTTTTATAATGCGAACAAACATAGGCCCCTTCCTCTAACGAATCTCCTTCATTATTCTTTGGCTGATATTTTCCGAGCTATTTTTGCTGATGATAGAGGTTTTGATTCTTTTGTGTGGTTTAGGTATGCAATTTCCTCCAAAGCTTTCCATTTTCTTCAAGTCCATCTTTCCAAATTGACCTTACTATTTGAGTAAGTAATTAATATCAGACCTTATTGAACGTATGACTACTAGCCACACTAGAACACGTCTCCAAGACAGAAAAGAAGAAAACGCGAGGGAAGGAATTCCCGAGGTAAAGGAAAAGATGGATTATGCCACATGGCTGCTACAAATAAAAGAAAAGTCTTATGCGAGTGATACCAATCGGACACACTTGGGAAAAAAGAATCATCGAGTTTTGATTTGAATTCGTTTTTAGCTGATTTTTATTTATTTGATTTTTCCTTTTATTAACTTGATAGCATTTTCAATATAGTTACCATTTCTGTTGAGATTGTCACTAAAATCGATAATCTACATATATATATATATATATATATATATATATATATATATATATATATATATATATATATATATATATATATATATATATATATAGATTATCGATTTTAGTGACAATCTCAACAGAAATGGTAACTTTTCTGATATATATGTGTGTATATATATATAGTATAAATATATACATATATATATTCCTAAGAACTGAATTCTATCAGAAAAGTCCAACGTCAACTTAACTTTCGGACGAATAAAATACTAATATATATTTTAAATTGCTTAATAAAATAAGCTATTAGGTAAAATAATATTGATTTTAGAATTTAAAATGAATATTCGTAACTTAGCAGGAATAAAATTAATTAAGAAATTGCGTTCTGCATATGTATCATCACCTACTAACAAAAACTCTCTAGAACCGCTCCTAATAAGTCCGGTCACTCTCCCCCTCTACTGATCAACCAAATAGTCTGGATCAGGGTAGAGTATATTACTAAAGATCCTCCAACTTCCAAGTAGTTCCGTGTACTAAAGTACAAGATCAAAAAGAATGCATTGAATAGGTGTTGGCATGCACTACTTGCATAAGAAGTCAGTGAAGCCTCGCAAGTGAGAATTGAGCTGTAAAGTAAAGAACAACTATCTTAGATCTCAAATATACTGATTAGACCTCAAATCTATTGATTTAAAATAATTTATAACTAGAATTATTGATATAACTTACAAGACTAACTTATAAACTACCTTCTTATCATATTATCCATCGATATGAGAGATCATTAGAAATTGACTCCTCGACAGAGATACAAATTCTTTGAACCGATCTTGTTTCTGAATATCAAATATCGTATTGTCACATGCAAGACCTAGAACCTAAGTGGGCAAATCCTTCCCCTATCCATCTTGGTTGAGAATATTATGTGATCGATCCTCTATGGCCCTGACACTTCAAACCAACCTTGGCTCTTAGTCAGGGCCAGCCCAAGCTATGGGTTGTTTAGACCTGTGCCCAAGGCCCTCTTCGTTCAGGGCCCCAATTTAAAGAATTTTTTTTTAAGATAAAGATTTATCCTTAAATAGTGTCTTTTAATTGGGGTCAAGAGGTAAGAAAAATAAATTTTATATAGGTCTATCTTTTTGTTAACTTGTAATATTATGTAATTTTATAATTCTAATTTTGGTGTTTTTTTTTTTTCAATTTGTAGTGACTATTTTAGTAAAAAAATTAGAGTTTTTTTATTGAAAAAAGTCTAATTATTAAGGTTCCCATTTCAATAATCACCCAAGGTCCTCAAATTATTTGAGACGACTTTGCTCTTAATACTACTTTGTGAGAAGGCACCCCTTCCTTTGAAGTTATGAAACTATTTTGATGAGTTTCTTATAGAGAGTTGTCTCGCAATTGCAAATATCATATGCTTAAAAATCACGGTTTAAGGTCTGAATTCACTGGCCAAAAGAATTTTAATTGAGTTCGAATGCCATGCAGCGGTTTTCTTCTGAAAATCAAATAAAAACTAAATAATATGACTGGAATCTTGTCCAACGACTAAGTGATGTACATAAAAGACAAATGCCTTCATGCAACTGCCTCGGTAAAATTGCTTTTTTATTTTTTAATTTGTTCAAATGGTAAATTTGCTTGTTAAGCGTATATAATTTTGTCCTGCGCCTTGGAAGCTAGAATTGTAGCATGTTATCTCATAATTAAACTACACAAACTTTTAATATGATGTATTAATAAATAATCTCCACAAGTAGAATTTTAAACATCACAATATGCAACCAAGAGAATCTTAACTCAAGAACACTAACACACGTTGCAACGATGACATCATCGACAGGCTGGCAAGAAGGGTGTTGTGAAAAAATATATATTTTTGGTCGGTAAAAACTTCTGTACTTCTCCATTCATTTATGATCCGAAGTACAATAGGATAAGTTAAAAGAGATATAGGGCGGAAGAAGAGACTTCTTACTGCTTGTTTTATTTTTGGTCCGTAAATATATATTTTTGGTCGGTAAAATTTTTTACTATTTGTTTTATTTATTTATTTTTATTAGAGAGATAGATATATATAATTTTGATTATTTTGCTTACTAAATTTTTAAAAGCAACGTAATATAAAATCATAATTAAATTTTCTTTAATAAAACTATAAAAAAAAACTAAAACTGTAAAAATTGAGTCTCTTTTCTATTAATCCAAAAAACATTATAGTAAAAATTAAAAAAAAAATTTACTCTTTCCAAACATTCAATTTCTGACTCCACCCCTAATTATACATGTGCTAATCTATCAAGCATTTACAAGAGTCTAGCTCTGAAAGGACTTTATTTAAGAGTCCAAACTAACAACAAATAACAAAAATATATACAGTTCAAAAAGCATAAAGCTAAGAGGCGTTTAACACCCCCATACGTTGATGGAGGGACAGCGACCTGAAGCTTGAGACGTAAAAGCTTGTATCGCGGTCGGAAAAGTAGTTTGGTAAAGATATCTGCAAGCTGATCACTAGTTCCAATATATTGCAAGAGTGAATTGTGGCATCACTAACTTTTTCACGTACCAAATTAATATTTTCTTTTTTGCTCAATCGGCAAGTAAAAATATATTCCACAAACAAAAACAGTGGCATAGCCATTTACATGTATATCTCCTTACAAAAGATAAAAAGTTCTTAAAACTCAACAAATAAGCTCATTAAGATTTCACTCATTACAAATCTCCTTGTTATATCTATTGTTTCTAATCCTCGTGTTGGTTAACATCTTAAGGCGAACATCTCTTTCAATTTTCTGTGCTATTTGCTCCTCATTAGCAAACTTGCTCTTGAATAATCGTGCATTTCCCTCATTTCACAGGTAGTAAATGGCAGCACCATAACACAACTTCACTAGTTTAGCTTGCAGAGTCCTTCTTTCCAATCGGTAACATCCAATAAGCACCCTATCCCACTGGATACATATAAATTTAATCCTTACTTTTTTCAAAATTCTTCTCCAAACTAAAGGGGCATTCAAAGAATAAACGTTCTAGAGTTTCTATCATCATATGGCAAAGGTAGCAGAGACTATTAACTTGCATCCCCCAACTAAGCATACGATCCTTAGTTGTTAATCTATTTTTAATTGCAAGCCATGCACAAAAACTGTGCTTTGGGATGTATCACCTCTCCAAAGTAATCTCCACCAGTCCACCTTGTCAAATCTTTGCCTAGTTTCCTCCCAAGTTGTTGCAGTAACAAAGTCACCACTTGTTACATCTTCCAGCGAAAAACATCAGGGCCAGTAAAATCAAATCTGGTCCCATGAAGTTCGACTCCCAAGTACAACAAATTTCTCGGCCAATGCCAATTGTTATCTCAGATGACTTCATAAACTTTACTCTGGCTACCAAGTCTTGAAGCAATAATATGTTCCTTTGCAACCCAGCTAATAAGATTGCCCCTTGGGTGCCAGTTATCCCACAACAGATAAGTGTCCTTTCCATTCCCGACTCTATGTTCAATATATTTACTAGCTTCATCTCTCAATTTCAGGAGTTTCCTCCAAACCCAAGAGCAGTCATCAGGTATGTCCACACTCCACACACTATTCTCTTTGAGAAGAACCCTTGAAGACCACATGCCCCATATTGAATTTCTGTCAGTGTACATGTACCAAAATTATTTTAAAATAGCCACTTTGTTAGATTTTTCAAGCGGCTTTATGCCCAGTCCTTCTTCATCCCAAGGCTTGCAAATATCAATCCAAGACACTTTGGCCTTATGAGAATCCACCAGGTTATTTCCCCAAAGGAAAGCTACTAACTTTTTTTTTACCATTTTGATAACCCCTTTAGGAAGAAAAAACACACTGCCCGATAAATTGAACATGCTAATCAAAACATGTTTCACAAGTTACAGTCTACCCGCATACGATAGCCACCTTGTAGTCCAATGTTGCACCTTACGAGGGATTTTGTTACACAAACCATTACAGATCGTAGCATTCATCCTACCAGTCATAAGAGGAATACCCAAATAATTCATAGGCAAGTTTCTTTCTTTGACATCCAAGATTTGGTAGATTAAAGACTTGAGCAGGCCAAGGCAACCTCGAAAATAAATAACACTTTTCTCTGGACTAGTTGACATACCTGACATATGAGAGAATAAATTGAGTCCTTTCTTGATAGCCTTTGCTGAGCTTGGATTCCCTTTGAAGAAGATCAAGAGATCATCTGCAAAACATAAATGAGATAGTTTCAACTTTGCACATCTAGGGTGGAAAGTAAAATCCTTTCTCTCAGTCATGACATTAAGAATTTATGAAAGCACTTCCATCCCAATCACAAACAAGTAGGGCGAAAGAGGGTCCCCTTGTCGGAGCCCATTAGAGCTTTTAAAGTAACCCTCAAGCTGACCATTATAGCAATAGAGAATCTTGGGGAAGAAATGCACATTTTAACCCATTATACAAAATTTTCAGGATAGCCAAAAATAGTCATTGCTTTCAAAATAAAATCCCAACTGATAGTGTCATAGGCCTTTCTGATATCTACATTTAATGTACATCGCTGCCCTTTACCTTTCCTGCCATAAGTTCGGATGATATCTTGTGCAATTAAGATATTATCAGTCATTCTTCTTCCTTCCACAAAAGCAGTCTGATTGAGAGATATGATCTCAGGAAGAGTCTTGCGAAGTCTGTTAGCAAGGAAAAAGCTTGCACGAGTTAAGATCAGACTTTATAACTTCACAAGTTTCCTGTACAACAATATTCCAAGCTAATTTAAAGAAATGTAAGGTGAAGCCATCGGGCCCAGGACTCTTATCACTGTGAATTGAAAACATCGCTGCTTGGATTTAATCATCAGTAATTGGTGCCTTAAGGAGATCACATTCTTCATTTAAAATGTTTTCTTCACAAAACTTCTAATTTTATTAATTGTGACCGCATTCTGCCTGCTACCATTAGACCCCAATAAGTTTTTGTAAAAATTTAGAAACTCCTCCACAGACTCCTCACCTGACTCAATCCTTTTGCCATCAATAGACATGAGCCTTTTAATGGAATTTCTTGAGTTTCTACCTTTGATCACCTTGTGAAAATAAGCTGAATTACGATCCCTATGCTTAAGCCAATTGATCTTAGGTCGCTGTTTCAAGCAATCTTCCTCCCTATTCATTAGAACCTCCAATTTATCACGCAGCTCGATCTCCCTGACATGGTCACTCAACAGGCGGTTTCCATTAAGCATATTGTTCTGGATAGCTTCAATTTCAGTTTTTACCTCATTAATTTCCTTTGGCAAGTTTAGGAAATTATCTCGGTTAAACCTCTTGAGCTCCTGCTTCAACTTCTCCTGTTTTTGAACAATTCTAAACATTGGATGCCGTCAACATTCTGATTCCAAGCTTCACGTAATAAGTTCTCGTACTCCTCATATTGTGTCCAGGCATTATAGAATTTAAAAGGCCTAGCCCTCCTTTCAAACTTATTCTCTGTGTTAATAACAACCGGATAGTGGTCCAAGGTACTAGGGCCCTCAAGATCAACCACTGAGCAATTAAAATGAATAAGCCACTGGTCATTGCCAAAAGCTTTATCAATTCTGCTAGCCTTCAATTGATCTCCAAGGCTCTTATTACTCCAAGTGAATAGGGGACCTACCATCGGGAGCTCCGTAAATTCAGCTAAAGAAAGGCAATCTTAAAACTCAACAGCACCAGGGGGAAGCTGATCACAATTAAGCCTATCTTCCACTTTGAGAATCTCATTAAAGTCACCAAGCATACGCCAATGGGCTCCAGCCACCAAATTTTTCCATTTAATAATATCCGCCCAAAGTTTTCTTCTTTCAGCAATAACATTACTCCCATACACAGTACACATAAAGAAAGTATTCCCTGTGGAATGAACTTTGATAGAGCAAATGATACTTTGGTCAGAAGCTGCAATTTTATCAACCTTCACAACCTGCCTATTCCATAAGACCCAAATTCTGCCTCTAAATGAGCATTCTTAACTGTGGATAAGGTCCCAATTACGAAATCTTTTGAGCATAAGTTCCTTGGACCTAATTTCTTTGATCTTGGTTTCAAGGAGACACAGTATATCTATATTTCTTTTACGAGCAAAATTATTTATATCAAGTTGCTTAGGGGCTTCATTAAGGCCCCTAATATTCCAAGCTGCAATATTAACCATGGATACCAGGTGGTTTGTCAGGGGTTAACTCCGCTTGAGAAACTCCTTGTTTAGCTTTCCCCGTGATATCAGCAGTAGTTTCATCAATATCAATCCTCTCCTGGTCTAAAGCAACAAATTCGTTAGATAAATCATTATTGCAAGGCTCCACATGGTTCCGTTCTGCTTTAGTCTTACTAGTTTCACCTTTTTCAACACCTCCGCCTAGAGTTTTTGGTTAAGGGGGCTTCCTCATAGGAGTACTATATTTCTTACTGACAGTGTTCCAATCTTCAGTAGGGGATGCCTCATGCACCTTAGTTTGCACAACTGGTTCCTTTTCCTTGGCCACTCCTCTAGCTTGCCAAATTTCTTTCGAATTTTGGCATCTATCCTCCTTATGCCCAAGTCATTCACATATTTTACAAACTGTTGGAACCTAAGTATAAACAACATCTACCTTGGCAGTAAACCCCTAACCCAAGTTCACTGGAATAGTCTCTGGCAGGTCTTTATCCAGTTCAACCTTAACACATACTTTGGAAAAACCTAATCAAGATTTGGATTGCGTAATAGAGTCCATCTGAATTGGGTCACCGAGATAGCTAGCAAGTAGCCTAAGCCCCTCAGTAGTCTATAATTCTGTAGGGATGTGCTTGAGTTTAACCCAAATTGAAAACTTATCTAGCTTGAACTCCTCCAACTTCGTCCTTGGTTTCCATTTCTGAAGAAAGAGTGGCCTGTTACCCACATGCCACAGTTGGCCCAACACAGAGCTGCTCTTCTCCTTATCAGCAAATCTAAAGAGGAAAAAACCTTCCTCTATAGTCATAACCTTAACCTTACCACAATTTCTCCATTGATTTTCTACCATAGATTTAACCAAAAATAATGGTAGAGCTTTCCCCAGGAACTGACCCACCAGACAACCTTCCCAATAAGCTATACTATTGTCACTACAAGAAAAAACGGTTAAGGCGACGGCCAAAATCTTAGCCTAGCAGTAGCCAAATTGGGATGGGCAACTACTAGGCTACGGAATTACGTTCGTAGTAAAAAGACTCATTGCCAAATTGATATTTCGTAGCCAATACGTAGCCAATTTTGAAAATTAATTTGTATTTATTTTTTATAACTTCTGTAGCAAAATAGTCGTATTCCATCTGTACCCAACTAATTTTTTTATATTATTTATTAATTATTAACGTCCGTAGCAAATCCGTAGTCGTTTCGGTCGTAAATCGTCAGTAGCCCACTACTACGGATTTGTATCCGTAGAATATCGGTAGCCACTTGTTCGCAGCCAATCCGTAGTTCATCCGTACCCAACTAATTTTTTTTAATTTATTAATTATTAATGTCCGTAGCAAATCCGTAGTCGTTTCTGTCGAAAATCGTCCGTAGCCCACGACTACGGATTGGTATTCGCAGAATATCGGTAGCCACATTTCCATAGCCCATCCGTAGCTAACTAAAATTTTAATTTTATTATTAATTATTAACGTCCGTAGCAAAGTAGTAGCCAATCCATAGGCCATTGTCGAAAACTGTCCATAGCCAATCCGTAGCCATTTGTCAACACATATCGGTGGCTAATCTGTTACCGAATTCCATAGTTATTTGTCCGTCGAAAAACTGTGGCTAATTTTATGTGGCTGAATTATTACGAAAAATAGTATGAAATGTAAAAATTTAAAAATAAAACAAATTTTCACAACAAAACGTAAAATTAAATATCCAAAATAATATTTACATAATGCATCTTTCAAATTCATAAAAATGTTAACATATTGTTCGAAATTAGTTTATAAAATTGTCCAAAAGACTAAATCCTAAATGTACCATTGATCATGTTGATCAGGCTACTGTCGTGGGTGTTTGAGTCGATTAATCTCCTGCTGCAATTCCCTCACGAGTTGCATAGCTGCGTTCACTTGTCGCTGCGTCTCTTGTTGTGCATTTCCTTGGTCATGAAGTTGTTGCCTCATAGACTCCATTGTTTCATTGACTCGCATGTCAACTTCTTATTCCGAGAGTCCAACTCTAGTGTTCATGGTTGTAATAAGAGGTGTTTCCCTACCAATGCGGACTCCTTGCGAGCCGAGTCCATAGACACGCCCTTTTTTTGGCCCACCAACAGCTTGGTAGAATATCTTATCAGGATTAACGGGCAGCGCCGTAGGGTCTTCTTGCATCACAAGTTGACGTTGCTCGATCATCTTCTCATATCATGACTACAAAAACAACATTTATAAATTTTTAATATTCTTATACCACTCAATGTCACGCCCCAACTCGACCTCACCTAAAATCAAGTCGGGACGTGATGAAATTTCGGTATTATAACGTTTATAATATGGACCCAAACACAAAATTATAACTTGCATAACAATTCATATAGCCACAACAACCAACATACAACCACAAATATGCCAAATTTATAATCCTGGGCCTCCAACAAATAACCAAAGGATATGTCGTCTATGACAACCACTTCAACATAATCATATAGATACAATTCTCATAATGAAATATATAAGTCTAACAACCTACACATTACAAAAGAGGTTTATGAAATTCAATTTTTATAACCTTTTAAACTAAAAGTAGCAACTTAAACTTAACATAAAATTATATAAATTTAAAAAAATTAATCGACAGTAAAAGTAATACACTGTATAAATACTTACTATCGTCTGAGCATCCTTTGAATTAGAGAATTGTATACCATTACCCTCCCCTTTACTGTGAGCAACCTTGAAAACATTAGCTTTATAGACAAGGGTGTTTACTGTGTCCGCGTACGTTATTAACTTCATAAGTAGCAATTACTCAAAAACTAGAATATTAAGATAGACAAATTTAAACGGCTATTAAATTTAAGTTACATACCATCCTTCTCATAATCTCATGAAATAGGGTGGCACCTGTGTAGTATACCGATTTATTTTTCTCCCTATTTTTTTTGGCCGCATTTGATTTATCTATCCATTTTGGTTCACGCTATCTTGCTTGCATTTGCTCCAAATTATCTAATGTCATCTACTTAGGAGGCTTGTCAAATTTACGAGCCTTAGCCAATTGGTCTTTCATTCTCTCTGCCGCCTTATAATGGAAGCAATGCTTGATGTGTGTCCTGTCACATGGGTGCCACTTATAATCTCTCTGCAATGACAAATATAGGTAAATGCAAACATGTATTAATTGAATACACACGTATAAATGTACAAGTGTATAATATAATAGATATTGACTGCATTAATGTTTATAAAAATCTCAAAAGAGCAAAACCATCAGTTTTTAACATCGTTCAGAATTTCTCTATAAGTAATCCAAGGTTCTGTGAATCCGCCTACAAATATTGACTTAAAAACACTTACTACCGAAGCAGGTACAAATCTGTTAACAAGTATATCAATTATATAAGTTAGTGTCACTTGCATTACCTTATTATAACTTCAAGAACTAATAACAAACAATCAAAGTAATTGCTCTATCATTTAATTTAATTGTAATTTCACCCGTTATTATATAATCGAACGTGAGTACCTCTATTCTCCAACCATGTGGCGTACTGTTCGAGTGACTCGAATCCCATAGCCTGCCAATTTGTTGTGCCGGCCGCATGTGATGATGATTCTGGATGTTTCGTTTCCTGCTGGACGTTGGGCGTGGGTGTGGTGTTATCATGACGATCATCGTTAGTCACTCTGATATCACACAAAAGGGCAGATAGTCTGGTGGAACGAACTGATGACCCTATAGTAGTAGGGGACTTACTATCAGCTTCACCACGGGCTGCAGATGACGAAGTTGATGGCATGCCAGATCATGTCTTATCTGCTTGTGATTTACCAGCTCTAACCATGATTGTTATAAAAAAAAACCATAAGATACAAAGAGATGTACAATATATTCTATGAATGAAGAGATACTATAACCACTTTTCATTATATTTTTCGATTATCAATCATATAATCCATATTTAGTTGACATACAAAATATTGAATTTATAAGTACAAAATCTCAATTAGATAATTCATTGTATTCAGATTCTATGTCATTATCAGAGTCACTTTCATGATCTTCATCATCATTTTGGGAATTGTCTTTGTGCTCTTCTTCTACATCTCCAACTACAGCAATGCATTCACTTGATCTAAGACAACGTAATACGACATCATCATGATCATCTGATTGTACCAATGTCACATTCATCTCATCAGACTGAAAATCCGACTGTTCATCTTTATCATTATCATCATTGTTTGACTTCTTATCAAATTGGTTCCTTGATCTGATTTTGCATATAGCTGACCAAGCTGCCCGTTCTCTCTTAGCACCAGGATACCTAACGTAATATGCTTGATGTGCATGCTCGACTAAGACAAAGGGGTCATACTTTGGGTATTTTTTTTTCACATTTATATCAATCAAGCGATATTTCGGATGAACCTTTAATCCCTTATCATTGTGAGAATCAAACCACTCACACTTGAAAATGACAACTCTTGTGTGCTTCAAAGTTCTATTATGGTATTCTAACTCAATAATATCAGTCAATAGACCATAATAATCACTCTCCTCATTATCAGGCGTTGTCCCTTTCACAGTAACTCCACTATTCATTGTTGTCTTTGAAGATCCATACTCCAAAGTATGAAATCTGTACCCATTCACCAAGTACTTTGACCATGTACTAACCACCTTACTTGGATCCATTGAAAGATATTTCACGCGATCATCCAAAATGTATTGTGGGCAAGCTGAAAGGGGTAAATTAGGGACAATAACAAATGTCAAGGTTGGAATGAATCGAATATATTATTATGGACGTTAAAAAGTAGTAATACTAATATGGTAACATAACCAAGCCGGGAAAAATTTCTCAATGTTGTTATTGATTTGTGAATCAGTAAATGATGGATTCTCCATTCGAAGATCATCCTCAAACGTCCTGTATAGTATTAATTAGTGGATAATATACATAAGATCTTTAATAGAACTAAAGAGTTGAGTCATGAACTTACTTAATATATAGGGACACTTCTTCGCAGTTCATCAAACACACAAGTGATCAGCATTGAAATCTCGATCGTCTAAATCTTTAGAGATCATCTTCCCCATCGGACGACCTGGATGCTTGAATATGGGTAAACACCCTTTAGGGTAATCCGCAACTATGGACTCTTTATTTCGACCGATATTTCTTATTTTTGATTGCACGTGCGGTTCGAAATAATATGAACAAAATGTCGCTGTTTCAAGGATAAGATATGCTTCACATATAGATCCCTCAACACGTGCTTTATTCTTCACCTTTCTCTTCAAAACATGCAAAAACCTCTCAAAAGGGTACATCCACAGATATTGTTCAGGACCGCCACAAATTGCTTCATGAACCAAGTGTACTGACAAATGCTCCGTTGAGTCAAAGAAGGCTGGAGGTAAGATCTTTTCCAACTTACAAACGATGATCACAATATTTTGTTGCATTCTTTCAAGGTCAATTATTTCAAGAGACGAGCAACAAATGTTTTTGAAAAACAAGCTTAGTTCGGTAAAAGGTTCCCATACACTATTTGGCAATAACTCTCATAAGGCTATAGGAAGCAATCTCTCCATAAATACATGGCAATCATGGATCTTCATATGTGACAACTTTAAATCGTTCATGTCAACACACCTTGATATATTTGATGCATATCCATCAGGAAATTTTAACTCTTTGACCCACTCCAAAATTGCTTTCCTAGATGGAATCGGGAGAGTATGCAGGGCCATTTTCATAACGCCATCTCTAATGCTTAATTCAGGACGATCACAAATTCTCTCAATATCAGCCCTTGAATTTTTTGTATCCTTTGTCTTCCTCTTCACATTCATTATAGTGTTAAAGACATTATCAAAAACATTATTATTTATATGCATGGCGTCTAGATTATGACGCATAAGCTGTGACCGCCAATAAGGCAAATCCCAAAAGAAGCTTTTTTTTGTCCAGTTATGCTTTCTTCCAAAACCATCTATTTAATCTTTACCGAATTCATTTATGGTCGGAAGATCTTGAACTTCTTCCTACATATCCTCACCACTCAATCTCGGTGGAGGGTCTGATCTCTTCATCAGATTTTTTCAGAAGTTCTTCTTGTCTCGTCGAAATGGATGATTTCTTGGTAAGAACTGTCGATGGTAGTCAAAGAAATAATTCTTTCTCCCTGCAGTCAATTGAAATACCTGAGAATATCCCATACAATACGGACATGACAATTTGCCATGCGTACTCCATCCAGATAACATGCCATATGCTGGGAAATAATTAATTGTCCACATTAAAACTGCCCTCAATTGAAAATTGGACTTGGACGACACATCATAACAAGGTACCCCTACTTCCCACAATTTAATCACCTCTTCAATCAGAGGTTCAAGGTATATATCTATACTCGTTCCCGGACTCTTTGGCCTAGGAATAAGAAGGGTCAAGAACATTACAAGATCCTTCATACACATCTATGGTGGAAGATTGTACGGTGTGATTATCACAGGCCAACAAGAATAAGGTTGAGAAGAAGAGTTGAATGGGTTAAAACCATCAGAAGAAAGTCCAAGACGTACATTTCTCAGTTCAGAAGCAAAGTTTGGATACGTTCTATCAAAGTGTTTCCATGCCTTAGCATCGGATGGATGACAAATTTTTTCATTCTCAACTTGGTGTCTAAAATGCCATTGCATATGTTTAGCTGTTGCGGGAGACATGTATAATCTGGTCAACCTAGGCGTTAATGGTAGATACCTCAATCGTTTGAAGGCAATTGGTCTACCACGTTTTTCCCAACTTCTGTAGGTTTAAACCGTGGGTGACCACACCTTGGACAAGATTTGAGTTGATCTTTATCTTTGTAATATAACGTACATCCATTTACACACGCATCAATCTTCATGCAACTCAAACCTAGATGACTCATTTTACTCTTAAACCTATAGTAGTTATCAAGCAAAGTGTTATCCTTAGGCAACATTCTTCGAATAACTTCAATAATTCAATTAAAACATGTTTAGACATATTTTCCTCTGACTTGATATTCAACAACAAAGACACCGCTGACAGATGAGTGACCTCACATCCACTCCACAAAGGCTCATCTGCACTTTTTAATAGATCATAAAAATATTTTGACTCCATATTAGGCTCTTCTTCAATTGGTTGATAAGGAGTTGATTGTACATTTGATGGGCCAAATGCATCAAACACCATTATCCTATAACTATTTCCTTCATCATATCCATAATGATCACCAACATTATGGTTGTTATCCTGATTGAGGTCATCATGTTCCCCGTGTGAAGTCCAAACATAGTAATGCCTCATGAACCCCCATGAGTAAAGATGATGTCTACAAGTATGAAGGTCCTTAAAATCACAATTCTTACATTTCGCACAAGGACATCTAATTTTGTCTACATCCATGTACTTTCGTTGACTACACACAAAATGAATGAATTCTTCGTCTACTCCATGAACGAACTTTGGATTTAATACTCCCTTAGATGTTAATCGATCGTTCATCCACTGTTGTCGGCGTGTTTCCATTTTCTCAACTTCTGTATCATAATATATGTTCATTCCATTAAAGAAATTAATAGTACAAGATACGGTTAAGTAATGTGCTTCGTGATGACATTATTTAAACACAATTTATGACCCACTAGTTAATCTATTGTTAATTAATGAAAACAAATATCACTACAATACAACATTGATGTCAAAGAAGTCACAACGAATATCACTACCAAATATTTATGTAAAAACCTCACTTAAAACAATTAGAATTAAACATAACATTAAATACAAAAATAATAAATTGAACAAATGAAAAATAAGCAAAATTACACATTACCTAGATACATATTATACACATATATAAATATGTCTATACTAGACAAAAAAATTAAAGAAAAATGTATATAATAAAATACTTACTAGTAGAAAATAGAGTGAGAGATGGTGGTAGTGTCTTTGGTGGTGATGGTGGTAGAGTTGGAAGTGGTGATGGTGCCCTAGATGGTGGTGATGGTAACGGTGGCCTACATGGTAGTGATGGAGGACCTTGTGGTGGTGATGAAGCCTTTGTTGGTGGTGATGATAGTACCCTTGGTGGTGCTCTTGATGGTGATGGTAGTGGTGTTGATGATGATAGTGGTGGTGGTGCTGATGGTGGTTGTAGTGGTGGTAATGGTGATGGTGATGATGGTAATGGTTCCCTATATGGTGGTGATGAAGGACCTTGTGGTGCTGATGAAGTCTTTGTTGGTAGTGGTGGTGGTCTTGATGGTGATGGCAGTGGTATTGACGGTGATAATGGTGATGGTGGTGGAGTTAAGAGATAGATGTTTTTTTGTAAGATAAAGAAATAGTGAAGTGAATTTGGGGGAAAATTTAGGAGAAAATGTTTTAAACATTCACCACAAATAAAAAAAAAAATTTCAAGCAGGTCACCAGGCCGGCGAGCTACCTGCCTTGGGGACGCAGGGGCTACCTTTCCCGCTGTCCCCACCGGACGAGGTACTGGCCTCCGGTACCTCGTCCGTACTTGGTGGTCAGCCTCTTGGTAGGCCGCCAGTGTCGGACGAGGTACCGGCTCGTCCGGAGGGGACAGCAGGGCAGCCATGCCCCGCGTCTTAAAGGCAGGTGGCCCGCCGGCGGGCCGTGACCTGCTTGAAATTTTTTTTTAATAAATTTTTTTTTTTAACTACTAAAAATCAGCAAACCCACCCCCAAATCCCATCTTCTTCCCCAACTTTACATCTCATCACCTTTTTTTTTCTTTTCTAAAGCTCTCTCAAAATCTCGCTAAAATCATTAAAAACTAACCACTAAATCTTAAAATTTCTTCCACAATCACATTACCCATCCCACAAAACATCAAAATCTCCAAATAGTGTTTCAAAACACTAATTTCTTCAACTCCATTACAAGAAAAACTCAAAAACTCTTTCTCAAATTCTCAAAATCAAGCCATTAAATCTCAAAATTTCTTCCATAATCACATTACCCACTTAGCAAAACCTCAAAATCTATAAAGAGTTTTTCCAAACCACAAGTTTTTCAAGCCCTAAGCCAAAATATAGGTAAAGTTGTCTTAAACTCAAAATTTAGCCATTAAATCTCAAGTTTTGTTCCATAGTCACATTACCCACTTCCCAAAAGCTCAAAATCTCTATATTTTATCATGGTGGATACAAGAAAAAGTGGAAAAAAAAATCTTCCTAAGAAAACCAATATAAGAGCCTATACAAGGCTTCCAAGTCTGGATAGGGATCCTCTTCCCACACGTGCAAACAACGAGGTTGTCAAGCGATATTGTATGGAAAGTGTTTGATAGACGAGGACATACAAGGTACTAGAATTTCTGAATTCATTCAACAACAAGGTTGGTATGACTTCCTACATATTCATTGTCTTGTTTATCCGCTTTTAATCCGTGAATTTTATGCTAATATGAAAAGTGATGAAATTGTTGTTGTAAAAACTAGAGTTAGAGGTGTTGATATTAAGTTAATCCCGGATATTATAGATACAATCTTTAATATGAGAAACGAATGAGTAAAAGCTTATGACACTACTGGTTGGCCAGAAAGTATAATGGAGCCCGAAGACAAAGATAATTGTTCGAGATTTTTTTGGGCGGAAATGTATGATAGAACTGCTCATAGAGGAAATGCACCAGATAAGATAGAGTTGCTCATACTATAGAAAATTTGGGTAAACTTTGTAGGCTCTTGTCTTGTATATAGAAATATTAATGATGAAAGGACACTTCAAGGAGATGTTTATATTGTATATTTGTTGGTTAGTGGTAGACAAGTGAACTTACCGTATATGATTGTTTGTCACATGATTTATGCGGCTAAAAACAACAAATCCTTGCCATATGGAGTAGCCCTTACGCGAATTTGTGAGTACTTCGGGGTTTTATTTGATGGGGTTGAAAGTAAGAAATTCAACCCTTCTTGGTATCTTAATATGCTATCTCTGAATATGCAACAAGCTTATTGGTATCAAGATCGTTATATAAACCAAGAAGAATTTAATAGACTAACAGAGGAAACCAAATCATTCATTAGAACTAATACTACCAAAAACATAACCTTTGTTCAGAATTTGAGTTATATTGGTGATGTTTAGATGAAAGAAAACTTATATTGTGAAACGTCTATGGAAACCGATATTCCGGAGGAGTATATTTATGCAGAGAGAGTGTCACAAATAGATGAGCAAGAAATGAGGAGATGTGCTAGTTCTAGTCGTGCTTCTAGTTCGTCATTTGATCTAATTTTGGAAAAACTAAATGATATTTCAACTTCTATGGGCAACAATGATAGAACTCTCAACCATTTGCAAACTCAACTTCAAACAATAGAAGAGCGTAGAGCAGCAGATCGTCAATATTTTGAAGCTCAATTTCAGACTTTAGAAGAACATATAGCGGAAGATCGTCAATACTTTGAAACTCAATTTCAGAGTCTGCAAGAACGTAGAGCAGAAGATCGACAATATTTCGAAACTCAATTTGAGGATATACAAGGTCGGCTTCTACTCATGGCTGATGACTTTCGTGGTGAGGGAGCTAGACAAGACCCTGGGTTTACGAACAATTGGAGTCGTGGACGTCATGGTTGTGGACCGAGACAATAATTTTATTTTGGGCAACTTGTTGTTAGTTTTTTTATAATTAAAATTGCATTTGAAACTAAATATCCGATTTACCAATTTTATACATCCTTAGTTTTTTTTTTGTTTAATGACTTGGCTGCGAATGGACTACGGACATCTATGCGTCCGTAGTCCGTCCGTAGCCACGTCACTAAAATATAAATTTTAATTTTTTTCTAACAGTCCGTAGCCCATCTGTGGCAATTGGCTACGGATGGGCTACGGAAAAATAGAAATCCGTAGCCCATCCGTAGTCAATTGCCACGGATGGGCTACGAACCCTTAATAATATGAATTTTAACTTGTTAATAGGTAAGAACAACGTATTAAAGCGTGTTTATATCTTTATATTTTTCATATCTATGAAATTTAGACACAATGTGAGAGTTTTTAGACCCCTATATTGAACGTTTATTAACTTTAATGCAATGTTAAGTGATGACATGATAACTTCGATTTAAACACCTAATGACTTCGTATGAGATTTTTCTATTAAAATACGCACGATAATAAAATACGGACCAAGTTTATTTTTATATGAAAAACTAGTATCTCAAGTGAAATTTACTACGTTGTAGGTCCAATTAAAATTCCATAATTCAAATTAAAAATGATAAAACTCAATTTTTTGTTGAACTCCGTAGCCCAGCAGTAGCCAATTGGCTACTACTGGGCTACAGAATAGTTGAAGTCCGTAGCCCAGCCGTAGCCAATTGGCTATTGTTGGGCTACGGAATACTTATATTATAACTTGTTAATAGGTATGAACAACATATTAAAACGCGTTAATATCTTCATATTTTTCTTATTTATGAATTTTAGACATAATGTGAGAGTTTTAGACCACTAGATTGAACGTTAATTAACGTTAACGCAATATTAAGTGAGGACATGATAAGTTTGATTTAAACGACTATTGATTTTTTATGAGATTTCTTTATAAAAGTACGCACGTTAATGAAATACGGACCAAGTTTATTTTTATTTGAAAATTATGAAATTCAAGTAAAGTTTACTACGTTATAGGTCCAATCAAAATTGCATAATTCAAATTAAAAGCGATAAAGCTCAATTTTTTGTTGAACTCCGTAGCCCAGCAGTAGCCAATTGACTACTGCTGGGCTACGAAATAGTTGAAGTCCATAGCCCAGCCGTAGCCAATTGGCTACTGCTGGGCTACGTAATACTTATATTATATATTCTAACTTGTTAATAGGTAGGAAAAATGTATTAAAATGTGTTAATTTCTTCATATTTTTCTTATTTATGAAGTTTAGACATAATGTGAGAGTTTTTGGACTACTAGATTGAACGTTAATTAACGTTAACACAATATTAAGTGAGGACATGTTAAGTTCGATTTAAACGACTATTGATTTTTTATGAGATTTCTCTATAGAAGTATGCACGTTAATGAAATACGGACCAAATTTATTTTTATTTGAAAAATTTACAACTCAAGTGAAGTTTACTATGTTGTAGGTCCAATCAAAATTTCATAATTCAAATTAAAAATGATAAAGTTCATTTTTTTGTTGAAATCTGTGGCCCACCCATATCCAATATGGCTACTGCTGGGCTACGAAATACTTATATTATATATTCTAATTTGTTAATAGGTAGGAATAACGTATTAAAACGTGTTAATATATTCATATTTTTCTTATTTATGAAATTTAGAAAAAATGTGAGAGTTTTTGGACTACTAGATTGAACGTTAATTAACGTTAACACAATGTTAAGTGAGGACATGATAAATTCGATTTAAACGATTATTGATTTTCTATGAGATTTTTCTATAAAAGTACGCACGTTATGAAATACGGACCAAGTTTATTTTTATTTGAAAAATTTGTAACTCAAGTAAAGTTTACTACGTTGTAGGTCCAATCAAAATTCTATAATTCAAATTAAAAACGATAAAGCTCAATTTTTTGTTGAACTCCGTAGCCAGCAGTAGCCAATTGGCTACTGCTGGGCTACAGAATAGTTAAAGTCCGTAGCCCAGCTATAGCCAATTGTCTACTACTGGGCTACATAATACTTATATTATATATTCTAACTTGTTAATAGGTAAGAACAACGTATTAAAACGTGTTAATATCTTCATATTTTTCTTATTTATAAAATTTAGAGATAATGTGAGAGTTTTTGGACCACTAGATTGAACGTTAATGTTAGTTAACGCAATGTTAAGTAAGGACATGATAAGTTCAATTTAAACGACTATTGATTTTCTATGAGTTTTCTCTATAAAAGCACACACGTTAATGAAATGCGGACCAAGTTTATTTTTATTTGAAAAATTTATAACTCAAGTGAAGTTTAATACGCTGTAGGTCCAATCAAAATTTCATAATTCAAATTAAAAATGATAAATCTCAGTTTTTTTATTGAAGTCCGTAGCCCAACAGTAACCAATTGGCTACTGCTGGGCTACAAAATAGTCGAATTCCGTAGCCCATCCGTAGCTAGGGACTACAGATAGGCTACGGACTTTGTTATTTTATTTTTTTCTTATTTAATTAAAATATCCATATTTATTTTTTTAAAATATTTTTTGAATAATATATATAGTCCGTAGAAATCCGTGGCTATTGGCTATTGCATGGCTATGGATTGTTTTATGATTTTTTTTGTCAAATTAATTAAATAATTCGTAGTTAGTTCGTAGTAAATTTGTCACGGTTAGGCTACGGAATATTATTTTTTATTTTTTTATTAATTAAAATTATTATCCGTAGCCAATCCGTGGCTATTTGGCCACTGCATGGCTACAGACTTTTTTATGAATTTTTTTACCGAATTAATTAAATAATCTGTAACTAATTCGTAGCAAATTTGCCACTGCTAGACTACGAAATATTATTTTTCATTTTTTTAATTAATTAAAATTATTGTCCGTAGTTAATCCGTAGCAAATTTTTGTCGTCATTTCAACGGGGCTAAGTTGGCTACTGCTGGGCTACTGATTTTTTTTTCCGTAACAAATCCGTAGCCTGGCAGTAGCCAACTTACTACGAAAAAAATCTGCCGTCCCATTCCGTCACCCGAGCCCTGTTTTCTTGTAGTGTATCGATAATAGGTTTGGGAACAATAATCTATCCTCCTTCTATGACCAGTTTCTATTTCTCCAGTTTGATGGGTCCTTTAATTTCACCCTCAAACCATTTTTTCCAGTTCTTTAGCAGAGATGAGGACTGTTGACTTACCTTTTAAATAGCCACATTCACTGGTTCTACAACTGCATTTACTCTGGGCTCACAGACTATTTCTCCTTCTTCACGGATCTCAACGTCTACAAGAGAGTTGGGAAGTAGAGGAAACCCCCCGTCATCCAGTGTTTCAGGCACATACAAAATTAATATTAATTTCAATATGTTTGTTTTGATTGTGTATAGTAGGATTGGTGGCAAGATAAATTGAGCTAATATTATCACAAAACAGAAGCGAAAGGTTATAACTTGACAACCAAAAAAATTTCATTAGTTCGAGCACCCACAAAATTTCTGAGGTAAGTGAAGCTAGGGTACGATACTCTACTTCAGCACTAGAATATGACATAATGGATTGTTTTTTTGAGCTCTTTTTTTTTGTGGTCATGTTTCTTTGAGCTCCAATGGATTAAATTGGAACCAATATAAATAGCAAACCTAGAAGTTGAAAGCCTTGTAGATGGACAACTTGCTCAATTAGCATCACTGTAGCCCGTGAGGCTGAAAGAGAATGAAATGGTTAAGTGAATACCATGTTAAATTGTGCTTTTGATGTATCGTAGAACTCACTTAGTGGCCACCAGATGAGATGTGCGTGGTGACGGCATAAACTGACATATAGAATTAATTGCATAAGAAATATTCGACCGAGTCATTTCAAATATTTTAAAGCACCAACAAGCTTTCAAAATTCAGTAGGGTCCTGTAAATAAATCCCCTTCATCTGGATGTAACCGGGGGCCAGCCATTGGTGTGGAAATTGATTTGGTACCATCAAGACCAAATTAAGTGAGCAGCTAAATAGAACATTTAGTTTGAGTAAGAGTTAGACTACTAGAAGTGAAGTGAACCTCCATTCCGAGAAAATAACGTTTGGTTCTTCAGTATGGAGATAAAACTATGTTTGGTTCTTCAGTGCACAACGCATGTGAGGCAACACTTTTGCTTGGTGACGGGAAAGCTTTGTAACAATTATAGCTTAATTGAAAGCAATTGTAGTTGCTGTGATGTTTTCATTAGCTGGAAAATGGCCAAAAGGTTGGCTTGTAGGAAAAGAAAATACAACTGAAAGGAATACAGAGACAAAAAAAAAAAAAAACTAAAAGGAATATAGATTCTTAGTTGCCCCTATCCTCATGTGTTCTCACAGCTATATAGCTTAACAACTCTCCTCACAAGGATGGTGCAACATATTTTCTAACTATCTAGGCCACGTAGTCCCTTATACTAGCTTTTAGATAGTCAAAAGCGTTTTCTGTAAGTTTAGAAGTTGAAATAACTTGTTTGACCCATTTTTAAAAGTATTTTTAGGTAAAAGATGAAACTTAAAAAAATTAAAAACTAAGAAGCTCCAAATTAGAGTTTTAAAAAAAAGGCTTTTGCGAAACTGTTTTATATAATATAAGAAACTATTTTTCTTTTCTTTTTTCTCAAATTTACCCCTCCATATTTTTAAACTCTGATATTATCCTCAAAATTTTTAAAAGCTCTACGTTGTCTAATACATGCCAAACAGTCAACGGCTTTTGTTCAACATCACTTCTTGCAAAAGCTCTATTCTAAAGGCTCTACAACTCAAAAGTCGAAATTTTACCGCCCCAAACATTTGAATAAGTATGAGATGTACTACTTCACAAAAAAAAAGTATGAGATGTACTATAGATAAAGCTTAAGTACTAATGATGTAGCTCGTTTACAATATTATGTTCTTTGTTGTTGTTGGGTTCCCGTTATGTCAGAAAGTGTACAAATTAAAATCTTTCCATAATATCCTACAAGACAACCAAAAAAATGGGACTTGGCTCATTTATAATTACGTTATTTATAATTTTATATAATACTCGTACAGATTAATGACATGTGTCATTAGATATTATCTATGGACTATATTAATTTTACTAAACTAATTTTTCAACTATGGCTAGAAAACATTAAATGTCAAATCTAAACTACCATATTTAGCTAAAAACAAATATGATATGATTCTAAAAACAAAAAAATAAGCAATTTTGTAGAGAAAACAACAACGATTCATTGCAGTTGATTGGTAAACAAGAATTAGATTATGCCATTCTGGAACATGAAAAATGATTGTTTGGGATTCATTGCAGTTGATTTCTATTATCCTACAAAATAAAAATAAAAAATATATTTGAAGCACGAAATTTTCACTTGTGTTATATCAAGGTTTTTGGTCATCTCATCATATATCTGTGGTGCATAGAAACTATTACAGAGTTTTATTGAAATATATAGAACAGAACAATCCAATAATTTCTTCTCTATGTGCAATTCTACGGTTTCCTCTTTGTTTTATTTTTCTTGTTCTCTAGCTTCCTCTTTATTTTCTTTTTATTTTTTTGCTTAGAATTGTATGATTTCTCTAAAATTGTTTGTTCTTTTTTTTTGTTTTTAGAATCATACCATAATTGTTTTGCTAAATATGGTAGTTTAAATTTTAGTATTTAATGCTTTCCAACCATGGTTAGAAGATTAATACAAAGATTATATTTGATGACATGTGTCATTAATCCGGATAAGCATTGTATAAAATTGTGGATAATAGAATTATAGAGGAACTAGATCTAAAATTAATGACCTACTATTTTTCAAATTTGGCTCCTCTATAATTTTATTTCCTACAATTTCACGCAATACTTATCCTGATTAATGTCCTATGTCACTAAACATCATCTACATTAATCTAAACTAATCTTAAGAGAATGAGAAATTGTCCTTAACTTTTTGCATTACTTCTCAGATAGGTTTAAGATGATTCGTCTTTTTTTTATTTATTTATTCAGGAAGGTCTATGACCATAGAACACATATATAACTAGCAGGAATTGAGATGATTCATCTTTTCATGAATGAAAGATATAACATGAGCTATGAATTTCTCTCAAAATATAGGAATCTAAAAGTTAAATCTTCAATCTATTGACAGTTATATATATATATATATATACATGGATCCAATTGAAGAAAAATTTCTCTTAAATTTTTTTTTTCATTGTACAAATATATGATATGATTTAAATAATCTACAAGCTTTAAGCTGAGGTGAAGTTACTACCAGGCTACGTAAGTAGAACGCATTATTGGTTGATTGATTTAACGCATTATTGGTTGATTGATTTTAGCTTTTTCATATGGCGGCTTCTTTTCTGTTCTTTTTTTTTTTTTTTTTCTTTTTTCCCCTAGAATAATGGCTTTCATTTGTTTTGCTAATTAAATATGGTAAGATTTATGTAATTAGAAGATTTGATATAGTTTAGGTTTTAGTATTTCATATTTTCTAACTATGATTATAAGACTAGTTTAACAAGATTAATGTAGTCTAGGTTGATGATATTTGGTGACATGTGACTTTGATTGAGATAAGTATTGGATAAAATAGTAGATAATAAAATTATAGAAGAGGCACATCCTTATTTTTCAAGAAATTTGATGCGAAGGAAATTGAATCGAGTAGACTAACACTCGTTTTTGGTCAACTCGGTTAAGCCCTAATTAGTGCGTAATGGGTCTTAAGGTGATGGATCAGCCAAATTCTTTCCACTAAGTCATGCTATAAATTTCAAAAACCATGCAAAAAAATTTAAAATATTATGATTGTACGATTTCAAATTAAAGATGATACAACTTTCGTCTTTCAAGGGAGCATACTCCTGCAAGCTAATAATATATATATTTTTTTTGATTCACAGAAAGGCATAAGGCGATATATATAACAAATGTAATCAGTGAGACACGAATTCATAATCTTTTATACATATTACATGTGTCATACCGCTAAACCAAAGAAGCTTTCGCGCAGGCTAATAATTTACATAGATTATAGTAGCAAATCCCTGGAGGTCAATCGTTGCCGTGACCCAAACAATCGCCTCGCAGCATATATTGAACCAATGATATCAGACAAAAGAGGATACTTGAGTATAGCCAACATCATCGGCATACAACCAAACACACCCAACAGAATAGGAACTTTTGCTGAACTGTGTCGATCATACAAAAGAAAACATGCACAAAACGCCACCATCATCCCCGCTAGAGAGATAAAAAGCGTCACGATTCCACTTACTAACCAAAAAGGCAATGACTCGAGAAAATCTCTCTCTGTATAACGAGAGGTGAGGATGCATAAGAACATTGAAATTGAAGTTATAGAAGAGAGCATAGCAATTATCTCTGCTATTGCGAAAAGCAGAAAGAAACCATGGTGGCGTAGAAGAGGTTCCCCAGTTTTGTTGTCGTTACCACCTGGAACGGTGAAGGCAGTGGTGAATACCACGGTGGCGATAAGTGTTGAAACAACCATGCAAGATTGAGCTGTTTTCTTCATCCATTTTTCGCCTTCCTCCATCAAACCTTTGTGCTTCTCAATGAATAACTCATGTGGTGTTTTATTATCGGTTTTATTTCTAATGTTTCTATATGTTTTCGGAACTATCTTCTTAACTTCCTGTCATCAATGAACAACATTATCAGAAACGTCAGCATTGAATTGCATCTAGGGGCGGATCTAGGAGTATAGTTAAGTGAGCGCTAAGGCACCCAATTTAATATTAATATACGGATAATGTTTTTAGTAGGAGCTAAACTTATAACTTTTCACAATAAAAATATTTTTTAAAATATACACATGTTTTTAACAAAAATTTGAGATGATAGATCCGCTGTGATTGTATCTATAAATGGTAACTGCATAGATAGCATAAATTGCAGGTACAAAAAATATGGAAGAGAAGATTTATAAGATCGCATGGCATGGTGTTGATAAAGCCAACATGAACTTACCTTATACCATAACAATTCTCGATGCATCTGAAGAGCAGCCCCTGGTAAAATAGTGAGTTGGGATTGAGGTACATTATCTGCAGCTAAATGCAACATGGTATTATTTTCATCATCTCTATAAGATGCAACCAAATACTTGAGCTTTCCAATTTCATGTATCAAACTGAAGATGGAAACGTAGCGATTTTTAACTGCAATGTGATATATACTTTGAGAAGATCTATTCACTATATATAGGAATTCAGGACGTTGACGAAGAAGCTCGACCAAAAACTCATAATTTCCCAACTCTGCAGCAACAAATGCAGGGCGTGCAATATCTTCAGCAATATTTGGGTTTTCTATGTCTTGTCGTGGTACTTGCTGCCAGATCAACTCAAGCAACTGAAAGACATCGTCAGGTTTCGCAGGCCTTTCACCTCTTGCAATTTTCTTACAACACACTATTGGAGACGAACGCACGTCAGTTCAATTTAAAATAAGAGCTACCTCCAAGATTAATTGGTTATTTAACAATAAATACATTTTTTTTTTTGGCTCGGCAAATAAATCATTTCATTCCATAAACCAAAACCATGTACAACAAAAACAGTCCCTCAAGTCAGCGGCTTAAGAAATACAAATGTACCAATCCCTACATAAAACTGTATTTTCCAGTCTACTCCTATATATATTTTTTTATTTCAAGATCAACGAAACATACAACACAAAATTTTAAATATATACCTCAAAGATTGGGTTATTTATCTTCTAGCTGTTGATATTCATGATCACGTGCTTTTAATTGGTTTTCTCATGTTAGCTTTAAATTTTATCTTACAGAATTTCATTAATTAATTCAGGATATTTTCAGTTTATTAGGCCAAATTATAAAACTTGTAACCAATAGTACTGATTCATCACTTCACACATTCTTTCTCTTTCATATAACTTATATGATGGGAAAATAGCACTGTAAATTATGATAAGAAGAGCAACACTAAAAAGAAGTAGAGAAAGACTAACATGCATAAATTGTTCTCCACCAGCCTGTTGTTTGACTTGATCTGGAGGAAAATGCTGACCGCTTCCGAGCTAGCACATCTAATGGTGTCTCACCATTTTGGTCCTTAGTGAAAGCTAATATCGTGTACTGCTTTACAATATTCCGTGCTACACCTAGAGAAATATTTGTTTTAACGTTGATATTTGCATCGCAAATACATTTTTATTCACACAAGGAATCAATCTCTTTCATATATAGGGTACAACAATTAAATTGTACTTCTTTACATTGCTTAAACAATAAGGTTATATCAAACATTTGTCTTTCAATCTATTTATTCCGCCTTACTAACATTTAAGTGTACTGTCAAAAATATCAAAACGTACATGCAGTTAGCTCATCTTTTTATGTCTCATTCACTTCATATCATTTGCCACTTTCATCTCTTTCATATATAATTACCACATTGAGTAAAACTAGAATATTCAATTTGGTATATAGGAGTATACTTTATTATCAAAATAGATTGAAAAATTAATCCAACATATATAGAATGTTCGTGTGGCTAGCTCATACATGATACATTCAACAAGGCTAATTCCAGTGTTCATGCTTGGCTAATTGAATAAGTGAATTAAATATATAAATATATAAGCGTTTGAGGAGCCACAATTATTCTTGAAAGGGAGATAAGATAGAGAAGAAAAAATTACATACCGTATAATCCTGCATCGATACAAGTGTTAAGAATTTTGCTTCTCTCATTGTCATCCAAAACTCCAAAATTGGAATATGGAAGAAGATACTCCACCATTTCACCATTGCCTGACATTGCTGCTAAGAAGATTGGCCTCACTTGTTGATTGTTTGATATAGTTGGTAGGTTCGTGTTCTTGCTCACCATAGGTTCTGCAATTTTCTTATTTCCTGCCAAAGCTGCCAAATGAAGCGCGGTACTGCCTGCTTGGTTTGTTATTGTTAGATCATGGTTTGGTAGTTTCTCCAGAAACTTGTTTACAAAGTACTCCTGCTTTCCTTCAGCAGCTGCAGCAGCTACGTGTAAAGCAGTTTCTCCGCTTGGTGTAAGACGAGCTGTTGCTAACTCAGGATCAATCCGAAGAATTTCTTCGGCCACTTCCCAATCACCAGCTACTGCAGCTCCAAGTAACCGGGTGGAGAGTGGAATTTGTGCTAGGCGAAACAATGTACAGAAAGCATTAGATAGATGTCTCTTACTTGAGGCATTTCCGATTGAAATAGGCCTCTAAAAAGTGTCAAAAGAAATCAATTTTGCAGTATTCTTTCTGTGGATTCTAAAATAGTACTATAAAGTATAAATTGAAGTATCAATCATATTACTTGCATCATGAAGTATTGAAATCACTAAGAACTTTATGGTGACAAAAGAATAGCAAACCCAGGGGAATATAATACTTAAGGTACATCACTAATACAACATCGAGATATGATTTTTCTGTGAAAGATCAGAGATACAAGTATTTCGTCCGTTATCGAGATAAGATAAGGGACAAAATACTTGATTTTTTTTTTTAGGGATTGTAAGAATAATGAATAAAAAGTATGAGATGAAAAAACAGCATTATTTTTGAAAAAATCCGCAAGAAACTATTGGAAATGATGTTTGTGATGTTAATACTCTGTCTTTTGTTGTTATCCATTAGGCAAGTCTTTTTGTTTTCTCCATCACTCTTTCTTTTGTATTGGTGTCTGACCCACCTATGTACTTTTCATTTTCTGTGACATACAAACAGCTGAATTAGCCCCCTCAAAAAAAAAAAAAAAACGAGTATTAACTAGTCAGATTGGCATTGTAATACAAAAAAATATTTAAGATTCTTCTTATGGATAAGTAACTATTTATTTTGGAGAATATCCTTCATTTTAAACTTAGAAATGTTCCATGTAGTTTTAAACATGACCCGCTTATTAAATATGTAGGAAAGAGCTAAATAGAATAAGAAAATTGTTTTTGAAATTAATATTAGTAGTAAGTATGAATCCAATTGAATTACTCTATGAAATAAATGAAACATTAAAGAGTCAAAAAAGATGTGCTGTGTTCAAATATATATATATATATATATATATATATATATATATATATATATATATATATATATATATATATATATATATATATATATATATATATATATCACATTCATAATATAAAATAGTGTGTAAAAATATGTTTGTCAATCTAAAAGGAGTTCTCTTTATGTACTACATGAAGTGTTGGATTTTGGGGTTGGGTAACCCAAAATGGGTTGACCTGGCTTGACCCATTTTGTATGGGTCAACAGTGGTTATGGGAAGTTGTTCCTATAACTCCCACATCCTAATAAATAAAAAAAAAAACATATTTTTTCTTCAGACGTTAAAAACAGAAGACAAAGTGCAGTCTTCTCCTCTGCTCTCTTTCTCTCAATCTCTCTACTTGTTTACTATGTGTAAAACAAAAAAATCAAAGAGGGCTCTTAAGTTGTGGCAATTAATTCACTCCCTCGTGGTTTGGGTTTTGATTCGCAGCAATTTAACGGTAGAATCAACGTGGCTTTTTTCCTACAATCCTTCCGCTGCCACTATGAGGTAAGTATACTTTATAGAATTATATTGGATACATATGTTGTGTATTTAATTCCTACATGAAGTATAATACTTGCTTGACACCAAAATTAGCAAACAATTGTGGCCTGTCATGTGGCTATTGTGATATATGCAAGACATCTAACTTAGAAAAGAAAAGAATGGAAAAGGTGAATAAAATCTTACCATGTCCCATTGCTCTATTTGTTGTCAAGCTGCCACCGTTCGTGTTAACCGGTCTTGATGTCCCAGCTTCCATTGAATAGCTATTTTTTGTCAAGATGATGCTGCAGTGGAAAGAAAGCAATCTTGGTACTGAAAACCAAAAGAAGACAAAGAAAAAACTAAGTATTAAATTGTTAATTTGTGATGATGATATCTAAAGTCTGAATTTTACTTGATTTTTCCCTGAGCCCTTTTTACCGAGTTTTGCACAAATTACGTCATTTAGCATTATATCTATATATGTATAGTACTTGGAGAAAAGAAAAGGAAAATTATAACAAAAACAATCAAGTGTTAATTTGGTCCATACAAATCGTAAAACCATGCCTTAAGTGCCGGATAATGCTGTACCGATCAAGAAAAGATTATTTCTTTATGATTTTATGTCAAAAGTGTTACATTTAAAATTCACTTTTCTTAAAAATTTCACTTTTATTAGAATTAATAGAGTTTATAGTTTGCGAGATAACCTAAACGTCCAAGTTCATATACATGATAAGGGTCAACTCGTCTGCAAATTAATAGAACACCGATTCTACTTCCATATGAAAAATTGAAATGAAATTCAATAGACTAAAGCATGATCTTGTAGCACAATAAAAATATGCCTAAGAAATTTATCAAATTGAACGAACAATTGAACCTATCTAGAAAAGCAAAAAGATCACCTACGAACATTTTACCTTGGAATATAAATAAAAAATAAAAAAATGGCCAATGATTACGTATCTTAGAATTTTAGGAAACCCTAAAGCATTTTACATCATATAAAATGTTACACGCGAGAATGAATCTCGAAAACTCTTACATCTAAAACAACGTTCATACCACTAGACCAAATGACCAATGATTACTTATCCTAGAATTTACCCCTTGTTTTCCTCCTTTTCTTCTTCAAACCACTATTTTCTTTGCTCCCTGGACAAGTTAAGAAAATGCATGTCTTCACAGAATAGTCAAACTGATAGTATTGAAGAAAAAATATATATAGTCTCGAATTGGAATTTAATAGAACTGAAGTTACAATGCATGCATGGATAGAAAAAGACAAGGTTGTGCCTCATCTATTTGCAACTAATTATAGAAAGTATAAACTCAATTATTACCTCCAGAAGATGAACCCTGACTGCGAGAAAAGTAATTCAGTGCCAAATCACTTGTAATAACTTCACACAGTTTCCAATACTTTATAGAGATCTAAAAGTGAAAAAGTTGAATGATGACAATGGGAGGAAGTTAAAAAATGGATGAGAAATGGTAAGGAACCCGCCTCCTATGACGAAACTTCGAGGGTAATATATGCGTAAAAAGGTAAGGGACCACGGGTAATCAGTGGCGGAGCCACTCTAAAATATATGTCACTGCAGTTCTTATTCAATTTATATTTTGTCTCAATATATATGTATTTTTAAGGTATTTTTAGGTTAAAAAATTAATTTAGCCCCAGTAAAAAAAATTATTTATATATAATTACTTAATTGTGTGATTTTAGCCTCCACTGAAAACATATCCAGGCTCCAACCCTGAGGATAATATTCAATAAATAAACGCGGTATAAAATTAGGTTGTCACGCCTAATGCAATTTGTTTACATAAACTAATATAAGACAGTCAAAAAAGGGTTATCACGTTACTGGTGCCTGATGCAGTTCATGTACTAGGAAGAATTGAACAGTACAAAACGTTCTATTTTATTTGGGCATCTATTGGCAATTGCATTGTCCAGCAAAAAAGCTGATGAAACTACAAGTGAGTTTTCAGAAAGTTTAAAGCACGGAGATAAAACTATGTTAGATTCTTAGTGCGCCGCTCATGACAGGCAACACTTTCCCTCGTCTACGGATAAGATATCCAGTAAAGTGCAAATAATAAAATGGATGCAACCATGCAGGCTTCTTTTGACCTATGCTTTATGCAGATGCCCCATTAAATTGTACAGGGCACGTCGGGTTCCTTCAAAACAAAGGTTACCGCGTGCTCCATTATAGTAAATTACACAAACTTTTGAAAAATTAAATATAGTCTTTACAAAAGTATAAAACGAAAAGAATGATTTTATTGTCTAGGCTCCGTTTGTTTGCCGTAAAAATAACTTGCTCGTCAAAAATATTTATAGAGATTCCTGAAAACAGAATATTTTCTGGTATTTGATTATCACAATTGAAAATATTTTTTGATATTTAGATGTAATAGTGAAAAATTGAATAAAATTTTAGTTTGTTAATTTTTTTAAGAATTATTAATAATTGGTCACTATTAATTAATTAAACTTGTTAATTTATTAATAAAAAATTTAATTACATAATTAATTAATTAATTAATAATTTTATAAATTAATACTAATTATTTGATTAATTATTATTAATTGTAAAATTATTAGTTTAAGAGTAATTTTGTTGATTAATTATTTAATAGTTAATAAATGAGCAAAACACTTAAATTAAAGAATTAAATAATTAATTAGTCAATTAATTATTATTAATTAGTATTAAATATAGCTTTATTTCTTATTAATTATTAATTAATTAGTCATTAAATTAAAATTGGTTAATTTTTTTATTATTTAGTTAACTAATTTTTATTATTAAATAATTAGTTTCTAACTAATAATAATTAATTGAAAACATGACGAAAGTCGGGTAGGGGTGGGGGTGGGGGTGGGGGTGGGGGTGGGACTGGGGTCGGGGTGAGGTGGGGTTGGGTCAGGGGTTAGGGTGGGTGAAGGTGGGGTGTAGTTAGTAAAAAATATTTTTTTCTCCCAAAGAAAATGAAAATATTTTTCCTTTTTTTAACTAAACATTTTTCCTTTGACCAGAAAATATTTTTCGATTGATCGATTTTTCAGTATTACCAAAAACCGCAAAATGAGAAAAATACTTTTTAGAAAAATATTTAACAACAAATAATCGAAGCCCTAAACTTAATAGAATATGAAGTTTAAGGTTTGAACTTCAAGATCTAAATGGAAGGGCACGAACGGTTTAAAAGAAAGTATTGTACACAGTTATTAACTACAATTATTGGGTCAATATCACTTTACCCCTACAATGTATAGATAATGTAACATGTTTCCCTAATGTTTATTTTATATCACTTTACCTTCTTATATGATTTAATTGATGAGTCCCTTCTAGCTGTTATAAGATATCAAATGTGCCAAAATACTTTGTTATACATAATGTTTACTTTCTATTCTTTTATTTTTTGTAAGTGGTAAAACTTCAGGCAACATATAAAACTTCAAACAAAATGTTAACATTTTGTTCTCTAACTTATTTTTTATTAGTATCACTTCACTTCCTTTACAAGAAAATTGGTCTGTTCGTCGCCCTACTTAGGCAACCTAGAGGCAACCAAAATTCATTTTTCGCCAAAACCTTCGTCGCCAAATTGACGTTTTGTTGCTATTATTATGTATGTCAGTGTAACATTTCATCATTTCTTGTTTATTTTGTATCACTTAACCCTTTTGGGTTATTGGATAGAAAGAAGGAACATTTTGTTCATTTGTATAGTTTATAATGATATTAACAAATATTTTCATTAACTAAACGATGAAGGAGTTAAGTAATACAAAATAATATTGCGTGTAGAATATTGCATTATATATTCATTGAGGGGTAAACTAATATTAATGAAAGAAATATTAATAACATTTTATCCCTTTAATGCATACGGCATAAAACTCCCATGTGGTTTACCTAATGTGCACATTTGCCCATGTGGTTCTTAAAGTGCACGAAATCCCCCTGTGGTCTTATGAAATGATGCACAATACCTATTATGTTAAAAAAATTATCAAATCTAACGGTATTTGTGTTCCACGCGCTCTAATCGCATATTTGGAATTGCTTCACTTAAAAGAACAATTTTTTGGGACCAAAATACCCTTAATGGGGTATAATTGTCATTTCAAATTTAAAAAGAATTAAAAAATTAGAAAGTTCCCTTCCCTACCAGTAGCACCCCCAACCGGCCCTTCCCCCACCCCATTATTGGCCCTCAACCTCCCACCCTAGCAGCCCACCCTTCACAAAACCCTAAAAACACACATATACATATATAAATAAAAAAAAGAGCAGCGGTGAACGTGCAAGCCTCAGATAAAGAATCACTTTTTCTGTAAACGTTTAACAAACTATTGTGAGCAAACAAGTCTTAATTAGCATCTACTTTTCTGTAGTATATCGCAATGAATGGCTTTTCCTAGTTTCGTTGTTTTTTATGCAAGTTTGGAGCATACTTGCATAGGTATGCAGGTTGAAGTCTTGTGAAGATGATGATAAATGGCATTGTTGAGAATAAGAAAATTTGATTTAGTGATGGGCGGTGGTGGTGCTGGCTGGTGTTGGGGGTGGTAGCGATGGTAGGGGTAGGGGATGTGGTAGGGCTGGTTGGTTTTTTTTTTTTTTTTGGAGTATTTTTTTGTTAATATTAGAAAGGCATATATGTCATTTTAAAACACTACTGTTAAAAATTAATAGATGTTAGTATTTGAGAGAACGTGTGTACCATTTTTCAGACCACATAAGGGTTTCGTACACTTTAGCAAACACAGGAGGCAAACGTGGAGCAATAATTGTTTATTTTATATCATTCAACTTCTCCATCCTGAGCAATTTTAAAATGGGTATTTTTGGTTGACACCCCTTTTAAAACTATAAAAGGAGACTTAGACCCCATGGATTTTATTATATGAGACACAGACCCCTTCTGTTAGAGGTCTGTTATGTTTTCTGTTAATTTGAAGTTGAATTCCATTCCTACCCTCAACAAAGACATTATTGTATAATAAATATATCAGCATAATGTAACAATCAATCCCAAACAACAAAATTTAACAAACAATCCCAAATAACATAATTTAACACATTTCCAACAACATAACAACGCTCAAGTTATTTCTCAAAAAAAATAACGTTCAAGTTAAACAACAGTTTCAACAACTTTCATATACCGAAAAGTAAAAATCACAATTTTCTAAAGAGCTTAATTGCAAACTCCAAAATTGAAGAAGTATATCCCCAAAAAGCTTCTAGAAGCCAACTCCATTTCTCTTCTCATTCTGAAAAATATGTAAAGAGAAATGAATATGAAATAATACATGCATAACTTAAATCAAACAAATGTTCCAACAAGTTAACTAGAATATAGTTTTCTTTTACCATGGATTAAAATAGGTGTTAGAAGGTTGTACTACATCTTGTCAAGCAGTAGCATTTTTAGTACTTGATGATGGCTGACTTGTATCAGTTGCTTGAGAACCATGCTGAGCAACATTTTAACATATAAATATTGTTAATGATAATAATAATAATAATAATAATAATAATAATAATAAAATAATAATTTGTAAATACACACAATAACGTTATATAAAATCACTAACATCAGAAATATAATAAATTGTGTCAAAATAAGGAAAAATAAAATAAAAGAGAAATAGTCAAATTAACAACACATGCATTAACAAATGGAAACGAAAGTACCCAGCAAAAAAAAAAATGGAAACGAAAGTAAAAACATCATAGATTAATTACCAATTCGTCTTCTGTGTAGCCAAAGTTAGAAGTTCACTGGGAAACAAAGAAATGGATGAATATGCTTCAGCTGAGTTTTTTTTGCTTGTCAAATGCTTCTGCTGAGTTTTTTGATGCTTCTTCATCTTTGGATGCTTTGTTTTTTATTTATTTTTTTGTCAATCACTTTTGACATGCTTTTGTGAAAAAGAACAAAAGCATGTCTTTTGGTTGCTTATTAGACGGACAAGATCATTATCTATGTTTTTTTTTTTTTGCAAATAATTAGTAAAATGATACTTTTAACTTTAAACTAACAGAAAACATAACATATCCCTAACAGAAGGGGTATGTGTCTCATATAATAAAATCCATAGAGTCTAAGTCTCCTGTTATAGGTTTAGAAGGGGTGTCAACCAAAAATACCCATTTTAAAACCCCGCATCAAACTTGATGGAGTAGAAGTTCTAATAAATTTGTGTTTTAATATGGTCATAGATCTAACAACAGATCAAACGCAGCACTTTTCAGCCGTGTAACGTATACAATCAGCAGTCTTCTGCCGCTTGACTAGTGTTGTAATTGAACAGTCAAGTAGAAATATAACATGTAATAAAAAGTGTGCAGAATAGTGTAAAAAGTAGGAAAAAAATTTTGCTTATAGTTTGCTTAACCTTACAATTTGTGTTGTCTAGAACATTGATTCAAGAATTTTAGGCTGCTGTGTTTCTTCTGTCAGAACATTATTAATATATTCATATAAACCATACACTTCGTTCAGAATATCAGGATTGCAAAATTTAAAGTTATGAGAATGGCGTACCTGAATTCATGACAATAATAACGTAAAAATAGGAAAACCTTCGAGAATTTGGTGTAAGGCCTTCCACAGACTAAACAGGATTCTCTTGCTGTATGTTGCTGAAGGTGGGGATTTGAAAAAACAGAGAATATGGTGTGTTTAGTCTTAGGGACCATGACCTCTTTATATAGACAACCTGATTAGAATCACACTAACCCTAAACCAAGTTGCTATTGGATACCACACATTACAGAGTCCATACCAAATTAGATGTCTTATTAGTATCTACTAAAATAGATCACTTTAGTTTTCCTAATTAGAATAGAAGCCCAAATATAATTGTGAATAATTTGTAAGCCCACATCAGGTTATTATTAAAATAACCCAACAATCTCTCACTTGGGCTACAAATTAATACCGAAGACAATTATATTTGAAAACCATAGGTGGCACAAAATTGCTATCTATTCTTAAGACATCTCCTGAATCAATCTGGTCCATCTCCTATACCAGCATGGGACCAAAGCAGCCTTCGTTATATTACACTGTAACGGGACCCATCAATGATCACCATACCAAATATATTAAATGACATAGATCAAGTATAGATGTGTGGCTCAGAAATTACATGTAATGTGTGACGCCCAAGAATTTTATCACACATATTTTAAATAACTGTTGCATAAACTACTTGTGCATTTTACGTGTATTTCTTGTCTTCTTTAATTACTTATTTCTGAGGCACTATTCATAAGAAAATTTACTATCTCGGATATGCGATTCAATATTTTTCATAGGTCACATGACATTTAAAAAGAGTCGGAATATGATAGTTTTGAACTTTAGGGGTCGGGAGTATATGTTTGAAAAATATTTTACCGCTTCACATGAATAGTGTTACGTATGTAAAAACATTGTTTTAAATTAGTTAGCATTACAATTGGAATTAAGCCCATTTGATCAAGACTTTTGTTAGTATTTGACATAACAAAACATAACTTACACATATATTTATAGGGTATTTTTGACTGACACCCCTTCATCAAAAGTTAAATGTGACTTAGACCCTTTGTTTTTTTTAAAGTGAGAGACACACCCCTTCTGTCATATTTTCTGTTAAAATAGAATAAAATGACTATTATACCCTTCATTTAATTTCTTTTTCCTTTCCTGCCCTTACCTTTTCTCTCTGCATCTCATCTCTTTTTGGCCACTTTCCACTCTCTCCTCCCCCAAATCGTTCTTTCTTCTCTGTATCACCATCAACACCACTAAGCTTCTCTTCCATCACAAGGCATGTATAAAGCTCAGAAGGAAGAAGAAGAATGAGGCGACGAAGAGTTTAGCAATTTGCTAATAGGGTCGTTGCCCCTCTCAATTTTTGCCTATGATTTCTCATTTGCGCTAAAAAAATTAAAACCGACCCTTTATCTCCGTCTGACTCTATTATATAGGTTTGGATCCTGGAGCAAAATATCTTTTTCATCTATGATTAATTTATTATTTTAGATCTTTTTCAAATTTGTGTGGCCTTCAGCTTCATATTTCTCTTTCTTTTTCTTTTTTTGTGCTGCTCTTGATGCTTTCGGTGATGATATTTATTTTTATATATGGTTAATTTATTATTCTAGATTCTATGGCTAAGATCTGTGTGTGTGGCCTTCAGGCCTTCAGCTTCATATCTTTCTTTTTCTTTGCTGTGCTACACTTGATGCTTTCTTCTTGGTGGTGGGTCTTTTTTTTTTGTTCGAAATTCACAATAAGGTTGGTGGTGGTTAAATGCATAAGGTTGTGATGATATTTCTATTTTTTTAACAATAACTTTCTGAACTATTTGGGTTAGCAGCCATGGCAGGGAAATTGGTTGTATGCAATGTTTAGAGCAAGAATGAGGCAGCAGAGATGTTAGGAATTTTCTGAAAGGGTCGTTGCCTTTCTCTGCAAAAGCCTGCGATTTTGTTCTCATTTTGTATGACGAACCAACAGCTCTTCTCTTGGGGGAGGAGAGAGAAGAAAATGGCAAAAAGAGATAAGATGGAGAGAGCAAAAGTAAGGGCAAGAAAGGAAACAAGAAAACAAATGGAGGGTAAAATAGTCGTTTTATATTATTTTAACGGAAAATGTGACAGATCCCTAACAGAAGGGGTGTGTCTCTTACTTTAAAAAAAACAAGGGGTCTAAGTCACATTTCATTTTTAATGAAGGGGTCTCAGTCAAAAATACCCTATATTTATACAATATAACACCATTTATGCATACTACTCAAGAAAATAAAAGCCAAAATTGCAAAAATACCCCCCCCCCTCCCCAAAAAAAACCGTGAACCCTAGGAGAGGAAAAGGGAAAAATTTTCTTCAACTTTGAGCAAGAATTGGTCCTTTGGATTGGTCTAGGAGGAGATTGGAGCATTAGGGGGCATCTACAACTTGTCTTCATCTTCAATATTGTGAGGAAATTGTATATTTCATAATTTTAAAATTGATGCATATATATTGAATTTCTTGTCTTGTTGAATTTAGCTATTTTGCTTGTTATAAATGCTTGTTATATGATCTTTGAAGCCTATAGAACTCTCTTTTGGAGCTTGGTTGCAATTGTAATGGTTTGATTTTGAGAATCAAAGTTGTAGGAGAAGGTGAATAGTGTAGTAAATAGTAAAATTCAAAAATTTAAGGTTTTTGATATAATTTGTTAATTATCTTGAATTGAGACTTCAAATAGATGCTCTAGACCCTAGTGAAGCTAGTTGAAAAGCCACGTGAAGTTGAATCAACCAAAACCGAGCTAAATTGCGTAATTAGTCGACTTTAAAAAGAGGACTTTTCTCGTTGTGCAATCCAGGCACATTTGGGTTATGATTTGGGTATCCTTGGGGTATGGAAGCACTATTGGTGCTTTCGTTACGCGAAATTGGAGTTCGGATAGTATAGTTGTAGTTAAAACTTGCTTGGGGCCTTCCCGAACTTTTGTTTCTAAAACAGGGTTTTATAATCTCATTAGGTGTCTTTTGGCTTAACTAGGAATGTAGTATGATTAAAATATGGTTTGGTAACCTTGATGCACACTTAGGAGAAGAAAAGCTTGGTTAAAGAAAGGAAGAATCAACCTAGGCCTTTGCATTTTGCGTGTTTTAGTCTTTGAAGGTGAGGGAATCATCTTATATGTATTTTATTTTGATTATATTGCTATATTTGTGCATGCCTTGCTAGTTTCACAAGTAGTTGTTGATTTGCTATCTATGAACAAAATTGTAGACTAGATGTTTGCTTAAAGCCTTCAATGAAGTATAAATGCTAAGTAATGGCAAAATGCAACTAAAAGTGTAGTATGCAAAATGAGCAAATATCTGGACAGCTTACTATCCGTGAGTTCTAGAGCCATTTTGACATAGTAAACATGCTCGAAACTTAACGAAATATTTACAGCAGCTAGATTAGGCAGTTTAGAGAAAATGTTAATTTCTAAGGCTTAGGCCAATTCAAACGTTTTGATCATCCGATTTAGCAATTTCAGAAATGTGTCTGGAAATTCGCTGAAGCAGGGCAGTTTGCGCAGTTGCACGAGAAAGGTCCTAACTTGTGGAATTTAGATCGGAATTGAGTCTTTCTTGAGGCTAAAATTAACTACACTCGAAAAGCTTTCTTTCTATGTCAAAATCAGAGGATTTGGAGATCAATAGATTAGGTTACGGATTTGCTAAAGTTAGCTTCTACTAGAAAACTTAGACTGTTTTCATTAATTTGTTATTTGTATAGTCCATTGTTGCTGCTAAATAATTAAATTGTGAGTTTTACCAAGGTATAATGTTATTTGGTGCATACTTAGGAAGGCTAATAAATATATTTGGGAGAATGTGCTTAAAGCTCTTGAACCCTACATGCAAGGTTAATTGCAAAATGGATGATAAAGCATATTCTCGTGAAGTAAACTTGTCAAAATGCTAGATAAGTTAACCACAAAGATATCGTATCAGTTGAACTGTAATTGATTCTAGGTTGTTCATAATTATAAATTCTAGTTAAATTGCTTCTAACTTGGACTGTTTACTTCATGTACGTGCTAAGTAATGTTTTACTTGCTAGATCCTTGAATATGTCCTAAGGTGCTTTAAGTGGTTAATTGTTTAAGGGGCATTACAAATAGTGATGAAGTTTGTATAACATGCAATATTTGTGTTAATGTGATATTTAGATGTCGTACTATATGTAATTGTCGAATTGATTTAACCTTGGAGATAAAAGAATATATGAATTGATTATATGGTTATGTATTAGCTAAAGCTTAAATGAATTTAAGGGTAACTAACCTTAAGTTACTCATTGAATGCTCCTTCAAGGTGTTATTAGAAAGATAAAGAATAAACGTGTTAATTGAGCTTAACTTCCATTGAGCTATAAACTTCCACATGAAATGATTTTTGCCTAGAGTTATAAACTAATAATGTAGGAATATTAGTTAGCTAGTTAACTTGCTACCTTGCTCTCTTCTACCTTAAGTGCAAAATACAGACACGTACATACTTGAATTTTCTTAAGATTCCCTACAACTGATGCATAAGGGATCTTGTAAATTTTCTTAACTTTAACGTCACAATTTCTTTCAATTTCATCCTTGGGGCACTGATTGAGACTAGGAAAATAAATTTACTTCCATTGAACTTGTTTGACTTATTGAAAGTTGATTGGATCACCCTTCATAGTTCTTATATCAAACTCATGCTTTTGAAGAAATACAATATAATTACTAGAAATTGCATTTCTTCTTTCTTTAGTGGATCGCCTAAGTGGCACTTCTTCTTGAGGTTGTTGGGTTTGCTCTTCTAGAGCAACATTCTGGTTTTGAGTGGGAAGGTCCATATGAAAATCCTCATTGTTGCCTTGGACAATGTCAATAGGTTGATTATTGTCAATAATAACTGAAGGAAGAGGAATAGATTCCTCTTCAAAGACAATATCCCTAACCTTATCTTTCCCCTCAAACTCAACATCCTCAAGAAATCTCGCATTTCTTGTCTCGAAAAGGGACCTAGTTGAGGGATCATAAAACTTCTAACCCCTCGACCGTTCAGCATACCTAACAAAATAGCAGCTAATTGTTCTTGAGTCCAGTTTCCTTTCATGTGGCCTATAAGGCCTCGCCTCAGTTGGACAACCCCAAATGTGTAAGTGCTTGATACTAGGCTTCTTGTCTAACCATAGTTCATAAGGGGTTTTAGCTACCGCTTTACTAGGTACTCTATTCAATATATATGTTGTAGTCTTTTGTGCCTCTCCCCAGAGTGATTACATCTTATGGTCTGTGTAATCAGGGGATTCAAGCATTTCGTCTGACACAAGTCTTTGAATTCTTCTTTCGGAGATATGACCTAAACGCTTGTGCCATAGAGTGGCAGAATGCTCATTTGTTAATTTACGCTTTGTACCTCTAGAAGTTGTTTGCAAGGTTATCAATCAAAAACTAGTAGCAACAAGAGAAGAATTAAGATAAAGACTAACTTTATTGTTTCCAAAAGAACAAGAATAAACAAATTTGTCCAAAGCAAAAACAACAACCAAATTCCGTCTAAATGACGGTACAACATATGTCTCTCTTAATTCAATAAAACAACCAATATTAAAAGATAATCTAAATATCCCAATTGCTTCAATTGGCACTACTTTGTCATCACCCAAATAGATGAATCTTTCAGTATCACTTGGTGGTCGACTCCACAAGCATCCTTGCAAAGACATACTTGTGTGAGTAGTAGCACCAGAATCTACCCACCAAGTATCAACAGGTACAGAAACTAAATTAACTTCAGAACAAACCAAAGTGAGAAGTGTACCTTTCTTCGCACGCCATGCGACGTACTTAGAACAATCCTTCTTCACATGCCCAGGTTTCTTGCAAAAGTAGCAGGTGAATTCCTGATCCTGTGTCTTTTGTTACTTGTTGGGTTGTGAAGTTCCCACTGTAGCATCTTTATTATTATTCCCTTTTCGCTTATTGTTCTTTGAAGTAGTTGTCACATGAGCACTTTCAGTCTTGTCTCGCTTCAATTTATCCTCTTCTTGCACACAGTGGGAAATGAGCTCATTAACAGACCATTTATCCTTTTGAGTGTTATAACTCACAATAAACTGTCCGTAGTGTGCAGGAAGGGATATAAGTACTAGATGCACGAGCAAGTCGTCAGACAGCTCTAACTTTAGTGCCTTGAGTTTAGAAGCGATGTTAGACATCTCCATAATGTACTCCCTTATGTTTCCTTTTTCTTGATACCTCATGTGGACAAGGTCAGCCCAAAGCTTGCTTGTCTCAGCTTTTTCATTCTTAGCGAATATTTTCTCTATTTCTGTAAGGAAACCCGTAGCAGTTACCTCATCGAACATACCGCCCCTGAATGCTTCTGGAACGCTTT
Organism: Ehretia macrophylla; assembly: GCA_037974665.1. Lineage (NCBI taxonomy): Eukaryota > Viridiplantae > Streptophyta > Magnoliopsida > Boraginales > Ehretiaceae > Ehretia > Ehretia macrophylla. The sequence goes on along the minus strand of CM075780.1, from coordinate 36,597,678 downwards.
TCTTTAGCATCATTAAACTAAGGTGATTTGAACGATCCCACTTCTCAAAGTTCACTTTGTCCTCAGATGAACTTGCATCCGTAAGAGGAGTGGGTTGTGTTTTCCTTATTGCATAGTCTAAATCCATGCAGCCGAGAACTAATAGCATGTTCTCTTTCCAGCTCTTAAAGTTTGTGCCGTTAAGCACAGGAATTGAATTCATGTTGGCAGCGATACTAACAGCAGTAGATGTAACTAAAAATGGAGAACAAATAGAAAATATAAGCTCACTAACTTAAATTTATGTCAAGATAAATATACAAGTTAAAACAAAATAAACATATAAATGTATGACATAAATTTTATATGACTATAGTGATGGGCCTATTTAACAAGATACCTAACACAATATTAATGACCTTCTTTTGGGCCAATCATTAACTTGCAAGTGGTACTCTCCATGCAAAAATCAAATACTGATAATAAATCCGGTCAAACAGCAGTCTTCCTTTGGGCCGACGTGTTGTTCACATAGAAACTTTATAATCATCACACATTTATTTTCACAGGTGTGTTTGCTATTTGGCCAATCAATGACCTTCCTTTGGACCGATCATTAATTGCATAAATAATAAACACACACATCTTATTATCTCAAAATAAATTAATTTACACAAAAGATGTTACTTTGGCAACGTTAAGTTTCAATCAATCTATTTCAAGATAAAAGACATAAATGCAGAATATAATTTAAAACCTTAAAATTTTCAATATATATATAATATTATTCTGCTCCTGAATGGCACTGCAGCGCCAATGGGTAACGCCACAGAGCCTATGAAAATATGGGTTACCTAGATTTGTTCCATATACAAAGAAATTACAAACGAAAACTTGAAACTGGGATTTTTTGTTTTCTTAATTCAAATCAAACATACCCAAAACTGATTATATATATATATGTACATTAAAGATATATATTAATTGAAACCTGATAACAAATAGATTTGCATATATATCTTTAAAAATGAACAAACTTCCGTAATCTTATGTATATATATCCAAAATATCCTTAACAATATACATAATTCAACATTAAATTATATGTAATATATCTAAAGACATATAATCAGAAGCTTGATGACGTACATATATTGTATGTGCAACAGTCCAATATTAAAATAATTAACTTGCACAAAAGACAACCTTGGATGAAACCTAACCTAACAGCTATATAGAATTTAGGAGTCCCAATTTGACACAAGAAAAGAATTGGTGTTGCTGGATAAGAGCTCTAATATTAGGCAGTAAGTCACGTGTTCGAACCATGCTTTCCTCATTTTATAAACTTTTATTTTAGTCTTTAGTTACAAAGTTAAAAATAAATAAACTAACACACAAGTAGGGGGCTCGAAACCAAGACCTCACACACCATTAGACCAACTCTTAACCACCAGGCTAACTTAGCCATTTGAACCAAATCGGAAATCGCATATTAATAAAGTGCGGCTAGCCAATTTCTTATAACAGCTGAACAAAATTGGAAAAACAAACTGACATTGTTATAGGGTTCGAACCCAAGACTTCAAATACTTAAAGAATGCCCTTAACCACTAGACCAAGATTACCTGTTGGTACTGAAAGCTACTACATATAATAAATACACGGCTGAACACGCTGAATCCAAATAAAACTCATCAGAAAAATCTACACGCCTCTGGGGAATTAAACCCGCGTCTACACTATGGACATGCATGTACTTAACCAGCAATGACAACATGTTTTCCTATAATAGTATGTAGAACACATTAAACACATACAAGTTCACAGAATCAGAAAAACTCATAAATTTGTAAACTTGATCCATTCTCAAAATTCAATTAAATATGTGATCAAGATTAATAAAAAAACTAATCTACACATAATTCTGTTACAAATCCTAAAACTATATGGATTTCAAAAAATTAATTATGTGTATTATCTGAATAGATTCGAAATATTCATTAATCAAAATCATATATGATCAATCCTAATAATCTAATACGAAGAGTGGCTCTGATACCACTTGTCAGAACATAATTAATATATTCACAAACCATACACTTCGTTCAGAATATCAGGATTGCAAAATTTAAAGTTATAAGAATGGCGTACCTGAATCCATGATAATAATAACGTAAAAGCAGGAAAACCTTCGAGAATTTGGTGCAAGGCTTTCTACAGACTAAATAGGATTCTCTTGCTATATGATGCTCAAGGTGGGGATTTGAGAAAATAGAGAATATGGTGTGTTTAGTCTTGGGGACCAAGACCTCTTTATATAGACAACTTGATTAGAATCCCACTAACCCTAAACCAAGTTGTTCTTGGATACCACACATTACAGAGTCCATACCAAATTAGATGTCTTATTAGGATCTACTAAAATAGATCACTTTAATTTTCCTAATTAGAATAAAAGCCCAAATATAATTGTGAATAATTTGTAAGCCCACATCAGGTTATTATTAAAATAACCCAACATCTTTTTGATATACAAATATTTTGAAATTAATAAAGTCATTTGCTTACCTACATGTAATAAAAAGTATAATATACTTGATACTACACATATAAAACTTTAACCCCTTTTACGGAATCTATCTACGTTCATCAATAATAAGGTACCATTGCTCTAGATGATATCGTTATATTTTCAAGATGATAATTGGTTAAGAAAATTTGTATTAAAGCATTTTTCTCATGGTTGGGACATTTCACATACATCTTGACCAAAGTCTTTAATTAGACAGTAGAGGGGAAAAAAAGGCATGACCGTTACAAGATTGGTATATCTGGAAGAGTAATACTATATATCACCTTTTTTCTCATCACCCTTTTATCACCTCTGAAAGAGTTATTGCAGAATAAGTATGAATAATTTGATTAATTAGTGGAGGTTTGTGGTGTAAAAGAAAATTGTTACAGATGATGTTGTAACATTAACTGACAATCTCAGTGACTTAATAACAGGTTTCACTTAATGCTGCAGCACAAACAGAGAAAAAACACGACAGCGGAAGAAAGTAAAATTATAACAGAATAAAGAACACCCAAATTTAACGTGATTCAACCGTGCGGTCTACATCCATAAGACCAACCCCTGGTCCAACAAACCAATTCATTAAGAAACATCAAGTTACAACATTAATGGACTTACATAAGTAAAAACTCTCTATTTACCTTTGACGTCCCGATGAAGAACTCCTTAATGAACTTTAGTTTGGTGAGCTCCCCTCGTTTAACAATGTTCTCCCCCGAGAACTGCAACTTCTTCTCCCAAATAATGATTAATGAATGTAGTGTAAGAATATAACCAATTTTCCAGAAACGTCTTAACAACAATCAAGTAGAAAGACAATACTACTCGTTATAACAATTCAATATAACACTTACAAGATAATTATCCTACCGTGCGCTCTCAAGATTAGAGCTTCAATGGCTTCTGGACTTACAAGAAGAATACAAGAAAGAAAGACTAACTTAGGATTGTGTTTGGAGTTGTGTTATGGATGAAAATGATGAACTAATGCATGCCTATTTATAGAATTCAGCTAGCCCGCCACATGAGACTTTCCTATCAAACATTTCAATCTTGGTTGGCTTTACCAACCATGTTCAAAGTATTAACCACCCATATTTATCACATGAGTGGCTACAATTGACCACATGGGTGGCTAGCATCCAAGTCAACTTCTAGAAAGTTTCATTTGGTCAAATTTGCTAACTTTAGCATTGCATCATCCCGACGTCATCTTAGGTAATTCCAAATTCCCGAACTTCTTTCTTGTAGCCATCGCGATCTCTTTTGACCTCATCGACGTTTAAGTCGCAATCATTAATTTATACTACCACATAAATTAACGATACTTATTATAGGTGGGCATTGACATATACCAACACCCCCTCAATGTTCACCTCATGTTGACTAAGCTATTGGGCCAACACCCAATGTTTGAAGATGCTTGCTCAATTGGACGCTCCCTAACGCTTTAGTGAAGATATCTGCACAATTATCTTTTGTAGGACAGTACTCCATGTAGATTTCACCTTCCTCGATCAGTTCCCTCACATAGTTATACTGAATCTCTATGTGTTTTGTTCTAGCATGAAATACCGGATTCTTTGATATGGCTATACAACTCTGACTGTCACATTTCAACATTGTTGCTTCCTCTATTGGAATGCCAATATCAGTCATGATGCATCGTAGCCAAACAGCTTCACAGGATGCTACACAAGCAGCCTTGTATTCTGCCTCCGTTGATGAAAGTGCAACGGTGGGTTGCTTCTTACTAGACCATGAGATGATTCCACCACCGAATGTGAATACGTAACCTGTAACAGATTTTCTTGAGTCAATATCACCAGCCCAGTCTGAGTCACGGTACCCAGATAAAGTATCTCCAGACTTGTATGATATCCCATACTCCAACGTGCCTTTGAGATATTTGAGGATCCGCATCCCTGCTTGCCAGTGATTTTGTTTCGGTTTATTTGAAAACCGACTGAGAACTCCCACAGCATAACTAATATCAGGTCTTGTGTTACAAAGGAAGATTGAACTTCCCACCAACCTTCTGTAGAGCTTGTTATCAACTTGTTCTGAAGGATCGTCAATTGATAACTTTGTATTCACTTCCATTGGGGTGACAACTGGTTTGCACTCAGACATACCAAATGCAATCAGAAGCTCACGAACATATCGTTGCTGCGAGATGAAGATGGTATGAGGTTTTTGTCATACCTCGATTCCCAAGCAATAATGAAGAAGACCAAGATTTGTCATTTCAAATTCTTGGCTTAACCATTCTTGCATCTTCCGAATATTATCTTCATGGTCACCAGTGATTACAAGATCATCCACATATAGAACTACAATTACCTTCTTTCCTTGTTCACTTAGAACATACAAGTTGGCCTCTGATTTGCTTCTACAGAACCATGTTGCAAGAAGAAATAGTCTATACGTTTGTACCAAACTCGTGGTGCTTGCTTTAACCCATATAAAGCTTTTTTCAATTTGCAGACTTTTTCTTCTTCACCAGGTATTTGGAAGCCAGGGGGTTGTGCAACGTAGACTTCTTCTTCAAGTTGCCCATTAAGAAAAGCTGACTTGATATCCATTTGATGTACAATCCATTCATAATGCGCGTCAGCTGCAACAACTAGCCTGATTGTTGACATTTTTGCTGTTGGAGCAAAGGTTTCATATACATCAAAACCTTCGACTTGAGAAAATCCTTGTGCTACAAGGCGTGCCTTGTATCTTTCAAGACTTCCATTTGCCTTGTACTTCACTTTTCAGATCCATTTGGTGCCAATAATTTTTCTGTTCGGTGGCTTTTCAACGATCTCCCAAGTATCATTTTTCATGATACTATCATACTCGGCTTGCATAGCTGCTCTCCAATTTGGATCTGACATGGCTTCCTCCACAGTTACCGGTTCTTTTACCGTCTTGATGATTTGGGTCATCAAAGCCATGTTTACTAGTTGTTGTCCTGATCTGTTCTGCTCCTCTATTCTCTTTGATCGTCTTAGTCCATCAGGACATGGACTATCATCAGTAATTCCTGGATTTCTTCTATCAAAGAGCTGTTGGAACCACTTCAGTTGTGGCTTCCTTGTGGGTACAACATGTTGGTCTTCAGTCTCCTCATCATTGGAGACTTTTTCATTGTTCAACGGTCGTTGTTCAGGTACTTGGTGGATTACTTCATCGGTTGATGACGAAATGGCAGGACCGCTATCCTCCATCGAGTGTGGTCGCTCATTAAACACTACATCTCGGCTTATGATCACCTTCTTGGCCTCTACATCATAGAGTCTGTATGCTTTAGACTCTTCACTATATCCCAAGAAAATGCCCTTCTTGCTCTTGTCATCCAATTTCTTTCTATTTTCATTTGGGACGTGTACAAAACACTCACATCCAAATTTTCTTAAATGAGACACAGAAGGTTTCGTACCATAATAAGCCTCATTAGGAGTCTTATCGTTGAGTGCCCTGGTTGAGCACCGATTGAGGATGTATACTGTTGTGTTGACTGCTTCAGCCCAGAATGTGTCAGGTAGGCCAGCACCTTTCAACATGCATCGAGCCATTTCTACAATTGTTCGATTTCTTCGTTCCACAATTCCATTTTGTTGTGGGGTGTATGGAGCAGTCAATTCGCGCTTAATCCTAAGCTTGTTGCAGTAGTTGGTGAACTTTGTAGAACAGAATTCCCCCCCACGATCGGTACGAAGTTTCTTCAACTGAGTTGTGTTCTCATTTGTCATAAGTTTGTGCCACACTTTAAATTTTTCAAGAGCATCAGCCTTGTCCCGAATGAAGTACACCCACATCTTCCTACTATAATCGTCGACTAACAGCATAAAGTAGGAAGATCCTCCCAACGCCGTCGTAGTCATTTTTCTGCAGAGGTCAGCATGTACCAACTCTAGAGGAGCCTTTGATCGGTTATGACTCTCTTTGGGAAATGACTGTCTATGTTGCTTGCCCAGCATACAAGCTTCACATGGTCCTTCAATTTCTTCAATTGAAGGCAAGTCGGCCACCATCTTCTTCTTTTGCATTTCCTTTAACATAGGATAGGAAATATGCCCGAACCTTTCATGCCAAAGTTGACTTGTTTTGGCATCCACGATAGCAGAAAGAGAGCTAATTTCGTAAAGATTATTTTTGCGAATACCTTTACTTACTATATTTTGATCCTTGTCAAGAATCAAAGCTTCCGTCTTCTTGAACCGCACTTCTAGATCATTATCTGTAATAGCAGCTACAGATAGCAAATTTCTAGTGATCTGGGGTACAAAGAGTACGTTGGACAGCTTCTTGCTTCCTCCATCTTTAGACACGAGCGAGATGGTTCCAGTGCCCTCAACGGGACACCTAGCATTATTCCTGACGACAACATTCATTGGTTCTTGTAGAGGTTTTATGGAGTCATATAACTCCTTCTTGCTGGTCATGTGTCGGGAAGCTCCACTATCTAACACCCATGCATTTGTTTGATGTACATGTGCGCTAGTACACATTTCCTCCGATACATCTGTTACAGTAAACAGATGTACTTCTGTTTCAGCCGTATTGGCAGATTCTTTATTTTTCCAATTTGGCTTTAAAGATCCGTTCTTCTCGTCATGGATTCGTTTCCTGCAATCTTTGACAGCATGACCTTTCTTATTGTAGTAGTAGCACAATCCAGAGAACTTCTTCTTCTTTGCTTTCTTCTTTTCTTCTTGGTTACTCCTCGCCTTGGCTGTAAAGGCAGAGTCAAGTTGATTTTCTCTGCTCCTCAGCCTCATCTCCTCCTCTATCAACATGGCAGTGAATTCTTCAAACGTCAAAGGAGGAATGCGAACTTGTGTATTGAGTGCTGTCACAAGGCCGTCAAATTTTGAAGGCAACACTCTAATGCACCTTCGAGCTAGTTCCTCGGTTGATTTGGCAATACCAACTGCAGCCATTTGATCACGTAGGTTTTTCATCCTACTGATAAATGACTCAGCTGCTTCATCTTCACTTAATCTCTCAGCAGCTAACTGATTCTCCAAGTTTTGAATGCGAGTCTGGTTCCTTGTTTCATACTAATTTCTCAGTATGTTCCAAGCTTCAGTTGCCTTGGTTGTGTGTTGAATTCGAGTAAGGACGGAATCTTGAACACTTGTTACAATTGCACAAAGTGCATCAGCATTTCGTCTCCTCCATTCTTTAACAAGCTGAGGATCTGGAGGTGTGACCTTTTTTGTGTCATCTTCAGCACGGACTGCAACTGGTTCTGCATCTGTGCCTAACACTGTATCAAGGAGTTCATAGGAGTCCAGAACTGTAGTGATTTTGAACTTCCACAAAAGATAGTTCGTGCCATCAAGCTTTCCTTCCGTGAAGGTAGGGGGATGGATACGAATTGTCGGTACTAAATCGGAACTAGAACTGGTAGAAGAAGAACTAGCACCTTGAGTAGTCATAGTTGTTGAGCTTTACTAGACAAGATTGTTGTTAAGAGCCCCTTAAGCTCTGATACCATGTAAGAATATAACCAATTTCCCAGAAACGTCTTAACAACAATCAAGTAGAAAGACAATACTACTCGTTATAATAATTCAATATAACACTTACAAGATAATTGTCCCACCGTGCGCTCTCAAGATTAGAGCTTCAATGGCTTCTGGACTTACAATAAGAATACAAGAAAGAAAGACTAACTTAGGATTGTGTTTGGAGTTGTGTTGTGGATGAAAATGATGAACTAATGCATGCCTATTTATAGAATTCAGCTAGCCCGCCACATGAGACTTTCCTATCAAACATTTCAATCTTGGTTGGCTTTACCAACCATGTTCAAAGTATTAACCACCCATATTTATCACATGGGTGGCTACAATTGACCACATGGGTGGCTAGCATCCAAGTCAACTTCTAGGAAGTTTCCTTTGGTCAAATTTGCTAACTTTAGCATTGCATCATCCCGACGTCATCTTAGGTAATTCCAAATTCTCGAACTTCTTTCTTGTAGCCATCGCGATCTCTTTTGACCTCATCGACGTTTAAGTCGGAATCATTAATTTATACTACCACATAAATTAACGATACTTATTATAGGTGGGTATTGACATATACCAACATGTAGCTTATCTAATCACTCAAAGATTTACACAAGCTATTCATGACAGTTGCAACGCTAAGATATTCATACACACATATCATGTTGCAACATGACAAGGAACAGTGGACAAAACTTCCTTATATTTTTCTTGTTGCTCTCTCGTGACATCCTAGCTTGGGCTTCAAGAAAGGCCTCTTCTCATAAAACCCGAATCTTCCTTTTATTCTTCCTTTCCTTATCAATGTAATTCTTTAATCATCACAAAGCTTTATCTATTATGGTAAGTTACCAGAATAGTTTTCCTATACAACTCAAAAGGTAATAACAAAAGTTTTGCTAAAATATAGCCAATCAGTTGCCAATCAAATAATCAGTTTCCAATCAATGTTGTTGCCTTAACAATCTCCCCATTTGGATTTGTTTTGGCAATACCCTGGTATCGCAATATGATAACTTTATATTGTACAAGTGCACAGGGAAATGCAACTAATGACAATCTTGTTGCTACAGTTAGTATAACATCATAAGAACCCTGTTGCAACAAATAAGAAAATATCACAGTAACACAAATAAGACAACTATGCAATCATCAACATCAAGGACAGTAACAAGAAAACAAATATTAAAGATATTAAAGACAGTAGCGTAGCAACATTAAAAACCATAAAAGTAGCAGCAGTAGAGTAGCAAATTATCTCCCCCTTTTTGGCAAACAAAGGCAAAGGGTAAGCAAAAAGTGTGAACACCAGAAACCAATAAAGTAGGAATAAAAAGTATGCAGAAACCTAAACCAACAAGAGAAAAAGAACCCAGCATGAAAAAGAGTTCATCAACCAGAAAAAATTCATCATTTTGTAGAAGATCCCATCAAATGCTCTATTAAAGTTGTTTGTCCTTGAAGGAACTAGGCAAGAGTCTGTTGAATTTGATCTTGATTCTCCTGGACAGTACTCTGTTTGTCATGCCCCGAAATTTCACACTTGTACACTGTCTTGGCACGTGACATGCCGTGTGCTAAAAGGATAAGATCCTTAAAGCTCGCTAGGCACACATCTATTAAACACTCAAATTAGAGCCACTAAACCACAAATATTTAAAGACATCCAATCAAATCATACGTATTCGATTATAAACCAAATCTCCAAATAATCATAATTAAAATTTCAATATGAATTCTAATAACATTCAATAAGGTAGATATCATGCCACTAAATCAACGTGCTCAGGTGACTCTACCCAGCTCACAGATGTAATGCTTATTCTGTTTTAACTGCAAAAAAAGCAAGCGGAAGCAAAAGTGGTGAGCGAACGAAAACTCAGTAAGGGAATTCAATCCACAATAAAAATACAAGTTGAGGATTGAGTCAAAAAATTTCTGATTGGAATTCACAAATATCACAACAGATGCTATACATATAACAGTTGGTTAATAATTGACAGGCTAATACATTTAGTGGAACAGAAGGGAATAGTCACTAAAACAACTCATAAACAAAATATATAGAAATAGTTGCTACTGCATTTAACCCGTGCAGTGTTGATTCAGTAACTGCATTTAACCCGTGTAATGTCGGTTCAGTAATAAATTTGGACCAAACTCACTAGTAGTGGTAACAGTACCCGCTAAAGCGGTACATTAATAGTATCTGTATCGTAGTACCGTAACATTATAGATACAATTCGAATTACACAAGTACGAATAAATAACATACATAATCAGAGATAAAAGATTACGTGAAAAATTAACAAATACAAAGAAGTCATTCGACGATGACCATTGCAATACCCACAAAGTTTCTAAGAATATCCCTTTAACTTGGAGACAATCATAACATAACTAATTAAAAGAAATTATGTTCACAACTAAAAATAAATAAATAATTTTTTTTTACATATTGAAGAAATTGAATCTCACAACTATATCATATAAAATAAAAATTAACTTATTTCAATATTACTTTATTCTCTTTATAAAACAAATATATATATATATATATATATATATATATATATATATATATATATATATATATCGTCTAACTAGACTTTTGTTGGTCACTTACGTGACTTCAACAGAAGTCATGTAAGTGACTTTAAAAGTCACAAGGTCACTTACAGTGACTTTAACAATATATATTTTTGTTTTATTCAAACATTTCAAAATGCTTCCATTTCTCTTGTAGATTAAAGAGTAACATAATATCATGACTTTTTAGCCAATTGAGAAATAAAGATTTAGTACTTTATTTTGAAATCAAACTCATTTATGGATATACAAAGATAAATAAAAAAACATCAACTAAAAGTACAAAATCTAACAATAACACAATATTTAAAGTTCGATCAATTTAATAAAAGAACACAAATAATCTTATTTGACACTTTCATATGAACTTGATCACTAAATAACTAAATGTCGAGATTGATCCTTTAAGGGAAGACTGATATTAAGAGATCTTACAGAATAAAATATCAAATCTAATTTTGGATTAAACATACATTAATCGAACAATATAGCACGATAGATAACAAATCACGGATCTATAATTTAGATGAACATATGAAATATTTGGAGAAAGATAGATGAATTCCACTTACCCTTTGATCCCAAAACAAAAATTCTCAAATCACAATATTGCAAAATTTAGTCACCACTTCAATCTCCTAAACACATAAATCAAACTTTTTATTACCAAATAAGGCATCAATAATTAATTCTATAAATTATTTCAAAACTTATGATAAATTAACCTAGCTTATGAATTAAATCACTTACCTCACCTGATGAACCTTCTGCCTAAGGATTATTCAAATGTTTGAGTGAAGCATGAAGGAAATGGTAGTAGCAAAACAAAATGAGGCGTCTGATCACTCTTATGCCTTTTTTATTATTATTATTTTTGTGGTCCAAATCATCATTACCATTCCTTTCATCATTATCCCCATTATACTTTTTCTTCCACTTCATTTTACTTTTTTCCCATTTCATGCTACGTTGTTTTCCCTTTTTGATTATTTTACTTCTTTTTTTTTGTTTGATTTGCATGGCTATTACATCTTTCCTCCCTTATAAAATTTTTGTCCTCGAAACTTATCTTAATCAGTAAAGAAGAAGGAATACTTCATTCTTGCTTCATACTTGAGTTCTTATGTAAGTTATGCCATTGAACTATACAATATGATACCTTGACACTTTATCCATTTTTCGTCTCCTATCAAAACTCCAATCATTTAGTCGTTTGCATTAGGGAGCACAAAAAAGAATGTAGCATACATACTTGGTCTTAAAGTTGGTTTATCTTTGACTAATAAGGGCTATACGTGTTGTCGTACTAAGCTAAATGATGTCTTCTTCAAAATTTTCCACTAACTTCTGTTTATAATTTAGCATCATATACGATAGTGTGAAAAGATTTGGCTATTTGTCAAGAATGGTCTTAGATCTCTCCTTCCTTAAAAGAAGTTTCGCCCTCAAAATCCCATTGTCTTTTTGTTCCCCTTTTTTTTTTTCTAAAAGGTTTCAAATTGATAAATCCTCCAATTGAAGCTCCAAATTCTGTTAATACACCATAAGTATGATTATCACCACAATGAACATTATTGGTAAAGATTCTATCTCAATACCTTAGAACTCTTAGATTAGTAAAACTTGATAAGTTCACCAGTTTGTGCCACGAACTAAGATTCCAAATTCTTATCTACCAAAGCTAGTCATGATAATAATGTTGATAATTTCTTCAAGTAGTCAATACACTTAACCTGGAGTAGTCCACTACTCAACCCTCAAACTTCATAGCTTGAAAATATATGTACAATGATACATAACTACTTTCCAGTATACTAAGACAACTAGATAGCTTAGCAAACAATGATATAGAATCCCGAATCCCCGATATGCTGTAATCTTTTTAAAAATACCTTGTCAATTTCCTATAGGTAAAGCTTTTACAAAATATGTGAACCTATAAGGTTAGTAATCTATTTCACTGTAGATAAACTCATCAAAACTTTTTATTTTATCATATGAAAGCGGAACAAAGCTCCTATAATGTGTCCTTCCTTGGACTAACATAAACTATAGAGATCATTCTATCAAGTCAACAATTTGGTTTTATTGATATTAGACATAATCATTTTGGTTTTATCCACTAATTGAAAATCAAAGGCTCCTTTATTAAATCACTGATCATTCACACTCATCAAACATCATAATATACACAGAATTTTGATGTAACGGTATGTTCATTCAAGTGAATCAACCATTCAATAGTCCAATGAGCAAGAACGAGATTAGCAAACAACAATTAATTAAGTGCTACTAAAAGTTGCTAATTCAAGCTCTTATAAGACAAATTCAAATGTTATATAGGAGAGAACAACAATTAAATTTCCAGCATAGCTAAATGACATCACAATTCATAATCATAACTGATAGCTGGGTTGAAAACAGTATCCTAGAATCATAGCTGATATAACACAAAACTCTCAGTACAGTAACAGACATAGTATTCAAAACATTCCAAAATGATTGATAACTGGGTTGAAAATAGTATCCCAGAATCATAGCTGATATAATACAAAACTCTCAGTACAGTAATGGACATAGCATTTAAAACATTCCAAAGTGGAATTATAATGGAAGACAAGGCTAACTTACAATTAAAAGATAACACATTAACAATTTATATATATATCAAGTGAAATTCTAAGCAATGTCAAATCTTCCAATCTCAATCCTTATAGGAAAAACAAGTACCATAACGATTTCACTACTATTTTCTTATCCATTACACAATAATAGTAGTCTCTGAAGTATTTCTAATATTCATTATAATATTTATAATAACTCTCTTTGCAGAATTTCCTTAGATGCACAAAGTGAATCCTTAATTCCACTATAATATGTGTATTAGCTCCAATATCCACAAATTACCACACAATCTATAAACCCACACATGACAACTAACTCCAAAAATAATACCAAAGGTAAATTTGAATAGTTTTGCAAATCATCTTATTACTTGTTATGATCCTTCAATATCCGAATCTAGTTTATCATTTCTTTACTCGCATCCTTTATGTAAATACTACTTCAATGAATCTAAACTTTCCATTTGATCATAATGAGGCAAAACTAAAACCCTTTTATCATTTGTTCATCTTCCAATCAAATAGACTATGGAGATCACATCGTAAGTAGGAACGTTCACACTTAAGTTCACTATATAGAACTTAGCTTGATCACACAAATAGATTTGTTTATCTTAAAATATTGAAGTCTAAATATCCCACCTAGATTTATCCACTTAGCTACACCGAGCTTCATCAAGTTTAGGGTTTTGACTGCCTTATTCAATTATTAATAGTCATCCGAACCATAACAATTGAACCCAAAAGTCAACTATTTAACTCAAAGTAAGGATGTTGAATTCATTCCTTATTCTCATTACATGTAATTTGGTACAAAAATTTAAAGCCAATTCCTCAATCACATGATTATTATTCTTAAGAATCAGAACCAAATTATAAACAAAATCGTATCCATACTCTCCAGAAATCTAATCCAATCTTAAACCAGATAACAAAATATCATATACGTAATAATTTTTTTTTTTTTTGCCAATTACCACATAATACTCGAACCTATATATTTGACAACTAAATCCAAATTGATATATAAGTTAACTTGAAAAGAATTTCACAATTAATTTTAGCAATCGTTATGGTTCAACTTATTATCAACATATTTGGGTATAGTTTACCATCTCAAACATGTATTCTTTTTTTTTTTTTTTACCAATACTATTTCACCTACATCTAAACCTTTTTATTTGATCATAACAAGGAAAAATAAGACTCGAATCATATATTCATCTTCTATACAACAAAAACTATGAATATTACTCCGGGAAATAACACATTGGTACCTAGGCACTCCATATAGAACTTACTTGATACTACATATAGATTTGGCTTAACTTAAAATGTTCAATTGACTATACTTAAAATATATATATATATATATATATATATATATATATATATATATATATATATATATCATCCACCAAGCAGTCATCAAGCTGTACTATCTTGAAAGTTCTATTTCCTTTGTTTCATTTCTAATGGTTATCCTGGTTGTAGAACTTGAATCCAAAAATCAATTATACTTACCAGATCATCAGAACCTCAAAGTCCTGATCAGAATCATAGACCACAATATTAAGGGTTAAACAATCAATACGTATGGTAAATTTACAACTTAGAGCAATTAATGAGATACATACTAAGGATGACTGAAATACAAATTTTGTTTTCTCAAAAAGAAAACTAATCATTGAAATTTTAACACATCCGAGATTGAAATATACCAAAATACACCCATACCTAACAATAAGACTCAGATCTGTGGTGCAGAACTTGATTTGCAACACTTTTAACACATTTTTACTCCAAATACTAGTTCAAAGTAAAAATAAACAAAAATGAGAGCCACTATGCATAATCCTTCAACAATTAACATTATGTGAACAAACTCATCTTCCCTTGTCATTTTTTTTTTTACTACTAAAAAATATTGGGGTATTACATTCTTCTCCCCTTAGAAAAGTTTCGTCCTCGAAACTTAATTTCTTAGATACGAATCCTGCAAGAGACAATTCAAACCTCCAAAATCATAAATAAAAATCTAAGCACTCTTATAATCAAAAATAATAATAATAATTAGCCTAATCTCTCTTTTAATACGCAACAAAAATTTAGCTACTCAATCCACAAATCCTCAAATGATCATAACCTATTGTTCTGATACCATCTCTGTCACGCCCCGAAATTTCACACTTGTACACTGTCTCGGCACGTGACATGTCGTGTGCTAAAAGGATAAGATCCCTAAAGCTCGCTAGGCGCACATCTATTAAACACTCAAATTACGGCCACTAAACCACAAATATTTAAAGACATCCAATTAAATCATACGTATTCGATTACAAACCAAATCTCCAAATAGTCATAATTAAAATTTCAATCCAAATTCCAATAACATTAGTAAGGTAAATAATATGCCACTAAATCAACATGCTCGGGTTACTCTTCGCAGCTCACAGATGTAATGCTTATTCTGTTTTAACTACAAAAAAAGCAAGCAGAAGCAAAAGTGGTGAGCGAATGAAATCTCAATAAGGGAATTCAATCCACAATAAAAATACAAGTTGAGGATTGAGTTAAGAAATTTCTGACTGAAATTCACAAATTTCACAACAGATGCTATACATATAACAGTTTGTTAATAATTGACAGGCTAATACATTTAGTTGAACATAAGGGAATAGTCATTAAAACAACTCATAAACAAAATATATAGAAATAGTTGCTACTGAATTTAACCTGTGCAGTGTCAATTCGGTAACTGCATTTAACCCGTGCAGTGTCGGTTTAGTAATAAATTTGGACCCAAATCACTAGTAGCGGTAACAGTACCCGCTAAAGCGGTACATTAACAGTATCTGTATCGTAGTACCGCAATAGTATCGATACAATTCGAATTACACAAGTACGAATAAATAACATACATAATCAGAGATAAAAGATTACGTAAAAAATTAACAAATACAAAGAAGTCATTCGATGGTAACCATTGCAATACCCACAGAGTTTCTAAGAATATCTCTTTAACTTGGGGACAATCATAACATAACTAATTAAAAGAAATTACGTTCACAACTAAAAATAAATAAATAAAATTTTAATACATATTGAAGAAATTGAATCTCACAACTCTATCATATAAAATAAAAATTAACTTATTTCAATATTACTTTACTCTCTTTATAAAATAAATAACGAGACTTTTGCTGGTAACTTACGTGACTTTAAAAGTCACAAGGTCACTTACAGTGACTTTGAAAAGTCACTTATAGTGACTTTAACAATATATATTTTTGTTTTATTCAAACATTTCAAAATGCTTCTATTTCTCTTGTAGATTAAAGAGCAACATAATATCAGGACTTTTCAGCCAATTGAGAAATAAAGATCTAGTACTTTATTTTGAAATCAAACTCATTTATGGATATACAAAGTTAAATAAAAAACATCAATTAAAAGTACAAAATCTAATAATAACACAATATCTAAAATTCGATCAATTTAATAGAAGAACAAAAATAATCTTATTTAACACTTTCATATGAACTTGATCACTAAATAACTAAATGTCGAGATTGATCCTTTAAGGGAAGACTAATATTAAGAGATCTTACAGAATAAAATATCAAACCTAATTTCGGATTAAACATACGTTAATCAAATAATATAGCACGATAGAGATCAAATCACGGATCTATAATTTAGATGAACATATGAAATATTTGGAGAAAGATAGATGAATTCCACTTACCCTTTGATCCCAGAGCAAAAATTCTCAAATCACAATACTGCAAAATTTAGTCACCACTTCAATCTCCTAAACACATAAATCAAACTTTCTATTACCAAATAAGTCATCAATAATTAATTCTATAAATTATTTCAAACCTTATGATAAATTTTTCTAGCCTATGAATTAAATCAATTACCTCACCTGATGAACATTCTACCTAAGGATTATTCAAATGTTTGAGTGAAGCATGAAGAAAATGGTAGCAGCAAAACAAAATGAGGCGTCTGATCACTCTTATACATTTTTTTATTATTATTAGTTTTGTGGTCCAAATCATCATTACCATTCATTTCATCATTACCCCCACTATACTTTTTCCTCCACTTCACTTTATTTTTTCCCCATTTCATACTACTTTGTTTCCCCTTTTGATTATTTTGTTTCTTTTTTTTGTTTGATTTGCACGGCTATTACACTGTTCCTCTTTGAGCTCTTCAACAGCATCTTGAAGTCGCTGCAGCTGCTGCAACACTGAAGATTGATCACTGGATGTACTGGCACTCCCGAAGAGAGATGCTGTTGTAACATTAGCTTGCTCCCCCTGAATATCTACCTTGTGGGAACCTTGTATGTAATGGCCCTCCACGTATTAAAGGCGTAATTGCTGACATTAGGGATTTTGTCTCCATTTAATTTGGTCAGCAGTAGATATTTTGGGCTAAGCCTAAAAAAAAAAAAAAAAAATTCTACCCTAAGTTAGCACACGGGAAGAATTGAAAAAAAACTTACCAAAATAGATTTTCACAAATTTTGGCTAGGGATGATCTCCTATAATTTTACCTACAATATTGTTTCAACCACGTTTTCTGAAAACTTCTCTCATATTCATATAGGCTTGAGGGAAAAGCAAGAAGGTGGAGTTGAAGAAATAGGCGAGATTCACAAAGGCAGTCAATAGGAATTTTGCGCACGTTATAGGTAAGTATTTCTAAGGCTCTTTGAATTAAGTATTATTCATGGAACAATGATATAATTCATGAGATATTGTAGGGATTATAAAGGTTCTTAAGGGAGTAATAGTTTTTTTCTTATGGTTTTGAAATAGGATTTTGATTATTGGGTCTACGATTTGCGAATTCTAAAGCTAGTTGTTATTGTTGCATGGATTAAAGGTAAGTAGAAAGACCCCATATAGATCTTTTAGTCATTCCTCCTTGTTGTTGTGAACAGAACATAGATTATATATTAATGCTTTGGTTGACATGTGCTACAACTTTGATTTGTTTAAGTATTTATAAATGGTCATGTTATAATACTCAAAACCTTCAGATTTATTGTTAAATTATTGTGAAAAGTACAAATTAAATTATAAATGTTTTTTTTAAAGTAATAATAATACTGATTACTAATTATTCTACCGTCTACATGCATGTAATTTCAGTTTACCTCAAATCATTATATAATTAATAATACACTAGTAAGATTTTAGAAAAAAAAGAAGAGAGTTTCATTCATCACTATTTCGAAAAACAATGACGAACTCGTCACTATTTCGACAGTGACGAAATCGTCACTGTGGCTTAGTGACATTTGGTCACTAATTTCAGTGACGAGTTCATCACTGCAAACTAGTGACCAAAGGTCACTTTGTCCTATTTTATTAAATAATATATTTTATGTTTTTTTTTTTAATTTTAATTTTTATTTTGTATTATTTTATGGGTTGAAAAGGTTGCCCAATATTATTTTATTTTATCTTTTGAATCATAATAAATGTGAACTCGAGTGTCATATATTTCGAGGTCGTACTTTTGTGCCCTTGTTAGTGGGGATCGTACACCAACATATTGTGGGATAGTGCACTATCATTTCGTAAGGGATTCCCGTTTGCTTTTAGTGGTTTGTGCGACAATAAACCACTTTTTGGACTGTGCTACCAGGAATGTAGCTTCGGCCATCATATCGTTTGATCATCTATTGGTACTAACTCTATATCTTGTTTAATTTTGTTGGGCGAACCTTGGTTCTATACACTGGTTATGTTTCCCTTCGTATCCCATTACACTTTGCAAAATTTATGTAATCTTGTTATTTTATCTTTTCAAGGGTTTTGCATCTACTGTTTTATATGACTTCACTTTAACTTTGGACATTAATATTACATGCTACCTATAGGGGGTCTACTACTTACTGAGCCCATTGTCGCATTCAGTATTTTGTTTTCTTGGGTTTATATTTTCGCTAGTAGTGAGGATTAGATTGCTTCGCTTGGGAGACCAAAATTAGATTACCTCATTTGTTACTGGATCTTATAGAACCTTGGAATCAATAGACGTTTTCTTGGCATTAGATTTATTGGATTTTGAATTTTCGTATGCTTAGACTTTTTCTTTTAGAGCTATGTAAACTTTGGAGTTTTATTTTATTTGATTAGGAGACGTGGACTATTTAATTTGTGTCTCTGGTTTTAGATACTCTAGAAGTTACCACATTGCTTGTGGATTTTAGTTCAAATACGTTTAGTGTTTTGTGAATCTAAGGAGACTTTCCTTCTTAGGTACGCTGTAGTTACGCTTTTCGAGGTTTGTTATTAGTAAATTTTTAGGGGTGTGACAGAGTGGTATCAAAACCTAGGTTTTGATCAAATGGGACCTAGGGTTTTGGTTATATGGAGTTTAAGTTTTATGGCTCATAAATTTCTTTAATGATAAATTATTTGACTATGTATTAAACCTTCTGACATTATAGGATTAAGATAGCCCCTAGAAAGAAGGCTACCACAAGTGTGAGCAATGTTCCACAGCCTGAAGATGACGAGCATATTCCATTAGCCGATTTTACAAGGCAGCGTGATACTGATGAGGAAGCAGTTGTGGAGGCTAAATTTGATGGCATTGTTGATGCCCTTCTTCGTCGGATGGAGAGAAGGACACGTCAAAGGACTAGCGAGGAAGATGATGAATAGAGAACGTTAGAGAGAATTTTGAACATGCATCCACCCCATTTCACTGGGGAGGGGGAAACACAAGATGCTCACAAATGGTTGACCATTGTGGAGGGACTGTTTCGAACTTTGCGCTTCAAGGATGACCGAAAAGTTCAGTTTAGTACTCACTTGCTGCAAGGGGCTGCTTTAGATTGGTGGAACTTGAAGCTTGAGGAGATGGAGGAAGAGCTCGAGGATTGAAAAAAGTTTCACGAGATGTTTGAGTCAGAATTTTACCCAGTAGCCTACCGTCATATGAAGGTAGCTAAATTTACAAACTTAAGGTAGAGGGACTTGACCGTGGCTGAATATAATCAGAAGTTCAATGAAATGGCTCGCTTTGCACCTTATATGGTTCCCAATGATTATGAGAAAGCTAGGAGATTTGAGTTAGGCTTGAACCTAAACATTCGTAGCAGTGTGGTACCTCACTACACATGACCTTGAAGGCTGTAGTAGCAGCAACAACCTTAGCTGAAAGAAATCTGAACTTGATGCAACAACAATAAGCTTCTACAAATAAAAGAAAATTTGGTGCACAATCTTCCCAAACCAAAAGTGAGCCACTTAAAGGAGGTAACAAAAAGTTTGATCATATAAGTAATAATAAGCATACTGAGAAATGTACCAAGTGTAGCGGAAATCGTAGAACAGATGAGTGTCATTGGACCACTGGGCGTTGTTTTAAATATGAGAGTACTGAGCATCGCATTAAGGATTGTCCTAAGATGCAAGAGAATGTTGATAATGCTAGACCTAGGAATGATAGAAAACAACAACAAAACCGTACCCGTATTTTCCCTATCATACATGGACATGCCCAGGCTGTTGATGACGTTGTGGCAGGTATCATTCAGATTATTTCCTTTTTTGCTTATGTGTTATTTGACTCTGGATCCAATTACTCTTTTGTGTCCTATTCATTTTCCTTCCAACTTAATGTCGTACCTGAGCAACTAGAGTCTAGGGTTTGTGTCGAGACTCCGGTAGGCAAATCTGTTTCGATAGCATAGTGTATCGTAAATGCCTAGTCTGAATAGGGAAACAAAATATGCCTGCCGACTTGATCCAATTAGACATGAGGGGTTTTGATGTTATTTTGGGAATGGACTGGCTGGCTGCATACCATGGCCATATCGATTGTTTTGGTAAAAAGGTTGTCTTTCGCATGCCCAACCATGATGAGTTTGAATTTGCTTGAAAAATGCTTGAGCCTATTCATGTTATAACAGCATTCAAGGCCCAGAAAATGCTAAGAAAAGGTTGCACTGCATTTCTGGCAAACGTGATGAAGAGTGAAAAGGAAGAGTCAATGCTTGAAGATATGCTTATTGTTAGGGAATTTCCTAACGTATTTTCGGAGGACATCCCTGGACTTCCTCCAAATTGAGACATTGAATTTGAGATAGAACTTGTGCCAGGAACTGGACCAATATCCAAGGCACCTTATCGTATGGCTCCTGCTGAGCTGAAGGAATTAAAAGTGCAATTGCAGGAACTTCTAGACAAGGGCCAAATCTGCCCAAGTGTATTACCATGGGGCGCGCCTGTGCTCTTTGTTAAGAAGAAGGATGGCAGCATGCGCCTATGCATTGACTACTGAGAATTGAATAAGGTCACAGTCAAGAACCGGTACCTATTGCCGAGGATCGATGACCTATTTGATCAACTACAAGGTACAAAGGTATTCTCAAAGATTGATTTAAGATCGGGGTACCATCAATTAAAAATTAAGGAAGAAGATATTCCTAAAATAACTTTTAGGACGAGGTATGGCCACTATGAATTTATTGTTATGCCCTTTGGATTGACAAATGCGCCTGCAGCGTTCATGGATTTGATGAATAGGGTTTTCAAGCCTTTCTTGGATCAATTCGTGGTGGTATTCATTGACGATATTCTTGTCTACTCAAAAAGCTCTCAGGAGCATGAGACACATTTGAGAATTATGTTGCAAACACTCAGGAACAATCAATTATATGCCAAATTGAAGAAATACGAGTTTTGGCTTACTGAAGTCGCCTTTTTAGGCCATGTGATTTCAAAGAAAGGGGTATTTGTGGACCCTCAAAAGATAGAGGCCATAACTACTTAGCCAACACCCACATCAGTGACAAAGATCCGTAACTTCCTGGGATTGACAAGTTATTACTGAAAGTTTGTGGAAGGGTTCTCTAAGATTACAACTCCAATGACTCACCTGATGCGTAAAGGGGTGAAGTTTGAGTGGTCATTAGAGTGTGAAAGAGCTTTTCAGGAATTGAAGCAAAGATTGGTGTCTTCTCCCATTCTTGCTTTACCTAGGGGGACCGAGGGGTTTTCGGTATATAGCGTTACTTCTCACAATGGCCTAGGTTGTGTACTTATGCAATATGATAAGGTCATCGCATATGCTTCGAGACAATTGAAGAGCTATGAGAAGAATTATCCTACCCATGACTTGGAATTGGCTGCTATGGTATTTGCATTGAAGATTTGGAGGCATTACTTGTATGGGGTGACCTGTGAGATTTATATAGATCACCAGAGCTTAAAGTACCTTTTTACACAAAAATAGTTGAATTTGAGGCAACGAAGATGACTCGAGCTAATCAAGGATTATGATTTGAAAATTCACTATCACCCCGGAAAGGCTAATAAAGTAACAGATGCTCTTAGTAGAAGGCCTAAAGGAAGTATGGTTGCATTACTCACCTCGCAAGAGGAACTTATTATGGAGTTTGAGAAACTGAGGATTGAGGTCTCTGTGAAAAAGAGATCGACTACGTTGGCACATATCACTATTCAGCCTACATTATTTGATAGGATTCTATCTGCTCAAAGACAAGACCCCTACTTGGAAAAATTGTGGGCGAAATTGGAAAAAAGGCAGAGATCATATATGCAGGTGCACGAAGACGAGACCCTCAGGTTCAATGAAAGGTTGTGCATCCCAGAGGATCCCATGATAAGGGAAATATTGGATGAGGCTCATGGCTCGCGCTTCACAATCCATCTGGGAGGGACTAAGATGTATCACGATCTGAAAGATCACTTTTGGTGGCGCCACATGAAGAAGGATGTAGGGCAATATGTAGCTAAGTGTCTCACATGTCAACGGATCAAGGCAGAACATCAAAAGCCATTGGGACCTTTACAGCTATTGGACATACCCGAGTAGAAGTAGGAATGCATAACGATGGATTTCGTGACCGGTTTGCCAAGGACCCATGATAAATATGATACTATTTAGGTAATTGTGGATAGATTGACTAAGTCAGCCCACTTTTTGCCATTTCGATTAGGGACTCGATTAGAGGAGCTCACTGAGATGTATATTCATGAAATTGTAAAATTGTATGGGGTACCTTTATGTCTGATCGCGACACAAGGTTTACATCAAATTTCTAGGCAAGTTTTCAAAAGGCTAAGGGCACTAGCTTGAAGATGAGTTGTGCCTATCGTCCGCAAACTGATGGGCAAAGTGAAAGGACTATTCAAATACTTGAAGATATGTTACGGGCTTGTGTATTCGATTTTGGAGGAAATTGGGATAAGTATATCACATTGGTAGAGTTTGCATATAATAATAACTATCAAGCGAGCATCAAAATAGCCCATTTTGAAGCTTTGTATAGAAGAAAGTGCCGCACACCTTTGTATTGGGATTTGGGTGAGAAAAAGGTTTTGGGTCCTAAACTGGTTGAAGAAATGGAAAACAAGGTTAGATTGATCCAATCTCGTATTAAGGAGGCCCAGGATCAAGCAGTCAAAGGCCGAGGAACAAGCTTAGAAGCGGTGCCTGGTTTGCGCTGAGCCATGGAGCTAAGTGAGACCAAGGAAGAGGCTAGGGGATAGTTTAGTAGAGTGCTTAAGTTGCAAAATCTATGGCTCAAAAGAAAGAGGAGAAAGTGGCGGTGGTCAAATATGGTCAATCACTGAGAGGTGAAGGGTTAGAGAGAAGATGAAGGAACTTATCTCTCTTCCATCTTTTGTGAAGCATTAAATGATCCTAGTTATTGCTTTGTTGATATTATGTCAGTAGTTTTAGAAAGAAAATCAGCACTGATTTAAATCATTTCTCCTACTATTTGCAACTGAGCTACTATTTTCTTTTTTGATTGATGACGAAAAACTCATTTAGTATAACCACATTATATCCATTTCAGTATTATAAATTCGTGGTAGAGCGGTAAACTTCAACAATACATTAGATCAATCAAAATTCTAATAATATCTATGATGAGAATCTCTAAATGACTACTGTATCCATTGGCCTATCTTTTATAGACAATTAAGAATGAAGAGGTACAAAATTCATGAGGGAAAATCTCACAAATAGTCCCCATTGTTTATATTTAGTGTCATGTTAGTCTTTATTGTTTTAAAAGTCATGCAATTGGTCCCATTGTTTACAAATGTATCACTATTAACCCTGATTGTTTACATTTTGTCCTATTTTAGTTTTAAAAGTCACGCGGTGGGTCTTCATTGTTTGCAAATGTATCACTATTAGTTCTAATTGTTTACATTTTGTCCATTTTAGTCCCTATATTTCAGGGACATAGTGATATATTTGTAAAGAATGGGGACTGGTCACTACTTGGTATGTGCGTAAAAAGCGTGCAAAATAACTAAGTTTTAATAACCCGTAAGTGCACGGATCTTGTAGTGTAGTGTGCTCTGAGTGCGGAATCGTATCCACAGGGAAGCTCGTTAGTTAGTTAGTGAAGTATTGTGCAAAAGTATTAAAGTGCTTAAGTAGCAGGTTTTGAAAAGGCGTTTTGAGGTAACGTGCATAAATGTAAATTAAACTACAACTAACTAAGCTAAGTATAAGTGGAATAAGAGGGAGAGAAATCTAGGGGAATGGATATGCAAAGAGGCAGTCAATATATGTTCGGCATCCAGGTTCTTTAATTCTATGCAAGAGGTTAAGCTACAAGCATTAACCTAGTCAATTATTTTAGTCTATTAAAATCCCGATTACTAACTCTGATTTAGGTGTCATTCCATCCTTTGTATGGATCTGTTCTTGCAACCTGGCATAAACGGTCTGTTTCAACTAAGTAATCAATATTTCCTTTCTAATCTAGAGCCATGGTATAACCTATAGTCTCATGGAATCTAAGGTTGTCAAGTTATTGATTCACTATTTAAAGCATGGATATATGGCACGAAAGTAAAGCAATCATAACGTCTAGTGAAAAGCATTACGTATGAAAGACAGTAAAGTAATCATAACGTCTACTGAAAAGTATTACGTATGAAAGACAATACTAAATTTAAAGCAAGCCATATATTGCAATTGAATAAAATAAACTGAATACAAGACCATATATTAAAAGACCGTCATTTACAATATTCACTCCTAGGTAATAGCTCTACTCAAACATAATGTTAAATACAAGTAGTACAAATAAGGGAGTCAAGAAAGGCTTCCCCGATATGGCGACTTTATATTTTCTGATTTTTGAAATTTGAGTAGAGGTCCGACGCTAAATAACTATTCGGTCGGAACTAATTTCCCCAGAATAAGAGCTACTATGGATGAATTTTCCCCGAATAAGAGATTTTCTATTAAAACCTATTCGGCTAGAACTTCTCCCAAATAAAAACTACTTGGGTCGGATTTTTCCCTAAAAGTAGCTATTGGGGCAAAATTTCCCTGAATAAGAACTACTTAGGTATGACTTCTCCCGTATCCTACTAAATTAAACTAACTAATTAACTAAAACTAAAATTAAACTAACTAGAATTAACTCAGAATTATATTAAAAATATTAATAATATTCCAAAATTAATTACCAAATTCAGATAAGGGGTACTATTTATAGACAAAAAATCAGTGCCGCGCTCGAGTGCCTGTTTGGTGCGCTCAAGCGCATTTGGTCTTCATCCAATCTCTGCATGCCACGTCGTCTTTCGAAAGATTCTGAGGCGCGCTCAAGCGCGTTTCTGCTCCACTGGCTGATTTGGCGACACGTGGCATCTTTGGAACATTGTGGAATATTTGTGTAGGGCGCTTAAGCGCCTAGGAGGGCGCGTTCGAGTGCCTTTTGTTTGACTTTTTTGGTTTTGAATTTTGACTTTGACCGAACGTTGACCGAGGTATTTTCGGGCTATTTTTAGCTTTTTGAGTCTGCTTACGCACTAGTTTTGGCCAAATTCTGACTCTACGGTCTCCATTCTTCTATAGGTTCTCGTGTTTCCCTGTTCTTCATTTCTTGACTTGCATTTTGAATTGTTTCGGGTCTAATTTTTCACTTTTTGGTATTTTCCTACATTGCATCGAAAGTATCTAAGTGTTGCATTTATTCTAGAGTTAAGATGTAAATGTAGTGTAAATACAATGGTTTGAGTGCTACAAATATAGTCACATCAACATCCTTAAACCTAAACCTTGTTTGTCCTCAAGCAAGACTATCTTTTAAAAAGAGTCAAATTGAAATTTTCAAAAAATTTTGCAAGTCAAAAATAGATGAATGTTATTTAACCCTTTTTTTTGTCAAAATTTTCCAACATGAAACATGAGAAATGCAGTTCACTACCTTTAACCTATTCATTAGTTTGATGACGAACATGATATACTATTCTTGGAAATGGACTATTGATTGCTTCGAAGTACATATTTAGAAGTAAATTAAGCAAATTAAGTTAATTCAACTCCAACTTTCAAGTCATATAAACAAATTGGACTTTGATATTCTCGTCTTATTTGTAATCAAACTCTTGATCATGCCATAACTTTTTTTACATTTGCCAGAGAAAATAAAAGTACAACATTCTACTATCTCTTTATAGTGTTCAATTTCATTTACTTTATGGATATCCCATGTAGCAGGGTTTAAGGCCAACAATCCCCCACCATTATGATTGAGGTTGCCAGGTTTTAAAGGGATACCTACGTGTTTTAATCACCTACATATCCCAAATTACAATGTCTAGGATAGTGGTGCTTAGAGATTTACAACATATTTATACCAAAATTATTTCAACAACAAAGGTATGTACAACTCTTTTTCTTTTTCTCTTTTTTCATTGTTTTCTTTGTTTTTTTTTCTTCTTTTTTTAAAAGTGTACATACAAACAGAGTAACATAACATAATGTACAAACATGGCATAAGGGTTCAGGTTTCAATCACAAGAAGTTCTCATAATAAACGGTAATCATATCTTAGTCCTTTCATAATCAAAATACCTATCAATTGAAGAAAAGAAGAACAACTAGGCTTACTAATGAATACAGTACCCCAAAGTTTTTCTTACAGAGTTTTCTCAGAGTTTTTCACAATACATAGCTAACAACACAGGTTCCCAAATCATCTAAATCATCTTCCTTTAAACAAGTAAAATAGCAAAATACTATTTCTCATGAACAAAATGGTATATTTCTTGCATATTTTGAAAAAGATTTTCATTAAATACACGCACCCTACACCGAAACTTTGCTTGTCCTCAAGCAAATAACAATGTAAGAAAGTGAGAGTGTAATATGCAAGTAATATCATAATGACAAATGCTACATCCCTAAACCTATGGTTTGCTTACTCTATAGCGCATGTTGATCAGGTATAAAGGAAAATGTAGTAAGAAAAGATATTACCTGATGTGAATCATTTCTATGTTGATGTCAAAGCTTTTCTACTAACTTTTGCCAAAAAAATGTATCATTCCGCAATTAAAGATTAATAGAAAAAATATTTTACAGATTATCATTAATACAGCAAAAAAATAGTTATACTAAATAAAAATAGAAAAACAAACATATATAGGGGAGAAACCAAAAAGAAATATGGTCACGGAATATAACTAATATATTAAGCAAATAATTTAACTACCCAGAATATTTATACTCTTTTCTGGGGTTTTAGAGTTTTAAACTAAAATATTAAAGCATTTTAAAAAGAACACTAGATTACCTCCTAGTAGCGCTAAGTTTATCGTCTTCAGCTAGACTGCAAAAATCACACAAACAGAAAATAAACACACATAATAAGAAAGCATTTAAAAATTTAGGTTGGCTCCTAGTAGCGCTGAGTTTTACACCCTCAGCCAGGTGCAAATGTTAGGGCCATCTATGTTTAAAATTCTTCAGTACATATTGCTTGATAATCATTTTAGCATAAATTTTGAAAGGAAAAGGATCATGCAACATATAGTGGTTCATTGTTCCTACAGAACATGCCTTTTCCAAGTCATCTTGAAAAGGTGACAATTCCCATCCCAATGTGATATGTGTGGGAATATTCATGGATAAATTGTAAACAAGGGTCATAGCGTGTTGAAAAATAGTGTGTCCCATTTGGTCAACCCATAAGTTAAAAGATGTAAGCAACATATTGTTCAGAAATGGGTCAAATTCAAATTGTCCCTCCATGGGTAATGTTGTGAACTTCACAATAGAGGAATGCGCATCATATGAAGAATTGAGATGACTTTCAATAGGAGAGAGAATGGATGTCGAAGCTTCTTTTTCAGAGTTAAAACTAGTTGAAAAGGACATAGAAGTATTTGACTTTTTCTCTTGGTCAATTTGATACAAAAGTCGTTCAAACTCTTCTTCTTCAGGTACTAAGAAGGATGGAGGATTTAAAGTAGACTCAATAGACTTATCTTGAAAGAGTAACGATACTAAGGAAATGTGTGCACTCATTTTCCTTGAGAATGAATCAAAGTCGGGTTGAGTCATGATATTACTAAGGTTATCATGTCCTTCTAAACGAGGCATTTCATCATTTTCCTCAAATTCGTTTTCCCTATCAAATGTCTCCCAAATAATCTTGCTCATTTCATTAGTCTATTCATATGATATTTCATCAAAAGGGTTCATAATAGATTGAATGTGATGCTGATCATCAGTCCAGCTAAGTGCATTCTCGACTAGTTGATCAAAATATTGAAGCATGCGAGCATTAGAATCGACAAGTTGAGAAAGTTGGTCAAACTTGTCACTAACTATGGATTCGGGGGGAGCAGAGCCAATCTAATCATCTTGTTGATCATTTTGTTTAAAAAGATTAAGGATAGGGTGAACAGAAGACTCAGATTGAAAATGTACAGGGACTTGACTTTCAAAGCTTTGAGAAAAAGTTTATTGACTCCAAGGTGATGACTAGTTTTGCCATGCTGGAGTGTGTGCCTCAGACATGTTGTTTACCTCATTTCTAGTGTTACACTCTCTACCTTGAGTATCTCCCTTAAATACTTCTATTTCCTCAACAACCTGGTTTTGGATAGTTTTGTGATGAACGAAACTATTTTGGTCTTGTGAACTCATTATAGGTTGAATAGAGTGCTTGTCTTTTTCCCACCCATTTATGCTCTCGCCTAGTTGACCGATTTGGTCTTGTAGCCTTTCTATGGATTAGTGGTTGGATTCGGCGAGTTGGACAAGTTGGCCAAACTTGTCGTCGAAGTTTGGTTCAGGAGAAGAAAATTCAGCTGAGTTAGGATAGCAACAGTTTTGTTTGAAAGAATTACTTTGGAAGCTTTTGCAAAACTCGGAAGAATTGGGGTTTTGAGATGCATTATCTTCAAAATTTTGAGGCAGAAAAGATGCAGCATTTTTATCCCAAAATGAATTTTGATGATTCTGCCACTCCGGGTTATATGCATTAGAGCACAAATTTTAGTTCAAAAAATAATCCTGAGCAGTAGAATCATGACTATGAAAGAATTTGGGATTTTGGGACAATTTTCAAAAGTATACCCAAATTGAAAACAAACTTCATACGTATTTGGAATGGGGGTTTGGGTTGTGTCATTAAAAGCCCATTGATCAGATGAAACATTAAAATTAGTCATATTTCTGATTATCTAAATTTGTCAAACATTTTATGCAACTAATATACTATACAAGAAATAATTTATACAATTTTAAAATAAGAATAGATAATGTAAACAATAATTACAACACTTAAACAAGTATAGACAATTTAAACAATAATTACAACACTTTAAACAAGTTCACAAAATACTTTTATTAATAACTAAACTAGACCGTGCTTCCCCGGCAACAATGCCAAAAACTTGATCGCTACTTGGTGTGTGTGTGTAAACAGCGTGCAAAATAACCAAGTTTTAATAACCTGCAAGTGCACGAATCTTGTAGTGTAGAGTGCTCTGAGTGCGATCGTATCCACAGGGAAACTCGTTAGTTAGTTAGTAAAGTATTGTGCAAAAGTGTTAAAGTACTTAAGTAACAGGTTTTGAAAAGGCGTTTTGAGGTAACGTGCATAAATGTAAATCAAACTACAACTAATTAAACTAAGTATAAGTGGAATACGAGAGAGAGGAATCTAGGGGGATGGATATGCAAAGAGGCAGTCAATACAGGCTCGACATCCAGGTTCTCTAATTCTATGCAAGAGGTTAAGCTACAAGCATGAACCTAGTCAATTATCTTAGTCTATTAAAATCCCGATTACTAACTCTGATATAGGTGTCATTTCATCCTTCGTCTGGATCTATCCTTGCAACCTGGCGTAAATGGTCTGTTTCTGTAAGGCCCAGTGTGAGACCACATGTGCATATAGATCATATCATATATAATTAAATTATTATATATGCATTTACCTTATTTTAGGTGCTTTAAAATTGATTTATGTGCATTTATCTCGATTAACATGCATTTCATCATTTAGCATGTATTTGAGTCATTTATATCATGTAGCTAGTAATCGGAACCAACTAAGTTCAATACCTAACTAGAATAATTGAATTAGAACCAAGATAATTAGAATTAACACTAGAATGACAAACTAGTAATACACAAGTCAGTTGAGGGGCACTCTTGTCCTTAAGCTAAAATTGCATAATATCTTAACACTATTCTATCCTAGGCAAAAATACACACAACATACACCAAATCTCTACAACACATACAGTAAAACAATCATAACATCTACTGAAAAGTATTATGTATGAAAGACAATAAAGTAAAGTAATCATAATGTCTACTGAAAAGCATTATGTATGAAATACAATGCTGAATTTAAAGCAAGCCATATATTGCAATTGAATTAAATAAACTGAATCCGAGACCATATATTAAAAGACCGTCATTTACAATATCATCTCCTAAATAATAGCTCTACTCAGACATAATATTAAATACAAGTAGTACAAATAAGAGAGTCAAGAAAGACTCTTCCGATATGACGACTTTGTATTTCTGATTCTCGAAATTTGAGCACAGGTCCGACGCTAAATAGTTATTCGGGCGGAACTAATTTCCCCCGAATAAGAGCTACTAGGGATGAATTTCTCCCGAATAAGTGCTTTTCTATTAAAAGCTATTCGGGCAGAATTTCCCCCGAATAAAAACTCTTTGGGTCGAATTTCTCCCTAAAAGTAGCTATTGGGACAAAATTTCTTTGAATAAGAACTACTTAGGTGACTTCCCCCGTATCCTACTAAATTAAACTAACTAATTAACTAAAACTAAAATTAAAACTAACTAGAATTAACTCAGAATTATATTAAAAATATTCCAAAATTAATTACCAAATTCGGATAGGGGGCTATTTATAGACAAAAAATTAGAGGTGCACTCGAGCGCCTGTTTGGCGCCCTCGAGCACCTGTTTGGGACGCTCAAGCGCGCTTGGTCTTCATCCAATCGTCGTGCGCCACGTTGTCTTCCTGAAGATTCTGAGGCGCGCTTGAGCGCGCTTCTGCTCTACTGGCTGATTTGGCGACATGTGGCATCTTCTGGAACGTTGTAGAATATTCATGCAGGGCGCTTGAGCGCCTTTTGTTTGACTTTTCTAGTTTTGAATTTTGACTTTGACTAATCATTGACCGAAGCGTTTTCAGGCTATTTTCAGCGTTTCAAGTTTTATTACAGGCTAGTTTTGGCCAAATTTCGACTCTACAATCTCCATTCTTCCATAGGTTCTCGTGTTTCCCTGTTCTTTACTTCTTGACTTGCATTTTGAATCGTTTTGGGTTTGATTTTTCACTTTTTGGTATTTTCCTACATTGCATCGAAAGTATCAAAGTGTTGCATTTATTCCAAAGTTAAGATGCAAATGCAGTGTAAATACAATGGTTTAAGTGCTGCAAATACAGTCACATCAGGGACTAATACTGATATATTTGCAAACAAAGGGACTAACACTAATATATTTGTAAACAATAGGGACCAACTGTGTGACTTTTAAAATACTAGGGACTAAAATGATATAAAATGTAAACAATGGGGAGAAATTGCGTGACTTTTACAAATAATAAAGACTATTTGTGAGATTTGTCCAAATTTGTGAAAATCAAAGATAACGAAGCCCTCTGTATTCTCACTAACAAGTTCAATAACATATTATTTACTTACTTCAAACCAAAATTACCTACAAATTAGTTATCTGTATATGCATGTAGGAATTATCTCTCATTTCTATCCAAAAGGAAAAGAGGGATGTAAGAAACAAAGAGAAGAGAAAAACAATGGGAGATACTACTAAATATTTGTCATGCCAAATCTTGTCACTAGGCAAAAACCATAAAAATTGGTAATCTCCAAGTGCATAAATCCACCAGTAATAAACATTGTTAGGTAATAATTTCGCAATAGGAAATATGTCCCAACTTAAACAAATTCTAAAGTGCATAAAACAAAAAAGTTTCATCCATAGGTTCATATTCTAATCACTAGCATTTATTCTTTCTCCATGGCCAGATCTCCACCCACATCCAAGCTAAGGATTCTTCCATCTGGAAATATTTAAGTTATAATTATGAGTAGATGACTCAGTAAGTAGAATCTCCAAAAAAAATAGCATAAACGATACTTCAAATTAAAGTAATATCATAGAAAATGATTAACAATGTCAATATGCTCAATAAAACATGATAACTGAAATGTGTCGTGATGAACATATACTACAAAAAACATGATAAATTAAATTTTTTTTTCACATGTCCATACATATATATATATAACCTTCTTTTAACACATAGTTCACACATTAATCGCTGAAGACTGGCTATTTTTAATCCTACATGCTCACGTCCATCTATTGGTGAGTTATTCTATTCAATCGGTATCGAAAATAAAGCGGGATGCAAAATGATAGTGCACCAACTCACCCTTACCTCATTCACATTTTGACAAAACATATAAACCTTAATCGGTTAGATCCACATATATACCAGTTTTATGCCAATGCTTTTCCTCAAATCACTTTATAATAACATGTGCAAAAACATTTAATATGGAACCCAAATTTCATCAATCTACATCTTTAAGCAAAATTCTTGACTATAGTCATATATATATTTGGAAGATTTTCTTTGATAACTCAGTCTTGACAATCAGAATGTATACATGTTCTAAAGTTTACATCTTAAAAAAGAAATTTGTATTGGGTTGAAATTGAGAGGGCCTCTAACCTTTGCCAATTCCACCAACACTCTACACTCGAAACTGCACTCTAATTTCACAAGTACACTATAACCAAGGATGGCCAAATATATATATATAGTATTATGGCGTGTGAAGCCACACCTACCAAAGGTAGTTACATACGAAAAAAGCACCGCCCACTATTCTTACAAGATTGTAATGTGAAATTTTAATCACATGAAAATTCATTCAATTGTTTTGGTCTCTTGCTTAGTAAACATTTTTGGTTCAAGGACGAGGAAAGTTTTGTTCTCAGATTAGTCTCAAGCAGCGTACATATGGTTTACAATATTATTGTTATATATCACATTTTTTTAATTGGATTAAAATCTTTTTCTAATGTTTTACTTAGACATTTTAAAATGAATAAAGATCTTCCTATAACTAATGGTTTCTTCATACATTCTAAAATTGTGTAATCCATTCATTTAACTTTTAAACTGTAAAAAAGGGAGAAAAAGTCTTTTTGTTGAGTTAAATTAGATATTTTGATCTAATGGCTGTAAGCTATTATAGCGATTAGATCAAATATAGTTATTTTATGTGAAATGAATGGATGAGATGATATGTTAATTAATTTATTTTTCTTTTTCTGTTTATGACAAGTAACTCATCTCGGGTAGGACCATATATATTAGATTTACTTTATGATTATAAATTCTGTTATGCAGCTCCTAACTCTTGCTCTAGCTAGGCCAATCAAAGGCCAGGTGACATTCATGATGGGAGGACATATGTTTGAACTCGAGATGGTGCAACCTTTGCCTAGGCAATGTTATATAATATTAGAGTTAAGGAATAGTTAGGAGAGGATCTTGACCATTTCTTAATTACCCATTTATCACTTCTTATGTATATCGCTAGTAAGTGTACCAAAAGAAGAGAGAAAAATTAATTCAGTGAAGAAACAAAACAAAGTCTGTTAAGTGAATATGCGAACTAAGCATACACATAGAAAACGATAGATGTATTGTAGAAAAAGAGATGTATATGAAGAAGGGTGACCATTTCTTAATTACCCATTTATCACTTCTTATGTATATCGCTAGTAAGTGTACCAAAAGAAGAGAGAAAAATTAATTAAGTGAAGAAACAAAACAAAGTCTGTTAAGTTAATATGCGAACTAAGCATACACATAGAAAATGATAGATGTATTGTAGAAAAAGAGATGTATATGAAGAAGGGCGACAAGTTTCCTAAATATACAAGGGATCAGACCTGATTAAAGTAATCCACAATAGTAAAATAAGTGACAATCATAGTGAAGCCAAGCCTCCAAAACTAATAAATAAAAACTCCAAAAGTAAGAAATTCCTTACAAGCCTCAGGATACTGAAAGTAAAATTCATCAGTCTAGACGAAAAAAAAAAAAATTCCCAAAATTGAAAAGAGCTCAAAAGCTTTTTATTCAAATCTATCCAAATGGGTCTATATCCAAACCAAGACAAAGTTAAAGTCTATGTCTCACCTTCCGCAGGAAAAAAGTATTTAACAAAAACCTTAAAAGATATTAATATAGTACAATAGTCATAATATCAAAATTTCATGAATGTTGACATTCTTGAGAATGATTGTTAATATGACATCATATGTCTAAGTGGGTGTTTGGTTCAAGGAATGTTTTTCATCAAAAATAACATTCTTGAGAATGATTGTTTGATATGTTAAAAATTATTCATGGGAAATGATTAAATTAAACTGTTTGATACGTTAATATTTTTTCAAATTTCTACGAATGTTATATTATTATGTCTGTGATAGCAGACTTGTATTTTGAATGCACATTTTGAACTTTTCCTTATCCTATTATGGTGTAACTGTTATGCTTTAGCTTATCCTAACTCACGCACATATCTCAAGTAGTTTAGTTCAAATTATCACTCCGCAGTACATGCTTCTGTAATACTTATAAATGTAATTCATCACTGTACTTCGGAGTGATAATTTGAACTAAACTACTTGAGATATGTGCGTGAGTTAGGATAAGCTAAAGCATAACAGTTACACCAGAATAGGATAAGGAAAAGTTCAAAATGTGCATTCAAAATACAAGTCTGCTATCAATAAACTACAATACTACCCTAAAAATTCAGGGCTACTCCAAATACCAATTGATTTTAGGTGTAATCCATTGATTGTTAACATGATCTTAGAGTTGGGTTTTGATTCAGTTGTAT
The DNA here is from genome assembly GCA_037974665.1 of Ehretia macrophylla. Lineage (NCBI taxonomy): Eukaryota > Viridiplantae > Streptophyta > Magnoliopsida > Boraginales > Ehretiaceae > Ehretia > Ehretia macrophylla. The sequence goes on along the minus strand of CM075780.1, from coordinate 36,562,118 downwards.
CCAACCACATTTGACCCATCTCACATGTGAGAAGGGGTACGGTGTTACAATATATATACACTTATGTCACATAGAGAATTCATAAACTGTAAGACTACTTTACAAGAGATCTTGTGCTCCTCCTAATACTGGTTTGTTTTAAGGATAGAACTTATGAATCTTCAAGTACTTCTTCAATACAATGACTCAAGAAAGCTCTAGACATAAATCTGGAGTTTATGACAGGTATGTTCCAGTTCTCAGGGAGTATTGTGAATAACAGTACGTATAATTGAGTTGCACTAGTATATACGTGAAAAGGCTACCTCTCTTGTATCCCTTACATCATCTTGCCAATCCATGAATCCTTACCATCTTAATTAGCTTGTAGAAATCCAAACATTATCTTAAAACAATTCGAAAAGTAAGAGAATTACATTCATTTAAAAGTATACGAGATATCTTGTCTAGGGCAATGTTGACGTTTGTTGTTTCAACAAAGAAAAATACTCAGAGAATATTTTTAGAGAATTTCATAAACAATCTATGGTCATAACATAGTCACTTTGGCTTTAAACTATGTGATTGTGCTCTGAATTCCATGTGTAGTTGGCTGGGACAAAGAGGATTACGTAATTAGAAAAAAAACTTTATATCCTGGGTGTCTTTCAAACAACAAATTAGAAGACAACAAGGTATATAGGAAGAGTAACAAATCAACCACTTAAATACACATGTTGTGATTCTCAGTTTCTCACATAAAGTGAGAGTGATTTGTCATTAGTGTTGTGGATCTATGTAATCACTCGGGTTAACTATTTTGGCTAATGAACAAGGGGTTCAAGATCTTTATTCTTAAGCCTATAATACTAGCCTTCTTGTGGGATTAGAGTATGATAGAATAGTATTAATTCGAGTGTGTGCTGAATGAAAGTGTGAGAACTTAGTACTGTGCGAGACAAAATGCTCATAAGCAAAGTGGTGGGAACCACCTCTTGAATTAATATGAGACATTTCTATAATCTAACACCATTTGGTTTATACGTGTTTGAAGAATTGGGATTAGGGCGTGACATAACGGTATTAGATCAGGACCAAGTGAAAGTGTGAATTGAGTGTCGTAAGACAAAGTGCTCACTAGGAAAGTGATGAGAGGTATATCTTGAACCAATACAAGCCAATTTCTATAGTCATGCAACCCTTTGATTTGTCTGGGTGTAGATTAGAACAGGACCCTGAGAAGGATATCAAGTCCTAAATAAGAAGTATTTATGACGTCTCATATTAATTTGGTGTGAGACATAAATGAGTGGATGAGTATTTCGATTCTAAGTAACAACTCGAGCTAATGATTTTGGACTAACAAGTTTAATATCCAAGTTAATTATACTTAAACCTATGACATTAGTGCTTGTGGGCTCGAGGTTGTGGACCTGGCACTGTCACATTTTAGATTTCTTGCAACGCTCTAATTCAACAAGTAAAAAAAACCGTTGCTATAGGTAATTAGTTGCAACGGTTTTTTAAAGTTGCATAAAATTGTTGGAAAATTTATGATATGCAACGGTTTTTGTTAAGTGTTGTTTATTCCATTCATTTTTTGCAACGGATTGTAAAATTATAGCTTAGTTGCAACTTACATATAGGCTTTTGTAACAGTTTTGTTAGTATTACTTCTAAACATCACATAATCTAGGATATGCAACACTTTATTAAGTGTTGCTTATTTTGTTTATTCTTTTTTGCAACGGTAGGTAACATTATGGGCTTAAATGCAACGTACAAAAACCGTTGCTTATTAGATTTTTATTTAGTGAGATGTTTTGAGATACTTTATTCGCGAAAAAATTTGAGGTTAATTCATTTAAAATGAAAAACTATCAAAATCGATTATTCGAAAATATAAAATAAAAAAAAAAACTAAAAAGTTGATTTTTGGTTTTCTTTTATCCCCTTTATTTCTACCATTTTTTTTTCAAATTGAGAACTTTATTGCTTTTTAGTTCTAAATTAATGTCGATTAGTGAAAAAATTATTGCAAGTTTTAGAAAATAGCAATGCAAGTCTAAAAGACTATTATTTATGATTTTTAAAATTGTTTACAAAAGTATTGACTATTAAAGATACTAAATGAATAAATTATGTTGACTATTAAGGATAATAAATGAATAATATAAACTTTTCTCTAACAACTTTACTTTTAGATGAGTTGGTTAGTAACATAATTATAGAGTTCAATATTAAAAGGTCTTGGATTTGAGTCTCATTGCTACCTATTAAGAAAATATATCCAAGTGCAACTCATTAAAAAAGAAGAAATAGAATCTCACGCATATATATTATTTTAAGAAAAATGAACTTGCAACAGTAAAATTACCATTGCATATACTTTTAAAAACCGTTGTAATAACTAGCAAAAATTGTCACAAAAATTATTGAAAACTATCGCAAATAGGAGAACATTTACCATGCTATCTTTTGAAAAAAACCGTTGCTAAAAGAATCTATTGCAATGGCTTTTTTATCGTTACTATTTATTTGCAAAAAACCATTGTAATAGAGAATAGACAACGAGAGCGGATTCAACGGTAAGGAAACCGTTGCGTAAAATCATTTGCAATGGTTTTAAGTTTTTGATAATGATTTTGAAATGTTGCCTAAGATTAAAAATGTGGTAGTGTGGGTGCCACACATACCAATTAGATGAACTAGAAAGCTAACAGTGATAGCAAATGATGCATGCCAAGCTTTTTCTTTACTAATATAAAGAATAACAATAACAATATGATAAATTTGAATTGTAAAAAAAGATAACAAATAATTCCAATACATATTGGCAAGTACAGTAGAACCTCTTTAAATTAACACTCGATAAATTAATAATCTCTTTTAATTAATAAAAATTTATGGTCTGACTTGGGACTAGTGTAAAAAATTAATAAATTCGATAAAATTATAAGATAATATATTTTAAAAAATTCCTTTGTATTTTATTGACCCATATATTTCATAAATTAATAATTAGCTAAAAAGTACATAATAAATTAACTATTAGGTTTTCTTAAAATATGAATCAAGAGTAATTTGCCTTTTGTTGAACTTCAAATCTAGTTGAATCTCATATTTAATTATTTAAAGAGAAAAAATTAAGATAATCCTACAAAGAATATGATACAAGATTAGAGAAATTAGTTTTCATCTTAATCCTACAAAGACTTGGATACGAGATTAGAGAAACTTTGTTGTAATTCTAAATTTTATATTTTATTCTCATTGCTTATCTTTTTAAATTGGACCTAAAAAATACATGTCACTTTTAAAAAAAGGACATCATAATCATAATATGTTTATTATAAAGTCAAAAAATTAAAAATATCTCTATAAATTAATAGTTATTAATTTATCGATAAATTAATATCTCGCTAAATTAATAAAATTTTGTGGTCCCAATACTATTAATTTAAAGAGGTTCTACTGTAGTAACAAAATTAAATGATCAGTATTAATTAGCACAACTACCCTGCTGCATACTCCATACATTGTAAGAGTGAAAACCCTAAACTCAGTTTCTGTTGATTTTATGTTTCTTTTGGAGGGATAATTGAAGCAATGTGCCCTAGATCAATTCTATCACTAATGACCTTGTTCGTTTATCTATCCGTTGACATCATCTAATTCTAATCTAAAGCTCAATAACACAATCACAAGTCATGATCATTAAACGGAAATAATGTATAGTCAAATACAGGAATTAAAGAAAGATGTTTAAAAAATTAACCAAACGCTAAGACACCATCATCAACTTCTCCGGATTCACCGCAGACGTTGGGATTATGTGAAGAACATTTACCAGGAGTACTGGTCGAGCCATGCCGTTATCATTAACAGACTCGGAATGGAATGAATGTGTATATATATATATTTGTTTTTGGTTTGCTGTCTACTGGATCTTGTTTGACTAACTTCCACTATAGACGCTCATGGAACAAGCAAAGATAGGGTTTCCAGGATCTTCTTGGATTCGTGCAGTAGTTAACTCTTCAGGAAAAGAGTTTCCAGATATTACAATAGGAGGCTCACTGATCGGTTCAGTAGTTGATTCATCATTATAAACGTGTCCGCTGAGGAGATGTGGATCTGGAGGAGGAGAATAGGCTGAAGTAGTTGCTTCATGTTCAGGATGAGTGTTTCTAGAAACGACATTGTGTGGATCTGGATGAGAGTGACGCATAGCAGAAGTTGACAGTCGTCCGCCATATCTGTTTTCTTCAGAAATGGCATAACGCGAAGAAGATGGCGGAGCAGGAGACTATTAGTAGCAGATCTAGGAGTGTGAACTTCTCTTTGCCTCTTGCTACAAATGCAACCCATTTGATTTCACTCTTGCAAATGGTGAGAAGCGCTACCCACGCCCTTATGACGAAACCTCGTTCTTAAATGGGCAAAAGCCAAATTGGTCTGGACTTTTTGCAAAAGGTTATTTTAGTCCCTTATCTTTAAAAAAAACTCATTTTAGTCCCTCTTTTTTACGATGGATAGGTTTCTTTTAACGGTTTGACCGTGTTAAAAGACATAAATGTTCCTATAAAAAATATTTTGTTGTTATTCTTTCTCCTTTTTCACTTTTCATTGATAAAAAATTATAATTTGATCTAATTGAAAAATAATCCACTTTTTTTTCTTTAAAAGGAAAGGGTTTTAAAGGTTGAATTATATTTTATTTTTATAGCTCTATTTAGGTTACGTTATATATATTTTGTTGTTATTCTTTCTCTTTTTACACTTCTCATCGATTAAAAAAATATAATTTGACCTAATTAAAAGATTTGGTGCATGTGTGGGAACGCATTCGGTTGTCGGATGAAAATAAAGAGTAGCATTCTTGATTTACGAACAAGCTTATTTCTATTTTCTTTAGAAAATGAAAACACAAAAATATGTCCTTATCAGTTAAGGGTGGTCGAATCGTATGAAAAGTCATTAGGATGTTTGGGTAAAATTTAAAATTCACAGGACTTTAGGATTATGCAATAAATCCATGAGGGAAAGTGGCCTCTTTACGGTTTGTTAGTTGCCTTAAAACATTTATGACTTAAAGGAAATGAGAGTAAAAAAGGAAAGGAAAAAAGAACTTGCCCGGAGTGAGTACTGGAGCTCTACTTGCTGTGTTGCTATCACTTTTTGGCCGCTTCTTTAGTTTCTTTGTTGCTTTCCACTTCCACCACAAAAGTTGCAATATTTTCATTATTAGCGCGAGTGCTTCCTTGAGATGAATCCTCCTGATCTTTTGCTGTTTCAGGTACGCGATTAGTAGGATGTTGATTGTCTTTGGTTGAACTTGTGCTTCCAGCAACTTTGGCTCCAGAACCAAAGATGAGTTCTCCTCCAATGGGAGACCTCGATGCTCTGGTTGAGTTTCTTATGTCAGAGTTGCCTTCAATGGTGATGGCTGCCGCATGATCAGGGGTTGGTGCAGCCGTTGACTCGCCAATTTCAATAGAGTTACCACCAATTGTCGAAGTTATTGCACCTCCAGGTATCGAGAGGCTCGAAACAGGTGATGACTTTACAACATGGAATATGTTGCCGCCTCCAAGGATGAGATTGCCACCTCCGCTAATTTTTTTTTCTTTTTTTTTCTTTTTCCTAAATGACTTTCCGCTAACTTTGTTTCCAGAAACGATGGATTTAGGCCCACTAGTTGGCTCGCCAATGTTAGCGGCCGCCTCATGGTCGACGACAGGAGGTGGTGCGTGGGGAGGAGGAGGAGGAGTTGTTTCCGCAACAACAGCGGAAGAATCAGTTTGGTTGCTCTCAAGGGGGGATGCATTTTCTTCTGCAGGGGAGGAGGAGGAGTTGTTTTCATTTGAACAACTTTTTGCTTTAGTATCCATTAGGTTTCTCTCTTAAGCTCAGTCTCTGCAGGCTTGGTCATGCAAGCAGATCGAAAGACGAGAGAGGCATTTATTGCTGAAACCTAGATCCGTAAAGCATGCATGAAAAAATAAAAATAAAAAATAGAATTGCTTACTTGTCTTACTGACAACAACGTGCATGGTTTTAAAATAATTATTGATCTACAACATGTTAGTTGTCTTTAGTTAGCACAAAAATATTTATAGAAATTTCAATTTCTTTGCCTGTAATTAATTACACAAGAGACAAATGTTTATAAGTATTAATTTATCACCTCATATAAAAACTCAAATTATTACATAGAAGTTTATCATTTCTAACATATCTCGTATATGTAGTCATAATGCGTTTTGACTGTAAGACTAGACTTAAGTCCAAAATCATTTGGTAACCTAGATTCTGATATAATTATATCAATTCATCACCTTATTTAAAAGTTTAAATAATTAACATATTTTGTAGGTATAGTTAAGAACTTGACTATCACTTAATTTCTAGTTGGAATAATTAAAATTTGTCTTATGCAATAACTCTTATCATTTCAATTTTACAGGCTCTAATTATTGTTGGTTTACATGTAAATCACTTCCTCAATGTTTCATCAGTGATGTATAATCAGCACTAATGGAAAAATTCAAGTTAATTATATCAATGCATTCAAAGATTTTGTTTTACGTTAACCTGTAGATGCACAGTGTAAACATGATAATCAACCCGCCGATTACCTATATAAGAACATATATCTCTTCTAGTTTAGTTGGATGATGGAACAGGTAAGTCTTCCATCCTTTTGTGGAGGTTTAGGCCTGAATATCTCCTTCCACCTTTGTACGTTCTTTTTGTGATTAATAAATTCTTGAACAGAAGTACCCCTCTTTTCACCCAAAAAAAAAAAAAAAACTTGTAGTATGCACAAGCTCTCCTTTTCATAATATCGGTCCCATCGATGGGTCTATAAGTATGTATATATATATATATGGGTATAAAAAGGTCCAATTATAAAAATACTAAAATACCCATGGCAAGGAAAGGAATAATCATTACAAGACACTTGTCACAAAAATAGCACACAAGGACAAATAGGGATCACCCAAAAAGGACATCCAACATTACTATAAATAGCACATGGAAAGTGAGTGGGATGTAACTAATTCATACATATTTCTAAATTCGTGTTTGTTGGGTTATTCTCGAGCCAAATATTAATTCTTTCGCTAAAAACGCGGGAGATAACCCCTGTTGTTTTTTTCTTTTCACTTGTGAAGGTCCTCAGGTCGGACGAGAGTAACCCAAAGCTTAAGCTCGGCTCGCCGGGATTCATATCCAACAACTGGCGCCATCTATGGAAAACTACAAAGTAACCCACTGAGATCCATCATGGTTAGTACGAGAAGCCAAAACATCCCAGGAGCATATTCTTAGCCACTGAAGGCACAGGACCCAACTGTCTGACCACCTAATCCCATGGCACCGCCACCAAACGTGAAAAATAATATTGCACCAGCTCATATTGCTTCAAGTAGTACCCCATATTTTGCTCAACCGCAAACCGGTTAAAGAATACCACTCTAAATAGCTCAATTTATACCCACCCAGACATGAACACCATGTACCTCATGATAATAGAAATGAGAGAAGCGATGACCAAACTAGCCAATAACCAACAAACCCAAATGAACCAAACACCACCTCATAACCAAAACCCGACCATACTACAACATGGCCATCTCCCGATGACTTAGGAGAGAACCGAGCAGGTGAGGTTCCATAATCACTTAGAGGATGATAGAGGATCTTCGGGGTCAGTGAATCGTCCTGAGGTAGCAAGAGGGAAAAGGTCGACAACAACAGCCTATGAGCTAACCAGAACTATAGGGAATATGTCCCGAGCCATTGTAGGGTTAGATGCAAGTCCTCTTTCCTCGGAGATTCGTGTGGAACAACTCCCAAACAAGAACAAACTGCCTAACATACCACCTTATGACGGGGAAAGAGATCCCGAAGACTTTCTGATGACCTTCAGTCGGAATATGGTATTGTTTGATTTCTCAAACAAAGTGAAATGCAAGGCATTCCCAACGTACCTAACCGGGTCTGTGAGCCAATGGTATGGAGAATTGGAGGAAGAATCAATAACGAACTTCAGACAACTAGCTAAAGCTTTTGTTGACAAGTTTGTAATAAGTAAAAGTCCGACCATTCATACTACGGTCTTATTCTCGGTTAGACAACAAAATGAGGAGTTCTTGAGGTTATATACACAGGGCTTCAATAGGGAGAGCTTAAAGATATTAAACCCTGAATCTTTTGTGGTTTTGGCCGCATATACTAAGGGATTAAGGTCCTGATCATTCCAAGCCTCACTAGCTATCCAAAAGCCCATGTCAATGGAGGAGTTGATGAGTCGAGCAGAGGGCTATATATATGCGGAGGAGATCTTCAAAGCCCAGAAAGAAGAGGATAAGGCTCGAGGAGTAGAGAAGAAAGATAAGGCAAACCGAGCAAAGCCCAAGGACAGTGGCAGAAGCAGAACTATGGCAAGAGAAAAGCCAGAATCGGGTCGAGCATACTAGCCTCGGTATTCCAAGTATGCTCCTTTAAATATGTCTTGAGGCAAAATTCTGATAGAGATAAAGAACCATTATGAGCTGAAGAAGCCCGATAAGATATTCGCCCCGACAAACAAGAGGAACAAGAAGAAATATTGCAAGTTCCACGACGACCATAGTCATGATACCAATGAGTGCTGAAAGATGAGATAGAGGTGCTCATTTGAGCTGGCCACTTGGGAAGATATGTCCAAAAGAAAACCGAACAGGGTAATGGATTGAAGAGATAAAAAGAACCCAGTCTTTGCGACCATCAATGAGAAGTAAGAAAGGGATTTAATGGGGTAATTGAGACTATCTCAGGAGGATTGGCTGCGGGAAGAGAATCCTCAGCAGCAAGGAAAACTTATGTCCCAGAAGTTGGGGAGGAACCAGCATAGAAGATCCCAAGGAGGGAAGAAAGGCTGACTTTTACAAACGAAGACCTGAAGGGGCTCATCCTTCCACATGATGACCCATTGGTAATCAGTGTGATAATTTTCAACTTCGAGGTTAGAAAGATAATGATTGACACTAAGAGTTCAACCAATGTACTGTTCCTGAGCACCTTTTTGAGAATGGGATTAGATCGGAGGAACCTAATGCCGTTGAAAAATTCTCTGGCTAGTTTCACAGGTACGAGGTACGAAACTGAAGGCTACATCAAGCTGCCACTGACCATGGGAGATGACGACAAAAAGGTCACCATAATGACCAATTTCATCATCGTAGATTGTAACTCGACCTACAACACCATCTTGGGTAGAGTTACTTTGAACAATTTCAGGGCTGTCCCCTTAACTTACTACCAAGTGCTGAAGCTACTAACCCTAAAAGGTGTGGTCGAGATCCGGGAATACCAGATGGTAGCTCGAGAATGTTATGCAGCTTCCTTGAGGCCCAAATACAGAGCAGAATAGGAGCTAGATTTCCTGAAAGAGAAGAGGGATTCAAAGAGAGGGCACTCCAGTTGAAGACTGGAAGCAGCACAGCTGTCAAAAAAGTACAAGAAAGTTAAAGTTGGGAGTGAGTTGTCTGAGCCAATAAAAAGAGGTATAATTCACTTCCTTTTAAATAATGAAGATATATTTGCTTGGGTATTACTGACATGGCAGGTATAAGCCTGAGCGTCATAGCATACCATTTAAATGTTGACCTAGCCTACCGGCCTTGTCAACAAAAAAAGAGGAATTTCAGTGTCGAAAAGTAAAAAATCATTGCCAAGGAGGTAGATAGACTATTAGAGGCTAGCCATATCAAAGAGATACTTTATCCAACATGGTTGTCCAATGTGGTACTTATGGAAAAATCCTCAGGAAAATGGAGAATGTGCATTGATTTCACCAACCTCAATAATGCATGCCCTAAAGATTGTTACTCGATGCTAAGGATTGACCAGATAGTAGATGCAACCTCAGGATGTGAGCTGCTGACATTCATGGATGCTTTTAAAGGGTACAACCAGATAATGATGGCGCCCGAGGACAGAGAGAAGACTGCATTTATAACTGATAGGGGGTTATACTACTATGAAGACATGTCATTTGGGTTAAAGAATACAGGTGCAACCTATCAAAGGATAGTGAACAAAGCATTCAAGGACCAGATCGGGAGAAATATAGAGATATATGTTGACGACATGTTGGTCAAAAGTAAGAAGGTCGAGGATCACCTTAATGATCTTGCCGAGGGGTTCAATACTCTGAGAAAGTTTAGGATAAAATTAAACCCGAAAAAATGTACCTTTGGAGTAAAGGTGAGAAAATTCCTCAGATTTATGGTAATGGCTCGAGGAATAGAAGCCAATCTGAGCAAAATTCAAGCAATCTTGGACTTGGATCTACCAAGGTGTATTAAAGATGTACAGATTTTAACTGAAAAAGTCATGGCATTAAGCCACTTTATGTCAAGGTCCGCGAACAAATGTGCTCTATTTTTCAAAATTCTGAAGGGGCTAAAAGATTTTGAATGGATAGACGAGTGTGCAACAACCTTCACAAAACTGAAAAAGTACCTGGTATCTCCACCACTGCTGTCTCGGCCCAAGGAGAAAGATGAGCTGATACTATATTTGACGTGCTCCGAAACAGCAATAGTGGCAGCTTTGGTCCGAGGAGAAGGGAGAGATCAGAAGTCGGTGTATTATGTTAACTGGATGTTAAAAGGAGCCGAGTTGCAGTATTCAACTATAGAGAAAATGGCTTTGGCTTTAGTTACAGCTTCTCAAAAACTAAAGCCATACTTTGATGTGCACCCTATCAAAGTTATGACAGATGTCCTATTAAAAACAGTACTGGATCGACGCGAGGTGTCAATAAGGCTGATTAAATGGGCAGTGGAGCCAGGACAGTTCAACATCAGTTATCAGCTAGGCATAGCAGGCACAGGCAGTGGCAAACTTCTTGATAGAATGTACCAGGAGAATAGAAAAGAATGACTCGGCTATTTGGCAAATACGAGTGGATGGAGCCTCGAGAAAGCAAGGAAGTGGAGCTAGAATAGTGATACTTGATCCCTCAAAGAATAAGTATCAATATTTGTTGAAATTTGCGTTCCCTACATCGAATAATAAGGCAGCATATAAAACCTTGGTCGCCGAAATCAAAATAGCTTCCATGCTCAGAGCAAGGTCAATAGAGGCATTCACAGATTCTTAATTAGTCGCAAACCAGGTCATAGGGGAGATCGAGTCAAAAGATGCAACGATGGTGGCATATTTAAATAAAGTTAGAACATTTATCTCTGGACTAAGGAGGTTCACTATCCGACAAGTCCCGAGAACAAAAAAATGAAAAGGCCGACGCCTTGTCAAAATTAGCACTTCGTATGACCCGATCATCGCTAATACAAATTGAGCAAATTGCAGAACCTAGCATGAGAATAAGGGAAGAGGCGATTGCACAAATAGAGAAAAAACCAGATTGGACGATACCAATACGGACATATTTATAGAAGGAAGAATTCCCCAAGGATAATAAGGAGGCTCAACAATTTGAAAGACGAGCCTTGAGAGATATAATGATCGGGAATCAATTGTGTAAAAGATATTTCATATGGACACTGCTAAAGTGTGTGGGACTTGAAGAAGGAAACGACGTGTTAAGAGAAATTCACGAAGGAATTTATGGAAATCATCTTAAAAGAAAGGCTTTAGCGAGAAAAACACTCAGGATGGGGTACTTCTGGCATACCTTAGAGAAAAATGCAAAAGAACTGGTGAAAAAGTGTAACCTTTGCCAGAGGTTTGCTTGAATACAAAGAAGGCTGGCCAACCCACTAACTATGATGGTCAGTCCATAGCTGTTCTGCCAATAGGGATTAAATCTGATTGACCAAATTCCTTCGGGAAGGGGGTAGATTAGACAGGCATTTATAATGGTTGATTATTTTACTAAATAGGTAGAGGTGGAATCTATGTCCTTGACAAATGAGAAATTCGCGTAGAACTTTGTTTGAAAATTCATAATTTGTCGATTCAGGGTATTGAGGGTGATAGTGACTGATCACGGAAGATAATTCGATAGTAAATATTTTCGAGAACGCTATGCCGAGCTCGAGATCAGTTTAAGATTTTCTTTCGTAGCTCATCCTCAAAGTAATGACCAAGTCGAGGTTACTAAAAGAACTATTTTGTAGGCCTAAAGACCAAGTTGGGCAAAGCATGAGGATAGTGGGTGGACAAACTTCCCGAGGTCCTGTGGGCACATCGCACGACACCGAGCACAGCAACAAGGGAGACCCCATTTTGCCTAACCTTTGGAATGGAAGATGTCCTTCCTGTGGAGATCTACTCTCCCAGTAGTCGGGTCCAGATGCACCAAGAAGAAATAAATGCCTCCTCAATCCACAAAGAACTGGATTTGATCGAGAAGCTGAGGACAAAAGCTCTAATCCGTACTTTGGCAGGGAGAAGAGTTATATAGAAGGCCTTTGATAGACAAGTCAAAAGCAAACAAATCAAGATAGGGGACTTAGTACTCAGAAGATCCATTTTTCTGCCAACAAATGAAGGGAAGCTTAGACTAACGTGGGAAGGGCCATACAAAGTAGTAAAAGACATCTGTCCAGGAACCTATTATCTACAAGATACCGAGGGAAGAGAACTCAAAAATGCTTAAAATGCCGAGCATTTGAAAAAATACTTTGTGTAAATATTTGAAGTATATCAATGAAAAATCTTTTTCCTCCAGTAAATATGTTACCTTGTTTTAGAATAAGAATAAAAGAAGGCCAAAACGTGCCAACCCAAGGTCCAAAAGAGACCGACTAAAAATCCCAATAATGGACAGAAGGCCAAAACAAGCAGACCAAAAGGTCCAAAAGTGATTGACAAAAAGTCCCAAAAGTGGATAGAAGGCCAAAATGAGCCGACCAAAAGGTCCAAAAGAGACCGACAAAAAGTCCTAAAAGTGGACAATAGGCCAAAAGGTGTCGACCAAAAAAGTCCAAGAATGACCGACGATAGTCCCAAAAGTGGATAGTAGGACAAAAAGGTGCCGACCAATAAAAGGTCTAAAAATGACCGACGAAAGTTCATATATAGGTCTAAAAATGACTTATGCATTAAAGAAAAAATAAAGAGGAAAGCAAATTGGTAATCGAGCTAAAAGATTGAAAATTTTCATTCAACTAAAAACAAAGTACAATTGAGGGTCGAGGCTATTACAAACGCATGAAGAGAATACAAAGGGTCCTAGGCCTAAAAACAAGTTCCTAACTTCGGGGAGCTTGGGTATTCTCAACATTCAGAATTTTCTCGCCTCGGATCTCAACTGTTGCATCAGGAGTCGGGAAGAAATAGGTGTCATCTTGGAGTAGCTCTAACTCTTCCACCTCTTTCGTTTCATGAGACAAGAGCCCTCGGAGGTCAACTTTGGGAAACATAACTTGAGCCCTCTTCTTCGCCTTAACCGACCCCAAAAAGGTTCTGATGGCCATAGCAATATTGAAAACCCCTGACGAGAACTTGCCAATAAACTTGGCGTACTCGGTGCTAGCCTTGAAGGCTTCAATAACTTTCTCCCCCTGGGGGCCTAATTTCTCAATAAGTACTTTTAGCTCAGCCTCCACCTTCAATTTAGCATTTTTCTCCTTGCGTAGATCTTCTTCTACCCGAACCCAAACTTGGCATTTTGTGGCCAAAGATTGCTCAAAAGTCACTTTTACGGATAAGGCCTCTTTAAGGTCAGTGGCTAATTTCGTATTCTGCTCCCGAGTAACCTTGAGGTCGGCTTTTGCCTTCTTAGCTTTCTCTTTGTACTCGGTAGACTTCTTCATCGCTTCCTCAATACTCTTCAGAGCATCTTTCCTGATGTTGTCGACAGTGGAGCTCTAATGATCATACCTTTTATTGAGCTCGACATACATTCCACCGAGGAGGCCTATGCTTGATTAAATGGAAGATGCGTGCGAGGCCACCTAAGGATAGCAACAAAATGAGAAGATAAAAAAAAAAGGGACGGAAGAGAGGAAAGTTCAAAAAATTACTGAAGAAACAGCCTTGAGGAATTCCTCGAGCATGGTCGCAGAAGGGAGTTTATTGATGACAATCTCCCTATTTTTGCCATCCTTCCCCTGTACAACTAGGAGCTCGGGTACAGGTGTGACTTTCCTTGTAACTTTCCCGGCCTTTGGATTATTCGGTAGGGCAGCCGGAGCAATATCCTTTGAGCTCTTGGAATGATTGGGTGGAGAAGACTCGGTATCTAACACCACGATTGCTGGAAAAGACCGAGCTTGAGGGCGAAAAGGCTCATCGCTCAGGGAATGAGCTTTTCTTTTCTGACCCGAAGAAGGCGGCCTAGGGTCCTTAGAGACCGGGGTCGAAGAAGTACCCTCGAGTACATTTTGATTATTCTTTGACTTAGGAGAAGACACAGACTGATTCGAGGACGGGCCGTCTGTCCTCCGAATTTTAGCAACTAATTTGCTGGCATCAGCTTTCAAGATGCTAAGAGGATCCATATCTGCAAAATTGAGCTAACAGTTAGACAAATAAGAAATTATAAAGATTCGAGATAGGGAACACCCTAAGATTAGACATACCCCTCTTTCTTTTAGGACCACTCTTTCTCTTAGAAATGGGGTTCTCGACCTCAAAGAGGCTCGAATGGAGGACAGGTCAGGAGTGGATAAGGTAGTCCATATCATAGTTGTCGAATCGTGAATCGTATCGTGAATCGAAATGTCATTTTTTTGAATCGTGAATCGTACTGATTCAGTCACAAATTTGAAACTAGTTGATATTTGACATATTATGTTTCTATTAACAGTTTTTAGTTGAGATTATTTATTTGAATTAATATTAATATATGTTTTTCTTACTTTTCTAGATTGTTCACTACTTCACTTGTTCTTAGTAGCCCAAACAATTTATGTATCACAATATCACACTATTTTTTTTGGTCGGAACAATATCACATTTCACAAGTGTCCAAACTAGTGCTCAAAAATTGTTGTAAACACAAGTGGTCCAATCAGTTACAAGTTTTGTGTCCCATTTTTTTTATTAAAGTGGGCTTATTTTGTTAGCTACTTCAAAATATTTTGGGCTTTTAAAAAAAAAAAAAATTGACCCGAATTGTGAACGATTCAGTGAATTGTACGATTCAGTGAATTGTACGATTCACTAATGATTCACACGATTCGGTACCGATTCACTTGCGATTCACGTCGATTCACGATTCTCCTATTTGATTCGTATCATTTTTTTAGTGAATCGTATCAAATCGTACGATTCGAATTGCAAATCATATGATTCTGATTACACTGGTCCATATAAGCCTGATCTCCAAATCTTCTTCCACTTAATAAACTTATAGGCATCTAGACCCCTGTCTCCATGCAAGGAAATGAAGGCATCCCTCTCGAGGCTGGAAAGATGAGGAGTGTTATTTTTACCATCCACGATGACGCTCCGTATGGTGCGGACATTCCAAGGCTGAAGAATCTTAACAAAGTAGTACTTATAGTGCCAGCCTTTGATAGAGGTTTTCCAATTTTGGAAGATGAGACCTTTGGTTCGAGCCGAGGCATAATACTAGCCTCAACTTTGAGGATTAGGTTTAAGGATAAAGAAGCGATGAAATAGAGCACGGGTAGGGGTCAGACTTTTTTGTTCTATAAAGACATAAAAAAACAACCATCATTGCCCACGCGTTGGGAGAAATCTATCCAAGGCTAATCTCTAAATGATTGACTATATCGACTATGTAAGTAGGGATTGGAAGTTTGAAAAACTCAAAGGCAACATCATATATACAAATCTCTCATTCGTGAGGCAGATAAGTTATTTCATCTAAGGCTGGGATTCTAGCGCTGTACTCATGGGGAATAGAACCACCCAGTATCTTATCATTGGCCATTTTCGGTGTGGTAAGGCAATGTCTAGAATAGCAAGAGAACAATTTCTTGTCGACCACGTGAGTAACCTCAGCAACAACCAAGGACTCACTAACATGGGACTTGGATCGCTTGGGGGCATTTGAGGAGTTAGTCCTCGAGGGAGGAAAGGGGCATTTAATAGTTTCGATATGAAGCTCTAGTCCTCTAATTAAGGTCCTCTAAAGGAGATTCACTCGAACCATAATACTCGTCTACATCGGTAAAACCACTTAATTCAATTTGATCGTCAAGACCAGGGTTCTCAGTTCCTTGACCTTCATTCTCGTCGGGAGCATCGGCTATGGATATCGCCCCTGAATCATGACTACTAGTTTCCTAGTCGGCTCCTCTCCCATAAGATTAAACAGATTCATTTTAGGAATCCTCATCATTACTGGACCTAACCATTGATTAAAAAAATAAAAACAGGTGAAAGGAAAGACTGGGTGAGTGAGCACGTACCTATAGTCTGAGAAAGACCTGAGCAGTTAAAATAATCTAAAAGATGGTGAGACTATCCGAGCCGAACTCAAAAAAAAAATGAATGAAGAAAGTGGGAAGCTAAGAAAGTACAGAAATAAAAGCAAAGACACTAAATGATTGGGGGCGTACACATATATATAGAACAGAAGGGCGCGAATCTCGGAAAAAGAAAAATCATGACCTTTCAAATGAGCGGAGGCATAATGATCGTGTTGTCTCGATGCACAAGAATCGAAGCATTGTATTAAAAGAAGAGAAGTTTAGCAGAACCCTTAATAATGCTAATCCTCAGCCTCGAATGTTCTGAGGGGCAAATGATATGGGTATAAAAAGACTCAATTATGAAACTACCCAACTACTCATGGCAAGGAAGGGAATAATTATTACAAGACACTTGTTACAAAAATAGCATGCAAAGACAAATGAGGACCACCCAAAAAGGACACCTAGCATTACTATAAATAGCACATAAAAAGTGAGTGGAGGTAATTAATTCATACCTATTTCTAAATTTGTGTTTGTTGGATTATTCCCGAGCTAAATACTAATTCTCTTGCCCGAGAAGAAATGTAGGAGATAACCTCCGTTGTTTCTTTCTTTTCACTTGTGCAGGTCCTCAGGTTGGACGAGAGTAATCCAGAGCTTAAGCTCGGCTCAGCGGGATTCATATCCAATAATATATATATTATCAAATATTGAATTTATATATATATATATATATATATATATATATATATATATATATAAATATTATCAAATATTGAATTTATGCTTATAATACTATAAATACACTCAAGAGTTGACAAAATGACTAAATAATGACCTGTTGTAAAAAGACGATATGAGTAACCCTTAATCAAGAACATACCTCGAAAGGAGAAGATTTGGCGACCCGGCGCGACCTGCCCAGCTGATTTTATTACGCTATACACCTCCGCGCTGCATTAATTACGACATGTGAGCAGCTTCTGCTAGTCATTGTGAAGTGAAAAAAGAAAAGGAATTATTCAGTCCAACAAATTACGACGGCATGCATGTGGGCTGTTAATAATGGAGTATGTTATTTTTTAATTTGACAATTATTATAATTTTATATCTTGAATATTTTGAACTTTAGTGCTCAACAAATTATAATTAATTTTGTATACATATTTTCTTTATAAGGCACCACTTATGTATTATGTACGAATTTACCTCACATATGATCGTCGAAACCTATTGGATAGTTTGACTGAAAGTCAATGAAAGACAGTATATTCACATGGTAGAGATCCAATTGAATTTTAAGTTATTTTGATCTTGGCCATCAACTTGACTACTCTACCAACGTCTCGTTTGTAGTGTAATAACTTTTATAATTAACGAACATGTTTTTATATATCTTTTGTGAACTCCCTGGCCACATATAGAGTTACTCAATCAAATGCCAGTTCACTAGTTCATGACATTTCTCCCATGAGTAAACGGAGCACTATGGATTTTACTTTTGATATATCTTAGTAGTACTAGGTATATAACACAAACTGCTATTAGTTTTAGTTATATAAATTTCTATTTTTCTTTTTTCTTTGATAATGTTATTATTTTATATATTTTTGTGATTTCAAAACGTCTTGTTAACAAATGATGGCGATTTTCTATTTTAATACTTATTATCTAGGACTAGGAGCACATATTAATGGTTCGATGATGTAATTTCAGATTTTTAGAGTTTATATTTTGCAGGAAGATCCGGGAGTAGACATCAGAAGGCAATGCTTCACAGGAGAGATTTGAGCATTGACATTCGAGAGCTTTCCCTCTCCTTTTCTCCCGTTATGGAGTTACCTTTACTAGCACATATAGATTGACTAAAATTAACTGGTCTAATCTCTCCGTGTTCTAGTCTTTGACCAGTGATATTCTACTTCTCGTAGCCAATGGCACCTTACTCCAAGAAAGAAAACAAAGAGAAGACCTCGCAAAATAAGAATCGTAAATTATTAAATAATTAACATAGTTGCTAAGTTGCTAAGATATTGCGTATGGGCTATTATACAGTAATTATTCATGTATATGGGATCCTATTTGTTTTTATTTTTCTATTTATTTTTTTTTGTAGAAAGGAGGGGCAGCACCCTCCAAAAATATTATTAATTCAAAAAGAAAAATATAGAAGTAGTGGAGGGGGACATTAAACCTTACCTCTACGGAAGGACGGGGATTTACCTACGCGTTGATCAATTATTCTAAAAGAGGTACAGACCACCTCTTCTTACAAAGGGATCCTAGGAAAACACAAAAAGAGCAAAATAGTTGAGTTGCTAATTGAAAAACAAGGAATACTTTCTAATTAACAACTCGCCTAATTTCAAAAGGGCAAAAAACAAAAAGCCATACAAAAATAATTAAAAACCACATCATAAGAAGAGAGAAATCTAAAGTAAGGGAGAGCCGCCGTGTCCAAGCAAATCATACCTCTCAAGATTTTGTAACCTTCTGTCAAATTAAGCATGAGAAGATCTGAAGATTTAGCTCCTAAATTTGCAAGATAGTCTGCAGTTTAGTTGTCTTCACGATATATATGAGCTTTTTTTGCATTGCATTCCCTCATCAAATTTTTGCCATGATTAATTCATATATCCCATGAATCTCTACCTCCCCCTTGAAATAAATTAACAACACTGAGAGAATCCATTTAAATCAAGATTTATCTAATTCCTTTCATTTTGCAGATTTTAAGGCCCGTGATTAGAGCTAAAAGGCCAGCTTTTAAAGAAGAATGAGAATCAAAATATTCATAAAAGGCAAAGATGAGCTCAACCTTCCAGTTGTGAAGCAAGCCTCCTCCGCCAGCTCTACCGTCAGAATGCACACTACCATCAATATTGAGTTTAAAATTGTCTTGAGGTGGCTTGAACCAAAAAATTTTCCATGGCACTATAGTAGGTTTCTTATTAAAAAAGCAACAAAGATGAGAATCACCATTCCATTGCCACTGTTTAATGAGATTTGCTTGAAATAATTGAGCAAACATTGTATAAATTTTCCAAATGATTGCAGCCAGATGAAAACCTGTGTTTCTACATTTAGCATCATTTCTCTCCACCCAAGCAAACCGAAAAAATAAGGCTAAGAATGAGAATTTGAGTATGGCTTTTACGAACAAAATTATCTGAAAATATCCAAGCGGAACGCTAATGTCACATGCACTGAGCAAGATGAGAATCCTACTTGTTTTTATGACTGCACTAACCTTTTTCTAGTTTAACACTCTCTCCATCCAATATTCTCGTGAGCATTGTTTCTCATTAATTTTCGAAGTATTTTAAGAATTCAAACTTCCTGAATGGTGGTATTGTTAATATAGTTCATATGAAATATATATTACAAAATAAATATGTAGTTCATTATGAAGCATCCTTAAAATATAAATTATTAGTCAAACATTGAAGAAAAAATATGGGTTAGAAGAAGTACACTTTTTGCAAAATCCTAAGTTTGATAGTAAATGATAAGATTAGCCATCAACAAATTGTTAAAAAGGTTGTCACCTTCTATATATATATATCGTCTTATATTTCTCTCGTAATTGCTATCCTTTGCATATGTACTCTTAGTTTTTATTAAAAAAAATGGTCATGGAACGAAAAAAAAAAAAAACCAAAAAAGATAAAATAAAATAAAAAATGGCCTGGAAATGTGTTACGTGATATGCATAAGAATAATATGAGAATCTTAAAGAAGATTATTCAAATAATTGAAAGGAAGGAAACTTATGTAAATTATATGAATATCGTATGAACTTACTAAAAACATAACAAACATAGTGTGTATTTTTTCAATATAATTTCACAAACTAGAGTAGTGGTCTTATAATCATAGAATCAGCAAGTAGGTTAGGGAAAAATCGGCTATATGTTTCAGTACTACAATGACAAGTAGTAATAAAATTATATGATTAACTCTAGTTGTATATGAAAAGTAAAGAAAATATTTGATAAATGATTATGTCCTGTGAGGAACTAAAAATAAAGTTAAATTACCAGTATTTATAGTACTCTAATTGCGCGGCGTTGATTTCAATAGAGAGTCTCCTTGGAACTTATAATTCTATATTGATTAG
Source organism: Ehretia macrophylla (assembly GCA_037974665.1). Lineage (NCBI taxonomy): Eukaryota > Viridiplantae > Streptophyta > Magnoliopsida > Boraginales > Ehretiaceae > Ehretia > Ehretia macrophylla. The sequence goes on along the minus strand of CM075780.1, from coordinate 36,541,664 downwards.
TTTCCACATAATAAACGAATATAAAAAGAACTAGGATTTGTTATTCCGTGATGCTCAAGGGAGAATACCGGTAAGGTGAGCAATGGTTTTGTCATCAATCATATCCAAGTACTAGCTTACCGAAGCATTTAATTAACTGACCCAAACTTTTTTTTTCTTTAGCTCGTCATGATTATAATAAATAATTTAAATCATTATAACTGAAAATAAGTCTTTTACAAAATTAATGTGGAAAGGATGCCAGAACTCTCTCCTTCAAATACGCAATGCCCTCATCCATCAAACATAATAGAGCACAATCCGAGACCACCAGGCAGTGGAGAGTCCAACCGTTTGCCAATAGCCTGCTCCAATAACACCTGAATGACTCAAATCTAATTACTAGTATATCAACATATTAAACCTAATTAATTGTCTTTGACTTAGAGTTCATTTGTCTAATGGTAATTTACACTTTGCTTAAAAGCACTCTTACCTCAATGCCTCTTTATTTGATGCAAGTTTTGAGTCCTACCCAACAAGTTATTGGGAGGCTTGAAAGAATATTTAACCGACTTCTTTGGGGGTAATAATGCCAATGTCAAGAAATTGCACTGGCCTATTTGGCAATCTCTTTGTTTCCCATTTGAAAGAGGTATTGGGGCTCGTAGGCTTGCAGATATATATGCAGGAAGCTATGAATATGAAAGTGTGGTGGAGATTTCAAACAACTTGTAGTTTGTGGGGTGATTTCATGCGAAGTAGATACTGCCAACAACAACATCCATCTACTGTTAACATCTCAAATCATGATTCGCCCCTTTGGAGAAGAATGAAAAAGATAGAGCCATTATGTGAAAAGTTCGTTCGTTGGCGGCTTGGTTCAGCTAAAATTTCTTTCTGGCATAATGTGTGGTTGGAAGATGAGTATCTTCATTTTCATTTTCCAACGTTTAGACACTCAGCAGTTGGTGTTGATCACTTTATAGAGGAAGGAACTTGGAGCCTTAACAAACTAAGAGAAGTGTTGCCAGAAAACTATGTTCAAAAAATTTCTCAATTGCCGCTGGAAACAAATCAGCCTGGTGAACCTTTTTGGACTCTCACACCTAATGGTAACTTTACACTTTGTAGTGCTTGGAAGGAAATAAGACAACATAACTGCAAACACAGGTTTTTGATAAAATTTGGAGGTCTTCCATTCCTATTAAAATTTCCTTCTTCATATGGATAGTTTTTCATAATTGGATTCCTGTGGATGCAAGATTACAAAGCAAAGGAATCTCATTGGCTTTGAAATGTCAGTGCTGCAATAGTTGTGAAACTATGGATCAATGTTTCATGACCAGCAACGCGGCAATTCAGGTTTGGAATCATTTTGCAAATTTATTTAATATTTCCTAGCCAAATTCTAATTCCTTTAAACAATAGTTTGCTGCTTGGATTTTTCAGGAGATTACATTTGCAACGGCCACATTCGTATTCTACTTCCTATTTATATTAGATTACATTTGCAAAGGCCACATTCGATTCTACTTCCTATTTATATTAGGTGATTTTTGTGGGTTGAACGTAACAATGTAAAACACAAAAACTTGGGTTTCATTCCATCAAAAGCTATTTGGCGTATTAGAAGGGCTATTACACAAACTTATCAAGTAGGGTTTCTTCAAAAATGTCAGTGGAAAGGTGATCTGAATTTAGCCCGATCTTTCTTTTATTTTTATGGTAAAGAGCAAATCGCTATTCCCAAAATTGTTTTATGGAGAAAACCAAAGGAAAACTTCTTCAAGCTAAATGTGGATGCCAGTTTTCTTGCCCGTTCGAAACGATCAGGAGGGGGATGAATTGTAAGAAATTGAAAAGGTGACTTTATCCTTGCTTTCTTTGGTCCCTTTGATTGCAATAGCTCCTTCAAGGCTGAGCTCTTGGCTCTGGTTGCTGGCATTGAATCATGCAAAGAGAATGGATTTCATAATATTTGGGTTGAAATGGATGCTCATAATGTTATTAACCTTATTCGTTCCGATAGTAGAGGTCCATGGGACATGTGTGTTAGAATCTTTGAAAGGCTAGAAAGCTTATGCGAGAATCGAATGCATCTACATCACACATTTTAAGGGAGGGCAATCAGGCAACAGATTTTCTTGCAAACGTGGGAACTCAGGCATCAGCAATGACACGACTTCGTAGTTTTCAAAATTTCAAGACGATTAAAGGTATGATTCGTGTTGAGAAAGCTAATATACCTAATTTCTGAATTAGATAGGATCTTTGTATTTGTATTTTATGTTTCCTTTTGGATAGGGCTTTGAATCCTTTGTAATGAAGGGGCGCCTGTGCCTACTTCTAGATTAGATAGGCCGGTAGGGTAGGTAAGTTCCCGCCTGCCAGTGGAAGTACGGTTGTTTGTCCCCCTCCACTTTCTGTATTTTCTTTTTGGTTAATTAATAAAATTCCGGAGGGGTATTCTCCTCCTTTTCCCCCAAAAAAAAAGTGCTTTAGATCGATTAATCATTAACGCCTTCCATGATTATCTATTCATTATCATCAGTGAAAGTCTATTAACACAATTACCAGTCTTGAACAGAACTAACAGAGAATAATAGACAAATATGAAAGGAAAAACAACGTTTCTCTTTTTTGTTATTGGTACCATAGAGGTGGAATTGTTCTTCGAACTCAAAATCTTTATATACAATATATTATTATTTGATAATTTCACTAAATCCTTAAAAAAAAAAAAAAAAAAAGGTGTTTCTGATAAGCCACACCCACAGTTACCAGCAAGTGGTCAACATTTGCAGTGGAAAAAGTGGGACATGTTTAAACTCCAGCCGCATTACCTCCGGGTACTATTGGTTATAGTCAGCTGATGTACCGGAGAAGTTTTAAGATTTCACGTCGAAAATTTGACGAGGATTGGTCGAGCCACGCCGGGACCACCGGACCATCAAACTCACAGTGGAATCTTGTATATATCGGAAAAAGGAAACAACAACAAATAATAAACCTCGCCCGGATTGACTGCAGCTGTACTTGCTGCTTATTGCATTATTATTTTATCTTTTTGATGCATTTGTTGACCAAGACCTAGATCCCTAATTTACGCTTGAAATATTTTCATTATTGTTTTTTTTTTCTCTCTTTTTCTTTTTTGATGGGTAAGAACGCCACATGGTTGGCATCGGGTTAATTTTGGAAATAATCTAACAACTTGTTTATTTGTCATATGAGAATGTCCAAAAAAATGGACGTATAAGAGATAAAGTTGAGTGAGAACACGTCGATATTAACATAAATTTGCCACTAGAGTTTTAGTTCAGTAATATGTAATTCATTATGTATGTGATGTTGTAAATTCAAATCTTACTGATTATGTTAACTTTATTAGATTTTAACGAGATTGCAATTCTTAATTTCGAAATTTGAACTCTAGTGCTCAAACAAGTATAATTAACTCTATGTGCGTACTCCTATGTAGGAGCGATGATTTATGCACAGTTCATTGCATCGTGATCGAAAGCTAAATTAAAGACATTAAACTAATTTAAAACATTTGAACTTTAGCGCTCAACCAAGTATAATTAATTTCACATACGTATTTTTACGAAGGAGTGATAGCATATGCAACAACTCATACATCGTGATCAAGAGCTATTGAATGTAAGTTGTTAGTGAATGATTTCTTATATTTATTTATTATTTTGGAGGTAGGATTCATTGTTTAACTTTTTTATGTGAACAATTTTTTTTATTTTTAAATGAATAGTTGTGATAATTATACTCTTTTTTTTTGGGCTAAACTAGATAAATGGATTTTATTAAAAATGAACCAGACAAAGGAGGGTCAATTGATCAAATACAAAGAACTATTGAAAATGAAGGCGAAACCGACAAATAGACAAACAAAGGCAAAGAATCTCAAGACACATAAGAATCACAATCTGAAACAACAAAGACTCAAAAATCTAAAAAACTATCTAAGTTAAAGACAAATGAACTTATTGGTGAAATGTCTATTAATGCTAGAGTTGTTGTAGCTTCGTTCCACATGATCTCTTGCAAGGATATCAGCTTGAATATTCTCGATAATCTGTTCCTCAATGCTAAACTTATTTTGGAAGATCCACCTGTTTCTCCCGATCCAAATATGGTAGACAACAATACAAAAATAAAAGACGAAACATGTAACTTTTGAGATCCCTATTAATAGTTTGGGTTTTGAGACCAAATGAAGAGGTCACATTATTAAATCCTGCTTCACTAGTTAGCTAGTTGCAATTTATATCCAGTGAGTGAAAGAAGCACGTATTTATTCTATTTTACACAATTGACTACTTCTAGGAATATCCCACTTTTTATTGGATTTGAATCCCCTAATAACACAATAATATTATTATAAAAATTAATAGTAGTAGAGTGAATCACCTTCTTATTCGTGTATGTTGCTTATTTTTCTTCTATTGTTGCTAATGTTATATTGTCAAAATTTGTGAAATATATATTCCATTATGTGATAAAGGCACCAAAATTATGTCAAAAACCTTCAACTAGTATTCATTGATGAGGGGGGGTCTGGGCATTCGTAGACTGTTGGATGTTAACAAAGTTGCGATGTTAAACTTGTTTTGGCATACATATTCAGATGAGCAATCTCTTTGGGGCTATTGGGTGAACACTATATTCCTTGATAAGCAAAGCATTTGGAGCATTGACATCCCTAGCAATGCCTCTTGGTCCTAGCGTGAGATTCTTAAATGTAGACCTACTGCCTCTCAATTCATTGAGCATTAGGTTGGTGATGGCAGGAGAACTTTTGTTTTGTAGGATACTTGGCTGCCTTGTCGTAAATTATTTGATTATATGAGGCTTCACAACATCACTATTCCTACTCGACTCATGCGACTCAAAGTGGCGGATTGTATCTTTGAGAATCAGTGGCAGTGGCCTAGAGAGCTTGTGTTTATTGAGGATCTTTCTCCAGGCTCCCTAATCAACAAAGATGTGATCATATCTTGTGGAAGTGATTCTACTAGTAAGTTTTCTAACTTTAGAACTTTGAATAAAGTTATAGAACCATCAGTTAAAGTGACTTGGGCTGATCTTATTTGGAATAGAGTTGTTATTCCCAGGCAAAGCTTTTGTTCTTGGTTAGCTTATCTCAATCGACTTCCGACTAAAGCTTGATTATTATCTTGGGGTGTTATTAATGAGGCTAGGTGCTCATTCTATGCATTGGGTCAAGAAAGTAGAGAACATATCTTCTTTCAATGTTCTTTTACCAAAAAAATATGGTTGTTCTGTACTAGAAAGCTTAGATGTGGGAATCTTGATCTTGATTGGGATCCTTTTGTTGAGAAGTTGACGAATCTTTGCAAGAGAAAGTGCTTAAAATCAGACCTTATCAGAGTTGTCTTCTACTCTTGTCTGTACCATGTTTGGATTGAACATAACAATCGAATCCATAATACGACTGTGAGTTCGGAGGAATACCTTATTGAGAAAATTATTTTGGATATTAGGGAAAAAAATTGTACTCAACGTAACTAAAAGATAGTCTAAAGAATAGAATTTTGTGTGCATATTGGAACATCAGCCTCTTTTGAGCTAATTGTTATCTTTCTTGTAAATATTTTTGAAGTGTAATGAAATGATTTACTTGCCTAGTTAAAAATAAAATAAAATTTTTTCTAACAATATTAATTTTTAGACGATGTGATCGCTTAATATAGTACCATAAACTAGGTCATGGATTCAAGTCTTGCAATCACCTATTTGTAAAATTACATCCACATATAAGATTGAATCAAAACTATCTAGCCTATACATGAACAAGCATGTTGCGCGCAACAAATAAGTGCAACAAATCCCTCTCTAATAGTTTAAACTTTTAGATGAGTTGGTCACTTAATAACTAGTGAAGGTAAAAATTGATTAAAAAAATAAAATTTTGTCTTTAGTTTAATTGGTGATTAGATAGAGTAACTCAAATTTTATATGTTACTTAACATTGGTGATTTATCCATGTAGATAATTGTGTTAGTTAACACCACCCTTCACGTGTAACTTTTTATATGTGACCTATGCTTGAGTGAGCTAGAACAAGTTGTTGAAGATGCACTGACAATGGTAGGACAAGCAACCTTTTGAACTTAGAATAGTTGCTTACTAGAATTAAGGTCTAAACAAGCTCAAGCTGTTGAAACAAGCATAGATTATACATGGTTGAACAAGATTGGACAAAAGCACAACATGGGTTCCATTCTAAAATAAATTTTATTAGGTTGAATAGTCCAAAATCTTATATGATATTCTTGAAATTCTTGACATATACATCTGGGATAATTATATCCTCCACCGCCCTTTTCACGTTTGATCTATAATTGATCATTAAAAAGTTGCATTGACGTTGTAGAAGAAATGACTTTTTTTTTCTTTTTATTTGGATTAATTGTATATAGGATCAACGCATGAAACAAGAATGGTTCAAATGGTTTGGAGTTTCATCTTAAAAACAATTAGTGTTAGAATGGGTCAAGATGGTATTTTGAAGGTGGCAGTTGGTTAACGATAAAGGGGTGGTGTTTGGGTTGCTTGGTAGGGTAAGGATCCTCTTATGTGGCTGTGTGCTTGGGTGTGTGTCTGCTATGAGTGACTGTGAGTTGAGTTATGTGTCCGTGTATATATGATGTGCTCGTAGATGGAGAAGGGTAGGAGACACAAGGAGAGAGAGTGGGCTGCTGGTCAGCAGGTTGCACTTTGGGGTGGGGTGGTGGTGTTGGGGGATTCGTTACCTCTTGAACCTTAGCGCACCACATTAATTTATCAAGATTTAGCATGTTTATAGATAAATCTGTTCGTCCCTCTATGTCAAGGAAAAAAAAAAAAAAACCTGAGCTTATATATATATATTTTTTTTCTAGATTCTTACAGCAATTTATTGGTAGAGCTCTACAATTCGATTCTTTAGAAATCTTGTCTCTTTCTTTCTCCACCTCTCATGCTTTACACATGTCATGAGTGAAGAAGAGCCATTCTAATAGGACATGGTGTAAGATGGTTTTCAACAACTCATTTAACGTAAGGACAATCTTTAGAGGGTTTCTATATTTCAATGACGTATAATTAAGGGTAAAAATACTAACACTATTTTTAGTTTCATCCTCTTTGTTTCAAAATCAATGTGCTTAATTTTCACAGATTGAAAAAGTTCAATTTAATACTCAATGTTTACATATTTTTAACTTCGTTCCCATTATTTCAAAAGTGACGCGCTTAATTTTCAAAGTTTACAAAAAGTTCTAATTTAGTTCATATCGTGAATTTTTTCTATTTGAATTTTATTTTTTGGAAAAAGATGTGAGACAATTTTAATAGAGTATTTTGGCCTTACATCCATTCCACTTTTTATATACGAGTCTCAAATCTCATATTTAAAATTAAACTCATTGTTATGGTGAGCTCAAAGAACTTTAGAATAAATGGGCCTTAATACATATGTGTAGAACTCAACTATTGACCCAAAAGTTTAAGCTATTGGGTCTTAAGCAACACATGTTTATTAATAACTCATTATTTTCTTAATCTTTTTATATGGGAGAAATTACAAACCTCCCCCTTTTCACATGTAAACTCCAATTGAGCCTTAACTCCCCCTTTGATCCATATTCATTGCCAATAGTGATCTATCTTTACCACTCTCACAAGTTTTTAGATCTCCTTGCACCTTTTCACATGTGAACTCCAATTGAGCCTTAACTACCCCTTTGATCCATATTCATCATGTGAACTCTAATTGGGTCTTAACTCCCCCTTTGATCCATATTCATTGCCAATAGCGATCTATCTTTACCACTCTCACAAGTTTTTAGATCTCCTTGCACCTTAGCTACCATGGTGGCTCCAGGAGTTCTTTTCCGTGCACCTAGATCAACCATGAGGCACCACAAACCAACTCTCGTATGAGCCCGCTTGGGATCACCCAAATCAACCATGCCTTGCTCCATTGCGTTATCATAACCTCGTACAACTTAAAGAGTATAGTCCAAGAATTATGCTTATCGTGACCCTACTCCATCCTCCGAGCCTAGGTGCCAAGCTCTACCGAGAGTCCGTCACAACAGTGTACCATAATTCTTCGAGAGTCTGGGCCAAGATCGTCAAACCATCGACTCTGATACCACTTGTTATGGCGAGCTCAGAGAACCTGAGAATAAATGGGTCTTAACACACGTGTAAAACTCAACTATCGATCCAAAAGCTTAAGTTATTGGGTCTTGAGCAACACATGTTTATTAATAGCTCATTATTTTCCTAATCTTTTCATGTGGGAGAAATTCTTCTCTTTACTTTTTAGTTCATCATGTGAAACTTCTAACACTCATGAGTTAATTATCAATATGAGAGAATTACGTTCTTTAACACCACCGATTTTATACTACTTTTTTTTTGTTAGGCAAGTAAATCATTAAATTCCACATCCTTGAACATAACAAAGAAGACAGGCTAAAACTAAATTGAGCCTCCAATCCAAACACAAAATACAATTTTCCAGACTGTATCTATATTTTCTTTGAAGACTAATTTTTCCTCTAACATCCAAAAGAATCTTTTTGATAATTTGTTCCTCCAAACACATGGTCAAATTGTGCACTCTGACCTACTCTATTGTTCCGTTCCATTTGATTTTATACTTCACAAAAAGAAAAAGAGAAGGTATAAATATTCCTGGGCAAAAAGTTACATAGATTCATAGAGAAAACATATCCAGGTACATTTTACATCCTTAATATCAAAATGTAGCCAAAGTTACATAGATTCATTTGGTGATCAACCGCTTTCGGGACCTGAACAAACGCCTGGTAGCATACAATGAAGTAGTGATATCAGTCAAAAGGTGACACTTGAAGAAAACAAACATTGCGGGCACACAAGCAAATACACCCAGTAGAGTAGGAACTCTTGCTGAACCTGCAGCAGCTTGTCGATAATACGAAAGAAGACATGCGCAAAATGCAAGCATCATTCCAGCAAGAGACACAAAAAGTGCAATGATACCAGTCATTAAACAAAAGGGTAACCACTCGAGAAACGCTTTCTCTGTATAGCGAGAGGTGCGGATGCACAAGAACATGATAATTGAAGTAGTAGAAGAGAGCATAGCTATTGTCTCTGCTATTATGAAAACCGTGAATAATCTCTCGTGTAGTAAAATAGGACTTCCATCTGAATCATTGTTACCACCGGGCACGGTAAAGGCAGTGGTGAATACCATGGTAGCAATAAGTGTTGCAACAATCATGCAAGAATGAGATGTTTCCTTCAACCACTTTTCTCCTTCCTTCATCAAATTACTGTGCTCAATGATGCATAATTCATGTGGTGTTTGACCACTTTTATTTCTCATTCCTCTGTATGTTGGTGGAACTATCTTTTCGACTACCTGTCATAAAACAAAGAGCATTTAGACGAAAACATCATCACGTTAGAGATGACAACCACTTTTTACGAGACAAATCATAAAAGCAAAAGCAAAAGCATTTGATAACCCTTTGCAGGATTTGGATTGTAATGACACAATTATAATGAAATAATTAAAATCATTGAGAGTGAAGATTAAATAGCTATATCATTCCTTCATCGCTATTAATTTCCCTAATACATTACGTTTTTAGAAGATCCAATCCACACAAATGCCCCACCTTATAGATTGCTGGCAATTTACAGGATTTTGAGAAATAGATTGGAGCTAGCTAGTTGCATATAAAAAAAGTGGGTAAAATATCTTCTGCTTGAAACAAAAATGAATAAAACTTCATCAAATGGCTCAGTACTTAAACTGCATATGAAAAAAGTAAAGCCAACAAGAACTTACCTTATACCATAACAATTCTCGATGCATCTGAAGAGCGGCACCTGGTAAAATATTGAGCTGGGATTGAGGTGCTAACTTTGCAGCTAAATGCAATATGTTATTGTCATCATGGTCTCTATATGTTACTACTAAATCCTTGAGTTTACCAATTTCGTAAATTAAACTGAAGATGAGCTCATGGCGATGTATAACTGCAATGTGATATATACTTTTATAAGAGCCATTTACTATGTAGAGGAACTCAGGACGTTCTCCAAGAAGCTTCACCAGAAATTCGTAATTTCCTAACTCTGCAGCAACAAATGCAGGGCGTGCAATATCTTCTGGAATATTTAGGTTTTCTACGTCCACCAGTGGAACATGCTGCCAGATCTGCTCAAGCAACTCAAACGCATCATGATCTCTTGCTTCTTTCTTATGAGACAATATTTGAGATCCAAGCATGTCTGTTCAATAGAAACAGGAGTCAGCTTACATAATGAATTGGTTTTTTTTAGTTTTCAAACAAAAATATAACATGAAATGTTTTAATCACTTCAAACGAGAGACTAGCACATATGTTTTTGTTGGAAAGTAAACTTGAATTTGGGTTAAGTATTAATGAGTATGCATTGGGCTATGGGCAAATCACAGCATTTGCCCATTTGATCCAAAAGGAAGTGTTAGTCCAATTGTGAGCCCTGTTGTGGTAGGGCTCTATTAATTTGGAAAATTTAGAACTTATGTCAAAAATATTTAAGAAGTGGAAGAGGAGTTTATAAGAACTAGAGAACTTTGTTTTGAAGAGGATTTTATAATTTTTGGCTTAGTGCATAATGCTTGAGGTTGCCCCAATGCTCAAGGAGCATTCAACATACAAGATATTTTCAAATATAGTGGAATATTCTAGATAATATTCCAAGATAATTCTAGCTAGTCAAATAAATTATTTTTTCCTAAATGCTTCTTAGATAATATCTTTTCTTCATGATTTTTTAGAGTTTGGGCTACACTATTTTCCAACTTGGCTTACAATTGGGCATCATTCTCATTCTTTTGAGCCGAAAGAATAAATTATAACTAGCCCAAATGCATGATCATTAATACTTAGCATAAATTCAAGTTTGCTTACAACACTCACTTTTAAACTCGAATTGTTATTCCAAGGCAAGATCTCATCTTGAGAAAAACTTCAATCTTGAGTGGCTTGGTGAATATGTTTGCCACCTGGTCTTGTGATTTCATGAACTTTATCTTGACATCCTCTTGCGCTATACATTCTCTAATGATGTTAGCTAATATCTATGTGATTGCTTCTATCATGGAAGACTAGATTTTTTGCCAATGCAATTGTTGACATGTTGCCTACGAATATTTCTATTGCTTCATCTTGAGGGAAATTGAGCTCTTTAAGCAAATTTTATAGCCAAAGTGCATGACACATACTTGCAGTAGCAGCTACATACTTCACATGTTGATAATGTGATTATTGGTTGCTTCTTCGAAGTCCATGTGAATGTCGTGTCTTTAAAGTAAAACACAAATCCAGTTGTACTTTTCTGATCATCTATGTCTCCAACCCAGTCACTATCATTATATCCCACTAGCTTGAATTTGCTTGTAGATGGATATAAGATGTCGTAATCAATTATCCTTTTTTTGTATCGAATAATTCTTTTTGCAACCTTTAAATGATAAATCGTCAGAGTCTCCATGAACCTACTGGTGAGTCCTACTTTGAATAGGATATTCAGTCTTGTGCATGTCAAATATTGTAAACTCTTGACCAAGCTCTTGTACAATGTTGGATCCACCTTCCCAATTTCATCATATCTTGATAGCTTGGCTCCACATTCCACTGAGTGCTTATGGGCTTGCAATTGTCTATATTAAACTTCTTGAGACTTTCTTTTCCATATCCTTCTTGAGATATAAAGATGTCATCATCCCTCCGTTTCACTTCAGTTCTAAGCTAGTATGCCATGAGTCCATTTAATTTCAATGATCTGAATGTCACTCATGCTTTCACCATTTATTTGTAGTTGATAAACTATTGATTGAACTCTTGAAACATAGTTTTAGATTGACTCATATTCCTTCATTTATAAATTTCCAAACTCAACTCTTAAGAGTTTGAAGACCAACTTTTCTTACCTTATCAATTCCCTAGTATGCATTCTCGAGAATTTTCCACTGTCAAACTTGCAGTTTCCATGAACCAATCACAAGATGAATGGTATACCAATGGGAAGATGGTGAAGATGAATAAAGAATATGGAGAGAAAGAAAGAGACATCCGAAAAGAAGTCACCGCAGCTATGCAATTAATAATAAGAATATTTTTTAGAGCTGATATGCTTAAGTAAAATAAAAGGGTGTGTTCTAAAAACTGGGCAGTTATGGGCATACAAGTTCTTTATCCTAGGTTGATCGAAGAGCTACTGACAAAAGGGCGAAGTGAGTCTAAGGGCTAAAGAGTGATTAATCTCTAAAGGCTACTACACATCCTAACTCATAGTAGAGTGTAAGGTTTCTTTAGGTACAATAGGACCTGAACCTTCTTAGCTGTTGAAAGTTGAGCAATCTTCTCAAATATGACGTCATCTACTATTTGTTGGATGATTGAAAGTATCTTTTGATCTTTCATTTTAGAATCTTTTAAGGCATTCTTTTATGCTTGAGTAAAAGTGGTCACATCTTGGGGTACCTCATAACCTTCTACAACAACATTTCATATATCTTGGCCGGGAAGATATGTTATTCATTTGAATACTCCACCATCTATTGTAGTTGGAAAGTCTTGGAAATGGGAATGATACACTCGATGCCGTCATAAATTAAGCTCTGGTACCACTTTCTTGTGGTAGGCTTATATTATCTGGAAACTTGGAACTTATGTAGGAAATATTTAGAAGTAGGATACGAGAATTTGTAAGAACTAGAGAACTTTGTATTGAACAGGAGATTACAAGTTTTGGCTTGGTGCATGATGCTTGAGGTTACCCCTATTTATAGTTGCTCAACTAGCATTCTACAGAAAAGATATTCTCGAATGTAGTCGAATATCCTAGATAATATTCCAAGATGATTCTAGCTAGTGAAATAAATTATTTTTTACTAGATGTTTCATAGATAATATCTCTTCTTCATGATTTCTCTTGAGTTTGGCATAGATTATTTTCCAAATTGGGTTTACAATTGAGCATCATTTTCATTCTTTTGGATCAAATGAATAAATGTTATGAGTACCCCAAATGTATGATTATTAATACTCTGTCCAAATTCAAGTTTATATCCAACAAGCCCAAGTTAGAAAACATCTAGCCCTAGAGAAATCTTAGAAATATCATGGAGATATTATCTAGGAGGAATCTAGTACAGAATAATTTATTCCAAATATCTTTGACTAGCTAGAATTATCTTGGAATATTATCTAGGATATTCCACTAAATTATCTTTGATTTTTGAAAAATATTTTATATGTCGAAAGGTCCTTGGGCACCTATAAATAAGGGGCAACCCCAAGCATTATATATGTACCAACGAAAAAATCATAATCTCCTCTTCAATCTAAAGTCCTCAATTTTTTGTTAATTCTCGTCTTTCACTTCTTAAATATTTCTTAGATAAGTTTAAGTTCTCGCTAAATTAATATACGCCTACCACTACAGTTTTGCCCAATTTATGTTTCTCTTCTTTATGTTGATCGTGACATGCATACTTTTATTTTGTCTAATTTTCTCTTTAAATTTAATTTGGCCTCAAGAATTCAATTTGTCGAGGATATTTTGAATTGCTAACCTATGTCCCAAATTGAACTTGAGAATCAAGTCTAGCCGATTCAAACATTGAGAAACACCATACGTAATTTTCTAATTAATTATATGATTTGCCATCAATATTTAGAAAAATTATCTCGACTAAGAACTAATGTTCAGAACAGTTCACTTGTGAACTACGATGTAATATCTTTTTCTTTTTTCTTTTTCCTTTTTTGGGGCTAAGTAAACTACAACGTAATTCTTACAGTAAGACCAGAACTTTTCTGAATTTGCGCCTTTTCCGTTATTTGATCCTAGCATCCGCTTTCCGAGTTTATTATCCTATTACAAAAATATGCAACCAGGCAATTATAAGATTTGTATCCAATAGTCATTCATCACTATGACCATGCTTTCAAATAATTTAATCTTTGACTTAGTATGATGGAAGAAATTGTTTATTATGTGTTTAGAAAAATGTTTTGGAGCTTCAAGAGAATAATTTATAGAAAGTTCAAATAGTATACTATCTACGTCAATATTAATAATAAGAAAATTAAAATAAGATGACTGCACGCTTGCAAAATAGGCATATCATTTTGGGATCAAAAGATTACATTTGTGATGCTCTTCAAGTGCTACATTCATTAAACATATCTACGAGGGGTACTTGAGTTGTAGGCACTGCAACAAGGTCCTTGCCCGACTTAGAGTACTGACCCGATCTCAACTGGACCCAAGTAGACCTCAACGGTTATGTCAGCTATTTTGATGGGACATAAAATAAGATACCCAACTCAAACCATTAGATAATACCTTTATCCGGTGGGTAATAGCTTTGTTTAGCAGGTATACAGCGCGGGCAGCCGGTGGCGTGTCGGGCAGCATTAAGCATTAATTGATGCCCGAATTCAAGATTAGTATAAATAGAGCACCAATCTGCATTTATTGATAACTTGTATCATTAATACTCTCAACTACTACTGCCCAACTCGGATAGACTAATCATTCTCATACCCAAAGGGAAAATACGGGTTATCACCCCGCTTTTTCCTTCATTTTCCTTGTGCAGGTTAGATCATCAGGTCGGGAGAACCAGCTCGACAGGCAGGAGTTGCTTAACCTCAACTATTGGATATTCATCCTCAACAGTTTGGCACCGATTGTGGTAAGAGTAATCCTCTTTCTCTTCTTACCACCCACTAAGAAACCATAATGGTACAGACTAGAAGCCACAACGCACCTGTAGAAGACTCGCCCACCTCGGACGAGGCTCTCGAAACTGTGCAGGCGCCTAGCCAAAACCCAACCCAGACCGACGTTGGTATGAGACAATGTATACACTTAGCCTTACAAACTAGCCCACTTATAGATACCGACTTCACTGCCAATCTAACATCAGATAAAGTTGATGTTCAGAATATTTTGAGAGCTCAAGGAGCAGGTAGCATGACTGGAGGTGAAACAACCACTGCCTCAGGTTGCCATACCACGTTCACCACGGCCTTAGTTTCGCATTCCAGTCCCGAGGCAAACCCGAGCCCAAAATAGCGAAGAAGGTTCTCCAGAACTAATTGGCAGACCTGAGGGGTTAAGGAATAAAAGGGCCACCCACATTGACCCCGAGTAGGCCAAGATTGCCGTTGCCATAGCTAAGGTCAGCAACCAGCTTGGTGTCAGCCCCCTCTCTCCTGAGGTCCTGGCCACACCCTTGCCCACTGGCAACCGAATGCCCCACCTAGCAGTGTATAACGGGGATGGAGACCCAGCCAGTCACCTACTCAACTTTGATCATTACATGACTCTACAGGACATGACAGACCTTATGAAGACGAAGACGTTCCTAACCACCCTAGTTGGCAACGCACTGGATTGGTTCCAGAAACTTCATCCCGGCTCGATTGAAAGCTTTCACCAGTTGGTGGAAGTATTCCTATCTCGCTTCGCGGGGAATTGACATGCAACTCGCTACACGTCATCACTGTTTTCGGTGAAGCAGTAGAAAGGATAAAGCCTAAGGGCTTATATTGCATGATTCAATGAAAAATCCCTCAGAATTCCTAACCTGAAGGATTCTATGGCTCTGATGGCTTACCAGAGTGGGCTCAAGTTAGGGCCATTCACCTCTTCCTTGGCCATCGATCTAGTGGACACCGTCTCCGAGCTGATAGTGTGAGCCAAAGGGTACACTCACTCAGAAAAAATCCACCAGGCGAAGAGGGATGATGACAAAGATAAGGAAGCCAGCAAGAATGAGGAGTCTTCATCAAAGCCCAATCTGGAAACAAGACGCAGAATGACTTAGACAAGCAACAGCAATCGAAACAGGGTCCGAGGTTCACCATGTTTATCCCACTTAACACCTTAGGGAACAGATCCTGATGGAGATCCAACACCAAAACCACCTGCCCCCCAACGCCAAAGATATGAGGCCAACCTGAGAAGCGTAATCGAACAAAGTATTGTCACTATCATATGGACTATGGACACACTATCGAGGAGTGCCATGACTTGAAGTAGGAGATTGAGGCCTTGATAGCTCAGGAATACCTCAGAAAATACGTTGATCAGCAACCGCCTCGGAATCCTGACCAAGGAGGAGGCAGAGACCGAGATAAAAGTCCATCCAAATGCCAACCAAGGGCTGGGCACCTAGTTGTGATCGAGACAATAGCAGGGGGCTCGCATCAGGTGGGGAGACCTCAATAAGAAGAAAAGGATACGTCCGAGATAGATGTGAGTACGGTCCTGTGCAAGGGTTAGTTGCAGGATAGGAGAGGATCACCTCCTCATCGGACGACCTGAAAGGAGTAATTCTGCCTCACAATAACCCCTTGGTAATCAGTGCTGAGATAGCCAACATCACCGTAAAAAGGCTGATGGTAGACACTGGGAGCTCGGCATAAGTCATCTTCTTGAGGGCCTTTGAACAGATAAGGTTGGATAAGAGTCGACTCAAGCCATTGAAGGGAACTCTGGCAGGATTCACTGGCCATGGGCACAAGATTGAAGGGGTCATCAACCTCAATTGACTTTGAGTGACGGGGATAAGCGGGTTTCCATGCAAGCCAACTTCATCGTCATAGATTGTAACTCGGCCTACAATGGGATCTTGGGGCGGGTTGCCATCAATCATTTCAGGGCAGTCCCCTCTACATACCATCAAGCCTTGAAGTTCACAACTCCTCTGGGTACTACAATTATTCGAGGGACTCAGTTTTCAGCCAGAGAGTGTTACAAGGGCTCACTCCGACCCAAGTATCAAACAGGTTGGGGACCGGATCTTTCTAAGGAGAAGAGTGATGCAAAGAGAAGAAGCCTAGTCGATGACCTGCAAGAAGTAGAGCTTTCAGAGAAAAGCAAGAATGCCAAGATCGAAAGTTAGCTCCCAGGCGACCTTAAGAAAGGTATAAGTCGATTCATCTCGAAAAATAAACATATATTTGCTTGGTCTGCTTCTGATATGACAAGTATTGACCCGTCCTTGATCGAACATTATCTGAATGCCGACCCCAATTACTACCCAATAAAACAGAAGTACAGACACTTTTACTATGACAAGCAAAATATCATTGCAGATAAATTTGATAAGTTGATTGATGCCGACCATATACAAGAAATCTTATACCCGACCTGGCTATCCAACGTGGTATTAGTTGCCAAGACGACGGGAAAATGGAGGTTATGCATTGACTTTACCAACCTCAATAAAGCCTGTCTAAAGGATTTTTTCTCATTACCTCTGATTGACCAGATAGTAGATGCCACCTCAGGGTTTGAATTACTCTCTTTTATAGATGCCTTCAAGGGGTATAACCAGATAAAGATGGCTCTTAGGGACAAGGAAAATACAGGCTTTATCACCGATAAAGGTCTCTACTACTATAAGATTATGCCTTTTGGCCTCAAGAATGCTGGAGCCACCTATACTCGGATGGTGAACAAGGCGTTTAAAAACCAGGTCGGGCCAAACATGAAGATTTATATGGATGACATATTGGTCAAGAGCAAGAAAACGGAAGATCACGTGACCAACCTGACCAAGGCCTTCACCATGATAAAACAATTCAGAATCAATTTGAATCTAGATAAATGTGCATTCGGCATCAAGGAAGGGAAGTTCTTAGGCTTTATCGTCACAGCTCGGGGAATAGAAGCCAATTCGGAGAAGATTCAGGCCATCTTGGATCTAGTACCACCGACCTGCGTGAATGACGCCCAGGTGCTTACCGATAAGGTTGCAGTATTGAGTAGATTTATGTCCAAGTCGGCTGATAAATGTGCCCCCTTGTTCAAAATTCTGAGAAACCCCAAGAAATTTGAATGGATCGAGAAATGCTAGAATGCTTTTGATGAGCTGAAAAGATACCTAGCTTTACCGCCCATGTTTTCCTGACCAGAGGTAGGGGAGGAGTTGGTAGTATACTTGGCATGTTCAGGAACAACAATAGCTATTGCGCTAATCTGAGAAGAAGGCAGAGATCAAAAGCCAGTCTACTATGTCAGTAAGACCTTGTAGGGAGCTGAGACGAGGTATTCCTCATTGGAAAAACTCACCTTCATGCTCGTCACTGTGGTGAGAAAGCTAAAACCCTACTTTGATGCTCATTTAATTAGGATCATGATGGATGCTCCACTTAAATCCATCATGCACAAGCCAGAGGTGTTGGGCAGGCTACTCAAATGGACGGTTGAGTTGAGCCAATTTGACATCATCTACCAACCAAGAGCAGCTATCAAAGCCTAAGTCATCGCAAACTTTGTTGTTGAATGTACTGGCCAAGTTAAGCATGATCTAGATGAAGTATGGAAGGTCCATGTAGATAGAACATCTGGGAGATCAAGAAGTAGGGTTGAGGTAGTAATCTTAGACCCGATGGGCCATGAGCACCAACACTCTCTCAAGTTTGCCTTCCCGACCTCCAATATGAGGCAGAGTACTAAGCAGTAATTGTAGGCTAAAGATCGTAACTCAACTTGGAGCACAAACAGTTAATTTGAACATCGACTCCCAGTTGGTTGCCAGCCAAATGTCAAGAGAGTTCGAGGCCAAAGACATTGCCATGGTCGCCTACCTCAACAAAGTCAAGGACTTAATCTCGGGGTTCAGAAGGTTTGCAATATTGCAGGTTCCAAGAGAAGAGAACACGGAAGCCGACGCTTTTTCTAAGTTGGTTGTGGGAGAAAACCGACCTACATTAATCCATGTTGATGAGATTACCGAGCCTAGTATCCTGTTGGGAAATAAAACAATTGTCAAGCTAAATGTGAGTCCATATTGGACCAGACTAATCTAGCCTATCTGGAATGAGGTGTAGTCCCGGAGGATGAGAAAGCAGTTCGAAAACTTGAAAAACAAGCCTCAAAGTTTGTAATAATTGCTGGACAGCTCTACAAAAGGGCCTACACTTGGCCCCTTTTGAAATGTGTGGGACTCGAAGAAGAAAATTACATACTCAGGGAAATCCATGAAGGGTATGTGGAAATCACTTGGGAGGCAAAGCCCTAGCTCGGAAGGCACTTCGACAAGGTTATTTCTAGCCGACCTTAGAACAAAATGCCAAAGACTATGTAAAAAGGTGTGATACCTGCCAGAGGTTTGCCAATATCCAGAGGAAACCCGTCGTGGACCTGACAATGATGATGAGCCCATGGCCATTCTACCTGTGGGGTCTGGATATCATTGGGTTGTTACCAAACAACATAGGTCAGAAGAAGCATACTTTTGTGGCTGTAGACTACTTCACCAAATGGCCCGAGACTGAATGTGTTGTTAGGATAACTGAAAAGGCAGCATGTGACTTTGAGTAGAAGAGCATCATCTGCCGATTCGGGGGTACCAAAGGTCATCATTACTGACAATGGGAAACAATTTGACAGTGCATACTTCCGAGGCAAATGCATTGAGATCGGAATCGACCTTAGATTCTCATCTATTGCTCACATTCAAAGTAATGGTCAAGTCGATAGAACTAACCAAATCATTTTGCAGGGCTTAAAAACCAAGCTAGAGGAAGTAGAGGGCCAGTGGGCAATAATTCTTCTCGAGGTACTATGGGCACAATGCACTACCACCAGCTCGGCGATGAGAGAATCGACCTTCGAACTGACCTTCGGTACTCAAGTAGTGCTACTAGTAGAAATTGAGTCTCCAACTAGTGGGACCCTCCACCACGATCCAGAAATAAACGGAGCCCACTAGTAAGAGCTAGACTTAGTTGAGGAGCTACGGGCCAAAGCTCAGGTTAGGATGCTCGCCGACAAAGCGACAATGGAAAGAGCATATGCCAAGCAAGTCAACCCAAAATCTATCAAGGTTGGCGACCTGGTCCTGCAAAGGGCCATTTTTTTGTCGTGCTTGGGTAACAAGCTCTCCACTCCTTGGGAGGGGCCATACGAAGTCGTGAAAAAAATAAAACCTTCTACATTCGCGATAAGTATGGAAATCAGCTAAAGAACGCATGGCATGCAGAGCACCTCAAACGTTATTTTGTATAAGGCCCCCGAGCCGAACAATATTTTGTCAAAAACTCCTAAGCTTAAGTACACCCGATGTACATGACATACAATTCATATTTTATATATTAATGTGTAGGTCCGACCCGGATCCAAACACCTTAGCTTTTCAGCTCTTATAACTCAGATTAACGTTCAAGTGGCCACACGTAGTCTCGAGTTAAATGGGCCTAAACCACGCCTAAATGTCAAGGGTTCAACTTAATTGATCCAAGGATGCAATCACACTTGTCAATTAAAACCAAAGTTTGCCAACTTGGACTAGATTCTAGCTCGGCATTAACCATTTTTATTATTTGTTCATTTATCAATTCGAATTAAACTTCAGCTCAGTTTTAAATCAATTTTAATTTGATTCATCTTGTTAGTACGGATTAAGTTCCAACTCGATTCTAATCAACTTAGTTTAATTACTCTATCCAGCTCAGGCTGACGAGTCCAATTCGGTTTAAACAATTTAAAACTATCCAAATAATCGGCTCGGGATAAACTTTGGATTTCTAAACGTTATACATCCAGCTTGGTTTGGTAATTTGGGTCATTAAGTTAGGATAATTGTTTCGGTTTGGAAATTTGACTCCTAAATAAGGACAAACCCCAACTACTTGGAAAATTTGCAAAGAAGAAAAAAGTGCAAGGAAAGTGTACAAATTGAAAAGCTAATTATGAAGAGTACAAAATGATAAAAAAATTCATTTTATTGATAAATAAATTGAGGTACAAGCCTGCCTCGGGGGAATTATAAAAGCTTAAGGTGCAGTAGGAGGAACCTTAGAAGCTACAGTGTTAGCGAACTCGTCCACGACCTGGTCCATCCCCTTCTTGACATAGTTCAAGACCTGACAGGCTTGGAACTTCAGGCCAGTTGAAAGCTCAGGGATATCCCAAAACTCGAGCGGATAAGTCTTCAGGATCTCTAGGAAATCGATCTTGGATGGCGGGAGAAAGGTCTTCGCTCGTTCACGAGGAGCGAGCTAGCCTCTGAAGAAGTATTCCATCTCGGCATACTTCGCCATGGCCTCTTCTTCCTTTATCAGCCAATCCACGCCTACGTCGCTAGACTTGAAGGCCTCTACCGCGTTCTCCCCATTAGGCCTGACTTTCTCGGTAAAGTCCCGGAGCCTAGTCTCAGCCTCATACTTCTCAGACTTGAGCCGCTTTATGTCTGTGCTGGCCTCGACCCGTTTGGATTGCTCCCACTCCAACTCTTTCTCCTTGGCCTCAAGTTCTTTCTTGAGGCAGGTAATCTCGTCACCATCCTCCTTGTATCTTTTATTGGCTTCCTCCCTTTGGGCCTCTACCTCTGCTTGAGCCTCGCCGTATCGGTGCTCGAGCTCGACGCAGCAGACTTGTGCCTTAGTGAGGAGGCTAGGGAGGAAGAGCACATGAGACTCAGCCTGCAGAAAGGAAAAACCAAGTAATTAGCTGAGCTAAAAATTAGGTCATGAGAAAAGGGATAAAACCATACTTACGGTGGTAACAACCGTCCGCAAATCGAAGGCGAGCTTGTCCACTACGACCTTCGCCAATTTCGGGCCACGATCAATAGACATGGTGGCCTCTACAACCTGGTCTTTCTTGGATTGGACCACCTCCGCTGCCTTGCCCTTGCCGAAATCCTTGGCTCAGGGTTTTTTCTTGGCGTCGGCGCGTGAAGCGGAGTGATCATTGATGGTCACTCCTGAGACGGGCTTCTTTTTAGACGAAAAATCCGTGACCTTGCTCTTTTTGGAAGATACCTCCACTTCAACCTCCGTCTCTTAGCCGCCAGGCAGTTTCTGGGAGCCCTACTGGGTCAGAGAGACACCAGGTACTGACCATTCGCCGCTCGCTTCGACTCTCTTTCTTTTAGCATATGCAAGCTTACCCGCTTCTGACATATCTGAAAGCAAATGAAGAAAAATTAAAACGTTAGGACAATTAAAGTTGCAAGATAAAGCTATGAGCTTGGGAGGAGAGATCGTGTCCGATCTCAGGAATTGACCTTCTTCTTGACTCGGCTCATTTTCTTCCTCGGATTCAGGGATCAAACTAGGATGCTTCTTCACCAGTCAGGCATCCTTGAGCCAAATAACTTGGAGTCTCAGATCCTATCCCACTTTAGTACGCTGTCAATCTTTATTAGCTCATTTGTTCTAGGCCTGAGCAATTCTATGCTCTGAACCTCCTGATCTGACAACTTGGGAGGATCATTAACTCTCTTCTTCAAGGAAGAAATCCATTCCCTCCTGCAACCAGTGTTTGCTGTCACCTCCACCTAATAGTAGTCGTTGTGCCAGCCCTTGTTGGAAAAATGCCACTTGGTGAAGAGTGCATGGTTCGTCCGAGCCGCAAAGTGGAATCACCCTGGCATTTTGGGGTTGGGCTTACACACGAAAAACTACCTGAATAGGTTAAAGATTGGCTTCACTCTCTTCTCAAGGCAATACATGTAGAATGCCACCATTATGGCCCAGTCATTTGGAGCCATCTGTCTCGGTCTAAGCTTAAAGTGGTCCAGGATGGTTGTGATGAAGCTTGGGAGTGGTAACTGGATGACGTCGAAGGCCAAGTCATAAATTGTAAAGTGCTTGGGCGGAGGATTACCCGTATGGTCAAACTGACCTGGGACCTTTAACCTATAATTCCAGTCCACAGACCAGTTCTTCAGCCTGACGTTCACCATTTTGCGGGTAGAGTGGCACTCACACTTGCAACAGGCGAAAAACTGCTTGATTTTCTTTCCCCGACTCGAGGAGCCACTGGTCATATAGGGACTCTGGGCTAGTACCGCCCTTATAGGGACTGCCTTTATCGGCTCATCCTTTAGAGTGCTCTCGAAGAACTCATGTGGCAGCTCGAGCCCCTCTTGTTGATTTAAGGGGGAGTCGTCCCTAACTTTCCCTAGGTCGTCCAAATTGGCTAGCAGGTCTGCACCGGCCTCTTCCTGCATTTGCCTGACCCTGATGATTTGGCACTCATCACAACTATCTTCTGGAACAAGCCCCCGCTCTGATTCCTGGGAAGTGCTAGAGTCGTTAGCTTGGTTCTGCCCCAAACGTAGACTCCGAGCTCGATGGATCCTCATCTTCTCTGCCGTATGATCTGGCTTCCATCACATGGGAATCTTCAAACTCTGACCTCTCCATTCTGTATTCGTGAAATCAAAAATACATATAGAAGCAATCTGAAGGGAGTCAGGACGTACCTAACAGGTCTAGTTGGACTTTGGTCTGAGCTAATTGGTTTTGGAGCTGAATACTCCGAGCTAGTTGTTTGCGGAGTTAAATGCTCCGAGCACACAATTTGCCACCTTGAAAGTTCTTAGAATTCGTATGCAAAGTGTGAAATGAATTCTGAGCATCAACGCCCAATTTATAACTGAAGAGTGTAACTGTCTCGAGAATGCCAAATGTCGCGTCCTGTCAAAACTAAAGGGTAGTGTGTCGACCGCTCAGATGGCACACCTTGGTGACATGGCATTTCATTTAGCCTAGGTCGGAAAACTTCAGCTCGGGTATATATTCCAATCTAGATCTCCCTCTTGACCTCCAGACTTAGGGGAGGGGGAATTGACGAGGGGGTACCCGAGCTGAAGGCAATACAACAAAGTCCTTGCCCGACCTGGAGTACTGACTCGACCTCAACTTAGTAAACCCCAATGGTTATGCCAGCTATTCTGATAGGACATAAAGTAAGATACCCGACTTGGACCATTGGATAATACTTTTATCCTGCGGGTAATAGCTTTGTCCAGCAAGTATACGGCGCGGGCAACCGATGGCATGTCGGACAGCATTAAGCATTAATTGTTGCTTGGATTCAAGATTAATATAAATAAAGTACCAATCTGTATTTATTGAGATAACTCGTATTATTAATACTCTCAACTACTACTATCTAACTCGGACAGACTAATCATTCTCACACCCGATGAAAAAATACGGGTCATCACCCCACTTTTTTCTTCCCTTTCCTTGTGCAAGTCAGATCACCAGGTCAGGAGAACCAGCTCGGCAGACAAGAGTTGCTCAACCTCAACTGTTGGATATCCATCCTCAACAATATCTTATAATATGTAATAAATTTCTTTTTCTTATACACCTTATCGTTATCTACGAATGACCTGTGATTTTCAAAATGTTGAGTCCCCTACTGAACTCAAGGCTGTGATAAACAATTGATTGATCTTTTAAGAACCTTTTATTCATCATACCGTATCGCATATTAATTATATATTACTAAAAACTTTATTCATGAAATCGTATCGCATATTAATTATATATTACTAAAGTCAAGTCTTTCCTCGCAATCCTTTAAGAATTTTTACTTGCAAGGGTCCTACGCAATTCATTTCATTATAAAGATTAAAGATTATGATAGAAAGAGCAACATTTAGAAAGGAAGAGGAAGAGAAATTAGACTAACTTGTGTGAACTGTTCTCCACCGGCGTCCACACTGACTTTTAGAAGAAAATGCTGAGGGCTTTCGAGCTAGCACGTCTAATGGTGCCTCACCATTTCGATCTTTAGTGAGAGCTAATATCGAATATTCTCGTACAATTTTTTGTGCTACACCTAGAGAAGAATTTGTTTTAGCATCGATATTTGCTACCGGCAATGTCAAAATAACACCATATACGTATGAAGTTGTAAGCACATGTGCATGATCGCAAATACATCTCCAATCTTCATTCACATAACGAATCCTTTCATATATATGATACATAAGAAAATATTCCACACATTCTTGAACTTCTTAAAAAAAAAAATGTATACATTCTCTTTTTGCATCTAGCTATGTTGGAAAAAGTACAGTAGAATCTCTTTAAGTTAATACCCGATAATTTAATAATTTCTTTTAAATAATAAACATATCTGGTCCCAAGTAGGGACCAGTGTAAAAAATTAATAATTTTAATAAAATTATAAGATAATACATCTAAAAGATTTTCTTGAGTTTTTATCGACCCAAATATTCATAAATTAATAATTAGCAAAAAATTACATAATAAATTAACTATAAGATTAGAGAAACTTGTTCTAATCCTAAACCTGATACGGGATTAGAGAAACTTATTCTAATTTTACTAAATTAGATTTTTATCTTCTATTCTCATTAGACTTTTTACTTGTCTATTCAAATTGGCTTGAAAAAATATGAGCTACTTTTTAAAAAAAAAAAAGATACCATAAATGTAATATGTTTACTATTAAGCCAAAAAAACTAAAAATATCTCGATAAAGTAATAATTATAATTTATCGATAAATTGATGTATTGCTAAATTAATAGAATATAGTGGTTCCAATACTATTAATTTAAAAAAGTTATACTGTATAGATATTACTCACCTCTGTTTCAAATCAATATCTTCATTTTTTTTATTATTTACTTTTCCTGAATAGAAAATTGTTACACATTACTTTAAAAGTAAATATATCAAACATATTATTTTAATCTTTGTCTTCTTCCTATATAGCAAATGTAATTGATTTAAAAATTATAGTACTCTTAGGTGGTATTTTTAATGTCATCACTTCGTATCATATGTCACTTTAAGTTTTTTTTTTGTTTCTAATTTTTTAGTTAATTATCAAGCTGAATCAAAATAGAATACTCACTTTGGAATAGGAGTCAACTCATTGCCTTAAAAGTTTCCCACATCTAACATAGGAGAGTGAATAACAATAAATAATTTATTGACAAGTCAAATACTACATGATAAAGAAAAAATTATATACCGTATAATCCTGCGTCGATGCAAGTGTTAAGAATTTTGCTTCTCTCGACGTCATCCAAAGATCCAAAATTGGAATATTGAAGAAGATACTCCACCATTTCACCATTCCCTGACATTGCTGCTAAGAAGATTGGCCTCACATGTTGATTGTTCGATATAGTTGGAAGGATCGTGTTCTTCCTCACCATAAGTTCTGCAATTTTTTCATTTCCGGCTAAAGCCGCTAAATGAAGCGCCGTACTCCCTGCTTGGTTTGTTATTGTTAGATCATGGTCAGGTAGTTTCTCCAGAAACTTATTTATAAAGTACTCATGCTTTGCTTCGGCAGCTGCAGCAGCTACGTGTAGAGCAGTTTCTCCGCTTGGTGTAAGACGAGCTGTTGCTAACACAGGATTGATCTGAAGGATTTTTTCGGCCACTTTCCAATCACCAGCTACTGCAGCTCCAAGTAACCGGGTGGAGACTGGAATTTCTGCTAGGGAAACAATGTAGAGTAAGCAATGCAAGAGAAAATGTAGTAACATGAATATATCTTTAAAAATGAAGGGCAAGGTAAAAAATGAGCCGACTCAACATTAGATGAAATTTCTATTGCAATATGGAAGATTTTATTTTAACGTAGAGAGAAAATAAGGAAACAATATAGAGACTTTAGACAAAATCTTTATTGCTCTTCTATTTGGGATAGCTACATTTGAAAGAAATTACCTTTATTTATAGGATTCACAAAAATCCACTACCAACTTGGATAGGAAACCATTACCCATTAGAAAAAGACTACATAGACAAAAAAAAACTAATTTAAAGTTAACTAGAATTAATCTAGTTGAGTCCTAATCAAGTTTTAATACTAATCACTTAAATTTGATTTGACTCTCATAACTCCAAGCAAAGCTCTAAACTTGATAAACATGTCACTCTTGAGTGGTTTTGTGAGAATGTCCACAACTTGATTTTAAAACTTCACATGCTCTATCTTTACATCCTTCCTGGTGATGCATTCTCTAATAAAATTATAATGCATGTCAATGTGCTTGCTTCTTTCACAAAAGACTAGATTCTTGACTCTATTAAGTTCTTTCATCAATTCTTATAACCATAAAGCATGGCAGACACAAAATTAGCAGCCAAATATTCAATTTCACAAAAGTAGTAGCTAAACATTCAATTTCACATGTAAAAAGTATGCCACTGGGTCGTTTCTTAGAACTCCAAGTGAATGCGTATCTCCCATGAAGAAAAGAGATTCACAAGAACTCTTTCGATGTTCCACATCATTTAGGGAGGTGGCAAAGTGTTAGGTGTTACACAACAAGATGATCGGGTTGAAGTAGTTTCACCCAACTAAAATAAGATTGAGAAAGGTGGATAATTGAGAAACAAGATTTTGTATGGAAAATTAAAAGAAATCAAGGTGAAATTTATGGATAAGAGGATTTAACTATGCCCAAAAATATTTTATTACTCTCTCTAAAGTACAAGGAGATATCAATCACACTTGCCTTTAGTAATAAAGAAACTAAAATGAAGACGTTAAATAGAAGAAGAATACTTCAAGAGAAGCTTATGCTTTTTTTTTTCTTCTCTAAATTGTAATACTCGCTAATGTTTTTCCTCAATCTCTCCTTTTATAGAAGGGATTGGAAGACAAGTAATTCAATGTTGGACGACAGAATTGTCAGCTTTTACGTGTGTAGCATTGCTCTTTTCCAATTTGCCTTTTTAAGAATGTATGTGAAACCTTAATTTGCTCGATTTCCCATGTACAACAACTTTTTTTTTTTATTTATTTCTTTATTTTTGAATGATAAAGAAAATTCATTTGGTGGAGCTCAACCACCGGATTATCCGACCGAGTCTTATCACTAACTAGTAAAATCCCAATTTTTCATGTACAACAACCTTAGTCATATTAGTTATGGCCTCTACCAGAAGTCCTCTTTACACTTTATGTTGGGCTATGGCTCATATTTGTAGTTAGTGCACAATTGTCTTGTAAGCCCAATACCTAAAACTAAAGAATTAAATAAGCCTGATGACTACTATAATAGGTGTTGTCAATTAAAATGAAAAGGTGTGAGACTTTGTAAGGGAGTGCTTATAATGTTTTCATCATATAGTGAAATATTCTCTTGCTATCTGTGGATGTAGGATTTAGGGTGAACCACATGAAATCCTGTGTGTCAATTTTGCATTTTTATGTTTCTTCTAAATTATCTTTCCACACACATGATATCACCCCAATCATAACAAACTGGTATCAAGAGTTAGGTGGGTGAGTAGTGTGTGTTGCTTCTGGGTGCAAAACTAGATCTGGAAAAAAAAAATTTAAAAAGGAGCATTGACCAGGGGTTGATTGAGCAATTGACCTTGCATTGACTTGATAGTTGACTTTGACTGGGTTGACTAAAAGTTGACCAATGCATTTCCTAATGCTTATCGATGTGCTGAATTTGAATTTGCGCTCATTTTTTCCATATTCTATATGAAAGTGCATGTTTTGGGGCTGTGTTGATTGGAGATGTTGACTTTGACTTTGACTTTGACTAGGTGAGTGTTGATTGATGTCCTAAGGTTTTTTGACGTGGTTGAGTTTGAATTTGCAATCTATTTTGTGAAATTCCAACTCAAGGTGAGTGTTTTTTGGGTGAACAAAGATAGTTCTGACTTTTGAAAAGTTCGAGATTGAGAATTATTTGACGGAATGAGAAGTTTCATTCTTATAGAATCAAGTTGATGGCATTCATAGTAATGCGAAGTTTATGAAATGTAGTTGAAGAGAAGATTTTGGAAAAGACAAAACCCGAGGAGAAGAAAAAATTGCAAATGAGAGGCTTAAGCGCAATACACATAATAGTGACAAATAATGTATTGTTGGAGATTGCTGAGAAGACGATAACATCTGGGGCTATGACGGTTCTAACGGACATTTATACATCCAAGTCTCTTACAAATCACCTCTACCTAAAGGAAAGGTTGTATAATGTCCGAATGGAAAAAGGTACGCCCATTAAGGAACACCTTAATGTATTTAATTCTATTGTTATGGAGTTGAAGAATATTGGAGCCATCGTTGATAATGAAGATCAAGTTCTCATATTTTTGTATTCTTTACTGCCCTCATATGAGAATTTTGTTGATACTCTTTTGAAGAATCTCACAAAGATAGGGCTGCACAGTTAGTGGCTTATGTTTTGTCTATTGAAGAGACAAGTGTGCATGAGCCAAGCTCCCAAGGTGAGGTTGATTGTCCAGGTGTATCTCAATAGGTTGGTGTTACAGGTGAAGTGAATATTTTTCATAAAGGTCTATTTGAAGACGAGGTGGAACATTTATCACATGTTCCGTGTTTGAGTGTTGGTAGTATTAAAGATGCTAGGGCTGCACTTGGGATGATAATTAAGAGGCAAACAGTGTTGGTAACGGGGACATGGCGCTTAACGGGCATTAGAGTATTGTGAAGGAGTTCCTAACATGCCTGCAAGTCATTGTAGGTGTTGGTTCAAACTTTGTGATTACCAAGGTGATATCGAAAAACAAGTTTACGTGGGTATGACCTAACTTCAAGTGGTATGTGCAGTGAAGAGCAGTGAGCCATCGTGAGAGGGCTGAGTCCCGGTGGGGGCTGTTTGGCTGGAGAAGGAGAATGGATGACTTTTTTATATGATAATAGAGCAAATATGGTCTAAGGTACAGATTGTCGGGCTATGGCCCGATTTGTAGATAGTGCACAATTGTCTTGTAAGCTCAATACATAAAACCTAGGAGTTGCCTATAAATAAGCATATGGCTATTGCAATAAGTGTGGCAAAATCGAAAGGTGTAAGATTTTGTAAGAGAGTGCTTGTAACACTTTTATCATATAATGAAATATTCTTCTGCGTCGTGTGGACGTAGGCTTTAGGCCAAAACACGTAAAATCTTATGTATCAATTTCTCGTTTTCATTTTTTGTTTCAAATTATGTTTTCATACACATAATATCACCTTGATCATAACACTTTACATTAAGTGGCGGCTGAAAGAAGAGGAGATGGCTTCAGGGAGAGATCGAGGGAGGATTTGATCTAAGGGGCAAGTGTTTGAAGAAAAGAGACAAGGTTAACGAAGCAGGGTTTTTTAGAGAATTTTTTAGATATATTTCTCTGGTGATTAACTGTTGCCGCATTGTTTTGACAGACTACGATGGTTTTGATAAATTTGCTTGGTTTCCCTCTGTACTCGTGATGCTAATTAGAGAAGTAAATGAATGGACAAAGTGATTAAATTCTTACCATGTCGCGTTTCTCTAGTTGTTATCAATCTGTCATCATCCATGTTAACCATTTGTGGTAGATCAGCTTCCATTTGAAGTAGCTATTCTCTGTCAAAATAGAGCTGCTGTTGGAAATAAAGCAACGAAGAAAAATAAGCACAACGAAGCTGATTTTGTTCGTCTGGGAAAAATGATTTGTGCATTATATCCATTTACAACAAAATATAATAGGCACAATCAATCGCAAATATTACCTCCAAAAGATGAACCTTAAGAGCAAGAAGATACACACAAGTACGCAATACGTAATAGAGTGACGTTTGCTTTGAATAACTTGACGCAGTTTCTGATGCTTATACTGAGTCGTCAATTTGAACGACAACATGGAATAGAGACATGTGAAACCACTGAACAATTATGACAGATTTCCAGGCAAACATTTAGAGTTTTCTTTGTGTTTTTTTGTTGTATTAGATATTCCGCACTACTTACGAATATCCGCTAATCTTATTTTATATAAGCTCGAGGAAAAAGTTTTTTACACTTTTCCTCACGGCATAGGACAAAATTCCCCACCAAATATTTCAAGTTTTGGTCAGTCCCAGAGACAAATGCTTCATGCAGCTGCCCGATAAATTACTTGATAAGCGTATAGGGAGAGAAGGGATTACATTTTGACTTTTTCCTTCATGAGATGAGTTTAGTGTATTGGACCGATGAGATAAATAAAAGAACTGAGAGTTTTTGTCGGGCTCTTTCAGGCATGTTCCACCATAACGTGACTAGTAGTAAATGAAATCTTAACGATTCATTTGATATTGGATAGCTGAGAGTAGAGGTGTGTATCGAAACTGTCAATCAGTTCAAATTGTCTAATTCAATTCAAACTAAGAGACACCATAAATAACTCTTCTGTATTTTAAATTTTTACAACACAATTATTTTTTTCAAATACAACTATAAGTTAAGTCGAATGTATGATTTGACTTGGTTTGGGTGGTTTTGATAGGCGTACGGTTTGGTTATGTTTTTAATTTTTTCAAATCGAATGTATTGGTTCGGTTCGAAAAATGTGCTTTAAACCATCCAAACCAACTCATGTACACCTCTAGCTGAGAGAGAAGGAAATGAAAGAGAAGGGGATAAAAAGAATATATATACAAAAGAAGAGAGAAATTAAAATTTCCAAAAGAATGATTAAGATTGACTCAAATATGAGATGATTAACTAAAATTTCACTTTCTAATCAATAAAAACATTGGTGATGAGGAGAGGCTCTTACAGATAGTGGTCGATTACCCAAGTGAAATATGGAAATAGGAGATGATACAATTATTTAATTTTCATATTTATTTTACTAATTAAATATGGTAGTTTATATTTTTATTTATTTTGTTAATTAAATATGGTAGTTTAGTTTTTAGTATTTAATACTTTTTAACTATGGTTGGAAACTAGTTTAGCAAAATTAATGTAGTCCGTTGATAATATTTAATGATACGTGACATTAATCAGAATGACAATTGCATGAAATTGTAGAGAATAAAATTGTAGATAAGCCAAATTCAAAAACACGAGGCAAGGAACTCCGGAGATAAAGGAAAAGATGGATTATGCCACATGGCCGCTACAAATAAAAGAAAAGTCTTATGCGAGTGATACCAATCAGACGCATGGGGGAAAAAAAAAAAAAAGAATCATTGAGTTTTGATTTGAATTCCTTCTTAGCTGATTTTTTTTATTTGATTTTTCCTTTTCTAAAGCTAAAGTATTAACTTGATAGTATTTTCAATCTAGTTACCATTTCTATTGAGATTGTCACTAAAATCTACCATTCTCTTGTCTACAACTTTATACAATACATTGATTGATGCCATGTGTCGACAACCATAATCAATGGACAAAATTAGTCCTTATACACTATCATTCTTAACTAAAATTAGAAAATATTAAATATTAAAATATCAACTAAATTAAATCTTTTAATTAACTATACATGGAAAGAAAACAATCAGCCGCAAATCATAATTTTTAAACATCATCCTACATATTCCAACCCAAATCATTATGAAACCAACATCCATTTCACCATTAAAATTTTGTAAAGCTACGCGAATTACAATATGAAAAGCCATAGTGATTTGAGAGAATTCGCCAAAGACATGGCTTATGATCAACTTCATTGCCTCCAACAATCGCTATTCTAATTTTAACATAAATTATCAAATCTATTATGTTTATATTTATGAGTCAAATCCCACTTAAATGTTATGAACATTATTTGTCAACTAATTGTATCACGTTACTCGATTTCTAATATTTGTTGGGGGAACTAACTTGCTATTGTTGTTTGGTAGCATAATGCAAAAAATTGTTAGAATTGTGAATGAGAAATTTACATTTGAAAGATCAACTTGGGGAAAATATAGAATGGTAAAGTGGGTTCTTCCCATATCAAGAAAATAAAGTCATGGCCATGACTTTATTTTGACGGTTACCAACTTTAAATGACCAGAATTACGGGAGGTCATTGTTCAACTTTCTCAAGCGTTTTTCATCCTTGGTGTGCTTTAATGTGATTTACGTTCACTTCAATTGACGAAACATTTTGTTGCAAACGTTTCTGATGCAAAGATTATGGTGGCTTTATGATGGTAATCATAGCACCAATGGTTATAGCAATCATTACCCATTATGATGAAAATTCAAGTTGGGCAGATTTAGCTTTGTGGTTTTCGCCTATTTATAGTTTGGCTTTCTCAGCTTTAAGGGGTAGATTAAGGTCACATAGAGCTACAGTGTTTAGTATTTTGCTTTGTAATTTTCTTGCACTCAGTTCTGTAGCTTTCAGTTAAAAGAGAGAGAGTTTTGTCATTTTTAGTGTACTTTAGGGGAGGGTTAAAGTTTTAAAAGTATCGAGTCAAATTCAAATCTCGATTCAATTCGACTTGCATTTCCTTTGTCTCATTTTCTTTTATTGTGTAATCTATTTCTTTGTAATATATTTTATAATTACAATTATTTAATTTCTTCACTGTTCATTAATTCCTTATTAATGTTTTCATGTAAATGTTAATCAAACAATTGCCTTATTACTTCTCGTAATTGGTCCAATTATAGAATCAATGCTATATTTACAAACAAAAATGACTTGTGTCAAGTCTATGGTTCATATGCACACAACCGAAGATTCATTTGATAATAATTTGAGTTGGAATCCATATGATAATATTAAACAGTTATGATTTGCTGCTACATATGATTCTTTCTGTTTGGGAAAATTTCACACTTAGTCTCTATTATTTGTAAAAAAATTCAATTTGGTCCTTATTATTTGAAATATTTTAATTTAGTCTCTATTGTTTCACCAAAAATTTTAATTTCGTCCACATTATTTAATATTTCTCAATTTCGTCCTTATTGTTTTTCAAGAAGTTTTAATTTTATCTTTATTATTTTTAAAAAAATTTCAATTTCTTCCATCCCTATTGTTTTCTTAATTGGTTCCTATTATTCAAGAACTAAATTGATTTTTTTTTTAAATAATAAGGACAAATTTGGAACTTTTTAAAAATAATAGGGACGAAACTGAAATTTTTTGGCAAACAATAAGGATGAAATTGAGAAAATTTAAACAATAGGGATGAAATTGAACCTTTTGGGAAATAATATGGACTAAATTAAGATATTTTAAATAATAGGGACAAAATGAATTTTTTTGCAAACAATAGGGACTAAATGTGAGATTTTTCCCTTTCTATTTTATGTGTGGTTAATTGAAAAGATTTTAGTTGATATTTTGGGTATTAAATATTTCCTAATCATGGCTACAAATCTAGTATAGAAATATAATTCTAGTCCACTGATTTTGGTTGTTGAGACATGGCATTAATCAGTATATGTGTATTGTATGAAATTGTAGAGAAAATAATTGCAGAGAAACTAAATTCATAATATATACATATATGTATATGTATATTCCCAAGAACTGAATTCGATAAGAAAAGTCCAACGCCAACTTAGCTTTCGGACCAATAAAATACTAATATATATTTAAATTGCTTAATAAAATAAGGTATTAGGTAAAATGATATTGATTTAATGTATATTCCCAAGAACGAACTGAATTCAATAAGAAAAGTCCAACGTCAACTTAATTACTTTCAGACCAATAAAATACTAATATATATTTTAAATTGCTTAATAAAATCAGGTAAAATAATATTGATTTTAGAATTTAAAATGAATATTCGAAACTTAGCTAGAATAAAGTTAAGACATTGCGTTCTATATATGTATCCCTACTAATAAAAACTCTCTAGAACTGCTCCTAGTAAGTCCGGTCACTCTCCCCCTCTACTGAACAAGCAAAATAGTTTGGATCAAGGCAGAGTACAGTACTAAAGGTCCTCTGACTTACAGGCAGTTCTATATACTAAGATACAAGATCGAAAAGAATGTATTAAATAGATGTTAGCATGCACTACTTCCATACAAAGTTAGCGAAGCCCCACAAGTGATAATTGAGCTTTAGAGTATAAAACAACTATCTTAAACCTCAAATCTACTGAGTTATAATAATTTATAACTAGAATTATTGATATTACTTACAAACTTATGAACTACCTTCTTATCATATTATCCATCGGTATGAGATATTATTAAAAATTGATGTCCTCAATAAAAATAAATACTTTCAACCGATCTTGTATTTGAATATCAAATATCATATTGTCACATGCAACACCTCAGTGGGCAAATCCTTCCCCCATCCATCATGGTTGAGAATATAATGTCATCGGTCCTCTATGGCCCTGACACTTCGAACCAACCTTGACTTTAGTACTACTTTGTGAGGAGGCACTCTTACATAGCTATTTTATTGAGTTCGTTAGAAAAAGTTGTCTCGCAACGTCAAATATTATAGGCTTAAAAATCACGGTTTAAGGTCTGAATTCACTAGCCAAAAGAATTTTAATTGATTTTGAATGCCATGCAGCGGTTTTCTTCTGAAAATCACTAAAAATTAAGAAAATATTTTATTTTTTAAAAAATATTTTCTACTGAAAATATTTTTTACAAATAAATTATGTTATAACAAACAAACAAAACTCTATAAAATATTTTATTTTTAAAAAAAATATTTTTTACAAAATTTTTTTTACACAAATAAATTATTTTACAGTAAATAAACAGAGCCTAAGTAGTATGACTGGAATCTTGTCCAACGACTAAGTGATGTACATAAAAGACAAATGCCTTCATGCAACTGCCTCCGTAAAATTGCTTCTTTTTTTAAAAAATTTGTTGAAATGGTAAATTTGCTTGTGAGCGTATATAATTTTGTCGTGCGGCTTGGAAGCTAGCATTGTAGCATGTTATCTCATAAACTACACAAACTTTTAATATGATGCATTAATAAATAATCTCCACAAGTAGAATTTTAAACATCACAATATGCAACCAAGGGAATCTTAACTCAAGAACGCTAACACACGTTGCAACGATGACATCACATCCACAGGCTGGATAAGTATAATCCACAGTACAATAGGATAAGTTAAAAAATGTATTTTTAAAATATATTTTTGGTGGGTAAAGACTTCTGCACTTCTCCATTCATCTATAATATTCCACAGTACAATAGGATATGTTAAAAGAGATATAGGGCGCGGCGGTAGAACCTCCAAAAATAAAAAGTAAATTTAATAAAAAAACTCTTCCAAATTCTTCTACTAAACGAATATTCAAAGAATAGGTGCACTTTCATTTCCAACACCATATTCCAAAGAACACAAATGCCACTGATTGAAGTCCCCAATTTTGAAGCCTGTTTGAGTCCTATAGTTGCTTTATTTTATGCCATTTTTCATTAGTATTGAACTTTTTATTGCTTGTTTTATTTATTTTTTCTATTATATATATATATATATATATATATATATATAATTTTAATTATTTTACTTATTAAATCTTTAAAAATAATGTAATATAAAATTATAACTAATTTTTTTTTAATAAAACTATTAACAAAAAATTAAAACTGTAAAATTGAACTTCTTTTCTATTAACCCATAAAACATTGTATCAAATATATATATATATATATATATATATATATTGAGCCTCTCCAAACATTCGATTTATGACTTTGCCTCTAAATATACATGTGCTTATCTATCAAGCATTTCCAGGAGTCCAGCTCTGAAAGGACTTTATGCAAGATTCCAAGATAACAACGAATAACAAAAATATATACAGTTCAAAAGCATAAAGCTAAGAATAGTTTAACACCCCCCACACGTTGATGGAGGAACAGCGACCTGAAGCTTGAGACGTAAAAGCTTGTATCGCGGTCGGAAAAGTAGTTTGGTAAAGATTTCCGCAAGCTGATCACTAGCTCCAATATATTGCAAGCGATTGTGGCATCACTAACTTTTTCACGTACAAAATTAATATCAATTTCAATGTGGATAAATTGAGATAATATTATCACAGAACAGAAGCGAAGGGTTATAACTAACTTGACAGCCGAAGAAATTTCATTAGTTTGAGCACCCACAAATTTCTGAAGTAAGTGAAGCTAGGGTATGATACTCCAACTTCAGCACTGGATTTTGACACAGTGGATTGTTTCTTTGAACTCCAATGGATTCAATTGGAACCAATATAAACAGCAAACCCAGATGTTAAACGCCTTGTAGATGGTCAACTTGCCCAATTAGCATAACTGTAGCCCGTGAGGCTGACAGAGAATAGAAGGGTTAGGTGAAGACCATCTAAATTGTGCTTTGATGTATCATAAAACTCGCTTAGTTGCCACCGGATGAGATGTGCGTGGTGAATGCATAAACTGACATATAGAATTAATTGTATAAGAAATATCCGATCGAGTCATTGTCAAATATTTTAAATCACCAACAAGCTTTCAAAATCCAGTAGGGTCCTGTAATAAATCCCTTTCATCCAGATGTAACTGGGGGCCAGCCATCACCATCAAGACCAAATTGAGTAAGCAGCTATATAGAACATTTAGTTTTTTTTTTATGCTAAGAAAATAAAAAATATTTCATTAAACTCAAACTCAAAAGCAAATTACAAAAATTCTAACCCAAAAGAATTAACTGGCAAGACATCCCTCATTTAGTTTTCACCTATTCTAAAGTTCAACATTAATAATACTCCTTCTAAAAATTTTACTAACACTAAGTTTAAGTCTAACAGTTTCTCTAAGTCTTTCCATAATAGACTTCTCAAACAAAAAAGTTTGTCTATAAATTTGTGGTTTCTCTCCCTCCAAGCTTCATAAACAATGCCACAACACAGAAATTTCATAATTGTCGCTTGCAAGTCTTCTCCGATACACACAGATTTCACCCAATCTCCAATGTTTTTCCACTCTAGAATCATTCCAGGTAATAATGCAAGCTCAAGACCCCATTTCCAGATTCTACTTGCCATCCCGCAATCTCGAAACAAATTGTTTCGGTCCTCCTGAAACATATTACACAGTGAACAAACACCATTGTTAATGACTCTCCATAATATGAGCCGGTCTTTTGTTTGGAAGCCAATTCTTGATTGCAAGCCAAGTGGTAAAACTATGTTTAAGAATTCGAATTTTACTCCAAATTAGAGGGTACCACAGGACTTTCTCTCCTCTTCTCCTTATGTTGTCCCAAGCCGACGACAGTGAAAACAAGCCATTTCGGTTGCCTTTCCAAATCCATTTATATATTCTCATTGTCATGCCCTCAAAATACGCCTAGGCGAATCTCAAGAACGAGATTGTCACGCATTAAGAAGGAATGACCTTCCTAAATACGCAAGGCACTAAACTAACATAAACTAGAAACCACAATAATAAATAAGCAGCAAGTCATCAGAGCATCTAAGCCAACTTGAGCACAACGAAATTAAATATCCAAATTCAATAAATAAAATATCCAAGATACATAACTTCTTACATGGTCTTAAACAAAGTGAAATCATAACCAAATGTCTAGACAAAATTAATAAATTGTTTATAACTAAGAAATCTAAACTTTTTATTCAATCTCTTGTCAAGCGGCCTCTATCGCAAGTAATGACCAAAGTCTATTCTCCCTTCTGCAAAGAAAATCATTTTTACAAAAAAATGAGACACAAATTTCAGTAAGTAATGATCCCCAAAAAAACCTCTTGAGACCTATAGTATTCGTAAATGTCAAAATAAGTCTTTTTGTAAAAGATCATTAAATGTCATAATTCATAATTATTTCACTGTTCATGCTAAAACCGACACTTTATGCCTGAAGTCATAAAAACTCATGCAAAAAGATAAAGTTATATGTCAAATGTTCAGAAAACTCAAAAATCAATAGTTTGAATCCAATGCACAAAGTCCAAAGAAGTAGCTATGGCTACAGACAGGTAGCACCGTTTTGATGCAGTGTGGTTTGATAGGTATAAAACCACCAAAAGCCCCAAAGGTTTCTCATTCTTATGATAGTGCACTATTTTTGATATATTGGTGTTTAACCCCCACCAACCGGGTTCTGAAATATTATTGTTTAACCCTCAGTAATAGGGTTTTAAAATATTAGTTTTTAACCCCCACCAATAGGGTTTTAAATTCACAATTATATCAAATAGTTCGAAAGTATGTTTGATAGTCACTGGTGTACAAGAATAAATCTCAAAGTACCAAAATACATTCAGAAAATTTCTTTAAAAGTAAAGTTTACTCCCACGGTTTTGTTTTGGAATTTTTCAAAAACATTTAATGCATTCATAATTCAAATATGTAAAAATAAGTATCAAGTTTGTTTGGAATTTTATAAAATATAAAAGCATGTCAAACAACATAAATGGCTCCACTGGCAAGATCGTAAATAGAAACAAATTTTATTTCTTTCAAATTAGAGTGCAGAATAGTAAATAAGTAAAAGTAGATCAATTTTTGTTTTCCTAACTCATGGCCACTGTTCTGGCATCACTTTCAATCTTTTTTTATTGTATTTTTTCAAAATCTTCAATAAATAAAATCATGTAATTTATTCAAAAATAAATTCTTTTTTTAGGAAATTATCACTGTATGAACAGTAAATCGATTTACTGTTAAAATCATTTTTTTTTCAAAAATCGCATTAAGCCCAAAATGTCCTCTTTCTTTTCTCTAAGTTTCTCATTGAGTTAACATCAAATCCAAAGGTACATATTTTCACGAAAATCGTCTTTCAACATGCCATACACAAAATATGCCAAAATTTCCAAATCATGCATAATAAATTTCTGAAATCCAATAATTTCAATAATTCTATAAAAAATAATCTAATAGCATGAAAAATATAGAAACTTCTGAAGGTGAGAAACAAACAACTTACCTTTTGACATATTAAGTCTAAATATCAAGATATTCCCTTTTTTTTATCATGAACTTCCAAGAATGTTTCTTATATTTTGCAAAGAGGCTACTAGTTAAGAACGTTTTACAGATGACTCTAGGTTAGAAATAGACCTATAGGGCTGGACTTAAATATTTATCAAGAGGCCTAGTCCAAGAAAAATAAATTTCTATTCCGTTAATCCAATAAACGTAAGGTTAGTTAAGTGAGACTCAAAATATGGGGCGTTACATCTTTCCTCTCTAATTAAAGTTTCATCCTCAAAACTTACCTACCCTTATAAGAAAATAAAAGATAAATTCAAAGAAGGTATAATAAGAGATAATAACAATAGAAATCGTAACAAGTTTCACATAAGGTCACATAATCATTATAATAGTCCAACCAGAAGGATATGGATGAGTCAAGGAAATTAAAGAGAGCACATGTGTCAAAGTTCTTTATCTTATATTTTCTAGAATTAGTCAAGTTAAAACTAATCTCACAATGAGTGGATGATATAAATACAAACATATAAATGAATAAAAGTTAGAGATCAATAATAATTAAAAACATATTGAACATATAGACGAATCCAAGAGTTTCAGAAATTGGTCGATAGGTCTAAATAGTTGGCAAGATTTTTTTTTTTCCAGGAAGGATATGAATACAAAGGCAATCATATCCAATAGTTGCATCAAAATAAATAATAATCACGTAAATATCTTGTTTTAAAATAATTAACAAACTCATCATTTATCTATCATTAATTCAGAAACTTCAAACTAAGGTCATAAGGTCAAATGTAGCGAGTATGAGCCCTATTAGAGTTTCAAAATGACAATAAACTCGAAGTACATCTCATAGGGTACTTTTCAATAACAAAATAAATATTTAATCTCTAACTAGTCTATTTTTGGAAAAATATAATTTTGTCCAAATAAGCTTGTATCATTACCAATATATTCAACAGATGCCTAACACATTTCTTTTAGGTATGTCCTAGTTTTAAAATAAATATAAGAGCTATGTAAATCAAAAAATTTATTTCAGATATTCAGTCAAAGTAAAGAAAACCATATTTCGAAGGCATTAGTTAGTTTTGTTTTACAAAATCTTTTTTTGAAATTTTTGACAAAATTGTATGCAGGCTAGTTAGTCCAAAACAACTAAAAGTTTCAAAAAATAAAAAGAAACAAATACCAAGAAAATATTTTGTTCGTTTTTTTTTTCTTTTCTTTTGTTGGCCACATAAGCAAGATTGTAAGTCATTTACTTTCAAAAGGTACACAAGAAACATATACAAAATGTCACAAATTCTCCGCATGAAAGTATGCTATCATCTAACTTCAAAATAAGACAAGTAGAAAAATAAATTTAACGTAATTTAACTATAAAGTCATAAAGGAGAAAACAAAGGAATCATAGATAGCATTCTAGTTAAACAGACTTGGAGAAGTAGCAAACCACTGATATCTATACTTCTAATAGATCCTAAAAAACTAGGGTTTATTTCTAATCATTTCTGAGCAACTATAACATGATATAGAGCAGTTGCAAGCATATAGATCTAAGGCTTAATCAAAGAGGCACGAATTAGTGAAAAATACCACCAAGGAAACAAATAAAGATTTCAATTACTTAAATTCTCATAATTCAATGGCTATTTGAAAAGGATACTCAACCAAGATCGTAACACTAATGAGTTTTAAATACCGGTAACAAAGAGTTGCTCAACCAAAAATGACGGGAAAACTCATGTATAGAGTAGGATTTAAACCGTTTGACAACTGGTAGTGATGGCTATAAATAATATATCAATGTGGGTACATGACTAAAAAGAGCATTTGGATATATTATGATCTTAACTACTTCAGATCCACAAATTCCTAAATCAATTCAAAGAAAAAAAATTGGGTACAACCGCGAAGCAAGATTTATATTATACTTAGTCACAATTAGTAATATAAAAGACTATAAGCCTAAAAAATTATAGGAAGTCAATGTTTAGCAAGAGGGCGAAATATTATCTCAATGGCAAAAAAAACCTAGAATTACAAGAATGACTTAATAGATCAGAAGGCACGAGGAACTTCAAAGTAGCATCGATAGTAAATTTATATATATTCTATTAGGTGATCAACAATATAGCAGTAACATACTTTTTCCTTCTTAGTAAACCAATTGAGAGAGGAAAAATAAAAAGTCAAATCACAAGTAAAAGTTCTAACAAGGACCTGCATAGAGTTTAATAATGTCGAAACAAAAACTACACAAAAAGAAAAGAATCTAATGATGAGCTTTAAACAAATAACTTTAAATAAGCAAACAAACTAATTGCATTTTGTGCGAATTCATCAATCAAATATTCTGTTAAATGACACCAAGACAAAATTTATAGTAGGATATTTAGTAGCAAGAACTTGTTGGTAACTATTCATAAAAGATTAAATCAATGACAAGTACAACATCAACATGGTACATGATTGTTAAAATCAATAAGTATTGCATTGCATGGATCACAAAAGAGCTTAACCAACAGATTTCACACAACTTGTCCAAATAGACTGCACAGTGATTTAGAAGAGTAGACAAGGGGATAGATGTAATTCCGTAAATGCTGAAAATTTCTAGATAACGCATAGCAATACAAAAATGGAATAAATAAATTGATAGAATAATCAAGGAAACGAGAAGCCTATTAAACGCATACATTCTCTCATGCACTATGATTACATCAATTACTCTTAGAAATCTAAATTTCTTATTCAATCTCTCGTCAAGCGACCTATATCGCAAGTAATGACCAAAGTCTATTCTCCCTTCTGCAAAGAAATCATTTTTACATAACAATGAGACACAAATCTCAGTAAGTGGTAATCCCCAAGAAAACTTCTTGGAACCTTTAGTATTCGTAAATGTCAAAATAAGTCTTTTTGTAAAAGATCATTAAATGCCATAATTCATAACTATTTCACTATTCATGCTAAAACCGACACTTTATGCCTGAAGTCATAAAAACTCATGCAAAAAGATAAACTTATATGTCAAATGTTCAGAAAACTCAAAAATCAATAGTTTGAGTCCAATGCACAAAGTCCAAAGAGGTAGTTGTGGCTACAGACGGGTAGCACCGTTTTGACGCAGTGTGGTTTGATAGGCACAAAACCACCAAAAGTTCCAAAGGTTTCTGATTCTTATGATAGTGTACTATTTCTGATATATTGGTATTTAACCCCCACCAACTGGGTCCTGAAAAATTAGTGTTTAACCCTCACTAATAGGGTTCTGAAATATTGATATTTAACCCCTACCAATAGGGTTCTGAATTCACAGCTGTATCAAATAGTTCGAAAGTATGTCTGATAGTCACTTGGTGTACAAGAATAAATTTCAAAGTACCAAAATACGTTCAGAAAATCTCTTTAAAAAAATCACTTTAAAATTTAGTCCCATTGTTTTGTTTGGAATTTTTCAAAAAACATTTAATGCATTCATAATTCAAATATGTAAAAATAAGTATCTAGTTTATTTGGAATTTTATAAAATATAAAAACGTGTTGAACAACATAAATGGCTCCAGTGGCAAGATTGTAAATAGAAACAAACTCTATTTCTTTCAAATCAGAGTGCAGAATAGTAAATAAGTGAAAGTAGATCAATTATTATTTTCCTAACTCATGGCCACTGTGAACAGTGGCATCACTTTCAATCTTTTTTTTTTATTGTATTTTTTCAAAATCTTCAATAAAGGAAATCATGTAATTTATTCAAAAATAAATTCTTTTTTTAGGAAATTACCACTGTATGAACAGTAAATCGTGTTAAAATCATTTTTTTTTTCAAAAATCCCATTAAGTCCAAAATGTCCTCTTTCTTTTCTATAAGTTTCTCATTGAGTCAACATCATAGCCAATGGTACATCTTTTCACGAAAATCCTCTTTCAACATGCCATACACAAAATATGCCAAAATTTCCAAATCATGCATAATAAATTTCTGAAATCCAATAATTTCAATAATTCTATAAAAAATAATCTAATAGCATGAAAAATATAGAAACTTCTGAAGGTCAGGAACAAACAACTTACCTTTTGACGTATTAAGTCTAAATCTCAAGATATTCCTTTTTTTTTTATCATGAACTTCCAAGAATGTTTCTTATATTTTGCAAAGAGGCTACTAGTTAAGAACATTTTATAGATGACTCTAGGTTAGAAATAGACTTATAGGG
Organism: Ehretia macrophylla; assembly: GCA_037974665.1. Classification (NCBI taxonomy): domain Eukaryota; kingdom Viridiplantae; phylum Streptophyta; class Magnoliopsida; order Boraginales; family Ehretiaceae; genus Ehretia; species Ehretia macrophylla. The sequence continues at coordinate 36,497,978 of CM075780.1, read as the reverse complement.
TTGAGCTATAGGGCTGGGCTTAAATATTTATCAAGAGACCTAGTCCAAGAAAAATAAATTTCTATTCCATTAATCCAATAAACGTAAGGTTAGTCAGGTGAGGCTCAAATTATGGGGTGTTACACTCATTCAAGGTTTGAGGACTAAATCCAATCTGATGGATAATTCTTTCAAGAATCTCATTGTTTGAAACCGTCCATCCATCTCTCTCAATAATGTTAGCTACCTTCCCATTGTATTGCATAGGACAACACATGAAGTCATCACTGCAAATACTGTTAATCAAGGCACCATCCGGGTGCGAAGGGTCAAACTAGAAAGAAGTTTTAGTACCTTTGCCAATTTTTGCTGTGAAAAACTTTTTGCAATCTCCCTCATCTTCACCAATTTTTTCCAGTGATACGATGTAGACGCCCCAATGTTATATTCCCAAAAGGTCTCACCTTTAAGATAGTAGTCCCTAATCCAATTCGACCAGATAGAAGAATCATCAGTCAAAATATTCCATATATGTTTAAACGCAGCGGCAATATTAACATCTTCCAGTTTTCTCATACCAAGGCCCTTTGCAAACTTCATCCCAACTGACGTTGGAGCCCCTAGCACTGTCTTTACCTTTCCAAAGAAATCTTGCACATTTCTTCTCTATCTCCTTGATAACACTCTTGGGAAAAAGCATAGTCCCCAACCAGTAAGAATGAATGCCATTCAAAACCGATTTAATAAGAACAACTCCTCCCGCAAACGAAAGCCATCGAATAGACCAATGATCAATCCTTGAGTAAGAGTTGGACCACTAGAAGTGAAGTGAACCTCCATTTTGAGAAAATAATGTTTGGTTCTTCAGTATGGAGATAACCCAACTGTACTATGAAGATAAAACTATGTTTGGTTCTTCAGTGCGCGACGCATGTGAGGCAACACTTTTGCTCGGCGATAGGAAAGCTTTTGTGACGATTATAGCTGAATTGAAACTGTTACGGTTTAAGTATGATCTTTTCATATATATGAATAAAGTTACAATATTGGTTACAAAGCTCTGGCATTCATTAGCGTCTTTCTTAAAATTGAATGGATTATTTATACTATTTATAGCGGGTACCATTTCTGATTTGGTGGGAATCTGTCCCTGCTACATGTTCTTAAGGTAAGTCCAACAGACTCCTTTTTATTTGTTTTTTTTCTCTAAAATAGCTAATAAAATTGGTTCTCTCTACTTTTACAAACTCTTTATTTCAGTTTTACTCTAACAACACTCTCTATTTCAACCTCTCTTTTTAATTTCACTCCAATAACTCTCTATATTTTTTCTGAATCTATTACTTAATAACTTTTTTTTATCTTTTATTTTTTTATTATTAATGACCTAAGATTAATTATTAGGTTAATTTTTCATTATTTTATTAATATTTTTAACAACCTTTTTTTAATCAGTCCATCCCCTCCATCTCCTCCCCATCTCCTCTTCCGCCCATTCCATCACCATACCCCTTTTTCAGCCCGTTCTCCTCTTCCCCTTCTGCCAGTCATATTTCTCCCTCCCTCAATCCAAAATTCATCCATAGTTCTTCCCTAAAATATTAAGTATCTCAGCCCCAAGTCCATCTTGACAAATCCTCCTCTTTTTCATTTATTATCCATCTTGACAAGTCCTCTTTTTGCCAACAAGATTGTAGTAAGGTTGAGCTATATGCCTCTGTAGCTCTCATGAACACTTCTTGTCTCAAGATTTTTCTTTTTTTTTTTTTTCTGTTGGAGCTGGTTGCTCCAACGACCAATTTTTTACTGTTGGAGTGTTTTGGAGTAGGTTGGCGAGCAAGAGAAGCTCGCCTGATTTGAAGAGTGAGAAAAAAAAAGTAGTGAGACAACTTGGATAGAGAGTGAAGTGGAGAGTCGGTTGGAGATGAATTTTGGCATTTTACTTTTTAATTTGGCTAAAAAGATATTATAGCTAACTTGTTAGACTTGCTCTTACTATGACCGGGCTTTCGGATGTCAGACGAATTATCTACTGCAACTTCAGGAAAACTACATGACCTTGTGCACAGGGGCGGACCTACGTTATATTCAGTGCAAGCAAAGGCTTACACTGAACAAAAATTATTATGGTACAGCAGTTAGTGAAGTGCCTTTAAAATCCTTTGGTGCTACAAGTTCACGGGTTCGAGTGCTTCAGAGTGCATCAGCTTGTGAGTTTTTTTTGCTTGTTTTATTAGCTTGTAATGTATTTGTAAAGCCTGCTCACTTTCCCAAATCAAAACCCAACCCCTTCTCTCTCCTAACACCTCTCTCTCTCCATTCGCCACCTACTCACCTTCAAAGTTTTTTTAAAAAAAAACCTTACTTTCCCAAATCAAACCCAAATCCTTCTCTCTCCTAACACTTCTCTCTCCATTTATCACATAAACCTTCAACGCTTTTCTTAACAGTGAGGTAAACCACTCTTCACTTATTCTCCTTTTTTTATTTTTCCATTTGTTAGCTTTTTTATATAAATTTTTTTTAAATTTTTTTACGAGTTTTACTATACATAGATATATATGTATAATGTATTATTATTAATATAAAATTGATATACTAACAATGCTTTATGCTTGTCTGCTGCTTCTTGATCTATTAATTTAGATATATATGTATTATTATTAATATAAAATTGATAGTCAATGCTTGTCTGCTTAACTGCTTCTTGATCTATTAAGCTATATATGTATTACGACTCTATGAGCTTCACTTATGAAATTGATATACAATGCTTGTTAGTTGTTTGCTTCTTGATCTATTAATTTAGATATATACGTATTACGAGCTTCACTTATGAAATTGATATTCAATGGTTGTTAGTTGTCTGCTTCTTGATCTGTTAATTTAGATTTTAGACACAATTGGCAATATATATCCTACTGTGTATATTGTTGTAAATCAATGTGTATGTTACTATAGCCAAAGCTTTTGAGTCTTTTTTAATAGGAGTGAACTCTTTTGATAGGCAATATTATTTGGTGTTCTATGTCCTTCTGTATTCTTAAATTAATTTTTTTTTTGAAGATATCATGGATAAATTTTTAAAGAAGAGGTCAATTTCCGATGGAATGAGTAGTAAAGATAATGAACATCACAGTTCAAAACAACCTCGGATTGAGGTCAATGTAGAAGATCTACCTATAAATCCTGGATTACGCCAAAAAATTACAAACTACCATCCTGATGATCAAGATAAAGTACGGAGATATTATTTACAAAAGGGACCTTGTCAACCCTGTCATCATAATTTTCCTCAAAGAATGTTTGGGAATAAGGCTACAAGAGTTTGTTCCTTTTGGTTTAATGAATTTGGTTGTTGGTTAGAATACAACATAGAGAAAGATGCTGCATATTGTTTGCATTGTTATCTTTTTAGGACTGATGTTGGAAAACAGTCAGGTTGAGATGGATTTATTATAAATGGGTTTACTAATTGGAGTGTTAAAGCTAGACTTAATACTCATATTGGAGGTCCAAACAGTGCACATAACATTGCTTACAAAAAGGGTCAAGACTTGATGAAGCAAAGCCAACACATTGAAACAGTGCACATAACATTGCTTACTAATTGGAGTGTTAAAAGGGACTACTTGCCTTGCAGAAATGCTAGTGAAGACTGGAAAACATCGTGTTTATCAATTGGTTTATTTACTTCTTAAGCTGGCATTGACTTTACCAGTTGCTACAGCCACGGGAGAAAGAGCATTTTCAGTGATGAAAATTGTGAAGACTGAATTACGGAATCGAATGGAAGAGGATTGGATAAATGATTGTTTAGTCCCTTACATAGAAAGAGACGTATTTGAAGGCATCGACAATGAGTTGATTATTCAACTCTTTCAAAAAATGCATTCACGCTGGGGACAATTATAAAAGGTACTTTTTGTATTGCTATACTTTATAATTATTTTTTTCCTCTCTTTTGTATTTAAAATGTGTTTAATTTGTATTTATTTACGTATATGTAAGTTTACTTGAACCTTTGATTATTCATTATATTTTTGTGGTGCATGCACTGACCCCCGTAGCTTGGATCCGCCACTACTTGTGCATGTACTCAGTTATACTCAATTGGATCGGATGTGGTCCTCAGTTACATCCACATAAGAAAGCAATCGTAGTTGCTGTGATATTTTCGTTATCTAGAAAATAGCCAAAAGGTTGGCTTGTAGGAAAAGGTAAAAGGGAATATAGAAAAAAAAAAAAAAAAAAAAACTAAAAGGAATATAGATTCTTAGCCGCCCTTTTTCTCATGTACATAGCTTAACAACTCTGCTCACAAGGATGGTGCAGCATATTCTCTAACTGTCTAGGCCACGTAGTCCCTTGTACTAAATTACACAAATTTTTAGTCCAGGAAACAGATATAATCTTTTGAATAAGTATGAGATGTACTACTACTTGAAAAAAAGAAAAAGAAAAGAAAGAGTATGAGATGTACTCTTAAGTACTAATGATGTAGCTAGTTGACAATATTATATTCTTTGTTGTTGTTGGGTTCCGTTATGTCAGAAAGTGTACAAATTAAAATCTTTTCATAATATCATAACAACCAAAATAATGACCCACTATTTTTAAGATTTAACTCTTTTATAATTTTATTTTGTATGATTTTACAAAATATTTATCTTGATTAATATTTTATGTCACTAAATATCATCTACATATTACATTAATCTTGCTAACATAACCTTAAGAGAATGAGATATTGTCCTTAATTTTTCGCATTACTTCTCAGATAGGTTTAAGATGATTCGTCTTTTTTCAAGAATGAAAGATAACATGAGCTATGAATTTCTCTCAAAATGAAGGACTGTAAAAGTTAAATCTTCAATCTATTGATTATTATATAGTAGAACCTCTTTAAATTAATATTTGATAAATTAATAATTTCTTTTAATTAATAAAAATATTTGGTCCCGACTTGGGACCAGTGTAAAAGTTGATAAATTCGATAAAATAATAAGATAATACATTTAAAAAAAATTCTTTGTATTTTATTGACTCAAATATTTCATAAATTAATAATTAACTAAAAAGTACATAATAAATTGACTATGAGGTTTTCTTAAAATATGAATCAAGAGTAGTTTGTCTTTTATTAAATTTCAAATCTAGTTGAATCTCATATTTAATTATTTAAAGAGAAAAAATTGAGATAATCCTACAAGAATTAGGATACAAGATGAGAGAAATTAGTTTTCATCCTAATCCTACAAGCACTTAGATACGAGATTAGAAAAACTTTGTTCTAATCCTACTAAATTAAATTTTATTTTCTATTCTCATTATTTATCTTTTCAAATTGGACTGAAAAAATACAAGTCACTTTTCAAAAAAAAGATATCATAATCATAATATGTTTACTATAGAGCCAAAAAAAAATTAAAAACATCTCTATTAATTAATAGTTATTAATTTATTTATAAATTAATATCTCACTAAATTAATTAAATTTAGTAATCCCAACGCTATTAATTTAAAGAGGTTCTACTGTATGTAAAAAGGTTTTGGGTGACTGCAAAACTCTATCATTAAAAATATTCTTGAAGTAACTCTATTATATCTTTAAGCTGAGGTCAAGTTACTACCAGGTTACGTAAGTAGAACTCGTTATTGGTTGATTGATTTTTGCTTTTTTTCCCCTAGAATAATATGGCTTCCATTTGTTTTGCTAAGTAAATATGATAAAATTTATATAATTAGAAGATTTGACATAATTTAGATTTTAGTATTTCATATTTTTTAACTGTGATTAAAAGACTAATTTAATAAGATTAATAATATATTCTGTCAATAAAATTTGGTGATATATAACATTCATCGAGATAAATATTGAGTGAAATAATAGACAATAAATTTGTAGAGGATCGAAGACACCTCCTTATTCTACAATAAATTTGTAGACTAACACTAGTTTTTGGTCAACTCGGTTAAGCCCTAATTAATGCGTAATGGGTCTTAAAGTGATGGATCAGCCATATTCCTTCCATTAAGTCGGTCTTAAGGTGATGATCAGCCATATTCTTTCCATTAAGTCGTGCTATAAATTTAAAAAATGCTGCCAAAAAATTTAATTCAAATTAAGCATGATACAACTTTCAAGGAAGCATACCCGTGCAGGCTAATAATTTACATAAATTATGGTAAACTACAAGAAAAATTAAAATAGGCCACGAATTTTAGAGGCGAACTTTTTTCCCTAATCCTTAGAGGTCAATCGTTGCCGTGACCGAAACAATCGCTTGGCAGCATATATTGAACCAATGATATCAGCCAAAAGAGGATACTTGAGTATAGCCAACATCATCGGCATACAACCAAACACACCCAACAGAATAGGAACTTTTGCTGAACTATGTCGATCATACAAAAGAAAACATGCACAAACCGCCACCATCATCCCCGCAAGAGAGATAAAAAGCGTCACGATTCCACCTACTAACCAATAGGGCAATGACTCGAGAAAATCTTTCTCTGTATAACGAGAGGTGAGGATGCATAAGAACATTGAAATTGAAGTTATAGAAGAGAGCATAGCAATTATCTCTGCTATTGCGAAAAGCAGAAAGAAACCATGGTGTCGTAGAAGAGGCTCTCCAGTTTGGTTGTCGCTACCACCTGGAACGGTGAAGGCAATGGTGAATACCACGGTGGTGATAAGTGTTGCAACAACCATGCAAGATTGAGCTGTTTTCTTCATCCATTTTTCGCCTTCCTCCATCAAACTTTTGTGCTTCTGAATGAATAACCCATGTGGTGCTTTGTCATCAGTTTTATTTCTAATGTTTCTATATGTTGGCGGAACTATCTCCTCAACTTCCTGTCATCAATGAACAACTTTATCAGAAGCGTCAGCATTGAATATTGCATGTAGAGGCAGATCTAGGAGTATAGTTAAGTGAGCGCTAAGGCACCCAATTTAATATTAATATACAGATAATATTTCTAGGAGGAGCTAAACTAACTTTTCACAATAAAAATATCTTTTAAAATATACACATGTTTTTAACAAAAAATTGAGATGATAGATCCGCTGTGATTGTATCTATAAATGGTAACTGCATAGATAGCATAAATTGCAGGTACAAAAAATATGGAAGAGAAGATTTATAAGATCGCATGGCATGGTGTTGATAAAGCCAACATGAACTTACCTTATACCATAACAATTCTCGATGCATCTGAAGAGCAGCCCCTGGTAAAATAGTGAGTTGGGATTGAGGTACATTATCTGCAGCTAAATGCAACATGGTATTATTTTCATCATCTCTATAAGATGCAACCAAATACTTGAGCTTTCCAATTTCATGTATCAAACTGAATATGGAAACGTAGCGATTTTTAACTGCAATGTGATATATACTTTGAGAAGATCTATTCACTATATATAGGAATTCAGGACGTTGACGAAGAAGCTCGACCAAAAACTCATAATTTCCCAACTCTGCAGCAACAAATGCAGGGCGTGCAATATCTTCAGCAATATTTGGGTTTTCTATGTCTTGTCGTGGTACTTGCTGCCAGATCAACTCAAGCAACTGACAGACATCGTCAGGTTTCGCAGGCCTTTCACCTCTTGCAATTTTCTTACAACACACTATTGGAGACGAACGCACGTCAGTTCAATTTAAAATAAGAGCTACCTCCAAGATTAATTGGTTATTTAACAATAAATACATTTTTTTTTTTGGCTCGGCAAATAAATCATTTCATTCCATAAACCAAAACCATGTACAACAAAAACAGCCCCTCAAGTCAGCGGCTTAAGAAATACAAATGTACCAATCCCTACATAAAACTGTATTTTCCAGTCTACTCCTATATATATTCTTTTATTTCAAGATCAACGAAACATACAACACAAAATTTTAAATATATACCTCAAAGATTGGGTTATTTATCTTCTAGCTGTTGATATTCATGATCACGTGCTTTTAATTGGTTTTCTCATGTTAGTTTTGTTAGAAATCTTTTGTGCGAATATGAGATTAGGCAGCGGAGACAAAATAAAATAATAATAATAATAATAATAATAATAATAATAATAATAATAATAATAATAATTAAAATAACAATAGAAACTGAGAAATAAAATATTAACAGTACATGTATGTAAATTAATAAAATAAACAGTAAAGAAGAAAATTAATATATTTATACAAATAAAACAGTACACAAACCGAGGCTCGAGTTAGACTCGATATCCTTAAAGTTTATTGCTCCGCTAGGTACTTACGGTTTCAACAACAACAACCTCCCAGGATACAATGGCTTTATCTTTTGTATTAGAAGTACCACAAAATACAAAATCTATTGAACTGACAGTGTATAAACTCTCTCTCGACGAATGCTATGTTAGCCTAACTATTCTCTGTATGCAATGATGCGAATGCTTCAGTTTTTTGTTACAAATGATGGCACGAGTATTTATAGGCAAAGTTTGGTGTGAAAATATGGCCAGCCACTACTCCACTCAAGTTGTGGGATTGAAGACAACTCCTACTTTCTCCATTCTGTTGATGAAGTCAAGTATGGGAATACCCATATTCTCTACTCCACACCCCACACTCCATGCATCTCCAACAAACAGCAAGTGTGGGCAATGGGTCGTGGGTCAACTTCATTTCTCATTCACCAACTTCTCCTCCAACAATCCCCCACATGAATGGAAATTGACCAGTCAGATAAAAATGCAGACACTAGAGAGAGTTCAGTAGAAAGATACTGCATCAGGATAGGTAGCTTTTGGCTTTGAACCTTCCTTAGTGAAAACTATCGGATTTACTTGCTAACCAGTGAACGCGATGTCTTGAACTGTTCAGCTTTTTTGTAAACCAAGACAATAGAGTTCACACAGTACCCCTCAGTACACTGTCGAGTTCTCACGGTTGTGTTCATTTTGGCCCTGAACAGCTCCTAGTATTCATGAGTACTCTAGAGAATTCAGCCTTCAAAATTCTCGTAGGACCGGCCCAGTCCCTACTCACATAGGTGATCACTTATTAAGAGTATTCCTACAATACCCCACTTGAATTTTTCAAGATATAAGTATCATTAAAAGCATAGCTTAGCCTAAAATATATGCAGGCAGCACTGTCTGTTTGTCATAGGAATAGGAAGGAGTATTACCCCCACAGTGCTTTGGGTGAGTCATTCATAGTTCAGTTTTTCCCTTTGAACCTACATTCAGGGATCTCCTGTCACGTAGGTAGGGTTTTCCACTATGATAACTCTTTAGACATAGGCCTAAGACCCATTCACCTCGACAACTTGTAAACTTGCTCTCTGTTTAAACCTTTAGTAAGCGGATCCGCAATATTATCCTTTGACTTTACATAGTCAATTGAGATAACTCCATTAGAGAGCAATTGTTTAACGGTATTATGTCTGCGACGAATATGTCTAGACTTACCATTGTACATACTACTATGTGCCCTTCCAATAGCAGATTGACTATCGCAGTGTATGCAGATAGTTGAAACAGGTTTCAGCCAATTTGGAATATCCTCTAAGAACTGTCGAAGCCATTCGGCTTCCTCTGCAGATTTATCCAAAGCTATAAACTCAGATTCCATTGTGGATCTGGCTATACACGTTTGCTTAGTGGATTTCCAAGAAACGGCTGCACCTCCTAAAGTAAAAACATATCCACTTGTAGATTTGGAGTCTTTAGTATCTGATATCCAATTGGCATCACCGTACCCCTCTAGTACAGCTGGATATCGGGTATAGTGCAACCCGAAGTTCAAAGTGTATCTCAGATACCTTAGAACCCTTATTATAGCTATCCAATGGTCTTGCCCTGGATTGCTAGTATATCTACTCAATTTGTTAACAGCATATGCTATATCGGGCCTTGTACAATTCATCAAGTACATTAGACTACCAATAATTCTTGAATACTCCACTTGAGATATTCCTTCATCAGTATTTTTAGCTAGATGTACGTTAGCATCTACCGGTGTCTTGACTAGTGTCTCATCGTTCTTGTTGAACTTGTCCAGTATTTTTTCAATATAATGAGATTGGGACAATACTAGTCCATCAGATGTTTTGGTGATCTTGACACCCAATATAACATCTGCCACACCCATATCCTTCATATCGAAGTTACTGGATAACATCTTCTTGGTAGACTTAATGACATTGATATTGTTTCCCATAATCAACATATCGTCAACATAGAGACAAACAATTACATATTCTTGACTTGTGCCTTTTACATAGACACACTTGTCACATTCGTTAATCCTAAAGCCATTTGACATCATGACTTTATCAAATTTCTCATGCCACTGTTTAGGCGTCTGTTTTAGTCCGTAAAGGGATTTTACAAGCTTACAAACCTTCTTCTCTTTCCCAGAAACTACAAACCCCTCAGGCTGTTCTATGTAGATCTCTTCATCTAGATCTCCATTTAAGAATGCTGTTTTTACATCCATTTGATATATCTCAAGATTATTGATAGCTGCAATAGCTATCAACATCCGAATGGATGTAATTCTCGTGACTGGTGAATATGTATCAAAATAATCAAGACCTTCTTTTTATCTATATCCCTTAATGACAAGCCTGGCCTTATATTTGTCTATTGATCCATCAGCCTTCAACTTCCTCTTAAAAATCCATTTACACCCTAAAGGTTTATTTCCAGGAGGAAGGTCCACCAGTTCCCATGTATGATTTTGCATGATGGATTCAATTTCACTATTTACTACCTCTCTCCATAAAGGAGCTTCAGGAGTAGACATTGCCTCATTAAAAGTGCGAGGCTCATTTTTTAACAAATACATTAGAAAATCTGGACCAAAAGACTTAGACGTTCTAGCCCTCTTAGTACGTCTTGGTTCATCTTCAATATATTTAGATATAGCCTCATCACCTATATCTAATTCTTGACTCTCGTCACATGTTCTTTTCATAGAACTTGATTCTTGCGTATCTTTACAAGGAAATTTTTCTTTGAAAAATTCTGCATTCCTTGATTCAATAAGTGTATTCACATGTATATCAGTTATTTCAGACTTATACACAAGAAACCTGTATGCAGCATTGTTGTGTGCATATCCAACGAAGATACAATCCACGGTTTTTGGTCCTATTTTGACCATTTTAGGAGCTGGAACTCCTACCTTAGCTAGACACCCCCACACTCTTAAGTAATTGTAAGAATGTGGTCGACCTTTCTACAACTCATAAGGTGTCTTGTTTAATTTCTTGTGGGGTACCTTATTAAGAATATAGTTCGCAGTTAATATTGCCTCCCCCCACAAGTTCTGAGGTAAACCCGAGTTAATCAACAAGGCATTCATCATCTCTTTAAGAGTTCGATTTTTTAGTTCAGCAATACCATTCTGCTGAGGAGAGTAAGGAGCCGTTGTTTGATGAACAATTCCATGTTCAGTACAGTATTCCTCAAAAGGATATACAAATTCTCATCTTCTATCACTTCTCAACATCTTAATCTTTTTACCGAGTTGAGTTTCTACCTCATTTTTGTATAGTTTAAATACTTGCAAAGCCTCATCTTTGCCTCTGAGTAGATAAACATAACAATATCTTGTGCAATCATCAATAAAAGTAATAAAATACTTTTTTCCACCTCTAGTTTGCACATATTTTAAATCAAAAATATCACTGTGAATTAAATCCAGAGGTTCTGAACTCATTCCTACCGATTTAAAAGAAGTTCTCATTAATTTTGATTCTACGCATACTTCACATTTTTTATTTATGTTCCAATCAGCTTTAGGTATTAGACCTAAATTGATCAATTTATGCAAAGAATCAAAATTCACATGTCCTAATCTATCATGCCATAAATTAGGAGAGTCCAAGACATAAGCAACATACTTATTCTTATTCATTCCAAATTTGGTAGGCTCATCAGCCTTTACAACAGTTGGAGCTATAGTCATTACATTAAGCTTAAATAAGCTATCACACTCATAGCCCTTGCCTACAAACATTCCAAATTTGGTTAACACAAATTGACCGGACTCAAACACCATTTTGAATCCGTTCTTACTCAACAAGGATCCAGAAACCAAATTCTTCCGGATGTCTGGGACATGCAACACATTGTTGAGTGTCAGCTCCTTTCCTGAGGTAAACTTCAGGATTACCTTCCCAGTTCCTTCTACATTCGATGTGGAGGAATTACCCATGTAAATGGTTTCAGAAGCTGTTTGATAGGTGGTGAACATTTTCCTATCAGAGCAAACATGCTTAGCGGCCCCAGTGTCCACCCACCATTATTTTGGATTCCCCACCAAATTGACTTCTGACACAACAGCTGACGGGTTCATGTCAGAGAGATCATTTCCCAGGTCTTCCACAGCATTTGCCTGAGCTTTCCTCTTCTTCGGATTGCCCTGGTTCTTGCGGTGCCCGCATTCTCTTGCCTTGTGCCCCGGCTTGTCACAGACAAAACAATTCCCGCCGAACTGCTGCTTCTTCTGTTCTCCCCATTTCTGACCTTGGTTAGAGAACTTTCTCTTTTTGTTGCTCGGACCATGCTCAACCACATTAACCTTTGATTCCAAAGGCAGAAGACCAACTCTCTTATCAGATTTGCGGTTGTCTGCCTCAATCCTCAATCTCAAAACTAAGTCTTCAAGAGTCATCTCCTTTCACTTATGTCTTAAATAACTCTTTAAGTCCTTCCAGTTGGGAGGCAACTTCTCAATAAGTGTACCGGATTCAAAACGTTCTCCCATGTTTATACCTTCTGCATGACACTCATGAATGAGTACCTGATACTCATCTACCTGTGGCATCAGAGACTTAAAATCTACTATTTTGAAGTCAAGGAATCAGGCCACAACGAATTTCTTTGTGCCAGTATCCTCCGTTTTATACTTATTCTCTAAAGATTCCCATACAGCCTTTGCAGTTGGTATTGGACTGTAGACGTTATACAACGCATTATCCAACCCATTGAGGATATAGTTTTTACAAAGAAAGTCTACATGCTTCCAACCATCAACAGCAGCAATAGTCTGCAAATCAGGATTGTCACCCAACTGTGGTGCATCATCTTTCAAGAACCGAGCAAGGTTCAATATGGTCAAGTAGAACAACATTTTCTACTGCCACCTCTTAAAATCATTCCCGTTGAACTTCTCTGGCTTCTCGCCATGTCCAACAGGAGTTGAAGCAACAAAAGGAGTAGCTGTTGCCACAGTCACAACAGGCCTCGCCATAGGAATGTTCTTGTTCTCGGATTCTCCATTTGATCCACTTCCAGTCAAGGATACATTTGGGTTATTAGGTCCTCGTTCCACGTTCATGTCTCCAGAAGCCATAGGTAATAATTTTTTATTTTTTATTTTTTTAATAAATTAAGTCCAAAAGTTTAAATCAAAGGAGGAAATTAGTTTCCAAATCTCAATAAGTGTATAAAAGTACACAACTAAAATTAGAACCGAAATTCATTAGAAATAAATTTAACTTGAAGCAGCAATTTTGAGAGAAATAAGAATAAGATATATCTCCAAAAAAAAAAAAGATCAACCTCTAATTAAATTAATATATCTTCTCGAACATGTATCTCAATAATATGCACAGATTGTCAAATTCAGCATATTATATTATAATGAATCATATATAAGTAAGCTATATCAAAGGAATTCTCAAAGCTTTTATATTTGATATCAGTACACATGCAGTATAACATTGTTTTTATAGTACTATTGCATGTAAAAGTCAAACATTAAATTGATTCTAATAGAAATTAAATCAGGATCATTAGCTAACGCATAAAATATTTTACATAAGCTATGCAGCGTTAATGATTGCGAAAGCTATGGACTGGATCATAAGGTACACGAATATATATCTTATTTACAAATGTAAGATTAAACAAGAAAGAATGTTCGGCTTAGTGGTAGTATAGCTTTAAATGGTATGACAGGTCAAGAGTTCAATATTTGGCATAACCGAAAATCTTGCACAACATTTAAATTCTTTTTTTTTTCCGTCAACTTCAAAAGATAACAAGTTTGATTTTCTTTACTTTCCAGTCGACTTCAAAAGATAAACAAGTTAGCAAACAAATTCGCACAAAGAAGCAAAAACAGCAGAAGCAGGATAAACCTTAAGATTGTTAGAAATCTTTTGTGCGAATATGAGATTAGGCAGCGAAGACAAAATAATAATAATAAATAATAATAATAATAATAATAAAAATAACAATAGAAACTGAGAAATAAAATATTAACAGTACATGTATGTAAATTAATAAAATAAACAGTAAAGAAGAAAATTAATATATTTATACAAATAAAGCAGTACACAAACCGAGGCTCGAGTTAGACTCGATGTCCTTAAGGTTTATTGCTCCGCTAGGTACTTACGGTTTCAACAACAACAACCTCCCAGGATACAACGACTTTATCTTTTGTATTAGAAGTACCACAAAATACAAAATCTATCGAATTGACAGTGTATAAACTCTCTCTCGACGAATGCTATGTTAGCCTAACTATTCTCTGTATGCAATGATGCGAATGCTTCAGTTGTTTTGTTACAAATGATGGCACGAGTATTTATAGGCAAAGTTTGGTGTGAAAATATGGCCAGCCACTACTCCACTCAAGTTGTGGGATTGAAGACAACTCCCACTTTCTCCATTCTGCTGATGAAGTCAAGTATGGGAATACCCATATTCTCTACTCCACACCCCACACTCCATGCATCTCCAACAAACAGCAAGTGTGGGCAATGGGTCGTGGGTCAACTTCATTTCTCATTCACCAACTTCTCCTCCAACAAGCTTTAAATTTTATCTTACAGAATTTCATTAATTAATTGAGGATATTTTCAGTTTATTAGGCTAAATTATAAAACTTGTAACCAATAGTACTTATTCATCACTTCACACATTCTTTCTCTTTCATATAACTTAATATAATGTGGGAGTTGTGGCCTTGCTGCTGAAGATAGACACCACTTGTTTTTCCAATGTGGCATTAGGAAACGATTGTGGGAGTTTGGAAGGCGGCTGGCCTTTGTCTCACAACTGCCTCCAAGCTGGGAGAGAATTGGGCAATGGTGCCAAAGGGTCTGTAAAGGAAAAGATCTCCACCCTATGATCATTCGGTTATTCTTTTGTGTGTCGATTTATGTCTTATGGAGGGAGCGTAACGATCGTATGTTTAGACAGAAATTTAAAGCAGAGGAACAACTTGTAAATGAGGTATTGACAATTGTTCGCTTGAGAATTTGGGGGGGTAAAAAGTTTAGTAGAACTCCTATTAATGTCGCAATTAGCGATAAATGGGGCCTTGGAGATATCTTTGTATAGCTTTCACTTTGGTTTCGGTAGGATATTATTTTTGAATTTTTGTTGTGCTTCAATGAAATACTTTGCTTACTTAGCAAAAAAAAAAAACTTAATATGATGGGAAAATAGCACTGTAAATTATGATAAGAAGAGCAACACTAAAAAGAAGTAGAGAAAGACTAACATGCATAAATTGTTCTCCACCAGCCTCTTGTTTGACTTGATCTGGAGGAAAATGCTGACCGCTTCCGAGCTAGCACATCTAATGGTGTCTCACCATTTTGGTCCTTAGTGAAAGCTAATATCGTGTACTGATTTACAATATTCCGTGCTACACCTAGAGAAAAATTTGTATTAACGTTGATATTTGCATCGCAAATACATTTTTATTCACACAAGGAATCAATGTCTTTCATATGTAGGGTACAACAATTAAATTGTACTTCTTTACATTGCTTAAACAATAAGGTTACATCAAACATACGTCTTTCAATCTATTTATTCCGCCTTACTAACATTTAAGTGTACTGTATAAAATATCAAAAAGTACATGCAGTTAGCTCATCTTTTTATGTCACATTCACTTCATATCATATGCCACTTTCATCTCTTTCATATATAATTACCACATTGAGTAAAACTAGAGTATTCAATTTGGTATATAGGAGTATACTTAATTATCAAAATAAATTGAAAAATTAATCCAACATATATAGAATGTTCGTGTGGCTAGCTCATACATGATACATTCAACAAGGCTAATTCCAGTTCATGCTTGGCTAATTGAATAAGTGAATTAAATATATAAATATATAAGCGTTTGAGGAGCCAAAATTATTCTTGAAAGGGAGATAAGATAGAGAAGAAAAAATTACATACCGTATAATCCTGCATCGATATAAGTGTTAAGAATTTTGCTTCTCTCATTGTCATCCAAAACTCCAAAATTGGAATATGGAAGAAGATACTCCACCATTTCACCATTGCCTGACATTGCTGCTAAGAAGATTGGCCTCACTTGTTGATTGTTTGATATAGTTGGTAGGTTCGTGTTCTTGCTCACCATAGGTTCTGCAATTTTCTTATTTCCTGCCAAAGCTGCCAAATGAAGCGCGGTATTGCCTGCTTGGTTTGTTATTGTTAGATCATGGTTTGGTAGTTTCTCCAGAAACTTGTTTACAAACTACTCCTGCTTTCCTTCAGCAGCTGCAGCAGCTACGTGTAAAGCAGTTTCTCCGCTTGGTGTAAGACGAGCTGTTGCTAACTCAGGATCGATCCGAAGAATTTCTTCGGCCACTTCCCAATCACCAGCTACTGCAGCTCCAAGTAACCGGGTGGAGAGTGGAATTTGTGCTAGGGAAACAATGTACAGCAAGCATTAGATAGATGTCTCTTAGTTGAGGCATTTCCGATTGAAATAGGCTTCTAAAAAGTGTCAAAAGAAATCAATTTTGCAGTATTCTTTCTGTGGATTCTAAAATAGTACTATAAATTGAAGTATCAATCATATTACTTGCATCATGAAGTATTGAAATCACTAAGAACTTTATGGTGACAAAAGAATAGCAAACCCAGGGGAATATAATACTTAAGGTACATCACTAATACAACATCGAGATATGATTTTTCTGTGAAAGATCAGAGATACAAGTATTTCGTCCGTTATCGAGACATGATAAGGGACAAAATACTTGATTTTTTTTTTTTTTTTGAGGGATTGTAAGAATAATGAATAAAAAGTATGAGATGAAAAAACAGCATTATTTTTGAAAAAATCCGCAAGAAACTATTGGAAATGATGTTTGTGATGTTAATACGGGAAAATTTCACAAATAGTCTCTATTGTTACCCATTTGTCTCAATTTAGTCCTTATTGTTTTATTTGTTTTAATTTAGTCTTTATTGTTTGCAAAAAAATCTCAATTCTGTCCCTGTTGTTTAAAATTTCTCAATTTCATCCTTATTGTTATCAAAACGTTTCAATTTTATCCTTATTATTTTTAAAAAGTTTTAATTTCGTTCTTATTATTTTCTTAAAGTTTCAAATTCATCCATATTATTCAAGGACTGAATTAAAATTTTCTGAGAAACAATAGAGACGAATTTAATTTTTTTTAAAAATAATAAGGACGAAACTGAAACTTTTGGCAAACATTAAGGATGAATTGAAAAACTTTAAATAATAGGGATGAAATTAAAATTTTTTGAGAAACAATAGGGACTAAATTAAGATATTTTAAACAATAGGGACCAAAATGAAATTTTTTATAAACAAAAGGGACTAAATGTGAGATTTTCCCTGTTAATACTCTATCTTTTGTTGTTATCCATTAGGCAAGTTTTTTTGTTTTCTCCATCACTCTTTCTTTTGTATTGGTGTCTGACCCACCTATGTACTTTTCATTTTCTGTGAAATACAAGAAGCTGAATTAGTCCCAAAAAAAAAAAAAAAAAAAACACGAGTGTTAACTAGTCAGATTGGCATTGTAATACAAAAAAAATATTTAAGATTCTTCTTATGGATAAGTAACTATTTATTTTGGAGAATATCCTTCATTTTAAACTTAGAAATGTTCCATGTAGTTTTAAACATGACCCGTTGTTTCTTATTAAATATGTAGGAAAGAGCTAAATAGAATAAGAAAATTATTTTTGAAATTAATATTAGTAGTAAATATGAATCCAATTGAATTACTCTATGAAATAAATGAAACATTAAAGAGTCAAAAAAGATGTGCTGTGTTCAAATATATATATATATATATATATATATCATAATATAAAATAGTGTGTAAAAATATGTTTGTCAATCTAAAAGGAGTTCTCTTTATGTACTACATGAAGTGTTGGATTTGGGTTGGATAACCCAATATGGGTTGACCTGGTCCGACCCATTTTGTATGGATCAATAGTGGTTATGGGAAGTTATTCCCATAACTCCCACATCCTAATAAAAAAAAAGAAAAAGAAACGTCTTTTTCTTCAGACGTTAAAAAACAGAAGACAAAGTGCAGTCTTCTCCTCTGCTCTCTTTCTCTCAATCTCTCTACTTGTTTACTATGTGTAAAACAACCAAATCAAAGAGGGCTCTTAAGTTGTGGCAATTAGTTCACTCCCTCATGGTTTGGGTTCCGATTCGCAGCAATTTAACGGTGGAACCAACGTGGCTTTTTTTTTTACAATCCTTCCGCTGCCACTATGAGGTAAGTATACTTTATGGAATTATATTGGATACATATGTTGTGTATTTAATTCCTACATGAAGTATAATACTTGCTTGACACCAAAATTAGCAAACAACTGTGGCCTGTCATGTGGCTATTGTTACATATGCAAGACATCTAACTTAGAAAAGAAAAGAATAGAAAAGGTGAATAAAATCTTACCATGTCCCATTGCTCTATTTGTTGTCAAGCTGTCACCGTTCGTGTTAACTTCGGTCTTGATGTCCCAGCTTCCATTGAATAGCTATTTTTTGTCAAGATGATGCTGCAGTGGAAAGAAAGCAATCTTGGTACTGAAAACCAAAAGAAGACAAAGAAAAAACTAAGTATTAAATTGTTAATTTGTGATGATGATATCTAAAGTCTGAATTTTACTTGATTTTTCCCTGAGCCCTTTTTACCGAGTTTTGCACAAATTACGTCATTTAGCAATATATCTATATATATATAGTACTTGGAGAAAAGAAAAGGAAAATTATAACAAAAACAATCAAGTGTTAATTTGGTCCATACAAATCGTAAAACCATGCCTTAAGTGCCGGATAATGCTGTACCGATCAAGAAAGATTATTTCTTTATAATTTTATGTCAAAAGTGTTACATTTAAAATTCACTTTTCTTAAAAATTTCACTTTTCTTAGAATTAATAGAGTTTATAGTTTGCGAGATAACCTAACGTCCAAGTTCATGTACATGATAAGTGTCAACTCGTCTGCAAATTAATAGAACACCGATTCTACTTCCATATGAAAAATTGAAATGAAATTCAATAGACTAAAGCATGATCTTGTAGCACAATAAAAATATGCCTAAGAAATTTATCAAATTGAACGAACAATTGAACCTATCTAGAAAAGCAAAAAGATCACCTACGAACATTTTACCTTGGAATATAAAAATAAAAAAATAAAAATGGCAAATGATTACGTATCTTAGAATTTTAGGAAACCCTAAAGCATTTTACATCATATGAGATGTTACACGCCAGAATAAATCTCAAGAACTCTTACATCTAAAACAACGTTTATACCACTAGACCAAATGACCAATGATTACTTATCCTAGAATTTACCCCTTGTTTTCCTCCTTTTCTTCTTCAAACCACTATTTTCTTTGCTCCCTGGGCAAGTTAAGAAAATGCATGTCTTCACAGAATAGTCAAACTGATAGTATTGAAGAAAAAATATATATAGTCTCGAATTGGAATTTAATAGAACTGAAGTTACAATGCATGCATGGATAGAAAAAGACAAGGTTGTGCCTCATCTATTTGCAACTAATTATAGAAAGTATAAACTCAATTATTACCTCCAGAAGATGAACCCTGACTGCGAGAAAAGTAATTCAGTGCCAAATCACTTGTAATAACTTCACACAGTTTCCAATACTTTATAGAGATCTAAAAGTGAAAAGGTTGAATGATGACAATGAGAGGAAGTACAAAAATGGATGAGAAATGGTAAGTAACCCGCCTCCTATGACGAAATTTCGAGGGCAATATATACGTAAAAAGGTAAGGGACCACGGGTAACCAGTGGCGGAGCCACTCTAAAATATGTGGGAATGCAGTTTTTACTCAATTTATATTTTGTCTTAATATATATGTTGGAAAGTAAACTTGAATTTGGGCTAAGGTAAATTTGGGCTAAGGATTGGACATCAAATATTTGGGCTAAATATTAACACTAAAGCATTCGGGCTAGCTAAAATATTTATTCACTTGGCCCAAAAGAATAAGAGCATTGCCCAATTATATGCTTAAGCCCTATATCTAGAGAAATCTTGAAGTTGAGATATTTTCTAGGAAGTATCTAGAGAGAAATATTTTATTTGACTAGCTAGAAAGATCTAGGAATATTATATAGCATATTCTAAGAATCTTCAAAATATCTTGTGTGTAGAATGCTCCTTAAACACCTATAAATAGGGGGCAACTTCAAGCATTTGTAACCAAGCCAAAGTTGTAATCTTCTCTTCAATACAAATTCTCTAGTTCCTCTAAAATTCTCCTCTTCCACTTCCTAAATATTTTCTACATAAGTTCTAGTTCTCTAAATTAGTCTAGGCCTATCACAACAAAGTGGTATCAAGAGCCAGGTTATGGCGACATCAAGTGTAGCATTCCCATTTCCAAGGCTCTCCAACGACAACTATAGAAGGTGGAGCATCCAAATGAAGACATATCTTGGCGGCCAAAATATATGGGATATTGTTGAAAAAGGTTATGAGGTTCCCGAAGATGAGGCCACTCTTAGTCAAGCACAAAAGAAGGCTTTGAAAGAGTTTAATATGAAAGATCAAAAGGCTCTTTCAATCATCCAACAAGCCGTAGATGATGCCACGTTTTAGAAGATTGCCCAAGCTTCAACAGCTAAGAATGCATGGGAGATTCTTCAGAAAGCATACCAAGGAGTTGATAAGGTAAGAAAAGTCCGTCTTCAAGCTCTTAGAGTTGAGTTCGAAAATTTACAAATGAAAGAATCCGAGTCAATCTCCGATTATGTTTCAAGAGTTCAATCCATAGTTAATCAACTACAAACAAATGGTGAAAGCATGGGTGATGTTCGGGTCGTTGAAAAAATTCTCCGATCATTAGATTCAAAATTTGACCATATAGTAGTAGCAATTGAAGAATCTAATGATCTAGAGAAAATGACCATTGATGAACTCACCGGTAAGCTTCAAGTACATGAAGAGAAAACCAAGAGAAGGAATAAAGAATCACTAGACCAAGTCTTACAAGCCAAACTCAACCTCAATCGAGGAGATCGAGACCTTGGCGATGGAAGAAGCCAAAGAGGACGAGGATGTAGACAAGGACAAGGACGTGGACATGGACGTGGACGTGGACGCAGTCGTGGTCGTGGCCGAGGAAGAGGAGGATACAACATATCCTACAACGAGAAGGAGGATAACAATAGATCATCAAGTAGATATGGAAGAAGGGGTGCTCAAAGACCAAGGTATGAAAAGTCTGAAGTTGAATGTTACAATTGCCACAAATTTGGTTATTATGCCTCAAAATGCCGAAGTTCAACCAAGAATGTAGAGGAGAGATCTAATTATGTCGAGCAAAATAATGATGAGGTAGATTCCACTCTTTTGCTCGCATACAAGGGATACGGAGATGGAGAACAACATACATGGTACCTCGACACAGGTGCAAGCAATCATATGTGCGGCAACAAGAACATGTTTGTCGAGCTTGATGAATCGGTGAATGGAAATGTCACGTTTGGAGACCTATCTAAGACTCCAGTCATAGACAAAGGTAAAATACTCATCCGCCTAAAAGATGGTAGACACCAATTCATCTCCAATGTATACTACGTGCCCAACATGAAGGCTAATATCTTGAGCATGGGCCAACTCTTAGAAAAAGGCTATGATATCCATATGAAAAATCATAGTCTCTTCCTAAGAGATCATAGAGGAAACTTAATTGCCCAAGTGCCCATGACCAACAATAGAATGTTTCTATTGAACATTCAAAATGATAGCCTCAAATGTTTGAAAGCATGCTTGGAAGACACTTCTTGGCTATGGCACTTGAGGTTGGGCCATCTCAATTTTGGAGGACTAAAGCTGTTATCAATGAAGCATATGGTCAAAGGGCTACCTTCCATTGATCACCCTGATCAACTATGTGAAGGATGTCTACTCGGAAAGCAATTTCGGAAAAGCTTCCCACAAGAGGCATCATCAAGAACAAGGAGGCCATTGGAGTTAGTTCACACCGATGTGTGCGGCCCAATTAACCCAGCATCTTTTGGCAAAAACAGGTATTTCCTTCTCTTCATTGATGATTTCAATAGAAAGACAAGGGTGTATTTCCTAAGAGAAAAATCAGAGGTCTTCAATGCCTTCAAGAAATTCAAGGCTCTTGTGGAGAAACAAAGTGGATATACAATAAAGGCAATGAGATCCGACAGATGAGGAGAATTCAACTCACAAGAGTTCAAGGCATATTGTGAAGAAAATGGAATCAAACGTCCACTCACTCTTCTTTATTCACCACAACAAAATAGAGTCGCAGAGAGAAAGAATAGATCCATCCTCGACATGGCAAGAAGTATGAGTAGATAAACATAACAATATCTTGTGCAATCATCAATAAAAGTAATAAAATACTTTTTCCCACCTCTAGTTTGCACATATTTTAAATCACAAATATCACTGTGAATTAAATCCAGAGGTTCTGAACTCCTTCCTACCGATTTAAAAGAAGTTCTCATTAATTTTGATTCTACGCATACTTCACATTTTTTATTTATGTTCCAATCAGCTTTAGGTATTAGACCTAAATTGATCAATTTATGCAAAGAATCAAAATTTACATGTCCTAATCTATCATGCCATAAATTAGGAGAGTCCAAGACATAAGCAACAGACTTATTCTTATTCATTCCAAATTTGGTAGGCTCATCAGCCTTTACAACAGTTGGAGCTATAGTCATTACATTAAGATTAAATAAGCCATCACACTCATAGCCCTTGCCTACAAACATTCCGAATTTGGTTAACACAAATTGACCGGACTCAAACACCATTTTGAATCCATTCTTACTCAACAAGGATCCAGAAACCAAATTCTTCTGGATGTCTGGGACATGCAACACATTGTTGAGTGTCAGCTCCTTTCCTGAGGTAAACTTCAGGATTACCTTCCCATTTCCTTCCACCTTTGATGTGGAGGAGTTACCCATGTAAATGGTTTCAGAAGCTGTTTGATAGGTGGTGAACATTTTCCTATCAAAGCAAACATGCTTAGTGGCCCCAGTGTCCACCCACCATTGTTTTGGATTCCCCACCAAATTGACTTCTGACACAACAGCTGACGGGTTGATGTCAGAGAGATCATTTCCCAGGTCTTCCACAACATTTGTCTGAGCTTTCCTCTTCTTCGGATTGCCCTGGTTCTTGCGGTGCCTGCATTCTCTTGCCTTGTGCCCCGGCTTGTCACAGACAAAACAATTCCCGCAAAACTGCTGCTTCTTCTGTTCTCCCCATTTCTGACCTTGGTTAGAGAACTTTCTCTTTTTGTTGCTCGGACCATGCTCAACCACATTAACCTTTGATTCCAAAGGCGAAAGACCAACTCTCTTATCAGATTTGCGATTGTCTGCCTCAATCCTCAATCTCAAAACTAAGTCTTCAAGAGTCATCTCCTTTCACTTATGTCTTAAATAACTCTTGAAGTCCTTCCAGTTGGGAGGCAACTTCTCAATAAGTGTACCGGATTCAAAACGTTCTCCCATGTTTATACCTTCTGCATGACACTCATGAATGAGTACCTGATACTCATCTATCTGGGGCATCAGAGGCTTGGAATCTACTATTTTGAAGTCAAGGAATCTGGCCATAACGAATTTCTTTGTGCCAGCATCCTCCGTTTTATACTTATTCTCTAAAGATTCCCACACAGCCTTTGCAGTTGGTATTGGACTGTAGACGTTATACAACACATTATCCAACCCATTGAGGATATAGTTTTTGCAAAGGAAGTCTGCATGCTTCCAAGCATCAACAGCAGCAATAGTCTGCAAATCAAGATTGTCACCCAACTGTGGTGCATCCTCTTTCAAGAACCGAACAAGGTTCAAGGTGGTCAAGTAGAACAGCATTTTCTGCTGCCACCTCTTAAAATCATTCCTGTTGAACTTCTCTGGCTTCTCGCCATGTCCAACAGGAGTTGAAGCAACAAAAGGAGTAGTTGTTGCCACAGTCACAACAGGCCTCGCCATAGGAATGTTCTCGTTCTTGGATCCTCCATTTGATCCACTTCCAGTCAAGGACACATTTGGGTTATTAGGTCCTCGTTCCACGTTCATGTCTCCAGAAGCCATAGGTAATAATTTTTTATTTTTTATTTTTTTAATAAATTAAGTCCAAAAGTTTAAATCAAAGGAGGAAATTAGTTTCCAAATCTCAATAAGTGTATAAAAGTACACAACTAAAATTAGAACCGAAATTCATTAGAAATAAATTTAACTTGAAGCAGCAATTTGAGAGAAATAAGAATAAGATATATCTCCAAAAAAAAAAATAGATCAACCTTTAATTAAATTAATATATCTTCTCGAACATGTATCTCAATAATATGCACAGATTGTCAAATTCAGCATATTATATTATAATGAATCATATATAAGTAAGCTATATCAAAGGAATTCTCAAAGCTTTTATATTTGATATCAGTACACATGCAGTATAACATTGTTTTTATAGTACTATTGCATGTAAAAGTCAAACATTAAATTGATTCTAATAGAAATTAAATCAGGATCATTAGCTAACGCATAAAATATTTTACATAAGCTATGCAGCGTTAATGATTGCGAAAGCTATGGACTGGATCATAAGGTACACGAATATAGATCTTATTTACAAATGTAAGATTAAACAAGAAAGAATGTTCGGCTTAGTGGTAGTATAGCTTTAAATGGTATGACAGGTCAAGAGTTCAATATTTGGCATAACCGAAAATCTTGCACAACATTTAAATTCCTTTTTTTTTTTCCCGTCAACTTCAAAAGATAACAAGTTTGATTTTCTTTCCTTTCCAGTCGACTTCAAAAGATAAACAAGTTAGCAAATAAATTCGCACAAAGAAGCAAAAACAAAAGAAGCAGGATAAACCTTAAGATTGTTAGAAATCTTTTGTGTGAATATGAGATTAGGCAGCGAAGACAAAATAATAAATAATAATAATAATAATAATAATAATAATAATAATAATAATAACAATAGAAACTGAGAAATAAAATATTAACAGTACATGTATGTAAATTAATAAAATAAACAGTAAAGAAGAAAAATAATATATTTATACAAATAAAGCAGTACACAAATCGAGGCTCGAGTTAGACTCGATGTCCTTAAGGTAAATTTCTCCGCTAGGTACTTACGGTTTCAACAACAACAACCTCCCAAGATACAACGACTTTATCTTTTGTATTAGAAGTACCACAAAATACAAAATCTATCGAATTGACAGTGTATAAACTCTCTCTCGATGAATGCTATGTTAGCCTAACTATTCTCTGTATGCAATGATGCGAATGCTTCAGTTTTTTTGTTACAAATGATGGCACGAGTATTTATAGGCAAAGTTTGGTGTGAAAATATGGCCAGCCACTACTCCACTCAAGTTGTGGGATTGAAGACAACTCCCACTTTCTCCATTCTGCTGATGAAGTCAAGTATGGGAATACCCATATTCTCTACTCCACACCCCACACTCCATGCATCTCCAACAAACAGCAAGTGTGGGCAATGGGTCGTGGGTCAACTTCATTTCTCATTCACCAACTTCTCCTCCAACAAGCTTTAAATTTTATCTTACAGAATTTCATTAATTAATTGAGGATATTTTCAGTTTATTAGGCTAAATTATAAAACTTGTAACCAATAGTACTTATTCATCACTTCACACATTCTTTCTCTTTCATATAACTTAATATAATGTGGGAGTTGTGGCCTTGCTGCTGAAGATAGACACCACTTGTTTTTCCAATGTGGCATTAGCAAACGATTGTGGGAGTTTGGAAGGCGGCTGGCCTTTGTCTCACAACTGCCTCCAAGCTGGGAGAGAATTGGGCAATGGTGCCAAAGGGTCTGTAAAGGAAAAGATCTCCACCCTATGATCATTCGGTTATTCTTTTGTGTGTCGATTTATGTCTTATGGAGGGAGCATAACGATCGTATGTTTAGACAGGAATTTAAAGCAGAGGAACAACTTGTAAATGAGGTATTGACAATTGTTCGCTTGAGAATTTGGGGGGGGGGGGGGGGGGGGGGGGGTAAAAAGTTTAGTAGAACTCTTATTAATGTCGCAATTAGTGATAAATGGGGCCTTGGAGATATCTTTGTATAACTTTCACTTTGGTTTCGATAGGATATTGTTTTTGAATTTTTGTTATACTTCAATGAAATACTTTGCTTACTTAACAAAAAAAAAAAACTTAATATGATGGGAAAATAGCACTGTAAATTATGATAAGAAGAGCAACACTAAAAAGAAGTAGAGAAAGACTAACATGCATAAATTGTTCTCCACCAGCCTCTTGTTTGACTTGATCTGGAGGAAAATGCTGACCGCTTCCGAGCTAGCACATCTAATGGTGTCTCACCATTTTGGTCCTTAGTGAAAGCTAATATCGTGTACTGCTTTACAATATTCCGTGCTACACCTAGAGAAAAATTTGTATTAACGTTGATATTTGCATCGCAAATACATTTTTATTCACACAAGGAATCAATGTCTTTCATATGTAGGGTACAACAATTAAATTGTACTTCTTTACATTGCTTAAACAATAAGGTTACATCAAACATACGTCTTTCAATCTATTTATTCCGCCTTACTAACATTTAAGTGTACTGTATAAAATATCAAAAAGTACATGCAGTTAGCTCATCTTTTTATGTCACATTCACTTCATATCATATGCCACTTTCATCTCTTTCATATATAATTACCACATTGAGTAAAACTAGAGTATTCAATTTGGTATATAGGAGTATACTTAATTATCAAAATAAATTGAAAAATTAATCCAACATATATAGAATGTTCGTGTGGCTAGCTCATACATGATACATTCAACAAGGCTAATTCCAGTGTTCATGCTTGGCTAATTGAATAAGTGAATTAAATATATAAATATATAAGCGTTTGAGGAGCCAAAATTATTCTTGAAAGGGAGATAAGATAGAGAAGAAAAAATTACATACCGTATAATCCTGCATCGATATAAGTGTTAAGAATTTTGCTTCTCTCATTGTCATCCAAAACTCCAAAATTGGAATATGGAAGAAGATACTCCACCATTTCACCATTGCCTGACATTGCTGCTAAGAAGATTGGCCTCACTTGTTGATTGTTTGATATAGTTGGTAGGTTCGTGTTCTTGCTCACCATAGGTTCTGCAATTTTCTTATTTCCTGCCAAAGCTGCCAAATGAAGCGCGGTATTGCCTGCTTGGTTTGTTATTGTTAGATCATGGTTTGGTAGTTTCTCCAGAAACTTGTTTACAAACTACTCCTGCTTTCCTTCAGCAGCTGCAGCAGCTACGTGTAAAGCAGTTTCTCCGCTTGGTGTAAGACGAGCTGTTGCTAACTCAGGATCGATCCGAAGAATTTCTTCGGCCACTTCCCAATCACCAGCTACTGCAGCTCCAAGTAACCGGGTGGAGAGTGGAATTTGTGCTAGGGAAACAATGTACAGCAAGCATTAGATAGATGTCTCTTAGTTGAGGCATTTCCGATTGAAATAGGCTTCTAAAAAGTGTCAAAAGAAATCAATTTTGCAGTATTCTTTCTGTGGATTCTAAAATAGTACTATAAATTGAAGTATCAATCATATTACTTGCATCATGAAGTATTGAAATCACTAAGAACTTTATGGTGACAAAAGAATAGCAAACCCAGGGGAATATAATACTTAAGGTACATCACTAATACAACATCGAGATATGATTTTTCTGTGAAAGATCAGAGATACAAGTATTTCGTCCGTTATCGAGACATGATAAGGGACAAAATACTTGATTTTTTTTTTTTTTTGAGGGATTGTAAGAACAATGAATAAAAAGTATGAGATGAAAAAACAGCATTATTTTTGAAAAAATCCGCAAGAAACTATTGGAAATGATGTTTGTGATGTTAATACGGGAAAATTTCACAAATAGTCTCTATTGTTACCCATTTGTCTCAATTTAGTCCTTATTGTTTTATTTGTTTTAATTTAGTCTTTATTGTTTGCAAAAAAATCTCAATTCTGTCCCTGTTGTTTAAAATTTCTCAATTTCATCCTTATTGTTATCAAAACGTTTCAATTTTATCCTTATTATTTTTAAAAAGTTTTAATTTCGTTCTTATTATTTTCTTAAAGTTTCAAATTCATCCATATTATTCAAGGACTGAATTGAAATTTTCTGAGAAACAATAGGGACGAATTTAAATTTTTTTAAAAATAATAAGGACGAAACTGAAACTTTTGGCAAACATTAAGGATGAATTGAAAAACTTTAAATAATAGGGATGAAATTAAAATTTTTTGAGAAACAATAGGGACTAAATTAAGATATTTTAAACAATAGGGACCAAACTGAAATTTTTTATAAACAAAAGGGACTAAATGTGAGATTTTCCCTGTTAATACTCTATCTTTTGTTGTTATCCATTAGGCAAGTTTTTTTGTTTTCTCCATCACTCTTTCTTTTGTATTGGTGTCTGACCCACCTATGTACTTTTCATTTTCTGTGAAATACAAGAAGCTGAATTAGTTCCAAAAAAAAAAAAAAAAACACGAGTATTAACTAGTCAGATTGGCATTGTAATACAAAAAAAATATTTAAGATTCTTCTTATGGATAAGTAACTATTTATTTTGGAGAATATCCTTCATTTTAAACTTAGAAATGTTCCATGTAGTTTTAAACATGACCCGTTGTTTCTTATTAAATATGTAGGAAAGAGCTACATAGAATAAGAAAATTATTTTTGAAATTAATATTAGTAGTAAATATGAATCCAATTGAATTACTCTATGAAATAAATGAAACATTAAAGAGTCAAAAAAGATGTGCTGTGTTCAAATATATATATATATATATATATATATATATATATATATATATATATATATATATATATATATATATATATATATCATAATATAAAATAGTGTGTAAAAATATGTTTGTCAATCTAAAAGGAGTTCTCTTTATGTACTACATGAAGTGTTGGATTTGGGTTGGGTAACCCAATATGGGTTGACCTGGCCCGACTCATTTTGTATGGATCAATAGTGGTTATGGGAAGTTATTCTCATAACTCCCACATCCTACTAAAAAAAAAGAAAAAGAAACGTCTTTTTGTTCAGACGTTAAAAAACAGAAGACAAAGTGCAGTCTTCTCCTCTGCTCTCTTTCTCTCAATCTCTCTACTTGTTTACTATGTGTAAAATAACCAAATCAAAGAGGGCTCTTAAGTTGTGGCAATTAGTTCACTCCCTCATGGTTTGGGTTCCGATTCGCAGCAATTTAACGGTGGAACCAACGTGGCTTTTTTTTTACAATCCTTCTGCTACCACTATGAGGTAAGTATACTTTATGGAATTATATTGGATACATATGTTGTGTATTTAATTCCTACATGAAGTATAATACTTGCTTGACACCAAAATTAGCAAACAACTGTGGCCTGTCATGTGGCTATTGTTACATATGCAAGACATCTAACTTAGAAAAGAAAAGAATGGAAAAGGTGAATAAAATCTTACCATGTCCCATTGCTCTATTTGTTGTCAAGCTGCCACCGTTCGTGTTAACCGGTCTTGATGTCCCAGCTTCCATTGAATAGCTATTTTTTGTCAAGATGATGCTGCAGTGGAAAGAAAGCAATCTTGGTACTGAAAACCAAAAGAAGACAAAGAAAAAACTAAGTATTAAATTGTTAATTTGTGATGAAGATATCTAAAGTCTGAATTTTACTTGATTTTTCCCTGAGCCCTTTTTACCGAGCTTTGCACAAATTACGTCATTTAGCAATATATCTATATATATATAGTACTTGGAGAAAAGAAAAGGAAAATTATAACAAAAACAATCAAGTGTTAATTTTGTCCATACAAATCGTAAAACCATGCCTTAAGTGCCGGATAATGCTGTACCGATCAAGAAAAGATTATTTCTTTATAATTTTATGTCAAAAGTGTTACATTTAAAATTCACTTTTCTTAAAAATTTCACTTTTCTTAGAATTAATAGAGTTTATAGTTTGCGAGATAACCTAACGTCCAAGTTCATGTACATGATAAGTGTCAACTCGTCTGCAAATTAATAGAACACCGATTCTACTTCCATATGAAAAATTGAAATAAAATTCAATAGACTAAAGCATGATCTTGTAGCACAATACAAATATGCCTAAGAAATTTATCAAATTGAACGAACAATTGAACCTATCATGAAAAGCAAAAAGATCATCTACGAACATTTTACCTTGGAATATATATATATATATAAAAAAAGGCCAATGATTACTTATCTTAGAATTTTAGGAAACCCTAAAGCATTTTACATCATATGAGATGTTACACGCGAGAATAAATCTCGAGAACTCTTACATCTAAAACAACGTTCATACCACTAGACCAAATGACTAATGATTACTTATCCTAGAATTTACCCCTTGTTTTCCTCCTTTTCTTCTTCAAACCACTATTTTCTTTGCTCCCTGGACAAGTTAAGAAAATGCATGTCTTCACAGAATAGTCAAACTGATAGTATGGAAGAAAAAATATATATAGTCTCGAATTGGAATTTAATAGAACTGAAGTTACAATGCATGCATGGATAGAAAAAGACAAGGTTGTGCCTCATCTATTTGCAACTAATTATAGAAAGTATAAACTCAATTATTACCTCCAGAAGATGAACCCTGACTGCGAGAAAAGTAATTCAGTGCCAAATCACTTGTAATAACTTCACACAGTTTCCAATACTTTATAGAGATCTAAAAGTGAAAAAGTTGAATGATGACAATGGGAGGAAGTTCAAAAATGGATGAGAAATGGTAAGTAACCCACCTCCTATGACGAAACTTCGAGGCCAATATATACGTAGAAAGGTAAGGGACCACGGGTAACCAGTGGCAGAGCCACTCTAAAATATGTGGGAATGCAATTCTTACTCAATTCATATTTTGTCTTAATATATATGTTGGAAAGTAAACTTGAATTTGGATTAAAGTAAATTTGGGCTAAGGATTGGACATCAAGTATTTGGGCTAAATATTAATACTAAAGCATTTGGGCTAGCTAAAATATTTATTCACTTGGCCCAAAAGAATAAGAGCATTGCCCAATTATATGCTCAAGCCCTATATCTAGAGAAATCTTGAAGTTGAAATATTTTCTAGAAAGTATCTAGAGAGAAATATTTTATTTGACTAGCTAGAAAGATCTAGAAATATTATATAGCATATTCTAAGAATCTTCAAAATATCTTGTGTGTAGAATGCTCCTTAAACACCTATAAATAGGGGGCAACTTCAAGCATTTGTAACCAAGCCAAAGTTGTAATCTTCTCTTCAATACAAATTCTCTAGTTCCTCTAAAATTCTCCTCTTCCACTTCCTAAATATTTTCTACATAAGTTCTAGTTCTCTAAATTAGTCTAGGCCTATCACAACAAAGTGGTATCAAGAGCGAGGTTATGGCAACATCAAGTGTAGCATTCCCATTTCCAAGGCTCTCCAACGACAACTATAGAAGGTGGAGCATCCAAATGAAGACATATCTTGGCGGCCAAAATATATGGGATATTGTTGAAGAAGGTTATGAGGTTCCCGAAGATGAGGCCACTCTTAGTCAAGCACAAAAGAAGGCTTTGAAAGAGTCTAATATGAAAGATCAAAAGGCTCTTTCAATCATCCAACAAGCCGTAGATGATGCCACGTTTGAGAAGATTGCCCAAGCTTCAACAGCTAAGAAAGCATGGGAGATTCTTCAGAAAGCATACCAAGGAGTTGATAAGGTAAGAAAAGTCCGTCTTCAAGCTCTTAGAGTTGAGTTCGAAAATTTACAAATGAAAGAATCCGAGTCAATCTCCGATTATGTTTCAAGAGTTCAATCCATAGTTAATCAACTACAAACAAATGGTGAAAGCATGGGTGATGTTCGGGTCGTTGAAAAAATTCTCCGATCATTAGATTCAAAATTTGACCATATAGTAGTAGCAATTGAAGAATCTAATGATCTAGAGAAAATGACCATTGATGAACTCACCGGTAAGCTTCAAGTACATGAAGAGAAGATCAAGAGAAGGAATAAAGAATCACTAGACCAAGTCTTACAAGCCAAACTCAACCTCAATCGAGGAGATCGAGACCTTGGCGATGGAAGAAGCCAAAGAGGACGAGGATGTGGACAAGGACAAGGACGTGGACATGGACGTGGACGTGGACGCAGTCGTGGTCGTGGCCGAGGAAGAGGAGGATACAACATATCCTACAACGAGAAGGAGGATAACAATAGATCATCAAGTAGATATGGAAGAAGGGGTGCTCAAAGACCAAGGTATGAAAAGTCTGAAGTTGAATGTTACAATTGCCACAAATTCGGTTATTATGCCTCAAAATGCCGAAGTTCAACCAAGAATGTAGAGGAGAGATCTAATTATGTTGAGCAAAATAATGATGAGGTAGATTCCACTCTTTTGCTCGCATACAAGGGATATGGAGACGGAGAACAACATACATGGTACCTCGACACAGGTGCAAGCAATCATATGTGCGGCAACAAGAACATGTTTGTCGAGCTTGATGAATCGGTGAATAGAAATATCACGTTTGGAGACCTATCTAAGACTCCAGTCATGGGCAAAGGTAAAATACTCATCCGCCTAAAAAATGGTAGACACCAATTCATCTCCAATGTATACTACGTTCCCAACATGAAGGCTAATATCTTGAGCATGGGCCAACTCTTAGAAAAATGCTATGATATTCATATGAAAAATCATAGTCTCTTCCTAAGAGATCATAGAGGAAACTTAATTGCCCAAGTGCCCATGACCAACAATAGAATATTTCTATTGAACATTCAAAATGATAGCCTCAAATGTTTGAAAGCATACTTGGAAGATACTTCTTGGCTATGGCACTTAAGGTTGGGCCATCTCAATTTTGGAGGACTAAAGCTGTTATCAAAGAAGCATATGGTCAAAGGGCTACCTTCCATCGATTACCCTGATCAACTATGTGAAGGATGTCTACTTGGAAAGCAATTTCGGAAAAGCTTCCCACAAGAGGCATCATCAAGAACAAGGAGGCCATTGGAGTTAGTTCACACCGATGTGTGTGGCCCAATTAACCCAGCATCTTTTGGCAAAAACAGGTATTTCCTTCTCTTCATTGATGATTTCAGCAGAAAGACATAGGTGTATTTCCTAAGAGAAAAATTAGAGGTCTTCAATACCTTCAAGAAATTCAAGGCTCTTGTGGAGAAACAAAGTGGATATACAATAAAGGCGATGAGATCCGACAGAGGAGGAGAATTCAACTCACAAGAGTTCAAGGCATATTGTGAAGAAAATGGAATCAAATGTCCACTCACTCTTCCTTACTCACCACAACAAAATAGAGTCGCAGAGAGAAAGAATAGATCCATCCTCGACATGGCAAGAAGTATGCTCAAGAGTAAGATGCTGCCAAAGGAATTCTAGGC
Organism: Ehretia macrophylla; assembly: GCA_037974665.1. NCBI lineage: Eukaryota > Viridiplantae > Streptophyta > Magnoliopsida > Boraginales > Ehretiaceae > Ehretia > Ehretia macrophylla. The sequence goes on along the minus strand of CM075780.1, from coordinate 36,464,210 downwards.
TGAAGCTGTGGATTGTGCAGTGTATCTATCAAATCGTTCTCCCACAAGGAGCGTATGGAACAAAACACCCCAAGAAGCATGGAGCGGGCACAAGCCAAGTGTTGCACACCTACGAGTATTTGGAAGCATAGCCTATGTACATGTTCCAGACCAAAGAAGAACAAAGCTCGATGATAAGAGCGAGAAGTATATCCTCATCGGCTATGATCAAAACTCAAAAGGATACAAGTTATACAATCCAAGTACAAGGAAGTCCACCGTAAGCAGAGACGTGGAGTTTGATGAGAAGAGGTCGTGGGATTGGAGTAAAGAAGAAAAGGAGCAGTACCAGTTCTTTCCAATGCACGAAGAAGAACCGCCAAGAATTGAAGAAGCAACCAATCATGAGACCCCGCCTTCATCACCAATAACACCATAAGAAGCGACATCATCATCAACAGAGAGCTCGAATGAAAGGCCTCACCAAATGAAGACTCTACAAGAAATTTATGAGGTAACAGAGAATCAAAATGACCTCAATCTATTCTGTCTATTTGCTGATTGCGAGCCCCTCAACTATGAAGAAGCAGCAAAAAGCAAAGAATGGAGAAAAGCTATGGATAAAGAAATTAAAGCAATAAAGAAGAATGAAACGTGGGAGCTGTCAACCTTACCAAAAGGACACAAAGCAATCGGAGTAAAGTGGGTCTACAAAGTTAAGAAGAACGCCAAAGGAGAAGTTGAAAAATACAAAGCAAGATTGGTGGCCAAAGGATACAAGCAGAGAGTTAGTATTGATGAAGTCTTCGCTCCTGCTGCTCGGCTAGAAACAATAAGATTACTGATTTCATTAGCAGCTCAGAAGAAGTGAAAGATCTATCAGTTGGATGTTAAATCAGCATTTCTTAATGGATTTCTTGAAGAAGAAGTATACCTTGAGCAACCTGAAGGCTACATTGTTCGAGGCCATGAAGACAAAGTCTTGAAGTTAAAAAAGGCTTTGTATGGGTTGAAGCAAGCTTCTCGGGCATAGAACACCAGAATCAACAAGTATTTCGAAGAGAATAATTTTAAAAAATGTCCTCACGAGCACGCACTATACCCAAAGGTGGATGAAAAATGAGATATTATGATTGTCTGTCTGTACGTGGATGAATTGATCTTCACTAGAAGCAATCCAAATATGTTCGAAGACTTCAAGAAAGCAATGGCATGAGAATTCGAAATGACGGACATCGGGCTCATGGCATACTATCTCGGAATTGAAGTGAAGCAAAGGGATGATGGTATCTTTATATCCCAAGAAGGATATGCAAAGGAAATTCTCAAGAAGTTCAATATGGACAACTGCAAGCCAATAAGTACCCCAGTAGAATGTGGAGTAAAACTATCAAGATATGATGAAGCTGAAAAGGTGGATCCAACATTGTACAAGAGCCTGGTCGGGAGCCTACGATATTTGACTTGCACAAGATCGGACATCCTATTTGGAGTAGGACTCATCAGCAGGTTCATAGAGACTCCAACAACTCATCACTTCAAGGTTGCAAAAAGAATCCTTCAATATATAAAAGGTACTATTGATTACGGTATCCTCTATCCCTCTACAAGCAACTTCAAGTTAGTGGGATATAGTGATAGTGATTGGGCTGGAGATATGGATGAACGAAAAAGTACAACAGGGTTCGTATTCTACTTTGGAGACACAGTATTCACATGGACTTCAAAGAAGCAACCAATAGTCACATTATCGACATGTGAAGCTGAGTATGTAGCCGCTACTACAATTGTGTGTCATGCGCTATGGCTACAGAATTTGCTTAAGGAGCTTAACATTTCTCAAGATGAAGTAACAGAAATATTCGTGGACAACAAATCAGCAATTGCATTGGCAAAGAATCCTGTCTTCCATGATAGAAGCAAGCACATTGATACCCGATATCACTTCATCAGAGAATGTGTGACAAAGAAGGATGTCCAGATAAAGTACGTGAAGTCGCAAGACCAGGTAGCGGATATCTTCACCAAGCTTCTCTCGACTGAAGTTTTTCTCAAGCTGAGATCTTGCCTTGGAATGACAAATTCAAGTTTAAGAGGAGGTGTTGGAAAGTAAACTTGAATTTGGGCTAAGGTAAATTTGCGCTAAGGATTGGACATCAAGTATTTGGGCTAAGTATTAACACTAAAGCATTTGGGCTAGCTAAAATATTTACTCACTTGGCCCAAAAGAATAAGAGCATTGCCCAATTATAAGCCCAAGCCCTATATCTAGAGAAATCTTGAAATTGAGATATTTTCTAAGAAGTATCTAGAGAGAAATATTTTATTTAACTAGCTAGAAAGATCTAGGAATATTATCTAGTATATTCTAAGAATCTTCAAAATATCTTGTGTGTAGAATGCTCCTTAAACACCTATAAATAGGGGGCAACTTCAAGCATTTGTAACCAAGCCAAAGTTGTAATCTTCTCTTCAATACAAATTCTCTAGTTCCTCTAAAATTCTCCTCTTCCACTTCCTAAATATTTTCTACATAAGTTCTAATTCTCTAAATTAGTCTAGGCCTATCACAACAATATATGTATTTTTAAAGTATTTTTATATTAAAAAATCAATTCAGCCTCTAGTAAAAAAAATTATTTATATATGAGTATTTAATTGTGTGATTTTAACTCCCTACTAAAAATATATCCAGATTCCACCTCTAAGGATAATATTCGATAAATAAACGCGGTATAAAATTAGGTTGTCACGCCTAATGCAATTTGTTTACATAAACTAAAATAAGACAGTCAAAAAAGGTTTATCACGTCACTGGTGCCTGATGCAGTTCATGTACTAAGAAGAATTGAACAGTACAAAACGTTCTATTTTATTTGGGCATCTATTGGCAATTGCATTGTCCAGCAAAAAAGCTGATGAAACTACAAGTGAGTTTTCAGAAAGTTTAAAGCATGGAGATAAAACTATATTAGATTCTTAGTGCGCCGCTCATGACAGGCAACACTTTCCCTCGTCTATGGATAAGGTATACAGTAAAGTGCAAATAATAAAACGGATGAAACCATGCAGGCTTCTTTTGACCTATGCTTTATGCAGATGCCCCATTAAATTGTACAGGGCACGTCGTGTTCCTTCAAAGCAAAGGTTACCGCGTGCTCCATTATAGTAAATTACACAAACTTTTGAAAAATTAAATATAGTCTTTACAAAAGTATAAAACGAAAAGAATGATTTAATTGTCTAGGCTCCATTTGTGTGCCGTAAAAATATCTTGCTCGTCAAAATATTTATAGAGATTCCTGAAAACAGAATATTTTCTAGTATTTGGTTATCACACTTGAAAATATTTTTTGATATTTGGATGTAATAGTGAAAAATTGAATAAAATTTTAGTTTGTTAATTTTTTAAGAATTATTGATAATTGATCACTATTAATTAATTAAAATTGTTAATTTATTAATAAAAAATTAATAATTTTAAAAAATTTAATAAATAAAAAATTTAATTACATAATTAATTAATTAATAATTTTATAAAATAATACTAATTATTTGACTAATTATTATTAATTGTAAAATTATTAGTTTAATACCAAATTAGTTGAATAATTATTTAATAGTTAATAAATGAGTAAAACTCTTAAATTAATTAATTAAATAATTAATTAGTATTAATTATTATTAATTAGTATTAAATATAGCTTTATTTCTTATTAATTATTAATTAATTAGTCATTAAATTAAAATTGGTTAATTTTTTTATTATTTAGTTAACTAATTTTTATTATTAAATAATTAGTTTTTAACTAATAATAATTAATTGAAAACATGACGGAAGTGGGGTAGGGGTGGGGGTAGGGCTGGGGTCGGGGTGGGTGGGGTTGGGGTGGGTGAAGGTGGGGTGTAGTCAGTGAAAAATATTTTTTTTTCCTAAAGAACATGAAAATATTTTTCTTCTTTTTAACTAAATATTTTTCCTTTGACCAAAAATATTTTTCGATTGACCCATTTTTTAGTATTACCAAAAACCGCAAAATGAGAAAATTACTTTTTAGAAAAATATTTTACAACAAATAAACAAAGCCCTAAACTTAATAGAATATGAAGTTTAAGGTTTGAACTTCAAGATCTAGATGGAAGGGCTCGAACAGTTTAAAAGAAAGTATTGTACACAGTTATTAACTACAATTATTGGGTCAATATCACTTTATCCCTACAATTTATAGATAATAAAACATGTTTCCCTAATATTTATTTTATATCACTTAACCTTCTCATATGATTTAATTGATGAGTCCCATCTAGCTGTTATAAGATATCAAATGTGCCAAAATAATCCTTTGTTGTGCCAAAATAATCCTTTGTTGTGCATAATGTTTACTTTCTATTCTTTTATTTTTTGTAAGTGTTAAAACTTCAGGCAACATATAAAACTTCAAACAAAATGTAAACATTTTGTCCTTTTAACTTATTTTTTATTAGTATCACTTTTTTTTTTTGGGTCAAATTATTAGTATCACTTCACTCCCTTAACACTACAAGAAAATTGATCTGGGGCAAGTTTTTCGTCGCCCTACTTAGGCGACCTAGAGGCAACCAAAATTCATTTGTTGCCAAAACCTTCCTCCCGTGGAGGTCAGTACTAAATATACAAGAACCAAGGACTAAATACATTCATAGTTAGAATTCATGGAGAAATCATTTACCCTCGATCCTAGTCAGCTAAGCCATATAGTGATCAATGCAGAATACAAGCATAGAACTAACCGTCAGAGCATGTTCAATGAAATGTTTTAGGTCAGTAAAGAAGCACGACCTGTGTATAGTGGGTTCTTTCTAGTGTCAGTTTCACCAACAACTCTATGAGGCATGTCAAGGAGTAAATTTATGCAAAGAAATAGTGTTCATGACAGGTTGCCGAAAGAGAAAGGAAACAAAAGAAAGAGAAGTTCAAAAGTAGGGAAAAACTGAAGTTCGAAAAAGATTAAAGGGATTTGGAACCGATAACAGAAACTTAAATTCCTAGTTGCAGAGATCTGGGGAGAAGACACTCCACAAAGGTTCTTGTATGTTCAAGATTGTGCAAGATACACTGCAATTTGTTATTTATCCTGGTGGATTACAACTGAAGATAATGGTTGGATGAAAGAAGATTTGATTTCTTGAATCATACACTCATCGTGGGGATATCCTAGTATTCGTGTGTTTAGTGCACATTCTTGACAACAAATGTGAGCTTCTAACCTAGCCAAAAAAAAAAAAAAAACAAAGTGATCTTCTGATTGGATTAAGCAAAAATTAGCATAATAACCTGCAAAAGGTAGGTACACATATATTTTTGTCACAATGGTAAGATGATATAGAACACCCAACTATATAAATCCTTAGCGCTGAGTCGCAACCACTTTCCAGATGATTAGGTTATCATATGCCTATACTTCCATCTTTTAAGGTGTCTATTGACAAATGGTTCGGCAGCGTATCATGATTTGCTTCCTAGGTCTCTGAGGAAGTGTACCTCAGTAATTACTTGTTATTTAATATAGTCGGATGTCATCTCAAGCAAAGACAAACTTTTGTATAGTCATCACCCCTCTAGCGGAACATGCTCTGCATTTCTTTGTTTTCCATCCATTGGTTTTTTCACCCTTTCTGATCTCATAATCCAAATGGTTTATTTTACTTTTTTTCATTATTGAGTTAAGTCGAAAACTTGTTTACTTGTTATCATCCTATTGCAGGCTAGGTTAACTTACTTTTGGAGGAGAGCGAAAAATCATGGTTTGGAACCCGATATTGCAGAAGAGCGATTGCAGTTCTGGATCAACCAAGGCTCTCGACCACCTACATCACATGATGCAGTTGATGGTTCTCTCTCTGCGCGCTCTCTATTTGTGCTTCTTTCAATTCAAACTGCCCATATATACGTGCATTAGATTTGAAAATGTGTTCATAGTATACATGCTGCTAACCATATAATCTCTGAGCATTTGGAAATCGTCGTAAGTTTCATCGTTTGACCTTCGTGTAACAGTTGAGCGCGGGCTTGTGGAGCTCGGGGAGTTGGCTCTTGAGACCAAATTATGGGAAACTTCTCGCAAATTAATTGATTCGGACTCTGACCAAAAAACGCTAACGGACTATGAATAGCACTTGAAAGTCAACTCCAACCGACCTTACCTTATGGGATAAATGTTGATTTGGTTTTTGACTTAAGCACCAAGTTGACTATACGTGTCTTTGACCATCTTATTGATCTATTTATTTATTGTTCTTTCTAGATTTAGTAGCATATCAATGGTTGGTTTTGATTGACCTGTTGTATACAATATGCCGCTCTGCTCATTTCACTTCACCTTGACGGTTATGACACAATGCCTTTAAGCAAATTGGAATATGTAATATCATAATAATGGTAGAAATGTAATCAATTAATTTCTCTTCTTTGTCCAATTGAAGATCGATTAAATTTGTGGTAGGTGTAGGACCTAGGCGAGGCGGTAGTGAAGAAGCTCAATTTGTAATCCAAGTGCATGGTGAGCATAGATGATTATCCTGCGCAAAAGATCATCACATTTTTGAATGACAAACTATGTATTGAAGGGTCGTTGTGATTAAAGGTCTCGAGTTTGAATTTATGTACTTCTATCACAAATTCTTGGCTTTTGACTAACTTGAAATATGCATTCTAGTGTTTTGTTGCACCATGAGATTTATAAAATAGAGTGAGTCCTTCATCATAAAAATGCAAAAGAAACAATTTGGTATGAGATTATTGAAACAATTTGAATGAACAATTTGGTATGAGATTATTGAAACAATTTGAATGTTGCATTTGTAGGCTAACACCCTCCATTTTCGTATCTTGTGAAGAATGGTTATTGCATTATATATTTATTTTGAGTAATGAATTTCCACTAGTTGGCTTTTGATTAAATCAATAACGTGTTCTGGACACTCAAGAATAAAATTCTAGGATAGAAATTTAATCTGTCAACCACTCAAAAAAAAAAAAACTTTTGATAATATCTCGGTAACTTTTGATCATTATTCATATAGGAATACATATGTTGAAAGAGTGTTACTATATTGAAATTGGCTTCTAATTAAATCAATAATGTGGTCCGAACACTCAAGAACTCCAAGATAGAAATTTAATTTGTTAACCACTCAAAAAAAAAAAAAAAATCTTTTGATAATATCTCGATAACTTTTGATCATTATTCATACAAGAATACATATGTTGAAAGAGAGTGATAGTGTGTTGAAATTGGTATATTGGAGAGGGAAAGCTTGGCCAAACAGACTCTAGGTTAGCCTAAGAAAACATCAAACATCAATGTAAGAAAATGGAGAACTTGCAAGGTGCAAATAAAAATGTGGAAGATATATATTTTTTCTATTTTTTCTAAAGGGGATCAACAGTGGTTCATCACTATTCCTGGTTGATTCGAACTCGAGACCATTTAGGTCTTAAGTGAGGGTTGATCCCACTAAACTTAACCCTTTTGGTTAAGAGAGAGTTTGAAAGAATGTAGTTTAATGATCCCACTAAACTTAACCCTTTTGGTTAAGAGAGAGTTTGAAAGAATGTAGTTTATTGTTTGAGAATGCTACAATCTCTTGTGTGTTGGTACAACTAAGGCTACCACTATTTATAAATATTTATAGTCCAATAAATGGCTAGAATTGTTTCGATCTAATGGCTATAATTACATTCTAGATTATTCTACATCAATCAAGAGATATTGGCAATCAATCATATCCCCCAATTATGGTAATTGCAATCAATCAATCAAATCTCGCTATAAATATCTATACAATTCTAAAGAGTTCTAGAAGCTCCGAGAAAGGAAGAGGGATAACATGTTAGAACTTCACATACATTTGAAGAAACTTGTGTTTTTCTTCTAGGCTCAAGAGAGGATTATTGTAAGTTGGTTTGTACTTCACTAACATTTGAAGAAGCATCAACTAGTGGAGGTTATGTGAAATCCTAAGGGGATGAGACCTTAGATAGTGGAGTAAGCATTGGGAGTTCAAACCTTGAAAATATCGAGTTTGATTTCTTTATCTACTCTATTTACATTTATTGTCATATATATTGTTTAGAGTAATTATCTGTGTATGATTTTATTCATCATAATATCTCTTATCAAGCGATCAATACAAAGTGTATGATAAATTGTCTCAAAAAGGTTTTTGTGTGTTACAGTAAAATTTTTAAATAACAATACTATGCTATATATAATCTAAATTTACCTCCCTCTTAAGATTATTTGCCACTAACAAGAATGTTAAATTTAAGTGGGTGGCTGTAAGACTTTTATTTCTCTACTATGATGTTTATGTTCACCGATGCAAGTCTTCTAGTAAACCACGATTTTCATCTTGCAAGCGTTTCAAATTATAAAATGCAATGGATCGATTCAAGTAGAATTCAATCTCTATGACAATGAAAATAAGAGTGCATGTATGTTCTAGGAAAAACTTTTTTTTTAATTGTTTTTATGCCATAACAATTCGTATATTTATAGGAAAAAGTGTAATAGTTTATTTTATTATTGCAAAATAAAAAGGATTTAACTCTCAATAGTTTATTTATTTATTTATTTTTGATATTTATTTTAAAATAAATTCGAAATATATTTATCTTTAAAATAAATTCCAAAGTAAATTACAAAAAACGAACATAAAAATAATGCCAAAAACTAACATAAAAAAATGTTTGAATGTCTTTGTAGACATTGTATTCTTTTTTTTTTTTTTTTTGGTTAGGTAAGTAAGTGGTTTTATTAATTTCTAATTTTTCAAACTTTCAAAGATTGGTCAAAGTACCAAAATGAGAAGACATACCACAACAAAAAGTATCCTCTAGGTCCAAATTAAAAATAAAAAATGTAATTGCAACCACAAATGACAAGGAACCACAAGAGGCTTAAACGAGTTTTGCTGATAAAATGCACCTAACGACCATGCTTATTGTGGGCCTCTTAAATGCCCAAGACTGTTCATTGAGAGGCCCATTGTTTAAGGGAAGCTTGAATCATATTGCATCATTTAAGATGTGCTTTGTTGATATTGTATCAATAGTTTTAGAAAGAGAAATATGCACTGATTGTTACATAAATATTAATCTTTCTATTGTTGGTACCGATTGAATCCTTTCTCCTATTATTCGCAACTGAGCTACTATTTTCTTTCTTTGATTGATGACGAAAAACTCATTTTAAGTATAACCACATTATATTCATTTCAATATTATAAGTTCCGTGGTAGAGCGGTGTGTTGAGAAACATACATGATAATTAAAATTAATTAATGTAGCAGAATATTCTCATGTATCTGTTTATGGTTATTAATGCAGATTTTATAATAGATAATAAATTTAATCTAATTAAATTTAATCCGTAGTTTTAGAATTACCTCTTGACGCGAAGATTACTGTAGAATCTGAGACGAGCTTCCTACACGTGAAGCCTCCAAGATCAGCCCACACAGAATCCGTGCAATCAACTAGATTTCACCTCCACTAGAGTTCTTAGAGAAATCCTATATTTTATTCTGGCTTTAGAAAAAGTGTGCTAGCTCTTTATATGTCAGAATACTATATATAGGAGTCACACATGATCTAGGGTCATATGTCGATTGGTCTTATTTAACCAGTCTTGGACCTCATAATAACCAGATCACCATATAATTATACGAGCCCAATTAAATTAATATTTAAGACGATCCTAAAATTAATTTAATCTTTTCTCTAATCCAATTAATTTATGAATTCCTTTTGTGTGTGACCTCTTGGATTAATTAATCATAATTAATCAATAACGAATAATTAATTCTACTAATTAATTAAATTAGAACTCCTTTCTAATTAATTCACAAATCGCGAGTAACACTTAACAGTATATTGCGATTACACAATTAAAGATGCAGTGCAAGGTTACGAATCCATTTAGTAATTTATGTGCTATCAAATCTTACTATCTTAATTATCCCGATTGAGCCAAAGTCATGGATTGGGTCGTCAAACTCTATTACTCGATCATATGCTAAAATCTATTTAATTAGTAATTAATGAATAATCCGTGGAACGACTTCCACTATTCTACATTGGCCAAGGATTTCTAGTTACTTAATTAACAGATCGTATAGGATTCTCAATTGACAGCTCCTATATCTACACACACATATCTCCACGACGGAACATATCATAACCACTGAATATATTGTCTAATCTGTGATTAGGACTAGCTTAATTGCTACAGTAAATTACGGTATTCCTAATCATAAGAAAATTGTGGTGTCTCAGGTTTGAGGATTAATCGCATAATTACATAATATAATGAATTATTGACCAATCCATGTAATTCATTATATTGGTGGTCAAGTCCAGTCACTTGTTCGCAACAAGTACTTATACATCTACTATAAAGATATGAGACTAATCACTCAATTTAATATCTCATATTATTTTGATTAGTAGACTGTAATCCGATCTATTCAGATAAACTAACGCTCAATTAATTTATCCTATGATCAGGGACAATTTTTAGAACATATTTGTGAATATAGATTCTGTCACTCATATCCTTAATCATAAGGATAGAATTTATAAATAGTATTTTAAGGACTTTTATTAATTTAATTAAAACATATTAATAAATAAATAAACTGTCCGCAATTAATAAAATAAATAATATATTATCCATAATTCTAAAATTACAATTTATTGGCTTTTAGGGCATTTTTCCTAACAATCCACTACTTGCACTAAAGTCAATCTGAATGGTATCTCATACCCATCCCTTCTAAGTGTCGATCCAAAGACTGCTTGGTCAAAGCCTTGGTTAACGGATCAACAATGTTATCTACTGATGCTACTTTCTGCATCACTATGTCGCATCTCCCCATAATTTCTCGGATAATATGGTAGCGTCTTTCAACATGTTTGGATTTCTGGTGAGACCTTGGTTCCTTAGCTTGCGCTATTACTCCATTATTATCACAATGTAAAGGTATTGCGACCTCAATGGAAGGAACCACTCCAAGTTCCGAGATGAACTTCTTGATCCAAACTGTCTCTTTTGCTGCATCTAATGCTACAATGTATTTGGCTTTCGTAGTAGAATCTACAGTCATACTCTATTTGGAACTCTTCCAACTGACTACTCGTCCATTACAAACGAAAATAAATCTTGACGTGGATTTGTTATCATCTACATCAGACTGAAAATCCGAGTCAATAAAGCCCTTGATTTCAATTTCCTTCCTCCATATACCAAGACCATATCCTTAGTCCTATTTAGGTATTTCAGGATGTTCTTGACGACTATCCAGTGTTTCTCACTTGGATCTAACTGATATATACTTGTAATATTTACAACATGTGCAATATCAGGTCTAGTACATAGCATGACATACATAAGGCTTCCAATAGCCGAAGCATATAAAATCCTATTCATTCTCTATCTTTCTTCAACTATTTTAGGACTCATAGCCCTTGAGAGATGAATGTCATGTCTAAAAGGTAACAACCCTTTTTTAGAATCTTGCATATTAAACCTCTTTAACACCTTATCTATATATGCACTATGGGAGAGACTTATCAATTCATTCAATCTATCCCTATAGATTCGAATTCCTAGGATATAGGTTGCTTCTCTCAAGTTCTCCATGGAGCATGTCCCTGATAACCAGACCTTGACAAATGACATCATGCTTATGTCATTCCCTATCAATAGTATGTCATCTACATACAAGATGAAGAACGTAACTACTTTATTGCTAACTTTCTTGTAAACACAAGGTTCGTCTTCATTCTTAATGTAGCCAAACGTTTTAATAACCTCATCAAAACGTAGGTTCCAACTCCTCGAGGCTTGCTTGAGTCCATAAATGGATCTCTTCAGCTTACACACTTTGTGACTTTCACCTATGGACTCAAAACCCTTTGGCTGTTCCATATAAATGTCTTCTTCAATGAAGCCATTAAGAAAAGCCATTTTGACATCCATTTGCCATATTTCATAATCGTAGTGTGCAGCTATAACTAATAATATCCTAATGGATTTAAGCATTGCTACTAGTGAGAAGGTTTCCTCATAGTCAACTCCTTGTTTTTTACGGTAACTTTTGCCACTAATCTCGCTTTGAAAGTCTCCACCTTCTCATTTGCACATCTCTTTCTCTTATATACCCATTTGCAACCTATAGGTACAATACCTTCTAGTGGGTCCACAAGATTCCAGACTTGATTGGTGTGTATTGAATTCATTTCAGATTTCATGGCTTCAAGCCATTTACCTGAGTCCCTATCTGAAATAGCTTTCTCGTAGGTTAAGGGATCATCAACATGATCACCATCATCTATCATGAACAACTCTTGTCCCTGGCTATGTAGGTAGCTATATCTCGTGGAGGGATGGATAGTCCTTAAAGACTTGCATATCTATGGTAAAGCAATCGATTCTTGTTGAATAGACTTCTTCCTGGATCAAATCCTAGGTTTCTATCTTGAGACCGTAAATGGACTTCTTGAGTTTACAAACCATAGACTTCGAGTCACTTAAGACAAAGTTTTCTGGCTGCACCATGTAAATGGTTTCCTCAATGTCACCATTGAGAAAAGTCGTCTTTATGTCCATCTAATGTAGCTCTAAATCAAAATAAGCCATAAATGTCATTATTGTTCTAAAAGAGTCTTTCATAGAAATTGGAGAAAAATTCTCTTTATAGTCAATGTCTTCCTTCTGAGTGAAACCCTTAACGACTAGACACACTTATATATCTCAATGTTGCCCTTGGAATCCCGTTTGATTTTAAACATCCATTTACAACTAATGGGCTTCGCACCTTCAAGCAACTTAACGAGATCCCAAACGTCATTGTCCTTCATGGACTTTATCTCCTCATTCATGGCATCGATCCACTTTTGACAATTGGCACTTTGTTTGACTTGTTGGAAGTTGATTGGATCATTCTCCATTTTGTTGGGAATAGGATGCCCAAAAGACCACTAATACTTGCCATTTCTGTAAATGAATATTTGCAATTGATCATTAAAATGTCATCTTATTATATGAGCATATTTTTTTCTCGTTTGTTATGTGAATGACTGTATATATATATATATATATATATATATATATATATATATATATATATATATATATATATATATATATATATATATATATATATATATATATGTATGTATATGAGGTATTTGCTTCAAGTGGTAACTTAGGAGCGTGGTGATTAGACACAAAAGGTCTAGGTCATGGTCACTTGTTAAACATAGTAATTATGTCCATGACTAGGTAGTAAAGTTGGACGTTTTACTATGGTAAAAGTCATAGTGGAATAAGTTCCTTTTGGAGTAGGGTGATTTGCCTTGATCATGGATTTGTTCCATACTTATTACACTTATGCATGTGTATGCATTGGACGGACCCTGTAGGTGTGAACTCTAAATACGTACTATCAAAGAAAGAGTTCACCTATACCTATAGAGCTTCTAAGTGGGCAATTGCTCTTAATCTTGAGCATGTGTGGATAAACTGACAAAGTCAAGTGCTTGTACTTTGAGCCATTATGGGTGTGGTCTAAATGCTTAGGTCACTAACTTTGTGGTTTGGGTGTATAGGATTTGATTAGAAGGGATATGCATATACAATAAGGAATCTATACATTAATCGCTCCCTTAGAATGATCCAAGCTAGATCATCCTGAATCTATGTATAATAGTACATGATATGTACTAGATGTTACACTTAAAGGGTAGCTCCCTTGGATAAGTGGATAACTCCCGGAGAACGGTTGGATTGTGGATTAAAGTTTATAAGGAGTTTAAGATGTAGCTCAAGAGGTGATAGTACACTATGGAACCTGTCTTGACTATGAGTGAGTATAGAGGGGCAGTTTGGTCATTTCATCACTTAGTTGGGCGTAAGGCTATTTTTTGTTCAATACAATATTTATCCTCTAGTATAACCATAGTCTTATAGTGGAATAGACTAATATTAGAATAATAAAATATTGCTAGGGGACTAGCAGAATATTTTATTTATTCCTAAAGAAAGGATAAATATGTCTTTAGTCCCCCTTCAAGCCAAATTATCTTCTAAGCAATATTTAATTTGTAGAGAGAGTATTCAATTTATTGGAAATTAAATATTAAAAATAGGATTTCTATTTTGTAGAAAAGGTATTTCTATTTTTAATTATTGGCTGAAATTAAATTAAATAAATACCAAATTAATTAATTAGAGCACACTGGCTAAGCCAGGATCCTAGCTCACGAACCAAGAAGGTCACGTGGATCCAGGGGCGAACTAGGAAAGGGAAAAATCAGTCAGGGTAAAGGAAAAATAGGAAAATTAATTGTGGAGAAAAAATAGGATTTTTGCAGTCCAAAATCACATTGATTTTATAGAGATCTTTTCTCATACTCTTGTATGAGACCCGAGAATTTTCATTTCATCTATTTGTGCATTTATCCATTTTAAATGCTATTTGAAATAATATGTGCATCTAAATTACCTAATTTGTCATTGAAATCTACTTATACATTTGGATTTGCATTTAACTTTGATTTGAGTTACATTTCATTTATGGTTGCCTAAGAAGTTTAACTTGTAATTTATGCATGAATTGAGGGGAAATGTGGTCTTTGCACTAATGAATATCTCCTAGCTTGGTATAATTGCAATTAAAACAAGATAACAAGGGCAACTTAGTCATTTTTGGTTTGTAGGATATTTTGACTCATTTTAACCTATCATTTGACTCCATTTGACCTCATATAAGCAAAATTTAGCAAATTCAAGAGACAGAAAGAGCTTTGGGCAGCCAAGAGGAGAAAGAGAGAGAATATATTTCTATTTTTGGAGTTTTGGCATTTTGGAAGGAAAAGCTTGCATTTTGAGGCATTTAGAAGTGATTTTTGCTCAAGTTTTTTTCTAGCTTTCTTGTTCCTTGCATCTTTTAGCATCTATAAACATCTAAGGCGAGGGATTTCTTGTACTCTATGTGAAGATCATGTTGAATATGCTTATAAACTTGTTTTGTGCTTGAAAGTTATGTGTAATGCAAGAATAACTATTTTAATGCTTGTTTTATGGTATGTATGGAATGATATGTATATGTACTATGTGAATGTTTAGAGAATATTTCTATGGAGTTATGTCTTGTATTGAAAACTAAATATGGTCTTTTATAAGTGCTTATATGTGTTAGCATGGGAATAAGAGCGTAAACGCATGTATCTAGCCTTGAAATCAAAGTGCAAATGTGTTGTAGAGAAATGTTACGGGCGGAAGTATTACCGGTCGTGTTCAACACGACCGTATTATTTTTGTGCTCTCTGACGGTTGTGTTATCGGTCTTGTTCAACACGACCGTATACACGATTGCCAAAAGATGGTGCTTTCTGATGGAAGTCTTATCACTCTTGTTCAGCAAGACTGGGTACATGACTGTGGTAGTGTTACCGATCTTGTTCAAACACGACCGGGTGCAAGACTGCCAGAAAGGGTTTTTGATGTTCCGATTGCATGGTTTCGATAGGTATTCGTGAGAGTTACTATACGCACGCTATGTGTTGTTTAATTGTTCATTTCATTACTAAATGTGTTCAATTTTTGTTGGTTATTGATATGTTGCTCTAATTATTGTTAAAGTATTTGTTTAAGATTAGGTAACCTATGTTGTTGATCTCTCTATATAATGCGAATGCGTGATTATGTTTTTGAGTAATGAATGTGTTGATGAGTAATAGATGTATTGTTAGGTAATGAATATGTTATGCGATGTGATGTGAAGAGTCAGGTTACAACCTTAGTCAGTCATGGTAAAGTTGTGTCGTGTTGGGCGGTAGAGGGCTTGCCGGTAATTGCATGACTACTATGTACTAGTCCATGCTCTCGTGTGGTTGGTGAATGCCATGGTGAGATTGGTCGTAGGATCGTGTACATCATGAGTATACACACCTGCGAGATAAGTTTAGAGTTCGTGGTGGTATTATAAGGTGTCGGCTTCAACGAATGTGTAAAGTGGTAACTTCTTGATGTGTTGTTTAGCGTGAATGTTTCAAAGTTGTTAAGCGTATGTGATTATGTGGTTGCTATGTGATATGTTGTTACCCATGTGTTCAAAAGGTTTTCGAGTTAAAGTTTTCAAACTTCTTTTTATTCCTCTCTCATTGAGCCTATTTTGCTCACACCTCTTTAATGCATGTTGCAGGAGTTCACAACATGGATTACATACGTGAGGAAGGCAATAATGAGCTTGATCATGTTTATCATGAGTAGTGGTTATTTTTAACTTTGAAAACTATGTTTTACTGGCTTTAGTAGTTTTGAAGCTTATGTACCAAATACATGCTAATTAACTCTTTTTAAGTCTAGTTGTTTTGGTTGTACATATATGGTTGGTCACTTTGGATTGTGATCACAACTAGCATCTGATTATATTCTATTATGCATTGGATAAGAAAGTTTTGTCTACTTTTGCCCAAACGAATGTATCATGGTGGATCCTGCTAAGGTTGAAGTTGTTTCATCATGGAGAAGGCCAGAGAATGTAACAGAGGTCATAGCTTTCTCGTTTGGCAGGTTATTACTACAGGTTCGTGAAAGACTTTCCAAAGGTTGCAGGGCCTCTCACATAGCTAACCCAGAAGAGTACTAGTTTCGATTGGAATGAGAATTATGAAGATAGTTTCCAAGGATTGAAGAAGAGTTTAACTTCAGCCTTAGTTCTTGCATTGCCAGAAGGGAGTCAGAACTTTGTTATCTACAATGACGCTTCTAAAGAATGTTTGGGTTGTGTTGTAATGCAGAATGGTCGGGTGATTGCTTATGCCTCTCAGAAGTTAAAGCAATATGAGGGCAATTATCCAACTCATGATTTAGAGTTGGCAACTTTTGTGTTTGCTTTGAAAAAGTTGTACCATTATCTTTGGGGAAACAGGTTTGAAATATTTACAGACTATAAGAGTTTAAAAGACTTGTTTTCTCAAAAGGAATTGAACATGAGGCAAAGATGATGGATAAAGCTACTTGATGATTATAATTGTTCAATTAACTATGTGCCAGGAAAGGTGAATATAGTAGCAGACGCACTTAGTTGGAAGGCTAGTATTGCTTATATGGCGGTCAAAGATTGGGAATTACTAGAGGAGGCTAGTATGTGGAAGCCGAAGTTGACTCAAGTGAGTATTTTGTTTGTAAACTTGCAGATTCAATCGTTGTTGTTGTCACGGTTCCGAGAAGCTCAACAGTTAGATCAGCGGCTTGGAAGATCTCTGAGGGTAAGTCTGATTTTAAGTTACACGGGGATGATGTGTTACGGTTTCGTGGCCGAGTTTGTGTTCCGAATAAATCGAATTTGAAGAAGTAAGTTTTAGAGAAAGCACATAACTCTAAGTACACTTTCCGTCCGGGCGGAAACAAGATGTACAAGGACTTGAAATAACATTATTAGTGAAACAACATGAGGAGGGATGTAGCAGAATTTGTATCTCGGTGTTTGACTTGTCAAAGGGTCAAAACAGAGCATCAATGACTGATAAGTTTGCTACAACCATTGATGATTCCCCAGTGGAAGTGGGAACATGTGACGATGAACTTTTTCACAGATTTGCCGAGATCACCAAGGGATTATGATGCAGTTTGAGTTGTGGTTGATTGGTTAACCAAGACTACTCACTTTATTGCAAAGAATAAGCAAGATAGTCTTGAGAAGTTGATAGACTTGTATATTGCTAACATCATGAGACTTCATGGGGTTCCAGTTAGCATAGTATCAGATAGGGATTCACAGTTTACTTCCAAATTCTGGCAGCGACTACAGGAAACATTGGGTACTAATTTGAGCTTTAGCACAGCTTATCATCCTAAGTCAGATGGGCATCAGAGATGATGATTCAAATTCTCGAAGATATATTGAGGGCTTGTGTTATGGACTTCAGGAAGAGTTGGGAGAAACACTTACCATTGGCGGAGTTTGCTTATAACGATAGTTATCAATCGACTATTGGGATGGCTCCGTACGAGGTATTGCATGGTCGTAAATGTAGGTCTCCGTTGTATTAGGATGAGGTTGAGGAGATGAAGGTTATTGATCCAGCTTTGATGCCAGAGCTTGTGAATACCATTGAGAATATCCGTCTTATTCATCAGAGGATACTTACAACTCAGAGTAGGCAGAAGAGTTATGCCGATAGGAGAAGGCATAATTTAGAGTTTGAGGCCGGTGATTGGGATTTCTTGAAGATCTTTCCTTGCAATGGTATTGTTCAGTATGGTAAAGGTGCGAAGCTGAGTCCGAGATATGTAGGACCGTTTGAAATCATTGGCAGAGTTGGCAAGTTAGCTTATCGATTGGCTTTACTGCCGAGTTTGTCCAAGGTTCATGATGTTTTTCATGTGTCTATGCTACGAAAGTATAATCCAGATCCTTCACATGTTCTTGAGGCAAAGCTGTTACAGCTTAGTGTGGATTTGACTTATGAGAAACGGCCTATTCGTATTCTGAATCAGTCAGTTGGGGAACTGTGTTTGAAAGTGATTCCGATAGTTAAAGTCTTATGGCTTCATCATGGGATTGAGGAGGCTACTTAGGAAAGGCGGGATCAGATTGAGCAGCAGTATCCAAACTTGTTCAGTGGAGAAAGTAAGAATTTCAAGGTCAAAATTGTCCTAAGGGGGGAAGGATGTGAGACTCGAGAATTTTCATTTCATCTATTTGTGCATTTATCTATTTTAAATGCTATTTGAAATAATATGTGCATCTAAATTACCTAATTTGTCATTGAAATCTGCTTGTACATTTGGATTTGCTTTTAACTTTGATTTGAATTACATTTCATCTATGGTTGCCTAGGAAGGTTAACTTGTAATTTATGCATGAATTGAGGGGCAATGTGGTCTATACACTAATGAATATTTCCTACCTTGGTATAATTGCAATTAAAACAAGATAGTAAGGGCAACTAAGTCATTTTTGGCTTGTAGGATATTTTGGCTCATTTTAACCTAACATTTGATGCTATTTGACCTCATAGAAGCAAAATTTAGCAAATTCAATAGGAAGAAAGAGCTTTGGACAGCCAAGAGGAGAGAGAGAGAGAGAGAGAGAGAATATATTTCTATTTTTGGAGTTTTGGCATTTTGGAAGGAAAAACTTGCATTTTGAGGCATTTAGAAGTGGTTTTTGCTCAAGTTTATTTCTAGATTTCTTGTTCCTTACATCTTCTAGCATCTATAAACATCTAAGGTGAAGGATTTCTTGTACTCTATGTGAAGATCATGTTGAATATGCTTATAAACTTATTTTGTGCTTGAAAGTTACATGTAATGCAAAAATAGCTATTTTAGTGCTTGTTTTATAGTATGTATGGAATGACATGTATATGTGTTGGTCCTAGATAACCTAAGAGGCGGGGTGAATTAGGTTGTTTGGCAAGTTTAAGCAATTTAAAAATTCTTGATTCGAAAATAATATATAGTGAAAGATGATAATACTCTAGAAGTTCTTGTAGGCAATTTATCAAACACTTGGTGAGCACTTAGATATATAACACTAGATAAGCAATTAGAACTTTATAGATAATTCCCAAATAGATAACACAACATTTATCAAACACTTAGTATGAGCAATATCCACACGAAGGTAAATAACTTGAAAATAAAGAGAGTAAAGTAAGAGAAATCAAACACGATGATTTTCAAGTGGTTCGCACTCTCGGAGGCCTAGTCCACCACCTAAGGTCTTCCTTTCCCTTAGAATTTAACAACTCTTCACTATGATGCTTCTTCAAATGTTGGTGAAGTAAAAAACTAACTACAATTACTCTTGAATCCACAAGAGTTACACAAGCTCCTTCAAGTGTAGGTGAAGCTTTAACCTACTATCCTCTCTTCCTTTGAGTCCACAAAGGATTACAATACTTCTTCTCACAATAATTCTCTCAATCTATGTGAAAGAGTATATTACAAAGATTGTGTATTAATGACAATTGTAACTCCTATTTGAGTTTGATATTACAATTGAAAAAACTTTGAATGCTCAAGGATATGAAAAAGATAGCTCAAGATTTCTCAATGAAAGTGATATGAAAAGCTCTTTGAATTAGCTTAGAAATCTGAAGATTAAGGCTTGGAAAGGTATTTGAAATGGTGAGATAGCATGGCTTAAAAAGAGGGAAAAGTTAGACACAAAACGGATATAATGCAAAAATCCCGCTTAAAAAGAGGTAAAAGTTAGACACAAAACGGATATAATGCAAAAATCCCGAATTTTTTCTGTTAAGCCATCTGGTCGTTGAGCCCTTCATCCGGTCCACCAGATAGGGCAGGAAACGCCCGGACCAGAGCTCTCTGCCGGGCGTTGTGGCCTTCATCCAGTCTACCGGATGAAGCTAGTAACGCCCAGATGCTTAAATTGCTGAAAATTGGTCTTTTTGAGCTCCAAAATAATTTGTTAAATAATAAAGCATTTGGGCACTTTTGAGGACACTTAAAAAAGTCTTTTCAAGCATTTTTAACATTCCAAAACATTTTCAAAAACTCTTTAAAAAAGATATAGAATGATTTTTATATCACAAGAGTTTGAAATCCAAAAAGTCTTGTTTTTCAAAAATGAGTTTGTAATGACTTTTTGAAAATATTTTTCAAATAAAAATTTTACGAAAAACCTTTTGGAGAGATCATGAGCTACACAAGTCATATTTAGGCAAACAACATTTTAATAGCCGGTACACCTTATGTTGCCATTTCTCCTTCCTTGTAACTCCCATTTTTACGACGAGTCAACTACTTCATTTCTTCGGGTCTTCATAACTTGATTCCTCATGAAATATAACGAATTGAATGACTTCATGTTGGAGTGGGCTTGCTTGACAATTTTGTGTTGATGGATTGAATACCTTACCCAATATT
This sequence comes from Ehretia macrophylla, assembly GCA_037974665.1. Classification (NCBI taxonomy): domain Eukaryota; kingdom Viridiplantae; phylum Streptophyta; class Magnoliopsida; order Boraginales; family Ehretiaceae; genus Ehretia; species Ehretia macrophylla. The sequence goes on along the minus strand of CM075780.1, from coordinate 36,443,280 downwards.
CAAATTATAAAACACAATTAAGATGTTTTGTTATTATCAAAATAAAGATTATAAACTTTTAGGCCATAATCTCCCCTTTTTGATGATGACAAAACATTGAAATTTAGAGGGCATGAAATAGTAGACTATTGGAAAATCAAGCTAGATTTGAGATTTCCCCCTCAATATGTGCATTTGTGTTTGATTGAATCAATTGCTTGCATATGAAAAGTAAGCTCCCCCTGAATAGGTGCATAGCATTATAAAGTAAAAGATATTGGAAGTGTAGTCATTCAATCATACACAAGAAGTATAGTCACAAGTATTTTCATGCTAGATTCTAGATTTCAATTATCTTTTTCTCCCCCTATTTGACATCAACAAAATATAGACAATAGATCATAGAAGAGCAAATAGTCATAAGAGAATTGACAAACAAAAACAAGTTGACAAAAAAAATCAAAAAATATTCAATCAAAGTTAAAAATAAGATACAGAATGTGAAGGAGTACTTAAGGCAAATAAAACAAAAAAACGAAAATGAATTGAAGAACAAATCGCAAGGCAAACACAAACTAAGAACCAAGATGATGATCATGTAGTGCTATCAACATCTGCTTCATACGATCCAAACGAACATCTTGAGCATTCAGGCGAACAATGATTTCATCATGTGTAGAGGAATGAGAGGAAGATGATCCAACTCCTCGAGAACTACCAGCTCCACCTCGACCAGTGCCTTGTCCTTCCATTGGATCTCTGAAGGAATCGGGATCAATATCAAGAGATTCAAATACAATAGTATCACCGCTTGTATACTCATAAGCATCAAGGACTTGGTTGTTATGAAGCTTCAACTTTTGACGAGAGATGCTAGTATGATTTAGAAGATAAGATCTAGCACTTATAGATTCAAACTCTTGATCTCGGGGAACATCCAAAGTGTTAAGGAGATGTATTAAGGGCACCCCATAGGCAAGTTGGTTTCCTGCTTGCTTAGTATAGACGATGTGGTTGATAATGATGTGTAGAAGATTGATTCTTTTTGCCTCATACATCATATACATCAACAAGGCAGTGAATTTCGGAATGGAACCATTCTTAACTTCCCTAAGAATAATCACTTCATGAAGGATGTAGAATAGAAGCTTTTTCTTAGGGGTGATTTCATTTTTCTTAGGATATTGAGTGCTAGACTCCCATGTTCCTTCCCAAAGGAATGCTACAACTCTTGTCTCTAGATCGTCATGAATGCCTTCTGGCATACCCTTGTAAGAATAAAGCTTAGTTTCTTGATTTGGAATTCTGAAAGCTCTAGCAATATCACTAGCAGTTAGTTCTAACACCCTATTCTTAACTTGGCTTTGCAACTTCATGGTGTTAAAGTCTAGATTTGCATAATGGTAAAATTCACAAATCCCGGAGGTATAGCCCTTATTAACAAAACTTAGTATAGGTAGCCATCCTTGAGCATCGAAAATCCTCAAAATTCTAGTGCCATCAAGTAATGTAGGAGGGTCTAAGATCTTACCCCATAAGATGTTTTGTTAAGGAAATGCATCAGGATTGTCAATGATTTGAGGCCCGGATGATGAAGATTCTCCTTGCTTGCGCTTCCTAGAGTCAGCTCTTGGTGGTGCCATTGAGAGTGTATGAGAATTTGAAGTCTTTTAAGAAAATAATGTCTTTGAGGAAATTCGTCGAACACCTTGTGAGCAAAGGAGTTCAAGGTTTTTCTTTTGAATATTTTGAAGAGTTTGATGATGCAAAGACAAGGATTTTGATGAAAATTATGTGATGTGAAGCAATTTGTAAAGAATAAATAGTTAATTTAATGAGTTGAAATAGAAGAGATTGAGAGGAATTGAGAGAATTTGAGGTTGAGTAGAAAAGTTTTTGAAAAAGGAGGCCAATTCCTGTTTTGCAAACAACGCGATCTGGTCGATAGGGCCCTGATCCGGTCTACCGGATAAGGGCAATAACGCTTGGCAGTGAAGCATTCCGATCGTTTCATGCTTCATCCGGTCGACCAGATGAATGCAATAACGCCCGGATCCCCTGTTTCTTGAAAAAATGCAATTTTTTAAAAACTTAAATGATCCAAAGCATTCCTAACTCTTTTCTAATGGCACAAAATTGATTCTCATGTAACGGTTTTGTAAAAATGTCGGCCAATTGATGCAAAGAATCGAAAAATTCAAGTTCAGTATCACTTTTTTGCACATGATCTCTTAGAAAATAATGACGAATTTCAATATGCTTAGTTCTAGAATGTTGAATTGGATTCTTGATAAATCCATATTTTTAGTAACTTTAACCCATTAAATTATGTATATTTCATTATTATTTCAAGCTTAATTGTATATTTTATACAAATTTAATGCAATATAGGTTCTGAAGAAGAAATAGCAAAAATGGCCACAAAAGCCAACTTTTGAAGTGAATTTTCGGCGCAATACTGAACGAGGAAGGTAGAACGACCTTGACACGAGCAAAATCGAGATTGAATTTGGCTAAACGGAGTACGAAAACAGATTCAGGACGCTGGAAAACCTTGAAGTAGCCTTGGTCAACTTTTTGGTCAAAGCAAAGTCAACTTTTGGTCAAAGTCAAAGTCAAAGGATGAATAGTAAAAGTCAAAGTCAAAGAATGAATAGTAAAGTCAACGTGTAAATAGTATCTTCGCTGACATCACGCTGACACAATAATAACCTAGGCGAATGACATCACGCTGACACAATGATGACCTAGGCGAATGACATCACGTTGACACAATGATGACCTAGGTGAATGATATCACGCTGACACAATGATGACCTAGACAAATAACATCACGCTGACACATTGGTGATATCATGGTTTGAATAGTACTTGTGAATAGTGCCAAAATTTCTCTATAAATACTCCATTCCTCATTTCATTTTTCTTGTACCATTTTCTCTTCTTAGCTTAGATTTTGCTCTTGTGTTTGAGTGCTTTAGTTATTATTCTGAGTTATGTGCAAAGTTTTAACCCCAAAGGGAAGGTCTAGTGAGCCATCATCATACCGAAATCATACCGGTCTACCGAAATCCGTTCAACACGATAAGTATTCTTTTATTTTGGTTTTTGTTATGATTTCTTGTACTTTACAGTTTATTATGGCATACTAGACCCAAGATTCGGGGTAGTACGTGTGAGGTTACTCTTGTATATATGTTGTGATTCAGATTTATTAAAGTCTTGTATTTCTATTTCTAAGTATTCTTTGATTAATTATACGTATACTTATAGTTATGTTATATTTAATTGAAAGTACATATACGCCCGGTTTTGTAAACTAGTGGCAATACGAGACTACCTCGGATGGATTCTAGTCTGGTTGTACCGACACCTCCAGATTACATAAGTGAAAGATTAATTGAGAGATTGAAAATCGTTAGGTTGTACCAACACATCCAGTCTTGTTAATTAATTAATCTTATCACTTACGTAATTAAAGGCTCATTTCAGTAGTGGGAGCTTGTAGCCCTATTTCTGAAGGACTTAACTTTTAATCTGAATCAATAACTTTGTACTTGCATATACCGAGTTATAACCACCCTAAATCATTAACCCTTTGGATTTTTAGTATTGAGTGTTGGGATTCTTTAATTTAGTACTTTTGATTAATTCACTTTTGGAACTTGTTACTACTGTATCTTTGGACATTTTGTGGATATTTCTTGGACTTAATTTTCTATACTTCCGTACTTTTGGACTTAATCAAACTTATCCGTGACGGGAGATAGTCAAACAATTCTAAATTAAGGACTTAACTTAACTTGATAACCCAATCTCTGTGGATCGACCCTCTACTCGCTACAACTAGAGGTAATTCAAGGTAAACAATATTTTCAATCATTTAACCTTACTATTTTTGAGCGCAAAACGACACGATCAAAATTTGGCACCGTTGCCGGGGATCGGTGTTCATCAAATAAGGTAAGTCTTTGATTTATGTATATAAGTGTTTATATGTATATATCTTAGATTTTAGTTTTTATTTTTATTTAAGTCAATTTAGCTATTTTGTATAGACTTTGTTATTATTATTATTATTATTATTATTATTATTATTATTATTATTATTATTATTATTATTATTATTATTATTTTGTTTCTTTTTGAGTTTTAGTTTTGTATGCATAGTCGGAGATATTTAAAGCCACCCATCTTTGTCTTGGATTCAGAAATTGAGAAAACCTTTAAATTCGGAATCAAAGCATGAACTTTTCTAATCATGGCTGATCAACATCCGAATCAAAACCAAAATCAGGATCAAGTTGAAAGTAGAGAAGTAGGAAATATGAGGAGGAGCATAAAAGATTTTTTCACACCACAAGATTATGTTCCTCTACGATCTATCGCCTTACCTGAAACTGATTATGGTTTTAAAATAAAGTCTCACATGATTTCAATGCTTCCCTTGTTCCACGGTCTTTCTAATGAAAACCCGTATGATCACATTAATACTTTTGTTCATACATGCAGATTGATCAATACTAGAACTGCCTCAGAAGAGGTTGTTAAATTGAGATTGTTTCCTTACTCTTTAATGGGTCAAGCACAAAATTGGCTTTATAGATTACGATCTGGTTCTATTACTTCTTGGGATCAATTGCAAATATAATTTCTTGAAAGATTTTACTCTTCTTCAAAAACCAATAAATGTAAGAATCAATTAAATAATTTTTCTCAGTTACCTGGAGAGGCACTTCATGAGAGTTGAGACAGATTTGAAACCTTAACTTATGAATGTCCACACCACAGTATTCCAGATTGGCAATTAGCTCAGAATTTCTATCAAGGGTTAAATGAGCATAATCAAAGTTTGCTTGATTCAGCTTGTAATGGTTCACTTCTTGAAAAATCCCCAGAAGAAGCCACAGAATTGTTCATAAAACTGAGCAATAATTCACGAAAGCGTGCAACTTCATCTAGAGAAAATAGAGAAAGTGTAGGATCAAATTATTACAATTCTTTGACATCAAAGATTGAAAATCTAACTCTTGCATTGGAAAAAATGTTCAAAATGAAAGAATCATTGCATGTAGTTGATTCAGGTGAGGGTGTTCTTGCATCAAATCCCAATTCAATTTCAGAGCAAGCTTGTCCTGCTTATAGATATCCCCGTAATTTTGATCCATTCTCTAACACTTATAATCCAGGTACACGAGATCATCCGAATTTTTGGTCGGATCAGAATCGGGAAGATGTTCAACAACAAAGACCAAGAAGCTATCTTCTAGGATTTCATTCAGTTCCACAAGGACAGGTACCTACGAGCTCTAATTCAGGTTCCAATTCTTATGGGACTACTTTTGAAGAACAGGTTTTGAAAAAGCTTCACAGTTGGGAACCAACTATGCAACTAGTAAGTACACATACAAAGGCAATTGCCAACTTGGAAAGACAAATTGGGCAATTAGCTAACACAATTCAGAAAAGGGAAGAAGGAATACTCCTTGCCCAACCAGATGGAAACCCAAAAGGTAAGGCCCATGTAGCATCTACAAGTCAAATAGTGGAGGATCTTCAAGTTGTCACTACATTGCGAAGTGGTAAGAAAGTTGATAACAAGGTAAGTGTCGAAGCTTACAAAAATGCAAGACTTGTAAAACAAAAATCTAAGTCTCAAGTTACTGTTGATTCATCAAAAGAAACTGCAAATGAACCTAAAACTTTCATTTCACATGAAAATATTCCATTGACACTGAGTCCCAAGGCACCCTTTCCACAGGCATTAGGTAATCCACCTAATAAAGATTCAAAAAGGGAAGAAATGCTTGAAACCTTTAAGCAAGTTAAAATCAATTTACCTCTGTTAGAAATCATTAGGCAAATTCATGCTTATGCAAAGTTTCTTAAGGATTTATGCACTCAGAAAAGAAGGAATTCAGCTTTGATATCAAACAAAGTAAGATTGACTGAAAATGTAAGCAGCATTCTTACTTCTCATGTTCCACCAAAATTGAAAGATCCAGGTGCATTTACCATTCCTTGTTATATTGGTAATCATTGTGTAGATTGTGCCCTTGTTGATTTAGGAGCTAGTGTGAATTTTCTCCCCTTTAATCTTTTTGAGCAGTTAGATATAGGAGAATTGAAACCTACTCCTGTCACCCTTCAACTAGCTGATAGATCGCTTAGAATTCCTAGGGGCATGATTCAAGATGTGTTGATAAAGGTTGATGAATTTTATTTTCCTGTGGATTTTGTTGTGCTAGATATGGAACCAGGAGAAATTCAAAAGTTCCAAACTCCCGTTATATTAGGGAGACCATTTTTTGCAATAGCTAATGCAAAAATTCACTATGCAATTGGAGAATTGGAGTTTACATTTGGAGATATTAAGGTAAAGCTGAATGTTGCTAATGCTGTTAGGTTTGCAGATGGAGATGATGGTCTTGAATGTTTTATTCTTGATAAGATTGATCCATTAATTGAAGAGTCTTTTCTTAGTCTTATGCAAAAATATTTTTTGGAGAATACTTTGAATGATGATCAAGTAGTAATAAGTAGGTTTGAGGAGGAATCTGACGAATTTTTAGAAAGCAATTTAAGATTTAATGAAAAACTTCAAGTTTGTGCAATAGAACCATCCTTAACTCTTTCTAAAGAACCCATGCTTCCTTCTATACAATCTCCTCCTGAGTTGGAACTGAAGCAACTTCCTAGTCATCTCAAGTATGTTTTTTTAGGGGCAGATCAAACACTTCCAGCTATTATTGCTTCTAACCTTTCTTTGGAACCGGAAGCTAAACTTGTAGATGTGTTGTCTAAGAATAAGGAAGCGATAGGCTGGACTGTTGCAGACCTTAAAGGAATAAATCCCTCTTTTTGCAATCATAAGATTAATTTGGAAGATGGAGCCAAGACATCTAGAGAGATGCAACGTAAGCTGAACCCGAACATGAGAGAAGTTGTAAAGAAGGAAATAGTGAAGTTGTTAGATGCAGGTATCATTTATCTTATTTCGGATAGTAAATGGATTAGTCCTATACAGGTTGTACCTAAAAAATCAGGAATCACTGTGATGACAAATGATAAAGGTGAATTGGTACCTACCCGCACCACAACTGGATGACGTGTGTGTATTGATTATAGGAAACTCAATGCTGCAACAAGAAATGATCATTTTTCTTTACCATTCATTGATCAAATTTTGGATAGGTTGGCAGGACAAGGTTATTACTGTTTTCTTGACAAGTACTCGGGATACAATCAGATCCCTGTGGACCCTGAAGATCAGGAAAAGACAACTTTTACATGTCCTTTTGGCACGTTTGCTTATAGAAGAATGCCTTTTGGCCTTTGTAATGCACCAACCACTTTTCAACATTGCATGATGTCTATTTTCACTGATATGATGGATGAATTTGTTGATTTTTCTATCTTTGGCTCTTCATTTGACACTTGTTTGAATAATCTTTTTTTGGTGTTGAAAATATGTCAGGAATCTAATCTCATACTTAGTTGGGAGAAAAGTCATTTCATGGTTCAAGAGGGAATCGTTCTCGGACACATTATATCCAAGGAAGGAGTTCGGGTTGATAAAGCTAAAGTTGATATTATTTCTGATTTGCCCCCTCCAACAACTGTTAAACAGGTGAGATCGTTCCTTGGACATGCTGGTTTCTACCGACGATTTATAAATGATTTTAGTAAAATTGCTAGACCTTTATCAAATTTGTTGGCACAGGATACTCCATTCCAATTTGATGAAAAATGTGTTACTGCTTTTGAAACACTGAAAAATGCACTTTCCACTGCTCCAGTGATTCAACCACCAAATTACCCTCTTTCTTTTGAAATTATGTGTGATGCTTCAGATTATGCCATAAGAGCTGTATTAGGTCAATGCAAGGATCGAGTTCCTTGTGTGATCTATTACGCCAGCCAAACTTTAGATGATGCCCAAAAAAACTATACCACCACAGAGAAAGAATTGCTTACTGTAGTTTTTGTAGTAGAAAAATTTCGGTCTTATGTGTTAGGGTCAAAACTAATCATTTATTCTGACCACTCGGCATTAAGATACCTGTTGGAAAAGAAAGATGCTAAACTTAGGCTTATTCGATGGTTGTTATTAATTCAAGAATTTGATTTAACAATCAAGGATAAGAAAGGTCAAGAAAATGTTGTTGCTGATCATTTGTCAAGGATTGTAACTCAAGAAACATAAAATGAGTTACCCCTGAGAGATACATTTCCTGATGAACAGTTACTGTTAATTTCTACTCCTAAACTTCCTTGGTATGCTCATATTGTGAATTATCTTGCAGTTGGCAAAATACCCAAGGAGTGGAACAAGGCTGAGAAAGACCGATTTTTCTCAATTGCAAAGAATTATTTCTGGGAGGATCCTCATCTGTTCCGTATTTGTTCTGATCAAATTATTCATAGATGTGTACCCGAGTCTGAACAGCTAAGTATCATGTCATTTTGTCATTCGCAGGAATGTGGGGGACACTTTGGAGGATGACGTACAACTATCAAAGTTCTGCAAAGTGGGTTTTATTGGCCCATATTAATCAAGGATACTCATGAGTTTTGCAAGGCATGTGAAAGATTCCAAAAGACAGGTAACATGGGAAAAAGGGATATGATGCCCTTAAATCCCATTGTGGTTTGTGAACTTTTTGATATTTGGGGTATTGATTTCATGGGTCCTTTCCTCATCTCCTTTGGTTTTTAATACATTTTGGTTGGTGTTGATTATGTGTCTAAATGGATTGAAGCAATTGCAACAAGGACTAATGATCACACTATTGTGATGAAATTTATAAAAGAAAACATTTTCTGTTGGTTTTGAATTCCACAAGCCATCATTAGTGATGGTGGAAGTCATTTCATTCACCGAACTTTTGAAAAATTGTTGAAGAAATACTCAGTCATTCATAAGGTTGCAACTCCATATCACCTATAAACTAGTGGACAGGTTGAGGTTTCTAATAGGGAAATTAAATCAATCCTTGAAAAGACAGTTAGACCTGATAGGAAGGATTGGTCCACTCGATTGAATGATGTACTTTGGGCATATATAACTGCATATAAAACTCCCATAGGAATGTCACCTTTTCGTTTAGTTTATGGAAAAACATGTCATTTACCCGTTGAGTTACAACATAAGGCTTATTGGGCAATTAGAACTGTAAATTTTGACTTGCAGAAAGCTGGTAAAAACAGGTTATTCCATCTAAATGAACTTGAAGAAATGTGTTTAGAGGCATACGAGAATGTCAAGATTTATAGTGAGAAAATGAAGAGAACGCATGATAAATGATTATTCGTAAGTCATTTATTCCTGGAGAAGATGTGTGGTTATTTAATTCTAAGTTACGATTGTTTCCAGGAAAATTGAGGTCTAGGTGGGATGGACCATTTAAGGTTGAACAAGTTTTTGCGTCCGGGATTGTCAAGATAAAAGATAAAACAAATGGAAAAACTATGTTTGTAAATGGACAAAGGCTAAAACCAGCGATCCAGTTAAAGAATTGGGGTGAAGAGTCAATTGAACTTAAGAATCCAATCCCTACAGAGTAGCAATTTCAAAGTAATTCTGTCTGGCTGAAAACGTTAAACTTAGCGCTCCTAGGAGGCAACCTAGGATTTTTAATTTTAATTTTATTCTTTTTTGTTATTTTTATTAGTACCAAATGAGTCTTTCTCCAGCTTAAAGTAGTTTGCGTCTTAACCCTGAGAAACACTCATAAAGGTATAATTGTCATGATACTAGTGGTCACTGTACGTTTTCTGTGTGCGATTGTCTGACCAATACAACTCTATCTAACAGTACTTGCCACTCTACCAGCTTAATGTAGTTTAGGGTCTGTTTGGGCATTACTTGATAAGGTAGTTAGGAGTGAGAGCATTTATTAGACGGTATTGTTTGTAACGTAAAACCCCACTGTCTTTCTCTTGACCTTGTGAAACTAGTTGTGGCCCCATGTCAGTGCCAAAGGAAAGTACTAGATGGCGTGAACACAGAAACCTCTGGAAGAGCTAGTCCCTTGATTTTAATATATTATTTTTTTAAAAAAAAAAATTTACCCAAAGGCGTTAAACTATGGCACTTAACTGTGTGTGCATGTCTTGTTGGCTGACATTAAATGGTTCCAGTGCCCATTCCCGGTTAGAAGGAAAAACTCTGACAATTTATGTGACGCACTCATCCTAAATAGGTGGGAGGATGGGTACACAGTGGCAACATTCGGTAGTGACTGTCTGAGGATAAAACATGGTATTGTTTGTACTATGGTGTGTGCCTCACATGAAACCAAGTGATCTCTGGGTAATCTAGGATCTCGTGGCGGTAACATTCCAAGGTTTATCCTAGATGTTGTCATTTGGTTACCAATTAGCTTTAAATTGGCGTTAACTTCAACGTTAGGAGGTCTTTTTTCACCGTTATAGAAATAGTGGCTCTCATAGTATTTGAGAGAAAGATAACTTATACCATTCTAAGGGGTAAGTGATACATGATTCATCACCTCAGCTTCGGTCAGTTCTTACGCTATGGCGGGTAGATTTACTTTCCATATTTTAATGCCATTCACTTGGTGTTCGGATATGGTTTACTTTGCTGCATAGGTATGAAACTGAAATAGGGTTGGGATCCTATTTTTGTTTTTCCCAGGCTTCCTGTGTTGCCTTCCAAACTGGCGGACAACTCTTCGTTAAGTTGATGAACTCTAAATTTAGTCTAAACTCAAATTTTCTTAAATTAAATCTGGATCCAACTGTTCCTTTTGGAAGCATATTTAAGGTTTGAATCTTGATGGATGACTATTGGTCGGTAGTCATTTGTATATTCTTACACTTGTTTTAGGATATTTAAATGGTTTAAAATTCGTGTATTTATTTTTCTCATGTACCAATTTTATTTTATTTTTTTTAAAAAAAAACTCTTGTAGGAAATAGGTTTGAGGAAGATTATATCTTCCTACTTTGTGAATTTGCAAAGCATTTAAGGCAGAAACGGGAAAATTCACGCTCGAACGCACTTAAAGGGTGCTCGAGCGCGGTATGACCTAACTGACGGGTTTAAAGCCCTCTTTCTTTCTTCTTCTCCTCATTTTCCTTTCTCTCCACTGCCGCCTCCTCTCTCTCTCTCTCTCTCTCCAAATTTTTTCTTTCATTTCTCTATTTAGCTGCATTCAACACAATGATGTTCGGAACTCTCACGCCTGATCAATTTACCATGGTTGTGTACTATTTTGTAAGCATTTTCATCCTTTACATTTTTTTTATTTATCTCCTAGTCAAGTGGGATCGTAGGTATATTAGGAATGATTGAAGTTAATCATGTACTATTTATGTATTTTTATGTTAAGATATTTATGTTAAATAATGTATATAAATTTATGTATATATATATGTTAGTCTGCTATATATGTATTTATTGCTATTAAAAAAATAAAAATAAAAAAAATTCACTGAAAGAACGCAGCAGGGCGCTTAAGCGCCTTGTAGGTGCTCGAGCGCCCAACCACAGTCGAGGCTTATAACATAAGCCCCGATTGCAGCAGCCTTGAAACCTAAAAAAACACACCCCTCCACCCACAGAAATCACCCACAAACCTCAACAAAATCTTTCCCCACCCCAAGTTTTCTCCAGATCTACATTAAGAGGTTAATTTTTATGCTTTCTTTCTTATTTTCAGTTTATTTCAAGTATTAGATCTATTTTTACATGCTTATTTACGTATGTATATATGCATATTTGAAGGCTTTAGGATGATTCTTACTGCTTACTTTCAGTTTATTGTTATTCTATAGCTCTTAATTTTTGTTTTGGTATGATTTTTTTTCCAGATGTATATACGTATATATATACGTATGTATATGTGTATGTATATAGAATTTGGTTAGATTTTAATTTTAAATTTTCTGTTAGAATTCCTTTAAATTTAATTATGAAAAAAATTTTATATTTATGTAGATTCATTTATGTCAATTATTTTTGTTGCCCTACATATAAGATTTATAAATTATTTACATGTTATAGAATTTAACCAGATGATTTATAATGTTGTGTGATTTTGCGGTTATTATTTGGTGTTGTTTGAATAAATAGTATTTATGTAAATTAAAAAAAAAACAATATATATATATATATATATATATATATATATATATATATATATATATATATATATATATTATTAAGATGATGGCTCCCAAAAAGCAGAAATTATCATTGACTGCAAGACTTGACAATGCTCAAATTGAGGCCGAAACTAATTTTTTGGATGTGGTGAGAGCCTCCGAAGGTGGGCAACATGCTTTTGAATTTTTTGAGGGGTATTTTCTTGATTGTTTTTTGCACCCACCTTTTGATGATGTTCCTATTTTTTCTCGTCTCATTCACCGTTTTTATGAGCATCTTTCGTACGATAATGAAAAATTTACTGCATCAATTGATAGTTTTGAATTTCAATTTACTACTGCTGATATCATGACTATAATGTGTGGCATGATTATTTTTATGAGGAAAATATGAATTTCCCTGCTACATCTACTGATTTAGACATTGCTACAAATTTGTGTGGGGGTCTGGTTTTGCCACACGGTGTGGGTATAAGGAGATCTTCCCTTCCAAGGGACATGTGGTTAACAGATATCATTGTTAAAAAGAATTTTTGCCCTTATGGTCATGATTATGAAAGGACGAGAGTTATTTTACAAGTTTTATATTAGATTTATCAAGGTGCTCTTTTTGATGTTGGAGCCGTTATTGGGGACAACATGATGAGTCTTATAGACCACATGAGGAGGTTCCTCGACTGATAATTTCTTTGCTTCAACGGTTTGATTTTTCTTTTGCACCTGATGAGCCATACATGGATCTCCCTATTATTTCATATGGTGAATCAGAGTTCTCGAAGAGTTTTAAACATTTGGAGCGCACTGTTCAAAAAATGCCCTTAGCATTAAATGCTCCATGACCTTCCACTCAATTTGCTAAAGGCGCTACTTCTTCCCAACAACAGGGTGATCAATATGAAGAATCATTAATGGAAAAAATGTATAGAGAACTGCAAGCCATGAATACTAACCTTGCTGCAGGATTAGGAGACATAGGTGAACTGAAAGCTGAATTTAAGCAGTCACAGAGAAGAGTTTACTGCATTACGAGCTGAACTTGCTTCAATGAGAGGTTCAGGCTCAGGTCCTCAGTCGCCGCCACAATCGTAATTCAGTGGCGTGTTTTTTTTTACGTTATTTTAGTTATTTCATCATTTTTTTTATATATTTAAACTCACGGCTAATGTTGGTTTTTGAAATTTTGTTTGACAATTCTTCTTTCAGAAAGTTTTTGAGGAACATTGTTTGGGTTGTTTATCAAGTTGTGTCTTTCTTTTTACTTTGCATTACATAGTTTTCTTTCATTGAGGACAATGTAAGGTTTGAGTTTGAGGAGGAAAAAAAAAGTTGATACCAACCTGATACCAAAAAAAAAAAATTTACTTCACTTATTCATAATAATTAAAATTGAGTGGTTAATTGTTGAAATATGGTTAGATTGTGATAAAATATTTGAATTAACTGTGAATTTGGGATGGAAAAATGATTAGCCGCTAAGAGTTGAGTTTGTATCTAGATTTTTTTTGAAACCTTGTTAACTATTGTTACATCCCAACAGCGTCACATGATTTAATTAGAAGTCTTTGATTAATTATCAAAAAAAGAGTAGATTGAGATGTTTTCAATGTGAGATATTGTATTTTATTAAAATTTGACTTATTTTTCTAGATTGGTATACTCCTTTGAAAAAAAAAATGTGTAGATGACTCGCTCAACATCATTCAAATATCAAAAATGTTGATTCAACAAAAAGAGACAGCAAAGAAATCCATAACAAATGCTTCTTCTAACCATTTTTGAGCATTTTTGTTATGAAAAAGCTATCAATACAAATCTTGTCAGACAAGCCTTCTTTTACCAAACACAATTCAACCGAAGAAAAGCCAATATTTCAATGAAGTCGTTGAATCAACCAACATCTAACATTCGAGTCATCTATTTCATAAAAAGAAAAAAGAAAAAAAAAGAAAAAAATATAGAAAAAAATCTAAGGGAGTACTACATGATTTGGAAGGTAGTTGAGTTTTAACATTTCATGACTATTCATAGAAAATATTTTCAATTTTACAAATTTTGCGTGATTAATTTTCTTACTTCTTAATTGAGTTACAAGTGTTTAAAAATGCTCAAAGGATTTTTTGTAATTAAGTTGGTTTCATTTCTTTTAGATACAAAACGATTTCTTGGAGTGGAATTGTTTGGAAGACAAATTCACTGTTAATCTTATAATTTTATAAAATTTAACTGTATGAATACATTGACTGCTTAGATTTAATATTTATGAATATATGAAGTAATTGATGCCTTTACTTGAGGACAAGCAAAGAATAGGTTTGAGGAGGTTGATAAATCCATATTTTTAGTAACTTTAACCCATTAAATCATACATATTGCATTGATGAATAGTAAAGTCAATGTGTGAATAGTATCTTCGCTGACATCACGCTGACACAATAATGACCTAGGCGAATGACATCACGCTGACATAATGATGACCTAGGCGAATGACATCACGCTGACACAATGATGACCTAGGCAAATGACATCACGCTAACACATTGATGATATCATAGTTTGAATAGTACTTATGAATAGTGCCAAAATTTATCTATAAATACTCCATTCCTCATTTCATTTTTCTTGTACCATTTTCTCTTCTTAGCTTAGATTTTGCTCTTGTGTTTGAGTGCTTTAGTTATTATTCTGAGTTGTGTGCAAAGTTTTAATCCTAAAGGGAGGGTCTAGTGAGCCATCATCACACCGAAATCATACCGGTCTACTGAAATCCGTTCAACACAATAAGTATTCATTTATTTTAGTTTTCGTTATGATTTCTTGTACTTTACAGTTTATTATGACACACTAGACCCGAGATTCGGGGTGGTACGTGTGAGGTTACTCTTGTACATATGTTGTGATTCAGATTTATTAAAGTATCGTATTTCTATTTCTAAATATTCTTTGAATAATTATACGTATACTTGTAGTTATGTTATATTTAATTGAAAGTACATATACGTCCGGTTTTGTAAACCAGTGGCAATACGAGACTACCTTGGATAAATTCTAGTCTAGTTGTACCGACACCTCCAGGTTACATAAGTGAAAGATTAATTGAGAGATTGGAAATCGTTAGGTTGTACCAATACATCCAGTCTTGTTAATTAATTAATCTTATTACTTACGTAATTAAAGGCTCATTTCAGTAGTAGGAGCTTGTAGCCCTATTTCTGAAGGACTTAACTTTTAATCTGAATCAATAACTTTGTACTTACGTATACTGAGCTGTAACCACCCTGAATCATTAACCCTTTGAATTTTTAGTGTTGAGTGTTGTGATTCTTTAATTTAGTACTTTTGATTAATTCACTTTTAGACCTTGTTACTACCGTATCTTTGGACATTTTATGGACATTTCTTGGACTTAATTTTTTGTACTTCCGTACTTTTGGACTTTTGGACTTAATCAAATTTATCCGTGATGGGAGATAGTCAAACAATTCTAAATTAAGGACTTAACTTAACTTGATAACCCAATCTCCGTGGATCGACCCTCTACTCGCCACAGCTAGAGGTAATTCAAGGTAAACAATATTTTCAATCATTTAAGCTTACTATTTTTTAGCGCAAAACGACGCGATCAATTCTTTGATAGACTTATGACACTTGTATTATCACATTTGATCGGCACACGATCATATTCTAAACCAAAGTCAAGCAAAGTTTGTTTCATCCAAAGAATTTGTGCAACGCAACTACCCATAGCTACATATTCGGCTTCAACCGTTAAGAGAGCTACACTGTGTTTTTTCTTGCTAGACAATGAGACTAAAGCATATCTTAGAAATTGACAACTACCACTAGTATTTTTTTTTTATCAATTTTACAACCCGCATAATCAGCATCAGAATATCCTAAAAGTTCAAAATATGTGCCTTTAGGGTAAAGAAGTCCTAAATCAATAGTGCCTTTAAGGTATCTAATAATCCTTTTTACAGCATTTAAGTGTGATTCCCTAGGAGAAGATTGGAAATGAGCACATAAGCACACAAAAAATATAATATCAGGTCTAGAGGCAGTTAAATAGAGAAGACTTCCGATCATACCTCGATATTATTTTTTATCAACTGATTTACCTTTTTCATCTTTGTCAAGCTTGATTGACGTTCCCATAGGAGTGCTCATTTCTTTTGCGGTTTCAAGCCCAAACTTTTTGATGAGTTCCTTAATGTACTTGGCTTGATTTATGAAGATTCCTTCTTTTGTTTGTTTGATTTGAAGTCCAAGGAAGAAATTTAATTCTCCCATCATGCTCATTTCAAATTCTTTATGCATACATTCAGAAAAATACTTGCAAAGAGATTCGTTAGTAGCACCAAAGATAATATCATCAACATATATTTGAACGAGCAAGATATCTTTAGATTTTCTTTTTACAACTAATGTAGAGTCTAGTTTACCTCTAGAAAAGCCGTTATCAAGTAGATAATTACTTAATCTATCATACCATGCCCTAGGTGCTTGTTTAAGTCCATAAAGAGCTTTTTGAAGTTTGAATACATGACTTGATAAATTTGTATTTTCAAAACCGGGTGGTTGTTCAACATAAACTTCTTCTTGAAGATAACCATTTAAGAAAGCACTTTTGACATCCATTTGATAAAGTTTGAAGTTCATAAAACATGCAAATGCTAGCAACATTCGAATGGATTCAAGTCGAGCTACTGGTGCAAAGGTTTCTTCATAGTCTATTCCTTCTTCTTGATTATACCCTTGAGCAACCAATCTAACCTTGTTTCTAGTTATATTACCGGATTTATCTAGTTTGTGTTGGAAAACTCATTTTGTACCAATAATCGGGTAATTACTAGGTCTTTCAACTAAGGTCCAAACTTGATTTCTTTGAAATTGATTAAGCTCTTCTTGCATAACAGTAATCCAATCATCATCCAATAATGCTTCTTTTATATTCTTAGGTTCAATTTGAGATATAAAAGCAACATGTTCACAAAAAGTATTTAGATTGAAACGAGTTCTTACACCTTGTGATGGATCCCCAAGGATTTGATCATTTGGATGATTTTTGACAAATTTCTAACATTTTGGAAAATCTTGATTTGTTGATATGATTTGATCATTCGAAGTTGGTTGTTCTTCCTCTATTGGAGTATCAATTTGATTGCTTGTGGATATATTGCCTTCTTCATTTGACGGAATAGGTTGACCTTGTTCTTCAACTTGTTGAAAGCTTACATCATCATCTTCATCTTTTCTTGACATAAAGGGGTTAGTTTCATCAAAATTAATATGCATAGATTCCTCAATTACGGAGGTTCTTTTATTGTAAACTTGATAAGCCTTGCTTTTAGAAGAATAACCAATAAAAAAACATTTGTCAAATTTTGAGTCAAACTTACCAAGATGATCTTTAATATTTAAGATGAAGCATTTACATCCAAAAACTTTAAAATGTGAGATATTTGGAGTACGTCATTTCCATAGTTCATATGGAGTTTTCTTGAGAGAAGGTCTAATTAAAACTCTATTTAGAACATAGCAAGCCATATTAACAGCTTCTCCCCAAAAGTATGTAGGCAAATTATTTTCTTTCAACATTGTTCTTGCCATTTCTTGTAGAGTTCGGTTTTTTCTTTCAATAACCCCATTTTGTTGAGGAGTTTTAGGAGCCGAAAAGTTATGCTCAATGCCATTTTGTTCACATAATTCCACAAAAGATGCATTTATGAATTTCGTGCCTTGATCACTATGAATGCATGAAATGTAGTATCATTTCTCATTTTGCACTCTTTTATAGAATTTTGCAAATTCATTGAAAGCATCACTTTTGAAAGGAAGAAACATTACCCATGTGTATCTAGTATAATCATTAATAATAACAAAAATATATCTAGATCCTCCTAGACTTATTACATCCATTGGTCCAAAAAGGTCCATATGAAATTTTTGTAAAGCTTTTGATGTAGTCACATGACTAATGGTTTTGAAAGATGCTTTATGTTGTTTTCCGAATTGACATGCATCATATAAATGATCTTTTTCAAACTTGGTCTTATGAAGGCCTCTTACAAGATCCTTTCGAGAAAGTTTACCAAGTAGATCCATGCTAATATGTCATAATCTTCTATGCCCTGACCAAGAACTTTCATTTGTTGTGATTAAACAATCAATATTTTGGCATGATATGCTTTCAAAGTCAATGATATAGACATTTTCATGTCTATTTGCAATAAACAACATATTTTTCTTTTTGTCAAAAATGGTGCAACGTGATTATTTAAATTCAACTAGATAATCATTATCACATAGTTGACTCACACTAAGAAAATTATGTTGCAATCTTTTCACAAGTAGCACATCCTGAATAGATATATTATTTTTATTTCTAATGCTACCTTTACCAATAATTTTACATTTTTCATTATTTCCAAAACTCACAAAACCTTTGTAATTTTTGATAGGCTCATAGAAAAGAGATGGATCACCGGTCATATGTCTTGAACATCCATTATCAATGACCCAATTTCCTTCATACTTCATTCTTAGGGTAACCTATATACAAAAACAAAATTTAGGTCCCCAAGTTCTATTGGGTCCTATATTGTTAGTATTGACTTTTAACACATTTAATAATCCATTTTGGTTTAAGCCACAAAGGAATTTTAGAGTCTCTACCTATCATATTTCGAAATTTACAATGTGATGTGAAGGGACCTTGTTTTTCACAATAGGTGGATGTTTTTTGAAATCCTTTAGATGTTGATGCTTCATTTGTAGAAGATGATGCTTTTACAAAATAACTTTTTAGAGATTTTTGTTTTGAAGAAGGTTCATATCCTAATCTACTTTTATCAAAAGCCATTTTTTGTAAGCCAAGCATTTTATCAAGATTTTCTTTTCCTTTTGTAAATCTTGCTAGGCATCCATTTAATCCTTGATTTTCATTTTTCAAGCTTTTCAATTTTTGTTTGAAGATTATTATTTTCGAAATGAATTTTAAGTGCCTTTTCATGAGCAAAATTTTGATCTTTTTCAAGCAACTTATTTTCTTCTTTTAAGGTATTATTTTCCTTTTGAAGTTTATGTATCTTGATAATTGCAATTTCAAAACTATCATGCATTTTTGAAAATTTATTTTGTAATTCTTCAAAAGAACATCCATTTTCAATTAATGAGCTAGAGGTGTAATATTCAGAATTAAAAGAAGAACATACCTCATCATCATCTTTTGTCATAAGACAAAGGATGTTTTCAACTTCTTCATTTTCGCTTTCTTCACCGGTTGATGCATCGTCATCAATATATGTTGCTTTCAAAGCTTTTCCTCCCTTGGTTTTGATTGGCTTTGGACAATTTATTTTTATGTGACCCGTCTTGTCACAATTGAAAAATCTTCCTTCTTCTTTTGGTTTGTTTCTTCCTTTGTTCATAAACTTACTGTAAGGAGCTTTGCTTACCTTTTTAAATTTGAGAAATTTCTTAAAGTTCCTTGTAAGAAGAGCTATCTCATCATCATCTTCTTTGTTTTCTTCCTCCTCATCGTTTGAGTAAGCCTTTGATGCAAGAAGTGCAAGTAACTTTTTGTTATTTCTTTTTTTTTCTTCTCAATCCTTCTTTTTCAACTCATGGCTCATAAGAGATCCCATAAGGTCACTAAGAGTGAGAGTTTTGAGGTCTCTAGCTTCCTCAATAGCCGTTACTTTAGCTTCCTATGGCTCAGTTAAGCTTCGGAGAACTTTTCCTACCAATTCTTCGTTAGAATATTCTTTTCCAAGAGATTTTAGAGCATTGACAATATCGGTGAATCTAGAAAACATTTGTTCAATATTTTCATCAAAAGACATTTTGAACATTTCATATTTATGAACAATCATGTTTATTCTAGTTTCTTTAACTTGGTTAGTTCCCTCATATGTGATTTCTAATTGATCCCAAATTTCACTTTTACATCCATAAATTTTGTTGAACTCATTTGAATCTAAAGCAAGATATAACATATTCATAGCTTTATAATTTTTTCCACACATTTTGAAATCATCATCATTATAGTCTTTTTCCGGTTTAGGGACAGTGATACTTTGTTCTCCTTCCTTTTTAGTTAAAGTAGGATTGATTGGTCCATTTTTTAATCACATTCCAAACTCTTATGTCATTTGCTAGAATATAGATTCTCATCCTAGTTTTCCAAAAAGAATAGTTTCTTCCATTAAACAATAGTGGTCTAGAAGAAGATTATCCTTCAACTATATTAGACATTGATGAGCTTGCCATAGGGATCCTCTACTAGATGTTAAGCTATATGTAGAGTACTAGCTCTGATACCACTTGTTGGTCCTAGATAACCTAAGAGGGGGGTGAATTAGGTTGTTTGGCAAGTTTAAGCAATTTAAAAATTCTTGATTCGAAAATAATATATAGTGAAAGATGATAATACTTTAGAAGTTCTTGTAGGCAATTTATCAAACACTTGGTGAGCATTTAGGTATATAACACTAGATAAGTAATTAGAACTTTAGAAATAAATCCCAAATAAATAACACAACATTTATCAAACACTTAGTATGAGCAATATCCACACAAAGGTAAATAACTTGAAAATAAAGAGAGTAAAGTAAGAGAAATCAAACACAATGATTTTCAAGTGGTTCGCACTCCCGGAGGCCTAGTCTACCACCTAAGGTCTTCCCTTCCCTTAGGATTTAATAACTCTTCACTATGATGCTTCTTCAAATGTTGGTGAAGCAAAAAACCAACTACAATTACTCTTGAATCCACAAGAGTTACACAAGTTCCTTCAAGTGTAGGTGAAGCTTTAACTTATTATCCTCTCTTCCTTTGAGTCCACAAAGGATTACAATACTTCTTCTCACAATGATTCTCTCAATCTATGTGAAAGAGTATATTACAAAGATTGTGTATTAATGACAATTGTAACTCCTATTTGAGTTTGATATTACAATTGAAAAAACTTTGAATGCTCAAGGATATGAAAAAGATAGCTCAGGATTTCTCAATGAAAGTGATATGAAAAGCTCTTTGAATTAGCTTAGAAATCTGAAGATTAAGGTTTGGAGGGGTGTTTGAGATTATGAGATAGCATGGCTTAAAAAGAGGGAAAAGTTAGACACAAAACGGATATAATGCAAAATTTCCAGATTTTTCCCGTTAAGCCATCCGGTCGTTGAGCCCTTCATCCGGTCGACCGGATGGGGCAGGTAACTCCCAGACCAGAGCTCTCTGTCGGGCGTTGTGGCCTTCATCTGGTTGATCGGATGAAGCTAGTAACGCCTGGATGCTTAAATTGCTGAAAAGTGGTCTTTTTGAGCCCCAAAATAAGTTGTTAAATAATAAAGTATTTGGGCACTTTTGAGGACACTTAAAAAATTCTTTTCAAGCATTTTTAACATCCCAAAACATTTCAAAAACTCTTTAAAAGAGATATAGAATGATTTTTATATCACAAGAGTTTGAATTCCAAAAAGTCTTATTTTTCAAAAATGAGTTTGTATTGACTTTTTGAAAATATTTTTCAAATAAAAATTTTATGAAAAACCTTTTGGAGAGATCATGAGCTACACAAGTCATATTTAGACAAACAACATTTTAATAGCCGGTATCCCTTATGTCACCACTTCTCCTTCCTTGTAACTCCCATTTTTACGACGAGTCAACTACTTTATTTCTTCGGGTCTTCATAACTTGATTCCTCATAAAATATAACCAATTGAATGACTTCATGTTGGAGTGGGCTTGCTTGACAATTTTGTGTTGATGGATTGAATATCTTACCCAATATTCAAATTCTAAAACACAATTAAGATGTTTTGTTATTATCAAAATAAAGAGTATAAACTTTCAGGCCAACAATATGTACTATGTAAATGTTTAGAGAATATTTCTATAGAGTTATGTTTTGTATTGAAAGCTAAATATGGTCTTTTACAAGTGTTTATATGTGTTAACATGGGAATAGGAGCCCAAAAGAATGTATCTAGCCTTGAAATCAAAGTGCAAACGTGTTGTCGAGAAATATCAACATGACCGGGTACATGACCGTATTATTGTTATGCTCTCTGATGGTTGTGTTACCGATCTTGTTCAACACGATCGCCAGAAGAGGGTGCTTTCTTAAGGAAATGTTACCGATCTTGTTTGTCAAGATAGGGTACACGACCGTGGTAGTATTACCGGTCTTGTTCAACAAGACTACAAGACCACCATAAAGGGTTTTTGATGTTCTGGTTGCGTGGTTTCGATCGGATGTTCGTGAGAGTTCCTATACATATGCTATGAGTTGTTTAATTATTCATTTCATTATTAAATGTGTTCAATTGTTGTTGGTTATTGATATGTTGCTCTAATTATTGTTAAAGTGTTTGTTTAAGATTAGGTAACCTATGTTGTTGATCTCTCTATATAATACGAATGCTTGATTATGTTTTCGAGTAATGAATATGTTGATGAGTAATGGATGTGTTGTTGGGTAATGAATATGTTATGCGATGTGATGTGAAGAGTCGGGTTGTAACCCTAGTCAGTTATGGTAGCGTCGTGTCGTGCTGGGAGGTAGAGGGCTTGCCGAAAATTGTATGACTACTATGTACTAGTTCATTCTCTCGTGTGGTCGGTGAAGGCCATGGTGAGATTGGTCGTAGGATCGTGTGCATCATGAGTACACACGCTGGCGAGAGAAGTTTAGAGTTCGTGGTGGTGTTATAAGGTATCGGCTTTAATGAATGTGTAATGTTATAACTTCTTGATGTGTTGTTTAGTGTGAATGTTTCAAAGTTGCTAAGCGTATGTGATTATGTGGTTGCTATGTGATATGTTGTTACCAATGTGTTCAAAAGGTTTTTGAGTGAAAGTTTTCAAACTTCCTTTTATTCCTCTCTTGTTGAGCCTGTTTAGCTCACACCTCGTTAATGCATGTTACATGAGTTCACAACATGGATTACGTGTGTGAGAAAGGTAATAATGAGCTTGATCATATTTATCATGAGTAGTGGTTATTTTTATCGTTGAAAACTATGTTTTATTGGCTTTAGTAGTTTTGAAGCTTATGTACCAAATACTTGTTAGTTAACTTCTTTTAAGTCTTGTTGTTTTGGTTATACATATATGGTTGGTCACGTTGGATCGTGATCACAACTAGTGTTTGATTATATTCTATTATGCGTTGGATAATAAAGTGTTGTCTACTTTTGCCCAAACAAATGTATGAATGTAAGTTTAGTGATTTTTCATAAGAGAGTGAAGTGATGTTGTATATGAATAATGCGAGCTTTTGAGAATGTATGTCGTGTATTCTTTGTTGCGTTGGATGTTAATTTCACAAGCGTTACAATGTCCATGTGTCATCGCAACCGGGCTTGGTTTCTGAAGGACCGGGTTTGGGCGTGAAATCTTGTCCTATAAATAGACCGATTTCCTAACTCTGAAAAATTGTACCATCTCTTCTGAGATCTCTCTTCTCTTTTTCTTGAGTAAGCTTCATATTTTGAAGAAACTCAATTCTAGTTTTTCTTTAATTTAGTTTTAGTCCTACAACTAGAACTTGTTTTAGTAGATTTTGGTCATAGAAGGGAATATTAAGAATTGAGGAGCAGAAGCCATATTCTAGGCGTGTAGATCTTCTTGGAGATGGTGAAGTTTTCAATTTTTCGTTATACGTGAAGAGGTAAGTAAACTTCATTATGATTTAGAATTAAACTATCTTCTTTATGTTATTTGAATTAACTATTCATGTTTAATCGCTTAAGATCTTGCATGATTGTTTCTGCTATGTTCATAGAAATTTTTGAATATGAATCATGTACCCTATATTGTTTTCCTTCATATTATCCCTATGTCAAACTCATGCTCTTGAAGAAACACAATGTAATCACTAGAAATTGCACTTCTTCTTTTTCTAGTTCACCTAAGTGGCACTTCTTCTTGAGGTTGTTGGGTTTACTCTTCTAGAGCAACATCCTGGTTTTGAGTGGGGAGGTCCACAGGGAAATCCTCATTGTTATCTTGGACAATGTCAGTAGGCTGATCATTGTCAATAACAATGTTTGAAAGAGAAATAGATTCATCCTCAAAGACAACATTCCTAACCTTATGTCCCCCCTCAAACTCACCATCCTTAAGAAATCTCGCGTTTTCCGTCTCGAAAGAGGACTTAGTTGAGGGATCATAAAACTTAAAACCCCTCGACCGTTCAGCGTACCCAACAAAATAGCAGCTAATTGTTCTTGAGTTTAGTTTCTTTTCATGTGGCCTATAAAGTCTTGCCTCAACTGGACAACCCCAAATGTATAAGTGCTTTATGCTAGGCTTCTTGCCTAACCATAGTTCATAAGGGGTTTTAGCTACCGTTTTACTAGGTACTCTATTCAGTTTATATGCTGCAGTCTTTAGTGCCTCTCACCAGAGTGATTCTGGTAAAGAAGAATGACTAATCATACTTCTTACCATATCCTTAAGAGTCATGTTTCGTCTCTTAGCAACACCATTCATGCTAGGTAACACACACATAGATGAATCTTTCAGCATCACAGGCAACCCTGCACAGACATACTTGTGTGAGTAGTAATACCTGAATCTATCCATCAAGTATTACTAGGTACAGAAGTTAAATTAACTTCAAAACAAAGCAAAATGAAAAATGTACCTTTCTTTACATGCCATGCGGCGTACTGGGAACAATCATTCTTCACAGGTTTCTTACAAAAGTAGCAAGTAAATTCCTAATCCTGACTCTTTTGTTGATTTTTGGGTTGTGATGTTCCCACTGCAACATCTTTATCTTTATTCCCTTTTCGCTTGTTATTCATCAAGATAGTTGGCACATAAGCAATTTCAATAGTCTTGTCTCGCTTCAATCTATCCTTTTTTTGCACACAGTGGGGAATGAGCTCATTTAGAGTCCATTTATCCTTTTGAGTATTATAACTCACTATAAACTGTCCATAGTGTGCAGGAAGGGATATGAGTACCAAATGCATGAGCAAGTCATCAGATAGCTCTAACTTTAATGCCTTAAGTTTTGAAGTGATGTTAGACATCTCCATAATGTACTCCCTTATGTTTTCTTTTCCTTTATACCTCATCTGGACAAGGTCAGCTAAAAGCTTACTTGTCTCAGCCTTTTCGTTCTTAGCGAACGTTTTCTTGATTTCTGAAAGGAAATCCTTAGCAGTTACTTCATCGGACATACCGCCCCAGAATGCTTCTGGAACGTTATGCTTTAACATCATTAGACTAAGGCGATTAGAACGATCCCACTTCTCGAAATTCCCTTTATCCTCAGTGGAACTTGTATCTGTAAGAGGAGCGGGTTGTTCTTTCCTTAATGCATAGTCTAAATCCATGCAGCCAAAAACTAACAGAATGTTCTTTTTCCAACTGTTAAAGTTTGTGCCGTTAAGCACAAGAATTGAATTAATGTTGGCAGTGATATTAGCAGGAATAGATGTAACTAACAAAATAGAGAACAAACAAATAACGTAAGCTCACTAATTAATATTCATGTCAAGACATAAATACAAGCTAAAAACAAAACAAACATGTAAATGCAATACATAAATTTTCATACAACTGTAGTGGTGGGTCCATTTAATAAGATACCTAGCACAACATTAATGACCTTCCTTTGGGCCGATCATTAACTTGTAAGTGTTATTCTCCATGCAGAAATCAAATGTTGATAACAATCCGGTCAAACAATAGTCTTCCTTTGGGCTGACGTGTTGTCCACATAGAAATTTCATAATCATCACACATTTATTTTCGCAGGTGTATTTGCTATTTGGCCAATCAATGACCTTCCTTTAGGCTGATCATTGATCGCATAAATAACAAATACACACATCTTATTATCTCAAAATAAACTAATCTACACAAAAGAGGTTACTTTGGCAACGTTAAACTTCAATCAATCTATTTCAAGATAAAAGACACATGTGCAAAAAATTTAAAAACAATTTTTCCGTATATGCACATTATTCATGTCGGACGAGTTAAGTCAGTTGAATCACTCGACTAACTTACTCGTCCGGCTTGCACCTTATGGCCACTGCATAAGTCGGTCGAGCCAACTCGATCGGCTCTCCAAATTGCCTCACTGGACCGGTTTGCTCATCCGACTCGACCCTTATTTTTTCAAAAATTTAGACGCCCTAATCATGTATACCATGCACAAATACTTCTTTAAATGAAATTTCATGACTTCTTAATCGACAATACGCATATCCAAATATCATAATTGATATTCCTAAATTTTCTTATGCAATTCTACAAGAATCAAACCTAAATAGAGAAAATTAAAACTTCAATTGTATCATGAATTAAGAACTTTCTAACCTAACAATCATGAAAATCAAGAATTAACATGCATATTTTACATAAATTCTTAAAGATCACAAATTTAAGAATCAAAACCATTCTTAAAATTTACTCAGACATATGATCAAGATTAATGAAAATTAAACTCTACACATAATTCCAAATCAAATCCTAAAACCATATGGATTTAACAAAAAAAAATTATGTGTATAATTCATATAAACACCAAAATCACATAATTAATCCTAATAATCTAACACGGAGGTGTCTCTGATACCACTGGTTAGAATATAATTAGATATATTCAATTAACTCCATAATTTTCATTTAGAATATCAAAATTGCATAAACAAAATATTGAGAACGATATACCTGAATCCATAATGTTAGTTATATGAAGACGAAGCCACATTGTAGAGAAAATTAGGGCAAGGTCTTCCACATACTAATCAATCTCTCTTGCTGAATGTCACTCAAGGATGAGGAATTGAGAAACAGAGAAAAGAACATGATTAACC
The DNA here is from genome assembly GCA_037974665.1 of Ehretia macrophylla. NCBI lineage: Eukaryota > Viridiplantae > Streptophyta > Magnoliopsida > Boraginales > Ehretiaceae > Ehretia > Ehretia macrophylla. Next base: position 36,416,326 of record CM075780.1, on the reverse strand, counting down.
TTGGGGACCAAGACCTTTTTTTATATAGACAACCTAATCAGAATCTTATTAATCCTTAACTAGGTTGCTATTGGATAACACACATCATAGAGTCCATATCAAATAAGATGTCTTATTGGGATCAATCACAATGGATCACTTAATTTTCCCAATTACAATAGAAGCTCAAATATAATTATTAATTATTTATAAACCCACATTAGGTTAAAATAACCCAACACTGACAACTCAAGGATTCAAAGTTAACCAATTCGAGTACTACCCTTCTCTCGAGACAGGAAGTACAGATTCATTGGAATAGGCCCCTCATGGGATTAAGCTCAATATCGATGGTTGTGCTTAAGGAAACCCAGGCCTTGTGGGAGCTAGACATTTATTCCGGGATGAGAACGGTGCATGGATTGATGGTTTGTCTATAAACCTTGGCATCACTACCAACAACATCGCGAAACTTACAACGCTTTGGGAAGGTTTAAGAAGAGCAGAAAGCATGGGATATATTATATTTACATTGAGTCAGATTCTCAAGTTGTGGTTTAGTTAATCACAAGTCCTGAGGTCCGTAACAGTCCTCTTACGCCTCTCTTAAAGGACTGTAGAGTTATTCTCTCACGCCATGAACACTACAGACTTTATTATATCTTTTGTGAAGCGAACAAGTGTATAAATTGGCTTGCTAATTATGGCTCTACCAGAGCTTGGGATGTCACTAATTGACAGAGCTTCCTCATCAACTACTTGTACTCGTGGAGAAAGATAGGTTGGGCGAGTCTATCCTGAGAGTTGTTAATATCTAATTTCTGGTGTTAATTAGCCTCCTTTGGAGGAAAAAAAATTAACTCGCGTGACTATTGCTTTTTGTAGGAATTCTTCTCTCTTCTTTGCATGGAGATTGCCAGAAACTTCAGGGGTTTTCCCTATTCTAAGACAAAGAGATATTAAATACCTATAGTAAAGGTTAAACTTTCAACTAGGAAAGTTTCATTGTGATCAAATTTTATTCTTTCTTGCCAAAATAACTTAGTCCAAACAAGATTCTAACAAATCGTACCTTATCCCGTACTAAGCCCGTATTAGATAAGTCAGTATAACTGTTTGCCCAAAACAAAATTCAAGGGGTGTTACAAAATCCATGATTAACTAAGGTAGTGATTGGTATATGAGAATGAGTTGGGAATGAAATGACATTCTCAATTTTACTTTAATTCCCATGTTTGATATGAGAGAATGGACTTGGGAATCTCATTCTCAAGGGAATACTATTTTCACATACATAGGAATAACCATTCCAGACCAAATACATGGGAATAGCCCATTCCCATGTGTTTGAGAATAAACTTGACTACCATATCCCTATATAACATAACTTTTATAAATAATTTATTTTACAATAATAATAATAATAATTAAAAAATATAAATAATAATAATTATTATTATGAAAATAAAAATAAAAAATTAAAGAAAAAAATAAAAAAAAAAAAAAAAAAAAATAAAAAAAGAACTAAAGAATAATAATAAAAAAAAAAATAATATTATTATGAAAATAATAATAATTATTATAAAAATAATAAAAATAAAAATAAAAATGATAATAATGATAATAATAAATTAATAAATAAATAAAAATAAAAAATAAAAAATAATAATAGTGATTAAAATAATAATAATAATAAATACTACTAACAATAATAAAGTAAAATAATAATGATAAAAAAAAAAAAATAAAAAAAAAAATAATACCAATATAATAATGATAATAATAATAATAATAATAATAATAATAATAATAATTGTTGTTGTTGTTGTTGTTGGTGTTATTATTATTATTATTATTATTTTTTATTTTGTTATTAATAAAAATAAAAATAATAATAATTATTATTTATTATTATTATTATTATTATTATTATTATTATTTATGTTTATATTGTTTATGGTTATGTTTATATTTATTCTAATTTTTAATACTATAATAATAAAAGGACAATCCTGTCATATTATACAAGTAATTCACATTACTACTCTTAATTCATAGAGCATACTAAACATGTCATTCGCATTCCCAAGTTTATTCCATTTCCAGTTTCATTTCATTTACTGGTTCATTCCATTCATGTCCAAATCCATTCTAATATACCAATCGCTACCTAATAACATAAACCAATCTCTCCTTATGCTTCCATTGGTAATCCCAAAATAAATGGGTAAAAATGCACCATTTCCCTTCTTTGGTTTGTTGAATAATTTAAAACAGTGATTGGTATGTGGGAATGAGTTCGGAATGGAATGACATTCTCAATTCTATTTTAATTCTCATGTTTGGTATGAGGGAATGGACTTGGAAATCTCATTCCCAAAGGAATACAATTCTCACATACATGGGAATAACCATTCCAGACCAAATACATGGGAATAGCCCATTCCCATGTGTTTGAGAATAAACTTAACTACCATACCCCTATATAACATAACCTTTATAAATAATTTATTTTACAATAATAATAATAATAATAATAATAATTATTATTATTATTATTATTATTATAAAAATAAAAATAAAAATAAAAATGATAATAATAATATAATAAATAAATAAATAAATAATAATAGTGATTAAAACAATAATAAAAAAATACACATAATAATAATAAAGTAAAATAATAATGATAAAAATAAAAACAAAAATATAATAATAATAATAATAATAATAATAATAATAATAATAATAATAATAATTGTTGTTGTTATTGTTATTATTATTATTTTTTATTTTGTTATTAATTAAAATAATAATAATAATAATTATTATTATTTTTTTTATTATTATTATTATTATTATTTATTTTTGTTTTTATTATTATTATTATTATTATTATTATTATTATTATTATTATTATTATTTATGTTTATATTATTTATGGTTATGTTTATATTTATTCTTATTTTTAATACTATAATAATAAAAGGACAATCATGTCGTATTATACAAGTCATTCACATTACTAGTCTTAATTCCCAGAGCATATCAAACATGTCATTCTCATTTTCAAGTTTATTCCATTCCCAGTTTCATTCTATTCATTGGCTCATTCCATTATTGCCCAAATCCATTCCAGTGTACCAATCGCTATCTAAATACCTTTGTGTGGTATTGTAATAATGTCATGATTTCTAAAATATTGCGCGTAATATTATTTGGTCTATCCAAGATAACGACACTTATGTCTCGCATTAATTTTGTATCTCTGGACCATCGGTATATGCGAACATGGCAATAGGAGGTTGTAGGCAACATTTTAGAAAACAATAAGAGTTAATGAGATCATTTTAGCTAGACAGAAAAACAAGTAACAAGCATTTATGATAAGGGGTAACTAGCTTATGATGACAAGTATAGGGGATTGTTGTGTATTTTAAATGAAGGCCAAGATCTTATAAGATTATTTCGGTACAAAGAAAGGTACCTAACATATTATGGAAAGAACAAGAGAGTGTTGCTTATATTAAATGAAGGGTTCTTGTCATTTTATCTTTTTTCATGGTAAATGTTAAGTCTGGGACTTGTGTGCAAATTTTGTTGAAAAGCATGAGAGTATTATGAGGCTATAATGCATTTCACCCACCCTAAAATAAATATAGGTAATTAAAGTTCAAGCTTGATTTGTTTATTTATTTAGAGAAAAATGGTAGTTTAATTTGGAGTAAATGACGCATCACTCCATGTGATTTATCAAAAGTGCAAAAACCACTCTTGTGATTCTGCAATGCACTGAAAATCCCCATGTTTGCTTTGTAGCTAAGCACACTACCTCCATTCGGTAAAAAAAATTGTCTATTTTAACCGAGTTTTCTCATACGCGCCCTACATATGACTTGTTAGATTTGTCACTTCAAATAAATTCATTTTTGGATAAAACTACCACAATTAGGTATCCCACACCTCATTCTCTTTCTCAATTTTGTAGCCTTTAGTTATATATATAAATATAAATACACATACAAACACACACAAGTCACACATTGAAAATTATCTAAGAAAGACCATCCATAGGAAGACTCGTTGAGTATAGCAGAGTGACTTCCCGATCTACATGAACCGCGTACAAGGCCAATAATTTAGGTTAGGGATACACGCCCGAACTTGAGCTCGCACTTCATAGACTTAAGGCTGGGCACGCTTGACTTGCCTTATATGTCAGTGGAGTATCCCGAGATCCCCAGAGGGGGTACCATCGGAAAAAGCTCCATAGTAAGAAAAGTTATATTTAGGAAGGAAACAAATCCTTGGCGCGCAAGTCACGAATGGAAAATTATTTAGTTTGGGAAAATAAGGAAGTCATTTCATATAAATAACACATGTGTCAACGGTAAAAATAACTCATTCTACCCTATAAAACCCTTTTCCAGTCAATTGATAATTGATTTGAGTGTCAAAATTATTCCCGAGATTAAGCCATGTTGTTCCTTTTGCAGATTTTCAATTAACAGATTTCAAGAAGCAGTTCATCCTGTTTTTACCTTAACATGTGCGGAGAAGAAACAGATGAATAGTCTTTGTATAGAAAGTTGACTTAGTATTTCTGGAAGATTGTGAAAACAATTTTGTAAGATTCTCGATTTGCTTCCTAAAGCTCTCATGTAAACCAATTTCAATCCCTAGACTTTCATAGTTGCATCAAATTGGTCCTTAAAGTAATAAAATATTAGTTTTAAGACAAGAAAATGGATTGAAGATTCCTGTCATGGGAAATGTGTGAAAAGCAAAGAAGAAAAAAAGGCGATTTAAGAAAAAAAATAAAGATAAGCTCAGTCGACTGTAGGAGAAGTCTATGACAACCCCGGTTTTGGCAATATATTTCGATTTCTTGGACCCTGAAAAATCACCTAGGAAATCTAAAAATGTCGTTTTTATCATAGTTTCTACCTAACAATCAAAAATAAATTTTATCTGCGACCATGGAAGATCGTTGTGTTCCTTAATAGACGTAAAATGAAACAAAAAATGAAAATTGGCTGGCCTTCGATTAGGGGGATCTTATTGTATCCAAGTATCTTAATAACTTGAGTATAAGAAAAGATTATAGACGCATGTGGATGAAGCTGGTTTTTGTATAATTAAAATATTCCTCAAATGCTACTTGTTTGAATATCTTAGCCTCAACTACCTATTCATATTATTTATTTATTTCTGACAAATCCTCATTGATTAGAAAGCCTTTAAAAATATGAACCCAGCCAAGCATCGCACGTGTGTGTGTGGAGTTTTATGATACTAAAAGGAATATACTCTATTTCGATTTGGATTGGTTTTACTTAATTAAGAAAATGAAGAAAATGGATCAGGTAAAGAAACACTATGGTTAGAAGATCCAGCCAAGAATTGTAAGTGTGCGTGTTTGTTGATGGTAACAAATCTTTGTCACCATCTGGGGAATTAATATAAAGAGCCGTAATGCTTGAGTTAGCTGGAAACCCTAAGGAAGCCAAGTAACCATGTGTAAACCCTAGATACGCTTCCTAAAACCCTACCTGATTGTTCACGAAGCTTATATATGATCAATAAACAATTTTCAACAAGCTTCCATTGGCTGAAGACAAGAACAATTTGATTGACGATTAACTCAGATTAATCTTAGACCACATATCTAATTTGCATATAACCAGATTAATACACTATTTCTTATTCTTCTGAGACACTTGAAATAAAGATTGGTAAACACTCCCGAAAGTCTTTTCTTTTTTGGTCTTAGGGGCATACCTAAATAAACACACACACACACACAACACACACTCCTCAAACACGCATGAAAACACACACACACACACTCCTGATAGTTTATGTGTGGCACCTTTAATAAAAAAGATAGACTATGCATGCACTGTTTATCGATTTCAGGGCTACTCCAAATACCAATTGATTTTAGGTGTAATTCGATGATTCTTAATATGATCTTAGAGTTGGGTTTTGAATCAATCATATCCAACCACATTTGACCCATCTTGCATGTGAGAAGAGGTACGGTGTTACAATATATACTTATTCCACATAGAGAATTCATAAACTCTAAGAATACTTTATAAGAGATTTTGAACTCCTCCTTCTAGTACTGGTTTGGTTTAAGGATAGAACCTATGAATCTTCAAGTACTTCTCAATACAATGATTCAAGAAAGGTCTAGACATAAATCTGGAGTTTATGACAGGCATGTTCCAGTTCTCAGGGAGTATTGTGAATAACAGTACGTATAATTGAGTTGCACTAGTATATACATGGAAAGGCTACCTCTCCTGTACCCCTTACATCATCTCGCCAAATCATGAATCCTTACCATCTTAATTAGCATGAAGAAATCCAAACATTATCTTAAAACAATTCAAAAAGTGAGAGAATTACATTCATTTAAAAGTATACAAGATATCTTGTCTAGGGAATGTTGACGTTGGTTGTTTCAACAAAGAAAAATACTCGGAGAATATTTTTAAAGAATTTCATAAACAATCTATGGTCATAGCATAGTCACTTTGGCTTTAAACTACGTGATTGTGTTTCCATGTGTAGTTCACTGGGACAAAGAGGGTTACGTAATTAGAAAAAAAAATTTATATCATGGGTGTATGTCAAAAAACAAATTAGAAGACAGCAAGATATATAGGAAGAGTAACAAATCGACTACTTAAATAGACATGTTGTGATTCTCATGTCTCACATAAAGTGAGAGTAGTTATAAGTGAGTGTTATGGGTCTATATAATAACTTGAGTTTACTATTTTGACTAATAAATAAGAGGTTCAAGATCATTATTCTTAACCGTATAATACTAGCCTCTTTGTGGGCTTGGAACATGATCGAATAGTATTAATTAGAGTGTGTGCCGAATGAAAGTGTGTGAACTTGGTACTGTGCGAGACAAAGTGCTCATAAGCAAAGCGGTGGGAGCCCCCTCTTGAACTAATATGAGACATTTCTATAATCTAGCACCATTTGGTTTATACATGCTTGGAGATTTGGGATTAGGGCGTGACATAACGGTATCAGAGCAGGTACTAAATGAAAGTGTGAACTGAGTGTCGTAAGACAAAGTGCTCTCTAGGAAAGTGATGAGAGGTATATCTTGAACCAATACAAGCCACTTTTATAGTCATGCAACCCTTTGATTTGTCTGGGTGTAGATTAGAACAGTGACCCTGACAAAGATATCAAGTCCTGAATAAGAAGTATTTATGACATCTCATATTAATTGGTGTGAGACATAAATGAGTGGATGAGTTTTACAGATCTAAGTAACAACTCGAGCTAAAAATTTTAGACTAATAAGTGTAACATCTAAGTTAATTATACTTAAACCTATAGTATAATAGCAATTAGATCAACTAGAAAGCTAACAATAATAGAAAGCTAACAATAATAGCAAATGATGCATGCCAAGCTTTTTCTCTACTACTATAACAACCAAATAACAATAATAATATTAATAACAATAACAATATGATAAATTTGAATTGTAAAAGAAAAACAAATAATTACAATTACTCTACAGATGCAGCACAGCTACCTTGCGGCAGACTCCATACATTGTAATAGTAAAAACCTTAAACTCAGTTTCTGTTGATTTTATGTTTCTTTTGGAAGGATAATTCAAGCAATGTGCCCTAGATCAAATTCATCATTAATGACCTTGTTCGTTTATCTATCCATTAACATCATCTAAAGCTCAATAACACAATCTCAAGTAATGATCAATACACGGAAATAATTTATAGTCAAATGCAGGAATTAAAGAAAGAGATGTTTAAGAAAAATTAACCAAACGCAAAGACACCATCATCAACTTCTCCGGATGCACCGCAGACATTGGGATTATGTGAAGAACATTTACCGGGAGTACTCGTCGAGCCATGCCGATACCACTAACAGACTCGCAATGGAATGACTGTGTTAATACAACACATGCATTCTTATAATAATAAATGTGTGTGTGTATATATATATATATATATATATATATATATATATTTGATCTTTCCTTGTTTTTGGTTTGCCGTCTACTGGATCGTGTTTGACTAACTTCCACCATAGACGCTCATGGAACCAGCAAAGATAGGGTTTCCAGGATCTTCCTGGATTCGTGCAGTACTTAACTCTTCAGGAAAAAAGTTTCCAGATATTACAATAGTAGGCTCACTCGGTTCAGTAGTTGATTCATCATTATAAACGTGTCCGCTGAGGACATGTGGATCTGGAGGAGGAGAATAGGCTGAGGTAGTTGCTTCATGTTCACGATAAGTGTTTCTAGAAATGACATTATGTGGATCTGGATGAGAGTGATACATTGCAGCAGTTGACAGTCCACCATATGTGTTTTCTTCAGAAATGGCATAACGCGAAGAAGATGAAGGAGGAGGAGGAGGAGGAGGAGTTGTAGTAAGAGATCTCGGTGGAGTGTGAGCTTCTCTTTGCTCCTTGCAACAAATGCAACCCATTTGATTTCACTCTTGCAAATGGCGAGAAGCGCGAGGCACGCCCTTATGACGAAACCTAGTTCTTAAATGCTCTTCTATTTTGTTTTTTTGTTTTTATTTTTACTCTGTAAATGCGCGTTATACTCAAAAGGAAAAATTTCACATTTAATCTTTATTGTTTGCAATAAAATTCATTTTAGTCCTTATTGTTTAAAATATCTCAATTTAGTCTTAATTATTTTACCAAAATTTTTAATTTCATCTCTATTGTTTAAAGTTTCTCAATTTTGTCCTTATTGTTTGCCAAAAATTCGGTTTCGTCCCTATTATTTTCAAAAAATTTCAATTTAATTCTTGAATAATAGGGACAAATTTGAAACAGGGTTCTCACACCTTTCCAAAAAAAAAAAAAAAAAACTTATAACCCACTTACCCTGTAGATGTTATATATTTTTTAATCCCAATTTTCTAATATATTAAATTTTATTCAAGAATGCTAATTCAATTTTTCCCCGAAATTAGCTAAAAATAAAGAGTAGCATTCTTAATTTACCAACAAGCTTATTTCTATTTTCTTTAGAAAATGAAAAGACAAAAATATGGTCTTATCAGTTAAGGGTGGTCTAACCGTATGAAAAGTCATTAGGATGTTTGGGTAAAATTTAAAATTCACAGGACTTTAGGATTATGCAATAAAGCCATGAGGGAAAGTGGCATCTTTACGGTTTGTTAGTTGCCCTAAAACATTTATGAGTTAAGGGAAATAAGAGAAAAAATAAAAAAGGAAAAAAGATCTTGCCTGGAGTGAGTACTGCAGCTCCACTTGCTGTCTGCTCTCAACTTTTGGCCGTTTCTTTGGTTTCTTTGTTGCTTTCCACTTCCACCACAGAAGTTTCATTTTCATTATTAGCCCGAGTGCTTCCTTGAGATGAATCCTCCTGATCTTTTGCTGTTTCAGGTATGCGATTAGTAGGATGTTCTTCGACATTTGCTGCCGCCGAAGTTGCATGCAGACATGCAGTTGATGGTCTTTGGTTGAACTTGTGCTTCCAACAACTTTAGCTCCAGAACCAAAGATGAGTTCTCCTCCATTAATGGGAGACCTCGATGCTGTGGTTGAGTTTCTAATGTCAGAGTTGCTTTCAATGGTGATGGCTGATGCATTACCAGGGGTTGGTGCAGTCGTTGACTCGCAAATTTCAATACAGTTACCACCAATGGCCGAAGTTATTGCACCTCCAGGTATCGCCGAGAGGCTCGAAACAGGTGATGACTTTACAACATGGGATATGTTGCCACCTCCAAGGATGAGGTTGCCAGTAATTGGATACGATGCACTTCTAGCTGACTTTCCGCTAACTTTGTTTCCAGAAACGATGAGATTTGCTACAGCGGAAGACGGTTTAGGCCCACTAGTTGGCTCGCCAATGGTTGCGGCCTTAGGGTCGACGACAGGAGGTGGTGCAAGGGGAGGAGGAGGAGTTGTTTCCACAACAACAGCAGAAGAATCAGTTTGGTTGCTGGCAAGGGGGGAATGCATTTTCTTCTGCCTCATCAGAGGTCAGTTCATTTAGTTGCTTCTTGTTTTCATTTGAACAACTTTTTGCTTTAGTATCCATTAGGTTTCTCTCTTAAGCTGAATCTCTGCAGGCTTTGTCATGCAAGGAGATCGAAAGACGACAGAGGCATTTATTGATGAAACCTAGATCCGCAACTCATGCATGAAAAAAAATAAAAAATTGCTTACTTGTCTTACTGACAACAACGTGCATGGCTTTAAAATAATAATCTACAACATGTTAGTTGTCTTTAGTTAACATAAAAAAATTTATAGAATTTTCAATTTCTTTGCCTGTAATTAATTACACAAGAGACAAATGTTCATAAGTATTAATTTACCACCTCATATAGTCATATACAAACTCAAATTATTACATAGGTTTATCATTTTTAACATATCTCGCATGTGTAGGCATAATGCGCTTTGACCGTATGACCAGACTTAAACCCAAAACCATTTGATAACCTAAATTCAGATATAATATCAATTCGTCACCTTATTTAAAAGTTTAAACAATTAAACAATAAATTTGCTAGGTTTCCCTCTCCACTCGTGATGCTAATTAGTGAAGAAAATGAATGGACATAGTGATTGAATTCTTACCATGTCGCGTTTCTCTAGTTGTTATCAATCTGTCATCATCCATTTTAACCATTTGTGGTAGATCAGCTTCCATTGAAGTAGCTATTCTCTGTCAAAATAGAGCTGCAGTTGGAAATAAAGCAATCTTGTTACATATGTAACATAGAAACTCGAATAGGGAGGATCTTTTGAGGCTCGATTTTGTGACAGTGCATAGATTTGAATTTTGAGCATTATAAGAACTAAGTGGATCAGCGGTTTGGAAGAAAAATAAGCACAACGAAGCTGATTTTGTTCGTCTGGGAAAAATGATTTGTGCATTATATCCATTTACGACAAAATATAATAGGCACAATCGCAAATATTACCTCAAAAAGATGACCCCGCGAATATTTTAACCCCGAAAAGATGAACCGTAAGAGCAAGAAGATACACACAAGTACGTAATACGTAATGGAGCGACGTTTGCTTTGAATAACTTGACGCAGTTTCTGATGCTTATATTGAGTCGTCAATTTGAAGGACAACATGGTAGAGACATGTGAAACAACCGACCAACAATGACAGATTTCCAGGCAAACTTTAAGAGTTTTCTTTGTGTTTTTTTGTTGTAGTAGGTATTCTGCACTACTTACGAATCTCCTCTGATCTTATTTTATATAATCTCGAGGAAAAAGTTTTTAACACTTTTCCTCACTGCATTGGACAAAGTTCCACGACAAATCTTTTCAAGTTTTGGTCAGTCCCCGGAGACAAATGTTGAAAGCCGTTAGAATATACACTTATTTTACATAAAAAAATTAAAAATTTTAAGATCATCTTATAAGATCTTGTACTACTCCACTTGACACTAATTGATTTTAAGATAGAAACTCAATTATCTTAATATGATATTAGAGGTGGGCCCTTAGTTCAGTCATATTCATCCGTATGCGACCCATCTATTCAATCTTTCAAATATGACCTATCTAAAAATTAGGTCCACACTTGTTCAATCTTCCATGCTTGGCACTAATTAATGATGAGGAACAAGCTCCAAATGAGTTGATGAAAAAGATTGACAAAATCAAACCCAAGAAAAAGAACAAATAAACCTTCATTTATTTCTTTTATTGTGAATAGTACTGTTTTGTTATAAATAGTACTATTTAGTTTGTTTTATCCCACATAGAAAGTTTAGCAAATTTTAAAACCTAAGAACTCCTATAAATAAATAGCTCTCTAAGCCCATTAGGCATACTTCTATCAATGCAAAACTAGTATTGTATACTTCCTCTTTAGCATTCTAGTGTTGTAATATTGCTAGAACGAATTTAGTGTTTCGCTTCCGTTCTGCGTCAATTAATTTTAAGATGGAACATCAATTATCTTGATAAGCATAAAGAGTTTTTATCGGGCTCTTTCAAGTATGTTTCAGGTGATTAGGAGAGGCTCTTACTGATAGTGGTCGACAACCCAAGTTTTAGGACAAGTTTTAAATTCCATTCCTTTCGTAGGCGTTCAATTACCCTAAAAGATGATGAGTAGAATATTAAAATTGAGCAGATGAAGTAGAATTTGATGATTTGTGTCGCGTAACAGGCTAAAACTCTTAGCCCCATAGGCAGATCTAAGCATAATTTTTTTATAATGCAAACAAACATAGGCCCCTTCCTCTAACGAATCTCCTTCATTCTTCTTTGGCTGATATTTTTCAAGCTATTTTTGCTGATGATAGAGGTCTTGATTCTTCTGTGTGGTTTAGGTATGCAATTTCCTTCAAAGCTTTCCATTTTCTTCAAGTCCATCCTTCCAAATTGACCTTACTATTTGAGTAAGTAATTAATATCAGACCTTATTGAGCGTATGACTGCTAGCCACACTAAAACCCGTCTCCAAGACAGAAAAGAAGAAAACGCGAGGGAAGGAATTCCCGAGATAAAGGAAAAGATGGATTATGCCACATGGCCGCTACAAATAAAAGAAAAGTCTTATGCGAGTGATACCAATTGGACACACTTGGGAAAAAAGAATCATCGAGTTTTGATTTGAATTCGTTTTTAGCTGATTTTTATTTATTTGATTTTTCCTTTTATTAACTTGATATCATTTTCAATCTAGTTACCATTTCTGTTGAGATTGTCACTAAAATCGATAATCTACATATATATATATATATATATATATATATATATATATATATACATATATATATATGTGTGTATATATATAGTATAAATATATATATATATGTATATTCCTAAGAACTGAATTTTATCAGAAAAGTCCAACGTCAACTTAACTTTCGGATGAATGAAATACTAATATATATTTTAAATTGCTTAATAAAATAAGCTATTAGGTAAAATAATATTGATTTTAGAATTTAAAATGAATATTCGTAACTTAGCAGGAATAAAGTTAATTAAGATATTGCGTTCTGCATATGTATCATCACCTACTAACAAAAACTCTCTAGAACCGCTCCTAGTAAGTCCGGTCACTCTCCCCCTCTACTGAATGAGCCAAATAGTCTGGATCGGGGTAGAGTATAGTACTAAAGATCCTTCGACTTCCAAGTAGTTCCGCATACTAAGGTACAAGATCAAAAAGAATGCATTGAATAGGTGTTGGCATGCATTGCTTCCATAAGAAGTCAGTGAAGCCTCGCAAGTGAGAATTGAGCTGTAAAGTAAAGAACAACTATCTTAGATCTCAAATATACGGATTAGACCTCAAATCTACTGATTTAAAATAATTTACAACTAGAATTATTGATATAATTTACAAGACTAACTTATAAACTACCTTCTTATCATATTATTCATCGGTATGAGAGATCATTAGAAATTGATGTCCTCGACAGAGATACAAATGCTTTGAACTGATCTTGTATCTGAATATCAAATATCATATTGTCACATACAAAACATAGAACCTAAGTGGGCAAATCCTTCCCCCATCCATCCTGGTTGAGAATATTATGTGATCGATCCTTTATGGCCCTGACACTTCGAACCAACCTTGGCTCTTAGTACTACTTTGTGAGGAGGCACCCCTTCCTTTGAAGTTACAAGACTATTTTGATGAGTTTTTTAGAGAGAGTTGTCTCGCAACTAGAAATATCATATGCTTAAAAATCACGGTTTAAGGTCTGAATTCACTGGCCAAAAGAATTTTAATTGAGTTCGAATGCCATGCAGCGGTTTTCTTCTGAAAATCAATAAAAACTAAATAATATGACTGGAATCTTGTCCAACGACTAAGTGATGTACATAAAAGACAAATGCCTTCATGCAACTGCCTCGGTAAAATTGCTTTTTAATTTTTTAATTTGTTCAAATGGTAAATTTGCTTGTTAAGCGTATATGATTTTGTCCTGCGCCTTGGAAGCTAGAATTGTAGCATGTTATCTCATAATTAAACTACACAAACTTTTAATATGATGTATTAATAAATAATCTCCACAAGTAGAATTTTAAACGTCACAATATGCAACCAAGAGAATCTTAACTCAAGAACACTAACACACGTTGCAACGATGACATCATCGACAGGCTGGCAAGAAGGGTATTGTGAAAAAATATATATTTTTGATCGGTAAAAACTTCTGTACTTCTCCATTCATTTATAATCCGAAGTACAATAGGATAAGTTAAAAGAGATATAGGGCGGAGGAAGAGACTTCTTACTGCTTGTTTTATTTTTGGTCGGTAAATATATATTTTTGGTCGGTAAAATTTTTTTACTGTTTGTTTTATTTATTTATTTTTATTAGAGAGATAGATATATATAATTTTGATTATTTTACTTACTAAATCTTTAAAAGCAACGTAATATAAAATCATAATTAAATTTTTTTTAATAAAATTATAAAAAAATTAAAACTGTAAAAATTGAGTCTCTTTTCTATTAACTTAAAATAAATATTATAGTAAAATAAAAAAAAAATTCACCCTTTCCAAACATTCAATTTCTGGCTCCACCCCTAGATATACATGTGCTAATCTATCAAGCATTTACAAGAGTCTAGCTCTGAAAGGACTTTATGTAAGAGTCCAAAATAACAACAAATAACAAAAATATATACAGTTCAAAAAGCATAAAGCTAAGAGTCGTTTAACACCCCCATACGTTGATGGAGGGACGACCTGAAGCTTGAGACGTAAAAGCTTGTATCGCGGTCGGAAAAGTAGTTTGGTAAAGATATTTGCAAGCTGATCACTAGTTCCAATATATTGCAAGAGCGAATTGTGGCATCACTAACTTTTTCATGTACAAAATTAATATTTTCTTTTTTGCTCAATCGGCAAGTAAAAATATATTCCACGAACAAAAACAGTGACATAGCCATTTACATGTATATCTCCTTACAAAAGACAAAAGGTCCTTGAAACTCAACAAATAAATTCATTAAGATTACACTCATTACAAAGCTCCCTGTTATATCTATTGTTTCTAATCCTCGTGTTGGTTAACATCTTAAGGCGAACATATCTTTCAACTTTCTGTGTTATTTGCTCCTCATTAGCAAACTTGCTCTTGAATAATCATGCATTTCTCTCATTTCATAGGTAGTAAATGGCAGCACCATAACACAACTTCACTAGTTTAGCTTGCAGAGTCCTTCTTTCCAATCGACAACATCCAATAAGCACCCTATCCCACTGGATACATATAAATTTGATCCTTACTTTTTTCAAAAGTATTCTCCAAACTAAAGGGGCATTCAAAGAATAATTTTTCTCGAGTTTCTATCATCATATGGCAAAGGCAGCAGAGACTATTAACTTGCATCCCCCAACTAAGCATACGATCCTTAGTTGTTAATCTATTTTTAATTGCAAGCCATGCACAAAAACTATGCTTTGGGATGTAATCACCTCTCCAAAGTAATCCCAACCAGTCCACCTTGTCAAATCTTTGCCTAGTTTCCTCCCAAGTTGTTGCAGTAACAAAGTCACCACTTGTTACAATCTTCCAGCGACAAACATCAGGGCCATTAAAATCAAATCTGGTCCCATAAACTTCGACTCCCAGGTGCAGCAAATTTCTCAGCCGATGCCAATTGTTATCTCAGATGACTTCACAAACTTTACTCTGGCTACCAAGTCTTGAAGCAATAATATGTTCCTTTGCAACCCAGCTAATAAGATTGCCCCTTGGGTGCCAGTTATCCCACCACAGATAAGTGTCATTTCCATTCCCGACTCTATGTTCAATGTATTTACCAGCTTTATCTCTCAATTTCAGGAGTTTCCTCCAAACCCAAGAGCAGTCATCAGGTATGTCCACACTCCACACACTATTCTCTTTGAGAAGAACCCTTGAAGACCACATGCCCCATATTGAATTTCTGTTAGTGTACATGTACCAAAATTATTTTAAAATAGCCACTTTGTTAGATTCTTCAAGCGGCTTTATGCCCAGTCCTTCTTCATCCCAATGCTTGCAAATATCAATCCAATACACTTTGGCCTTATGAGAATCCACCAGGTTATTTCCCCAAAGGAAAGCTACTAACTTTTTTTGTACCATTTTGATAACCCATTTAGGAAGAAAAAACACATTGCCCCATAAATTGAACATGCTAATCAAAACATGTTTTACAAGTTGCAGTCTACCCGCATACGATAGCCACCTTGTAGTCCAATCTTGCACCTTACGAAGGATTTTATTACACAAACCATTACAGATCGTAGCATTCATCCTACCAGTCATAAGAAGAATACCCAAATAATTCATAGGTAGGTTTCCTTCTTTGACATCCAAGATTTAGTAGATTAAGGACTTGAGCGGGCCAGGGCAACCTCTAAAATAAATAACACTTTTCTCTGGACTAGTTGACATATTAGAGAATAGATTGAGTCGTTTCTTGATAGCCTTTGCTGAGCTTGGATTCCCTTTGAAGAAGATCAAGAGATCATCTGCAAAACATAAATGAGATAGTTCCAACTTTGCATATCTAGGGTGGAAAGTAAAATCCTTTCTCTCAGCTTTGACATTAAGAATTTATGAAAGCACTTCCATCCCAATCACAAACAAGTAGGGCGAAAAAGGGTCCCCTTGTCGAAGCCCATTAGAGCTTTTAAAGTAACCCTCAAGCTGACCATTTATAGCAATAGAGAATCTCGGGGAAGAAATGTACATTTTAACCCATTTGACAAATTTTTCAGGATAGCCAAAAACAGTCATTGCTTTCAAAATAAAATCCCAACTGATAGTGTCATAGGCCTTTCTGATATCCACATTTAATATACATTGCTGCCCTTTACCTTTCTTGCCATAAGTTCGGATGATATCTTGTACAATTAAGATATTATCAGTCATTCTTCTTCTTTCCACAAAAGCAGTCTGATTGAGAGATATGATCCCAGGAAGAGTCTTGCGAAGTCTGTTAGCAAGGAAGAAGCTTGCACGAGTTAAGAGCAGACTTTATAGCTTCACAAGTTTCCTATCCGACAATATTCCAAGCTAATTTAAAGAAATATAAGGTGAAGCCATCGGGCCCAGGACTCTTATCACTGTGAATTGAAAACATCGCTGCTTGGATTTCATCATCAGTAATTGGTGCCTTAAGGAGATCACATTCTTCATTTGAGATGTTTTTCTTCACAAAACTTCTAATGTTATTAATTGTGACCGCATTCTGCCTGCTGCCATTAGACCCCAATAAGTTCTTGTAGAAATTTAGAAACTCCTCCACAATCTCCTCACCTGACTCAATCTTTTTGCCATCAATAGACATGAGCCTTTTAATGGAATTTCTTGAGTTTCTACCTTTGATCACCTTGTGAAAATAAGCTGAATTACGATCCCTATGCTTAAGCCAATTGATCTTAGCTCGCTGTTTTCAAGCAATCTTCATCCCTATTCATTAGAACCTTCAATTTATCACACAGCTCGGTCTCCCTGACATGGTCACTCAACAGGCAGTTTCCATTAAGCATATTGTTCTGGATAGCTTCAATTTCAGTTTTTACCTCATTAATTTCCTTTGGCAAGTTTAGAAAATTATCCCGATTAAACTTTTTGAGCTTCTGCTTCAACTTCTTCTGGTTTTGAACAATTCTAAACATCGGATGCCGTCAACATTCTGATTCCAAGTTTCACGTAATAAGTTCTCGTACTCCTCATGTTGTGTCCAGGCATTATAGAATTTAAAAGGCTTAGCCCTCTTTTCAAACTTATTCTCTGTGTTAATGACAACCGGACAGTGGTCCGAGGTACTAGGGGCCTCAAGATCAACCACTGAGCAATTAAAATGAATAAGCCACTGGTCATTGCCAAAAGCTCTATCAATTCTGCTAGCCTTCAATTGATCTTCAGGGCTCTTATTACTCCAAGTGAACAAGGGACCTACCATCGGGAGCTTTGTAAGTTCAGCTAGAGAAAGGCAGTCTTAAAACTCAACAGCACCAGGGGGAAGCTGATCACAATTAAGCCTATATTCCACTTTGAGAATCTCATTAAAGTCACCAAGCATACACTAATAGGCTCCAGCCACCAAATTTTTCCATTTAATGATATCCGCCCAAAGTTTTCTTCTTTTAGCAACAATATTACTCCCATACACAGTACGCTTAAAGAAAGTATTCCCTGTGGAATGAACTTTGATAGAGCAAATGATACTTTGGTCAGAAGCTGCAATTTTATCAACCTTCACAACCTACCTATTCCATAAGACCCAAATTTTGCCTCTAAAGGAGCATTCTTAATTGTGGATAAGGTCCCAGTTACGAAATCTTTTGAGCATAAGTTCCTTGGACCTAATTTCTTTGATTTTGGTTTCAAGGAGACACAGTATATCTATATTTCTTTTACGAGCAAAATTATTTACATCAAGTTGCTTAGGGGTTTTATTAAGGCCCCTAATATTCCAAGCTGCAATATTAACCATGGATACCAGGTGGTTTGTCAGGGGCTAACTTCACCTGAGAAACTCCTTGTTTAGCTTTTCCCATGATATCAGCAATAGTTTCATCAATATCAATCCCCTCCTGGTCTAAAGCATCAAATTGGTTAGACAACTCATTATTGTAGGGCTCCACATGGTTTCGTTCTGCTTTAGTCTTACTAGTTTCACCTTTTTCAACACCTCTGCCTAGAGTTTTTGGTTGAGGGGGCTTCCTCATAGGAGTACTATGTTTCTTACTGACAGTGTTCCAATCTTCAGTAGGGGATGCCTCACGCACCTTAGTTTGCACAACTGGTTCCTTTTCCTTGGCCACTCCTTTAGCTTGCCAAATTTCTTTCAAATTCTGGCATTTATCCTCAAGCTCAAGTCATTTACATATTTTACAAATTGTTGGAACTTGAGTATAAACAACCTCTACCTTGGCAGTAAACCCCTGACCCAAGTTCACTGGAATAGTCTCTGGCAGGTCTTTATCCAGTTCAACCTTAACATATACTTTGGAAAAACCTAATCGAGATTTGGATTCCGTAATAGAGTCCATCTGAATTGGGTCACCGAGATAGCTAACAAGCAGCCCAAGCCCCTTAGTAGTCTATAATTCTGTAGGGATGTGCTTGAGTTTAACCCAAATTGGAAACATATCTAGCCTGAACTCCTCCAACTTCGTCCTTGGTTTCCATTTTCGAAGAAAGAGTGACATGTTACCCACATGCCACAGTTGGCCCAACACAGAGTTGCTCTTCTCCTTATCAGCAAATCTAAAGAGGAAAAAACCTTTCTCTATAGTCACAACCTTAACCTTACCACAATTTCTCCATTGATTTTATACCATATATTTAACCAAAAATAGTGCTGAAGCTTTCCCCAGGAACTGACCCACTAGACAACCTTCCCAATAAGCTATACTATTATCACTACAAGAAAAAACGGTTGAGGCAATGACCAAAATCCGTAGCCTAGCAGTAGCTAAATTGGGACAGGGGACCGCTAGGCTACGGAATTACGTCCGTAGTAAAAAGACTTGTTGCCAAATTGATATTCCGTAGCCAATCCGTAACCAATTTCGAAAATTAATTTGTATTTATTTTTTATAACTTTTGTAACAAAATAGCCGTAGCTCGTCCATAGCCAACTAATTTTTTTTATTATTTATTAATTATTAATGTCCGTAGCAAATTCGTAGTCGTTTCGCTCATAAATCGTCCGTAGTCCACTACTATGGATTTGTATCCGTAGAATATCGGTAGCCACTTGTCCGCAGCCAATCCGTAGCTCATCTGTAGAGAACTATTTTTTTTTAATTTATTAATTATTAATGTCCGTAGCAAATCCGTAGCCGTTTCGATCAAAAATCGTTCGTAGCCAACGACTACGGATTGGTATCCGTAGAATATCGGTAGCCACATTTCCGTAGCCAATCCGTAGCTAACTAAAGTTTTGATTTTATTATTAATTATTAACGTCCATAGCAAAGCAATAGCCAATCCATAGGCCATTGTCGAAAACTGTCCGTAGTCAATCCGTAGCCATTTGTCGATACATATCGGTGGCTAATCTGTTGCCGAATTCCGTAGTTATTTGTCCATCGAAAAACGGTGGCTAATTTTATGTGGCTGAATTATTACGAAAAATAGTATGAAATGTAAAAATTAAAAAAAAAAAAAAATTACACAACAAAACGTAAAATTAAATATCCAAAATAATATTTACATAACGCATCTTTCAAATTCATAAAAATATTAACATATTGTTCGAAATTAGTTTATAAAATTGTCCAAAAGACTAAATCCTAAATGTACCATTGATCATGTTGATCGGACTACTATCGTGGGTGTTTGAGTCGATTAATCTTCTGCTGCAATTCCCTCACGAGTTGCATGGCTTCGTTCAATTGTCGCTGCGTCTCTTGTTGTGCATTTCCTTAGTCATAAAGTTGTTGCCTCATAGACTCTGTTGCTTCATTGACTCGCCTGTTGAATTCTTGTTCCGAGAATCCAACTTTAGTGTTCATGGTTGGAATAGGGGGTATTTCCCTACCAATGCAGACTCCTTGCGAGCCAAGTCCATAGACACGCCATTTTTTTGCTCCACCAACAGCTTGGTAGAATATCTCATCAAGATTAATGGGCAGCGCCGTAGGGTCTTCTTGCGTCACAAGTTGACGTTGGTCGAGCATCTCCTCATATCGTGACTACAAAAACAACATTTATAAATTTTTAATATTCTTATACCACTCAATGTCACGCCTCAACTCGACCTTACCTAAAATCAAGTCGGGACGTGACGAAATTTCGGCATTATAACGTTTAAAATATGGACCCAAACACAAAATTATAACCTGCATAACAATTCATATAGCCACAACAACCAACATACAATCACAAATATGCCAAATTTACAATCCTGGGCCTCCAACAAACAACCAAAGGATATGTCGTCTGTGACAACCACTTCAACATAATCATATAGATACAATTCTCATAATGAAATACATAAGTCTAACAACCTACACATTACAAAAGAGATTTATGAAATTCAATTTTTATAACCTTTTAGACTACAAGTAGCAACTTAAACTTAACATAAAATTAAATAAATTTAACAAAATTAATCGACAGTAAAAGTAATACACTGTATAAATACTTACTATCGTCTGAGCAGCCTTTGGATCAGAGAATTGTATACCATCACCCTTCCCTTTACTGTGAGTGACCTTGAAAACATCAGCTTTATAGACAAGGGTATTTATTGTGTCCGCCTACGTTATTAACTTCATAAGTAGCAATTATTCAAAAACTAGAATATTAAGATAGACAAATTTAAACGGCTATTAAATTTAAGTTACATACCATCCTTCTCATAACCTCATGAAATAGGGTGGCATCCGTGTAGTGTACCAATGGATTTTTCTCCCTATTTTTTTTGGCCGCATTTGATTTATCTATCCATTTTGGTTCACACCATCTTGCTTGCATTTGCTCCCAATTATCTAATGTCATCTACTTAGGAGACTTGTCAAATTTACGAGCCTTAGCCAATTGGTCTTTTATTCTCTCTGTCGCCTTATAATGGAAGCAATGCTTGATATGTGTCTTGTTACATGGGTGTCACTTATAATCTCTCTGCAACGACAAATATAGGTAAATGCGAACATATGTTAATTGAATACGCACGTATAAATGTACAAGTGTATAATATAATAGATATTGACTACATTAATGTTTATAAAAACCTCAAAAGAGCAAAACCATCAGTTTTTAACATCGTCCGGAATTTCTCTATAGTTAATCCATGGTTCTGTGAATCCGCCTGCAAATATTGACTTAAAATCTCTTACTACTGAAGCAGGTACAAATCTGTTAACAAGTATATCGATTATATAAGTTAGTGTCACTTGCATTACCTTATTATAACTTCAAGAACTAATAACAAATAATCAAAGTAATTGCTCTATCATTTAATTTAATTGTAATTTCACCCGTTATTATATAATCGAACGTGAGTATGTCTATCATCCAACCATGTGGCGTACTACTTGAGTGACTCGAATCCCATAGCCTGTCAATTTGTTGTGCCAGCCGCATGTGATGATGATTCTGGATGTTCCGTTTCCTGCTAGACGTTGGATGTGGGCGTGGTATTATCATGACGATCATCGTTAGTCATTCTGATGTCACACAAAGGGGCAGATAGTCTGGTGGAACGAACTG
Organism: Ehretia macrophylla; assembly: GCA_037974665.1. Classification (NCBI taxonomy): domain Eukaryota; kingdom Viridiplantae; phylum Streptophyta; class Magnoliopsida; order Boraginales; family Ehretiaceae; genus Ehretia; species Ehretia macrophylla. Next base: position 36,394,114 of record CM075780.1, on the reverse strand, counting down.
ACGACCCTGCAGCAGTAGGGGACTCACTATCAGCTTCACCACGGGCTGCGAAAAATGAAGTTGATGGCATGCCAGATCGTGTCTTATCTGCTTGCGATTTACCAGCTCTAACCATGATTGCTACAAAGAAAACTATAAGATACAAAGAGATGTACAATATATTCTATGAATGAAGAGATACTATAACCATTTTTCATTATATTTTTCGATTATCAATCATATAATTCACATTCAATTGACATACAAAATATTGAATTTATAAGTACAAAATCTCAATCAAATAATTCATTGTATTCAGATTCTATGTCATTATCAGAGTCACTTTCATGATCTTCATCATCATTTTGGGCATTGTCCTTGTGCTCTTCTTCTACATCTCCAACCACATCAATGCATTCACTTGATTCAAGACAATGTAATACGACATCATCATGATCATCTGATTGTACCAATGTCACGTTTATCTCATCAGACTGAAAAGCCGACTGTTCATCTTTATCATTATCATCATTGTTTGACTCCTTATCAAATTGGTTCCTTGATATGATTTTGCATACAACTGACCAAGCTGCCCGTTCTCTCTTAGCACCAGGATACCTGAAGTAATATGCTTGATGTGCAAGCTCGGCTAAGACAAAGAGGTCATACTTTGGGTATTTTTTCTTCACATTTATATCAATCAAGCGATATTTCAGATGAACCTTTAATCCCTTATCATTGTGAGAATCAAACCACTCACACTTGAAAAGGACAACTCTTGTGTGCTTCAAAGTTCCATTATGATATTTTAACTCAATAATATCTGTCAACAGACCATAATAATCATTCTCCGCATTATCAGGCATTGTCCCTTTCACAGTAACTCCACTGTTCATTGTTATCTTTGAAGATCCATACCCCAAAGTGTGAAATTTGTACCCATTCACTAAGTACTTTGACCATGTACTGACCACCTTACTTGGACCCATTGAAAGATATTTCACGCGATCATCCAAAATGTTATTGTGGGCAAGCTGAAAGGGGTAAATTAGGGACAATAACAAATGCCAAGGTCAGAATGAATCGAATATATTATTAGGGACGTTAAAAAGTAGTAATACTAACATGGTAACGTAACCAAGCCGGGAAAAATTTCTCAATGTTGTTATTGATTTGTGAATCAGTAAATGATGGATTCTCCATTCGAAGATCATCCTCAAACGTCCTGTATAGTATTAATTAGTAGATTATATATATAAGATCTTTAATAGAACTAAAGAGTTGAGTCATGAACTTACTTAATATATAGGGACACTTCTTCACAGTTCATCAAAACACACAAGTGAGCAGCATAGAAATCTCGATCGTCTAAATCTTTAGAGATCATCTTCCCCATCGGACGACCTGGATGCTTGAATATGGGTAAACACCCTTCAGGGTAATCCGCATCCACAGACTCTTCATTTCAACCGATGTTTCTTGTTTTTGATTGCACGTGCGGTTCGAAATAATATGAACAAAATATTACTGTTTCTAGGATAAGATATGATTCACATATAGATCCCTCAACACGTGCTTTATTCTTCACATTTCTCTTCAAAACATTCAAAAACCTCTCAAAATGGTACATCTACCGATATTGTACAGGACCGCCGCAAATTGCTTCATGAACCAAGTGTACTGGCAAATGCTCCATTGAGTCAAAGAAGGCTAGAGATAAGATCTTTTCCAACTTACAAAGGGTGATCACAATATTTTGTTGCATTCTTTCAAGGTCAATTATTAAGACGAGCAACAAATGTTTCTGAAAAACAAGCTTCGTTCGGTAAAAGGTTCCCATACACTATTTGGCAATAACTCTCGTAAGGCTATAGGAAGCAATCTCTCCATAAATATATGGCAATCATGACTCTTCATATGTGACAACTTTAAATCGTTCATGTTAACACACCTTGCTATATTTGATGTATATCCATCAGGAAATTTTAACTCTTTGACCCACTCCAAAATTGCTTTCCTAGATGGAATCGGGAGAGTATGCACGGCTATTTTCATAACGCCATCTCTAATGCATAATTCAGGACGATCACAAATTCTCTCAATATCAGCCCTTGAATTTTTTGTATCCTTTGTCTTCCCCTTCACATTCATTATAGTGTTAAAGACATTATCAAAAACATTCTTCTCTATATGCATGACGTTTAGATTATGACGCACAAGCTGTGACCGCTAATAAAGCAAATCCCAAAAGAAGCTTTTTTTGTCCAGTTATGCTTTCTTCCAAAACCATCTATTTTATCTTTACCCAATTCATTTATGGTCGGAAGACCTCGAACTTCTTCCCACATATCCTCACCACTCAATATCGGCGGAGGGTTTGATCTCTCCATCAGATTTTTTCAGAAGTTCTTCTTGTCTCGTCAAAAGGGATGATTTCTTGGTAAGAACTGTCGATGGCTGTCAAAGAAACAATTCTTTCTCCCTGCAGTCAATTGAAATGCCTGGGAAGATCCCATACAATACGGACATGAAAATTTGTCATGCGTACTCCAACCAGATAACATGCCATATGCTGGGAAATCATTAATTGTCCACATTAAAACTGCCCTCAATTGAAAATTGGACTTGGACGACATATCATAACAAGGTACCCCTACTTCCCACAATTTAATCACCTCTTCAATCAGAGGTTCAAGGTATATATCTATACTCTTTCCCGGACTCTTTGGCCCAGGAATAAGAAGGGTCAAGAACATTACAGGATCCTTCATACACATCCATGGTGGAAGATTGTACGGTGTGATTATCACAGGCCAACAAGAATAAGGTTGAGAAGAAAAGTTGAATGGGCTAAAACCATCAGAAAAAAGTCCAAGACGTACATTTCTCAATTCAGAAGCAAAGTTTGGATACGTTATATCAAAGTGTTTCCATGCCTCAACATCAGATAGATGATAAAATTTTCCATTCTCAACTTGGTGTCTAAAATGTCATTGCATATGTTTAGCTGTTGTGGGAGACATGTATAATTTGGTCAACCTGGGCGTTAATGGTAGATACCTCAATCGTTTGAAGGCAATTGGTCTACCACGTTTTTTCCCAACTTCTGTAGGTTTAAACCGTGGGTGACCACACCTTGGACAATATTTGAGTTGATCTCTATCTTTGTAATATAACGTACATCCATTTACACACGCGTCAATCTTCATACAACTCAAACCTAGAGGACTCATTTCACTCTTAAACCTATAGTAGTTCTCAGGAAAAGTGTTATCCTTGGGCAACATTCTTCGAATAACTTCAATAATTCGATTAAAACATGTTCAGACATATTTTTCTCTGACTTGATATTCAAAAACAAAGACACCGCTAACAGATGAGTGACCTCACATCTACTCCACAAAGGCTCATATACACTTTTTAATAGATCATAAAAATATTTTGACTCCATATTAGGCTCTTCTTCAATTGGTTGATAAGGAGTTGGTGGTACATTTGATGGGCCAAATGCATCAAACACCATTGTCCTATAACTATTTCCTTCATCATATCCATAATGATCACCAACATTATGGTTGTTATCCTAATTGAGGTCATCATGCACCCCGTGTGAAGTCCAAACATAGTAATGCCTCATGAACCCCCATGAGCAAAGATGATGTCTACAAGTATGAAGGTCCTTAAAATCACAATTCTTATATTTCGCACAAGGACATCTAATTTTGTCTACATCCATTTATTTTGGGCAACTTGTTGTTAGTTTTTTATAATTAAAATTTTATTTGAAACTAGATATCTGATTTACCATTTATGTTCGCTTGTACTGACTTATGGTTCTTATGTTACTTATTATAGACATCTATGTTTGACAAATTATGGTATATATATTTTATACATCCTTAGTTTTTTTTTTGTTTAATGACTTGGATACGAATGGGCTACGGACATCTATGCGTCCGTAGCCCGTCCGTAGCCACGTCACTAAAATATAATTTTTTTTTTCTAAAAGTCCGTAGCCTATCTGTGGCAATTGGCTACGGATGGGCTACAGAAAAATAAAAATTCGCAGCCCATCCGTAGTCAATTGCCACGGATAGGCTACAGATCCCTAATAATATGAATTCTAACTTATTAATAGGTAAGAACAATGTATTAAAGCGTGTTTATATCTTTATATTTTTCATATCTATGAAATATAGACACAATGTGAGAGTTTTTGGACCCCTATATTGAACGTTTATTAACATTAACGTAATATTAAGTGAGGACATGATAACTTCGATTTAAATGCCTAATGACTTCCTATGAGATTTTTCTATTAAAATACGCACGATAATAAAATATGGACCAAATTTATTTTTATATGAAAAATTAGCATATCAAGTGAAGTTTATTACGTTGTAGGTCTAATCAAATTTCTATAATTCAAATTAAAAATGATAAAACTCAATTTTTTGTTGAACTCCGAAGCCCAGCAGTAGCAATTGGCTATTACTGGGCTACGAAATAGTTGAAGTCTGTAGCCCAGCCGTAGCCAATTGGCTACTGTTGAGCTACGGAATACTTATATTATAACTTGTTAATAGGTAGGAACAACGTATTAAAACGTGTTAATATCTTCATATTTTTCTTATTTATGAATTTGGATATAATGTGAGAGTTTTAGACCATTAGATTGAACATTAATTAACGTTAATGCAATGTTAAGTGAGGAGATGATAAGTTCGATTTAAACGACTATTGATTTTTTATGAGATTTCTTTATAAAAGTACGCACGTTAATGAAATACGGACCAAGTTTATTTTTATTTGAAAAAATTGAAACTCAAGTGAAGTTTACTACATTGTAGGTCTAATCAAAATTATATAATTCAAATTAAAAATGATAAAACTCAATTTTTTGTTGAACTCCGTAGCCCAGGAGTAGCCAATTGGCTACTGCTGGGCTATGGAATAGTTGAAGTCCGTAGTCCAGCCGTAGCCAATTAGCTACTGCTGGGCTATGAAATACTTATATTATATATTCTAACTTGTTAATAGGTAGGAAGAACGTATTAAAACGTGTTAATATCTTCATATTTTTCTTATTTATGAAGTTTAGACATAATGTGAGAGTTTTTGGACTACTAGATTTAACGTTAATTAACGTTAACACAATGTTAAGTGAGGACATGATAAGTTTGATTTAAACGACTATTGATTTTTTATGAGATTTCTCTATAGAAGTACGCACGTTAATGAAATACGGACTAAGTTTATTTTTATTTGAAAAATTTGCAACTCAAGTGAAGTTTACTACGTTGTAGGTCCAATCAAAATTTCATAATTCAAATTAAAAATGATAAAGCTCAATTTTTTGTTAAAATTCGTAGCCTACCCGTAGCCAATTTGGCTACTGCTGGGCTACGGAATACTTATATTATATATTCTAACTTGTTAATAGGTAGGAATAACATATTAAAACGTGTTAATATCTTCATATTTTTCTTATTTATGAAATTTAGAAATAATGTGAGAGTTTTTGGACTACTAGATTGAATGTTAATTAACGTTAATGCAATGTTAAGTGAGGACATGATAAGTTCAATTTAAACGACTATTGATTTTCTATGAGATTTCTCTATAAAAATATGCACGTTATGAAATACGGACCAAGTTTATTTTTATTTGAAAAATTTGCAACACAAGTGAAGTTTACTACATTGTAGGTCCAATCAAAATTTCATAATTCAAATTAAAAACGATAATGCTTAATTTTTTGTTGAACTCCGTAGCCCAGCAGTAGCCAATTGGCTACTGCTGGGCTACAGAATAGTTAAAGTCCGTAGCCCAGCCATAGCTAATTGGCTACTGTTGGGCTACGGAATACTTATATTATATATTCTAACTTGTTAATAGGTAGGAATAACGTATTAAAACGTGTTAATATCTTCATATTTTTCTTATTTATGAAATTTAGAGATAATGTGAGAGTTTTTGGAGCACTAGATTGAACGTTAATTAACGTTAAAGCAATGTTAAGTGAGGACATGATAAGTTCGATTTAACCGACTATTGATTTTCTATGAGATTTCTCTATAAAAGAATGCATATTAATGAAATACGGACCAAGTTTATTTTTATTTGAAAAATTTACAACTCAAGTGAAGTTTACTACATTGTAGGTCCAATCAAAATTTCATAATTCAAATTAAAAATGATAAATCTCAATTTTTTTTATTGAAGTTCGTAGTCCAACAGTAACCAATTGGCTACTGCTGGGCTACGGAATAGTCGAATTTCGTAACCCATCCGTAGCTATGGACTACAGATGGGCTACGGACTTTGTTATTTTATTTTTTCTTATTTAATTAAAATATCCATATTTATTTTTTAAAAATATTTTTTGAATAATATATATAGTCCGTAGCCAATCCGTGGCTATTGGCCATTGAATGGCTACGGATTTTTTATGAATTTTTTTGTTGAATTAATTAAATAATCCGTAGTTAGTCCGTAGTAAATTTGTCACGGCTAGGTTACGGAATATTATTTTTTATTTTTTATTAATTAAAATTATTATCCGTAGTCAATCCGTAGCTATTTGGCCACTGCATGGCTATAGACTTTTTTTATGAATTTTTTTGCTGAATTAATTAAATAATATGTAGCTAATCCGTAACAAATTTGCCACGGCTAGGCTACGGAATATTATTTTTTTATTTTTTTAATTAATTAAAATTATTGTCCGTAGTTAATCCGTAACAAGTTTTTGTCGTCATTTCAACGGGGCTAAGTTGGTTACTGCTGGGCTACAAATTTTTTTTCCTGTAGCAAATTTGTAGCCTGGCAGTAGCCAATTTACTACAGAAAAAATCCGTCGCCCCATTTTGTCACCCGAGCGCTGTTTTCTTGTAGTGTATCGATAATAGGTTTAGGAACAATAATCTCTCCTCATTCTATGACCAGTTTCTATTTCTCCAATTTGATGGGTCCTTTAATTTCACCCTCAAACCATTTTTTCCAGTTCTTTAGTGGAGATGAAGACCGTTGACTTACCTCTTGAATAGCCACATTCACTGGTTCTGCAACTGCATCTACTCTGGGCTCACAGACTATTTCTCCTTCTTCACGGATCTCAACGTCTACAAGAGAGTTGGGAAGTGGAGGAAATCCCCCGTCGTCCAGTGATTCAGGCACATACAAAATTAATATTAATTTCAATATGTTTGTTTTGATTGTGTATAGTAGGATTGGTTGCAAGATAAATTGAGATATTATTATCACAAAACATAAGCGAAGGGTTATAACTTGACAACCGAAAAAATTTCATTAGTTCGAGCACCCACAAAATTTCTGAGGTAAGTGAAGCTAGGGTACGATACTCTGCTTCAGCACTAGATTATGACATAATGGATTGTTTTTTTGAGCTCTTTTTTTGTGGTCATGTTTCTTTGAGCTCCAATGGATTAAATTGGAACCAATATAAATAGCAAACCCAGATGTTGAAAGCCTTGTAGATGGACAACTTGCTCAATTAGCATCACTGTAGCCCGTGAGGCTAAAAGAGAATGAAAGGGTTAGGTGAAGACCATGTTAAATTGTGCTTTTGATGTATCGTAAAACTCACTTAGTGGCCACCAGATGAGATGTGCGTGGTGACGGCATAAACTGACATATAGAATTAATTGCATAAGAAATATCCGACCGAGTCATTTCAAATATTTTAAAGCACCAACAAGCTTTCAAAACTCAGTAGGGTCCTGTAAATAATTCCCCTTCATCCGGATGTAACTGGGGGCCAGCCATTGGTGTGGAAATCGATTTGGTACCATCAAGACCAAATTAAGTAAGCAGCTAAATAGAACATTTAGTTTGAATAAGAGTTAGACCACTAGAAGTGAAGTGAACCTCCATTCCGAGAAAATAACGTTTTGTTCTTCAGTATATCAGAAAGGCCTATGACACTATCAGTTGGGATTTTATTTTGAAAGCAATGACTGTTTTTGGCAATCCTGAAAAATTTGTCAAATGGGTTGAAATGTGCATTTCTTTCCCGAGATTCTCTATTGCTATAAATGGTCAGCTTTAGGGTTACTTTAAAAGCTCTAATGGGCTCCGACAAGGGGACCTTTTTTCACCCTACTTGTTTGTGATTGGGATGGAAGTGCTTTCATAAATTCTTAATTTTTAGTTTCACAAAAGCCTTTTTTGAAAAGCTCCAATTTGGAGCTTCTTAGTTTTTAGTTTTTTTCAGTTTCATTTTTTTTTATCTAAAAGCACTTTTAAAAATGGGTCAAACAAATTATTTCAACTTCTAAACTTACAAAAAACGCTTTTGACTATCTAAAAACTAGTATAAAGGACTATGTGGCCTAGACAGTTAGAGAATATGTTGCACCATCCTTGTGAGGAGAGTTGTTAAGCTATATAGCTGTGAGAGCACATGAGAATAAGGGCAACTAAGAATCTATATTCCTTTTAGTTTTTTTTTTTTTTTTGTCTCTGTATTCCTTTCAGTTGTATTTTCTTTTCCTACAAGCCAACCTTTTGGCCATTTTCTAGCTAATGATAACATCATAGCAACTACGATTGCTTTCAATTCAGCTATAATCGTTACAAAGCTTTCCCGTCGCCAAGCAAAAGTGTTGCCCCACATGCATCGCACACTGAAGAACCAAACATAGTTTTATCTCCATACCTTTAATGTACATCGCTGCCCTTTACCTTTCCTGCCATAAGTTCAGATGATATCTTGTGCAATTAAGATATTATCAGTCATTCTTCTTCCTTTCACAAAAGCAGTCTGATTGAGAGATATGATCCTAGGAAGAGTTTTGCGAAGTCTGTTAGCAAGGAATAAGCTTGCACGAGTTAAGAGCAGACTTTATAGCTTCGCAAGTTTCCTGTCTGACAATATTCCAAGCTGATTTAAAGAAATGTGAGATGAAGCCATTGGGCCCAGGACTTTTATCACTGTGAATTGAAAACATCGCTGCCTGGATTTCATCATCAGTAATTGGTGTCTTAAGGAGATCACATTCTTCATTTGAGATGTTTTTCTTCACAAAACTTCTAATGTTATTAACTGTGACCGCATTCTGCCTGCTGCCATTAGACCCCAATAAGTTCTTGTAGAAATTTAGAAACTCCTCCACAATCTCCTCACCTGACTCAATCATTTTGCCATCAATAGACATGAGCCTTTTAATGGAATTTCTTCAGTTTCTACCTTTGATCACCTTGTGAAAATAAGCTGAATTACAATCCCTATGCTTAAGCCAATTGATCTTAGCTCACTGTTTCAAGCAATCTTCCTCCCTATTCATTAGAAGCTCCAATTTATCATGCAGCTCGATCTCCTTGACATGGTCACTCAATATGTGGTTTCCATTAAGCATATTGTTCTGGATAGCTTCAATTTCAGTTTTTACCTCATTAATTCCTTTGGCAGGTTTAGGAAATTATCCCGGTTAAACTTTTTGAGCTCCTGCTTCAACTTCTTCTATTTTTGAACAATCCTAAACATCGGAGTGCCGTCAACATTCTGATTCCAAGCTTCACGTAATAAGTTCTCTTACTCCTCATGTTGTGTCCAGGCATTATAGAATTTAAAAGGCCTAGCCCTCCTTTCAAACTTATTCTCTGTGTTAATAACAACCGGACAATGGTCCGAGGTACTAAGGGCCTCAAGATCAACCACTGAGCAATTAAAATAAATAAGCCACTGGTCATTTCCAAAAGCTCTATCAATTTTGCTAGCCTTCAATTGATCTCCAGGGCTCTTATTACTCCAAGTTAATAGGGAACCTACCATAGGGACCTACCATAGGGAGCTCCGTAAATTCAGCTAGAGAAAGGCAGTCTTGAAACTCAACAGCACCAAGGGGAAGCTGATCACAATTAATCCTATCTTCCACTTTGAGAATCTCATTAAAGTTACCAAGCATACACCAAGGGGCTCCAGCCACCAAATTTTCCTATTTAATGATATCCGACCAAAGTTTTCTTCTTTCAGCAACAACATTACTCCCATACACAACACACATAAAGAAAGTTTTCCCCGCGGAATAAACTTTGATAGAGCAAAGGATACTTTGGTCAGAAGCTGCAATTTTATCAACCTTCACAACTTGCCTATTCCATAAGACCCAAATTCTGCCTCTAAAGGAGCATTCATAATTATGGATAAGGTCCCAGTTACGAAATCTTTTGAGCATAAGTTCCTTGGACCTAATTTCTTTGATTTTGGTTTCCAGGAGACACAATATATCTATATTTCTTTTACGAGCAAAATTATTTACATCAAGTTGCTTAGGGGCTTTATTAAGGCCCCTAATATTCCAAGCTGTAATATTAACCATGGATACCAGGTGGTTTGTCAGGGGCTAACTCCGCCTGAGAAACTCCTTGTTTAGCTTTCCCCTTGATATCAGCAATAGCTTCATCAATATCAATCATTTCCTGGTCTGAAGCAGCAAATTGGTTAGATAACTCATTATTGCAGGGCTCCACATGGTTCCGTTCTGCTTTAGTCTTACTAGTTTTACCTTTTTCAACACCTCCGCCTAGAGTTTTTGGTTGAGGGGGCTTCCTTATAGGAGTACCTCCAATCTTCAGTAGGGGATACCTCACACACCTTAGTTTGCACAACTGGTTCTTTTTCTTTGGCCACTTCTCTAGCTTGCCAAATTTCTTTCGAATTCTGGCATCTATCCTCCTTATGCCTAAGTCGTTTACATATTTTACAAACTGTTGGAACCTAGGTATAAACAACCTCTACCTTGGCAATAAACCCCTGACCCAAGTTCACTGAAATAGTCTCTGGTAGGTCTTTATCTAGTTCAACCTCAACACATACTTTGGAAAAACCTAATCGAGATTTAGATTCCGTAATAGAGTCCATTTGAATTGGTCGCCGAGATAGCTTACAAGCAGCACAAGCCCCTCAGTAGTCCATAATTCTATAGGGGTGTGCTTGAGTTTAACCCAAATTGTAAACCTATCTAGCTTGAACTCCTCCAACTTCGTCCTTGGTTTCCATTTTTGAAGAAAGAATGGCCTGTTACCCACATGCCACAGTTGGCCCAACACAGAGCTGTTCTTCTCCTTATCAGCAAATCTAAAGAGGAAAAAACATTCCTCTGTAGTCACAACCTCAACCTTACCACAATTTCGCCATTGATTCTCTACCATAGATTTAACCAAAAATAGTGGTAGAGCTTTCCCCAGGAACTGACCTACCAGACAACCTTCCCAATAAGCTATACCATTATCGATAATAGGTTTGGGAACTATAATCTCTCCTCCTTCTATGACCAGTTTCTGTTTCTCCAGTTCGATGGGTCCTTTAATTTCACCCTCAAACCATTTTTTCCAGTTCTTTAGCAGAGATGTGGACTGTTGACTTACCTCTTGAATAGCCACATTCACTGGTTTTGCAACTGCATCTACTCTGGTCTCACATACTATTTCTCCTTCTTCACGGATCTCAATGTCTACAAGAGAGTTGGGAAGTGGAGAAAACTCCCCGTCGTCAGTGATTCAAGCACATAGAAAATTAATATTAATTTTAATATGTTTGTTTTGATTGTGTATAGTAGGATTGGTGGCAAGATAAACTGAGCTAATATTATCACAAAACATAAGCGAAAGGTTATAACTTGACAATCAAAAAAATTTCATTAGTTCGAGCACCCACAAAATTTTTGAGGTAAGTGAAGCTAGGGTACGATACTCTGCTTTAGCACTAGATTATGACACAATGGATTGTTTCTTTGAGCTCTTTTTTTGTGGTCATGTTTCTTTGAGCTCCAATGGATTAAATTGGAACCAATATAAATAGTAAACCCAGATGTTGAAAGCCTTGTAGATGGACAACTTGCTCAATTAGCATCACTGTAGCCCGTGAGGCTAAAAGAGAATTAAAGGGTTAGGTGAAGACCATGTTAAATTGTGCTTTTGATGTATTGTAAAACTCACTTAGTGGCTACCAGATGAGATGTGCGTGGTGAAGGCATAAACTAACATATAGAATTAATTGCATAAGAAATATCCGGCCGAGTCATTTCAAATATTTTAAAGCATCAACAAGCTTTCAAAATTCAGTAGGGTTCTGTAACTAAATCCTCTTCATCCGGATGTAACCGGGGGCCAGCCATTGGTGTGGAAATCGATTTGGTACCATCAAGACCAAATTAAGTGAGCAGCTAAATAGAACATTTAGTTTGAGTAAGAGTTAGACCACTAGAAGTGAAGTGAACCTCCATTCGGAGAAAATAACGTTTGGTTCTTCAGTCTGGAGAAAAAACTATGTTTGGTTCTTCAGTGCGCGACGCATGTGAGGCAACACTTTTGCTTGGCGATGGGAAAGCTTTGTAACGATTATAGCTGAATTGAAAGTAATCGTAGCTGCTGTGATGTTTTCATTAGCTAGAAAATGGCCAAAAGGTTGGCTTGTAGGAAAAAGAAAATACAACTGAAAGGAATACATAGACAAAAAAAAAAAAAAAACTAAAAGGAATATAGATTCTTAGCTGCCCCCTATTCTCATGTGCTCTCATAGTTATATAGCTTAACAACTCTCCTCACAAGGATGGTGCAGCATATTCTCTAACTGTCTAGGCCACGTAGTCCTTTATACTAGTTTTTAGACAGTCAAAAGCGTTTTTTGTAAGTTTAGAAGTTGAAATAATTTGTTTGACCCATTTTTAAAAGCGCTTTTAGATAAAAGATGAAACTGAAAAAAACTAAAAACTAAGAAGCTCCAAATTGGAGCTTTTCAAAAAAGACTTTTGCGAAACTGTTTTACATAATATAAGAAACTATTTTTCTTTTCTTTTTTCTCAAATTTACCCCTCCATATTTTTAAACTCCGATATTATCCTCAAATTTTTTTAAAGCTCTACGTTGTCTAACACATGCCAAACAGTTAACGACTTTTGTTCAACATCACTTCTTGCAAAAGCTCTACTCTAAAAGCTCTACAGCTCAAAAACTGAAATTTCACAGCCCAAACATTTGAATAAATATGAGATGTACTAATTCACAAAAAAAAGTATGAGATGTACTATAGATAAAGCTTAAGTACTAATGATGTAGCTCGTTTACAATATTATGTTCTTTGTTGTTGTTGGGTTCCCGTTATGTCAGAAAGTGTACAAATTAAAATCTTTCCATAATATCCTACACGACAACCAAAATAATGAGACTTGACTCCTTTACAATTACATTATCTACAATTTTATACAATACTCGTTCAGATTAATGACATGTGTCACTAAATATTATCTATGGATTATATTAATTTTACTAAATTAAATTTTCAACTATGGTTAGAAAATATTAAATATCAAATCTAAACTACCATATTTAGCTAAAAACAAATATGATATGATTCTAAAAACAAAAAATAAGCAATTTTGTAGAGAAAACAACCACGACCCCAATTTCATTGGTAAACAAGAATTAGATTCTGCCATTCTGGAACATGAAAAATGATTGTTTGGGATTCATTGCAGTTGATTTCCATTATCCTGCAACATAAAAATAAAAAATATATTTGAAGCATGAAATTTTCACTTGTGTTCTATCAAGGTTTTTGGTCATCTCATCATATATTTGTGGTACATAGAAACTATTACAGAGTTTTATTGAAATATATAGAGCAGAGCAATCCAATAGTTTCTTCTCTATGTGCAATTCTATGATTTCCTCTTTGTTTTATTTTTCTCGTTCTCTGGCTTCCTCTTTATTTTCTTTTTATTTTTTTGTTTAGAATTGTATGATTTCTCTAAAATTGTTTGTTCTTTTTTTGTTTTTAGAATCATACCATAATTGTTTTGCTAAATATGGTAGTTTAAATTTTAGTATTTAATGCTTTCCAACCATGGTTAGAAGATTAATACATAGATTATATTTGATGACATGTGTCATTAATCCGGATAAGTATTGTATAAAATTGTAGAAAACAGAATTATAGAAGAGCTAGATCCAAAATTAATGACCTACTATTTTTCAAATTTGGCTCCTCTATAATTTTATTTCCTACAATTTCATGCAATACTTATCCTGATTAATGTCCTATGTCACTAAACATCATCTACATACTACATTAATCTAAACTAACCTTAGGAGAATGAGATAATGTCCTTAACTTTTTGCATTACTTCTCAGATAGGTTTAAGATATATGATTTGTCTTTTTTTTTTTTTTATTTATTCAAGGGAGGCCTATGACCGTACAACACATATATAACTAGCAGGAATTGAGATGATTCATCTTTTCAAGAATGAAAGATATAACATGAGCTATGAATTTCTCTCAAAATATAGGACTGTAAAAGTTAAATCTTCAATCTATTGACAATTATATATATATATATATATATATATATATATATATATATATATAGATCCAATTGAAGAAAAGTTTCTCTTAATTTTTTTTTTCATTGTACAAATATATGATATAATTTAAATAATCTACAAGCTTTAAGCTGAGGTGAAGTTACTACCAGGTTACGTAAGTAGAACTCGTTATTGGTTGATTAATTTTTGCTTTTTCATATGGCGGCTTCTTTTCTGTTCTTTCTTTTTTTTGTTCTTTTTCCCCCTAGAATAATATGGCTTCCATTTGTTTTGCTAATTAAATATGGTAAGATTTATATAATTAGAAGATTTGATATAGTTTAGGTTTTAGTATTTTATATTTTCTAACTATGATTAGAAGACTAGTTTAGCAAGATTAATGTATTCTAGGTCGATGATATTTGGTGACATGTGATTTTAATTGAGATAAGTATTGGATAAAATAGTAAACAATAAAATTGTAGAGGAGGCACCTCCTTATTTTTCAAGAAATTTGATGCGAAGGAAATTGAATCGAGTAGACTAACACTAGTTTTTGGTCAACTCGGTTAAGCCCTAGTTAGTGCGTAATGGGTCTTAAGGTGATGGATCAGCCAAATTCTTTCCACTAAGTCATGCTATAAATTTCAAAAACGATGCAAAAAATTTAAAATATTATGATTGTATGATTTCAAATTAAAGATAATACAACTTTCGTCTTTCAAGGGAGCATACCCCTGCAAGCTAATAAAATATATATTTTTTTTTTGATTCACAGGGAAGTATAAGGCGATACATATAACAAATGTAATAAGTGGGACACGAGTTCATAATTTTTTATAAATATTACGAGTGTCATACCACTAAACTAAAGAGGCTTTCGCGTAGGCTAATAATTTACATAGATTATAGTAGCAAATCCTTGGAGGTCAATCGTTGCCGTGACCGAAACAATCGCCTGGCAGCATATATTGAACCAATGATATCAGACAAAAGAGGATACTTGAGTATAGCCAACATCATCGGCATACAACCAAACACACCCAACAGAATAGGAACTTTTGCTGAACTGTGTCGATCATACAAAAGAAAACATGCACAAAACGCCACCATCATCCCCGCTAGAGAGATAAAAAGCGTCACGATTCCACTTACTAACCAAAAGGGCAATGACTCGAGAAAATCTCTCTCTGTATAACGAGAGGTGAGGATGCATAAGAAAATTGAAATTGAAGTTATAAAAGAGAGCATAGCAATTATCTCTGCTATTGCGAAAAGCAGAAAGAAACCATGGTGTCGTAGAAGAGGCTCTCCAGTTTGGTTGTCGCTACCACCTGGAACGGTGAAGGCAGTGGTGAATACCACGGTGGTGATAAGTGTTGCAACAACCATGCAAGATTGAGCTGTTTTCTTCATCCATTTTTCGCCTTCCTCCATCAAACTTTTGTGCTTCTCAATGAATAACTCATGTGGTGTTTTATTATCGGTTTTATTTCTAATGTTTCTATATGTTTTCGGAACTATCTTCTTAACTTCCTGTCATCAATGAACAACTTTATCAGAAGCGTCAGCATTGAATTGCATCTAGGGGCGGCGGATTTAGGAATATAGTTAAGTGAGCGTTAAGGCACCCAATTTAATATTAATATACGGATAATGTTTCTAGTAGAAGTTAAACTAACTTTTCACAATAAAAATATCTTTTAAAATATACACATGTTTTTAACAAAAAATTGAGATGATAGATCCGCTGTGATTGTATCTATAAATGGTAACTGCATAGATAGCATAAATTGCAGGTACAAAAAATATGGAAGAGAAGATTTATAAGATCGCATGGCATGGTGTTGATAAAGCCAACATGAACTTACCTTATACCATAACAATTCTCGATGCATCTGAAGAGCAGCCCCTGGTAAAATAGTGAGTTGGGATTGAGGTACATTATCTGCAGCTAAATGCAACATGGTATTATTTTCATGTTTCATGTATCAAACTGAAGATGGAAACGTAGCGATTTTTAACTGCAATGTGATATATACTTTGAGAAGATCTATTCACTATATATAGGAATTCAGGACGTTGACGAAGAAGCTCGACCAAAAACTCATAATTTCCCAACTCTGCAGCAACAAATGCAGGGCGTGCAATATCTTCAGCAATATTTGGGTTTTCTATGTCTTGTCGTGGTACTTGCTGCCAGATCAACTCAAGCAACTGAAAGACA
Source organism: Ehretia macrophylla (assembly GCA_037974665.1). Taxonomy (NCBI): domain Eukaryota; kingdom Viridiplantae; phylum Streptophyta; class Magnoliopsida; order Boraginales; family Ehretiaceae; genus Ehretia; species Ehretia macrophylla. Next base: position 36,377,581 of record CM075780.1, on the reverse strand, counting down.
TCGTCAGGTTTCGCAGGCCTTTCACCTCTTGCAATTTTCTTACAACACACTATTGGAGACGAACGCACGTCAGTTCAATTTAAAATAAGAGCTACCTCCAAGATTAATGGGTTATTTAACAATAAATACATTTTTTTTTTTGGCTCGGCAAATAAATCATTTCATTCCATAAACCAAAACCATGTACAACAAAAACAGTGTAACGACTCCGCGTGTCCAGTTAGTTGTAACTGGAATTGACTAAGGCAATTGGCATGTGAGGTATTAATTAGTTTATAAAAAGAGAGAGAAGACACAAAAGAAAGCAAGCAAAAACAACTACTTCTATTGTTATCTTTTCTGTAATTTCTTTGAGATTTTGCATTTCAATACAATTCTCTTTATGTTTCTTTATATTTTGCTGTTAAATCTCTCCCTAAAATCCTAAGTCATTACATTGGTGCTCTCATTGAGAGTATGACAGAAGATTCTGACCTACACGCCATGGATGCAACAGTGACGCAATATTATCTGCAAATTCAACAATATCAACAATATCTACAACATTCTCAGCAATATCAGCAATATCAACACTATTATCAACAACTTTATTATCACCAATATCCTCAGTGTTATCAGCCATCTTCTCCGCAGGCTGCTACACCGTCCCAAAAAGTGCAAAATCACTATTATTATCCCGAAGCGATGTTGTCTGATGCTGGATTCATCAACGGAACAGCTTGGGATGCGTCGTCCAATTACGTTGATCCAACGACTGTGGTCGTAACGGAACCTGTGCATACACCGTCTTATCCGCAATATTTTCATTTTTTTCCGATGGCTCAAGGTGACGGCTCGACGATTGGGATTGATCTAGCTACTGCTCAAGGCAATAGGATGCCGCCGTATCATGTTGCTTTCACCGACACCAACACCGCTGAGGCGACGCAAATGTCTAAAGAGAAGCCCGAAGTGCTATCCGTCGGTGTAGATGACGAGGATCGTTCGTCAACAGCAGATCACAGCCTCGATAATCTCACCCTCTTGGACTCCAAATTCGATTCCGACTCCGAAACCCAAATCCACGCCGATGACGTCGTATTTGATGTGGAAATGCTCTATGCTGCAACGCCTATGAATGAGGCATATGCACTGTTTGATAAAATGCCTAAACAGTGTTATGCTTATTATACTTCTATGCTAATGGATTTGGCAAGGGAGTTATTTGTGAACCGAAAGGGAATTCATTCCCCGTCCACTTTTGGTTCATCACCTAATCTTGAAAACCTTGCTCTTCAAGCTCGTAGAGATGCGGATGATAATGATGATGGTGATATTAACTCGATTCAACACATATCCAGGCTGATGCATGAGATTACGTTTTCAACAATTGACAAGCCAAAGCTGCTAAGTCAGTTAACATCCATACTTTCTGAGCTTGGATCGCACTTTGAAGAGGCCCATGTTTTTTCCACTACCGCTGGTTTATCCTTGGACGTCTTTGTTATGGTTGGATGGCATTATGAGGAAACTGAGTTGCTGAAGAATGAGCTGCAAAATGAAAATTCAAAGATTACGGAACGACCTATTTTTAGACAACATTTTCAGCCTCCTGTTAGTGTATGTAGCCAAAAGGAGTCCTTCGATAATCAGCTGAAAATTCAGAAGCTGGAAGATACTATTTTTGCTGTGAATGTGCAGTTAACGAAGGCAAAAAAATTGGGTGTTTTCTCGAGCTTGATAGCTGCCAAGTCTATTCTGAAGCGTTTGCATTGTGTGGCTGGAGATTTTGTTGTTGTGAATGAGCTGTTTGCTAAGTTAGTAAATCTTCCGTCGTGGATTCCGTGGAGTGTGTATTGGAATGAGAAGGTTATTGAGATGACTAGCATTTGGTTGGAGAAGAAAGTAACTTCCAAGCTTCTCCAGACCTCAACACCCACTAAGAAGATGTACAATATCGATGACTATGTTGCATGTGTTGTGGCTGGGATAATGTCTGACGCCAACATCCTGGTTAACACAGCCCGTGTCAAAGCTCAGCGTGATACTTTTGCCTACCAAGAACCGATGCCGGTGGAACAGCTAGTTCAGTCTTTGTGTGACACCAAGCAAGGGTACACACAGTTTGGTGGCCTTCGTCCGTTTGGTGTTTCGTTTCTGTTTGCAGGATGGGATAAAAACTATGGTTCCCAACTGTACATGAGTGACCCGAGTAGAAATTATGGTGGCTGGAAGGCTACAGCGATTGGCGCAAACAATCAGGCAGCTCAATCAATGTTGAAGCAGGATTACAAAGATGACATCTCAAGGGAGGAAGCAGTTCAGCTTGTTCTTAAGATTCAATTGATAAGAATTCAATTGAGAGTGGCCGCGTATGGTTGGACAACACAAAAGTTTTTCCATCTTATGAACTTCATTGTAAATGGAGTGTGTGCTGTCGTGTTTGGGTTCCACAAACAGGTGTTTCTGTTGCATCCCAAGGTTTACATCTGGGTTTATCTCTGGGTAGATGACAACAGTATTGTGGAATGTATTGGGAAGATATTTATTGCAGTGGCATCTGGATCACCAACAGAAAAAGCCATTCTCCAATGGGGTATTGATCTTGGCATGGATTTTCATGGATTTGAAGATATGGCTGTTGGAAGTTTGCGCTGTATTGCCATTGCATTTAGGTTATATGAAGTAGAGAAGGTCCCAACTAATGAGGCGGCATTGGAAAAATGGCAATTGCCAGAGGATGACCTTGTTTTGCTACTGGTAAAGTTGTTGAAGAAAGTCTGAAGCGGATGTGTTGATCCAAGTATACGGGCTGATGTGTGGCCATTCCTTCTTGGACTCTGCGACATGAAAAGCTCAAAGGAAGAGAGATGTGCCATTAGAGCTCAGAAGAGAAAAAAATATGTGAACCTACAAAGACAGTGTCGACAAATTTCAAAACGAGGAGAAAGGAATTTCCGGCTAATGGAAACTTCTGGAAACAACAGTAATCAGGACAGTGGTGATTTTGGTCAGGTGTTAGATCCACCAGGCTTCGAAGAAATTGTCAGTGTTAATATTTCTGCTTCTGTTGCGAAAACGAACCCAGCGGGTGAACATTATGATAGAACTGCCAGTCTTCCAACTCTTCGGACATCGAGTACTTTTCGAGTACAATTGTTTACTACTCTGATTCGAGTGTTTGTGTGATACTCCGAACTTGACATGTATTTAATAGCATTTAAAGTTCATTTAAATTATATTTTATTGACCTTTGACCTTCTTTGACCAAACTAGTTGACTTTTCATCTACAATGACTAACTAGGACAAGGTGAGAATTTTTGAAATGTTTAATAAATGGCAACTTGGGATTAGAAATAAAAAAAAATGCAATGTTAAGTTAGTCAAATTTTGGGTCAACTTTGGAATTAAGTCTGAACCAATTAGGGAAGAGTTAGGTAGCAAATTATATATGGTTGGAAAGCTCTATGAGTCTAGTTTCTGAGGCTTCAAACCGTTCGTGAATTGGAGTTTTCTAGAAGAAGTTATGGCCGTTTTCGCAAGGTCGTGCATAGCTGTTTTGATTTAGCGGGTTGACCGAATCTTTGACCTTTGACTTCTTGTCATCTTTTCCTAAATAAGCAAAATACAAACAAAAAAACAAAGAGAAGAAAGGCTTGAAGCCATGAGGAAAAGAAAGAGAAAAAGAAAGAAAAAAATTTCAAAACAAATCAACAAATCTTCACTTGAGCTTGCTTAGGATCATTTCCGAGCCATTCAACGTTGTCTTTCTAGCGTCTAGAAGTGGCTAAGGTGAGGGTTTCATCGTTATTTGCGCATTTGAAAAATTTATGTCTAAACTTTAATTTTTGAAAATTATGCGTAGATTGTTAATTTAACCGTTTTGTTGCTTAAAGAATGTTCCTTGTTGATTGTAGAACATGTATTTATAGTTTTTTAGCATTTTATGCGGTTGAATATTGAAATTGCAATTTAAATTGGTAAATGAATAGTAAATTGTGAATAGTAAACCCCCGTTTTGATGAAGTTGCTCCGTTATGCGTTCTGTTGATGTGAAAAGATGCTAGATATGTTAGAATGCCTAAATGCATGGTTTGTTTGGGTTGCGTAATGGAAAAACGGAGAAAAATGCATTGGTGAAAGTTAGGGTCGTTTAGGTCGAGATTAGCGTTTCCTCAATTTGCGTGATGACATTGTCTCAGGAGGCCATGGAAGCACTTTTGGTGTGATTATGGCGTTAGTTGGGTGTTTGGTTAGGGTAGAGGTAGTTCAAACGAGCAAAGGGGGAAATCGGGACTTTACATGAATTCTAGGGTTAAGTAGGGTTTCGGGGTCTTTAGACGTGCCTTATGGTGACCTAGGAGGATTGGTGAAGTCGGTTTCCAAAACTCGTTGCTCATTTGAAAGTTGGGGTCATTTTGTAATTTTGTGTGTTTTCATAGTATAATGCCTATAAAATGTTTAATAACGCTTATTATGCTTGTTAAAGTTTATTATGATTGAATTTGTATATCAATTGTTGATAATGCTTGCTAGTGTTATTCTTGTTACTTAATTGATTGTAATTGCTTATTGTGTGCTTATTGTATTGCATGTTGTTACTGACTTGCACTTCAGTGCCTTGCTCGATTATCGTTAAATAGCTTGTATTGCATTGCATAAGTGTCAGGTGCGTGAGTGATGGACCTCTCTGGGTAGCCTCGGGTTGCCAGTGTTGGTTGCTCTAGCTCCGTGTCCTATTCCCTTTCTCGCTTGGGTTGCCGCCCAGGGAGTTTTGGGTCGTAGAATTGACAGAGTATGTCCGGAGTACTCTAATGGAAGTTATAAGGTGGGTGAGCCGGCGAGTCATCGTTAAAGTCATCGAAATCGTGATCGGTACATTTCTCGCACGAGTGAACCATAGCCTTCAGAGTGTGGTATAGCTTTGAATGGTTGTGTTAATGCTTTTATTAATTGGTTATTGTATTGATTGTTTATATTGAATGCTTGCTTGTCAATTATATTGCTTAGCTGTACCTATTTGCATTGCACGAACTTCTTTCTCTCCACCTCGATATCTGTCTCGCCTTCACTGAGTATACGTGTTGTGTATACTCATTCCTCACCACCACATTTCAGGAAATGCCATGTTAGCTGGAAGGTTCGTGATTTCGTGAAAGTTCGTGCTTGAAGAGTTATCTTGCGTGCTATGTGGCTTGAGTTGTCAAAGATACAAAGATGTATGTTCATGTGTTGTATGTATTTATTATTAAAATGAATGTAATTTAAATTCAAATAAGTAATTGAGGTAGAATGAAAAGCTAGTTTATGTATTCAGATAGAATAGTTTAACTTTAATGTATGTTTGTAATGCCCAAGGGAAAAGAGTTAGAATGGTATGATAGTCTATGTTATATAATGGGTTAGTGTAGTTTAATTGCCTAGCATGAATGTTCTTGTCAAAGATGAAAAGAGATAGGTTAGCTTTTAAATTGGAAATGTATATTTGGTTGTGTTCGCTTGTTGAGAACCGAGGCTCGAATGGCCTTGAGGTGTTTGTATGTTTGGACATGGTATTGGTCCACTTATATTCTATTACAGGTTTTACATTTTGCCTAGAAACAGGGGAGACTCCGTCCGTCTTTCCCTAAAATTTTTGCTCGGGTTTGGAATTGGGTTGTGATTAGATTGATTGATAGAACTCCCGGTCTCGAGAGGGATCGGGGTGTTACAGTTTGCCAGGAAGGGTCGAGTAGATGCTGCTCTCTCTCTCTTGGATGAGATGAAGAGCAACTCTGTTGATGCAAATCTCGTTCTTTACAATGTTTGTATAGACTGTTTTGGTAAGGCAGGTAAGATAGATATGACTTGGAAATTCTTTCATAATATTAAGGCCCATGGACTCACGCCTGATGATGTTACATATACAAGCATGATAGGTGTTCTCTGCAAGGCTAGTAAACTTGATAAAGCTATGGACCTTTTCGAGCAGATGGATCAGAAGAGGACAGTCCCATGTGCATATAATACTATTATAGATATGCTTTGCAGGACTGGGAGACTGGAGACAGCCTTAGAAATTCGCGATGCTAGAACACTAGTAGCAAGAAAAAGATTTTCAAGGAGTTCAGGTACTGAGGTATTTGAAGTTTATCCAAATTTGAACCTTGAGGACAAGGTTCTCTTAAATGGGAGAGGTAATGTAACGACTCCGCGTGTCCAGTTAGTTGTAACTGGAATTGGTTAAAGCAATTGGCATGTGAGGTATTGAGTAGTTTATAAAAGGAAAGAGAAGACACAGAAGAAAGCAAGCAAAAACAACTACTTCTATTGTTATCTTTTCTGTAATTTCTTTGAGCTTTTGCATTTCAATACAATTCTCTTTATGTTCCTTTATATTTTGTTGTTAAATCTCTCCCTAAAATCCTAAGTCGTTACAAACAGCCCCTCAAGTCAGCGGCTTAAAAAATACAAATGTACTAATCCCTACATAAAACTGTATTTTCCAGTCTACTCCTATATATATTCTTTTATTTCAAGATCAACGAAACATACAACACAAAATTTTAAATATATACGTCAAAGATTGGGTTATTTATCTTCTAGGTGTTGATATTCATGATCACGTGCTTTTAATTGGTTTTCTCATGTTAGCTTTAAATTTTATCTTACAGAATTTCATTAATTAATTGAGGATATTTTCAGTTTATTAGGCCAAATTATAAAACTTGTAACCAATAGTACTGATTCATCACTTCACGCATTCTTTCTCTTTCATATAACTTAATATGATGGGAAAATAGCACTGTAAATTATGATAAGAAGAGCAATACTAAAAAGAAGTAGAGAAAGACTAACTTGCATAAACTGTTCTCCACCAGCCTCTTGTTTGACTTGATCTGGAGGCACTACAAAAAAAATGCATTTTTGCGATAGGTTGTCGCCATTTTGTCACCAACTTGGCGACGGTTTAGAGACGGTGTAAGATGTCGCAACTTTCGTGACAATTTAGTGACCATTTTGTTACGTTTTGGAGACGACTTACATATGCCGTCCCCATGTCGTCGCCAATTGGCGACAATTTGGTGACGACATCGTATGCGGTCTCCAAAAGTGACCATATGGTGACTAATTGGTGACAGCTAATGACATGTTGTCTCCATACCGTCCCCATGCCGTCGCCAATTGGCGAGAATATGGTGACAACATCATATGCGGTCTCCAAAAGTGACCATATGGTGACAACTTGGTGACAGATAATAACATGTTGTCTCCATGCCATCGCCAAGTGGCTCATAGTTCGAGATGATCCACAAAACAAGTCATAATTTAGTCACCTTGTCGTTGCCAAAAATTTATAATTATATATTGATAAATTATTTTAATGTAATAATTATACATATAAGTAGTGACTACTAATTTTCCGTCTTATAATGTCATGAATTGGCGTCTACATAAGTAAGTCGTCCACATTTGAGGCTTTGATTGTAACGATAAGTTATTCATCATTACTTACAAAACAAAATATATCTTTTATTATTATAAATAAAACATATTTATAATCTTCGAAAAGTTAATGAGACGCATTATTGTCTCCGTGAAGAACAATTTATATATATGGTTAATATTTAACGTAATGCACCACTATTTCTATTATTTCTTCTAAATCAACAAAACGATTAAATAGGAAACAACTTAAAATTTTTTATTATAAGAGTTAAATCATTACAAACATAAACTTAATTTTACATTCATAATTAATAAAGGATTACATATAATCATTTATTAATACAGCAACAAAACGACAAAATAGGAAACATAATTAACATGTTACAAATTATATGCTCGAAATACATAAACACACCAACTTAATACCTAACATAGTACATCGTGATCACTAAAACATAACAACCATACACTACACATCATGCAGAACAACGCAATAACATTGTTACGGATTGTAACAAATAGTACTAATGTTGATGTTTCCAATATGATAAAAAAATATAAATATTATTTAAATACGTTTGGGCAATAGATCCGTAGCATGTCGTCTTGAACTTTTTGGACTACTTGGGCATTAGATATGTATCCGTCGTATTTTGGCGGAGCATTTAGATCAAGTTGGGGTTTAACGTATTTGCTGTAATTTGGATACGGTTTTATCGTATCCACCTCTTCATCTTTTGTTGGTCTTGGAAGAGAAACTGAGTGGTGTTGTTGATCCTTGCTCATCCTTGAAACAATTTAACTACAATCTATTTTTTTAAAATTCTAGACGGTGTGAGAAAGCACAATTTCGACTGCTATATATATCAAACAAGTAATTGATTTATGTAGAGACAACTTGATGACAGTAGCGAGACACCCCAGCATTTTATAATATGGTAATGTATGCACGAATGTTTCGCAGTCACGTGGCTACGTACCATTCGTCTTCCATGGGTCAAATTATTTGGGACCTGGCGTGCACGCTAATTTCGACAATGAAAAGTTGTTGACTCCATCTACCTTGCAAACCGGGGCCATGCCAATTCAATTTCCTGCTGTCCCATGGTATAGTACACCATGTTCTTATCCTACGCATGATTCGCGGTCACGTGGCTGCGTACCATTCGTTTGCAATTGGTCAAATAATAAGGGACATGGCGTGCATGATATTTTCGATGTTGAAAAGTTACTGAATCCATCTACCTTACGAACGGGGGCCCTGCCAATTCAATTTCCGTATGCCGCGTGGCAGAGTTCACCATGTCCCTATCGTATGTATAATTCGCGACCACGTGGCTGTGTACCATTCGTCTTCCATAGGTCAAATAATTGGGGACATGACGTTCCCAATTACTACATAATGATGTAAAAGCATTTGAATTATTAATGAATTACCTTCATCTACTTTATATTTTAAAATTTTTTTATAAATATTTGTTTTAAAAAAATTTTAATTACTAATTCAACAACATATTAGTTTGATAAATTGAGATACACAATTGAAATTAAATATGAATATTAACATTTATTTTATAATTTATAACAATATATTATAAACTATCAAATATTAAATCATTATAACTAAAAATTGAAAGACAAGGAAAATTAAACAATTGGCGATGGCTTAATCCATCTCTAGAAATTATAGACGGCCCAGGCCGTCTATATTTTGGAGACGGTCGGGCCGTCTTCATAATGGAGAGCCCGGTCTCCATTGAGGAGACGGCCCACGACGTCTCCTCAATGGAGATTGGAACTGGACCAGGCCAGTCTCCATTTTGGAGACGGCCTGAGCCGTCTCCATAATGGAGAGCCCCGTCTCTATTGAAGAGACAGCCCACGCCGTCTCCTCAATGGAGACTGGAACTGGACCAGGCCAGTCTCCATTTTGGAGACGGCCTGGTCCATCTCCATTTTGGAGATGGCCAGAGCCGTCTCCATAATGGAGAGCCCGGTCTCCATTGAGGAGACAGCCCATGCCGTCTCCTCAATAGAGACTGGAATTGGACCAGGCCAGTCTCCATTTTGGAGACGGCCTGGTCCGTCTCCATTGAGGAGACGGCCCACGGCGTCTTCTCAATGGAGACTGGAACTGGACCAGGCCAGTCTCTATTTTGGAGACGGCCTGGTCCGTCTCCATTTTGGAGAGCCCCGTCTCCATTGAGGAGACGGCCCACGCCGTCTCCTCAATGGAGACTGGAACTGGACCAGGCCAGTCTCCATATTGGAGACGGCTTGGTCCGTCTCTATTTTGGAGACGACCTAAGCCGTCTCCATAATGGAGAGCCCGGTCTCCATTGAGGAGACAGCCCATGTCGTCTCCTCAATGGAGACTAGAACTGGACCAGGCCAGTCTCCATTTTGGAGACCGCCTGGTCCGTCTCCATTTTGGAGACGGCCTGAGCCGTCTCCATAATGGATACTGGAACTGGACCAGGCCAGTCTCCATTTTGGAGACGGCCTGGTCCGTCTCTATTTTGGAGACGGCCTGAGCCGTCTCCATAATAGAGAGCCCGATCTCCATTGAGGAGACGGCCCACGCCGTCTCCTCAATGGAGACTGGAACTGGACCAGGCCAGTCTCCATTTTGGAGACGGCCTGGTCCGTCTCCATTTTGGTAATGGAGACTGGAACTGGACCAGGCCAGTCTCCATTCTGGAGACGGCCTGGTCCGTCTCCATTTTGGCGACGGCCTGGGCTGTCTCCATAATGGAGAGCCCAGTCTCAATTTTGGAGACGGCCAAGGCCGTCTCCTATTGGAGACCCTTGGGAGACGGCCTGGTCCGTCTCCACGGACCAGGCCGTCTCTATGGGGACCCGTCAAATCGGGTCCCGAAACTTTGGTGACGGCCCAGTTAGTCACTGGGCCGTCACCATGGGGAACCAGTATAGCTGGTTCCCATAATTGAAGACGCTTACAGAGGGCAGCAACTGCTGCCCTCTTTTAATTCAAAAAAAAAAAAAAAAACAGAAGCCCCCCAGCCCCAGCGAAAAAACAAACTTAGCAACACCCCCCTGCCCCCCTCCCCCCCTCCCTCACCCCCCCACCCCCCATCCCCATCCCTCAACACCCTCTCTTACCTTGACGATTAGGTAAAATTCAAAAATATACTCCCTATTTTTTTCTTTTGCAATGTATGTATATATGCATATATATATATGTACTATATGTATATGTATGTATATATATGTGTATATAAACATTTATATAATGTGTTTGATTATTTTGTTATATATATAATTTTATTTATGTATTTTTTTTGTATAATTTTCTATTTTTTTCCTAGTTTTATAATTTTTTTTTCATTTTTCAGTTTTTTTCTTTGTTTTATATAATAAAATTGTTTTTTAATTAACCAAAACTTTGTTTGAGCAATATTTGCTTAATATATTTCTGATTTTTTTTTATTTTTTCGGATTTATTTTATTTAAAAAAAATTTTTTTTCCAAAAATACATAGTGTTAATCTAATAAATATTTTTTGATAATACATTTATTTTAATGATTAATACAATGTGTTTGACTTTATTTTGCAAGGTTTGGGGCTTTAGATATTTGGATGTGACTTATCTAGTTTCAATCGGCTCAGGTGAGTTTGATGATTGTACGAGTTGGAAGTTTTAAAATAAATTTATTTGTAAATGTAAATCCGTTTAATTAAATTAAAGTTATTGTGATTATTTGTTATGTATTTGATTTTGTATATTATGATAATTTAGTTGAAAGTGTATTGTGAATATGATGTTTGTGTAAATGGATGAATGGGTATTTTGTTGTTGGTGGAGAATTAGATTTTTGCAGTTGTATTAAGATGTTTAAGTAAAGTTAAGTTAATTCGAGTGAGAAATTTAAGGTGATTAACAAATAAGAATACCGATTTCATCTTCCGTGTGTGTCTTGACAATTAAGTCAGTTAAATTAGGTTAGACGGTTTCCATGATAGTATGATATGTTGACTAATTTAATAAGTAATTAAATTTAAGATAATAGACTAAGTAATTAAATAAGTTAGCTTAATAAACTTAGATAATTAATAAGTAATAAATATATATAATTTAATTTCATAAGTTTAGCAAGACAAATTAATATGTTATGTTAACACACTCAGATAAGTAAGATAAGTAGTTTAGTATGTAAGAAGTATAGGTTACGTAGTTCATTTTGATGTTGTTTCACTTAAGAAGTATAAGTCTTGCATGTATATGTGTTGGTTTAAGAATTGTATTTTGAATTTATATATTGTATGGCTTGTTAGGTCGTAGTACGTGTTGTAATTACTCTAATTATATACTATGTGTTTTAATTATCTTCAATGCTTGGTTTTGTTAATGAATGTTTGATGGTGGACTTTAAATACAAGAAAGTAACATAGATTAGATTAGAGTGGTAAGATAAGTATGGAAAATCTCAAATTTAGTCCATATTGTTTGCAAAAAAATTTAGTGTATTCCATATTGTTGAAAATGTCTAAATATAGTCCCTATTGTTGGCTGAAAAGTTTCAATTTATTCTGTAATGTTTAAAGTTATCAATTGCGTCCCTATTGTTTTGATTATTCCTAACAAAATGTCAGTTTTCTCCTTATATAATATAGACGAATTTAAAATTTTAAGAAAACCATTTGGACAACATTGACACTAATTAAAAATAATAGGGGCGACATATTTACTTTTTGAATTATATGTTGTGACTAAAATGAGACATTTTAAACAATAGAAGAAAATAAAAATTTTGGTTAAACCATAGGTACTTAAGCTAAGTTAGGAAGTTAGCTTAAGAAGTAAGTAGTTAATTTGTTGCAATTAAGATTTTTATCTACATGGATCTTGGTGAAATAAACTATTTTACATATATTAAGCATAAATGCATTTATTACACATAATATTACATAGAAAAAGGTCCGTGTAACTATTATGGTCCCAATATTATGCTCTAAATGTAACGAAACATCAATAAGTCATTTATTGAATATGTTATATATTACATAGGAAATTTTTGTTCGATATGGATACAAGTCGTGAATGGATGTATCATCGTCACGATCCTGACGGGCATCTTAACGAGGCATTTGTTATTGGTGTACACGAATTCGTAGATTTCGCACGTGGCCAAAGATATTACATGGATGGTGAAAAAATAAGATGCCCGTGTGCCAAATGCAAAAATCGCAGTTTTGAAAAATCCGAGGAGGTCATACTTCATCTTTACAGGAAAGGTTTCATGGTAAACTACTATAAATGAACTGAACACAGGGAAGACATGTCAAATAATTGTAATATACGTACGTCCAATTTTCAAAATAATGATTACAACGAGATGGTAGAAGAAAGAAATAACTATAGGACAATGGTATTTGACGCTGTTGGTCCAGAATGGTATGGTGATGAAAACTTTTATACAGAAGATCCTAACATTGAAGCACAACAGTTTTTTCAGTTGTTGAAGGCTGCTGATTTACCACTGTATGAAGGTTGTGAAAACTTAATGCAGTTATCTACTGTGTCTCGTTACGTGAATGTCAAGGCCGAACATAACATGAGCGAACTATGCTTTAACACAATGATTGAAACAGTTAGGGATTCGTTGTCGAATACGCATACGATGCCTGAAAACTTTTACAGGTGTAAGTAATTAATTAGACCCTTGGGACTAGGATATGTGAAGATTGATGTTTGTGTAAACGGTTGTACCTTATTCTACAATGACAGAAAACACCTAGATTGTTGTCCGCGTTGTCATCACCGACGTTTCAAACCAACAACACGTGGTTCAAAACGGAGTAAGTTGAAACCATATCAACAATTACAGTTTTTCCCATTGACTCCAAGGTTGAAAAGGCTATACATGTCAAAGGTGACAGCTGAGCACATGCAGTGGCACAAGAATCACCAGGTTGAGGAAGGAAAAATTTGTCATCCCTTAGACGCTGAGGGATGGAAATATTTCGATAGTGTATATCCTGAATTTGCATGTGAACCCAGAAATATCATACGAAGATATTAATGATTTACATGCTCAACATGATGCTCAAGAAGAGGACGAGGAGATTGACGAAGAAGAAGAAGATTATGATGATGATGATGATGATAATTCAGAAGACGAAGATGAAGAAGATGATGATGATGATGATGATGATGATGACGGTGATGATAATGACATTCATGATGACGAAGAAGATGATACTTAGTTTGGAAAAAAAATGTAACAATCATGTTGATATATTCAACTTTTTTACGGATGACATTTAAAAATTATAATTCAATTAACGGAACATGTGTATGTGTGTATTAATGTGTGTAGCACTGACAGTTAATTCCTTAAGTGTATTTGTAGGGGAACAGAGATGGCTGCAGGCAAAGATAACTCTTCAGGAGGAATTAAACAATTCCTCAGGACGGGGATAGGTCGTGGAAGTACAGGTCGTGGGCGTACATCCAATACATCCACTGGTGGATATCAATCGATTGGTCGTGGGTCGACAAGAGCACCGAACTCAGTAGGTCGGGGGTCGACAAGAGCACCGCATTCAGTTGGTCATGGGTCCATAGGAGCACCGCAATCGGTTGGTCATGGGTCTTCTGTCGGTCAGCCGTCGACGAGTCGTGGCTCATCGTCATCATCAGTAGGATTGGAGCACGGGATTCTACACAGTTCGTATCCCTCACAACAAAGGGTACATACTCATACTAGCACGTTTGGAGGGCTCATTGACGCTGCATCAGGCCAGGTGCCTTTGCACGTTCCATTACCACCACATGAGAGGTCTACACCTTCAACTTCATCATCCGGTTTAAGACAAGGTTTAGAGGATTTACACGTAAACGTTGATGGCGCGAATGCGCCCGACCCTATGGCTCAATCCACACCGTTTCCTGAACAACCTGAGTCATCTACAGCAGCTCAAGAACGACCTGCTGGGATAGAGCCATGGCAATATTATGGGTTCTCGTCGCACGATGCCTACGTCGCGTGACAGGTTGACAGACGGACACATTTGACAATCGACGGTGGTGGGTAAGTATTTGATTTTGTATTTTTTTCCATGGTTAACCCTATCCCAATACTCCTCCTATGTTATGGCTGTTTAATATCCTATTTATTTGTTTTCTTCATGTGTAGTTGGACACCGTACGCAGCAACAAGAGAAGTCACTAGAGCAATGAACGCCGGGTATTCTCAGCCTTGGGGGAGTTGGACTGAGGTCCCCGATGATGTTAGGGATAGGTGGTTCGCTAATTTTCAGGTATGATAAATAAGTGTTTATATATTTTATGTAATGATATTTGTTATAATCAATGGGTTGAATACTGTTAAAATAATATGTTATATGCTTTAATTTATGGCTGCAGAGGGTCTACAAGTGGTACCCAAGTGAGGAAGCAACGCTTCGCCGAATGTTTGATTCGAAAGCTGGATCTCGTATACGTGACCTCCTTAATAAAGGACGGACACGTAATAAGAAGCCGAGGTGGGTGGGCGATGGCGCGTGGGATCAGTTAAAAGAAAAGTGGGAAACCCCTGAATGGCAGGCAATTTCACAGCGAAATTCGAATAACCGACTGCATCGGCCATCTCCACATCATTTAGGACCTATCCCCTATGAAGAGGCTGCAAGGAGATTGGTATGTAATGAACAAAATGTCGTAATTATATTGAATTATATAACATATCATAAATGCTTTTGAAGTTATGTTTTCCTTTTTTAAAAATTTGTAGGCAGAGGAACGGGGGGCACCAGTGACTAGGGCTGATGTATTTTCAAGGGCTTATCGCAAGGGACCAGACGGTCCATTCACAGACCCTAGGGCAGAACAGACCATGGTATGTGCAAGTTAATGCTAATAGGAAAAAAAATTAGGGATATATATATATATATATATATATATATATATATATATATATATATTTACCAACGAAATGTCTAAAATGATTAAGTCAGATGCTCTGTCGTACAGGCTGATTATGAGGAATTGGTGCAGCAGGCAACTGTTTCTTCGGAGTCTGATTCAGCAGCGACACTGATAGACTATGATGCACTCTTCCTGCAGGTTGTGGGCAAACCAAACCGAGGGCGCATATATGGGGTCGGGTCAACTGGTTCAGTGTCTTCTGCACACCACAACCCACTAGGCAGACGCCAGATCACAGAGATAGAGATACATCAGGCTGTTGCTCGGGCGACGACAACATTGAATGAGAAGCTCGATCTACACATCTTAGAGAATGAGGAATTGCGTAAAGCGCAACAAGAACACACTGAGCAGATTGAACGACTTCAAGAAGAACACAATGCTGAACTTCGAGAACTGCGTGCACAGATCGCACTGCTGACAAAGATGATGATGAAGCCACCTGCTCATCAGGATCCGCCTCAACCCGATGATGGAAATGAAGAATAGTTTCATGTTTTTTTGTTATGTTAATATGTGCAACGAGTGTGTTAAATTATGTTTATGATTTGTTTACTTTATTAATGGTGTGGTACAATATAGTTTTCAATATAAATTAAATATAATTTATATTATATGAATGTGTATTATATCTTCATTTAATAATCAAATAATTAATAAAAACTGGAGATTTAAAGGTTTTAGTTGAAAAACAAAAAATTAAATTAAATTTCGAGAGTTGCAATTTTGGCGACGGCTTCGAGACAGAATGTAGAGTTTATGTTATGGAGTGTGGAGACACTATATTTTTGGCGACTATTTGGAGACGGATTAGAGACACTATTTGTTGGAGATGACGTGGCGATGAATTGGAGATACTATTTTTTGGAGACGACGTGGAGACGGAATGGAGACACTATTTTTTGGAGACGACGTGGAGACGGAATGACGACACAATTTTTTGGAGACGACGTCGAGACGGATGTGAGACGACACTAGTTTTTGGAGACGACGTGGAGACGGAATGGCGACACAATGTTTTGGAGACGACGTCGAGACGAATGGGAGACGACACTAGTTTTTGGAGACGACATGGAGACGGAATGGAGACACTATTTTTTGGAGACGAGATGGAGATGGAGTGGAAACAAAGAGCTTTTGGCAACGGTGTGGAGATGATATTTTTGGGACACGATTCGGAGACGAATATGGAGACGACTAAAATACCGTCGCCAAATGCGACAATATGGCGACGGGGAGACAACTTGGCGATACTACTTTTGGCGACAACCAACATTTATCTCCACGCCGTTGCCAACCATCGCCAATATCAATTTGGCGACGGCATGGAGACGACTTTGGTGGTCGCCTAAAGCCATTTTTTTTGTAGTGAGGAAAATGCTGACCGCTTCCGAGCTAGCACATCTAATGGTGTCTCACCATTTTGGTCCTTAGTGAAAGCTAATATCGTGTACTGCTTTACAATATTCCGTGCTATACCTAGAGAAAAATTTGTATTAACGTTGATATTTGCATCGCAAATACATTTTTATTCACACAAGGAATCAATCTCTTTCATATATAGGGTACAACAATTAAATTGTACTTCTTTACATTGCTTAAACAATAAAAAATTTAATTACATAATTAATTAATTAATAATTTTATAAATCAATACTAATTATTTGATTAATTATTATTAATTGTAAAATTATTAGTTTAAGACTAAATTAGTTGAATAATTATTTAATAGTTAATAAATGAGTAAAATTCTTAAATTAATTAATTAATTAATTAATTAGTCAATTAATTATTATTAATTAGTATTAAATATAGCTTTATTTCGTATTAATTATTAATTAATTATTCATTAAATTAAAATTGGTTAATCTTTTTATTATTTAGTTAACTAATTTTTATTATTAAATAATTAGTTTTTAACTAATAATAATTAATTGAAAACATGGCAACTCAACTTTACTGAATTTAGAGACACATGTAGTTGGCAAATACGAATAAGCTTTCTGGTGTTTATATGATGCAAGTGTATCACATTTAACTTTTCATTAGCAGAACTTTCTGAAATGTTTTTCCTTCTATGTTTCTTATCTTACCACTGGATTGCTGTCTTCATAAGCTCCTTATGGTTTTACTATATTTCCATGACCCACTTGCCTTAGTGAATCTCGTTTCTTGTATATCATTAAAACGAAACTTAATCTGGGCAACATGCTATGCATTTTCGTAGGGTAGAAATTAAATCGATTTCATGTCTCAAGAAACCGAGACTTCTATCTGCTTGTTATATCTGAAAATGAGAAGCAATTGGGATGACTTGATAGTAGTTCTTGATAGCATCATGTTCTGTTCTTGCTTATGACTTGTTGCTGTCGATTCTTTTAACATAGAATGTGTACTGTGTTCCAGAGTTGAGTGAAGAGGAGTCCCAAGATGTGACTTTCAAGCAGGTATCATACTACTAGTACAAAATGGTTATTTCTTGTAACTTCCTTTCATGCTATTTTGTATTCCGTCAGTTTATCCCGTTACCTGCATATATTTTCTCTGGAATTATTTGAAGACGATAAATGCATAACGTTATTTTTTGGTCAACAAAATAGCATCTGCTAATTCAAATTCAGCTTGAAATGTTCTGATGTTTAGTGGGTTAGAAATGTGTAGTTTCAGGAAAATGATTCCTCTGGTGAAGTGAACCTTATTAAGCGCACGCCTCCAGAATTGGGAATGAAAAGGTGTTGGCCTTCTAGCATGATATGACTAGCAGTATATCTTCTATTTAAGGAGAAAGGGATCTGTTGGAATATAGAAGCGGCTATTTTATCGTAGAGAGAAATAATATGGAGACTCTAAACAAAATCTTTATTGCTCTAATATTTGGTATGTATTTGGTATGACTACAATTGAAAGGACTGACCCCTATTTATAGATTCACAAAAAAACTTATGTCAATTAGGATATGGTTCTAGGAAATCATTACCCACTAGGAAATACTATATAGTCAAAAACAATTTAAATCAAACTAGAACTTATTTAATAGAGTCCTAATCCAAATCAAGTTTATCTTCTAACATCCCCCTTAAACTTGATTTGACTCTCGTAACTCCGAGCAAAGCTCTAAGCTTCATAAACACGTCACTCTTGAGTGGCTTTGTAAGAATGTCTGCAACTTGATCTTGAGACTTCACATACTCTATCTTCACTTCCTTCCTTGTGATGCATTCTCTGATGAAATGGTAACGTGTGTCAATGTGCTTGCTTCTTTCATGAAATACTGGATTCTTGGCTAAGGCAATTGCAGACTTGTTATCAACATAGATCTCTACTGGCTCTTCTTGAGGCATCTTAAGTTCTTTCATCAAATTCCTTAACCATAGAGCATGACAAACACATGAAGTAGCAGCTACATATTCAGCTTCACATGTAGAAAGTGTGACAATGGGTTGCTTTTTGGAACTCCAAGTGAATGTTGTATCTCCCATGAAGAAAAGATATCCACTAGTACTCTTTCGATCATCAAAATCACCAGCCCAATCGCTGTCACTATACCCCAAAAGTTTGAAATCCTCTGAGTGGGAGTATAAAAGTCCATACTCAACAGTTCCTTTGATGTAGCAAAGTATTCTTTTGGTAGTCTTCAGATGTGTATTAGTAGGGGACTCCATAAAGCGACTCACAAGTCCTACACCAAAAAGAATATCTGGTCTTGTACAGGTCAGGTATCTCAAGTTTCCAACCAGGCTCTTGAAAAATGTTGGATTTACATGTTCTTCTTCATCAACCTTTGACAATTGTACTCCACATTCAATAGGGGTGTTAACAGGTTGACAATTTTCCATCTTGAATTTCTTGAGAATTTCCCTTGCATAGCCTTCTTGAGAAACAAATATTCCTTCATCTGTTTGCTTCACTTGAATTCCAAGATAATAAGACATGAGTCCAATATCAGTCATCTCAAATTCTCTTGCCATTGTCCTCTTGAAATCTTCAAATAAATTTGGGTTGTTGCCAGTAAAAATTAAGTCATCCACATACAAGCAAACAATCAACACATCGCCATTCTCATGTTTGGTATAGAGAGTATGCTCGTGCGAACACTTGGAGAAATTATTATGACGGAAATATTCATCAATTCTACTAAACCAAGCTCTTGGAGCTTGTTTTAGGCCATAGAGAGCTTTCTTCAACTTTAAAATTTTATTTTCACACCCTTTCTCCACATAGCCTAATGGTTGTTGAATATATACCTCTTCATCAAGAAAACCATTCAGGAATGCAGATTTAACATCCAATTGATAAATCTTCTATCTGTGTTGGGCTGCTAGAGATATGATAAATCTTATAGTTTCCAAGCGTGCAACAGGAGCAAATACCTCATCATAGTCAATGCCAGCTCGTTGACTATAGCCTTTTGCAACTAGTCTTGCCTTGTACCTTTCAACTTCACCTTTAGCATTCTTCTTTATCTTGTAAACCCACTTTACTCCAATGGCTTTGTGGCCTTTGGGTAAAGTTGCAAGCTCCCAAGTGTCATTCTTCTTTATTGCCTTGATTTCTTCATCCATGGCTTGTCTCCATCTTTCATTCTCATTAGCTTCCTCAAAGCTTATTGGTTCACAATCAGCAAGTAGACAAAAGAGAGTCAGTTCATCATTTAAATTTCGAGTTACCTCATAAATTTCATCCAAGCTTCTGAAACGGGGGGTCTTTTCATGCGAACTTGAACTTGTTGAAGTTATGTCTCCTTGAGATGAAGTTGGAGCTTGATATGGAGATGGAGTTTGAGTTGGAGTTGGAGATGGATTTGGAGATATAGAGTCTTTATTGACTTCTACTTCTTGCTCTTGTATGGGTAAGAATTTGTATTCTTTTTGCTCTTTGACATTCAAATCCCATTCAGCTTCTTCATCAAATAGGATATCTCTACTCACAATAATTCTCCCATTAGTAGGATTGTAGAGCTTGTATGCTTTGGAACTCTTTTCATACCCAATGAAAACTAGCTTTTGGCTTTTGTCATCAAGCTTGATTCGATTTTGATCAGGAACATGAGCATAAGCAATGCTTCCAAAAACCCTTAAGTGCTTGATTGTTGGCTTTCTTCCACTCCATGCTTCTAATGGTGTCTTGTTAGATAGACTCTTTGTGACACAACGATTCAATAGATAAACTGCACAATCAACTGCTTCAGCCCAAAATTCTTTAGGCATACTTCTAGATTTTAACATGCTTCGAACCATCTCAAGAACAACTCTATTTTTTCTCTCAGCAACTCCATTCTGTTGAGGTGATCGAGGAGCTGTCAAAGGGCGTTGAATGCCATTCTCTTCACAAAAATTGTTGAATTCTCTTGATCTGAATTCTCCACCTCTATCAGATCTCAAGGCTCTGATCTCCCGACCACTTTCTTTTTCAGCAAGAGCTTTAAATTTCTTGAACTTGTAAAAAGCTTCAGAATTTTCTTTTAAAAAATAAACCCAAGTCCTACGGCTATAATCATCAATAAAAAGGATAAAATATTTATTTTTACCATAGGAGCAAGGATTAATTGGCCCGTAAATATCAGTATGGACAAGTTCTAGTGGTCTAGTTGCTCTTGATGTAGCCTCGTTTGGAAAACTTTTTCTAGCTTGTTTTACAAAAAGACATCCCTCACAAATCTGTTCCGGATGATTGATGAAAGGCAATCCATGCACCATATTCTTTCTTGACATTAAAGAAAGATTTTCAAAATTTATGTGCCCAAATCTCAAGTGCCATAACCAAGAAACTTCTTTTACACAAGCTTTAAGACATTTTGCAACATCGTTTTGAATATTTAATAAAAACAATCTATTTCTTGTCATGGGCACTTTTGTTATCAAAAAATTATTTTCATCTTTTATTACACAATGTTTATCTTCCAATAAAATTGTGTAATTTTTCTCAAGAAGTTGTCCAAGACTCAAAATATTAGTTTTTAATTTTGGCACATAATAAACTTCAGAAATAAAACGATGTCTTCCATCTTTCAAACGGATTAAAATTTTACATTTTCCTTCCACTGAGACCATAGAGGCATCTCCAAATTTAACATTGCCCTTGATAGTTTCATCGAGTTCTGCGAATATGCTCCTTTGTCCAGTCATATGATTACTTGCACCTGTATCAAGATGCCATGAAGTATCTCCTCCATCTTGTTTGCCATTATGAGATATCAACAAGGTAATCTCTTCTTCCCCTTCTTGTCTTTCAGCAAAATTCGCTTTTTCGTACACAACTTTAGGATTACTCCTACATTCATTAGCATAATGACCATATTTTTGACAATTGTAACATTGAACTTGCGATTTGTCATACCTTTGTCCTGAATAATTGCCTCTTCCATGCCCAGGTTTATGCGAATTTTGATTTTTCTCTTCTTGATTAAATCCTCCTCTTCCACCACGTCCTCGTCCTCGTCCTTGGTTTTGGCCTCGGCCTCTACCACGTCCATATCCACGACCACGTCCTTTTTGGCTTCCATCATTGCCAAAATTTTCTTCTTTTTTCAAAGCAAGATTACTTTGAAGAACTTTTTCCAAGACTTCTTGGTTCTTCTTTTTGTGTCTTTCTTCATGAGCTTGTAACGAGCCCATGAGTTCATCAACGGACATGTCATCTAAATCTTTTGATTCCTCAATCGCTACAACAATATATTCATATTTTGGATGCAAAGAACGAATGATCTTTTCTACAATACGAATATCTTTTAAATCTTCTCCATATTTTTTTAGTTGGTTAGAAACTACCAAAACTCTCGAAATATAATCTGAAATAGATTTACCATCATTCATATGGAGAGATTCAAACTCACCTCTTAAAGTTTGTAGACGAACCTTTTTCACCTTGTCTACCCCTTTTTGTGATTTTTGGAGAGTTTTCCATGCTTGTTTGGTAGTAGTCGCGCATGAGATTTTCTCGAACATAGTTTCATCCAAACATAGATGGATGATAGAGAGAGCTTGTTGATCATTCTTGCGATTTTTCACCAATGCGTCTTTTTGATTTTGACTCAAAACTTCATCTTCGTTAGGTTCAACGTAGCCTTTATCTACAATCTCCCAAGCATCTTGTGAACCAAGGAGAGTCTTCACACGAATAGACCAATTATCATAATTGTCTTTAGTGACGCGAGGAAATTGAAAAGGAAACATACTATTCCCTATCATCTTTACCTAGCTCTGATACCACTTTGTTGGAATATAGAAGATGCTATTTTATCGTAGAGAGAAATAATATGGAGACTCTAAACAAAATCTTTATTGCTCTAATATTTGGTATGTATTTGGTATGACTACAATTGAAAGGACTGACCCCTATTTATAGATTCACAAAAAAACCTATGTCAATTAGGATATGGTTCTAGGAAATCATTACCCACTAGGAAATAATATCTAGTCAAAAATAATTTAAATCTAACTAGAACTTATTTAATAGAGTCCTAATCCAAATCAAGTTTATCTTCTAACAGAAACGTGCAGTATTCTTCATGATTTTTATTAGCTGCAATATTAACATTTGCAATTAACGTATAGAAAGCATTGCATAAGAGAGAAAATAATGCTAGTTGAGCATGTTGGACAAGCAGGCATCTGTTATTTTCAAACTATCTAGGCTGAGCAATTTCTATTTGAAGGGAAAGAAGTAGACCAAGAGAATCTGAGGATGCAACACCAAATAAAATGATAAGCAAACTTGAGGAATCAACAGAAGTATGAAATATACGCCAACGGGAGTCCAATGTGGATCTTATAGATTTTGCTCCTGCTTAGAAATATGATTGAGTCAATTGAAGAAGCTACAAGTATTTTTCGCTTTCATCACTTTAGAGAGAGCTCCAGTTTAGGCTGACTCATAAAATGGACTATAAGAGAAGGTAGACCATTGACATTCTTTAGCCACTTCCGCATCTGTCGTTTTGGAGAAAGCTTGCTTCGACGTGTAGCATTTAGCAATGTCAGCAGCCTGGTGGTAGAGAATACCTAGGGGCTACACAATTCGATCCTCTTTCCTCCACAAGGTTTGTCTATCTCTTTAACTGGCCTCTCAGAGAAAAAATGCAACCAGTGAGTTCTTGTAAAACAGAACAAACGCTGTTGAGCCAAGAGCACCTTTATTCCTATATGAAATGGTGGATGTAACAATTCCGAATTTTCGTTCCACTTACAGAAACCATATTTGGTTATACAACTGGTACCATTAAATTATTTGAGAAAAATTATCTGGAAAGACATTAGAGCTTAAGACCCTTACACCCCTTCTATGGAAGAATATTGATGTAACACTTTTCACTGCACCGCATTATAAGACAGCAACTGTGATATGTAGAATTTGTCAATTATTAGAGGCAGGATAAATATACAAGAACCAAGGACTAAATACATTCATAGTTAGAATTCATGGAGAAATCATTTACCCTCGATCCTAGTCAGCTAAGCCATATAGTGATCAATGCAGAATACAAGCATAGAACTAACCGTCAGAGCATGTTCAATGAAATGTTTTAGGTCAGTAAAGAAGCACGACCTGTGTATAGTGGGTTCTTTCTAGTGTCAGTTTCACCAACAACTCTATGAGGCATGTCAAGGAGTAAATTTATGCAAAGAAATAGTGTTCATGACAGGTTGCCGAAAGAGAAAGGAAACAAAAGAAAGAGAAGTTCAAAAGTAGGGAAAAACTGAAGTTCGAAAAAGATTAAAGGGATTTGGAACCGATAACAGAAACTTAAATTCCTAGTTGCAGAGATCTGGGGAAAAGACACTCCACAAAGGTTCTTGTATGTTCAAGATTGTGCAAGATACACTGCAATTTGTTATTTATCCTGGTGGATTACAACTGAAGATAATGGTTGGATGAAAGAAGATTTGATTTCTTGAATCATACACTCATCGTGGGGATATCCTAGTATTCGTGTGTTTAGTGCACATTCTTGACAACAAATGTGATTTTCTGACCTAGCCAAAAAAAAAAAAAACAAAGTGATCTTCTGATTGGATTAAGCAAAAATTAGCATAATAACCAGCAAAAGGCAGGTACACATATAATTTTGTCACAATGGTAAGATGATATAGAACACCCAACTATATAAATCCTTAGCGCTGAGTCGCAACCACTTTCCAGATGATTAGGTTATCATATGCCTATACTTCCATCTTTTAAGGTGTCTATCGACAAATGGTTCGGCAGCGTATCATTATTTGCTTCCTAGGTCTCTGAGGAAGTGTACCCCAGTAATTACTTGTTATGTAATATAGTCGGATGTCATCTCAAGCAAAGACAAACTTTTGTATAGTCATCACCCTTCTTGCGGAACATGCTCTGCATTTCTTTGCTTTCCATCCATTGGTTTTTTCACGCTTTCTGATCTCATAATCCAAATGGTTTATTTTACTTTTTTTCATTATTGAGTTAAGTCGAAAACTTGTTTACTTGTTATCATCCTACTGCAGGCTTGGTTAACTTACTTTTGGAGGAGAGCGAAAAATCATGGTTTGGAACCCGATATTGCAGAAGAGTGATTGCAGTTCTGGATCAACCAAGGCTCTCGACCACCTACATCACATGATGCAGTTGATGGTTCTCTCTCTGCGCGCTCTTTATTTGTGCTTCTTTCAATTCAAAATGCCCATATATACCTGCATTAGATTTGAAAATATGTTCATAGTATACATGCTGCTAACCATATAATCTCTGAGCATTTGGAAATCGTCGTAAGTTTCATATCGTTTGACCTTCGTGTAACAGTTGAGCGCAGGCTTGTGGAGCTCAGGGAGTTGGCTCTTGAGACCAAATTATGGGAAACATCTCGCAAATTAATTGATCCGGACTCTGACCAAAAAACGCTAACGGACTATGAATAACACTTGATAGTCAACTCCAACCGACCTTACCTTATGGGATAAATGTTGATTTGGTTTTTGACTTAAGCACCAAGTTGACTATACGTGTCTTTGACCATCTTATTGATCTATTTATTTATTGTTCTTTCTAGATTTAGTAGCATATCAATGGTTGGTTTTGATTGACCTGTTGTATACAATATGCCGCTCTGCTCATTTCACTTCACCTTGACGGTTATGACACAATGCCCTTAAGCAAATTGGAATATGTAATATCATAATAATGGTAGAAATGTAATCAATTAATTTCTCTTCTTTGTCCAATTGAAGATCGATTAAATTTGTGGTAGGTGTAGGACCTAGGCGAAGCGGTAGTGAAGAAGCTCAATTTGTAATCCAAGTGCATGGTGAGCATAGATGATTATCCTGCGCAAAAGATCATCACATTTTTGAATGACAAACTATGTATTGAAGGGTCGTTGTGATTAAAGGTCTCGAGTTTGAATTTATGTATTCCTGTCACAAATTCTTGGCTTTTGACTAACTTAAAATATGCGTTCTAGTGCTTTATTGCACCATGAGATTTATAAAATAGAGTGAGTCCTTCATCATAAAAATGCAAAAGAAACAATTTGGTATGAGATTATTGAAACAATTTGAATGAACAATTTGGTATGAGATTATTGAAACAATTTGAATGTTGCATTTGTAGGCTAACACCCTCCATTTTCGTATCTTGTGAAAAATGGTTATTGCATTATATCTTTATTTTGAGTAATGAATTTCCACCAGTTGGTTTTTGATTAAATCAATAACGTGTTCTGGACACTCAAGAATAAAATTCTAGGATAGAAATTTAATATGTCAATCACTCAAAAAAAAAAAACTTTTAATAATATCTCGATAACTTTTGATCATTATTCATATAGGAATACATATGTTGAAATAGTGTTACTATATTGAAATTGGCTTCTGACTAAATCAATAACGTGGTCCGAATACTCAAGAACTCCAAGATAGAAATTTAATTTGTTAACCACTCAAAAAAAAAAAAATCTTTTGATAATATCTCGATAGCTTTTGATCATTATTCATACAAGAATACATATGTTGAAAGAGAGTGATAGTGTATTGAAATTGGTATATTGGAGAGGGAAAGCTTGGCCAAACAGACCCTAAGTTAGCCTAAGAAAACATCAAACATCAATGTAAGAAAATGGAGAACTTGCAAGGTGCAAATAAAAATGTGGAAGAGATTTTTTTTTTCTATTTTTTTTAAAGGGGATCAACAGTGGTTCATCACTATTCCTAGTTGATTCGAACTCGAGACCATTTAGGTCTTAAGTGAGGGTTGATCCCACTAAACTTAACCCTTTTGGTTAAGAGAGAGTTTGAAAGAATGTAGTTTATTGTTTGAGAATGCTACAATCTCCTGTGTGTTGGTACAACTAAGGCTACCACTATTTATAAATCTTTCTAGTCCAATAAATGGCTAGAATCGTTTCGATCTAACAGCTATAATTACATTCTAGATTATTCTACATCAATCAAGTGATATTGGCAATCAATCATATCCCCTAATTATGGTAATTGCAATCAATCAATCAAATCTTGCTATAAATATCTATACAATTCTAAAGAGTTCTAGAAGCTCCGAGAAAGGAAGAGGGATAACATGTTAGAACTTCATATACATTTGAAGAAGCTTGTGTTTTTCTTCTAGGCTCAAGAGAGGATTGTTGTAAGTTGGTTTGTACTTCACCAACATTTGAAGAAGCATCAACTAGTGGAGGTTATGTGAAATCCTAAGAGGATGAGACCTTAGATAGTGGAGTAGGCCTTGGGAGTTCAAACCACTTGAAAATATCGAGTTTGATTTCTTTCTCTACTCTATTTACATTTATTGTCATATATATTGTTTAGAATAATTATCTGTGTATGATTTTATTCATCATAATATCTCTTATCAGGCGATCAATACAAAGTGTATGATAAATTGTCTCAAAAAGGTTTTTGTGTGTTACAGTAAAATTTTTAAATAACAATACTGTGCTATATATAATCTAAATTTACCTCCCTCTTAAGATTATTTGCCACTAACAAGAATGTTAAATTTAATTGGGTCTCTTTAAGACTTTTATTTCTCTACTATGATGTTTATGTTCACCGATGCAAGTCTTCTAGTATACATCGATTTTCATCTTGCAAGCGTTTCAAATTACAAAATGCAATGGATCGATTCAAGTAGAATTCAATCTCTATGACAATGCAAATAAGAGTGCATGTATGTTCTAGGAAAAACTTTTTTTTTAATTGTTTTTATGCCATAACAATTCATATATTTATAGGAAAAAATGTAATAGTTTATTTTATTATTGCAAAATAAAAAGGATTTAACTCTCAATAGTTTATTTATTTATTTATTTATTTTTTATATTTATTTTAAAATAAATTCGAAATATATTTATCTTTAAAATAAATTCCAAAGTAAATTACAAAAAACGAACATAAAAATAATGCCAAAAACTAACATAAAAAAATGTTTGAATGTCTTTGTAGACATTGTATTCTTTTTTTTTTTTTTGGTTAGGTAAGTAAGTGGTTTTATTAATTTCTAATTTTTCAAAGTTTCAAAGATTGGTCAAAGTACCAAAATGAGAAGGCATACCACAACAAAAAGTATCCTCTAGGTCCAAATTAAAAATAAAAAATGTAATTGCAACCGCAAATGACAAGAAACCACAAGAGGCTTAAACGAGTTTTGCTGATAAAATGCATCTAATGACCATGCTTATTTTGGGCCGCTTGAACGCCCAAGACTGTTCATTGAGAGGCCCATTGTTTAAGGGAAGCTTGAATCATATTACATCATTTAAGATGTGCTTTGTTGATATTGTATCAATAGTTTTAGAAAGAGAAATCTGCACTGATTGTTGCATAAATATTAATCTTTCTATTGTTGGTACCGATTAAATCCTTTCTCCTATTATTCGCAACTGAGCTACTATTTTCTTTCTTTGATTGATGATGAAAAACTCATTTTAAGTATAACCACATTATATTCATTTCAATATTATAAGTTCCGTGGTAGAGCGGTATGTTGAGAAACATACATGATAATTAAAATTAATTAATGCACCAGAATATTCTCATGTATCCGTTTATGGTTATTAACACAGATTTTATAATAGATAATAAATTTAATCTAATTAAATTTAATCCGTAGTTTTAGAATTACCTCTTGACGCGAAGATTACTATAGAATCTGAGATGGGCTTCTTACACGTGAAGCCTCCAAGATCAGTCCACACAGAATCCGTGCAATCAACTAGATTTTACCCCCACTAGAGTTCTTAGAGAAATATTAAATTTTATTCTGGCTTTAGAAAAAGTGTGCTAGCTCTTTATATTTCAGAATACTATATATATGAGTCACACTTGATCTAGGGTCATATGTCGATTGGTCTTATTTAACCAGTCTTAGACCTCATAATAACCAGATCACCATCTAATTATACGAGCCCAATTAAATTAATATTTAAGACGATCCTAAAATTAATTTAATCTTTTCTCTAATCCAATTAATTTATAAATTCCTTTTGTGTGTGACCTCTTGGATTGATTAAATCATAATTAATCAATAACGAATAATTAATTCTACTAATTAATTAAATTAGAACTCCTTTCTAATTAATTCACAAATCGCGAGTAACACTTAACAGTATATCGTGATTACACAATTAAAGATGCAGTGCAAGTTTACGAATCCATTTAGTAATTTATGTGCTATCAAATCTTACTATCTTAATTATCCCGTTGAGCCAAAGTCATGGATTGGGTCGTCAAACTCTATTACTCGATCATATGCTAAAATCTATTTAATTAGTAATTAATGAATAATCCGTGGAACAACTTCCACTATTCCACATTGGCCAAGGATTTCTAGTTACGTAATTAACAGATCACATAGGATTCTCAATTGATAGCTCCTATATCTACACGCATATATCTCCACGACGGAACATATCATAACCACTGAATATATTGTCTAATCCGTGATTAAGACTAGCTTAATTGCACCAGTAAATTACGGTATTCCTAATCATAAGATAATTGTGGTGTCTCAGGTTTGAGGATTAATCACATAATTACATAATATAATGAATTATTGACCAATCTATGTAATTCATTGTATTGGTGGTCAAGTCCAGTCACTTGTTCGCAGCAAGTACTTATACATCTACTATAAAGATATGAGACTAATCACTCAATTTAATATCTCATATTATTTTGATTAGTAGACTGTAATCCGATATATCTAGATAAACTAACGCTCAATTAATTTATCCTATGATCAGGGACAATTTTTAGAACATATTTGTGAATATAGATTCTGTCACTCATATCCTTAATCCTAAGGATAGAATTTATAAATAGTATTTTAAGGACTTTTATTAATTTAATTAAAAAATATTAATAAATAAATAAACTGTCCGCAATTAATAAAATAAATAATACACTATCCATAATTCTAAAATTACAATTTATTGGCTTTTAGGGAATTTTTCCTAACAATCCACCACTTGCACTAAAGTCAATCTGAATGGTATCTCATACCCATCCCTTCTAAGTGTCGATCCAAAGACTGCTTGGTCAAAGCCTTGGTCAACAGATCAACAATGTTATCTGCTGATGCTACTTTCTGCATCACTATGTCGCCTCTCCCCATAATTTCTCGGATAATGTGGTAGCACCTTTCAACATGTTTGGATTTCTGGTGAGACCTTGGTTCCTTAGCATGCGTTATTAATCCATTATTATCACAGTGTAAAGGCATTGCGACCTCAATGGAAGGAACCACTCCAAGTTCCGAGATGAACTTCTTGATCCAAACTGTCTTTTTTGTTGCATCTGATGCTACAATGTATTCGGCTTTTGTAGTAGAATCTACAGTCGTACTCTATTTGGAACTCTTCCAACTGACTACTCGTCCATTACAAACGAAAATAAATCTTGACGTGAATTTGTTATCATCTACATCAGACTGAAAATCCGAGTCAATAGAGCCCTCGATTTCAATTCCCCTCCTCCATATACCAAGACCATATCCTTAGTCCTATTTAGGTATTTCAGGATGTTCTTGACGGCTATCCAGTGTTCCTCACCTGGATCTGATTGATATATGCTTGTAATACTTACAACATGTGCAATATCAGGCCTAGTACATAGCATGACATACATAAGGCTTCCAATAGCCGAAGCATATAGAATCCTATCCATTCTCTCTCTTTCTTCAACTGTTTTAGGACTCATAGCCCTTGAGAGATGAATGTCATGTCTAAAAGGTAACAACCCCTTTTTAGAATCTTGCATATTAAACCTCTTTAACACCTTATCTATGTACGCACTTTGGGAGAGACTTATCAATCCCTTCGATCTATCCCTATAGATTCGAATTCCTAGGATATAGGTTGCTTCTCCCAAGTCTTTCATGGAGAATGTCCCTGATAACTAGACCTTGACAGATGACATCATGCTTATGTCATTCCCTATCAATAGTATGTCATCTATATACAAGATGAAGAACGTAACTGCTTTATTGCTGACTTTCTTGTAAACACAAGGTTCGTCTTCATTCTTAATGTAGCCAAACGTTTTAATAACCTCATCAAAAAGTAGGTTCTAACTTCTCGAGGCTTGCTTGAGTCCATGAATGGATCTCTTCAGCTTACACACTTTGTGACTTTCACCTATGGACTCAAAACCCTTTGGTTGTTCCATATAAAAGTTTTCTTCAATGAAGCCATTAAGAAAAGCCATTTTGACATCCATTTGCCATATTTCATAATCGTAGTGTGTAGCTATAACTAATAAAATCCTAATGGATTTAAGCATTGCTACTGGTGAGAAGGTTTCCTCATAGTCAACTCTTTGTTTTTACGGTAACCTTTTGCCACTAATCTCGCTTTGAAAGTCTCCACCTTCTCATCTGCACATCTCTTTCTCTTATATACCCATTTGCAACCTATAGGTACAATACCTTCAGGTGGGTCCACAAGATTCCAGACTTGATTGGTGTGCATTGAATTCATTTCAGATTTCATGGCTTCAAGCCATTTACCTGAGTCCCTATCTGAAATAGCTTTCTCGTAGGTTAAGGGATCATCAACATGATCACCATCATCTATCATGAACAACTCTTGTCCCTGGCTATGTAGGTAGCTATATCTCGTGGGGGGATGGATAGTCCTTAAAGACTTGCATATTTGTGGTAAAGCAATCGATTCTTGTTGAATAGACTTCTTCCTGGATCAAATCCTGGGTTTCTATCTTGAGACCGTAAATGGACTTCTTGAGTTTACAAACCATAGACTTCGAGTCACCTAAGACAAAGTTTTCTGGATGCACCATGTAAATGGTTTCCTCCATGTCACCATTGAGAAAAGCCGTCTTAATGTCCATCTAATGTAGCTCTAAATCAAAATGAGCCATAAATGCCATTATTGTTCTAAAAGAGTCTTTCATAGAAATTGGAGAAAAATTCTCTTTATAGTCAATGTCTTCCTTCTGAGTGAAACCCTTAATGACTAGACACACTTATATATCTCAATGTTGCCCTTGGAATCCCGTTTGGTTTTAAACATCCATTTAGAACTAATGGGCTTCGCACCTTCAAGCAACTTGATGAGATCCCAAACGTCATTGTCCTTCATGGACTTTATCTCCTCATTCATGGCATCGATCCACTTTTGACAATTGGCACTTTGTTTGACTTGTTAGAAGTTGATTGGATCATCCTCCATTGTGTTAGAATAGGATGCCCAAAAGACCACTAACACTTGCCATTTTTGTAAATGAATATTTGCAATTGATAATTAAAATGTCATCTTATTATATGAGCATATTTTTTTCTCGTTTGTTATGTGAATGACTGTATACATATATATATATATGTGTATATATATATGTATATGAGGTCTTTGCTTCAAGTGGTAACTTAGGTGCGTGGTGATTAGACACAAAAGGTCTAGGTCATGGTCACTTGTTAAACATAGTAATTATGTCCATGACTAAGTAGTAAAGTTGGTCGCTTTACTATGGTAAAAGTCATAGTGGAATAAGTTCCCTTTGGAGTAGGGTGATTTTCCTTGATCATGGATTTGTTCCATTCTTATTACACTTATGTATGTGTATGCATTGGACGGACCCTGTATGTAACGCCCCGATCCCTCACGAGACCGGAGGCTCTAATAACCATGCTATTCTCAACCCAATACCAAACCCGGTCACAAAATTTTAGGGAAAAACGGACACAGTTTTCTCTATACCGCGGACATTTTTTCAAACCTGTAAATGCTCAAAATAGCCACAATATACTAAAACAAGCTTTTATAATTAAAATTCAAAGGTTCAAGGTCATCCAAGCCAGGAGACAAACAACAGCTCCAAATCACACATGAATGCACCCAACTTAACTTTTCATTAAACCTTTTTAACATGCCATCCTATGATAACATTAGAGCAATTTTAGAAGTTGAAATCAACACCTCTAAACATACACCCCCAAGCATGCAAGAACTAAAAGGAGAATTAAAAGTTATTACAAGCCATAATATCTCAAAGCTA
The DNA here is from genome assembly GCA_037974665.1 of Ehretia macrophylla. Classification (NCBI taxonomy): domain Eukaryota; kingdom Viridiplantae; phylum Streptophyta; class Magnoliopsida; order Boraginales; family Ehretiaceae; genus Ehretia; species Ehretia macrophylla. The sequence continues at coordinate 36,344,738 of CM075780.1, read as the reverse complement.
ACATTACAGCCAATAGCTTTCAACTTGCAACTACAAGAATATACATAGCCTTAAGGCCACAAAATAGATCATGCTATAGCAATACAAGTACACCATGTAACAACAAGAAGGCAAATCCACCTTAGACAACAAACACACAACAACTAGGGCAAAGGCTCAGTCTGAACTTCTTCCTCTTCCACTAGCACCTCAACTAGTTGGGGTTCACCCTCAGCACTTCCTGAAACATATTAAATGAGGAATGAGCAACTAAGTTGCCCAGCGAGGGAGGTGATGCAACATGCCAACGTGCAATATGATATGCAAACACAAGAAAACATATATAATCCACATAAACCAACAAGACAATAAGGCAAGCAATTAATCACTTTAAAAAGGATACGGTTCCACTTCCAAGTCTTCATTCACGAGCCACGAACCACGAGCATCACGAACATGCCGGCAAACCCCAAACACCAACAATTGGGATACTCCGGATGTATCCCGATCCTACGACCCTTTCTCTCGAGGTAGGTCCATGCCCAGCAGGTGAACCACGCCTCTGGGGTAGTGGAGTATGCCTCAACGAGAAAGGGAATAGGTACCATGGTAGTCGAGGGAGCACGGCAAGCCCGACGCCGCCCGTGTTTCTCGATGCTACCATGTCCGAAAAAGGTTGCGCAACCCAATACAAGTCACAAGCAATCAATATAACGCATAACACATAAGATGGACAACAAAGTAGGCCGCCCTCACATTTATGCACGATAAAAGTTCATATAAGTACGAGATTAACTTAAAAATTCCAAAAGAAGCAATCAACACAATTAATTCCCACAATCTACTCAAATAGCTTAATTATATCCTAAATATTCAATATAATATGAGTTAACTTAAATACAAGTGCCAATTGCATCAAATATAGCCAAAACTACTTTTTCCCCTTTCTTTAACCGAGTTTTCTTTCTCCTAAGCATAGTTCAAGATTCCCAATCATATCCTAGTCTTTCTATATTCTTAATTAAACCCAAAGGCACCTTTTAGGATCATAAAAACACATTTTAGCAACAAAAGTTCGGGAAGGCCCCGAACGGATTTGAACTACAACTATACTAACCGAACCCCATTTTTGCGAAACGAAAGCACCAAAGGTGCTTCCTTAACCCAAGGATACCCGAATCAATGCCCAAACTTGCCCGGATTGCTCAACGGAAAAAGTCTCCTTTTTAAAGTCGGCTATTTATGCAATTAAATTCGATTTTGAGTGATTCAACCTCACGTGGCTTTTCAACTAACTTCACTAGGGTCTAGAGCACCTAATTGAAGCCTCAATTCAAGCTAATTAGTAATTTTTCTCAAAACCCTAATTCTAGGCACTATTCATCATCTCTTTTGATCAATACATGCATTCAACCATGGAATCTTCTAACAAACTATAAAAGTTAACTCTATAGGTATCAAATAACTCATAGCAAGCATTCATAACAAGTTTTATAGCTAATATCAACAAATCAAGAAAATTCAACATAAGAACATGAACTTTAAAAGAAATGAAATGCATCTCCCTCACAATTTTTGAAGACAATGAAGCTTGTTGAAGGCCCTAGGATGCTCAAAACCCTCCCAAGATCAAGCTAGGAGCTCAAGATGCAAGGTTGTTGAAGCAAAATCTCCTCTTTTCCTTCTCCTTTGGTATTTTCGGCCCTGCTACAGTAATTTCTGCACATTTCTTCTCTTTTTTTGTGTTTTTGAGCTTATTTTTGCTATATAATGAGTAGGCTATGGGTGGGGTCAAAGGGGGTGCTTAAATGGTCTATTAAAATGAGCTTAGTTAGCTTTAAAACAAGTTCATTGCACATAAATTAAGTTAGCTAACTAAAACATTATGTTTCATACGTAACACTATTCACTAGTTTTCACAAATCATTTTCTAAACGAAGACTCCTATCGCTTTAAACTCAAATGCACATTTTTCCCACTCCTCTAACAATTAATGTGATTTAATAAAAATGCTAATTCTCTAATAGAATATAGTTTGAAAACGGGATGAATAGTAGCTAAAGAAGACAGTTAATAAAGCACAGAAGGAAATACGCAAACAATAGATGCAACAGTAAATAAATGTACGGCTAAAATCTCGGGCGTCACACTGTAGGTGTGAACTCTAAATACGTACTATCAAAGAAAGAGTTCACCTATACCTATAGAGCTTCTAAGTGGGCCATTGCTCTTAATCTTGAGCATGTGTGGATAAACCGACGAAGTCAAGTGCTTGTACTTTGAGCCATTATGGATGTGGTCAAAATGCTTAGGTCACTAACTTTGTGGTTTGGGTGTATAGGATTTGATTAGAAGGGATATGCATATACAATAAGGAATCTATATATTAATCGCTCCCTTAGAATGATCCAAGCTAGGTCATCCTGAATCTATGCATAGTAGTGCAGGATATGTACTAGATGTTACACTTAAGGGGTAGCTCCCTTGGATAAGTGGATAACTCCCGGAGAACAGTTAGATTGTGGATTAAAGTTTATAAGGAGTTTAAGATGTAGCTCAAGAGGTGATAGTACACTATGAAACCTGTTTTGACTACGAGTGAGTATAGAGGGGCAGTTTGGTCATTTCATCACTTAGTTGGGCGTAAGGCTGTTTTCTATTCAATACAATATTTATCCTCTAGTATAACCATAGTCTTATAGTGGAATAGACTAAGGTTAGAATAATAAAATATTGCTAGGGGACTAGCAGAATATTTTATTTATTCCTAAAGAAAGGATAAATATGTCTTTAGTCCCCCTTCTAGCCAAATTATCTTATAAGCAATATTTAATTTTTAGAGAGAGTATTTAATTTATTGGAAATTAAATATTAAAAATAGGATTTCTATTTTGTAGAAAAGGAATTTATATTTTTAATTATTGGCTGAAATTAAATTAAATAAATACCAAATTAATTAATTAGAGCACACTGGCTAAGCCAGGATCCTAGCTCACGAACCAAGAAGGTCACGTGGATCCAAGGGCGAACTAGGAAAGGGAAAAATCAGTCAGGGTGGAGGAAAAATAGAAAAATTAATTGTGGAGAAAAAATAGGATTCTTGTAGTCCAAAATCACATTGATTTTCTAGAGATCTTTTCTCATACTCTTGTATGAGACCCGATAATTTTCATTTCATCTATTTGTGTATTTATCTATTTTAAATGCTATTTGAAATAATATGTGCATATGAATTACCTAATTTGTCATTGAAATCTACTTATACATTTGGATTTGCATTTAACTTTGATTTGAATTACATTTCATTTATGGTTGCCAAAGAAGTTTAACTTGTAATTTATGCACGAATTGAGGGGCAATGTGGTCTTTGCACTAATGAATATCTCCTAGCTTGGTATAATTGCAATTAAAATAAGATAGCAAGGGCAACTTAGTCATTTTTGGTTTGTAGGATATTTTGACTCATTTTAACCTAGCATTTGACTCCATTTGACCTCATATAAGCAAAATTTAACAAATTCAAGAGATAGAAAGAGCTTTGGGCGGCCAAGAGGAGTGAGAGAGAGAATATATTTCTATTTTTGGAGTTTTGGCATTTTGGAAGGAAAAGCTTGCATTTTGAGGCATTTAGAAATGGTTTTTGCTCAAGTTTTTTTCTAGCTTTCTTGTTCCTTGCATCTTTTAGCATCTATAAACATCTAAGGCGAGGGATTTCTTGTACTCTATGTGAAGATCATGTTGAATATGGTTATAAACTTGTTTTGTGCTTGAAAGTTACGTATAATGCAAGAATAGCTATTTTAATGCTTGTTTTATGGTATGTATGGGATGACATGTATATGTACTATGTGAATGTTTAGAGAATATTTCTATGGAGTTATGTCTTGTATTGAAAACTAAATATGGTCTTTTATAAGTGCTTATATGTGTTAGCATGGGAATAAGAGCGCAAACGCATGTATCTAGCCTTGAAATCAAAGTACAAATGTGTTGTAAAGAAATGTTACGGGCGGAAGTATTACCGGTCGTGTTGAACACGACCGTATTATTTTTCTGCTCTCTGACGGTTGTGTTATCGGTCTTGTTCAACATGACCGTATACACGATTGCCAAAAGATGGTGCTTTCTGACGGAAGTCTTATCGGCCTTGTTCAGCAAGACTGGGTACACGACTGCGGTAGTGTTATCGGTCTTGTTCAAACACGACCGGGTACAAGACTGCCAGAAAGGGTTTTTGATGTTCCGATTGCGTGGTTTCGATAGGTGTTCATGAGAGTTACTATACGCACGCTATGTGTTGTTTAATTGTTCATTTCATTACTAAATGTGTTCAATTGTTGTTGGTTATTGATATGTTGTTCTAATTATTGTTAAAGTATTTGTTTAAGATTAGGTAACCTATGTTGTTGATCTCTCTATATGATGCGAATGCGTGATTATATTTTTGAGTAATGAATGTGTTGATGAGTAATGGATGTATTGTTAGGTAATGAATATGTTATGCGATGTGATGTGAAGAGTCGGGTTGCAACCTTAGTCAGTCACGGTAGAGTTATGTCGTGTTAGGTGGCAGAGGGCTTGCCGGTAATTGCATGACTACTATGTACTAGTCCATGCTCTCATGTGGTTGGTGAATTCCATGGTGAGATTGGTCGTAGGATCGTGTACATCATGAGTACACACACCGGCGAGATAAGTTTAAAGTTTGTGGTGGTAATATAAGGTGTTGGCTTCAATGAATGTGTAAAGCGGTAACTTCTTGATGTGTTGTTTAGCGTGAATGTTTCAAAGTTGTTAAACGTATGTGATTATGTGGTTGCTATGTAATATGTTGTTACCCATGTGTTCAAAAGGTTTTCGAGTTAAAGTTTTCAAACTTCTTTTTATTCCTCTCTCATTGAGCCTATTTAGCTCACACCTCTTTAATGCATGTTACAGGAGTTCACAATATGGATTACATGCGTGAGGAAGGCAATAATGAGCTTAATCATGTTTATCATGAGTAGTGGTTATTTTTAACTTTGAAAACTATGTTTTACTAGCTTTAGCAGTTTTGAAGCTTATGTACCAAATACATGTTAATTAACTCTTTTTAAGTCTAGTTGTTTTGGTTGTACATATATGGTTGGTCACTTTGGATCGTTATCACAACTAGCATCTGATTATATTCTATTATGCATTGGATAAGAAAGTTTTGTCTACTTTTGCCCAAACGAATGTATCATGGTGGATCCTGCTAAGGTTGAGGTTGTTTCATCATGGAGAAGGCCAGAGAATGTAACAGAGGTCGTAGCTTTCTCGTTTGGCGGGTTATTACCACAGGTTCGTGAAAGACTTTTCAAAGGTTGCAGGGCCTCTCACAGAGCTAACCCAGAAGAGTACTAGTTTCGATTGGAATGAGAATTGTGAAGATAGTTTCCAAGGATTGAAGAAGAGTTTAACTTCAGCCCTAGTTCTTGCATTGCCAGAAGGGAGTCAGAACTTTGTTATCTACAATAACGCTTCTAAAGAATGTTTGGGTTGTGTTTTAATGCAGAATGGTCGGGTGATTGCTTATGCGTCTCGGAAGTTAAAGCAATATGAGGGCAATTATCCAACTCATGATTTAGAGTTGGCAACTTTTGTGTTTGCTTTGAAAAAGTTGCACCATTATCTTTGGGGAAGCAGGTTTGAAATATTTACGGACCATAAGAGTTTAAAATACTTGTTTTCTCAAAAGGAATTGAACATGAGGCAAAGACGATGGATGAAGCTACTTGATGATTATAATTGCTCAATTAACTATGTGCCAGGAAAGGTGAATATAGTAGCAGACGCACTTAGTTGGAAAGCTAGTATTGCTTATATGGCGGTCAAAGATTGGGAATTACTAGAGGAGGCTAGTATGTGGAAGCCGGAGTTGACTCAAGTGAGTATTTTGTTTGTAAACTTGTAGATTCAATCGTTGTTGTTGTCACGGTTCTGAGAAGCTCAACAGTTAGATCAGCGGCTTAGAAGATCTCTAAAGGTAAGCCTGATTTTAAGTTACACGGGGATGATGTGTTGCGGTTTCGTGGCCGAGTTTATGTTCCGAATAAATCGAATTTGAAGAAGGAAGTTTTAGAGAAAGCACATAACTCTAAGTACACTTTCCATCCGGGCAGAAACAAGATGTACAAGGACTTGAAACAACATTATTGGTAGAACAACATGATGAGGGATGTAGCAGAATTTGTATCTCGGTGTTTGACTTGTCAAAGGGTCAAAGCAGAGCATCAATGACTGGTAAGTTTGCTACAACCATTGATGATTCCCCAGTGGAAGTGGGAACATGTGACGATGGACTTTTTCACAGATTTGCCGAGATCACCAAGGGATTATGATGCAGTATGGGTTGTGGTTGATTGGTTAACCAAGACTACTCACTTTATTGCAAAGAATAAGCAAGATAGTCTTGAGAAGTTGACAGACTTGTATATTGCTAACATCATGAGACTTCATGGGGTTCCAGTTACCATAGTATCAGATAAGGATTCACAGTTTACTTCCAAATTCTGGCAGCGACTACAGGAAACATTGGGTACTAATTTGAGCTTTAGCATAGCTTATCATCCTAAGTCAGACGGGCATCAAAGAGGACGATTCAAATTCTCGAAGATATATTGAGGGCTTGTGTTATGGACTTCGGGAAGAGTTGGGAGAAACACTTACCATTGGCGGAATTTGCTTATAACAATAGTTATCAATCGACTATTGGGATGGCTCTGTACGAGGTATTGTATGGTCGTAAATGTAGGTGTCCGTTGTATTGGGATGAAGTTGATGAGATGAAGGTTATTGATCCAGCTTTGATGCCAGAGCTTGTGAATACCATTGAGAATATCCGTCTTATTCGTCAGAGGATGCTTACAACTCAGAGTAGGCAGAAGAGTTATGCCGATAGGAGAAGACATAATTTGGAGTTTGAGGCCGGTGATTGGGTTTTCTTGAAGATCTTTCTTTGCAATGGTATTGTTCGGTATGGTAAAGGTGCGAAGCTGAGTCCGAGGTATGTAGGACCATTTGACATCAGTGGCAGAGTTGGCAAGTTAGCTTATCGATTTGCTTTACTGCCGAGTTTGTCCAAGGTTCATGATGTCTTTCATGTGTCTATGCTATAAAAGTATAATCCAGATCCTTCACATGTTCTTGAGGCAGAGCTGTTATAGCTTAGTGTGGATTTGACTTATGAGAAGCGGCCTATTCGTATTCTAAATCAGTTAGTTGGGGAACTGCGTTTGAAAGTAATTCCGATAGTTAAAGTCTTGTGGCTTCATCATGGGATTGAGGAGGCTACTTAGGAAAGGCGGGATCAGATTGAGCAGCAGTATCCAAACTTGTTCAGTGGAGAAAGTAAGAATTTCAAGGTCAAAATTGTCCTAAGGGGGGAAGGATATGAGACTCGAGAATTTTCATTTCATCTATTTGTGCATTTATCTATTTTAAATGCTATTTGAAATAATATGTGCATCTAAATTACCTAATTTGTCATTGAAATCTACTTGTACATTTGGATTTGCATTTAACTTTGATTTGAATTACATTTCATCTATGGTTGCCTAGCAAGGTTAACTTGTAATTTATGCATGAATTGAGGGGCAATGTGGTCTTTACACTAATGAATATTTCCTACCCTGGTATAATTGCAATTAAAACAAGATAGTAAGGGCAACTAAGTCATTTTTGGCTTGTAGGATATTTTGACTCATTTTAACCTAACATTTGACGCTATTTGACCTCATAGAAGCAAAATTTAGCAAATTCAAGAGGAAGAAAGAGCTTTGGACGGCCAAGAGGAGAGAGAGAGCGAGAGAGAATATATTTCTATTTTTGGAGTTTTGGCATTTTGGAAGGAAAAACTTGCATTTTGAGGCATTTAGAAGTGGTTTTTGCTCAAGTTTATTTCTAGATTTCTTGTTCCTTACATCTTCTAGCATCTATAAACATCTAAGGTGAAGGATTTCTTGTACTATATGTGAAGATCATGTTGAATATGCTTATAAACTTATTTTGTGCTTGGAAGTTACATGTAATGCAAGAATAGCTATTTTAGTGCTTGTTTTATGGTATGTATGGAATGACATGTATATGTGTTGGTCCTAGATAACCTAAGAGGCGGGGTGAATTAGGTTGTTTGGCAAGTTTAAGCAATTTAAAAATTCTTGATTCGAAAATAATATATAGTGAAAGATGATAATACTCTAGAAGTTCTTGTAGGCAATTTATCAAACACTTGGTGAGCACTCAGGTATATAACACTAGATAAGCAATTAGAACTTTAGAGATAAATCCCAAATAGATAACACAACATTTATCAAACACTTAGTATGAGCAATATCCACAAGAAGGTAAATAACTTGAAAATAAATAGAGTAAAGTAAGAGAAATCAAACACGATGATTTTCAAGTAGTTTGCACTCCCGGAGGCCTAGTCCACCACCTAAGGTCTTCCCTTCCCTTAGAATTTAACAACTCTTTACTATGATGCTTCTTCAAATGTTGCTGAAGCAAAAAACCAACTACAATTACTCTTGTATCCACAAGAGTTACACAAGCTCCTTAGGTGAAGCTTTAACCTACTATCCTCTCTTCCTTTGAGTCCACAAAGGATTACAATACTTCTTCTCACAATAATTCTCTCAATCTATGTGAAAGAGTATATTAGAAAGATTGTGTATTAGTGACAATTGTAACTCCTATTTGAGTTTGATATTACAATTGAAAAAACTTTGAATGCTCAAGGATATGAAAAAGATAGCTCAAGATTTCTCAATGAAAGTGATATGAAAAGCTCTTTGAATTAGCTTAGAAATCTGAAGATTAAGGCTTGGAGAGGTGTTTGAGATGGTGAGAGAGCATGGCTTAAAAGAGGGAAAAGTTAGACACAAAACGGATATAATGCAAAAATCCCATATTTTTTCCGTTAAGCCATCTAGTCGTTGAGCCCTTCATCCGGTCCACCGGATGGGGGCAGGAAACGCCCAAACCAGAGCTCTCTGTTGGGCGTTGTGGCCTTCATCTGGTCTACCGGATGAAGCTAGTAACGCCCGGATGCTTAAATTGTTGAAAAGTGGTCTTTTTGAGCCCCAAAATAATTTGTTAAATAATAAAGCATTTGGGCACTTTTGAGGACACTTAAAAAAGTCTTTTCAAGCATTTTTAACATCCCACAACATTTTCAAAAACTCTTTAAAAAAGATATAGAATGATTTTTATATCAGTTTGAAATCCAAAAAGTCTTATTTTTCAAAAATGAGTTTGTAATGACTTTTTGAAAATATTTTTCAAATAAAAATTTTATGAAAAACCTTTTGGAGAGATCATGAGCTACACAAGTCATATTTAGGCAAACAACATTTTAATAGCCGATACACCGTATGTCGCCACTTCTCCTTCCTTGTAACTCCCATTTTTATGACGAGTCAACTACTTCATTTCTTCGGGTCTTCATAACTTGATTCCTCATGAAATATAACCAATTGAATGACTTCATGTTGGAGTGGGCATGCTTGACAATTTTGTGTTGATGGATTGAATACCTTACCCAATATTCAAATTCTAAAACACAATTAAGATGTTTTGTTATTATCAAAATAAAGATTATAAACTGTTAGGCCAATAATCTCCCCATTTTTTATGATGACAAAACATTGAAATTTAGAGGGCATAAAATAGTAGACTATTGGAAAATCAAGCTAGATTTGAGGTTTCCCCCCTCAATATGTGCATTTGTGTTTGATTGAATCAATTGCTTGCGTATGAAAAGTAAGCTCCCCCTGAATAGGTGCATAGCATTATAAAGTAAAAGATATTGGAAGTGTGGTCATTCAATCATACACAAGAAGTATATTCACAAGTATTTTCATGCTAGATTCTAGATTTCAATTATCTTTTTATCCCCCTATTTGACATCAACAAAATATAGACAATAGATCATAGAAGAGCAAATAGCCATAAGAGAATTGACAAACAAAAGCAAGTTGACAAAAAAATCATAAAATATTCAATTAAAGTTAGAAATAAGATACAGAATGTAAAGGAGTACTTAAGGCAAATAAAACAAAAAAATAAAAATGAATTGAAGAACAAATCGCAAGGCAAACACAAACTAAGAACCAAGATGATGATCATGTAGTGCTTTCAACATCTGCTTCATACGATCCAAACGAATATCTTGAGCATTGAGGCGAACAATGATTTAATCATGTGTGGAGGAATGAGAGGAAGATGATCCAACTCCTCGAAAACTACCAGCTCCACCTCGACCAGTGCCTTGTCCTTCCATTGGATCTTTGAAGGAATCGGGATCAATATCAAGAGATTCAAATACAATAGTATCACCGCTTGTATCCTCATGAGCATCAAGGACTTGGTTGTTATGAAGCTTCAGCTTTTGACGAGAGATGCTAGTATGATTTAGAAGATAAGATCTAGCACTTATAGTTTCAAACTCTTGATCTCGGGGAACATCCAAAGAGTCAAGGAGATGTATTAAGGGCACCCCATAGGCAAGCTGGTTTCCTGCTTACTTAGTGTGGACGATGTGGTTGATAATGATGTGTAGAAGATTGATTCTTTTTGCCTCATACATCAGATACATCAACAAGGCAGTGAATTTCAGAATGGAACCATCCTTAACTTCCCTAGAAATAATCACTTCATGAAGGATGTAGAATAGAAGCTTCTTCTTAGGGGTGATTTCATTTTTCTTAGGATATTGAGTGCTAGACTCCCATGTTCCTTCCCAAAGGAATGCTACAACTCTTGTCTCTAGATCGTCATGAATGCCTTCTGGCATACCCTTGTAAGAATAAAGCTTAGTTCCTTGATTTGGAATTCTGAAAGCTCTAGCAATATCACTAGCAGTTAGTTCTAACACCCTATTCTTAACTTGGCTTTGCAACTTCATGGTGTTAAATTCTAGATTTGCATAATGGTAAAATTCACAAATCCAAGAGGTATAACCCTTATTAACAAAACTTAGTATAGGTAGCCATCCTTGAGCATTGAAAATCCTCAAAATTCTAGTGCCATCAAGTAATGTAGGAGGGTCTAAGGTCTTACCCTATAAGATGTTTTGTTAAGGAAATGCATCAGGATTGTCAATGATTTGAGGCCCGGATGATGAAGATTCTCCTTGCTTGCGCTTCCTAGAGTCAGCTCTTGGTGGTGTCATTGAGAGTGTATGAGAATTTGAAGTCTTTTAAGAAAATAATGTCTTTGAGGAAATTCGTCAAACACCTTGTGAGCAAAGGAGTTCAAGGCTTTTCTTTTGAATATTTTGAAGAGTTTGATGATGCAAAGACAAGGATTTTGATGAAAATTATGTGATGTGAAGCAATTTGTAAAGAATAAATAGTTAATTTAATGAGTTGAAATAGAAGAGATTGAGAGGAATTGAGAGAATTTAAGGTTGAGTAGGAAAGATTTTGAAAAACGAGGCCAATTCCCGTTTTGCAAACAGCGCGATCTGGTCGATAGGGCCCTGATCCGGTCGACCGGATAAGGGCAGTAACGCCTGGCAGTGAAGCGTTCCTGTAGTTTCATGCTTCATCCGGTCGATCGGATGAATGCAATAACGCCCGGATCCCCTGTTTCTTGAAAAAATGCAATTTTTCAAAAACTTAAGTGATCCAAAGCATTCCTAACTCTTTTCTAATGGTACAAAATTGATTCTCATGTAACGGTTTTTTAAAAATGTCGGCCAATTGATGCAAAGAATTGAAAATTTCAAGTTCAGTATCACCTTTTTGCACATGATCTCTTAGAAAATGATGACGAATTTCAATATGCTTAGTTCTAGAATATTGAATTGGATTCTTGATAAATCCATATTTTTAGTAACTTTAACCCATTAAATCATATATATTGCATTATTATTTCAAGCTTAATTGTATATTTTACACAAATTTAATGCAATATAGGTTCTGAAGAAGAAATAGCAAAAATGGCCACAAAAGCCAACTTTTGAAGTGAATTTTCGGCGCAATACTGAACGAGGAAGGTAGAACAACCTTGACACGAGCAAATCGAGATTGAATTTGGCTAAACAGAGTGCGAAAACGAATTCAGGACGCTGAAAAACCTTAAAGTAGCCTTGGTCAACTTTTTGGTCAAAGCACAGTCAACTTTTGGTCAAAGTCAAAGTCAAAGTCCACTTTTGGTCAAAGTCAAAGTAAACTTTTGGTCAAAGTCAAAGTCAATGGATAAATAGTAAAACTCAAAGTCAACTCATGAATAATAAATTCAATGTGTGAATAGTATCTTCGCTGACATCACGCTGACACAATAATGACCTAGGCGACTGATATCACGCTGACACAATGATAACCTAGGCAAATGACATCACGCTGACACAATGATGACCTAGGCGAATGACATCACGCTGATACAATGATGACTTAGGCAAATGACATCACGCTGACACATTGGTGATATCATGGTTTGAATAGTACTTGTGAATAGTGCCAAAATTTCTCTATAAATACTCCATTCCTCATTTCATTTTTCTTTTACCATTTTCTCTTCTTAGCTTAGATTTTGCTCTTGTGTTTGAGTGCTTTAGTTATTATTCTGAGTTGTGTGCAAAGTTTTAATCCCAAAGGGAGGGTCTAGTGAGTTATCATTATACCGAAATCATACCGGTCTACCAAAATCGGTTCAACACGATAAGTATTCTTTTATTTTGGTTTTCATTATGATTTCTTGTACTTTACAGTTTATTATGGCATACTAGACCCGAGATTCGGGGTAGTACGTGTGAGGTTACTCTTGTACATATGTTGTGATTCAGATTTATTAAAGTCTTATATTTCTATTTCTAAGTATTCTTTGATTAATTATACGTATACTTGTAGTTATGTTATATTTAATTAAAAGTACATATACACCCGGTTTTGTAAACCAGTGGCAATACGAGACTACTTCGGATGGATTCTAGTCTGATTGTACCGATACCTCTAGGTTACATAAGTGAAAGATTAATTGAGAGATTGAAAATTGTTAGGTTGTACCAACACATCCAGTCTTGTTAATTAATTAATCTTATCACTTACGTAATTAAAGGCTCATTTCAGTAGTTGGAGCTTGTAGCCCTATTTCTGAAGGACTTAACTTTTAATCTGAATCAATAACTTTGTACTTGCATATACTGAGCTATAACCACCCTGAATCATTAACCCTTTGGATTTTTAGTGTTGAGTGTTGTGATTCTTTAATTTAGTACTTTTGATTAATTCACTTTTGGACCTTGTTACTACCGTATCTTTGGACATTTTGTGGACATTTTGTGGACATTTTTTGGACTTAATTTTCCGTACTTCCGTACTTTTGGACTTAATCAAACTTATCCGTGACGGGAGATAGTCAAACAATTCTAAATTAAGGACTTAACTTTACTTGATAACCCAATCTCTGTGGATCGACCCTCTACTCGCCACAACTAGAGGTAATTCAAGGTAAATAATATTTTCAATCATTTAACCTTACTATTTTTTAGCACAAAACGACGCGATCAAAATTTGGCGCCGTTGCCGGGGATCGGTGTTCATCAAATAAGGTAAGTCTTTGATTTATGTATATAAGTGTTTATATGTATATATCTTAGATTTTAGTTTTTATTTTTATTTAAGTCAATTTAGCTATTTTGTATAGACTTTATTATTATTATTATTATTATTATTATTATTATTATTATTATTATTATTATTATTTTGTTTCTTTTTGAGTTTTAGTTTTGTATGCATGGTCGGAGATCTTTAAAGCCACCCATCTTTGTCTTGGATTCAAAAATTGAGAAAACCTTTAAATCCAGAATCAAAGCATGAACTTTTCTAATCATGGCTGATCAACATCCGAATCAAAACCAAAATCAGGATCAAGTTGAAGGTAGAGAAGTAGGAAATGTGAGGAGGAGCATAAAAGATTTTTCCACACCACAAGATTATGTTTCTCCACGATCTATCGCCTTACCTGAAACTAATGATGGTTTTAAAATAAAGTCTCACGTGATTTCAATGCTTCCTTTGTTCCACGGTCTTTTTAATGAAAACCCGTATGATCACATTAATACTTTTGTTCATACATATAGATCGATCAATACTAGAACTGCCTCAGAAGAGGTTGTTAAATTGAGATTGTTTCCTTACTCTTTAATGGGTCAAGCACAAAATTGGCTTTACAGATTACGATCTGGTTCTATTACTTCTTGGGATCAATTGCAAAGAGAATTTCTTGAAAGATTTTACTCTTCTTCAAAAAACCAATAAATGTAAGAATCAATTAAATAATTTTTCTCAGTTACCTGGAGAGGCACTTCATGAGAGTTGGGACAAATTTGAAACCTTAACTTATGAATGTCCACATCAAAGTATTCTAAATTGGCAATTAGCTCAGAATTTCTATCAAAGGTTCAATGAGCATAATCAAAATTTGCTCGATTCAGCCTGTAATGGTTCACTTCTTGAAAAATCCCCAGAAGAAGCCACAGAATTGTTCATAAAACTGAGCAACAATTCACGAAAGCGTGCAACTTCATCTAGAGAAAAGAGAGAAAGTGTAGGATCAAATTATTACAATTCTTTGACATCAAATATTGAAAATCTAACTCTTGCATTGGAAAAAATGGTCAAAAGGAAAGAATCATTGCATGTAGTTGATTTAGGTGAAGGTGTTCTTGCATCAAATCCCAATTCAATTTCAGAGCAAGCTTGTGCTGCTTATAGATATCCCCGTAATTATGATCCATTCTCTAACACTTATAATCCAGGTACACGAGATCATCCAAATTTTCAGTGGGATCAGAATCGGGAAGATGTTCAACAACAAAGACCAATAAGCTATCTTCCAGGATTTCATTCAGTTTCACAAGGACAGGTACCTACGAGCTCTAATTCAAGTTCCAATTCTTATGGGACTACTTTTGAAGAATAGGTTTTGAAAAAGCTTTACAGTTGGGAACCAACTATGCAACTGGAAAGTACACATACAAAGGCAATTGCCAACTTGGAAAGACAAATTGGGCAATTAGCTAACACAATTCAGAAATGGGAAGAAGGAACACTCCTTGCCCAACCAGATAGAAACCCAAAAGATAAGGCCCATGTAGCATCTACAAGTCAAATAGTGGAGGATCTTCAAGCTGTCACTACATTGTGAAGTGGTAAGAAAGTTGATAACAAGGTAAGTGTCGAAGCTTACGAAAATGCAAGACTTGTAAAGCAAAAAGCTAAGTCTCAAGTTACTGTTGATTCATCAAAAGAAACTGCAAATGAACCTAAAACTTTCATTTCACATGAAAATATTCCATTGACACTGAGTCCCAAGGCACCCTTTCCACAGGAATTAGGTAATCCACCTAATAAAGATTCAAAAAGAGAAGAAATGCTTGAAACCTTTAAGCAAGTTAAAAACAATTTACCTATGTTAGAAATCATCAGGCAAATTCATGCTTATGCAAAGTTTCTTAAGGATTTATGCACTCAGAAAAGAAGGAATTCAGCTTTGATATCAAACAAAGTAAGATTGACTGAAAAGGTAAGCAGCATTCTTACTTCTCATGTTCCACCAAAATTGAAAGATCCAGGTGCATTTACCATTCCTTGTTATGTTGGTAATCATTGTGTAGATCGTGCCCTTCTTGATTTAGGAGTTAGTGTGAATCTTCTCCCCTTTAATCTTTTTGAGCAGTTAGATATAGGAGAATTGAAACCTACTCATGTCACCCTTCAACTAGCTGATAGATCGCTTAGAATTCCTAGGGGCATGATTGAAGATGTGTTGATAAAGGTTGATGAATTTTTTTTTTTGTGGATTTTGTTGTGCTAGATATAGAGCTAGGAGAAATTCAAAAGTTCCAAACTCCAGTTATATTAGGGAGACCATTTTTAGCAATAGCTAATGCAAAAATTCACTGTGCAACTGGAGAATTGGAGTTTACATTTGGAGATATTAAGGTAAAGCTGAATGTTGCTAATGCTGCTAGGTTTGCAGATGGAGATGATGGTCTTGAATGTTTTATTTTTGATAAGATTGATCCATTAATTGAAAAGTCTTTTCTTAGACTTATGCAAAAAGATTTTTTAGAGAATACTTTGAATGATGATGAAGTAGTAATAAGTAGGTTTGAGGAGGAATCTGATGAATTTTTAGAAAGAAATTTAAGATTTGATGAAAAACTTCAAGTTTATGCAATAAAACCATCCTTGACTCTTTCTAAAGAACCCATGCTTCCTTCTATACAATCTCCTCCTGAGTTGGAACTGAAGCAACTTCCTAGTCATCTTAAGTATGTTTTTTTAGGGACAGATCAAACACTTCCAGCTATTATTGCTTCTAACCTTTCTTTGGAACAGGAAGCTAAACTTGTAGATGTGTTGTCTAAGAATAAGAAAGCGTTAGGCTGGACTGTTGCAGACCTTAAAGGAGTAGATCCCTCTTTTTGCATGCATAAGATTAATTTGGAAGATGGAGGCAAGACATCTAGAGAGATGCAACGTAAGCCGAACCCGAACATGAGAGAAGTTGTAAAGAAGGAAATAGTGAAGTTGTGAGATGCAGGTATCATTTATCCTATTTCGGATAGTAAATGGGTTAGTCCTATACAGGTTGTACCTATGAAATCAGGAATCACTGTGATGACAAATGATAAAGGTGAATTGGTACCTACCCGCACCACAACTGGATGACGTGTGTGTATTGATTATAGGAAACTCAATGCTGCAACAAGAAATGATCATTTTCCTTTACCATTCATTGATCAAATTTTGGATAGGTTGGCATGACAAGGTTATTACTGTTTTCTTGACGGGTACTCGGGATACAATCAGATCCCTGTAGACCCTGAAGATCAGGAAAATATAACTTTTACATGTCCTTTTGGCACGTTTGCTTATAGAAGAATGTCTTTTGGCCTTTGTAATGCACTAGCCACTTTTCAACGTTGCATGATGTCTATTTTCACTGATATGATGGATGAATTTGTTGATTTTTCTATCTTTGGTTCTTCATTTGACAGTTGTTTGAATAATCTTTCTTTGATGTTAAAAAGATGTCAGGAATCTAATCTCATACTTAGTTGGGAGAAAAGTCATTTTATGGTTCAAGAGAGAATTGTTCTCGGACACATTATATCCAAGGAAGGAGTTCGGGTTGATAAAACTAAGGTTGATATTATTTCTGATTTGCCCTCTCCAACAACTGTTAAACAGGTGAGATCGTTCCTTGGACATGCTGATTTCTACCGACGATTTATAAATGATTTTAGTAAAATTGCTAGACCTTTATCAAATTTGTTGGCACAGGATACTCCATTCCAATTTGATAAAAAATGTGTTACTGCTTTTGAGACACTGAAAAATGCACTTTCCACTGCTCTAGTGATTCAACCACCAAATTACCCTCTTCCTTTTGAAATTATGTGTGATGCTTCGGATTATGCCATAGGAGCTGTATTAGGTCAACGCAAGGATCGAGTTCCTTGTGTGATCTATTACGCCAGCCGAACTTTAGATGATGCCCAGAAAAACTATACCACCACAGAGAAAGAATTGCTTGTTGTAGTTTTTGTAGTAGAAAAATTTCAGTCTTATATGTTAGGGTAAAAAATAATCATTTATTCTGACCACTCGGCATTAAGATACCTATTGGAAAAGAAAGATGCTAAACCTAGGCTTATTCGATGGTTGTTATTAATTCAAGAATTTGATTTAACAATCAAGGATAAGAAAGGTCAAGAAAATATTGTTGCTGATCATTTGTCAAGGATTGTAACTCAAGAAACAGAAAATGAGTTACCCCTGAGAGATACATTTCCTGATGAACAGTTACTGTTAATTTATACTCCTAAACTTCCTTGGTATGCTCATATTGTGAATTATCTTCCAGTTGGTTAAATACCCAAGGAGTGGAACAAGGCTGAGAGAGACCGATTTTTCTCAATTGCAAAGAATTATTTCTGGGAGGATCCTCATATGTTTCGTATTTGTTCTGATCAAATTATTCATAGATGTGTACCCAAGTCTGAACAGCTAAGTGTCATGTCATTTTGTCATTTGCAGGAATGTGGGGGACACTTTGGAGGATGACAGACAACTATCAAAGTTCTACAAAGTGGGTTTTATTGGCCCACATTAATCAAGGACACTCATGAGTTTTGCAAGGCATGTGAAAGATGCCAAAAGACAGGTAACATGGGAAAAAGGGATATGATGCCCTTAAATCCCATTGTGGTTTGTGAACTTTTTGATGTTTGGGGTATTGATTTCATGGGTCCTTTCCCCATCTCCTTTGGTTTTCAATACATTTTGGTTGGTATTGATTATGTGTCTAAATGGATTGAAGCAATTGCAATAAGGACTAATGATCACACTATTGTGATAAAATTTATAAAAGAAAACATTTTATGTCGGTTTGGAATTCCACGAGCCATCATTAGTGACGGTGGAAGTCATTTCATTCACCGAACTTTTGAAAAATTGTTGAAGAAATACTCAGTCATTCATAATGTTGCAACTCCATATCACCTACAAACTAGTGGACAGGTTGAGGTTTCTAATAGGGAAATTAAATCAATCCTTGAAAAGACAGT
This sequence comes from Ehretia macrophylla, assembly GCA_037974665.1. Lineage (NCBI taxonomy): Eukaryota > Viridiplantae > Streptophyta > Magnoliopsida > Boraginales > Ehretiaceae > Ehretia > Ehretia macrophylla. The sequence continues at coordinate 36,326,155 of CM075780.1, read as the reverse complement.
TAGACCTGATAGGAAGGATTGGTCCACTTGATTGAATGGTGTACTTTGGGCATATAGAACTGCATATAAAACTCCTAGAGGAATGTCACCTTTTCATTTAGTTTATGGAAAAACATTTCATTTACCTGTTGAGTTACAACATAAGGCTTATTGGGCAATTAGAACTGTAAATTTTGACTTGCAGAAAGCTGGTAAAAACAGGTTATTCCATCTAAATAAACTTGAAGAAATGTGTTTAGACGCATACGAGAATGTCAAGATTTACAGTGAGAAAATGAAGAGAACGCATGATAAATGATTATTCGTAAGTCATTTGAGAAGATGTGTGGTTATTTAATTCTAAGTTACGATTGTTTCTAGGAAAATTGAGGTCTAGGTGGGATGGACCATTTAAGGTTGAACAAGTTTTTTCGTCCGGGGTTGTCAAGATAAAAGATAAAACAAATGGGAAAACTATGTTTGTAAATGGACAAAGGCTAAAACCAGCGATCCAGTTAAAGAATTGGGATGAAGAGTCAATTGAACTTAAGAATCCAATCCCTGCAGAGTAGCAATTTCAAAGTAATTCTGTCTGGCTAAAGACGTTAAACTTAGCGCTCCTAGGAGGCAACCTAGGATTTTTAATTTTATTTTTATTCTTTTTTGTTATTTTTATTAGTACCAAATGAGTCTTTCTTCAGCTTAAAGTAGTTTGGGTCTTAACCCTGAGAAACACTCATAAAGGTATAATTGTCATGATACTAGTGGTCACTGTACGTTTTCTGTGTGCGGTTGTCTGACCAGTGCAACTCTGTCTAACAGTACTTGCCACTCCACCAACTTAATGTAGTTTGGGGTCTGTTTAGGCATTACTTGATAAGGTAGTTAGGAGTAAGAGCATTTATCAAACGGTATTGTCTGTAACGTAAAACCCCACTGTCTTGCTCTTGACCTTGTGGAACTGGTTGTGGCCCCATGTGAGTGACAAAGGAAAGTACTAGATGGCGTGAACACAGAAACCTCTGGAAGAGCTAGTCCCTTGATTTTAATATATTATTTAAAAAAAAAAATTTACCCGAAGACGTTAAACTATGGTACTTAACTGTGTGTGCATGTCTTGCTGGCTGACATTAAATGGTTCCAATGCCCATTCCCTATTAGAAGGAAAAACTTTGACAATTTATGTAACACACTCATCCTAAATGGTGGGAGGATGGGTACACAGTGGCAACATTCGGTAGTGACTGTCTGAGGATAAAACAGGGTGTTGTTTGTACTAGGGTGTGTGCCTCACATGAACCCAAGTGATCTCTGGATAATCTAGGATCTCGTGGCGGTAACATTCCAAGGTTTATCCTAGATGTTGTCATTTGGTTACCAAATAGCTTTAAATTGGCGTTAACTTCAACGTTAGGAGGTCTTTTTCCACCGTTATAGAAATAGTGGCTCTCATGGTATTTGAGAGAAAGATAACTTATACCATTTTGAGGGGTAAGTGATACGTGATTCATCACCTCTGCTTCGGTCAGTTCTTACGCTATGGCGGGTAGATTTACTTTCCAGATTTTAATGCCATTCACTTGGTGTTCGGATATGGTTTACTTTGCTGCATAGGTATGAAACTGAAATAGGGTTGGGATCCTATTTTTGCTTTTCCCAGGCTTCTAGTGTTGCCTTCCAAACTGGCGGACAACTCTTCGTTATGTTGATGAACTCTAAATTTAGTCTAAACTCAAATTTTCTTAAATTAAATTTGGATCCAACTGTTCCTTTTGGAAGCATATTTAAGGTTTGAATCTTGATGGATGACTGTTGGTCGGTGGTCATTTGTATATTCTTACACTTGTTTTAGGATATTTAAATGGTTTAAAATTCGTGTATTTATTTTTCTCATGTACCAATTTTATTTTATTTTATTTTTTTAAAAAAAAATCTTGGAGGAAATAGGTTTGAGGAAGATTATATCTTCCTACTTTGTGAATTTGCAAAAGCATTTAAGGCAGAAACGGGAAAAATCAAGCTCGAACACACTTAAAGGGCGCTCGAGCGCGGTATGACCTAACTGACGGGTTTAAAGCCCTCTTTCTTTCTTCTTCTCCTCATTTTCCTTTCTCTCCACTGCCGCCTCCTCTCTCTCTCTCTGTCCAAATTTTTTCTTTCATTTCTCTATTTAGCTGCATTCAACACAATGATGTTCGGAACTCTCACGCCTGATCAATTTGCCATGGTTGTATACTATTTTATAAGCATTTTCATCATTTACATTTTTTTATTTATCTCCTAGTCAAGTGGGATCGTAGGTATATTAGGAATGATTAAAGTTAATCATGTATTTCCAAGTTTAGAGGATAGTCTTTTGTTGTTGTATTTTCATTTCTTTTATGTAATGTCTTTATGATTAATAAAATAGTATGGTTTGTTTATGGTTTTTGTATTCATGTAATCTATATATATATATATATATATATATATATATATTTATGTATTTTTATGTTAAGATATTTATGTTAAATAATGTATATAAATTTATGTATATATATATATGTTAGTCTGCTATATATGTATTTATTGCTATTAAAAAAAATAAAAATAAAAAAATTCACTAAAAGAGCGCAGTAGGGCGCTTAAGTGCCCTGTAGGTGCTCGAGCGCCCAACCACAGTCGAAGCTTATAACATAAGCCCCGATTGCAGCAGCCTTGAAACCTAAAAAAATACACCCTCCCACCCACGGAAATCACCCACAAACCTCAACAAAACCCTTCCCCACCCCAAGTTTTCTCCAAATCTACATTAAGAGGTTAGTTTTTATGCTTTCTTTCTTATTTTCAGTTTATTTCAAGTATTAGATCTATTTTTACATATTTATTTACGTATGTATATATGCATATTTGAAGGCTTTAGGATGATTCTTACTGCTTACTTTCAGTTTATTGCTATTCTATAGCTCTTAATTTTCGTTTTGGTATGATTTTTTTTTCAGATGTATATACGTATATATATACGTATGTATATGTATATGTATATGTGTATGTATATAGAATTTGGTTAGATTTTAATTTTAAATTTTTTGTTAGAATTCCTTTAAATTTAATTATGAAAAAAAAATCCGAAAATTAAAAAAAAAAAAAATCAGATTTATGTAGATTCATTTATGTCAATTATTTTTGTTGCCCTACATATAATATTTATAAATTATTTACATGTTATAGAATTTAACCGGATGATTTATAATGTTGTGTGTTAAGGATGATTTTGCGGTTGTTATTTGGTGTTGTTTGAATAAATAGTATTTATGTAAATTTAAAAAAAAACAATATATATATATATATATATATATATATATATATATATATATATAATTTTGTTTTGTGACTTTTCTGATTTAGTTTTTTTTTGTTTATTATTAAGATTATGGCTCCCAAAAGGCAGAAATTATCATTGATTGCAAGACTTGACAATGCTCAAATTGAGGCCGAAACTAATTTTTTGGATGCGTTGAGAGCCTCCGAAGGTGGGCAACGTGCTTTTGAATTTTTTGAGGGGTATTTTCTTGATTGTTTTCTGCACCCACCTTTTGATGATGTTCCTGTTTTTTCTCGTCTCATTCGCCCTTTTTATAAGCATCTTTCGTACGATAATGAAAATTTTACTACATCAATTGATGGTTTTGAATTTCAATTTACTACTGTTGATATCATGACTATACTATGTGGGCATGATTATTTTTATGAGAAAAATATGGATTTCCCTGCTACATCTACTGATTTAGACATTGCTACAAATTTGTGTGGGGGTCCGGTTCTGCCACACGGTGTGGGTGTAAGGAGATCTTCCCTTCCAAGGGACATGTGGTTAACAGATATCATTGTTAAAAAGAACTTTTGCCCTTATGGTCATGATCATGAAAGGACGGGAGTTATTTTACAAGTTTTATATTGGATTTATCAAGGTGCTCTTTTTGATATTGGAGCTGTTATTGGGGACAACATGATGAGTCTTATAGACCACATGAGGAGGTTTGATGCTACATCTACACTTCATTTTCCTCGACTGATAATTTCTTTGCTTCAACGGTTTGATTTTCTTTTTGCACCTGATGAGCCATATATGGATCTCCCTATTACTTCATATGGTGAATCAGAGTTCTCGAAGAGTTTTAAACATTTGGAGCGCGCTGTTTGAAAAATGCCCATAGCATTAAATGCTCCACGACCTTCCACTCAATTTGCTGAAGGCGCCACTTCTTCCTAACAACAGGGTGATCAATCTGAAGAATCATTAATGGAAAAAATGTATAGAGAACTGCAAGCCATGAATACTAACCTTGCTGCAGGATTGGGAGACATAGGTGAACTGAAAGCTGAATTTGCTGAATTTAAGCACTCACAGAGGGAAGAGTTTACTGCATTATGAGCTGAACTTGCTTCAATGAAAGGTTCAGGCTTAGGTCCTCAGCCGCCGCCACAATCATAATTCAATGGCGTGTTTTTTTTATTATGTTATTTTAGTTATTTCATCATTTTTTTTTATATTTTAGTTTTTATTTAAACTCACGGCTAATGTTGGTTTTTGAGATTTTGTTTGACAATTCTTCTTTCAGAAAGTTTTTTAGGAACATTGTTTGGGTTGTTTATCAGGTTGTGTCTTTCTTTTTACTTTGCATTACATAGTTTTCTTTCATTGAGGACAATGTAAGGTTTGAGTTTGAGGAGGAAAAAAAAAGTTGATACCAACCTGATACCAAAAAAAAAAAAAAAAATTACTTCACTTATTCATAATAATTAAAATTGAGTGGTTAATTGTTGAAATATGGTTAGATTGTGATAAAATATTTGAATTAACTATGAATTTGGAATGGAAAAATGATTAGCCGCTAAGAGTTGAGTTTGTATCTAGATTTTTTTTGAAACATTGTTAACTATTATTACATCCCAACAGCGTCACATGATTTAATTAGAAGTCTTTGATTAATTATCAAAAAAGAGTAGATTGAGATGTTTTCAATGTGAGATGTTGTGTTTTATTAAAATTTGACTTATTTTTCTAGATTGGTATACTCCTTTGAAAAAAAAATGTGTAGATGACTTGCTCAACATCATTCAAATATTAAAAATGTTGATTCAACAAAAAGAGACAGCAAAGAAATCCATAACAAATGCTTTCTTCTAACCATTTTTGAGCATTTTTTGTTATGAAAAAGCTATCAATACAAATCTTGTCAAACAAGCCTTCTTTTACCAAACACAATTCAACCGAAGAAAAGGCAATACTTCAATGAAGTCATTGAATCAACCAACATCTAACATTCGAGTAATCTATTTTATAAAAAGAAAAAAAAAAAAAAGAAAAAAATATAGAAAAAAATCTAAGGGAGTATTACATGATTTGGAAGGTAGTTCAGTTTTAACATTTCATGACTATCCATAGAAAATATTTTCGATTTTACAAATTTTGCGTGATTAATTTTCTTACTTCTTAATTGAGTTACAAGTGCTTAAAAAGGCTCAAACGATTTTTTGTAATTAAGTTGGTTTCATTTCTTCTAGATACAAAACGATTTCTTGGAGTGGAATTGTTTGGAAGACAAATTCACTGTTAATCTTATAATTTTATAAAATTTAACTATATGAATATATTGACTGCTTAGATTTAATATTTATGAATATATGAAGTAATTGATGCCTTTACTTGAGGACAAGCAAAGAATGGGTTTGAGGAGGTTGATAAATCTATATTTTTAGTAACTTTAACCCATTAAATCATGTATATTGCATTGATGAATAGTAAAGTCAACGTGTGAATAGTATCTTCGCTGACATCACGCTGACACAATAATGACCTAGGCAAATGACATCACGCTGACATAATGATGACCTAGGCGAATGACATCATACTGACACAATGATGACCTAGGAAAATGACATCATGCTAACACATTGATGATATCATGGTTTGAATAGTACTTGTGAATAGTGCCAAAATTTATCTATAAATACTCCATTCCTCATTTCATTTTTCTTGTACCATTTTCTCTTCTTAGCTTAAATTTTGCTCTTGTGTTTGAGTGCTTTAGTTATTATTCTGAGTTGTGTGCAAATTTTTAATCCTAAAGGGAGGGTCTAGTGAGCCATCATCACACCGAAATCATACCGGTCTACTGAAATCCGTTCAACACGATAAGTATTCTTTTATTTTGGTTTTCGTTATGATTTCTTGTACTTTACAGTTTATTATGGCACACTAGACCCGAGATTCGGGGTAGTACGTGTGAGGTTACTCTTGTACATATGTTGTGATTCAAATTTATTAAAGTCTCGTATTTCTATTTCTAAGTATTCTTTGAATAATTATACGCATACTTGTAGTTATGTTATATTTAATTGAAAGTACATATACGCCCGGTTTTGTAAACCAGTGGCAATACGAGACTACCTCAGATAGATTCTAGTCTGGTTGTACTGACACCTCCAGGTTACATAAGTGAAAGATTAATTGAGAGATTGGAAATCGTTAGGTTGTACCAACACATCCAGTTTTGTTAATTAATTAATCTTATCACTTACGTAATTAAAGGCTCATTTCAGTAGTAGGAGCTTGTAGCCCTATTTCTGAAGGACTTAACTTTTAATCTGAATCAATAAATTTTTACTTGCGTATACCGAGCTATAACCACCCTGAATCATTAACCCTTTGGATTTTTAGTGTTGAGTGTTGTGATTCTTTAATTTAGTACTTTTGATTAATTCACTTTTGGACCTTGTTACTACCGTATCTTTGGACATTTTATGGACATTTCTTGGACTTAATTTTTCGAACTTCCGTACTTTTGGACTTAATCAAACTTATCCATGACGGGAGATAGTCAAACAATTCTAAATTAAGGACTTAACTTAACTTGATAACCCAATCTCCGTGGATCGACCTTCTACTCGCCATAGCTAGAGATAATTCAAGGTAAGCAATATTTTTAATCATTTAACCTTACTATTTTTGAGTGCAAAACGACGCGATCAATTCTTTGATAGACTTATGACACTTGTATTATCACATTTGATCGGCACACGATCATATTCTAAACCAAAGTCAAGCAAAGTTTGTTTCATCCAAAGAATTTGTGCAACACAACTACCCATAGCTACATATTCGGCTTCAACCGTTGAGAGAGCTACACTGTGTTGTTTCTTGCTAGACCATGAGACTAAAGCATATCTTAGAAATTGACAACTACCACTAGTACTTTTTCTATCAATTTTACAACCCGCATAATCAGCATCAGAATATCCTAAAAGTTCGAAAAATGTGCCTTTAGGGTAAAGAAGTCCTAAATCAATAGTGCCTTTAAGGTATCTAATAATCCTTTTTATAACATTTAAGTGTGATTCCCTAGGAGAAGATTGGAAATGAGCACATAAGCACACAAAAAACATAATATCAGGTCTAGAGGCAGTTAAATAGAGAAGACTTCTGATCATACCTCGATATTATTTTTCATCAACTGATTTACCTTTTTCATCTTTGTCAAGCTTGATTGATGTTCCCATAGGAGTGCTCATTTCTTTTGCGGTTTCAAGCCCAAACTTTTTGATAAGTTCCTTAATGTACTTGGCTTGATTTATGAAGATTCCTTCTTTTGTTTGTTTGATTTGAAGTCGAAGGAAGAAATTTAATTCTCCCATCATGCTCATTTCAAATTCTTTATGCATACATTCAGAAAAATACTTGCAAAAAGATTCGTTAGTAGTACCAAAGATAATATCATCAACATATATTTGAACGAGCAAGATATCTTTAGCTTTTCTTTTTACAAATAATGTAGAGTCTAGTTTACCTCTAGAAAAGCCGTTATCAAGTAGATAATTACTTAATCTATCATACCATGCCCTAGGTGCTTGTTTAAGTCCATAAAGAGCTTTTTGAAGTTTGAATACATGACTTGATAAATTTGTATTTTCAAAACCGAGTGGTTGTTCAACATAAACTTCTTCTTGAAGATAACCATTTAAGAAAGCACTTTTGACATCCATTTGATAAGGTTTGAACTTCATAAAACATGCAAATGCTAGCAACATTCGAATGGATTCAAGTCGAGCTACTGGTACAAAGGTTTCTTCACAGTCTATTCCTTCTTCTTGATTACACCCTTGAGCAACCAATCTAGCCTTATTTCTAGTTATATTACCGGATTTATCTAGTTTGTTTTGGAAAACCCATTTTACCAATAATCAGGTAATTACTAGGTCTTTCAACTAAGGTCCAAACTTGATTTCTTTCAAATTGATTAAGCTCTTCTTGCATAGCAATAATCCAATCATCATCCAATAATGCTTCTTTTATATTCTTAGGTTCAATTTGAGATATAAAAGCAACATGTTCACAAAAAGTATCTAGATTGGAATGAGTTCTTACACCTTGTGATGGATCCCCAAGGATTTGATCATTTGGATGATTTTTGACAAATTTCTAACATTTTGAAAAATCTTGATTTGTTGATATGATTTGATCATTCGAAGTTGGTTGTTCTTCCTCTATTGGAGTATTAATTTGATTGCTTGTAGATGTATTGCCTTGTTCATTTGACGGAATAGGTTTACCTTGTTCTTCAACTTATTGAAAGCTTACATCATCATCTTCATCTTTTCTTGACATAAAGGGGTTAGTTTCATCAAAATTAATATGCATAGATTCTTCAATTACGGAGGTTCTTTTATTGTAAACTCGATAAGTCTTGCTTTTAGAAGAATAACCAATAAAAATACTTTCGTCGGATTTTGAGTCAAACTTACCAAGATGATCTTTATTATTTAAGATGAAGCATTTACATCCAAAAAATTTAAAATGTGAGATATTTGGAGTACGTCATTTCCATAGTTCATATGGAGTTTTCTTGAGAGAAGGTCTAATTAAAACTCTATTTAGAACATAGCAAGCTGTATTAACAGCTTCTCCCCAAAAGTATGTAGGCAAATTATTTGCTTTCAACATTGTTATTGCCATTTCTAGTAGAGTTCGGTTTTTCCTTTCAATAACCCCATTTTGTTAAGGAGTTTTAGGAGCCGAAAAGTTATGCTCAATGCCATTTTGTTCACATAATTCCACAAAAGATGCATTTATGAATTTCGTGCCTTGATTACTATGAATGTATGAAATGTAGTATCCTTTCTCATTTTGTACTCTTTTATAGAATTTTACAAATTCATTGAAAGCATCACTTTTGAAAGCAAGAAACATTACCCATGTGTATCTAGTATAATCATCAATAATAACAAAAACATATCTAGATCCTCCTAGACTTATTACATCCATTGGTCCAAAAAGGTCCATATGAAGTTTTTGTAAAGCTTTTGATGTAGTCACATGACTAATGGTTTTGAAAGATGCTTTATGTTATTTTCCGAATTGACATGCATCATATAAATGATCTTTTTCAAACTTGTTCTTAGGAAGGCCTCTTACAAGATCCTTTCAAGAAAGTTTACTAAGTAGATCCATGCTAATATGTCCTAATCTTCTATGCCATAACCAAGAACTTTCATTTGTTGTGATTAAACAATCAATATTTTGCCATGATATACTTTCAAAGTCAATGGTATAGACATTTTCATGTCTATTTGCAATAAACAACATATTTTTCATTTTGTCAAAAATGGTGTAACATGATGATTTAAATTCAACTAGATAATCATTATCACATAGTTGACTTACACTAAGCAAATTATGTTGCAATCCTTTCACAAGTAGCACATCATGAATAGATATATTATTTTTATTTCTAATGCTACCTTTACCAATAATTTTACATTTTTCATTATTTCCAAAGCTCACAAAACCTTTGTAATTTTTGATAGGCTCATAGAAAAGAGATGGATCACCAGTCATATGTCTTGAACATCTACTATTAATGACCCAATTTCCTTCATAATTCATCCTTAGGGTAACCTATATACAAAAACAAAATTTAGGTCCCCAAGTTCTATTGGGTCCTATATTGTTAGTATTGACTTTTAACACATTTAATAATCCATTTTGGTTTAAGCCAAGAAGGAATTTTAGAGTCTTTACCTACCATATTTCAAAATTTACAATATGATGTTAAGGGACCTTGTTTTTCACAATAGGTGCATGTTTTTTGAAATCCTTTAGATGTTGATGCTTCATTTGTAGAAGATGATGCTTTTACAAAATAACTTTTTAGATATTTTGTTTTGAAGAAGGTTCATATCCTAATCCACTTTTATCAAAAGCCATTTTTTGTAAGCCAAGCATTTTATCAAGATTTTCTTTTCCTTTTGTAAATCTTGCTAGGCATCCATTTAATCCTTGATTTTCTTTTTCAAGCTTTTCAATTTTTGTTTGAAGATTATTATTTTTGAAATGAATTTTAAGTGCCTTTTCGTGAACAAAATTTTGATCTTTTTCAAGCAACTTATTTTCTTCTTTTAAGGTATTATTTTCCTTTTGAAGTTCATGTATCTTGATAATTGCAATTTCAAAAATATTATGCATTTTTGAAAATTCATTTTGTAATTCTTCAAAAGAGCATCCATTTTCAATTAATGAGCTAGAGGTGTAATATTCGGAATTAAAAGAAGAACATACCTCATCATCATCTTTTGTCATAAGACAAACGATGTTTGCAACTTCTTCATTTTCGCTTTCTTCACCGGTTGATGCATCGCCATCAACATATGTTGCTTTCAAAGCTTTTCCTCCCTTGGTTTTGATTGGTTTTGGACAATTTTTTTTATGTAACCCGTCTTGTCACAATTGAAACATCTTCCTTCTTCTTTTGGTTTTTTTCTTCCTTTGTTCATAAACTTATTGTAAGGAGCTTTGCTTACCTTTTTAAATTTGAGAAATTTCTTAAAGTTCCTTGTAAGAAAAGCTATCTCATCATCATCTTCTTTGTTTTCTTCCTCCTCATCGCTTGAGTAAGCCTTTGATGCAAGAAGTGCAAGTGACTTCTTGTTATTTCTTTTTTCTTTTTCTCGATCCTTCTTTTTCAACTCATGGCTCATAAGAGATCCCATAAGTTCACTAAGAGTGAGAGTTTTGAGTCTCTAGCTTCCTCAATAGCCGTTACTTTAGCTTCCCATGGCTCGGTTAAGTTTCGGAGAACGTTTCCGACCAATTCTTCGTTAGAATATTCTTTTCCAAGAGATTTTAGAGCATTGACAATATCGGTGAATCTAGAAAACATTTGTTCAATATTTTCATCAAAAGACATTTTGAACATTTCATATTTATGAACAATAATGTTTATTCTAGTTTCTTTAACTTGGTTAGTTCCCTCATATGTGACTTCTAATTGATCCCAAATTTCTGTAGCACTTTTGCATCCGGAAATTTTGTTGAACTCATTTGAATCTAAAGCAAGATATAACATATTCATAGCTTTATAGTTTCTTTCACACATTTTGAAATCATCATCATTATAGTTTTTTTCCGGTTTAGAGACAGTGATACTTTGTTCTCCTTCCTTTTTAGTTAAAGTAGGATTGATTGGTTCATTTTTTTTTATCACATTCCAAACTCTTATGTCATTTGCTAGAATATAGATTCTCGTTCTAGTTTTTCAAAAAGAATAGTTTGTTCCATTAAACAATGGTGGTCTAGAGGAAGATTGTCCTTCAACTATATTAGACATTGATGAGCTTGCCATAGGGATCCTCTACTAGATGTTAAGCTATATGTAGAGTACTAGCTCTGATACCACTTGTTGGTCCTAAATAACCTAAGAGGGGGTGAATTAGGTTGTTTGGAAAGTTTAAGCAATTTAAAAATTCTTGATTCGAAAATAATATATAGTGAAAGATGATAATACTCTAGAAGTACTTGTAGGCAATTTATCAAACACTTGGTGAGCACTTAGGTCTATAACACTAGATAAGTAATTAGAACTTTAGAAATAAATCCCAAATAGATAACATAACATTTATCAAACACTTAGTATGAGCAATATCCACACGAAGGTAAATAACTTGAAAATAAAGAGAGTAAAGTAAGAGAAATCAAACACGATGATTTTCAAGTGGTTCGCACTCCTGGAGGCCTAGTCTACCACCTAAGGTCTTCCATTCCCTTAGGATTTAACAACTCTTCACTATGATGCTTCTTCAAATGTTGGTGAAGCAAAAAACCAACTACAATTACTCTTGAATCCACAAGAGTTACACAAGTTCCTTCAAGTGTAGGTGAAGCTTTAACTTACTATCCTCTCCTCCTTTGAGTCCACAAAGGATTACAATACTTCTTCTCACAATGATTCTCTCAATCTATGTGAAATAGTATATTACAAAGATTGTGTATTAATGACAATTGTAACTCCTATTTGAGTTTGATATTACAATTGAAAAAACTTTGAATGCTCAAGGATATGAAAAAGATAGCTCAAGATTTCTCAATGAAAGTGATATGAAAAGCTCTTTGAATTAGCTTAGAAATCTAAAGATTAAGGCTTGGAGGGGTGTTTGAGATGGTGAGAGAGCATGGCTTAAAAAGAGGGAAAAGTTAGACACAAAACAGATATAATGCAAAAATCCTGGATTTTTCCCGTTAAGCTATCCGGTCGTTGAGCCTTTCATCCGGTTGACTGGATGGGGTAGGTAATGCCCAGACTAGAGCTATCTGTTGGGCGTTGTGGCCTTCATCTGGTCGACCGGATGAGGCTAGTAACGCCCGGATGCTTAAATTGCTGAAAAGTTGTCTTTTTGAGCCCCAAAATAATTTGTTAAATAATAAAGCATTTGGGCACTTTTGAGGACACTTAAAAAAGTCTTTTCAAGCATTTTTAACATCCCAAAACATTTTCAAAAACTCTTAAAAATATATATAGAATGATTTTTATATCACAAGAGTTTGAAATCCAAAAAGTCTTATTTTTCAAAAATGAGTTTGTAATGACTTTTTGAAAATATTTTTCAAATAAAAATTTTATGAAAAACCTTTTGGAGAGATCATGAGCAACACAAGTCATATTTAGACAAACAACATTTTAATAGCCGGTACCCCCTTATGTCACCACTTCTCATTCATTGTAACTCCCATTTTTACGACGAGTCAACTACTTTATTTCTTCGGGTCTTCATAACTTGATTCCTCATAAAATATAACCAATTGAATGACTTCATGTTGGAGTGGGCTTGCTTGACAATTTTGTGTTGATATATTGAATATCTTACCCAATATTCAAATTCTAAAACACAATTAAGATGTTTTGTTATTATCAAAATAAAGATTATAAACTTTCAGGCCAACAATATGTACTATGTAAATGTTTAGAGAATATTTCTATGGAGTTATGTTTTGTATTGAAAGTTAAATATGGTCTTTTTACAAGTGTTTATATGTGTTAGCATGGGAATAGGAGCCCAAAAACATGTATCTAGCCTTGAAATCAAAGTGCAAACGTGTTGTCGAGAAATGTCAACATGACCGGGTATATGACCGTATTATTGTTATGCTCTTTGATGGTTGTGTTACCAATCTTGTTCAACACGACCGCCAGAAGAGGGTGCTTTCTAAAGGAAGTGCTACTGATCTTGTTTGTCAAGACAGGGTACACGACCACGGTAGTATTACTGGTCTTGTTCAACAAGACTACAAGTTCGCCATAAAGGGTTTTTGATGTTCTGGTTGCGTGGTTTCGATCGGATGTTCGTGAGAGTTCCTATACATATGCTATGAGTTTTTTAATTATTCATTTCATTATTAAATGTGTTCAATTGTTGTTGGTTATCGATATGTTACTCTAATTATTGTTAAAGTGTTTGTTTAAGATTAGGTAACCTATGTTGTTGATCTCTCTATATAATACGAATGCGCGATTATGTTTTTGAGTAATGAATATGTTGATGAGTAATGGATGTGTTGGTGGGTATTGAATATGTTATGCGATGTGATGTGAAGAGTCAGGTTGTAACCCTAGTCAGTCATGGTAGCGTCGTGTCGTGCTGGGAGGCAGAGGGCTTACCGAAAATTGTATGACTACTATGTACTAGTCCGATCTCTCGTGTGGTCGGTGAAGGCCATGGTGAGATTGGTCGTAGGATCATGTGCATCATGAGTACACACGCTGGCGAGAGAAGTTTAAAGTTCGTGGTGGTGTTATAAGGTGTCGACTTTAATGAATGTGTAACGCTATAACTTCTTGATGTGTTGTTTAGCGTGAATGTTTCAAAGTTGTTAAGCGTATATGATTATGTGGTTGCTATGTGATATGTTGTTACCAATGTGTTCAAAAGGTTGTCGAGTTAAAGTTTTCAAACTTCCTTTTATTCATCTCTCATTGAGCCTGTTTAGCTCACATCTCTTTAATGCATGTTACATGAGTTCATGACATGGATTACGTGCATGAGGAAGGTAATAATAAGCTTGATCATATTTATCATGAGTAGTGGTTATTTATAACTTTGAAAACTATGTTTTACTGGCTTTAATAGTTTTGAAGCTTATGTACCAAATACTTGTTAGTTAACTTCTTTTAAGTCTTATTGTTTTGGTTATACATATATGGTTGGTCACGTTGGATCGTGATCACAACTCGTGTTTGATTATATTCTATTATGCGTTGGATAATAAAGTGTTGTCTACTTTTGCCCAAACAAATGTATGAATGTAAGTTTAGTGATTTTTCATAAGAGAGTGAAGTGATGTTGCATATGAATAATGCGAGCTTTTGAAAATGTATGTCATGTATTCTTTGTTGCGTTGGATGTTAATTTCACAAGCGTTACAATGTCCGTGTGTCATCGCAACCGGGCTTGGTTTCTGAAGGACCGGGTTTGGGCGTGAAATCTTGTCCTATAAATAGACCGCTTCCCTAACTCTGAAAAATTGGACCATCTCTTCTGAGATCTCTCTTCTTTTTTTCTTGAGTAAGTTTCATATTTTGAAGAAACTCAATTCTAGTTTTTCTTTAATTTAGTTTTAGTCCTACAACTAGAACTTGTTTTAGTAGATTTTGGTCATAGAAGGGAATATCAAGAATTGAGGAGCAGAAGCCATATTCTAGGCGTGTAGATCTTCTTGGAGATGGTGAAGTTTTCAATTTTTCGTTATACGTGAAGAGGTAAGTAAAATTCATTATGATTTAGAATTAAACTATCTTCTTTATGTTATTTGAATTAACTATTCATGTTTAATCGCATAAGATCCTGCATGATTGTTTCCGCTATGTTCATAGAAATTTTTGAATATGAATCATGTAGCCTATATCGTTTTCCTTCATATTATCCCTATGTCAAACTTATGCTCTTGAAGAAACACAATGTAATCACTAGAAATTGCACTTCTTCTTTTTCTAGTTCACCTAAGTGGCACTTCTTCTTGAGGTTGTTGGGTTTACTCTTCTAGAGCAACATCCTGGTTTTGAGTGGGGAGGTCCACAGGGAAATCCTCATTGTTATCTTGGACAATGTCAGTAGGCTAATCATTGTCAATAACAATGTTTGGAAGAGAAATAGATTCATCCTCAAAGATAACATTCCTAACCTTATCTCCCCCCTCAAACTCAACATCCTTAAGAAATCTCGCGTTTTCCGTCTCAAAAGAGGACTTAGTTGAGGGATCATAAAACTTAAAACCCCTCGACCATTCAGCGTACCCAACAAAATAGCAACTAATTTTTCTTGAGTTTAGTTTCTTTTCATGTGGCCTATACGGCCTTGCCTCAACTGGACAACCCCAAATGTGTAAGTGCTTTATGCTAGGCTTCTTGCCTGACCATAGTTCATAAGGGGTTTTAGCTACCGTTTTACTAGGTACTCTGTTCAGTTTATATGCTGCAGTCTTTAATGCCTCTCACCAGAGTGATTCTGGTAAAGAAGAATGACTAATCATACTTCTTACCATATCCTTAAGAGTCCTGTTTCGTCTCTCAGCAACACCATTCATGCTAGGTAACACACACATAGATGAATCTTTCAGCATCACAGGCAACCCTGCATAGACATACTTGTATGAGTAGTAATACCTGAATCTATCCACCAAGTATTACTAGGTACAGAAGTTAAATTAACTTCAGAACAAAGCAAAGTGAAAAATGTACCTTTCTTTACATGCCATGCAGCGTACTGGGAACAATCATTGTTCACAGGTTTCTTACAAAAGTAGCAAGTAAATTCCTAATCCTGACTCTTTTGTTGATTGTTGGGTTGTGATGTTCCCAATACAACATCTTTATCTTTATTCCCTTTTCGCTTGTTATTCATCGAGATAGTTGGCACATAAGCACTTTTAATAGTCTTGTCTCGCTTCAATCTATCCTCTTTTTGCACACAGTGGGGAATGAGCTCATTTAGAGTCCATTTATCCTTTTGAGTGTTATAACTCACTATAAACTGTCCATAGTGTGTAGGAAGGGATATGAGTACCAAATTCATGAGCAAGTCATCAGATAGCTCTAACTTTAATGCCTTAAGTTTTGAAGCGATGTTAGACATCTCCATAATGTACTCCCTTATGTTTCCTTGTCCTTTATACCTCATCTGGACAAGGTCAGCTAAAAGCTTACTTGTCTCAGCCTTTTCGTTCTTAGTGAACGTTTTCTTGATTTCTGAAAGGAAACCCTTAGCAATTACTTCATCGGACATACTGCCCCAGAATGCTTCTGGAACGTTGTGCTTTAACATCATTAGACTAAGGCAATTAGAACGATCCCACTTCTTGAAATTCCCTTTATCCTCAATGGAACTTGTATTCGTAAGAGGAGCGGGTTGTTCTTTCCTTAATGCATAGTCTAAATCCATGCAGCCAAAAACTAACAGAATGTTCTTTTTCCAACTGTTAAAGTTTGTGCCGTTAAGCACAAGAATTGAATTAATGTTGGCAGTGATATTAGCAGCAGTAGATGTAACTAACAAAATAGAGAACAAATAAATAACGTAAGCTCACTAATTAATATTCATGTCAAGACATAAATACAAGTTAAAAACAAAACAAACATGTAAATGCAATACATAAATTTTCATACAACTGTAGTGGTGGGTCCATTTAATAAGATACCTAGCACAACATTAATGACCTTCCTTTGGGCCGATCATTAACTTATAAGTGTTATTCTCCATGCAGAAATCAAATGTTGATAACAATCCGGTCAAACAACAGTCTTCCTTTGGGCTGACGTGTTGTCCACATAGAAATTTCATAATCATCACACATTTATTTTCGCAGGTGTGTTTGCTATTTGGCCAATCAATGACTTTCCTTTAGGCTGATCATTGATCGCATAAATAATAAATACACACATCTTATTATCTCAAAATAAAATAATCTACACAAAAGAGATTACTTTGGCAACGTTAAGCTTCAATCAATCTATTTCAAGATAAAAGACACAGGTGCAAAAAATTTAAAAACAATTTTGCCATATATGCACATTATTCATGTCAGACGAGTTAAGTCAGTTGAGTCACTCGACTAACTTACTCGTCCGGCTTGCACCTTATGGCCACTGCATGAGTCGGTAGAGCCAACTCGATCGGCTCTCCAAATTGCCTCACTGGACCGGCTTGCTCATCCGACTCGACCCTTATTTTTTCAAAAATTTAGACGCCCTAATCATATATACCATGCACAAATACTTCTTTAAACAAAATTTCATGACTTCTTAATCCACAATACGCATATCCAAATATCATAATTGATATTCCTAAATTTTCTCATGCAATTCTACAAGAATCAAACCTAAATAGAGAAAATTAAAACTTCAATTGTATCATGAATTAAGAACTTAACCTAACAATCATGAAAATCAAGAATTAACATGCATATTATACATAAATTCTTAAAGATCACAAATTTAAGAATCAAAACCATTCTCAAAATTTACTCAGACATGTGATCAAGATTAATGAAAATTAAACTCTACACATAATTCCAAATCAAATCTTAAAACCATATGGATTTAACAAAAACAAATTATGTGTATAATTCATATAAACACCAAAATCACATAATTAATCCTAATAATCTAACACGGAGGTGTCTCTGATACCACTGGTTAGAATATAATTAGATATATTCAATTAACTCCATAATTTTCATTTAGAATATCAAAATTGCATAAACAAAATATTGAGAATGATATACCTGAATCCATAACGTTAGTTATATGAAGACGAAGCCACATTGTAGAGAAAATTAGGGCGAGGTCTTCCACGAACTAATCAATCTCTCTTGCTGAATGTCACTCAAGGATGAGGAATTGAGAAACAGAGAAAAGAACATGATTAACCTTGGGGACCAAGACCTTTTTTTATATAGACAACCTAATCAGAATCTCATTAATCCTTAACTAGGTTCCTATTGGATAACACACATCATAGAGTCCATATCAAATAAGATGTCTTATTGGGATCAATCACAATGGATCACTTAATTATCCCAATTAGAATAGAAGCTCAAATATAATTATTAATTATTTATAAACCCACATTAGGTTAAAATAACCCAACACTGACAACTCAAGGATTCAAAGTTAACCAATTCGAGTACTACCCTTCTCTCGAGACAGGAAGTGCAGATTCATTGGAATAGGCCCCCCATGGGATTATGCTCAATATCAATGGTTGTGCTAAAGGAAACCCAGGCCTTGTGGGAGCTAGACATTTATTCCGGGATGAGAACGGTGCATGGATTGATGGTTTGTCTATAAACCTTGGCATCACTACCAACAACGTTGCGAAACTTACAACGCTTTGGGAAGGTTTAAAAAGAGCAGAAAGCATGGGATATATTATCTTTACATTGAGTCAGATTCTTAAGTTGTGGTTTAGTTAATCACAAGTCCTGAGGTCCGTAACAGTCCTCTTACGCCTCTCTTAAAGGACTGTAGAGTTATTCTCTCACACCATGAACACTACAGACTTTATTATATCTTTTGTGAAGCGAACAAGTGTGCAAATTGGCTTGCTAATTATGGCTCTACCAGAGCTTGGGATGTCACTCATTGACAGAGCTTCCTCATCAACTACTTGTACTCGTGGAGAAAGATAGGTTGGCCGAGTCTATCCTGAGAGTTGTTAATATCTAATCTTTGGCGTTAATGAGCCTCCTTTGGAGGAAAAAAAATTAACTCGCGTGACTATTGCTTTTTGTAGGAATTCTTCTCTCTTCTTTGCATGGAGATTGCCAGAAACTTCAGGGGTTTTCCCTATTCTAAGACAAAGAGATATTAAATACCTATAGTAAAGGTTA
This sequence comes from Ehretia macrophylla, assembly GCA_037974665.1. Lineage (NCBI taxonomy): Eukaryota > Viridiplantae > Streptophyta > Magnoliopsida > Boraginales > Ehretiaceae > Ehretia > Ehretia macrophylla. The sequence continues at coordinate 36,306,981 of CM075780.1, read as the reverse complement.
AACTTTCAACTAGGAAAGTTTCATTGTGATCAAATTTTATTCTTTCTTGCCAAAATAACTTAGTCCAAACAAGATTCTAACAAATCGTACCTTATCCCGTACTAAGCCCGTATTAGATAAGTCAGTATAACTGTTTGCCCAAAACAAAATTCAAGGGGTGTTACAAAATCCATGATTAATTAGGCAGTGGTTGGTATATAAGAATGAGTTGGGAATGAAATGACATTCTCAATTTTACTTTAATTCCATGTTTGGTATGAGGGAATGGACTTGAGAATCTCATTCTCAAGGGAATACCATTTTCACATACATAGGAATAACCATTCCAGACCAAATATATGGGAATAACCCATTCCCATGTGTTTGATAATAAACTTAACTACCATATCCCTATATAACATAACTTTTATAAATAATTTATTTTACAATAATAATAATAATAATTAATAAATATAAAAATAATTATTATTATTATTATGAAAATAAAAATAAAAAAATTAAGAAAAGAATAATAAAAACAAAAATAAAAAATAATAATAGTGCTAAATAATAATAATAAAAAATATAATAATATTATTATGAAAATAATAATAATTATTAAAAATAATAATAATAATAATAAAAAAAAAAATGATAATAATAATAATAATAAATAAAAAAATAAATAAATAAAAATAATAATAGTGATTAAAATAATAATAATAAAAAATACTACTAACAATAATAAAGTAAAATAATAATGATAAAAATAAAAACAAAAATAAAAAAAATAATAATACCAATATAATAATGATAATAATAATAATAATAATAATAATAATTGTTGTTGTTGTTGTTGTTGTTGTTGTTGTTGTTGTTGTTGTTGTTGTTGTTGTTGTTGTTGTTATTATTATTATTATTATTATTATTTATTTTGTTATTAATAAAAATAATAAAAGTAATTATTATTATTTAATATTTATTATTATTATTATTATTATTATTATTATTATTATTATTATTATTATTATTATTATTATTATTATTTATGTTTATATTGTTTATGGTTATGTTTATATTTATTCTGATTTTTAATACTATAATAATAAAATGACAATCCTGTCATATTATACAAGTAATTCACATTACTACTCTTAATTCATAGAGCATACCAAATATGTCATTCGCATTCTCAAGTTCATTCCATTTCCAGTTTCATTTCATTCACTGGTTCATTCCATCCATGTCCAAATCCATTCCAATATACCAATCGTTACCTAATAACATAAACCAATCTCTCTTTATGCTTCCATTGGTAATCCCAAAATAAATGGGTAAAAATGCACCATTTCCCTTCTTTGGTTTGTTGAATAATTTAAAACAATGATTGGTATGTGGGAATGAGTTGGGAATGGAATGACATTCTCAATTCTATTTTAATTCTCATGTTTGATATGAGGGAATGGACTTGAGAATGTCATTCCCAAGGGAATACCATTCCCACATACATGGGAATAACCATTCCAGACCAAATACATGAGAATAGCACATTCCCATGTGTTTGAGAATAAACTTGACTACCATACCCTATATAACATAACTTTTATAAATAATTTATTTTACAATAATAATAATAATAATAATAATTATTATAAAAATAAAAATAAAAATAAAAATAAAAATGATAATAATAATATAATAAATAAAAATAAAAATAAAAAATAAAAAATAATAAAAGTGATTAAAATAATAAAAAAAATAAAAAAAATAATAATAATAAAGTTAAATAATAATGATAAAAATAAAAACAAAAAAAAAATAATACCAAATATAATAATAATTATAATAATAATAATAATAATAATAATAATAGTAATAATAATAATAATAATAATAATAATTGTTGTTGTTGTTATTGTTATTATTGTTATTATTATTATTTTTTTATATTAATAATAATAATAATAATAATTTATTATTATTATTATTATTATTATTATTATTATTTATTGTTATTTTATTATTATTATTATTATTATTTATGTTTATATTATTTATGGTTATGTTTATATTTATTCTTATTTTTAATACTATAATAATAAAAGGACAATCATATCGTATTATACAAGTAATTCACATTACTAGTCTTAATTCCTAGAGCATATCAAACATGTCATTCTCATTTTCAAGTTCATTACATTCCCAGTTTCATTCCATTCCTTGGCTCATTCCATTATTACCCAAATTCATTCCAGTGTACCAATCGCTATCTAAATACCTTTGTGTGGTATTGTAATAATGTCATGATTTCTAAAATATTGCGCGTAATATTATTTGGTCTATCCAAGATAACGACACTTATGTCTCGCATTAATTTTGTATCTCTGGACCATCGGTATATGCGAACATGGCAATAGGAGGTTGTGGGCAACATTTTAGAAAACAATAAGAGTTAATGAGATCATTTTAGCTAGACAAAAAAACAAGTAACAAGCATTTATGATAAGGGGTAACTAGCTTATGATGACAAGTATAGGGGATTGTTGTGTATTTTAAATGAAGGCCAAGATTTTATAAGATTATTTCGGTACAAAGAAAGGTACCTAACATATTATGGAAAGAACAAGAGAGTGTTGCTTATATTAAATGAAGGGTTCTTGTCATTTTATCTTTTTTCATGGTAAATGTTAAGTCTGGGACTTGTGTGCAAATTTTGTTGAAAAGCATGAGAGTATTATGAGGCTATAATGCATTTCACCCACCCTAAAATAAATATAGGTAATTAAAGTTCAAGCTTGATTCGTTTATTTATTTAGAGAAAAATGGTAGTTTAATTTGGAGTAAATGACGCATCACTCTATGTGATTTATCAAAAGTGCAAAAACCACTCTTGTGATTCTGCAATGCACTAAAAATCCCCATGTTTGGTTTGTAGCTAAGCACAATACCTCCATTCAATAAAAAAAATTGTCTATTTTAACCGAGTTTTCTCATACGTGCCCTACATATGACTTGTTAGATTTGTCACTTCAAATAAATTCATTTTTGGATAAAACTACCATAGTTAGGTATCCCACACCTCATTCTCTTTCTCAATTTTGTAGCCTTTAGTTATATATATAAATATAAATACACATACAAACACACACAAGTCACATATTGAAAATTATCTAAGAAAGACCATCTATAGGAAGACTCGCTAAGTATAGCAGAGTGACTTTCCGATCTACATGAACCGCGTACAAGGCCAATAATTTAGGTTGGGGATACACGCCCGAACTTGAGCTCGCACTTCATAGACTCAAGGCTGGGCATGCTTGACTTGCCTTATATGTCAGTGGGGTATCCTGAGATCCCCAGAGGGGGTACCATCGGAAAAAGCTCCATAGTAAGAAAAGTCTATTTAGGAAGGAAACAAATCATTGGCACGCAAGTCATGAATGGAAAATTATTTAGTTTGGGAAAATAAGGAAGTCATTTCATATAAATAACATGTGTCAACGGTAAAAATAACTCATTCTACCCTATAAAACCCTTTTCCAGTCAATTGATAATTGATTTGAGCGTCAAAATTATTCCCGAGATTAAGCCATGTTGTTCCTTTTGCAGATTTTCAATTAACAGATTTCAAGAAGCAGTTCATCTAGTTTTTACCTTAACATGTGCGGAGAAGAAACAGATGAATAGTCTTTGTGTAGAAAGTTGACTTAGTATTTCTGGAAAATTGTGAAAACAATTTTGTAAGATTCTCGATTTGCTTCCTAAAGCTCTCATGTAAACCAATTTCAATCCCTAGACTTTCATAGTTGCATAAAATTGGTCCTTAAAGTAATAAAATATTAGTTTTAAGACAAGAAAATGGATTGAAGATTCCTGTCATGGGAAATGTGTGAAAAGCAAAGAAGAAAAAAAGGCTATTTAAGAAAAAAAATAAAGATGGGCTCAGTCGACTGTAGGAGAAGTCTATGACAACCCCGGTTTTGGCAATATATTTCGATTTCTTGGACCTCGAAAAATCACCTAGGAAATCCAAAAATGTTGTTTTTATCATAGTTTCTACCTAACAATCAAAAATAAATTTTATCTGCGACCATGGAAGATCGTTGTGTTCTTTAATAGATGTAAAATGAAACAAAAAATGAAAATTGGCTGGCCTTCGATTAGGGGGATCTTATTGTATCCAAGTATCTTAATAACTTGAGTATAAGAAAAGATTATACAGGCATGTGGATGAAGCTGGTTTTTGTATAATTAATGTATTCCTCAAATGCTACTTGTTTGAATATCTTAGCCTCAACTACCTATTCATATTATTTATTTATTTATTTATTTCTGACAAATCCTCATTGATTGGAAAGCCTTTAAAAATATGAACCCAACCAAGCATCGCACGTGTGTGTGTGGAGTTTTATGATACTAAAAGGAATATACTCTATTTCGATTTGGATTGGTTTTACTTAATTAAGAAAATGAAGAAAATGGATCAGGTAAAGAAAAACTATGGTTGGAAGATCCAGCGAAGAATTGTAAGTGTGCGTGTTTGTTGATGGTAACAAATCTTTGTCACCATCTGGGGAATTAATATAAAGAGCCGTAATGCTTGAGTTAGCTGGAAACCCTAAGGAAACCAAGAAACCATGTGTAAACCCTAGATAAGCTTCCTAAAGCCCTACCTGATTGTTCACGAAGCTTATATATGATCAATAAACAATTTTCGACAAGCTTCCATTGGCTGAAGACAAGAACAATTTGATTGACGATTAACTCAGATTAATCTTAGACCACAAATCTAATTTGCATATAACCAGATTAATACACTATTTCTTATTCTTCTGAGACACTTGAAATAAAGATTGGTAAACACTCCCGAAAGTCTTTTCTTTTTTGGTCTTAGGGGGATACCTAAATAAACACACACACACACACAACACACACTCCTCAAACACGCATGAAAACACACACACACACTCCTGAAAGTTTAGGTGTGGCACCTTTAATAAAAAAGATAGACTATGCATGCACTGTTTATCGATTTTAGGGCTACTCCAAATACCAATTGGTTTTAGGTGTAATTCGATGATTCTTAAAATGATCTTAGAGTTGGGTTTTGATTCAATCATATCCAACCACATTTGACCCATCTCACATGTGAGAAGGGGTACGGTGTTACAATATATACTTATTCCACATAGAGAATTCATAAACTCTAAGAATACTTTATAAGAGATTTTGAGCTACTCCTCCTAGTACTGGTTTGTTTGAAGGATAGAACCTATGAATCTTCAAGTACTTCTCAATACAATGATTCAAGAAAGGTCTAGACATAAATCTAGAGTTTATGACAGGTATGTTCCAGTTCTCAGGGAGTATTGTGAATAACAGTACGTATAATTGAGTTGCACTAGTATATACATGGAAAGGCTACCTCTCCTGTATCCCTTACATCATCTCGCCAAATCATGAATCCTTACCATCTTAATTAGCATGAAGAAATCCAAACATTATCTTAAAACAATTCAAAAAGTGAGAGAATTACATTCATTTAAAAGTATACAAGATATCTTGTCTAGGGAATGTTGACGTTGGTTGTTTCAACAAAGAAAAATACTCGGAGAATATTTTTAAAGAATTTCATAAACAATCTATGGTCATAGCATAGTCACTTTGGCTTTAAACTACGTGATTGTGTTTCCATGTGTAGTTCACTAGGACAAAGAGGGTTACGTAATTAGAAAAAAAAATTTATATCATGGGTGTATGTCAAACAACAAATTAGAAGACAGCAAGATATATAGGAAGAGTAACAAATCGACCACTTAAATAGACATGTTGTGATTCTCCTGTCTCACATAAAGTGAGAGTAGTTATAAGTGAGTGTTGTGGGTCTATATAATAACTTGAGGTCACTATTTTGACTAATAAATAAGAGGTTCAAGATCATTATTCTTAAGCGTATAATACTAGCCTCTTTGTGGGCTTGGAACATGATAGAATAGTATTAATTAGAGTGTGTGCCGAATGAAAGTGTGAACTTGGTATTGTGCGAGACAAAGTGCTCATAAGCAAAGTAGTGGGAGCCCCCTCTTGAACTAATATGAGACATTTCTATAATCTAGCACCATTTGGTTTATACGTGCTTGGAGATTTGGGATTAGTGCGTGACATAACGGTATCAGAGCAGGTACCAAATGAAAGTGTGAACTGAGTGTCGTAAGACAAAGTGCTCACTAGGAAAGTGATGAGAGGTATATCTTGAACCAATACAAGCCACTTTTATAGTCATGCAACCCTTTGATTTGTCTGGGTGTAGATTAGAACAGTGACCCTGACAAAGATATCAAGTCCTGAACAAGAAGTATTTACGTCTCATATTAATTGGTGTGAGACATAAATGAGTGGATGAGTTTTACGGATCTAAGTAACAACTCGAGCTAAAAATTTTAGACTAATAAGTGTAACATCTAAGTTAATTATACTTAAACCTATAGTATAATAGCAATTAGATCAACTAGAAAGCTAACAATAATAGAAAGCTAACAATAATAGCAAATGATGCATGCCAAGCTTTTTCTCTACTACTATAACAACCAAATAACAATAATAATATTAATAACAATAACAATATGATAAATTTGAATTGTAAAAGAAAAACAAATAATTACAATTACTCTACAGATGCAGCACAGCTACCTTGCGGCAGACTCCATACATTGTAATAGTAAAAACCTTAAACTCAGTTTCTGTTGATTTTATGTTTCTTTTGGAAGGATAATTCAAGCAATGTGCCCTAGATCAAATTCATCATTAATGACCTTGTTCGTTTATCTATCCATTAACATCATCTAAAGCTCAATAACACAATCTCAAGTAATGATCAATACACGGAAATAATTTATAGTCAAATACAGGAATTAAAGAAAGATATGTTTAAGAAAAATTAACCAAACGCAAAGACACCATCATCAACTTCTCCGGATTCACCGCAGACATTGGGATTATGTGAAGAACATTTACCGGGAGTACTCGTCGAGCCATGCCGATACCATTAACAGACTCGCAATGGAATGACTAATGGAATGACTCTGTTAACACAACACATGCATTCTTATAATAATAAATGTGTGTGTATATATATATATATATATATATATATTTGATCTTTCCTTGTTTTTGGTTTGCCGTCTACTGGATCTTGTTTGACTAACTTCCACCATAGACGCTCATGGAACCAGCAAAGATAGGGTTTCCAGGATCTTCCTGGATTCGTGCAGTACTTAACTCTTCAGGAAAAAAGTTTCCAGATATTACAATAGTAGGCTCACTCGATTCAGTAGTTGATTCATCATTATAAACGTGTCCGCTGAGGACATGTGGATCTGGAGGAGGAGAATAGGCTGAAGTAGTTGCTTCATGTTCACGATAAGTGTTTCTAGAAACGACATTATGTGGATCTGGATGAGAGTGATACATTGCAGAAGTTGAATGTCCACCGTATGTGTTTTCTTCAGAAATGGCATAACGCGAAGAAGATGAAGGAGGAGGAGGAGGAGGAGGACGAGTAGTAGTAGGAGGAGATCTAGGAGGAGTGTGAGCTTCTCTTTACTCCTTGCAACAAATGCAACCCATTCGATTTCACTCTTGCAAATGGCGAGAAGCGCGAGGCACGCCCTTATGACGAAACCTAGTTCTTAAATGCTCTTCTATTTTGTTTATTTTATTTTATTTTATTTTTACTGTGTAAATGCGTGTTATTCTCAAAAGGAAAAATCTCAGATATATAGAGGGACGAAGCCATAAATTTTTGTCAGTAAAGGCTAAAATTCATAATTTTTAAACTATACGAGTACCTTTTTTTTCAGTAAGGGCTAATTAATTTTTTTAACTAAAAATACATAGATATCTAATTTTTTTTCAAAAAATACATAGAAATTTTAACATTTTTATGAGCCAGTGGGAGCTAAAATCAATAATTTTAAACTATACGAGTACTTTTATTTTTTCAGTGGGGATTAATTAATTTTTTTAACTAAAAATACATAAATATCTAATTTTTTTTTAAAAAATACATATAAATTTTAACGTTTTTATGGGTCAGCCCCCATTGGCCCATATGTGCCTCCGTCAGTGTATATATTGGACAAAATGACTAAATAAGAGAACGATATGAGTAACCCCTAATCCAGAACATACCTCGATAGGAGAAGATTTGGCGCCCCAGAGCCCTCCAGACTCTGTTCAGCTCCAGCATGGAGGATGGGCGACCCGGCGCGATTTGCCCAGCTGATTCTATTACGCTGCATTACGACGACATGCATGTGAGCTGCTTCTGCTAGTGATTGTGAATTGAAAAAGAAAAAAAAAAATATTAATTCAGTCCAACATATTACGACGACATGCATGTGGGCTGTTATAATAATGGAGCATCTTATTTTCTAATTTGACATTATTACAATTTTTTATTTTTTTATTTTTTATTTTTTAATAAAAGAAGGGTTCTTCTCTCTGAGAATTTTATTAATATCAAAAGAAATATACAAAAGTGAAGGGGGACAAAGACCGGAACCTCCACGGGGATTGACCATCAACTTGACTTCTCTACCAACGTCTCGTTTGTAGTGTAATAAATTTTATAACGAATGTGTTTTTATATATCAATCAAATGCCAGTTCACTAGTCCATGACATTTCTCTCAGGAGTAAACGGAGCACTATGGATTTTATTTTTGATATATCTTAGTAGTACTAGGCATAATTAACAAGTACAAACTGCTATTAGTTTTAGTTATATAAATTTCTATTTTTCTTTTTCTTTGCTAATGTTATTATTTTATATATTTTTGTGATTTCAAAACTTGTTGTTAACAAATGATGGCGATTTTCTATTTTAAAACTTATTATCTAGGAGCACATATTAATGGTTCGATGATGTAATTTCAGATTTTTAGAGTTGATATTTTGCAGGAAGATCCGGGAGTAGCCATCAGAAGGCAATGCTCCACAGCAGAGATTTGAGCATTGACATCCGAGAGCTTTCTCTCTCTTTTTCTCCCGTTGTGGAGTTATTTTTACTCGCACGTATAGATTGACTAGAGTTATTGTAACGCCTCAAATTTGGGACTTGACTAATTAATTAAATTGTTTTATTTGAGGTAAAGTTTAAATTAGAATTTGCATTGAATTAGTCAATAAGATGTAATAACTGAATTTTTGGGGACTTTTATGTCCCATGATATCAGTCCATGTTAGCTAAGTTAGTGGGTTACGTTTGAATCGTAGGGAAATTGTCAACGGTTTAGCTAGAGTTTAGGGCCTAAGTGCTAAACATAAAGAATCCTACTAGCAATAGTTTTCCCGAGATACAAAGAAACGCTTCTTGGCTATGAAAAGAAAGAAATTCACTTCTCTCATTTTTCTCACGGAAGCAGCAACCACTGTGGAAGAGAAAAAAAAAAGAAGGGTAATCATGAGTTCGTAATTCCTAAATGCAGCCCTTGGAAAAGTGCAGATCTCTTCTAGCACATGTTGGGTTTTCATGCAATATTTGCGATTTTGATATAATATTGTTGGTGTAAGGTAAGTAGGATGACCCTAAATTGTTTCTTTTAGCACCCGTTTTGATTTTTGTGGAAAATAGACATATGTTATTTTGTAGTATGAATATTGTTTTATCGGTTTATATTGCATCAATTGAAAGAGTTAATAAAATTTTAAATTTATGTATTAAGTTATAAGCCTTTTGCTTATTGTACTTGAACAGTCTTATTTGTCTTATATATAGAAAACTATGACTAATGTTTTTTAAACGTATATTTTCTTATGAGTATTAGTGATTGTATTATCTTCTTTCTACCAAATGTATACGGTTTAGTTATCAAAGAAAACAAAGAAAAAAAAATTCAATACATAATCACTACTAGGCACTGACCAACAGTGACGTTAATTTTTGAAAAGTAATTTTCACCACTATTACAACAATGAACAAATCACTGTTGTATAAGTGACTAAAAAGCTCTTTTTATTATTATTTCTATGTCCTCCGTTTTCTCTTACTAAGTGTTTTAATAGTGATATGTTGTTCTTTATTAATATTTTATTAAATATTCTACAGTAATTACGTATTTCCTTACTATTTTGTTGTTTTACTAAATGTTTCACAATGAGTAATCATCATTATTAAGTTTTATTATTTTATTGGTATTCTGGAAAAACAAAAAGAAGGAAAAGAGTGTCCAAAAAGAGAGTAATACATTGTTTAATTGTATGAGAACTAAAACTTGGTGCCCGAAAGTTTTATGCATTAACTTCATGGTATTTTCAAAAATTAAAATATGTGTATTATTGTACTTATTGCACGAATTTATATTTTTTTTGTATTTATTGCATGACTTTGTAACTTCGTATTTACTGCATAACTTGAGATAAATACTTTGGACCCCTATGCCATATACTTTGAGGTTGTGCCTTCGTTGAGTCCTTGGTGGTGGGGATCGTACACCACTCTTTGAGTAGTGCACTATTGCTTCGTTGCGACTCCCGTTTACTTTTGGTGGTATGTGCGACAACAAACCACTTTTCGTCTTTGACTTGTGCTACCAGGATTGTAGCCTTGGCCATCCATTTCTTTGAAGTTTGACTATGTTGTGTTATGGCATATCTTGGGTTGTTTCGTTCTTCGTTTATTTTGATAAGTAGTGATATGTATTTCATATCTTTGATAAGTAAGTATTGACATTATATTTTTACAAAGTGATGATTCGCATTCGCATATTTTCAATAAGAAATTTTCCATACTTCGTTATGATTTTATGAGTCTTTGAATGGCAAATTAAAACCTCTTCTGTAAATATCATATTTATGTTTGTTAGCACTCTGTAATGTAAATAAGATATTTATTTCTGATAAAAGTGTGATACATTATTATTTTGGGGGTCGTACTACTTACTAAGATTATTATTTCACTTTATAGCACTATTTTTTCTTGAAAACTATATTTTTACAGATGGTGGTAAATAAATGCTTGGCTTCGGGTTGAAGCTAGACGTTATCGAGAGTAAGCAACTTAATTAGCAAGAGACCTTCTAGAGTATATGTAGTGTTGGATCTCTTTGGATCTTTGAACTATATAGAAAGTTACTTCGTCATGGACGTAGTAAATTCCGTTATTTGGATTCATGTAAAAGTTATGTAACATTTGGAGTTATTCCTTATTTGTGTTGAAGACTTAGTACGACTAAATTTGTATATATATATATATATATATATATATATATATATTTTTGGATAGATACTCCAAAGGCTGGTTGTTTTACTTATGGATTTTAGTTACTTTGTTTAGCGCCTTACGGACATAGAAAGTTGATTTTCTTAGATTTGTAACAGTCTCATTCCTGAATTTGCCCCGATGAATTTGAGAGCGTGACAATTAACTGGTCTAATCTCTCCATGTTCTAATCTTTGACCAGTGATATTCTACTTCCCCGTGCTCTAGCCAATGGCACCTTCCTCCAAAAAAGAAAACGAAGAGAAGACCTCGCAAAATAAGAATCGTAAATTATTAAATAAATATCATAGTTGCTAAGTTTGCTAAGATATTGCGTATGGACTATTATAAAGTAATTATTCATGTGTATGGGATCCTACTTGTTTTTATTTTTTTGTAGACAAGAGGGGCGGCACCCTCTAGAAATTTTATTAATTCAAAAAGAAAAATGTACAAGGAGTAAAGGGGACCATAGAACTTTACCTCTACGGAAGGACGGGAGACTTACCTATCCTGTCGTTCAACTATTCTAGAAAAGGTACAGAATACCTGTTCTTACAAAGGGATCCTAGGAAAAGACAAAAAGAGCAAAATAGTTGAGTTGTTAATTGAAAAACAAGGGATACTTTCTAATTAACAACTCGACTGATTTCAAAAGGGAAAAAAACAAAAAGCCATACAAAAAAAATTAAAAACCGCATCCTAAGAAGAGAGAAATCTGAAGTAAGGGAGAGCTGCCTTGTCCAAGCAAATCATACCTCTTAAGATTTTGTGATCTTTTGTCAAATTAAGCATGACAAGATCTGTAAAAAGTACATTTTTGTGTTGCATTTATGTTACATCCTAATCTTTTGTCTAGGCTCTTGTAAAAAGGAAGACTTGTGTTCTTTTTAGATTAGCTAGGCTTTTAGGGCAAGTAAGTTCGCCAATCCCCGTAGAGGTTTCAACTTCATGTCCCCTTCCATTTTTGTACATTCCTTTTGATATTAATTAAACACCCGGAGGGAAGAACCCTTCCTTTTACCAAAAAAAAAAAAAAAAAGCATGACAAGATCTGAAGATTTAGCTCCTAAATTTGCAAGATACTCTGCAGCTTGGTTGTCTTCACGATATATATGAGCTTTTTTTTGCATTGCATTCCCTTATCAAATTTTTGCCATGATTAATTCATATATCCCATGAACCTCTACCTCCCCCTTGAATTAAATTAATAACATTGAGAGAATCCATTTCATTCGAGATTGATCTAATTCCTTTCATCTTGCAGATTTTAAGGCCTGTGATTAGAGCTAAAAGGTCAGCTTTTAAAGAAGAATGAGAATCAAATATTCATAAAAGGCAAAGACGAGTTCACTTTTCCAGTTGCGAAGAAAGCCTCATCTGCCAGTTGTACTGTCACAATGCACACTACCATTAATATTGAGGTTTAAATTGTCTTGAGGTGGCTTGAACCAAAAAACTTTCCATGGCACCATAGTAGGTTTCTTATTAAAAAAGCAACAAAATTGTGAATCAAGATGAGAATCACCATTCTATTGCAATGTTTAATGAGATTTGCTTGAAATAATTGAGCAATCATTTATAAATTCTTCAATTGATTCCAGCCAGATGAAAACCCGTGTTTCTACATTCAGCATCATTTCTCTCCATCCAAGCAAACTATTAAAGAATTCTGAGATTCCATCCTAAAACCAATGGGTGCCAAGTGGAGTAGTGTAAGATCTTATAAGGTGATTTTAGAATTTCTGATTTTTCGATGTGGGACAAGTGTTATATTCTAACACTCCCCCTCACGTGTGACCTGATTTGAGAGGAGTCACACGTGGAAGATTGAACACACGTGGTAGATAACACATGTGGAAGATTAAAGAACATGTGAACCTAATTTTTGAGATGGATCACACATGGAAGATTGAATGTACGTGGTAGATAACACGTGAAAACACACGTGGTAGATAACACATGTAGAAGGTTGAAAAATATGTGGACCTAATTTTTTAGATGAGTCACACATGGAAGATTGAACACACAGGGTAGATAACACGTGGGAGATTGAAGATGCGTTGAACATAACACACTTGAAAGATTGAACACAAGTGGACCTGATTTAAGATGGGTCGCACGTGGATGAATATGACTGGACCAAAGGTCCAACTCTGATACCATGTTAAGAATTCTGAGGTTTCATCCTAAAACCAATTTGTACCAAGTAGAGTAGCCCAGAATCTTATAAGGTGGTTTTAGAGTTTTTAATTTTTCGATTTGGGACAAGTGTTATATTCTAACACAAACTAAAAAAATAAGGGTAAAATGAGAATTCAAATATAGCCTTTACAAACAAAATTACCTGAGAATATCCGAGCGGAAGGCCAATGTCTCATGCACTAAGCAAGATGAGAATCCTACTTGTTTTTATGATTGCACTAACCTTTTTCTAGTTTAACACTCTCTCCATCCAAGATTCTCGTGAGCAGTGTTTCTCATTAATTTTTGAAATTTTAAGACTTCAAACTTCTTAAATGGTGGTATTGTTTATATAGTTCATATGAAATATATATTACAAAATAAATATGTAACTCATTATGAGGCATCCTTAAAATTTAAATTATTAGTCAAACATTGAAGAAAAAGTATGGGTTAGAAGAAGTACATTTTTTGCAAAATCCTAAGGTTGATAGTAAATGATAAGATTAGCCATCAACAAATTGTTAAAATGGTTGTCACCTTCTATTTGTATATCCTCTTATATTTCTCTCGTAATTGCTATCCTTTGCATATGTACTCTTAATTTTTATAAAAAATTGGTCATGGAACAAAAATTAAAAAAAACCCAAAAAAGATATAAAAAAAAGGCCTGGAAATGTGTTACATGATATGCATAAGAATAATATGAAATTCTTTAAAAAAAATTATTCAAATAATTGAAAGGAAGGAAACATATGTAAATTATATGAATATTGTATCAAATTACTAAAAACATAAGAAACATAGTGTGTGTTTTTTCAATATATAATTTCACAAACTAGAGTAGTGGTTTTATAATCATAGAATCAGCAAGTAGGTTAGGGAAAATTCGGCTATATGTTTCAGTACTACAATGACAAGAATATTAGTAGTAATAAAAATATGATTAACTCTAGTTGTATATGAAAAGTAAAGATAATATTTGATAAATGATTATGTCCTATGAGGAACTTAAAATAAAGTTAAATTACCAGTATTTTATAGTACCCTAATTGTGCGTCGTTGTTGATTTCAATAGAAAGTCTCCTTGGAAGTTATAATTCTATATTGATTAATTTCCACATAATAAACGAACATAAAAAGTACTAGGATTTATTATTCCATGATGCTCAAGGGAGAATACCGGTAAGGTGAGCATTCTTTTTGTAATGAATCATATCCAAGTACTAGCTTACCAACACTACATTTAATTATCTGACCCAAACCTTTTTTTTTTCTTAAGCTCGTGATTACTATAATAGATAATTTAAATTATTATAACTGAAAATAAGTATGTTACAAAATTAAAGTGAGAAGGATGTCAGAACTCTCTCCTTTAAATACACAATGCCCTCATCCATCAAACGTAATAGAGCACAATCCAAGACCACCAAGTAGTAGAGAGTCCAACCGTTTGCCAGTAGCCTGCTCCAATAACACTTGAATGACTCAAATCCAATTACTAGTCTACCAACATATTAAACCTAATTAATTGTTCTAAAATAATTAATCATGGTAATAAGGGTAGAAAACCACAATTCTGATAAAGTAAACATGTATCTTTTACTGAACTAAAGTGAAACCGTTGATAAAGTAAACATATATATTTTCCTGAACTAAAGTGAAACCGTTGATAAAGTAAGCATATATCTGTTCCTGAACTAAAGTGAAACCGGATTAACCCCAGATATTTAGAATGCTTGATATGGTGTAAGTGTAAAAACCTTATATGCAATTTCTGTTTATTTTTCGTTTTACTTTATTTTTCTTTTTGTAGGTATAATTCAAGCAATGTGCTTCAGCCTTCAGATCGATTAATCATTAACGGCCAGTCTTGATCAGAACTAACAGAGAATAATAGACAAATATGAAAGGAAAACGACGTTTCTCTTTTTTGTTATTGGTACAATGGACGCGGAGCTGTTCTTCAAACTCATAATCTCTATATACAACATATTATCATTTGATCATTCTACAAACTCTTAAAAAAACGGTGTTTCTGCTAAGCCAAACCCACAGTCACTAGCAAGTCATCAACATTACAGCGGAAAAAGTGGGACATGTTTAAACTTCAACTGCATTACCTCCGGGTACTATTGGTTATAGTCAGCTGATGTACCGGAGAAGTTTTTAGATTTCACGTGGAAAATTTGACGAGGATTGGTCGAGCCACGCCGGGAACATCACACTCACAGTGGAATCTTGTATATATCGGAGAAAGGAAACAACAAAAAAATAGATAAACCTCGTCCGGATTGACTGCAGCTGTACTTGCTGCTTATTGCATTATTATTATTATCTTTTTGATGCATTTGTTGACCAAGACCTAGATCCCTAATTTACGCATGAAATATTTTCATTATCGTTTTTTTTTTTCTCTTTTTCTTTTTTCATGGGTAAGAACGCCACATGGTTGGCATCGGGTTAATTTTGAAAATAATCTAACAACTTGTTTATTTGTCATACGAGAATGCCCAAGAAAATGGACGTATGCGATATAAAGTCAAGTGAGAACACGTCAATATTAACACAAATTTTCTATTAGGACTTTGGTCTAATAATATGTAACTTGTTATGTATGTGAGATTGCGGATTCAAATCTCATTGATTATGTTAACTTTATTAGATTTCGACGAGATTGCAATTCTTAATTAATTTCGAAATTTGAACTCTTGTGCTCAAACAAGTATAATTAACTATATATACGTACTCTTATGTAGGAGCACTGATTTATGCACAGCTCATTGCATCGTGATCCAAAGCTAGATTAAACTAATTTAAAACATTTGAACTTTAGTGCTCAACCAAGTATAATTAATTTCACATGCGTATTTTTTTGAAGGAGTGATAGTATATGCAACAACTCATACATCGTGATCAAGAGCTATTGAGGGTAAGTTGTTAGAAAAGGATTTCTTATATTTATTTATTATTTTGAAGGTAAGATTCATTGTTTAATATTTTATGTGGACAATTTTTTTATTTTTAAATAAATAATTGTGATAATTGTACTCTTTTGTGTGTGTGTGTGGCTAAACTAGATAAATGGATATCATTAAAAATGAACTAGAACAAAGGAGGGTCAATTGACCAAATACAAAGAACCGCTAAAAATAAAGGCGACCCCGCAAACAGACAAACAAAAACAAACAATCTCAAGACACAGAAGAAATCACAATCCGAAACAACAAAGACTCAAAACTGTGAAAAATCACCTAAGTTAAAGACAAATGAACTCTATTGGCTAAATGTCTATTAATGTTAGAGTTGTTGTAGCTTCGTTCCGCATGAGCTTTTGCAAAGATATCAATCTGAATCTTCTCGATAATCTGCTCCTCAGTGCTAAACTCATTTTGGAAGATTTGCCCGTTTCTCTTGATCTAAATATGATAGACAACAACACAAAAATAAAAGCCTAAATATGTAGCTTTTGAGATCCTTGTTAATAGTTTGGGTTTTGAGACCGAATGAAGGGATCACATTATGTAAATCCTGCTTCACTAGTCAGCTAGTTGCATTTTATATCCAGTGAGTAAAAGAAGCATGTATTTATTCTACTTTACACAATTGACTACTTCTGGGAATATCTCCACTCTCTATTAGATTAGAAAACCCTAATAACACAATAACATTGTTATAAAAATCAATAGTAGTGGAGTGAATCACCTTATTCGTGTATGTTGCTTCTTTTTCTTCTATTGGTGCTAATGTTATATTGGTAAGGTTATATAACCCATCAAAATTTGTGAAATATATATATATATATATATATATATATATATATATATATATATATATATATATATATATATATACCATTAAGTGACAGAGGCACCAAAATTACGTCAAAAATCTTTAATTAGTGTTGAACATAATAAATAAATATAATAATTTTTTTTAACAATTTAAACTTTTAGATGAGGTGATCACTTAATATAGTGCGATAAACTAGGTCATGTATTCAAGTCTTGCAACCACCCATTTGTGAAATAACATCCACGTATAAGACTGAATCAAAACTATCTAGCGTATACATGAACGGGCATGTTGAGCGCAACAAATTTCTCTCTAACAGTTTAAACTTTTAGATGAGTTGGTCACTTAATAACTAGTGAAGGTAAAAATTGATTAAAAAAAATTCAAATTTTGTCTTTAGTTTAATTGGTATTAGATAGAGTAACTCAAATTTTATATATTACTTAACATTGATGATTTATCCATGTGGATAATTGTGTTATTTAACACCGTCCTTCACGTGTAACTTTTCATGTGTGACCTATGGTTGAGTGAGCTAGAACAAGTTGTTGTAGATGCACTGACAATGATAGGATAAGCAACCTTTTGAACTTAGAATAGTTTCTTACTAGAATTAAGGTCTAAGAAAGCTTGAGCTCTTGAAACAAGCATAGATTATATATGGTTGAACAGGATTGGACAAAAGCTCAATATGGGTTCCATCCTAAAATAAATTTTATTAGGCAGAGTAGCCCAAAATTTTATATGCTATTTTTGAAATTCTTGACATATACATGTGGGATAATTATATCATCTACCGCCCTTTTCATGTTTGATCTATAATTGATCATTAAAAGAATGCATTGGCATTGTAGAAGAAATGACTTTTTTTTTCTTTTTTTTTTGGATTAATTGTATATAGGATCAACACGTGAAACAAGATGGTTCAAATGTTTTGGAGTTTCATTTTAAAAACAATTCGTGTTAAAATAGGTCAAGATGTATTGGCGCAGCAGAAAAGAAGTGAGAAAAATGATATTATGCAGAGCAAGAACAGAGGAAAATTACTGAAATATAAGTGTTGGCCCTTGATAACCAAAGAAGAGGAGGGAGAAGATGGGTGAATTAGGTTGTTTGACAAGATTAAGCAATTTAAAAATTCTTAATGCGGAAATAATGTCTAGTGAAAATTAATAATACTTTAGAAGTTCTTGTAGGCAATTTATCAAACACTTAATGAGCACACAAGTATATAATACTAGATAAGCAATTAGAACTTCAAAAATTAAACTCCAAGTATATAAATCAAAAATTATCAAACAATCAATATCAGCAATATCTACAAGAAGATAAATGACTTGAAAATAAAGAAAGTAGAGTAAGAGAAATCAAACACGATGATTTTCAAGTGGTTCGCACTCCCGGAGGCCTAGTTTACCACCTAAGGTCTTCCCTTCCCTTATGATTTAACTACTCTTCACTAAGATGCTTCTTCAAATGTTGGTGAAGCAAAAATCAACTACCATTACTCTTGAGTCCACAAGAGTTACAAGAGCTTCGTCAAGTGTAGGTAAAGCTCAACCTACTAATCTATCTTCCTTTGAGTCCACAAAGGATTACAACACTACTTCTCACAATGATTCTCTCAATCTATGTGCAAGAGTGTAATACAATGATTGTGTGAAAATGTGAGTAATAATAGAAACTCCTATTTGAGTTTGATATTACAATTGAAAAACACTTTGAATGTTCAAAGATATGAAAGTGATAGCTCAAGATTTTTTAATGAAAAATGATATGAAAAACTCATTGAATTTACTAAGAAATCTAAAGATTGAAGCTTGGAGAGATGTTTTTAAATGGTGTGAAAGCATAGCTTAAAAAGAGGGAAAAGTTAGACACAAAACGGATATTAAGCAAAAATCCCGGATTTTCCCGTTAAGCCATCCAGTTGCTGTAGCCTTCATCCGGTTGACTGAATGAGGCAGGTAACGCCTGGGCCAGAGCTCTCTGCCGGTCGTTGCAGCCTTCATCCGGTCGACTGGATGAGGCAAGTAACGCCCAGATGTTTAAAATTGTTGAAAAGTGATTTTTTGAGCCCCAAATCAAATTGTTTAATAGCAAAGCACTTGGGCACTTTTAAAGACACTTATAAAAAAATGTTTCTAGCATTTTTAACATCTCAAAACATTTTCAAAACTCTTGAAAAGATTTAGAACGATTTTTATAACACAAGAGTTTGAAATTCAAAAGTTTATTGAATTGATCTTTTTGAAAAAGTTTGTTCAAGGATATTTTGTGAATATGAAAAACTTTCGAAAATTTTATGAGCTACACAGATCATACTTAGGCAAACAACATTTTTAATGCCGGTATCCCTTATGTCGCCACGTCTCCTTCCTTGTGACTTCATCTTTATCGTCGAGTCTCCAACTTTAATTCTTCGAGTTAACAAGTCTTTTTCTTCGGGTCTTCATAGCTTGATTTCTCATGAGAGACTTCATTTGAATGAGACAAGACAAATGATTACCTTTTGGACTTTGATACATTTTCTGATTGGGCTTTGACTTTGATCCAATTACTTTCTAGCCTTTGATTGAATTGAATTGATCCATGTTGATGTGGGATTGCTTTGTTGGATTGAATGACTTACCCAAAATACAAAAACAATACTAAAGCACAATTAAGATGTTTTGTTATTATTAAAATAAAGATTATAAGCTTTTCAGGCCAACAATAAGATAACTACTGCAGTAATTTGATGCTAGATTTGTAGTGATATGAAGATTTATATTAAAATCAATTCAATCTAAGCTCAACATGTGAATTTGTTAAGGAAGCCTGGGAGATACTGCAAACAGCATATGAGGGTACAACATTAGTTAGAAGATCCAAACTGCAGATGCTTGCTACCAGATTTGAAGAGCTGAGAATGCATGAGGATGAAACAATTGCTGATTTTAATGCCAAGCTGTGTGACATCGCTAATGAAGCTTTTGCTTTGGGAGAAAAGTATTATGATTCTAAGCTGGTAAGGAAAACTGTTCGCTCTTTCCCAGACAGATTTGGAATCAAAGTTGCTGCTATAGAAGATTCAAACAATGTCGATGAAATCAAGATTGATGAATTGATAGGGTCACTTCAAACCTTTGAGATGAAGTTTAAGCAGAAGAAGAAAGAAAGAGGCATTGCTCTGCGGGCTAAAGTTGAAAGAAAAAGGACACTAAGCTCTTCGGAGGATGAGGACATAGAGATTATTGAATCCTTAGCATTGCTCACGAAGAATTTGAATAAAGTGCTGAAAAATGGTGTTTTGAGGCTGTTTATTGCTATAGCACAAACTTGATAATATTGCATTAAGAATAGAGAAGTTAATATTGGATTGCAGTAAATTCTTTTGCCCACAGAACATTACAACATCAGCTCCTTTTATAGATGTATTTCATGCTTTAGAATAATCTGCAATGGCATGTTTACAAGATGCATTAATGAAGTAGGTAGAGCTAACTAGTTGTGTAACGCCCCGAACCCAACCCCACGTTATAGGTCAAGTCTGGACCCGTCACTTGAACAGAGTCTCCTTTGTACCGTGGACTAAACTGATACCTGCAAATAGTCACATACAATCCCTGAATTATAACAACATCTCACATAACCTAAGTTCCAAGATTATATTAGTCAACCCAAGATCACAAGGCTATCCGAGCCTTGGAACAACAAAATCTACATATAACATACAAGCATGCAAGGCAATTATAACTTTACTATAAGTAGTTAGATACAACAATAGTCAAGTTCTACCCCCAAGCTATTAAACACACAAGCATGCAATAACATAAGTAAACTAGAATCCATTATTGCATGCCATCTAATTTTGTTATCCATCATACAAGATTACAAGTTATTATAATCACCAAATATACATAAGACCACATGGTCTCAAAAGAACAACAACCAACTATTTCAAATAAGCAGCACATGTCAGCCAACCTTCACACGCAAAAAGTCACGAAAATTGATCAACTTGCACTTCTACTTCTTCTACCATTGCTACTGGCTAGGGATCCACTTCAGCCTCTCCTGAAACATGTTAAATGAGGAGTGAGCAACAATATTGCCCAGCGAAAGAGGTAATGCAGCATACCGAGACGTGCAACATGATATATATATATATATATATATATATATATATATATAGCAAGGTAGCAACATATTCAACAACAAATAACTATTAGTCAAGCAAATAATTAACCACATATAAAAAGGATGCAGTTCATTTCTTGTCCTCAATCTCGAACCACGAGCCACGATCTTCAAGTAAGTGCCGACAAACCCTTATTCCTCCAAAGTGGGGTACTCCGAACGTACCCCGATCCTATGACCCTTTCTCTTGAGGTAGGTCCATATGCACAGAAGGTGAACCACGCCTCTGGGGTAGTGGAATATACTCAGCGAGAGAAAGGGAATAGGCACCATGGTAGTCGAGGGAGCACAGCAAGCACGATGCTGATCGTGTTTCTCAACGTTACCATGTCCGAAAAGGTTGCGCAATCCTGAGACAAGACCACAGGATTCAAGATCAACACATAACACGTTAGAGAGACGACAAAGTAGGTTGACCTCGCAAATAATCGCAATGTGAACTAAGTCATAATATAAACATAAAGGAGACAAAAGCACATTTTCTTCCACAACCTTCTCAAATAGTTCATTTATACTATAGACAAGCGTGTAAATACATAATAACACATCTACAAGCATTTAGAAGCATAAAGGTAGCCAATTATTACTTTTCCCCTTTCTTTAGCCAAGCAATTCTTCTCCTATATGCCTTTCGAAGTTACAAATCTACAATCCAATCATACTACCTTCCTAATTAAGTCAAAAAGCACCTATCACGGCCATGAAAACCAGCTTTGGAGGCAAAAGTTTGAGAAGGCCCCGAGTGGATTTTAACTACAACTACCCTATCCGAACCCCAATTTCACGCAACGAAAGTACCAAAAGTGATTTCATGCCCCAAGGATACCTAATCCAAAGCCCAAACGTGCTCAGATTGCATTACGTGAAAAAATCCCTTTTTAAAGTTAGCAAATTTTGTGATTTTACTTAATTTCGGGTGATTCAACTTCACGTAGCCTCCTAACTAGTTCACTAAAGTCTAGAGCACCTAAAGAAAGTCTTAATTCATTCCAATTAGCAAGTTTTCTCAAAACCCTAAGTTTAAGCACTATTCATTATCTTCTTCGTGAAAACTCAAGTTTTAACCATGGAATACTCTATCAAGCCATAAAATATAGTTCTATAGGCTCTAAAGAACATATAACAAGCATCCATAACAAGAAATATAACTATATTCAACAATATAAGAAATTCAACATATATGCAACAACTTTAAACTCAAGAAATATGGAACTCTCTCACAATATTGAAGGTGAAGACAAGTTGTAGATGTTCTAAGGCCTTCAAAAACTCCTCAAGACCAAGATGGAAGCCAAACTTTCAAGATTGAAGAAGAATTTTTTTTTTCTTTTCCTCCTATAGGGCCACGAGTTTAGGGGGTCTTTTTTGGGGAAATTTTGCTTTGTTTTTTAATATATTATGTTAGAATGTATAGTATAATATGTATATAGTATATGTATTTTATATTATGCTCGGTCAAACTTTAGTAATACTTGGCCAAATAGGCTTAAAAAATCAAGAAAATGCTAACTAGTTCAAAACTAATGTCTACATACGTAATACTATTCATACGAAGCGGAAAAACAATTTTCAATTGCATACTCCTAACCCCCGAAGCTTAAAACTACCATAACCCGACTCATTTTATATGAAATGTGACCTAAGAAAAATATCAAATCGAACATTCGAGACAGTCAAATTTCTTATGAATAGTGTCTAATAGTAGAACAATTAAAGAAGACAAGAAATGCACGTAAAATGCACAAGTAGTTTATGCAGCAGTTACGTAGATGATGTGATGAAATTCCCGGGCGTCACATCCTCTGCCCCTTAAACTAATTGCGTCCTCGCAATTCTTAGATGAATCGACAAACAGCTCCGGGTATTTCTCTCTGATCTGATCTGATCTTCTCGTTCCCAAGTGGCATCCTCAACTCTGTGATGATCCCAAAAAACTTTAACCATAGGAATATTCTTGGTTCAAAGTTCCTGAACCTTTCTGTCAACCACTCGAAGAGGTTTCTCATCATAGGCCAAAGACTCATCAATCTCCAACGGTTCCGGCTCTATAATATGTGAAGGATCAGAATTATACTTCCTCAAAAATGACACATGGAATACATCATGAATCCTGCCCAAACTCGGAGGAAATACCAATCTATAAGTTAAATCTCCAACCTTCTCAACAATTTCAAACGGCCCCACGTATCTAGGACTGAGTTTACCTCCCTTTCCGTGTCGAATAAAACCCTTACACGGAGAGAGTTTCAAGAACACACGATCACCCACTGGAAATACTAAGTCCCGTCGGCGTCTATCAGCATAATTCTTCTGTCAACTTTGTGTTGTAAGCATTCTTTTCTTTATAAGTTTCACATTATCCACCATCTTGATCATCTCTGGTAATATAGCTGGGTCAACAGTTTTCATTTCATCTATCTCATCCCAATACAACGGGGACATACATTTTTCCCTATAAAGTGCCTCGTAGGGTGCCATGCCAATGGTAGCCTGGTAACTGTTATTATAAGCAAACTCTGTAAGTGGCAAATACATTTCCCAACTCTTACCAAAATCCAGATTGCAAGCTCGCAACATGTCTTCTAGAATCCTAATAGTCCTCTCTGACTGACCATCCTTCTACGGGTGATATGCAATACTAAAACTCAGATTAGTCCCCAAAGCCTTTTGTAGTTTCTGCCAGAACTATGATGTAAACCTCGGATCCCTATCCGACACTATCTGAGATGGAACTCCATGCAATCTCACAATATTTTCAACATAAAGCTCGGCTAATTTATCAAGGGAATCTGTCTTCTTTGTAGCAATAAAATGAGAAGTCTTCATAAACCTATCTACCACAACCCAGACGGAATCACTACCTCGCGGTTACCTTGGTAAATCAGATACAAGGTCCACAATAACCTGGTCCCATTTCTATACTGGAATCTCTAATGGTTGCAACAATCCTGCCGGTCTCTGATGCTCCGCCTTAATCTTCTGACAAGTCAAACATTTAGCCATATACTCAGCTATCTCCATTTTCATGTTGTTCCACCAGAAACTTTGCTTTAAGTCCTTGTACATCTTAGTGCTACCAAGATAAATCGTATATTTAGTGCTATGAGTCTCAGCAAGTATCTCATCTTTTACAGTTGAACCACTAGGAATGCAGATTCTATTCTTGTACCTGAGTAGTCTATCATCATGCAACTTGAAGTCGAACTCCCCATTTTTGGACTTCTCTAGAATCTTCAACAATTGAGGATCTGACTGTTGGTCTTCTCTGATTCTAGATAGTAATAGAGACTGGATTTGTAAGCTAGCAAATTGGATACTTGTTCTAGAAGCATTCGGTTTCCACAAACACAATTCTTCCATAGTTTCCCAGTCCTTTATTATCAAACTAGCCACGGAAGCTTTTCGGCTCAATGCATCTGCAACAGTGTTAGCTTTTTCTAGCAAGTAACTAATAGTACAATTATAATCATTCAATAATTCTATCCAACGTCTTTGCCTCATATTCAAATCCTTTTGAGAAAACAAATATTTTAGACTTTTATGATCAGTAAATATCTCAAATTTATTACCCCACAAATAATGACGCCATTTCTTCAAAGCAAAGACAACAACAGCAAGCTCAAGATCGTGTGTAGGATAATTAAGTTCATATGGTTTCAATTTCCTCGAGGCATAAGCTATTACCTTACCATTCTTCATAAGAACACAACCCAAACCTTCCTTCAAAGCATCACTGTAGATCACCAAATTATATGTTCCTTCAGGCAATGCAAGGATAAGTGCAGTGGTAAGTCTCATTTTCAATTCCTGAAAACTGGCTTCGCATTTATTATCCCAGTTAAGCATAGTTTTCTTTTGAGTTAAGGAAGTTAATGGTCCTGCAATTTTAGAAAAGTCCTTAATAAACCGCCTATAATAACCAGCCAATCCCAAGAAACTACGAACCTCCGTGACAGTCTCGGGTCTTTTCCAGGACATAACCACCTCAATTTTCGCAGGATCTACAGATATTCCCTTCTGTGAAATGATATGGCCTAAAAAGGCTACTTGTTTCAACCAGAATTCGTATTTGCTAAATTTGGCAAACAGTTTATGTTCTTGCAATGTTCACAATACAATTCTCAAGTGTTCTTCATGTTCTGTCTCAGATTTAGAGTACACCAATATGTCATCAATGAAAATTACAACAAACTGATCAAGATAAGGTCTACACACCCTCTGCATCAAATCGATAAAGGCGGCTGGAGCATTTGTCAATCCAAATGGTAGTACAACAAAATCATAGTGGCCGTACCTGGTTCTAAAAGTAGTCTTGGGCATATCCTCTTTGCGGATTCTCAACTGATAATAACCCTACCTCAAATCAAATTTAGAATATACAACAACACCTTGCAGCTGATCAAACAATTCCTCAATCAAAGGCAACGAATATTTATTTTTCACAGTCACCTGATTAAGACCCCGATAATCAATACACAATCGCAAAGTACTGTCTTTCTTCTTTACAAATAACGCAGGAGCACTCCAAGATGATAAGCTAGGCTGAATAAAACCCTTTTCAAATAAACCCTGTAGCTGAATTTTCAACTCCTACAACTCAAGGGAAGCCATTCTATATAGGGTTCTATAAATAGGATTAATTCCTAGCAACAAGTCAATCACAAACTCTATCTCTCAGTCAAGTGGTAACCCCGAAAACTCCTTAGGAAATACCCCCGGAAAATCTTTTACAACGGGTACCTCATTCAGTTTCAATTTATCCCCAGACTGATTAACTAAATAAGCTAAATATGCATCACAACCTTTACTCAACATGTTAGTAGCTTTAATAGAAGAAATGATACGGGTCTCAGTAGATTTTCAACTCCCAGTGATTTTAATGACAGGTTGATCAGGTACTTCTAAAGTTAAAATTTTCCTTCTACAATCCAAACATGCATAATACCGCCCCAACCAGTCCATTCCCAAGATAACCTCAATGTCCCAAAATGGCATGATTATCAAATCTATATGATACATATATCCCTCAATACAAATACTACAATCTTTACACACAGACTCCGTAACAAATTTGGTACCCATAGGATTACCTACTTCAATCACATATGGAAGTTTAGCAACTTTTAAAGCAATAGATTGTGCACATGCAAGAGTGATGAATGAATGTGTAGCCCCGGTGTCAATCAAAACTACTACTGGCTGACTATTAATAAGAAAAGTACCTTCCACCACCACCATTGTGTCTAAAAGCTCCTCCTGATCGAGTGCAAATACTCGTGCTTGGCCTCGAGGAATAGTAGTTGCTCCTAAACCTCTAGTCTGAGCACCTTGGCTGGAAGTCTGTCCCTGTCCCTATTTAAACATGGGGTAACCTCTAGCTTTATGCTGGTCACTACCTCAACCAACTCATTGGCCCAATTTCTTCCAACACTCCTCCGTGTGGCCCTTGCGATTGCAGTGACTGCACTGTAGGTTTTTCTTGGCAGCAGCACCTCCTGTAAGAGCTCTGTAAGTAGATGTAGCAGAACTACCTTGCTGAGATCTAGTGGTCACTGGTCGGGTCTGTGATTGTCCTTGTGGCTGGCTCTGAGCTGGCCTCGATTGGGATTGTGCTTGAACTGGTCTTGGGTAGTTCTGGGTCTGCCTTGGTGTTGAATCTGAATAAAGTGTTGATACTGTCTCTGATAACCCTGACTCTGAGATTGATACTATCGTTTACTTGATTGACTAGACTCGACCAACACATCTGCCTTACGTTTCTCGTACCTCGGCGCGGCCCTGACTACTGCAGCATAAATCGGATAATCATGCGAAGACAAATTAAGCATAATATCACTCCTCAACCCTTTGATGAATCTCTGAATCTTCATGTCCTCCGGCTGCACTAAAGCTAGCACATATCGAGAAAGTCTAGTGAAAGTAGCCTCGTACTGATCCACAGTCATGTTTCCCTGCCTCAGAGCTATGAACTCCTCTTGATGTCTCTCGCGAGCTACTACCGAAACATACTTGTCCCTGAACACTCGAACAAAGTCAGCCGACAAATGTTGTACCCTCTCAGCATCCCATTTCTCTCTAACAGTACACTACCACTTCTCGGTGTCACCCTCTAATAAGAATGCATCATAAGTAATTTTTCTCTCATAATTACACTCAAGTATTGCAGCAACTTTCTCAAACTGACTCAACCACATTTTTGCCTTCATATCATCCGGTTCCCCATAAAAGTTGTACGCCCCGTGATACAAGAACTTGTCATACAAATTACCCCCAGCAATACCACCACCCTCTGCTCTAGCAACCTGATTACCTCTACCAGTTCCTGGCTAACCCTGTTGTGTCACAAACTAAGCAATAGTATTCATGGCGGTAGCCATTATGGCCATAATCTATGGCCCAGTCAGTTCCTGTCTCTGAGGTACATTCCCCGCTACTCCTGCACCCTGCCCAGGTATATCCTGTCTAGGAGCCTCCTCTGGTTCCCTTCTCGGTCTTCCCTTTCTCCTCATCTTGATGCTAAAAGAATGCAGTGTTATAATAGACAAACCGATAACACAAAACTAACACATACATGTTTCAAAACACCTTATGCATATAAGACAACATATGAAACTTTTAACAAGCACTAAACACTAAACTTTTTCATATTCATATCATATCATGCATTTGACATTCCTCTTACATGCTAGCAGGTCATTTACTCCAGTACTTAGGCAATCAAGCATTCACATAGTCACGTAGTTCAACTTTCACGTATAGACCTCTACCCACAGGCCAAGGAAGTTAACCCAGCTTCATGCATTCAAGTAGCTCTAATACCACCTAAATGTAATGCCCCGAACCCAACTTCACGCTATAGGTCAAGTCCGGACCTGTCATTCGGACAGAGTCTCCTTTGTACCGTGGACTAAATTGATACCTGCAAATAGTCACATACAATGCCTGAATCATAACAATATCTCACATAACCTAAGTTCCAAGATTATCATAGTCAACCCAAGATCACTAGGCCATCCGAGCCTTGGAACAACAAAATCTACATATAACATACAGGCATGCAAGACAATTCTAACTTTACTATAAGTAGTTAGATATAACAATAGTCAAGTTCTACCACCAAGCTATTAAACACACAAGCATGCAATAACAGAAATAAACTAGAATCCATTATTACATGCCATCTAATTTTGCTATCCATTATACAAGATTACAAGTTATTACAATCACCAAATATACATAAGACCACATGGTCTCACAAGAACAACAACCAACTATTTCAAATAAGCAGCACATGTCAGCCAACTTTCACACATAAGAAGTCATGGAAATTGATCAACTTGCACTTCTACTTCTTCTACTACCGTTACTAGCTGGGGATCCACCTCAGCCTCTCCTGAAACATGTTAAATGAGGCATGAGCAACAATGTTGTCCAGCGAGGGAGGTGATGCAGCATACCGAGGCGTGCAACATGATATACAACAGGATATATATATATATATATATATATAGCAAGGTAGCAACATATTCAACATCAAATAACACAACTAATCAAGCAAGTAATTAACCACATATAAAAAGGATACGGTTCATTTCTTGTCTTCAATCTCGAACCACGAGCCACGATCTTCAAGCAAGTGCCGGTAAACCCTTATTCCTCCAAAGTAGGGTACTCCGGATGTATCCTGATCCTACGACCCTTTCTCCTGAGGTAGGTCCATATGCCCAGTAGGTGAATCACGCCTTTGGGGTAGTGGAGTATACTCAGCGAGAGAAAATGAATAGGGACCATGGTAGTCGAGGGAGCACTGCAAGCCCGATGCTGCCCGTGTTTCTCGATGCTACCATATTCAAAAAGGTTGCGCAACTCCGAGACAAGACCACAGGATTCAAGATCAACACATAACACGTAAGAAGGACAACAAAGTAGGTCGCCCTCGCAAATAATCACAATGTGCACTAAGTCATGATATAAACATAAAGGAGACAAAAGCACATTTTCTTCCACAACCTTCTCAAATAGCTCATTTATACTATAGACTAGAGTGTAAATATATAATAACACATCTACAAGTATTTAGAAGCATAAAGGTAGCCAATTACTACTTTTTCCCTTTCTTTAGCCAAGCAATTATTTTGCTATATGCCTTTCGAAGTTATAAATCTACAATCCAATCATACTACCTTCCTAATTAAGTCAAAAAGCACCTATCACGGCCATGAAAACCAGCATTGGAGGCAAAAGCTCGAGAAGGCCCCGAGTGGATTTTAACTACAACTACCCTATCCGAACCCCAATTTCACGCAACGAAAGTACCAAAAGTGATTTCATGCCCCAAGGATACCTAATCCAAAGCCCAAACGTGCTCGGATTGCATTACGTGAAAAAATCCCTTTTTAAAGTTAGCAAATTTTGTGATTTTAATTAATTTCGGGTGATTCAACTTCATGTAGCCTCCCAACTAGTTTCACTAAAGTCTAGAGCACCTAAAGGAAGCCTTAATTCATTCCAATTAGCAAGTTTTCTGAAAACCCTAAGTTTAAGCACTATTCATCATCTTCTTTGTGAGAACTCAAACTTTAACCATAGAATACTCTATCAAGCTATAAAAGATAGTTCTATAGTCTTTAAAGAACATATAACAAGCATCCATAACAAGCAATACAACTATATTCAACACTATAAGAAATTCAACATATATGCAACAACTTTAAACTCAAGAAATATGTAACTCCCTCACAATATTGAAGGTAAAGACGAGTTGTAGATGTTCTAAGGCCTTCAAAAACTCCTCAAGACCAAGCTAGAAACCAAACTTTCAAGATTGAAGAATAATTTTTTTTTTCTTTTCCTCCTATAGGGCCACAAGTTTGGGGGGTCTTTTTTGGGGAAATTTTGCTTTGTTTTTTAAGATATTATGTTAGAATGTATAGTATAATATGTATATAGTATATGTATTTTATATTATGCTTGGTCAAACTTTAGTAATACTTGGTCAAATAGGCTTAAAAAATCAAGAAAATGCTAACTAGTTCAAAACTAATGTCTACATACGTAACACTATTCATACAAAGCGGAAAAACAATTTTCAATTGCATACTCCTAGCCCCCGAAGCTTAAAACTACCATAACCTGACTCATTTTATATGAAATGTGACCTAAGAAAAATATCAAATCGAACATTCGAGACAGTCAAATTTCTTATGAATAGTGTCTAATAGTAGAACAATTAAAGAAGACAAGAAATGTACATAAAATACACAAGTAGTTTATGCAGCAGTTACGTAGATGATGTGATGAAATTCTCGGGTGTCACAAGTTGTTGCAAACTTAATACTTTCTCAAATTTCTATAGACACAACTCATGTTGAAAATTACAAATTATCTTCCAACACTCCTTAACTTGTAATTTTCAACTAATCTTTGAATCTCTCAAACTTTTCCAAAGTAATTAATTTTGTGAGCATATCTGCTGGTTGATCATTAGTGTTGATGAACTCCATGTAAATTTCATTTCTGCTAACCAAATCATGGATGAAATGGTGGCGAAGCTCGATGTGTTTTAAGCGAGCATAAAAGACTGGATTTTTTGTCATTGCAATTGCGGACATGTTGTCGCAAAGAATTGTTGTAGGCTATTTTTGTTCCAGCTACAAATATTTTAGAATCCTTCTCAACCAAACTACTTCACACGTTGCATTCGTAGCGGCAATATACTAGCCTTCAACTGAGGACAATGCTACAGACTTTTGATTTCGCAAACACCATGAGATTATATTTGAACCAAGACACAAAATATAACCAGATGTGCTATTTCTATCATCAAGTGAACCAGCCCAATCACTATCAGTGAAGACAACTAACTTGTATTCTTTTTCCTTCACATATTTGAGTCCAAGTTTATTTGTTCCTCGAAGGTCTCGAAGAATGCATTTTGCTGCCACGAAATGTAACTTGCTTGGCTCATTCATAAACCTTAAAAGAACAGTTACTGAATGTGTAATGTCAAACCTTGTGTGTGCTAGATAGATTAAATAACTAACAAGGCTTCTAAAGCTCTTAGCATCTGCTTTCTCTGCACCGTCTTCTTTCTGCAATTTTTCACTTGGGCTCATTGGTGTTGCTACTGATTTGCAGTTTTGCATATGAAATTTCTTCAACAAATCATCAATGTATTTTTCTTGGGATATAAAAACTTATCCTTTTCTTTGTTTAACTTGCTTTCCCAAGAAATACTTCATGAGTCCAAGGTCAGTCATTTCGAAGTCCCTCATCATTTTCTTCTTGAAATCTTCCACCTTCTTCATATTAGAGCCGAAATAAATTAAATCATCAACATACAAACAAACAACAAGAAAATCAGTGCTTTCCCTTTTGACGTATAGAGATGGTTCACTTTGGCTCCTCTTAAATCTATTTTGGCAAAAATATCCATCAATATTGTTATTTCAAGCATGCGGAGCTTGCTTTAGACCTTACAACGCCTTTCGGAGATGATAAACTTTATCTTCCTTTCCTTTCACTTTGAATCCTCGAGACTGCTCCACATAGACTTCCTTTTGTAGTTCTCCGTTAAGGAAGACGAATTTTACGTCAAGCTGAAAGACCTTTAGTTTTATTTGGCATGTGATTGCAAGAGCTGTCCTTATTGTCTTGATTAGTGCCACAAGTGCAAATGTCACCACAAAATCAATTCCGGGCTACTACAAATATCCTTTGGCGACCAATCAAGCTTTATACTTTTGCACCGACCCATTTTCTTTGTATTTGATCTTGAAAATCCATTTCAAACCAATGACTTCTTTGTGTTTTGGAAGGTCTACGAGCTCCTATGTTTTATTCTTTTCAATCATAGAAATTTCTTCTTTCATTGTCTCAGTCCACAATTCTTCTTTTGCTGCATCTTCATAACTTTGAGGCTCACAAGTGAAAAATGCAACATCATAAGATTCATATATATCTTGCAGTAAACATACCTTTCGAGGTAGAGTTTCTGAATCTGAAATATCATTACTTGGCTAATTTGAAGTAGGTGATATTGGAGCTGAACTTTGGCATGAGCTTTCTTGACTTGAGCTTGAATCAGATGATATTGGAGTTGGACTTGGGCATGAATTTTCTTGACTTGAGCTCGATTCGTTGTTGTATTGTATTCTGAATGGCTCCACAAAATCATATGCTCCAGGTACTTCAGTAGAACTATTTTCTTTCCATTGCCAGGCAACTATCTCATAAAAAATGACATCTCTTGAGATCACAAGTTGCGAAATCCTTTCGATTCATCGCTATAACCAACGAACACAAATTTTTCTCCTTTGCTATCAAACTTTTCTCTTTTTTGTGACTGATTTAGAGCATAAGCCACACATCCAAATATCTTCAAATGATTAACCAGTGGCTTTCTTTTGTACCAAGCTTCGAATGGAGTTTTATTTGGAACAACTTTCGTTCAAGAGCAATTGAGGATGTAAACCGCTGTATTCGTAGCTTCAGCCCAAAGGTTGTTTGGCAATCCTTTTCTCGTTAGCATGCTCCGTGCCATTTCTGCAATGGTTTGATTTTTTCGTTCATCTACACCATTTTGTTGTAGACTACGAACAGTAAGCTGCCTTTGAATGCCTTCCTTTTTGCAATAATCCAAGAATGAAGTAAAAATGAATTCTCCTCTGCAATTCGTTCGAAGTACCTTGAATTGGTATCCACTTTGTCGCTCTACAAAAGCTTTAAATTGGAGGAAGACTGAAAATGCTTCCGACTTTTCACTTAAAAAATAAATCCACATCATTTTTGTGAAGTTATCAACAAAAAGAATGAAATATTTTTTGTTATTAAGTGAATGAGTCCTAGTTGGACCAAATATATCAGCATGTACAAGCTCCAAATGAGCTTTAGAGCGCCATGATGTTTTAGGAAAAGGAAACCTATGGCATTTCCTATAAATACAGCCTTCACATATTTTTTCTTCTCTTGCAATGGTAAGAAGACCAACTACCATATTCTTTTCTTTAATTAGATGTAACCATCTGTTATTTAAGTGACCATATCTCAAATGCCACAAGAATGAATTTTCAGTTGTAGTACTTTTAAGAGCAAGCTTATCTTCCAATGGCATAACAAGAGGAAAAATTTTATTGGCAGTCATGTTGACAATTGCTACTGTGGAATTATTTTTCTTGTCAACTATTTTGCATTTTTTATCATAAAAAAGGATTGAATATCCTTTTTGTATGAGCTGACCAACACTTAGAATATTTTGAGTTAAATTTGGCACATAAAGAACAACGCTAATGAGCTTTTGATTACCTCCCTTGGTGTGGACTGCAACGACCCATTTTCTTTTGGCTTTATGTAGTTTGCCATCTCCAAATTTCACTTGAGAAGAGAGGCTTTGGTCTAGCTCCACAAAAATGTTTCGATTTCCAGTAATATGGTTGCTACATTTGTGATATCCCGATCCCAGCATATAGCTATTTTATCTATTTTTATATGTTTACATGCTATTTTAAATGTTTGCATGCAAACATGAGTTTATTTTCATTAATTGCATATGCTTATTTACTTTAATTTTTGTATTTCTTAGAAAACGTGCAAATCGTATTTGATTAATTTATGAAAAATGATTAACTTGCTATTTCAACATTTGAATTATTTGAATTTTGATTATTTCATTTTAAAGTAAAATTTCATTAATTGAACTT
Source organism: Ehretia macrophylla (assembly GCA_037974665.1). Lineage (NCBI taxonomy): Eukaryota > Viridiplantae > Streptophyta > Magnoliopsida > Boraginales > Ehretiaceae > Ehretia > Ehretia macrophylla. Next base: position 36,272,884 of record CM075780.1, on the reverse strand, counting down.
TCAGCCCGGAGCCCGGGCCAAATTTTTAACTATTTTATTTAATTTTTCTAATCACACAACTAACTTCCTTAGATCATTTCTTGACTACGTACGTTGATTGCATTTCCGGAGTGTGAGTTTTAGTAGAGACATTTTATCGTATGAATAATATTTTATTATTTTTATTATACACATTTATCTTAATTGTATTTAATAGATTTACCTAAAAGTAATTAATTTATTAATTTTATTATTTGTATTTATTTAAATTATATTTAAATGACTTGCCGGGACACTTACTTTACTATTTTATTTATTTAAATTTATTTTACATGCCTTTTAATTAATTTATTTCACTGTTCGAACCGGAAGTCAGGCCCGGAGCTGAACGAACTAATGTATTATTTTAATAATTACATTTAATTAATTGGCCTGGAACTGAACGGACTAGTTATTATTTTTAATAATTATATTTATTTAATTACATCTGAATGATTTACATGAAGTAAATAATTTATTTTATTATTTGTCTATGATTAATTGATTAGTACTTTTCTAAGCTCGGAGTTTATTTTTTTTATTTTATCTGCTTCCCTATTTACTTTAATTAATTTATTTCGTGCATTCGTTTAGTAAAATCTTTGTGCATTGCTTGTTCGGGGAAGGTAGAATTAGTGAGATTAGTGTTCGGGTTTAGGTTTGATTTTACCCGAGCCTAGTTTTATCTTTGTTGGGCCAAATTTTCCTTAGCTAACAATTTGTTTTCTTTAATTTAGCAAGCTCAACCCAAAGCCCAAACCCGATTGTGTTTTAGTTTTACAATAGTCAACTTAGGTCCATGTTATTAGTTTAGTCTATCTAGTTGACAATCCAAAAAATATATATATATTAACAAAGCTTCCTTGGAAAGCTATAGGCGGCCAAACAAATAAAAGAAAGAAAGAACATGAAACATCTAGAAAAAAAATGAACACGGTAGAAGCAAAAGCAAAGTTTTCGGCCAAAAAAAAGAAAGATCAGAAGCATTTCGACCCAGCTAGGGGGGAAGAATGAAGAAGAAAATAAAGAGATTAAGCCTTTTTCTTGCATTTCTTGTCATGTACAAGGCGAGAGTCTTCATTATTCTTGCATTTAAAGTTTATGTAATTTCTAGTATTAATGTTGTGTTAAAATAATGTTTAATTGTTGTTTAATTTAGTATTTCCTATGTATATAGACTTTATTTGTGGTATTGAATGGCCTTGATTACTAGTTTTTGCAAATGACTAAATGTAGAAGATGATAAATAGTAGATTTTAGGGCTAAATTATGTTTATTGGTTATAAGCTTGGTTCTAGGTTATCTAAGTGAGCCATAAATTCTATTGAACTTATATTGAAGTTTAAAATGGCTAGAACTTGTTTAGAACCTGATAATTTGAATTTGAACATAAAGGGAAAAATTGTAGTTATAGAGGCAATTGCTTAGTTTAAAGCCTAATACTTGTGCCATAAGTGCTTATAAGACTAGATAAAGTCTTAGATTAGTTAGCTTGGGGTTAAAATGAATTATGAGCTATTGAACACTAAAATGGTTTTTTTTTATGTTCTAGTTACATTTTGTTTGTTTTTTAGTTTTCAGATGTTAGATTCTTGTTAAGTCTAAAGTTAATAAAGCTTATTTAGCATTCAAGGATAAAACCATTGTTGTAGATTGAAGCTTTCAGTATGCAATACTAGAATGATCTTGTATTATTAGTTGGGTAACTTGATTAGTTAAGTTAATGGATGAAACTTTAATTTGATTATCAAATGATTGAAGAACTGTCTAGTTGAAATAGTTTAACTAATTATATCATATAATAATATTCTATGCATATCAAGTATCTTATATAATTGATTCGTTTTGTGTGCTAGCTGCTAGCATTTGGCTTATATGCTTATAGTCTAGATTTTTATTGCAGACTTTGTTTTGGATGTTGAAGATTAATTAATGTTGTGAATCTAAATGTAAGGAACAGTCAAAACGTGTTAATAAATGGACAACCTCACATGAATTGAATTGTAATAGTAGATGATTGAAGTGTAGTCTAAAAGTTGAAAAATTATATGAGTTATTTATTAATAGTTAAAGTCAATTTCATAACTAGTTACTATGTTAATCATACTTCTCTCTTGAGAGTTAATGACGAGTTATTATTACTTGAGTTATGAATGTATACTTGAACTCCGTGCTTAATTGATTTATTTGTAACTTGTGTAAGTTACCTTTTATATCAACTAAAAGCTATAGGGATTGATTAAGTACAATTTTGGTTAGTTATAGTTAGCTTAACTTTATATATATTAGTAAATGCTTCTATGTTGTTACAAAGCTATGGTGTTTAATTAAGTTACGATGAAATAAAGTATGTAATATAGATTCTTGTATGTGGAAGATAGTTGTTAAACCTTTTATAGTCAATTGCTAAAGTGTTATACTTATATGAAGACTAGGGTATTCATATTCAAGCTAATTCAAGGAAAGTTGGAGTAACTAAGCCATTTTTACATCTTGAGGTTTGGTAAATGTGAGGGAGTCTTCATTCTTTTTGTGCATCTTAGCTTATTTTATTGTTTTTAAATTGTATGATTTAGTTAAATGAATAAAGTCTATAAGAACTATTTACTTGCTATCTTGTGAATTACTTGAATTAGTTACAAAGGTAATTGTTTATATTACTATAATTGCTCTATTTGATTATCAAATGTGTTATATGCTTTATATGGGGTGAGGTTAGCCTACTTTGCTACCTCCCCACTTGATTCGAAAATGTGACTCGTTATCTTGACTCGGGGTTGCGCAACCTTATCGGACATGGTAGCGTCAAGAAACACGGGCAGCATCGGGCTTGCCGTGCTCCCTCGACTACCATGGTGCCTATTCCCTTTCTCTCGCTGAGCATACTCCACTACCCCAGAGGCATGGTTCACCTTGTTGGGGCATATAGACCTACCTCAAGAGAAAGGGTCGTAGGATCGGGGTACATCCGGAGTATAGTTGGTGTTGAATATGTTGTTATCTTGTTGCATATCATGTAGCACTTCCCAGTTTACTGCATCACCTCCCTCATTGAGTAACTTTGGTTACTCATTCCTCGTTTCAACATGTCCCAGGAAAGTTGAAGATTTGATTGCCTCCTGTATGGCCTGCCTGCTCTATCAGTGTATAGAATAAGGATAAATGTGTACATGATATGTTTGTATACTATTTGAGACCTTATGGTCATGTATGTATTCGTGTTATCTTAACAAATGTAATAGTAAAGTTTTAGTCTTGAGTAATGGTTAGGTGCTAGTGGTTTGTAATAACTTCTGTTGTTTTACTTTATTGTCTAGTTGACTTGCATGCTTGTAAGGATTAAATAGATTGAGGTTGTGGATTATGGTCTTGTAGTTATATGTTGTTGTTTGTAGGTTTCCAGATAGTCCTATATATAGGGGAAACTCTGTCCGTTTTTTCCTAAATTTCGTGTCCGGAGTTTGGAATTGGGTTGAGAATAGTTTGATTAATAAGAGTTCCGGTTCCGAGAAGGATCGGGGCATTACAACATCCGCTGTCCAAATACCATATGTTTTGTGATTCATGCTCGGCACTTATGCACAAATAAAATAAATGTTGTTCTTTATCTTCTTGGCTGAAATTTGCTTCATTCTTTTCCTTATTTTTCTGGTACCAACAATTTCTTTGAGAATGATTTGGTACTCGACATTTGGTGCATCTGTAAAAGCAATCTTTTGATTCATGATTAGACTTTTTGCAAATGATGCATTGAGAGGTAGAGTTACCAGATTTTTGTTGGAATTTGCCTATTCTTTCTTTGCTTTTTCCATGACCGTTGATTTGATCTCGTCATCCTCGATAATGTTGACCTTTTCGTTGACACGAACCCTTTTGTTTGGCCCATTCTCTGAGATATTGAGTTTGGATTGAAATGCTTGTTCGACAGGCAGATTTGATGACCTATTAATTCTCTGCTCATGTGCTTGAAATGAGCTCATTAGTTCATACATGGAAGTTTTGGACAGATCTTTAGACTCTACAATAACAACTATTGAAATATCTGTAAAGAAGAAGATTTCTTGAGCAGTGTACCTCACCATTTCTTGAGCAGTGTGTCTCACCAGATCTTGAGCAATGTGATTCTAGAGCAGTGTGATGCATTTATTATGTTTGACAATTGTAGTTTAGTTTGTCTATTTAAACTCTATTATATTACATTCTATAAAATTGCAAAACAAAATTCATGAAGATGAGATTCTTGTATTATATTTTATCAATCTTATATTCTTTTTGGTATCAGAGCCAAAACGTTAGAGGAACACACACACACACACAAAATTACTGTTCATCATCATCCTTCAGCTAGCTACTATTCATCTCCTTCAAATTTTCTTCTGTTCACCTCTTTTGTCTTTCCAAGAAAGATGAAAATCAGAAGATGCCAATTCAAAAATGACATGCGGGTTCGCGTGGGGACAACACAATAATTTTTGTTTGTTTAATGTGAAAATCTCCACCCGAGGTAAGCATTTGTGCATTTTTTGAATAAGATTATTATCAAAAGTGACCTATTGGTCCCACATGGGGAGTGCACTTGAATTATTAATTTCTTCATTGTGATCTTCACCCGAGGTAAGCATTTTAGCCAAAGTAATTTGCAGATGACCATATAATTGTGGGCCCGCGTGATTGGTGTTCTTTCTCCGCGTAATTCTGCATCTTAAGCTTTTGTCTTTATAAGCTATTCTTTATTCAAGTTATTGCATCAATGGCCACTAAAAAGGCAGAAACTAGTCAGGCATCTACTAATTCTCGTGTAGATCTTTCTCGTGAATCTAATGCTCTAGCACAACATGTTACGAGTGTACTATTGAATGGAAAAAACTTTCATGCTTGGTCCCGTTCGTTCCATCTTTATCTCGGTGGAAAATGTAAAATTGGGTGGATTTTAGGCATGGAGAAAAAGGCGAAAGAAATCGATCCTGATTATGCTCAATATGATGCAGACAATTGTATTATTTTGGGCTGGATGTTCAATTTCATGGAGGATCGGATTTATAATATGTTTGTGTATCACGAGACAGTTCATAGTCTATGGACTGCTCTGACAAAGATGTATACCTATGCACGCCATGATTCTCGAATCTTCGAGCTCTACCGTGAAATTTCTCATGCTTCTCAAGTAACTTTGGAACTATCTGTTGCAGATTATTTTGGATATCTCCAAACTAGATAGGAAGAGTTAGCTCAATACGAACCCTTGAGTGATTTCTCAAATGATGTTGAGGTTAAGGCTAAACATCTTGATCATCGTCGGACTTATCAGTTCTTGATGGGTTTAAAACCTGAATTCGAGAATCTTCGGACTCAGATTTTAAATACATCTCTTCCGCCATCTCTATATGAGGCATTTGCAACTGTGGATGGTGATGAACGAAGGCGTCTTCTCCTTGCACCCAAGCCCACTCCTCTTGTTCCGGACCAGATTGCATTTGTTGCACCTTCTAATTCTAGGCAAACCAGTACCCATCCTTATTGCCAACCCTGTTGAAAGACTGGTTATCTCATTGACTGATGCTTTACCTTTCATCCTGAATTAAAGCAACAATACTCCAGAAACCGTGGTAGTGGGCAAAAGAAAGGAGCTCCTCTTATTGGGGTTGTAGCTGAATCGGTACCCCTTTCAACCTTAATGGAATTAGTTTCGACCCAATCAGATTATAGTCAACTTCAGACTTAGATTGTTCAACTTCAACTCCACTTAGGCCTATCTTCATCACCTGGCCCCACGGCTATCCTTCCTACATGTACTTCTACCGTACTTCATGGTAAGATAGGCCAATCATCTTGGATTCCTGATTCTGGGGCCAATAATCATATGACTGGTGAACTTTCCATTTTTTCTTCTCCTGTCACTTTCATAAATCAATCCGTTCAAATTGTCAATGAAATGTCTATTCCTATTCGTTATTAGGGATATGATTGTTTATCCTCAGATATAACTCTTTGCTCTGTTTACTATGTCCCCAACTTTGCTTATAATCTTTTGTTTGTTAGTCGTCTTGCCAAGAGTCTTCACTGTGCAGCTATTTTCTTACCCGACCATTGTTTCTTACAGGACCTGACTTCGAATAAGATTTTTGGTAGGGGATATGAGCACGATGGACTTTACTACTTTGGAAAACCTCTAACCTCTATAATATCCTCGTCAAGTCTGCATGCTTCTATGTCTCCAATTTTTTATACTCCTATTGGTTCTATTCAAAATTTAGATTTGTGGCATGCTCGTTAGGACATGCAAACTTTTAATATTTATGTTGGTTATTTCCTTCTTTTAAAAAAGCATGCAAGGATTTTAAATTTAATTGTGTGACTTGTGAATTGTCAAAACATACTCGCACTACATATATTTCTCGCATGCATCGGGCTCCATGTCCATTTGATATTGTTCACTCTGATATTTGGGTTCCCTCTCCTGTCACGGCCCTCTCTCAACATCGTTACTATGTGACATTTATAGATGATTATAGTCAGTGTACTTGGGTCTACCTAATGAAGAAAAAATTTGATCTCTTCACTCATTTCACTTACGTCCTTCAAATGGTGAAAACCCAATTTCATACTGTTGTCTGCAATATTAGGTATGATAATGGTAGAGAATACCTAACCAATGATTTTTGGGCTGAACTCAATAAAAAGGGCATTCTTCAGCAACGTACCTGCCCTTACACTTCAGAACAGAATGGTGTGCCAGAACGAAAGAATCGTCACATTATGTCTATGGTCCAATGACTTCTATCTGGAAAGAATATGCCAAAATATTTCTGGCACTTAGCCGTACTCACATCTACATACATCATCAATCGTACACCTAGTTGTGTCCTCCAAAGTCAAACACCCTTGCATATTCCCCGACCAAATACTATTCTTTTTTCTCTTCTCCCACGAGTCTTTGGTTGTACATGATTTGTTCAAAATCGTGGCCTAACTCATACTAAGCTGGATGATAAAGCTATATGCTGTGTCTTTCTTGGGTATTCTTCTATGTCTAAAGGATATAGGTGTTATGATCCTATGGCTCGCCACTTTCACCACTCGGTAGATGTCACCTTTCTTGAGACTGTCCCTTTCTTCTCTGTTTCTCCTTCCTTAGAGCAACTTCCTGAGGTGCTATCTACAGATGACCCTCATTTTTCTCATCCTATTCCTATTCTTGATACATCTCAACCTACTACTGAACCACCACCTAGCTCCAGTAATACTCTATTACATGGTTCCTCTCCAGTTCCATTACAAGTCTACTATCGGTGCCCTAATGCTCCTACTCCCTGCCAGATTCTTCTCCGAATTTAGGTAACCCTTCTTCTTCTTTGGTCCCTAAACCTGCACCTCCTCGTTATGCCACTCGTGAACGGCGTCCCCCTTCTCGTTACTTACTTTCATGTAGTAATAATCATCCTATTGCCAAGTTTGTGTCATTTCAAGGTCTCTCCGACCAGTATAAATCTTTCATTGGTCAGGTTGATTCAGTCTCTAGCCCTCGCTCTATCCATAAGGCTCTCCAGGACCCTTTATGGGTGGCCGCTATGAAAACAGAGATGGATGCCTTACATCAAAACCAGACATAGGGGCTGATTGATCTTCCAGTTAGTGAACGGATAGTTGGGTGCAAGTGGGTGTTTAGAGTGAAGTACCTTGCTGACGGCACTATCGATCGATATAAGATACGCCTTGTTGCTAAAAGGTTTACTCAGGTACTAAGCAAGGACTTTGGTACCACATTTGCTCCTGTTTCCAAATTAACTACTGTCTAGCTGTTAGTCTCTTTGGCCGCTTCTTATTCTTGGCCTATTCACCAATTGAATGTCAAGAATGCCTTTCTTAATGGCGATCTTTCTGAGATTCTCTACATGGATCTTCCACCCAGTTTTCGGCCTCAAGGGGAGTATTCTGGGAAAGTATGTCGCCTTCGTAAATCTCTTTATGGGCTTAAACAATCACCTCAAGCTTGGTTCAGTCGTTTTATTGAGGTGGTCCTTACTATGGGGTTTATTAGGTGCCATTTAGATTATACATGCTTTGTTCGACGCCATTCTCAGGGTAGATATATTAATAACTCAGTTTATGTGGACGATATCATCATTACTGGATATGACACTCATAGAATTGTTCAAGTGAAGCGAGACCTTGGGACGATCTTTGACATTAAGTGTCACGACCCTATTTTCCTAATTAATGTGATAGTCTCTGATAACGCATTAATGAAACAAGAAGGATTACATTCAACTTACGTAGACTTCAAAATCCGTGATCATGATACCATGTCTTAAGAAGATCACTCCCCTTAGGTCTGCTAAGACACAATATACTAGCCCGAGCTCTAATCTCCATAAAACCAACATCCAAGTTGTTAATTATCACAGTTACTTTACCCGTTGAGGACCTAATTCAATAAAATGCATTATACAATCTTCATCACTAGTAATTAAAATTACAACCATCGAATACATATTTGCAAGACCTAGATCCTTCAAATTATATCATATAGGTTCAACTACTACATCTAGTTCTCACAAGGACAATAAACTAATTATCTACAACTCGTATATCCAAAAGAATAATTACAATCCTTCAAGTATTCCAATTTACAAAACACAATAATATAACATAAGAGAGCACAACATGATATCAAGTAGGATCACAAGAGGCAGAAGATCCAACTCAACAAAGAACTGGAGCTTTCCATCCCATGCCAGGCTTAACTATACCTGAAATAGTAAAGAAAGAGGGATGAGCCACAACTAGCTCAATGATGGATAAAGGGAAGAGGATTTTAACAATTATTTTTATCAGTTCAAAATTTATTTTTGAAAATGATACCATGTACATATAAGTACAACTTAGAAGTAAACATTACCTGATCTGGAATATATTCAATAAGAACATTTAGTAAAACATGAATTAAGACAACAGTTATAACATTATAATAAAGACCATATCTACTCTCCGAGGACCTCTAGGGACCAAGCGAGAGTAGGAAACATATATCGTAGCATATATATATCTCGGACATGATCAAGAGATAGATACAAGATAAAGAAGGTGGCATATACGAACTCAAGAGGTGTTTCCCACTATCACAATCGTGTGCACCGAAAGTTATCTCCAATTGTCACTGCCGTGTGCACTTTGCTCCGTATAGCCCCTTATTCCTTTACCATAACCATATAGAATTTAATAAGGTAGGGATGTGTCTGCCACTATCACAGTCGTGTGCACTGAAAGGTATCTCTCACTATCACTATCGTGTGCACCTTTGATCTCATCCCTTAACAAGTAAGAGGTTGCAACCACCGTGCATATACAATTCATATACATTTGCATTTATATAAGCATGTAAGTCCAACCAATCATGTAGCATATTCAAGTAGCTTTCATATTTCGCATCATGTGAACGTGTCAAGCATTTATCATGTACTCCTATGGGCATATAACCCACATAATATCTTTCGTGTATGCTCCTTTAGTTCTAGCACATAATAACAAGAACTGACAAGTTGGCCACTTAAACAATAACTTTTACCACTAACAACCATTGGATACGACCAAACAACTTTAATGCTCTCGTATTAGTCTAACTTAAACAGTTAATTTCCCTATTCTGCCGAACTTCAAATAACCTGTATTTGATATAGAATCGATGTTTATCAAATGTAAATAACTCTAGAATCAAACAGAATTCAATTCGAAGTTGAATTGAGTGAGATATGACCTCCGGAAAATTACTGCGCAAATCTGTCAAAAATCCGGACGAGTCATCTGGTCGAGTAACTCGACCGGAAGAAGGTCAATGAGCATCTGGATGAGTTATCCGGTCGAGTTACTCAACTGGATCTACTCGACCGGATGAAGCATTTTACACACGATTTCAAGGCTTCTTCAACCTAGCTTCAAGTTCAACCCTTACATGTTTCAATCCTCATCAAATACACCTTCAACTGTTACATTCAAGTATTTTCCCATCACATCTAGGCTCAACAAGAAGACCAAACCAACAAGGCTAGCAACAATGCTCATTTTCAACAACTAGGGTTCAAGATAACTACTCAAATGTAAGACATAAACTTGTATACTCACAAGATCAAGTATAATAAACATGTATACCTATCAATCTTACTCTATATGACTTTGAAAAGGTTTTTGGAAAACAACCCTCACCTTGTTCTTGAAGTTGATAAGCAAACAAAGCAAGAAAACACTTGAGGAAAGGTAAAAAATGCAAGAATGGCCTGAAAATGCTTTTTCTCTTCCTTTTTCTTCTTCCTTTCTTCTTCGTTTTTCTCTTGATCGTTTGGTTTAGTGTGTGTGTTGTGTGTGTGATATGATATGTGTGTGTGTGTGTTTATGTCATGTATGTGTATGTGTGGTGTATAATATAATGTATGAGTGTGTAGTATAATATATGTATGTATATAATGTTAGGTAGGAAATATCTAGAGGTCCTAAAGTCCAAATTGCCCCTCAACTAAAAACCTATATTCTAGTTTGCCCTCCTAGCTAGTTTCTAATTATTTAGTTACTAGTATAATGTGATATGATTAAATTATTATCTACGTTATCTAAAACACTCAAATGCACGTAATTGGATCTAAATACACGTTGAATGATGCAAGTGCACATAAAACTAATATAAATGTACTTAAAACCATACAAATGCACATAAATCAATATAAACACATATTAAATGATATGATATGCATATATTGTTTGGTACGGGGCTTCACATTAAGGATATAGGAATGCTTAGATACTTCCTTGGTATTGAAGTGGCTCACAATTGCTAGGGTATATCTTTATCGCAAAGAAATTATGCATTGGATCTTCTTCAAGATACGGGTATACTAGGTTGTCGACCTATTGACCCAAATCTTAAATTGACAGCAGAATTAGGGGAACTATTAGCCGAGACATCAGTATATGAAAGACTTGTAGGTTAGCTTATCTACTTGACTAATACGAGGCCGGACCTTATGTATGTCGTGAGTATTATTAGTCAATTCATGTATACACCTTGTATTTTTCATCTGGATCCTATCTATCATATCCTCCGGTATCTTAAATCTTCTCCTAGTCTTGGTATCTTCTATACAATGGGTGTACGAGAGGGTTTGTCTTGTTACACTGATGCTGACTATGCAGGGTCAAAGAGTGATAGGCGTTCTACCTCGGGAATATGTACTTTCCGTGGCAATCACCTTATCTTATGGAAAAGTAAAAGACCAACAGTTGTCTCGCGATCTTCAGTTGAAGCTGAGTACCGTGCTATAGCCCAAGGAACATGTGAACTTCTTTGGTTACACTATCTTCTAACTGAGTTGGGTTTTTCGGTGATTGACTCGTCTACCTTGTTCTGTGATAATAAATATAATATTATGTTGTCCTCTAACTCAGTTCTTCATGAGAGGATAAAATACATTGAGGTTGATATTCATTTTATTTGAGAGAAAGTTCGCTTAGGGGTTATTACACCTTGTTTTGTAACATCATCTGAGTAGGTTGCTGACATGTTTACTAAGTCAATTGGACCGTCACTTCTCCAATTAGCTCTTGTTAAGCTTAGGTTCATTGATATCTTTACCCCAATTTGAGGGGGAGTGTTGAAATATCTGTAAAGAAGAAGATTTCTTGAGCAGTGTACTTCACCAGATCTTGAGCAATGTTATTTTAGAGCAGTGTCATGCATTTATTATGTTTGACAATTGTAGTTTAGTTTGTCTATTTAAACTCTATTGTATTATATTCTATAAAATTGCAAAACACAATTCATGAAGATGAGATTCTTGTATTATATTTTATCAGTCTTATATTTTTTTGCAACAACACAATGATCAAATTTCACTAGTAAGCTCCTAAGAATTTTTTCATTCACCTTCTTTTCTTGAATGGAATCTCCAAGGCTTTGGATTTGATTAACAACTTCAGCAACTCGAGAAAAGAATTCTCTAATATATTCATTTTCTTTCATTTGCAAGTTGTCAAAATCTCTCCACAAAGATTGTAGCTTTATTGAGACAACATTTTCATTGCCTTGGAATTCTTTTTTAAGAACATCCCAAGCTTCTTTTGCAGATTTCTTATTGAAAATCCTAGGATAGATGGACTTACCTAGGCGTTGTGACGCCCGAGAACATTGCCATGATTCATTAACTGTTTCATCTACTATTTATGCATTTTCACTATCCATTTACTTGTTGCTTTCCTTGGTTACTATTCATTACATTTTTCAACTATCTATTTTCTTCGAATTAGCATTTTTCTTAAATCACATTAATTATGTTAGGAATGAGAAAAATGTGCATTTGAGCATTTAGTGTTGAGAACATTCATTTAGGAAATGTTTTATTGAACTAGTGAATAGTGTTACGTAGTTAAACTTTATGTTTTAGTTAGCTAACATATTAACACGCATTGAGACTCGTTTTTAAGCTAATTAGACTCATTTTTATAGACTTAACACTTACCCAACTCAACACCACTTAGCATATATACTCACACACACATATTAAGCTCATAAAACAAAAAAAACAAAAAAAAATAGAAAAGAAAAGCTGAAAACACTGTAGCAAATCCGAAAATAGCATAGGAGGAGAAATAAAGATTTTTGCTCAACAAATCCTCATTCCAAGCCAAGCCAAGCTAGGTGCAAGTGGTTTAGGGTGTTTACTAGCCTCCTAGGAGCTCCTACGCGCAATAAGTGAGGGATTTCATACCTATTTTTGCATTTCAAAAATGTGACAACTTTCTTGAATTTCTTGTTTTGCTCTTAAATGCTAATTCAATGCTCAAATATGCTTATGTATGCTATATATAAGTAGTAGAGACTTAATTTATGCTATTGTTTCGTAATTTAATTGGTTGAAATTGCTCGTTGAATATTTGGCATGAATAGTGATGGGAATGTTAGGGTTTTGTGAAATTGGACTTTATAGCTTGAATCAATGATCCTAATAGGTGTTTTAGATGTTAATGAAAGTAGTGTAAAGGACCCATAACATTTAATTGCTCATAACCTAGCAAAAGAATGAAATAGTCGACTTTTAGAAAGGGGTTTCGGGGTTATCGTGAATCCGAGTAAAATTGGCCTTCATTTTTTGTGTTCCTAGGCTAAGTAGACCCTAACTAAGCTTTGCTAGATCCCATTTGAGTCCCAATTGAGGTACGTGTAGTACAAAGTCAAAAGAGGGAATTTGGGGCTTTCGGGCTAGATGCAGGTAATTGCGTGACTTTGAGGTCCTAAATGGTGTCATTAAGTGTCATTAGGAAGGTAGTATAGCTTGGTTGCGTACCTTGAACTTCGTATTACATTTGGAAGCTAATTAGCCTTGAATTGCAAAAGGGATGTTTTGACCAAGTGTGGAATTTGCTCGGTTTGAGTGTTGGCATTGTCTTGAGAGGTCATGGAAGCACTTTTGGTATGGTTATGACATTAGTTGGGTGATTGGTTAACTTAGTTATAGTATAAATCAACTAAGGGGGCGAATGGAGTTTTATGATTGTTATAGTTTAAACGGGTTTTTTTTTACATTTAAATGGATCATAATATGGATAGGTTTGCGTGGTAAAAATAGATTTCTATTATCATAGCTCGTTGGGATGTGATAGCTTGAGAAAGTTAGAGAAAATAATAGTATTCTATTGAGTTTTTGTGACTTTTGCTCAATTGATGGTTTTAGTGTCTCTATTAGTTGCCATTAATGCTAGATGGCTTAAATGTTTGCTTAAACCCATTAAAAGATGGCTAGAAGTTGGTTAGGATGACTAGAACATAAAGAGGGACATTTAGGGCAATTGGTTTGTTCTAGTATTTTAGGTGTTTGTAGAACTTCCTTATGGTTGGTTAGTGACCGTTGAATGCTTGGAATGCTCGTAGTGTCCTCCTGTTGCTTAGAAGATAGATTTTTAGTTGGGTTTACAAAAGGGGCTTTCGGAATAAAGTTGGGTTATTTGCTAAGTTTTGATTGGACTTGATGGGTTAGGTGGTTATGGGTAATTATCTAAGATATGGCGTTATCCAGAGAATATTTCATGATCTAAATTGTATAATTGTTTTTCTTGAATTGAAGATTCTAAGTGAATTCTTGTTTATAGTAATTGTATTGCAATAGTTCTAAGCGTTTTCCTTGAGTTAATTGTAAAGATAATAAGTATGGATTAATGGCTTTATAAATAGATAGTACTATTATGGAATTAAATATGGTTATCTATGCTTAAAATGCTCTTTAAAATGATTGTAGAACATGCTTATATCACGATTTTATTGTTAGTTATATTGTTGGTATATTAGATTACTTGAATGATTACTTGGTTGTATATTAATTAAGTAAACTATGAGTTAGCTAACCTAGTTTGATAATTAATGAATGTTGTAGTTAAATAGTAATTGAAACAATGTTTAACTTTATGTTCAAGGTGATTGAGAGTGATTTGAAGCCGATCTTGCATTGTGGAGCTTGATAGAGGTGAGGGAGACTTCATCCTTATGTGCATAATAATTTATTTACTTGTACTTAGATTATGTGCACTTATTGTCTATATATTGTGTGTGAGGGCAACCTACTTTGTTGTCCCTCAATCATGTGTTTATTGATGTATTCTAATATTATCATTTTGAGTGCATTGTGTCGTGGTTACACAACCATTTGGGTATGGTAGTGTCGTGGAAACCGGGCGGCATCAGGCTTGCCGGTATATCTCGGCTACCATGGTTACCCAGTCCCTCTCTCGCTTGGGATGCCGTCCAGGGAGAGTTGGGTCGTAAGATTTCGGAGTACATCCAGAGTACACCCATTTTGGAGTTATAAAGGGATGCTGGCTTATCTATAATAGTGTCATTATTACATCGGGATTTCAGTTTGTGGCTCGTGGTTCGTGATTGAAGAACAAGTAAATCGTATCATTTTTAATGTGTGGTAACTTGTTGTTTCAATTGTTCTTTGTTTGTAAAATGCTTTATTTGTACTAATTGCTGCATTGTACGTCCCCGGTAGACCTTATCCCTCACTGGGCAATTGTGATTGCTCATACCTCGCTAAACATGTTTCAGGTGGTGCAGTTGGAAGAGTTGACCTGATTGCTGTGTGCTATTACTTGAGATTTGAGTGATTGCCTGCTAAACTGTGGAAGACCTTTATTGTTCTACTTTTTATTCTATTTTGGAGCCTAAAGGCTTATGTATATATATTTGAGTAGTTGCAAGTTTGAGAGCTAAGTGGATGTAGTAAGTGTTATGGAATTATGCCATGTAATAACTTTTGATTCTGCTTCTAGCTACGTTGCATGCTTGGGTATGAATGAACGGGTGTATGGTTGGCTTTAATTTCTAAGAATGTTCAATGCTATCATGGAGTGGCATGATAAGCGGTTTTGTAAAGAAGTTAAGTTATGAATGCATGCTTGTGTGTATTTAAACTGTTTGTATGTCTTAAGGCTCGGATGACCTTAAAGCTAAGATCTTTAGTTATAAATGAATGTCTTGTTATGTTGTGGCTTTATTGAGTGTTTACAGGTTTTCAGAATGTCCACAGTACAGGGGAGACTCTGTCTATTTTTTCTAAATTTTGTGATTGGGTTTGGTATTGGGTTAAGAATAGCATGGTTATTAGAGTCTTCGGTCTCGTGAGGGATTAGGGCGTTACAAGCCTTGCCTTAGATATCGAAATGCGTTAGCGTCTTTCATTCGCATATCTTTGTTTTGCTTCTCATTCGTTGTAGAACTTTCGGCTTGAGATAATTCTGGAACTCCATATTTGACCAGGTCCCAAAGATCGTGAGAAATAAAGAAATCCCACATTTCGCTACTCCAACAGCCATAGTATTCTCCTTAAAAAATTGGCACTTCACAGGGAGAGTATTTGAACATTATTGGGACTGAGTTTCTAGCCATTATGCAGCAAAGAGCTACGAAGATTGAAGCTCTGATGCCAGATTTGTTGGCCCAATAGAAGAGAAGTTAGAAAAAGGATAAGATGCAGAGCAAGAACATATGAAAATTACTGAAATATGAGATAACTAGTGCAGTAATTTGATGATAGATTTGTACTGATATGAAGATTTATATTGTTGTTTTGAGGTTGTTTATTACAGTAGCACAAACTTGATAATATTGCATTAAGAATAAAGAAGTTAATATTGGATTGCAGTAAATTCTTTTACTCACAGAACATTACAACATCAGCTTATTTTATAGATGTATTTCATGCTCTAGAATAATCTGCAATGGTATGTTTACAAGATGCATTAATGAAGTAGGTAGAGCTAACTAGTTGTTACAAACTTAATACTTTCTCAGATTTCTGTAGACACAACTCATGTTAAAAATTGCAAAGGCCTTACTTTATGAAGAGTCCATCTTACAACAAAAGGCTCGTGTTAATTGGCTGAAGGAAGGTGACCTTAATATGACGTACTTCCACAGGACTATCAAGGAGTGACAAACTCGTAATACTATCTCTAGCGTGGTTGATAACAATGGTAACATTCTGACTTCCAATGCAGACATTGTTGACAATTTCATTGGTTACTTTAAAAACTTGTTGGGAATGAACAGAATGGAGAGAGTGGATTATACAGTTGGTGACCTCAAGAATTTGTTGGGAAAGTCGATCTCTGAGGATAACAAGAGGTTACTCTTGGAACCTGTGTCTAACTCTGAAATCAAAGAAGCCATGTTCTCTATCAACAGCTCCAAAAGTCTGGGTCCAGATGGGTATCCTGCTTTCTTCTTCAAGAATGCCTGGGATATTGTTGGTGCCGATGTTTGTTGTGTTATGAGGGATACTTTGCATTCTAGGATTCTACTCAAAGAAATTAATACTATGACCATCACTCTTATTCCGAAGGTTAGTAATCCTTCAGGGCCTAAAGATTATAGGCCCATTTCTTGTTGCAATGTGATATACAAATGTGTTTCTAAGGTGATTGTTAATAGGTTATGCAAGGTGCTTGATTTGATCATCTCTATTAACCAATCAGCCTTTATTCTGGGACATAAACTTCTCGATAATGTGCTTATTACTCAGGATTTGGTCAGGAATTATGGAAGGAAGCACACAACGTCCAGATGTATCATCAAGTTTGACATTATAAAAGCCTATGATTCTGTCGACTGGAACTTCATTCGGTCATGTCTTGCTTCCTTTGAGTTTCCTGGAAACTTTATTAAATAGATTGATATGTGTACCTCCACACCATCTTATTCTGTGATGATAAATAGTCAAATGGAGGGCTTCTTTCAAGGGAGAAAATGACTTAGACAAGGTAACCCGATTTCGCCCTATATCTTTGTGATTATCATGGAAGTTTTATCTAGTTTGCTGAACCATTGTGGTAACTTGTGAGGCTTTGATATTTACCCCAAATTCAAGAAGATTAAGCTCAATCACCTTGCATTTGCGGATGACATCCTCATTTTCTCTAAGGCCAACCCGAGCTCAATTGCTATTATCAAAAAAAGCCATCGTTGTCTTCTCTAAAATGTCGGGCCTCTACTTTAGCAACGCTAAAAGTGAAATTTACTTTGGTGGCTGCCCGGATAGCTATAAATTCTTTATTTGTGAATCACTGGGTATCAAAGAGGGGAACTTGCCGGTGCGATATTTGGGTATTCCCTTGATTACAGGTAGGCTCAACAAATCTGTTTGTAGTGCTTTGGTGAACAAGATCACTGCTAGAATTAATCATTGGACAACTAATTGGTTATCCTATGCTGGCAGACTTCAACTTATCAACTCGGTGTGTGAAACCCCACTTATCTGCTTTAACTTGATTTACGTGCTTTGTCTCGTTTTGCGTGCATATGACCTGTTTATGTGCTATAGGGCCTAGAATGTTATAATTTTGATATCAATACTCCTAATATGTGCTAAATGTGCATTCATGAAATTTTCATAAAAAACGGAGTAAGAAATTTTATCGGCGATTTTTAGTGAATAGTATTTTCGAAACACGTCCGCTAAAATTTTGAAACTGGTCTTTTTAACCCTTCTAGACCTAGACCACGGACTTTAATAGACCTGTGTTTGATGAAAACGGTTTTAAAACCGGCTTAAGAATTTATTAGGGTTTTTACACTGACTTTTGCGAAAATTGAGTTTTAAGCCGACTCGGGTGAAATTGTTCGATTGTAAAACTTCTTGTCACCTAAAAATAATTTACTTGAGGTAGCTTGGGTGTTAAATAATTGTTTTGAACTTTGGTGATCAAGAAAATGCATTTAAAGTCAAGAAAACACAAAAAAATACTAAGTTTCAACTTTGACTTTCATTTAAATGGTTGACCAACAAGCTTATATCACCAACACACACTCACAAAGCACAAAACACCCACAATTGCACACACATTTCCGAGAGGGAGAAGAGAGAAAAGAGAAAAGAGTTTTCAAGGTTTTCAAAGCAATTTTTCAAAGAAAAAGCTTGTTTTTGTCCGTAGAATTTCGTGCTAAGTTGGATTTTGCTTGTTGGGCACGCTTTGCACGCATTCCTAGGCTTATATCGCATCAAAGGTGAGAGAAAAATTCTAGATCTCAAAAGTTGTCTTTTGCATTTTTGCGTATAAATGGAAATTGAACCGTTAGAATTCTAATCTGATGTTAGATTATTGCTCCTTGCATACTAGGGATCATTTAGCTATAATACTACGAGTATGTATCAGTTGTAGCATAATTTTTATTTTTTGGGTATTTAAATTTGATTAATTTGTTCAATGTTGATTAAATTGAGTTGTGTTGATCGGAATCGATTGTCGTCGATTTCTAAATGTTTGATAATTACGTGGTAGCGCCGTTGTAATGCCGAATTTTCGATTATGATGTTTGGGTGAAAATCCAGAAATTTCAGCCATGACACACTAGAGTTTTAGGGTTGTTGAGCATGGTTTGGATGTGTTTTGGTTAGTTTCCGAGGGGGTTAATATAGTTGGTTGAATGGGTGAGTGACAGAAACTGATTTGGAGTTGTTTGGATTAGTAGAATGTAAGATATGATTATTTGAAGTTTAGGTTGTCTTTCTTTAAAATGTTAGATTGAGCCTTAGTTGATTAGGTGTGGGTTGAGTGATTGAATTGTGAGTTGTTGATAGGTAAATTAGGGTTTGATTGTGTGTTTAATGCATGTTCGGTTAGATGGCCTACTTTGTCATCTAACTTAGTTATATGTTGTTAAATTGGTTATTGATGTTATTATGATGATAATATGATTATTTATGATTATTGATGATTATTGATTAATGATTGATACCGGGAGATAAACAGTTCTGCTAGACTGTCCTCCTGTGAATGATTGATGTTTATTATTATTGCTGGGTCTCTAGTATGTGTGTGGCACCTCTCGGGCAGCATTGGGCTGTCGGGTTGATAACGGCATGACTATCAGAGATTGCCTCTAGCTCGCATGACGGAGGTGTCATGGAGGGCGAGGTTATTGGGGGTACCCCGGGTGCGTGAGTTTATGGGAGTCACAAGAAGGCTGTTTTAATCGTGATGGTGTTTGGAGCTACACCAACTAGAGTATCCTTTATTGAATGGTCATATAGTTATATGATGATATTATTATTGTTGTTGTTGTGTGTTTACTGACTCAAAGGACTATTCCAAGGAGTTTAGTAGACCTTGCTCGAGATCTATCGGATCCTTGCTGGGCTTATTTTATATAAGCTCACTCTCTATTATTGCATGCATACAGGTGTACTTTTGCAAGATTACGGGTACGTGCCTCCTGAAGAGGAGAATGTGGAAAACGTGCCTTACGTGGATGAGTCCTATGTTCCAGAGTCTTATCCGTGATGTCATACATGTTTTATTATCTTGTAAATTAACTTAGTAGACTTTTATCTGTTTTGTAGTTTATAATGTATAAGATGTTGATAAGTTAATGAATTAGTTGATGTTGTCTTAGTAGCCTTTCTTTTGTTTATGTTTAGGTTGCTAGGTTGGTATCAACATATTTTGAATTGTATATTAAGGTTTATGTATTATGTTGGAACGGAGGCGTATAACGAGGGATGTTTATTGTATAATATGGTTATGATGTATGTTGTTATTTTATTGAGGAGTTGTTTGTTGTATGGTTTATGGAGTTGATGTATGATGTCCTATTGAGATTGGTTTAGAGCCTCGGTATCCTATTTACTGTCGTTATACTGCTGAAATTCTGTTGCGTCCTGACTGATTATAGGAAGAGTCGAGTTGGGGCGTGACATTTAAGTGGTATCAGAGCACATGTTAGTTGTCAGCCGGGGTATTCTAGGAATGTGGGTAATAGTCTTAGCATGAAAGTATGTATGAATTGAAAGAAAAGTGATCTATGTATTAATATGATTAAATAATTAAGTGATTATGTGATTTAGTACTTATGTGATTATGTGATCAATTTGTTTATGTATTTTATATGACTTTGTTGTTTATGTGATGATAGTTGCTCATAACCTGTTTACGTGCTATAACCTGTGCTAACTCTTTGATTAGTAGAATGACGGGCAGACCGAGAACCAGAGGTAGGCCTGAGATGACTGATGAGACTCCGGGTAACGCAGCACCGGGCCCTGATGGGGATGATGACCGATTGGGGGCAGCTATGGAGAGGATTGCTGAGTTAGTGGCTAGTCAGGCACAGTTACTAGCAGGGTAGGCTGCCCAGAATCAGGCTATGCAGGCTCAGCTACTGAATGTTTAGGGTGGTAACCACGGGCGTGGTACCCTGAAGGAGTTCTTAGGATATCATCCACCTAGATTTCAGGGGGAGCCGGATGATAGGAAGGCGGAGGCATGGATTAGCAAGTTGGAGAAGATTTATGATCCACTTGGCTATACTGATGAGCAGAAAGTCTATTTTGCCGTGTACTTGTTAGATGATGAGGCAGAGGAGTGGTGGCGCACGGTAAGGACTAGCTGGGCGACACAGGGTATTCCTTATGTTTGGGGTACCTTTCTGGTGGCTTTCCAGGCAAAGTATGTCCCGAGGATTGTGAGGGAACGGAGAGAGGCAGAGTTTCTAGCCTTGGTACAGGGAGATGCTACAGTGGCTCAATATGAGGCCACATTTACTCGATTGTCCCGGTATGCACCGGAGTATGTGGCAGACGAGGAGCGGATGACTCGTAGGTTCATGTTGGGGTTGAGGCCCAAGATTCAGGATGTGATGGCTCTGAATTGCTATGATATTTTCACTAAGGCCTTTGAGGCAGCTTCTAGACTAGAGAAGAGAGGGGGATCAGCTTATGTCTAGTCAGCCTAGTAAGAGGCAGTATCAGCCACAGTATCAACAGGGTGTGTATAGGCCTCCCGTACAGCAGGTTGGGTTCAGGCCACCAGCACAGCAGGGTTCTTTTAGGCCACAGGGGCAGCAGAGTTATTATCGGCCTCAGTTTCAGCAGGGGTCATATCAGGTTCAGACTCAGTATAGGCCAGCCCAGTCACAAGGTCAGTATAGGCCTAGTATGGTGAGACCTCAGCAATAGGCTAGATCAGCTGTTTCTTTAGCTCCTGGTTCTTCTAGGGGCAGTGTTAGTGCATCATCATCGCAGTGTACACACTGCAGCCGCACGGGGCATGTGGAGGCCGATTGCAGGGTAAAAGCAGGGACGTGTTTGGGTTGCGGCAGCAATCAGCACAGGGCGAGGGATTGCCCTAGGTATGCAAGGACTGAGGGTCGGTCAACGACTCAGGGTTATCAGGGCCGACCTGCGGCCAGTGCACCTCAGCAGCAGCAGCGGGTTCAGGCTCGGGCCTACGCAGTTGACTTAGAGGAGATGCCTGAGGAGACTGCAGTTGTGGAAGATAATTTCCTTATACTTGATCAACTTGTTAAAGTGTTGATTGATTCTGGTGCTACGCATTCTTTCATTACTCCTTCTTGTGTGCAACGTGTTAAATTGCAACCTGAAAGATTACCTTATGTGGTTAAGATTAGTACCTCTTTGACTGATAAGTATGTAACTGGCCTAGTTTGTAAAGATTGTATAATACATGTTAAGGGGCATAATTTTCCTTCGGACCTTATCTTATTTCCTATCCGGGGGTATGATGTTATCTTGGGTATGGATTGGCTTTCTAAGTATGATGGTCAGTTGAACTGTAGAACCAAAGTAGTACAGTTTCGTTTGCCAGATCAGCCAGTAGTTGAGGTAGTAGGGAACCGGGGTGCAAAGACGAGTTTTGTTATCTCAGCAACTAAAGTCGTTAAGTTGGTGAGTAAAGGGTGTTCGGGTTATCTAGCTTATTTGATCAACAAGCCATCTGATAAGCTACAGCTAGAGGAAGTCCCTATTATTCGGGAATATCCCAATGTATTTCCCGAGGAGTTGCCAGGGTTACCGCCAGAGAGAGATGTGGAGTTTGTGATCAATCTTATTCCCGGTACCCAACCTATTTCTAAATCAGCGTACCAGATGGCACCAGCTGAGTTGAAGGAGTTGAAAACTCAGTTGCAGAAGTTATTGAAGAAGGGATTTATTCAGCAGAGTTCTTCACCTTGGGGAGCTCCAGTCTTATTTGTGAAGAAGAAGGATGGTACCTTGAGATTGTGTATTGATTACCGTGGTTTGAATCAGGTAACCATCAAGAACAAATATCCTTTGCCACTGATTGATGAGTTGTTTGATCAACTTCAAGGAGCCAAAGTCTATTCTAAATTTGATTTGAGGCAGAGGTATTATCAGCTTCGGATTCGTACGGAGGATGTTCCGAAGTCTGCCTTCAGGACTCGGTATGGGCATTATGAATTTGTTGTTATGCCCTTGGATTAACTAATGCACCGGCAGCATTCATGGATCTTATGCATCGGGTTTTCCAGCCGTATTTAGACCAGTTCGTGGTAATCTTTATTGATGATATCTTGGTCTATTCTAAATCTAAATCGGAGCACGAGCAACATCTACGGCTTGTCTTGCAGAAGCTGCAGGAGCATCAGTTGTTTGCCAAGTTCAGCAAATGTGAATTTTGGCTGCAACGCATATCTTTTCTTGGCCATGTGATTTCACAGAGTGGTATATCTATCGATCCCACTAAGATTGAGGTAGTGATGTCTTGGAAACGGCCAGAGAATATTTCTGAGGTCCATAGCTTTCTTGGCTTGGCGGGTTATTACCGTATGTTTGTCAAGGACTTCTCGAAGATTGCTGGGCAACTTTCTAAGTTGACTCAGAAACGGACTATCTTTAATTGGGATGAGAAGTGTGAGAGTGGGTTTCAGGAGTTGAAAAAAAGGTTGACTACTGCTCTAGTACTTGCTCTACCAGAGGGGACCGATAATATGGTTGTTTACAGCGATGCATCCAAGGAGGGCTTGGGATGTGTTCTTATGCAGGATGGCCGAGTTATTGCCTATACTTCCCGGAAGTTGAAGCCTTATGAGGTGAATTATCCGACTCATGATCTTGAGTTGGCAGCAGTTGTCTTCGCACTGAAAAAGTGGCGTCATTATCTGTGGGGCAGTAAGTTCGAGATTTTCACTGATCATAAGAGTCTGAAGTACTTGTTCTCACAGAAGGAGTTGAATATGCACCAGCGGAGGTGGATGGAGCTTCTAGGAGATTATAATTGTTCTATCAATTATCTGCCTGGCAAGGCAAATGTTGTAGCAGATGCTCTCAGCCGGAAGGCGAGTGTTGCTTGTTTGGCTGTCAAGAAATGGGAGATTCTTGAGGAATTCACTTATTGGAGACCGGAGCTGACTCAGGTTAAGGTGATGTGTTCATATCTCCGTATTCAGCCTTTATTGTTGTCTCAGATCAGGGAAGCCCAGCAACTTGATGTTAAACTTCAGAAGATCAAGGATCAGATCACGGATGATCAGTCTGACTTTAAACTGCATGAGGATGGTATTCTTCGGTTTCAGAACAGGGTATGTGTTCCCGATGAACCGGGCTTGAGGCGAGGTATTCTGGAGGAAGCTCATAATTCTAAGTACACTATACATCCCGGTGGAAACAAGATGTATAGGGATTTGAAGCAATATTATTGGTGGAATAACATGAAGAGGGAAGTTGCTCAGTTTGTATCTAGATGTTTGACTTGTCAGAGAGTGAAAGCCGAGCATCAACGACCTGCAGGTTTGCTTCAGCCGTTGGCTATACCAGAGTGGAAATGGGAGCATATTACGATGGACTTCGTCACTGGTTTGCCTAGAACACCGAGGGGTAATAATGCAGTTTGGGTTGTCGTAGATCGTTTGACGAAGACAACTCATTTTATTTCGATAAGGATGGGAGATGAGGTTACAAAGTTGACGGATCTTTATTTGGATCAGATTGTTAGACTTCACGGGATTCCATCTAGTATTGTCTCGGATCGAGATCCTCGATTTACTTCTCGTTTGTGGGAGAAACTTCAGGAGACCTTGGGTACTCAGTTGAACTTTAGTACCGCGTATCATCCACAGACCGACGGTCAGTCTGAGCGGACTATTCAGATTCTGGAATATATGCTTAGGGCTTGTGTTCTGGACTTCGGAAAGAACTGGGAGAAACATCTACCACTTGCCGAGTTTGCCTATAATAATATTTATCAAGCTACTATTGGGATGGCACCTTTCGCAGCTCTTTACGGTCGTAAGTACCGTTCACCTTTATATTGGGACGAGGTAGGAGAGATGAAGACTATTGATCCGACTATCATGCCAGAGCTTCTAGAAAAGATCGAGAATGTTAAGTTGATTAGGCAGAGAATGCTTACGGCGCAGAGTAGATTCAAGAGTTATGCTGATAAGCGTCGTCGGGATTTGGAGTTTGCAGTCAGAGATCGGGTTTTCTTGAGATTGTCTCCTCATAAGGGGTTTGTTCGTTATGATAAAGGTGGAAAGCTGAGTCTGAGATTTGTTGGGGCGTTTGAGATTACCGGCAGGGTTGGTAAGTTGGCATATCGGTTGGCTTTACCGGAGAACTTCTCTAATGTCCACGATGTATTTCACGTGTCTAATTTGCGGAAATATAATCCAGATCCTTCTCATATTCTTGAGCCAGAGCTGTTACAGCTTTGTGAGAATCTGACTTATGACGAGCATCTGATTCGTATTCTTGATCAGATGGAACGAGAGTTGAGGTCGAAGAAGATTCTGATGGTTAAGGTGTTGTAGAAGCATCACGGTATCGAGGAAGCTACCTGGGAGAGACGAGATCAGATGCAGCAGCAGTACCCAGATCTGTTCAGTACATCACGTAAGAATTTCGAGGGCGAAATTTCTTTAAGAGGGGGAGAATGTGAAACCCCACTTATCTGCTTTAACTTGATTTACGTGCTTTATCTCGTTTTGCGTGCATATGACCTGTTTATATGCTATAGGGCCTAGAATGTTATAATTTTAATAACAATACTCCTAATACGTGCTAAATGTGCATTCATGAAATTTTTATAAAAAACGGAGTCAGAAATTTTATTGGCGATTTTTAGTGAATAGTGTTTTCGAAACACGTCCGTTAAAATTTTGAAACTGGTCTTTTTAACCCTTCTAGACCTAGACCACGGACTTTAATAGACTTGTGTTTGATGAAAACGGTTTAAAATCGGCTTAAGAATTTATTAGGGTTTTTACACCGACTTTTGCAAAAATTGAGTTTTAAGCCGACTCGAGTGAAATTGTTCTATTGTAAAACTTCTTGTCACCTAAAAATAATTTACTTGAGCTAGCTTGGGTGTTGAATAATTGTTTTGAACTTTGGTGATCAAGAAAATGCATTTAAAGTCAAGAAAACACAAAAAAATGCTAAGTTTTAACTTTGACTTTCATTTAAATGGTTGACCAACAAGCTTATATCACCAACACACACTCACAAAGCACAAAAACACCCACAATTGCACACACATTGCCGAGAGGGAGAAGAGAGAAAATAGAAAAGAGTTTTCAAGGTTTTCAAAGCAATTTTTCAAAGAAAAAGCTTGTTTTTGTCCGTAGAATTTCGTGCCGAGTTGGATTCCGCTTGTTGGGTACGCTTTGCACGCATTCCTAGGCTTATATCGCATCAAAGGTGAGAGAAAAATTTTAGATCTCAAAAGTTGTCTTTTGCATTTTTTCGTATAAATAGAAATTGAACCGTTAGAATTCTAATCTGATGTTAGATTATTGCTCCTTGCATGCTAGGGATCATTTAGTTGTAATACTACGAGTTTTTATCGGTTGTAGCATAATTTTTATTTTTTGGGTATTTAAATTTGATTAATTTGTTCAATGTTGATTAAATTGAGTTGTGTTGATCGGAATCGATTGTCGTCGATTTCTAAATGTTTGATAATTACGTGGTAGCGCCGTTGTAATGCCGAATTTTCGATTATGATGTTTGGGTGAAAATTCAGAAATTTCAGCCATGACACACTAGAGTTTTAGGGTTGTTGAGCATGGTTTGGATGTGTTTTGGTTGGTTTCCGAGGGGGTTAATGTAGTTGGTTGAATGGGTGAGTGATAGAAACTGATTTCGAGTTGTTTGGATTAATAGAATGTAAGATATGATTATTTGAGTTTAGGTTGTCTTTTTTTAAAATGTTAGAATGAGCCTTAGTTGATTGGGTGTGGGTTGAGTGATTGAATTGTGAGTTGTTGATGGGTAAATTAGGGTTTGATTGTGTGTTTAATGCATGTTCGGTTAGATGGCCTACTTTGTCATCTAACTTAGTTATATGTTGTTAAATTGGTTATTGATGTTATTATGATGATAATATGATTATTGATGATTATTGATTAATGATTGATGCCGGGAGATAAACAGTTCTGCTAGACTGTCCTCCTGTGAATGATTGATGTTTATTATTATTGTTGGGTCTCTGGTATATGTGTGCCACCTCTCGGGCAGCATTGGGCTGTTGGGTTGATAACGGTATGACTATCAGAGATTGCCTCCAGCTCGCATGACGGAGGTGTCATGGAGGGCGAGGTTATTGGGGGTACCCCGGGTGCGTGTGTTTATGGGAGTCACAAGAAGGCTGTTTTGATCGTGATGGTGTTTGGAGCTACACCAACTAGAGTATCCTTTATTGAATGGTCATATAGTTATGTGATGATATTATTATTGTTGTTGTTGTGTGTTTACTGACTCAAAGGACTATTCCAAGGAGTTTAATAGACCTTGCTCAAGATCTATCGGATCCTCGCTGGGCTTATTTTATATAAGCTCACTTTCTATTATTGCATGCATACAGGTGTACTTTCGCAGGATTACGGGTACGTGCCTCCTGAAGAGGAGAATGTGGAAAACGTGTCTTACGTGGATGAGTCCTATGTTCCAGAGTCTTATCCATGATGTCATACTATCTTGTAAATTAACTTAGTAGACTTTTATCTGCTTTGTAGTTTATAATGTATAAGATGTTGATAAGTTAATAAATTAGTTGATGTTGTCTTAGTAGCCTTTCTTTTGTTTATGTTTAGGTTGCTAGGTTAGTATCAACATATTTTGAATTGTATATTAAGATTTATGTATTATGTTGGAACGGAGGCGTATAACGAGGGATGTTTATTGTATAATATGGTTATGATGTATGTTGTTATTTTATTGAGGAGTTGTTTGTTGCATGGTTTATGGAGTTGATGTATGATGTCCTATTGAGGTTGGTTTAGAGCCTCGATATTCTATTTATTGTCGTTATACTTCCGAAATTACATTGCGTCCTGACTGATTATAGGAGGGGTCGAGTTAGGGCGCGACACGGTGCTGCAAAGTATTTCAAATTATTGGTGTAATATGTTCATGCTACCGAAAGGTGTTATTGAGGAGATCGAAAGAAAGTTCGATGCATTTCTTTGGAAGAATGGAGGGGAAAATGCGAGAGGGTCCAAAGTGGCTTGGTCAAAAGTCTACAAGCCAAAGAAAGAAGGAGGCCTAGGTGTTTGAAGTTTGTAGAATATCAACATTGTTGCTATACTCAAGCAGTTTTGGCATACATATTGTGATAGTGACTCGCTTTGGGGCTATTGGGCTAATCGAGTTTTACTTGATAGCTGCAATATTTGGAGTGTTGATATACCAAATAACGCATTGTGGACTTGGTGAAATCTGCTCCAAATTAGACAAGTCGCTAAAAGTTTCATTTGCCACCAAGTTGCAAATGGGTGTAATACCAATCTTCTGTGGGATACTTGGCTGCCTTGTAGAAATCTTTGGGATTTTGCACATTCTATCAATATTGATATCCCGGCTGATTGTGGAAACTTGAAAGTGGCTGATTATATTAATGGCTTCTGCTGGAGTTGGCCTAGCAATCTCAGTTGGATTGGAGCTTTAGTTGACTTCGAACCAAGACTGACTTCTTTGGGTTGTGGGGGCTCGTACGGATTTCAACTTCCATTCGACTTGGGATTGCATTCAAGCCAGGAGTCCTGAAGTTGTCTGGGATGAGCTAGTTTGGAACAAATCTATTATACCTAAGCATAACTTCTGTACCTGGCTCACAATGCTTGATAGGCTTGCTACTAAGGCGAGAATCTCAAGTTGGGGAATCTCAACTGATGTGAATTGTTGCTTCTGCAGACTGGGTGTGGAATGTAGAAATCATCTTTTCTTCGATTGTCCGTTCACTCGCCATATTTAGAAATGGTGTGCAAAGCGTATGAGGTGTGGTGTCCTTAATGCCGACTGGGATACCATTGTTGAGAAACTTCATAAAATTAGCAAAGGACGCAGCTTAAAGGCAACTATTGTGAGAAATGCTTTCAACTCTTGTATTTACAACATTTGGATGGAGCGCAACGCTAGAGTTTTTGGCACTAATCTACAAACTGAAGAATAGATTATTGAAAAAACTAACTTAGATGTGAGAGACAAGGTTAACCTATTTCGTAAATATCCTAACACCTTAGAAAACTCACCTTTTTTTGTAGAGATTGAAATATTTGTATTTCTTGAGGATATCTATTTTGGAGCCTCGATGTATAGTATTTTGATGTGGAAATGAAATGATTACTTTTGCCGAGCAAAAAAAAAAAGGTGGTGTTTGGGTTGCTTGGTGGCTTGTGTGTGTATCTGTTATGAGTCATTGTGAGTTGAGTCATGTGTCCATGTATGATGTGCTCGTAGATAGAGAAGGGTAGGAGACACAAGGAGAGAGACGGGTAGGGTGGTGGTGTTGGGTGATTTGCTACCTCTTGAACAAGCGCACCGCATTAATTTATCTAGATTTAGCATGTTTATACATAAATCTGTTCGTCCCTCTATGTCAAGGTTTCTTTCAAGGCCTAATAACAATTCTCAATCTAAGCTTATATTTTTTTCTAGATTCTTACATTTGGTTAGTGGTAGAGCTCTACAATTCGATTCTTTAGAAAACTTGTCTCTGCTTTCTTTCTTCATCTCTCATGTCTTACATATGTCATGAGTGAAGAAGAGCCATTCTAATAGGACATGGTGTAAGATGGTTTTCAACAACTCATTTAACATAAGGACAATCTTTAGAGGGTTTCTATATTTCAATGACCTATAATTAAGGGTAAAATACTAACACTATTTTTAATTTCATCCTTTTTGTTTCAAAATCAAGATGCTTAATTTTCACAAATTGCAAAAAGTTTAATTTAGTACTCAATGTTTACACATTTTTAATTTCATCCCCATTGTTTCAAAAATATCGTACTTAATTTCTAAAGTTTACAAAAAAATTAGGGTAAATGACCTATTAGGTCCCTTATCTTTTTCGCTATTGTTTAGTTAGTCCTTCATCTTTTAAACGATCATATGTCAGTCCTTCATCTTTTCAACTTGTGTCACCGTCAGTCCTTCCGTAAAAAAACTAACGGTTTAGTCACATGTACGGCACATGACCAATTTTTGCAAGGGCATTATTGTCTTTTGGGGGTAGTCAGCATATTTTCCTTTTATATTAATATGAACCTGATTTGAAACCCAAATCCCTAAAACCAAATTCCTAAATCCCTAAAACCCAAATCCCCCAAATCCCTAAATTCCCAAATCCTTCTTCTCCACATTTGGTCATTTGTTGCTGTTACATTCCTGTTGATTCGCCATTCCCGTCGTCGACGACTCACCATTCCTATCGTGGATGACTCGCCATTCCCGTCATCACTGAGGTATTGTACAACTGTTGTCATATGTGAATATTCTTAGTTTATTTTCCTTCTTGATCTGCAGGTATCGAGACTGGGATTTGGATGTTGCGGACTTTCTGGGGTATATAACGCTACCCTCTCACATGAAGAAGGATGTTTTATGATTAAGGCAGCTTTTGACAGGGGCATTACTTTCTTCGACACATCAGATCTATATGGACGATATGACAATGAGATCATGGTTGGAAAGGCAAGAATATAGTTTCAACTCTGAACTTCTGGTTGAACTTTTGATTGCATATATCAGTATGACAAAATTATAGTATACATTCGAATGAAGAAACCATAAATCAAACTCAATACGAAGATGACCATAAAAGAAACACATATTTGCCAGGCAGTATGCACCAGGAAATGTGATGTTCTTAAATTAATATGTTCTACTAATTTCATTTTCTTCACAGGCTTTGAAGAAGCTTCCTAGAGAAAAAGTTCAGTTAGCAACAAAGTTTGGTGTTATCGTGTTAGGAGAAGGTAGATTTGGTGTTAATGGTAAACCTTAATACGTGAGAGCGTGCTGTGAGGCTAGCCTTAAGAGGTAAGAGGCTTGATGTCAATTATATTGATCTGTACTATCAGCACCGCGTGGATCCTTCTGTACCAATTGAGGACACTGTAAGAATCATGTCGCCATAAATTTGGTTTTAGGGATTTGGGTTTCAAATCGGATTCATGCTAATATAAAAGGGAAATATGTTGACTATCCCCAAAAGACGATAATGCCCTTGCAAAAAATGAGTCATGTGTCGTGCATGTGACTAAACCGTTAATTTTTTTACGGAAGGACTGACGATGGCACAAATTAGAAAGATGAAGGACTGACATATGATCGTTTGAAAGATGAATGACTAACTAGACAATAACGAAAAAGATAAGGGACCTAATAGGTCATTTACCCAAAAAAATAATTTAGTTTCTATTATTAATTTTTTCTATGTGAATTTTATTTTTTGGAAAAAGATGTGGGACAATTTTAATAGAATATTTTGGCCTTACATCCATTCCACTTTTTATATATAAGTCTCAAATCTCATAAATGAAACTCATGATTTATTAATATGAGATAATTATGTTCTTTAACACCACCGATTATACTACTTTCACAAAAAGAAAAAAGAGAGTACATTTTACATCCTTAATATCCAAATGTAGCTAAAGCTTTTTTTTTTTTCCCTTTTTTGTTCTTTTTTCCTTGTGGAAACTAAAGATGATACAACCTTCAAGGGGCATTCCCCAAGGAAATAAGTTACATAGATTCATTTGGTGATCAACCGCTTTCGGGACGTGAACAAACGACTGGGAGCATACAATGAAGTAGTGATATCAGTCAAAAGGTGACACTTGAAGAAAACAAACATCGTGGGCACACAAGCAAATACACCCAATAGGGTAGGAACTCTTGCTGAACCTGCTGCAGCCTATCGATGATACGAAAGAAGACATGCACAAAATGCAACCATCATTCCAGCAAGAGACACAAAAAGTGTCATGGTTCCAGTCATTAAACAAAAGGGTAACGGCTCGAGAAACGCTTTCTCTGTATAGCGAGAGGTGCAGATGCACAACAACATTATAATTGAAGTAGTAGAAGAGAGCATAGCTATTGTCTCTGCTATTGTGAAAACCGTGAACAACCTCTCGTGTAGTAAAATAGGCCCTCCATCATCATTGTTACCACCGGGCACGGTAAAGGCAGTGGTGAATACCATGGTAGCAATAAGTGTTGCAACAATCATGCAAGAATGAGATGTTTCCTTTAACCACTTTTCTCCTTCCTTCATCAAATTACTGTGCTCATTGATGAATAATTCATGCGGTGTTTGACCACTTTTATTTCTCATTCCTCGGTATGTTGGTGGAACTATCTTTTCGACTTCCTGTCATGAAGGAAAGAGCATTAAACGAAAACATCATCACGTTAAAAATGACAACCACTTTTTACGAGACAAATCATAAAAGCAAAAGCAAAAGCATTTGATAATCCTTTGCAGGATTTGGATTGTGACGACACAATTATGATAAAATAATTTAAATTATTGAGAGTGAAGATTAAATAGCTATGTCATTCCTTCATCACTATTAATTTCTCAAATACATTACGAAGATCCAAATCCACGCAAATGCCCCACCTTACAGGATTTTGAGAAATAGATTGGAGCTAGCTAGTTGCATATAAAAAAGTGGGTAAAATATCTTCTGCTTGAAACAAAAATGAACACAGCTGCATCAAATGGCTCAGTACTTAAATTGCATATGAAAAAAGTAAAGCCAACAAGAACTTACCTTATACCATAACAATTCTCGATGCATCTGAAGAGCGGCACCTGGTAAAATATTGAGCTGGGATTGAGGTGCTAACTTTGCAGCTAAATGCAATATGTTATTGTCTTCATAGTCTCTATATGTTACGACTAAATCCTTGAGTTTACCAATTTCGTAAATTAAACTGAAGATGAGCTCATGGCGACGTATAACTGCAATGTGATATATACTTTGATAAGAGCCATTTACTATGTATAGGAACTCAGGACGTTCTCCAAGAAGCTTCACCAAAAACTCGTAATTTCCTAACTCTGCAGCAACAAATGCAGGGCGTGCAATATCTTCAGGAATATTTAGGTTTTCTCCGTCCACCAGTGGAACATGCTGCCAGATCTGCTCAAGCAACTCAAACGCATCATGATCTCTTGCTACTTTCTTATGAGACAATATTTGAGATCCAAGCATGTCTGTTCAATAGAAACAGGAGTCAGCTTAATGAATTGGTTGTTTTTAGTTTTCAAACAAAATATAACATGAAATGTTTTAATCAGTTCAAACGAGAGAATAGCACATTATGTTGGAAGGATCGTACACATAAATACATTAGAAACACAATACTATTTTACCGTGTTTTGGTATAGCCTACATTCACAGAACATTATTCTTTATTACTAATAGGAACTACTACAATAATGACTCTTATACACCTACCTAGAGGTGTATAGCCCCACCCTGGCAATTCAAGCTCGCTTGGTCTCAACACCTGAAGATTAAACGATTTGTGATTCAAGTGTTGGAGAATATTGGGAGCCTGCTTCTACTTTTTATTCATACTGCAAATAACTCTCCTAATATGCAAACATGGCATAAACTTGATAAAATTTTGGATGTAGTGTTGACAAATGAAGTAGATCGTAAGGTATATTGCACAAGGTTCGGCACTGATGAATTAAATGACCATTTCGCTACGTGTGAGCATGTTTTGTGCTGTGGTGGTGTGTTGGTATGTTGTTATGGTTGGTGGTGGCATGCGAGTGGTGTGGTCACAGAGGTGGTGTATTGTGTGGGTGGGGAGATAGGTTGCAGGTGTGGGGGTGGTGGTGATAGCCAGCGGTGGTGCTGGTGCGAATGGGGGTTGGGGCAGGGGTGATGGGGGTAGAGGACGTCATCTTATCATTTGTTTTTTTAAAATATTTGAAGGGTATATTTGTTATTTAACACAAAACTGTTAAAAATTTAACAATTGTTAGTATTTGGGAGACGTGTGCACATTCTATTAAACTACAAAGGGGTTTTAGCTACTTTAGTAATTATAGGGGGTAAAAGTGCATATCAGATAAACCATAGGGGATATTATGTCATTTGCCCTATCTAAATTAATATAGGCCTACCATAACAGTTTTGCCCAATTTTATGTTTCTCTTCTTTGTGTTGATCGTGACATGCATACTTTGATTTTGTCTAATTTTCTCTTTAAATTTTGGTTTCAAGAATCCAATTTATTGAGGATATTTTGAATTACTAACCTACGTCCCAAATTGAACTTGAGAATCAAGTCTAGCCAATTCAAAAATTTAGGAACACCATATGTAATTTTCTAATTAATTATATGATTTACATTAATATTTAGAAAAATTATGCCGATTAAGAACTAATGTTCAGGATAGTTCACTAGTGAACTACGATTTATTTTTAATGGCTAAGTAAACTACAACATAATTCTAATAGAAAGACCACAACTTCTATAAATTTGTGCCTTTTCCTTAATTTGATCCGATCCTAGCAGTCCCTTTTCGAGTTTATTTTCCTATTACACACAACTGCAAGCAGGTAATTATCAGATTTGTATCCAATAGTTAATCATCACTATCCTTTTAAATAATTTAATCTTTGACTTAGTATTGTGGAAGAAATTGTTTATTATGTGTTTAGAAAAATGCTGTGGAGTTTCAAGAGAATAATTCATAGAAAGTTTAAATAGTATGCTATCCACGTCAGTATTAATAATAATAAAAAAATTAATATAAGATGACTGCAAGCAAAGCAATTATTCTTGCATCCTTGACATCAAATTATGAAGACGTAGTGCTTTCATCGTGATGTAACTGAGTTATGAAGATTATGATAGAAAGAGCAGCATTTAAAAAGGAAGAGGAAGAGAAAGAGAAAGACTAACATGCGTAAACTGTTCTCCACCAGCATCCACACTGACTTTTAGAAGAAAATGCCGAGGGCTTCCGAGCTAGCACGTTTAATGGTGCCTCACCATTTCGATCTTTAGTGAGAGCTAATACCGGATATTGTTGTACAATATTTTGTGCTACACCTAGAGAAGAATTTGTTTTAGCATTGATATTTGCCTTCGGCAATGTCACAATAACACCATATAAGTATGAAGTTGTAACGACATATTGTACACGATCGCAAATACATCTTCATTCACATATAACGAATACCTTTCATATATATGATACATAGTAAATTTTCCACTCATTCTTGAAATTCTCAAGCAAATCAATGAATACATTCTATTTTTGCATATAGCTAGGTTGGAAAAAGAAAAGTAAAGATATTGCTCATTGCACTCATTGTAAATTTGTTTGAGGTTAAATGAAATATCTTACTGGCTTAGCCAAAAAAAAAAATTAATGTCTTACTTTATTTGTTTTTATTATTATGTCTTAGTGTTTACTTTTCCTGAATAGAAAACTTTTACACATTACTTTAACAGGAAATATATCAAACATTAGATCAAATATATATATCAAACATAATATTTTAATCTCTGTCTTTCGCTTATATAGTAAAATGTTAGTGATTAAAAATAAATAGTACTGTTAGGTGGTATTTTTCGGTAAACTGCACAGGACTCCCAGTGCTTTTATAAAGTTACACAATACCCCTTGTGGTTTTAAAAGTACACATTACCCCCTGTGATTTTTGAAATTAAACACAATAGTTCCCTGTGATTTTAAAAGTGCACGATACCCCCTGTGATTTTTGAAACTAAGCACAATAGTCCCCATTTGTCAAAAAATCCGTCTATTTTAAGGCAAAATGTGTTGCACGGGTGTCAAATGCGATTATTCAATATTTTTTTTGCTTAAATTATTAATTATTTAGACAAAATACCCTTATATCACATATTTTTTTCTTTAGGGTCGGGAAAAATAAGTATTTTTATCCAAACAATTAATAATTTAAGCAAAAAAAGTGGATTTGACACGCGTGTATCATATTTTCTATGAAAATAGAAGGATTTTTTTTATGGAGGGGCTGTTGTGCTTAGTTTCAGAAACCACAGGGGAGTACCGTACACTTTTAAAATCACAGGGAGTTATTGTGCTTAGTTTTAGAAACCACGGAGAGGTAACCGTTCACTTTTAAAAACACAGGGGGTATTGTGCAACTTTACAAAAGTACAGAGAGTCTTGTACACTTCATATCATATTTTACTTTTAATTTTTCTTTTTTGGTTTTTAATTTTTTAGTTAATTATCAAGCTGTATCAAAATAGAATACTCAATTTGGAATAGGAGTCTACTCATTTCCTTAAAAGTTTTCCCACATCTAACATAGGTAAGTGAATAACAATAAATAAGCCATTGACAAGCCAAATAGTTCATGATAAAGAAAAAAAATGATATACCGTATAATCCTGCGTCGATGCAAGTGTTAAGAATTTTGCTTCTCTCGACGTCATCCAAAGATCCAAAATTGGAATATTGAAGAAGATACGCCACCATTTCACCATTCCCTGACATTGCTGCTAAGAAGATAGGCCTCACATGTTGATTGCTTGATATAGTTGGTAGGGTCGTATTCTTGCTCACCATAAGTTCCGCAATTTTTATATTTCCTGCTAAAGCCGCTAAATGAAGCGCCGTACTGCCTGCTTGGTTTGTTATTGTTAGATCATGGTTAGGTAGTTTCTTCAGAAACTTATTTACAAAGTACTCATGCTTTGCTTCAGCAGCTGCAGCAGCTATGTGTAGAGCAGTTTATCCGCTTGGTGTAAGACGAGCTGTTGCTAACAGAGGATTGATCTGAAGGATTTCTTCGGCCACTTCCCAATCACCAGCTACTGCAGCTTTAAGTAACCGAGTGGAGAGTGGACCTTCTGCTATGGAAACAATGTGGAGAAAGCAATGCAAGAGAAAATGTAGTAACATGAATATAAGGTATATCTTTAAAAATGAAGGGCAAGTCAAAAAATGAGCCAACTCAACATTAGATGAAATTTCTATTGCAATATGGAAGATGTTACTTTAACGTAGAGAGAAGATAAGGAAACAATATAGAGACTCTAGACAAAATCTTTATTGTTCTTCTATTTGGGATAACTATATTTGAATAAATGACCCCTATTTATAGGATTTACAAAAATCCAATACCAACTAAGATGGGAAACCATTACCCACTAGGAAAAGACTACATAGACAAAAAAATTAATTTAAAGCTAACTAGAATTAATCTAGTTGAGTCCTAATTAAGTTTTACTGCTAACCACTTAAATTTGATTTGACTCTCATAACTCCAAGCAAAGCTCTAACTTTGATGAACACGTAACTCTTGAGTGGTTTTGTGAGAATGTCCGCAACTTGATTTTGAAACTTCACATGCTCTATCTTTACTTCCTTCCTTGTGATGCATTCTC
Organism: Ehretia macrophylla; assembly: GCA_037974665.1. Taxonomy (NCBI): domain Eukaryota; kingdom Viridiplantae; phylum Streptophyta; class Magnoliopsida; order Boraginales; family Ehretiaceae; genus Ehretia; species Ehretia macrophylla. The sequence continues at coordinate 36,235,868 of CM075780.1, read as the reverse complement.
TAATAAAATCATAATGTGTGTCAATGTGCTTGTTTCTTTCACGAAAGACTAGATTCTTGGCTCTATTAAGTTCTTTCATCAAATTCCTTAACCATAAAGCATGGCAGACACAAAAGTACCAGCTAAATATTCAACTTCACATGTAGAAAGTCTGTCAATGGGTCGTTTCTTAAAACTCCAAGTGAATGCATATCTCTCATGAAGAAAAGATATCCACTAGTACTCTTTCGAAGTTCCACATCATTTAGGGAGGTGGCAAAGTGTTAGGTGTTACACAACGAGATGATCAGGTTGAAGCAATTTCACCCAGCTAAAATAAGATCGAGAAAGGTGGATAATTGAAAAACAAGATTTTGCATGGAAAATTAAAAGAAATTAAGGTAAAAATTACGGATAAGAGGATTTAACTATGTGCAAAAATATTTTATTACTCTCTCTAAAGTACAAGGAGATATCAATCACACTTTCCTTTAATAATAAAGAAACTAAAATGAAGACGTTAAATAGAAGAAGAATACTTCAGGAGAAACTTATGTTTTTGTTTTTTCTCTAAATTGTAATACATGCTAATGTTTTTCGTCAATCTCTTCTTTTATAGAAGGGATTGGACGACAAGTAATTCAATGTTGGACGACGGAATTGTCAACTTTTACGTGAGTAGCATTGCTCTTTTCCAATTTGTCTTTCTAAGGATGTATGTGAAACCTTAATATTGCTCGGTTTCCCATGTACAACAACTTTTTTTTTTTTGGATGACAAAGAAAACTCAATTGACGGAGTTTGACTATCGAATTATTCGGCCGAACTCAACCACTAACTGGTAAAATCCCAATTTTTCATGTACAACAACCTTTTGCATATTAGTTATGGGCTCTACTAGAAGTCCTCTTTACACTTTATGTTGGGCTATGACTCATATTTGAAGCTAGTGTACAATTGTCTTGTAAGCCCAATACCTAAAACCTAAGAGTTACCTATAAATAAGCTTGATAGCTATTGTAATAGGTGTGGCAAATTAAAACAAAAAGGTATGAGACTTTGTAAGTGAGTGCTTGTAACATTTTCATTATATAGTGAAATATTCTCCTACTATTCGTGGACGTAGGATTTAGGCTGAACCATGTGAAATCCTGTGTGTCAATTTCGCGCTTTCATCTTTGTTCTAAATTACGTTTTCACACACATGATATCACCCCAATCATAACAAACTAGTATAAGGAGTAAGGTGGGTGAGTGGTGTGTGTTGCTTCTGCGCACAAAACTAGATCTGGAAAAGGGAGCTTTGACCAGGTTTGACTGTTGACTAGGGGTTAATCGAGCAGTTGACCTTGCATTGACTTGACAACTGACTCTGACTAGGTTGACTAAAAGTTGACCAATGCATTTCCCAATGCTTATCGATGTACTGAATTTGAATTTGCGCTCATTTTTGCCATATTCCATCTGGAAGTACATGTTTTGGGGCTGTGTTGATTGGAGACGTTGACTTTGACTTTGACTTTGACTAGGTGAGTGTTGATTGATGTCCCAAGGTTTTTTGACGTGTTGAGTTTGAATTTGCAGTTTGTTTTGTGAAATTCCAACTCAATGTGAGTGTTTTTTGGGTGAACAAAGATGGTTCTGACTTTTGAAAAGTTTGAGATTGAGAATTATTTGATGGAATGAGTAGTTTCATTCTCTGAAAAATCAAGTTGAAGACATTCATAGTAATACAAGGTTTATGAAATATCGTTGAAGAGACAAAACCCGAGGAGAAGAAAAAATTACAAGCGAGAGGCATAAGCACAATACACATAATAGTGACAGATAATGTATTGTTGGAGATTGTTGAGAAGACGATAACATCTGAGGCTTAGAAGGTTCTGACGGATATTTATATATCCAAGTCTTTGACAAATCGCCTCTACCTAAAGAAAATGTTGTATAATGTCCAAATGAAAGAAGGTACGCCCATTAAGGAACACCTTGATGTGTTTAATTCCATTGTTATGGAGTTGAAGAATAATGGAGTCATCGTTGATAGTGAAGATCAAGTTCTCATATTTTTGTGTTCTTTACCGTCCTTATATGAGAATTTTGTTGATACCCTATTAAAGAATCTCACAAAGTTAGGGCTGCAGATCTAGTGGCTTATGCTTTGTCTGTTGTAGAGACGAGTGTGTATAAGTCGGGCTCCCAAGGTGAGGTTGGTTGTTCAGGTGTATCTTAATATGTTGGTGCTATGGGTGAAGTGAATATTTTTCATAAAGGTCTATCTGAAAACGAGGTGGAGCATTTGTCACATGTTTTGTGTTCGAGTGTTGGTAGCATTAAAGGTGCTAGGGCTGCACTTGGGATGATGATTAAGAGGCAGACAGTGTTGGTAGCGGGGGCATTAGCGTGCTGTGAAGGAGTTCCTCACATGTCTGCAAGTCATTGTAGGTGTGGGTTTGAACTTCGTGATTATCAAGGTGATATCGATAAACAAGTTCACGTAGGTATGACTTGACTTGAAGTAGTATGTGCAGTGAAGAGCAGTGAGCCCTCGGGAGAGGGCTGAGTCCCGGTGGGGGTTGTTTGACTAGAGAAGGAGAATGAATGACTTTCTTATTTGATGATGGAACAAATACAGTCTAAGGTGAAGATTTATTGGGCTATGACCCGATTTGTAGATAGTGCATAATTGTCTTGTAAGCCCAATGCATAAAACCTAGGAGTTACCTATAAATAAGCCTATGGCTATTGTAGTAAGTGTGGCAAAATAGAAAGGTGTAAAGTTTTGTAAGAGAGTGCTTGTAACACTTTTGTCATATAATGAAATATTCTTTTGCTGCCCGTAGACGTAGGCTTTAGGCCGAACTACATAAAACCTTTGTGTGTCAATTTCTCATTTTCATCTTTGTTTCAAATTACGTTTTCATACACATAATATCACCTCGATCATAACACTTTACATTAAGGGGCGGCTGAAAGCAGAAGAGATGGCTTCAGGGAGAGATCAAGAGAGGATTTGATCTAAGGGGCAAAGTGTTTGAAGAAAAGTGACGAGGTTAACGAAGCAGGGTTTTTTAGAGAATTTTTTAGATGTATTTCTCTAGTTATTAACTGTTGCTGTTAATGTTTTGACAAAAAAATAATTGATTACGATGGTTTTTGCTAAATTTGCTAGGTTTCCCTCTCCACTCGTGATGCTAATTAGAGAAGAAAATGAATGGACATATAATCTCGAGGAAAAAGTTTTTAACACTTTTCCTCATGGCATTGGACAAAGTTCCACGACAAATCTTTTTAAGTTTTGGTCAGTCCCCAGAGACAAATGCTGAAAGCCGTTAGAATATACACTTATTTCACATAAAAAAATCAAAAATTTTAAGATTATCTTATAAGATTTTGTACTACTCCACTTGACACCAATTGATTTTAAGATAGAAACTCAGTTATCTTAACATGATATTAGAGGTGGGCCCTTAGTCCAGTCATATTCATCCGCGTGCGACCCATCTATTCAATCTTTCAAGTGTGACTTATCTAAAAATTAGGTCCATGTTTGTTCAATCTTCCATGCTTGACACTAATTAGTGATAAGGAACAAGCTCCAAATGAGTTGATGAAAAAGATTGACAAAATCAAACCCAAGAAAAAGAACAAATAAACCTTCATTTATTTCTTTTGTTGTGAATAGTACTGTTTTGTTATAAATAGTACTATTCAGTTTGTTTTATCCCACATAGAAAGTTTAGCAAATTTTAAGGCCTAAGAGATCCTATAAATAGATAGCTCTCCAAGCCCATTAGGCACACTTCAATCACTGCAAAACTAGTATTGTATACTTCCTCTTTAGCATTCTAGTGTTGTAATATTTAAAGTTTTCCTTGTATCAAGGACATTTTGCTAGAACGAATCTAGTATTTCGCTTCCATTCTGCGTCAATTAATTTTAAGATGGAACATCAATTATCTTAACAAATACTTCATGCAGCTGCCCTGATAAATTACTTGATAAGCATAAAGGCTTTTTATCGGACTCTTTCAAGTATGTTCCAGGTGATTAGGAGAGGCTCTTACTGATAGTGGTCGACAACCCAAGTTTTATGACAAGTTTTAAATTCCATTCCTTTCGTAGGCGTTCAATTACCCTAAAAGATGAAATGTTACAATGAGTAGAATATTAAAATTGAGGAGATGAAGTAGAATTTGATGATTTGTGTTGCGTAACAGGCTAAAACTCTTAGCCCCATAGGCAGATCTAAGCATAATTTTTTTATAATGCGAACAAACATAGGCCCCTTCCTCTAACGAATCTCCTTCATTCTTTTTTGGCTAATATTTTCTTTGCTATTTTTGCTGATGATAGAGGTCTTGATTCTTCTGTGTGGTTTAGGTATGCAATTTCCTCCAAAGCTTTCCATTTTCTTCGAGTCCATCCTCCCAAATTGACCTTACTATTTGAGTAAGTAATTAATATCAGACCTTATTGAGCGTATGACTGCTAGCCACACTAGAACCCGTCTCCAAGACAGAAAAGAAGAAAATGCGAGGGAAGGAATTCCCAAGATAAAGGAAAAGATGGATTATGCCACATGGCCGCTACAAATAAAAGAAAAGTCTTATGCGAGTGATACCAATCGGACACACTTGGGAAAAAAGAATCATCGAGTTTTGATTTGAATTCGTTTTTAGCTGATTTTTATTTATTTGATTTTTCCTTTTATTAACTTGATAGCATTTTCAATCTAGTTACCATTTCTGTTGAGATTGTCACTAAAATCGATAATCTACATATATATATATATATATATATATATATATATATATATATACATATACATATATGTGTGTATATATATATAGTATAAATATATACATATATGTTTATTCCTAAGAACTGAATTCTATCAGAAAAGTCCAACGTCAACTTAACTTTCGGACGAATAAAATACTAATATATATTTTAAATTGCTTAATAAAATAAGCTATTAGGTAAAATAATATTGATTTTAGAATTTAAAATGAATATTGGTAACTTAGCAGGAATAAAGTTAATTAAGATATTGCGTTCTGCATATGTATCATCACCTACTAACAAAAACTCTCTAGAACCGCTCTTAGTAAGTCTGGTCACTCTCCCTCTCTACTGAATGAGCCAAATAGTCTGGATCGGGGTAGAGTATAGTACTAAAGAGCCTCCGACTTCCAAGTAGTTCCGTGTACTAAGGTACAAGATCAAAAAGAATGCATTGAATAGGTGTTGGCATGCACTACTTCCATAAGAAGTCAGTGAAGCTTCGCAAGTAAGAATTGAGCTGTAAAGTAAAGAATAACTATCTTAGATCTCAAATATACTGATTAGACCTCAAATCTGCTGATTTAAAATAATTTATAACTAGAATTATTGATATAACTTACAAGACTAACTTATAAACTACCTTCTTATCATATTATCCATCGGTATAAGAGATCATTAGAAATTGATGTCCTCGACAGAGATACAAATGCTTTGAACCGATCTTGTATCTGAATATCAAATATTATATTGTCACATGCAAGACCTAGAACCTAAGTGGGCAAATCCTTCCCCCATCCATCCTGGTTGAGAATATGATGTGATCGATCCTCTATGGCCCTAACACTTCAAACCAACCTTGGCTCTTAGTACTACTTTGTGGGGAGGCACCCCTTCCTTTAAAGTTACGAGACTATTTTGATGAGTTTCTTAGAGAGAGTTGTCTCGCAACTACAAATATTATATGCTTAAAAATCACCGTTTAAGGTCTGAATTCACTGGCCAAAAGAATTTTAATTGAGTTCGAGTGCCATGCAGCGGTTTTCTTCTGAAAATCAATAAAAACTAAATAATATGACTGGAATCTTGTCCAACGACTAAGTGATGTACATAAAAGACAAATGCCTTCATGCAACTGCCTCGGTAAAATTGCTTTTTTATTTTTTAATTTGTTCAAATGGTAAATTTGCTTGTTAAGCGTATATAATTTTGTCCTGCGCCTTGGAAGCTAGAATTGTAGCATGTTATCTCATAATTAAACTACACAAACTTTTAATATGATGTATTAATAAATAATCTCCACAAGTAGAATTTTAAACATCACAATATGCAACCAAGAGAATCTTAACCCAAGAACACTAACACACGTTGCAACGATGACATCATCGACAGGCTGGCAAGAAGGGTATTGTGAAAAAATATATATTTTTGGTCGGTAAAAACTTCTGTACTTCTCCATTCATTTATAATCCGAAGTACAATAGAATAAGTTAAAAGAGATATAGGGTGGAGGAAGAGACTTCGCTTGTTTTATTTTTGGTCTGTAAATATATATTTTTGGTCGGTAAAATCTTTTTACTGTTTATTTATTTTTATTTTATTTTATTAGAGAGATAGATATATATAATTTTGATTATTTTACTTACCAAATTTTTAAAAGTAACGTAATATGAAATCATAACTAAATTTTCTTTAATAAAATTATAAAAAATTAAAACTGTAAAAATTGAGCCTCTTTTCTATTAACCCAAAAAAACATTATAGTAAAAAAAAAAAAAATTCACCCATTTCAAACATTCGATTTCTGGCTCCAGCCCTAGATATACATGTGCTAATCTATCAAGCATTTACAAGAGTCTAGCTCTGAAAGGACTTTATGTAAGAGTCCAAAATAACAACAAATAACAAAAATATATACAGTTCAAAAAGCATAAAGCTAAGAGTCGTTTAACACCCCCATACGTTAATGGAGGGACAGCGACCTGAAGCTTGAGACGTAAAAGCTTGTATCGCGGTCGGAAAAGTAGTTTGGTAAAGATATTTGCAAGCTGATCACTAGTTCTAATATATTGCAAGAGCGAATTGTGGCATCACTAACTTTTTCACGTACAAAATTAATATTTTCTTTTTTGCTCAATCGGTAAGTAAAAATATATTCCACGAATAAAAACAGTGGCATAGCCATTTACATGTATATCTCCTTACAAAAGACAAAAAGTCCCTGAAACTCAACAAATAAGCTCATTAAGATTCCACTCATTACAAAGCTCCCTGTTATATCTATTGTTTCTAATCCTCGTGTTGGTTAACATCTTAAGGCGAACATTTCTTTCAATTTTCTGTGCTATTTGCTCCTCATTAGCAAACTTGCTCTTGAATAATCATGCATTTCTCTCATTTCACAAGTAGTAAATGGCAGCACCATAACACAACTTCACTAGTTTAGCTTGTAGAGTCCTTCTTTCCAATCGGCAACATCCAATAAGCACCCTTTCCCACTAGATACATATAAATTTGATCCTTACTTTTTTCAAAATTCTTCTCCAAACTAAAGGGGCATTCAAAGAATAAATGTTCTCGAGTTTCTATCATCATATGGCAAAGACAGTAGAGACTATTAACTTGCATCCCCCAACTAAGCATACGATCCTTAGTTGTTAATCTATTTTTAATTGCAAGCCATGCACAAAAACAGTGCTTTGGGATGTAATCACCTCTCCAAAGTAATCCCAACCAGTCCACCTTGTCAAATCTTTGCCTAGTTTCCTCCCAAGTTGTTGCAGTAACAAAGTCACCACTTGTTACAATCTTCCAGCAAAAAACATCAGGGCCAGTAAAATCAAATCTGGTCCCATGAAGTTTGACTCCCAGGTGCAGCAAATTTCTCAGCCAATGCCAATTGTTATCTCAGATGACTTCACAAACTTTACTCTGGCTACCAAGTCTTGAAGCAATAATATGTTCCTTTGCAACCCAACTAATAAGATTGCCCCTTGGGTGCCAGTTATCCCACCACATATAAGTGTCCTTTCCATTCCCGACTCTATGTTCAATGTATTTACCAGCTTCATCTCTCAATTTCAGGAGTTTCCTCCAAACCCAAGAGCAGTCATCAGGTATGTCCACACTCCACACACTATTCTCTTTGAGAAGAACCCTTGAAGACCACATGCCCCATATTGAATTTCTGTCAGTGTACATGTACCAAAATTATTTTAAAATAGCCACTTTGTTAGATTCTTCAAGCGGCTTTATGCCCAGTCCTTCTTCATCCCAAGGCTTGCAAATATCAATCCAAGACACTTTGGCCTTATGAGAATCCACCAGGTTATTTCCCCAAAGGAAAGCTACTAACCTCTTTTTGTACCATTTTGATAACCCCTTTAGGAAGAAAAAACACACTGCCCCATAAATTGAACATGTTAATCAAAACATGTTTCACAAGTTGCAGTCTACCCGCATACGATAGCCACCTTGTAGTCCAATGTTGCACCTTACGAGGGATTTTATTACACAAACCATTACAGATCGTAGCATTCATCCTACCAATCATAAGAGGAATACCCAAATAATTAATAGGGAGGTTTCCTTCTTTGACATCCAAGATTTGGTAGATTAAGGACTTGAGCGGGCCAGGGCTACCTCCAAAATAAATAACACTTTTCTTTGGACTAGTTGACATACCTGACATATAAGAGAATAAATTGAGTCCTTTCTTAATAGCCTTTGCTGAGCTTGGATTCCCTTTGAAGAAGATCAAGAGATCATCTGCAAAACATAAATGAGATAGTTTCAACTTTGCACATCTAGGGTGGAAAGTAAAATCCTTTCTCTCAACCGTGACATTAAGAATTTATGAAAGCACTTCCATCCCAATCACAAACAAGTAGGGCGAAAGAGGGTCCCCTTGTCAGAGCCCATTAGAGCTTTTAAAGTAACCCTCAAGCTGACCATTTATAGCAATAGAGAATCTCGGGGAAGAAATGCACATTTTAACCTATTTGACAAATTTTTCAGGATAGCCAAAAACAGTCATTGCTTTCAAAATAAAATCCCAATTGATTGTGTCATAGGCCTTTCTGATATCCACATTTAATGTTCATCGATGCCCTTTACTTTTCCTGCCATAAGTTCGGATGATATCTTGTGCAATTAAGATATTATCAATCATTCTTCTTCTTTCCACAAAAGCAGTCCAATTGAGAGATATGATCCCAGGAAGAGTCTTGATAAGTCAGTTAGCAAGGAAGAAGCTTTCACGAGTTAAGAGCAGACTTTATAGCTTCACAAGTTTCCTGTCCGACAATATTCCAAGCTAATTTAAAGAAATGTAAGGTGAAGCCATCGGGCCCAGGACTCTTATCACTGTGAATTGAAAACATCGCTGCTTGGATTTCATCATCAGTAATTGGTGCCTTAAGGAGATCACATTATTCATTTGAGATGTTTTTCTTCACAAAACTTCTAATGTTATTAATTGTGACCGCATTCTGCCTGCCGCCATTAGACCCCAATAAGTTCTTGTAGAAATTTAGAAACTCCTCCACAATCTCCTCACCTGACTCAATCTTTTTGCCATTAATAGACATGAGCCTTTTAATGGAATTTCTTGAGTTTATACCTTTGATCACCTTATGAAAATAAGCTGAATTACGATCCCTATGCTTAAGCCAATTGATCTTAGCTCGCTGTTTCAAGCAATCTTCCTCCTTATTCATTATAACCTCCAATTTATCACGCAGCTCGATCTCCCTGACACGGTCACTCAACAGGCGGTTTCCATTAAGCATATTGTTCTGGATAGCTTCAATTTCAGTTTTTACCTCATTAATTTCCTTTGGCAAGTTTAGGAAATTATCCCGGTTAAACTTTTTGAGCTTCTGATTCAACTTCTTCTGTTTTTGAACAATTTTAAACATCGGATGCCGTCAACATTCTAATTCCAAGCTTCACGTAATAAGTTCTCGTACTCCTCGTGTTGTGTCCAGGAATTATAGAATTTAAAAAGCCTAGCCCTCCTTTCAAACTTATTCTCTGTGTTAATAACAACCGGACAGTGGTCCGAGGTACTAAGGGCCTCAAGATCAACCATTGAGCAATTAAAATGAATAAGCCACTGGTCATTGCCAAAAGCTCTATCAATTCTGCTAGCCTTCAATTGATCTCCAGGGATCTTATTACTCCAAGTGAATAGGGGACCTACCATCGAGAGCTCCGTAAATTCAGCTAGAGAAAAGCAGTCTTAAAACTCAACAGCACCAGGGGGAAGCTGATCACAATTAAGCCTATCTTCCACTTTGAGAATCTCATTAAAGTCACCAAGCATACACTAATGGGCTCCAGCCACCAAAATTTTCCATTTAATGATATCAGCCCAAAGTTTTATTCTTTCAGCAACAACATTACTCCCATACACAGTACACATAAAGAAAGTATTTCCTGTGGAATGAACTTTGATAGAGCAAATGATACTTTGGTCAAAAGCTGCAATTTTATCAACCTTCACAACCTACCTATTCCATAAGACCCAAATTCTGCCTCTAAATGAGCATTCTTAATAGTGGATAAGGTCCCAGTTACGAAATCTTTTGAGCATAAGTTCCTTGGACCTAATTTCTTTGATTTTGGTTTCAAGGAGACACAGTATATCTATATTTCTTTTACGAGCAAAATTATTTACATCAAGTTGCTTAGGGCCTTTATTAAGGCCCCTAATATTCCAAGCTGCAATATTAACCATGGATACCAGGTGGTTTGTCAGGGGCTAACTCCGCCTGAGAAACTCCTTGTTTAGCTTTCCCCATGATATTAGCAATAGTTTAATCAATATTAATCCCCTCCTGGTCTAAAGCAGCAAATTGGTTAGATAACTCATTATTGCAGGGCTCCACATGGTTTCGTTCTGCTTTAGTCTTACTAGTTTTACCTTTTTCAACACCTCCGCCTAGAGTTTTTGGTTCAGGGGGCTTCGTCATAGGAGTACTATGTTTCTTACTGACAGTGTTCCAATCTTCAGTAGGGGATGCCTCACGCACCTTAGTTTGCACAACTGGTTCCTTTTCCTTGGCCACTCCTCTAGCTTGCCAAATTTCTTTCGAATTCTGGCATCTATCCTCCTTATGCCCAAGTCGTTTACATATTTTACAAACTGTTGGAACCTAAGTATAAACAACCTCTACCTTGGCAGTAAACCCCTAACCCAAGTTCACTGGAATAGTCTCTGGCAGGTCTTTATCCAGTTCAACCTTAACACATACTTTGGAAAAACCTAATCAAGATTTGGATTCCGTAATAGAGTCCATCTGAATTGGGTCGCCGAGATAGCTAGCAAGCAGCCCAAGCCCCTTAGTAGTCCATAATTTTGTAGGGATGTGCTTGAGTTTAACCCAAATTGGAAACCTATCTAGCTTGAAGTCCTCCAACTTCGTCCTTGGTTTCCATTTCTGAAGAAAGAGTGGCCTGTTACCCACATGCCACAGTTGGCCTAACATAGAGCTGCTCTTCTCCATATCAGCAAATCTAAAGAGGAAAAAACCTTCCTCTGTAGTCACAACCTTAACCTTACCACAATTTCTCCATTGATTTTAGACCATAGATTTAACCAAAAATAGTGGTGGAGCTTTCCCCAGGAACTGACCCACCAGACAACCTTCCCAATAAGCTATACCATTATCACTACAAGAAAAAACGGTTAAGGCGACGGCCAAAATCCGTAGCCTAGCAGTAGCCAAATTGGGACGGGCAACCGCTAGGCTACGGAATTACGTCCGTAGTAAAAAGACTCGTCACCAATTTGATATTCCATAGCCAATCCGTAGCCAATTTCGAAAATTAATTTGTATTTATTTTTTATAACTTTCGTAGCAAAATAGCCGTAGCCCGTCTGTAGCCAACTAATTTTTTTTATTTATTTATTAATTATTAACGTCCGTAGCAAATCCGTAGTCGTTTTGGTCGTAAATCGTCCGTAGCCTACTACTACGGATTTGTATCCGTAGAATATTAGTAGCCACTTGTCTGCAGCCAATTCGTAACTCATCCGTAGCCAATTAATTTTTTTTAATTTATTAATTATTAATGTCCGTAGAAAATCTGTAACCGTTTCGGTCAAAAATCGTCCGTAGCCCACGACTACGAATTGGTATCCGTAGAATATCGGTAGCCACATTTCCGTAGCCAATCCATAGCCCATCCGTAGCTAACTAAAATTTTGATTTTATTATTAATTATTAACGTCCGCAGCAAAGCAATAGCCAATCCATAAGCCATTGTCGAAAACTGTCCATAGCCAATCCGTAGCCATTTGTCGACACATATCGGTGGCTAATCTGTTGCCGAATTCCGTAGTTATTTGTCCGTCGAAAAACGGTGGCTAATTTTATATGGCTGAATTATTACGAAAAATAGTATGAAATGTAAAGATTTAAAAATAAAACAAATTTACACAAAAAAATGTAAAATTAAATATCCAAAATAATATTTACATAACGCATCTTTCAAATTCATAAAAATATTAACATATTGTTCGAAATTAGTTTATAAAATTGTCCAAAAGACTAAATCCTAAATGTACCATTGATCATGTTGATCGGGCTACTGTCATGGGTGTTTGAGTCGATTAATCTCCTGCTGCAATTCCCTTACGAGTTGCATGGCTTCGTTCACTTGTCGCTGCGTCTCTTGTTGTGCATTTCCTTGGTCATAAAGTTGTTGCCTCATGGACTCTGTTGCTTCATTGACTCGCCTGTCGACTTCTTGTTCCGAGAGTCCAACTCTAGTGTTCATGGTTGGAATAAGGGGTGTTTCCCTACCAATGCGGACTCCTTGCGAGCCGAGTCCATAGACACGCCCTTTGTTCACCCCATCAACAGCTTGGTAGAATATCTCATCAGGATTAACGGGCAGCGCCGTAGGGTCTTCTTGCATCACAAGTTGACGTTGCTCGAGCATCTCCTCATATCGTGACTATAAAAACAACATTTATAAATTTTTAATATTCTTATACCACTCAATGTCACGCCCCAACTCGACCTCACCTAAAATAAAGTCGGGACGCGATGAAATTTCGGCATTATAACGTTTATAATATGGACCCAAACACAAAATTATAACCTGCATAACAATTCATATAGCCACAACAACCAACATACAACCACAAATATGCCAAATTTACAATCCTGGGCCTCCAACAAACAACCAAAGGATATGTCGTCTGTGACAACCACTTCAACATAATCATATAGATACAATTCTCATAATGAAATACATAAGTCTAACAACCTACACATTACAAAAGAGGTTTATGAAATTCAATTTTTATAACCTTTTAAACTAAAAGTAGCAACTTAAACTTCACATAAAATTATATAAATTTAACAAAATTAATCGACAGTAAAAGTAATACACTGTATAAATACTTACTATCGTCTGAGCAGCCTTTGGATCAGAGAATTATATACCATCACCCTCCCTTTTACTGTGAGCAACCTTGAAAACATCAGCTTTATAGACAGGGGTGTTTATTGTGTCTGCCTACGTTATTAACTTCATAAGTAGCAATTACTCAAAAACTAGAATATTAAGGTAGACAAATTTAAACGGCTATTAAATTTAAGTTACATACCATCCTTATCATAACCTCATGAAATAGGGTGGCACCCGTGTAGTGTACCGATTGATTTTTCTCCCTATTTTTTGGCCGCATTTGATTTATCTATCCATTTTGGTTCACACCATCTTGCTTGCATTTGCTCCCAATTATTTAATGTCATCTACTTAGGAGGCTTGTCAAATTTACGAGCCTTAGCCAATTGGTCTTTCATTCTCTTTGCCGCCTATAATAGAAGCAATGCTTGATATGTGTCCTATTACATGGGTGCCACTTATAATCTCTCTGGAACAACAAATATAGGTAAATGTGAACATGTGTTAATTGAATACGCTTGTATAAATGTACAAGTGTATAATATAATAGATATTGGCTGCATTAATGTTTATAAAAACCTCAAAAGAGCAAAACCATCGATTTTTAACATCGTCCGAAATTTCTCTATAGGTAATCCAAGGTTCTGTGAATCCGCCTGTAAATATTGACTTAAAATCTCTTACTACCGAAGCAGGTACAAATCTGTTAACAAGTATATCAATTATATAAGTTAGTGTCACTTGCATTACCTTATTATAACTTCAAGAACTAATAACAAACAATCAAAGTAATTGCTTTATCATTTAATTTAATTGTAATTTCACCCGTTATTTTATAATGGAACGTGAGTACATCTATCCTCCAACCATGTGGCGTACTGCTCGAGTGACTCGAATCCCATAGCCTGCCAATTTGTTGTGCCAGCCTCATGTGATGATGATTCTGGATGTTCCGTTTCCTGCTGAACGTTGGGCGTGGGCGTGGTATTATCATGACGATCATCGTTAGTCACTCTGATATCACACAAAGAGGCAGATAGTCCGGTGGAATGAACTGACGACCCTACAGCAGTAGGGGACTCACTATCAGCTTCACCACGGGCTGCGGAGGACGAAGTTGATGGCATGCCAGATCGTGTCTTATCTGCTTGCGATTTATCAGCTCTAACCATGATTGCTATAAAAAAAAAAACCATAAGATACAAAGAGATGTACAATATATTATATGAATGAAGAGATACTATAACCACTTTTCATTATATTTTTTGATTATCAATCATACAATTCACATTCAGTTGACATACAAAATATTGAATTTATAAGTACAAAATCTCAATCAGATAATTCATTGTATTCAGATTCTATGTCATTATCAGAGTCACTTTCATGATCTTCATCATCATTTTGGGCATTGTCCTTGTGCTCTTCTTCTACATCTCCAACCACAGAAATGCATTCACTTGATTCAAGACAACGTAATACGACATCATCATGATCATCTGATTGTACCAATGTCACGTTCATCTCATCAGACTAAAAAGCCGACTGTTCATCTTTATCATTATCACCATTGTTTGACTCCTTATCAAATTGGTTCCTTGATCTGATTTTGCATATAGCTGACCAAGCTGCCCGTTCTCTCTTAGCACCAGGATACCTGACGTAATATACTTGATGTGCATGCTCGGCTAAGACAAAGGGGTCATACTTTGGGTATTTTTTCTTCACATTTATATCAATCAAGCGATATTTCGGATGAACCTTTAATCCCTTATCATTGTGAGAATCAAACCACTCACACTTGAAAAGGACAACTCTTGTGTACTTCAAAGTTACATTATGGTATTCTAACTCAATAATATCAGTTAACAGACCATAATAATCACTCTCCTCATTATCAGGCGTTGTCCCTTTCATAGTAACTCCACTGTTCATTGTTGTCTTTGAAGATCCATACTCCAAAGTGTGAAATCTGTACCCATTCACCAAGTACTTTGACCATGTACTGATTACTTGGACCCATTGAAAGATATTTCACGCGATCATCCAAAATGTTATTGTAGGCAAGCTGAAAGGGGTAAATTAGGGACAATAACAAATGTCAAGGTCGGAATGAATCGAATATATTATTAGGGACGTTAAAAAGTAGTAATACTAACATGGTAATGTAACCAAGCCGGGAAAAATTTTTCAATGTTGTTATTGATTTGTGAATTAGTAAATGATGGATTCTCCATTCGAAGATCATCCTCAAACGTCCTGTATAGTATTAATTAGTGGATTATATATATAAGATCTTTAATAGAACTAAAGAGTTGAGTCATGAACTTACTTAATATATAGGGACACTTCTTCGCAGTTCATCAAAACACACAAGTGAGCAGCATTGAAATCTCGATCGTCTAAATCTTTAGAGATCATCTTCCCCATCGGACGACCTGGATGCTTGAATATGGGTAAAAACCCTTTAGGGTAATCCGCATCCACAGACTCTTCATTTTGACCGATGTTTCTTGTTTTTGATTGCACGTGCGGTTCGAAATAATGTGAACAAAATGTCGTTGTTTCAAGGATAAGATATGCTTCACATATAGATCCCTCAACACGTGCTTTATTCTTCACCTTTCTCTTCAAAACATGCAAAAACCTCTCAAAATGGTACATCCACCGATATTGTATAGGACCGCCGCAAATTGCTTCATGAACCAAGTGTACTGGCAAATGCTCCATTGAGTCAAAGAAGGCTGGAGGTAAGATCTTTTTCAACTTACAAAGGGTGATCACAATATTTTGTTGCATTCTTTCAAGGTCAATTATTTCAAGAGACGAGCAACAAATGTTTTTGAAAAAACAAGCTTAGTTCGGTAAAAGGTTCTTATACACTATTTGGCAATAACTCTCGTAAGGCTATATGAAGCAATCTCTCCATAAATACATGGCAATCATGGCTCTTCATATGTGACAACTTTAAATCGTTCATGTTAACACACCTTGCTAAATTTGATGCATATCCATCAGGAAATTTTAACTATTTGACCCACTCTAAAATTGCTTTCCTAGATGGAATCGGGAGAGTATGCACGACCATTTTCATAATGCCATCTCTAATGCATAATTCAGGACGATCACAAATTCTCTCAATATCAGCCCTTAAATTTTTTGTAGCCTTTGTCTTCCCCTTCACGTTCATTATAGTGTTAAAGACATTATCAAAAACATTCTTCTTTATATGCATAACGTCTAGATTATGACGCACAAGCTGTGACTGCCAATAAGGCAAATCCCAAAAGAAGCTTTTTTTTGTCCAGTTATGCTTTCTTCCAAAACCATCTATTTTATCTTTACCCAATTAATTTATGGTCAGAAGATCTCAAACTTCTTCCCACATATCCTCACCACTCAATCTCGGCGGAGGGTCTGATCTCTCCATCATATTTTTTCAGAAGTTCTTCTTGTCTCGTCGAAATGGATGATTTCTTGGTAAGAACTGTCGATGGCAGTCAAAGAAACAATTCTTTCTCCCTGCAGTCAATTGAAATGCCTGAGAAGATCCCATATAATACGGACATGACAATTTGCCATGCGTACTCCAGCCAGATAACATGCCATATGCTGGGAAACCATTAATTGTCCTCGTTAAAACTGCCCTCAATTGAAAATTGGACTTGGATGATACATAATAACAAGGTACCCCTACTTCCCACAATTTAATCACCTCTTCAATCAGAGGTTCAAGGTATATATCTATACTCTTTCCCGGACTCTTTGGTCCAGGAATAAAAAGGGTCAAGAATATTACAGGATCCTTCATACACATCCATGGTGGAAGATTGTACGGTGTGATTATCACGGCCAACAAGAATAAGGTTGAGAAGAAGGGTTGAATGGGTTAAAACTATCAGAAGAAAGTCCAAGACGTACATTTCTTAGTTCAGAAGCAAAGTTTGGATACGTTCTATCAAAATGTTTCTATGCCTCAGCATCGGATGGATGATAAAATTTTCCATTCTTAACTTGGTGTCTAAAATGCCATTGCATATGTTTAGCTATTGCGGGAGACATGTATAATCTGGTTAACCTGGGCGTTAATGGTAGATACCTCAATCGTTTGAAGGCAATTGGTCTACCATGTTTTTTCCCAATTTCTATAGGTTTAAACCGTGGGTGACCACACCTTGGACAAGATTTGAGTTGATCTCTATCTTTGTAATATAACGTACATCCATTTACACACGCATCAATCTTCATGCAACTCAAACCTAGAGGACTCATTTAACTCTTAAACTTATAGTAGTTCTCAGGCAAAGTGTTATCCTTGGGCAACATTCTTCGAATAACTTCAATAATTCGATTAAAACATGTTCAGACATATTTTTCTCTGACTTGATATTCAACAACAAAGACACCGCTGACAGATGAGTGACCTCACATCCACTCCACAAAGGCTCATCTGCACTTTTTAATAGATCATAAAAATATTTTGACTCCATATTAGGCTCTTCTTCAATTGGTTGATAAAGAGTTGGTGGTATATTTGATGAGACAAATGCATCAAACACCATTGTCTTATAACTATTTCCTTCATCATATCCATAATGATCACCAACATTATGGTTGTTATCCTGATTGAGGTCATCATGCTCCCCGTGTGAAGTCCAAACATAGTAATGCCTCATGAACCCTCATGAGTAAAGATGATATCTACAAGTATGAAGGTCCTTAAAATCACAATTCTTACATTTCGCACAAGGACATCTAATTTTGTCTACATCCATGTACTTTCATTGACTACACGCAAAAGGAATGAATTATTCGTCTACTCCATGAACGAACTTTGGATTTAATACTCCCTTAGATGTTAATCGATCGTTCATCCACTATTGTCGGCGTGTTTCCATTTTCTCAACTTCTGTATCATAATATATGTTCATTTCATTAAAGAAATTAACAGTACAAGATATGGTTAAGTAATGTGCTTGGTGGTGACATTATTTAAACACAATTTATGACCCACTAGTTAATCTATTGTTAATTAATAAAAACAAATATCACTACAATACAACATTGATGTCAAAGAAGTCACAACGAATATCACTACCAAATATTTATTTAAAAACCTCACTTAAAACAATTAGAATTAAACATAACATTAAATACAAAAATAATAAATTCAACATATGAAAAATAAACAAAATTACACATTACCCAGATACATATTATACACATATATAAATATGTCTATACTAGACAAAAAAATTAAAGAAAAATGTATATAATAAAATACTTACTAGTAGAAAATAGATAGAGAGATAGTGGTAGTGTCTTTGGTGGTGATGGTGGTGGAGTTGGAGGTGGTGATGGTGCCCTAGATGGTGGTGAAATAATGGCCTACATGGTGGTGATGGAGGACTTTGTGGTGGTGATGAAGCATTTGTTGGTAGTGATGATATTACCCTTGGTGGTGCTCTTGATGGTGATGGTAGTGGTGTTGATGATGATGGTGGTAGTGGTGGTAATGGTGGTTGTAGTGGTGGTAATGGTGATGGTGATGGTGCCCTAGATGGTGATGGTGCCCTATATGGTAGTGATGGAGGACCTTGTGGTACTGATGAAGTCTTTGTTGGTGGTGGTTGTGGTCTTGATGGTGATGGCAGTGGTATTGACGGTGATAATAGTGGTGGTAGTGGTAGTGGTGGTGGTAGTAGCGATGGTGGTGGAGTTAAGAGATAGATGTTTTTTTGTAAGATAAAGAAAGAGTTAAGTGAATTTGGGGGAAAATTTTGGGAAAAATGTTTTAAACATTTAGCACAAATAAAAAAAATATATTTAAAAAAAAAAATTTCAAGCAGGTCACCGCCCGCCGGCGGCCCACCTGCCTTGGGGACGCAGGGACAGCCTTGCCCGCTGTCCCTGCCGGACGAGGTACTAGCCAGCTGGCACCTTGTCCAGACCTGGCGGCCAGCCTCTTGGTAGGCCGCCAGTGCCGGACGAGGTGTCGGCTCGTCCGGCAGGGATAGCGGGGCAGCCATGCCCCGCATCCCCAAGGCAGGTGGCCCGCCGGCGGGCCATGACCTACTTGAATTTTTTTTTTTTTTTTTGAAATTTTTTTTTTAACTACTAAAAATCAGCAAACCCACCCCCAAATCCCATCTTCTTCCCCAACTTCACATCTCTTCACCTTTTTTTTTTTTTTTTTTCTAAAACTCTCTCAAAATCTCTCTAAAATCATTAAAAACTAACCATTAAATCTCAAAATTTCTTTCACAATCACATTACCCATCTCACAAAACATCAAAATCTCCAAACAGTGTTTCAAAACACCAATTTCTTCAACTCCATTGCAAGAAAAACTCAAAAACTCTTTCTCAAATTCTCAAAATCTAGCCATTAAACCTCAAAATTTCTTCCATAATCACATTACCCACTTGGCAAAACCTCCAAATCTACAAAGAGTTTTTCCAAACCCCAAGTTTTTCAAGTCCTAAGCCAAAATATAGGTAAAGTTGTCTTAAACTCCAAATTTAGCTATTAAATCTCAAGTTTTGTTCATAGTCATATTACCCACTTCCTAAAGGCTCAAAATCTCTATATTTTATCATGGTGGATACAAGAAAAAGTAGGAAAAAAAATCTTCCTAAGAAAACCAATACAAGAGCTTCTACAAGGCTTCCAAGTTCGGATAGGGATCCTCCTCCCACACGTGCAAACAACGAGGTTGTCAAGCCGATATTGTATGGAAAGTGTTTGATAGACGAGGACATAAAAGGTACTAGAATTTCTGAATTCATGCAACAACAAGGTTGGTATGATTTCCTACATATTCATTGTCTTGTTTATCCGCTTTTAATCCATGAATTTTATGCTAATATGGAAAGTGATGAAATTGTTGTTGTAAAAACTAGAGTTAGAGGTGTTGATATTGAGTTAACCCCGGATATTATAGCTACAGTCTTTAATATGAGAAACGAATGGGTAAAAGCTTATGATACCACTAGTTGGCCAGAAAGTAGAATAGAGCCCGAAGACAAAGATAATTGTTTGAGATTTTTCTGGGCGGAAAGGTATGATAGAACTACTCATAGAGAAAATGCACCAGATAAGAGAGAGTTGCTCATACTAAAGAAAATTTGGGTAAACTTTGTAGGCTCTTGTCTTGTACATAGAAATATTAATGATAAAAGGACACTTCAAGGAGATGTTTATATTGTATATTTGTTGGTTAGTGGTAGACAAGTGAACTTACCATATATGATTGTTTGTCACATGATTTATACGGCTAAGAACAACAAATCCTTGCCATATGGAGTAGCCCTTACACGAATTTTTGAGTACTTCGGGGCTTTATTTGATAGGGTTGAAAATAAGAAATTCAACCCTTCTTGGTATCTTAATATGCTATCTCTGAATAGGCAACAAGCTTATTGGTATCAAGATCGTTATATAAACCAAAAAGAATTTAATAGACTACCAGAGAAAACCAAATCATTCATTAGAACTAATACTACCAAGAACATAACCTTTGTTCAGAATTTGAGTTATATTGGTGATGTTGAGATGGAAGAAAACTTATATCGTGAAATGCCTATAGAAACCGATATTCCAGAGGAGTATATTCATGCAGAGAGAGTGTCACAAATAGATGAGCAAGAAAGGAGGAGAGGTGCCAATTCTAGTCGTGCTTCTAGTTCGTCATTTGATCTAATTTTGGAAAAACTAAATGATATTTCTACTTATATGGGCAACAATGATAGAACTATCAACCATTTGCAAACTCAACTTCAAACAATGGAAGAGCGTAGAGCGGCAGATCGTCAATATTTTGAGGCTCAATTTTAGACTTTGGAAGAACATAGAGCGGAAGATCGTCAATACTTTGAAACTCAATTTCAGAGTCTGCAAGAACGTAGAGCAGAAGATCGACAATATTTCGAAACTCAATTTGAGGATATACAAGGTCGGATTTTACTCATGGCTGATGACTTTCATGGTGAGGGAGCTGGACAAGACCCTGGGTTTACCGACAATCGGAGTCGTGGAGGTCAACGTGGACGTCGTGGTTGTGGACCGAGACAATAATTTTATTTTGGGAAACTTGTTGTTAGTTTTTTATAATTAAAATTGCATTTGAAACTAGATATCTGATTTACCATTTATGTACGCTTGTACCGACTTATGGTTCTTATGTTACTTATTATAGACATCTATGTTTGACAAATTATGGTATATATATTTGATACATCCTTAGTTTTTTTTTGTTTAATGACTTGGCTACGAATGGGCTACGGATATCTATGCGTCTGTAGCCCGTCCGTAGCCCGTCCGTAGCCACGTCACTAAAATATAAATTTTAATTTTTTTCTAAAAGTCCGTAATCCATCCGTGGTAATTGACTACAGATAGGCTACGGAAAAATAGAAATTCGTAGCCCATCCGTAGTCAATTGCCACGGATGGGCTACGGACCCCTAATAATATGAATTCTAACTTGTTAATAGGTAAGAATAACGTATTAAAGCGTGTTTATATCTTTACATTTTTCATATCTATGAAATTTAGACACAACGTGAGAGTTTTTGGACCCCTATATTGAACGTTTATTAACATTAACGCAATGTTAAGTGAGGACATGATAACTTCGATTTAAACGCCTAATGACTTCGTATGAGATTTTTCTATTAAAATATGCACGATAATAAAATACGTACCAACTTTATTTTTATATGAAAAACTAGCATCTCAAGTGAAGTTTACTACGTTGTAGGTCCAATCAAAATTCCATAATTCAAATTAAAAATGATAAAACTCAATTTTTTGTTGAACTCCGTAACCCAGCAATAGCCAATTGGCTACTGCTGGGCTACGAAATAGTTGAAGTCCGTAGCCCAGTCGTAGCCAATTGGCTATTGTTGGGCTACGGAATACTTATATTATAACCTGTTAATAGGTAGGAACAACGTATTAAAACGTGTTAATATCTTCATATTTTTCTTATTTATGAATTTTAGATATAATGTGAGAGTTTTAGACCACTAGATTGAACGTTAATTAACGTTAAAGCAATGTTAAGTGAGGACACGATAAGTTCGATTTAAACGACTATTGATTTTTTATGAGATTTCTCTATAAAAGTACGCACGTTAATGAAATACGGTCCAAGTTTATTTTTATTTGAAAATTTTGAAACTCAAGTGAAGTTTACTACGTTGTAGGTCCAATCAAAATTCCATAATTCAAATTAAAAATGATAAAGTTCAATTTTTTGTTGAACTCTGTAGCTCAGCAGTAGCCAATTGGCTATTGCTGGGCTACGGAATAGTTGAAGTCCATAGCCCAGCCGTAGCCAATTGGCTACTACTGGTCTACTGAATACTTATATTATATATTCTAACTTGTTAATAGGTAGGAAGAACGCATTAAAACGTGTTAATATCTTCATATTTTTCTTATTTATGAAGTTTAGACATAATGTGAGAGTTTTTAGACTACTAGATTGAACGTTAATTAACGTTAACACAATGTTAAGTGAGGACATGATAAGTTCGATTTAAACAACTATTGATTTTTTATGAGATTTCTCTATAGAAGTACGCACGTTAATGAAATACGGACCAAATTTATTTTTATTTGAAAATTTTGCAACTCAAGTGAAGTTTACTACGTTGTAGGTCCAATCAAAATTTCATAATTCAAATTAAAAATGATAAAGCTCAATTTTTTGTTGAAATCCGTAGCCTACCCGTAGCCAATTTGGCTACTGTTGGGCTACGGAATACTTATATTATATATTCTAACTTGTTAATAGGTAGGAATAACATATTAAAACGTGTTAATATCTTCATATTTTTCTTATTTATGAAATTTAGAAATAATGTGATAGTTTTTGGACTACTAGATTGAACGTTAATTAACGTTAACGCAATGTTAAGTGAGGACATGATAAGTTCGATTTAAACGACTATTGATTTTCTATGAGATTTCTCTATAAAAGTACGCAAGTTATGAAATACGGACCAAGTTTATTTTTATTTGAAAAATTTGCAACTCAAGTGAAGTTTACTACATTGTAGGTCCAATCAAAATTTCATAATTCAAATTAAAAATGATAAAGCTCATTTTTTTGTTGAACTCCGTAGCCCAGCAGTAGCCAACTGGCTACTGCTAGGCTATAGAATAGTTAAAGTCCATAGCCCAGCCATAGCCAATTGGCTACTGCTGGGCTACGAAATACTTATATTATATGTTCTAACTTGTTAATAGGTAGGAATAACGTATTAAAACGTCTTAATATCTTCATATTTTTCTTATTTATAAAATTTAGAGATAATGTGAGTGATTTTTGGACCACTAGATTGAACGTTAATTAACGTTAACGCAATGTTAAGTGAAGACATGACAAGTTTAATTTAAATGACTATTGATTTTCTATGAGATTTCTCTATAAAAGCACGCACGTTAATGAAATACGGACCAAGTTTATTTTTATTTAAAAAATTTACAACTCAAGTGAAGTTTAATACGTTGTAGGTCTAATCAAAATTTCATAATTCAAATTAAAAATGATAAATCTCAATTTTTTTTATTGAAGTCCGTAGCCCAACAGTAACTAATTGGCTACTGCTGGGCTACGGAATAGTCGAATTCCGTAACCCATCCGTAGCTAGGGACTACAGATGGGCTACGGACTTTGTTATTTTATTTTTTCTTATTTAATTAAAATATCCGTATTTATTTTTAAAAAATATTTTTTGAATAATATATATAGTCTGTAGCCAATCCGTGGCTATTGGCCATTGCATGGCTACGGATTTTTTTATGAATTTTTTTTGTCAAATTAATTAAATAATCCGTAGTTAGTCCGTAGTAAATTTTCCACGGCTATGCTGCGGAATATTATTTTTTATTTTTTTATTAATTAAAATTATTATCTGTAGCCAATCCGTGGCTATTTGACCACTGCATGGCTACATACTTTTTTATGAATTTTTTTTCTGAATTAATTAAATAATTTGTAGCTAATCCGTAGCAAATTTGCCACGGCTTGGCTACGGAATATTATTTTTCATTTTTTTAATTAATTAAAATTATTGTCCGTTGTTAATCCGTAGCAAATTTTTGTCGTCATTTCAACGGGGCTAAGTTGGCTACTGTTGGGCTACATAATTTTTTTTTCCGTAGCAAATCCGTAGCTTGGCAGTAGCCAATTTACTACGGAAAAAATCCGTCGCCCCATTCTGTCATCCGAGCACTGTTTTCTTGTAGTGTATCGATAATAGGTTTGGGAACAATAATCTCTCCTCCTTCTATGACCAGTTTCTATTTCTCCAGTTTGATGGGTCCTTTAATTTCACCCTCAAACCATTTTTTCCAGTTCTTTAGCAGAGATGAAGACTGTTGACTTACCTCTTGAATAGCCACATTCACTGGTTCTGCAACTGCATCTACTCTGGGCTCACAGACTATTTCGCCTTCTTCACGGATCTCAACGTCTATAAGAGAGTTGGGAAGTGGAGAAAACCCCCCGTCGTCCAATGATTCAGGCACATACAAAATTAATATTAATTTCAATATGTTTGTTTTGATTGTGTATAGTAGGATTAATTGCAAGATAAATTGAGCTAATATTATCACAAAATAAAAGCGAAGGGTTATAACTTGACAACCGAAAAAATTTCATTAGTTCGAGCACCCACAAAATTTCTGAGGTAAGTGAAGCTAGGGTACGATACTCTGCTTCAGCACTAGATTATGACATAATGGATTGTTTTTTTTGAGCTCTTTTTTTTGTGGTCATATTTCTTTGAGGTCCAATGGATTAAATTGGAACCAATATAAATAGCAAACCCAGATGTTGAAAGCCTTGTAGATGGACAACTTGTTCAATTAACATCACTGTAGCCCGTGAGGCTGAAAGAGAATGAAAGGGTTAGGTGAAGACCATGTTAAATTGTGCTTTTGATGTATCGTAAAACTTGCTTAGTGGCCACCAGATGAGATGTGAATGGTGACGGCATAAACTGACATATAGAATTAATTGCATAAGAAATATCCGACTGAGTCATTTCAAATATTTTAAAGCACCAACAAGCTTTCAAAATTCAGTAGGGTCTTGTAAATAAATCCCCTTCATTCGGATGTAACCGGGGGCCAGCCATTGGTGTGGAAATCGATTTGGTACCATCAAGACCAAATTAAGTGAGCAGCTAAATAGAACATTTAGTTTGAATAAGAGTTAGACCACTAGAAGTGAAGTGAACCTCCATTCCGAGAAAATAATGTTTGGTTCTTCAGTATGGAGATAAAACTATATTTGGTTCTTCAGTGCGCGACGCATGTGAGGCAACACTTTTGCTTGGCGACGGGAAAGCTTTGTAACGATTATAGCTGAATTGAAAGCAATCGTAGTTGCTGTGATGTTTTCATTAGCTAGAAAATGGCCAAAAGGTTGGCTTGTAGGAAAAGAAAATACAATTGAAAGGAATACAGAGACAAAAAAAAACTAAAAGGAATATAGATTCTTAGTTGCCCCTATTCTCATGTGCTCTCACAACTATATAGCTTAACAACTTTCCTCACAAGGATGGTGCAGCATATTCTCTAACTGTCTAGGCCACGTAGTCCTTCATACTAGTTTTTAGACAGTCAAAAGCGTTTTTTGTAAGTTTAGAAGTTGAAATAATTTGTTTGACCCATTTTTAAAAGTGCTTTTAGATAAAAGATGAAACTGAAAAAGACTAAAAACTAAGAAGCTGCAAATTGGAGCTTTTTAAAAAAGGCTTTTGCGAAACTAAAAATTAAGAATTTATGAAAGCACTTCCATCCCAATCACAAACAAGTAGGGCGAAAAAGGGTCCCTTTGTCGAAGCCCATTGAGCTTTTAAAGTAACCCTCAAGCTGACCATTTATAGCAATAGAGAATCTCGGGAAAGAAATGCACATTTCAACCCATTTGACAAATTTTTCAGGATAGCCAAAAATAGTCATTGCTTTCAAAATAAAATCCCAACTGATAGTGTCATAGGCCTTTCTGATATCCACCTTTAATGTATATCACTGCCCTTTACCTTTCCTGCCATAAGTTCAGATGATATCTTGTGCAATTAAGATATTATCAGTCATTCTTCTTCCTTTCACAAAAGCAGTCTGATTGAGAGATATGATCCCAGGAAAAGTCTTGTGAAGTTTGTTAGCAAGGAAGAAGCTTGCACGAGTTAAGAGCAGACTTTATAGCTTCGCAAGTTTCCTGTCCGACAATATTCCAAGTTGATTTAAAGAAATGTGAGGTGAAGCCATCGGGCCCAAGACTCTTATCACTGTGAATTGAAAACATCGCTGCCTGGATTTCATCATCAGTAATTGGTGCCTTAAGGAGATCACATTCTTCATTTGAGATGTTTTTCTTCACAAAACTTCTAATGTTATTAACTGTGACCGCATTCTGCCTGCTGCCATTAGACCCCAATAAGTTCTTGTAGAAATTTAGAAACTCCTCCACAATCTCCTCACCTAACTCAATCATTTTGCCATCAATAGACATGAGCCTTTTAATGGAATTTCTTGAGTTTCTGCCTTTGATCACCTTGTGAAAATAAGCTGAATTACGATCCCTATGCTTAAGCCAATTGATCTTAGCTCGCTGTTTCAAGCAATCTTCCTCCCTATTCATTAGAAGCTCCAATTTATCACGCAGCTTGATCTCCCTGACATGGTCACTCAATATGTGGTTTCCATTAAGCATATTGTTTTGGATAGCTTCAATTTTAGTTTTTACCTCATTAATTTCCTTTGGCAGGTTTAGGAAATTATCCCGGTTAAACTTTTTGAGCTCCTGCTTCAACTTCTTCTGTTTTTGAACAATCCTAAACATCGGAGTGCCGTCAACATTTTGATTCCAAGCTTCATGTAATAAGTTCTCGTACTCCTCATGTTGTGTCCAGGCATTATAGAATTTAAAAGGCCTAGCCCTCCTTTCAAACTTATTCTCTGTGTTAATAACAACCGGACAATGGTCCGAGGTACTAGGGGTCTCAAGATCAACCACTGAGCAATTAAAATAAATAAGCCACTGGTCATTTCCAAAAGCTCTATCAATTCTTCTAGCCTTCAATTGATCTCCAGGGCTCTTATTACTCCAAGTGAACAGGGGACCTACCATAGGGAGCTCCGTAAATTCAATTAGAGAAAGGCAGTCTTGAAACTCAATAGCACCAGGGGAAAGCTGATCACAATTAAGCCTATCTTCCACTTTGAGAATCTCATTAAAGTTACCAAGCATACACCAAGGGGCTCCAGCCACCAAATTTTCCCATTTAATGATATCCGCCCAAAGTTTTCTTCTTTCAGCAACAACATTACTCCCATACACAACACACATAAAGAAAGTATTCCCTGTGGAATGAACTTTGATAGAGCAAAGGATACTTTGGTCAAAAGCTGCAATTTTATCAACCTTCACAACCTGCCTATTCCATAAGACCTAAATTCTGCCTCTAAAGAAGCATTCATAATTGTGGATAAGGTCCTAGTTACGAAATCTTTTGAGCATAAGTTCCTTGGACCTAATTTCTTTAATTTTGGTTTCAAGGAGACACAGTATATCTATATTTCTTTTACGAGCAAAATTATTTACATCAAGTTGCTTAGGGCCTTTATTAAGGCCCCTAATATTCCAAGCTGCAATATTAACCATGGATACCAGGTGGTTTGTCAGGGGCTAACTCCGCCTGAGAAACTCCTTGTTTAGCTTTCCCCGTGATATCAGCAATAGCTTCATCAATATCAATCCCTTCCTGGTCTAAAGCAGCAAATTGGTTAGATAACTCATTATCGCAGGGCTCCACATGGTTCCGTTCTGCTTTAGTCTTACTAGTTTTACCTTTTTCAACACCTCCGCCTAGAGTTTTTGGTTCAGGGGGCTTCCTTATAGGAGTACTATGTTTCTTACTGACAGTGTTCCAATCTTCAGTAGGGGATGCCTCACGCACCTTAGTTTGCATAACTGGTTCCTTTTCCTTGGCCACTTCTCTAGCTTGCCAAATTTCTTTCGAATTCTGGCATCTATCCTCCTTATGCCCAAGTCATTTACATGTTTTACAAACTGTTGGAACCTAGGTATAAACAACCTCTACCTTGGCAGTAAACCCCTGACCCAAGTTCACTAGAATAGTCTCTGGCAGGTCTTTATCCAGTTCAACCTCAACACATACTTTGGCAAAACCTAATCGAGATTTGGATTCCATAATAGAGTCCATCTGAATTGGTCACTGAGATAGCTAGCAAGCAGCCCAAGCCCCTCAGTAGTCCATAATTCTATAGGGATGTGCTTGAGTTTAACCCAAATTGAAAACCTATCTAGCTTGAACTCCTCCAACTTCGTCCTTGGTTTCCACTTTCGAAGAAAGAGTGGCCTGTTACCCACATGCCACAGTTGGCCCAACACAAAGCTGTTCTTCTCCTTATCAGCAAATCTAAAGATGAAAAAACCTTCCTCTGTAGTCACAACCTCAACCTTACCACAATTTCGCCATTGATTCTCTACCATAGATTTAACCAAAAATAGTGGCGGAGCTTTCCCCAGGAACTGACCCACCAGACAACCTTCCCAATAAGCTATACCATTATCGATAATAGGTTTAGGAACAATAATCTCTCTTCCTTCTATGACCAGTTTCTGTTTCTCCAGTTTGATGGGTCCTTTAATTTCACCCTCAAACCATTTTTTCCAGTTCTTTAAGAGAGATAAAGACTGTTGACTTACCTCTTGAATAGCCACATTTACTGGTTCTGCAACTGCATCTACTCTGGGCTCACATACTATTTCTCCTTCTTCACGGATCTCAATGTCTACAAGAGAGTTGGGAAGTGGAGGAACTCCCCATCGTCCAGTGATTCAGGCACATAGAAAATTAATATTAATTTCAATATGTTTGTTTTGATTGTGTATAGTAGGATTGGTGGCAAGATAAATTGAGCTAATATTATCACAAAACATAAGCAAAGGGTTATAACTTGACAATCGAAAAAATTTCATTAGTTCGAGCACCTACAAAATTTCTGAGGTAAGTGAAGCTAGGGTACGATACTCTGCTTCAACACTAGATTATGACTCAATGGATTGTTTCTTTGAGCTCTTTTTTTTGTGGTCATGTTTCTTTGAGCTCCAATGGATTAAACTGGAACCAATATAAATAGCAAACCCAGATGTTGAACGCCTTGTAGATGGACAACTTGCTCAATTAGCATCACTGTAGCCTGTAAGGCTGAAAGAGAATGAAAGGGTTAGGTGAAAACCATATTAAATTGTGCTTTTGATGTATCGTAAAACTCACTTAGTGGCCACCAGATGAGATATGCGTGGTGAAGGCATAAACTGACATATAGAATTAATTGCATAAGAAATATCCGACCGAGTCATTTCAAATATTTTAAAGCACCAACAAGCTTGCAAAATTCAGTAGGGGCCTATAAATAAATCCCCTTCATCTGGATGTAACTGGGGGCCAGCCATTGGTGTGGAAATCGATTTGGTACCATCAAGACCAAATTAAGTGAGTAGCTAAATAGCACATTTAGTTTGAGTAAGAGTTAGACCACTAGATGTGAAGTGAACCTCCATTCCGAGAAAATAACATTTGGTTCTTCAGTATGGAGATAAAACTATGTTTGGTTCTTCAGTGCGCGACGCATATGAGGCAACACTTTTGCTTGGCGATGGGAAAGCTTTGTAACGATTATAGCTGAATTGAAAGCAATCGTAGTTGCTGTGATGTTTTCATTAGCTAGAAAATGGCCAAATGGTTGGCTTGTAGGAAAAGAAAATACAATTGAAAGGAATATGGAGACACAAAAAAAAAAAAAAAAACTAAAAGGAATATAGATTCTTAGCTGCCCCTATTCTCATGTGCTTTCACAGCTATATAGCTTAACAACTCTCCTCACAAGGATGGTGCAACATATTCTCTAACTGTCTAGGCTACGTAGTCCTTTATACTAGTTTTTAGACAGTGAAAAGCGTTTTTTGTAAGTTTAGAAGTTGAAATAATTTGTTTGACCCATTTTTAAAAGTGCTTTTAGATAAAAGATGAAACTGAAAAAAATTAAAAACTAAGAAGCTCCAAATTGGAGCTTTTCAAAAAAAGCTTTTGTGAAACTGTTATACATAATATAAGAAACTATTTTTCTTTTCTTTTTTCTCAAATTTGCCCCTCCATATTTTTAAACTTCGATATTATCCTCAAAATTTTTTAAAGCTCTATGTTGTCTAACACAGGCCAAACAGTCAACGGCTTTTGTTCAACATCACTTCTTGCAAAAGCTCTACTCTAAAAGTTCTACAGCTCAAAAGCTGAAATTTCACAGCCCAAACATTTGAATAAGTATGAGATGTACTACTTCACAAAAAAAAAGTTTGAGATGTGCTATAGACAAAGCTTAAGTACTAATGATATAGCTCGTTTACAATATTATGTTCTTTGTTGTTGTTGGGTTCCCGTTATGTCAGAAAGTGTACAAATTAAAATCTTTCCATAATATCCTACACGACAACCAAAATAATGGGACTTGACTCCTTTACAATTACATTATCTACAATTTTATACAATATTCGTTCAGATTAATGACATGTGTCACTAGATATTATCTATGGATTATATTAATTTTACTAAACTAATTTTTCAACTATGGTTAGAAAATATTAAATATCAAATCTAAACTACCATATTTAGCTAAAAACAAATATGATATGATTCTAAAAACAAAAAATAAGCAATTTTGTAGAGAAAACAACAATGACCCCAATTTCATTGGTAAACAAGAATTAGATTCTGCCATTCTGGAACATGAAAAATGATTGTTTGGGATTCATTGCAGTTGATTTCCATTATCCTGCAAAATAAAAATAAAAAATATATTTGAAGCATGAAATTTTCACTTGTGTTCTATCAAGGTTTTTGGTCATCTCATCATATATCTGTGGTGCATAGAAACTATTACAGAGTTTTATTGAAATATATAGAGCAGAGCAATCCAATAATTTCTTCTCTATGTGCAATTCTACGGTTTCCTCTTTGTTTTATTTTTCTCGTTCTCTGGCTTCCTCTTTATTTTCTTTTTATTTTTTTGTTTAGAATTGTATGATTTCTCTAAAATTGTTTGTTTGTTTGTTTTGTTTTTAGAATCACACCATAATTGTTTTGCTAAATATGGTAGTTTAAATTTTAGTATTTAATACTTTCCAACTATAGTTAGAAGATTAATTTAAATTTTGGTGACATGTGTCATTAATTCGGATAAATATTGTATAAAATTATAAAGAACAAAATTATAGAGGAGCTAGATCCAAAATTAATGACCTACTATTTTTCAAATTTGGCTCCTCTATAATTTTATTTCCTACAATTTTATGCAATACTTATCCTGATTAATGTCCTATGTCACTAAACATCATCTACAGACTACATTAATCTAAACTAACCTTAAGAGAATGAGATATTGTCCTTAACTTTTTGCATTACTTCTCAGATAGGTTTAAGATGATTCGTCTTTTTTTTTTTTTTAATTCAAGGAAGGCCTATGACCGTACAACATATATATAACTAGCAGGAATTGAGATGATTCATCTTTTCAAGAATGAAAGATATAACATGAGCTATGAATTTCTCTCAAAATATAGGACTGTAAAAGTTAAATCTTCAATCTATTGACAATTATATATATATATATATATATATATGGATCCAATTGAAGAAAATTTTCTCTTAAATTTTTTTTTTTCATTGTACAAATATATGATATGATTTAAATAATCTACAAGCTTTAAGCTGAGGTGAAGTTACTACCAGGTTACGTAAGTAGAACGCGTTATTGGTTGATTAATTTTCGCTTTTTCATATGGCGGCTTCTTTTCTGT
This sequence comes from Ehretia macrophylla, assembly GCA_037974665.1. Lineage (NCBI taxonomy): Eukaryota > Viridiplantae > Streptophyta > Magnoliopsida > Boraginales > Ehretiaceae > Ehretia > Ehretia macrophylla. The sequence continues at coordinate 36,203,780 of CM075780.1, read as the reverse complement.
TCTTTTTTTTTTTCTTTTTCCCCCTAGAATAATATGGCTTCCGTTTGTTTTGCTAATTAAATATGGTAAGATTTATATAATTAGAAGATTTGATATAGTTTAGGTTTTAGTATTTCATATTTTCTAACTATGATTAGAAGACTAGTTTAGCAAGATTAATGTATTCTAGGTCAATGATATTTGGTGACGTGATTTTAATTGAGATAAATATTGGGTAAAATAGTAGACAATAAAATTGTAGAGGAGGCACCTCCTTATTTTTCAAGAAATTTGATGCGAAGGAAATTGAATCGAGTAGACTAACACTAGTTTTTGGTCAACTCGGTTAAGCCCTAATTAGTGCGTAATGGGTCTTAAGGTGATGGATCAGCCAAATTCTTTCCACTAAGTCATGCTATAAATTTAAAAAACGATGCAAAAAATTTAAAATATTATGATTGTACGATTTCAAATTAAAGATGATACAACTTTCGTCTTTCAAGGGAGCATACCCTGCAAGCTAATAATATATATATATATATTTTTTGATTCACAGGGAGGTATAAGGCGATACATATAACAAATGTAATCAGTGAGACACGAGTTCATAATCTTTCGTAAATATTATAAGTGTCATACCGCTAAACCGAAAGAGGCTTTCGCGCAGGCTAATAATTTACATAGATTATAGTAGCAAATCCTTGGAGGTCAATCGTTGCCGTGACCGAAACAATCGCCTGGCAGCATATATTGAACCAATGATATCAGACAAAAGAGGATACTTGAGTATAGCCAACATCATCGGCATACAACCAAACACACCCAAGAGAATAGGAACTTTTGCTGAACTGTGTCGATCATACAAAAGAAAACATGCACAAAACGCCACCATCATCCCCGCTAGAGAGATAAAAAGCGTCACGATTCCACTTACTAACCAAAAGGGCAATGACTCGAGAAAATCTCTCTGTATAACGAGAGGTGAGGATGCATAAGAACATTGAAATTGAAGTTATAGAAGAGAGCATAGCAATTATCTCTGCTATTGCGAAAAGCAGAAAGAAACCATGGTGTCGTAGAAGAGGCTCTCCAGTTTGGTTGTCGCTACCACCTGGAACGGTGAAGGCAGTGGTGAATACCACGGTGGTGATAAGTGTTGCAACAACCATGCAAGATTGAGCTGTTTTCTTCATCCATTTTTCGCCTTCCTCCATCAAACTTTTGTGCTTCTCAATGAATAACTCATGTGGTGTTTTATTATCGGTTTTATTTCTAATGTTTCTATATTTTGGCGGAACTATCTCCTCAACTTCCTGTCATCAATGAACAACTTTATCAGAAGCGTCTGTTGGGTTATTATTATTAATAACTTAATATGGGCTTACAAATCATTCACAATTATATTTGGACTTCTATTCTAATTAGGATAATTAAGTGATCCAATATAGTTGATCCTAATTAACGTCTTATAACGTATGGACTTTGTAATGTGTTGTACCAATAATAGAGAACCTAACTAGAGTTAATGGGTCTCTAGTTAAGTTGCCTATATAACATGGGATTGGTCCCCAAGGCCACACTACAATAATTCTCTAGTCTTCAATCCCATAATTGAGAGACATCAAGTAAGAGAGAAGTGTGAGCTTGTGGAAGACCTTTTCCCGGATCATATTCATCTCGTCGTCATGGATTCGGGTATGTCATTCTTATCATTTCATTATGTAATCTTGATAATCTAAACGAAGCATGAAATTAAATCTAGATTCGTAGATCTAATATCACAAGGCATAAATTTCAGATTTAGATCTAACAAGTATTTAATTTATAGATCTAGATCTAACAAGTGGTATCAGAGCCACCTTCGTATTAGATTATTAGGATTGATTAATGTAGATCTTATAATTATATCACAAATACACATGATTGTATGTTGAGATCCATATGATTTTAGGATTTGATACATAATTATGTGTATGATCTTTTTTGATCTTCATTATTTTTGTTCACATAATTGATTTGGTTTGAGAATGATTTTAGATCTTAGATCTATAAAGTTTATGATTTATGATCTTTAGATCTATACATGGTTGATGCATAGATTTAGTATGAAATTCGAATATACTGTTTTGACTGTCAACGGTTATATTATTATATTCGGTAGAATTTGTTACAAATTCGCTATCTTGGTCTGGTGGTTAAGCAGCATGCATTTAGTCTTGAGGTCTTGGGTTCGAGCCCCAGCTAGCAGTTCTGTTTCCTTTTCTTATTTTGTAACTAAAGACCAACAAAAGGAAAATAAAACCAAGATCTATGTGATTCGAACACGCGACCTTATGAGAGAAATTAAAGCATCTGACCAGCAATGCCAAGCTAATGCTTGTGTTTAAATTGGACCATCAAATATACACATAGTTATTTGGTTCCAACAGAAAATTAAAGAAAATGAAATCAAGCAGAAGCCTCTACTATGATTCGAACACGCGACCTTATGAGAGAAATTAAAGTATCTGACCAGCAACGCCACACTTATTCTTATGTTTAAATTGGACCATCAAATATATACATAGATATTTGGTTGCAACACAAAATTAAGGTTTTAATTTTATTTTTCTACCCATATGTCTTTTGTGCAAATTAATTTTTTTAATTATAACTTGACATTGTGGATGTTTGGATGGATCATGGACTTATAGACGAATGGTTGAATGATTGTAATAATATTTTTCCATTCATTTAGTTTGTAATTGAGACATAAGTCTCATTTTTATATTTCTTGCAAGAGTGTGATTTGTAGTGAGACATATGATGTAATAATTATATAATCTACCTTGCAAGCGGTACAAGATCAATCAAGGAGTTGATGAACTTGGAGGTATTGAAGATTTTTTGAAGTATTTGCTTAGGTTTTGTGATTGATCCAATTTATATTGCTCGGATTTGATCAACCACTAAGTCCATGATCCACCAAGTTCATGTTGTTGCATATATGTTTATTTAGTTGTCTTATATTTGATGCATGCTAAATGGACTAAAGTGCAAAATGAGATTTGATAATTGATTTCAAATTTTGAACTTGCGTCTTTTATCTAAAAATAAATTGATTGAAGCTTAATGTTGCCAAAGTAACCTCTTTTGCGTAGATTGGTTTATTTTGAGATAATTAGATGTGTGTGTTTGTTGTTTATGCAATTAATGATCGGCCCAAAGGAAGGTCATTAATTGGCCAAATAGCAAACACACCTGTGGAAATAAATGTGTGATAATTATAAAATTTCTATGTGGACAACACGTCGGCCCAAAGGAAGGCTGTTGTTTGACCGGATTTATTATCAACATTTGATTTCTACATGGAGAGTACCATTTACAAGTTAATGATCGGCCCAAAGGAAGGTCATTGATGTTGTGCTAGGTATCTTATTTAATGGGCCCATCACTACAGTTGTATGAAAAATTATGTCTTGCATTTACATGTTTATTTGGTTTTAACTTGTATATGTGTCTTGATATAAATTTTATTTGTGAGCTTATGTTATTTATTTATTCTCTATTTGGATTCAGTTACTGCTACTGCTGCTAATGTTACTGCCAACATAAACTCAATCCCTGTGCTTAACGGCACAAACTTTAAGAACTGGAAAGAGAACGTTCAGTTGGTTCTCGGCTGCATGGATTTAGATTATGCATTAAGAAAAGAACAACCTGCTTCTCTTACGGAGTCAAGTTCCACTGAGGAAAAAGGGAACTTTGAGAAGTGGGATCGTTCCAATCGCATTAGTCTAATGATGCTAAAGCGCAGCGTTCCAGATGCATTTAGGGGCGGTATGCCCGATGAGGTAACTGCTAAAGGTTTCCTTCAAGAAATTGAAAAACGTTTTGCAAAGAACGAAAAGGCTGAGACAAGCAAGCTTTTAGCTGACCTTGTCCAGATGAGGTATAAAGGAAAAGGAAACATAAGGGAGTACATTATGGAGATGTTTAATATCGCTTCAAAACTTAAGGCACTAAAGTTAGAGCTGTCTGATGACTTGCTCGTGCATTTGGTACTTATATCCCTTCCTGCACACTATGGACAATTTATTGTGAGTTATAACACTCAAAAGGATAAATGGACTCTTAATGAGCTCATTTCCCACTGTGTGCAAGAAGAGGATAGATTGAAGCGAGATAAGAATATCGAAAGTGCTCATATTGCAACTACCTCAAAGGACAATAAGCGAAAAAGGAATAAAGGTAAAGAAGCTGCAGAAAGAACATCACAACCCAACAAACTTCAAAAGAATAAGGATCAGGAATTTACCTGTTTCTTTTGCAAGAAACCTGGGCATGTGAAGAAGGATTGTTCCAAGTACGCCACATGGCGTGTAAAGAAAGGTATGCTTCTCACTTTGGTTTGTTTTGAAGTTAATTTAACTTCTGTACCTAGCAATACTTGGTGGGTAGATTCAGGTGCTACTACTCATACAAGTATGTCTATGCAGGGATGCCTGTGGAGCCGACCGCCAAATGATGCTGAAAGATTCATCTATGTGGGCAATGGCAAAGCAGTTTCGGTTGAAGCCATTGGGACTTTTAGATTATCTTTTGAGACTGGTCATTATGTTGAATTGAGAGAGACTTATATTGTACCGTCATTTAGACGGAATTTGGTTTCTGTTTCTGTTTTGGACAAATATGGTTATTCTTGTTCATTTGGAAACAATAAATTTAGTCTTTTCCTCAATTCTACTCTAGTTGCAACTGGCTCCTTAATTGATAAACTATATATGTTCAATACCATTGCTTCATTTAATGAATCCTTGCAAATAAGTTCAAAAGGTACAAAACGCAAATTAACAAATGAGAATTCCGCCACATTATGGCACAAGCGTTTAGGTCACATTTCTGAAAGGAGAATTCAAAGACTTGTGTCAGATGGAATACTTGAACCCCTTGATTACACAGACCATAATGTGTGTGTTGATTGTATTAAAGGGAAACTGACAAACAACAGAAAGTTAAGTGCCAAGAGAAGTTCTGGTGTCTTACAATTGATTCATACTGATATTTGTGGTCCATTCCCTACGGCTTCTTGGAATGGTCAACAGTATTTTATCACTTTTATAGACGATTATTCTCGTTACGGATACTTATACTTAATACATGAGAAGTCACAATCCTTGGACGTTTTTAAGGCCTTCAAAGCCGAAGTTGAAAATCAACTAGGCAAGAAGATTAAAGCCGTCAAATCTGACCGTGGTGGTGAATACTATGGCAGATATGATGGATCAGGTGAACAACGTCTAGGGCCTTTTGCCAAATTCCTAGAAGAATGTGGAATCGTCCCACAATACACAATGCCGGGTTCACCTAGCATGAATGGTGTTGCTGAAAGACGAAACAGGACTCTTAAGGATATGGTAAGAAGCATGATTAGTCATTCTTCATTACCAGAGTCAATCTGGGGAGAGGCACTAAAGACTGCAGTATATATACTGAACAGAGTACCTAGTAAAGCGGTAGCTAAAACTCCTTATGAACTATGGTTAGGCAAGAAGCCTAGCATAAAGCATTTGCACATTTGGGGTTGTCCAGCTGAGGCGAGGCCTTATAGGCCACATGAAAAGAAACTGGACTCAAGAACAATTAGCTGCTATTTTGTTGGGTATGCTGAACGGTCGAGGGGTTTTAAGTTTTATAATCCCTCAACTAAGTCCTTTTTCGAAACGGGAAATGCGAGATTTCTTGAGGATGTTGTGTTTGAGGGGGAAGATAAGGTTAGGAATGTTGTCTTTGAAGAGGAATCTATTCATTTTCCAAACATTGTTATTGACAGTGATCAGCCTACTGACATTGTTCAAGACACAATTCAAGACAACAATGAGGATATCCCTATAAACCTTCCTACTCAAAATCAAGGTGTTGCTCCAGAAGAACAAACTCAACAACCTCAAGAGGAAGTGCCACTTAGGCGATCCACTAGAGAAAGAAGAAGTGCGATTTCAAGTGATTATATTGTATTTCTTCAAGAGCATGAGTTTGACATAGGAACAATGGAAGATGATCCAATCAACTTCCAACAAGTCAAACAAAGAGCTAATTGTCAAAGGTGGATCGATGCCATGAATGAGGAAATGAAGTCCATGAAGGATAATGACGTTTGGGATCTCGTCAAATTGCCTGAAGGTGTGAAGCCCATTGGTTGTAAATGGATATTTAAAACCAAGAGGGATTCAAAGGGCAATATTGAAAGATATAAGGCACGTCTAGTTGCTAAGGGCTACACTCAAAAGGAAGGCATTGACTATAAAGAGACTTTTTCTCCAGTTTCTACGAAAGACTCTTTTAGAACGATAATGGCACTTGTGGCTCATTTTGATTTAGAGCTACATCAGATGGACGTTAAGACGGCTTTTCTCAATGGTGACATTGAGGAAACCATATACATGGTGCAACCAGAAAACTTTGTATTAGATGACTCAAAGTCTATGGTTTGCAAACTCAAGAAGTCCATCTATGGTCTCAAGCAAGCTTCCCGTCAATGGTATCACAAGTTTCATCAAGTCATTGTCTCGTATGGTTTTGAGGTTAATGTTGTTGATGACTGTGTATATCACAAGTTCAGTGGGAGTAAATTTATCTTCCTAGTACTCTATGTCGATGACATACTACTGGCTAGCAGCGATATAGGCTTAATGCACGAAACCAAGAAATTTCTAACTAAGCATTTTGAAATGAAAGATCTTGGTGACGCCTCTTTTGTATTAGGAATTAAGATACATCGAGATCGCTCTCGGGGTGTCCTTGGGTTATCACAAAAGAGCTATATCAATAAGGTACTTGCTAGATTTGGCATGATAGATTGTGCACAAGGAAATACTCCTGTTGCTAAAGGAGACAAGTTTAGTCTCAACCAATGTCCCAAGAATGAAATTGAAAGAAAAGAGATGCAAAAGGTTCCCTATGCATCGGCTGTAGGGAGTCTTATGTATACTCAAGTATGTACGCGTCCGGATTTAGCGTACATTGTTGGTATGTTAGGAAGATACTTAAGTAACCCTGGGATGGATAATTGGAAAGCAGTCAAAAGGGTTATGAGGTACTTAAAGAGAACAAAAGATTACATGCTCACCTATCGAAAGTCAGATAATTTGGAGATCATTGGGTATTCTGACTCCGATCTTGCGGGTTGCCAAGATTCTAAAAGATCTACTTCTGGCTATGTTTACATGTTATCTGGAGGTGCTATTTCCTGGAGGAGTGCTAAGCAGTCACTTATAGCTCCTTCCACTATGGCAGCAGAATTCATAGCATGTTATGAGGCAACTAATCATGCGATATGGCTGCGAAATTTTGTCACTGGACTACGTATTGTAGATGGTATTGAAAGACCACTTAAAGTATATTATGACAATCTATCGGCAGTTCTATATTCCAACAACAACAGAAGCTCGTCCAAGTCTAAGCATATAGACATTAAGTTTCTAGTTGTTAAGGAACGAGTTCAGAGTAAGTTTGTGTCAATTGAACATATAGGGACATACTCCATGCTTGCAGATCCACTTACTAAAGGTTTACCACCCAAGGTCTTTCATGAGCATACTACTCATATGGGTGTTATGTTATTTGATGGCATGCAGTTTTAGTGGGAGTCTATGTATATCGTCAGTTCCTTTCTTGACACAGTATGTTCAGTTTTTCTGCAGAATAAAGTTGATGGTTTTACTGTTAGTTATTACTCTGAATGTATTATCTTTCAATTGCGGTTTAGCATAAAGTTTGAAAGACTAAGGTTTGATCTCACTACGGAATAAAGTTAAGGACCAATTGGAAATAGACATGTCTGAGATCACATTGCATGTAATTTCCAGCCACACATCCATACTTGATCTATGTCGTTAAATATATTTGGTATGGTGATCATTGATGGATCGAGTTACGATGAAATGTAACAAAGGTCGCTTTGGTCTCATGCTGGTATATGAGATGGACCAGATTGATTTGGAAGATGTTTTAAGAATAGAAAGTAATTTTGTGCGCACCTACAGTTAACAAATATAATTGTCTTCGGTATCTATTTGTAGCCCAAGTGGGAGATTGTTGGGTTATTATTATTAATAACTTAATATGGGCTTACAAATCATTCACAATTATATTTGGACTTCTATTCTAATTAGGATAATTAAGTGATCCAATATAGTTGATCCTAATTAACGTCTTATAACGTATGGACTTTGTAATGTGTTGTACCAATAATAGAGAACCTAACTAGAGTTAATGGGTCTCTAGTTAAGTTGCCTATATAACATGGGATTGGTCCCCAAGGCCACACTACAATAATTCTCTAGTCTTCAATCCCATAATTGAGAGACATCAAGTAAGAGAGAAGTGTGAGCTTGTGGAAGACCTTTTCCCGGATCATATTCATCTCGTCGTCATGGATTCGGGTATGTCATTCTTATCATTTCATTATGTAATCTTGATAATCTAAACGAAGCATGAAATTAAATCTAGATTCGTAGATCTAATATCACAAGGCATAAATTTCAGATTTAGATCTAACAAGTATTTAATTTATAGATCTAGATCTAACAGCGTCAGCATTGAATATTGCATGTAGGGGCAGATCTAGGAGTATAGTTAAGTGAGCGCTAAGGCACCCAATTTAATATTAATATACGGATAATGTTTCTAGTAGAAGCTAAACTAACTTTTCACAATAAAAATATCTTTTAAAATATATTCATGTTTTTAACAAAAAATTGAGATGATAGGTCCGCTGTGATTGTATCTATAAATGGTAACTGCATAGATAGCATAAATTGCAGGTACAAAAAATATGGAAGAGAAGATTTATAAGATCGCATGGCATGGTGTTGATAAAGCCAACATGAACTTACCTTATACCATAACAATTCTCGATGCATCTGAAGAGCAGCCCCTGGTAAAATAGTGAGTTGGGATTGAGGTACATTATCTGCAGCTAAATGCAACATGGTATTATTTTCATCATCTCTATAAGATGCAACCAAATACTTGAGCTTTCCAATTTCATGTATCAAACTGAAGATGGAAACGTAGCGATTTTTAACTGCAATGTGATATATACTTTGAGAAGATCTATTCACTATATATAGGAATTCAGGACGTTGACGAAGAAGCTCGACCAAAAACTCATAATTTCCCAACTCTGCAGCAACAAATGCAGGGCGTGCAATATCTTCAGCAATATTTGGGTTTTCTATGTCTTGTCGTGGTACTTGCTGCCAGATCAACTCAAGCAACTGAAAGACATCGTCAGGTTTCGCAGGCCTTTCACCTCTTGCAATTTTCTTACAACACACTATTGGAGACGAACGCACGTCAGTTCAATTTAAAATAAGAGCTACCTCCAAGATTAATGGGTTATTTAACAATAAATACATTTTTTTTTTGGCTCGGCAAATAAATCATTTCATTCCATAAACCAAAACCATGTACAACAAAAACAGCCCCTCAAGTCAGCGGCTTAAGAAATACAAATGTACCAATCCCTACATAAAACTGTATTTTCCAGTCTACTCCTATATATATTCTTTTATTTGAAGATCAACGAAACATACAACACAAAATTTTAAATATATACCTCAAAGATTGGGTTATTTATCTTCTAGCTGTTGATATTCATGATCACGTGCTTTTAATTGGTTTTCTCTTGTTAGCTTTAAATTTTATCTTACAGAATTTCATTAATTAATTGAGGATATTTTCAGTTTATTAGGCCAAATTATAAAACTTGTAACCAATAGTACTGATTCATCACTTCACACATTCTTTCTCTTTTAACTTAATATGATGGGAAAATAGCACTGTAAATTATGATAAGAAGAGCAACACTAAAAAGAAGTAGAGAAAGACTAACTTGCATAAATTGTTCTCCACCAGCCTCTTGTTTGACTTGATCTGGAGGAAAATGCTGACCGCTTCCGAGCTAGCACATCTAATGGTGTCTCACCATTTTGGTCCTTAGTGAAAGCTAATATCGTGTACTGCTTTACAATATTTCGTGCTATACCTAGAGAAAAATTTGTTTTAACGTTGATATTTGCATCGCAAATACATGTTTATTCACACAAGGAATCAATCTCTTTCATATATAGGGTACAACAATTAAATTGTACTTCTTTGCATTGCTTAAACAATAAGGTTATATCAAACATATCTCTTTTAATCTATTTATTCCGCCTTACTAACATTTAAGTGTACTGTCTAAAATATCAAAAAGTACATGCAGTTGGCTCATCTTTTTATGTCTCATTCACTTCATATCACATGCCACTTTCATCTCTTTCATATATAATTACCACATTGAGTAAAACTAGAATATTCAATTTGGTATACGGGAGTATACTTTATTATCAAAATAAATTGAAAAATTAATCCAACATATATAGAATGTTCGTGTGGCTAGCTCATACATGATACATTCAACAAGGCTAATTCCAGTGTTCATGCTTGGCTAATTGAATAAGTGAATTAAATATATAAATATATAAGCGTTTGAGGAGCCAAAATTATTCTTGAAAGGGAGATAAGATAGAGAAGAAAAAATTACATACCGTATAATCCTGCATCGATACAAGTGTTAAGAATTTTGCTTCTCTTATTGTCATCCAAAACTCCAAAATTGGAATATGGAAGAAGATACTCCACCATTTCACCATTGCCCGACATTGCTGCTAAGAAGATTGGCCTCACTTGTTGATTGTTTGATATAGTTGGTAGGTTCGTGTTCTTGCTCACCATAGGTTCTGCAATTTTCTTATTTCCTGCCAAAGCTGCCAAATGAAGCGCGGTACTGCCTGCTTGGTTTGTTATTGTTAGATCATGGTTTGGTAGTTTCTCCAGAAACTTGTTTACAAAGTACTCCTGCTTTCCTTCACCAGCTGCAGCAGCTACGTGTAGAGCAGTTTCTCCGCTTGGTGTAAGACGGGCTGTTGCTAACTCAGGATCGATCCGAAGAATTTCTTCAGCCACTTCCCAATAAATCAGATTGGCATTGTAATACAAAAAAATATTTAAGATTCTTCTTATGAATAAGTAACTATTTATTTTGGAGAATATCCTTCATTTTAAACTTAGAAATGTTCCATGTAGTTTTAAACATGACCTGTTGTTTCTTATTAAATATGTAGTACAAGAGCTAAATAGAATAAGAAAAATGTTTTTGAAATTAATATTAGTAGTAAATATGAATCCAATTGAATTACTCTATGAAATAAATGAAACATTAAAAAGTCAAAAAAGATGTGTTGTGTTCAAATATATATATATATATATATATATATATATATCACATTCGTAATATAAAATAGTGTGTAAAAATATGTTTGTCAATCTAAAAGGAGTGCTCTTGATGTACTATATGAAGTATAATACTTGCTTGACACCAAAATTAGCAAACAACTGTGGCCTGTCATGTGGCTATTGTGATATATGCAAGACATCTAACTTAGAAAAGAAAAGAATGGAAAAGGTGAATAAAATCTTACCATGTCCCATTGCTCTATTTGTTGTCAAGCTGCCACCGTTCGTGTTAACCGGTCTTGATGTCCCAGCTTCCATTGAATAGCTATTTTTTGTCAAGATGATGCTGCAGTGGAAAGAAAGCAATCTTGGTACTGAAAACCAAAAGAAGACAAAGAAAAAACTAAGTATTAAATTGTTAATTTGTGATGAAGATATCTAAAGTCTGAATTTTACTTGATTTTTCCCTGAGCCCTTTTTACCGAGCTTTGCACAAATTACGTCATTTAGCAATATATCTATATATATATAGTACTTGGAGAAAAGAAAAGGAAAATTATAACAAAAACAATCAAGTGTTAATTTTGTCCATACAAATCGTAAAACCATGCCTTAAGTGCCGGATAATGCTGTACCGATCAAGAAAAGATTATTTCTTTATAATTTTATGTCAAAAGTGTTACATTTAAAATTCACTTTTCTTAAAAATTTCACTTTTCTTAGAATTAATAGAGTTTATAGTTTGCGAGATAACCTAACGTCCAAGTTCATATACATGATAAGTGTCAACTCGTCTGCAAATTAATAGAACACCGATTCTACTTCCATATGAAAAATTGAAATGAAATTCAATAGACTAAAGCATGATCTTGTAGCACAATACAAATATGCCTAAGAAATTTATCAAATTGAACGAACAATTGAACCTATCTAGAAAAGCAAAAAGATCACCTACGAACATTTTACCTTAGAATATAATATAAAAAAAAAGGCCAATGATTACTTATCCTAGAATTTTTACATAATATGAGATGTTACACGCGAGAATGAATCTCGAGAACTCTTGCATCTTAAGCAACGTTCATACCACTAGATCAAATGGCCAATGATTACTTATCCTAGAATTTACCCCTTGTTTTCCTTCTTTTCTTCTTCAAACTACTATTTTCTTTGCTCCCTTGACAAGTTAAGAAAATGCATGTCTTCACAGAATAGTCAAACTGATAGTATTGAAGAAAAAATATATATAGTCTCGAATTGGAATTTAATAGAACTGAAGTTACAATGCATGCGTGGATAGAAAAAGGCAAGGTTGTGCCTCATCTATTTGCAACTAATTATAGAAAGTATAAACTCAACTATTACCTCCAGAAGATGAACCCTGACTGCGAGAAAAGTAATTCAGTGCCAAATCACTTGTAATAACTTCACACAGTTTCCAATACTTTATAGAGATCTAAAAGTGAAAAAGTTGAATGATGACAATGGGAGGAAGTTCAAAAATGGATGAGAAATGGTAAGGAACCCGCCTCCTATGACGAAACTTCGAGGGCAATATATACGTAAAAAGGTAAGGGACCACGAGTAGTCAGTGGCAGAGTCACTCTAAAATATGTGAGGTTGCAGTTCTTACTCAGTTTATATTTTGTCTCAATATATATGTATTTTAAAGGTATTTTTAGATTAAAAAATTAATTAATTTCCTAGTGAAAAAAATTATTTATATATAAGTATTAAATTGTGTGATTTTAATCCCCACTGAAGACATATCCGGACTCCACCCTTGAGGATAATATTCGATAAATAAACACGGTATAAAATTAGGTTGTCACGCCTAATGCAATTTGTTTACATAAACTAAAATAAGACAGTCAAAAAAGGGTTATGACGTCACTGGTGCCTGATGCAGTTCATGTACTAGGAAGAATTAAACAGTACAAAACGTTCTATTTTATTTGGGCATCTATTGGCAATTGCATTGTCCAGCAAAAAAGCTGATGAAACTACAAGTGAGTTTTCAGAAAGTTTAAAGCACGGAGATAAAACTATGTTAGATTCTTAGTGCGCCGCTCGTGACAGGCAACACTTTCCCTCGTCTACGGATAAGATATCCAGTAAAGTGCAAATAATAAAATGGATGCAACCATGCAGGCTTCTTTTGACCTATGCTTTATGCAGATGCCCCATTAAATTGTACAGGGCACGTCGTGTTCCTTCAAAGCAAAGGTTACCGCGTGCTCCATTATAGTAAATTACACAAACTTTTGAAAAATTAAATATAGTCTTTACAAAAGTATAAAACGAAAAGAATGATTTTATTGTCTAGGCTCCATTTGTTTGCCGTAAAAATAACTTGTTCGTCAAAATGTTTATAGAGATTCCTGAAAACAGAATATTTTCTAGTATTTGGTTATCACACTTGAAAACATTTTTTGATATTTGGATGTAATAGTGAAAAATTGAATAAAATTTTAGTTTGTTAATTTTTTTAAGAATTATTAATAATTAATCACTATTAATTAATTAAAATTGTTAATTTATTAATAAAAAATTAATAATTTTAAAAAAATTAATAATTTTAAAAAATTTAATAAATAAAAAATTTAATTACATAATTAATTAATTAATAATTTTATAAATTAATACTAATTATTTGATTAATTATTATTAATTGTAAAATTATTAGTTTAATACTAAATTAGTTGAATAATTATTTAATAGTTAATAAATGAGTAAAATTCTTAAATTAATTAATTAAATAATTAATTAGTCAAGTAATTATTATTAATTAGTATTAAATATAGCTTTATTTCTTAGTAATTATTAATTAATTAGTCATTAAATTAAAATTGGTTAATCTTTTTATTATTTAGTTAACTAATTTTTATTATTAAATAATTAGTTTTTAACTAATAATAATTAATTGAAAACATGACGGAAGTGGGGTAGGGGTAGGGGTGGGGGTGGGACTAGGGTCGGGGTGAGGTGGGGTTGGGATGGGTGAAGGTGGGGTGTAGTCAGTGGAAAATATTTTTTTCTCTCAAAGAACATGAAAATATTTTTCCTTTTTTTAACTCAACATTTTTCCTTTGACCAAAAAATATTTTTCGATTGATCGATTTTTCAATGTTACCAAAAACTGCAAAATGAGAAAAATACTTTTTAGAAAAATATTTTACAACAAATAAACGAAGCCCTAAACTTAATGGAATATGAAGTTTAAGGTTTGAACTTTAAGATCTAGATGGAAGGGCTCGAATGGTTTAAAAGAAAGTATTGTAAACAGTTATTAACTACAATTATTGGGTCAATATCACTTTATCCCTGCAATGTATAGATAATAAAACATGTTTCCCTAATATTTATTTTATATCACTTAACCTTCTCATATGATTTAATTGATGAGTCCCTTCTGGCTGTTATAAGATATCAAATGTGCCAAAATAATCCTTTGTTATACATAATGTTTACTTTCTATTCTTTTATTTTTTGTAAGCGGTAAAACTTCAGGCAACATATAAAACTTCAAACAAAATGTTAACATTTTGTCCTCTTTAACTTATTTTTTATTAGTATCACTTCACTCCCTTAACACTGCAAGAAAATTGGTCTGGGGCAAGTTTTTCGTCGCCCTACTTAGGCGACCTAGAGGCAACCAAAATTCATTTGTTGCCAAAACCTTCCTCCCGTGGAGGTCTTTCCTCTCCTCGAGTGAGAGATGTTGGGTACTTCAGATATGACAGCTTTCATCTTGTGCAATTCACCGTTGAATAAATGAGTAGGTAGTTTAATGCTATTCTATTTGTTCTCTTTCTAGTTTTCTGGTGGGGGAATGCAGAGCGTTAAGAGGAATTATCGTATAAAGAAGAGTTGTAAATAATAGAATTTCTTATTCGAGTAAACAAGTTTGGGTATCTGTAGTCAGTTCAATCAGGTATATACTAGGAAGGCACGAGGGAGTATAAAGCTGTATTGAAGGGTATCTTCTGGAAAATTCTATTTCTGTATATATCTTCTGTGTGTTTGCTCTTTCAAATAATATATATAAATGAGTATATGTGTATGAGTGTGTGTGTGTGTGTTTTGATCCTCAAATGTTTAGTAAGAGCTAATTGAAGCTTGTTACATATTTGGTCTTGAGAATTTCTCATAAGTGGCTGTGGCAAGTTGACTTCACAGTCCATCAGATAATTTAATATTTAGTTACATAATTACTTTTAATATTCAATAACCCCTTTTTCTGCAAATGGTTGCAGATGAGTTGAAGCTACCGATTGAGGGCCAGAATTTATACGAAGGATTTGGTAAGTTACTCTTCTAGGTAGTGGACAGTCTATGAGCACAAATAGTCTGCTATATACTGACTAACTATGATATAACATACACAAGCTTGAGAAATTAGGAAGAGGTTCTCACAACCATGGAAAAAGTACCAAGATGGCAAGCAGCAATAGCGCTTGGCTGAAAGTTAGAGCGGCACTAGTCTCCAAGTTTCTTAACCTGCTTGATACTAATCTGAAGATCCCGTGACATGTCTCATCTAGTAGCACTTCTGTCACCCTGACTTATGAATAGAAGACTAGGGAGCATGGCAACTCAACTTTACTGAATTTAGAGACACATGTAGTTGGCAAATACGAATAAGCTTTCTGGTGTTTATATGATGCAAGTGTATCACATTTAACTTTTCATTAGCAGAACTTTCTGAAATTTTTTTCCTTCCATGTTTCTTATCTTACCACTGGATTGCTGTCTTCATAAGCTTCTTATGGTTTTACTATATTTCCATGACCCACTTGCCTTAGTGAATCTCGTTTCTTGTATATCATTAAAACGAAATTTAAGCTGGGCAACATGCTATGCATTTTCGTAGGGTAGAAAGTAAATCGATTTCATGTCTCGAGAAACCGAGACTTTTATCTGCTTGTTATATCTGAAAATGAGAAGCAATTGGGATGACTTGATAGTAGTTCTTGATAGCATCATGTTCTGTTCTTGCTTATGACTTGTTGCTGTCGATTCTTTTAACATAGAATGTGTACTGTGTTCCAGAGTTGAGTGAAGAGGAGTCCCAAGATGTGACTTTCAAGCAGGTATCATACTACTAGTACAAAATGGTTATTTCTTGTAACTTCCTTTCATGCTATTTTGTATTCCGTCAGTTTATCCCGTTACCTGCATATATTTTCTCTGGAATTATTTGAAGACGATAAATGCATAACGTTATTTTTTGGTCAACAAAATAGCATCTGCTAATTCAAATTCAGCTTGAAATGTTCTGATGTTTAGTGGGTTAGAAATGTGTAGTTTCAGGAAAATGATTCCTCCGGTGAAGTGAACCTTATTAAGTGCACGCCTCCAGAATTGGGAATGAAAAGATGTTGGCCTTCTAGCATGATATGACTAGCAGTATATCTTCTATTTAAGGAGAAAGGGATGAAACATGTAGTATTCTTCATGATTTTTATTAGCTCCAATATTAACATTTGCGATTAACGTATAGAAAGCATTGCATAAGAGAGAAAATAATGCTAGTTGAGCATGTTGGACAAGCAGGCATCTGTTATTTTCAAACTATCTAGGCTGAGCAATTTCTAGTTGAAGGGAAAGAAGTAGACCAAGAGAATATGAGGATGCAACACCAAATAAAATGATAAGCAAACTTGAGGAATCAACAGAAGTATGAAATATATGCCAACGGGAGCCCAATGTGGATCTTTTAGATTTTGCTCCTGCTTGGAAATATGATTGAGTCAATTGAAGAAGCTACAAGTATTTTTCGCTTTCATCACTTTAGAGAGAGCTCCAGTTTAGACTGACTCATAAAATAGACTATAAGAGAGAGTAGACCATTGACATTGTTTAGCCACTTCCGCATCTGTCGTTTTGGAGAAAGCTTGCTTCGACGTGTAGCATTTAGCAATGTCACCAGCCTGGTGGTAGAGAATACCTAGGGGTTATGTGACGCCCGAGATTCTACCATACATATTTTTACCTGTTGCATCCATTAATTGCGCATTTAATTTTGTGCTTTACTTGTTGTCTTTCTTAGTTACTATTCATTCCATTTTTCAACTGCATTATATTAATGAATTAGCATTTTTATTAAATCATATTAATTATTTTAGGAATGAGAAAAATATGCATTTGAACTAGGAGCGATAGGAACCTTCATTTAGAAAATAGTTTAGTGAACTAGTGAATAGTGTTACGTATGACCAATATGTTTTAGTTAGCTAGCACAAAATTGCAATCATAGACTCATTTTTAAGTTAACAAGGCTCATTTTATTAGACCATACACTCACCCAAATAGGCCCCACCCTAATATATAATCAACCAAACACAAACAAGTCATAACTAAGCAAACAAAAAAAAAAAAAAAAGGGAAGATGCAGAAATTACTGTAGCAAATCCGAGAATCAACATAGGAGGAGAATGAGATGATTTTGCTTATCAAATCTTCAAGCCAAGCCAAGCCAAGCAAGGAACAAGTAGTTTAAGGTGTTTGCTAGCCTCCCGAGAGTTCTTACGCGCATTGGTGAGGGTTTTTCATGCTTATTTGTGCATTTTAGAAATGTTGCTATTTTCTTGATTTGTTAGAAATGTTGTCTAATGCTATTGCAATGCTCAAATAAGCTTATATATGTTGTATACGTGTAGTAGAGACCACATTTATACTATTGTTTCACATTTTAAACGGTAGAAATCAATGGTTGATTCGTAGGGGTGAATAGTGACGGGATTTCTAGGGTTTTGTGTAATTGTGCGTATTAGCTTGATTCAATGCTTCTAATAGATGTCTTAGGTGCTAATGAGGATAGTCTAATAGCCTCGTGCACTCAAATTGCTCGAAACTTGAATAAAACGTGAATTAGCTGACTTTTTAAAAGGGATTTCGGGGTTAATGCTAATCCGGGTGGATTCAGGCTTCACTTTTAGTGTTCTTAGGCTACCTAGGTGCTATAGAACCTTTGCTAACTCTTGTTTGAAGCCCGGTTAAGGTAGGTGTAGTTCAAAGCTATAAGAGGAAAATTGGAGCTTTTGGGCTAATTGCAGGTAATTGAACGTATTTGCGGGTTATAAGGGTACTTTAAGGGTTAATTAGAAGATTGGTATAGCTTTCCCTTGAATTTGAATCATTGATATGAGTTTGGAAGGAAAATAGATGAAAAACAAAGGGGTTTAAGGGTAAATTCGTTTGTCACTCGCATCTAAGACCTTGGCATGTTTCCATATGTGTTTAAATGTGGTTTCAAGATGTTTTGGAGCTTTTGGTATAGTTTTATGTGAATCTTGAATATGCTCCTTTGTAATTTGCATAATTGCTTTCCGAATTGAAGATTCTAAGTGAATTCTTGTTTATAGTAATTGTATTGCCATAATTCTAAGTGTTTTTCTTGAGTGTTATATTGAGTTAATTATAATGAGAATAAGTATGGATTAATGACTTTATAAATTGATAGTACTATTATGGAATTAAATATGGTTATCTATGCTTAAAATGCTCTTTTAAATGATTGTGGAACATGCTTCTATCATGATTTTATTGCTTGTTAGTTATATCGTTTGTATATTATATTACTTGAATGATTACTTGGTTGTATGTTAATTAAGTAAACTATGAGTTAGCTAACCTAGTTGGTCAATTAATGAAAGTTGTAGTTAAAGAGTAATTGAAACAATATTTAACTTTATGTTCAAGGTGATTGAGGGTGATTTGAATCCAATCTTGCATTTTGGAGCTTGGTAGAGGTGAGGGAGACTTCATCCTTATGTGCATAATAGTTTATTTACTTGTACTTAGATTATGTGCACTTATTGTCTATATATTGTGTGTGAGAGCAACCTACTTTGTTGTCCCTCAACCATGTGTTTATTGATTTATACTATTATTATCATTTTGAGTGCATTGCATCGTGGTTGCGCAACCATTCAGGCATGGTAGTGTCGGGGAAACCGGGCGGCATCGGGCTTGTTGGTCCACCTCGGCTACCATGGTTGCCCAGTCCCTCTCTCGCTTAGGATGCCGCCCAGGGAGAGTTGGGTCGTAGGATTTCGGGGTACATCCGGAGTACACCCATTTTGGAGTTATAAGGGGATGCCGGCTTATCGATATCAGTGTCATTATTACATCGAGATTTCAGTTCGTGGCGTCGCTGGTGTACCTCTGCCCTTCGGGGTATTCGCTTAGCCGGGACGTTATAGAAGTCAAAGTCTATTGTATCCTTTTTAATGTGTGGTAACTTGTTGTTTTAATTGTTCTTTGGTTGTAAAATGCTTTATTTGTACTAACTGCTGCATTGCACGTCCCCGATAGACCTTATCCCTCACTGGGCAATTGTGATTGCTCACACCTCGCTAAACATGTTTCAGGTGATATAGTTGGAGGAATTGACCTGATTGATGTGTGCTATTACTTGAGATTTGAGTGATTGTCTGCTAAACTGTGGAAGACCTTACTTGTTCTACTATCTATTCTATTTGGGAGCCTAAGGGCTTATGTATATATATTTGAGTAGTTGTAAGTTTGAAAGCTAAGTGGATGTAGCAAGTGTTATGGAATTGTGACATGTAATAACTTATGATTCTGCTTCTAGCTACGTTGCATGCTTGGGTGTGAATGAACGGATGTATGGTTGGCATTAATTTATGAGAATGTTTAATTGCTAACATAGAATGGTATGATAAGCGAATGAAGACAAAGATTTTAAGACTATTGTTGCATGCTTGTGTGTATTTATATTGTCTTGTGTTGCTTAAGGCTCGGATGACCTTTAAGTTTGAATTTCAATTACAGATGTTGTTCCTTTTGCTTCGTGGTTTTATTTGATTGTTTACAGGTTTTCAGAATGTCCACAGTACAGGGGAAACTCTGTCCATTTTTTCCTAAATTTTTGTGACCGGGTTTGGTATTAGGTTGAAAATAGCATGGTTATTAGAGCTTCCGGTCTCGTGAGGGATCGGGGCGTTACAGGTAGTATCAGAGCTTAGTTAGCTCTTAGCCGGGACAGGGTCCTCGGTCTGTTGGGTAGTAAGCCTTGAATGTGTGTTTGTTACGTGTGTTTTGGAAGTGTGTGTTTGTACGTGAGGTTGGATGTCTTGACTTGAATGTGCGCATCCATGTGATATAGTTGTGCATTATGTGTTGAATGCTTGTTAAGTGAAGTGAAGTGACTAAATGTGAATCGAATTGACCTCGTAATCGAAGTGACCTCATGAATCATTATTTGCTTGAATTATTGATTGTAATGTGTGTACTTGAATGTTTTTTAATTAAGTTTTGTGGTGATTTGGATTGGTTATGTCGTGACTCATATTTAAATTGTCTTGTTGATTAAATTATTTTATAAACTCTTATATAAACATGTTTGCATAATAGTTTAAAATCTATATGTGTAAATGTGATATCTTGGCATTCATACATGTCCCGTTGAAATGGTAAGAAAAACTTCTTCCTCCCCCTGAAGAGAGCTGATTAGTGACAGGCCTTCTAAGCCATGTGGATTAGTGGGAATGAGAGACATTTGATCAGCCTTTGTTTGGAAGTTAGTGTTTATAGTTGAAGCTCGGTTATTGGCATTCTATTAAGGTGTTCTTTTACGCTCAACAGTCTTAAATGAGTGGCTTCTTTCGGGATTTCTATATGACGGTTCTCTGGAGCATTTTCTTGGTATTTTCTTATCAGGACTCCTCCTGGTATTCTTTTGTCAGCATCTCTCGAAAGGCTTAGTATATGGGATTCTTTTCAGCCTTATTAAATGGTATTATCTACAATACTCTCACTCGGGTCTTTTATTAGTATTTTCTCGCCGCACTTAGTTGGGACTCTACTTTTCTATGGTATTTGTGCCAATGGGATTCTTATTCGGATTTCTAAGTAGCATTTCTAATGGAGCCTTTATTTGGCCTTATTACTTGGGGATTCGCTGGCAGTACTAATGGGATTTCTTAATGGGTTCTTACGAGAATTCATATACGGTATTCTTGCTCAGCAACTGATGAAGAGTAATTGAAGTTGGTTTTCAGTTGTTGTGGAGTTCTTTTGGAAGAAAAATTGCGTGGACGCAATTTGTTTAAGGGGGAGAGGATGTGACGCCTGAGATTCTACCATACACATTTTTAACTGTTGCATCCATTAATTGCGCATTTAATTTTGTGCTTTACTTGTTGTCTTTCTTAGTTACTATTCATTCCATTTTTCAACTGCATTATATTAATGAATTAGCATTTTTATTAAATCATATTAATTATTTTAGGAATGAGAAAAATATGCATTTGAGCTAGGAGCGATAGGAACCTTCATTTAGAAAATAGTTTAGTGAACTAGTGAATAGTATTACGTATGAACAATATGTTTTAGTTAGCTAGCACAAAATTGCAATCATAGACTCGTTTTTAAGTTAACTAGGCTCATTTTATTAGACCATACACTCACCCAAATAGGCCCCACCCACTGGCGGAGCTACTTGTTGCTCAGTGGGTTCACATGAACCCACTGGTTCACCAAGGGCACTCCTTGAGCCACCCCTCATTTAATGATAGGTATATAAATAATATGTAATATGCTTTAATTTCTTTTAAAAAAATATTACAAAATTCAAATCAACATCCCTTCAACACTTTCAACCCACTCGGCAATCACCATCTATCATTCACCATTCTCAAGTCCGACATAACCAAAGTCCAAAGGCATTCAACAAAAAAAAAATTCAAGCGGCAAAACAAAGGTGATAATTAATTATCTTGTAATTTTTTTTATGTAGTATTTGAGTTTGATTAAATTAGAATTTAAATTTAATTTTTGATTAGGTTATTTTTTTATCATGAAACTGTCCAGTGAATAATTACGTCCCAACAGTTGTATAATCTCGGCATCAAAAGGATTGAAACACTAAACCAATTATCTATCTTTCTGTTTATTAATGTCTGTTTCTTTGTCTCCATTAGCAGAATAATATTAATAGTGGAAAATATTAATAGTGGACAACTATTTCATATTGAGCAGCAAATTCTGATGAGAGTAACTGGGAGTTAGTAGATACAGATTGAAGCCATTAATATTTATTAAATAAATACAAGTAGGTGGCATAAACTATTTTCTTTAATTTGTTGTTCTTTCCAGAGAAAGTGTATCGCAGGGTCACTTGATCTCCTATAGCCTTTTTCTAAATTTGTATTATTATGTTTAATTATTTGAATCTATTGCCGAAGTCCAAATTGAAAAAGGCGTAACGTTATATTACAATGAGTAGGAACGAATTCTAAACTTACACTCAGTAAAAAGTAAAATTACACAACATAATACTCCTATACAAATAATTTTGTGTGTATGTGTTGTATGTTGAATGGAAGATTGATTGATATAAGCCCGTAATGTCAAACACCATCCTTTTCCCTCTGTATCTATTTACTTTCTCTGTTTTATATGTTATGTCATTAATAGATATATTTTTTTTGCTTATATTTTATATTTGTTATAATGTGCATAAAATGAGGGCGAGTTACTTAAATACTTTACTTATACTATAATGTGTTTAAATTAAATATCAGTTTATACATAAATAACTCGAGTGGCGGAGCGGCACCCCCTAACCCCGGGTGCCTAGCTCCGCCACTGGCCCCACCCTAATATATAATCAACCAAACACAAACAAGTCATAACTAAGCAAACAAAAAAAAAAAAAGGGGGAAGATGCAGAAATTACTGTAGCAAATCCGAGAATCAACATAGGAGGAGAATGAGATGATTTTGCTTATCAAATCTTCAAGCCAAGCCAAGCCAAGCCAAGCAAGGAGCAAGTAGTTTAAGGTGTTTGCTAGCCTCCCGAGAGTTCTTACGCGCATTGGTGAGGGTTTTTCATGCTTATTTGTGCATTTTAAAAATGTTGCTATTTTCTTGATTTGTTAGAAATGTTGTCTAATGCTATTGCAATGCTCAAATAAGCTTATATATGTTGTATACGTGTAGTAGAGACCACATTTATACTATTGTTTCACATTTTAAACGGTAGAAATCAATGGTTGATTCGTAGGGGTGAATAGTGACGGGATTTCTAGGGTTTTGTGTAATTGTGCTTATTAGCTTAATTCAATGCTTCTAATAGATGCCTTAGGTGCTAATAAGGATAGTCTAATAGCCCCGTGCACTCAAATTGCTTGAAACTTGAATAAAACGTGAATTAGCTGACTTTTTAAAAGGGATTTCGGGGTTAATGCTAATCTGGGTGGATTCGGGCTTCACTTTTAGTGTTCTTAGGCTACCTAGGTGCTATAGAATCTTTGCTAACTCTTGTTTGAAGCCTGGTTAAGGTAGGTGTAGTTTAAAGCTATAAGAGAAAAATTGGAGCTTTTGGGCTAATTGCAGGTAATTGAACGTATTTACGGGTTGTAAGGGTACCTTAAGGGTTAATTAGAAGATTAGTATAGCTTTCCCTTGAATTTGAATCATTGATATGAGTTTGGAAGGAAAACGGATGAAAAACAAAGGGGTTTAAGGGTAAATTCGTTTGTCACTCGCATCTAAGACCTTGGCATGTTTCCATATGTGTTTAAATGTGGTTTCAAGATGTTTTGGAGCTTTTGGTATAGTTTTATGTGAATCTTGAATATGCTCCTTTGTAATTTGCATAATTGCTTTCCGAATTGAAGATTCTAAGTAAATTCTTGTTTATAGTAATTGTATTGCCATAGTTCTAAGTGTTTTTCTTGAGTTTTATATTGAGTTAATTATAATGAGAATAAGTATGGATTAATGACTTTATAAATTGATAGTACTATTATGGAATTAAATATTGTTATCTATGCTTAAAATGCTCTTTTAAATGATTGTGGAACATGCTTATATCATGATTTTATTTCTTGTTAGTTATATCGTTTGTATATTATATTACTTGAATGATTACTTGGTTGTATGTTAATTAAGTAAACTATGAGTTAGCTAACCTAGTTGGTCAATTAATGAATATTGTAGTTAAAGAGTGATTGAAACAATGTTTAACTTTATGTTCAAGGTGATTGATGGTTATTTGAATCCAATCTTGCATTTTGGAGCTTGGTAGAGGTGAGGGAGACTTCATCCTTATGTGCATAATAGTTTATTTACTTGTACTTAGATTATGTGCACTTATTGTCTATATATTATGTGTGAGGGCAACCTACTTTGTTGTCCCTCAACCATGTGTTTATTGATTTATACTATTGTTATTATTTTGAGTACATTGCATCGTGGTTGCACAACCATTCAGGCATGGTAGTGTCGGGGAAACCGGGTGGCATCGGGCTTGTGGTCCACCTCGGCTACCATGGTTGCCCAGTCCCTCTCTCGCTTGGGATGCCGCCCAGGGAGAGTTGGGTCGTAGGATTTCGGGGTACATCCGGAGTACACCCATTTTGGAGTTATAAGGGGATGCCGGCTTATCGATATTAGTGTCATTATTACATCGAGATTTCAGTTCATGGCGTCGCTGGTGTGCCTCTGCCCTTCGGGGTATTCGCTTAGCCGGGACGTTATAGAAGTCAAAGTCTATCGTATCCTTTTTAATGTGTGGTAACTTGTTGTTTTAATTGTTCTTTGGTTGTAAAATGCTTTATTTGTACTAACTGTTGCATTGCACGTCCCCGGTAGACCTTATCCCTCACTGGGCAATTGTGATTGCTCACACCTCGCTAAACATGTTTCAGGTGATGCAGTTGGAGGAATTGACCTGATTGCTGTGTGCTATTACTTGAAATTTGAGTGATTGTCTGCTAAACTATGGAAGACCTTACTTGTTCTACTATCTATTCTATTTGGGAGCCTAAGGGCTTATGTATATATATTTGAGTAGTTGTAAGTTTGAAAGCTAAGTGGATGTAGCAAGTGTTATGGAATTGTGGCATGTAATAACTTATGCTTCTGCTTGTAGCTACGTTGCATGCTTGGGTATGAATGAACGGATGTATGGTTGGCATTAATTTATGAGAATGTTTAATTGCTAACATAGAATGGTATGATAAGCGAATGAAGACAAAGATTTTAAGACTATTATTGCATGCTTGTGTGTATTTATATTGTCTTGTGTTGCTTAAGGCTCGGATGGCCTTGAAGTTTGAATTTCAATTACAGATGTTGTTCCTTTTGCTTCGTGGTTTTATTTGATTGTTTACAGGTTTTCAGAATGTCCACAGTACAGGGGAAACTCCGTCCGTTTTTTCCTAAATTTTTGTGACCGGGTTTGGTATTGGGTTGAAAATAGCATGGTTATTAGAGCCTTCGGTCTCGTGAGGGATCGGGGCGTTACAGGCTACACAACTCGATCCTCTTTCCTCCGCAAGGTTTGTCTATCTCTATAACTGGCCTCTCAGAGAAAAAATGCAACCAGTGAGTTCTTGTAAAACAGAACAAACGCTGTTGAGCCAAGAGCACCTTTATTCCTATATGAAATGGTGGATGTAACAATTCCGAATTTTCGTTCCACTTACAGAAACCATATTTGGTTATACAACTGATACCATTAAATTATTTGAGAAAAATTATCTGGAAAGACATTAGAGCTTAAGACCCTTACAACCCTTCTATCGAATTCTATTGATGTAACACCTGTCACTGCACCACATTATAAGACAGCAACTGTGATATGTAGAATTTGGCATGTCAATTATTAGAGGCAGGATAAATATACAAGAACCAAGGACTAAATACATTCATAGTTAGAATTTATGGAGAAATCATTTACCCTCGATCCTAGTCAGCTAAGCCATATAGTGATCAATGCAGAATACAAGCATAGAACTAACCGTCAGAGCATGTTCAATGAAATGTTTTAGGTCAGTAAAGAAGCACGACTTGTGTATAATGGGTTCTTTCTAGTGTCAGTTTCACCAACAACTCAATGAGGCATGTCAAGGAGTAAATTTCTGCAAAGAATTAGTGTTCATGACAGGTTGCCGAAAGAGAAAGGAAACAAAAGAAAGAGAAGTTCAAAAGTAGGGAAAAAGTGAAGTTCGAAAAAGATTAAAGGGATTTGGAACCGATAACAGAAACTTAAATTCCTAGTTGTAGAGATCTGGGGAGAAGACACCCAACAAAGGTTCTTGTATGTTCAAGATTGTGCAAGATACACTGCAATTTGTTATTTATCCTGGTGGATTACAACTGAAGATAATGGTTGGATGAAAGAAGATTTGATTTCTTGAATCATACACTCATCGTGGGGATATCCTAGTATTCGTGTGTTTAGTGCACATTCTTGACAACAAATGTGATCTTCTAACCTAGCCAAAAAAAAAAAAAAAAACAAAGTGATCTTCTGATTGGATTAAGCAAAAATTAGCATAATAACCTGCAAAAGGCAGGTACACATATATTTTTGTCACAATGGTAAGATGATATAGAACACCCAACTATATAAATCCTTAGCGCTGAGTCGCAACCACTTTCCAGATGATTAGGTTATCATATGCCTGTACTTCCATCTTTTAAGGTGTCTATTGACAAATGGTTCGGCAGCGTATCATGATTTGCTTCCTAGGTCTCTGAGGAAGTGTACCTCAGTAATTACTTGTTATTTAATATAGTCGGATGTCATCTCAAGCAAAGACAAACTTTTGTATAGTCATCACCCCTCTAGCGGAACATGCTCTGCATTTCTTTGTTTTCCATCCATTGGTTTTTTCACGCTTTCTTCTCTCATAATCCAAATGGTTTATTTTACTCTTTTTCATTATTGAGTTAAGTCGAAAACTTGTTTACTTGTTATCATCCTATTGTAGGCTTGGTTAACTTACTTTTTATGAGAGCCAAAAATCATGGTTTGGAACCCGATATTGCAGAAGAGCGATTGCAGTTTTGGATCAACCAAGGCTCTCGGCCACCTACGTCACATGATGCAGTTGATGGTTCTCTCTTTGCGCTCTCTATTTGTGCTTCTTTCAATTCAAAATGCTCATATATACCTGCATTAGTTTTGAAATGTGTTCATAGTATACATGCTTCTAACCATATAATCTCTGAGCATTTGGAAATCGTCTTAAGTTTCATATCATTTGACCTTCGTGTAACAGTTGAGCGCAGGCTTGTGGAGCTCAGGAAGTTGGCTCTTGAGACCAAATTATGGGAAGCATCTCGTAAATTAATTGATCCGGACTCCGACTAGAAAACGCTAACGGACTATGAATAGAAGTTGAGAGTCAACTCCAACCGACCTTACCTTATGGGACAAATGTTGATTTGGTTTTTGACTTAAGCACCAAGTTGACTATACGTGTCTTTGACCATCTTATTGATCTATTT
Source organism: Ehretia macrophylla (assembly GCA_037974665.1). Lineage (NCBI taxonomy): Eukaryota > Viridiplantae > Streptophyta > Magnoliopsida > Boraginales > Ehretiaceae > Ehretia > Ehretia macrophylla. Next base: position 36,176,267 of record CM075780.1, on the reverse strand, counting down.
ATTTATTTCTGGATTTAGTAGCATATCAATTGTTGGTTTTGATTGACCTATTGTATACAATATGCCATTCTGCTCGTTTCACTTCACCTTGACGGTTGTGACACAATGCCCTTAAGCAAATTGGAATATTTAATATCATAATAATGGTAGAAATGTAATCAATTAATTTTTCTTCTTTGTCCAATTGAAGATCGATTAAATTTGTGGTAGGTGTAGGACCTAGGCAAAGTGGTAGCGAAGAAGCTCAGTTTGTAATCCAAGTACATGGTGAGCATAGATGATTATCCTGTACAAAAGATCATCACATCGTTGTGATTAAAAGTCTCGACTTTGAATTTATGTATTTCTATCACAAATACTTGACTTTTGACTAACTTGAAATATGCATCCTAGTGCTTTATTGCACCATGAGATTTATAAAATAAAGTGAGCCCCTCATCATAAAAATGCAAAAGAAACAATTTGGTATGAGATTGTTGAAACAATTTGAATGAACAATTTGGTATAAGATTATTGAAACAATTTGAATGCTGCATTTGTAGGCTAACACCCTCCATTTTGGTATCTTGTGAAGAATGGTTGTTGCATTATATCTTTAATTTAAGTAAAGAAATTCCACCAGTTGGCTCCTGATTAAATCAATAACGTGTTTCGGACACTCAAGATGAAACTCCAAGATAGTAAGCAAAAAAGAATGTGAGCTGAGTCGGAATGTGAAGACGAGATTTTCTATTGCTACGGCTCATGACTTGGTATAGAGCCATATAGTCGTGATTTACTCTTAAATATGGACAGGATTATGAGGAAACATTTTAATTTGTCAACCATTCAAAAAAAAAACTTTTGATAATATCTCGATAACTTTTGATCATTATTCATATAGGAATACATATGTTGAAAGAGTGTTACTGTATTGAAATTAGCTTCCACCAGTTGGCTTCTGATTAAATCAATAACATGGTCCGGACACTCAAGAAAAAAAAAACTTTTGATAATATCTCAATAAATTTTCATCATTATTCATACAAGAATACATATATTGAAAGAAAGTGCTAGTGTATTGAAATTGGCATATTGGGGAGGGAAAGCTTGGCCAAACAAACCCCAAGTCAGTCTAAGAAAGCATCAATGTAAGAAAATGAGGGACTTGCAAGGTACAAATAAGAAGTTGGAAGAGATTTTTTTTTCTATTTTTTCTAAAGGAGATCAACAAAGGTTCTCCACTTACCCCTAGGTGACTCGAACTCGAGACTACTTAGGTCTCAAGTGAGGGCTGCTCCCACTAAATTTAACTGTCTTATCTAAGAGAGTAAGAGAGAGTTTGAGAGAATGTAGTTTATTGCTTGAGAATGCTACAATCTCTTATGTGTTTGTACAACTAAGGCTACCACTATTTATAAATCTTTCTAGCCCAATAGATGGCTAGAATCGTTTTGATCTAACTGCTATAAATACATTCTAGATTATTCTACATCAATAAAGGGACATTTACAAGCAATCATATTACGAACCCATTTTTCTAATTAATGTAATAGTCTCTGATACCGCGTTAATGAAACAAGGAGGATTACATCCAAGTTGTGAATTATCACAGTTACTTCAGCCATTGATAACCTAATTATAATAAAATGCATTATACAACTTCATCACTAATAATTAAGAATACCATCATAGTCTATCAAATTACATAATGCTTATCCCCGGATACATATATACAAGATTTGGATTCTTCAATTACATCAGGTATCTCATGTACTTATACAACAATCAATCAAGAAGTCTTTCACATATGCAATCTTTTTCTCCAACTTGCAAAGTTACTCAATCAGCCTTACCTATAATTGTCATAAAAGAAGGGTGAGCTAGATCCTCGCATATAGCTCAGTGAGGACTACGGGGAACGGGGATTTTCACAAGCATTTTTCTATTTCAAAATCCTTCTGAAACCCATGCCAAGCAATGCACATAATGCCAATTAACAAGTTATAGCAATAACAAACTATGGTGACAAAGAACCCAACTCCCGGGGCAAAGACTCCTACGGGAGTGGTAGCACTTGACAAATAACCCAACTCCTGGGGCAAAGGCTCCTACGGGAATAGTACAAGAATTAAATAACAAGTAGTAACACATAACTCTACCTTCTGAGGTCCTCAAGGGCCCAAGCGAAGGTAGTTTTGCCATTTAACAAAGGATACAGTTTTCCTTGCGGTTACTGTAGACGGTCGACCTTGATTCAATCCTTATCCATTTTTTCCCAACTCCAAACATTAGGTGATATCCGGATATCCACCGGGGACCATGGTAGTCGAGACCGACTAGTAGTCCAATGCTACCCAGAGGAAATGAACACTACCATGCCTATAGTGTGGTTGCAACCATCGCGCCCATAGTGGTTAACATTGTAACCATAATATGAATAATAACATAGAGGGAAGACAACAAAGTAGGTTGCCCCAGCCTCGTATAGCAAGCAAGCATATCAAGATTTCAATTAGGTCTAGTCCACATATAACATGTATAAGCATGTAGTATTAAGCAATCCACTTTAGCTCAGTGTTCATGATCGGTACTAATTTCATGTATAACATTATAAACATGTCATGATTAATAACATAGAGAGGATGGCAACAAAGTAGGTTGCCTCCGTCAAGCAAGTATATACATGATTCAACCTTAATCAAGCGTACTTAAGCCATTACGTGATACACACATATTCAAGAGTATTCAAGATTCAAGCATAGTCCAAGCATGTTCAACTGATATCATGTGACTTAACAAGTAGACATATGAACACCTTGCATGAATAAACATTTATAGTGTCACGATTAACGCTTATTGCTCATGCTAGACATATGACATCAATACAATACAACAAACCACAATTAAGTTCTACCATAATAAACTAGGGTTCGATACGGTTCTAACGCATCCGACCGTGCCTCAATCCGACATCGGTAGCTCCCGGAATCACTAAAACAAGTTCTTTGCATTCTGGACATCCGGGCGATACAAGCTCTATCCAGTCGACCGGATAGAAGCCTCAACGCCCGATAATGAGCATTGATTCCGGCGTTACATGCTTTATTTGGTCGACCGGATGAAGAGGGTAACGACCGGATGGCGCAACGGGAAAATCTGAAATTTTTGCCAAATATCTGATTTGTGTCTAACGTTTCCTCCAACCTTCAACTAAACTCATGGCATACTCAAGATGGTTGAACAAGCACATATATGAGTTCAAACATCTACCACAACATCTTACATCAACCATCCACCCATAACTCCCAAGAATTCACAATGGGTCAAAATCTCAAATTCAAATGTGCATAATAATCATAATACCTACTAGATCGTTCTTAATACATGCTTAGAGTTCATATAACACCATATGCAACTTTAGAAAAGTTTGAAGAAAATATCCCTCACCTCAATTTTGTGTTTGAATGCAAGAGACATGGTTGAAGATGCAAAGATAAAGCTTGAAAATGGTGAAGATGGCTTCACTCTCCTCTTTTTTCCTTCTTCTCTCCTTTTTTTCCCTCTTCTCTATGCATGAAAATCTGAGTATGATGTGTGTATTGTATGTGTTATGTGTATGAGCTGATGTATGTATATGTGTTTGTGTCGTGTGAGTGTGTGTGTGGTGTGTGTAAATGGTGTTTTGTTTTGTATATATGATATGTATATGTGTGTGTATCGTTTTGGGTGTATGGGTGTGTAGTGTTTTTGTGTGTGTATATGGTGTAATGTGTGTGTTAGGTAGAGGTCAAATAGTGTTAGGATATTTTTCAGATTTTGCTTAATGACAAGAGTACCCTCAAACTAACTTATGTTCTACTAGTTTGTCATTCTAGTTATTTTTTAAGTATTTAGTTGCTTGCCTTGACTTACTGGTAATTAATTAAATCCTACGATATCCAAAACACTTAATTACAAGTTAACCAATATAATTGCACGTAAAACGAGGTGAATGCACGTATTTCAAAATAAATGCACGTAACGGAAGGTAAATGCACATTAATTGATATAAATTCATATTAAATGCTACAAAAATATATGAAATGTTATAAAATGCACATGAGGCTCGTGCAGGGTTTCACATCTTACCCTCTTTAATAGAATTGCGCCATCGCAATTCTTTCTTCATCCTTGGAATAACTCGAATGCCGAAGGCAGTTAACAGGCACAGTAAGCCGACCACAACTATTCCTACTAAGCTAATCTTTAGGCATATAAATCCAAATGAAGGCAGCAACAGAATTTCAACCAAAAGGATAAGAATCTGGTTCCATAGGAATAACCAATTACCTACGAATGCATCATTGCTTGTAAAAATTCCAACGGTCGCCGAGGGAGAATACTAATTACCACATTTACCAAATAAGAATGCCGAACTAGAACATCCCGACTAAGAATTCCCAAGCAAGAACTCCATGTAGGAGTGCCGAACAGAAAAAGCAAATGAAAACCCCGAATAAGAATACCAATTACCGAATGTCGAAAGAAAATACCGTTAGAGAATATCGAATACCCAATAGGAATTCTCAAAATAAGAATACCGATTGAAATTACCAAATAAGAGTCTTGGACAAGAATAACACCAAAGAATACCAAATACCATATAAGAATACTGAATACGATTCTATATAGGAATACAATACCATGTTGAATGAGAATACGACCGTTGAACAATAGTTACCCAGTAAGATTTCCAAATAAGAACCCCGAACATGAATACCACATACATATATCGAACATGAATATCATCTGGGTGTCGAATACCGAAGACCGCATACCAACAGGAATTCCCTAGATAAGAGGACTTGAATCTAACAACATTGCGAAGAAAAGTCCAGCATCTTCTTCTAACAAGAATACCGCAAAAATTTTGCCTAGAAACTTGAGAGGTCCATAGCTTAAGAAATCCTTCAACGTGCCATCACTATTTCCCGCACCTACTCCGGTCACTTGATTTTCTAGAATCTGACTTATTTTATCCACAACAGTTACCAACAAACTAAACATATCTATTCCAGACTTAGCTTGATCAACATTCTCTGTTCTTCGAATTCCAGTGCTGCTACGAGTATTAGACCCTGCCATCTATGGGGATGGCTGCACAATGCCCTTTATAGTTATATGATATATATATGCATGGTATGACAGATGATTACGTGTTCCATCAATGCTTCTAGCATGTATATGTCATGACTATACCTAATATGTAAGTTCATGAAATATATGTGGCATGTTAAGCATATATGATTCATATAACACATTGAGCACAAAAATTCACTTATAGCACATAAGTTATATATAACATATGAGCACATAAGTTCACATAGGTTCTAAATTAAAACTGAATCACCCACTCAAACCCCATGGTTTATCCCTATAATACCGACTCACCTTAATCCACAACCCAAAGCAATTCTTATGTACTACATGGCATTAGGGTCAATTCCTACTCAAGCATTTATATTCTCTTATTCAATCCTTTTAACTATAATATTCTCAAAGAATCACAGTCTCTAACTCTAACTAAGGACATCAATGTAACTTATATACACACACTTCATCATAACTATTTCACTTCAGGACTTCTACCCACTGACCACGGGTTCTAAACCCAACTTGCGTCTAGCTAATGAGCTAAGCTTTGATACTCCCCTCTTTTCTCCTTTTTCTCTCCTTTCTTTCCCTCTTCTCTATGCATGAAAATCTGAGTATGGTGTATGTATTGTGTGTGTTGTGTATGTGAGCTAATATACGTATGTGTGTTTGTGTCGTGTGAGTGTGTGTGTAGTGTGTGTAAATGGTATTTTGTTTTGTATATATGATATGTATATGCGTGTGTATTGTTTTGGGTGTGTGGGTGTGTAGTGTTTTTGTGTGTGTATATAGTATAATGTGTGTGTTAGGTAGAGATCAAATAGTGTTAGGATATTTTTTAGATTTTGCTTAATGACAAGAGTGCCCTCCAACTAACTTATGTTCTACTAGTTTGCCATTCTAGTTATTTTCTAAGTATTTAGTTGCTTGCCTTGACTTAGTGGTAATTAATTAAATCCTACGATATCCAAAACACTTAATTACACGTTAAAAAATATAATTGCACGTAAAACGAGATGAATGCATGTATTTCAAAATAAATGCACGTAACTCAAGGTAAATGCACATTAATTGATATAAATGCATATTAAATGCTGTAAAAATATATGAAATCTTATAAAATGCACATGAGCCTCGTGCGGGGTTTCACAAATCATAGCCCCTAATTATGGTAATTACAATCAATCAAATCTCGCTAGAAATATCTATACAATTTTAGAGGGTTTTAGAAGCTCCGAGAAAGGAAGAGGGATAACAGGTTAGAATTTCACATATATTTGAAAAAGCTTGTGTTTTCTTCTAGACTCAAGAGAGGAGTGTTGTAAGTTGATTTGTACTTCATCAGCATTTGAAGTAGTAGAGGTTGTGTGAAATCCTAAAGAGATGAGACATTAGATAGTGGAGTAGGCCTTAGGAGTTCAAACCACTTGAAGATATTGAGTTTGATTTCTCTTTCTCTACTTTATTTACATTCATTGTCATATATATTATTTAGAGTAATTATCTGTGTATGATTTTATTCATCCCAAGCCTAGATAAATGAGAAGGGTTGCGTTAGGTAGCCGACAGCCAGTGTAAAACATGTCAAAATTTTCACATGGATTTATGACACAATAAAAATACTATTGGGGCATCCCATGCCTGCGACGCGCTGTATTGTCCGAGTATAGTGTTAAGTGAATGAAGACCGCTGCATCGGCGCCCGGATGTAATGATAAATGGGCAAGGGTTCTCGCACCCTTATGGACGGGGGCGAGTAAAGAAGCTAGTCCAAAATAGGAAAATAAGACTAGGGACTTGGAATATCGGGAGTCTAACGGGAAATCTTATGGAGGTAGTTGATACTATGGAAATAAGAAGGATTGATATGCTATGCTTACAGGAAACAAAGGGGGTTGGTGAGAAAGCTTGAGAGATTAAAAGGACAGAGTTAAAACTTTGGTACTCGGGTAAAGATAGGTCAAGAAATGAGGTAGGCATAGTTGTAAGCAAGGACCTAAAGGAAGATGTAGTAAATGTCAATAGATGTGGGGATATGATAATGACATTTAATGTAGTATTAGGTGAAGAGACTTTAAATATTATTAGTGCTTATGCCCCTCAGGTCGGTTTAGGCGCCCAAATTAAAGAGAAGTTTTGGGAAGACTAAGAATGATTGGTGCACGGAATACCATTAGGTAAAATGATTTTTATAGGAGACTTAAATGGGCATGTAGGAATGGACAACAATGGTTACATAAGTGTGCATAGGGGGTACAACTATGAGGATAGAAATGATGAAGGTAAGGCTGTACTAGATTTTTCAGTAGCATATGACCTAATTGTTACCAATACCCTCTTTAAGAAGAGAGATGAGCAGTTGGTCACATATAAGAATGGTTTTTCAAGAACACAAATAGACTTCTTTCTGGCAAGGAAGAAAGACCGCTTGGTTTGTAAGGATTGTAAGGTAATCCCAGGAGAGAGCCTAACTACCCAGCATATATTGCTAGTTTTGGACATAAAGGTTAAAAAGGTGGACAAGAAAAAAGAGGGTTTATAAGTGTTCGAGGATTAGATGGTGGAACCTAAAAGGCGAGAAACAAATAGTGTTTAAGTCAAAAGTTTTAAAAGAATCCATATGGGAGACAAATGGAAATGCAAATGATATGTGGGAACAAATATCAGAGTATATAAAAAGGGTAGGAAAATATATTTTAGGAGAATCTAAAGGTGTCGCACCAGCCCAAAAGGAGGCTTGGTGGTAGAGTAATGAAGTTCAAGATAAAGTTAAGGCCAAGAGAGAGTGTTACAAAGCTTGTCAAAAAGATTATAATCATGAAAATTTAGAGAAATACAAAGTAGCAAAAAAGGAAGCAAAGAAGGCAGTTAGTGAGGCTAAAGCAAAGGCATACAAGGAACTTTATAGACGACTTGATACAAAAGAAGGAGAAAAAGAGGTACTTAAGCTTGTTAAAGCTAGGGAAAGGAAAACTAGGGATCTAAATCAGGTGAAATGTATTCAGGATGAAGATAATAAGGTACTAGTCAAAGAAAATGAGATACAGGAACGATGGAAAAACTATTTTTACAAGCTTTTTAACGAAGGTCATTCTAGTAACATAAACTGGGGACAATTAAATAGATCAAGAGAGGAGTTAAACCGCACATTTTATCAGCGGATAGGAAGAGAAAAGGTTAAGGGGGCACTCAAAAAGATGAAAGTTGGAAAGGTTGTAGGTCCAGATGGTATCCCAATTGAAGTACGGAGGTGCATGGGCGATGAAGGCGTAACGTGATTAACAAGGATTTTTAACGTAATTTTGAGGAGTAAGAAGATGCTTGATGTCTGACAGAAGAGTATCTTAGTCCCAATATACAAAAATAAAGGAGACATCCAGAATTGCGTCAACTACCGAGGAATTAAATTAATGAGCCACACTATGAAACTATGAGAAAGAGTGATTAAAAGTAGAATAAGAAGAAATACAAGTGTGTCAGAAAATTAATTTGGTTTTATGCTTGGGAGATCAACTATGGAAGCTATCTTTTTACTGAGGAGGTTAATAGAACAATATCGAGGGAACCAAAAAAACTTACACATGGTGTTTATTGACTTGGAGAAAGCATATGACCGAGTTCCTAGGGAAGTTCTGTGGAGAGTGTTGGAGAAAAAAAAGTGTGTGTGTAGCATACATTGAGGTGATAAAAGACATGTACGATGGAGCGATGACTAGCGTAAGGACGAAAGAAGGAAAGTCTAGTCTTTTTTCGATTACAATTAGACTACAACAAGAATCTGCCTTGAGTCCATACCTTTCCGCACTAGTCATGGATGAACTCACTAGTCACATCCAAGATGCAGTACTGTGGTGCATGTTATTTGCGGATGATATTGTTTTGATAGATGAGTCTAGAAAAGGTGTAAATACTAAGCTAGAATTATGGAGATCAACTTTAGAATCTAAGGGTTTTAAGTTCAACAGGTCAAAGACAGAGTATATGGAATGTATGTTTAGCAAAAATAAGTTGACAAATAAGATAGAAGTAAGATTAGACTCAGAAAGAATACAACAAAATGAGAGTTTTAGATACTTGGGTTCTATGGTTCAACGAGATAGGGAGATTAATGCAGACGTCGATCATAGAATCAAAACAAGATGGACAAAGTGGAGAAATGCGTCAAGAGTCTTGTGTAATCGAAAAATACCACTTAAGCTAAAAGGGAAGTTCTATAAGCTAGTCGTTAGACCTGCTATGTTATATGGTTCGGAGTGTTGGGTGGTGAAATATCAACATGTTCATAAAATGTTAGTAGCTGAGATGAGAATGCTGAGATGAATGTGTGGCAAAACTAGAAAGGACAAGATTAGGAACAAGGTGATACAGGAAAAAGTAGGAGTGGCCCCGATTAAGGTTAAGATGAGGGAAAATCGTTTGAGATGATTTGTCCATGTTAGGAGATGACCTGTCGAGGTACCTGTTAGAAGGTACGAAGGTTTAGAAATAGTACATTAGAATAGGGGTAGAGGTAGACCTAAGGTGACTTGGATGGAGACAATTAGACGAGACCTTGCGTGTATGGAGCTTATAGATGAGATGTCTCTTGACAGGAACGCATGGCGTCGCATGATCCATATAGCCGACCCGACCTAGTGGGATAAGGCTTAGTTTGGTTTGGTATCTGTGTATGATTTTATTCATCATAATATCTTTTATCAAGCGATCAACACAAAGCGTATGACAAATTGTCTCAAAGGTTTTTGTGTATTATAATAAAATTTTTAAATAGCAATACTGTGCTATATATAATCTTAATTTACCGCCGCCTTCTTAAGATTATTTGCCACTAACAAGAAGGTTAAATTTGATTGAGTCTCTTTAAGGCTTTATCTCTCTACTATGATGTTTATGTTAAGTCTATGGGGTTAATTGGCAGTTGATTGAAAATTATTAAGGCAACTTTTGATTGGTTGTGTTTTGCAAAACTCATAATATTATATTACCATATGTGTGTTGTTTACCTTTTGAGTTGTGCAGGTAAAATAATATAGTAACTTACCATATAAAGTTTGTGCTGATTATGGAATAACATTAATTGCATATTGATAAGGAATGTCTTGAAGCCCAAGGCGTGTGGATGAGCAGCAGGAAGGTATATATATGAAGTTCAAGGATACATAAAGTGTGTAAAGAGAAAAAGAGAAAGACGCGGGCAATCTGAAGTAAAGGCTTTAAGAGTATTATATTCCGTGTCATGTTGCAACACAATATGTGTTCTAGTATTTGATTGTATTAAGTGTTGCAACTTTGTTTCTATTGACAGTAAGTCATGAGTAATTTGTATGTTTCTTTGAGGGATTAGATTACTGTCTTCTGTTTTCATTCTTCGGGCGGGAGAGAACGTTGCAAGTCGAGGGGAGCTCGCCAAACTAAAGTTCATTAAGGAGTTTATCATCGAAGCGTCAAAGGATAAAGAGGGAGTCTTTACTTGTGTAAGTCATTGATGTTGTAACTTGTTATTTCTTAATGAACAGGTTTGTTGGACTATGGGAGGTCCCATGGACGTAGACCATATGGTTGAACCACGTTAAATCTTGGTGTTCTTTATCTCTGTTACAACTTTGTTATTTCCGCTGTTGTTTACTGTCATTGGCTATGTTGGAACATTAAGTGGAACAATTCATTAATTGACTAAAGGAATAGACTGTTAATGAACTATGGAAGAAGTAATGTTCCAGTTAATGTTACAACATCACTTGTAACAGATTCACGTTACACCATGTAATTGCATCAGGTTTTTAATATTCACCACAGATCTGCATCAATTGAGCAAATTAGTCATATTGCTTTGAAATTAATCCATATGTATACTGCACAAACTCTATCAGTTTATGTTCACTAATGTAAGTCTTCTAGTATACAATGATCTTAGTCTTGCAAGCGTTTCAAATTACAAAATGCAATGGATCGATTCAAGTAGAATTCAATCTCTATGACAATGCAAATAAGAGTGCATGTATTTTCTAGGAAAAAACTTTTTTCTTTTTCTATTGTTTTATGCCATAACAATTCGTATATTTATAGGAAAAAGTGTAATAGTTTATTGTATTGTTGCAAAATAAAAATGATTTAACTCTCAGTAGTTTATTTATTTATTTTATTTTTGATATTTATTTTAAAATAAATTCAAAATATATTTATCTTTAAAATTAATTCCAAAGTAAATTACAGAAAGAGAACATAAAAATAATGCCAAAAACTAACATAAAAAATGTTTGAATGTCTTTCTAGACATTGTATTCTTTTCTCTTTTTTTTTGGTTAGGTAAGTAAGTGGTTTTATTAATTTCTACATTCGAAGTTTCAAAGATTGGTCAAAGTATGTAGAAAATGAATGGCAGTGAATCAATTTTCATTAATCAGCCAATGTGATTATATAGTTACAAGTTGAGCCTAAACGTAATAAAAGATTACAACAAATCTATGATTCAGGTTATCTGATGTACAACAAATAGTCCTATTAGTTATACAATCGTGTGAAGTTGGTTGATGGGATATGGACTCTAATACCCCCCTCAAGTTGGCGCATGGAGTAGCGAAATGCCCAATTTGCCCAAGAGACGATGAAATTGATCTGCACCTAAGGCTTTGGTGAAGATGTCAGCCAATTGATGTTTAGTGGATATAACTTGGGGTTGTAAGATCTTGGACTTGACCTGGTCACGAATGAAATGACAATCAATTTCTATGTGCTTTGTGCGTTCATGAAAGACTGGATTGGCTGCAATATGGATTGCTGCTCTATTGTCGCAAAAGAAAGGAACTGGTTTAGAATGGACGACTTGTAAGTCTTGTAATAGGAACGTGCCATTACTGACTGTGAGATCCCGTACTAAGCCAGTATAGAGCCCATATGCATTTTATAGCATTTCATATATTTTTGCATCAATTAATATGAATTTATTTCAATTAATATGCATTTACATTAATTATTGTGTGTTTGCCTCGTTTTACGTGCACATATTTCGTTTAACATGCATTCAAGTTCAATTTCGTGCATTTGGATGAATGAGTTATCGTAGGCATTAATTAGATTTTACCACATCACACTAGCTAATTTGAATAGTTAAAATAGAACTAGAATGACATGCTAGTAAACAAGCTTTTAGTTAAAGGGGCAACTTAGTCTTTAGGCTTATAAGATATTTTCCTACCAACTAAAACACACACATTACACCACATACACACACCAAAACACTACACAACATACACACACACACATCAGATACGCACACACATTTTCACAATTTAGAGAGGGAAGAAAGAAGAGAAAAAAAGAGAAAGAGGAAGAAGAAGAGGGAAACATTTTCAAGCTAGCACAAGTCATCTTCAAGCTATTTCTTGCATTTTTACTCAAATCTAAGGTGAGGGACTTTTCAAAACTTCCTTAAAAATCTCATTCAAGGTTATTTGATGTTCATTTGATGTTAGTCTTGCTTATGGTATGCTTATACGAGTTTTGAATGAAGTTGATTATATTGTGTGTTGTAGATCTAAGAATTAAAATTTCATGTTGGGTGTTTGTGGATTGTTGAGGAGGGGTGATTGGGTGAATTTTGAACTCTTGTATGATTCCTAATAAGTCACCTTGAGCATGCTTGATTGTTGGTAGAGAGTTGTGTGTTGCAAGATTGATTGTTGTAGAAATTGTATTTTTCCCGTCAGCGATCCGGTTGTTACCTACTTCATCAGGTTGACCGGATGGAGTATGTATCGCCCGGATCAATGCTCGCTACCAGGCATTGTGGCCTTTATCCGGTCGACTGAATAGAGGCTATAACGCTTGGATGTTTGACAGATTTGCACAGTAATGTTCCGGAGGCCATATCTCATTTGTTTCAACTCTGAATTGACTTCCGTTTGATTCTAGGACTATCTACACTCGATAAGCTTCGATTCTATACCAAACTCAGGGTAATTGAAGTTCAGGAATGTAGGTAAATTAATTGATTAAGTTAGGCTAATGCAGAAGGGTTGAGGATGCTTCATTGTTTTGCTCGTGCTTGTATTTTATTGTCGTTTTGAGTTGTTTTAAGGTGTTCTTACACCCTTCTTTGGTATAGGGCTTTGTTGAGTTCTTCTACATGGTATTAATATGATCAACCATGATGAGTATTGGTTTCATGATTATCTAAACGATGCACATAACACTACATGTTCGTATAAGGTCGTTACATGGTTGTACACTTGTTTGATAAAGTAACTTTCCTCGTTGACCTTCACTTGCAAGTTTATATGTTATATGAACTCTATTTTGGATCATGATTATACTATTATATTTTTTATTACTGTTACTAACCGGTGACAACCTATTTTGTTGCTTCCGAGCCTGTTTGTTATTTTGAATTCCTTTCTCACTTGGGGGTGCCACCTTCGAGAGATGGAAGGTATATATATGACACAATTAAGCAATGTAACGAACCCCACAATAGAAGTTCTGGGCCGCTTGAGTGGCGTTGGGCTTGCTTGGACGAACTTAGGCTACTGTAGTTTGGGTTGTCTCCAGGGTACCCTATCTTAATTGGTGAAAAGAAGATGATTTGACAAAAAAGCTCGAGACTAGCCATCTCTAACAAAGTTTGTGATATTGTAATTTATTATGAAAATCCTTCTCTTACTTGATCCCTTGAGGTTCTCGGAGAGTAGAGATGTCTGATTAGTACAATGTTAAATTTGTTCTTGTATACTTATCTTCCATGAAAATCTTGCTATAGCACGAAACCAATCTCGCTTGGTCCCTAGAGGACCTCAAGGAGAAGAGTTGATTGCTTATTATTATGTTTAATTTCGTTTCTTGTTACTTGATTAAGATTGAGGTTAATTTGTTCTGGTTATCTGTGTAAATTTTGACATTCTTGTAACTGTCATATATGCTGTGAAACCCCACTTTCCTGCTTATCTCGTTTTACGTGCTATACCTCGTTTTGCGTGCATATGTTCTGTTTATGTGCTATAGGACCTAGAAAGTTATAATTTTGATGTCAATACTCCTAATACGTGCTAAATGTGCATTCATGAAATTTTCATCAAAAACGGAGTCAGAAATTTTATCGTCAATTTTCAATGAATAGTGTTTTCAAAACACGTCCGCTAAAATTTTGAAACTGGTCTTTTTAACCCTTCTAGACCTAGTCCACGGACTTTAATAGACCTGTGTTTGATGAAAACGGTTTTAAAATCGGCTTAAGAATTTATTAGGGTTTTTACACCGACTTTTGCGAAAATCGAGTTTTAAGCCGACTCGGGTGAAATTGTTGGATTGTAAAACTTCTTGTCACCTAAAAATAATCCACTTGAGATATCTTGGGGGTTGCATAATTATTTTTAACTTGGTGAGCAATAAAATGCAATTAAAGTCATTAAAAACACAAAAATACCTATTTAAACTAACTTTGACTTTGCATTTTTTTAATTGACCAAGCTTTTAATTATATACTATCACCTACACACACTCACACAACACAAAACACACTCCACAAACACACACAAGGCCGAGAGAAAAGAGGGAGAAAAAGAAAGAGAAAAACTTAAGCTTTTCAATCAATTTTTCAAAGAAAAACCTAGTTTTTGTCCGTGAAACTTCGCACCGACTTGGATTCTGCTTGTTGGGCACGCATAGCACGCATTCCTAGGCTTATATCGCATCTAAGGTGAGAGAAAAATTCTAGATCTCAAAATGTCATTTTTGTGTTTTTGCGTATAAATGAAGATTGAACCGTTAGAATTGAAATCTGATGATAGATTATTGCTCCTTGCATGCTAGGGATCATTATATACTAATACTACGAATTTCTGTCGGATGTAGCATAATTTTTATTTTTCGGGTATTTAATTTTGATTAAAATGTTCAAAGTTGAATTAAATGAGTTGTGTTGATCGAAATCGATTGCCGTCGATTTCTAAATACTTGATAATTACGTGTTAGCGCTGTTGTAATGCCGAATTTTCGATTACATTGTTTGTGTGAAAATCTGGAAAATCCAGCCATGACATCTTAGGGTTTTAGGGTTATCAGGCATGATTTGGAGGTGTTATGGTGGATTTTCGAGAGGGCTAATGTAGTAGGTTGAATGGGTGAGTGATAGGAACTGATTTGGCAATGTTTGGATTAGTAGATTGTAAGTTATGAATTTTAGAAGTTTAGGTTGTCATTCTTTAATTTCTTGAACGATGCCTTTAGATGGTTGGGTAGTGTTCGAGTGATGAATGGTGAGTTGTTGATGAGTAATTTAGAGTTTAATTATGTATATTATGCATGTCCGGTTAGATGGCCTACTTTGTCATCTAACTACGTTGTTTGTTGTTTAATTTAATATTGATGTTATATTGATGTTATTGATTGATTATTATTGAGTTCGGGAATCGGGCACTTTTGTTGCTGATCTCCCAATTGATTGATTGATGATTGATTGATGATTGATGATTATGGAGTCGTGGTATGTGTGTGCCACCTCTCGGGCAGCGTCGGGCTGTCGGGTTGATAACGGCATGACTGCCATAGGCTACCCCCAGCTCGCATGACGGAGGTGTCATGGAGGGAGGGGCTAGTGAGGTACCTCGGGTGCGTGAGTAATGGGGAGTTATAAGAAGAACGGTTGAGATCGTGATGGCGTTTGAAGCTACACCAAATAGAGTATCCTTTAATGAATGGTTATATAGTTATGTGATGATAATGTTATTATTGTTGTTGTGTGTTTACTTGCTCAAAGGACTAAATCCAAGGAGCGTAGTGAATACTGTCGAGATCTATCGGATCCTCACTGGGCTTATGTATATAAGCTCACTCTCTATTATTGCATGCTTACAGGTGTTGCAGAGCCGGATTACGGGTACGTGCCTCCTGAGGAGGAAAATGTGCCTTACGTGGACGAGTCATATGTTCCCGAGTCTTATCCATGATTATATGTTGTTTAATGTAATGTATATTAGCTTAATAGACTTTTATATGCTTTATGGTTCTTATTGTAATAGATGTTGAAAGATGATGATCCAAACGATGTTAACTTAGTGGTTTTCTTTTGTCTATGGTTAAGTTGTAGTTGTGTCTCAACTTACTTTTGAAATGTATGATAAAGTTGAGGTATTGTATGTCATGTTGGAACGGAGGCGTATAACGAGGATGGTTTATTGTATTAAATGGTTGTGTTATATGTTGTTGTTTGTATTGAGGAATTACTGGATGTATGATGTTTTATGAGATTGGTTTAGAACCTCGGAAACCTATTTACTGTCGTTATGCTGCCGAAATTCCGTTGCGTCCTGACTGATTATAGGTGGGGTCGAGTTGGGGCGTGACAGTTTAAGTGGTATCAGAGCGCATGTTAGTTGTCAGCCGGGGTATTCTCGGAATGTGGGTAATGGTCTTAGCATGAAATATGTATGAAAAGAAAGAAAAGTGAAATATGTATTGATATGATTAAATGATTAAGTGATTATGTGATTTAAGTGCTTATGTGATTATGTGATTAAATTTGCTTATGTGATTGAAACTTATGTGATTTATGTGTTTTATATGAGTTTGTTGTTTATGTGTTAAAAGTTGTATATAACCTGTTTATGTGCTATAATCTGTGCTAACTCTTTGATTAGTACGATGGCCGGTAGACCGAGGACTCGTGGTAGGCCCGAGATTGTAGATGAGGTTCCTGGTAATGTGGCACAGGGCAGTGATAGGGGTGATGGCAGGTTAGAGTCAGCAATGGATCGGATTGCAGATTTGATGGCTGGGCAGGCCCAGTTGTTAGCAGGTCAGGCTGTTCAGACTCAGGCGTTGCAGGCTCAGATACAGAATATACAGGGTGGTAATCACGGTCGAGGTACTATGAAGGAGTTTCTGGGGTACTATCCTCCTAGATTTCAGGGAGAGCCTGATAATAGGAAGGCCGAGTCGTGGATTAGCAAGTTAGAGAAAATTTTTGATTCTCTCGGGTACACTGATGAGCGGAAGGTGACTTGTGCTGTCTATTTGCTTGATGATGAGGCGGAGGAATGGTGGCGCACTGTGAGAGCCAGTTGGGAGACCCGGGGTGTTCCGTATGTTTGGGATACCTTTCTGACTGCTTTTAGGGATAAGTATGTCCCGAGGGTTGCACGGGAGAGGAGAGAGGCTGAATTCTTGTCCTTGGTGCAGGGGGATTCTACTGTGGCTCAGTATGAGGCTACATTCACTAGGTTGTCCCGGTATGCACCGGAGTTTGTAGCTGTGGAGGAGAGGAAGACCCGTAGATTTATGTTGGGATTGAGGCCCGAGATTCAGGATGCAATGGCTCTGAATCGCTATGATATCTTCACTGAGGCTTTTGATGCAGCTTCTAGGTTAGAGAAGAGGAAAGGCGATCAGATTGTCTCCAATCAGCCTAGTAAGAGGCCGTATCAGCCACAGGGCCAGCAGGTTTTATATAGGCCTCCAGTACAGCAGGTTGTCTACAGGCCACCAGCCCAGCAGGGTTCTTATAGGCCACAGGGTCAGCAGAGTTACTATCGGCCTCAGTTTCAACAAAGGCCATATCAGGTTCAGACTCAGTATAGGCCAGCGCAGTCTCAGAGTCAGTACAGGCCTAGTGTGGTGAGACCTCAGCAGCAGGCTGTATCAGCTGCTTCATCAGCTTCTGGTTCTTCTAGGGGCAGTGTTAGTGCCACATCATCGCAGTGTAATTACTGCAAGCGCCCAGGGCATGTGGAGTCCGACTGCAGGGTAAAGGCAGGGACATGTTTGGGTTGTGGTAGCATCGAGCATAGGGCGAAGGATTGCCCTAGATATGCGAGGACTGAGGGTCGGGCAGCGACTCAGGGTTACCAGGGTAGGCCTACAGGCAGTGTACCACAGCAGCAGAGGGTTCAGGCTCGGGCTTACGCAGTTGATATGGAGGAGATGCCTGAGGAGACTGCAGTTGTGGAAGGTAACTTCCTTATACTTGATCAACTTGTTAAAGTGTTGATTGATTCTGGTGCTACGCATTCTTTCATTACTCCTGCTTGTGTGCAACGTGTTAAATTGCAACCTGAAAGATTGCCTTATGTGGTTGAGATTAGTACCTCTTTGACTGATAAGTATATTACTGGCTTAGTATGTAAGGATTGTATAATACATGTTAAGGGGCATAATTTTCCTTCGGACCTTATCCTATTTCCTATCCGGGGGTATGATGTTATTCTGGGTATGGATTGGCTTTCTAAGTATGATGCCCAGTTGAACTGTAGAACCAATGTAGTACAGTTTCGTTTGCCAGATCAGCCAGTAGTAGAGGTAGCAGGTAACCGGGGTGCTAAGACGAGTTTTGTTATCTCAGCAACTAAAGCCGTTAAGTTGGTGAGTAAGGGGTGTTCGGGTTATCTAGCTTATTTGATCAACAAGCCATCTGATAAGCTACAGCTAGAGGAAGTCCCTATTATCCGGGAATATCCTAATGTATTTCCCGAGGAGTTGCCAGGATTGCCGCCAGAGAGGGATATAGAGTTTGTGATTAATCTTATTCCCGGTACTCAACCTATTTCTAAATCGGCGTACCGGATGGCACCAGCTGAGTTGAAGGAGTTGAAGACTCAGTTACAGGAGTTATTGAAGAAAGGATTCATTCAGCAGAGTTCTTCACCTTGGGGAGCCCCAGTCTTATTTGTGAAGAAGAAGGATGGTACTTTGAGATTGTGTATTGATTACCGTGGTTTGAATCAGGTGACCATCAAGAATAAATATCATTTGCCACTGATTGATGAGTTGTTTGATCAACTTCAGGGAGCCAAAGTCTATTCTAAATTTGATTTGAGGCAGGGGTATTATCAGCTTCAGATTCGCACGGAGGATGTTCCGAAGTCTGCCTTCAGGACTCGGTACGGGCATTATGAGTTTGTTGTTATGCCCTTTGGATTGACTAATGCACCGGCAGCATTCATGGATCTTATGCATCGAGTCTTTCAGCCGTACTTGGACCAGTTCGTGGTGATTTTTATTGATGATATCTTGGTCTATTCTAAATCTGAATCGGAGCACGAGCAACATCTACGGCTTGTATTAGAGAAGTTGCAGGAGCATCAGTTGTTTGCCAAGTTCAGCAAATGTGAATTTTGGCTACAACGGATTTCTTTTCTTGGCCATGTTATTACACAGAGTGGTATTTCCGTAGATCCCACTAAGATTGAGTCGGTGATGTCTTGGAAGCGGCCAGAGAGTGTTACTGATGTCCGTAGCTTTCTTGGCTTGGCGGGTTATTACCGTAGGTTTGTCAAGGACTTCTCAAAGATTGCGGGGCCACTATCTAAGTTGACTCAGAAACGGACTATCTTTAATTGGGACGAGAAGTGTGAGAGTGGATTTCAGGAGTTGAAAAAGAGGTTAACTACCGCTCCAGTACTTGCTCTACCAGAGGGGACCGATAATATGGTCATTTACAGTGATGCATCCAAGGAGGGCTTGGGATGTGTTCTTATGCAGGATGGCCGAGTTATTGCCTATGCTTCTCGAAAGTTGAAGCCTTATGAAGAAAATTATCCGACTCATGATCTTGAGTTGGCAGCAGTTGTCTTTGCACTCAAGAAGTGGCGTCATTATCTGTGGGGAAGTAAGTTTGAAATTTTCACTGATCATAAGAGTCTTAAGTACTTATTCTCACAGAATGAGTTGAATATGCGCCAGCGGAGGTGGATGGAGCTTCTTGGAGATTATAATTGTTCTATCAATTATCTGCCTGGAAAGGCAAATGTTGTGGCAGATGCTCTCAGCCGGAAGGCTAGTATTTCTTGTTTGGCTGTCAAGAAGTGGGAGGTTCTTGAGGAGTTTAGTTATTGGAGACCAGAGTTCACTCAGGTTGGGGTGATGTGTTCACATCTCCGTATTCAGCCTTTATTATTGTCTCAGATCAGGGAAGCTCAGCAGCTTGATGTTAAACTTCAGAAGATCAAGGATCAGATCGCGGATGATCAGTCTGACTTCAAACTGCATGAGGACGGTATTCTTCGGTTTCGAAACAGGGTTTGTGTTCCCGATGAACCGGGCTTGAGGCGAGGTATTCTGGAGGAAGCTCATAATTCTAAATATACTATTCATCCCGGTGGAACCAAGATGTATCGGGATTTGAAGCAACATTTCTGGTGGAACAACATGAAGAGGGAGGTTGCTCAGTTTGTATCTAGATGTTTGACTTGTCAGAGCGAGCATCAACGACCAGCAGGTTTGCTTCAGCCGTTGGCTATACCAGAGTGGAAATGGGAGCATATTACGATGGACTTCGTCACTGGTTTACCTAGATCACCGAGGGGTAATGATGCAGTTTGGGTTGTCGTGGATCGTTTGACGAAGACAGCTCATTTTATTGCCATGAGGATGGGAGATGAGGTTACAAAGTTGACGGACCTCTATATGGATCAGATTGTTAGACTTCACGGTATTCCATCTAGTATTGTCTCTGATCGAGATCCTCGATTTACTTCTCGTTTGTGGGAGAAACTTCAGGAGACCTTAGGTACTCAGTTGAACTTTAGTACAGCGTATCATCCACAGACCGACGGTCAGTCTGAGCGGACTATTCAGATTCTGGAAGATATGCTTAGGGCTTGTGTTCTGGACTTTGGGAAGAACTGGGAGAAACATCTACCACTTGCCGAGTTTGCCTATAACAATAGTTATCAAGCTACTATTGGGATGGCACCTTTCGCAGCTCTTTACGGTCGTAAGTGCCGTTCACCTTTATATTGGGACGAGGTAGGAGAGATGAAGACTGTTGATCCGACTATTATGCCAGAACTTCTTGAGAAAATTGAGAATGTTCAGTTGATCAGGCAGAGAATGCTTACGGCACAGAGTAGATTCAAGAGTTATGCTGATAAGCGTCGTCGAGACTTGGAGTTTGCAGTTGGAGATCGGGTTTTCTTGAGATTGTCTCCTCGAAAGGGGTTTGCTCGTTATGGTAAAGGTGGGAAGCTGAGTCCGAGATTTGTTGGGCCGTTTGAGATTACTGGCAGGGTTGGTAAGTTGGCATATCGGTTGGCTTTACCGGAGAACTTCTCTAATGTCCACGATGTATTTCACGTGTCTAATTTGCGAAAATATAATCCGGATCCTTCTCATATTCTTGAGCCAGAGCCGTTACAGCTTCGAGAGAATTTGACTTATGACGAGCGTCCGATTCGTATTCTAGATCAGATGGACCGAGAGTTGAGGTCGAAGAGGATTCCGATGGTTAAGGTGTTGTGGAAGCATCACGGCATTGAGGAAGCTACGTGGGAGAGACGAGATCAGATGCAGCAGCAATACCCAGATCTATTCCGTATATCAAGTAAGAATTTCGAGGGCGAAATTTCTATAAGGAGGGGAGAATGTGAAACCCCACTTTCCTGCTTATCTCGTTTTACGTGCTATACCTCGTTTTGCGTGCATATGTTCTATTTATGTGCTATAGGACCTAGAAAGTTATAATTTTGATGTCAATACTCCTAATACGTGCTAAATGTGCATTCATGAAATTTTCATCAAAAACGGAGTCAGAAATTTTATCGTCGATTTTCAGTGAATAGTGTTTTCGAAACACGTCCGCTAAAATTTTGAAACTGGTCTTTTTAACCCTTCTAGACCTAGTCCACGGACTTTAATAGACCTGTGTTTGATGAAAACGGTTTTAAAATCGGCTTAAGAATTTATTAGGGTTTTTACACCGACTTTTGCGAAAATCGAGTTTTAAGCCGACTCGGGTGAAATTGTTGGATTGTAAAACTTCTTGTCACCTAAAAATAATCCACTTGAGATATCTTAGGGGTTGCATAATTATTTTTAACTTGGTGAGCAATAAAATGCAATTAAAGTCATTAAAAACACAAAAATACCTATTTAAACTAACTTTGACTTTGCATTTTTTTAATTGACCAAGCTTTTAATTATATACTATCACCTACACACACTCACACAACACAAAACACACTCCACAAACACACACAAGGCCGAGAGAAAAGAGGGAGAAAAAGAAAGAGAAAAACTCAAGCTTTTCAATCAATTTTTCAAAGAAAAACCTAGTTTTTGTCCGTGAAACTTCGCACTGACTTGGATTCTGCTTGTTGGGCACGCATAGCACGCATTCCTAGGCTTATATCGCATCTAAGGTGAGAGAAAAATTCTAGATCTCAAAATATCATTTTTGTGTTTTTGCGTATAAATGAAGATTGAACCGTTAGAATTGAAATCTGATGATAGATTATTGCTCCTTGCATGCTAGGGATCATTATATACTAATACTACGAATTTCTGTCGGATGTAGCATAATTTTTATTTTTCGGGTATTTAATTTTGATTAAAATGTTCAAAGTTGAATTAAATGAATTGTGTTGATCGAAATCGATTGCCGTTGATTTCTAAATACTTGATAATTACGTGTTAGCGCTGTTGTAATGCCGAATTTTCGATTACATTGTTTGTGTGAAAATCCGGAAAATCCAGCCATGACATCTTAGGGTTTTAGGGTTATCGGGCATGATTTGGAGGTGTTATGGTGGATTTCCGAGAGGGCTAATGTAGTAGGTTGAATGGGTGAGTGATAGGAACTGATTTGGCAATGTTTGGATTAGTAGATTGTAAGTTATGAATTTTAGAAGTTTAGGTTGTCATTCTTTAATTTCTTGAACGATGCCTTTAGATGGTTGGGTAGTGTTCGAGTGATGAATGGTGAGTTGTTGATGAGTAATTTAGAGTTTAATTATGTATATTATGCATGTCCGGTTAGATGGCCTACTTTGTCATCTAACTACGTTGTTTGTTGTTTAATTTAATATTGATGTTATATTGATGTTATTGATTGATTATTATTGAGTTCGGGAATCGGGCACTTTTGTTGCTGATCTCCCAATTGATTGATTGATGATTGATTGATGATTGATGATTATTGAGTCTTGGTATGTGTGTGCCACCTCTCGGGCAGCGTCGGGCTGTCGGGTTGATAACGGCATGACTGCCATAGGCTACCCCCAGCTCGCATGACGGAGGTGTCATGGAGGGAGGGGCTAGTGAGGTACCTCGGGTGCGTGAGTAATGGGGAGTTATAAGAAGAACGGTTGAGATCGTGATGGCGTTTGGAGCTACACCAAATAGAGTATCCTTTAATGAATGGTTATATAGTTATGTGATGATAATGTTATTATTGTTGTTGTGTGTTTACTTGCTCAAAGGACTAAATCCAAGGAGCGTAGTGAATACTGTCGAGATCTATCGGATCATCACTGGGCTTATGTATATAAGCTCACTCTCTATTATTGCATGCTTACAGGTGTTGCAGAGCCGGATTACGGGTACGTGCCTCCTGAGGAGGAAAATGTGCCTTACGTGGACGAGTCATATATTCCCGAGTCTTATCCATGATTATATGTTGTTTAATGTAATGTATATTAGCTTAATAGACTTTTATATGCTTTATGGTTCTTATTGTAATAGATGTTGAAAGATGATGATCCAAACGATGTTAACTTAGTGGTTTTCTTTTGTCTATGGTTAAGTTGTAGTTGTGTCTCAACTTACTTTTGAAATGTATGATAAAGTTGAGGTATTGTATGTCATGTTGGAACGGAGGCGTATAACGAGGATGGTTTATTGTATAATATGGTTGTGTTATATGTTGTTGTTTGTATTGAGGAATTACTGGATGTATGATGATTTATGAGGTTGGTTTAGAACCTCGGAAACCTATTTACTGTCGTTATGCTGCCGAAATTCCGTTGCGTCCTGATTGATTATAGGTGGGGTCGAGTTGGGGCGTGACATATGCATAGCACGTTTTTAGAAAGAAGTTTACGAAAAGACAAAACCTTTGTGAAAACCCTTTCTATTCCATCCTCACTGAGCTATATGCAAGATTACCTCACCCCTCTTTTGATTAATTACAGGTAAGGGTTAGTCGAGCAAACTCCCATATGGTTGCAAGCTTCATTGATGTGATGGGTTGGATTCCTGCTTATGTGATCTACATGCCTGCTTGTGAAGATGTACTCCTTGTTATAATAAGCATGATTTTCTTAAGTTGAACTATTTAATCTGTTGTAATATTCTTTTGGCCAACTAGATACCTAGCTAAGTTGATTACTATACTTAGTAGATCTAGGTTTGGAATGTTGATAGGTGGACTCAGGTATTGTGTCTTGTAATAGGGTGTTGTAACCCTTTATGCCCAATGTCTTGGGAGAATTTTGAAAGTCTTTTGGAAATTCTCGTGGAATATTATAACTGTTCAGGTCGCTACTTGTTGATCTTGCAGGGGTTAAGTATCGACACGTCATGTTTTGGCCTTAACTTAGCGATAGGTCGGGGTTGGGGCGTGACACTGACTGTTTCTTTGAGCGCCAAGAAATAGGTGAATTTCCCAAGAATATTACATATCCAGTAGTAGATCGCTTTGTAGTAGGGCATCCTGCCCAATCTGCATCACAATAAACTCGTAATTGGAGAGAGCTAGTTGATGAAAAAAAAGTCCTTGGCCTGGATTCCCTTTGAGATAGTGCAACACCCAAAATGCTGCATCAAGATGAGGCTGTCTAGGCTCTTGCATGAACTGACTGAGAATGTGCATGACATAGGATATGTCTGTGTTAGAGATATGTCCTAATGCTACATATTTTGATGACATATATTGGAGCATTTTGACATTAACTTGCACATTATGGCATCTATGTCTATATATGTATGTTTTCATATTGATATAATTAGCACATTCAAAATTCTCCTTCTTTTATGTGTATGAATGAGTCCCTAGTATTTTCATTATAGGAATGTATTCTAAAAGCGTTTACAATATGTTGGCATATTTTCTTAATATGATAAATACTTAAAGTATTCATAGTTCTTAGATTATTTGATCGGGACTTCAATAATCTATTACGGACTATCACATGTGTTGTTACTTTTGATTAACATATGAATGTTAATGATAAAGGATGATGAGCCACATGCCATAACGGCATAGGAATGCGACTAACAAACATGTGGGTGACTATTAGTTGAATAGATCACTGAATGTGACATGAATAACAAATTGTATGACTTTAGGTTAATAATTTTTTATTCGTTGTGATTGTGCATGTAATCCTTAGACTTGAGACATTACGGTTGTCATCTATATTGGGGTTTGATTATAGCGTTTGGACAATGATTGTTTCAACAAACGAGATGAGATGCATCATCTCGCAGTTTCATTCGTTTGGTATAGTGATTGACAGGTAGTGGTCAAAATAGGATCCATTAACCTCCGGTGTGAGACGATGTCCTATGCGATCTAAACTTGGTTGTTTAATGAGAAAATCCTTGGCCGAGGTATGAATGATAGAAAATGGGTTTTCCATGTGTCGTCTCTCATTACACCAATTAGATATATGCATGGTATCGAGTTTATGAACTTAATCAAATAATGGTTCTTGCTTGACGGGACAATTAATGGAAGGATTGGATTGCACGATAATCGGCGACCATAAATAGATTCACTTGAATAAGACTTCATTGCTTTATAAACTGTCTTGATACGTTAGTAGCTAGAACGTCACTCAAGAACTCTGAAGGTGTTTTGAGAATGACGGGAGATATTCTCTAAACAAATTGAATAGTTTGATTAACATTGAAAGTGCTCAATGTTTCTTTAGTGCTATATAGTGGTGAATCTAGAAAGTCACACACAATAGAGCATGACGAATGTTTTTCCTATTGAGCTTGATTTAGTTTCTCTTGAGTTGTTAAAGTTTTAACAATTGTAATTAGTTTTCTCTTAAATTGTTAAAGTGTTAACAATAGTATTTTGTTTCTCTTGAATTGTTAAGGAGTTAACAATGGTATGATTGACCTTTAAAAGTTATTGTGATCAATATGCAATTATTATTAAGTGTTGGGGCTAATGTAAAAATATGAAAAGGTTGTTTTCATAATTTCAACTAATGGTGATTAGGTTGAATATTTAAATGCCTTAGTAGAAGAATACTACACAATATACATATAATGTATATGTGTATATTATTACATTAGTGGAAGAATACTACACAATATATATATGATGTATATATATGTATATTATTACATTAGTGAAAAAATACTACACAATATATATATATATATATGTATGTGTGTGTGTGTGTGTGTGTGTGTGTTTGTCTTATCTTTCAACAAAAGCTAGACAACACAACCATAATTTAAGAAAACTTGTCTTCTCTTTTCTTTCAAAAGGGAGACAAGAAACCCTAGAAACATGGCTTGTCTTTTATTTCATGTGATAAAGTTGTCAACTTTCTCTCTCTCCAAGCTCTTACACGGCTAAAAAAAAAAAAGAGATGAAGAAGTCTTTTTCTTCAACTTTTCAAAGACAAAAACACCATGGCTGAAAAATGAAGATGAAGGAGAAGAACTTGTCTTCTCTTCTTCTTTAAAAAATGCAGCCAAGACTAATGAAGAAGTAGGAAAAGGTTTTGATCTCTTCTTCACAAACAAGCTCATAAATCTTCCATGGTAGATCTAGCACAAAAATAGCCATGAAGATGGATAAGCCATTTTTTGCTCGTGTGGACCGACTAGAGCGCTTGTGGTTTCAAGATGAGGTGTCTTCCATTAAGTGTGCAAAAATTCAGATATATGGCTTCCATGAGTTGTCTACAAGAGGTATACTCTTCTACTATCTCTTGTCAATATATATACTTGCTATATATATGTTTTGCATATGTTAATCACATGATATCAAGATTAGAGTTTCATATGAACATCATGCTTTGAATTCTAGAAATTTTTGAATATCATGTTTCGCTTCCGCTCGATTCTTAGCTAGATGATATTCATAGCTCTAAATATACAAGATCCTTCAGTCTGGTCTCGTTATTTTGAGATAAATGAGCTTCCCAATAAGACGGCGATATAGGCCTAGATTTTCGCAAGCAGCTCCTAAATCAGTTGATAACTTATGTTATTGCTCTATTGGAATGTTGCTCGAGCGAGTACCAAGTAAGCCACACTCGGCTAGTATGTCCAACGTGTATTTACGTTGACTTATGACAATACCTTTGGGAGCTCTAGCAGCTTCGATCCCGAGAAAATATTTTAGACGTCCCAGATCTTTGATTCCAAATGCATCATTGAGCCGTTGCTTGAGGAGTGCAATAAGGGATGAATTGTTTTCAGCAACAATAACGTCGTCGATGTATATGAGCACTGCCACAGACGTAGGTCCGTGTAGAAATATGAATAATGAGTAATTACATTGTGATTGCTTGAAACCAAGTCTCAACAACAGTGTGGTAAATTTTTGGTTCCAATTGTGAGAAACCTGACGTAAACCATATAGAGATTTGTAAAGACGACACATCATTTGCTTCCCCCTTCGACCAAATCCTTGGGGCAACTTCATATAAACCTCTTCCTTTAAATCACCGTGTAGGAAGACATTATTTACATCCAATTGGTGGAGCTCGCAATTCCGAATAAATGCTGCTGACAAAAGACAACGAACTATAACTAGTTTAGCAACAAGCGCGAAAGTCAATACCTTCAATTTGTGTAAAACCCTTTGCTACTAATCGTGCCTTGTATGTCTCGATACTGCCATTTGGCTTGTATTTAATTCTATATACCCATTTTGAATCAATTGCATGTTTTCCTGGTGGGAGCATCTCTAAGGTCCAAGTGTTGTTTGCTTCTAAAGCAGAAATTTTCTTCAACATGGTGTCCTTCCAATGATGGTGTTGTATAACCTGAGAAAAAGATTTTGGCTCATCATGAATAGTGATGTCCGCTAAGAACACATTATGAGATGCACTAAATTTAGAATAAGAAAGACAAGATTATAACGGGTGTACCGTCGAGTGTGCCGAGGAAGGAGTTGAGGAAGATGGCTGAAGAGATTGAGGCAAGACAAAATCATACTCTCCTAGCCTTTTCGGAATGTGTCGTGACCTCTTTGGACATTCAATGAGCCCTTGTTCTTGCAAGTCTTGACTGGTCATTTATGGGGAACGATCTACTAGATCATAAGAATTAGTACTGCTTCTAGTTGATTCTATCATAGGTGACAATACTTTATCATGGTGTGCTGGTTCTGCTTCATCATTTGGTGGCAATTTGCAAGGTATTGCTTGAGTGATTTGATCATGAAATGCTGTTGTAGGAAAAGTAATGTATGGTGTGATTAAAGGGTCGTCATTAGTCTTCTTTTTGGCTGCTTCTCGTTGTTCGTTGTAGGGAAAATTATTTTCATGAAAACTTACATCTCTTGAGATATATATTTCCTTGCTTTCAATGTCATAGATTCAATAACCCTTAGTCCCTGATGGATAACCAATGAAGATACCCTTAGTCCCTGATGGATAACCAAAGAAGATACCAGGCCGTGATCTTGCTGCCAATTTGTCTCATGGCCTAGATGGAATATGAGCATAACACAAACATCCGAATATGCACAAGTGATCATATGTTGGTGGTGTACCATGAAGCAATTCATAAGGTGTTTTCCCTTGTAAGACTGTGGTTGGCATACGATTGATTAGGTGGGCTGCCGTTAAAACACACTTTCCCTAAAATTTAATAGGCAGATTAGCTTGAAAGCTTAATGCCCTTGCCACTTCTAGAATGTGCCTGTGTTTTCATTCTACCATGATATTTTGTTATGGAGTATGGACACAAGTGGTTTGATGTTCAATACCATTTGCGAGATAATATGCCAATAATTCTTTATGCGAAAACTCTTTCCCATTATCGGTTCTTAAAACTTGAATTGTCCGATTGAATTTGTTTCTGACCCAATTGAAAAAATGCATGAGCAATGTACTTGTATCTGATTTGAATTTCATCAAATAGACCCACGTGGCTATACTATAATCATCAATAAGACTTAGGAAATAATGTGCACGAGTAAGAGAAGGTGTCTTGTATGGCCCCTGTCATACCCTGACCCTGACTCGTTGCCAAGACAAGGCCGGAACGTGATGTGACCTAGATAGATAAACCTGTACAATCAATCATTCATAACCTAAATGTTTATAAAATCCACAAGTAACTTCAAGAAATGTGCCAAACTTTTGGTACTTTAACTTGCATTAACCTGTTCATACCTATAAACAAGGCCTGCGCACAGTCTTCCGGCATGCCACAACTACCAATACTTCCTAGGCCTCAAAAGAATAGGTTAATGATAAGGATTACAAGCCAACATCCAAAGAATATTAGAATACTTGAAGTTGTACAAATATAACACAATTCAATATGTCTACATAACCATCTACAGGTAACTAGGATCATAGCAAGCAAAATTCCGTCTCATCACACAAGTAGGCCTCACCATCAGCTTGAGTCCCTAGCATAGGCTTAACCTCGGCCTCACCTGAAAAATTGTCATAAAAAGGGATGAGCTACACTTAGCTCAGTGAGGGTTAATGGCCACGGTAGGTTTTGCAAACATTTTCAACATTTAAAAAATCCTTTTGGAAACATGTCATGCATGAGTTGCAAATAGTGTACTAGAATTAATAAGCAAGCAGTAACATATAATCCTACCCTCCGAGGTCCTCAAGGGCCCAAGCGAAGGTAGGTTTACCATATATCAAAGGATACAATACTCGAACAGTTATTGGAGATGGCGAGTCTTGAATCAGCTTCCAATATAACCCAACACACCAACCGATAAGGGTACTCCGGAGGCAACCCAACCACAGTAGCCAAGTCCATCCTAGCAAGCCCAACGCCACCCTGGCAGCCTAGAACTTCCACCATGGTGTTCAATAACTTAATTATACCAACCATCTCTCTAAGGAAACACACCAAGCGAGAGAGGAGTTCAATCATAGCAAACAAGCTCGGAGGCAACAAAGTAGGTTGCCACCGGTTAATAACAGTAATCAATAACATATTAGTGTAATCATGTTCCAAATAGAGTTCATATAATGCATAAACATGCAAGTAGAGGCCAACGGGATAAGTTTCCCCCAAGGTGGGAACATAAAATGTATTAAACTCGATACCTTCGCATTAGTCCCAACTTAAACAGTTATTATATCTATCTTCCCAAGCTCCGATTAATCTGATTTTGGTTTAGAATCGAATATTATCGAATGTAGATAACTCTAAAATCAAACGAAACTCAATTCGGAGTTAAAACGAATAAGATATGGGTTTCGGAAATTTGTCGCACAAATCTGTCAAGGAAGTCGGACGAGTAGCCGGGCGAGTAACTCGCCTGGCTTAGTCGACCGGCTTTTACAAAGAATTTGGTCAAATGTCGGTCGAGTAGCCGGGCGAGTTTAGTCGACAGGCTTAGTTGACCGACCTGGGCATCTAACACCCGTAAATTCACATAATTTATACCTTATCTTGCTACCTTTCATTCCACTTCTTACAAACCATCAAGCATACATAATGTGGTTTATTAGGTGCCAAATAATGGTTCAAACATCAACCAAAACATTTCATACCAAGAATTCAACATAGCACCTAATCAACAGAATCAACCCCCAAGCTCTAAATGCTAGTTTAATGCTCCTAACTTTTACATACAAGTTACATACACATTGACACCTACATAATCAACACCAAGCTCACCTCTAGATTTCACAAGTTCATCAATTCACAAATTGAGCAAATCCTAAATCTACAACACACAAAATACTCCATCTCCTCATTCAAGCTTAGATATGCAAGCTATAACAATATTAATACGCATATATAACCACAAACATGCTCAACATAGCTTTAAAAACTTTTAAGAAAACAACCCTCACCTCTATTGCAAGAGAATGCTAATTCAAGGTTGTAGGATGTAATACAAGCTTCAAAGATGGCTAACAAGGCTTGACCAAGCTTCTCTCTACCTCCTACTCACTTCTTTCTTCTTCTTCTTCTTTCTCTCCTTTCAAGCTTGTGTGTGTATATGTGTGTATGTGTGCTTAAAACGTATGGGAGTGAGTGTAGTGTTTTAGTATGTGTATTAATGTGTTTGTGTGTGTTTTGGATGGGAGGGAATAGTATAAGTTAAGTGATCAAATATCTTATTTTCCAGATGTCCACCTTGCCCTCCAACTAAGTTATTTTTGCTAGTTTGCTATTTTGGTTGAATTGCAACTAATTAGTTACTAATATTGATTTGTTAGAATATATTTAATGTCTACGACACGTAAAATTCCTAAATGCACGAAAATGAATATTTTGGCACGTAAAATGATAAATATGCACGATAATAAATATTAATGCACATAATTGATGCCAATGCATATGAAATAATAATATGAATGCATTATAATTAGTATAATTATATACAGACTCTCGTGCCGGGTTTTACATCATCCCCTCCTTAAAAGAATTGTGTTCTCGCAATTTCTTCTTACCTTGCAAATAACTCTGGATATTGCTTCTCCATTTGATCTCGTAGCTCCCAAGTTGCTTCCTCAATACCATGGTTGTTCCACAATACCTTTACCATATGAATCTTCTTCCTATGCAACTCTTGATCTTGTTCATCCAAAATTTGTAGGGGTCTTTCTTCATGGGAGATGTTCTCACGAAGTTGTAGCAGAGAGATATGAAAAGGGTCAGGTTGATACTTCCTCAACATCGAGACATGGAACACGTCATGTATACTGGAGAGATTCATTGGTAGACTTAACCAGTATGCTAACTTGCTAATTTTCTTCATAATCTCGAACGGTCCCATGTACCTCGAACTCAATTTGCCACCCTTACCATGCCGAATCAACCCCTTCCGAGGAGATAATTTCAAAAACACCTTATCACCCTCTTCAAATTCCAAGTCTCTTCTTCTTCTATCGGCATAACTTTTCTGCCTACTATGTGCGGTAAGCATCCTTTTACGGATCAAATGCACATTCTCTATATTTTCCATCATCTTCGACAACAATGTAGGATCAATAGCCTTCATCTCACCAACCTCACTCCAATATAGAGGAGATCTACACTTACGTCCGTACAAGGCCTTGTAAGGTGCCATGCCAATCGTCGCTTGGTAACTGTTGTTGTAGGAAAACTCTGCCAACGGCAAGTGCTTTTCCCATGTTCCTCTAAAATCCAATGCACAAGCTCGTAGCATGTCCTCCAAGATATGAATGTTCCTTTTGGACTGCCCGTCAGTTTGAGGATGGTAGGCTGTACTGAAACTCAACTTCGTCCCCAATGCTTCTTGAAACTTTTGCCAAAACCGCAATGTAAACCTTGGATCTCTGTCAGATACTATGCTCACGGGTACACCATGCAATTTCACAATGTTAGCTATGTACAAATCAACTCATTTCTCCAAGCTATACATCTTATTCATCACAATAAAATGGGCTGTCTTCGTTAACCGATCCACGATCACCCTAATAGTATCACAATCTCGAGGTGACCTTGGCAATTCCGTCACGAAATCCATTGTTATGTGCTCCCATTTCCATTGTGGAATTTTCAAAGGTTGCAAAAGTCTTGCGAGTCTTTGATGTTCTGCATTAACTATTTGACATGTCAAACAACGAGACACAAACTCCACAATTTCCCTCTTCATATTATTCTACCAATAAAATTGCCTCAAATCTCGATACATCTTCTTTCCTCTAGGATGCATTGTATACCTTGAGCTATGAGCTTCTTCAAGTATATTTCTCTTCAATTCTGGATCATTTGGTATACAGACTCGGTTTCGAAATCTCCACAATCCATCTTGTTGTTTGAAATCCGGATTGTCTCATTTTATCTTCTGAAACTGTGGATCTTGTTGTTGAGCTTCCTTGACTTGAGATAGCAACATTGATTGAATCATTAGATGAGCATTCATCCACAACTTCGCCAAGCCTGCCTTTCGGCTTAGTGCATCCGTTACCACATTAGCCTTTCCGGGCACATAGTTAATGGTGCAATTGTAATCCTCCAAAAGTTCCATCCACCTCATTTGCCTCATATTTAACTCTTTCTAGGAGAACAAGTATTTTAGACTCTTGTGGTCGGTGAAAATCTCGAACTTGCTCCCCCATAAATAATGCCTCCATTTCTTCAATGCAAACACTATCGCCGCCAACTCTAGGTCATGAGTGGCGTAATTTACCTCATAGGGCTTCAATTTTCGAGAGGCATAAGCAATGACTTGATCATTTTGCATCAAAACATATCCTAACCCTCATTCGAAGCATCACTGTAAATGAAAAACCCTTGGCTTCCCTCGGGCAGTGCTAAGATAGGAGCGGTTGTCAATCTCTTCTTCAAATCTTGGAAGCTATTTTCACACTTGTCGTCCCATGTGAAGCTCACCTTCTTTTGAGTCAATCTTGTAAGGGGTTCTGCAATCTTTGAGAAGTCTTTCACGAATCTCCTGTAGTACCAGTAACGCCCCGAACCCAACCTTACGCTATAGGTCAAGTCCGGACCCGTCACTCGGACAGAGTCTCCTCTGTACCGTGGACTAAACTGTTACCTGTAAATAGTCACATACAATTTTAACTCACTTCCAACAATATATATAAAATCTATCCTTCAAGATATTCATAGCCATCCCAAGGTCACAAGGTCATCCGAGCCTTGGAGCAACAAAACTACTTATAGCACCCAAGCATGCAAATTAATGTTAACTTAACTATAAGTAGTTTAATACATCTAAACCAAGTTCTTCTATCAAGTTAATAAACACCCAAACATGCAATAGGAAAAGTAAACTAGAATTCATTATTACATGCCATCTAACTTAGTTATCCATCACATAAGATTTCAAGTTACTATATCACCAATTATACAAAAGACCACATGGTCTCAAAAGCACAACAACCAACAATTTCAAGCAAACTGCACACATGATCAACCTTATCACACAGGAATCAAGGATTCTGATCTACGTGCACTTCTTCTTCTTCCTCTACTGCTATCAGCTAGGGATTCACCTTAGCTTCTCCTGAAACATGTTAAATGAGGAGTGAGCAACAATGTTGCCCAGCGAGGGAGGTGATGCAACCTACCGGGGAATGCAATATGATATGCTAACGCAAGAAGACACATTTATATAACATAAACAACAAGAATAAATAGCTACGTAATTAACCACATTAAAAAGGATACGGTTCCACTTCAAGTCTTCAATCTCGAACCATGAGCCACGAACTTCACGCAAGTGCCGGCAAACCCTTACTCTAACAAGTTGGGATACTCCGGATGTATCCCGATCCTACGACCCTTTCTCCTGAGGTAGCACCATATGCCCAGCAGGTGAACCACGCCTCTGGAGTAGTGGAGTATACTCAGCGAGAAAGGGAATAGGCACCATGGTAGTCGAGGGAGCACGACAAGCCCGATGCCGCCCGTGTTTCTCGACGCTACCATGTCCGAAAAGGTTGCACAACCCCAAGACAAGTCCACAAGAATCAAGATATCAAATAACAGGCAAGAGAGTTGACAAAGTAGGCCGCCCTCACATATAAACACAGTATAAGCCAACATATGCACGAAATAGCTCTAAAGTCTTAAAAGAAGCATTCAACATAACTTTTCCCCTCAATCTTCTCAAGTAGCTCAATTATACCTTAGACAGTCAATATAATACATGACAACACAAGAACAAACTCCAGATGCATAAAAAATAGCCAAATACTACTTTTCCCCTTTCTTTAACCAAACTTTTCTTCTTCTATGTGCATTACAAGGTTACCAAACCATATCCTAATCATACTACATTCTTAATTAAGCCAAAAGACACCTATTAAAATCAAAAAAACCCGTTTTAGAATCAAAAGTTCGGGAAGGCCCCGAGCGGGTTTTAACTACAACTACCCTATTCGAACCCCAAATTCACATAACGAAACCACCAAAAGTGCTTCCATACCCCAAGAATACCTAATCCAAAGCCCAAACGTGCCCGGATTGCATTTCGAGAAATATCCCATTTTTAAAGATTACTAAATTTGCATTTTAACACAATTCCGAGAAATTCAATCCCACGTGAGCCTATGTCTAGTTACACTAACGTCTAAAGCACCTAATTGAAGCCTTAAATCAATCCAATTAACAAGTTTTCTCCAAACCCTAATTCTAAGCACTATTCATAATCTTTTTCATTAAATCTCAACATTCAACTATAGAATTCTCTATCAAGCTATAAAGGTTAACTCTATAGGCTTTAATAAACACATAAAAAGCATTCATAGCAAGTATTATAGTTATAATTGAAAAATCAAGAATTTCAACATATGAGCATAAACTTTAAAAACAATAAAAATGCAACTCCCCCACAATTTTTTTGATGTGTAGAAGCTTGTTGGGAACCCTAGGATGCTCAAATAAACTCCAAGATCCAAGCCAAGAGTCAAACTAGCAAGATTGTTGAAGAATTTCTTCTCCTTTTTCTCCTTGAGGGTGTCGGTTTTGGGGAGGGGACACAAGGGGAATTTTTAGCTTTGTTTGTTGAGTTGTTTTTGTTAAAATGGTGATAAATTTAGTATATAGGTATATATGTGCAATAAGTTGTGGTCAAATACTACAAAAGAACTTGGTCAAATGAGCTTAATTACTAATCAAATACTAACTTAGTCAAAACTAAGGTTGTTACGTACGTAACACTATTCAATGATGCGGAAAAACATTTTCTAATTGTATGCTCCCAAGCCCAAAAGTCCAAAATGACAAGTTCTCGATTCCTATTATGTGTCATATGACTTAGGAAAATTATTAAATCGCACTTTTAAAACGGTCGAAAATCTTATGAATAGTAGCCTTAACATAAAACAATTAAGCAAGAAAAATGATGCACGTAAGAATGCTCAAGCAAGTATGCAATAGTTATAAAGAAATTGTGATGAAATTCTCGGGCATCACACCCTCTCCCCTTTAAACTAATTGCGTCCCCGCAATTCTTACATGATTCAACAAACAGCTCTTGATACTTTTCTCTTATCTGATCTTCTCGCTCCCAAGTGGCATCTTCAACTCCGTGATGATCCCAAAGAACTTTCACCATAGGAATACTCTTTGTTCGAAGTTCCTGAATGTTTCTGTCAACCACTCGAAGAGGTTTCTCGACATATGCCAAAGATTCATCAATCTCCAACGGTTCTGGCTCAACTATGTGCGAAGGATCAGGATTATACTTCCTCAACAGTGACACATGGAATACATCATGAATCCTACCCAAACTCGGAGGTAATGCCAATCTATAAGCCAACTCACCAACCTTCTCAATGATTTCAAATGGCCCTACATATCTAGGACTGAGTTTACCTCCATTTCCATATTGAATTAAACCCTTGCGCGGAGAGACTTTCAAGAATACATGATCACCTACTGAAAATACCAAGTCTCGTCGGTGTCTATCAGCATAATTCTTTTGTCGACTCTGTACCATAAGCATCATCTTCTTTATAAGCTTCAAATTATCCACCATCTTGATCATCTCAAGTAGAATAGCTGGATCAACAATTTTCATTTCACCTACCTCATCCCAATACAACGGAGACGTACATTTTCACCCGTAAAGTGCCTCATAGGGTGCCATACCAATGGTAGCCTGGTAACTGTTATTATAAGCAAACTCCGCTAAAGGTAGATACTTCTCCCAACTCTTACCGAAATTCAGAACGCAAGCCCGCAACATATCTTCCAGTATCCTGATAGTCCTCTCTGACTGACCATCCGTCCGCGGGTGATATGCAGTACTGAAACTCAGATTAGTCCCCAAAGCCTTTTGTAGTTTCTGCCAGAATTGTGATGTAAACCTGGGATCCTTGTCCGACACTATCTGAGATGGAACTCCATACAATCTCACGATGTTTTCAACATAAAGCTCGACTAATTTATCAAGAGGGAATCTGTCTTCTTTGCAGCAATAAAATGAGAAGTCTTCGTCAGCCTATCTACCATAACCCAGATGGAAACATTTTAGTAGCTTTAATAGAAGATATGATACGAGTCCCAGTAGATTTTCGACTTCAAGTGATTTTAATAATAGGTTGATCGGGTACTTCTAAAGTTAAAACTTTTCTTCTACAATCCAAACATGCATAATATCGCCCCAACCAATCCATCCCCAAGATAACTTCAAAGTCCCAAAATGACATAATAATCAAATCAATAGGATACATATGGCCCTCAATGCATATACTACAATCCTTACACACAGACTCCGTAACAAATTTAGTACCCATATGATTACCTACTTCAATCACATACGGCAGTTTATCAACTTTTAAAGTAGTAGATTGTGCACATGCAGGAGTAATGAATGAATGTGTAGCCCCGGTGTAAATCAAAACTACTACCGGCTGACTATTAATAAGAAAAGTACCTTTCACCACTACCGTCGTGTCTGGAAGCACCTCCTGATCGAGTGAAAATACATGCGCCTGTCCTCGCAGTACAGTAGCTACTCATGAGGCTCTAGTTTGAGCACCTTGGCCAGAAGTTTATCCCTGACCTTGTTTAAACTTGGGGCAATCTCTAGCTCTATGCTGATCACTACCGCAACCCACGCATCGACCCAATTTCCTCCAACACTCTGCCTCCGTGTGGCCCTTGCAATTGCAATGAGTACAATGTAGGTTCTTTTTGTTAGCAACACCTCCTGGAGGAGTCCTGTAAGTAGATGTAGCAGAACTACCCTACTGAGATCTAGCAGTCACTGGTCGGGTTTGTGACTATCCCTATGGCTGGCTCTGAGCTGGTCTCGGCTGTGACTGTGCCTGAACTAGTCTTGGATAGCTCTGGGTCTGCCTAGGCTGCTGATATTGCCTTAGGTAGCCCTGACTCTGGGACTGATACTGACGTTTGCTTGACTGACTAGACTGAGCTAACACATCTGCTTTACGTTTCTCATACCTCGATGCGGCCCTGACTACTGCAGCATAGCTCGGATAATCCTGCAAAGACAGATTAAGCATAATATCACTCCTCAACCCTGTGATAAACCTCTGAATCTTCATGTCCTCCGGTTGAACTAAAGCTGGCACGTATCGAGAAAGTCTAGTAAAAGTAGCCTCATATTGATCTACAGTCATGTTTCCCTGTCTCAAAGCTATAAATTCATCTTGATATCTCTCGCGATCTACTACAGACACATACTTGTCCCTGAACTCATGAACAAAGTCATCCCACACATGTTGGACCCTCTCAGCATCCCATTTCTCTCTAACAGTGCGCCACCACTACTCGGCGTCACCCTCCATTAAGAATGCAACATAAGTAATCTTTCTCACATCATTGCACTCGAGTATCGCAG
Organism: Ehretia macrophylla; assembly: GCA_037974665.1. Classification (NCBI taxonomy): domain Eukaryota; kingdom Viridiplantae; phylum Streptophyta; class Magnoliopsida; order Boraginales; family Ehretiaceae; genus Ehretia; species Ehretia macrophylla. The sequence goes on along the minus strand of CM075780.1, from coordinate 36,137,956 downwards.
ATACTTTCTTAAACTTGTTCAACCACATCTCAACTTTCATGTCATCAGGCTCACCATATAAACTGTATGCCCCGTGGTGCAAGAATTTATCATACAAGTTACCTCCAGCAGTACCACTACCCTCTGCTCTAGCAGCCTGATTGCCTCTGCCAACACCTGTCGTACCCTGCTGAACCACAAATTGAGTTATAGTATTCATAGCGGTGGCCATTGTGGCCAAAATCTGCCCATTGCTTGGTTCCTAACCTTGCGGTACATTTCCTGTTCCCCGTGCACCTTGCCCCGGTACATCCTGTCTAGGAGCTTCCTCCGGCTCTCTCATTGGTCTACCTCGTCTCCTAATCTCAATGCTAGAAAAATATAGTATTATAATAGACAAATGGATAATACAAAGATAATATGCACATTATTTTCAAAACATCCTACTCACATAAGATAACATATAAAACACTTAACAACATTAAACAATAAACTTTTCATATTCATATCATATCATGTTTTACCATTCCTTTTACATGTTAGCACGTCTTTTACCCAAGCACTTAAGCAATTAAACAATCACATAATCACATAATTCAACTCTCACATATGGACCTCTACCCACATGCCAAGGAAGTTAACCCAACTTCATGCATTCAAGTAGCTCTGATACCACCTAAATGTAACGCCCCGAACCCAACCCCATGCTATAGGTCAAGTCCGGACCCGTCACTTGGACAGAGTCTCCTCTGTACCGTTGACTAAACTGTTACCTGTAAATAGTCACATACAATCTTTAACTCACTTCCAACAATATATATAAAATCTATCCTTCAAGATATTCATAGCCATCCCAAGGTCACAAGGCCATCCGAGCCTTGGAGCAACAAAACTACTTATAGCACTCAAGCATGCAAAATAATGTTAACTTAACTATGAGTAGTTTAATACATCTAAACCAAGTTCTTCTATCAAGTTAATAAACACCCAAGCATGCAATAGGAAAAGTAAACTAGAATTCATTATTACATGCCATCTAACTTAGCTATCCATCACATAAGATTTCAAGTTACTACATCACCAACTATACAAAAGACCACATGGTCTCAAAAGCACAACAACCAACAACTTCAAGCAAACTGCACACATGATCAACCTTATCATACAGGAATCAAGGATTCTGATCTACGTGCACTTCTTCTTCTTCCTCTACTGCTATTAGCTGGGGATTCACCTCAGCTTCTCCTGAAACATGTTAAATGAGAAGTGAGCAGCAATGTTGCCCAGTAAGGGAGATGATACAACCTACCGGGGAGTGCAATATGATATGCTAACACAAGAAGACACATATATATAAGATAAACAACAAGAATAAATAGCCAAGTAATTAACCACATTAAAAAGGATACGGTTCCACTTCAAGTCTTCAATCTCGAACCACGAGCCACGAACTTCACGCAAGTGCCGGTAAACCCTTACTCCAACAAGTTGGGATACTCCGGATGTAACCCGATCCTATGACCTTTTCTCTTGAGGTAGCACCTTATGCCGAGCAGGTGAACCACGCCTCTGGTGTAGTGGAGTATACTCAGCGAGAATGGGAATAGGCACCATGGTAGTCGAGGGAGTACGACAAGCCCGATGCCGCCCGTGTTTCTCGACGCTACAATGTCCGAAAAGGTTGCGCAACCCCAAGACAAGTCCACAAGAATCAAGATATAAAATAACACGCAAGAGGGTCGACAAAGTAGGCCGCCCTCACATATAAACACAGTATAAGCCAACATATGCACGAAATAGCTTTAAAGTCTTAAAAGAAGCATTCAACATAACTTTTCCACTCAATCTACTCAAATAGCTCAATTATACCTTAGACAATCAATATAATACATGACAACACAAGAACAAGCTCCAGATGCATAAAAAATAGCCAAATACTACTTTTCCCCTTTCTTTAACCAAGTTTTTCTTCTCATATGTGCATTACAAGGTTACCAAAGCATATCATAATCATACTACATTCTTAATTAAGCCAAAAGACACCTATTAAAATCAAAAAACCCCGTTTTAGAAGAAAACGCTCGGGAAGGCCCCGAGCGGGTTTTAACTTCAACTACCCTATTCGAACCCCAAATTCATGTAACGAAACCACCAAAAGTGCTTCCATACCCCAAGGATACCTAATCCAAAGCCCAAATGTACCCGGATTGCATTTCGGGAAATATCCCCTTTTTAAAGATTACTAAATTTGCATTTTAACACAATTCCGAGCAATTCAATCCCACGTGAGCCTATGACTAGTTCCACTAACGTCTAAAGCACCTAATTGAAGCCTTAAATCAATCCAATTAACAAGTTTTCTCCAAACCCTAATTCCAAGCACTATTCATCATCTTCTTCATTAAATCTCAACATTCAACCATGGAATCATCTATCAAGCTATAAAAGTTAACTCTATAGGCTCTAATAAACACATAATAAGCACTCAGAACAAGTATTGTAGTTATAATTGATAAATCAAGAATTTCAACATATGAGCATAAACTTTAAAAACAATAAAAATGCAACTCCTTCACAATTTTTTTGATGTGTAGAAGCTTGTTGGGAACCCTAGGATGCTCAAACAAACTCCAAGATCCAAGCCAAGAGTCAAACTAGCAAGATTGTTAATGAATTTCTTCTCCTTTTTATCCTCGAGGGCGTCGGTTTTGGGGAGGGGACACAAGAGGAATTTTTAGCTTTGTTTGTTGAGTTGTTTTTGTTAAAATGGTGATAAATTTAGTATATAGGTATATATGTGCAATAAGTTGTGGTCAAATACTACAAAAGAACTTGGTCAAATGAGCTTAATTACTAATCAAATGCTAACTAAGTCAAAACTAAGGTTGTTACGTACGTAACACTATTCAATGATGCAGAAAAACATTTTCTAATTGTATGCTCCCAAGCCCAAAAGTCCAAAATGACAAGTTCTCGATTCCTATTATGTGTCATATGACTTAGGAAAAATATTAAATCGCACTTTTAAAACGGTCGAAAATCTTATGAATAGTAGCCTTAACATAAAGCAATTAAGCAAGGAAAATGATGCACGTAAGAATGCTCAAGCAAGTATGCAATAGTTATAAAGAAATTGTGATGAAATTCCCGGGCATCACACCCTCTCCCCCTTAAACTAATTGCGTCCTCACAATTCTTACATAATTCAACAAACAGCTCTGGGTATTTTTCTCTTATCTGATCTTCTCGCTCCCAAGTGGCATCCTCAACTCCGTGATGATCCCAAAGAACTTTCACCATAGGAATACTTTTTGTTCGAAGTTCCTGAATCTTTCTGTCAACCACTCGAAGATGTTTCTCGACATATGTCAAAGATTCATCAATCTCTAACGGCTCTGGCTCAACTATGTGCGAAGGATCAGGATTATACTTCCTCAACAGCGACACATGGAATACATCATGAATCCTACCCAAACTCGGAGGTAATGCCAATCTATAAGCCAACTCACCATCCTTCTCAATGATTTCAAATGGCCCCACATATCTAGGACTGAGTTTACCTCCATTTCCATATCAAATTAAACCATTGCGCGGAGAGACTTTCAAGAATACATGATCACCTACTGAAAATATCAAGTCTCGTCGGCGTCTATCAGCATAATTCTTTTGTCGACTCTGTGCCGTAAGCATCCTCTTCTTTATAAGCTTCACATTATCCACCATCTTGATCATCTCAAGTAGAATAGCTGGATCAACAGTTTTCATTTCACCTACCTCATCCCAATACAACAGAGACGTATATTTCCGCCTATAAAGTGCCTCATAGGGTGCCATACCATTGGTAGCCTGGTAACTATTATTATAAGCAAACTCCGCTAAAGGTAGATACTTCTCCCAACTCTTACTGAAATCTAGAACGCAAGCCTGCAACATATCTTCTAGTATCCTGATAGTCCTATCTGACTGACCATCCGTCTGCGAGTGATATGTAGTACTGAAACTCAGATTAGTCCCCAAAGCCTTTTGTAGTTTCTGCCAGAACTGTGATGTAAACCTAGGATCCCTGTCCGACACTATCTGAGATGGAACTCCATGCAATCTCACGATGTTTTCAACATAAATCTCGGCTAATTTATCAAGCGAATATGTCTTCTTTGCAGCAATAAAATGAGAAGTCTTCGTCAGCCTATCTACCACAACCCATACGGAAACATTTTAGTTGCTTTAATAGAAGATATGATACGAGTCCCAGTAGATTTTCGACTCCCAGTGATTTTAATAATAGGTTGATCGGGTACTTCCAAAGTTAAAACTTTTCTTCTACAATCCAAACATGTATAATATCGCCCCAACCAATCCATCCCCAAGATAACTTCAAAGTCCCGAAATGGCATGATAATCTAATTAATAGGATACATATGACCCTCAATGCATATACTACAATCCTTACACACAGACTCCGTAATAAATTTAGTACTCATAGGATTATCTACTTCAATCACATACGGCAGTTTATTAACTTTTAAAGTAGTAGATTGTGCACATGCAGGAGTAATGAATGAATATGTAGACCAGGTGTCAATCAAAACTACTACCGACTGACTATTAATAAGAAAAGTACCTTCCACCACCACCGTCATGTATGGAAGCTCCTCCTGATCGAGTGCAAATACCCGCGCCTAGCCTCGCGGTACAGTAGCTGCTCCTGAGGCTCTAGTCTGAGTACCCTGGCCGGAAGTTTGTCGCTGACCCTGTTTAAACTTGGGGCAATCTCTAGCTCTATGCTGATCACTGCCACAACCCACGCATCGACCCAATTTCCTCCAATACTCTACCTCTGTGTGGCCCTTACGATTGCAATGTGTACAATGTAGGTTCTTTTTGGCAGCAACACCTCCTGGAAGGGTCCTGTAAGTAGATGTAGCAGAACTACTCTGCTAAGATCTAGCAGTCACTGGTCGGGTTTGTGACTGTCCCTGTGGTTGGCTCTGAGCTGGTCTCGGCTGTGATTGCGCCTGAACTAGTCCTGGATAGCTCTGGGTCTGCCTAGGCTGCTGAGTCTGAACAGGCTGCTGATATTGCCTTAGGTACCCCTGACTCTGGGACTAATACCGACGTTTACTTGACTGGCTAGACTGAGCTAACACATCTGCCTTACATTTCTCGTACCTCGATGCGGCCCTGACTACTGCAGTATAGCTCGGATAATCCTGCGAAGACAGATTAAGCATAATATCACTCCTCAACCCTGTGATAAACCTCTGAATCTTCATGTCCTCCGGCTAAACTAAAGTTGGCACGTATCGAGAAAATCTAGTAAAAGTAGCCTCATATTGATCTACAGTCATGTTTCCCTATCTCAAAGCTATAAATTCCTCTTGATATCTCTCGCGAGCTACTACAGACACATACTTGTCCCTGAACTCACGAACAAAGTCATCCTACACATGCTGGACACTCTCAGCGTCCCATTTCTCTCTAACAATGCGCCACCACTCCTCGGCGTCACCCTCCATTAAGAATGCAGCATAAGTAATCTTTCTCTCATCATTGCACTCGAGTATCGCATAGAGTTTCTTAAACTTGGTCAACCACATCTCAACTTTCATGTCATCAGGCTCACCATAGAAACTGTATGCCCCGTGGTGCAAGAATTTATCATACAAGTTACCTCCAGTAGTACCACTACCTTCTGCTTTAGCAGCCTGATTGCCTCTACCAACATATGTCGTACCCTGCTAAACCACAAATTGAGCTATAGTATTCATAGCGGTGGCTATTGTGGCCAAAATCTGCGCCTTGCTTGGTTCCTGACCTTGCGGTACATTTCCTGCCACCCCTGCATATTGCCCCGGTACATCCTGTCTAGGAGTTTCCTCCAGCTCTCTCCTTGGTCTACCCCGTCTCCTAATCTAAACGCTAGAAGAATATAGTATTATAATAGGCAAATGGATAATACAAAGGTAATATGCACATTATTTTCAAAACATCCTACTCACATAAGATAACATATAAAACACTTAACAACAATAAACACTAAACTTTTCATATTCATATCATATCATGCTTTACCATTCCTTTTACATATTAGCACGTCTTTTACCCAAGCGCTTAAGCAATTAAACAATCACATAATCACATAATTCAACTCTCACATATGGACCTCTACCCACATGCCAAGGAAGTTAACCCGGCTTCATGCATTCAAGTAGCTCTGATACCACTTAAATGTAACGCCCCGAACCCAACCCCATCCTATAGGTCAAGTCCGGACCCGTCACTCGGACAAAGTCTTCTCTGTACCATGGACTAAACTGTTACCTGTAAATAGTCACATACAATCTTTAACTCACTTCCAACAATATATATAAAATCTATCCTTCAAGATATTCATAGCCATCCCAAGGTCACAAGGCCATCCGAGCCTTGGAGCAAGAAAACTACTTATAGCACCCAAGCATGCAAAATAATGTTAACTTAACTATAAGTAGTTTAATATATCTAAACCAAGTTCTTATATCAAGTTAATAAACACCCAAGCATGCAATAGGAAAAGTAAACTAGAATTCATTATTACATGCGATCTAACTTAGCTATCCATCACATAAGATTTCAAGTTACTACATCACTAACTATACAAAAGACCACATGGTCTCAAAAGCACAACAACCAACAACTTCAAGCAAACTGCACACATGATCAACCTTATCATACAGGAGTCAAGGATTCTGATCTACGTGCACTTCTTCTTCTTCCTCTACTACTATTAGCTGGGGATTCACCTCAGCTTCTCCTGAAATATGTTAAATGAGGAGTGAGCAACAATGTTGCCCAGCGAGGGAGGTGATGCAACCTACCGGGGCGTGCAATATGATATGCTAACACAAGAAGAAACATATATATAACATAAACAACAAGAATAAATAGTCAAGTAATTAACCACATTAAAAAGGATATCGTTCCACTTCAAGTCTTCAATATCGAACCACGAGCCACGAACTTCACGCAAGTGCCGGCAAACCCTTACTCTAACAAGTTGGGATACTCCGCATGTAACCCGATCCTATGACCTTTTCTCCAGAGATAGCACCATATGCCCAGCAGGTGAACCACGCCTCTGGGGTAGTGGAGTATACTCAGCGAGAAAGGGAATAGGCACCATGGTAGTCGAGGGAGCACGGCAAGCCCGATGCCGCCCGTGTTTCTCGACGCTACCATATCCGAAAAGGTTGTGCAACCCCAAGACAAGTCCACAAGAATCAAGATATCAAATAACACGCAAGAGGATCGACAAAGTAGGCCGCCCTCACATATAAATACAGTATAAGCCAACATATGCACGAAATAGCTCTAAAGTCTTAAAAGAAGCATTCAACATAACTTTTCCACTCAATCTACTCAAATAGCTCAATTATACCTTAGACAATCAATATAATACATGACAACACAAGAACAAGCTCCAGATGCATAAAAAATAGCCAAATACTAATTTTCCCCTTTCTTTAACCAAGCTTTTCTTCTCCTATGTGCATTACAAGGTTACCAAACCATATCTTAATCATACTACAATCTTAATTAAGCCAAAAGACACCTATTAAAATCATAAAAACCCGTTTTAGAAGCAAAAGCTTGAGAAGGCCCCGAGCTGGTTTTAACTACAACTACCCTATTCGAACCCCAAATTCACGTAACGAAACCACCAAAAGTGCTTCCATACCCCAAGGATACCTAATCCAAAGCCCAAATGTACCCGGATTGCATTTCAGGAAATATCCCTTTTTTAAAGATTACTAAATTTGCATTTTAACACAATTTCGAGCAATTCAATCCTACGTGAGCCTATGACTAGTTCCACTAACGTCTAAAGCACCTAATTGAAGCCTTAAATCAATCCAATTAACAAGTTTTCTCAAAACCCTAATTCCAAGCACTATTCATCATCTTCTTCATTAAATCTCAACATTCAACCATGGTATCCTCTATCAAGCTATAAAAGTTAACTCTATAGGCTCTAATAAATACATAATAAGCATTCATAACAAGTATTATAGTTATAATTGACAAATCAAGCATTTCAACATATGAGCATAAACTTTAAAAATAATAAAAATGCATCTCCCTCACAATTTTTTTGATGTGTAGAAGCTTGTTGGGAACCCTAGGATGCTCAAACAAACTCCAAGATCCAAGCCAAGAGTCAAACTAGCTAGTTTGTTGAAGAATTTCTTTTCCTTTTTCTCCTTGAGGGTATCGGTTTTTTTTGGGGGGGACACAAGGGGAATTTTTAGCTTTGTTTGTTGTGTTGTTTTTGTTAAAATGGTGATAAATTTAGTATATAAGTATATATGTGCAATAAGTTGTGGTCAAATACTACAAAAGAACTTGGTCAAATGAGCTTAATTACTAATCAAATGCTAACTAAGTCAAAACTAAGGTTGTTACGTACGTAACACTATTCAATGATGCGGAAAATCATTTTCTAATTGTATGCTCTCAAGCCCAAAAGTCCAAAATGCCAAGTTCTCAATTCCTATTATGTATCATATGACTTAGGAAAAATATTAAATCGCACTTTTAAAACGGTCGAAAATCTTATGAATAGTAGCCTTAACATAAAGCAATTAAGCAAGAAAAATGATGCACATAAGAATGCTCAAGCAAGTATGTAACAGTTATAAAGAAATTGTTATGAAATTCTCGGGCATCACAGTACCCGGCTAACCCAAGGAAACTGCGTACTTCCGTAACATTCTCGGGCTTCTTCCACGTTTGCACCACTTCAATCTTTAATAGATCCACTACTATCCCCGCTTGGGAGATTATATGCCCTAAGAAAGCAACTTGTTGAAGCCAAAACTCGCATTTGTTAAACTTGGCGTACAACTGATGTTCCCGCAACTTCTGTAACACCATATGTGGATGCTTTTTATGATCCTCTTCTGTCTTGGAATACACTAAAATATCATCTATGAATATCACCACAAACTGATCCAAATAAGGCTGGAACACCCTGTGCATCAAGTCCATAAAGGCAGCAGGAGCATTTGTTAGTCCAAACGGCATTACAACAAACTAATAATGTCCATACCTTGTCCTAAAAGCTGACTTAGGCACATCTTCCTTTTTGATGCTAAGCTGATAATAACCCTACCTCAAATCAAACTTCGAATAAATTTTGGCTCCTTGTAATTGATCAAACAACTCATCTATCAATGGCAATGGATACTTGTTCTTAACAGTCACATGATTCAACACCCGATGATCAATACATAGCCTCAATGTACTATCTTTCTTTTTCACAAACAATACTGGGGCTCCCCAAGGAGATGAGCTAGGTTGAACAAACCCTTTTTCTAGCAATCCTTGCAATTGAATCTTCAATTCATGCAATTCAGTCGGGGCTATCCGATACGGTGCCTTTCAGATAGGTTGAGTACCTGGCAATATCTCAATCATAAAGTCAATATCCCTCTTTGGTGGCAATCGCAGTAATTCTTCCAGAAACACATAAACATATTCATTCACTACTGGTACCTCTACAAGCCTAGCTTAATCAGTTGGCTTGTTAATCAAATAAGCCAAGTATCCACTACATCCCTTCCTCATTAATTTCACGGCTTTGATAGTGGACACAATAGCATTACTTGAAATATCACTTCTACCTTTTACTTCAATCGTAGGTTGACCTAGTACCTGTAGTTTTACGGTCTTCGTCCGGCAATCCAATTGGGCATAGTTGTGAGCTAACCAATCCATTCCCAATATAATATCATATTTTTGAAAAGGAAGTACAATGAGATCGACCAAAAACTCCCGGTCTTTTATTTGAATTTTACATTCTCTACATCCATATTTAGAAACATGTTTGGTGCCCATGGGATTGCTAACTTCTACATGACATGATAAAGGTTCTACTTGTAACTTGATGCGATTCACACATTGACGTGAAATAAAGGAATGCGTGGCTCCAGTATCAATAAGTATCTTTACCAATTGTTTTGAAATTAAGAAAGTATCTTCAACTACTACTGCAGCCTCCGGAATCTCTTCTTGATCAACAACATATACCCAGGCTTGGACCCTCTATACTGGGGCATTGACTGTGGTCTAGTGCTGCTGATCTTTGCCTTGCCACTTAGGGCACTGCCTTGCCTGATGTTGATCACTGCTACATCTAAGGCATTTACCATTCTTTCTCCAACATTGGGCCTCCACATGCCCCTTCTTATTACAATGCCTACATACAAGATTACGGGTTGTAGTAGTGTTACCCGAAGAACCACTAGCCGATTGAGTAACTGAAGCGCTCGGTTGTAGTCGGGTAGGGGCTGATCTAGCTTGACTTGAAGCTTGAATCTGGACTGAGTATGATCTTTGTGGTGCTTGTGACAACATTGGCCTCTTATTCACTTGACTCGGTCCCCCACGAGTATCCAATCTCATCTTCTTAACTCGCGATGCCGAATCAACCATGTCGGCATAATTAGTGAAACGGTGGGATGCAAGAAAATCGTGAATTTCGGGCCTTAGTCCCCAAACAAATTGTTTGATCCTTGCACTTTCTGTTTGGACCAACCCTGGCAAATACTTAGAGAGTTTGTTGAATCGAGCTTCATACTGCACCACTGACAAGCTTCATTGCTCACAGTGAGGAACTCTTCTTCCGTTCTTTCCTGAGCCACCTCCGACACATAGTTTCCTTTGAAAGACCTCACAAAGTTAGCCCATGTTGTTGGGGTTCCATTTCACTCCCAACTCTCATTCTCATTCCTCCACCATTCAACTGCATTCTCCTCCAACAAGAAAGTTACAAAGGCCACCTTATTTTCATCATTGTAGTCCATGGCCCCATAAATCTTCTCCACCTTGGCAAGCCAAGCCTCTACATTCTCACTGTCTGGCTCACCCAAGAACCTAGAAGGTCCATACCCTAGAAAGCCTTTCAACGTATCATCTTTACTACCTCGGTTGTTATTGTTGTTGTTGCCACCACCATTGTTATTATTATTGTTGTTGTTACCCGCACCCATATTCATGTTCGCCTGTTGTTCCATCACCCTACTCATACGATCCAACGCAGTTGCCATTATATTGAACATGGCTATCCCGAGGTTGGCTGGGTCAACATTCCCCGTTCCTTGTGCTCCGGCATTTGCACGAGTATTACGACATGCCATCCATAGACATAGGACATGGACCACTCATGGTTATATGATACGCATGCATTATGATATGAAATGAGCATACATGTCCTATAGTTACTTCTAACATAAATAATTATGGATAAATTAACATTGATATGGTATAGTGTATGTCCATACTTATTTGCATGATTTCACGTTAGCAAAAAACAAATACTGCACATAAGCACATATTATTCACATATAGACATATAAGTCACCTTATCACATAAGTAATTCAAAACATCTCTCAAGTAATTCGTCTTCTTATTTAGGGCATCTACCCATGGACTATTTTCCTAAACCCGAACATTCGTTAACCTAAGTTAGCTCTGATACCACCTAATGGTGTCACGCCCTGACCTTGACTCGTTGCCAAGACAAGGCCGGAATGTGACGTGAGCTAGATAGATAAACCTATACAATCAATCATTCATAACCTAAACGTTTATAAAATCCACAAGTAGCTTTAAGAAGGGTGCCCAACTTTTGGCACTTTAACTTGCATTAACCTATTCATACCTATAAACAAGGCCTACACATAGTCTTCCGGCATGCCACAACTACCAATACTTCCTAAGCCTTAAAAGAATAGGTTCATGATAAGGATTACAAGCCAACATCCAAAAGAATATTAGAATACTTGAAGTTGTACAAATCTAACACAGTTCAATATGTCTACATAACCATCTACAGGTAACTAGGATCATAGCAAGCAAAAGTCTGTCTCATCATACAAGTAGGCCTCACCATCAGCTTGAGTCCCTAGCACAAGCTCAACCTCAGCTTCACCTGAAAAATTGTTATAAAAGGGATGAGCTACACTTAGCTCAGCGAGGGTTAATGGCCACGGTAGGTTTTGCAAACACTTTCGACATTTAGAAAATCCTTTTGTAATCATGTCATGCATGAGTTGCAAATAGTGTACTATAATTAATAAGCAAGCAATAACACATAATCCTACCCTCCGAGGTTATCAAGGGCCCAAGCGAAGGTAGGTTTACCATATATCAAAGGATACAACACTCGAACAGTTGTTGGAGATGGCCAGTCTCGAATCAGCTTCCAATATAACCCAACACACCAACCGATAAGGGTACTTCGGAGGCAACCCAACCACAGTAGTCGAGTCCGTCCTGGCAAGCCCAACGCTGCCTAGGGAGCCCAAAACTTCTACCATGACGTTCAATAACTTAATTATACCAACCATCTCTCCAAGGAAACACACCAAGCGAGAGAGGAGTTCAATCATAGTAAATAAGCTCGGAGGCAACAAAGTAGGTTGCCACCGGTTAGTAATAGTAATCAATAACATATTAGTGTAATCATGTTCCAAATAGAGTTCATATAATGCATAAACATGCAAGTGGAGGCCAACGGGATAGGTTGCCCCCAAGGTGGGAACATAAAATGTATTAAACTCGACACCTTCGCATTAGTCCTAAATTAAACAGTTATTCTACCTATATTCCCAAAGTTCAATTAATCTAATTTTGGTTTAGAATCGAATCTTATCGAATGTAGATAACTCTAGAATCCAACAGAACTCAATTCGGAGTTAAAACGAATGAGATATGACTTTCGAAAAATTATCGTGCAAATCTGTCAAGGAAGTCGGACGAGTAGCCGGGCGAGTTGCCCGGCTTAGTCGACTGGCTTTTACAGAGAATTTGGTCAAATGTTGATTGAGTAGCCGGGCGAGTTTAGTCGACCGGCTTAGTCGACCGACCTAGGCATCTAACACCCGTAAATTCACACAATTTACACCTTATCTTGCTACTTTTCATCCCACTTCTTACAAACCATCAAACATACATAATGTGGTTAATTAGGTGCCAAATAATGGTTCAAACATCAACCAAAACATTCCATACCACAATCAACTACCAAGTTACCAAGAATTCAACATAGCACCTAATCAACACAATCAACCCCCAAGCTCTAAATGCTAATTTCATGCTCCTAACTTTTACATACAAGTTACATAGACATTGACACCTACATGTTCAACACCAAGCTCACCTCTAGATTTCACAAGTTCATCAATTCACAAATTGAGCAAATCCTAAATCTACAACACACAAAATACTCCATCTCCTCATTCAAGCTTAGATATGCAAGCTATAACAATATTAATACGCATATATAATCACAAACATGCTCAACATAGCTTTAAAAACTTTTAAGAAAACAACCCTCACCTCTATTGCAAGAGGATGCTAATTCAAGGTTGTAGGATGTAATACAAGCTTCAAAGATGGCTAACAAGACTTGACCAAACTTCTCTCTACCTTCTTCTTACTTCTTTCTTCTTCTTCTTCTTTCTCTCCTTTCAAGCTTGTGTGTGTATATGTGTATGTGTGTGCTCAAACGTGTGGGTGTGTGTGTAGTATTTTAGTGTGTGTATTAGTATGTTTGTGTGTGTTTTGGATGTGAGGGAATAGTATAAGTTAGGTGATCAAATATTTTATTTGCCAAATGTCCACCTTGCCCTCCAACTAAGTTATTTTTGCTAGTTTGCCATTTTGGTTGAATTGCAAATAATTAGTTACTAATATTGACTTGTTAGAATATATTTAATGTCTACGACACGTAAAATTCCTAAATGCACGAAAATGAATATTTTGGCACATAAAATGATAAATATGCACGATAATAAATATTAATGCACATAATTGATGCCAATGCATATGAAATAATAATATGAATGCATTATAATTAGTATAATTATATACAGACTCTCGTGCCGAGTTTTACAGCCCCCATATGTCACAATGCACTAGATCAAAAACTTGACAACTTTTATTGCTTCTTGCAGGAAATGGCAATCTAGTTTGTTTTTCTCTAAAACAAGCATCACAAACAAAATCCTTTTGACTTCTAGTTGAGAAAGAATAAAAAATTCAATAAAGTCGATCTAATGGCACATGTCCCAGCCTTCGATGCCATAGTATGCTTTCCTGCTCTTGGGTTGCTATCATGGCCTTCTTTTCATTGCTTGTCTCCAGATAATATAGCCCATCCTTCGCTCTACCCACTCCAGTCGGCCTCCTCGAGGTTAAGTCCTGTATGACACAAATGTTCGAATAAAACGTTAGTGCACAGTTCCAATCTTTTGTTAATTTGTTTACCGACAAAAGATTACAATTAAACTCAAGAATACCCATCACTCGATTTAATTTAAAATTATTTCCTAGCACCATGCTGCTTATACTCCGTACAGGGACAATTCGACCATCTGGGATGCGAACTGGAGATGTATTTGGATTAAGAGTGCCATCAGTAAGTAAATCCGGTGTGCAAGTGAAATGATCAGTGGCCCCTGAGTCGATGACCCAAGGCACTGATGAGTGAATAATACCAGAAAGATTTGCCATATTAGCAGAGGTTCCAGTTGTTCCATTATTGTTCCAAAGCATATCAATTGTTGGAGTTGTGATTCAATAAGATGCGGGATGTAAGACTGTGTTTTGGGTTGGCCAGGCGATGCATCTCCCTTTAAAACCTGTGGCTCCAATTGGGTGATATTAGCTGCTGCAAATGATTTTGTACCACCGTGATTTGTTTGAACACTATTTTTTCCGTTCTTTTTATTTCATTTCATGCGCCAGTTCGGAGGGTAGCCAACAATCTCAAAGCATCGGTCTTTCGTGTGTCCTGTCTTTTTACAGTGACCACAAATGGGTTTTTCCAAAATCCTAGCTCATTTTCCGTCTGCCTTGTTCGCCCAAAAGGTTGCTGTATCAACAGATGGTGATATAGTAGCAATCACCATTTGTTGTTTTTCTTCCTGCATAGCAAGTGCATATACCCGTCCCAAGCTAGGTAATGTGTTTGTGCTTAGAACATTTGATCGAATGGTATTGAAGCTGCTATCTAGTCCCATTAGAAAATCATACACTCTTTCGTTTTCTCGCATGGTTTGCAATTTCTTTGCTGCACCACAGTGACACCCACACGAGCATATAGGTAACGGATTAACCGCATGTAGTTCATCCCATAAGCTGCGAAGTTTTCCTTAATAATTTGAGACAGCCACCTTTTCTTGCTGAAGAAGAGTAATTGTGCGTTTTAACTCATAGATTCTGGCTGCGTTCCCTTGTGAAAACCTCTCTTCAAGATCGTTCCAAATCTCTCTAGCAATCTCTGCATAAGAGACGCTATTTTGTAGTCCTTTTGCTACGGCATTTACGATCCAAGATCGCACCATTACGTTGCATCTAGTCCACAAAATGAATTCTTGTGAATTAGAGGCTGGCCTTTTTATTGAACCAACTATGAACCCCGTCTTATTTTTTGCATCCAGTGCATTGATTATGTTTCGTCTCCAAACAAAGTAATTTTCCCCATTTTCATCTAGGGGAGAGACGACAAATACTAGCCTCGGGTGATCTGATGGTTGAAGATAATAGGGAAAATTTACGTCCCCTAGAACTGATGTTTGGCTTGAGTTTTCGAACGTCGTTGCTTCTACGCTTGGTGTTTTATCACCTCCTGTAGCTGAAGATGATGTCCCTGACATTATGATGGATTAACTATTTGATGTTTAAGCTTAGGCAGATTACCAATTTCGATAACCTTGCTCTGGTACCATGTAGAAAATGAATGGCAGTGAAGTAATTTTCATTAATCAGCCAATGTGATTATATAGTTATAAGTTGAGCCTAAACGTAATAAAAGATTACAACAAATCTATGATACATGTTATCTGATGTACAACGAAGAGTCCTATTAGTTATACAATCGTGTGAAGTTGGTTGACGGGATATAGACTCTAATAATGTAAAACCCGGCACGAGAATCTATATATATATAATTATATTAATTATAATGCATTTATATTATTTCACATGCATTGACATCAATTATGATGCATTTATATCATTTTATGTGCATTAGCATAAATTAGTATGTCTTAATGACATTTAACGTGCATATTCATCGTTTTACGTGTCAAAATGTTCAATTACGTACGTTATGGAGTTTTATGTGTCATAGGCATTAATAGTACTCAAATAAGTCATGAGTAGTAACTAATTAGTTATAATTCAACCAAAATGGCAAACTAGCAAAAATGACTTAATTGGAGGGCAAGGTGGACATTTGGCAAAAATTAGATTTTTATAGGCAACTATTATTCTATTTTGTCCACTCAAAACACACAATACACTCCACACACACACAAAATTCCTGCACACACACTCACACCCACTCATACACGATCAAAGAGGGAGAAGAGAGGGAGAGAAAAAAAGAGGAAAAGAAGAAGAAAGAAGAAGAAGGAAAGGAGAAAAAGCCATTGCTAGCTATATTGAGCATTTTCTTGCATCTCACAACTATTTTCTTCCATCTCCAATTCTTGCAAAGGTGAGGGTTATTTTCTTAAAAGTTTTCTAAAGCTATATGGAGCATGATTGTGATTATATATGTGTATTAGTCTTGCTATAGCTTGTATACAATAGCTTTGTTGATGGAAGGTTGAGTATTTTGTGTTGTAGATTTAGGATTTTGAATTTTATTTTGGGTGTTTGTGGATTGTGGATGTGGGGTGGTTTTGGTTGAGTTAGAACCCTTGTATGATACCTAATAGCTTCATTGAACTTGTTTGTATGTTGGTAGATGAATTGGTTGTGGTATAGGTGAATTGGGTAGAATTTTGGTGTTTTTCGTGCAGCTATCCGGGCGTTACAGCCCCTATCCGGTCGCCCGGATAGAGGCCTCAATGCCCAACAGAAATCTTCGATCCGGGCGTTACCTGCTTCATCCGGTCGACTGGATGAAAGCCCCAATGCCCGGATGTTTGACAGCTCTGCGCAGTGATTTTGCGAAGGCCATATCTCATTCGTTTCAACTCTGAATTGAGTTCCGTTTGATTCTAGAGTTATGTAAATTCGATAAGCTTTGATTCTAGTCCAAAATCAGATTAATTGGAGTTTGGAAAAGTAGGTGAATTTATCTCCTAAGTTAGGCTAATGCACAAGTATTGGAAACGCTTGTATGATGAATCAACCTTCCTTATTGACTTCCACATCACATCTTATAAGTTCTAAATGCAAGGTATTATAATTGTTGCTTGTCTACATGACTATATGAATTCTAAATGTAAGATGTTGTAATTATTTACACATTTATATACTGGAATATGTTCAAGATTAGTTGCATGATTATGTGATCGGAGGTAACCTACTTTGTTGCCTCCTTTACCTGTTGATGCATATATCTTGCTTGTCATGATAATGATTGCATGCGCGATGGTTGCAACCAAAATTATGGATATGGTAGCGTTCGTTTTCCCTGGGTAGCAACGGGCTACCAGTAGGTCTCGACTACCATAGTCCCCGGTGATTATCCGGATATCACCTAATGTTTGGAGTTGGGAAAATGATGATGATTGATTCAAGGCCGGCCGACTACAACAACTCCAAGGAAAATCGTATCCTTTGATATATGGTAAATCTACATTCGCTTGGGCCCTTGAGGACCTCAGAGGGTAGAGTGACGTGTTATTGCTTGTTTATTGATTCTTATACTTAATTGCACTCATGCATATCATGTTTTCATGAAAGGTTTTTCAAATGTTGAATTGTTTGTAAAAAACCACCGGAGACCATTAACCCTCGCTGAGCTAAGTGTGGCTCATCCCTTTATATGACAATTTTTCAGGTAAGGCCGAGGTTGAGCCTGTGCTAAGGACTCAAGCTAAAGGCAATGCCTATTTGTATGATGAGACGAACTTTTGCTTGCTATGATTCTAGTTGCTTGTAGATGGTTAAGCATATGTATTGAACTATGTTATAATTTGTACAATTTAGGTGTTGTAATATTCTTTTGGATAATGGATTGTAAATCTTATTAATAGACTATTCTTTTGAGGCCTTGTGGGCATTGATGGTTGAGGCATGCCGGAGGGTTGAATGTAGGCCTTGTATATATATGAATGATCAAGTTAATGAATGTTAGTGCCAATAGTTTTGAGGCACCATTCTTGAAGTTACTTGTGGTTATTATTTATGTTTAGGTCATGGATGAATGATTGTATAGATTTATCTATCTAGTCCACGTCACGTTCTAGCCTTGTCTTGGCAACAAGTTCGGGGTCGGGGTGTGACACATTTAGGTGGTATCAGAGCTTAGCTATTTAGCTAGGCGTAAGCTAGATTTGGAACCCCTGGTTAGTGGGTAGGAAACTTGAGATGAGAATATGTCGGAGTACTTTCAGGAACTTATGTGCTTTGGTGAGCTTACGTGCTTAACGTGATATATTTGCTTTTTGTCTATGTGTAACCTAGGTGTAAAAGCATTGTTAACACATGTATTTACATTAATCTCATATCATAAGGCATGCGTATTATATAACCATGAGTGGACCATATGCTATGTTTATAGATGGCAGGTCGTAACACCCGTGCAAATGCCGGAGCCCCAGGAATAGGGAATGTTGACCCAGCCAATCCTGGGATAGCCATGTTTAACATGATAACAACCACGATAGACCACATAAGCACAGCTATGGAACAGCAAGCTGCAACTGCAGCAGCCACAGCAGCAACAACCGCAACTACTACTAATAACAATAACAATAACGGTGGTAGCAATGACAACAACAACCACCGAGGTGATGAAGATGATACATTGAAGGGCTTCCTAGGATATAGGCCTTCTAAGTTCCTCGATGAGCCTGACAGTGAGAAGGCGGAGGCTTGGCTTGCTAAGGTGGAGAAGATTTATGTGGCCATGGATTACAATGATGAGAAAAATGTGGCTTTTGCGACCTTCTTGTTGGAGGAAGATGCAGAGGAGTGGTGGAGAAATGAGAAGACTCGTTGGGAGCGAAATGGCACCCCAATAACATGGGCTAACTTTGTGAGGTCTTTTAAAGGCAACTATGTGTCGGAGGTGGCTCGAGAGAGAAAGGAAGAAGAATTCCTTACTGTGAGGCAATGAAGCTTATCAGTGGTGCAATATGAAGCCCGATTCAACAAACTCTCCAAGTATTTGCCGGGATTGGTCCAAACAATAGTGCAAAGATCAAACACTTTGTTCGGGGACTAAGGCCCGAAATTCATGATTTTCTTGCATCTCACCATTTCACTGATTATGCTGAGATGGTTGATTCGGCATCGCGAGTTGAGAAGAAAAGATTGAATACTCGTGGAGGACCGAGTCAAGTGAGTAAGAGGCCAATATTGTCACAAGCACCTCAGAGATCGTATTCAGCCCAGAGTTAAGCTAGATCAGCTTCTACCCGACTACACCAAGTGCTTCAATTACTCAATCGGCTAGTGATTCGTCAGGTAGTGCTATTGTTGCTAAGAATGTGGTATGTAATTATTGTGGTAGAAAGGGGCATGTTGAGGCCCAGTGTTGGAAAAAAATGGGCAAGTGTTTAGGGTGCGGAAGTGATCAGCATTTCGCTAAGGATTGTCCGAAATGACAGAACAGAGGTACACAAAATCAGGCCGTTAGAAATGCACCGGCGCAGAGAGTCCAAACCCGGGTGTATGCTGTTGATCAAGAGGAGATTCCAGAGGCTGCAATCGTGGTTGAAGGTACTTTCTTAATTTTACAACGACCGGTAACGGTGCTTATTGATACTAGAGCCACGTATTCCTTTATTTCACCTCAATGTGTACATCGCATCAAGTTGCAAATAGGACCTTTATCATGTCATGTAGAGGTTAGCAATCCAATGGGCACCAAACATGTTTCTAAATATGGATGTAGAGAATGTAAAATTCAAATAAAGGACCGAGAATTTTTGGTTGACCTCATTGTACTTCTATTTCAAAAATATGATGTTATATTGGGAATGGATTGGTTAGTTTGCAATTATGCCCAACTAGATTGCTGAACGAAGATTGTAAAGTTGCAAGTACCGGGTCAACATGTGATTGACGTGAAGGGTAGAAGTGATTTTTCAGGTAATACTATTGTATCCTCGATCAAGGCTGTGAAATTAATGAGGAGAGGATGTAGTGGGTATTTGGCCTATTTGCTCAACAAGCCAACTGATCAAAGTAAGCTAGTAGAGGTACTAGTGGTAAGAGAATATGTTGATGTGTTCCCGGAAGAATTATCGGGACTGCCACCAAAGAGGGAGATTGACTTTGTGATTGAGGTATTGCAAGGTACTCAACCCATCTCAAAGGCACCATATCGGATAGCCCCGACTGAATTGCAAGAATTGAAGATTCAATTGCGAGGATTGCTAGAAAAAAGATTTGTTCAACCTAGCTCGTCTCCTTGGGGAGCCTCAGTATTGTTCATGAAGAAGAAAGATGGCATGTTGAGGCTATGTGTTGACTATCGGGGATTGAATCATGTGACTGTCAAGAATAAGTATCCCTTGCCACTGATAGATGAGCTATTTGATCAATTACAAGAAGCCAAGGTTTACTCAAAGTTTGATTTGGGGCAGGGTTATTACCAGCAAGCATCAAAAAGGAATATGTGCCTAAGTCAGCTTTTCAGACAAGGTACGGGCATTATGAGTTTGTTATAATGCCATTTGGACTAACAAATGCTCCTGTTGCCTTTATGGACTTGATGTACAGGGTGTTCCAGCCTTACTTGGATCAGTTTGTGGTGATATTCATAGATGATATTTTAGTGTATTCTAAGACAGAAGATGAGCATTAAAAGCATCTACATATGGTGTTACAGAAGTTGAGAGAACATCAGTTGTATGCCAAATTTAGCAAATGCGAGTTTTGGCTTCAGCAAGTTGCTTTCTTAGGGCATATAATCTCTCAAACAGGGATAGCGGTGGATCCCTCGAAGATTGAAGTGGTGTAGTCATGGAAGAGACCCGAGAATTTTATGGAGGTGCGCAGTTTTCTTGGGCTAGCCGGGTACTACAGGAGGTTTGTGAAAGACTTCTCAAAGATTTCAGGACCTCTTACAAGATTGACACAAAAGAAGGTGAGCTTCATATGGGACAGTAAGTGTGAAAATAGCTTCCAAGAGTTGAAGAAGAGATTGACAACCACTCCTATCTTAGTATTGCCCGAGGGAAGTCAAGGGTTTGTCATCTACAGTGATGCTTCGAATGAGGGATTATGATGTGTGTTAATACAAAATGGTCAAGTCATCGGTTATGCCTCTCAGAAGCTAAAGCCTTATGAGATGAATTACCCCACTCATGACTTAGAGTTGGCGGCGATAGTGTTTGCATTAAAGAAATGGAGGCATTATTTATGGGGAAGCAAGTTCGAGATCTTCACCGACCACAAGAGCCTAAAATACTTATTCTCTCAAAAGGAACTGAACATGAGGCAAATGAGATGGATAGAACTCTTGGAGGACTACAATTGCACCATCAACTATGTGCCCGGAAAAGCTAATGTGGTGGCAGATGCATTGAGCCGGAAGGCAAGCTTGGCAAAGTTGGGGATGAATGCTCATCTAACGATTCAATCGACATTGTTATCTTAAATCAAGGAAGCTCAGCAACAAGATCCACAATTTCAGAAAACAAAAGAAGACAATCCGGATTTCACACATCAAGATGGATTGTGGAGATTTCGCAACCGAGTTTGTATACCAAATGATCCAGAATTGAAGAAAAATATACTTGAGGAAGCTCATATTACAAGGTATACAATGCATCCTGGAGGAACAAAGATGTATCGTGACTTGAGACAATTCTATTGGTGGAATAATATGAAGCGGGAAATTGCAGAGTTTGAGGCACATTGTTTGACATGTCAAAGGGTTAAGGCCGAACATCAAAGACCTGCAGGACTCTTGCAACCTTTGGAAATTCCACAATGGAAATGGGAGCACATAACAATGGATTTCGTGACGGAGTTACCGAAGTCACCTCGAGGTTGTGATACGGTTTGGGTGGTCGTGGATCGGTTAACGAAGATAGCCCATTTCATTGCAATGAATAAGACGGATAACTTAGAGAAGCGAGTTGATTTGTATATAGCTAATATTGTGAAGTTGCATGGTGTACCCGTGAGTATAGTATCTGACAGAGATTCAAGGTTCACATCTCGGTTTTGGCAAAAGTTTCAAGAGGCGTTGGGGACGAAGTTAAGTTTCAGTACAGCCTACCATCCTCAAACTGATGGGCAGTCCGAAAGGATCATTCAGATCTTGGAGGACATGTTACGAGCTTGTGCTTTGGACTTTGGAGGAACATAGGAAAAACATTTGCCATTGGCGGAGTTTGCCTACAACAACAATTATCAAGCAACGATTGGCATGGCACCTTACGAGGCCTTGTACGGACGGAAGTGTAGATCTCCTCTATATTGGAATGAGGTTGGTGAGATGAAGGCCATTGATCCTACATTGTTTCCAGAGATGATAGAGAAAATAGAGAATATGCAATTGATCCGAAAAAGGATGATCACCGCACAGAGTAGGCAGAAAAGTTATGCTGATAGAAGAAGAAGAGACTTGGAATTTGAAGAGGGTGATAAGGTGTTTCTGAAATTGTCTCCTCGGAAGGGATTAATTCGGCATGGTAAGGGTGGCAAATTGAGTCTGAGGTACGTGGGACCGTTTGTGATTATGAAGAAAATTAGCAAGTTAGCATACAGGTTGAGTCTACCAACGAATCTCTCCGGTATACATGACGTGTTCCATGTCTCGATGTTGAGGAAGTATCAGCCCAACCCTTCTCATATCTTGGAGCCAGAACCGCTACAACTTCGTGAGAACCTTTCCTATGAAGAAAGGCCCGTGCGAATCTTGGACGAACAAGAGCGAGAGTTGCGTAGGAAGAAGATTCCTATGGTAAAGGTATTGTGGAACAATCATGGAATTGAGGAAGCAACCTGGGAGTTAGGGATCCAATGGAGAAGCAATATCCGGAGTTGTTTTCAAGGTATGAAGAAATTGCGAGGACGCAATTCTTTTAAGGAATGAATGATGTAAAACCTGGCACGAGAATCTATATATATATAAATATATTAATTATAATGTATTCATATTATTTCATATGCATTGACATCAATTATGATGCATTTATATCATTTCATGTGCATTAGCATAAATTAGTATGTCTTAATGACATTTAATGTGCATATTCATCGTTTTACGTGTCAAAATGTTCAATTACTTGCGTTATGGAGTTTTACATGTCGTAGGCATTAATAGTACTCAAATAAGTCATGAGTAGTAACTAATTAGTTATAATTCAACCAAAATGGCAAACTAGCAAAAATGACTTAATTGGAGGGCAAGGTGGACATTTGGCAAAAATCAGATTTTTATAGGCAACTATTATTCTATTTTGTCCACTCAAAACACACAATACACTTCACACACACACAAAATTCCTACACACACACTCACACACACTCATACACGATCAAAGAGGGAGAAGAGAGGGAGAGAAGAAAAGAGGAAAAGAAGAAGAAAGAAGAAGAAGAAAAGGAGAAAAAGCCATTGCTAGCTATATTGAGCATTTACTTGCATCTCACAACTATTTTCTTCCATCTCCAATTCTTGCAAAGGTGAGGGTTGTTTTCTTAAAAGTTTTCTAAAGCTATATGGAGCATGATTGTGATTATATATGTGTATTAGTCTTGCTATAGCTTGTATACAATAGCTTTGTTGATGGAAGGTTGAGTATTTTGTGTTGTAGATTTAGGATTTTGATTTTGATTTTGGGTGTTTGTTGATTGTGGATGTGGGGTGGTTTTGGTTGAGTTAGAACCCTTGTATGATGCCTAATAGCGTCATTGAACTTGTTTGTATGTTGGTAGATGGATTGGTTGTGGTATAGGTGAATTGGGTAGAATTTTGGTGTTTTTCGTGCAACTATCCGGGCGTTACAGCCCCTATCTGGCCGCCCGGATAGAGGCCTCAACGCCCGGCATAAATCTTTTATCCGGGCGTTACCTGCTTCATTCGGTCGACCGGATGAAGGCCCCAACGCCCGGATGTTTGACAACTCTGCGCAGTGATTTTGCCGAGGCCATATCTCATTCGTTTCAACTCCGAATTGAGTTCCATTTGATTCTAGAGTTATGTAAATTCGATAAGCTTAGATTCTAGTCCAAAATCAGATTAATTGGAGTTTGGGAAAGTATGTGAATTTATCTCCTAAGTTAGGCTAATGCACAAGTATTGGAAATGCTTGTATGATGAATCAACCTTCCTTATTGACTTCCACATTACATCTTCTAAGTTCTAAATGCAAGGTATTATAATTGTTGCCTGTCTACATGACTATACGAATTCTAAATGTAAGATGTTGTAATTATTTACACATTTATATATTGGAATATGTTCAAGATTAGTTGCATGATTATGTGATCGGAGGTAACCTACTTTGTTGCCTCCTTTACCTGTTGATGCATATATCTTGCTTGTCATGATAATGATTGCATGCACGATGGTTTCAACCACAATTATGGGTATGGTAGCGTTCGTTTCCCCTGGGTAGCAACGGGCTACCAGTAGGTCTCGACTACCATAGTCCCCGGTGATTATCCGGATATCACCTAATGTTTGGAGTTGGGAAAATGATGATGATTGATTCAAGGCCGGCCAACTGCAACAACTGCAAGGAAAATCATATCCTTTGATATATGGTAAATCTACATTCGCTTGGGCCCTTGAGGACCTTGGAGGGTAGAGTGACGTGTTATTGCTTGTCTATTGATTCTTATACTTAATTGCACTCATGCATATAATGTTTTCATGAAAGGTTTTTCAAATGTTGAATTGTTTGCAAAAACCACCGGTGACCATTAACCCTCGCTGAGCTAAGTGTAGCTCATCCTTTTATATGACAATGTTTCAGGTGAGGCCGAGGTTGAGCCTGTGCTAGGGACTCAAGCTGAAGGCGATGCCTATTTGTGTGATGAGACGGACTTTTGCTTGCTATGATTCTAGTTGCTTGTATATTGTTAAGCATATGTATTGAACTATGTTATAATTTGTACAACTTTACGTGTTGTAATATTCTTTTGGATAATGGATTGTAAATCTTATTAATAGACTATTCTTTTGAGGCCTCATGGGCATTGATGGTTGAGGCATGCCAGAGGGTTGAATGTAGGCCTTGTATATATATGAATGATCAAGTTAATGAATGTTAGTGCCAATAGTTTTGAGGCACCATTCTTGAAGTTACTTGTGGTTATTATTTATGTTTAGGTCATGGATGAATGATTGTATAGGTTTATCTATCTAGTCCACGTCACGTTCCGGCTTTGTCTTGGCAACGAGTTCGGGGTCAGGGCGTGACAAATAAAGTACCTAAATGAGAAGAGAAACAAAAAGTATCCTCTAGGTCCAAATTAAAAATAAAAAATGTAATTGCAACCACAAATGACAAAGAACCACAAGAGACTCAAACAAGTTTTTCTTTTTCTTTTTCTAATAAAATGTATCTAACGGCCATGTGCATTTTGGGCCGCTTGAGCGCCCAAGAATGTTCATTGAGAGATGTTAGACACGAAAATTAACTTTGTTGAATTTTTCACCAATGAAATTCCATGTAAGTGCAGTAGAGAAATTCCCATTGTTACCTGGTACCCAACTAATGGTGTCTACACAATGAGTTGGTCGCGGAAGGGTGCCATCATCCAGCAGGCTCAAGATCCTTGGCAAATGTAAAAAAAGTTAAGGCATGATCAAGAGTTTGATTACAAATAAGGCGAGAATATCAAAGTCCAATCTGTTTACATGACTTGAAAGTTGGGAGTTGAATTAACTTAATTTGCTTAATTTACTTCTAAATATGTACTTCGAAGCAATCAATAGTCCATTTCCAAGAAGAGTATATCATGTCCGTCATCAAACTGATGAATAGGTTAAAGGTAGTGAACTGCATTTCTCATGTTTCATGTTGGAAAATTTTGACAAAAAAAGGGTTAAATAACATTCATCTATTTTTGACTTGCAAAATTTTTTGAAAATTTGAATTTGACTCTTTTTAAAAGATAGTCTTGCTTGAGGACAAACAAGGTTTAGGTTTAAGGATGTTGATGTGACTATATTTGTAGCACTCAAACCATTGTATTTACACTACATTTACATCTTAACTCTAGAATAAATGCAACACTTAGATACTTTCGATGCAATGTAGGAAAATACCAAAAAGTGAAAAATTAGACCCGAAATAATTCAAAATGCAAGTCAAGAAATGAAAAACAGGGAAACACGAGAACCTATAGAAGAATGGAGACCGTAGAGTCAGAATTTGGCCAAAACTAGCGCGTAAGCAGACTCAAAAAGATAAAAATAGCCCGAAAATGCCTCGGTCAATGTTCGGTCAAAGTCAAAATTCAAAACCAAAAAAGTCAAACAAAAGGCACTCGAACGCGCCCTCCTAGGCGCTTAAGCGCCCTACACAAATATTCTACAATGTTCCAAAGATGCCACGTGTCGCCAAATCAGCCAGTGGAGCAGAAATGCGCTCGAGCGCGCTTCAGAATCTTTCGGAAGACGACGTGGAATGCAGAGATTGGATGAAGACCAAACGCGCTTGAGTGTACCAAACAGGCACTCGAGCGCGGCTCTGATTTTTTGTCTATAAATAGCACCCCCTATCCGAATTTGGTAATTAATTTTGGAATATTATTAATATTTTTAATATAATTCTGAGTTAATTCTAGTTAGTTTAATTTTAGTTTTATTTAATTAGTTAGTTTAATTTAGTAGGATACGGGAGAAGTCATACCTAAGTAGTTCTTATTCAGGGAAATTTTGCCCCAATAGCTACTTTTAGAGAAAAATCCGACCCAAGTAGTTTTTATTTGGGAGAAGTTCTGGCCGAATAGGTTTTAATAGAAAATCTCTTATTCGGGGAAAATTCATCCCTAGTAGCTCTTATTCATGGGAAATTAGTTCCGACCGAATAGTTATTTAGCGTCGGACCTCTACTCAAATTTCGAAAATCAGAAATATAAAGTCGCCATATCGGGAAAGCCTTTATTGACTCCCTTATTTAAACTACTTGTATTTAACATTATGTTTGAGTAGAGCTATTACCTAGGAGAGAATATTTTAAATGACGGTCTTTTAATATATGGTCTCGTATTCAGTTTATTTTATTCAATTGCAATATATGGCTTGCTTTAAATTTAGTATTGTCTTTCATACGTAATACTTTTCAGTAGACGTTATGATTACTTTACTTTACTGTCTTTCATACGTAATACTTTTCAATAGACGTTATGATTGCTTTACTTTCGTGCCATATATCCATGCTTTAAATAGTGAATCAATAGCTTGACAACCTTAGATTCCATGAGACTATAGGTTATACCATGGCTCTAGATTAGAAAGGAAATGTTGATTACTTAGTTAAAACAGACCGCTTACGCCAGGTTGCAAGAACAGATCCATACAAAGGATGGAATGACACCTAAATCAGAGTTAGTAATCGGGATTTTAATAGACTAAAATAATTGACTAGGTTAATGCTTGTAGCTTAACCTCTTGCATAGAATTAAAGAACCTGGATGCCGAACATATATTGACTGCCTCTTTGCATATCCATTCCCCTAGATTTCTCTCCGTCGTATTCCACTTATACTTAGCTTAGTTAGTTGTAGTTTAATTTACATTTATGCACGTTACCTCAAAACGCCTTTTCAAAACCTGCTACTTAAGCACTTTAACACTTTTGCACAATACTTCACTAACTAACTAACGAGATTCCCTGTGGATACGATTCCGCACTCAGAGCACACTACACTACAAGATCCGTGCACTTACTGGTTATTAAAACTTAGTTATTTTGCACGCTTTTTACGCACACACCAAGTAGTGACCAGTCCCCATTCTTTACAAATATATCACTATGTCCCTGAAATATAGGGACAAAAATGGACAAAATGTAAACAATTAGAACTAATAGTGATACATTTGCAAACAATGAAGACCCACCGCATGACTTTTAAAACTAAAATAGGACAAAATGTAAACAATCAGGGTTAATAGTGATACATTTGTAAACAATGGGACCAATTGCGTGACTTTTAAAACAATAAGGACTAACATGACACTAAATATAAACAATGGGGACTATTTGTGAGATTTTCCCTCATGAATTTTGTACCTCTTCATTCTTAATTGTCTATGAGAGATAGGCCAATGGATACAGTAGTCATTTAGAGATTCTCATCATAGATATTATTAGAATTTTGATTGATCTAATGTATTGTTGAGGTTTACCGCTCTACCACGAATTTATAATACTGAAATGGATATAATGTGGTTATACTAAATGAGTTTTTCGTCATCAATCAAAAAAGAAAATAGTAGCTCAGTTGCAAATAGTAGGAGAAATGATTTAAATCAGTGCTGATTTTCTTTCTAAAGCTATTGACATAATATCAACAAAGCAATAACTAGGATCATTTAATGCTTCACAAAAGATGGAAGAGAGATAATTTCCTTCATCTTCTCTCTAACCCCTCATTTCTCAGTGATTGACCATATTTGACGACCACCACTTTCTCCTCTTTCTTTCGAGCCACAGATTTTGCAACTTAAGCACTCTACTAAACTATCCCCTATCCTCTTCCTTGGTCTCACTTAGCTCCATGGCTCAGCGCAAACCAGGCACCGCTTCTAAGCTTGTTCCTCGGCCTTTGACTGCTCGATCTTGGGCCTCCTTAATACGAGATTGGATCAATCTAACCTTGTTTTCCATTTCTTCAACCAATTTAGGACCCAAAACCTTTTTCTCACCCAAATCCCAATACAAAGGTGTGCGGCACTTTCTTCCATACAAAGCTTCAAAGGGGGCTATTTTGATGCTCGCTTGATAGTTATTATTATATGCAAACTCTACCAATGTGATATACTTATCCCAATTTCCTCCAAAATCGAATACACAAGCCCGTAACATATCTTCAAGTATTTGAATAGTCCTTTCACTTTGCCCATCAGTTTGCGGATGGTAGGCACAACTCATCTTCAAGCTAGTGCCCTTAGCCTTTTGAAAACTTGCCCAGAAATTTGATGTAAACCTTGTGTCGCGATCAGACATAATCTCTTTAGGTACCCCATACAATTTTACAATTTCATGAATATACATCTCAGTGAGCTCCTCTAATCGAGTTCCTAATCGAAATGGCAAAAAGTGGGCTGACTTAGTCAATCTATCTACGATTACCTAAATAGTATCATATTTATCACGGGTCCTTGGCGACCCGGTCACGAAATCCATCGTTATGCATTCCCACTTCTACTCGGGTATGTCCAATGGCTATAAAGGTCCCGATGGCTTTTGATGTTCTGCCTTGATCCGTTGACATGTGAGACACTTAGCCACATATTGCCCTATATCCTTCTTCATGTGGCGCCACCAAAAGTGATCTTTCAGATCGTGATACATCTTAGTCCCTCCCAGATGGATTGCGAAGCGCGAGCCATGAGCCTCATCCAATATTTCCCTTATCATGGGATCCTCTGGGATGCACAACCTTTCATTGAACCTGAGGGTCCCGTCTTCGTGCACCTGCATATATGATCTCTACCTTTTTTCCAATTCCGCCCACAATTTTTCCAAGTAGGGGTCTTGTCTTTGAGCAGCTAGAATCCTATCAAATAATGTAGGCTGAATAGTGATATGTGCCAATGTAGTCGATCTCTTTTTCACAGAGACCTCAATCCTCAGTTTCTTAAACTCCATAATCAGTTCCTCTTCGAGGTGAGTAATGTAACCATACTTCCTTTAGGCCTTCTACTAAGAGCATCTGTTACTTTATTAGCCTTTCCGGGGTGATAGTGAATTTTCAAATCATAATCCTTGATCAGCTCGAGTCATCTTCGTTGCCTCAAATTCAACTATTTTTGTGTAAAAAGGTACTTTAAGCTCTGGTGATCTATATAAATCTCACAGGTCACCCCATACAAGTAATGCCTCCAAATCTTCAATGTGAATACCACAGTAGCCAATTCCAAGTCATGGGTAGGATAATTCTTCTCATAGCTCTTCAATTGTCTCGAAGCATATGCGATGACCTTATCATATTGCATAAGTACACAACCTAGGCCATTGTAAGAAGCAACGCTATATACCGAAAACCCCTCGGTCCCCCTAGGTAAAGCAAGAATGGGAGCAGACACCAATCTTTGCTTCAATTCCTGAAAAGCTCTTTCACACTCTAATGACCACTCAAACTTCACCCCTTTACGCATCAGGTGAGTCATTGGAGTTGTAATCTTAGAGAACCCTTCCACAAACTTTCAGTAATAACTTGCCAATCCCAAGAAGCTACGGATCTTTGTCACTGATGTGGGTGTTGGCCAAGTAGTTACGGCCTCTATCTTTTGAGGGTCCACAAATACCCCTTTCTTTGAAATCACATGGCCTAAAAATGCGACTTCAGTAAGCCAAAACTCCCATTTCTTCAATTTGGCATATAACTGATTGTTCCTGAGTGTTTGCAGCATAATTCTCAAATGTGTCTCGTGCTCCTGAGAGCTTTTTGAGTAGACAAGAATATCGTCAATGAATACCACCACGAATTGATCCAAGAAAGGCTTGAAAACCCTATTCATTAAATCCATGAATGCTGTAGGCACATTTGTCAATCCAAAGGGCATAACAATAAATTCATAGTGGCCATACCTCGTCCTAAAAGCTGTTTTGGGAATATCTTCTTCCTTGATTTTTAATTGATGGTACCCCGATCTTAAATCAATCTTTGAGAATACCTATGCACATTGTAGTTGATCAAATAGGTCGTCGATCCTCGGCAATAGGTATCGATTCTTGACTGTGACCTTATTCAATTCTCGGTAGTCAATGCATAGGCGCATGCTGCCATCCTTCTTCTTAACAAAGAGCACAGGTGCGCCCCATGGTAATACACTTGGGCAGATTTGGCCCTTGTCTAGAAGTTCCTGCAATTGCACTTTTAATTCATTCAGCTCAGCAGAAGCCATACGATAAGGTGCCTTGGATATTGGTCCAGTTCCTGGCACGAGTTCTATCTCAATTTCAATGTCTCAATTTGGAGGAAGTCCAGGGATGTCCTCTGAAAATACGTCAGGAAATTCCCTAACAATAAGCATATCTTCAAGCATTGACTCTTCCTTTTCACTCTTCATCACGTTTGCCAGAAATGCAGTGCAACCTTTTCTTAGCATTTTCTGGGCCTTGAATGCTGTTATAACATGAATAGGCTCAAGCATTTTTCAAGCAAATTCAAACTCATCATGGTTGGGCATGCGAAAGACAACCTTTTTACCAAAACAATCGATATGGCCATGGTATGCAGCCAGCCAGTCCATTCCCAAAATAACATCAAAACCCCTCATGTCTAATTGGATCAAGTCGACAGGCAGATTTTGTTTCCCTATTTAGACTAGGCATTTACGATACACTATGCTATCGAAACAGATTTGTCTACCGGAGTCTCGACACAAACCCCAGACTCTAGTTGCTTAGGTACGACATTAAGTTGGAAGGAAAATGAATAGGACACAAAAGAGTAATTGGATCCAGAGTCAAATAACACATAAGAAAAAAAGGAAATAATCTGAATGATACCTGCCACAACGTCATCAACAGCCTGGGCATGTCCATGTGTGATAGTGAAAATGCGGGTACGATTTTGTTGTTGTTTTCTATCATTCCTGGGTCTAGCATTATCAACATTCTCTTGCATCTTAGGACAATCCTTAATGTGATGCTCAGTACTCCCACATTTAAAACAATGCCCAGTGGTCCAATGACACTCATCTGTTCTATGATTTCCGCTACACTTGTTACATTTCTCAGTATGCTTATTATTACTTATGTGATCAAACTTTTTGTTACCTCCTTTAAGTGGCTCACTTTTGGTTTGGGAAGATTGTGCACCAAATTTTCTTTTATTTGTAGAAGCTCATTGTTGTTGCATCAAGTTCAGATTTCTTTCAGCTAAGGTTATTACTGCTACTACAGCCTTCAAGGTCATGTGTAGTGAGGTGCCACACTACTACGGATGTTTAGGTTCAAGCCTAACTCAAATCTCCTAGCTTTCTCATAATCACCATATAAGGTGCAAAGCGAGCCATTTCATTGAACTTCCGATTATATTCAGCCACGGTCAAGTCCATCTACCTCAAGTTTGTAAATTCAGCTACCTTCATATGACTGTAGGCTACTAGGTAAAATTATGACTCAAACATCTCGCGAAGCTTTTTTCAATCCTCGAGCTCTTCCTCCATCTCCTCAAGCTTCAAGTTCCACCAATCTAAAGTAGCCCCTTGCAGCAAGTGAGTACTAAACTAAACTTTTCGGTCATCCTTGAAGCGCAAAGTTCGAAACAGTCCTTCCACAATGGTCAACCATTTGTGAGCATCTTGTGTTTCCCCCTCCCCAGTGAAATGGGGTGGATGCATGTTCAAAATTCTCTCTAACGTTCTCTGTTCATCATCTTCCTCGCTAGTCCTTTGACGTGTCCTTCTCGCCATCCGACGAAGAAGGGCATCAGCAATGCCATCAAATTTAGCCTCCACAACTGTTTCCTCATCAGTATCACGCTGCCTTGTAAAATCGACTAATGGAATATGCTCGTCATCTTCAGCTGTGGAACATTGCTCGCACTTGCGGTAGCCTTCTTTCTAGGGGCTATCTTAATCCTATAATGTCAGAAGGTTTAGTACATAGTCAAATAATTTATCAATAAAGAAATTTATGAGCCATAAAACTTAAACTCCATATAACCAAAACCCTAGGTCCCATTTGATCAAAACCTAGGCTCTGATTCCACTCTGTCACACCCCTAAAAATTTACTAATAACAAACCTCGAAAAGCGTGACTACCGCATACCTAAGAAGGAAAGTCTTCCTTAGATTCGCAAAACACTAAACGTATTTGAACTAAAATCCACAAGCAATGTGGTAACTTCTAGAGTATCTAAAACCAAAGACACAAATTAAATGGTCCACGTCTCCCAATCAAATAAAATAAAACTCCAAAGTTTACATAGCTCTAAAAGAAAAAGTCTAAGCATACGAAAATTCAAAATCCAATAAATCTAATGCCAAGAAAACGTCTATTGATTCCAAGGTTCTATAAGATCCAGCAACAAATGAGGTAATCTAATTTTGGTCTCCCAAGCGAAGCAATCTAATCCTCACTACCAGCGAAAATATAAACCCAAGAAAACAAAATACTGAATGAGACAATGGGCTCAGTAAGTAGTAGACCCCCTATAGGTAGCATGTAATATTAATGTCCAAAGTTAAAGTGAAGTCATATAAAACAGTAGATGCAAAACCCTTGAAAAGATAAAATAACAAGATTACATAAATTTTGCAAAGTGTAATAGGATACGAAGGGAAACATAACCAGTGTATAGAACCAAGGTTCGCCCAACAAAATTAAACAAGATATAGAGTTAGTACCAATAGATGATCAAACGATATGATGGCCGAAGCTACATTCCTGGTAGCACAGTCCAAAAAGTGGTTTATTGTCGCACAAACCACTAAAAGCAAACGGGAATCCCTTACGAAATGATAGTGCACTACCCCACAATATGTTGGTGTACGATCCCCACTGATAAGGGCACAAAAGTACGGCCTCAAAATATATGACACTCGAGTTCACATTTATTATGATTCAAAAGATAAAATAAAATAATATTGGGCAACCTTTTCAACCCGTAAAATAATACAAAATAAAAATAAAAATTAAAAAAAAACATAAAATATATTATTTAATAAAATATGACAAAGTGACCTTTGGTCACCAGTTTGCAGTGATGAACTCGTCACTGAAATTAGTGACCAAAGGTCACTAAGCCACAGTGACGATTTCGTCACTGTCGAAATAGTGACAAGTTCGTCATTGTTTTTCGAAATAGTGATGAATGAAACTCTTTTTTTTTTCTAAAATCTTACTAGTGTATTATTAATTATATAATGATTTGAGGTAAACTAAAATTACATGCATGCAGACAGTAGAATAATTAGTAATCAGTATTATTATTACTTTAAAAAAACATTTATAATTTAATTTGTACTTTTCACAATAATTTAACAATAAATCTGAAGGTTTTGAGTATCATAACATGACCATTTATAAATACTTAAACAAATCAAAGTTGTAGCACATGTCAACCAAAGCATTAATATATAATCTATGTTCTGTTCACGACAACAAGGAGGAATGACTAAAAGATCTATATGGGGTCTTTCTACTTACCTTTAATCCACGCAACAATAACAACTAGCTTTAGAATTCGCAAATCGTAGACCCAATAATCAAAATCCTATTTCAAAACCATAAGAAAAAAACTATTACTCCCTTAAGAACCTTTATAATCCCTACAATATCTCATGAATTATCTCATTGTTCCATGAATAATACTTAATTCAAAGAGCCTTAGAAATACTTACCTATAACGTGCGCAAAATTCCTATTGACTGCCTTTGTGAATCTCGCCTATTTCTTCAACTCCACCTTCTTGCTTTTCCCTCAAGCCTATATGAATATGAGAGAAGTTTTCTGAAAACGTGGTTGAAACAATATTGTAGGTAAAATTATAGGAGATCATCCTTGGCCAAAATTTGTGAAAATCTATTTTGGTAAGTTTTTTTTCAATTCTTCCCGTGTGCTAACTTAGGGTAGAATTTTTTTTTTTTTTTTTAGGCTTAGCCCAAAATATCTACTGCTGACCAAATTAAATGGAGACAAAATCCCTAATGTCAGCAATTATGCCTTTAATACGTGGAGGGCCATTACATACAAGGTTCCCACAAGGTAGATATTCAGGGGAAGCAAGCTAATGTTACAACAACATCTCTCTTCGGGAGTGCCAGTACATCCAGTGATCAATCTTCAGTGTTGCAGCAGCTGCAGTGACTTCAAGATGCTGTTGAAGAGCTCAAAGAGGAACAGTGTAATAGCCATGCAGATCAAACAAAAAAAAGAAGTAAAATAATCAAAAGGGGAAACAAAGTAGCATGAAATGGGGAAAAAATAAAGTGAAGTGGAGGAAAAAGTATAGTGGGGGTAATGATGAAATGAATGGTAATGATGATTTGGACCACAAAAATAATAATAATAAAAAATGTATAAGAGTGATCAGACGCCTCATTTTGTTTTGCTGCTACCATTTTCTTCATGCTTCACTCAAACATTTGAATAATCCTTAGGTAGAATGTTCATCAGGTGAGGTAAGTGATTTAATTCATAGGCTAGAAAAATTTATCATAAGGTTTGAAATAATTTATAGAATTAATTATTGAAGACTTATTTGGTAATAGAAAGTTTGATTTATGTGTTTAGGAGATTGAAGTGGTGACTAAATTTTGCAGTATTGTGATTTGAGAATTTTTGCTCTGGGATCAAAGGGTAAGTGGAATTCATCTATCTTTCTCCAAATATTTCATATGTTCATCTAAATTAGAGATCCATGATTTGATCTCTATCGTGCTATATTATTTGATTAACGTATGTTTAATCCAAAATTAGATTTGATATTTTATTCTGTAAGATCTCTTAATATCAGTCTTCCCTTAAAGGATCAATCTCGACATTTAGTTATTTAGTGATCAAGTTCATATGAAAGTGTTAAATAAGATTATTTTTGTTCTTCTATTAAATTGATCAAATTTTAGATATTGTGTTATTGTTAGATTTTGTACTTTTAATTGATGTTTTTTATTTAACTTTGTATATCCATAAATGAGTTTGATTTCAAAATAAAGTACTAGATCTTTATTTCTCAATTGGCTGAAAAGTCCTGATATTATGTTGCTTTTTAATCTACAAGAGAAATGGAAGCATTTTGAAATGTTTGAATAAAACAAAAATATATATTGTTAAAGTCACTGTAAGTGACCTTGTGACTTTTAAAGTCACGTAAGTGACCAGCAAAAGTCTCGTTAGATGATATATATATATATATGATTTTATTTGTTTTATAAAGAGAGTAAAGTAATATTGAAATAAGTTAATTTTTATTTTATATGATATAGTTGTGAGATTCAATTTCTTCAATATGTATTAAAATTTTATTTATTTATTTTTAGTTGTGAACATAATTTCTTTTAATTAGTTATGTTATGATTGTCCCCAAGTTAAAGAGATATTCTTAGAAACTCTATGGGTATTGCAATGGTTACCGTCGAATGACTTCTTTGTATTTGTTAATTTTTTACGTAATCTTTTATCTCTGATTATGTATGTTATTTATTCGTACTTGTGTAATTCGAATTGTATCGATACTATTGCGGTACTACGATACAAATACTATTAATGTACCGCTTTAGCGGGTACTGTTACTGCTACTAGTGAGTTGGGTCCAAATTTATTACTAAACAGACACTGCACGGGTTAAATGCAGTTACCGAATTGACACTGCACGGGT
Source organism: Ehretia macrophylla (assembly GCA_037974665.1). Lineage (NCBI taxonomy): Eukaryota > Viridiplantae > Streptophyta > Magnoliopsida > Boraginales > Ehretiaceae > Ehretia > Ehretia macrophylla. The sequence continues at coordinate 36,101,501 of CM075780.1, read as the reverse complement.
TAAATTCAGTAGCAACTATTTCTATATATTTTGTTTATGAGTTGTTTTAATGACTATTCCCTTCTGTTCAACTAAATGTTTTAGCTTGTCAATTATTAACAAACTGTTATATGTATAGCATCTGTTGTGAAATTTGTGAATTTCAGTCAGAAATTTCTTAACTCAATCCTCAACTTGTATTTTTATTGTGGATTGAATTCCCTTACTGATATTTCGTTCGCTTACCACTTTTGCTTCTGCTTACTTTTTTTGCAGTTAAAACAGAATAAGCATTACATCTGTGAGCTGCGTAGAGTAACCCGATCATGTTGATTTAGTGGCATATTATTTACCTTATTGAATGTTATTGGAATTCAGATTGAAATTTTAATTATGACTATTTGGAGATTTGGTTTGTAATCGAATACGTATGATTTGATTGGATGTCTTTAAATATTTGTGGTTTAGTGGCCCTAATTTGAGTGTTTAATAGATGTGCGCCTAGCGAGCTTTAGGGATCTTATCCTTTTAACACGCGACATATCACGTGCCGAGACAGTGTACAAGTGTGAAATTTCAGGGCGTGACAGAGATGGTATCAGAACAATAGGTTATGATCATTTGAGGACTTGTGGATTGAGTAGCTAAATTTTTGTTGCGTATTAAAATAGAGATTAGGCTAATTATTTTTTTTTTTTGATTATAAGAGTGCTTAGATTTTTATTTATGATTTTGGAGGTTTGAATTGTCTCTTGCAGGATTCGTATCTAAGAAATTAAGTTTCGAGGACGAAACTTTTCTAAGGGGAGAAGAATGTAATACCCCAATATTTTTTAGTAGTAAAAAAAAAAAATTTGACAAGGGAAGATGAGTTTGTTCACATAATGTTAATTGTTGAAGGATTATGCATAGTGGCTCTCATTTTTGTTTATTTTTACTTTGAACTAGTATTTGGAGTAAAAATGTGTTAAAAGTGTTGCAAATCGAGTTCTGCACCACAGATCTGAGTCTTATTGTTAGGTATGGGTGTATTTTGGTATATTTCAATCTCGGATGTGTTAAAATTTCAATGATTAGTTTTCTTTTTGAGAAAACAAAATTTGTATTTCAGTCATCCTTAGTATGTATCTCATTAATTGCTCTAAGTTGTAAATTTACCATACGTATTGATTGTTTAACCCTTAATATTGTGGTCTATGATTCTGATTAGGACTTTGAGGTTCTGATGATCTGGTAAGTATAATTGATTTTTGGATTCAAGTTCTACAACCAGGATAACCATTAGAAATGAAACAAAGGAAATAGAACTTTCAAGATAGTACAGCTTGATGACTGCTTGGTGGATGATATATATATATATATATATATAAACAATGGAACCAGGATGGACAAGATAACAAGAGCCATAACGGAAAGCGGAATAAACAGGAATAATAGACAGATAAATAATTGAATTACAAATAAGATGAGAAAAGGAGATTAGATCTCTTACTTGTTATTAACTGTGAATGGGAGTAGTGTTACACTGTTGGTTGTACAGGAGTACAATGTTCAAAGAGTGATACCGAATTTAAAAAAAATTTAGAGAGAAAGAGAATTCGGATCCTATGTTCCTGAGACAGACTCTGTCTTATATAGGATATCGAATCTGGAAAAGAAAAGTGAAAAAGTAAAAGAGAAAAGTTAAAGTAAACTTTTCCTAAAGTGAATAGTAAAAAGTGATTTTACTATTCATGAATAGTGGTCGGCTTTTACTGTGGCCGAATCCTGTTTTGTCGTGACTTGATGATCATGTCTGCCTTTTACTGTGGCCGAAAGATATCTTGTCGCGATGTGATGATTCTGTCTTTTTGACTGAATTACTTTCACTGTGACCGAAAGTAATTTTGTCGTTATGTGATAATGATGTCTGAAGGAAGAATCTTGACTGTAGATTCATCTTCTTCATCGTCTCTGAATCTGACTGGTTCTGTGCTGAAGACTTGATCGAACTTCTTTAGTCTGGACAATACTGACAAATGGTGAAATACATACAAGTACACTAGATCGAAGTGTATTTCCCACCAATACAAAGAAAATGAATAAGCTAGTCTATTTTCCCTATAATCTACCCTGTACCGTACTTAGTCTTACTATCTTCGAAGCCTAACTATCTCTCACCAAACCGCCACATGGCCAACACGGAGTCTTACGCCCTCTGCTCCTTCAATGCCGTGACCTTACATGGTTGTTGAAATAGGTTTGCTAAAGGTAAGTTGGCTAAAGGTAAGTTGACTAAGCAAAATACAAAATAAATACAGGCTAGAAGATAAACTAATTTCTAAATTTCCTTTGGCTTTTTGGGAAAGCCACACCCATCAACGGCATTGATATGTCTTTACCGGTTGCCGTTTGACCCGGACTAGCTGAAGTTTCATGGAACTCTTCAGAAACCATATGACTTCAGAGAGGGGAAGTCTTACCGTTTCATCCTAGTTTTTGAAGGGAACTTAGAAGAACAAAACCCTATCTGTCCAATGTTTTTAGAGAACATTAGAAAACTCATATGTCCTGTGTTTTTGGAGAGAACACCGGAAAACTCATTTTGCCCAGTTTATACTCATAGAGGAGTATTACATCTGTTTTTTATACTACTGTCTGTTTCCAGTTTATACTCATAGTGGAGTATAAATGCCATAACAGTCATCTTCGTTGTCATCGGCATGATCTGTTGAAACTGATGCTTGATCTGAAGCATTTTCAAGCTCTTCTAATTGCATCATGATGGCCTTGACTTCGTCATAACTGGTGGCCGCTGCAAGCTGTGTAGTGAGGAAGTTCTTGAATGAAAGAAATTCCTGCTGTTCTGGTTGGATATCTTTTATCTGTGTCTGGTTGGTCTCGAGCCATGACTGAACTTTTGGTGTTGAACATGAAGCATTGTTCATCTTCTTCCACCACATGACTGAATGAGCTCTTCCGAAAGTCAAGATGTCTTGCTGATTTCCGAAAGAAACATGTTTGTACGCGAATTCTGATCTGAAAATCCACGTGACAAAGAAGATTCTGTAAAACACAAAAATGGAGGAAGATACGCTAACTGAGCTGGTGTCTCCCAATGCTTTGTGAAATACTGGAATCCTTCTAGTACTGGTTCTGGCAAAATTTCTGTTATTGGACCAAAGGATGCCCACCACTGGATTAACCAATTTGGAACTTCTAATGGGAATGTTTTGGTGAACAGGAAGAACCATGACATATCATGATTATCATTCTGGCGATTGAATGCCCTGAACCACGCCTGAATGTAGTCATAATAGTTGTAGTCCTTGAGGGGAATGTCCTCTGAGATCTGTTTGGTTTTCTGTGGGGGTTGTCCCCATTGATCGAGAGTGATCACTTTCTGGAGTTTAGCCTTGACATGGCTGTACTGGCCTGGAGGTTTGTTTTTGTCATCTGCAACAAACTCAATGGATTCTGTTTTTATGAGAATTGTCTCATAGTATTTCTGGTCTTTATAGGTATTTTTTGGGATGTAGTTTGAATGAGGGTGAAGGAACGCTCTCGCAAACTCATCGGGGGTAATGTTGGGGTTCTGTTTGAAATGGAAAGGTTTTGTTACAAGAATTTGATCAAACACATTCTTGTATATATATGTGGTTGATGGTAACTGTGGTTGTGTCTGTTTAGGTTCTGAAGTTGCAACCTTCTTCATAGTAACAAGCGGCTGAAACCTGTTACTGACTGTTGTCTGGGATGATGTACCTGCAGTACCTGCACGAACATCTGTTAATTGTTTTTGCGGGGTAACTGTCCCTAATACTGTGAGGTTTCTACCTAGGGGTGACTGGGTAGAATATGGTGTATATGCAATCTGTTTATCTTCAATCTTTACTGGGGTTGAAGATTGGACTGGGGTTGCTGCTGGAGTTCTAGCTTTCTGGGCATAAGATGCGATATCTAATGCTTTAGCTTTTCCTTTGTCTTTCCTAGGTGCCATTGCTAAGTGCGAGGAGATGATGGTCCCTGCAGAATGGTTAGCAACAATATATAGGAAAATTACGGAATTGAAACAATTATCAATTACGCTTCTGGATCTGAATCTGTGTTTCAATCTACTTAATTGCGGTGGACTTGAAACAATCCATCTGAATCAATTAACTTGATTCTTGGTGTCCGCTTCTGTAATCTGTAAAAGAAAACAAAAATGAAAAGGTATTCCCGAAGGAATCCTATGTGATAGGCACATGGCCCGTTAGAAATTCTCTGGTTAAGAAATCAGGGATGGAGTTATCCTCTCCCTTGATGTACTGAATGTCAAAATCAAAAATTGACAGAATTGCCTGCCATTTGGCAAAAATCTGTTTAGATGCAATGTTTTTAACATCCTTAGTAAGCACATCTTTTGCTGACTTGCAGTCAACACGAACTAAGAATTTCTGGTTCAACAAGTCATCTTGAAATTTTGAAATGCATTTGACAATGGACAAAATTTCTTTTTTAACTGTTGAATAGTTCTGTTGGGCTTTATCCCAAGTTCCTGAATGGAAACGAACAATGTGTTCTTTTCCTTCTAAAATCTGTAATAGTATACCACCAAATCCTAATTCAGAAGCATCTGTCTGAACTATCTTTGGAGTATCTGGTTGACATAAAGTCAAAACTGGTAAAACTCTAACCTGACGCTTAATTTCCTTAACAGCGTTGGTATGGACATCAGTCCATGCTGGAGGATTCTTTTTAAGACGTTCAAAAAGAGGTTTACATAAATGTCTGATGCCTGGGTAAAAATCTGCAACATAGTTTAAAGATCCTAAAAATCTTTGCAACTGTGTTTTCTCACGCAGAATGTCTGGGAATTTTTCTGCAAAATCAAGTGTTCTTTGGATTGGGGTGATTTTTCCCGAAAGAAATCATATTACCAAGAAACCTAATTTTGGTCTGGAAAAGTCTAATCTTGGGTGCATAAACCACAAGACCGTTTTCTTTAATAACTTTAAAGAAAATATGCAAATGTTTCCAATGCTGATGAATGTCATTACTGAAGACTAAAACATCATCAATGTAAACAATTGTAAAGTCTGTATACTGATTAAAAATCTGATTCATGATATTCTGGAATTCTGAAGGTGCATTCTTGAGCCCAAAAGGCATAACATTCCACTCATATTGTCCAAATGGAACGGTGAATGCTGTCTTGTACCTTTCTGATTCAATGACTTGGATTTGCCAAAATCCAGATTTCATGTCGAATTTACTGAAGACATGGGCCTGATTTAATCTCTTAAGGAGATCATTCTTGTTGGGTAATGGATATCTGATCCATTGCAAGACCTTGTTCAAGGGCTTGTAATTGATGACAAAACGAGGGACACCTCGTTCCTGTTCTGCATGTTTATTAACATAAAAGGCTGCACACGACCATGGGCTTTTGCTGGGTCGGATTAACTTTTTATCTAATAAACTCTGGATCTCTTTTTTACAAATAGTGAGATATTCCTGGTTCATCTGAATGGGCCGAGCCCTGGTAGGAATATTCTGTTCTGAAAAGTCCTTCTCATAAGGGAGAGAGACAGAATGTTTCTTACGAACCCAAAAGGCCGTAAGAAGTTCTGAACAAACTTCTTTTTCAAGTTTGGTCTGGAATTCTTTGATAGCCTTTTGCTGTTTAGCAATCTGCTCATCAATTCTGAGGGTCTTGATATCATGTTTAAGAAAACTGATTTGGTTTTCTTTCTGTTGGATTGAGTTAATATCTCTTCGCTGTGAAGGGAAATAAAACTCAAAAAGGATAGGTTTACCTAACACCTTGGTAGATACACCTTGTTCTGTAACAGTCATGGGAAATAACTGTTGGAGGAATGGATTCCCAAGAATGACTTGGGAATTTAACTGTTTTATCAGCACAAAGCTGGTAGGAAAACAAATACCTTGATTGCATACATGCGCATTAGGTAATTTGTACTGGATATGAAGTCTGGTAGAGTCAGCTGTAGAAAGCTTCTCTCTGGTTTTTTCAAAATAACTGGAGTCTAATAAGGCAATGGTTTCAAATTTGAAATCATTAACCTTGATGGTTAACTGGACATACCATTTTTGGTAAGTGATTTTGTTAAGAAGATTGAGATAATCCTCTGTTGGTTTGGAGGTACTAGCTCCTTCTGTTAGTTTGCCTAAAGCAATCTGGGTCTGCTTATCAAGTTCATCGTTCTGGGAAAGATGTTCTTGACGTTCTAAAGATTCTATCTGTAAGAGCTGGACATCTTGTTGGAGATGTTCATGATCTAATCTGAGATCACAAATCTCTTGTCTATACTCTTGTCTAAGTTGCTGAATTTCTATTTTTAACAGTTTAATCTCATGCTGGAGATCAGAGATACCTATTGGCTGGGTTTTTCTCTTCTGGAAATAACTAAGAACATCAGAATAGTTGGTATTCTTGATATTATTCTGGATAGGAGTGGATTGAGGTTTTTCTTCCTCTTTCTGATCCATAATGTCTTTGAGTCTGAGAAGATAAGCTTGTTTTTCTTCTGGGTCATTGATCTTACAGATCATATCAATCATAAGACCATGAGAATCTGTAAGGACATTTAATCCTTTCTGACAGAAACAAGCTCCTCTACTGGGGCTCGCACATTCCTGGATGGAGTTGGAAGAACTACTGGAATAGTAGTTGTCTATTCCAATCTGATTAATGTTCTCTTCATCAGAGTATTCTGAAGAAGAACTGGATGATGATTCAAGATCATCTATAGACTGGATTATTTTGCTCTTTGTAGTTTCATCTAATTCTAATGATTGAATTAGTGATCTGATTCTACAATTTTTTGCAAAATATCCTGATTTACCACATTTGAAGCATCCTGTGGATGTATGTTCTTTTTTAATATCTTTCTGATATTTCCAATTTCTTCGTGGAAACCTCTGGTAATTTTTCTTCTTGTGGGAAGTGTATGGTTTGTTGCCATACTTCTGGTTATACTTCTGTCCAATGGACTTGAAGTGACTTTTATATTTTATGGCAGAAATTCTGGATTTATGTGTTTTCTGAGTATGGGGTGGTTTGACTCTTTCCATACCATACTGTTCACACCAATTTCCTAGTTCTTTTCTGTTAGATTGTTTCTTTAACTGTGCTTTGAGACGAAGATCAGTGCAAATCTTCAAAGAAGTCTTATTAATATGGGATATGATGTCACCATATGTCATAAGATCATAGTCAAGACTGGGATATTCTGTTGAGAGAGAATCTCTCACTTGCTGAGCAAACAATTTTGGAAGTCCACAAAGGAACCTTTCTTTCCAATAACTGGCATTGTTGTCAGATCTTTGGTATAGTTTACTGAGGAAGACATCCTTATACCATCGGAAGTCTTGGAGTGTTTTACATCTGAGATTCTAAAGGATTTCAGATGTTATTTCTTGATAAACTGTGGGATCACCTATAAAATGATAGGTGATGTCGAAGACTAAGGCTGAAAGAGCACATGACTCTGTCTGGCCATTCTGATTGAGAACAGGTTCTCCATTCTCATTGGTTTTCACCATGTTGAGTATGCCTTCTTTGGTAGCTTCACTGAGGTGGTCATCCCACCACCCTTTTAGTTGTCCATTGAAGCCAAGAATGATGTTTCTGGTTGCTGCTCTCTCAGTAACAGCTTGTTTGTAAATGTTACCGATTATGATCATCTGTTTGGTAACATTGAGAATCTGATATTCTGACATCCCATCTATGTTCCATTCATAGATCTAAGATCCTGAGAAATATCTTTGGGTATGTGATTCTTCAAATTGAAGATCTGGAGGTGAAGGTCTAGGATAAAAAAATTTTGTGTCTGGGAAAGAAATTCTATTAAGATGGATAACTTTATCCCTCCCGGAATTCTGTGAAGATGAGGAATCGCAATCAGAATTACTGTCTGACTGTTTCAATGTTTGAAGAGCCAATTGGCTGGATGAAGGTTCTGATTTCTTGGTTCTGGAAATCAGTTCCTGGAGAAGTTTGGTATTCTTCTCTTCTGTAGATTCCAATTTTGGAATATATTTTGATATTTTAAAAGGTAAAACCTTGATCGGAGATTCTGGTTTAACCTTAGAACTGGTTAGTTTAAGTGAATCAAATGGTTTTGTCAATGCAACAGTGGTCTGTTCAGTTGACTTCTGTTTTGATTCATCAGTCTTAACTGGAGTAATGGGGATTGTATTCTGTTTTTCAAGAATATCTTCGATATTCTGAATCTGTTTTTGTAATGTAACAACTGAAAGATTAGTCCAATTATTCTATTGAACTATGTCTTTTAGTTCTGGTTTTTCTGTAACAATAACTGGTTTGAGATCTACAGTTCCTTCTGATGTAGGAAGCTGTGTATGTTGAAACGGAGGGTGCTCCGATTCAATAACTTTTGTGGAATCAGGCAAATTCCATTTTCTTGTTCTTGCAGTAAGAACATTAATGTTCATTGGCTTATTCCTATGTTTAAACCACATAAAAAATGGTACATTTAACCTAACAAGTTGCAGGTATTGAAGCCATTGGCTTTTTAAATATGCTAATTGTTCATTATTATGGTTTTCAAAATACCATTCTCTGATCTGTTTATTTTCTTCTGACATGAATTCATCTTTTAATCCTTGAACATCTCGTTCAAAGACTTCAGATAAAACACTAACGCCGAAGTCTGAAGCTAAAGGATTGAAGTCAACAGATGATGTATCTGCTGGCTCAAATTCTGGATAGACTGGACAAGCAGTCTGTTCTTCAATTCTGATTCCTATGGGAACAGATTGAGTCTGAGTTCTGCTTGTTGAGGAAAGATCAACAAATCCTGGGGTTGGGTCTAAAATACTGATCCTGGAGACACTAGAGGCTGAACGGGATAAAACTGATCCTCTATTTCCTCTATCTATCTTAATGGAAACAGTACCATCATCGTACTGGATGATTTGTTCTATTCTGGAGTTCTGGACGTTCTGGTCCTGAACAACTGGTTTAGTGGCATTTTCAATATCCTACCTTTCTGGAAGTGAAACTTCGTTCCACTATGAGTATAAACTGGAAACAGACAGTAGTATAGAAACAGATGTAATATTCCTCTATGAGTATAAACTGGGCAAAATGAGTTTTCCGGTGTTCTCTCCAAAAACACAGGACATATGAGTTTTCTAATGTTCTCTAAAAACATTAGACAGATAGGGTTTTGTTCTTCTAAGTTCCCTTCAAAAACTAGGATGAAACGGTAAGACTTCCCCTCTCTGAAGTCATATGGTTTCTGAAGAGTTCCATGAAACTTTAGCTAGTCCGGGTCAAACGGCAACCGGTAAAGACATATCAAGTCCGTTGATGGGTGTGGCTTTCCCAAAAAGCCAAAGGAAATTTAGAAATTAGTTTATCTTCTAGCCTGTATTTATTTTGTATTTTACTTAGTCAACTTACCTTTAGCCAACTTACCTTTAGCAAACCTATTTCAACAACCATATAAGGTCACGGCATTGAAGGAGCAGAGGGCGTAAGACTCCGTGTTGGCCATGTGGCGGTTTGGTGAGAGATAGTTAGGCTTCGAAGATAGTAAGGCTTCGAAGATAGTAAGACTAAGTACGGTACAGGGTAGATTATAGGGAAAATAGACTAGTTTATTCATTTTCTTTGTATTGGTGGGAAATACACTTCGATCAAGTGTACTTGTATGTATTTCACCATTTGTCAGTATTGTCCAGACTGAAGAAGTTCGATCAAGTCTTCAGCACAGAACCAATCAGATTCAGAGACGATGAAGAAGATAAATCTACAGTCAAGATTCTACCTTCAGACATCATTATCACATAACGACAAAATTACTTTCGGTCACAGTGAAAGTAATTCAGTCAAAAAGACAGAATCATCACATCGCGACAAAAGATCTTTCGGCCACAGTAAAAGGCAGACATGATCATCAAGTCACGACAAAACAGGATTCGGCCACAGTAAAAGCCGACCATTATTCATGAATAGTGAAAATCACTTTTTACTGTTCACTTTAGGAAAAGTTACTTTAACTTTTCTCTTTTACTTTTTCTTTTCCAGATTCGATATCCTATATAAGACAGAGTCTGTCTCAGGAACATAAGATCCGAATTCTCTTTCTCTCTAAATCTTATTTTAATTCGGTATCACTCTTTGAACATTGTACTCCTGTACAACCAACAGTGTAACACTACTCCCATTCACAGTTAATAACAAGTAAGAGATCTAATCTCCTTTTCTCATCTTATTTGTAATTCAATTATTTATCTGTCTATTATTCCTGTTTATTCCGCTTTCTGTTATGGCTCTTGTTATCTTGTCCATCCTGAAATTTTGTCCATTGTCAAATGCATTTCAAAATTTCAAGATGACTTGTTGAACCAGAAATTCTTAGTTCGTGTTGACTGTTCCAATCTGATTAATGTTCTCTTCATCAGAGTATTCTGAAGAAGAACTGGATGATGATTCAAGATCATCTATGGACTGGATTATTTTGCTCTTTGTAGTTTCATCTAATTCTAATGATTGAATTAGTGATCTGATTCTACAATTTTTTGCAAAATGTCCTGATTTACCACATTTGAAGCATCCTGTGGATGTCTGTTCTTTTTTAATATCTTTCTGATATTTCCAATTTCTTCGTGGAAACCTCTGGTAATGTTTCTTCTTGTGGGAAGTGTATGTTTTGTTGCCATACTTCTGGTTATACTTCTGTCCAATGGACTTGAAGTGACTTTTATATTTTCTGGCAGAAATTCTGGATTTATGTGTTTTCTGAGTATGGGGTGGTTTGACTCTTTCCATACCATACTGTTCACACCAATTTCCTAGTTCTTTTCTGTTAGATTGTTTCTTTAACTGTGCTTTGAGACGAAGATCAATGCAAATCTTCAAAGCAGTCTTATTAATATGGGATATGATGTCACCATATGTCATAAGATCATAGTCAAGACTGGGATATTCTGTTGAGAGAGAATCTCTCACTTGCTGAGCAAACAATTTTGGAAGTCCACAAAGGAACCTTTTTTTCCAATAACTGGCATTGTTGTCAGATCTTTGGTATAGTTTACTGAGGAAGACATCCTTATACCATCGGAAGTCTTGGAGTGTTTTACATCTGAGATTCTGAAGGATTTCAGATGTTCTTTCTTGATAAACTGTGGGATTACCTATAAAATGGTAGGTGATGTCGAAGACTAAGGCTGAAAGAGCACATGACTCTGTTTGGCCATTCTGATTGAGAACAGGTTCTCCATTCTCATTGGTTTTCACCATGTTGAGTATGCCTTCTTTGGTAGCTTCACTGAGGTGGTCATCCCACCATCCTTTTAGTTGTCCATTGAAGCCAAGAATGATGTTTCTGGTTGCTGCTCTCTCAGTAACAGCTTGTTTGTAAATGTTACCGATTATGATCATCTGTTTGGTAACATTGAGAATCTGATATTCTGACATCCCATCTATGTTCCATTCATAGATTTGAGATCCTGAGAAAGATCTTTGGGTATGTGATTCTTCAAATTGAAGATCTGGAGGTGAAGGTCTAGGATAAAAAATTTTTGTGTCTGGGAAAGAAATTCTATTAAGATGGATAACTTTATCCCTCCCGGAATTCTGTGAAGATGAGGAATCGCAATCAGAATTATATTTTAAGTATAGTCATTTGAACATTTTAAGTTAAGCCAAATCTATATGTAGCATCAAGTAAGTTCTATATGGAGTGCCTAGGTATCAATGTGTTATTTCCCGGAGTAATATTCATAGTTTTTGTTGTATAGAAGATGAATATATGATTGGAGTCTTATTTTGCCTTGTTATGATCAAATAAAAAGGTTTAGATGTAGGTGAAATAGTATTGGTAAAAAAAAAAAAAAGAATACATGTTTGAGATGGTAAACTATACCCAAATATTTTGATAATACGTTGAACCATAGCGAGTGCTAAAATTAATTGTGAAATTCTTTTCAGGTTACCTTATATATCAATTTGGATTTAGTTGTCAAATATATAGGTTCGAGTATTATGTGGTAATTGGCAAAAAAAAAAATTATTACGTATATGATATTTTGTTATCTGGTTTAAGATTGGATTAGATTTCTGGAGAGTATGGATACAATTTTGTTTATAATTTGGTTCTGATTCTTAGGAATAATAATCATGTGATTGAGGAATTGGCTTTAAATTTTTGTACCAAATTACATGTAATGAGAATGAGGAATGAATTCAACATCCTTACTTTGAGTTAAATAGTTGACTTTTGGGTTCAATTGTTATGGTTCGGATGACTATTAATAATTGAATAAGGCAGTCAAAACCCTAAACTTGATGAAGCACGGTGTAGCTAAGTGGATAAATCTAGGTGGGATATTTAGACTTCAATATTTTAAGATAAACAAATCTAAGTTCTATATAGTGAACTTAAGTGTGAACGTTCCTACTTACGATGTGATCTCCATAGTCTATTTGATTGGAAGATGAACAAATGATAAAAGGGTTTTAGTTTTGCCTCATTATGATCAAATGGAAAGTTTAGATTCATTGAAGTAGTATTTGCATAAAGGATGTGAGTAAAGAAATGATAAACTAGATTCGGATATTGAAGGATCATAACAAGTAATAAGATGATTTGCAAAACTGTTCAAATTTACCTTTGGTATTATTTTTGGAGTTAGTTGTCATGTGTGGGTTTATAGATTGTGTGGTAATTTGTGGATATTGGAGCTAATACACATATTATAGTGGAATTAAGGATTCACTTTGGGCATCTAAGAAAATTCTGCAAAGAGAGTTATTATAAATATTATAATGAATATTAGAAATACTTCAGAGACTACTATTATTGTGTAATGGATAAGAAAATAGTAGTGAAATCATTATGGTACTTGTTTTTCCTATAAGGTTTGAGATTGGAAGATTTGACATTGCTTAGAATTTCACTTGATATATATATAAATTGTTAATGTGTTATCTTTTAATTGTAAGTTAGCCTTGTCTTCCATTATAATTCCACTTTGGAATGTTTTAAATGCTATGTCCATTACTGTACTGAGAGTTTTGTATTATATCAGCTATGATTATGGGATACTATTTTCAACCCAGTTATCAATCATTTTGGAATGTTTTGAATACTATGTCTGTTACTGTACTGAGAGTTTTGTGTTATATCAGCTATGATTCTAGGATACTATTTTTCAACCCAGCTATCAGTTATGATTCTGAATTGTGATGTCGTTTAGCTATGCTGGAAATTTAATTGTTGTTCTCTCCTATATAACATTTGAATTTGTCTTATAAGAGATTGAATTAGCAACTTTTAGTAGCACTTAATTAATTGTTGTTTGCTCATCTTGTTCTTGCTCATTGGACTATCGAATGGTTGATTCACTTGAATGAACATAGCGTTACATCAAAATTCTGTGTATATTATGATGTTTGATGAGTGTGAATGATCAGTGATTTATAAAGGAGCCTTTGATTTTCAATTAGTGGATAAAACCAAAATGATTATGTCTAATATCAATAAAACCAAATTGTTGACTTGATAGAATGATCTCTATAGTTTATGTTAGTCCAAGGAAGGACACATTATAGGAGCTTTGTTCTGCTTTCATATGATAAAATAAAAAGTTTTGATGAGTTTATCTATAGTGAAATAGATTACTAACCTTATAGGTTCACATATTTTGTAAAAGCTTCACCTATAGGAAATTGACAAGGTATTTTTAAAAGAATTACAGCATATCGGGGATTCTATATCATTGTTTGCTAAGCTATCTAGTTGTCTTAGTATACTGGAAAGTAATTATGTATCATTGTACATATATTTTCAAGCTATGAAGTTTGAGGGTTGAGTAGTGGACTACTCCAGGTTAAGTGTATTGACTACTTGAAGAAATTATCAACATTATTATCATGACTAGCTTTGGTAGATAAGAATTTGGAATCTTAGTTCGTGGCACAAACTGGTGAACTTATCAAGTTTTACTAATCTAAGAGTTCTAAGGTATTGAGATAGAATCTTTACCAATAATGTTCATTGTGGTGATAATCATACTTATGGTGTATTAACAGAATTTGGAGCTTCAATTGGAGGATTTATCAATTTGAAACCTTTTAGAAAAAAAAAAGGGGGACAAAAAGACGATGGGATTTTGAGGGCGAAACTTCTTTTAAGGAAGGAGAGATCTAAGACCATTCTTGACAAATAACCAAATCTTTTCACACTATAGTATATGATGCTAAATTATAAACAGAAGTTAGTGGAAAATTTTGAAGAAGACATCATTTAGCTTAGTACGACAACACGTATAGCCCTTATTAGTCAAAGATAAACCAACTTTATGACCAAGTATGTATGCTACATTCTTTTTCGTGCTCCCTAATGCAAACGACTAAATGATTGGAGTTTTGATAGGAGACGAAAAATGGATAAAGTGTCAAGGTATCATATTGTATAGTTCAATGGCATAACTTACATAAGAACTCAAGTATGAAGCAAGAATGAAGTATTCCTTCTTCTTTACTGATTAAGGTAAGTTTCGAGGACAAAAATTTTATAAGGGATGAAAGATGTAATAGCCATGCAAATCAAACAAAAAAAAAGAAGTAAAATAATCAAAAGGGGAAACAACGTAGCATGAAATGGGGAAAAAGTAAAATGAAGTGGAAGAAAAAAGTATAGTGGGGATAATGATGAAAGGAATGGTAATGATGATTTGGACCACAAAAATAATAATAATAAAAAATGTATAAGAGTGATCAGACGCCTCATTTTGTTTTGCTGCTACCATTTCCTTCATGCTTCACTCAAACATTTGAATAATCCTTAGGCAGAAGGTTCATCAGGTGAGGTAAGTGATTTAATTCATAAGCTAGGTTAATTTATCATAAGTTTTGAAATAATTTATAGAATTAATTATTGATGCCTTATTTGGTAATAAAAAGTTTGATTTATGTGTTTAGGAGATTGAAGTGGTGACTAAATTTTGCAGTATTGTGATTTGAGAATTTTTGCTTTGGGATCAAAGGGTAAGTGGAATTCATCTATCTTTCTCCAAATATTTCACATGTTCATCTAAATTATAGATCCGTGATTTGTTATCTATCGTGCTATATTGTTCGATTAATGTATGTTTAATCCGAAATTAAATTTGATATTTTATTCTGTAAGATCTCTTAATATCAGTCTTCCCTTAAAGGATCAATCTCGACATTTAGTTATTTAGTGATCAAGTTCATATGAAAGTGTTAAATAAGATTATTTGTGTTCTTTTATTAAATTGATCGAATTTTAAATATTGTGTTATTGTTAGATTTTGTACTTTTAGTTGATGTTTTTTTATTTATCTTTGTATATCCATAAATGAGTTTGATTTCAAAATAAAGTACTAGATCTTTATTTCTCAATTGGCTAAAAAGTCCTGATATTATGTTACTCTTTAATCTACAAGAGAAATGGAAGCATTTTGAAATGTTTGAATAAAACAGAAATATATATTGTTAAAGTCACTGTAAGTGACCTTGTGACTTTTAAAGTCACTTACATGACTTCTGTTGAAGTCACGTAAGTGACCAGCAAAAGTCTAGTTAGACGATATATATATATATATCTCTATTTTTTTGTTTTATAAAGAGAATAAAGTAATATTGAAATAAGTTAATTTTTATTTTATATGATACAATTGTGAGATTCAATTTCTTCAATATGTATTAAAATTTTATTTATTTATTTTTAGTTGTGAACATAATTTCTTTTAATTAGTTATGTTATAATTGTCTCCAAGTTAAAGAGATATTCTTAGAAACTCTGTGGGTATTACAATGGTTATCGTCGAATGACTTCTTTGTATTTGTTAATTTTTCACGTAATCTTTTATCTCTGATTATGTATGTTATTTATTCGTACTTGTGTAATTCGAATTGTATCTATACTGTTACGGTACTATGATACATATACTATTAATGTACCGCTTTAGCGGGTACTGTTACCACTACTAGTGAGTTTGGTCCAAATTTATTACTGAACCGACATTACACGGGTTAAATGCAGTTACTGAATTGACACTGCACGGGTTAAATGCAGTAGTAATTATTTCTATATATTTTGTTTATGAGTTGTTTTAGTGACTATTCCCTTCTGTTCCACTAAATGTATTAGCCTGTCAATTATTAACCAACTGTTATATGTATAGCATCTGTTGTGATATTTGTGAATTCCAATCAGAAATTTCTTGACTCAATCCTCAACTTGTATTTTTATTGTGGATTGAATTCCCTTACTGAGTTTTCGTTCGCTTACCACTTTTGCTTCCGCCTGCTTTTTTTGCAGTTAAAACAGAATAAGCATTACATCTGTGAGCTGGGTAGAGTCACCTGAGCACGTTGATTTAGTGGCATGATATTTACCTTATTGAATGTTATTAGAATTCAGATTGAAATTTTAATTATGATTATTTGGATATTTGGTTTATAATCGAATATGTATGATTTGATTGGATGTCTTTAAATATTTGTGGTTTAGTGGCTCTAATTTGAGTGTTTAATAGATGTGTGCCTAGCGAGCTTTAGGGATCTTATCCTTTTAGCGCGCGGCATGTCACGTGCCAAGACAGTGTACAAGTGTGAAATTTCGAGGCATGACAAACAGAGTACTGTCCAGGAGAATCAAGATCAAATTCAACAGACTCTTGCCCAGTTCCTTCAAGGACAAACAACTTTAATAGAGCATTTGATGGGATCTTCTACAAAATGATGAATTTTGTCTGGTTGATGAACTCTTTTTCATGCTGGGTTCTTTTTCTCTTGTTGGTTTAGGTTTCTGCATACTTTTTATTCCTACTTTATTGGTTTCTGGTGTTCACACTTTTTGCTTCCCCTTTGCCTTTGTTTGCCAAAAAGGGGGAGATAATTTGCTACTCTACTGCTGCTACTTTTATGGTTTTTAATGTTGCTATGCTACTGTCTTTAATATCTTTAATATTTGTTTTCTTGTTACTGTCCTTGATGTTGATGATTGCATAGTTGTCTTATTTGTGTTACTGTGATATTTTCTTATTTGTTGCAACAAGGTTCTTATGATGTTATACTAACTGTAGCAACAAGATTGTCATTGGTTGTATTTCCCTGTGCACTTGTACAATATAAAGTTATCATATTGCGATACCAGGGTATTGCCAAAACAAAGCCAAATGGGGAGATTGTTAAGGCAACAACATTGATTGGAAACTGATTATTTGATTGGCAACTGATTAGCTATATTTTAGCAAAACTTTTGTTATTACCTTTTGAGTTGTGTAGGAAAACTATTCTGGTAACTTACCATAATAGATAAAGCTTTGTGATGATTAAAGAATTACATTGATAAGGAAATGAAGAATAAAAGGAAGATTCGGGTTTTATGAGAAGAGGCCTTTCTTGAACCCCAAGCTAGGATGTCACGAGAGAGCAACAAGAAAAATATAATGAAGTTTTGTCCACTGTTCCTTGTCATGTTGCAACATGATATGTGTGTATGAATATCTCAGCGTTGCAACTGTCATGAATAGCTTGTGTAAATCTTTGAGTGATTAGATAAGCTACATTCATTAATCATTATTTGGGAGAAGAAGTTGCAGTTCTCGGGGGAGAACATTGTTAAACGAGGGGAGCTCACCAAACTAAAGTTCATTAAGGAGTTCTTCATCGGGACGTCAAAGGTAAAGATAGAGTTTTTACTTGTGTAAGTCCATTAATGTTGTAACTTGAGGTTTCTTAATGAATTGGTTTGTTGGACCAGGGGTTGGTTTCATGGACGTAGACCGCACGGTTGAACCACGTTAAATTTGGGTGTTCTTTATTCTGTTATAATTTTACTTTATTCTGCTGCCGTGTTTGTTCTCTGTTTGTGCTGCAGCATTAAGTGAAACCTGTTATTAAGTCACTGAGATTGTCAGTTAATGTTACAACATCATCTGTAACAATTTTCTTTTACACCACAAACCTCCACTAATTAATCAAATTATTCATACTTATTCTGCAATAACTCTTTCAGAGGTGATAAAAAGGTGATAAGAAAAAAGGTGATATATAGCATTACTCTTCTAGATATACCAATCTTGTAACGGTCATGCCTTTTTTTCCCCTCTTCTAATTAAAGACTTTGGTCAAGATGTATGCGAAATGTCCCAACCATGAGAAAAATGCTTTAATACAAATTTTCTTAACCAATTATCATCTTGAAAATATAACGACATCATCTAGAGCAATGGTACCTTATTATTGATGAACGTAGATAGATTCCGTAAAAGGGGTTAAAGTTTCATATGTGTAGTATCAAGTATATTATACTTTTTATTACATGTAAGTAAGCAAATGAATTTATTAATTTCAAAATATTTGTACATCAAAAAGATGTTAGGTTATTTTAATAATAACCTGATGTGGGCTTACAAATTATTCACAATTATATTTGGGCTTCTATTCTAATTAGGAAAATTAAAGTGATCTATTTTAGTAGATCCTAATAAGACATCTAATTTGGTATGGACTCTGTAATGTGTGGTATCCAATAACAACTTGGTTTAGGGTTAGTGGGATTCTAATCAGGTTGTCTATATAAAGAGGTCTTGGTCCCCAAGACTAAACACATCATATTCTCTGTTTTCTCAAATCCCCACCTTGAGCATCATATAGCAAGAGAATCCTATTTAGTCTGTGGAAAGCCTTGCACCAAATTCTCGAAGGTTTTCCTGCTTTTACGTTATTATTATCATGGATTCAGGTACGCCATTCTTATAACTTTAAATTTTGCAATCTTGATATTCTGAACGAAGTGTATGGTTTGTGAATATATTAATTATGTTCTGACAAGTGGTATCAGAGCCACTCTTCGTATTAGATTATTAGGATTGATCATATATGATTTTGATTAATGAATATTTCGAATCTATTCAGATAATACACATAATTATTTTTTTGAAATCCAAATGGTTTTAGGATTTGTAACAGAATTATGTGTAGATTAGTTTTTTTTATTAATCTTGATCACATATTTAATTGAATTTTGAGAATGGATCAAGTTTACAAATTTATGAGTTTTTCTGATTCTGTGAACTTGTATGTGTTTAATGTATTCTACATACTATTATAGGAAAACATGTTGTCACTGCTGGTTAAGTACATGCATGTCCATAGTGTAGACGCGGGTTTAATTCCCCAGAGGCGTGTGGATTTTTCTGATGAGTTTTATTTGGATTCAGCGTGTTCAGCCGTGTATTTATTATATGCAGTAGCTTTCAGTACCAACAGGTAATATTGGTCTAGTGGTTAAGGGCATTCTTTAAGTATTTGAAGTCTTGGGTTCAAACCCTATAATAGTGTCAGTTTGTTTTTCCAATTTTGTTCAGCTATTATAAGAAATTGGCTAGCCGCACTTTATTAATATGCGATTTCCGATTTGGTTCAAATGGCTAAGTTAGCATGGTGGTTAAGAGTTGGTCTAATGGTGTGTGAGGTCTTGGTTTCGAGGCCCCTACTTGTGTGTTAGTTTATTTATTTTTAACTTTGTAACTAAAGACTAAAATAAAAGTTTATAAAATGAGGAAAGCATGGTTCGAACACGTGACTTTATGCCTAATATTAGAGCTCTTATCCAGCAGCACCAATTCTTTTCTTGTGTCAAATTGGGACTCCTAAATTCTATATAGCTGTTAGGTTAGGTTTCATGCAAGGTTGTCTTTTGTGCAAGTTAATTGTTTTAATATTGGACTGTTGCACATACAATATATGTACGTCATATTATATGTCTTTAGATATATTACATATAATTTAATGTTGAATTATGTATACTGTTAAGGATATTTTGGATATATATACATATGATTACGGAAGTTTGTTCATTTTTAAAGATATATATGCAAATCTATTTGTTATCAGGTTTCAATTAATATATATCTTTAATGTACATATATATATATATATATATATATATATATATATATATATATATGTATATATATATAAAATCAGTTTTGGGTATGTTTGATTTGAATTAAGAAAACAAAAAATCCCAGTTTCAAGTTTTCGTTTGTGATTTCTTTGTATATGGAACAAATCTAGGTAACCCAAATTTTCATAGGCTCTGTGGCGTTACCCATTGGCGCTGCAGTGCCATTCAGGAGCAGAATAATATTATATATATATTGAAAATTTTAAGGTTTTAAATTATATTATGCATTTATGTCTTTTATCTTGAAATAGATTGATTGAAACTTAACGTTGCCAAAGTAACATCTTTTGTGTAGATTAATTTATTTTGAGATAATAAGATGTGTGTGTTTATTATTTATGCGATTAATGATCGGTCCAAAGGAAGGTCATTAATTGGCCAAATAGCAAACACACCTGTGGAAATAAATGTGTGATGATTATAAAGTTTCTATGTGAACAACACGTCGGCCCAAAGGAAGGCTGCTGTTTGACCGGATTTATTATCAGTATTTGATTTTTGCATGGAGAGTACCACTTGCAAGTTAATGATCGGCCCAAAGGAAGGTCATTAATGTTGTGTTAGGTATCTTGTTAAATGGGCCCACCACTGTAGTCATATAAAATTTATGTCATACATTTATATGTTTATTTTGTTTTAACTTGTATATTTATCTTGACATAAATTTAAGTTAGTGAGCTTATATTTTCTATTTGTTCTCCATTTTTAGTTACATCTACTGCTGTTAGTATCGCTGCCAACATGAATTCAATTCCTGTGCTTAACGGCACAAACTTTAAGAGCTGGAAAGAGAACATGCTAATAGTTCTCGGCTGCATGGATTTAGACTATACAATAAGGAAAAAACAACCCACTCCTTTTACGGATGCAAGTTCATCTGAGGACAAAGTGAACTTTGAGAAGTGAGATCGTTCAAATCGCCTTAGTCTAATGATGCTAAAGAAAAGCATTCCAGAAGCATTCAGGGGCGGTATGTTCGATGAGGTAACTGCTAAGGGTTTCCTTACAGAAATAGAGAAAACATTCGCTAAGAATGAAAAGGCTGAGACAAGCAAGCTTTTGGCTGACCTTGTCCAGATGAGGTATCAAGAAAAAGGAAACATAAGGGAATACATTATGGAGATGTCTAACATCGCTTCTAAACTCAAGGCACTAAAGTTAGAGCTGTCTGACGACTTGCTCGTGCATCTAGTACTTATATCCCTTCCTGCACACTACGGACAGTTTATTGTGAGTTATAACACTCAAAAGGATAAATGGTCTCTTAATGAGCTCATTTCTCACTGTGTGCAAGAAGATGATAGATTGAAGCGAGACAAGACTGAAAGTGCTCATGTGACAACTACTTCAAAGAACAATAAGCGAAAAGGGAATAATAATAAAGATGCTGCAGTGGGAACTTCACAACCCAACAAGCAACAAAAGACACAGGATCAGGAATTCACCTGCTACTTTTGCAAGAAACCTGGGCATGTGAAGAAGGATTGTTCTAAGTACGTCGCATGGCGTGCGAAGAAAGATGCACTTCTCACTTTGGTTTGTTCTGAAGTTAATTTAGTTTCTGTACCTGTTGATACTTGGCGGGTAGATTCTGGTGCTACTACTCACACAAATATGTCTTTGCAGGGATGCCTGTGGAGTCGACCACCAAGTGATACTGAAAGATTCATCTATTTGGGTGATGACAAAGTAGTGCCAATTAAAGCAATTGGGATATTTAGATTATCTTTTAATATTGGTTGTTTTATTGAATTAAGAGAGACATATGTTGTACTGTCATTTAGACGGAATTTGGTTGCTGTTTTTGCTTTGGACAAATTTGTTTATTCTTGTTCTTTTGGAAACAATAAAGTTAGTCTTTATCTTAATTCTTCTCTTGTTGCTACTAGTTTTTGATTGATAACCTTGCAAACAACTTCTAGAGGTACAAAGTGTAAATTAACAAATGAGCATTCTGCCACTCTATGGCACAAGCGTTTAGGTCATATCTCCGAAAGAAGAATTCAAAGACTCGTGTCAGACGAAATGCTTGAATCCTCTGATTACACAGACCATAAGGTGTAATCACTCTGGGGAGAGGCACAAAAGACTACAACATATATATTGAATAGAGTACCTAGTAAAGCGGTAGCTAAAACCCCTTATGAACTATGGTTAGACAAGAAGCCTAGTATCAAGCACTTATACATTTGGGGTTGTCCAACTGAGGCGAGGCCTTATAGGCCACATGAAAGGAAACTGGACTCAAGAACAATTAGCTGCTATTTTGTTGGGTATGCTAAACGGTCGAGGGGTTATAAGTTTTATGATCCCTCAACTAGGTCCCTTTTCGAGACAAGAAATGCGAGATTTCTTGAGGATGTTGAGTTTCAGGGGAAAGATAAGGTTAGGGATATTGTCTTTGAAGATGAATGTATTCCTCTTCCTTCAGTTATTATTGACAATAATCAGCCTATTGACATTTTCCAAGGCAACAATGAGGATTTTCATATGGACCTTCCCACTCAAAACCAGATGTTGCTCCAGAAGAGCAAACCCAACAACCTCAAGAAGAAGTGCCACTTAGGCGATCCACTAAAGAAAGAAGAAATGCAATTTCTAGTAATTACATTGTATTTCTTCAAAAGCATGAGTTTGATATAGGAACTATGAAGGATGATCCAATCAATTTTCAATAAGTCAAACAAGTTCAATGGAAGTAAATTTATTTTCCTAGTCTCAATCAGTTCCCCAAGGATGAAATTGAAAGAAATTGTGACGGTTAAAGTTAAGAAAATTTACAAGATCCCTTATGCATCAGTTGTAGGGAATCTTAAGAAAATTCAAGTATGTACGTGTCTGTATTGTACGTACATAATAAGGATGTTAGGTAGTCACTAAGGAACCCTATAATGGATCATAAAGAAATTAGAACACAAATGGGTTATAAAGAATTGATAGAGAACATAAGGTTACATGCTCACTTATCGGAAGTCAGATCAATTGGAGATCATTAGGTATTCTGATTCTGATTTTGAGATTCCAAGACATGAGAGATCCATCAAGTGTCTAGGTACTTAAGGAAAGAATTTAGAGTAAAATAGTGTCAATTGAACATATAAGAACATACTCCATGCTTGCGGACCCGCTTACTAAATGTTTACCACCCAAGGTCTTTCATGAGCATACTGCTCATATGAGTGTTGTTTTATTTGATGGTATGTAGTTTTAGTGGGAGTCTGTGTTTGTCTTCAGTTGTTTTCTTTGACACTATGTATATTCAATTTTTTTGCAGAATAAAGTCGATGGTTTTATTTTCAGTTGTTACTCTGAATGTGTTATCTTTCAATTGTGGTTTAACATAAGGTTTGAGAGACTAAGGTTTGATCTCACTACGGGATAAAGTTAGGATCAATTGGAAATAGGCATGTTTGAGATACATTATGTAACGCCTCGATCCCTCACGAGACCGGGACTCCTATTTTTCACGTTATTCTCAACCTAAATCCAAACCCGAGCACAAAATTTTAGAAAAAACGGACGGAGTTTTCCCTATATGTAGGTCTATCTAGAAACCAGCCAACAGTCACATACAAGTCCTGAATCACAATCAACCATTCATACAACCTAACTTTCAAGATTCATAAAGTCAACCAGCTCCTCAAGGCCATCCGAGCCTTGGAACCCTACATCATATCACACAAGCATGCAAAATTAAATCCATTGAAGTTCTATCTTTTTATTCCACTTATCATACCACTCTATACTATCAATCAAACTTTCTTATAATTTGTGTCCAACCAACTAACTAGTTTTCATCGTCCACACAAGCATGCACTACTAAGTAATAAAGTAAAGCAAATAGAAGATATTACAATCTTACTAGTACCTAATCATCAAACAAACTAAAACTTTAATATTACATTCCTTGATATAACATAAATACATACATGAACACAAAGTCTCAAATACAATACAAGTATATCATGATCATATTCTTCCATGTTTTACACACTGATAGAGCAAGCAGGTCGCATAGGAGGCAATCCAATCTTTAGCTTTTCCTAAAATATGTTGAAAAGAGGAATGAGTAACTAGGTTACTCAGTGAGGGAGGTGATGCAACATACCGGGCGTGCATTATGATATGCAAACACAAGAAATCATATACGTATAACATAAAGAACAAGATTTAAGTAACAAGTAGTCAACCATATTAAAAAAGATAATGTTCTACTTCAAGTCTTCAATCACGAGCCACGAACCACGAACTTCACGTAAGTGCTGGCAAACCCCTTACTCCAACAAGTTGGGATACTCTGGATGTATCCCGATCCTACAACCCTTTCTCCTGAGGTAGGTCTATACCCAGCAGGTGAACCACACTTCTGGGGTAGTAGAGTATGCCTCAGCGAGAAGGGAATAGGCACCATGGTAGTCGAGGAAGCATAGCAAGCCCGACGCCGCCTGTGTTTCTCGTCGCTACTATGTCCGAAAAGGTTGCGTAACCCCGAGACAAGTCCACAAGCATTCAAGATATCAAATAACACATAAGAGGGTCGACAAAGTAGGCCACCCTCGCAATTAAACACAAACACGACAAAACACATGATAGTGAGTAAATAGTACATATAAACTATTTCAATTACTAATCATACAATCTATAACCAATAAAATAAGTTAAGATGTACAAAAAAAAAGATGAAGACTCCCTCACCTTGGATTAGGCTAATTATGTAAAAGAATCGCTTAAATTCACTTCAAATCTCCTCGAATTAGCTCAAATGTGCAACCTTAGCCTACTCATATAAATATAACACTTAGCCTTTAAACTAGCATAACACAATGCAAGTAAACTAGGATAACGCTTTAATAATTGGCTATACCAATTCCATCCAAATATTCTAAAGCACTTTCATCGTGTTAACATAATCAGCTAATAGGTCTTCTAACTCGTACATCTTCTCTCTTTAACTAACTAATAGTTTACACAAGGATGTGACTCAACTGATACTTAACTTGTAGTTAGTTAATATTTTAAAGATAAAGCCATTACACTTAAGAAACCAAGATGTGAGCAAATTAACCATAACTATAAATTCTGGTCAACACATACAACATTATATCAAACGTAAACACATTATTTTGCACTTAAGGTAGAAGAGAGCAAGGTAGCAAGTTAACTAGCTAACTAATATTCCTACATTATTAGTTTATAACTCTAGGCAAAAATCATTTAATGTGGAAGTTTATAGCTCAATGGAAGTTAAGCTCAATTAACACTTTTATTCTTTATATTTCTAATAACACCATGAAGGAGCATTCAATGAGTAACTTAAGGTTAGTTACCCTTAAATTCATTTAAGCTTTAGCTAATACATGACCATATAATCAATTCATATATTCTTTTATCTCCAAGGTTAAATCAATCCGACAATTACATATAGTACAACATCTAAATATCACATTAACACAAATATTGCATGTTATACAAACTTCATCACTATTTGTAATGCCCCTTAAACAATTAACCACTTAAAGCACCTTAGGACATATTCAAGGATCTAGCAAGTAAAACATTACTTAGCACGTACATGAAGTAAACAGTCCAAGTTAGAAGCAATTTAACTAGAATTTATAATTATGAACAACCTAGAATCAATTACAGTTCAACTGATACGAGATCTTCGTGGTTAACTTATCTAGCATTCTGACAAGTTTACTTCACGAGAATATGCTTTATCATCCATTTTGCAATTAACCTTGCATGTAGGGTTCAAGAGCTTTAAGCACATTCTCCCAAATATCTTTATTAGCCTTCCTAAGTATGCACCAAATAACATTATACCTTGGTAAAACTCACAATTTAATTATTTAGCAACAACAATGGACTATACAAATAACAAATTAATGAAAACAGTCTAAATTTTCTAGCAGAAGCTAACTTTAGCAAATCCGTAACCTAATCTATTGATCTTCAAATCCTCTGATTTTGACATAGAAAGAAAGCTTTTCAAGTGTAGTTAATTTTAGCCTCAAGCAAAACTCAATTCCGATCTAAATTCCACAAGTTAGGACCTTTCTCGTGCAACTGTGCAAACTGCCCTGCTTCAGCGAATATCCAGACACATTTCTGAAATTACTAAATCGGATTATCAAAACGTTTGAATTGACCTAAGCCTTAGAAATCAACATTTTCTCTAAACTGCCTAATCTAGCTGCTGTAAATATTTCGTTAAGTTTCGAGCATGTTTACTATGTCAAAATGGCTCTAGAACTCACGGATAGTAGGCTGTCCAGATATTTGCTCATTTTGCATACTACACTTTTAGTTACTTTTTGCCATTACTTAGCATTTACACTTCATTGAAGGCTTTAAACAAACATCTAGTCTACAATTTTGTTCATAGATAGCAAATCAACAACTACTTGTGAAACTAACAAAGCATGCACAAATATAGCAATATAATCAAAATAAAATACATATAAGATGATTCCCTCACCTTCAAAGACTAAAACATGCAAAATGCAAAGGCCTAGGTTGATTCTTCCTTTCTTTAACCAAGCTTTTCTTCTCCTAAGTGTGCATCAAGGTTACCAAACCATATTTTAATCATACTACATTCCTAGTTAAGCCAAAAGACACCTAATAAGATTATAAAACCCTGTTTTAGAAACAAAAGTTCGGGAAGGCACCAAGCGAGTTTTAACTACAACTATACTATCCGAACTCCAATTTCACGTAACGAAAGCACCAATAGTGCTTCCATACCCCAAGGATACCCAAATCATAACCCAAATGTGCCTGGATTGCACAACGAGAAAAGTCCTCTTTTTAAAGTCGACTAATTACGCAATTTAGCTCGGTTTTGGTTGATTCAACCTCACGTGGCTTTTCAACTAGCTTCACTAGGGTCTAGAGCATCTATTTGAAGTCTCAATTCAAGCTAATTAACAAATTATATCAAAAACCTTAAATTTTCAAATTTTACTATTCACTACACTATTCACCTTCTCCTACAACTTTGATTCTCAAAATCAAACCATTACAATTGCAACCAAGCTCCAAAAGAGAGTTCTATAGGCTTCAAAAATCATATAACAAGCATTTATAACAAGCAAAATAGCTAAATTCAACAAGACAAGAAATTCAATATATATGCATCAATTTTAAAATTATGAAATATGCAATTCCCTCACAATATTGAAGATGAAGACAAGTTGTAGATGCCCCCTAATGCTCTAATCTCCTCCTAGACCAATCCAAAGGACCAATTCTTGCTCAAAGTTGAAGAAATTTTTTCCCTTTTCCTCTCCTAGGGTTCACAGTTTTTTTTTTTTTTGGGGGGGGAGGGTGGTGTATTTTTGCAATTTTGGCTTTTGTTTTCTTGAGTAGTATGCATAAATGGTGTTATATTGTATAAATATATGTGTAAGTTATGTTTTGTTATGTCAAATACTAACAAAAGTCTTGATCAAATGGGCTTAATTCCAATTGTAATGCTAACTAATTTAAAACAATGTTTTTACATACGTAATACTATTCATGTGAAGCGGTAAAATATTTTTCAAACATATACTCTCGACCCCTAAAGTTCAAAACTACCATATTCCGACTCTTTTTAAATGTCATGTGACCTATGAAAAATATTGAATCGCATATCTGAGACAGTAAATTTTCTTATGAATAGTGCCTCATAAATAAACAATTAAAGAAGACAAGAAATGCACGTAAAATGCACAAGTAGTTTATGCAACAGTTATTTAAAATATGTGTGATAAAATTCTCGGGCGTCACACATTACATGTAATTTCTGAGCCACACATCTATACTTGATCTATGTCATTTAATATATTTGGTATGGTGATCATTGATGGGTCCCGTTACGGTGTAATGTAACGAAGGCTGCTTTGGTCTCATGCTGGTATAGGAGATGGACCAGATTGATTCAAGAGATGTCTTAAGAATAGATAGCAATTTTGTGCCACCTATGGTTTTCAAATATAATTGTCTTCGGTATTAATTTGTAGCCCAAGTGGGAAATTATTGGGTTATTTTAATAATAACCTGATGTGGGCTTACAAATTATTCATAATTATATTTGGGCTTCTATTCTAATTAGAAAAATTAAAGTGATCTATTTTAGTAGATCCTAATAAGACATCTAATTTGGTATGGACTCTGTAATGTATGGTATCAAATAGCAACTTGGTTTAGGGTTAGTGGGATTCTAATCAGGTTGTCTATATAAAGAGGTCATGGTCCCTAAGACTAAACACATTATATTCTCTATTTTTTCAAATCCCCACCTTCAGCAACATACAGCAAGAGAATCACGTTTAGTCTGTGGAAGGCCTTGCACCAAATTCTCGAAGGTTTTCCTATTTTTACGTTATTATTGTCATGAATTCAGGTACGCCATTCTCATAACTTTAAATTTTGCAATCCTGATATTCTGAACGAAGTGTATGGTTTATGTGAATATATTAATTATGTTCTGACAGAAGAAACACAGCTGCCTAAAATTCTTGAATCAATGTTCTAGACAACACAAATTGTAAGGTTGAGCAAACTATAAGCAAATTTTTTTTTCCTACTTTTTACACTATTCTGCACAGTTTTTATTACATGTTATATTTCTACTTGACTGTTCAATTACAACACTAGTCAAGCGGCAGAAGACTGCTAATTGTATACGTTACATGGCTGAAAAGTGCTGCGTTTGATCTGTTGTTAGATCTATGACCATATTAAAACACAAATTTATTAGAACTTCTACTCCATCAAGTTTGATGCGGGGTTTTAAAATGGGTATTTTTGGTTGACACCCCTTCTAAAACTATAACAGGAGACTTAGACTCTATGGATTTTATTATATGAGACACAGACCCCTTCTGTTAGGGATATGTTATATTTTCTGTTAGTTTAAGGTTAAAAGTATCATTTTACTAATTATTTGCAAAAAAAAATATATAGATAATGATCTTGTTCGTCTAATAAGCAACCAAAAGACATGCTTTTGTTCTTTTTCACAAAAGCATGTCAAAAGTGATTGACAAAAAAATAAATAAAAAACAAAGCATCCAAAGATGGAGAAGCATCAAAAAACTCAGCAGAAGCATTTGACAAGCAAAAAAAACTCAGCTGAAGCTTATTCATCCATTTCTTTGTTTCCCAGTGAACTTCTAACTTTGGCTACACAGAAGACGAATTGGTAATTAATCTATGATGTTTTTACTTTCGTTTCCATTTTTTTTTTTGCTAGGTACTTTCGTTTCCATTTGTTAATGCATGTGTTGTTAATTTGACTATTTCACTTTTATTTTATTTTTCCTTATTTTGACACAATTTTTTATTTAATCAATTTATTATATTTCTGATGTTAGTGATTTTATAACGTTATTGTGTGTATTTACAAATTATTATTATTTTATTATTATTATTATTATTATCATTAACAATATTTATATGTTAAAATGTTGCTCAGCATGGTTCTCAAGCAACTGATACAAGTCAACCATCATCAAGTACTAAAAATGCTATTGCTTGACAAGATGTGGTACAACCTTCTAACACCTATTTTAATCCATGGTAAAAGAAAACTATATTCTAGTTAATTTGTTGGAACATTTGTTTGATTTAAGTTATGCATGTATTATTTCATATTCATTTCTCTTTACATATTTTTCAGAATGAGAAGAGAAATGGAGTTGGCTTCTAGAAGCTTTTTGGGGATATACTTCTTCAATTTTGGAGTTTGCAATTAAGCTCTTTAGAAAATTGTGATTTTTACTTTTCGGTATATGAAAGTTGTTGAAACTGTTGTTTAACTTGAACGTTATTTTTTTTGAGAAATAACTTGAGCGTTGTTATGTTGTTGGGAATGTGTTAAATTATGTTATTTGGGATTGTTTGTTAAATTTTGTTGTTTGGGATTGATTGTTACATTATGCTGGTATATTTATTATACAATAATGTCTTTGTTGAGGGTAGGAATGGAATTCAACTTCAAATTAACAGAAAACATAACAGGCCCCTAACAGAAGGGGTCTGTGTCTCATATAATAAAATCAATGGGGTCTAAGTCTCCTTTTATAGTTTTAAAAGGGGTGTCAACCAAAAATACCCTTTTTAAACTTGCTCAGGATGAAGAAGTTGAATGATATAAAATAAACAATTATTGCTCCACGTTTGCCTCATGTGTTTGCTAAAGTGTACGAAACCCTTATGTGGTCTGAAAAATGGTACACACGTTCTCTCAAATACTAACATCTGTTAATTTTTAACAGTAGTATTTTAAAATGACATATATGCCCTTCTAATATTAACAAAAAAATACTCAAAAAAAAAAAACCAGTCTTTCAAAAAAAAAAAAAACCAACCAGCCCCACCACATCCCCTACCCTTACCATCGCTACCACCCCCAACACCAGCCAACACCACCACCGCCCATCACTAAATCAAATTTTCTTATTCTCAACAATGCCATTTATCATCATCTTCACAAGACTTCAACCTGCATACCTATGCAAGTATGCTCCAAACTTGCATAAAAAAACAACGAAACTAGGAAAAGCCATTCATTGAGATATACTAAAGAAAAGTAGATGCTAATTAAGACTTGTTTGCTCACAATAGTTTGTTAAATGTTTATAGAAAAAGTGATTCTTTATCTGAGGCTTGCACGTTCACCGCTGCTCTTTTTTTTATTTATATATGTATATGTGTGTTTTTAGGGTTTTGTGAAAGGTGGGCTGCTAGGGTGGGAGGTTGGGGGCTAATAATGGGGTGGGGGAAAGGCCGGTTGGGGGTGCTATTGGTAGGGAAGGGAACTTTCTAATTTTTTAATTCTTTTTAAATTTGAAATGACAATTATACCCCATTAAGGGTATTTTGGTCCCAAAAAATTGTTCTTTTAAGTGAAGCAATTCCAAATATGCGATTAGAGCGCGTGGAACACAAATACCGTTAGATTTGATAATTTTTTTAACAGAATGGGTATTGTGCATCATTTCATCAGACCACAAGGGGATTTCGTGCACTTTAAGAACCACATGGGCAAATGTGCACATTAGGTAAACCACATGGGAGTTTTATGCCGTATGCATTAAAGGGATAAAATGTTATTAATATTTCTTTCATTAATATTAGTTTACCCCTCAATGAATATATAGTGCAATATTCTACACGCAATATTATTTTGTATTACTTAATTCCTTCATCGTTTAGTTAATGAAAATATTTGTTAATATCATTATAAACTATACAAATGAACAAAATGTTCCTTCTTTCTATCCAATAACCCAAAAGGGTTAAGTGATACAAAATAAACAAGAAATGATGAAATGTTACATTGACATACATAATAATAGCAACAAAACGTCAATTTGGCGACGAAGGTTTTGGCGACAAATGAATTTTGGTTGCCTCTAGGTCACCTAAGTAGGGCGACGAACAGACCAATTTTCTTGTAAAGGAAGTGAAGTGATACTAATAAAAAAATAAGTTAGAGGACAAAATGTTAACATTTTGTTTGAAGTTTTATATGTTGCCTGAAGTTTTACCACTTACAAAAAATAAAAGAATAGAAAGTAAACATTATGTATAACAAAGTATTTTGGCACATTTGATATCTTATAACAGCTAGCTAGAAGGGACTCATCAATTAAATCATATAAGAAGGTAAAGTGATATAATAAACATTAGGGAAACATGTTACATTATCTATACATTGTAGGGGTAAAGTAATATTGACCCAATAATTGTAGTTAATAACTGTGTACAATACTTTCTTTTAAACCGTTCGTGCCCTTCCATTTAGATCTTGAAGTTCAAACCTTAAATTTCATATTCTATTAAGTTTAGGGCTTCGATTATTTGTTGTTAAATATTTTTCTAAAAAGTATTTTTCTCATTTTGCTGCTTTTGGTAACACTAAAAAATCGGTCAATCGAAAAATATTTTCTGGCCAAAAGAAAAATGTTTAGTTAAAAAAAGGAAAAATATTTTCATTTTCTTTGGGAGAAAAAATATTTTTTACTAACTACACCCCACCTTCACCCACCCTAACCCCTGACCCAACCCCACCTCACCCCGACCCCAGGCCCCCCCCCCCCCCCCCCCCCCCCCCCACCCCACTTTCATTAATTTTTTAATTAATTATTATTAGTTAAAACCTAATTATTTAATAATTAAAATTAGTTAATTAATTAATAAAAAAATTAACCAATTTTAATTTAATGACTAATTAATTAATAATTAATAAGAAATAAAGCTATATTTAATACTAATTAATAATAATTAATTGACTAATTAATTATTTAATTGATTAATTTAAGTGTTTTACTCATTTATTAACTATTAAATAATTATTCAACTAATTTAGTCTTAAACTAATAATTTTACAATTAATAATAATTAATCAAATAATTAGTATTAATTTATATAATTATTAATTAATTAATTAATTATGTAATTAAATTTTTTATTTATTAATTTTTTATTAATAAATTAACAATTTTAATTAATTAATAGTGACTAATTATTAATAATTCTTAAAAAAATTAACAAACTAAAATTTTATTCAATTTTTTACTATTACATCCAAATATCAAAAAATATTTTCAATTGTGATAACCAAATACCAAAAAATATTCTGTTTTCAGGAATCTCTATAAATATTTTTGACGATCAAGTTATTTTTACGGCAAACAAACGGAGCCTAGACAATAAAATCATTCTTTTCGTTTTATACTTTTGTAAAGACTATATTTAATTTTTCAAAAGTTTGTGTAATTTACTATAATGGAGCACGCGGTAACCTTTGCTTTGAAGGAACACGACGTGCCCTGTACAATTTAATGGGGCATCTGCATAAAGCATAGGTCAAAAGAAGCCTGCATGGTTTCATCCATTTAATTATTTGCACTTTACTGGATACCTTATCCGTAGACGAAGGAAAGTGTTGCCTGTTGCCTGTCATGAGCGGCGCACTAAGAATCTAACATAGTTTTATCTCCGTGCTTTAAACTTTCTGAAAACTCACTTGTAGTTTCATCAGCTTTTTTGCTGGACAATGCAATTGCCAATAGATGCCCAAATAAAATAGAACGTTTTGTACTGTTCAATTCTTCCTAGTACATGAACTGCATCAGGCACCAGTGACGTGATAACCCTTTTTTGACTGTCTTATTTTAGTTTATGTAAACGAATTGCATTAGGCGTGACAACCTAATTTTATACCGTGTTTATTTATCGAATATTATCCTCAGGGGTGGAGCCTGTATATGTCTTCAGTGGAGGGTAAAATCACACAATTAAGTAATTATATATAAATAATTTTTTTTACTGGGGCTGAATTGATTTTTTAACCTAAAAATACCTTAAAAATACATATATATTGAGACAAAATATGAATTGAATAAGAACTGCGGTGCCATATATTTTAGAGTGGCTCTGCAACTGATTACCCGTGGTCCCTTACCTTTTTATGTATATATTGCCCTCGAAGTTTCGTCATAGGAGGCGGGTTCCTTACCATTTCTCATCCATTTTTGAACTTCCTCCCATTGTCATCATTCAACTTTTTCACTTTTAGATCTCTATAAAGTATTGGATACTGTGTGAAGTTATTACAAGTGATTTGGCACTGAATTACTTTTCTTGCAGTTAGGGTTCATCTTCTGGAGGTAATAGTTGAGTTTATACTTTCTATAATTAGTTGTAAATAGATGAGGCACAACCTTGTCTTTTTCTATCCATGCATGCATTGTAACTTCAGTTCTGTTAACTTTCAAGACTATATATATTTTTTCTTCAATACTATCAGTTTGACTATTCTGTGAAGACATGCATTTTCTTAACTTGTCAAGGGAGCAAAGAAAATAGTAGTTTGAAGAAGAAAAGAAGGAAAACAAGGGGTAAATTCTAGGATAAGTAATTATTGGCCATTTGGTCTAGTGGTATGAACCTTACTTTAGATGCAAAAGTTCTTGAGATTCATTCTCACGTGTAACATCCCAAATGATGTAAAATGCCTTAAGGTTTCCTAAAATTCTAGGATAAGTAATCATTGGCTATTTTTTTTTTTTTTTTATATTCCAAGGTAAAATGTTCGTAGGTGATCTTTTTGCTTTTCTAGATAGGTTCAATTGCTCATTCAATTTGATAAATTTCTTAGGCCTATTTTTATTGTGCTACAAGATCATGCTTTAGTCTATTGAATTTCATTTTTTCATATGGAAGTAGGATCGGTGTTCTATTAATTTGCAGACGAGTTGACACTTATCATGTATATGAACTTGGACGTTAGGTTATCTCACAAACTATAAACTCTATTAATTCTTTAGCTTGTGAAATTTTTTAGAAAAGTGAATTTTAAATGTAACACTTTTGACATAAAATTATAAAGAAATAATCTTTTCTTGATCGGTACAGCATTATCCGGCACTTAAGGAATGGTTTTACGATTTGTATGGACCAAATTAACACTTGATTGTTTTTGTTATAATTTTCCTTTTCTTTTCTCCAAGTACTATACATATATAGATATAATGCTAAATGACGTAATTTGTGCAAAACTCGGTAAGAAGGGCTCAGGGAAAAATCAAGTAAAATTCAGACTTTAGATATCATCATCACAAATTAACAATTTAATACTTAGTTTTTTCTTTGTCTTCTTTTGGTTTTCAGTACCAAGATTGCTTTCTTTCCACTGCAGCATCATCTTGACAAAAAATAGCTATTCAATGGAAGCTGGGACATCAAGACCGGTTAACACGAACGGTGGCAGCTTGACAACAAATAGAGCAATGGGACATGGTAGGATTTTATTCATCTTTTCCATTCTTTTCTTTTCTAAGTTAGATGTCTTGCATATATCACAATAGCCACATGACGGGCCACAATTGTTTGCTAATTTTGGTGTCAAGCAAGTATTATACTTCATGTAGGAATTAAATACACAACATATGTATCCAATATAATTCTATAAAGTATACTTATCTCATAGTGGCAGCGGAAGGATTGTAGGAAAAAAGCCACGTTGGTTCCACCATTAAATTGTTGCGAATCGGAATCCAAACCACGAGGGAGTGAATTAATTGCCAAAACTTAATAGCCCTCTTTGATTTTTTTGTTTTACACATAGTAAACAAGTAGAGAGATTGAGAGAAAGAGAGCAGAGGAGAAGACTGCACTTTGTCTTCTGTTTTTTAACGTCTGAAGAAAAACGATGTTTTTTTTTTTTTTTTTTTTATTAGGATGTGGGAGTTATGGGAATAACTTCCCATAACCACTGTTGACCCATACAAAATGGGTGAGGCCAGGTCAACCCATTTTGGGTTACCCAACCCCAAAATCCAACACTTCATGTAGTACATAAAGAGAACTCCTTTTAGATTGACAAACATATTTTTACACACTATTTTATATTATGAATGTGATATATATATATATATATATATATATATATATATATATATATATATATATATATATATATATATATATATTTGAACACAGCACATCTTTTTTGACTCTTTAATGTTTCATTTATTTCATAGAGTAATTCAATTGGATTCATATTTACTACTAATATTAATTTCAAAAACAATTTTCTTATTCTATTTAGCTCTTTCCTACATATTTAATAAGAAACAGCGGGTCATGTTTAAAACTACATGGAACATTTCTAAGTTTAAAATGAAGGATATTCTCCAAAATAAATAGTTACTTATCCATAAGAAGAATCTTAAATATTTTTTTGTATTACAATGCCAATCTGACTAGTTAATACTCGTTTTTTTTTTTTTTTGAGGGGGCTAATTCAGCTGCTTGTATGTCACAGAAAATGAAAAATACATAG
The DNA here is from genome assembly GCA_037974665.1 of Ehretia macrophylla. Lineage (NCBI taxonomy): Eukaryota > Viridiplantae > Streptophyta > Magnoliopsida > Boraginales > Ehretiaceae > Ehretia > Ehretia macrophylla. Next base: position 36,065,714 of record CM075780.1, on the reverse strand, counting down.
GTGGGTCAGACACCAATACAAAAGAAAGAGTGATGGAGAAAACAAAAAGACTTGCCTAATGGATAACAACAAAAGACAGAGTATTAACATCACAAACATCATTTCCAATAGTTTCTTGCGGATTTTTTCAAAAATAATGCTGTTTTTTCATCTCATACTTTTTATTCATTATTCTTACAATCCCTAAAATAAATGAATTTTTTTTAAAAAAAAATCAAGTATTTTGTCCCTTATCATATCTCGATAACGGACGAAATACTTGTATCTCTGATCTTTCACAGAAAAATCATATCTCGATGTTGTATTAGTGATGTACCTTAAGTATTATATTCCCCTGGGTTTGCTATTCTTTTGTCACCATAAAGTTCTTAGTGATTTCAATACTTCATGATGCAAGTAATATGATTGATACTTCAATTTATACTTTATAGTACTATTTTAGAATCCACAGAAAGAATACTGCAAAATTGATTTCTTTTGACACTTTTTAGAGGCCTATTTCAATCGGAAATGCCTCAAGTAAGAGACATCTATCTAATGCTTTCTGTACATTGTTTCGCCTAGCACAAATTCCACTCTCCACCCGGTTACTTGGAGCTGCAGTAGCTGGTGATTGGGAAGTGGCCGAAGAAATTCTTTGGATTGATCCTGAGTTAGCAACAGCTCGTCTTACACCAAGCGGAGAAACTGCTTTACACGTAGCTGCTGCAGCTGCTGAAGGAAAGCAGGAGTACTTTGTAAACAAGTTTCTGGAGAAACTACCAAACCATGATCTAACAATAACAAACCAAGCAGGCAGTACCGCGCTTCATTTGGCAGCTTTGGCAGGAAATAAGAAAATTGCAGAACCTATGGTGAGCAAGAACACGAACCTACCAACTATATCAAACAATCAACAAGTGAGGCCAATCTTCTTAGCAGCAATGTCAGGCAATGGTGAAATGGTGGAGTATCTTCTTCCATATTCCAATTTTGGAGTTTTGGATGACAATGAGAGAAGCAAAATTCTTAACACTTGTATCGATGCAAGATTATACGGTATGTAATTTTTTCTTCTCTATCTTATCTCCCTTTCAAGAATAATTTTGGCTCTTCAAACGCTTATATATTTATATATTTAATGTGAGACCCGAGCATTTCATTATATGTACATTTATTTGTTTGAAACATTATTTAATAGTATTTTGTGCTAATTATGTGTTTAACAATTTTACTACAACGAATTTGCATTTAAATTGTATACGTATAACTATATATAGTCATATTTTTACTAAGACCACCGTATTTGACTTAGTCTTACTTTTATATACATATAATACATACATGAATACATATAAACCTATTAGAATAAACTTAGTATGATAACTTTGACTTTTTGACTTTTCATATTTGACTTCATTTAACCACTAAATTATTTTATACATTATACTTATATAATACATATATATATACATATTTGAATATGTATAAATACATTAGATATTTTTATTACATACATGTATGCATACTAAAATACATACAAATACATAGGACATTTTGTAAAACACCAACTTTGACTTGGTTTTTAAATATCAACCTAACATTATTCTTGCAAGATAAAACATATTCACTGCATAATTTGGAAAGAGTTAGGTGGAAAATTATATATGGTTAGAAAGCTCTACGAGTCTATTTTCTAACGCTTCAAACCGTTCGCAAATCGGAGTTCTCTAGCATAAGTTATGGTCGTTTTAGTAAAAGGTGTTAAAACTGATTTGTATACACGGGTTTGACCAAACAAGTGTTATTTGACTTTTTTTATTTAGTTAGTTGACCATTGGACTTAGCCTATTTATTACAACCAAGTTTCATTTTGCAGAAAAAAAAAAAACACACACACAACACCTAGATCACCTACAAAATTCTGCCATAAAAGAAAAGAGAAGAAAAAATTCATTTCAAGCTTGATTCTTCATTTCTTGTTGGATTTGAGCAAAGTTTGATCTATAGAAAAGTTGTTCCTTGCTATTTCATCTTCATTTCTTGCCTTAGTTGCTAATTTAAGGTGAGGGAGGTTATGTTCTTGCATGATTTAAATTCTGAAAATTAAATTTAGTTTGAAGAAATGTTGTTATCTTGATTTATAATGTTAGATATATGTGTTAGGAGTAGACTTTTGGGCTTGTTGTGTTCTTGTTGTTATATCTTGTATTTATTTTGTATTTTTGAAGATAAATGATAGAGTTTATAGATCTAGGTTGTTGTAGTATTGTGTGATCTTGTTTATGCTTGTATTTGAGGTTTGTGATGTTGTAGAAGCAAGATAGGAAGTGAATTTGCCATGAAAGCTATCATCATTTATTGGACAGCTCACTGCCTCTAACTTCTTTTACGTTTTAAAAATAGAAAATGACCTCGGAATCGAACAAAATTTTTACAGTAGCTAGATTAGTCAGTTGAGAACAAACTTTGTGTTTTACAAAAAGTTAGATTCCAACGTTTAGACCTTCCGATTTTTCCATTTCCGAAATGAGGCAGAAAAACGTTGCAACTGGACAGTTAGTAGTACTTGCACTAAAATGGTTATAACTCAATGAATTTAACTCGGAATTGAGTTCCATTTGAACCTAGAACTATCTACATTCAATAAGCTTCGTTTCTAGATAGCAAACAGGGTATTTAGAGATTATTAACATAGACATACAATTTGATTAATTTAAGCTTCTGTTGAATTAGGAATTAGAAGTGCTTTAGCTAACGGTGGAGATTTTAAGTTTTTGTTAGTACATGCTTACTTTGATTTGTGAAAATCATGTACAAGTGTGTTTTAAATGCTTGTATGGATGATTATATGTTGTAGTAGTATTTGAGAGCTTAATACATACATATGAATTTATTGGAGATTAAATAGGTGATTATGTATTAACTCTATTAATTAGAAGTTGAGAATTTGAGTTAGATCTGGTGTTTATGATTATATATATGTGATTGGTATATGATTTCATGGTTTTAGTGAGAGTTTGGTGAATTTAGGAGTTTATTTTGATCTATTTCATAAAATTCCAGCAACTATGTAATTTTATAGATTTGTTTGTTTAGCTTGTTTAATGCTTAGTTTTGTTGTTGTAATGTGTTCATAATGCATTATAGTTAGTTGCTATATTGATTGTGTTGAAGTTATGTGTTATAGAGATTCAGAGGAAGGTTTAATCTTGTTAGAAATAGTTGATTTGTAATGATTATATTCCTTCAAGGTTTAATTGGTGTTAATGTGTAAAGGCCATGTTTTTATGTACTTAGGTGATGTTAATATGTTGTAAAGATCATGTTCTTTGATAGTTGAATGTTGGTACTAATGTGTTGGATATATGTTTAATGATGTTTGGTTGAATTAAAGAATGTGTTGTCTTTAAATGTGAGTGTTTTGATGCATGTTAAATGTGGCATGATTGCTCGGATATATGGTTGGGAGTTTGTCAAATGAACATGATACGTGAATATGCTCGGGAGTTCAACCTACTTTGTTGATCTCCTTTATTGGTCATGAATATGTGCTAAATGGTTAATGTGAATGTATGAATGTCTTTGATGCTATGTGATGCAAAGCGTTAGGTGAATACCTTTATATTGTTGGGTTGACACCCTTATGTGAAAGCGTTGGGCGTAGTCCCTTATGTGAAAGCGTTGGGCATAGTCCATTATGTGAAAGCGTTGGGCGTAGTCCCTTATGTGAAAGCGTTGGGCGTAGTCCCTTATGTGAAAGCGTTGGGTGTATTCCCTTATGTGAATGCGTTGAATGCGTTGGGTGGATACCCTTATGCGAATGTGAATGTGTTGGGTGGATACCCTTATGCGAATATGAACGCGATCGGGTGAATACCCTTATGTGATAATATGCGATCGGGTGGATACCCTTATGTGATATTATGTGAATACCCTTATGTGATATTATGCGATCGGGTGGATACCCATATGCGAAGGTCAACCTTATGTGGGGCTTGGTAGCATCGTGTCGTGCCGGGCGGCAAAGGGCTTGCGGGTAATTGTACGACTACCATAGTCTGACACTATTCTCACATGGTCGGAGTTGGGCCATGAGGACTGGGGTGTCTAGATGGGTACATCCGAAGCTTGGTAGCGTCGTGTCGTGCCGGGCGGCATAGGGCTTGCGGGTAATTGCACGACTACCACAGTCTGACACCATTCTCACATGGTTGGAGTAAGGCCATGAGGAGTGGGTTGTCTAGGTAGGTACATCCGGAGTACCAATATGCGGGAGTGACAAGGAAATGTGAAAAGTGAACATGATGAGTTCGTGAATGGGCTATAAGTGATGGCATCAACAAACAATAAACAGTATCCTTATATGTGGTTTATGGCTTTAATGCTCAAGTTATATGTTGTTTCTAACATGATTAACTGATTTACAAGTTATGGCTTTAGAAGTCCCTTTAACTGTTTCCCCTCCCCACTGAGCTTTGTTATAAATAAGCTCACCCCTATGTGATGCATGCTACAGGTGTACATGACGATGATTATGTGCATGAGAAAACTGTTGGAGAACCGTGGAATGAAATCCGTGCTTAGCTTGTGTTTGAGTTAAAACATTGTTTAATGGTTTTAGTAGTTTGTTGTAAGAGGTTATATTTAGTTTACATTTGGAATACTTAATAACTTGTCTATTTTGAAGTCTAGGTATTTTTTTGTTTCTTGTTGGATGTTCATATTACAGTTGTTATAATGTCCGTGTGTCGTTGCATTCTGAACTGGTTTACCTAAGACCGGATTTGGGGCGTGACATTTAATTCACTTATTCAATTAGCCAAGCATGAACACTGGAATTAGCCTTGTTGAATGTATCATGTATGAGCTAGCCACACGAACATTCTATATATGTTGGATTAATTTTTCAATCTATTTTGATAATAAAGTATACTCCTATATACCAAATTGAATATTCTAGTTTTACTCAATGTGGTAATTATATATGAAAGAGATGAAAGTGGCATATGATATGAAGTGAACGAGACATAAAAAGATGAGCTAACTGCATGTACTTTTTGATATTTTTGACAGTACACTTAAATGTTAGTAAGGCGGAATAAATAGATTGAAAGACAAATGTTTGATATAACCTTATTGTTTAAGCAATGTAAAGAAGTACAATTTAATTGTTGTACCCTATATATGAAAGAGATTGATTCCTTGTGTGAATAAAAATGTATTTGCGATGCAAATATCAACGTTAAAACAAATATTTCTCTAGGTGTAGCACGGAATATTGTAAAGCAGTACACGATTTTAGCTTTCACTAAGGACCAAAATGGTGAGACACCATTAGATGTGCTAGCTCGGAAGAGGTCAGCATTTTCCTCCAGATCAAGTCAAACAAGAGGCTGGTGGAGAACAATTTATGCATGTTAGTCTTTCTCTACTTCTTTTTAGTGTTGCTCTTCTTATCATAATTTACAGTGCTATTTTCCCATCATATTAAGTTATATGGAAGAGAAAGAATGTGTGAAGTGATGAATCAGTACTATTGGTTACAAGTTTTATAATTTGGCCTAATAAACTGAAAATATCCTCAATTAATTAATGAAATTCTGTAAGATAAAATTTAAAGCTAACATGAGAAAACCAATTAAAAGCACGTGATCATGAATATCAACAGCTAGAAGATAAATAACCCCATCTTTGAGGTATATATTTAAAATTTTGTGTTGTATGTTTCGTTGATCTTCAAATAAAAGAATATATATAGGAGTAGACTGGAAAATACAGTTTTATGTAGGGATTGGTACATTTGTATTTCTTAAGCCGCTGACTTGAGGGGCTGTTTTTGTTGTACATGGTTTTGGTTTATGGAATGAAATGATTTATTTGCCGAGCCAAAAAAAAAAAAATATTTATTGTTAAATAACCCATTAATCTTGGAGGTAGCTCTTATTTTAAATTGAACTGACGTGCGTTCGTCTCCAATAGTGTGTTGTAAGAAAATTGCAAGAGGTGAAAGGCCTGCGAAACCTGACGATGTCTTTCAGTTGCTTGAGTTGATCTGGCAGCAAGTACCACGACAAGACATAGAAAACCCAAATATTGCTGAAGATATTGCACGCCCTGCATTTGTTGCTGCAGAGTTGGGAAATTATGAGTTTTTGGTCGAGCTTCTTCGTCGACGTCCTGAATTCCTATATATAGTGAATAGATCTTCTCAAAGTATATATCACATTGCAGTTAAAAATCGCTACGTTTCCATCTTCAGTTTGATACATGAAATTGGAAAGCTCAAGTATTTGGTTGCATCTTATAGAGATGATGAAAATAATACCATGTTGCATTTAGCTGCAGATAATGTACCTCAATCCCAACTCACTATTTTACCAGGGGCTGCTCTTCAGATGCATCGAGAATTGTTATGGTATAAGGTAAGTTCATGTTGGCTTTATCAACACCATGCCATGCGATCTTATAAATCTTCTCTTCCATATTTTTTGTACCTGCAATTTATGCTATCTATGCAGTTACCATTTATAGATACAATCACAGCGGACCTATCATCTCAATTTTTTGTTAAAAACATGAATATATTTTAAAAGATATTTTTATTGTGAAAAGTTAGTTTAGCTTCTACTAGAAACATTATCCGTATATTAATATTAAATTGGGTGCCTTAGCGCTCACTTAACTATACTCCTAGATCCGCCCCTACATGCAATAGCAGAGATAATTGCTATGCTCTCTTCTATAACTTCAATTTCAATGTTCTTATGCATCCTCACCTCTCGTTATACAGAAAGAGATTTTCTCGAGTCATTGCCTTTTTGGTTAGTAAGTGGAATCGTGACGCTTTTTATCTCTCTAGCGGGGATGATGGTGGCGTTTTGTGCATGTTTTCTTTTGTATGATCGACACAGTTCAGCAAAAGTTCCTATTCTGTTGGGTGTGTATGGTTGTATGCCGATGATGTTGGCTATACTCAAGTATCCTCTTTTGTCTGATATCATTGGTTCAATATATGCTGCCAGGCGATTGTTTCGGTCACGGCAACGATTGACCTCCAGGGATTTGCTACTATAATCTATGTAAATTATTAGCCTGTGTGAAAGCCTCTTTGGTTTAGCGGTATGACACACGTAATATTTATAAAAGATTATGAATTCGTGTCTCACTGATTACATTTGTTATATATATCGCCTTATGCCTTCCTGTGAATCAAAAAATATATATATATTATTAGCTTGCAGGGGTATTCTCCCTTGAAAGACGAAAGTTGTATCATCTTTAATTTGAAATCGTACAATCATAATATTTTAAATTTTTTTGCATCGTTTTTGAAATTTATAGCATGACTTAGTGGAAAGAATTTGGCTGATCCATCACCTTAAGACCCATTACGCACTAATTAGGGCTTAACCGAGTTGACCAAAAACTAGTGTTAGTCTACTCGATTCAATTTCCTTCGCATCAAATTTCTTGAAAAATAAGGATGTGCCCCCTCTATAATTTTATTGTCTACTATTTTATCCAATACTTATCTCAATCAAAATCACATGTCACCAAATATCATCGACCTAGACTACATTAATCTTGTTAAACTAGTCTTCTAATCATAGTTAGAAAATACGAAATACTAAAACTTAAACTATATCAAATCTTCTAATTACATAAATCTTACCATATTTAATTAGCAAAACAAATGGAAGCCATATTATTCTAGGGGAAAAAAGAAAAAAAAAAGAACAGAAAAGAAGCCGCCATATGAAAAAGCTAGAATCAATCTACCAATAATGTGTTCTACTTACGTAACCTGGTAGTAACTTCACCTCAGCTTAAAGCTTGGAGATTATTTAAATCATATCATATATTTGTACAATGAAAAAAAAAATTTAAGAGAAATTTTCTTCAATTGGATCCATGTATATATATAATTGTCAATAGATTGAAGATTTAACTTTTAGAGTCCTATATTTTGAGAGAAATTCATAGCTCATGTTATATCTTTCATTCATGAAAAGATGAATCATCTCAATTCCTGCTAGTTATATATGTGTTCTACGGTCATAGGCCTCCCTGAATAAATAAATAAAGACGAATCATCTTAAACCTATCTGAGAAGTAATGCAAAAAGTTAAGGACAATATCTCATTCTCTTAAGATTAGTTTAGATTAATGTAGTCTGTAGATGATGTTTAGTGACATAGGACATTAATCAGGATAAGTATTGCGTGAAATTGTAGGAAATAAAATTATAGAGGAGCCAAATTTGAAAAATAATAGGTCATTAATTTTGGATCTAGTTCCTCTACAATTCTATTATCTACAATTTTATACAATGCTTATTCGGATTAATGACACATGTCATCAAATATAATCTTTGTATTAATCTTCTAACCATGGTTGGAAAGCATTAAATACTAAAATTTAAACTACCATATTTAGCAAAACAATTATGGTATGATTCTAAAAACAAAAAAAGAACAAACAATTTAGAGAAATCATACAATTCTAAGCAAAAAAATAAAAAGAAAATAAAGAGGAAGCCAGAGAACGAGAAAAATAAAACAAAGAGGAAACCGTGCACATAGAGAAGAAATTATTGGATTGCTCTGCTCTATATATTTCAATAAAACTCTGTAATAGTTTCTATGCACCACAGATATATGATGAGATGACCAAAAACCTTGATAGAACACAAGTGAAAATTTCATGCTTCAAATATATTTTTTATTTTTATTTTGCAGGATATCAACTGCAATGAATCCCAAACAATCATTTTTCATGTTCCAGAATGGCAGAATCTAATTCTTGTTTACCAATGAAATTGGGGTCGTTGTTGTTTTCTCTACAAAATTGCTTATTTTTTGTTTTTAGAATCATATCATATTTGTTTTTAGCTAAATATATTAGTTTAGATTTGACATTTAATGTTTTCTAGCCATAGTTGAAAAATTAGTTTAGTAAAATTAATATAGTCCATAGATAATATCTAATGACACATGTCATTAATCTGTACGAGTATTATATAAAATTATAAATAACGTAATTATAAATGAGCCAAGTCCCATTATTTTGGTTGTCGTGTAGGATATTATGGAAAGATTTTAATTTGTACACTTTCTGACATAACGGGAACCCAACAACAACAAAGAACATAATATTGTAAACGAGCTACATCATTAGTACTTAAGCTTTATCTATAGTACATCTCATACTTTTTTTTTGTGAAGTAGTACATCTCATACTTATTCAAATGTTTGGGGCGGTGAAATTTTGACTTTTGAGTTGTAGAGTTTTTAGAATAGAGCTTTTGCAAGAAGTGATGTTGAACAAAAGCCGTTGACTGTTTAGCATGTATTAGACAACATAGAGCTTTTAAAAATTTTGAGGATAATATCGGAGTTCAAAAATATGGAGGGGTAAATTTGAGAAAAAAGAAAAGAAAAATAGTTTCTTATATTATGTAAAACAATTTCGCAAAAGTCTTTTTCTTAAAACTTCAATTTGGAGCTTCTTAGTTTTTAATTTTTTTCAGTTTCATCTTTTACCTAAAAGCACTTTTAAAAATGGGTCAAACAAGTTATTTCAACTTCTAAATTTACAGAAAACGCTTTTGACTATCTAAAAGCTAGTATAAGGGACTACGTGGCCTAAACAGTTAGAGAATATGCTGCACCATCCTTGTGAGGAGAGTTGTTAAGCTATATAGCTGTGAGAGCACATGAGAATAGGGGCAACTAAGAATCTATATTCCTTTTAGTTTTTTTTTTTTTTTTTGTCTCTGTATTCCTTTCAGTTGTATTTTCTTTTCCTACAAGCCAACCTTTTGGCCATTTTCTAGCTAATGAAAACATCACAGCAACTACAATTGCTTTCAATTCAGCTATAATTGTTACAAAGCTTTCCCGTCACCAAGCAAAAGTGTTGCCTCACATGCGTCGCGCACTGAAGAACCAAACATAGTTTTATCTCCATACTGAAGAACCAAACGTTATTTTCTCGGAATGGAGGTTCACTTCACTTCTAGTGGTCTAACTCTTACTCAAACTAATTGTTCTGTTTAGCTGCTCACTTAATTTGGTCTTGATGGTACCAAATCGATTTCCACACCAATGGCTGGCCCCCGGTTACATCCGAATGAAGGGGATTTATTTACAGGACCCTACTGAATTTTGAAAGCTTGTTGGTGCTTTAAAATATTTGAAATGACTCGGTCGGATATTTCTTATGCAATTAATTCCATATGTCAGTTTATGCCGTCACCATGCACATCTCATCTGGTGGCCACTAAGCGAGTTCTACGATACATCAAAAGCACAATTTAACATGGTCTTCACTTAACCCTTTCATTCTTTTTCAGCCTCACGGTCTACAGTGATCCTAATTGAGCAAGTTGTCCATCTACAAGGCTTTCAACATCTAGGTTTGCTATTTATATTGGTTCCAATTTAATCCATTGGAGCTCAAAGAAACATGACCACAAAAAAAAAGAGCTCAAAAAAACAATCCATTATGTCATAATCTAGTGATGAAGTAGAGTATCGTACCCTAGCTTCACTTACCTTAGAAATTTTGTGGGTGCTCGAACTAATGAAATTTTTTCGGTTGTCAAGTTATAACCTTTTGCTTCTGTTTTGTGTAATATTAGCTCAATTTATCTTGCCACCAATCCTTCTATACACAATCAAAACAAACATATTGAAATTAATATTAATTTTGCATGTGCCTGAATCACTGGACGACGAGGGGTTTCCTCCACTTCCCAACTCTCTTGTAGACGTTGAGATCCGTGAAGAAGGAGAAATAGTCTGTGAGCCCAGAGTAAATGTAGTTGCAAAACCAGTGAATGTGGCTATTCAAGAGGTAAGTCAACAGTCCTCATCTCCGCTAAAGAACTGGAAAAAATGGTTTAAGGGTGAAATTAAAGGACCAATCAAACTAGAGAAATAGAAACTGGTCATAGAAGGAGGAGAGATTATTGTTCCCAACCTATTATCAATACACTACAAGAAAATAGCGCTTGGGTGACGGAATGGGACGACGGATTTTTTCCGTAGTAAATTGGCTATTGCCAGGCTACGGATTTGCTACGGAAAAAAAATTCCATAGCCCAGTAGTAGCCAACTTAGCCCCGTTGAAATGATGACAAAAATTTGATACGGATTAACTACAAACAACAATTTTAATTAATTAAAAAAATGAAAAATAATATTCCGTAGCCTAGCCGTGGCAAATTTTCTACGGATTAGCTACATATTATTTAATTAATTTGGCAAAAAAATTCATAAAAAAATCCATAACCATGTTGTGGCCAAATAGCCACAGATTGGCTACGGATAATAATTTTAATTAATAAAAAAATAAAAAATAATATCCCGTAGCCTAGCCGTGGCAAATTTACTACGGACTAACTACGGATTATTTAATTAATTCGACAAAAAAAGTCATAAAAAAATCCATAGCCATGCAATGGCCAATAGTCATGGATTGGCTACGGACTATATATATTATTCAAAAAATATTTTAAAAAAATAAATACGAATATTTTAATTAAATAAGAAAAAATAAAATAACAAAGTCCGTAGCCCATCTGTAGTCCCTAGCTACGGATGGCCTAAGGAATTCGACTATTCCGTAGCCCAGCAGTACCCAATTGGTTACTGTTGGGCTATGGACTTCAATAAAAAAAACTGAGATTTATCATTTTTAATTTGAATTATGAAATTTTGATTGGACCTTCAATGTATTAAACTTCACTTGAGTTGTAAATTTTTCAAATAAAAATAAATTTGGTCCGTATTTCATTAACGTGCGTGCTTTTATTGAGAAATCTCATAGAAAATCGATAGTCATTTAAATCGAACTTATCATGTCCTCACTTAATATTGCGTTAACTAACATTAACGTTCAATCTAGTGATCCAAAAACTCTCACATTATCTCTAAATTTTATAAATAAGAAAAATATGAAGATATTAACATGTTTTAATACGTTGTTCCTACCTATTAACAAATTAGAATATATAATATAAGTATTCCGTAGCCCAGCAGTAGCCAATTGGTTATGGCTGGGCTACGGACTTTAACTATTCTGTAGCCCAGCAGTAGAATTGGCTACTACTGGGCTACGGAGTTCAACAAAAAATTGAGCTTTATAGTTTTTAATTTAAATTATGGAATTTTGATTGGACCTATAACGTAGTAAACTTCACTTGAGTTGCAAAATTTTCAAATAAAAATAAACTTGGTCCGTATTTCATAACGTGCGTACTTTTATAGAAAAATCTCATAGAAAATCAATAATCGTTTAAATCGAACTTATCATGTCCTCACTTAACATTGCGTTAACATTAATTAACGTTCAATCTAGTAGTCCAAAAACTCTCACATTATTTCTAAATTTCATAAATAAGAAAAATATAAAGATATTAACATGTTTTAATACGTTATTCCTACTTATTAACAAGTTAGAATATATAATATAAGTATTCCGTAGCCTAGCAGTAGCCAAATTAGATATGGGTAAGCTACGGATTTCAACAAAAAATTGAGCTTTATCATTTTTAATTTGAATTATGAAATTTTGATTGGACCTACAACATAGTAAACTTCACTTGAGTTACAAATTTTTCAAATAAAAATAAACTTGGTCTGTATTTCATTAACGTGCGTACTTCTATAGAGAAATCTCATAACAAATCAATAGTCGTTTAAATCGAACTTAACATGTCCTCACTTAATATTGTGTTAACGTTAATTAACGTTCAATCTAGTAGTCCAAAACCTCTCACATTATATCTAAACTTCATAAATAAGAAAAATATAAAAATATTAACTCATTTTAATATGTTTTTCCTATCTATTAACAAGTTAGAATATATAATATAAGTACTATGTAGCCCAGCAGTAGCCAATTGGCTACGGCTGGGCTACAGCTGGGCTACGGACTTCAACTATTTCGTAGCCCAGCAGTAGCCAATTGGCTACTGCTGGGCTACGAAGTTCAACAAAAAATTGAGCTTTATCGTTTTTAATTTGAATTATGCAATTTTGATTGGACCTATAACGTAGTAAACTTCACTTGAGTTTCAAAATTTTCAAATAAAAATAAACTTGGTCCGTATTTCATTAACGTGCGTACTTTTATAGAGAAATCTCATAAAAAATTAATAGTCGTTTAAATCGAACTTATCATGTCCTCACTTAACATTGCGTTAACGTTAATAAATATTCAATCTAGTGGTCTAAAACTCTCACATTATGTCTAAAATTCATAAATAAAAAAAATATGAAGATATTAACACGTTTTAATACGTTGTTCCTACCTATTAACAAGTTATAATATAAGTATTTCGTAGCCCAACAGTAGCCAATTGGCTACGACTGGGCTACGGACTTCAACTATTCCGTAGCCCATTAGTAGCCAATTGGCTACTACTGGGCTACGGAGTTCAACAAAAAATTGAGTTTTATCATTTTTAATTTGAATTATGAAATTTTGATTGGACCTACAACGTAGTAAACTTCACTTGAGATGCTAGTTTTTCATATAAAAATAAACTTGGTCCGTATTTTATTATCGTGCGTATTTTAATAGAAAAATCTCATACGAAGTCATTAGGCGTTTAAATCAAAGTTATCATGTCCTCACTTAACATTGCGTTAATGTTAATAAACGTTCAATATAGGGGTCCAAAAACTCTCACATTGTGTCTAAATTTCATAGATATGAAAAATATAAAGATATAAACATGCTTTATTAAGTTGTTCTTACCTATTAACAAGTTAGAATTTATATTATTAGGGGTCTGTAGCCCATCCGTGGCAATTGACTACGGATGGGCTACGGATTTCTATTTTTCCGTAGCCCATCCGTAGCCAATTGCCACGGATGGGCTACGGATTTTTAGAAAAAAAATTAAAATTTATATTTTAGTGACGTGGCTACGGACGGGCTACAAGGCTACAGATGCATAGATGTCCGTAGCCCATTCGTAGCCAAGTCATTAAACAAAAAAAAAAAACTAAGGATGTATAAAATATATATACCATAATTTGTCAAACATAGATGTCTATAATAAGTAACATAAAGCCAACTCCAAGAGAGTTCCTACATGATTCCCTACTCTACATATAGGGAGGGAATTGGAGTAATTACACTCCAACAGATCCCCTACCATATCCCTTAAATTGTAAGAGATTTCTACATTTATTTTCATCTTCTCTACATGTAGGAGAAAAATCATAATCCCCTACTTCATCCTCTAAACACTATTCACTATCAGAAAAATATTAAAAAATAAAATAAAAACTTTAAAAATTAAACTCTCCAACGATAACAAATATAATCAAAAAATTAAAAATTATTGGAAAAGTTTTAAATCAAACAATAAAAAATAATATTTAAAAATAAAAATTTATATTAGTAATTAAAAATAGAAGGTCTCCAATATATATATATATATATATAAATTAATGATATGTTTAATTGAAATAAAAGAAGAAAATATTTGAATAAAATAAAAATAGGGAGTCTCTACAATAGGGGAGCTATTGGAGTGAAACTGAAATAGAGATTCCCTAAACTAATAGATTAATTAAATGTAGGGAAGCTGTTAGAGTGAAACTCAAATAGGGGATCCCTAGATGTAGGAAAAGTGTTATAAATCCCCTACATGTAGGGAGAAAGGTAGGGAAGCTGTTGGAGTTGGCCTAAGCACTATAAGTCGGTACAAGCATACATAAATGGTAAATCAGATATCTAGTTTCAAATGCAATTTTAATTATAAAAAACTAACAACAAGTTGCCCAAAATAAAATTATTGTCTCGGTCCATAACCACGACGTCCATGTTGACCTCCACGACTCCGATTGTCGGTAAACCCAGGGTCTTGTCCAGCTCCCTCACCACGAAAGTCATCAGCCATGAGTAGAAGCCGACCTTGTATATCCTCAAATTGAGTTTCGAAATATTGTCGATATTCTGCTCTACATTCTTGTAGACTCTGAAATTGAGTTTCAAAGTATTGACGATCTTCTGCTCTATGTTCTTCCAAAGTCTGAAATTAAGCTTCAAAATATTGACGATCTGCCGCTCTACGCTCTTCCATTGTTTGAAGTTGAGTTTGCAAATGGTTGAGAGTTCTATCATTGTTGCCCATATAAGTAGAAATATCATTTAGTTTTTCCAAAATTAGATCAAATGACGAACTAGAAGCACGACTAGAACTAGCACATCTCCTCCTTTCTTGCTCATCTATTTGTGACACTCTTTCTGCATGAATATCCTCCTCCGGAATATCGGTTTCCATAGACGTTTCATGATATAAGTTTTCTTCCATCTCAACATCACCAATATAACTCAAATTATGAACAAAGGTTATGTTCTTGGTAGTATTAGTTCTAATGAATGATTTGGTTTCCTCTAGTAGTCTATTAAATTCTTCTTGGTTTATATAACGATATTGATACCAATAAGCTTGTTTTCTATTTAGAGATAGCATATTAAGATACCAAAAAGGGTTGAATTTCTTACTTTCAACCCCATCAAATGAAACCCTGAAGTACTCAAAAATTCGTGTAAGGGCTACTCCATATGGCAAGGATTTGTTGTTCTTAGCCGCATAAATCATGTGACAAACAATCATATACGGTAAGTTCACTTGTCTACCACTAACCAACAAATATACAATATAAACATCTCCTTGAAGTGTTCTTTCATCATTAATATTTCTATATACAAGACAAGAGTCTACAAAGTTTACCCAAATTTTCTTTAGTATGAGCAACTCTCTCTTATCTGGTGCATTTCCTCTATGAGCAGTTCTATCATACCTTTCCGCCCAGAAAAATCTCAAACAATTTTCTTTGTCTTCGGGCTCCATTCTACTTTCTGGCCAACCAGTAATGTCATAAGCTTTTACCCCTTCATTTCTCATATTAAAGATTGTAGCTATAATATCGAGGATTAACTTAATATCAACACCTCTAACTCTAGTTTTTACAACAACAATTTCATCACTTTCCATATTAGCATAAAATTTTAGGATTAAAAGCGGATAAACAAGACAATGAATATGTAGGAAGTCATACCAACCTTGTTGTTGAATGAATTCAGAAATTCTAGTACCTTGTATGTCCTCGTCTATCAAACACTTTCCATACAATATCGGCTTAACAACCTCGTTGTTTGCACGTGTGGGAGGAGGATCCCTATCCGGACTTGGAAGCCTTGTAGAGGCTCTTGTATTGGTTTTCTTAGGAAGATTTTTTTTCCACTTTTTCTTGTATCCACCATGATAAAATATAGAGATTTTGAGATTTTGGGAAGTAGGTAATGTGACTATGGAACAAAACTTGAGATTTAATGACTAAATTTTGAGTTTAAGATAACTTTACCTATATTTTGGCTTAGGGCTTGAAAAACTTGGGGTTTGGAAAAACTCTTTGTAGATTTGGAGGTTTTGCCTAGTGGGTAATGTGATTATGGAAGAAATTTTGAGGTTTAATAGCTAGATTTTGAGAATTTGAGAAAGAGTTTTTGAGTTTTTCTTGCAATGGAGTTGAAGAAATTGGTGTTTTGAAACACTATTTGGAGATTTTAATGTTTTGTGGGATGGGTAATGTGATTGTGGAAGAAATTTTGAGATTTAGTGGTTAGAGAGATTTTGAGAGAGTTTTATAAAAGAAAAAAAAAAGGTGATGAGATGTGAAGTTGGGGAAGAAGATGGGATTTGGGGTTGGGTTTGCTGATTTTTAGTAGTTAAAAAAAAAATTATTAAAAAAAAATTTCAAGTAGGTCACGGCCCGCCGACGGGCTACCTGCCTTGGGGACGCGAGGCATAGCTGCCCCGCTGTCCCCGCCGGATGAGCCGACACCTCGTCCGGCACTGGCGGCCTACCAAGAGGCTGGACGCCAGGTCTGGACGAGGTGTTGGCCGGCCAGTACCTCGTCCGGCGGGGACAACGGGAAAAGCTGTCCCCGCGTCCCCAAGGCAGATGGCCTGCCGGCCCGGTGACTTGCTTGAAATTTTTTTTTATTTGTGCAGAATGTTTAAAACATTTTTCCCAAAATTTTTCCCCAAATTCACTTCACTCTTTCTTTATCTTACAAAAAAACATCTATCTCTTAACTCTACCACCACCATCACCATTCTCACCATCAATACCACCACCACCACCAACAAAGACTTCATCAGCACCACAAGGTCCTTCATCACCACCATGTAGGGCACCATCACCATCACCATTACCACCACCACCACTATCATCATCAACACCACTACCATCACCATCAAGAGCACCACCAAGGGTACTATCATCACCACCAACAAAGGCTTCATCACCACCACAAGGTCCACCATCACCACCATGTAGGCCACCATTACCATCACCACCATCTAGGGCACCATCACCACCTCCAACTCCACCACCATCACCACCAAAGACACTACCACTATCTCTCTCTCTATTTTCTACTAATAAGTATTTTATTATATACATTTTTCTTTAATTTTTTTGTCTAGTATAGACATATTTATATATGTGTATAATATGTATCTGGGTAATGTGTAATTTTGCTTATTTTTCATTTGTTGAATTTATTATTTTTGTATTTAATGTTATGTTTAATTCTAATTGTTTTAAGTGAGGTTTTTACATAAATATTTGGTAGTGATATTCGTTGTGACTTCTTTGACATCAATGTTGTATTGTAGTGATATTTGTTTTCATTAATTAACAATAGATTAACTAATGGGTCATATATTGTGTTTAAATAATGTCACCACCAAGCACATTACTTAACCGTATCTTATACTATTAATTTCTTTAATGGAATGAACATATATTATGATACAGAAGTTGAGAAAATAGAAATACGCCGACAACAGTGGATGAACGATCGATTAACATCTAAGGGAGTATTAAATCCAAAGTTCGTTCACGGAGTAGACGAAGAATTCATTCCTTTTGCGTGTAGTCAACGAAAGTACATGGATGTAGACAAAATTAGATGTCCTTGTGTGAAATGTAAGAATTGTGATTTTAAGGACCTTCATACTTGTAGACATCATCTTTACTCATGGGGGTTTATGAGGCATTACTATGTTTGGACTTCACACGGGGAACATGATGACCTCAATTAGGATAACAACCATAATGTTGGTGATCATTATGGATATGATGAAGGAAATAGTTATAGGACAATGGTGTTTGATGCATTTGGCCCATCAAATGTACCATCAACTCCTTATCAACCAATTGAAGAAGAGCCTAATATGGAGTCAAAATAATTTTATGATCTATTAAAAAGTGCAGATAAGCCTTTGTGGAGTATATATGAGGTCACTCATCTGTCAGCGGTGTCTTTGTTGTTGAATATCAAGTTAGAGGAAAATATGTCTGAACATGTTTTAATCGAATTATTGAAGTTATTCGAAGAATGTTGCCTAAGGATAACACTTTTCCTGAGAACTACTATAGGTTTAAGAGTAAAATGAGTCCTCTAGGTTTGAGTTGCATGAAGATTGACATGTGTGTAAATGGATGTACGTTATATTACAAAGATAGAGATCAACTCAAATCTTTTCCAAGGTGTGGTCACCCGCGGTTTAAACCTACAGAAGTTGGGAAAAAATGTGGTAGACCAATTGCCTTCAAACGATTGAGGTATCTACCATTAACGCCCAGGTTGACTAGATTATACATGTCTCCCGCAACAGCTAAACATATGCAATGGCATTTTAGACACCAAGTTGTGAATTGAAAATTTTGTCATCCATCCGATGCTGAGGCATGGAAACACTTTGATAGAACGTATCCAAACTTTGCTTCTAAACTGAGAAATGTATGTCTTGGACTTTCTTCTGATGGTTTTAACCCATTCAACTCTTCTTCTCAACCTTATTCTTGTTGGCCTGTGATAATCACACCGTACAATCTTCTACCATGGATGTGTATGAAGGATCCTGTAATGTTCTTGACCCTTTTTATTCCTGGGCCAAAGAGTCCAGGAAAGAGTATAGATGTATACCTTGAACCTCTGATTGAAGAGGTGATTAAATTGTGGGAAGTAGGGGTACCTTGTTATGATGTGTCGTCCAAGTCCAATTTTCAATTGAGAGCAGTTTTAATATGGACAATTAATCATTTCCCAACATATGGCATGTTATTTGGCTGGAGTACGCATGACAAATTGTCATGTTCATATTGTATGGGATCTTCTCAGGCATTTCAATTGACTGCAGGGAGAAAGAATTGTTTCTTTGACTGCCATCAACAGTTCTTACCAAGAAATCATCCATTTCGACGAGACAAGAAGAACTTCTGAAAAAATCTGATGGAGAGATCAGACCCTCCGCCGAGATTGAATGGTGAGGATATGTGGGAAGAAGTTGGAGATCTTCCGACCATAAATGAATTGGGTAAATATAAAATAGATAGTTTTGGAAGAAAGCATAACTGGACAAAAAAAAGCATCTTTTGGGATTTGCCTTATTGGCGGTCATAGCTTGTGCGTCATAATCTAGACGTCATGCATATAAAGAAGAATATTTTTGATAATATCTTTAACACTATAATGAACGTGAAGGGGAAGACAAAGGATACAAAAAATTCAAGGGCTGATATTGAGAGAATTTGTGATCGTCCTGAATTATGCATTAGAGATGGCGTTATGAAAATGGCCGTGCGTACTCTCCCGATTCCATCTAGGAAAGCAATTTTGAAGTAGGTCAAAGAGTTAAAATTTCTTGATGGATATGCATCAAATATAGCAAGGTGTGTTGACATGAACGATTTAAAGTTGTCACATATGAAGAGCGATGATTGTTATGTATTTATGGAGAGATTGCTTCCTATAGCCTTACGAGAATTATTGCCAAATAGTGTATGGGAACCTTTTACCGAACTAAGCTTGTTTTTCAAAAACATTTGTTGCTCGTCTCTTGAAATAATTGACCTTGAAAGAATGCAACAAAATATTGTGATCACCCTTTGTAAGTTGGAAAAGATCTTACCTCCAGCCTTATTTGACTCAATGGAGCATTTTCCAGTACACTTGGTTCATGAAGCAATTTGCGGCGGTCCTATACAATATCGGTAGATGTACCATTTTGAGAGGTTTTTGCATGTTTTGAAGAGAAAGGTAAAGAATAAAGTACGTGTTGAGGGATCTATATGTGAAACATATCTTATCCTTGAAATAACGACATTTTGTTCATATTATTTCGAACCGCACGTGCAATCAAAAGTAAGAAACATCGGTCGAAATGAAGAGTCCGTGGATGCGGATTACCCTGAAAGGTGTTTACCCATATTCAAGCATCCAAGTCGTCTGATGGGGAAGATGATCTTTAAAGATTTAGACGATCGAGATTTCAATGCTGCTCACTTGTGTGTTTTGATGAACTGCGAAGAAGTGTCCCTATATATTAAGTAAGTTCATGACTCAACTCTTTAGTTCTATTAAAGATCTTATATATATAATCCACTAATTAATACTATACAGGACGTTTGAGGATGATCTTCGAATGGAGAATCCATCATTTACTGATTCACAAATCAATAACAACATTGAGAAATTTTTCCCGGCTTGGTTACGTTACCATGTTAGTATTACTACTTTTAACGTCCCTAATAATATATTTGATTTATTCCGACCTTGACATTTGTTATTGTCCCTAATTTACCCCTTTCATCTTGCCCACAATAACATTTTGGATAATCGCGTGAAATATCTTTCAATGGGTCCAAGTAAGGTGGTCAATACATGGTCAAAGTACTTGGTGAATGGGTACAGATTTCACACTTTGGAGTATGGATCTTCAAAGACAACAATGAACAGTGGAGTTACTGTGAAAGGGACAACGCCTGATAATGAGGAGAGTGATTATTATGGTCTGTTGACTGATATTATTGAGTTAGAATACCATAATAGAACTTTGAAGCATACAAGAGTTGTCCTTTTCAAGTGTGAGTGGTTTGATTCTCACAATGATAAGGGATTAAAGGTTCATCCGAAATATCGCTTGATTGATATAAATGTGAAGAAAAAATACCCAAAGTATGACCCATTTGTCTTAGCCGAGCATGCACATCTAGCATATTACGTCAGGTATCCTGGTGCTAAGAGAGAACGGGCAGCTTGGTCAGTTGTATGCAAAATCAGATCAAGGAACCAATTTGATAAAGAGTCAAACAATGATGATAGTGATAAAGATGAACAGTCGGCTTTTTAGTCTGATGAGATGAACGTGACATTGGTACAATCAGATGATCATGATGATGTCGTATTACGTTGTCTTGAATCAAGTGAATGCATTGCTGTGGTTGGAGATGTAGAAGAAGAGCACAAAGACAATACCCAAAATGATGATGAAGATCATGAAAGTGACTCTGATAATGACATAGAATCTGAATACAATGAATTATCTGATTGAGATTTTGTACTTATAAATTCAATATTTTGTATGTCAACTGAATGTGAATTATATGATTGATAATCGAAAAATATAATGAAAAGTGGTTATAGTATCTCTTCATTCATAGAATATATTGTACATCTCTTTGTATCTTATGGTTTTTTTTGTAACAATCATGGTTAGAGTTGGTAAATCGCAAGCAGATAAGACACGATCTGGCATGACATCAACTTCATCATCTACAGCCCGTGGTGAAGCTGATAGTGAGTCCCCTACTGCTGCAGGGTCATCAGTTCGTTCCACCGGACTATCTGCCCCTTTGTGTGACATCAGAGTGACTAATGATGATCGTCATGATAATACCACGCCCACGCCCACGCCCAACGTCCAGCAGGAAACGAAACATCCAGAATCATCATCACATGCGGCTGGCACAACAAATTGGCAAGCTATGGGATTCAAGTCACTCGAGCAGTACGCCACATGGTTGAAGGATAGACGTACTCACGTTTGATTATATAATAACGGGTGAAATTACAATTAAATTAAATGATAGAGCAATTACTTTGATTGTTTGTTATTAGTTCTTGAAGTTATAACAAGGTAATGCAAGTGACATTAACTTATATAATTGATATACTTGTTAATAGATTTGTACCTGCTTTGGTAGTAAGAGTTTTTAAGTCAATATTTGCAGGCGGATTCACAGAACCTTGGATTACTTATAGAGAAATTCTGAACGATGTTAAAAATTGATGGTTTTGCTCTTTTGAGGTTTTTATAAACATTAATGCAGTCAATATTTATTATATTATACACTTGTACATTTATACGTGCGTATTCAATTAATACATGTTCGCATTTACCTATATTTTTCGTTGCAGAGAAATTATAAGTGGCACCCATGTGACAGGACACACATCAAGCATTGCTTCCATTATAAGGCGGCAGAGAGAATGAAAGACCAATTGGCTAAGGCTCGTAAATTTGACAAGCCTCCTAAGTAGATGACATTAGATAATTTGGAGCAAATGCAAGCAAGATGGTGTGAACCAAAATGGATAGATAAATCAAATGCGGCCAAAAAAAATAGGGAGAAAAATCAATTGGTATACTACACGGGTGTCACCCTATTTCATGAGGTTATGAGAAGGATCGTATGTAACTTAAATTTAATAGCCGTTTAAATTTGTCTATCTTAATATTCTAGTTTTTGAGTAATTGCTACTTATGAAGTTAATAACGTAGGCGGACACAGTAAACACCCCTGTCTATAAAGCTGATATTTTCAAGGTCGCTCACAGTAAAGGGGAGGGTGATGGTATACAATTCTCTGATCCAAAGGCTGCTCTGACGATAGTAAGTATTTATACAGTGTATTACTTTTACTATCGATTAAATTTGTTAAATTTATATAATTTTATGTTAAGTTTAAGTTGCTACTTTTAGTTTAAAAGGTTATAAAAATTGAATTTCATAAACCTCTTTTGTAATGTGTAGGTTGTTAGACTTATGTATTTCATTATGAGAATTGTATCTATATGATTATGTTGAAGTAGTTGTGGTTGTCACAGACGACATATCATTTGGTTGTTTGTTGGAGGCCCAGGATTGTAAATTTGGCATATTTGTGGTTGTATGTTGGTTGTTGTGGCTATATGAATTGTTATGCAGGTTATAATTTTGTGTTTGGGTCCATATTATAAACGTTATAATGCCGAAATTTCATTGCGTCCCGACTTGATTTTGGGTGAGGTTGAGTTGGGGCGTGATATTGAGTGGTATAAGAATATTAAAAATTTATAAATGTTGTTTTTGTAGTCACGATATGAGGAGATGCTCGAGCAACGTCAACTTCTGACTCAAGAAGACCCTACGGCGCTGCCCGTTAATCCTGATGAGATATTCTACCAAGCTATTGGTGGGGTGAAAAAAGGGTGTGTCTATGGACTCGGCTCGCAAGGAGTCCGCATTGGTAGGGAAACACCTCTTATTCCAACCATGAACACTAGAGTTGGACTCTCGGAACAAGAAGTCGACAGGCGAGTCAATGAAGTAACGGAGTCCATGAGGCAACAACTTCATGACCAAGGAAATGCACAACAAGAGATGCAGCGACAAGTGAACGAAGCTATACAACTCGTGAGGGAATTGCAGTAGGAGATTAATTGACTCAAACACCCACAACAGTAGCCAAATCAACATGATCAATGGTACATTTAGGATTTTGTCTTTTGGACAATTTTATAAACTAATTTCGAACAATATGTTAATATTTTTATGAATTTGAAAGATGCGTTATGTAAATATTATTTTGGATATTTAATTTTATGTTTTGTTGTGTAAATTTGTTTTATTTTTAAATTTTTACATTTCATACTATTTTTCGTAATAATTCAGCCATATAAAATTAGCCACCGTTTTTTGACGGACAAATAACTACGGAATTCGGCAACAGATTAGCCACCGATATGTGTTGACAATGGCTACGGATTGGCTACGGACAGTTTTCAACAATGGCCTATGGATTGGCTACTGCTTTGCTACGGACATTAATAATTAATAATAAAATTAAAATTTTAGTTAGCTACGGATGGGCTACGGAAATGTGGCTACCGATATTCTACGGATACCAATCCGTAGTCGTGGGCTACGAACGATTTTCGACCGAAACGACTACGGATTTTCTACGGACATCAATAATTAATAAATAAATAAAAATTAGTTGGATACGGATGAACTACGGATTGGCTACGGATAAGTGGCTATCGATATTCTACGGATACAAATCTGTAGTAGTGGGCTACGGACGATTTACAATCGAAACGACTACGGATTTGCTACGAACGTTAATAATTAATAAATAAATAAATAAATTAGTTGGGTACGGATGGGCTACGGCTATTTTGCTACGAAAGTTATAAAAAATAAATACAAATTAATTTTCAAAATTGGCTACGGAATATCAATTTGGCAATGAGTCTTTTTACTACGGATGTAATTCCGTAGCCTAGCGGTCGCCCGTCCTAATTTGGCTACTGCTAGGCTACGGATTTTGGCCGTCGTCTCAACCATTTTTTCTTGTAGTGATAATGGTATAGCTTATTGGGAAGGTTGTCTGGTGGGTCAGTTCCTGGGGAAAGCTCCACCACTATTTTTGGTTAAATCTATGGTAGAAAATCAATAGAGAAATTGTGGTAAGGTTAAGGTTGTGACTACAGAGGAAGGTTTTTTTCCTCTTTAGATTTGCAGATAAGGAGAAGAGCAGCTCTGTGTTGGGCCAACTGTGGCATGTGGGTAACATGCCACTCTTTCTTCGAAAATGGAAACCAAGGATGAAGTTGGAGGAGTTCAAGCTAGATAGGTTTCCAATTTGGGTTAAACTCAAGCACATCCCTACAGAATTATGGACTACTGAGGGGCTTACACTGCTTGTTAGCTATCTCAGTGACCCAATTCAGATGGACTCTATTACGGAATCCAAATCTTGATTAGGTTTTTCCAAAGTATGTGTTAAGGTTGAACTGGATAAAGACCTGCCAGAGACTATTCCAGTGAACTTGGGTCAGGGGTTTACTGCCAAGGTAGAGGTTGTTTATACTTAGATTCCAACAGTTTGTAAAATATGTAAATGACTTGGGCATAAGGAGGATAGATGCCAGAATTCGAAAGAAATTTGGCAAGCTAGAGAAGTGGCCAAGGAAAAGGAACCAGTTGTGCAAACTAAGGTGCATGAGGCATCCCCTACTGAAGATTGGAACACTGTCAGTAAGAAACATAGTACTCCTATGAGGAAGCCCCCTCAACCAAAAACTCTAGGCGGATGTGTTGAAAAAGGTGAAACTAGTAAGACTAAAGCAAAACGGAACCATGTGGAGCCCTGCAATAATGATTTATCTAACCAATTTGCTGCTTTAGACCAGGAGGGGATTGATATTGATGAAACTATTGCTGATATCACGGGGAAAGCTAAACAAGGAGTTTCTTAGGCGGAGTTAGCCCCTGACAAACCACCTGGTATCCATGGTTAATATTGCAGCTTGGAATATTAGGGGCCTTAATAAAGCCCCTAAGCAACTTGATGTAAATAATTTTGCTCGTAAAAGAAATATAGATATACTGTGTCTCCTTGAAACCAAAATCAAAGAAATTAGGTCCAAGGAACTTATGCTCAAAAGATTTCGTAACTATGACCTTATCCACAATTAAGAATGCTCATTTAGAGGCAGAATTTGGGACTTATGGAATAGGCAGGTTTTGAAGGTTGATAAAATTGCAGCTTCTGACCAAAGTATCATTTTCTCTATCAAAGTTCATTCCACAGGGAATACTTTCTTTATGTGTACTGTGTATGGGAGTAATGTTGTTGCTGAAAGAAGAAAACTTTGGGCGGATATCATTAAATGGAAAATTTTGGTGGCTGGAGCCCATTGGTGTATGCTTGGTGACTTTAATGAGATTCTCAAAGTGGAAGATAGGCTTAATTGTGATCAGCTTCCCCCTAGTGCTGTTGAGTTTTAAGACTGCCTTTCTTTAGCTGAATTTACGGATCTCCCGATGGTAGGTCCCCTGTTCACTTGGAGTAATAAGAGCCCTGGAGATCAATTGAATGCTAGCAGAATTGATAGAGCTTTTGGCAATGACCAGTGGCTTATTCATTTTAATTGCTCAATGGTTGATCTTGAGGCCTCTTGTACCTCGAACCACTATTTGGTTGTTATTAACACAGAGAATAAGTTCGAAATGAGGGCTAGGCCTTTTAAATTCTATAATGCCTGGACACAACATGAGGAGTACGAGAACTTATTACGTGAAGCTTGGAATCAGAATGTTGACGGCATCCGATGTTTAGAATTGTTCAAAAACAGAAGAAGTTGAAGCAGGAGCTCAAAAAGTTTAACCGGGATAATTTCCTAAACTTGCCAAAGGAAATTAATGAGGTAAAAACTGAAATTGAAGCTATCCAGAACAATATGCTTAATGGAAACCGCCTGTTGAGTGACCATGTCAAGGAGATCGAGCTGCGTGATAAATTGGAGGTTCTAATGAATAGGGAGGAAGATTGCTTGAAACAGCGAGCTAAGATCAATTGGCTTAAGCATAGGGATCGTAATTCAGCTTATTTTCACAAGGTGATCAAAGGTAGAAACTCAAGAAATTCCATTAAAAGGCTCATGTCTATTGATGGCAAAAGGATTGAGTCAGGTGAGGAGTTTGTGGAGGAGTTTCTAAATTTCTACAAAAACTTATTGGGGTCTAATGGCAGCAGGCAGAATGCGGTCACAATTAATAACATTAGAAGTTTTGTGAAGAAAAACATCTCAAATGAAGAATGTGATCTCCTTAAGGCACCAATTACTGATGATGAAATCCAAGCAGCGATGTTTTCAATTCACAGTTATAAGAGTCCTGGGCCCGATGGCTTCACCTTACATTTCTTTAAATTAGCTTGGAATATTGTCGTACAGGAAACTTGTGAAGCTATAAAGTCTGAACTTAACTCGTGCAAGCTTCCTCCTTGCTAACAGACTTCGCAAGACTCTTCCTGGGATCATATCTCTCAATCAGACTACTTTTGTGGAAGAAAGAAGAATGACTGATAATATCTTAATTGCACAAGATATCATCCGAACTTATGGCAGGAAAGGTAAAGGGCAACGATGTACATTAAATGTGGATATCAGAAAGCCCTATGACACTATCAGTTGGGATTTTATTTTGAAAGCAATGACTATTTTTGGCTATCCTGAAAAATTTGTCAAATGGGTTAAAATGTGCATTTCTTCCCCGAGATTCTTTATTGCTATAAATGGTCAGCTTGAGGGTTACTTTAAAAGCTCTAATGGGCTCTGACAAGGGGACCCTTTTTCGCCCTACTTGTTTGTGATTGAGATGGAAGTGCTTTCATAAATTCTTAATGTCATGGCTGAGAGAAAGGATTTTACTTTCCACCCTAGATGTGCAAAGTTGAAACTATCTCATTTATGTTTTGCAGATGATCTCTTGATCTTCTTCAAAGAGAATCCAAGCTCAGCAAAGGCTATCAAGAAAAGACTCAATTTATTCTCTCATATGTCAGGTATGTCAACTAGTCCAGAGAAAAGTGTTCTTTATTTTGGAGGTTGCCCTTGCCCGCTCAAGTCCTTAATCTACCAAATCTTGGATGTCAAAGAAGGAAACCTGCCTATGAATTATTTGGGTATTCCTCTTATGACTGGTAGGATGAATGCTACGATCTGTAATGGTTTGTGTAATAAAATCCCTCGTAAGGTACAACATTGGACTACAAGGTGGCTATCGTATGCGAGTAGACTGCAACTTGTGAAACATGTTTTGATTAGCATGTTCAATTTATGGGGTAGTGTGTTTTTTCTTCCTAAAGGGGTTATCAAAATGGTACAAAAAAAGTTAGTAGCTTTCCTTTGGGGAAATAACCTGGTGGATTCTCATAAGGCCAAAGTGTCTTGGATTGATATTTGCAAGCCTTGGGATGAAAAAGGACTGGGCATAAAGCTGCATGAAGAATCTAACAAAGTGGCTATTTTAAAATAATTTTGGTACATGTACACTGACAGAAATTCAATATGGGGCATGTGGTCTTCAAGAGTTCTTCTCAAAGAGAATAGTGTGTGGAGTGTGGACATACCTGATGACTGCTCTTGGGTTTGGAGAAAACTCCTGAAATTGAGAGATGAAGCTGGTAAATACATTGAACATAGAGTCGGGAATGGAAAGGACCCTTATCTGTGGTGGGATAACTAGCACCCAAGGGGCAATCTTATTAGCTGGGTTGCAAAGGAACATATTATTGCTTCAAGACTTGGTAGCCAGAGTAAAGTTTGTGAAGTCATCTGAGATAACAATTGGCATTAGCTGAGAAATTTGCTGCACCTGGGAGTCGAACTTCATGGGACCAGATTTGATTTTATTGGCCCTGATGTTTTTCGCTAGAAGATTGTAACAAGTGGTGACTTTGTTACTGCAACAACTTGGGAGGAAACTAGGCAAAGATTTGACAAGGTGGACTGGTGGAGATTACTTTGGAGAGGTGATTACATCCCAAAGCACAGTTTTTGTGCATGGCTTGCAATTAAAAATAGATTAACAACTAAGGATCGTATGCTTAGTTGGGGGATGCAAGTTAATAGTCTCTACTGCCTTTGCCATATGATGATAGAAACTCAAGAACATTTATTCTTTGAATGCCCCTTTAGTTTGGAGAAGAATTTTGAAAAAAGTAAGGATCAAATTTATATGTATCCAGTGGGATAGGGTGCTTATTGGATGTTGCCAATTGGAAAGAAGGACTCTGCAAGCTAAACTAGTGAAGTTGTGTTACGGTGCTGCCATTTACTACCTGTGAAATGACGGAAATGTACGATTATTCAAGAGCAAGTTTGCTAATGAGGAGCAAATAGCACAGAAAATTGAAAGAGATGTTCGCCTTAAAATGTTAACCAACACGAGGATTAGAAACAATAGATATAACAGGGAGCTTTGTAATGAGTGGAATCTTAATGAGCTTATTTGTTGAGTTTTAGGGACTTTTTGTCTTTTGTAAGGAGATATACATGTAAATGGCTATACCACTGTTTTTGTTTGTGAAATATATTTTTACTTGCCGATTGAGCAAAAAAAAAAATTTAATTTTGTACGTGAAAAAGTTAGTGATGCCACAATTCGCTCTTGCAATATATTGGAACTAGTGATCAGCTTGTAGATATCTTTACCAAACTACTTTTCGGACCGCGATACAAGCTTTTACGTCTCAAGCTTCATGTCGCTGTCCCTCCATCAACGTATGGGGGTGTTAAACGACTCTTAGCTTTATGCTTTTTGAACTGTATATATTTTTGTTATTTGTTGTTATTTTGGACTCTTACATAAAGTCCTTTCAAAGCTAGACTCTTGTAAATGTTTGATAGATTAGCACATGTATATCTAGGGATGGAGTCAGAAATCGAATGTTTAGAAAGGATGAATTTTTTTTTTTTTACTACAATATTTTTTTGGATTAATAGAAAAGAGGCTCCATTTTTACAGTTTTAGCTTTTTTTATAGTTTTATTAAAGAAAATTTTGTTATGATTTCATATTACGTTGCTTTTAAAGATTTGATAAGTAAAATAATCAAAATTATATATATCTATCTCTCTAATAGAAAAAAATAAATAAAACAAACAGTAAAAAGATTTTACCGACCAAAAATATATATTTACTGACCAAAAATAAAACAAGCAGTAAAAGTCTCTTCCTCGGCCCTATATCTCTTTTAACTTATCCTATTGTACTTCGGATTATAAATGAATGGAGAAGTACAGAAGTTTTTACCGACCAAAAATATATATTTTTTCACAACACCCTTCTTGCCAGCCTGTCGATGATGTCATCGTTGCAACGTATGTTACTGTTCTTGAGTTAAGATTCTCTTGGTTGCATATTGTGATGTTTAAAATTCTACTTGTGGAGATTATTTATTAATACATCATATTAAAAGTTTGTGTAGTTTAATTATGAGATAACATGCTACAATTCTAGCTTCCAAGGCGCAGGACAAAATTATATACGCTTAACAAGCAAATTTACCATTTGAAC
Organism: Ehretia macrophylla; assembly: GCA_037974665.1. NCBI lineage: Eukaryota > Viridiplantae > Streptophyta > Magnoliopsida > Boraginales > Ehretiaceae > Ehretia > Ehretia macrophylla. The sequence continues at coordinate 36,035,723 of CM075780.1, read as the reverse complement.
AAATTAAAAAATAAAAAAGCAATTTTACCGAGGCAGTTGCATGAAGGCATTTGTCTTTTATGTACATCACTTAGTCGTTGGACAAGATTCCAGTCATATTATTTAGTTTTTATTGATTTTCAGAAGAAAACCGCTGCATGGCATTCGAACTCAATTAAAATTCTTTTGGCCAGTGAATTCATACCTTAAACCGTGATTTTTAAGCATATGATATTTGTAGTTGTGAGACAACTCTCTCTAAGAAACTTATCAAAATAGTCTCGTAACTTCAAAGGAAGGGGTGCCTCATCACAAAGTAGTACTAAGAGCCAAAGTTGGTTCGAAGTGTCAGGGCCATAGAGGATCAATCACATCATATTTTCAACCAAGATGGATGGGGGAAGGATTTGCCCACTTAGGTTCTAGGTCTTGCAAGTGACAATACGATATTTGATATTCAGATACAAGATCGGTTCAAAGCATTTGTATCTCTGTCGAGGACATCAATTTCTAATGATCTCTCATACCGATGGATAATATGATAAGAAGGTAGTTTATAAGTTAGTCTTGTAAGTTATATCAATAATTCTAGTTATAAATTATTTTAAATCAGTAGATTTGAGGTCTAATCAGTATATTTGAGATCTAAGATAGTTGTTCTTTACTTTACAGCTCAATTCTCACTTGCGAGGCTTCACTGACTTCTTATGGAAGTAGTGCATGCCAACACCTATTCAATGCATTCTTTTTGATCTTGTACTTTAGTACACGGAACTACTTGGAAGTCGGAGAATCTTTAGTACTATACTCTACCCCGATCCAGACTATTTGGCTCATCAGTAGAGGGGGAGAGTGACCGGACTTACTAGGAGCGGTTCTAGAGAGGTTTTGTTAGTAGGTGATGATACATATGCAGAACGCAATTTCTTAATTAATTTTATTCCTGCTAAGTTACGAATATTCATTTTAAATTCTAAAATCAATATTATTTTACCTAATAGCTTATTTTATTAAGCAATTTAAAATATATATTAGTATTTTATTCGTCCGAAAGTTAAGTTGACGTTGGACTTTTCTGATAGAATTCAGTTCTTAGGAATATATATATGTGTATATTTATACTATATATATATACACACATATATGTATATGTATATATATATATATATATATATATGTAGATTATCGATTTTAGTGACAATCTCAACAGAAATGGTAACTAGATTGAAAATGCTATCAAGTTAATAAAAGGAAAAATCAAATAAATAAAAATCAGCTAAAAACGAATTCAAATCAAAACTCGATGATTCTTTTTTCCCAAGTGTGTCCGATTGGTATCACTCGCATAAGACTTTTCTTTTATTTGCAGCGGCCATGTGGCATAATCCATCTTTTCCTTTATCTCGGGAATTCCTTCCCTCGCGTTTTCTTCTTTTCTGTCTTGGAGACGGGTTCTAGTGTGACTAGCAGTCATACGCTCAATAAGGTCTGATATTAATTACTTACTCAATTAGTAAGGTCAATTTGGGAAGATGGACTTGAAGAAAATGGAAAGCTTTGGAGGAAATTGTATACCTAAGGCTCTGTTTGTTTGCCGTAAAATAATTTGTTGGGAGAAAATATTTTACTGGAAAATAGAATACTGAAAAATATTTTCTGGTGTTTGGATATGCCGTAAGTTCTGTAAAATGTTTTTTTCTCCCAAAGGACATGAAAACATTTTACATAATTTTGTACTAGCCGTAATTGTTGACCGGAAAATATTTTACGGCTGACCAATTTTCCGGTGTTACCAAACACCGTAAAATTAAGAAAAAACAGCCGCAATTTTTGACCGAAAAATATTTTACGGTTGACCAATTTTCCAGTGTTATCAAACACCGTAAAATCCGAAAAATATTTTTCGAAAAAATATTTTACGGCAAACAAACGGAGCCTAAACCACACAGAAGAATCAAGACCTTTATCATCAGCAAAAATAGCTCGGAAAATATCAGCCAAAGAAGAATGAAGGAGATTCGTTAGAGGAAGGGGCCTATGTTTGTTCGCATTATAAAAAAATTATGCTTAGATCTGCCTATGGGGCTAAGAGTTTTAGCCTGTTACGCGACACAAATCATCAAATTCTACTTCATCTCCTCAATTTTAATATTCTACTCATTGTAACAATTAATCTTTTAGGGTAATTGAACGCCTACGAAAGGAATGGAATTTAAAACTTGTCATAAAACTTGGGTTGTCGACCACTATCAGTAAGAGCCTCTCCTAATCACCTGGAACATACTTGAAAGAGCCTGATAAAAACCCTTTATGCTTATCAAGTAATTTGTCGGGGCAGCTGCATGAAGCATTTGTTAAGATAATTGATGTTCCATCTTAAAATTAATTGATGCAGAACGGAAGCGAAACACTAGATTCGTTCTAGCAAAACGTCCTTGATACAAGGAAAACTTTAAATATTACAACACTAGAATGCTAAAGATGCTTCTAGCAAAACGTCCTTGATACAAGGAAAACTTTAAATATTACAACACTAGAATGCTAAAGAGGAAATATACAATACTAGTTTTGCATTGATTGAAGTGTGCCTAATGGGCTTGGAGAACTATCTATTTATAGGAGTTTTTAGACCTTAAAATTTGCTAAACTTTCTATGTGGGATAAAACAAACTAAATAGTACTATTTATAACAAAACAGTACTATTCACAATAAAAGAAATAAATGAAGGTTTATTTGTTCTTTTTCTTGGGTTTAATTTTGTCAATCTTTTTCATCAACTCATTTGGAGCTTGTTCCTCATCACTAATTAGTGCCAAGCATGGAATACTGAACAAGCGTGAACTTAATTTTTAGATAGGTCACACTTGAAAGATTGAATAGTGGGTCGCACGCGGATGAATATGACTGTATTAAGGGTCCACCTTTAATATCATGTTAAGATAACTGAGTTTATATCTTAAAATCAATTAGTGTCAAGTGGAGTAGTACAAGATCTTATAAGATGATTTTAAACTTTTTGATTTTTTTATGTTAAATTAGTGTATATTCTAACGGCTTTCAGCATTTGTCTCTGAGGACTGACCAAAACTTAAAAAGATTTGTCGTGGAGCTTTGTCCAATGCAGTGAGGAAAAGTGTTAAAAACTTTTTCCTCGAGATTATATAAAATAAGATCAGAGGAGATTCGTAAGTAGTGCAGAATACCTACTACAACAAAAAAACACAAAGAAAACTCTTAAAGTTTGCCTGGAAATCTGTCATTGTTGGTCGGTTGTTTCACACGTCTCTACCATGTTGTCCTTCAAATTGACGACTCAATATAAGCATCAGAAACTGCGTCAAGTTATTCAAGGCAAACGTCGCTCCATTACGTATTACGTACTTGTGTGTATCTTCTTGCTCTTACGGTTCATCTTTTCGGGGTTAAAATATTCGCGGGGTCATCTTTTTGAGGTAATATTTGCGATTGTGCCTATTATATTTTGTCGTAAATGGATATAATGCACAAATCATTTTTCCCAGACGAACAAAATCAGCTTCGTTGTGCTTATTTTTCTTCCAAACCGCTGATCCACTTAGTTCTTATAATGCTCAAAATTCAAATCTATGCACTGTCACAAAATCGAGCCTCAAAAGATCCTCCCTATTCGAGTTTCTATGTTACATATGTAACAAGATTGCTTTATTTCCAACTGCAGCTCTATTTTGACAGAGAATAGCTACTTCAATGGAAGCTGATCTACCACAAATGGTTAAAATGGATGATGACAGATTGATAACAACTAGAGAAACGCGACATGGTAAGAATTCAATCACTATGTCCATTCATTTTCTTCTCTAATTAGCATCACGAGTGGAGAGGGAAACCTAGCAAATTTAGCAAAAACCATCGTAATCAATTATTTTTTTGTCAAAACATTAACAGCAACAGTTAATAACTAGAGAAATACATCTAAAAAATTCTCTAAAAAACCCTGCTTCGTTAACCTCGTCACTTTTCTTCAAACACTTTGCCCCTTAGATCAAATCCTCTCTCGATCTCTCCCTGGAGCCATCTCCTCTGCTTTCAGCCGCCCCTTAATGTAAAGTGTTATGATCGAGGTGATATTATGTGTATGAAAATGTAATTTGAAACAAAGATGAAAATGAAAAATTGACACACAAAGGTTTTATGTAGTTCGGCCTAAAGCCTACGTCTACGGGCAGCAAAAGAATATTTCATTATATGACAAAAGTGTTATAAGCACTCTCTTACAAAACTTTACACCTTTCTATTTTGCCACACTTACTACAATAGCCATAGGCTTATTTATAGGTAACTCCTAGGTTTTATGTATTGGGCTTACAAGACAATTATGCACTATCTACAAATCGGGTCATAGCCCAATAAATCTTCACCTTAGACTGTATTTGTTCCATCATCAAATAAGAAAATCATTCATTCTCCTTCTCTAGTCAAACAGCCCCCACCGGGACTTAGCCCTCTCATGAGGGCTCACTGCTCTTCACTGCACATGCTACTTCAAGTCAAGTCATACCCACGTGAACTTGTTTATCGGTATCACCTTGATAATCACGAAGTTCGAACCAACACCTACAATGACTTGCAGACATGTGAGGAACTCCTTCACAGCACGCTAATGCCCCCGCTGCCAACATTGTCTGCCTCTTAATCATCATCCCAAGTGCAGCCCTAGCACCTTTAATGCTACCAACACTCGAACACAAAACATGTGACAAATGCTCCACCTCATTTTCAAATAGACCTTTATAAAAAATATTCACTTCACCCATAGCACCAACATATTAAGATACACCTGAACAACCAACCTTACCTTGGGAGCCTAGCTCATACACACTCGTCTCTACAACAGACAAAGCATAAGCCACTAGCTCTGCAGCCCTAACTCTGTGAGATTCTTTAATAGAGTATCAAAAAAATTCTCATATAAGGGCGGTAAAGAACACAAAAATATGAGAACTTGATCTTCATTATCAACGATGAGTCCATTATTCTTCAACTCCATAACAATGGAATTAAACACATCAAGGTGTTCTTTAATGGGCGTACCTTCTTTCATTCGAACATTATACAACATTTTCTTTAGGTAGAGGCGATTTGTCAAAGACTTGGATATATAAATATCTGTCAGAACCTTCTAAGCCTCAGATGTTATCATCTACTCAGCAATCTCCAACAATACATTATCTGTCACTATTATGTGTATTGCGCTTATGCCTCTTGCTTGTAATTTTTTCTTCTCCTCGGGTTTTGTCTCTTCAACGACATTTCATAAACCTTGTATTACTATGAATGTCTTCAACTTGATTTTCCAGAGAATGAAACTATTCATTCCATCAAATAATTCTCAATCTCGAACTTTTCAAAAGTCAGAACCATCTTTGTTCACCCAAAAAACACTCACCTTGAGTTGGAATTTCACAAAACAAACTGCAAATTCAAACTCAACATGTCAAAAAACCTTGGGACATCAATCAACATTCACCTAGTCAAAGTCAAAGTCAACGTCTCCAATCAACACAGCCCCAAAACATGTACTTCCAAATGGAATATGGCAAAAATGAGCGCAAATTCAAATTCAGTACATCGATAAGCATTGGGAAATGCATTGGTCAACTTTTAGTCAACCTAGTCTGAGTCAGCTATCAAGTCAATGCAAGGTCAACTGCTCGATTAACCCCTGGTCAACAGTCAAACCTGGTCAAAGCTCCCTTTTTTTAAAATTTCCAGATCTAGTTTTGTGCGCAGAAACAACACACACCACTCACCCACCTAACTCTTGATACTAGTTTGTTATGATTGGGGTGATATCATGTGTGTGAAAACGTAATTTAGAACAAAGATGAAAGTGCGAAATTGACGCACAGGATTTCACATGGTTCAGCCTAAATCCTACGTCCACGAATAGTAGGAGAATATTTCACTATATGATGAAAACGTTACAAGCATTCACTTACAAAGTCTTATACCTTTCTATTTTAATTTGCCACACCTATTACAATAGCTATCAAGCTTATTTATAGGTAACTCTTAGGTTTTAGGTATTGGACTTACAAGACAATTATACACTAACTTCAAATATGAGTCATAGCCCAACATAAAGTGTAAAGAGGACTTCTAGTAGAGCCCATAACTAATATGCAAAAGGTTGTTGTACATGAAAAATTGGGATTTTACTAGTTAGTGGTTGAGTTCGGCCGAATAATTCGATAGTTAAACTCTGTCAATTGAGAAATCCTTGTCATCCAAAAAAAAAAAAAGTTGGTGTACATGGGAAACCGAGCAATATTAAGGTTTCACATACATCCTTAGAAAGGAAAATTGGAAAAGAGCAATGCTACTCGCGTAAAAGTTGGCAATTCCGTCGTCCAACATTGAATTATTTGTCGTCCAATCCCTTCTATAAAAGAAGAGATTGACGAAAAACATTAGCATGTATTACAATTTAGAGAAAAAACAAAAACATAAGTTTCTCCTGAAGTATTCTTCTTCTATTTAACGTCTTCATTTTAGTTTCTTTATTATTAAAGGAGAGTGTGATTGATATCTCCTTGTACTTTAGAGAGAGTAATAAAATATTTTTGCACATAGTTAAATCCTCTTATCCGTAATTTTCACGTTAATTTCTTTTAATTTTCCATGCAAAATCTTATTTTTCAATCATCCACCTTTCTCAATCTTATTTTAGCTGGGTGAAACTACTTCAACCCGATCATCTCGTTGTGTAACACCTAACACTTTGCCAGCTCCCTAAATGATGTGGAACTTCGAAAGAGTACTAGTCGATATCTTTTCTTCATGGGAGATATGCATTCACTTGGAGTTTTAAGAAATGACCCATTGACAGACTTTCTACATGTGAAGTTGAATATTTAGCTGGTACTTTTGTGTCTGCCATGCTTTATGGTTAAGGAATTTGATGAAAGAACTTAATAGAACCAAGAATCTAGTCTTTCGTGAAAGAAACAAACACATTGACACACATTATGATTTTATTAGAGAATGCATCACAAGGAAGGAAGTAAAGATAGAGCATGTGAAGTTTCAAAATCAAGTTGCGGACATTCTCACAAAACCACTCAAGAGTTACGTGTTCACTTTGCTTGGAGTTATGAGAGTCAAATCAAATTTAAGTGGTTAGCAGTAAAACTTAATTAGGACTCAACTAGATTAATTCTAGTTAGCTTTAAATTAATTTTTTGTCTATATAGTCTTTTCTTAGTGGGTAATGGTTTCCCATCGTAGTTGGTATTGGATTTTTGTAAATCCTATAAATAGGGGTCATTTATTCAAATATAGTTATCCCAAATAGAAGAGCAATAAAGATTTTGTCTAGAGTCTCTATATTGTTTCCTTATCTTCTCTCTACGTTAAAGTAACATCTTCCATATTGCAATAGAAATTTCATCTAATGTTGAGTTGGCTCATTTTTTAACTTGCCCTTCATTTTTAAAGATATACCTTATATTCATGTTACTACATTTTCTCTTGCATTGCTTTCTCTACATTGTTTCCATAGCAGAAGGTCCACTTTTCACTCGGTTACTTAAAGCTGCAGTAGCTGGTGATTGGGAAGTGGCCGAAGAAATCCTTCAGATCAATCCTCTGTTAGCAACAGCTCGTCTTACACCAAGCGGAGAAACTGCTCTACACATAGCTGCTGCAGCTGCTGAAGCAAAGCATGAGTACTTTGTAAATAAGTTTCTGAAGAAACTACCTAACCATGATCTAACAATAACAAACCAAGCAGGCAGTAGGGCGCTTCATTTAGCGGCTTTAGCAGGAAATTTAAAAATTGCGGAACTTATGGTGAGCAAGAATACGACCCTACCAACTATATCAAGCAATCAACATGTGAGGCCTATCTTCTTAGCAGCAATGTCAGGGAATGGTGAAATGGTGGCGTATCTTCTTCAATATTCCAATTTTGGATCTTTGGATGACGTCGAGAGAAGCAAAATTCTTAACACTTGCATCGACGCAGGATTGTACGGTATATCATTTTTTTTCTTTATCATGAACTATTTGGCTTGTCAATGGCTTATTTATTGTTATTCACTTACCTATGTTAGATGTGGGAAAACTTTTAAGGAAATGAGTAGACTCCTATTCCAAATTGAGTATTCTATTTTGATACAGCTTGATAATTAACTAAAAAATTAAAAACCAAAAAAGAAAAATTAAAAGTAAAATATGATATGAAGTGTACAGGACTCTCTGTACTTTTGTAAAGTTGCACAATACCCCCTATGTTTTTAAAAATGAACGGTTATCTTTCTGTGATTTTTAAAACTAAGTACAATAACCCCCTATGATTTTAAAAGTGTACGGTACCCCCCTGTGGTTTCTGAAACTAAGCACAACAACCCCTCCATCAAAAAATCCGTCTATTTTCATAGAAAATATGATACATGCGTGTCAAATGTACTTTTTTTGCTTAAATTATTAATTGTTTGGATAAAAATACTTATTTTTCCCGACTCTAAAGAAAAAAATATGTGATATAAGGGTATTTTTGTTTAAATAATTAATAATTTAAGCAAAGAAAACCTTGAATAATCGCATTTGACACGCGTGCATCACATTTTGCCTTAAAATAGACCCATTTTTTGATAAATGAGGACTATTGTGCTTAGTTTCAGAAATCACAGTGGGTATCGTGCACTTTTAAAATCACAGGGAACTATTGTGTTTAATTTTAGAAATCACATGGGGTAATGTGTACTTTTAAAACCATAAGGGGTATTGTGTAACTTTATAAAAACACTGGGAGTCCTGTGCAGTTTACCCAAAAATACCACCTAATAGTACTATTTATTTTTAATCACTAACATTTTACATATAAGCGAAAGACATAGATTAAAATATTATGTTTGAGATATATATATATATATATATATATATATATATATATATATATATATATATATATATATATATATATTTTTTTTTTTTTTTTTTTTTGATCTTATGTTTGATATATTTCCTGTTAAAGTAATGTGTAGAAGTTTTCTATTCAGGAAAAGTAAACACTAATACATAATAATAAAAACAAATAAAGTAAGACATTATTTTTTTTTGCTAAGCCAGTAAGGTATTTCATTCAACCTCAAACAAATTTACAATGAGTGCAATGAGCAATATCTTTACTTTTCTTTTTCCAACCTAGCTATATGCAAAAATAGAATGTATTCATTGATTTGCTTGAGAATTTCAAGAATGAGTGGAAAATTTACTTATGTATCATATATATGAAAGGTATTCGTTATATGTGAATGAAGATGTATTTGCGATCGTGCACAATATGTCGTTACAACTTCATACTTATATGGTATTATTTTGACATTGCCGAAGGCAAATATCAATGCTAAAACAAATTCTTCTCTAGGTGTAGCACAAAATGTTGTACAACAATATCCGCTATTAGCTCTCACTAAAGATCGAAATGGTGAGGCACCATTAGACGTGCTAGCTCGGATGCCCTCGGCATTTTCTTCTAAAAGTCAGTGTGGATGCTGGTGGAGAACAGTTTACGCATGTTAGTCTTTCTCTTTCTCTTCCTCTTCCTTTTTAAATGCTGCTCTTTCTATCATAATTTTCATAACTCAGTTACATCACGATGAAAGCACTACGTCTTCATAATTTGATGTCAAGGATGCAAGAATAATTGCTTTGCTTGCAGTCATCTTATATTATTATTTTTTTTAATTATTAATACTGACGTAGATAGCATACTATTTAAACTTTCTATGAATTATTCTCTTGAAACTCCACAACATTTTTCTAAACACATAATAAACAATTTCTTCCACAATACTAAGTCAAAGATTAAATTATTTAAAAGCATAGTGATGATTAACTATTGGATACAAATCTTATAATTACCTGCTTGCAGTTGTGAGTAATAGGAAAATAAACTCGAAAATGGACTGCTAGGATCGGATCAAATTAAGGAAAAGGCACAAATTTATAGAAGTTGTGGTCTTTCTATTAGAATTATGTTGTAGTTTACTTAGCCATTAAAAATAAATCGTAGCTCACTAGTGAACTATCCTGAACATTAGGTCTTAATCGACATAATTTTTCTAAATATTAATGTAAATCATATAATTAATTAGAAAATTACATATGGTGTTCCTAAATTTTTGAATTGGCTAGACTTGATTCTCAAGTTCAATTTGGGACGTAGGTTAGTAATTCAAAATATCCTCAATAAATTGGATTCTTGAAGCCAAAATTTAAAGAGAAAATTAGACAAAATCAAAGTATGCATGTCACGATCAACACAAAGAAGAGAAACATAAAATTGGGCAAAACTGTTATGGTAGGCCTATATTAATTTAGATAGGGCAAACGACATAATATCTCCTATGGTTTATTTGATATGCACGTTTACCCCTGTAATTACTAAAGTAGCTAAGACCTTTGTAGTTTAATAAAATGTGCACACATCTCCCTAATACTAACAATTGTTAAATTTTTAACAGTTTTGTGCTAAATAACAAATATACCCTTCAAATATTTAAAAAAGACAAATGATAAGATGACACCTGTCCTCTACCCCCATCACCCCTGCCCCAACCCCCATTCGCACCAGCACCACCGCTAGCTATCACCACCACCCCACACCTGCAACCTGTCTCCCCACCCACACCATACACCACCTCTGTGACCACACCACTCGCATGCCACCACCAACCATAACAACATACCAACACACCACCACAGCACAAAACATGCTCACACGTCGCGAAATGGTCATTTAATTCATCAGTGCCGAACCTTGTGCAATATACCTTACGATCTACTTCAATTGTCAACACTACATCCAAAATTTTATCAAGTTTATGCCATGTTTGCATATTAGGAGAGTTATTTGCAGTATGAATAAAAAGTAGAAGCAGGCTCCCAATATTCTCCAACACTTGAATCACAAATCCTTTAATCTTCAGGTGTTGAGACCAAGCGAGCTTGAATTGCGGGGGTGGGGCTATACACCTCTAGGTAGGTGTATAAGAGTTATTATTGTAGTAGTTCCTATTAATAGTAAAGAATAATGTTCTGTGAATGTAGGCTATACCGAAACACGGTAAAATAGTGTTGTGTTTCCAATGTATTTATGTGCACCATCTTTCCAACAGAATGTGCTAGTCTCTCGTTTGAACTGATTAAAACATTTCATGTTATATTTTGTTTGAAAACTAAAAACAACCAATTCATTAAGCTGACTCCTGTTTCTATTGAACAGACATGCTTGGATCTCAAATATTGTCTCATAAGAAAGTAGCAAGAGATCATGATGCGTTTGAGTTGCTTGAGCAGATCTGGCAGCATGTTCCACTGGTGGACGGAGAAAACCTAAATATTCCTGAAGATATTGCACGCCCTGCATTTGTTGCTGCAGAGTTAGGAAATTACGAGTTTTTGGTGAAGCTTCTTGGAGAACGTCCTGAGTTCCTATACATAGTAAATGGCTCTTATCAAAGTATATATCACATTGCAGTTATACGTCGCCATGAGCTCATCTTCAGTTTAATTTACGAAATTGGTAAACTCAAGGATTTAGTCGTAACATATAGAGACTATGAAGACAATAACATATTGCATTTAGCTGCAAAGTTAGCACCTCAATCCCAGCTCAATATTTTACCAGGTGCCGCTCTTCAGATGCATCGAGAATTGTTATGGTATAAGGTAAGTTCTTGTTGGCTTTATTTTTTTCATATGCAATTTAAGTACTGAGCCATTTGATGAAGCTGTGTTCATTTTTGTTTCAAGCAGAAGATATTTTACCCACTTTTTTATATGCAACTAGCTAGCTCCAATCTATTTCTCAAAATCCTGTAAGGTGGGTCATTTGCGTGGATTTGGATCTTCGTAATGTATTTGAGAAATTAATAGTGATGAAGGAATGATATAGCTATTTAATCTTCACTCTCAATGATTTAAATTATTTTATTATAATTGTGTCATCACAATCCAAATCCTGCAAAGGATTATCAAATGCTTTTGCTTTTATGATTTGTCTCGTAAAAAGTGGTTGTCATTTTTAACGTGATGATGTTTTCGTTTAATGCTCTTTCCTTCATGACAGGAAGTTGAAAAGATAGTTCCACCAACATACCGAGGAATGAGAAATAAAAGTGGTCAAACACCACATGAATTATTCATCAATGAGCACAGTAATTTGATGAAGGAAGGAGAAAAGTGGTTGAAGGAAACATCTCATTCTTGCATGATTGTTGCAACACTTATTGCTACCATGGTATTCACCACTGCCTTTACCGTGCCCGGTGGTAACAATGATGATGGAGGGCCTATTTTACTACACGAGAGGTTGTTCACGGTTTTCACAATAGCAGAGACAATAGCTATGCTCTCTTCTACTACTTCAATTATAATGTTCTTGTGCATCCGCACCTCTCGCTATACAGAGAAAGCGTTTCTCGAGCCGTTACCCTTTTGTTTAATGACTGGAATCATGACACTTTTTGTGTCTCTTGCTGGAATGATGGTTGCATTTTGTGCATGTCTTCTTTCGTATCATCGACAGGCTGCAGCAGGTTCAGCAAGAGTTCCTACCCTATTGGGTGTATTTGCTTGTGTGCCCGCGATGTTTGTTTTCTTCAAGTGTCACCTTTTGACTGATATCACTACTTCATTGTATGCTCCCAGGCGTTTGTTCAGGTCCCGAAAGCGGTTGATCACCAAATGAATCTATGTAACTTATTTGCTTGGGGAATGCCCCTTGAAGGTTGTATCATCTTTAGTTTCCAGAAGGAAAAAAGAACAAAAAAAAAGAACAAAAAAAAAGGCTTTAGCTACATTTGGATATTAAGGATGTAAAATGTACCTGGATATGATTTCCCTATGAATCTATGTCACTTATTGCCCAGGAATATTTATACCTTCTCTTTTTCTTTTTGTGAAGTAGTATAATCGGTGGTGTTAAAGAACGTAATTATCTCATGTTGATAAATCATGAGTTTCATTTATGAGATTTGAGGCTCATATATAAAAAGTGGAATGTATGTAAGGTGAAAATACTCTATTAAAATTGTCCCACATGTTTTTCCAAAAAATAAAATTCACATAGAAAAAATTCATGATAGAAACTAAATTAATTTTTTTTGTAAACTTTAGAAATTAAGTACAATATTTTTGAAACAATGGGATGAAATTAAAAATGTGTAAACATTGAGTACTAAATTAAACTTTTTGCAATTTGTGAAAATTAAGCACCTTGATTTTGAAACAAAGAGGATGAAATTAAAAATAGTGTTAGTATTTTACCCTTAATTATAGGTCATTGAAATATAGAAACCCTCTAAAGATTGTCCTTATGTTAAATGAGTAGTTGAAAACCATCTTACACCATGTCCTATTAGAATGGCTCTTCTTCACTCATGACATATATGTAAAACATGAGAGATGAAGAAAGAAAGCAGAGACAAGCTTTCTAAAGAATCGAATTGTAGAGCTCTACCACTAACCTGATGTAAGAATCTAGAAAAAAATATAAGCTTAGATTGAGAATTGTTATTAGGCCTTGAAAGAAACCTTGACATAGAGGGACGAACAGATTTATGTATAAACATGCTAAATCTTGAAAAATTAATGCGGTGCGCTAAGGTTCAAGAGGTAGCAAATCACCCAACACCACAACCCCACCCGTCTCTCTCCTTGTGTCTCCTACCCTTCTCCATCTACGAGCACATCATACACGGACACATGACTCAACTCACAATGACTCATAGCAGACACACACACAAGCCACCAAGCAACCCAAACACCACCCCTTTTTTTTTTGCTCGGCAAAAGTAATCATTTCATTTCCACGTCAAAATACTATACATCGAGGCTCCAAAATAGATATCTTCAAGAAATACAAATATTCCAATCTCTACAAAAAAAGGTGAGTTTTCTAAGGTGTTAGGATATTTACGAATTAGGCTAACCTTGCCTCTCACATCTAAGTTAGTTTTTTCAATAATCTATTCTTCAGTTTGTAGATTAGTGCCAAAAACTCTAGTGTTGCGCTCCGTCCAAATGTTGTAAATACAAGAGTTGAAAGCATTTATCACAATAGTTGCCTTTAAGCTGCGTCCTTTGCTAATTTTACGAAGTTTCTCAACAATGGTGTCCCAGTCGGCATTAAGGACACCACACCTCATACGCTTTGCATACCATTTCCAAATATGGCAAGTGAACGAACAATCAAAGAAAATATTATTTCTACATTCCACACCCAGTCCGCAGATGCAACAATTCACATCAGTTGAGATACCCCAACTTGAGATTCTCGCCTTAGTAGCAAGCCTATCAAGCATTGTGAGCCAGGTGCAGAAGCTGTGCTTAGGTATAATAGATTTGTTCCACACCAGCTCATCCCAGACAACTTCAGGACTCCTGGCTTGAATGCAATCCCAAGTCGAATGGAAGTTGAAATCCGTACGAGTCCCCACAACCCAAAGAAATCGGTCTTGCATGTCAGGTCTTGGTTCGAAGTCAACTAAAGCTCCAATCCAGTTGAGATTGCTAGGCCAACTCCAGCAAAAGCCATTAATATAATCTGCCACTTTCAAGTTTCCACAATCAGCCGAGATATCAATATTGATAGAATGCGCAAAATCCCAAAGATTTCTACAAGGCAGCCAAGTATTCCACAGAAGATTGGTATTATACCCATTTGCAACTTGGTAGCGAATGACATTTTTAGCGACCTGTCTAATTTGGAGCAGATTTTGCGAAGTCCACAATGCGTTATTTGGTATATCAACACTCCAAATATTGCAGTTGTCAAGTAAACTCGATTAGCCCAATAGCCCTAAAGCGAGTCACTATCATAATATGTATGCCAAAACTGCTTGAGTATAGCAACAATGTTGATATACCACAAACTTCAAACACCTAGGCCTCATTCTTTCTTTGGCTTGTAGACTTTTGACCAAGCCACTTTGGACCCTCTTGCATTTTTCCCTCCATTCTTCCGAAGAAATGCAGCGAACTTTCTTTTGATCTCCTCAATAACACCTTTTGGTAGCATGAAAAAATTACACCAATAATTCGAAATACTTTGCAGCACCGAGTTGATAAGTTGAAGTCTGCCAGTATAGGACAACCAATTAGTTGTCCAATTATTAATTCTAGCAGTGATCTTGTTCACTAAAGCACTACAAACAGATTTGTTGAGCCTACCAGTAATCAAGGGAATACCCAAATATCACACCGGCAAGTTCCCCTCTTTGATACCCAGTGATTCACAAATAAAGAATTTACAGCTATCCGGGCAGCCACCAAAGTAAATTTCATTTTTAGCGTTGCTAAAGTGGAGGCCTGACGTTTTAGAGAAGACAACGATGGCTTTTTTTATAATAGCAATGGAGCTCGGGTTGGCCTTATAGAAAATAAGGATGCCATCCACAAATGCAAGGTGATTGAGCTTAATCTTCTTGCATTTGGGGTAAAAATCAAAGTCTCACAAGTTACCACAATGGTTCAGCAAACTAGATAAAACTTCCATGACAATCACAAAAATATAGGGCAAAATCGGGTCACCTTGTCTAAGTCCTTTTCTCCCCTGAAAGAAGCCCTCTATTTGACCATTTATCATCACAGAATAAGATGGCGTGGAGATACACATATCAATCTATTTAATAAAGTTTCCAGGAAACTCGAAGGAAGCAAGACATGACCGAATGAAGTTCCAGTCGACAGAATCGTAGGCTTTCATAATGTCAAACTTGATGATACATTTGGACGTTGTGTGCTTCCTTCCATAATTCTTGACCAACTCTTGAGTAATAAGCATATTATCGAGAAGTTTACGTCCCGGAATAAAGGCTGATTGATTAATAGAGATGACCAAATCAAGCACCTTGCACAGCCTATTAGCAATCACCTTAGAAACACATTTGTATATCACATTGCAACAAGAAATGGGCCTATAATCTTTAGGCCCCGAAGGATTACTAACCTTTGGAATGAGATTGATGGTCATAGTATTAATTTCTTTGAGCAGAATCCCAGAATTCAAAGTATCCCTCACAACACAACAAATATCGGCACCAATAATATCCCAGGAATTCTTGAAGAAGAAAGCAGGATGCCCATCTGGACCCGTACTTTTGGAGCTATTGATAGAGAACATGGCTTCTTTGATTTCAGAGTTAGACACAGGTTCCGAGAGTAACCTCTTGTTATTCTCAGAGATCGACTTTCCCAACAAATTCTTGAGGTCACCAACTGTATAATCCACTCTCTCCATTTTGTTCGTTCCCAACAAGTTTTTAAAGTAACCAACGAAATTGTCAACAATGTCTGCATTGGAAGTCAGAATGTTACCATTGTTATCAACCACGCTAGAGATAATATTACGAGTTTGTCGCCCCTTGATAACCCTGTGGAAGTACGCCATATTAAGGTCACATTTCTTCAGCCAATTAACACGAGCCTTTTGTTATAAGATGGACTCTTCATAAAGTAAGGCCTTTGCAATTTTCAACATGAGTTGTGTCTATAGAAATCTAAGAAAGTATTAAGTTTGCAACAACTAGTTAGCTCTACCTACTTCATTAATGCATCTTGTAAACATACCATTGCAGATTATTCTAGAGCATGAAATACATCTATAAAATGAGTTGATGTTGTAATGTTCTGTGAGTAAAAGAATTTACTGCAATCCAATATTAACTTCTTTATTCTTAATGCAATATTATCAAGTTTGTGCTACTGCAATAAACAACCTCAAAACAACAATATAAATCTTCATATCAGTACAAATCTATCATCAAATTATTGCATTAGTTATCTCATATTTCAGTAATTTTCCTATGTTCTTGCTCTGCATCTTATACTTTTTCTAACTTCTCTTCTACTGCGCCAACAAATCTGGCATCAGAGCTTCAATCTTTGTAGCTCTTTGCTGCATAATGGCTGGAAACTCAGTACCAATAATGTTCAAATACTCTCCCTGTGAAGTGCCAATTTTTTAAGGAGAACACTATGGCTATTGGAGTAGCAAAATGCGAGATTTCTTTATTTATCACGATCTTTGGGACATGGTCAAATATAGAGTTCCATAATTATCTCAAGCCGAAAGTTCTACAACGAATGAGGAGCAAAACAAAGATATGCGAATGAAAGACGCTAACGCATTTCGATATCTAAGGCAAGGCCTAGGTAAGTCCATCTATCCTAGGATTTTCAATAAGAAATCTGCAAAAGAAGCTTGGGATGTTCTTAAAAAGAAATTCCAAGGCAATGAAAATGTTGTCTCAATAAAGCTACAATCTTTGTGGAGAGATTTTGACAACTTGCAAATGAAAGAAAATGAATATATTAGAGAATCATTTTCTCGAGTTGCTGAAATTGTTAATCAAATCCAAAGCCTTGGAGATTCCATTCAAGAAAAGAAGGTGATTGAAAAAATTCTTAGGAGCTTACCAGTGAAATTTGATCATTGTGTTGTTGCAAAAGAATATAAGACTGATAAAATATAATACAAGAATCTCATCTTCATGAATTGTGTTTTGCAATTTTATAGAATATAATACAATATAGTTTAAATAGACAAACTAAACTACAATTGTCAAACATAATAAATGCATCACACTGCTCTAGAATCACATTGCTCAAGATCTGGTAAGGTACACGATTTCTTCTTTACAATATTTTAACATTTCCCCTCAAGTTGGGGTGAAGATATCAATGAACCTGAGCTTGACAAGAGCTAATTGGAGAAGTGACGGTCCAATTGACTTAGTAAATATGTCAGCAACCTGCTCGGATGATATAACAAAACAAGGTGTGATAACCCCTGAGAGAACTTTCTCTAGAATAAAATGGATATCAACCTCAATGTGTTTTATCCTCTCATGAAGAACTGAGTCAAAGGACAACATAATGGCAGATTTATTATCATAGAACAAGGTAGACGAGTCAATCACCAAAAAACCCAACTCAGTTAGAAGATAGCGTAACCAAAGAAGTTCATATGTTCTTTGGGCTATAGCACGGTACTCAGTTTCAACAGAAGATCGCGAGACAACTCCTTGTCTTTTACTTTTCCATGAGATAAGGTGATTGCCACGGAAAGTACATATTCCCAAGGTAGAACGCCTATCACTCTTTGACCCTGCATAGTCAGCATCAGTGTAAGAAGACAAACCCTCTTGTATACCCGTTGTATAGAAGATACCAAGAGTAGAATAAGATTTAAGATACCGGAGGATATGATAGACAGGATCCAGATGAAAAGTACAAGGTGTGTGCATGAATTGACTAACAATACTCACGACATAGGTAATGTCCGGCCTCGTATTAGTCAAGTAGATAAGTCGACCTACAAGTCTTTCATATACTGATGGCTCAGCTAATAGTTCCCCTGATTCTATTGTCAATTTAAGATTTGGGTCAATAGGTCGACAACCTAGCATACCCGTATCTTAAAGAAGATCCAATGCATACTTTCTTTGTGATAAAGATATACCCTGGCAATTGCGAGCCACTTCAATACCAAGGAAGTATCTAAGCATTCCTAGATCCTTAATGTGAAGCCCCGTACCAAACAACATATGCATATCATATCATTTAATATGTGTTTATATTGATTTATGTGCATTTGTATGGTTTTAAGTACATTTATATTGGTTTTATGTGCACTTGCATCATTCAACGTGTATTTAGATCCAATTACGTGCATTTGAGTGTTTTAGATAACGTAGATAATAATTTAATCATATCACATTATACTAGTAACTAAATAATTAGAAACTAGCTAGGAGGGCAAACTAGAAGATAGGTTTTTAGTTGAGGGGCAATTTGGACTTTAGGACCTCTAGATATTTTCTACCTAACATTATATACATAAATATATTATACTACACACTTACACATTACACTATACACCACACACACACATACACGACATAAACACACACACACACACAACCAAACTATCAAGAGAAAAAAGAAGAAGAAAGGAAGAAGAAAAAGGAAGAGAAATAGAATTTTCAGGCCATTCTTGCATTTTTTACCTTTCCTCAAGTGTTTTCTTGCTTTGTTTGCTTCTCAACTTCAAGAACAAGGTAAGGGTTGTTTTCCAAAAACCTTTTCAAAGTCATATAGAGTAAGATTGATGGGTTTACACGTTTATTATACTTGATCTTGTGAGTATACAAGTTTATGTCTTACATTTGAGCCTAGTTTAGTTATCTTGAGCTTGTAATGGTGGTATATTGCCTTATAGCCCTTGATCTTACTAATCCTTGCTTGGTTATGCTTAAATAGACTCTTGTGAAGTTTAAGCATATATAATATACTTGGTTTGAAGAGTGGAATAGGTTAAATTGCAACATTATGCTAAAGTAGTTATCTTGAACCCTAGTTGTTGAAAATGAGCATTGTTGCTAGCCTTGTTGGTTTGGTCTTCTTGTTGAGCCTAGATATGATGGGAAAACACTTGAATGTAGCAGTTGAAGGTGTATTTGATGAGGATTGAAGCATGTAAGGGTTGAACTTGAAGCTAGGTTGAAGAAGCCTTGAAATCTTGTGTAAAATGCTCCATCCGATCGAGTAGGTCCAGTCGAGTAACTCGACTGGATAACTCATCCGGATGCTCACTGACCTTCTTCCGGTCAGGTTACTCGACCAGATGACTCGTCTGGATTTTTGACAGATTTACGCAGTGATTTTCCGGAGGCCATATCTCACTCAATTCAACTTCGAATTGAATTCCGTTTGATTCTAGAGTTATCTACATTCGATAAACTTCGATTCTATACCAAATACAGGTTATTTGAAGTTCAGGAGAATAGGGAAATTAACTATTTAATTTAGACTAATATGGGAGCATTAAAGTTGTTTGGTCGTATCCAATGGTTGTTAGTGGTAAAAGTTATTGTTTAAGTGGCCAACTTGCCAGTTCTTGTTATTATGTGCTAGTACTAAAGGAGCTCACATGAAAGATATTATGTGGGTTATATGCCCATAGGAGTACATGATAAATGTTTGACACGTTTACATGATGCGAAATATGAAAGCTACTTGAATATGCTACATGATTGGTTGGACTTACATGCTTATATAAATGCAAATGTATATGAATTGTATATGCGCGGCAGTTGCAACCTCTTACTTCTTAAGGGATGGGATCAAAGGTGCACACGATAGTGATAGTGGTAAACACTTTTCGGTGCACACGACTGTGATAGTGGTAGACACATCCCTACCTTATTAAATTCTATATGGTTATGATAAAGGAATAAGGGGCTATACGGAGCAAAGTGCACACGGCAGTATTAGTAGGAGACACCTTTCGGTGCACACGATTGTGATAGTGGGAGACACCTCATGAGTTCGTATATGTCACCTTCCTTATCTTGTATCTATCTCTTGATCATGTCCGAGATATATATATGCTACGATATATGTTTCCTACTCTCAATTGGTCCCTAGAGGTCCTCGGAGAGTAGAGATGGTCTTTATTATAATGTTATAACTGTTGTCTTAATTCATGTTTTACTAAATGTTCTTATTGAATATATTCCAAATCAGGTAATGTTTACTTCTGAGTTGTACTTATATGTGCATGGCATCATTTTCAAAAATGAATTTCGAACTGATAAAAATAATTGCTAAAATCCCCTTCCCTTTATCCCTCGTTGAGCTAGTTGTGGCTCATCCCTCTTTCTTTACTATTTCAGGTATAGTTAAGCCTGCCATGGGATGGAAAGCTCCAGTTCTTTGTTGAGTTGGATATTCTGCCTCTTGTGATCCTACTTGATATCATGTTGTGCTCTCTTATGTTATATTATTGTGTTATGTAAATTGGAATACTTGAAGGATTGTAATTATTCTTTTGGATATACGGGTTGTAGATAATTAGTTTATTTTCCTTGTGAGGACTAGATGTAGTAGTTGAACCTATATGATGTAATTTGAAGGATCTAGGTCTTATAAATATGTATTCGATGGTTGTAATTTTAATTACTAGTGATGAAGATTGTATAATGCATTTTATTGAATTAGGTCATCAACGGGTGAAGTAACTGTGATAATTAACAACTTGGATGTTGGTTTTATAGAGATTAGAGCTCGGGCTAGTATATTGTACCTTAGCAGACCTAAGGGGAGTGATATTCTTAAGCCGTGGCATCACGATCACGGATTTTGAAGTCTACGTAAATTGAATGTAATCCTTCTTGTTTCATTAATGCGTTATCAGAGATTATCACATTAATTAGGAAAATAGGGTCGTGACACTTAATGTCAAAGATCGTCCCAAGGTCTCGCTTCACTTGAACAATTCCATGAGTGTCATCTCCAGTAATGATGATATCGTCCACATAAACTGAGTTATTAATACATCTACCCTGAGAATGGCGTCGAACAAAGCATGTATAATCTGAATGGCACCTAATAAACCCCATAGTAAGGACCACCTCACTAAAACGACTGAACCAAGCTTGAGGTGATTGTTTAAGCCCATAAAGAGATTTACGAAGGTGACATACTTTCCCAGAATACTCCTCTTGAGGCCGAAAACCGGGTGGAAGATCCATGTAGAGAATCTCAAAAAGATTGCCATTAAGAAATGCATTCTTGACATCCAATTGGTGAAGAGGCCAAGAATAAGAGGCAACCAAAGAGACTAATAGCCGGATAGTAGTTAATTTGGAAACAGGAGCAAATGTGGCACCAAAGTCCTTGCTTGGTACTTGAGTAAACCTTTTAGCAACAAGGCGTACCTTATACCGATCGATAGTGTCGTCAGTAAGGTACTTCACACTAAACACCTACTTGCACCCAACTATCCGTTCACCAACTGGAAGATCAATCAGCTCCCATGTCTGGTTCTGATGTAAGGCATCCATCTCTGTTTTCATAGCGGCCACCCATAAAGGGCCCTGGAGAGCCTTATGGATGGAGCGAGGGATAGAGACTGAATCAACCTGACCAATGAAAGATTTATACTGGTCGGAGAGACTCTAAAATAACATAAACTTGGCAATAAGATGATTAGTGCTACATGAAAGTAAGTAACGAGAAGGGGGACACCGTTCACGAGTGGGGTAACGAGGAGGTGCAGGTTCAGGGACCAAAGAATAAGAAGGGTTACCTAAATCAGGAGAAGAATCTGGCAGGGAGCAGGAGCACGAGGGCGCCGAGAGTAGACTTGTAATAGAGCTGGAGAGGAACCAGGTGATAAAGTATTACTGGAGCTAGGTGGTAGTTCAGTAGTAGGCTGATGTATCAAGAATAGGAATAGGATGAGGAAAATGAGGGTCCTCTGTAGATAGCACCTCAGGAAGTTGCTCTAAGGAAGGAGAAACAGAGAAGAAAGAGACAGTCTAAAAAAAGGTGACATCTACCGAGTGGTGAAAGTGGCGAGCCACAGGATCATAACATCTATATCCTTTAGACATTGAAGAATACCCAAGAAAGACACAGCGTATAGCTTTATCATCCAGCTTAGTATGAGTCAGGCTACAATTTTGAACAAAGCATGTACAACCAAAGACTCGTGGGAGAAGAGAAAAAAGAATAGTATTTAGTCGGAGAATGTGCAAGGGTGTTTGACTTTGGAGGACACGACTAGGTGTACGATTGATGATATATGTAGAGGTGAGTACGGCTAGGTGCCAGAAATGTTTTGGCATATTCTTTCCAGATAGAAGACATCAGACCATAGACATAATGTGACGATTCTTTTGTTCTGCCATACCATTCTGTTCAGGTGTGTAAGGGCAGGTAAGTTGCTAAAGAATGCCCTTTTTATTGAGTTCAACCCAAAAATCATTGGTTAGGTATTCACTAACATTATCATACCTAATATTGCAGACAACAGTATAGAATTGGGTTTTCACCATTTGAAGGACGTGAGTGAAATGGGTGAAGACATCAAATTTTTTCTTCATTAGGTAGACTCAAGTACACCGACTATAATCATCTATAAATGTCACATAGTAACGATGTTGAGAGAGGGCCGTGACAGGAGAAGGAACCCAAATATCAGAGTGAACAAGATCAAATGGACATGGAGCCCGATGCATGCGAGAAATATATGTAGTGCGAGTATGTTTTGACAATTCACAAGTCACACAATTAAATTTAAAATCCTTGCATACTTTTTTAAAAGAAGGAAATAACCAACATAAATATTGAAAGTTTGCATGTCCTAAACGAGCATGCCACTGATCTAAATTTTGAATAGAACCAATAGGAGTATAAAAAACTGGAGACATAGAAGCATACAGACTTGTCGAGGATATTATAGAGGTTGTTTAGGTTTGCCAAAGTAGTAAAGTCCATCGTGTTCATATCCCCTGCCAAAAATCTTCTTCGAAGTCAGGTCTTGTAAGAAACAATGGTCGGGTAAAAAAACAGCTGCACAGTGAAGACTCTTGGCAAGACGACTAACAGACAAAATGTTATAAGCAAATTTGGGGACATAGTAAACAGAGCAAATAGTTATATCTGAGGATAAACAAACATCTCCCTGACAATGAATAGGAATAGACATTCCATTGAAAATTTGAACATATTGATTTATGGAAGTGACAGGAGAAGAAAAAATGGAAAGTTCACCAATCATATGATTATTGGCCCCAGAATCAGGAATCCAAGATGATTGGCCTATCTTACCATGAAGTACGGTAGAAGTACATGTAGCAAAGACAGCCGTGGGGCTAGGTGATGAAGATAGGCCTAAGTGGAGTTGAAGTTGAACAATTTGAGTCTGAAGTTGACTATAATCTAATTGGGTCGAAACTAATTCCATTGAGGTTGAAGGGGGTACCGATTCAGCTATAGCCCCAATACGAGGAGCTCCTTTCTTTTGCCCACCACCACGGTTTCTGGAGTATTGTTGCTTTAATTCAGGATGAAAGGTAAAACATCGGTCAATGAGATGACCAGTCTTTCGACAGTGTTGGCAATAAGGACGGGTACTGGTTTGCCTAGAATTAGAAGGTATAGTAAATGCAATCTGGTCCGGAACAGGAGGAGTGGGCTCGGGTGCAAGGGGAAGACGCCTTCGTTCATCACCATCCACAGTTGCAAATGCCTCATACAGAGATGGCGGAGGAGATATATTTAAAATATGAGTTTGAAGATTCTCAAATTCCGGTTTTAAACCCATCAAGGGCTGATAAGTCCGACAATGATCAAAACGCTTAGCCTTAACGTCAACATCATTTGAGAAATCACTCAAGGGTTCGTATTGAGCTAGCTCTTCCCATCTAGTTTGGAGATATCCAAAATAATCTGCAACAGATAGTCCCAAAGTTACTTAAGAAGCATGAGAAATTTCATGGTAGAGCTCGAAGATTCGAGAATCATGGCGTGCATAGGTATACATCTTTGTCAGAGCAGTCCAAAGACTATGAACTGTCTCGTGATACACAAACATATTATAAATCCGATCCTCCATGAAATTGAACATCCAGCCCAAAATAAGACAATTGTCTGCATCATATTGAGCATAATCAGGATCAGTTTCTTTCGCCTTTTTCTCCGTGCCTAAAATCTACCCAATTTTACATTTTCCACCGAGATAAAGATGGAATGAACGGGACCAAGCATGAAAGTTTTTTCCATTCAATAGTACACTCATAACATGTTGTGCTAGAGCATTAGATTCATGAGAAAGATCTACACGAGAATTAGTAGATGCCTGACTAGTTTCTGCCTTTTCAGTGGCCATTGATGCAATAACTTGAATAAAGAATAGCTTATAAAGACGAAAGCTTAAGATGCAGTGGAAAAATATATTGACGGCAAATGAAGGCAGAGAACAACAATGATGATAAAAGGTAGCCGGACACTCGGATACCTTAAAGAGAGACGACAACGTGGAGAAAGAACACCAACCACGCGGGCCTACAATTATATGGTCATCTACAAATTGCTTTGGCTGAAATGCTTACCTCGGGTGAAAATCACAATGAAGAAATTAATAATTCAAGTGGTACTCCCCACGCAGGACCAGCAGGTCACTTTTGATAATAATCTTATTCAAAAAATGCACAAGTGCTTACCCTAGGTAGAGATTTTCACATTAAACAAACAAAAATTATTGTGTTGTCCCCGCGCGGACCCGTATGTCATTTTTGAATTGGCATCTTCTGATTCTCATCTTTCTCAGAAAGACAAAAGAGGTTAACAAAAGAAAATTTGAAGGAGATGAACAGTAGATAGCTGAAGGATGACGATGAACAGAAATTTTTTTTTTTTTTGTGTGTTCCTCTAATGTTTTGGCTCTGATACCAAAAAGAATATAAGACTGATAAAATATAATACAAGAATCTCATCTTCATGAATTGTGTTTTGCAATTTTATAGAATGTAATACAATAGAGTTTAAATAGACAAACAAAACTACAATTGTCAAACATAATAAATGCATCACACTGCTCTAGAATCACATTGCTCAAGATCTGGTGAGACACATTGCTCAAGAAATGATGAGGCACACTGATCAAGAAATCTTCTTCTTTACAGATATTTCAACAATTGTTATTGAAGAGTCTAAAGATCTGTCCAAAATTACCATGTATGAACTAATGAGCTCATTTCAAGCACATGAGCAGAGAATTAACAGGTCATCAAATTTGCCTATCGAACAAGCATTTCAATCGAAACTCAATATCTCAGAGAATGGGCCAAACAAAAGGGTTCGTGCCAACGAAAAGGTCAACATTATCGAGGATGACGAGATCAAATCAACGGTCATGGAATAGGCAAAGAAAGGAAAGGCGAATTCCAACAAAAATCTGGTAACTCTACCTCTCAATGCATCATTTGCAAAAAGTCTAATCATGAATCAAAAGATTGCTTCTACAGATGCACCAAATGTCGAGTACCAAATCATTCTCAAAGAAATTGTTGGTACCAGAAAAATAAGGAAAAGAATGAAGCAAATTTCAGCCAAGAAGATGAAGAACAACATTTATTTTATTTGTGCATGAGTGCCGAGCATGAATCACAAAACACATGGTATTTGGACAGTGGATGTTGTAATGCCCTGATCCCTTTCGGAACCGGAACTCTTATTTATCAAACTATTCTCAACCCAATTCCAAACCCCGGATACAAAATTTAGGAAAAAACGGACGGAGTTTTCCCTATATATGGGACTATCTGGAAACCTGCAAACAACAACATACAACCACAAGACCATAATCCACAACCTTAATCTATTTAATCCTTACAAGCATGCAAGTCAACTAGACAATAAAGTAAAACAATAGAAGTTACTACAAACCACTAGCACCTAACCATTACTCAAGACTAAAACTTTACTATTACATTTCTTAAGATAACACGAATACATACATGACCATAAGGTCTCAAATAGTATACAAGCATATCATGTACACATTTCTCCTTGTTCTATACACTGATAGAGTAGGCAGGCCACACAGGAGGCAATCCAATCTCTAACTTTCCTGGGACATGTTGAAACGAGGAATGAGTAACCAAAGTTACTCAGTGAGGGAGGTGATGCAGTAAACCAGGAAGTGCTACATGATATGCAACAAGATAACAACATATTCAACACCAACTAACAAAGCTAAATGGACAAGTATTTAACCACGTATAAAAATGATATGGTTCCACCTGTTTTCCATCATGAGCCACGAGCCAAGATCTTCAAGCAAGTGCCAGCAAAAATCTTATTCCTCTAAAATAGGGTACTCCGGATGTACCCCGATCCTACGACCCTTTCTCTTGAGGTAGGTCCATATGCCCCAACGAGGTGAACCATGTATCTGGGGTAGTGGAGTATACTCAGCGAGAGAAAGGGAATAGGCACCATGGTAGTCGAGGGAGCACGGCAAGTCCGATGCTGCACGTGTTTCTCGACGCTACCATGTCCGATAAGGTTGCGCAATCCCGAGTCAAGATCACGAGTCACATTTTTGAATCAAGTGGGGAGGTAGCAAAGTAGGCTAACCTCACTCCATATAGAGCATATAACACATTTGATAATCAAATAGAGCAATTATAGCAATATAAACAATTACCTTTGTAACTAATTCAAGTAATTCACAAGATAGCAAGTAAATAGTTCCTATAGACTTTATCCATTTAACTAAATCATACAATTTTAAAATAATAAAATAAGCTAAGATGCACAAAAAGAATAGAAACTCCCTCACATTTACCTAGCCTCAAGATGTAAAAATGGCTTAGTTACTCCAACTTTCCTTGGATTAGCTTGAATATGAATACCCTAGTCTTCATATAAGTATAACACTTTAGCAATTGACTATAGAAGATTTAACATCTATCTTCCACGTACAAGAATCTATATTACATACTTTATTTCATTGTAACTTAATTAAACACCGTAGCTTTGTAACAACATAGAAGTATTTACTAATATATATAAAGTTAAGCTAACTATAACTAACCAAAATTGTACTTAATCAATCCCTATAGCTTTTAGTTGATATAAAAGGTAGCTTACACAAGTTACAAATAAATCAATTAAGCACATAGTTCAAGTATACATTCATAACTCAAGTAATAATAACTCGTCATTAACTCTCAAGAGAGAAATATGATTAACATAGTAACTAGTTATGAAATTGACTTTAACTATTAATAAATAACTCATATAATTTTTCAACTTTTAGACTACACTTCAATCATCTACTATTACAATTCAATTCATGTGAGGTCGTCCATTTATTAACATGTTTTGACTGTTCCTTACATTTAGATTCACAACATTAATTAATCTTCAACATCCAAAACAAAGTCTGCAATAAAAATCCAGACTATAAGCATATAAGCCAAATGCTAGCAGCTAACACACAAAACGAATCAATTATGTCAGATACTTGATATGCATAGAATATTAATATATGATATAATTAGTTAAACTATTTCAACTAGACATTTCTTCAATCATTTGATAATCAAATTAAAGTTTTATCCATTAACCTAACTAATCAAGTTAGACAACTAATAATACAAGATCATTCTAGTATTGCATACTGAAAGCTTCAATCTACAACAATGGTTTTATCCTTGCATGCTAAATAAGCTTTATTAACTTTAGACTTCCCAAGAATCTAACATCTGCAAACTAAACAACAATTAAAATGTAACTAGAACATAAAAAAAAAAAAAACCATTTTAGTGTTCAATAGCTCATAATTCATTTTAACCCCAATCTAACTAATCTAAGTCTTTATCTAGTCTTATAAGCACTTATTGTACAAGTATTAGACTTTAATCTAAGTAATTGCCCTATAACTACAGTTTTCCCCTTTATGTTCAAAATCAAATTATCAAGTTCTAAGCAAGTTCTAGTCATTTGAACTTCAATCTAGGTTCAATAGCATTTCTGGCACACTTAGATAACCTAGAATCAAGCTTATAACCATTAAATATAATTTAGCCCTAAAATCTACTATTCATCATCTTCCATATTTAGTCATATGCAAAAGCTACCAATCAAGGCCATTCAACACCACAAATAAAGTCTATATACATAGGAAATACTAAATTAAACAACAATTAAGCATTATTTTAACACATAACATTAATACTAGAAATTACATAAACTTTGAATGCAAGAATAATGAAATCTCTCACCTTGTACATGACAAGAAATGCAAGAAAAAAGCTTAATCCCTTTATTTTCTTCTTCCTTCTTCCCCCTAGCTGGGTCGAAATGGCCGAAAACTTTGCTTTTGCTTCTACTGTGAGACCCCATATTTTGCCTAACCTTGATTTGTGTATTTTACCTCGTTTTGCGTGCTTTGACCAGTTTATATGTTATATGAGTCAGAATGCATTAAAATGTGATTTATATTCCTAATACATGATATATGTGCATTCATGAAATTTTCATAAAAAACGGAATCAAAAATTTTATCGCCGGTTTTAGTGAATAGTATTTTGAACACCTGTCCGCTAAAATTTTTACAGGGGTATTTTAAACGTTTTAAAACCTAGTCCTCGGGTATTAATAGACCCATGTTTGATTAAAACGGATTTGGAATCGATTTTAGAATTTTAAAGGTTTTTACACTTTCTTTTGCAAGAAATTGAGTTTTAAGCTGACTCGGATGAAAATGTTTAAATATAAAACTCTTTGTCACCTAAAATATATTGTCTAGAATTAATTTAGGTGTAAATTTAATAGTTGAGCAAGAAATAGTCAAAAATAGGATTTAAAAGACTAAAAATAAACTAAGGAAACTAACTTTGACTATTTTAATTGTTTGACCTTTACTTAATATGCATTAACACACACTTGCAAAGCAAAAAAACACCATCACACACACACACAAGGCCGAGACATCCATAGGAGAAAAAGAGAAAGAAAACTCAAGGTTTTTCAAGGAGATTTTTCAATAAAACTTGCAATTAAAGGCCAATCTTCATCAACCAAAGCTTGATTCCACCTCTTGAGCATCCATTGTGCATCTTTTTAGCTTCAAAACACATTAAAGGTGTCACGCCCCAACTCGACCCCACCTACGATCAGTCAGGACGCAACGGAATTTCGGCGGCATAACGACAGTAAACAGATTTCCGAGGTTCTAAACCAACCTCATTAAACATCATACATCCAGTAATTCTTCAATATAAACAACAACATACAACACAACCATATTATACGATAAAACATCCTCGTTATACGCCTCCGTTCCAACATGACATACAATACCTCAACTTTATCATACAATTCAAAAGTAAGTTGAGACACAACTACAATTTAACCATAGACAAAAAGGAAATCGCTAAGTTAACATCATTTGGTTCAACATCTTTTCAATATCTATTACATTAAGAACCGTAAAGCATATAAAGTCTATTAAACTAATATACAAGACATTTAACAATATAAAGTCATAGATAAGACTCGGGAACATATGACTCATCCACAAAAGGCACATTTTCCACATTCTCCTCTTCAGGAGGCACGTACCCGTAATCTTGTGAAAGTACACCTGAAACATGCATTAATAGAGAGTGAGCTTATATACATAAGCCCAGTGAGGATCCGATAGATCTCGACAGTATTCACTACGCTCCTTGGATTTAGTCCTTTGAGCAAGTAAACACACAACAACAATAATAACATAAATAAAGCTATCATCACATAACTATATGACCATTCAATAAGGATACTCTATTTGGTGTAGCTCCAAACGCCATCACGATCTCAACCGTTCTTCTTATAACTCCCCATTACTCACGCACCCGAGGTACCTCACTATCCCCTTCCCTCCATGACATCTCCGTCATGCGAGCTGGGGGGTAGCCTATGGCAGTCATGCCGGTTTCAACCCGACAGCCCGACGCTGCCCGAGAGGTGGCACACACATACCAAGGCTCCATTTCATCAATCATCATGCAAGCATAAATCGATCAATCAATTGGGAGATCAGCAACAAGAGTGCCCGATTCCCGCATTCAATAATAATCAATCAATAACATCAATATAACATCAATATAAAATTAAACATCAAACAACGTAGTTAGATGACAAAGTAGGCCATCTAACCGGACATGCATAATATTCATAATTAAACTCTAAATTACTCAACAACAACTCACCATTCATCACTCGAACACTACCCAACCATCTAAGGCATCGTTCAAGAAATTAAAGAATGACAACCTAACTTCTAAAATTCATAACTTACAATCTACTAATCCAAACATTGCCAAATCAGTTCCTATCACTCACCCATTCAACCTACTACATTAGCCCTCTCGGAAATCCACCATAACACCTCCAAAACATGCCCGATAACCCTAAAACCCTATGACGTCATGGCTGGATTTTCCGGATTTCCACACAAACAATGTAATCGAAAATTCGGCATTACAACAGCGCTAACACGTAATTATCAAGTATTTAGAAATCGACGGCAATCGATTTCGAGCAACACAACTCAATTAAATCAACTTTGAACATTTTAATCAAAATTAAATACCCGGAAAATAAAAATTATGCTATATCCGACAGAAACTTGTAGTATTAGTATATAATGATCCCTAGCATGCAAGGAGCAATAATCTATCATCAGATTTCAATTCTAACGGTTCAATCTTCATTTATACGCAAAAACACAAAAATGACATTTTGAGATCTAGAATTTTTCTCTCACCTTAGATGCGATATAAGCCTAGGAATGCGTGCAATGCGTGCCCAACAAGCAGAATCCAAGTCGGTGCGAAGTTTCACGGACAAAAACTAGGTTTTTCTTTGAAAAATTGGATTGAAAGCTTAAGTTTTTCTCTTCTCTTTTCTCTCCTCTTCCTCTCGGCAATGTGTGTGTGTGTGGTGGTGTTTTTGTGTTGTGTGAGTGTGTGTTGAGGACATAAGCTTAAATGGTCAACTATTTAATTAAAGTCAAAGTTATTTTAATAGGAAATTTTGTGTTTTTAATGTCTTTAATTTCATTTTAGTGATCACCAAGTTAAAATTAATTATGCAACCCCCAAGATATCTCAAGTGAGTTATTTTTAGGTGACAAGAAGTTTTACATTCAAAGAATTCCACCCGAGTCGGCTTAAAACTCGATTTTCGCAAAAGTCGGTGTAAAAACCCTAATAAATTCTTAAGCCGATTTTAAAACCGTTTTCATCAAACACAGGTCTATTAAAGTCCGTGGACTAGGTCTAGAAGGGTTAAAAAGACCAGTTTCAAAATTATAGCGGACGTGTTTCGAAAACACTATTCACTGAAAATCGACGATAAAATTTCTGACTCCGTTTTTGATGAAAATTTCATGAATGCACATTTAGCACGTATTAGAAGTATTGAAATCAAAATTATAACTTTCTAGGTCCTATAGCACATAAACAGGTTATATGCACGCAAAACGAGGTAAAGCACGTAAAACGAGATAAGCAAGAAAGTGGGGTTTCACAAAAGGTGAGAGAAAAATTCTAGATCTCAAATGTCATCTTTTATGTTTTTGCGTATAATTGCATTTTGCACCGTTAGAAAGTTGAATTGATGTTATATTATTGTTCAGTGCATGCTAAAAATCGTTTATATACGTTTATATAAGATTTGAACCATTGTAGCATGAAATTTTATTTTCGGGTATTAAAAGTTGAGTTATTAGCTATTTGGTGATTATTTTGAGTTGTAGTGGTTGGAATTGATTGCCGTCAATTTATAAAAGTTTGTTAATTACGGTGTAGTGCCGTTGTAATGCCAAAATTTTGATTGTGATGTTGGTGCGAAAATCCAAAAATTTCATCCTAGGTGTATTGAGGTTTTAGGGCTGTTGGGCTTGATTTGGATGTATTTTGGTTGGTTTCTGAGGGGGCTAATGTAGTTGATTGAGTGAGTGAGTGATAGGAACTGGTTTGAAGTTGTTTGGATTAGTAGAATGTAAGTTATGATTATTAGAAGTTTAGGTTGTCTTTCTTTAAAATGTTGTTATATGCTTTTAGATGATCGGGTGGTGTTTGAGTGATTGAATTGTGAGTTGTTGATGGTTAGATTAGGGTTTGGTTGCGTGTCTAGTGCATGTTAAGTTGGGTGGCCTACTTTGTCATCTAACTTAGTTGTTTAGTTGTTAATTAATTAATTGATGTTGTGTTGTTTTAATGTTATTAATAGATTGATGCATTATTGATTATTGATTATTGATGAACCGAGAGATAGTCAACAGAAAATGTTGTCCTCCTGTGATTGAATGTTTATTATTATTGCTGAGTCTTGATATGTGTGTGCCACCTCTCAGGCCGTATCGGGCCGTCGGGTTGAAAACGGCATGGCTATCAGAGGCTACCCTCATCTCGCATGGGCGGAGATGCCATGGAGGGCAGGACTAATGAGGTACCTCAGGTGTGTGTGTCATGGGGGTGATAAGAAGTTGGTTGAGATCGTGATGGCGTTTGGAGCTCACCAACTAGAGTATCCTTTATTGAATGGTCATTATAGTTTATGTGTTCATATTGTTATTGATGTTTATTTTGTGTTTACTGCTCAAATGATCATTTCCAAGGAGTATAGTAAATACTGTTAGAGATCTATCGGATCCTCGCTGGGCTTGTTTTATATAAGCTCACTCTCAATTATTGCATGTATGCAGGTGTTACTGATTCTGACTACAGGTACGTGCCTCTTGAAGAGGATAATATGCTGTATGTAGATGAGTCTTATGTGCAGGAGTCATTGCCATAAGATTATCTTAGTTGTTGTAAAACAATGTACTGTATAACCTATCTTAATATAAAGACATATGTATGATGATTTAGTAGTCTTTATTTTGATCATGATTAGATTACTAAGTTGGTTATAACCTATTTTGAATTGTACGTATAGCCTATGTACTAAGTTGGAACGGAGGCGTATAACTATGAATGGGTTATTGAAGGAATGATTATTGTATAATATAGTTATGTTGTATGTTGTTAATTTAATTGAGTTGATTGTTGAATGGTTTGTGGAGTTAGTTGTATGATATTGATAAGAGGTTAGTTTAGAGCCTTGGTGTCTTAATTACTGTCGTTATACTGCCAAAATTTCGT
The DNA here is from genome assembly GCA_037974665.1 of Ehretia macrophylla. NCBI lineage: Eukaryota > Viridiplantae > Streptophyta > Magnoliopsida > Boraginales > Ehretiaceae > Ehretia > Ehretia macrophylla. The sequence continues at coordinate 36,002,198 of CM075780.1, read as the reverse complement.
TGCGTCCTGACTGATTATAGGTGGGGTCGTGTTGAGGCGTGACATTAAGTGGTATCAGAGCACATGTTAGCTGTCAACCGGGGTATTCTCAGAATGTGGGTAATGGTCTTAACATGAAAGTATGTATGAAATGAAAGAAAAATGAACTATGTGTTAATATGATTAAATTATTATGTGATTATGTGATTTAGTGCTTATGTGATTATGTGATCAATTTGTTTATATGATTGATACTTAAGTGATTTATGTGTTTATGTGAATTGTTGTTTATTTGCTAATAATTGTCTATAGCCTATCTATGTGCTATAACCTGTGCTAACTCTTTAATTAGTAGAATGATTGGTAGACCGAGAACGAAAGGTAGGCCCGAAGCATTTGACGAGGTTCCGGGTAATGTGGCACCGGGCCGAGAAAGGGGTGATGATCGTTTTGAATCAGCCATGGATAGGATTGTAGAGGTTATGGCCGGTCAGGCACAGTTGCTAGCAGGGCAGGCTGCCCAAGCTCAGACTTTGCAGGCACAGTTACTGAACGTACAGGGTGGATACCACGGGTGTGGTACACTGAAGAAGTTCTTAGGGTACTATCTACCAAGGTTTCAGGGGGAACCAGATGATCGGAAAGCCGAGGCATGGATTAATAAAGTGGAGAAAATATTTGACCCTATGGATTATACTGATGAAAAAAATGTCACATTTGCCATTTATTTGTTTGATGATGAAGCAGAGGAGTTGTGGCGCACGGTGAAATCTAGTTGGGAGACCCAGGGTATGCCGTATGTTTGGGATACCTTTCTGAGAGCTTTCCGGGCGAAGTATGTCTCGAGGATTGCACGGGAGAGGAGAGAGGTTGAGTTTCTGTCTCTAGTTCAGGGGGATGCTTCAGTGGCTCAGTATAAGGCCACATTTACTAGACTATCCTGGTATGCACCGGAGTTTATGGCTGACGAGGAGCGCAAGACTCGTAGGTTTATGTTGGGTTTGAGGCTTGAGATTCAGGATGCGATGGCCCTAAATCAGTATGATACACTTACTGAGGCCTTTGATGCAGCTTCTAGGTTAGAGAAGAGAAAAGGGGAACAGATTGGACCTAGTCAGCCTAGCAAGAAGCCCTTTCAGCCGCAGGGTCAGCAGGGTATGTATAGACCTTCGGTACAGCAGAGTGGTTATAGGCCTGCAGTGCAGCAAGGTTCTTTCAGACCGCAGGGTCAGTAGGGCTATTATCGGCCTCAGTTTCAGCAGGGGTCTTATCAGGCTCAGCCGCAGTTTAGGCCGGCCCAGTCTCAGGGTCCATATAAGCCTAGTGTTATGAGACCTCAGCAGCAGGTTGGTACCGCTGCTTTCTCGGGTTCGGGTTCTTCTAGGGGCAGTGGCAGTGTTTCATCACCGCAGTGTACTTACTGCAAGTGTCAGGGCCATGTGGAGGCCGACTGCAGGGCGAAGGCAGGAACGTGTTTGGGTTGCGGCAGTAATCAGCATAGGGTAAAAGATTGTTATAGATATCGAGGAATTGAGGGTCGGGCAGCGACCCAGGGTTATCAGGGTCGACCTACTGGTGGTGCACCTCAGCAGTAGGGGGTTCAGGCTCGGGCCTACGCAGTTGATTTGGAAGAGATGCCTGAGGAGACTGCAGTTGTGGAAGGTAACTTCCTTATACTTGATCAACTTGTTAAAGTGTTGATTGATTCTAGTGCTACGCATTCTTTCATTACTCCTGCTTGTGTGCAACGTGTTAATATGCAACCTGCAAGACTGCCTTATGTGGTTGAGATTAGTACCTCTTTGACTGATAAGTATGTGACTGGCTTAGTATATAAGGATTGTAAAATACAAGTTAAGGGGAATAATTTTCCTTCGGACTTTATCTTATTTCCTATCCGGGGGTACGATGTTATCTTGGGTATGGATTGGCTTTCTAAGTATGATGCCCAGTTAAACTGCAGAACGAAGGTAGTACGGTTTCGGTTGCCAGATCAGCCAGTGGTAGAGGTAGCAGGGAATCGGGGTGCTAAGACGAGTTTTGTTATCTCAGCAACTAAAGTTGTTAAGTTGGTGAGTAAGGGGTGTTCAGGTTATCTAGCTTATTTGATCAACAAGCCATCTGATAAGCTACAACTGGAGGAAGTACCTATTATTCGGGAATATTCGAATGTATTTCCAGAGGAGTTGCCAGGGTTGCCGCCAGAGAGAGATGTGGAGTTTGTGATCAATCTTATTCCCGGTACTCAACCTATTTCTAAATCAGCGTACCGGATAGCACTAGCTGAGTTGAAGGAGCTGAAAACTCAATTGCAGGAGTTAATTGAGAAGGGTTTCATTCAGCAGAGTTCTTCACCCTGGGGAGCACCTGTTTTATTTGTGAAGAAGAAAGATGGTACCTTGAAATTATGCATTGACTATCGTGGTTTGAATCAAGTGACCATCAAGAACAAGTATCATTTGCCATTGATTGACGAGTTGTTTGATCAACTTAAGGGAGCCAAAGTCTACTCTAAGTTTGACTTGAGGCAGGGGTATTATCAGCTTCGGATTCGCACGGAGGATGTTCCGAAGTCAGCCTTCAGGACTCGGTACGGGCATTATGAGTTTGTAGTTGTGCCCTTTGGATCAACTAACGCACCGGCAGCATTTATGGATCCTATGCATCGGGTTTTTCAGCCATACTTGGACCAGTTCGTGGTGATCTTTATTGATGATATCTTGGTTTATTCTAAGTCTGAATCGAAACACGAGCAACATCTACGGCTTGTCTTACAGAAGCTGCAGGAGCATCAGTTGTTTGCGAAGTTCAGCAAATGTGAATTTTGGCTACAACGCATATCTTTTCTTGGCCATGTTATCACACAAAGCGGTATTTCTGTAGATCCCACTAAGATTGAAGTGGTGATGTCTTGGAAACGGCCGGAGAATGTTTCGGAGGTTCGTAGCTTTCTTGGCTTGGCGGGTTATTACCGTAGGTTTGTGAAAGACTTCCCTAAGATTGTCGGGCCACTTTATAAGTTAACTCAGAAATAGACTAGCATTGTTTGGGACGAGAAATGTGAGAGTGGATTTCAGGAGTTGAAAAATAGATTGACTACCGCTCCAGTACTTGCTCTACCATAGGGGATCGATAATATGGTTATCTACAGTGATGCATCCAATGAGGGCTTGGGATGTGTACTTATGCAGAATGGTCGGGTTATTGCCTATGCTTCTAGGAAGTTGAAACAGTATGAGGTGAATTATCTGACTCATAATCTTGATTTGGCAGTTGTTGTTTTCGCACTAAAAAAATGGCGTCATTATTTGTGAGGCAGTAAGTTCGAGATTTTCACTGATCATAAGAGTCTTAAGTATTTGTTTTCACAGAAGGAGTTGAATATACGTCAACGGAGGTGGATGAAACTTCTCGGAGACTATAATTGTTCTATCAGTTATCTGCTTGGGAAGGCAAATATTGTGGCAGACACTCTTAGTCGTAAGGCGAGTGTTTCTTGTTTGGCTGTCAAGAAGTGGGAAGTTCTTGAAGAATTCACTTATTGGAGACCGGAGTTAACTCAGGTTGGGGTGATGTGTTCACATCTCCGTATTCAACCTTTATTGTTGTCTCAGATCAGAGAAGCTCAGCAACTTCATGTTAAACTTCAGAAGATCAAGGATCAGATCACGGATGATCAGTCTGACTTCAAATTACATGAGGATGGTATTCTTTGATTTCAGAACAGGGTTTGTGTTCCCGATGAACCGGGCTTGAGGTGAGGTATTCTAGAGGAGGCTCATAATTCTAAGTACACCATTCATCCTAGTGGAAACAAGATGTATCGGGATTTGAAGCAACATTATTGATGGAATAACATGAAGAGGGAAGTTGCTCAGTTTGTATCTAGATGTTTGACTTGTCAGCGAGTGAAAGCCGAGCATCAACGACCTGCAAGTTTGCTTCAGCCGTTGGCTATACCACAGTGGAAATGGGAGCATATTACGATGGACTTTGTTACTGGTTTGCCTAGAACACCGAGAGATAATGATGTAGTTTGGGTTGTCGTGGATCGTTTGATGAAGACAGCTCACTTTATTTCAATGAGGATGGGAGATGAAGTTGCAAAGTTGACGGATCTTTATTTGGATCAGATTGTTAGACTTCACGGAATTCCATTTAGTATTGTCTCAGATCGAGATCCTCGATTTACTTCTCGCTTGTGGGAGAAACTTTAGGAGACTTTGGGTACTCAGCTTAACTTCAGTACATCGTATCATCCACAAATCGACGGTCAATCTGAGAGGACTATTCAGATTCTGGAAGATATGCTCAGGGCTTGTGTTCTGGACTTCGGGAATAACTGGGAGAAACATCTACCACTTGCCGAGTTTGCCTATAACAATAGTTATCAAGCTACTATTGGGATGGTACCTTTTGCAGCTCTTTACGGTCGTAAGTACCGTTCACCTTTGTATTGGGATGAAGTAAGGGAGATGAAGACTATTGATCCGACTATTATGCCAGAGCTTCTAGAGAAGATTGAGAATGTTCAGTTGATCAAGCAGAGAATGCTTACAGCGCAGAGCAGATTCAAGAGTTATGCTGATAAGCGTCGTCGGGACTTGGAGTTTACAGTCGAAGATCGGGTTTTCTTGAGATTGTCTCCTCGTAAGTGGTTTGCTCGATATGGTAAAGGCGGAAAGCTGAGTCCGAGGTTTGTAGGGCCGTTTGAGATTACGGGCAGAGTTGGCATATCGGTTGGCTTTACCGGAGAATTTCTTTAATGTTTATGATGTCTTTCACGTGTCTAATTTGCGGAAGTATAATCCGGATCCTTCTCATATTCTAGAGCCAGAGTCGTTACAGCTTCGTGAGAATCTGACTTATGATGAGAGGTCAATTTGCATTCTTGATCAGATAGAACGGGAACTGAGATCGAAGAAGATTCCAATGGTCAAAGTGTTGTGGAAGCATCACGGTATTGAGGAGGCTACTTGAGAGAGGCGAGATCAGATGCAGCAGCAGTACCCAGATCTTTTCCGTTCAGCAAGTAAGAATTTTGGGGATGAAATTTCTTTAAGGGGGGGAGAATGTGAGACCACATATTTTGCCTAACCTCGATTTGTGTGTTTTGCCTCGTTTTGCGTGCTTTGACCTGTTTATGTGTTATATGAGTCAGAATGTGTTAAAAATGTGATTTATATTCCTAAAACATGCTATATGTGCATTCATAAAATTTTCATAAAAAACAGAATCAGAAATTTTATCGCCGGTTTTAGTGAATAGTATTTTGAATACCTGTCCACTAAAATTTTTACAGGGGTGTTTTAAACGTTTTAAAACCTAGTCCTCGGGTATTAATAGACCCGTGTTTGATTAAAACGGATTTGGAATCAGTTTTAAAATTTTAAAGGTTTTTACACTTTCTTTTGCAAGAAATCGAGTTTTAAGCCAACTCAGATGAAAATATTTAAATGTAAAACTCTTTGTCACCTAAAATATATTGTCTATAATTAATTTAGGTGTCAATTTAATAGTTGAGCATGAAATAGTCAAAAATAGGATTTAAAAGACTAAAAATACTAAAAATAAACTAAGGAAACTAACTTTGACTATTTTAATTGTTTGACCTTTACTTAATATGCATCAACACACACTTGCAAAGCAAAAAAACACCATCACACACACACACAAGGCTGAGACATCCATAGGAGAAAAAGAGAAAGAAAACTCAAGGTTTTTCAAGGAGATTTTTCAATAAAACTTGCAATTAAAGGCCAATCTTCATCAACCAAAGCTTGATTCCACCTCTTGATCATTCATTGAGCATCTTTTTAGCTTCAAAACACATCAAAGGTGAGAGAAAAATTCTAGATCTCAAATGTCATATTTTATGTTTTTGCGTATAATTGCATTTTGAACTGTTAGAAAGTTGAATTGATGTTATATTATTGTTCAGTGCATGATAAAGATCTTTTATATACGTTTATATAAGATTTGAACCATTGTAGCATGAAATTTTATTTTCGGGTATTAAAAGTTGAGTTATTAGCTATTTGGTGATTATTTTGAGTTGTAGTGGTTGGAATCGATTGCCGTCGATTTATAAAAGTTTGTTAATTACGGTGTAGTGCCGTTGTAATGCCGAAATTTTGATTGTGATGTTGGTGCGAAAATCCAAAAATTTCAGCCTAGGTGCATTGAGGTTTTAGGGCTGTTGGGCTTGATTTGGATGTATTTTGGTTGGATTCTGAGGGGGCTAATGTAGTTGATTGAGTGAGTGAGTAATAGGAACTGGTTTGAAGTTGTTTGGATTAGTAGAATGTAAGTTATGATTATTAGAAGTTTAGGTTGTCTTTTTTTAAAATGTTGTTATATGCTTTTAGATGATCGGGTGGTGTTTGAGTGATTGAATTGTGAGTTGTTGATGGTTAGATTAGGGTTTGGGTGCGTGTCTAGTACATGTTAAGTTGGGTGGCCTACTTTGTCATCTAACTTGGTTATTTAGTTGTTAATTAATTAATTGATGTTGTGTTGTTTTAATGTTATTAATAGATTGATGCATTATTGATTATTGATTATTGATGAACCGGGAGATAGTCAACGGAAAATGTTGTCCTCCTGTGATTGAATGTTTATTATTATTGCTGAGTCTTGATATGCGTGTGCCACCTCTCAGGCCGTATCGGGCCGTCGGGTTGAAAACGGCATGGCTATCAGAGTCTACCCTCATCTCGCATGGGCGGAGATGCCATGGAAGGCAGGGCTAGTAAGGTACCTCGGGTGTGTGTGTCATGGGGGTGATAAGAAGTTGGTTGAGATCGTGATGGCGTTTGGAGCTACACCAACTAGAGTATTCTTTATTGAATGGTCATTATAGTTTATGTGTTCATATTGTTATTGATGTTTATTGTGTATTTACTACTCAAATGATCATTTTCAAGGAGTATAGTAAATACTGTTAGAGATCTATCGGATCCTCACTGGGCTTGTTTTATATAAGCTCACTCTCAATTATTGCATGCATGCAGGTGTTACTGATTCTGACTACAGGTACATGCCTCTTGAAGAGGAAAATGTGCCATATGTGGATGACTCTTATGTGCAGAAGTCATTGCCATGAGATTATCTTAGTTGTTGTAAAACAATGGATTGTATAACCTATCTTAATATAAAGACATATGTATGATGATTTAGTAGTCTTTATTTTGATCATGATTAGATTACTAAGTTGGTTATAACCTATTTTGAATTGTACGTATAGCCTATGTACTAAGTTGGAACGGAGGCGTATAACTATGAATGGGTTGTTGAAGGAATGATTATTATATAATATGGTTATGTTGTATGTTGTTAATTTAATTAAGGAGTTGATTGTTGAATGGTTTGTGGAGTTAGTTGTATGATATTGATAAGAGGTTGGTTTAGAGCCTCGGTGTCTTAATTACTGTCGTTATACTGCCAAAATTTCATTGCGTCCTGACTGATTGTAGGTGGGGTCGAGTTGGGGCGTGACATCTACCGTGTTCTTTTTTTTTTTTTTCTAGATGTTTCATGTTCTTTATTTCTTTTATTTGTTTGCCAACTAGATAGACTAAACTAATAACATGGACCTAAGTTGACTATTGTAAAGCTAAAGCACAATCGAGTTTGGGCTTTGGGTTGAGCTTGCTAAATTAAAGAAAATAAATGGTTAGCTAAGGAAAATTTGGCCCAACGAAGATAAAACTAGGCTCGGGTAAAATCAAACCTAAACCCGAACATTAATCTCACTAATTCTACCTTCCCGAACAAGCAATGCACAAAGATTTTACTAAACGAATGCACGAAATAAATTAATTAAAGTAAATAGGGAAGCAGATAAAATAAATAAAATAAAATAAATTCAACTCCGGGCTCAGAAAATTACTAATCAATTAATCATAGACAAATAATAAAATAAATTATTTACTTCATGTAAATTATTTAGATGTAATTAAATAAATATAATTATTAAAAATAATAACTAGCCCGTTCAGTTCCAAGGCAATTAATTAAATGTAATTATTTAAATAATACACTAGTTCGTTCAGTTCCGGGCCCGGCTTCCCGTTCGAACAGTGAAATGAATTAATTAAAAGGCATGTAAAGTAAATTTAAATAAATAAAATAGTAAAGTAAGTGTCCCGGCAAGTCATTTAAATGTAATTTAAATAAATACAAATAATAAATTAATCACTTTTAGGTAAATCTATTAAATACAATTAAGATAAATGTGTATAATAAAAATAATAAAATATTATTCATACGATAAAATGTCTCTACTAAAACTCACACTCCGGAAATGCAATCAACGTAATTTTCAACGTACGTAGTCAAGAAATGATCTAAGGAAGTTAGTTGTGTGATCAGAAAAATTAAATAAAATAGTTAAAAATTTGGCCCGGGCTCCGGGCTGAAAGTTCAATTAATGGAATTTTACTTTAAAATGCAATAATCTAAATTCAAATAATTCAAATGTTGAAATAGCAAGTTAATCATTTTTCATAAATTAATCAAATACGATTTGCACGTTTTCTAAGAAATACAAAAATTAAAGTAAATAAGCATATGCAATTAATGTAAATAAACACATGTTTGCATGCAAACATTTAAAATAGCACGTAAACATATAAAAATAGATAAAATAGCTATATGTTGGGATCGGGATATCACAGATGTAGCAACCATATGACTGGAAATCGAAACATTTTTGTGGAGCTAGACCAAAGCCTCTCTTCTCAAGTGAAATTTGGAGATGGTAAACTACATAAAGCCAAAGGCAAAGGGGTCATTGCAGTCCACACCAAGGGAGGTAATCAAAAGCTCATTAGCGTTGTTCTTTATGTGCCAAATTTAACTCAAAATATTCTAAGTGTTGGTCAACTCATACAAAAAGGATATTCAATCCTTTTTATGATAAAAAAATGCATAATAGTTGACAAGAAAAATAATTCCACAGTAGCAATTGTCAACAGGGCTGCCAATAAAGTTTTTCCTCTTGTTATGCCATTGGAAGATAAGTTTGCTCTTAAAAGTACTACAACTGAAAATTCATTCTTGTGGCATTTGAGATATGGTCACTTAAATAACAGAGGGTTACATCTATTTAAAGAAAAGAACATAGTAGTTGGTCTTCTTACCATTGCAAGAGAAGAAAAAATATGTGAAGGCTGTATTTATCGGAAAATGCATAGGTTTCCTTTTCCTAAAACATCATGGCGCTCTAAAGCTCATTTTGGAGCTTGTACATGCTGATATATTTGGTCCAACTAGGACTCATTCACTTAATAACAAAAGATATTTCATTCTTTTTGTTGATAACTTCACAAAAATGATGTGGATTTATTTTTTAAGTGAAAAGTCGGAAGCATTTCCAGTCTTCCTCCAATTTAAAGCTTTTGTAGAGCTACAAAGTGGATACCAATTGAAGGTACTTCAAACGGATCGCAGAGGAGAATTCATTTTCACTAAATTCTTGGATTATTGCAAAAAGGAAGGCATTCAAAGGCAGCTTACTGTTCGTAGTCTGCAACAAAATGGTGTAGATGAACAGAAAAATCAAACCATTGCAGAGATGGCACGGAGCATGCTAACGAGAAAAGGATTGCCAAACAACCTTTGGGCTGAAGCTACGAATACAGCGGTTTACATCCTCAATTGCTCTCGAACGAAAGTTGTTCCAAATAAAACTCCATTCGAAGCTTGGTACAAAATAATCATTTGAAGATATTTGGATGTGTGGCTTATGCTCTAAATCAGTCACAAAAAAGAGAAAAGTTTGATAGCAAAGGAGAAAATTTTGTGTTCGTTGGTTATAGCGATGAATTGAAAGGATTTCACTTGTTGAATCCATAAACCAATCAACTAGTGATCTCAAGAGATGTCATTTTTTATGAGATAGTTGCCTGGCAATGGAAAGAAAATAGTTCTACTGAAGTACCTGGAGCATATGATTTTGTGGAGCCATTCAGAATACAATGCAACAACGAATCAAGCTCAAGTTAAGAAAATTCATGCCCAAGTCCAAATCCAACATCATCCGATTCAAGCTCAAGTCAAGAAAGCTTATGCCGAAGTTCAGCTCCAAGATCACCCACTTCAAATTAGCCAAGTAATGATATTTCAGATTCAGAAACTCTACCTCGAAAGGTATGTTTACTGCAAGATATATATGAATCTTGTGATGTTGCATTTTTCACTTGTGAGCCTCAAAGTTATGAAGATGCAACGAAAGAAGAATTATGGATTGAGACAATGAAAGAAGAAATTTCTATGATTGAAAAGAATAAAACATAGGAGCTCGTAGACTTTCTAAAACACAAAGAAGTCATTGGTTTGAAATGGATTTTCAAGATCAAATACAAACAAAATGGGTCTGTGCAAAAGTATAAAGCTCGATTGGTCGCCAAAGGATATTTGTAGTAGCCCGAAACTGATTTTGTGGAGACATTTGCACCCGTGGCACTAATCAAGACAATAAGGACAGCTTTTGCAATCACATACCAAATAAAACTAAAGGTCTTTCAGCTTGACGTAAAATTCGTCTTCCTTAACGGAGAACTACAAGAGAAAGTCTATGTGGAGCAGTCTCGAGGATTCAAAGTGAAAGGAAGGGAAGATAAAGTTTATCATCTCCGAAAGGTGTTGTAAGGTCTAAAGCAAGCTCCGCATGCTTGGAATAACAAGATTGATGGATATTTTTGCCAAAATGGATTTAAGAGGAGCCAAAGTGAACCATCTCTATACGTCAAAAGGGAAAGTACTGATTTTCTTGTTGTTTGTTTGTATCTTGATGATCTAATTTATTTCGGCTCTAATATGAAGAAGGTGGAAGATTTCAAGAAGAAAATGATGAGGGACTTCAAAATGACTGACCTTGGACTCATGAAGTATTTCTTGGGAAAGCAAGTTAAACAAAGAAAATGATAACTTTTTATATCCCAAGAAAAATACATTGATGATTTGTTGAAGAAATTTCATATGCAAAACTGCAAATCAGTAGCAATACCAATGAGCTCAAGTGAAAAATTGCAAAAAGAAGATGGTGCAGAGAAAGCAGATGCTAAGAGCTTTAGAAGCCTTGTTGGTTCATTAATCTATCTAGCACACACAATGTCCGACATTACACATTCAGTAAGTGTTCTTATGAATGAGCCAAACAAGTTACATTTCATGGCAGCAAAACGCATTCTTCGATACCTTCAAGGAACAAATAAACTTGGACTCAAATATGTGAAGGAAAAAGAATGCAAGTTAGTTGGCTTCACTGATAGCGATTGGGCTGGTTCACTTGATGATAGAAATAGCACATCTGGTTATATTTTGTGTCTTGGTTCAAATATAATCTCATGGTGTTCGCGAAATCAAAAGTCTGTAGCATTGTCATTTGTTGAAGTCTAGTATATTGCCGCTACGGATGCAACGTGTGAAGCAGTTTGGTTGAGAAGGATTCTAAAAGATTTGCAGCTGGAACAAAAAGAGCCTACAACAATTCTTTGCGACAACATGTCCGCAATTGCAATGACAAAAAATCCCGTCTTTCATGCTCGCTCAAAACACATCGAGCTTCGCCACCATTTCATCCATGATTTGGTTAGCAGAAATGAAATTTACATGGAGTTCATCAACACTAATGATCAACCAGCATATATGCTCACAAAATCAATTACTTTGGAGAAGTTTGAGAGATTCAAAGATTAGTTGAAAATTACAAATTAAGAAGGAGTGTTGGAAGATAATTTGCAATTTTCAACATCAGTTGTGTCTATAGAAATCTGAGAAAGTATTAAGTTTGCAACAAATTGTAACCCCCGGGAATTTCATCACATCAACTACGTAACTGCTGCATAAACTACTTGTGTATTTTATATGCATTTCTTATCTTCTTTAATTGTTCTACTATTAGGCACTATTCATAAAAAATTTGACTGTCTCGAATGTTCGATTTGATATTTTTCCAAGGTCACATGTCATATAAAATGAGTCGGGTTATGGTAGTTTTAAGCTTCGGGGGCCGGGAGTATGCAATTGAAAAATATTTTTCCGCTCCGTATGAATAGTGTTACGTATGTAGACATTAGTTTTCAACTAGTTAGCATTTTCTTGATGTTTTAAGCCTATTTGACCAAGTATTTCAAAAGTTTGACCAAGCATAATATAAAATACATATATTATATACATATTATACTATACATGCTAACATAATATATTAAAAAACAAAGCAAAATTTCCCCAAAAAAGACCCCCCAAACCCGTGGCCCTATAGGAGGAAAAGGAAAAAAAATTATTCTTCAATCTTGCAAGTTTGGTTTCAAGCTTGGTCTTGACGAGTTTTTGGAGGCCTTAGAATATCTACAACTTGTCTTCACCTTCAATATTGTGAGGGAGTTGTATATTTCTTGAGTTTAAAGTTGTTGCATATATGTTGATTTTCTTATATTGTTGAATATAGTTATATGTTCTTTAGAGCCTATAGAACTATCTTTTATAACTTGGTAGAGTATTCCATGGTTAAAGCTTGAGTTCTTACAAAGAAGATGATAAATAGTGCTTAAACTTAGGATTTTGAGAAAACTTGTTAATTGGAATGAACTAAGGCTTCCTTTAGGTGCTCTAGACTTTAGTGAAACTAGTTGGGAGGCTACGTGAAGTTGAATCACCCGAAATTGATTAAAATCACAAAATTTGCTAACTTTAAAAAGGGAATTTTTCATGTAATGCAATCCGGGCATGTTTGAGCTTTGGATTAGGTATCCTTGGGGCATGGAAGCACTTTGGTGCTTTCATTATATGAAATTGGGGTTCAGATAGGGTAGTTGTAGTTAAAACCTACTCGGGGATTTCCTGAGCTTTTGCCTCCAAAACGGGTTTTCATGGCCTTGATAGGTGCTTTTTGACTTAATTAAGAAGGTAGTATGATTGGATTGTAGATTTGTAACTTCGAAAGGCATATAGGAGAAGAATTGCTTGGCTAAAGAAAGGGAAAAAGTAGTAATTGGCTACCTTTATGCTTCTAAATACTTGTAGATGTGTTATTATGTATTTACACGCTTGTCTATAGTATAAATGAGCTATTTGAGAAGGTTGTGGAAGAAAATGCGCTTTTGTCTCCTTTATGTTTATATCATGACTTAGTGCACATTGTGATTATTTGCGAAGGTGGCCTACTTTGTCGTCCCTCTTACGTGTTATATGTTGATCTTGAATCCTGTGGTCTTGTCTCGGAGTTGCGCAACCTTTTCGGACATGGTAGCGTGGAGAAACACGGGCGGCATCGGGCTTGCCGTGCTCCCTCGTCTACCATGGTGCCTATTCCCTTTCTCTCGCTGAGTATACTCTACTACTCTAGAGGCGTGGTTCGCTTGCTGGGCATATGGACCTACCTTAGGAGAAAGGGTCGTAGGATCGGGGTACATCCGGAGTACCCCACTTTGGAGGAATAAGGGTTTGTCGGCACTTGCTTTAAGATCATGGCTTGTGGTTCAAGATTGAAGACAAGAAATGAATAGTATCCTTTTTATATGTGGTTAATTACTTGTTTGACTAGTTGTGTTATTTGATGTTGAATATGTTGCTACCTTGATATATATATATATATATATATATATCCAGTTGTATATCATGTTGCACGCCTCGATATGCTGCATCACTTCCCTCGTCGGGCAATATTGTTGCTCACTCCTCATTTAACATGTTTTAGGAGAGGCTGAGGTGGATCCCCAGCCAGTAGCGGTAGTAGAAGGAGTAGAAGTGCAAGTTGATCAATTTTCGTGACTTCTTGTGTGTGAAGGTTGGCTGACATGTGCTACTTATTTGAAATAGTTGGTTGTTGTTCTTTTGAGACCATGTGGTCTTATGTATATTTGGTGATTGTAATAACTTGTAATCTTGTATGATGGATAACAAAATTAGATGGCATGTAATAATGGATTCTAGTTTATTTCTCTTATTGCTTGCTTGTGTGTTTAATAGCTTGGTGGTAGAACTTGACTATTGTTATATCTGACTACTTATAGTAAAGTTAAAATTGTCTTGCATGCTTGTATATTATATGTAGATTTTGTTGTTCCAAGGCTCAGATGACCTTGTGACCTTGGGTTGACTATGATAATCTTGGAACTTAGGTTATGTGAGATGTTGTTGTGATTCAGGCATTATATGTGGCTATTTGCAGGTATCAGTTTAGTCCACGGTATAAAGGAGACTTTGTCCAAATGACAGGTCCGGACTTGACCTATAGCGTGGGGTTGGGTTCGGGGCATTACATTTAGGTGGTATTAGAGCTACTTGAATGCATGAAGCCGGGTTAACTTCTTCAGCATGTGGGTAGAGGTCTATACGTGAAAGTTGAACTACATGACTATGTGAATGCTTGATTGCCTAAGTACTTGAATAAATGACCTGCTAGCATATAAGATGAATGTCAAATGCATGATATGATATGAATATGAAAAAGTTTAGTGTTTAGTGCTTGTTAAAAGTTTTATATGTTGTCTTATATGCATAAGGTGTTTTGAAACATGTATGTGTTAGTTTTGTGTTATCTGTTTGTCTATTATAATACTACATTCTTCTAGCATCGAGATGAGGAGAAGGGGAAGACCGAGAAGGGAACCAGAGGAGGCTCCTAGACAGGATATACCTGGACAGGGTGCAGGAGTAGCGGGGAATGTACCTCAGGGACAGGAATCGATTGGGACACATATTATGGCCACAATGGCCACCGTCAAGAATACTATTGCTCAGTTTGTAACACAACAGGGTCAGCCAGGAATCGGTAGAGGTAATCAGGCTACTAGAGCAGAGGGTGGTGGTACTGCTGGGGATAATTTGTATGACAAGTTCTTGCATCACGGGGCGTACAACTTTTATGGGGAACCGGATGATATGAAGGCAGAAATGTGGTTGAGTAAGTTTGAGAAAGTTGCTGCAATACTTGAGTGTAATGATGAGATAAAGATTACTTATGCTGTATTCTTATTAGAGGGTGACATCGAGGAGTGGTGGCGTACTGTTAGAGAGAAATGGGATGCTGAGAGGGTACAACATTTGTGGGCTCACTTTGTTCGAGAGTTCAGGGACAAGTATGTTTCGATAGTAGCTCGCGAGAGACATCAAGAGGAGTTCATAGCTCTAAGGCAGGGAAACATGACTGTGGATCAGTACGAGGCTACTTTCACTAGACTTTCTCGATATGTGCCAGCTTTAGTGCAGCCGGAGGACATGAAGATTCAGAGATTCATCAAAGGGTTGAGGAGTGATATTATGCTTAATTTGTCTTCGCATGATTATCCGAGTTATGCTGCAGTAGTCAGAGCCGTGTCGAGGTACGAGAAACGTAAGACAGATATGTTGGCCGAGTCTAGTCAGTCAAGTAAACGACAGTATCAGTCTCAGAGTTAGGGTTATCATAGACAGTATCATCTGTTTGTTCAGATTTAGCAGCCGAGGTAGACCTAGAGCTACCCAGGACCAGTTCAAGCACAGTCCCAACCGAGGCCAGCTCAGAGCCAACCACAGGGACAATCATAGACCCGACCAATGACCACTAGATCTCAGCAGGGTAGTTCTGCTACATCTACTTACAGAGCTTCTACGGGAGGTACTGCTGCCAAGAAAAACCTACAGTGCAGTCACTGCAATCGCAAGGGCTACACGGAGGAGGAGTGTTAGAGGAAATTAGGCTAATGCATTGGTTGAGGTAGTGACTAGCATAAAGCTAGAGATTGCCCCAGCTTTAAACAAGGACAAGGACAGACTTCCGGCCAGGGTGCTCAGACTAGAGCTTCAGGAGCAACTACTATTCCTCGAGGCCAGGCACGGGTATTTGGACTCGATCAGGAGGAGCTTTTAGACACGACGGTAGTGGTAGAAGATACTTTTCTTATTAATAGTCAGCCAGTAGTAGTTTTGATTGACACCGAGGCTACACATTCATTCATCACTCTTGTATGTGCACAATCTATTGCTTTAAAAGTTGATAAACTTCCGTATATGATTGAAGTAGGTAATCCTATGGGTACCAAATTTGTTACGGAGTCTGTGTGTAAAGACTGTAGTATTTGCATTGAGGGACATATGTATCATATTGATTTGATAATCATGCCATTTCGGGACTTTGAAGTTATCTTGGGGATGGACTGGTTGGGGCGATATTATGCATGTTTGGATTGTAGAAGGAAAATTTTAACTTTAGAAGTACCTGATCAACCTGTCATTAAAATCACTGGGAGTCGAAAATCTACTGGGACCCGTATCATTTATTCTATTAAAGCCACTAAGATGTTGAGTAAAGGTTGTGATGCATATTTAGCTTATTTAATTAATCATCTTGGGGATAAATTGAAACTAAATGAGGTACCCATTGTAAAAGATTTTCCAGGGGTATTTCCTGAGGAGTTGCCGGGGTTATCACCTGACCGAGAGATAGAGTTTATGATTGACTTCTTGTTAGGAGCTAATCCTATTTCTAGAACCCCATATAGAATGGCTCCCCCTGAGTTGTAGGAGTTGAAAATTCAGCTACAGGTTTACTTGAAAAGGGTTTTATTCAGCCTAGCTCATCGTCTTGGGGTGCTATTGTGTTATTTGTAAAGAAGAAAGACGGTACTTTACGGTTGTGTATTGATTATCGAGGTCTTAATCAGGTGACTGTGAAAAATAAATATTTGTTGCCTTTGATTGAGGAATTGTTTGATCAGCTGCAGAGTGTTGTTGTATATTCTAAATTTGATATGAGGAAGAGTTATTATCAGCTGAGAATCCGCAAAGAGGATATGCCCAAGACTATTTTTAGAACCAGGTACGGCCACTATGAGTTTGTTGTACTACCATTTGGATTGACAAATGCTCCAGCCGCCTTTATGGATTTGATGCAGAGGGTGTTTAGACCTTATCTTGATCAGTTTGTTGTAATTTTTATTGATGACATATTGGTGTACTCTAAATCTGAGGCAGAACATGAAGAACACTTGAGGATTGTATTGTGAACATTGCAAGAACATAAACTGTTTACCAAATTTAGCAAATGCGAATTCTGGTTGAAATAGGTAGCCTTTTTAGGCCATATCATTTCACAAGAGGAAATATCTGTAGATCCTGCGAAAATTGAGGTGGTTATGTTTTGGAAAAGACCCGAGACTGTCACGGAGGTTCGTAGTTTCTTAGGATTGGCTAGTTATTATAGGCGGTTTGTTAAGGACTTTTCTAAAATTGCAGGACCATTAACTTCTTTAACTCAAAAGAAAAATGTGTTTAACTGGGATGATAAATGCGAAGCCAGTTTTCAGGAATTGAAAATGAGACTTACCACTGCACCTATCCTTGCATTGCCTGAAGGAACAGATAATTTGGTGATCTACAGTGATGCTTTGAAGGAAGGTTTGGGCTGTGTTCTTATGCAGAATGGTAAAGTAATAGCTTATGCCTCGAGGAAATTGAAACCATATGAACTTAATTATCCTACAGACGACCTTGAGCTTGCTGTTGTTGTCTTTGCTTTGAAGAAATGGCGTCATTATTTGTGGGGTAATAAATTTGAGATATTTACTGATCATAAAAGTCTAAAATATCTGTTTTCTCAAAAGGATTTGAATATGAGGCAAAGGCGTTGGATAGAATTGTTGAATGATTATAATTGTACTATTATTTACTTGCCAGGAAAAGCTAACACTATTGCAGATGCATTGAGCCGAAAAGCTTCCGTGGCTAGTTTAATAATAAAGGACTGGGAAACTATGGAGGAATTGTGTTTGTGGAAATCGGAGGCTTCTAGAACAAGTATCCAATTTGGTAGCTTACAAATCCAGTCTCTATTACTATCTAGAATCAAAGAAGACCAACAGTCAGATCCTCAGTTGTTGAAGATTCTAGAGAAGTCCAAAGGGGGGGAGTTTGACTTCAAGTTGCATGATGATAAACTACTCAGGTACAAAAATAGAATCTGCATTCCTAGTGGTTCAACTGTAAAAGATGAGATACTTGTTGAGGCTCATAGCACTAAATATACGATTCATCCTGGTAGCACTAAGATGTACAGGGACTTAAAGCAAAGTTTCTGGTGGAACAACATGAAAAGGGAGATAGCTGAGTATGTGGCTAAATATTTGACTTGTCAGAAAGTTAAGATGGAGCATCAGAGACCAGCAGGATTGTTGCAACCATTAGAGATTCCAGTATGGAAATGGGACCAGGTTACTATGGACCTTGTATATGATTTACTGAGGTCACCGCGAGGTAATGATTCCGTCTAGGTTGTGGTAGACAGGTTGACAAAGACTTCTCATTTTATTGCTGCAAAGAAGACAGATTCCCTTGATAAATTAGCTGAGCTTTATGTTGAAAATATTGTGAGATTGCATGGAGTTCCATCTTAGATAGTGTCGGATAGGGATCCCAGGTTTACATCACAGTTCTGGCATAAACTACAAAAGGCTTTGGGGACTAATCTGAGTTCTAGTATTGCATATCACCCGCAGACAGACGGTCAGTCAGAGAGGACTATCAGGATTCTAGAAGACATGTTGCGAGCTTGCATTCTGGATTTCGGTAAGAGTTGAGAAAAGTATTTGCCACTTGTAGAGTTTGCTTATAATAACAGTTACCAGGCTACCATTGGCATGGCACCCTACGAGGCACTTTACGGGCGGAAATGTAGGTCCCCGTTGTATTGGGATGAGGTAGGTGAAATGAAAACTGTTGACCCAGCTATATTACCAGAGATGATCAAGATGGTGGATAATGTGAAACTTATAAAGAAAAGAATGCTTACAACACAAAGTCGACCGAAGAATTATGCTGATAGACATCGACGGGACTTAGTATTTTCAGTGGGTGATCGTGTGTTTTTGAAACTCTCTCTGTGTAAGGGTTTGATTCGACACGGAAATGGAAGTAAACTCAGTCCTAAATACATGGGGTCGTTTGAAATTGTTGAGAAGGTTGGAGATTTGGCTTATAGATTGAGTTTTGACAGGATTCATGATTTATTCCATGTGTCATTGTTGAGGAAGTATAATCCTGATCCTTCACACATTATAGAGCCGGAACCGTTGGAGATTGATGAGTCTTTGGCTTCATTAATGCATCTTGTAAACATACCATTGCAGATTATTCTAAAGCATGAAATACATCTATAAAAGGAGCTGATGTTGTAATGTTCTGTGAGCAAAAGAATTTACTGCAATCCAATATTAACTTCTCTATTCTTAATGCAATATTATCAAGTTTGTGCTACTGCAATAAACAGCCTCAAAACACCATTTTTTCAGCACTTTATTCAAATTCTTCGTGAGCAATGCTAAGGATTCAATAATCTCCATGTCCTCATCCTCCGAAGAGCTTAGTGTCCCTTTTCTTTCAACTTCAGCCTACAGAGCAATGCCTCTTTCTTTCTTCTTCTGCTTAAACTTCATCTCAAAGGTTTGAAGTAACCCTATCAATTCATCAATCTTGATTTCATCAACATTTTTTGAATATTCTATAGCAGCAACTTTGATTCCAAATCTGTCTGGGAGAGAGCGAAAAGTTTTCCTTACTAGCTTAGAACCATAATACTTTTCTCCCAAAGCAAAAGTTTCATTAGCGATGTCACATCTTGGCATTAAAATCAGCAATCATTTCATCCTCATGCATCCTCAGCTCTTCAAATCTGGTAGCAAGCATCTGTAGTTTGGATCTTCTAATTGATGTTGTAGCCTCATATGCTGTTTGCAGTATCTCCCAGGCTTCCTTAGCAGATTCACATGTTGAGATTAGATTGAATTGATTTTAATATAAATCTTCATATCAGTACAAATCTAGCATCAAATTACTGCAGTAGTTATCTTATTGTTGACCTGAAAAGCTTATAATCTTTATTTTGATAATAACAAAACATCTTAATTGTGCTTTAGTATTCTTTTTTTATTTTGGGTAAGTCATTCAATCCAACAAAGCAAGCCCACATCAACATGGATCAATTCATTTCAATCAAAGGCTAGAAAGCAATTGGATCAAAGTCAAAGCCCAATCAGAAAATGTATCAAAATCCAAAAGGTAATCCTTTGTCTTGTCTTATTCAAATGAAGTCTCTCATGGGAAATCAAGCTATGAAGACCCGAAGAAAAAGACTTGTTAACTCGAAGAATTAAAGTTGAAGACTCAACGATAAAGAGGGAGTCACAAGGAAGGAGACGTGGCGACATAAGGGGTACCGGCATTAAAAATATTGTTTGCCTAAGTATGATCTGTGTAGCTCATAAAATTTTCAAAAGTTTTTCATAAAAGATTTTTCATATTCACAAAATATCCTTAAACAAACTTTTTCAAAAAGATCAATTCAATAAACTTTTGAATTTCAAACTCTTGTGTTATAAAAATCGTTCTAAATCTTTTCAAGAGTTTTGAAAATATTTTGAGATGTTAAAAATGCTATTAAAAGTGCCCAAGTGCTTTGCTATTAAACAATTTGATTTGGGGCTCAAAAAATCACTTTTTAACATTTTTAAACATCCGGACGTTACTTGCCTCATCCGGTCGACCAGATGAAGGCCACAACGACCGGCAGAGAGCTCTGGCCCGGGCGTTACCTGCCTTATTCAGTCAACCGGATGAAGGCTACAATGACCGGATGGCTTAACGGGAAAATCCGGGATTTTTGCTTAATATCCGTTTTGTATCTAACTTTTCCCTCTTTTTAAGCCATGCTCTCACACCATTTAAAAACATCTCTCCAAGCTTCAATCTTTAGATTTCTTAGCAAATTCAAAGAGTTTTTCATATCATTTTTCATTGAGAAATCTTGAGCTATCACTTTCATATCTTTGAACATTCAAAGTGTTCTTCAATTGTAATATCAAACTCAAATAGGAGTTGCTATTATTACTTACATTTTCACACAATCATTGTATTACACTCTTGCACATAGATTGAGAGAATCATTATAAGAAGTAGTGTTGTAATCCTTTGTCGACTCAAAGGAAGATAGATTAGTAGGTTGAGCTTTACCCACACTTGAAGAAGCTCTTGTAACTCTTATGGACTCAAGAGTAATGGTAGTTGATTTTTACTTCACCAACATTTGAAGAAGCATCTTAGTGAATAGTAGTTAACTCCTAAGGGAAGAGAATACCTTAGGTGGTGGACTAGGTCTCCGGGAGTGTGAACCACTTGAAAATAATCGTGTTTGATTTCTCTTACTCTACTATCTTTATTTTCAAGTCATTTATCTTCTTGTAGATATTATTCATATTGATTGTTTGATAATTGTTGATTTATATACTTAGAGTTTAATTTTTGAAGTTCTAATTGCTTATCTAGTGTTATATACTTGTGTGCTCACTAAGTGTTTGATAAATTGCTTACAAGAACTTCTAGAGTATCATTAATTTTCACTAGATATTATTTCCACATTAAGAATTTTTAAATTGCTTAATCTTGTCAAACAACCTAATTCAACCCCCCCCCCCCCCCCTTTCCCCCCCCTCCCCCCTCCCCTTCTTCCTCTTAGGTTATCAAGGGCCAACACTTATATTTCAATAATTTTCCTCTGTTCTTGCTCTGCATCTTATCCTTTTTCTCACTTTTTTAAAATGAAACTCCAAAACATTTGAACCATCTTGTTTCACGTGTTGATCCTATATACAATTAATCCAAATAAAAAAAAAGTCATTTCTTTTACAATGCCAATGCATCTTTTTAATGATCAATTATAGATCAAACATGAAAAGGGCGGTAGAGGATATAATTATCCCACATGTATATGTCAAGAATTTCAAAAAAAGCATATAAAATTTTGGGCTACTCAGCCTAATAAAATTTATTTTAGGATGGAACCCATGTTAAGCTTTTGTCCAATCCTGTTCAACCATATATAATCTATGCTTGTTTCAAGAGCTCAAGCTTGTTTAGACCTTAATTCTAGTAAGAAACTATTCTAAATTCAAAAGGTTGCTTATCCTACCATTGTCAGTGCATCTACAACAACTTGTTCTAGCTCACTCAACCATAGGTCACACATGAAAAGTTACACGTGAAGGATAGTGTTAAATAACACAATTATCCACATGGATAAATCATCAATGTTAAGTAATATATAAAATTTGAGTTACTCTATCTAATACCAATTAAACTAAAGACAAATTTTGATTTTTTTTAAATCAATTTTTACCTTCACTAGTTATTAATTGATCAACTCATCTAAAAATTTAAACTGTTATAGAGATATTTGTTGCATTTATTTGTTGCGCTCAACATGCCCATTCATATATACGTTAGATAGTTTTGATTCAGTCTTATACGTGGATGTAATTTCACAAATGGGTGGTTACAAGACTTGAACACATGACCTAGTTTATGGTACTATATTAAATGATCGCCTCGTCTAAAAATTTAAATTGTTAAAAAAAATTATTATATTTATTTATTATGTTCAACACTAGTTGAAGGTTTTTGACGTAATTTTGGTGCCTCTGTCACTTAATGGTATATCTTATATATATATATATATATATATATATATATATATATATTAATATTTCACAAATTTTGATGGGTTATATAACTTTACCAATATAACATTAGCACCAATAGAAGAAAAAGAAGCAACATACACGAATAAGGTGATTCACTCCACTACTATTGATTTTTATAACAATGTTATTATGTTATTAGGGTTTTCAAATCTAATAGAGAGTGGCGATATTCCCAGAAGTAGTCAATTGTGTAAAGTAGAATAAATACATGCTTCTTTCACTCACTGGATATAAATTGCAACTAGCTGACTAGTGAAGCAGGATTTACATAATGTGATCCCTTCATTCGGTCTCAAAACCCAAACTATTAACAGGGCTCTCAAAAGCTACATATTTTGGCTTTTGTTTTTGTGTTATTGTCTATCATATATATTTAGATCAAGAGAAACGGGCGGATCTTCCGAAATGAGTTTAGCATTGAGGAGCAGATTATCGAGAAGATTTAGATTGATATCTTTGCAAAAGTTCATGCGGAACGAAGCTACAACAACTCTAACATTAATAGACATTTCGCCAATAGAGTTCATTTGTCTTTGACTTAGGTGGTTTTTTACAATTTTGAGTCTTTGTTGTTTCGGATTGTGATTTCTTCTGTGTCTTGAGATTGTTTGTTTTTGTTTGTCTGTTTGCGGGCATCGCCTTTATTTTCAGCGGTTCTTTGTATTTGGTCAATTGACCCTCCTTTGTTCTGGTTCATTTTTAATGATATCCATTTATCTAGTTTAGCCACACACACACAAAAAAGAGTACAATTATCACAATTATTTATTTAAAAATAAAAAAAATTGTCCACGTAAAATATTAAACAATAACTCTTACCTTTAAAATAATAAATAAATATAAGAAATATTTCTCCAACAACTTACCCTCAATAGCTCTTGATCACGATGTATGAGTTGTTGCATATACTATCACTCCAAAAAAATACGCATGTGAAATTAATTATCCTTGGTTAAGCACTAAAGTTCAAATGTTTTAAATTAGTTTAATTTAGCTTTGGCTCACGATGCAATGAGCTGTGCATAAATCATTGCTCCTACATAAGAGTACGTATATATAGTTAATTATACTTGTTTGAGCACTAGAGTTCAAATTTCGAAATTAATTAAGAATTGCAATCTCATTGAAATCTAATAAAGTTAATATAATTAACGAGATTCGAGTTTGCAATCTCACATACATAACGAGTTATATATTATTAGACCAAAATTATAGTAGCAAAATTAATGTTAATATTGACGTGTTCTCACTCGACTTTATCTCGCATACGTCCATTTTCTTGGGCATTCTCATCTGACAAATAAACAAATTGTTAGATTATTTCCAAAATTAACCCGATGCCAACCATGTGGCGTTCTTACCCATCAAAAAAGAAAAAGAGCAAAAAAAAACGATAATGAAAATATTTCATGCGTAAATTAGGGATATAGGTCTTGGTCAACAAATGCATCAAAAAGATAACAATAATAATGCAATAAGCAGCAAGTACAGCTGCAGTCAATCCGGGCGAGGTTTATTATTTTTTGGTTGTTTCCTTTCTCCGATATATACAAGATTCCACTGTGAGTGTGATGTTCCCGGCGTGGCTCGACCAATCCTCGTCAAATTTTCCACGTGAAATCTGAAAACTTCTCCGGTACATCAGCTGACTCTAACCAATAGTACCCGGAGGTAATGCAGCTGGAGTTTAAACATGTCCCACTTTTTCCGCTGTAATGTTGATGACTTGCTAGTGACTGTGGGTTTGGCTTAGCAGAAACACCGTTTTTTTAAGAGTTTAGTAGAATGATCAAATAATAATATATTGTATATAGAGATTATGAGTAACAAAAAAGAGAAACGTTGTTTTCCTTTCATATTGGTCTATTATTCTCTGTTAGTTCTGATCAAGACTGGCCGTTAATGATTAATCGATCTGAAGGCTGAAGCACATTGCCTGAATTATACCTACAAAAAGAAAAATAAAGTAAAACGAAAAATAAACAGAAATTGCATATAAGGTTTTTACACTTACACCATAACAAGCATTCTAAATAGCTGGGGTTAATCCGGTTTCACTTTAGTTCAGGAACATATATATGTTTACTTTGTCAATGGTTTCACTTTAGTTCAGGAAAAGATATATGTTTACTTTATCAACGGTTTCACTTTAGTTCAGGAAAATATACATGTTTACTTTATCATAATTGTGGTTTTCTACCCTTATTACCATGATTAATTATTTTGGAACAATTAATTACGTTTAATATGTTGGTAGACTAGTAATTGGATTTGAGTCATTCAGGTGTTATTGGAGCAGGCTACTGGCAAACGGTTGGACTCTCTACTGCCTAGTGGTCTTGGATTGTGCTCTATTACGTTTGATGGATGAGGGCATTGTGTATTTAAAGGAGAGAGTTTTGACATCCTTCTCACATTAATTATGTAAAACACTTATTTTCAGTTATAATGATTTAAATTATCTATTATAGTCATTACGAGCTTAAGAAAAAAAAAAGTTTGGGTCAGATAATTAAATGTAGTGTTGGTAAGCTACTACTTGGATATGATTCATTACAAAAAGATGCTCACCTTACCGGTATTCTCCCTTGAGCATCATGGAATAATAAATCCTAGTACTTTTTATGTTCGTTTATTATGTGGAAATTAATCAATATAGAATTATAACTTCCAAGGAGACTCTCTAGTGAAATCAACAACGACGCACAATTAGGGTACTATAAAATACTGGTAATTTAACTTTATTTTAAGTTCCTCATAGGACATAATCATTTATCAAATATTATCTTTACTTTTCATATACAACTAGAGTTAATCATATTTTTATTACTACTAATATTCTTGTCATTGTAGTACTGAAACATATAGCCGAATTTTCCCTAACCTACTTGCTGATTCTATGATTATAAAACAACTACTCTAGTTTGTGAAATTATATATTGAAAAGACACACACTATGTTTCTTATGTTTCTAGTAATTTCATACAATATTCATATAATTTACATATGTTTCCTTCCTTTCAATTATTTGAATAATTTTTTTTTAAGAATTTCATATTATTCTTATGCATATCATGTAACACATTTCCAGGCCATTTTTTTTTTAATTTTTTTTTGGTTTTTTTAATTTTTGTTCCATGGCCAATTTTTTATAAAAATTAAGAGTACATATGCAAAGGATAGCAATTACGAGAGAAATATAAGAGGATATATAAATAGAAGGTGACAACCATTTTAACAATTTGTTGATGGCTAATCTTATCATTTACTATCAAACGTAGGATTTTGCAAAAAATGTACTTCTTCTAACCCATACTTTTTCTTCAATGTTTGACTAATAATTTAAATTTTAAGGATGCTTCATAATGAGTTACATATTTATTTTGTAATATATATTTCATATGAACTATATAAACAATACCACCATTTAAGAAGTTTGAAGTCTTAAAATTTCAAAAATTAATGAGAAACAATGCCCACGAGAATCTTGGATGGAGAGAGTGTTAAACTAGAAAAAGGTTAGTGCAATCATAAAAACAAGTAGGATTCTCATCTTGCTTAGTGCATGAGACATTAGCTCTTGCTTAGTGCATGGCACATTGGCTTTCCGCTTGGATATTCTCAGGTAATTTTGTTTGTAAAGGCCATATTTGAATTCTCATTCCTACCCTTATTTTTTTTGGTTTGTGTTAGAATATAACACTTGTCCTAAATTAAAAAATCCGAAACTCTAAGACCACCTTATAAGATTCTGGGCTACTCTACTTGGTACCAATTGGTTTTAGGATGGAACCTCAGAATTCTTAACATGATATCAGAGCTGGACCCTTGGTCCAGTCATATTCATCCACGTGCGACCCATCTTAAATCAGGTCCACTTGTATTCAATCTTTCACGTGTGTCATATTCCACGCATTTTCAATCTCTTACGTGTTATCTACCCCGTGTGTTCAATCTTCCATGTGTGACTCATCTAAAAAATTAGGTCCACATGTTCTTCAATCTTCTACATGTGTTGTCTACCACGTGTGTTCCCACGTGCTATCTACCACGTATATTCAATCTTGCATGTGTGATTCATCTCAAAAATTAGGTTCACATGTTCTTCAATCTTTCACATGTGTTATCTACCACGTGTGTTCAATCTTCCACGTGTGACTCCTCTCAAATCAGGTCACACGTGAGGGGGAGTATTAGAATATAACACTTGTCCCACACCAGAAAATCAGAAATTTTAAGATCACCTTATAAGATCCTGGACTACTCCACTTGGTACCTATTTATTTTAGGATAGAACCTCAAAATTCTTAACAGTTTGCTTGGATGGAGATAAATGATGCTGAATGTAGAAACACGGGTTTTCATCCGGCTGGAATCAATTGAAGAATTTATAAAATGATTGCTCAATTATTTCAAGCAAATCTCATTAAACAGCGGCAATGGAATGGTGATTCTCATCTTGATTCACAATTTTGTTGCTTTTTTAATAAGAAACCTACTATGGTGCCATGGAAGGTTTTTTGGTTCAAGTCACCTCAAGACAATTTAAACCTCAATATTAATGGTAGTGTGCATTGTGACAGTACAACTGGCAGAGGAGGCTTGCTTCGCAACTGGAAAGGTGAACTCGTCTTTGCCTTTTACGAATATTTTGATTCTCATTCTTCTTTAAAAGCTGACCTTTTAGCTCTAATCACAGGCCTTAAAATTTGCAAGATGAAAGGAATTAGGTCAATCTCGAATGAAATAGATTCTCTCAGTGTTATTAATTTAATTCAAGGGAGAGGTAGAGGTTCATGGAATATATGAATTAATCATGGCAAAAATTTGATAAGGGAATGCAATGCAAAAAAAAGCTTATATATATCGTGAAGACAACCAAGCTGCAGACTATCTTGCAAATTTAGGAGCTAAATCTTCAGATCTTGTCATGCTTTTTTTTTTTTTTTTTGGTAAAAGGAAGGGTTCTTCCCTCTGGGTGTTTAATTAATATCAAAAGGAATGTACAAAAGTGGAGGGGGACATGAAGCTGAAACCTCTACGGGGATTGGGAAACTTACTTGTCCCAAAAGCCCAGCTAATCTAAAAAGAACACAAGTCGTTCCTTTTTACAAGAGCCTAGACAAAAGATTAGGATGTAACATAAATGCAACACAAAAACGTATTTTTTACAGATCTTGTCATGCTTAATTTGACAAAAGATCACAAAATCTTAAGAGGTATGATTTGCTTGGACAAGGCAACTCTCCCTTACTTCAGATTTCTCTCTTCTTAGGATGCGGTTTTTAATTTTTTTTGTATGGCTTTTTGTTTTTTTCCCTTTTGAAATCAGTCGAGTTGTTAATTAGAAAGTATCCCTTGTTTTTCAATTAACAACTCAACTATTTTGCTCTTTTTGTCTTTTCCTAGGATCCCTTTGTAAGAACAGGTAGTTTGTACCTCTCCTAGAATAGTTGAACGATGACTTACCTGTCCTCCCATAGAGGTAAAGTTCTATGGTCCCCTTTACTCCTTGTCTATTTTTCTTTTTGAATTAATAAAATTTCTAGAGGGTGCCGCCCCTCTTTTCTGCAAAAAATAAAAACAAGTAGGATCCCATACACATGAATAATTACTTTATAATAGTCCATACGCAATATCTTAGCAACTTAGCAACTATGTTATTTATTTAATAATTTACGATTCTTATTTTGCGAGGTCTTCTCTTTGTTTTCTTTTTTGGAGGAAGGTGCCATTGGCTAGAGTACGGGGAAGTAGAATATCACTGGTCAAAGACTAGAACATGGAGAGCTTAGACCAGTTAATTGTCACGCTCTCAAATTCGTCGAGGTAAATCCAGGAATGAGACCGCTACGAACCTAAGAAAATCAACTTCTTAAACCCGTAAGGCGCTAAACAAAGTAACCAAAATCCATAAGTAAAACAACAAGCCTTTGGAGTATCTATCCAAAAATATATATATACAAATTTAGTCGTACTAAGTCTTCAACACAAATAAGGAATAACTCCAAATGTTACATAACTTTTACAAGAATCCAAATAACGGAATTTACTACGTCCATGACGAAGTAACTTTCTAACTAGTTCAAAGATCCAAAGAGATCCAACACTACATATACTCTAGAATGTCTCTTGCTAATTAAGCTACTTACTCTCGATAACGTCTAGCTTCAACCCGAAGCCAAGCATTTATTTACCACCATCTGTAAAAATATAGATTTCAAGAAAAAATAGAGCTATAAAGTGAAATAATAATCTCAGTAAGTAGTACGACCCCCAAAATAACAATGTATCCCACTTTTATCAAAAATAATATCTTATATACATTACAGAGTGCTAACAAACATAAATATGATATTTACAGAAGAGATTTAATTTACCATTCAAAGACTCTCATAAAATCATAACGAAGTATGGAAATTTTCTTATTGAAAATATGCGAATGCGAATCATCACTTTCTAAAAATATAATATCAGTACTTACTTATCAAAGATATGAAATACATATCACTACTTATCAAAATAAACGAAGAACGAAACGACCCAAGATATGTCGTAACACAACATAGTCAAACTTCAAAGAAGTGGATGGCCAAGGCTACAATCCTGGTAGCACAGGTCAAAGACGAAAAGTGGTTTGTTGTCGCACATACCACCAAAAGCAAACGGGAGTCCCAACAAAGCAGTAGTGCACTACCCAAAGAGTTGCGTACGATCCCCCACCACCAAGGACTAAACGAAGGCACGACCTCAAAGTATATGGCATAGGGGTCCAAAGCAATGTAATCAGATGCGAATCGTACGATTCGATATGATTCACTAAAAAATGATACGAATCGGATAGGAGAATTGTGAATCGATGTGAATCGCAAGTGAATCGGTACCGAATCGTAGCGAATCGTGCGAATCGTGTGAATCGAACAATTCACTGAATCATTCGCGATTCTGGTCTTTTTTTTTTTTTTAAAGCCCAAAATATTTCAAAGTAGATAACAAAATAAGCCCACTTTAGTTAAAAAAATGGAGACAAAACTCGTAATTGATTGGACCATTTGTGTTTACAGCAGCTTTTGAGCACTAGTTTGGGCACTTGTGAAATGTGATATTGTTCTGACAAAAAAAAATAGTGTGATATTGTGATGTAGAAATTGTTTGGGCTACTAGGAACAAGTGAAGTAGTGAACAATCTAGAAAAAGTAACAAAAATATATATTAATATTAATTCAAATAAAGAATCTCAACTAAAAACTGTTAATATAAACATAATATGTCAAATATCAACTAGTTTTAAATTTGTGACCGAATCAGTACGATTCACGATTCGATTCAATTCACGATTTAAAAAAATGACATTTCGATTCACGATTCGACAATTATGCTTTCAATTAATGCAATATAAACCGATAATACAATATTCATACTACAAAATAACATATGTCTATTTTCCACAAAAATCAAAAGGGGTGCTAAAAGAAACAATTTAGGGTCATCCTACTTACCTTACACCAACAATGTTATATGAAAATCGCAAATATTGCATGAAAACCCTACACGTGCTAGAAGAGATCTGTACTTTTCCAAGGGCTGCATTTAGGAATTATGAACTCATGAAGTGGTTGCTGCTTCCGTGAGAAAAATGAGAGAAGTGAATTTCTTTCTTTTCATAGCCTATAAGCGTTTCTTTGTATCTCGGGAAAACTATTGCTAGTAGGATTCTTTGGTTTAACACTTAGGCCCTAAACTCTGGCTAAACCGTTGACAATTTCCCTACGATTCAAACGTAACCCACTAACTTAGCTAACATGGACTGATATCATGGGACATAAAAGTCCCCAAAAATTCAGTTATTACATCTTATTGACTAATTCAATGCAAATTCTAATTTAAACTTTACCTCAAATAAAACAATTTAATTAATTAGTCAAGTCCCAAATTTGAGGCGTTACAATAACTCTGGTCAATCTATACGTGCGAGTAAAAATAACTCCACAACGGGAGAAAAAGAGAGAGAAAGCTCTCGGATGTCAATGCTCAAATCTCTGCTGTGGAGCATTGCCTTCTGATGGCTACTCCCGGATCTTCCTGCAAAATATCAACTCTAAAAATCTGAAATTACATCATCGAACCATTAATATGTGCTCCTAGATAATAAGTTTTAAAATAGAAAATCGCCATCATTTGTTAACAACAAGTTTTGAAATCACAAAAATATATAAAATAATAACATTAGCAAAGAAAAAGAAAAATAGAAATTTATATAACTAAAACTAATAGCAGTTTGTACTTGTTAATTATGCCTAGTACTACTAAGATATATCAAAAATAAAATCCATAGTGCTCCGTTTACTCCTGAGAGAAATGTCATGGACTAGTGAACTGGCATTTGATTGATATATAAAAACACATTCGTTATAAAATTTATTACACTACAAACGAGACGTTGGTAGAGAAGTCAAGTTGATGGTCAATCCCCGTGGAGGTTCCGGTCTTTGTCCCCCTTCACTTTTGTATATTTCTTTTGATATTAATAAAATTCTCAGAGAGAAGAACCCCTTCTTTTATTAAAAAATAAAAAATAAAAAAATAAAAAATTGTAATAATGTCAAATTAGAAAATAAGATGCTCCATTATTATAACAGCCCACATGCATGTCGTCGTAATATGTTGGACTGAATTAATATTTTTTTTTTTCTTTTTCAATTCACAATCACTAGCAGAAGCAGCTCACATGCATGTCGTCGTAATGCAGCGTAATAGAATCAGCTGGGCAAATCGCGCCGGGTCGCCCATCCTCCATGCTGGAGCTGAACAGAGTCTGGAGGGCTCTGGGCCGCCAAATCTTCTCCTATCGAGGTATGTTCTGGATTAGGGGTTACTCATATCGTTCTCTTATTTAGTCATTTTGTCCAATATATACACTAGCGGAGGTACACATGGGCCAGTGGGAACTGATCCATAAAAACATTAAAATTTATATGTATTTTTTTTAAAAAAATTAGATATTTATGTATTTTTAGTTAAAAATTTAATTAATCCCCACTGAAAAAATAAAAGTACTCGTATAGTTTAAAATTATGGATTTTAGCTCCCACTGGCTCATAAAAATATTAAAATTTCTATGTATTTTTTGAAAAAAAATTAGATATCTATGTATTTTTAGTTAAAAAAAATTAATTAACCCCTACTGAAAAAAAAAGTACTCGTATAGTTTAAAAATTATAAATTTTAGCCTTTACTGATAAAAATTTCTGACTTCGTCCCTCTATATATATATATATATATAGACCCATTGCTGGGACCGATATTATGAAAAGAAGAGCCTGTGCATACTCCAGGTTAACGTAAAACCATATCTCCCAGAAAGTGAATGCATTGATATAATTAACTTGAATTTTTCCATTAGTGCTGATTATACATCAGTGATAAAACATTGAGAAAGTGATTCACATGTAAACCAACAATAAATAAAGCCGGTAAAATTGAAATTATAAGAGTTATTGCATAAGACAAATGTTAATTATTCCAGCTAGAAAATAAGTGATAGTCAAGTTCTTAACTATACCTACAAAATATATTAACTCATAAGAGTGACGTATGCTTGGAAACTAATAACAAAAAAAATGTAACAGACCCTTCTTTAATTGTTTAAACTTTTAAATAAGATGATAAATTGATATTATATCTGAATTTAGGTTACCAAATGATTTTGGATTCAAGTCTGGCCATACGATCAAAACGCATTATACCTACACATGCGAGATATGTTAAAAATGATAAACCTCTATGTAATAATTTGAGTTTGTATATGACTATATGAGGTGGTAAATTAATACTTATGAACATTTGTCTCTTGTGTAATTAATTACAGGCAAAGAAATTGAAATTTCTATAAAAAAATTTATATTAACTAAAGACAACTAACATGTTGTAAA
Organism: Ehretia macrophylla; assembly: GCA_037974665.1. Taxonomy (NCBI): domain Eukaryota; kingdom Viridiplantae; phylum Streptophyta; class Magnoliopsida; order Boraginales; family Ehretiaceae; genus Ehretia; species Ehretia macrophylla. The sequence continues at coordinate 35,969,773 of CM075780.1, read as the reverse complement.
TTATTATTTTAAAGCCATGCACGTTGTTGTCAGTAAGACAAGTAAGCAATTTTTTATTTTTTTTCATGCATGAGTTACGGATCTAGGTTTCATCAATAAATGCCTCTGTCGTCTTTCGATCTCCTTGCATAACAAAGCCTGCAGAGATTGAGCTTAAGAGAGAAACCTAATGGATACTAAAGAAAAAAGTTGTTCAAATGAAAACAAGAAGCAACTAAATGAACTGACCTCTGATGAGGCAGAAGAAAATGCATCCCCCCTTGCCAGCAACCAAACTGATTCTTCTGCTGTTGTTGTGGAAACAACTCCTCCTCCTCCCCTTGCACCACCTCCTGTCGTCGACCCTAAGGCCGCAACCATTGGCGAGCCAACTAATGGGCCTAAACCGTCTTCCGCTGTAGCAAATCTCATCGTTTCTGGAAACAAAGTTAGCGGAAAGTCAGCTAGAAGTGCATCGTATCCAATTACTGGCAACCTCATCCTTGGAGGTGGCAACATATCCCATGTTGTAAAGTCATCACCTGTTTCGAGCCTCTCGGCGATACCTGGAGGTGCAATAACTTCGGCCATTGGTGGTAACTCTATTGAAATTTGCGAGTCAACGACTGCACCAACCCCTGGTAATGCATCAGCCATCTCCATTGAAAGCAACTCTGACATTAGAAACTCAACCACAGCATCGAGGTCTCCCATTAATGGAGGAGAACTCATCTTTGGTTCTGGAGCTAAAGTTGCTGGAAGCACAAGTTCAACCAAAGACCATCAACTGCGTGCAACTTCGGCGCCAGCAAATGCAGAAGAACATCCTACTAATCGCATACCTGAAACAGCAAAAGATCAGGAGGATTCATCTCAAGGAAGCACTCGGGCTAATAATGAAAATGAAACTTCTGTGGTGGAAGTGGAAAGCAACAAAGAAACCAAAGAAACGGCCAAAAGTTGAGAGCAGACAGCAAGTGGAGCTGCAGTACTCACTCCAGGCAAGATCTTTTTTCCTTTTTTGTTTTTTCTCTTATTTCCCTTAACTCATAAATGTTTTAGGGCAACTAACAAACCGTAAAGATGCCACTTTCCCTCATGGCTTTATTGCATAATCCTAAAGTCCTGTGAATTTTAAATTTTACCCAAACATCCTAATGACTTTTCATACGGTTAGACCACCCTTAAGTGATAAGAGCATATTTTTGTCTTTTCATTTTCTAAAGAAAATAGAAATAAGCTTGTTGGTAAATTAAGAATGCTACTCTTTATTTTTAGTTAATTTCGGGGAAAAATTGAATTAGCATTCTTGAATAAAATTTAATATATTAGAAAATTTGGATTAAAAAATATATAATATTTACAGGGTAAGTGGGTTATAAGTTTTTTTTTTAGATAGTGTGAGAACCCAGTTTCAAATTTGTTCCTATTATTTAAGAACTAAATTAAAATTTTTTAAAAACAATAGGGACGAAACCGAATTTTTGACAAATAATAAGGACGAAATTGAGAAACTTTAAACAATAGAGATGAAATTAAAACTTTTGGGGAAACAATAGAGACTAAATTGAGATATTTTAAACAATAGAGATCAAATTGAATTTTTTTGCAAATAATAAAAACTAAATCTGAGATTTTTCCTTTTGAGAATAACGCGCATTTACACAGTAAAAATAAAATAAAATAAAATAAACAAAATAGAAGAGCATTTAAGAACTAGGTTTCGTCATAAGGGCGTGCCTCGCGCTTCTCGCCATTTGCAAGAGTGAAATCGAATGGGTTGCATTTGTTGCAAGGAGCAAAGAGAAGCTCACACTCCTCCTAGATCTCCTCCTACTACTACTCGTCCTCCTCCTCCTCCTCCTCCTCCTTCATCTTCTTCGCGTTATGCCATTTCTGAAGAAAACACATACGGTGGACTGTCAACTTCTGCAATGTATCACTCTCATCCAGATCCACATAATGTCGTTTCTAGAAACACTTATCGTGAACATGAAGCAACTACTTCAGCCTATTCTCCTCCTCCAGATCCACATGTCCTCAGCGGACACGTTTATAATGATGAATCAACTACTGAACCGAGTGAGCCTACTATTGTAATATCTGGAAACTTTTTTCCTGAAGAGTTAAGTACTGCACGAATTCAGGAAGATCCTGGAAACCCTATCTTTGCTGGTTCCATGAGCGTCTATGGTGGAAGTTAGTCAAACACGATCCAGTAGACGGCAAACCAAAAACAAGGAAAGATCAAATATATATATATATATATATATACACACACATTTATTATTATAAGAATGCATGTGTTGTGTTAACACAGTCATTCCATTAGTCATTCCATTGCGAGTCTGTTAATGGTATCGGCATGGCTCGACGAGTACTCCCGGTAAATGTTCTTCACATAATCCCAATGTCTGCGGTGCATCCGGAGAAGTTGATGATGGTGTCTTTGCGTTTGGTTAATTTTTCTTAAACATCTCTTTCTTTAATTCCTGTATTTGACTATACATTATTTCCGTTTATTGATCATTACTTGAGATTGTGTTATTGAGCTTTAGATGATGTTAATGGATAGATAAACGAACAAGGTCATTAATGATGAATTTGATCTAGGGCACATTGCTTGAATTATCCTTCCAAAAGAAACATAAAATCAACAGAAACTGAGTTTAAGGTTTTTACTATTACAATGTATGGAGTCTGCCGCAGGGTAGCTGTCCTGCATCTGTAGAGTAATTGTAATTATTTGTTTCCCTTTTACAATTCAAATTTATCATATTGTTATTGTTATTAATATTATTATTGTGATTTGGTTGTTATAGTAGTAGAGAAAAAGCTTGGCATGCAACATTTGCTATTATTGTTAGCTTTCTATTATTGTTAGCTTTCTAGTTGATCTAATTGCTATTATACTATAGGTTTAAGTATAATTAACTTAGATGTAACACTTATTAGTCTAAAATGTTTAGCTCGAGTTGTTACTTAGATCCGTAATACTCATCCACTCATTTATGTCTCACACCAATTAATATGAGACGTCATAAATACTTCTTGTTCAAGACTTGATATCTTTGTCAGGGTCACTGTTCTAATCTACACCCAGACAAATCAAAGGGTAGCATGACTATAGAAGTGGCTTGTATTGGTTCAAGATATACCTCTCATCACTTTCCTAGTCAGCACTTTGTCTTAGGACACTCAGTTCACACTTTCATTTGGTACCTGCTCTGATACTGTTATGTCTCGCCCTAATTCCAAATCTCCTAGCACGTATAAACCAAATGCTGCTAGATTATAGAAATGTCTCATATTAGTTCAAGAGGGGGCTCCAACCACTTTGCTTATGAGCACTTTGTCTCGCACGGTACCAAGTTCACACACTTTCATTCGGCACACACTCCAATTAATAGTATTCTATCATGTTCCAAGCCCACAAAGAGGCTAGTATTATACGCTTAAGAATAATGATCTTGAACCTCTTATTCATTAGTCAAAATAGTTAACTCAAATTATTATATAGACCCACAACACTCACTTACAACCACTCTCACTTTATGTGAGACATGAGAATCACAACACGTCTATTTAAGTGGTCGATTTGTTACTCTTCCTATATATCTTGTTGTCTTCTAATTTGTTGTTTGACATACACCCATGATATAAAAAAAATTTCTAATTACGTAACCCTCTTTGTCCCAGTGAACTACACATGGAAACACAATCACGTAGTTTAAAGCCAAAGTGACTATGCTATGACCATAGATTGTTTATGAAATTCTTTAAAAATATTCTCCGAGTATTTTTCTTTGTTGAAACAACCAACGTCAACATTAAAATATCTTGTATACTTTTAAATGAATGTAATTCTCTCACTTTTTGAATTGTTTTGAGATAATGTTTGGATTTCTTCATGCTAATTAAGATGGTAAGGATTCATGATTTGGCGAGATGATGTAAGGGATACAGGAGAGGTAGCCTTTTCATGTACATACTAGTGCAACTCAATTATACGTACTGTTATTCACAATACTCCCTGAGAACTGGAACATACCTGTCATAAACTCCAGATTTATGTCTAGACCTTTCTTGAATCATTGTATTGAGAAGTACTTGAAGATTCATAGGTTCTATCCTTAAAACAAACCAGTACTAGGAGGAGAAGCTCAAAATCTCTTATAAAGTATTCTTAGAGTTTATGAATTTTCTATGTGGAATAAGTATATATTGTAACACCGTATCCCTTCTCACATGTGAGATGGGTCAAATGTGGTTGGATATGATTGAACCAAAACCCAACTCTAAGATCATATTATGAATCATCGAATTACACCTAAAACCAATTGGTATTTGGAGTAGCCCTGAAACCGATAAACAGTGCATGCATAGTCTATCTTTTTTATTAAAGGTGCCACACCTAAACTTTCAGGAGTGTGTGTGTGTGTTTTCATGCGTGTTTGAGGAGTGTGTGTTGTGTGTGTGTGTGTGTGTGTTTATTTAGGGATGCCCCTAAGATCAAAAAAGAAAAGACTTTCGGGAGTGTTTACGAATCTTTATTTCAAGTGTCTCAGAAGAATAAGAAATAGTGTATTAATCTGGTTATATGCAAATTAGATTTGTGGTCTAAGATTAATCTGAGTTAATCGTCAATCAAATTGTTCTTGTCTTCAGCCAATGGAAGCTTGTTGAAAATTGTTTATTGATCATATATAAGCTTCGTGAACAATCAGGTAGGGCTTTAGGAAGCTTATCAAGGGTTTACACATGGTTTCTTGGCTTCCTTAGGGTTTCCAGCTAACTCAAGAATTACGGCTCTTTATATTAATTCCCCAGATGGTGACAAAGATTTGTTACCATCAACAAGCACGCACACTTACAATTCTTGGCTGGATCTTCCAACCATAGTTTTTCTTAATTACCTGATCCATTTTCTTCATTTTCTTAATTAAGTAAAACCAATCCAAATCGAAATCGAGTATATTCCTTTTCGTATCATAAAACTCCACACACACGCGTGCGATGCTTGGCTGGGTTCATATTTTTAAAGGCTTTCCAATCAATGAGGATTTGTCAGATATAAATAAATAAATAATATGAATAGGTAGTTGAGGCTAAGATATTCAAACAAGTAGCATTTTAGGAATATATTAATTATACAAAAACCAGCTTCATCCACATGCGTGTATAATCTTTTCCTGTACTCAAGTTATTAAGATACTTGGGGAGAATAAGATCCCCCTAATCGAAGGCCAGCCAATTTTCCTTTTTTTTTTTCATTTTACGTCTATTAAAGAACACAACGATCTTCCATGGTCGCAGATAAAATTTATTTTTGATTGTTAGGTAGAAACTATGATAAAAATGACATTTTTGGATTTCCTAGGTAATTTTTCGAGGTCCAAGAAATCGAAATATATTGCCAAAACTAGAGTTGTCATAGACTTCTCCTACAGTCGACTGAACCTATCTTTATTTTTTTTCTTAAATAGCCTTTTTTTCTTCTCTGCTTTTCACACATTTCCCATGACAGGAATCTTCAATCCATTTTCTTGTCTTAAAACTAATATTTTATTACTTTAAGGACCAATTTGATGCAACTATGAAAGTCTAGGGATTGAAATTGGTTTACAGAGAGCTTTAGGAAGCAAATCGAGAATCTTACAAAATTGTTTTCACAATTTTCCAGAAATACTAAGTCAACTTTCTATCCAAAGACTATTCATCTGTTTCTTCTCCGCACTTGCTAAGGTAAAAACAGGATGAACTGCTTCTTGAAATCTGTTAATTGAAAATCTGCAAAAGGAATAACATGGCTTAATCTCGGGGATAATTTTGACACTCAAATCAATTATCTACTGACTGGAAAAGGGTTTTATAGGGTAGAATGAGTTATTTTTACCGTTGACGCATGTGTTATTTATATGGAATGACTTCCTTATTTTCCCAAACTAAATAATTTTTCATTCGTGACTTGCGCGCCAAGGATTTATTTCCTTCCTAAATAGAACTTTTCTTACTATGGAGCTTTTTCCGATGGTACCCCCTTTGGGGATCTCAGGATACCCCACTGACATATAAGGCAAGTCAAGCGTGCCCAGCCTTAAGTCTATGAAGTGCGAGCTCGAGTTCGGGCGTGTATCCCCAACTTAAATTATTGGCCTTGTACGCAGTTCATGTAGATCGGAAAGTCATTCTACTATACTCAGCGAGTCTTCCTAGAGATGGTCTTTCTTAGATAATTTCCAATCTGTGACTTGTGTGTGTTTGTATGTGTATCTATATTTATATATATAACTAAAGGCTACAAAATTGAGAAAGAGAACGAGGTGTGGGATATCTCACTATGGGTAGTTTTATCAAAAAATGAATTTATTTGAAGTGACAAATCTAACAAGTCATATGTAGGGCGCGTATGAGAAAACTCGGTTAAAATAGACAATTTTTTTTACCGAATGGAGGTATTGTGCTTAGCTACAAAGCAAACATGGGGATTTTGAGTGCATTGCGGAATCACAAGAGTGTTTTTTGCACTTTTGATAAATCACATGGAGTGATGCGTCATTTACTTCAAATTAAACTACCATTTTTCTTTCTAAATAAATAAACGAATCAAGCTTGATCTTTAATTACCTATATTTATTTTAGGGTGGGTGAAATGCATTATAGCCTCATAATACTCTCATGCTTTTCAACAAAATTTGCACACAAGTCCCAGACTTAACATTTACCATGAAAAAAGATAAAATGACAAGAATACCCTTCATTTAATATAAGCAACACTCACTTGTTCTTTCCATAAAATGTTAGGTACCTTTCGTAGTACCGAAATAATCTTATAAAATCTTGGCATTCATTTAAAATACACAACAATCCCCTATACTTGTCATCATAAGCTAGTTACCCCTTATCATAAACGCCTGTTACTTGTTTTTCTGTCTATCTAAATGATCTCATTAACTCTTATTGTTTTCTAAAATGTTGCCCACGACCTCCTATTGCCATGTTCGCATATATCGATGGTCCAAAGATACAAAATTAACGCGAGACATGCGTGTCGTTATCTTGGATAGACCAAATAATATTACGCGCAATATTTTAGAAATCATGACATTATTACAGTACCACACAAAGGTATTTAGGTAGCGATTGGTAGACTAGAATGAATTTGGGCAATAATGGAATGAGCCAATGAATGAAATGAAACTGAGAATGGAATGAACTTGAAAATAAGAATGATATGCTCTACGAATTAAGACTAGTAATGTAAATTACTTGTATAATATGACAGGATTGTCTTTTTATTATTATAGTATTAAAAATAAGAATAAATATAAACATAACCATAAACAATATAAATATAAATAATAATAATAATAATAATAATAATAATAATAATAATAACAAAATAAAAATATTAAATATTAAATATTAAATAATAATAATAATAAATAAATAAATAATTCTTTTTATTTTTATTTTTATTAATAACAAAATAAAAATAAAAATAATAATAATAATAATAACAACAACAACAACAACAACAACAACAACAACAACAATTATTATTATTATTATTATTATTAGTATTATTATTATTATTATTATTATTATTATTATTATTATTATTATTATTATTATTATTATTATTATTATTATTATTATTATTATTATTATTATTATTATTATATTGGTATTATTATTTTTATTTTTGTTTTTATTTTTATCATTATTATTTTATTATTAATATTATTAGTAGTATTTTTTATTATTATTATTTTAATCACTATTATTATTTTTTATTTTTATTTATTTATTATTATTATTGTTATCATTTTTATTTTTATTATTATTTTTATAATTATTATTATTATTTTCATAATAATATTATTATATTTTTTTTTATTTTTATTTAGTGACTATTTTTATTTTTTATTTTTTTTTTTATTATTATTTTCTTTTTCTTTTATTTTTTTTTTCATAAGAATAATTATTATTATTTTTATATTTTTTAATTATTATTATTATTATTGTAAAACAAATTATTCATAAAAATTATGTTATATAGGGATATGGTAGTCAAGTTTATTCTCAAACACATGGGAATGGACTATTCCTATGTATTTGGTTTGGAATGGTTATTCCCATATATGAGGGAATGGTATTCCCTTGAGAATGAGATTCTCAAGTCCATTCCCTCATACCAAACATGGGAATTAAAATAAAATTGGGAATGTCATTTCATTTTCAACTCATTCCCACATACCAATCACTCACTGCCTTAGTTAATCATGGATTTTGTAACACCCCTTGAATTTTGTTTTGGGCAAACGATTATACTGACTTATCTAATACGGGCTTAGTACGGGATAAGGTACGATTTGTTAGAATCTTGTTTGGACTAAGTTATTTTGGCAAGAACGAATAAAATTTGGTCACAATGAAACTTTCCTAATTGAAAGTTTAACCTTTACTATAGGTATTTAATATCTCTTTGTCTTAGAATAGGGAAAACCCCTAAAGTTTCTGGAAATCTCCATGCAAGGAAGATAGAAGAATTCCTACAAAAGCAATAGTCACGCGAGTTAATTTTTTTTTTGTCCTCCAAATGAGGCTAATTAACGCCAGAGATTAGATATTAACAACTCTCAGGATAGACTCGCCCAACCTATCTTTATCCACGAGTACAAGTAGTTGATGAAGAAGCTCTATCAATAAGTGGCATCCCAAGCTCTGGCAGAGCCATAATTAGCAAGCCAATTTGCACACTTGTTCGCTTCACAAAAGATATGATAAAGTCTGTAGTGTTCGTGGTGTGAGAGAATAACTCTACAGTCCTTTAAGAGAGGTGTAAGAGGACTGTTATGGACCTCAGGACTTGTGATTAACTGAACCACAACTTGAGAATCTGACTCAATGTAAAGATAATATATCCCATGCTTTCTGCTCTTCTTAAACCTTCCCAAAGCGTTGTAAGTTTTGCGATGTTGTTGGTAGTAATGCCAAGGTTTATGGACAAACCATCAATCCATGCACCGTTCTCATCCCGAAATAAACTTCTAGCTCCCACAAGGCCTGGGTTTCCTTTAGCACAGCCATCGATATTGAGCTTAATCCCATGGGGGGCCTATTCCAATGAATCTGCACTTCCTGTCTCGAGAGAAGGGTAGTACTCGAATTGGTTAACTTTGAATCCTTGAGTTGTCAGTGTTGGGTTATTTTAACCTAATGTGGGCTTATAAATAATTAATAATTATATTTGAGCTTCTATTCTAATTGGGATAATTAAGTGATCCATTGTGATTGATCCTAATAAGACATCTTATTTGATATGAACTTTGTAATGTATGGTATCCAATAGCAACCTAGTTAAGGATTAGTGGGATTCTGATTAGGTTGTCTATATAAAAAAAGTCTTGGTCCTCAAGGCTAATCATGTTCTTTTCTCTGTTTCTCAATTCTTCATCCTTGAGTGACATTCAGCAAGAGAGATTGATTAGCCCGTGGAAGACCTCACCTTAATTTTCTCTACAAGGTGGTTTCGTCTTCATATAACTAACGTTATGGATTCAGGTATATCATTCTCAATATTTTGTTTATGCAATCTTGATATTCTAAACGAAAATTATGGAGTTAATTGAATATATCTAATTATATTCTAACCAGTGGTATCAGAGATACCTCCGTGTTAGATTATTAGGATTGATTATGTGATTTTGGTGTTTATATGAATTATACACATAATTTGTTTTTGTTAAATCCATATAGTTTTAGGATTTGATTTGGAATTATGTGTAAAGTTTAATTTTCATTAATCTTGATCACATGTCTGAGTAAATTTTGAGAATGGTTTTGATTCTTAAATTTGTGATCTTTAAGAATTTATGTATAATATGCTTGTTGATTCTTGATTTTTATGATTGTTAGGTTAGAAAATTCTTAATTCATGATACAATTGAAGTTTTAATTTTCTCTATTTAGGTTTGATTCTTGTAGAATTGCATGAGAAAATTTAGGAATATCAATTCTGATATTTGGATATGCGTATTGTGGATTAAGAAGTCATGAAATTTCATTTAAAGAAGTATTTGTACATGGTATACAAGATTAGGGCGTCTAAATTTTTGAAAAAATGATGGTCGAGTCGGATAAGCAAGCCAGTCCAGTGAGGCAATTTGGCGAGCTGATCGAGTTGGCTCGACTGACTCATGCAGTAGCCATAATGTGCAAGCCGGATGAATAAGTTAGTCGAGTGACTCGACCGACTTGACTCATCCGACATGAACAGTGTGCATATACGGGAAAATTGTTTTTAAATTTTTTGCACCTGTGTCTTTTATCTTGAAATAGATTGATTGAAGCTTAACATTGCCAAAGTAACCTCTTTTGTGTAGATTAGTTTATTTTGAGATAATAAGATGTGTGTATTTGTTATTTATGCGATCAATGATCGGCCTAAAGGAAGGTCATTGATTGGCCGAATAGCAAACACACCTGCGAAAATAATATTGTAATGATTATGAAATTTCCATGTGGACAACACATCGGCACAAAGGAAGACTGTTGTTTGATCGGATTGTTATCAACATTTGATTTCTGCATGGAGAATAACACTTACAAGTTAATGATCGGCCCAAAGGAAGGTCATTAATGTTGTGCTAGGTATCTTATTAAATGGACCCACCACTACAGTTGTATGAAAATTTATGTATTGTATTTACATGTTTGTTTTGTTTTTAACTTGTATATATGTCTTGACATGAATTTTAATTAGTGAGCTTATGTTATTTGTTTGTTCTATATTTTGTTAGTTACATCTACTACTGCTAATATCATTGCCAACATTAATTCAATTCCTATGCTTAACACCACAAACTTTAACAGTTGGAAAGAGAACGTTATGTTAGTTTTCGACTGCATGGATTTAGACTATGCATTAAGGAAAGAACAACTCGTTCATCTTATGGATGCAAGTTCCACTGAGGATAAAGGGAATTTCGAGAAGTGGGATCATTATAATCGTCTTAGTCTAATGATGCTAAAGCACAGCGTTCCAAAAGCATTCTATGGTGGTATGTCCGATAAAATAACTACTAAGGGTTTCCTTTCAGAAATCAAGAAAACGTTCGCTAAGAACGAAAAGGCTGAGACAAGCAAGCTTTTAGCTGACCTTGTCCAGATGAGGTATAAAGGAAAAGGAACCATAAGGGAGTACATTATGGAGATATCTAACATCGCTTCAAAACTTAAGGCACTAAAGTTAGAACTATCTGATGACTTGCTCGTGCATTTGGTACTCATATCCCTTCTTGCACACTATGGACAGTTTATAGTGAGTTATAACACTCAAAAGGATAAATGGACTCTAAATGAGATCATTATCCACTGTGTGCAAAAAGAGGATAAATTGAAACGAGACAAGACTATTGAAAGTGCTCATGTGCCAACTATCTCGATGAATAACAAGCAAAAATGGAATAAAGATAAAGATATTGCAATGGGAACACCACAACCCAACAATCAACAAAAGAGTCAGGATTAGGAATTTACTTGCTACTTTTGTAAGAAACCTGTGAAGAATGATTGTTCCAAGTACGCCGCATGGCATGTAAAGAAAGGTACATTTTTCACTTTGCTTTGTTCTGAAGTTAATTTAACTTCTGTACCTAGTAATACTTGGTGGATAGATTCTGGTGTTACTACTCATACAAGTATGTCTATGCAGGGTTACTTGTGATGCTGAAAGATTCATCTATGTGTGTGTTACCTAGCATGAATGGTATTGCTGAGAGACAAAAAAGGACTCTTAAGGATATGGTAAGAAGTATGATTAGTTATTCTTCCTTACCAGAATCACTCTGGTGAGAGGCACTAAAGACTGCAGCATATAAACTGAACAGAGTACCTAGTAAAATGGTAGCTAAAACCCCTTATGAACTATGGTCAGGCAAGAAGCCTAACATAAAGCACTTACACATTTGGGGTTGTCCAATTGAGGCAAAGCCTTATAGGCCACATGAAAAGAAACTAAACTCAAGAACAATTAGATGTTATTTTGTTGGGTATACTGAACGGTCGAGGGGTTTTAAGTTTTATGATCCCTCAACTAAGTCCTCTTTCGAGACGGAAAATGCGAGATTTCTTAAGGATGTTAAGTTTGAGGGGGGAGATAAGGTTAGGAATGTTGTCTTTGAGGATGAATCTATTTCTCTTACAAACATTGTTATTGACAATGATCAGCCTATTGACATTGTCCAAGATAAAAATTAGGATTTCCCTATGGACCTCCCCACTCAAAACCATGATGTTACTCTAAAAGAGTAAACCCAACAACCTCAAGAAGAAGTGCCACTTAGGTGAACTAGAGAAAGAAGAAGTGCAATTTCCAGTGATTACATTGTGTTTCTTTAAGAGCATGAGTTTGACATAGGGATAATATGAAGGAAAACGATATAGGCTACATGATTCATATTCAAAAATTTCTATGAACATAGTAGAAACAATCATGCAGGATCTTATGCGATTAAACATGAATAGTTAATTCAAACAACATAAAGAAGATAGTTTAATTCTAAATCATAATGAAGTTTACATACCTCTTCGCGCATAACGAAAAATTGAAAACTTCACCTTCTCCAAGAAGATCTATATGCCTAGAATATGGCTTCTGCTCCTCAATTCTTGATATTCCCTTCTATAACCAAAATCTACTAAAGCAAGTTCAAGTTGTAGGACTAGAACTAAATTAAAGAAAAACTAGAATTGAGTTTCTTCAAAATATGAAGCTTACTCAAGAGAAAGAGAAGAGAGATCTCAGAAGAGATGGTACAATTTTTCAGAGTTAGAGAAGCGGTCTATTTATAGGACAAGACGTCACGCCATAACCCGGTCCTTCGGAAACCAAGCCCAGTCGCGATGACACACACACATTGTAACGCTTGTAAAATGAACATCTAACGCAACAAAGAATACACGACATACATTCTCAAAAGCTCGCATTATTCATATACAACATCACTTCACTCTCTTACGAAAAATCACTAAACTTACATTCATACATTTGTTTAGGCAAAAGTAGACAACACTTTCTTTTTTAACGCATAATAGAATATAATCAGACATTAATTGTGATCACGATCCAACGTGACCAACCATATATGTACAACCAAAACAACAAGACTTAAAAGAAGTTAACTAACAAGTATTTGGTACATAAGCTTCAAAACTACTAAAGCTAGTAAAACATTGTTTTCAAAGTTAAAAATAACCACTACTCATGATAAACATGATCAAGCTCATTATTATCTTCCTCATGCACGTAATCCACGTCGTGAACTCCTGTAACATGCATTAAAGAGGTGTGAACTAAACAGGCTCAATGAGAGAGGAATAAAAGGAAGTTTGAAAACTTTAACTCGAAAACCTTTTGAACACATTGGTAACAACATATCACATAGCAACCACATAATCACATACGCTTAACAACTTTGAAACATTCACACTAAACAACATATCAAGAAGTTATTTCTTACACATTCATTGAAGCCAATACCTTATAACACCGCCACGAACTCTAAACTTCTCTTGCCCGCGTGTGTACTCATGATGTACACAATCCTACGACCAATCTCACCATGGCCTTCATTGACCACACGAGAGAATAGACTAGTACATAGTAGTCATGCAATTACCGACAAGCCCTCTGCCGCCCAGCACGACACGACGCTACCATGACTGACTAGGGTTATAACCTGACTCTTCACATCACATCGCATAATATTTTCATTACCTAACAACACATCCATTACTCATCAACATATCCATTACTCGAAAACATAATCACGCATTCGCATTATATAGAGAGATCAACAACATAGGTTACGTAATCTTAAACAAACACTTTAACAATAATTAGAGTAACATATCAATAACCAACAACAATTGAACACATTTAACGATGAAATGAATAATTAAACAACTCATAGCATATGTATAGGAACTCTCACGAACATCCGATAGAAACCACACAACCGGAACATCAAAAACCCTTTCTGGCGGTCTTGTAGTCTTGTTGAACAAGACCGATAATACTACCGCGGTCGTGTACCCGGTCTTGACAAACAAGACCGGTAATACTTCTTTCAGAAAGCACTCTCTTCTGGCGGACGTGTTGAACAAGACCGGTAACACAACCATTAGAGAGCACAAAAATAATACGATCGTGTACCCGGTCGTGTTCAACACAACTGGTAATACTTTCGCCCATAATATTTCTCGACAACACATTTGCACTTTGATTTCAAGGCTAGATACATGTTTTTGGGCTCCTATTCCTATGCTAACACATATAAACACTTGTAAAATCATATTTAGCTTTCAATACAAGACATAACTCCATAGAAATATTCTCTAAACATTTACATAGTACATATACATGTCATTCCATACATACCATAAAACAAGCATTAAAATAGTTATTCTTGCATTACATGTAACTTTCAAGCATAAAATAAGTTTATAAGCATATTCAACATGATCTTCACATAGAGCACACGAAATCCTTCACCTTAGATGTTTATAGATGCTAGAAGATGCAAGGAACAAGAAATCTAGAAATAAACTTGAGCAAAAACCACTTCTAAACGCCTCAAAATGCAAGTTTTTCCTTTCAAAATGCTAAAACTCCAAAAATAGAAATATCTCTTCTCTCTCTCTCTCTCCTCTTGGCCGCCCAAAGCTCTTTCTCCCTCTTGAATTTGCTAAATTTTGCTTATATGAGATCAAATGGAGTCAAATGCTAGATTAAAATAAGTCAAAATATCCTACAAGCCAAAAATGACTTAGTTGCCCTTACTATCTTGTTTTAATTGCAATTATACCAGGCTGGGAAATATTCATTAGTGCAAAGACCACATTGCCCCTCAATTCATGCATAAATTACAAGTTAACCTTCCTAGGCAACCATAGATGAAATTTAATTCAAATCAAAGTTAAATGCAAATCCAAATGTACAAGCAGATTTCAGTGACAAATTAGGTAATTTAGATGCACATATTATTTCAAATAGCATTTAAAATAGATAAATGCACAAATAGATGAAATGAAAATTCTCGAGTCTCACATCCTTCCCCCATTGGGATAATTTCGACCCCGAAATTCTTACTTTCTCCACTGAACAAGTTTGGATATTGATGTTCAATCTGATCCCACCTTTCCTAAGTAGCCTCCTCAATCCCATGATGAAGCCACGAGACTTTAACCATCGGAATCACATTCGAACGCAGTTCCCCAACTGACTGATTCAGAATACGAATAGGCCGTTTCTCATAAGTCAAATCCCTACTAAGCTGTAACAGTTCTGCCTCAAGAACATGTGAAGGATCTGGATTATACTTTCATAGCATAGACACATGAAAGACATCATGAACCTTGGACAAACTTGGCGGTAAAGCCAATCGATAAGTTAACTTGCTAACTCTGCCAATGATCTCAAACGGTCCTACATACCTCGGACTCAGCTTCACACCTTTACCATACCGAACAATACCCTTGTGAGGAGAGATCTTCAAGAAAACCCAATCACCGGCCTCAAACTCCAAATTATGTCTTCTCCTATCGGCATAACTTTTCTGCCTACTCTAAGTTGGAAGCATCCTCTGACGAATAAGACGGATATTCTCAATGGTATTCACAAGCTCTGGCATCAAAGTTGGATCAATAACCTTCATCTCCCCAACCTTATCCCAATACAGTGGATACCTACACTTACGACCATACAATTCCTCGTACGGAGCTATCCCAATAGTCGATTGATAACTATTGTTATAAACAAACTCCGCCAATGGTAAGTGTTTCTCTCAACTCTTCCTGAAGTCCATAACACAAGCCCTCAATATATCTTCGAGAATTTGAATCGTCCTCTCTGATTGCCCATCTGACTGAGGATGATAAGCTGTGCTAAAGCTCAAATTAGTACCCCATATTTCCTGTAGTCGCTGCTAGAATTTGGATGTAAACCGTGAATCCCTATCTGATACAATGCTGACTGGAACCCCGTGAAGTCTCACGATGTTAGCAATATACAAGTCGGTTAACTTCTCAAGACTATCATGTTTATTCTTTGCAATAAAGTGAGTAGTCTTGGTTAACCAATCAACCACAACCCATACTACATCACAATCCCTTGGTGATCTCCGCAAATCTGTGAAAAAGTCCATCATCACATGTTCCCACTTCCACTGGGGAATCATCAATGTTGTAGCAAACTTACCAGTCATTGATGCTCTGTTTTGACCCTTTGGCAAGTCAAACACCGAGATACAAATTCTGCTACATCTCTCCTCATGTTGTTCCACCAATAATGTTGTTTCAAGTTCTTGTACATCTTGTTTCCGCCCAGATAGAAAGTGTACTTAAAGTTATGTGCTTCCTCTAAAACTTCCCTCTTCAAATTCGATTTATTCGGAACACAAACTCGGCCACGAAACCGTAACACACCATCCCCTTGTAACTTAAAATTAGGTTTACCCTCAGAGATCTTCTAAGCCGCTGATCTAACTGTTGAACTTCTCGGAACCGTGACAACAACAACGATTGAATCTGCAAGTTTACAAACAAAATACTCATTTGAGTCAACTTTGGCTTCCACATACTAGCCTCCTCTAGTAACTCCCATTCTTTGACCGCCATATAAGCAATACTAGCCTTCCAGCTAAGGGCGTCTGCTACTACATTCGCCTTTCCTGGCACATAGTTAATTGAGCAATTATAATCATCAAGTAGCTTCATCCATCGTCTTTGCCTCATGTTCAATTCCTTTTGAGAAAACAAGTATTTTAAACTCTTATGGTCCGTATATATTTCAAACCTGCTTCCCCAAAGATAATGGCGCAACTTTTTCAAAGAAAACACAAAAGCTACCAACTCTAAATCATGAGTTGGATAATTGCCCTCATATTGCTTTAACTTCCGAGAGGCATAAGCAATCACCCGACCATTCTGCATTAGAACACAACCCAAACATTCTTTAGAAGCGTCACTGTAGATAACAAAGTTCTAACTCCCTTCTGGCAATGCAAGAACTAGGGCTAAAGTTAAACTCTTTTTCAATCCCTGGAAATTGTCTTCACAATTCTCATTCCAATCGAAACTAGTACTCTTCTGGGTTAGCTCTGTGAGAGGCCTTGCAAACTTTGAAAAGTCTTTCACGAACCTGTGGTAATAACCCGCCAAACGAGAAAGCTACGAACTCTGTTACATTCTCTGGCCTCTTCCATGATGAAACAACCTCAACCTTAGCAGGATCCACCATGATACATTCGTTTGGGCAAAAGTAGACAACAATTTCTTATCCAACGCATAATCGAAAATAATCAGATGCTAGTTGTGATCACAATCCAAAGTGACCAGCCATATATGTACAACCAAAACAACTAGACTTTAAAAAAGTTAATTAACAAGTATTTGGTGCATAAGCTTCAAAACTACTAAAGCCAGTAAAACATAGTTTTCAAAGTTAAAAATAACCACTACTCATGATAAACATGATCAAGCTCATTATTGTCTTCCTCACGCACGTAATCCACGTCGTGAACTCCTGTAACATACATTAAAGAGGTGTGACCTAAATAGGCTCAGTGAGAGAGGAATAAAAAGAAGTTCGAAAACTTTAACTCGAAAACCTTTTGAACACATTGGTAACAACATATTACATAGCAACCACATAATCACATACGCTTAATAACTTTGAAAGATTCACGCTAAACAACACATCAAGAAGTTACCGCTTTACACATTAGTTGAAGCCAACACCTTATAATACCACCACGAACTATAAACTTATCTCGCCCGCGTGTGTACGTATAATGTACACGATCCTACGACCAATCTCACCATGGCATTCATCAACCACACAAGAGCATGGACTAGTACATAGTAGTCATGCAATTACCGGCAAGCCCTCTGCCGCCCAACACAACACGATGCTACCATGACTGACTAGGGTTGCAACCCGACTCTTCACATCACATCGCATAACATATTCAGTACCCAACAACACATACATTACTCATCAACATATTCAATACTCGAAAACATAATCACGCATTCGCATCATATAGAGAGATCAACAACATAGGTTACGTAATCTTAAACAAATACGTTAACAATAATTAGAACAACATATCAATAACCAACAACAATTGAACACATTTAGTAATGAAATGAACAATTAAACAACTCATAGCATGCGTATAGTAACTCTCACGAACACCCAATCGAAACCACGCAACCAGAATATTAAAAACCCTTTCTGGCAGTCTTGTACCCGGTCTTGTTCAACAAGACCGGTAACACTACCGCAATCGTGTTCCCGGTCTTGCTGAACAAGACCGGTAACACTTCCGTCAGAAAGTACCATCTTTTGGCGGTCGTGTATACGGTCGTGTTGAACAAGACCGGTAACACAACCGTCAGATAGCACAACAATAATACAGTCATGTACCCGGTCGTGTTCAACACGACCGGTAATACTTCCACCCATAACATTTCTCTACAACACATTTACACTTTGATTTCAAGGCTAGATACATGTTTTAGGGCTCTTATTCCCATGCTAACACATATAAGCACTTATAAAAGACCATATTTAGTTTTCAATACAAGACATAACTCCATAGAAATATTCTCTAAACATTCACATAATACATATATATGTCATTCCATACAAACCATAAAACAAGCATTAAAATAGCTATTCTTGCATTACATGTAACTTTCAAGCACAAAGCAAGTTTATAAGCATATTCAACACGATCTTCACATAGAGTACAAGAAATCCCTTACCTTAGATGTTTATAGATGCTAAAAGATACAAACAACAAGAAAGCTAGAAAGAAACTTGAGCAAAAACCATTTCTAAATGCCTCAAAATGCAAGCTTTTCCTTCCAAAATGCCAAAACTCCAAAAATAGAAATATTTTCTCTCTCTTTCCTCTTGGCCGCCCAAAGCTCTTTCTGTCTCTTGAATTTACTAAATGTTGCTTATATGAGATCAAATAGAGTCAAATGCTAGGTTAAAATGAATCAAAATATCCTACAAGCCAAAAATGACTAAGTTGCCCTTGTAAATCCAAATGTATAAGTAGATTTGACCAATTAGGTAATTTAGATGCACATATTATTTCAAATAGCATTTAAAATAGATAAATGCACAAATAGATGAAATGAAAATTCTCGGGTCTCACACAAGAGTATGAGAAAAGATCTCTAGAAAATCAATGTGATTTTGAATTGCAAGAATCCTATTTTTTCTCCACAATTATTTTTCCTATTTTTCCTCTACCCTGGCCGATTTTTCCCTTTCTTGGTTCACCCCTGGACCCACGTGACCTCCTTAGTACGTGAGCTAGGATCCTGGCTTAACCAGTGTGCTCTAATTAATTAATTTGGTATTTATTTAATTTAATTTCAGCCAATAATTATAAATAGAAATACCCTTTCTACAAAATAGAAAGCCTATTTTTAATATTTAATTGCCAATAAATTAAATACTCTCTCTACAAACTAAATATCGCTTATAAGATAATTTGGCTAGAAGGGGGACTAAAGACATATTTATCTTTTCTTTAAGAATAAATAAAATATTCTGCTAGTCCCCTAGCAATATTTTATTATTATAGCCTTAGTTTATTCCACTATAAGACTATGGTTATACTAGAGGATAAATATTGTATTGAACAGAAAATAGCCTTACGCCCAACTAAGTGATGAAATGACCAAACTGCCCATCTATACTCACTCGTAGTCAAGACAGGTTCCATAGTGTACTATAACCTCTTGAGCTACATCTTAAACTCCTTAGAAACTCTAATTCACAATTCAACCGTCCTCCGGGAGTTATCCACTTATCCAAGGGAGCTACCCCTTAAGTGTAACATCCAGTACATATCTTGTACTACTAAGCATAGATTCAGGATGATTTAGCTTGGATCATTATAAGGGAGCAATTAATGTATAGATTCTTTATTGTATATGCATATCCCTTCTAATCAAATCCTATGCACCCAAACCACAAAGTTAGTGACCTAAGCATTTAGACCACACCCATAATGGCTCAAAGTACAAGCACTCGACTTCGTCGGTTCATCCACACATGCTCAAGATTAAGAGCAATGGCCCACTTAGAAGCTCTATAGGTATAAGTGAACTCTTTCTTTGATAGTACATATTTAGAGTTCATACCTACAAGGTCCATCCAATGCATACACATGCATAAGTGTAACAAGTCTGGAACAAATCCATGATTAAGGAAAATCACCCTACTCCAAATGGAACTTATTCCACTATGATTTCTACTATAGTAAAGCGTCCAACTTTACTACTTAGTCATGGACATAATTACTCTGTTTAACAAATAACCATGACCTAGACCTTTTGTGTTTAACCACCACGCACCTAAGTTACCACTTGAAGAAAGGACCTCATATACATATATATATATATATATATATATATATATATATATATATATATATATATATATACAGTTATTCACATAACAAATGAGAGAAAAACATGCTCATATAATAAGATGACATTTTAATTATCAATTGCAAATATTCATTTACATAAATGGCAAGTGTTAGTGGTCTTTTGGGCATCATATTTCTAACACAATGGAGGATGATTCAATCAACTTCCAACAAGTCAAACAAAGTGCCAATTGTCAAAAGTGGATATATGCCATGAATGAAGAGATAAAGTCAATGAAGGATAATGACGTTTGGAATTTCGTCAAGTTGCTTGAAGGTGCGAAGCCTATTAGTTGTAAATGGATGTTTAAAACCAAACGGGATTCCAAGGGCAATATTGAGATATATAAGTGCGTCTAGTCGCTAAGGGTTTCACTCGTAAGGAAGGCATTGACTATAAAGAGACTTTTTCTCCAATTTCTATGAAAGACTCTTTTAGAACAATAATGGCATTTATGGCTCATTTTGATTTAGAGCTACATTAGATGGACATTAAGACGGTTTTTCTCAATGGTGACATTGAGGAAACCATTTACATGGTGCAGCCAGAAAACTTTGCCTTAGGTGACTCGAAGTCTATGGTTTGAAAACTCAAGAAGTCCATTTACGATCTCAAGCTAGCTTCCCATCAATAGTATGATAAGTTTCGTCAAATCATTATCTCATATGGTTTTAAGGTTAATGCAATCGATGATTGTGTATATCACAAGTTCAGTGGGAGTAAATTTATCTTCCTAGTGCTCTATGTCGATGACATACTATTGGCTAGCAGCGATATAGGCTTATTGTACGAAACCAAGAGATTTTTGACTAGGCATTTTGAAATGAAAGATCTTAGTAACACCTCTTTTGTATTAGGAATTAAGATACACTGAGATCGTTCTCGGGGTGTCCTTGGATTATCACAAAAGAGCTATATTGAGAAGGTACTTGCTAGATTTGGCATGATAGATTATGCACAAGGAGATATTCCCATTGCTAAAGGAGACAAGTTTAGTCTCAGTCAATGCCCCAAGAATGAAATTGAAAGACAATATGTGCAAAAGGTTCCCTATGCTTCGGCTATAAGGAATCTTATGTATGCTCAAGTATGTACGCTTCCGGATTTAGTGTACATAGTAGGTATGTTAGGCAAATACTTAATAACCCTAGGATGGATCATTAGAAATCAATCAAACGGGTTATGAGGTACTTCAAGAGGACAAAAGATTATATCTTCACCTATCGAAAGTCAGATAATTTGGAGATCATTGGGTATTCTGACTCCGATCTTGTGGGTTGTTAAGATACTAAAAGATCCACTTCTAGCTATGTTTACATGTTATTTGGAAACACTATCTCCTGGAGGAGTGCTAAGCAGTCACTCATAGCTCCTTTTACTATGGCAACGGAGTTCATAGCTTGTTATGAGGCAACCAATCATGCGATATGGCTGCGAAACTTTGTCACTGGGTTGCGTATTGTAGATAGTATGGAAAGACCACTTAAAGTATATTGTGACAATCTATCGGTAGTTCTATATTCGAATAACAACAAAAGCTCATCGAAGTCTAAGCATATAGATATTAAGTTTCTAGTTGTTAAGGAGTGAGTTCAGAGTAAGATACTGTCAATTGAACATATAGGAACAGACTCCATGCTTACGGATCCGCTTACTAAAAGTTTATCACCCAAGGTCTTTCATGAGCATATTGCTCATATGGGTGTTGTCTTATTTGATGATATGCAGTTTTAGTGGAAGTTTGAGTATGTCTTCAGTTCTTTTCCTTGATACTATGTAGATTCAGTTTTCTGCAGAATAAAGTTGATGGTTTTATTTTCAATTACTACTCTGAATGTGTTGTCTTTCAATTGTGGTTTAACATAAAGTTTGAAAGGCTAAGGTTTGATCTCACTTCGGAGTAAAGTTTGGACCAATTGGAAATAGGCATGTTTGAGATCATATTGCATATAATTTCCAGCCACATATCCATACTTGATCTATGTCATTGAATATATTTGGTATGGTGATCATTGATAGGTCTAGTTACAATTAAATGTAACAAAGGTCGCTTTGGTCTCATGCTGGAATAGGAGATGGGCAAGATTGATTCGGGAGATATTTTAAGAATAGATAGCAATTTTGTGCGCACCTATGGTTTTCAAATATAATTGTCTTGGGTATTGATTTGTAACCCAAGTGGGAGATTGTTTGGTTATTTTAACCTAATGTGGGCTTACAAATAATTAACAATTATATTTGGGTTTTTATTCTAATTGGGATAATTAAGTGATCCATTGTGGTTGATCCCAATAAGACATCTTATTTGGTATGGACTCTGTGATATGTGGTATCCAATAGCAACTTAGTTAAGGATTAGTGGGATTCTAATTAGGTTGTCCATATAAACAAGATCTTGGTCCCCAAGGCTAATCATGTTCTTTTCTCTGTTTCTCAATTCTTTGTCCTTGAGTGATATTCAGCAAAAGAGATTGATTAGTTTGTGGAAGACCTCGCCCTAATTTTCTCTACAAGGTGATTTCGTCTTCATATAACTAACGTTATGGATTCAGGAATGCCGTTCTCAATATTTTGTTTATGCAATATTGATATTCTAAACAAAGATTATGGAGTTAATTGAATATATCTGATTATGTTCTAATAATCAGCTTAACATCACCTTCATGTAGTAAGTATTTAGCGTTCTTTAATTATGATACCTTGGTAGAAATTTGAGAATTGTTGAGGATTAAGATATTGCATAGGGCTCAAGTATAGACAAATTACAATTGCATGATTATGGGCTTTTATATTCAATATTAATGTGTTATGTATAGAGAGCTTCTTGAAGGTTCGAGAGAAATCTTGAAAATCTAAAAAAAATCTTATAAGTTTAGGTTTAATTCGTCGGAGAGATAAGTTGGTTGATCCTCACTTTCAAAACTTCCATATTATGACTTTACTGTATATATGAAATTTGGGCTTTTGAATGTATGATTTATGGCTTCATATTATGCATATTGAAGATGTCTTAAAGGTTGAGTTTGAATATTGACTACAAGCATCATAAATCCTCACTTATGTTCGTATTTCTTGATTTCCCAATAAGTTGCATATTTAGAACTGTTAAAAGGGAAGACCTTTAGAATGGACTGTAAACCATTTTTTCTTTTTTTTTTTTTTTTTTTTTGGTCATTATGTAAACCATTTTTTTCAGCAAAACAGAAAGAAAAGAATTTTAAAAAAAAGTACATAGTAACTCGTCCAAAACCAATTTTTTAAAGATATCCATGCTATTTAAATTATAGTCTTGCCCTTGAATCTTTTAAAATTGTTTTGAATATTTTCATAGTTTTTAAAAACTCTAAACGAATTTCGCACTAAAAGTTTTAGTATTTTTTGACTCCAAACACAAATTAATGATATTTATGCACTCTCGTCACATGTTTTCATATCGGTTTAAATGCATTAAATGATGTTCAAAACTCATCATAAAACTTTCTCACTAAATGCTTGATGATCATTTCAAAGGATTAAGCACCAAGCAATTAGTTAGAATCCTTATTGGTAGGGTATCAAGTGTAAATTCTTAGCCGTTATTTAATGGGATAAAGGCCAAACTTTTTACCTTATGGCGAGGATAAATGCCAAATTTCTAACCCTATGTCAATGTATAAATGCCAATCATTCAAGGGTAGTACATTATCATAAAAACTAGAATTTCACTTGACTTTTTGATCTTGTGCCTATCAAACCACACTGCGTTAAAATGAGGCTACATGTCTTTAGCCACAATTGCATCTCTCAATTTGGGTATTTGACTAATTTCATTATTGAATTTTGGAATTTATGAATATTTTGCTTATTTTGTCGTAACTTTTATGACTCTTTCCATGAATTTCTTGACTTTTAGGGGTCATTTGATTCGCAAAATCTTACAAGATTCTAGAAAATGTGAAGTGTAGAATATATGATATTCCCATACTTGGTTTACAGAATAAAAAAATATTATTGGGCATCTCACATTCCCAGGTTGTAGGAATATTTTGGAGAAAATAAAAGACTTTAATACGCATCTTAAAAAAACAAAAATCAAATCAAAATAGAAGATAAAAATAAAAAAACTTAAATTAAATTAAAAACAAAAATGTAAGAAAAGAAAAATAGAATAAATAGAATATAATTTGTAAACTCTTAAGGCAAACTAGGTTTTTATAATTTGAGATTATATTTGAAATAAAAATTCTAAATGTAAAAAATATAAAATTTATAATTATAAAATTCAAATATAAACATAAAAAATAAATAAAATAAAATAATTTCATTTATATAACTTGAAACAAAAGTAAAGAAAAAAAATTAAAAATTAAAATAAAATATGTAAAAACAATAAAATAATAAAACAAAGTAAAAATAAAATAAATAAAAAATAATTAAATTGTTAAGTTAAACCGAAATTTTATAATTTAAATGCTATATTCAAAAAATTTAATTTTTTTAAAATAAATTTCAAATTTAAAAATAAAATAAAATACATAAAATAATTCTTAAATTTTAATTTTTCAATTTTTTTTAAAAAAACATAAATTTTAATTTTGAATTCAAATTTAAAATATATAAATATACAAATAAATATATTTTACTTGTGTAAATATGTTAGACATTTTCTTTCTCATGTATTGGAAAAAGAATACAAAGTATATCATAACTTGTATACTTTTTATGACATTTTTGTTTTTTTTGAGTTAGGGGCATTGTTGAAATATTACTCAAGATTACTAGGAATATTGAGTCTAAACCAAATATAACTATATAGCATTCTTAGAAATTGGAAAAATATTCTTAGGAATACTTTTAACGTATCAAACAGTTTTAATCATTTTCTAGGAATAATTTTTAACATATCAAACAATCATTCTCAAGAATGTTATTCACGGTAATGAAAATTATTCCTTGAACCAAACGCCCACTTTGACATATGACATTCATGAAATTTTGATATTATGACTATTGAACTATATTAATATCTTTTAGGGTTTTGTTAAATACTTATTTTTTCCTGCTGAAGGTGAGACATAGACTTGACCTTTGACTTGGTTTGGTTAAAGACCTGTTTGGATAGATTTGAATAAAAAGATTTTGAGCTTTTTTGAGTTTTGGGAAAAAAAAATTCATCTAGACTAATGAATTTTACTTGCAGAATTCTAAGGCTTGTAAGGAATTTCTTACTTTTGGAGTTTTTATTTATTAGTTTTGGAGGCTTCATTTCGCTGTGATTGTCACTTATTTTACTTTTGTGGATTACTTTTATCAGGTTTGATCCCTAGCAGATTTAGGAAGCTTGTCGCCCTTCTTAATATACATCTCTTTTTCTTCCATACATCTATCATTTTCTATGTGTATGTCTAGTTGGCATATTAAGTTAACAGACTTTGTTTTGTTTCTTCACTTAATTAATTTTTCTCTCTTCTTTTGGTATACTTACTAGCGATATACATAAGAGGTGATAAATGGGTAATTAAAAAATGATCAAGATCCTCTCCTAACTAATCCTTGATTCTAATATTATATAACATTGCCTAGGCAAAGGTTGCACCATCTCAAGTTCAAACATATGTCTTCCCATCATAAATATCATCTGGTTTTGATTGACCTAGCTAAAGCAAGAGTTAGGAGCTACATAACGGAATTTATAATCTTAGAGTAGATCCAATATGGTCCTACCCAAGATGAGTTACTTTTCATCAAACAAAAAAGAAAAAGAAATTAACATTTCTTCTCATCCATTCATTTCATATAAAATAACTATATTTGACCTAATCACTATAATAGCTCATAGCCATTAGATCAACCATATGTACACTGGTTGAGACTAATCTGAAAGAAAATTTTCCTCATCCTTGAACCAAAAATCTTTACTAAGCAAGAGACTACAACAATTGAATGAATTTTCACGTGATTAAAATTTCACATTCTTAGGAATCTTGTAAGAGTAGTGGGCGGTGCCTTTTTGTAACCTTTAGTAGGTGTGGCTTCACACACCTTAGTACTATATATATTTGGCCATCCTTGGTTATAGTGTCTTGTGAAATTAGAGTATAGTTTCAAGTGTAGAGCATGACTTAATATTTTTGGTTGGCTCTCATGAATTAATTAAAGATTCAATTTTTAGGCTTGAATAATCATGGGTTGCTAAGAACTCTAAGGGTAGAGTATTGGTGGAATTGGTAGAGGTTAGTTAGAGGTCCTCCCAATTTCAACCCAAGACAAATTTCTTTTTTAAGATTTTAAGACGTAAACTTTAGAACATGTATACATGTAATTATGAAGACTGAGTTATCAAAGAAAATCTTCCAAATATATATCTGATTATAGTCAAGATTTTGCTTCAAGATATGGATTGATAAAATTTGGGTTCTATATTAAATGTTTTTGCACATGTTATAAAGTGATTTGAGAAAAAGTGTTTTGCATAAAACTGTTATATATGTGGATCTAACCGATTAAGGTTTATATGTTTTGTCAAAATGTGAATGAGGTAAGTGTGAGTTAGTGCATTATCAGTTTGCATCCCGCTTTATTTTTGGGGATTGAATAGAATAACTCACCAACAGATGGACGTGAGCATAGAGGATTAAAAATAGCCAGAGTCTTCAGTGATTAATGTGTGAACTATGTGTTAAAAGAAGGTTATATATATGTATGGACATGTGAAAAAAGATTTTCATTTATCATGTTTTTTGTAGCATATGTTCATCACGACACATTTCAATTATCATGTTTTATTGAGCATATTGACATTATAAATCATTCTCTATGACATTACTTTAATTTGAAGTATCATTTATGCTATTTTTTATGGAGATTCTACTTACCGAATCATCTACTCATAATTATAACTTACATATTTCCAGATGGAAGAATCCTTAGCTTGGATGTGGGTGGAGATCTGGCCATGGAGAAGGAATAAATGCTAGTGATTAGCATATGAACCTCTGGATGAAACTCTTTTGTTTTATGCACTTTAGAATTTGTTTAAGTTGGGAAATGTTTCCCATTGTGAAATTATTACCGAACAATGTTTATTACTTGTGGTTTTATGCATTTGGAGATTACCAATTTTTATGGTTTTTGCTTAGTGACAGGATTTGGCATGACAAATATTTAGCAGTATCTCCCATTCTTTTTCTCCTTCTCTTTGTTTCTTACGTCCCTCTCTTCCTTTTGGATAGAAATGAGATATAATTACTACATGCATATACAGATAACTAATTTGTAGGTAATTTTGGTTTGAAGTAAGTAATTAATATGTTATTGAACTTGTTGGTGAGAATACAGAGGGCTTTGTTATCCTTGATTTTGATGAATTTGGGAAAATCTCACAAATGGTCCTCATTATTTATGTTTTGTCCCATTTTAGTCCTCACTGTTTCAAAAATCACTTGATTGTTCCTCATTGTTTATATTTTATATCATTTTAGTCCTTAGTATTTCAAAAGTTACACAATTGAGCACTATTGTTTATAAATATATCAGTATTAGCCCTATTGTTTACAAATATATCTGTATTAATCCTCATTGTTTACAAATATATCAGTATAAGTCCCTAAAACATGGAGACTAAAATGGACAAAATGTAAACAATTGAGACCATTAATGATACATTTGCAAATAATGGGGACCAACCGCGTGACTTTTAAAATAATAGGGACTAAAATATGACAAAATGTAAACAATGAGGGTCAATAGTAATACATTTGTAACAATGGGGACCAATTGCGTGACTTTTAAAATAATGGGGACTCAAATGAGACTACATGTAAACAATGGTGACTATTTGTGAGAATTGCCCTCCTAAATTTTGTACCTTTTCATTCTTAATCGTCTATCACAGATTGGCCAATGGATATAGTAGTCATGTAGCGATTCCCATCATAAATATTATCAGACTTTTGACTAATTTAATGTATTATTGACATTCACCGTGTTAGGAAAAATGCCCTAAAAGTCAATAAATTGTAATTTTGGTATTATGGATAATGTATTATTTATTTTATTAATTGTGGGCAGTTTATTTATTTATTAATATGTTTTAATTAAATAAATAAAAGTCCTTAGAACACTATTTATAGATTCTATCCTTAGGAGTAAGGATAAGAGTGACGGAATCTATATTCACAAATATGTTCTAAAAATTATCGCTGATCATAAGATAAATTAATTAGGTGTTAGTTTATCCGGATAGATAGGATTACAGTCTACTAACCAAAATAATATGATATATTAAATTGGGCAATTAGTCTCATATCGTTATAGTAGATGTATAAGTACTTGTTACGAACAAGTGACTCGACTTGACGACCAATAAAATGAATTGCATGGATTGGTCAATAATTCATTGTATTATGTAATTATGCGATTAATCCTCAAACCTTTGTGGATTGATCTTGGAGGCTTCACGCGTAAGAAGCTTGTCTCAGATTCTACCGTAATCTTCGCATCAAAAAGTAATTCTAAAACTATGGATTAAATTTAATTAGATTAAATTTATTATCTATTATTAAATCTACGTTAATAACCATGAATGGATACATGAGAATATTTCGCTGCGTTAATTAATTTTAATTATCATGTATGTTTCCCGACAGTGGTATCAGAGCCACCGTTTATGTTTATTATGCAATTCGTACGTTTATGGCACAATTTCCATGTATCTAGTATTATTGATTAAAAGTAGTTTAATCTTCATACTCATAATAATAGCCCTGTTAGATTAGTTCTTCCCAAATTATTATGTAAAATGAGTTTTTACATGATTAGATAATTTTTCATGAAAAAAGGTTTTCTAAAAAATTTATTCATCCTGTTTTTATTTTTCAGAATATTTAAAACGGTTTTTAAAAAAAAATTGGGGTCTCCTCCTTCCTCACCCGCCGGTAGCATAAGGCTACTGCCAGTAGTGCAGCCTGCGCTGTGCCATGTCAGGCACTGCGGCCTGCTGCGTGCTGCGACACTGCTACAGCCAGCGGTAGCGCCGCTACTAAGGTTTTCAAAAAATGGGGGGTGGTGGCTGGGAAAAAAAGAAGAAAAGAAAAAAAAATTAAATTAAATTTTAAGGTTAGGGTTTCTGACCCAAACCCATATCCAAATTTAGATCTGGGTTCAGGTCCGAACCCATGACCCAAAAAGGATTTTGGGTTGTTGGGTTTTAATTTGGACTTGGACCTTTTCATTTTTCTTTTCAAATTGGGCTATTAGGCTATTGGGCTATTGGGTTAGCTTTAAAATGAGTTTTTAAAACCATTGGGCTAAGTGTTTTAAATAAATTAGTTGGACTTGTTTTATTTAAATCCAGCCCAAGTTTATTTTTGACCCGATATCATTTGTTTAAAGTCCAAAATAATATTTTGAGATTTTTATTTAATAAATGATTTATTAAATAAATAAAAGGTGTTTTATTTATGAGATATTATGCTTATTTAATAAATGGTTTATTTAATTAGGCAAAATAATGTAATGAGATTATGGAATTAATAGTGCCATATTCGGAGGATTACCTTTGTATGTATGGTTGTGTGTATGTATGATCATGGACTAGAATGGATGAATGGATGAATGGAATGGTTTTACTTATTTATTTATTTATTCATTTTGGTTTTATGTAATTATTTAAATGGGGCTTGTATGCCTCTTACCTATTTTGATAATGTAAAATTCATATTCTCATTTATGTATCTCATTAGATTAGGAATCTATGTACATAAATGTAACAAGGAGATCATGCGGACGCATTAAGGAATTGGTGGACCCGGTTCGCAAAAGGAGTTTTGTGAAGCCCAACAAGGAGTAGCCTAGTAATTGGGCCCTATATTATTTTAAGAATTCGACCCAGTGGCTTGATAGTGCTCCTAGTCCATGATCATCCTATTTATTTCATGCATTTATTTATTTATGCGATATATATATTAAATGCGTGGATGTTTCTAATTTAGTTTATGAGATAAATTAAAATCAGAAGCATATGTGTTGTGTGATTTCTAACGCAAGTGCACGTGTCGCAACAAGTAATAAAATGATGAATAAAGATCGTTCCCACGAGAACTGAGATTATTAACTACCGAAATTGGTTTAGCTTCAATTTTATTCAGATTACCAAAATTTAAGAATTTTGTAATTAAAAACTAATGAAATAACAAAATTAATGAAAATAACAATCAAACAATTGCGAATTTGATGGAAAATTTGATTCAATAATTGAAGAGTTCTAGGGATTACGATTTCACCAAGATTTATCCTACTCGAATCTGTTGATTAATTCCAATTGACGACTATTCCTTATGCTGCCAGCAATCTCGCTAATGTAAATATTAATCTTTCTCAAGCATTAATACCCTATCCCACTAAGCAAGCTACCTACATCTCTGTGATAACTGTGAATTTATTGAATGCATTAAATCCTAGAAATTTAAATGATGCATTAGATCTCATAACTATCTCTAGCTTATGACAATTTAATGATACTCCACACATGGTCTAGTTTAGTTATCACTTCTCAGTCTCAAACTAAACCACAAAACAAGCAATTATTGGCCAGATAATCACAAACATAATGTATAGAGTGAAATATTTAGCATAAAAATAAAATAATCAATCAACCAATCAATTTAACATAATTCGAGTAATCAGAAAAGTAATCTAGCAACTCATAATAAATGTAAATGAAATCCAAAATATATTAAAGTTCATGATGAGAGAGAGAGAAAACTAGAAATCTCAAGAAAGTCGTGGCTAATCTTGTTTCTGATCCGTCATTCCTCGTCAATCCTATGGTTTCTTGCATTTTATCCTCTCCAAACTTTTGCTTTTCTCCCCAAGAACTAGCAGCCAGCCAAGAAACTCCTTTTTTTCTGACGTCTGATGTCTTCTTTTTAACATAGGGTTTCCTCTTTTCGCACCTTTTACAAAATTGCTCTTAAATTTCCTGTGATACTGCGCAGCTGCGCTATGACTGCGCTACTCTGATTTTTAGCAATATATCCACAAGTCGTATAAAAGCTTGCCCTTGTTTATTTTTCTTCAATCTTTGCCTCAAAATCCATGTCTTCTCATATAATTCACCTACATCGCAAAACAAACATGGAACCAATCAACTTGTTCATAAATTATTCAAGAACTAACAAAATTTAAGTGAAAAGGCGCTGAAATAATATATCAATATTACACCTAACAATGTGAAAAGTGAGACCTTAATTAAAGACCAACAAACCTTCTCGCTCCAAATATTAAGTTAATAATGATGTAGTATAGAGTAGATTATATCACTGTCTTCCATTGTTATAGATTAGTTTGTGTATTAGGCAAGTAAGTAGCTGGCTATGGACACATGAGGGTTATTTATTTGTATTAATATATAAGCTAAGGGTATAAAACATAAGATGTCAAAGAATTTGGATTTTTACTGGCTACCAAGAATCTATTATGTGAGGTATTAATATTGCATTGATCCAAATTCCCTAGGATAATGGGTATAACTTAAACAATTCTCAGAGACCAAAAATCTTTAATGTGTGGTCAAAGGAATTGTAGGCAAGTAATTGAGATTTGTATATGATACATTGAATAAAGTGTTATTCACCGATTAGTCTTTGATTCACCAAGAATTTATCATGTGAGGTGAAACAAAAATTAATGGGCCCTCAATCCACTAAAAAATCTTTTATTTGATTTTTCATTTTCTACTAGGGAAGTATAGGATTCGAAAAATTTAGTGGGGGCACTATTTGATTTAAAGTCCCAAATTGAATAGTTAATTATACATTATCTAATTTAAATTAATTATTTTCTGAAGTTATATGTCAAAAATGAATTCCCTTGCAACTATCTTAGATAAGAACCATTTGACCAGACCAAACTATGTTGACTGGTTCCACAACTTGAAAATCATACTAAGCTCTGAAAAGATTGAATATGTGCTTGATAGTCCACTTCCTCAAGAGATGCCTGGAGAGGCAACTGAAGACGAAATTGGAACCTTCAAGAAATGGCGTGATGATGCGTTGAAGGTTAGGAGCTATGTTTTGGCTTCAATGTCAAATGAACTTCAATGTCAGCATAAGGACATAGAAGATGTCACATAAATCATCACACACTTGCAAGAGTTGTATGGTGTGAAAAACAGGGTTGCTAGATATGAGATATCTAGAGAATTGTTTCGATTGAGGATAAGTGAAGGATCAAATGTCAATACGCATGTTCTTAAGATGATTAGTTTGATCAAGCGTCTTGAATCCTTGAATTTCTCGATGGATTCGAACTTGCAAACTGGCCTGATACTTCAGTCTCTTCTTGAATCCTTCCATTATTTCATTGTCAATTTTTAGATGAATGACATCGAACGCACCTTACCTCAGCTCTTGAATATGCTGGTTATAGATCAAGGGCAGATGAAAAGAAAAAGTAAGGAGACGGTGTTGACATTTGCCTCTTCTTCATCAGTTAAAAAGCAGAAAAGAAAGAAGAAGAAAGATAAGAAGGCCCATCAGGGTAAGCCTACAGGAGGTGTGTCGAAGAAAAAGGGGAAGGTAGCAAAGCCAGGAACTTGTTTCCACTATGAGAAGAAAAGGCATTAGAAGAAGAATTGTCCAGAATACCTCAAGAGTTTGAAAGAAAAGGGCAAGGCCTCTGCAGGTATGTCTCGATTGCTCATATTTGAGATTAGTCTTTCTATTAATCATGATTCTACTTCATGCGTGCTAGACTCTGGCGCCACTTCTCATATATGTACTTCTGTACAGGAGCTGAGGAGAAGTAGAGCTTTGGGAAAAGGCAACGTAGTTCTAAAGGTGGGAAATGGAGCAACAGTTGCTGCATTAACTATTGGGACATGTTGTCTTACTTTGTTATCTGGATTTACTTTAGTTTTGGCAATTGTTTGTTATTGCCTAGTGCCTTGAAAAATATCATTTTTGTTTCAGTTTTGGTTCAAAACGGTTTTGAATTTAAATTTATGGATGATGGATGATTTATTTATTTGAGAAATAAATGCGTTGACACTGGCAAATTAGTAAATGGACTTTATATACTTGATATAAAGAAAAATGAAAATAAAAATGAGCAATACATGAATATTCAGAACTTTAAAAGGTCTAGAGATACCCTTATCTCTAAGTATCTGTGGCACTTAAGATTAGATCACATAGGGGAAACTAGAATCACAAAGTTGGAGAGAGAAGGAATTATAAGCCCATGCGGCCCAAGTCCATTCCCAGCATGTGAATCCTGCATCCTTGGTAAGATGACCAAATCACCCTTTGTGGGGCAAAGGGAAAGAGCTACAAACACTTTAGAGTTAGTACGCACTGATATCTGTGGGCCTTTTGGAGAATTGGTCCGAGATGGATTTGCCTACTTCATTACCTTTACTGATAATATGTCTCGATATGGGTATGTGTATCTTATGAAACACAAATCTAAATCCTTTGAAAGGTTCAAAGAATACAGAGCTAATGTGGAAAACCATACTGAAAAGAGGATTATGGCTCTTCGATCTGATCGATGAGGGGAATACCTTAGTGCTGAATTCCAAGAATATCTCAAAGAGAATGGTATAGTCATTTCATTGACTCCACCTGGGACACCTGAACTTAATGGTGTATCAGAAAGGAGAAATAGGACTTTATTGGATATGGTTAGATCAATGATGAATTATACTGATTTACCTGTTGGCCTATGGGGTCATGCTCTCTTCACTGCAGTATACATCTTGAATAGGGTCATTTCCAAATCAGTTGTAAACACTCCTTATAAGATTTGGAGAAATAAGAAACCCTACTTTAATCACTTTAGAGTATAGGGTTGTCTTGCTTACATTAAAAGGCTTAAAACTGAGAAATTGGAAGCGAGATCTGACAAGGTCAGATTCATTAGTTATCTCAAGGATTCATTGGGATACAACTTTTATTCCCCTACTGATAAAAGAATATTTATCATTAGAAAAGCCATATTCTTGGAAGAAAAGTTCATCCAAGATGGAGGTTTGGGAAGAAAAGTAGAGCTCAAAAAGAGAAACATTGAGCAACCAGTTCACCAGATAGAACCTAGGATTTGATCCAGGATAAAACTATTCAACAAGAATCGATTGCTTCGCCACAGATACGTAAGTCTTTAAGGACTCCCCGTCCCCCCACGAGATATAACTACCTACATAGCTAGGGACAAGAGTTGTTCATGATAGATGATGATGATCATGTTGATGATCCCTTAACCTACGTGGAAGCTACTTCAGATAGGGACTCAGGTAAATGGCTTGAAGCCATGAAATCTGAAATGGATTTAATGCATACCAATCAAGTTTGGAATCTTGTAGACCCACCTGAAGGTATTGTACCTATAGGTTACAAATGGGTATATAAGAGAAAGAGATGTGCAGATGGGAAGGTTAAGACCTTCAAAGCGAGATTAGTGGCAAAAGGTTACCGTCAAGAACAAGGAGTTGACTATGAGGAAACCTTCTCGCCAGTAGCAATGCTTAAATCCATTAGGATTTTATTAGCTATAGCTACACACTACGATTATGAAATTTGGCAAATGGATGTCAAAACGACTTTTCTTAATGGCTTCATTGAAGAAGACATTTATATGAAACAGCCAAAGCGTTTTGAGTCCATAGGTGAAAGTCTCAAAGTGTGTAAGCTGAAAAGATCCATTTATGGACTCAAGTAAACCTCGAGGTGTTGGAACCTACGTTTTGGTGAGGTTATTAAAACGTTTGGCTACATTAAGAATGAAGACGAACCTTGTGTTTACAAGAAAGTCAGCAATAAAGCAGTTAAGTTCTTCATCTTGTATGTAGATGACATACTATTGAAAGGGAATGACAAAAGCATGATGTCATCTGTCAAGGTCTGGTTGTGACGCCTGAGAACATCACCGTACACCTTATTAACTATTGCATCCACTATCTGCGCATTTCTTCTGTGCTTTACTTGTTAATAAAGATAGTTTAATAGTCACATAACGTTGAATTGCTCAAAAATTGGCTAACACATGAAATAGGCGACTTTTAAAAAGGGGTTTCGGGGTTAATGCAAATCCGGGTTAATTTGGCCATTACATCTAGTGTTCTTAGGCTATATAGGTACTATATATGCTTTGCTAAACCTCGGTTGAGTCCCAGTTAGGGTACTTGAAGTACAAACTCACAAGGGAAAAATTGGGACTTTTGTGCTAAACGCAGGTAATTGGGTAGTTTCTAGGGTCCTAGGGGTGCCATAAGGGATAATTAAAAGTATGGAATAGCCCGCTCGCTTAACTAGAACATTAACTTGTGTTTGGAAGAAAAATGGCTTGTGTTACAAAAGGGTTTTGGGTCAAACGTAAATCCATGTGAATTTGGTTGATATATTTGGTGTTCTTAGGGTAAGTAAGGACTAAATGTGTTTTTCCTAATTCTTAGTTGAGATTTAGTTAAGATACTTGTAGTACAAACGCACAAAGGGGTAATCGGGACTTTTGTGACTAATTCGGGTTAATGAATGATTCCAAGGGTTCTAAGTGTGCCATAATGTGTAACTAGAAGATTAGAATAGTTAGTTGGTGAATCTTGAGCCTTAGCCTTCGGTTTGGAGTTAAATGACTTACGATAACAAAAGGGAAACTCAGGGTTTTCATGCTTAGCCTTTGAATTAGCTTTGGTGCTTGTATATCTTGCCTTTACATGTTATTATATGGCATTTGTGAGCATTTCGTGAGGTTTCGTGATCATCGGTCATTGACCCCTTTGTGTTGGTATAGTTATTTTCATATTTAATGATTATATCTTGTTATAATGTTTATATTACTTGTATATTGTTAAGATCAAACTCTAATAAACATTGTAGCTTAATTGTGTGTGGGTTATGAACTTTTGTGAATAAGTGATTATAAACCTAGCTTCTAATGTTGTAGGGTTGAGTTAAGTAAGAGTTAAGTTGGAATTAATATAGTTAATTGCTAAACTTATATGAACACCCTAGGGTTGCATATTCGAGCTAATTTGAGAAAGTTTGGAGTAAATCAGAGCTATGTTCTTGCGTATTTAGCCAAACCCAAGGTGAGGGAGTTGCATCTTATTTGCATTTCTCTGTTGTATATAAATTATGTTGGATAATGTCATGCTATAAATGTTAGTTATTTAGTTTATATTGTTATCTTACTTATATTGCTTGTAAATTATCATGTATATGTTACTTGACTCTCGTGATCTTGACTCAGGGTTGCGCAACCTTTTCGGACATGGTAACGTCGGGCTTGCCGTGCTCCCTCGACTACCATGGTGCCTATTCCCTTTCTCACTGAGTATACTCCACTATCCCAGAGGCGTGGTTCACCTGCTGGGCATATGGACCTACCTCAGGAGAAAGGGTCGTAGGATGGGGATACATCCGGAGTATCCCAACTTGGTGGAGTAAGGGTTTGCCGGTACTTGCGTGAAGTTCATGGCTCGTGGTTTGAGATTGAAGACTTGAAGTGGAACCGTATCCTTTTTATTGTGGTTAATTACTTGGCTATTTGATCTTATTGTTTTATGTTATATATATATGACTTCTTGTGATTGCATATCATATTGTACGCCTCGGTATGCTACATCACCTCCCTCACTGAGTATACATGTTGTATACTCACCCTCGTTTCTAATACCTTTTAGGATCAGTGCTATAAGCTGGAAATGGGATTGCCTCCTGTGTGGCCTGCCTGCTCTATCAGTGTGTAGAACAAGGAAGAATGTGTACATTATATGCCTGTATACTATTTGAGACCTTATGGTCATATATATATTTGTGTTATCTTAAGAAATATAATATTAAAGTTTTAGTCTTGGGTGATAGTTAAGTGCTAGTGATTTGTAATAACTTCAATTGTTTACTCTTCGGTTTAGTTGACTTGCATGCTGATAGGGATGAAACAGATTGAAGTTGTGGATTATGGTCTTGTAGTTGTATGTTGTTGTTTGCAGGTTTCCAGATAGTCCTATATATAGGGGAAACTCCGTCTGTTTTTTTTTAAATTTCGTGCCCGAGATTTGGAATTGGGTGAGAATAGCATGATAAATAGGAGTCTCGATCTCATGAGAAATCGGGGTGTTACACTGGTTATCAGGGACATTCTCCATGAAGGACTTGGGAGAAGCAACCTATATCCTAAGAATTCGAATCTATAGGGATAGGTCGAAGGGATTGATAGGTCTCTCCTAGAGTGCCTACATAGATAAGGTGTTAAAAAGGTTTAACATGTAAGATTCTAAAAGGGGGTTGTTACCTTTTAGACATGGCATTCATCTCTCAAGGGCTATGAGTCCTAAAACAGCTGAAGAAAGAGAGAGAATGAATAGGATTCTATATGCTTCGGCTATTGGAAGTCTTATGTATGTCATGCTATGTACTAGGCCTGATATTACACATGTTGTAAGTGTTACAAGAATATATCAGTCAAATCCAGGTGAGGAACATTGGATAGCCGTCAAGAACATCCTGAAATACCTTAATAGGACTAAGGATATGGTCTTGGTATATGGAGGAGGGGAATTGAAATCGAGGGCTTTATTGACTCGAATTTTCAGTCTAATGTGGATGATCGCAAATCTACATCAGGATTTATTTTCATTTGTAATGGACAAGCAGTCAGTTGGAAGAGTTCTAAATAGAATACGACTGCAGATTCCACTACGGAAGCCGAATACATTGTAGCATCAGATGCAGCAAAAGAGGCAGTTTGGATCAAGAAATTCATCTCGGAACTTGGAGTGGTTCCTTCTATTGAGGTCGCAATGCCTTTACACTATGATAATAATGGAGCAATAGCGCAAGCTAAGGAACCAAAGTCTCACCAGAAATCCAAACATGTTGAAAGGCGGTACCACATTATCCAAGAAATTATGAGGAGAAGTGACATAGTGATGCAGAAAGTAGCATCAGCAGATAACACTGTTGATCCGTTGACCAAGGCTTTGACCAAGCAGTCTTTGGATCGACATTTAGAAGGGGTAGGTATGAGATACCATTCAGATTTGCTTTAGTGCAAGTGGGGGATTGTTAGGAAAAATGCCTTAAAAGCCAATAAATTGTAATTTTAGAATTATGGATAATGTATTATTTATTTTATTAATTGTGGACGGTTTATTTATTTATTAATATGTTTTAATTAAATAAATAATTCCTTAAAATACTATTTATAAATTCTATCCTTAGGAGTAAGGATATGAGTGACGGAATTTATATTCACAAATATGTTCTAAAAATTGTCCCTGATCATAGGATAAATTAATTAAGCATTAGTTTATCCGGATAGATCGGATTACAGTCTACTAACCAAAATAATATAAGATATTAAATTGAGCGATTAGTCTCATATCATTATAGTAGATGTATAAGTACTTGTTGCGAACAAGTGACTGGACTTGACCACCAATACAATGAATTACATGGATTGGTCAATAATTCATTATATTATGTAATTATGCGATTAATCCTCAAACCTGAGACACCACAATTATCTCATGATTAGGAATACTATAATTTACTGGCGTAATTAAGCTAGTCCTAATCATGGATTAGACAATATATTCAGTGGTTATGATCTGTTCCGTCGTGAAAATATGTGCGTGTAGATATAGGAGTTGTCAATTGAGATTCCTATGCGATCTGTTAATTAAGTAACTAGAAATCCTTGGCCAAGGTGGAATAGTGGAAGTCGTTCCACAGATTATTCATTAGTTACTAATTAAATAGATTTTAGCATATGATCGAGTAATAGAGTTTGACGACTCAATCCATGACTTTGCCTCAATCAGGATAATTAAAACAGTAAGATTTGATAGCACATAAATTACTAAATGGATTCGTAAACTTACACTTCATCTTTAATTGGGTAATCGCGATATACTGTTAAGTGTCACTCGTGATTTGCGAATTAATTAGAAAGGAGCTCTAATTTAATTAATTAGTAAAATTAATTATTCGCTACTAATTAATTATGAATCCAATAGGTCACACACAAAAGAAATTTGCAAATTAATTGGATTAGAGAAAAGATTAAATTAATTTTAGAATCATCTTAAATATTAATTTAATTGGGCTCGTAGTAATTAGATGATGATCTGGTTATTATGAGGTACAAGACTGGTTAAATAAGACCGATCCACATATGACCCTAGATCATGTATTATGACATATAAAGAGCTAGCACACTTTTTCTAAAGTCAGAATAAAATATAGGATTTCTCTAAGAACTCTAGTGGGGGTGAAATCCAGTTGATTACACGAATTCTGTGTGGACTGATCTTCGAGGCTTCACACGTAGGAAGCTCGTCTCAGATTCTACCATAATCTTCTCGTCAAGAGGTAATTCTAAAACTATGGATTAAATTTAATTAGATTAAATTTATTATCTGTTATAAAATCTGTGTTAATAACCATAAACGGATACATGAGAATATTCTGTTGCATTAATTAATTTTAATTATCATGTATGTTTCTCAACACACCGCTCTACCACAGAACTTATAATATTGAAATGAATATAATGTGGTTATATTTAAAATGAGTTTTCGTCATCAATCAAAGAAAGAAAATAGTAGCTCCATTGCGAATAATAGGAGAAAGGAGTCAATCGGTACCAACAATAGAAAGATTAATATTTATGCAACAATCAGTGCATATTTCTCTTTCTAAAACTATTGATACAATATCAACAAAGCACATCTTAAATGATGTAATATGATTTAAGCTTCCCTTAAACAATGGGCCTCTCAATGAACAGTCTTGGGCGTTCAAGCGGCCCAAAATGCGCATGGTCGTTAGATGCATTTTAAGCAAAACTCGTTTGAGCCTCTTGTGGTTCCTTGTCATTTGCGGTTGCAATTACGTTTTTTATTTTTAATTTGGACCTAGAGGATACTTTTTGTTGTGGTATGTCTTCTCATTTTGGTACTTTGACCAATCTTTGAAACTTTGAAAAATTAGAAATTAATAAAACCACTTACTTACCTAACCAAAAAAAAAAAAAGAATACAATGTCTACAAAGACATTCAAACATTTTTTTATGTTAGTTTTTGGCATTATTTTTATGTTCGTTTTTTGTAATTTACTTTGGAATTTATTTTAAAGGTAAATATATTTCGAATTTATTTTAAAATAAATATAAAAAATTAAAAATAAACTACTGAGAGTTAAATCCTTTTTATTTTGCAATAATAAAATAAACTATTACACTTTTTTCCTATAAATATACGAATTGTTATGGCATAAAAACAATAAATAAATAAAAAAGTTTTTCCCATAACATACATGCACTTTTATTTGCATTGTCATAGAGATTGAATTCTACTTGAATTGATCCATTGCATTTTGTAATTTGAAATGCTTGCAAGATGAAAATCGTTGTATACTAGAAGACTTGTATCGGTGAACATAAACATCATAGTAGAGAAATAAAAGTCTTAAAGAGACTCAATTAAATTTAACATTCTTGTTAGTGGCAAATAATCTTAAGAGGGAGATAAATTTAGATTATATATAGCACAGTATTGTTATTTAAAAATTTTACTGTAACACACAAAAACCTTTTGTAAGATAATTTATCACACACTTTGTGTTGATTGCTTGATAAAAGATATTATGATGAATAAAATCATACACAGATAATTACTCTAAATAATATATATGACAATGAATGTAAATAAAGTAGAGAAAGAAATCAAACTCGATATTTTTAAGTGGTTTGAACTCCCGAGTCCTACTCCACTATCTAAGGTCTCCTCCCCTTAGAATTTCACATAACCTCCACTAGTTGATACTTCTTCAAATGTTGGTGAAGTACAAACCAACTTACAACAATCCTCTCTTGAGCCTAGAAGAAAAACACAAGCTTCTTCAAATGTATGTGAAGTTCTAACATGTTATCCCTCTTCCTTTCTCGGAGCTTCTAGAACTCTTTAGAATTGTATAGATATTTCTAGTGAGATTTGATTGATTGATTGTAATTACCATAATTAGGGGATATGATTGATTGTCAATATCGCTTGATTGATGTAGAATAATCTAGAATGTAATTATAGCTGTTAGATCGAAACGATTCCAGCCATCTATTGGACTAGAAAGATTTATAAATAGTGGTAGCCTTAGTTGTACCAACACACAAGAGATTGTAGCATTCTCAAGTAATAAACTACATTGTTTCAAACTCTCTCTTACTCTCTCTTAGACAAAAGGGTTAAGTTTAGTGGGATCAACCCTCACTTGAGACCTAAATGGTCTCGAGTTCGAGTCAACTAGGAGTAGTAAGGAACCACTGTTGATCCTTTTTAGAAAAAATATTTTTTTAAAAAAAATTATCTTCTACATTTTTATTTGCACCTTGCAAGTTCTCCATTTTCTTACATTGATGTTTGATGTTTTCTTAGGCTAACTTAGGGTCTGTTTGGCCAAGCTTTCCCTCTCCAATATGCCAATTTCAATACACTAGCACTCTCTTTCAACATATGTATTCTTGTATTAATAATGATCAAAAGTTATCGAGATATTATCAAAAGTTTTTTTTTTTTTTGAGTGGTTAACAAATTAAATTTCTATCTTGGAGTTTCATTCTTGAGTGTTTGGACCACGTTATTGATTTAATCATAAGCCAATTTCAATATAGTAACACTCTTTCAACATATGTATTCCTATATGAATAAATCAAAAGTTATTGAGATATTATCAAAAGTTTTTTTTTTTTTTTGAGTAGTTGACAGATTAAATTTCTATCCTAGAATTTTATTTTGAGTGTCCGGAACACGTTATTGATTTAATCAAAAGCCAACTGGTGGAAATTCATTACTCAAAATAAAGATATAATGCAATAACCATTCTTCACAAGATATGAAAATGGAAGGTGTTAGCCTACAAATGCAACATTCAAATTGTTTCAATAATCTCATACCAAATTGTTCATTCAAATTGTTTCAATAATCTCATACTAAATTGTTTCTTTTGCATTTTTATGATGAAGGAATCACTCTATTTTATAAATCTCATGGTGCAATAAAACACTAGAACGCATATTTCAAGTTAATCAAAAGCCAAGAATTTGTGATAAGAGTACATAAATTCAAACTCGAGACCTTTAATCGCAACGACCCTTCAATACATAGTTTGTCATTCAAAAATGTGATGATCTTTTGCGCAGGATAATCATCTATGCTCACCATGCACTTGGATTACAAATTAAGCTTATTCGCTATTGCTTCGCCTAGGTCCTACACCTACCACAAATTTAATCGATCTTCAATTGGACAAAGAAGAGGAATTAATTGATTACATTTCTACCATTATTATGATATTACATATTCCAATTTGCTTAAGGGCATTGTGTCATAACCGTCAAGGTGAAATGAAATGAGCAGAGCGGCATATTGTATACAACAGGTCAATCAAAACCAACCATTGATATACTACTAAATCTAGAAAGAACAATAAATAAATAGATCAATAAGATGGTCAAAGACACGAATAGTCAACTTGGTGCTTAAGTCAAAAACCAAATCAACATTTATCCCATAAGGTAAGGTCAGTTGGAGTTGACTCTCAAGTGCTATTCATAGTCCGTTAGCGTTTTCTGGTCGGAGTCCGGATCAATTAATTTGCGAGATGTTTCCCATAATTTGGTCTCAAGAGCCAACTCCCTGAGCTCCACAAGCCCGCGCTCAACTGTTACACGAAGGTCAAACGATATGAAACTTATGACGATTTCCAAATGCTCAGAGATTATATGGTTAGCAGCAGGTATACTATGAACACATTTTCAAATCTAATGCAGGTACATATGAGCATTTTGAATTGAAAGAAGCACAAATAGAGAGCGCGCAGAGTGAGAACCATCAACTGCATCATGTGATGTAGGTGGTCGAGAGCCTTGGTTGATCCAGAACTGCAATCGCTCTTCTGCAATATCGGGTTCCAAACCATGATTTTTCGCTCTCCTCCAAAAGTAAGTTAACCAAGCCTGCAATAGAATGATAACAAGTAAACAAGTTTTCGACTTAACTCAGTAATGAAAAAAAGTAAAATAAAACATTTGGATTATGAGATCAGAAAGCGTGAAAAAACCAATGGATGAAAAACAAAGAAATGCAGAGCATGTTCTGCAAGAGGGGTGATGACTATACAAAAGTTTGTTTTTGCTTGAGATGACATCCGACTATATTAAATAACAAGTAATTACTAAGGTACACTTCCTCAGAGACCTAGGAAGCAAATCATGATACGCTGCCGAACCATTTGTCAATAGACACCTTAAAAGATGGAAGTATAGGCATATGATAACCTAATCATCTGGAAAGTGGTTGCGAATCAGCGCTAAGGATTTATATAGTTGGGTGTTCTATATCATCTTACCATTGTGACAAAAATATATGTGTACCTATCTTTTGCAGGTTATTATGCTGATTTTTGCTTAATCCAATCAGAAGATCACTTTGTTTTTTTTTTTTTTGGCTAGGTTAGAAGATCACATTTGTTGTCAAGAATGTGCACTAAACATACGAATACTAGGATATCCCCACGATGAGTGTATGATTCAAGAAATCAAATCTTCTTTCATCCAACCATTATCTTCAGTTGTAATCCACCAGGATAAATAACAAATTGCAGTGTATCTTGCACAATCTTGAACATACAAGAACCTTTGTAGAGTGTCTTCTCCCCAGATCTCTGCAACTAGGAATTTAAGTTTCTGTTATCGGTTCCAAATCCCTTTAATCTTTTTCGAACTTCACTTTTTCCCTACTTTTAAACTTCTTTTTCTTTTGTTTCCTTTCTCTTTCGGCAACCTGTCATGAACACTAATTCTTTGCAGAATTTACTCCTTGACATGCCTCATAGAGTTGTTGGTGAAACTGACACTAGAAAGAACCCACTATACACAGGTCGTGCTTCTTTACTGACCCAAAACATTTCATTGAACATGCTCTGAC
The DNA here is from genome assembly GCA_037974665.1 of Ehretia macrophylla. Lineage (NCBI taxonomy): Eukaryota > Viridiplantae > Streptophyta > Magnoliopsida > Boraginales > Ehretiaceae > Ehretia > Ehretia macrophylla. The sequence continues at coordinate 35,925,302 of CM075780.1, read as the reverse complement.
GGTTAGTTCTCTGCTTGTATTCTGCATTGATCACTATATGGCTTAGCTGACTAGGATCGAGGGTAAATGATTTCTCCATGAATTCTAACTGTGAATGTATTTAGTCCTTGGTTCTTGTATATTTATCCTGCCTCTAATAATTGACATGCCAAATTCTACATATCACAGTTGTTGTCTTATAATGTGGTGCAGTGACAGGTGTTACATCAATAGTCTTCGATAGAAGGGGTGTAAGTGTCTTAAGCTCTAATGTCTTTCCAGATAATTTTTCTCAAATAATTTAATGGTATCAGTTGTATAACCAAATATGGTTTTTGTAAGTGGAACGAAAATTCGGAATTGTTACATCCACCATTTCATATAGGAATAAAGGTGCTCTTGGCTCAACAGCGTTTGTTCTGTTTTACAAGAACTCACTGGTTGCATTTTTTCTCTGAGAGGCCAGTTATAGAGATAGACAAACCTTGTGAAGGAAAGAGGATCGAGTTGTGTAGCCCCTAGGTATTCTCTACCACCAGGCTGCTGACATTGCTAAATGCTACATGTCGAAGCAAGCTTTTTCCAAAACGACAGATGCGGAAGTGGCTAAAGAATGTCAATGGTCTACTCTCTCTTATAGTCTATTTTATGAGTCAACCTAAACTGGAGCTCTCTCTTAAGTGATGAAAGCGAAAAATACTTGTAGCTTCTTCAATTGACTCGATCATATTTCTAAGTAGAAGCAAAATCTATAAGATCCACATTGGGCTCCCGTTGGCATATATCTCATACTTCTGTTGATTCCTCAAGTTTGCTTATCATTTTATTTGGTGTTGCATCCTCAGATTCTCTTGGTCTACTTCTTTCCCTTCAACTAGAAATTGTTCAGCCTAGATAGTTTGAAAATAACAGATGCCTGCTTGTCCAACATGCTCAACTAGCATTATTTTCTCTCTTATGCAATGCTTTCTATACGTTAATCGCAAATGTTAATATTGGAGATAATAAAAATCATGAAGAATACTACATGTTTCATCCCTTTATCCTTAAATAGAAGATATACTGCTAGTCATGTCATGCTAGAAGGCCAACACCTTTTCATTCCCAATTCTGGAGGCGTGCACTTAATAAGGTTCACTTCACCAGAGGAATCATTTTCCTGAAACTACACATTTCTAACCCACTAAACATCAGAACATTTCAAGCTGAATTTGAATTAGCAGATGTTATTTTGTTGAGCAAAAAATAACGTTATGCATTTATCGTCTTTTAATAATTCCAGAGAAAATATATGCAGGTAACGGGATAAACTGACGGAATACAAAATAGCATGAAAGGAAGTTACAAGAAATAACCATTTTGTACTAATAGTATGATACCTGCTTGAAAGTCACATCTTGGGACTCCTCTTCACTCAACTCTGGAACACAGTACACATTCTATGTTAAAAGAATCGACAACAACAAGTCATAAGGAAGTACAGAGCATGATGCTATCAAGAACTACTATCAAAGCAAGCTCAAACAAATAATGTGCCAACTGGAACTCCTTAAGCTCTAGGGAGGGGATCATGGGGAGCTAACTCTATGGATGGTCGTCCTCCTGAGTGAATCAAAATTGGTGGATTGGATACTCTAGTCTGTTTGTATCATTGCAAATAAACATAATGAGCTCAAAGCACTTCTATAAGACAGCTCTCGGAAGTTAAAACACAGCAGTAAGCAACATATATCCATCAAAATTTATATTTGAATTTATACTAAAAAGTGTGCAGCATGGTATAATCTGTTCACTGACACAGATTACCAGTGGGGTACTGCTTTTTTGCTAAACACAAATGATACGATCCACGGCTGTAATTGCAGGTTGTTAGTAAAAATCAATCAACTAATATCACTCTGAAAGCTTGCAGTTCATCCCCCTACATCCCAATTGCTTCTCATTTTTAGATATAACAAGCAGATAAAAGTCTCGGTTTCTTGAGACATGAAATCGATTTACTTTCTACCCTACGAAAATGCATAGCATGTTGCCCAACTTAAGTTTCGTTTTAATGATATACAAGAAACGAGATTCACTAAGGCAAGTGGGTCATGGAAATATAGTAAAACCATAAGGAGCTTATGAAGACAGCAATCCAGTGGTAAGAAAAGAAACATAAAAGGAAAAAAATTTCAGAAAGTTCTGCTAATGAAAAGTTAAATGTGATACACTTGCATCATATAAACACCAGAAAGCTTATTCATATTTGCCAACTATATGTGTCTCTAAATTCAGTAAAGTTGAGTTGCCATGCTCCCTAGTCTTCTATTCATAAGTCAAGGTGACAGAAGTGCTACTAGATGAGACATGTCACGGGATCTTCAGATTAGTATGAAGCAGGTTAAGAAACATGGAGACTAGTGCCGGTCTAACTTTCAGCCAAGCGCTATTGCTGCTTGCCATCTTGGTACTTTTTCCATGGTTGTGAGAACCTCTTCCTAATTTCTCAAGCTTGTGTATGTTATATCATAGTTAGTCAGTATATAGCAGACTATTTGTGCTCATAGACTGTCCACTACCTAGAAGAGTAACTTACCAAATCCTTCGTATAAATTCTGGCCCTCAATCGGTAGCTTCAACTCATCTGCAACCATTTGCAGAAAAAGGGGTTATTGAATATTAAAAGTAATTATGTAACTAAATATTAAATTATCTGATGGACTGTGAAGTCAACTTGCCACAGCCACTTATGAGAAATTTTCAAATATTCTCAAGACCAAATATTTAAAAAGTTTCAATTAGCTCTTACTAAACATTTGAGGATCAAAACACACACACATACTCATACACATATACTCATTTATATATATTATTTGAAAAGAGCAAACACAAAGAAGATATATACAAAAATAGAATTTTCTAGAAGATACCCTCCAATACAGCTTTATACTCCCTCATGCCTTCCTAGTATATACCTTATTGAACTGACTACAAATACCCAAACTTGTTTACTCGAATAAGAAATTCTATTATTTATAACTCTTCTTTATACGATAATTCCTCTTAACGTTCTGCATTCCCCCACCAGAAAACTAGAAAGAGAACAAATAGAATAGCATTAAACTACCTACTCATTTATTCAACGGTGAATTGCACAAGATGAAAGCTGTCATATCTGAAGTACCCAACATCTCTCACTCAAAGAGATGAAAGACCTCCACGGGATGTGAGGGTCGAAGTAGGAATTCTTATCGTCAAACAGATAATCCCATAGTGTGGTCACCAAACTCCTTTTTTAGATCCTCATTGTCGTTTTCAAATTAGCAATGGAACCAACCATGTGGCTTTTTACTGTTCTCTCAACGAATTCTACTTCAACGTGTTCTACCATGTACAGCCTGCCAGAGAACTGGTTTCTGGATTCAGGAGTCACTCATCATGTGACCCCCAATGCCAATAGCTTGCAGACTGCTAAACCATATGGTGGACCCTACCAATCAGACATAGGCAATGGTGACTGATTATAAGTAGACAATATTAGTCACACTTCTGTCTGTTCTCATTGCCGCTTCTTCTTTCCAATCTTTTACATGTCCTTTCTACTACAAAACCTTTGTAGTTAGTTTAAACAATTTTCCCAAGATAATAATGTTTATTTTGAATTTCACAACTCTTTCCTGTGTTGTGAAAAAATCAAACTACTCATAAACCCTCACCAAGGATGACTATTGGTGGATTATACAAAACCTAATGTTCAAAATTTTCCTCGGGCACTTCAAGGTCAGCGTCTATAGAAGATAGAACCATTACCGAGGGGGGCATAGAAAGCTAGGTCATCCCATCACCGTGTGTATGCTTCCAATTCTAGCTTCTCAAATTTGCATTAGCTTGCCAACTGGGGAACTCAAGTAGCTTTCTTCACCGATTATATAAATAAAAAGGTAAAGTTCTTAATTTAATTTTTAGGTCGTGCCCCAACTTCGTCTTCAACATATGCTACTTTGTTATTCTAGAGATAATTTTTCCAATTTTATGGCGGTGTTTGTTAATGCAAAAAATGAAGTCTTTTCCCACATTTGAAAATTTTCAAGCGTTAATTGAATGGAAATTTTGTACCAAAATAACAGCCATACAAATTGGTTTGGGTGGGGGAGAGAATGAGAGTGTATTGACCTTGGAGGTCAAAAACACTTGGAATTGTTCATAGAAATTGGTCTCCTCAAACTCATGAGCAATTCAGCTAGGTTGCCAGTATTCAACATCACATAGTGGAAAAAAGTTAAAACTTGCCAGCTCAAGCACAGGTTCCAATAAAATTTTGGCCTTTCTGTTGAGACTGATAAAGAAACGGGTTTCTATTCCAAAACTAGATGACATTGGGTGGGTGGCCAGAGATTACTGTATGGTAACAGTCGAACTCCTAAATTTTCCAATGTGGGATGTTTATACACATGACACCCTCCTTCTCGACCAGCTCCAAATTGACAGGAGTGAGGACCCAAGAACTGAGTGACATCACTATAAGGTACCCAGCTGAACATTAAATAGGCATTAGGTAGAGAGCCCAAGATTGTTATATTCTAGGAATAGAACTCTTAGCTTTTCCATGTGGGATGTGCTTATATACATGACTCCGAATTGGCAGGAACAAGAACTTAAGAACTTATTGACGTCACATTGACAGGCCACATAGATGAGCTAGCTTGAACTAACAGTGGCACCACCAGAACCCATGAAGGGATGCCAGACGAACTAGCATGAATGATATGAATTATGGGGTATGATGAAATAAGACTAGTGATAAAATAGAGCCACGCGTGGATAAGCTGGACTTAAATACATGGATGGATTGGTAGTCCAGCTCGATGCCAAGATAAAGAGCATGAGTTTCCAACCTGAAACCCATTGGCACTAGGTAAAGTGAGAACCTCGTATACTTAACAGAGATGGCGATTTGCCATATAAACAATATGCCATCTTGAGTCAATAATGGTTCATCTGCTTTTTGAAGTAATCTTTAAACCAAGCCCGAGAAATAATAGACAATTAACTGATGATATTTTTAAGGAGAACTCAGCAATAAACTGAGGAATTGACAAGCTTCAGGCTAATAAACTAGCACATTGTTTTTGGGGGTCAGATATGCCATTGTAATGAATATATGTATGTAAGTGTTGTATGTTTGGATAACTTTTTTATATTTGGCCATGTAATAAGTAGTCCTGACAAACAAGTAATCTAAAACTAGAAAAAAGTTGTTTGTCTCAGTAGAAGATAATAGGGGATCATGTGAATTGGGAACTTATTTTAGAGATAATCTATACAAAATTCCTTGCATGTTAACATTATTCACGCACTCTATTACATCCATAAAACAAATCAAAGTATTTTATCGAATTCATGCAATATGGATAGAAATGAGTAACATCTAAATAATGGGAAGATACTGCAAAGTGTAATACAAAGTATTTGACCATCCAACATCTTTGATATACTTTACAGTCATAGAGAACAAATTAAAAGAAATATAACCAAACCTTGACGCTAAATGGATTTTTGACTACTACACAATTTAATGTTTAGCTGTAGGCAACAGAATTTCTTAAAGATAAAAGAGTCCTTTGGTACCTGTTGCAGCCGATCTCACTGAACCAGGTCGACGCCTATAGGCCATTGCAAGAGCTAATGCCTCCTCTACCTTTCCAAAGATAAATAAAAGATATACGTCAATAGGAATATAGGATGCATTTTAGTTTGCTTTGACTTGGGGAGAAATAATCATAGGCTTTCTCTACATAAATAATCCTAGGATTGAGCATATATAATGCATAATAAGTTAGTGAAGAACATCTGTAATAGGAAAATAAGAGGAAACAGTGACCATCCTCCCATAACTTGTCTTTACATTAATCAGCTTTAACCTCTTAATCATGTAATAATTAGACAGATTCTTACTGTATGCTCTTCACCCAACTATATAGTTTTGTATAACAGAATCAAAGAGATAAAAATCAGTTAGATATACGCGGAGAAGTGACTAAAAAGTCAAAAATCTTAAATTTAGTGGAAGTAAAACTACACTTATAGAGAAGTTCAGATGAAACCTGCTGATGATTACAAGAAGGCATACTAATAGAATGACATAAGAGAAGTACTGAATAAAGGAAACCAGTTATTCAGCTGGAACTATATGTTATTGACAAATGAAAAAGTAATATTGATATGTTACAGACGGCTAAGATCAATGGCTGATCAAAGTAGAGAATAAATTATACACATTCGCAATGGTTAAAATGGTTCAAAATTGAGAATCAATTGAGAAAGATCTCTAGTAAGATTTCAACATATTTACCATAACTCAAGTATTGTTCCACAAGTGAAAAAAATCTAATTACTACGGTTACTAGTAATCTGGTTAATTGCAAACATAAAGGAAGATTTATATAGGCATCTTGATAGGAAAGAAGAACGAGGTGTTCAAGCTCACAAAAGGCCATGGAAAGAAGAACTAGGATTTAAACCAAGTGAAGTGTAAGGATGAGAGTGATCAGGAGGAGATAAATGAACGCTAATAGCTATAAAGTGGTTTAATGAGGGTGCCATTAGTGACATAACTTTTGGCGATTTAATACTTTGGTAAAGGATCTAAATCGAATACTCTATCAGAATAACAGGAGAAGGGGTCATGAATCGTTTAAAAAGATGGAAGATAAAAGGCATGCTGGACCAAATGGTAAAGCCATTGAGGTTTGAAGGTATGAGTTAGGAATGTATAACTAGGCTGACAAGGCCTTTCAATGACATCCCAAGTAAAAAGATATCTGATGCTTGGAGAAAAAGTACTATGATACCTGTTGAATAAGAGAAAGAGAGAAGAAAACATAATATGTAACAGAATAGAATGGCTTACTTTCATTAGCAACATGCCCCTTTTATAGGGCATAATACAAGTAAAGCAATAATTAAATAAACAGCACTCACACATAAAATATTCTCACACACATATAATATTCTTAACACTCCCCCTCAAGCTGGAACATACATATCATATGTGCTCTGCTTGTTACAAATATATTCAACTCGGGGCCCTCTCAGAGATTTAGTAAAAAGATCGGCTAATTGATCATTAGAGCTAACATGTGAAGTAACAATTTCTTTAGCCAACACTTTACTTCTAACAAAATGACAATCAATTTCAATATGCTTGGTTCGCTCGTGAAACACTGGATTTGATGCAATGTGCATTGCTACTTGATTATCACAGACTAATGTCATAGGTTGCAAGCAATTTATCCCAATCTCTTTAACCAAGTGTTTCACCCATATCAACTCGCATGTGGCTTGTCCCATGGCTCGATATTCAGACTCTGCGCTAGAACGAGCAACGACAGTTTGCTTCTTACTTTTCCATGATATAAGGTTTCCACCGATAAAGACACAATATCCAGAGGTTGATCGTCTGTCAACTGGACTCCCTGCCCAATCTACATCAGAGTAGCCAACAATATCTGTGTGTCCTCTATTTTTATACAATATTCCTTTTCCCGGAGTACTCTTAATGTATCGGAGTATATGAATGACAGCATTCCAATGACTTTCTCACTACACTAACAGCGAAGGAAATATTTGGGCGAGTCACTATGAGATAATTGAGTTTGCCAACCAATCTTCTACATCTCGTTAGGTCTAATAATGGCTCCCCCTCATTAGGTACAAGTTTAACATTTGGGTCCATTGGTGAATCACATGGTCTTGATCCAAGCATTCTAGCCTCTTCTAGCATATCAATAGCATACTTGCACTGAGAGATGAAAATTCCTTGATCAGATTGTGCAACCTCAATGCCAAGAAAGTAATGTAGCTATCCTAAATCCTTGGTTTGGAATTGTTTGTGTAAAAAGATTTTTAGCTCTTGAATACCTATTTTGTCATCCCCAGTTATGATAATGTCATCAACATAGACAATTAACAACAAGCATTTCCTGGACGAGGAGTGTCGATAAAACATTGAGTGGTTAACTCCACATCTTGTTAATCCAAATTCAATAACTGCTTCACTGAAGCGACCAAACCACGCCCGAGGTGACTGTTTTAAACCATACAATGATTTCTTTAGACGACATACCTTTTGTGACTCCCCCTGAGCAACAAACCCTGGTGGTTGCTTCATATAAACCTCTTCTTCGAGATCACCATTTAGAAAGGCATTTTTAATATCAAGTTGGTGAAGGGACCAATTAAATGTAGCTACAAGAGCAATAAAGATGCGAACAGAGGACATCTTAGCAACAGGAGAGAATGTATCATCATAATCTATGCCATAAATTTATGTGTACCCTTTAGCAACCAAACGAGCCTTCAACCGATCTACCGTACTATCTGGAGAACATTTCACAGTATACACCCAGCGGCACCCGACAACAGATTTACCTACAGGAAGGTCGACCAACTCCCAAGTACCATTGGATTGTAAAGCAGACATTTCCTCGATCATGGCTGTATGCCAACCAGGATGAGCAAGGGTCTCGGTAACATTGTTAGGGACAGAGACAGATGAAAAGGAAGCAACAAATGACATATAAGAAGGGGATAAAGCATGATACGAAACAAAGTTGGAAATGGGATATTTGGTAGTACAAGTACGAGTACATTTGCGAAGAGCAATAGGAATATCCAAGTCAGATGAGGAGGAAATTGTCATGAGATCTGGAAAGGGCAAAGCGGGTAGTACAAGACCTTCATCAAACAATGGTTGGCGAAGGCATCGCTTATATGTCTGCAGATCCAGGCAATCCAACCGAGACAAGTCATGAGAATGAAGTAGTGGGTCATCAAAAGGTTAGGGGATAGGTGAAGGCTGGGGATCAAAAGGGGAATTAAGTATGGAACTGGAAGAGGTAAATCCTCGACTATCGTGCTAGAAGAATGAGAAGGAAGAGCAAAATAAGAATTTGATTCGAAAAATGTCACATCAGCACATAAAAAAAATTTGTGTAACTCTGGAGAGTAGCAATAGTAGCCCTTTTGATTGCGGGCATACCCCAAAAAGATGCATTTAATAGCTCGATAGCATAATTTATCGGTACCAGGAGAAAGATTATGGACAAAACAGACACAACCAAAAACTTTTAATGGAAGGAGATAAATGGATTGGCGAGAAAAAATGATAGAGAAAGGAATTTTATCATGAAGAACGGATGATGGCTTACGATTGATTAAATAGCATACAGTAAGAACAGCATCATCCCAAAAGCAAAGGGGAATATTCATATGAAGAAGAAGTGTCCTCGCAGTCTTAATAAGATGACGATTCTTTCGTTCAGCTACGCCATTTTGTTGAGGGGTGTATGCACAAGAGGATTGATGAATAATTCCCTTAGAAGACAGAAAAGCAAAAAAAGATGAGGAAAAATATTCTTTTGCATTGTCACTTCGAAAAATGCAAATGCTGGTCCCAAATTGATTTTGAACTTCAGTATAAAAGGTTTGAAACATAGAAAGAACCTCAGAGCGGTTCTTCATCAAAAATAACCAAGTGACACGTGAAAAATCATCGATAAATGTAACAAAATATCGATAGCCAAATTTGGAAAAATGACGACTAGGACCCCAAATATCAGAGTGAATCTACTCAAATGGAGCACTGGCTCGATTATCAAGACGACTAGGAAATGAGCTACAAGAATGTTTGCCCAACTAACATGATTCACACAAAAGAACATTACCTAATGTAGGAATCATCTTTTTGAGACTAGATAGAGATGGGTGACCGAGTCTGCTGTGGATAAGTTCTGGAGTAGAAATTGCTGCACATGTAACAGAAGGTTTGGCATCCAAAAAGTAAAATCCATTGGACTCGTGTCCTGTGCCAATTCGTGTGTCCGTCTTTAGATCCTGGACAACAACGTAATCAAAGGTAAAAGTAACCTTGCAGTTGAACAACTTAGTTAACTTACTGATCGATAATAAATTGCAAGGGAATGTAGGAAGATAAAAGACAGAAGAGAGCTTGGGAGATGACGTAAGGTGTGCGGAGCCAACACTAGAGACAGAGGTGGAGGATCCATCAACAAGAGAGACAGAATGACGCAAGGTAGAAGGTCAAACATCAGAGAATAAGGAAAAATTACCGCTCATGTGATCAGAGGCACCAAAATTGAGAATCCACTTATCAGAGTGAAGAGACTACTGAGATAAAAGAGCAGTAGAAGTGACGGCATGTGCAAATGTAGCTGTAGAAGATAGGGAAGCTTGTTGAGAAGCTCGTAGTTGAAGATACTGCATATATTCATCCTCAGAAAGAGTGAATGTTCGAGGAATGGCCATGGAAGACACAAGAGAAAAATCTGAATCCTAAGCTTGACAATACCCTTGGTATGGTTCAATCACTCAATTCACGTGGCCCCACAAGCATTGGGATGTTTCAAGTAATTTGGCCAAATTCATTTCAATCGAAAAATCCTTTGTCTTCACATGACCATGTGGGATCCATTATGATAAGGCATCAAATTTTTTTAATGGAAATTTCTAGTGGCATGGACCCGAATGCACATGGAGATGTCTTTAACTTTGTTAAAAAGGAAGGAGTTGGTCAATGCTAATCAACAAAATAAAGCGGGAATTCTGACAATTGACACCACAAGTGGGTAAACAGAACAAACAATGACAGCCTCTTTTTTTTTAAAAAAAAATATTCAAAGCTTCAAATCTGAGAAATTCAAAAGAGGCATGAAAGAGAGGGATTTGAAGTAGGAACATCACAGAAATGGAAAGAATGAGGCAAGGCGAACATGGTGGTAAAAGAATATGACGTCGCCGGAGGCTGGTTGCGGCGCGTAAGATGCACTCGCCGACGATAGTGGCACGTGGGGTAATTGGATGTAGTTTTCGGAGACATGGAAAGTCCCTCCTTGGTCGGAAAAAGGATCTGAGTGCAATAGTAGTGGTGATGTTCGATAGAAGAGCTGTTGTTTTGTGAATCTAAGAGGCAGTTGGGGGTTGGTGCAATGGCATTCTTTCGACGACGAGAGGTAATGGTGTCGATATGGTGATGATCGCGGAGGTGTGGTGAAACTGATGGTGTTGTTTGGTAGCTCTAACGATGGGAAAAGGTGTGGAACAGTGAAACTATAGAGAAGAAAGACGATGAACAGTAGAGTAGACGATGAACAGTTTTTTTTTTTTTTTTTTGGAACTAGCAGAGAGAGACGGGAGGGATTAAGGTGGGAGACGAAGTTTCCTAATTATGGCTCTAGATACCATGTTGAATAAGAGAAAGAGAGAAGAAAACATAATATGTAACAGAATAGAATGGCTTACTTTCATTAGCAAGAACATACCCCTTTTATAGGGCATAATACAAGTAAAGCAATAATTAAATAAACAGCACTCACACATATAATATTCTCACACGCATATAATATTCTTGACAATACCCATTTACAAGAACAAAAGGTATATCTTAACTCTGTTGATGGGATTAAATCAGTGAGGTATACTATGAATTATAGGGAAGGGTGATTGAATAGAGATTAATAAGGAATACAAATGTTTTAGATAATTAGTCCAATTTCAAGCACTAGAGATCAATAATAGAAGCTATCTTTCTACTAAAGATTGATTGTGTTCAAAGAACCAAAAGGACTTAAACATGGTCTTTAATACTCAAAAAAAAGTATATGATTGAGTCTCGAGGAAAGTCTTGCACGAGAAGAAAGACGTATGTGTTGTATATATTTAAGCTATAAGAAACATATGACAAAGTTATGACTTCTATAAAACCAAATAAGAGAAGACCAATGCATTTCGCATCACAAAGTCTACACCCAGAATTAGTCTTCAACTCGTATCCCTTTAATAAAGTTATAGACAACCTCATCAGACTTACCTAGGAGAAGGAACCTTTTAGTGGATACTATTAGTCGATGACATTGTTTTGAGTATAGATAAGGTGTGAATGCTAACCCAGAATTATGGAGAAAGACTCTTGAAGCAAAGATTTTAAGCTAAGTAGATCGTAATTCAGCAAGAGTAGGACAAAGACTTTGAAAAAAAAGAAATGCAAAACTTCATATACCTTTGGTTTATGATCCATTAAGTAAAGAGATTAAGGTCGTCATCGATCTCATAATTGAGATAGGATGGACAAAGTGGAAAAACTATCAATATTCAAAAGGCATCAGTGGTAGAATGAGAATGCTAGGATATATGTGCGGCAATACCACGAAGGATAAGATTAAAAATGATGTAATTCAAGTGAAAGTTGGGGTTGACTCCTACTGAAGACCATATGAGGGAAAACCATTTGAGATGACTAGGATATATTTGGAGGAGACCTATGGAGACACTTAAAATGCACGAATCCACCTAGTGAGAGAAGACTACGATTTTGTATGGTTTGCTTTACTAGTAATAGTGTCAATGGAAGTAGATCAACCAAAAATGCCAAAACAAGGATGCTTGTGGAAAAAATAGTAACAAATGAAATAGAAAGGAGAAAAGATCAAATAAATACCAGTTGCTATAAATAGATTACTGCAATCATATGTGCTTAAGACAACTAGAGAAGATAGATTTATTTTGTGTGGTTTGCTTTACTAGTAATAGTGTCAAATGGAAGTAGATCAACCAAAAATGTCAAAACAAGGATGCTTGAGGAAAAATAGTAACAAATGAAATAAAAAGCGGAAAAGATCAAATAAATACCAGTTGCTATAAATAGATTACTGCAATCATATGTGCTTAAGTCAACTAGGGATGACATATTTTTTTTAACGGAGGGTCATATTATTAAACTGGTAGATTATGCTTTCCACCTTTGATTTGTCCCTGCCTCAAATTCATCCTCCAAATTTTGGCTTCCTTAAAAGCCCAAAATCTTACTTATCTATCAGCGATGAATCAAAAGTTCACGATGTGTAGGGTAAAATAAAGTAAATAGGAATTATTTAGATGCCTTGTCTAATCCCTTGAAATCAGAAATCATATTTCAGAGAAGCAGTGTGCACAAAACTTCCTATGGTGAAGGTTCTTGACTAAAATCTCTCATGTTTTCTATATGTACTATATAGCAAGTTACTGAGATCCATATCTTAGACAACATAATCATGTTTCCTCATCACTAACAAAATTGGAGCAGAGAAAAGATGCTATATTAACCTTAAGTGATGTTAGTTCTCTAAGGCCTTTCTCCACTAAGAGCATGCTCTCAACATTTCCTTCTCCTGAAAGCTCACTAGTCTCCTGCAGTACTCTTTCTCTTTCATCATCGTCATTGTTAACTACACACGGATAGAAAAAAATAAAGGGTCCATCATAATGAGAAGGAAAATAAAAAAGGAAAATAATCAAGAAGCAATCATAGGTGTCAATATTTAGCTACAATTCATGCAGATGAGATTTTACCCACAGAACTCTCATTTTTTGCTTTCTGTCCAGCAGCTAATACAACTGCAGTTGGTAGAGGGGCAAACCTTGACCAGTATTGGTATCTCGCTCCAGCTATCTTGGGATGGATACCTGCAAAATGTTGTAATCCTACATCTTACTTTCATGGAAAACCTTAAATACCCAACAGAAGCAGGGGAAAAAAGAAAAAAAAAAGAAAAAAGGATTCTGGTTAATTAAATACTTGTAATGTCTCACATCAGTGGGAAATAGTGTATACAAGTGGTTTATAAGTGGGGGTTATAAGGAATGACTTGGGTTAACCATTTGGAGCCAGTGGAAAAAGAAGCCCAAGTAGTTATTTGTTATGCCTACAACACTAGTGTCCCTTGCAGACCTGAGGTTCTGGGCTCGGGGCGTGACAATACTTCTTGTTGAAGCAATTTATCTTGGGCAAAAAGTAATGTTTGGTCAGCCAAACACAAAGGACATGAGGCATAACTTCTTAAACAAGCGACCTCCTTAAGTTTCATATACCATGAGATAAAGATTGCAAAAACCATTGCTCGTGTTCAATGTTCAGAGCTTTAGGCAATCTGCTGAATTGAATAAACGGACAAAGCATTAGGACTATATGGCCTAATTGAACACTAAACGTCAATTTACCATAGCGAACGCATAAATCCCAGTAGCGAGCAAGCCAACACCTCTTGAGAGCTACCTCTTCCTAAAAAATAAAAATAAAAATAATTCATAAGCATATAAAGGAGGAAAAAAGACATAATTAACACATACCATTTCTTCCGGAGTCAATATCATCCTTTGCGTCATTATCTTGAGTGATTTAAGTTCAGTTTCAGCCTCAGTGAGCTGCTGCAAAGCAGTAGTTGCTTCATCCCTAGCAGTCTGATGTCAAGAACAAGTTTATTATTTAAACTTAGTAGTCAACTTTGTTACAATTATAAGTGATGGATAAATGAAAAAAGTATAACAGAAAAATGACAACATACAAGATAGAGGTTCTGAGTACCTCAGCTTCCATCCGAAGGGCTACAGCCTCCTCACCTTTTCCACCATAAGTTTGTGTTGCAGCTTTTAGAGCAGCCTGCCAAGTAAATCATTCACATTCAAAATTCCTAATTTTATTTTGGTTTTCACTTAAGGCTAGAATAAGCAGAAAAGGTATCACATCATTGAGTAAGTTGTGTGTGAAAAATTTAAAGAACCAAATCGCAAATGTATAAAATACATTTCTCTGACAAAGGATATCTTTCAGATAACCAGAGCGCCCAATAAAACTCAGATTATTATAAAAATAGTTAGGTGTAGTTTACATCAACCTCAATCTATAGCATCTTTTGTGTAACAAAACATTCAGCTACTTCATGTTGTCGTCACAAAAGTATGATCTACCATCATACTTTTCCTAGATAAAACTGATCTCCTTGTTTTCTAGTATAAATAATTCCTGCAGTAGGAGACTTTCAGGAAATTTGAAAAGAATCTACTATCAATTCACAGTCATGGCATTAATTAAGTAGGATAGAGAATTCTAAAATTAAAAGTGATATGCATCATACAGAGATTTATGGTGGTTACTGGACTTAAATAATTGTAAACAGGACAATTAGGTTTCAAAGTTTGACTACAAGATGCCACAAAAGGGAAAGTTCAGCCATGACACCAGCTTAATAAAGCACAGAGATTGCAAAGGCCTTCTGAGAAGAAGCAAAAGCAGGGATAAGGGGAAGGAACAAGAAGAAGCAACTGTCACGTAGGTTCTGAGGAAACGAAATTCCATAACATTGATTCTATTTGCAGTTACTCTCCATTCAACTGAAGAAGACTCAGATATGACAGATCGATACAGTTTCCTCATTTAATGAAGGATGTATATCTTCGTCAGTAAGGATATGCACTTAAGTTGCACATAGTAATTCATAAAAAAGAAGAAATATTTCAATACTATAAAAAGGAAGCGACCATAAACCTATGGTTTCCTTATGAATGAATGAAGGTTCGTCTAGTTTAATGCATTAAGTTATTATTACTATAAAATTGCAGTCTTTGCCATGAATACCTCTCTTTGTTGCAGAGCTGCTTCCTTCCTACATGGTAGTATAAAGAAAGTGATTAAGCCTACAAACAATTATTTCTGGAGATATATCTTTGAGTATCAAAGCTTGCCTGCTCAAAAGACGAGCTTCCATTGATACACCTTCTCCAAGAGATGCAACCTAACAAGCATGTGAAACAAGATTTCAACAGCAAAATTAATAGCAGAACGGACGTGAATATTTATATTGACCTTGCAAGTGAGAAAATCAATCACACGCTTAGAAGTATTACTTCTATGTCCCCATCATTTCACTGCAAATAAGATATAAGAACCTGCTATTGCAATACTACCTGTTTCTCAAGCTGCCTAGCCCTTGCTTCGGTTTCCTCACACCGCTCTTCTGCAAGTCGAAGCTGAAAGAAACATATTATAGTTGGGTACCAGAAAATATCATGCAAGAAAATGTTAAATCATTTCCTCAATAGAAAATCTAAATAAGATTCGGGATTTTACATAGACAGAGTAGGAAGAAAATTGGAATTACCTTTTCAAGTAAACTTTCATTTTCTTCCTGAAGCATGTCAAGCTGCAATTTGGAATAGACTCTGTAAGCATTATTCACTAGTGAACTTGATGCAAAAAATAGACAGACAAGGCAACTACTGAAATATTACCAAAGATCACCTATTGTTCACAATGTTCTAATAGAAAAGAACAAAGAAATAGAAAGAGGAGTGAGAGAGAGAAGAAAAGAGTTGAACCTAAGTAGACAAAGAAAGCCCAATATATGAGCAAGTGAGAGATAAATGGACACTGAGATAAAGAATGATTTGCAGATACTCAATATTTGTACGAATAGTCATGAATGCAGACTCATCTTTAAGTCGGGCAGAGTTCTGAAAGAAATGGATACCTCATCTTGTAGAGCAGAAGAAGACTGCTGGGTACCAGGTTCTATATACTTGAAAGTTCCAAAATCAACAGATAACCTGACAAGGTAAAAAAGAATCAGAAAACAAGCTACCCTTTCAAGCGCACCTTAGTTCGCTGCTTCTCCCACCAAGCACAGAAGTTTAAGGAAAGTTTTAAAATAAATAAAAAATAAAAGAAAGAAGAAAGACAAAATTGCAAGGCATGCATGATTCTTTATCTTCAATATGTTTATGAAGTAAATTTTCATAGACATAAAACACCATGCATAGACAATGACTATGAAATGTTTAGCACGTATAGAGTATAAATTGATGGAGAATGACCATTGGTGTTTTAGCCAGTATAAACTATGAAAGCCAAACAAAAAAGTAGAAAGAATTTGTTCAGAAAGAAACACTCTCTTATCATTAAGGATGTCCACGCCTGTACTTGTATGTAGTATGGAGAACATGAATCTAACTCAAGACATAGTTGATTTAATTCGTGCACAAAATCTTTTATTAATAAGCAGAAATGAGAGATCATGGAAAAAAGAGTCAGTCTTATAAATACCTTTTATCCCTGCGATTATCAGGTTGGACTTCAGCTGCATTTCCGGAAGAAACTGGTTTAAGTGAGACATTTACAGCAGAAGGTACCATTGGAACAGTTTTGACCCCAGAAGCTGGACGGCCAAGTGAGGTAGCACGGGCAGATAGAGGTTGTTCCATGGTATTTAATTGAGATGATCGAATAGAAGATGTAGAGCGAGCAGATGGAGGCTGTATTTGTTCCACGGAGACAGCAGATGGAGGCTGTACTTGTTCCACAGAAGCAGGCGTAGAGCGAGCATGTGGATGTTGTATCTGTTTCACAGTGGTCGTGGATTGAGATGAACGAATAGAATAAGCAGATGAAAGCTGTTCCACGGAACTTGACTGAGATGGTCGAACACTTGAGGCTGGACGAGATGATGATTGCTGCTGTTCCATTGAGCTGACAGATTGAGATGGACGCATACCCAATCCCGGACGCCCAGCTCCAGCTTGTTCTATGGAGTTACGAACTGACTAAGAAAAGAGCACAAAATATAAGCCCCACCACTCATAGGAACAATTTACCTCAACTAACATCAACTAGAAGACACCAAAATAATTAACCAAGATTTTCGTAATATGAGCACAAGCCTTCACAAACCATATCCTAAGAATGTAAATCACACACCCAAAATAGAATTGCAGCCAACATAACAAAAATTACAATAAGTCATTTCCCATAAGATTATAGCCAACTCCACCAAATGGAATAAGGCTTGGATTGGTTTGGTTTAAGTCGTTTACAAAGTCACTCTAGAACTGTGATCCATACAATTAGCAACATAATATTGCGTTAAACATGCACTCTTTCTCCAAACACATTTTTAATTTTGAACTAAAAGGCACAAATTTCTTTTCTCACAAAGAATAAGATAACAATAAATTACAGAGTTAGAAGCTCAACATCCATATCTTATACAACAGCGTTAGCAGCTAATCAATCCAATTTCCAGTATACAAATAAGTGGCTTTATTAGCATCACTGAATACTACAAATATAACATAATATGACAAGTATACTAACATCATACACACAAAACAAGCTTATATAAACAATGTGATAAGCTTATTACCATCGGAGAGCGCGACCTAGATGGCTCTAACAGCGGAGAGCGCGACCTAGCCGGCCTAGAACCGGCTAGACCGAGGCCAGCAGAGGGATTGGCAGGGGTGTAATCATACAACAGATCATCCTCCATATCGTCATCATCAGCATGTTGATAAGCCATAACTTGAGCAAGCCTTTGAGCAGCAGCTTTAGTGTTCTGTGATCTCTTCATTGTCCCCATGCCAGACGAGCTGGACCGGCTGTGGCGGTGCATTGACGGTGACATTGGTGAGGAGGTCGGCGAGCTGGTGTTCGACGCGTTTGAGTTCTTCCTCACGTGTACCGGCCTTACCCGATCCATTTTCTGCAAGTGCAAATGCTAAATCGTACATGCATATATAGATAATTAGATAGACACGTATACATGCATATATATACATATACATATATTTACACGACATATATACGAACATAAATACATATGTACATACACATACGCATACATCCACATGACCACATCCACACACACATATATACATATATAGACACACATAGGTATAAACAAGAAATATATCCACATACGTAAGCACATATATATATACACACGTATTTATACATACATAAATATACATAAAAACAAAAAACAAAATGCAGTTGATTTGTGACAAACTTTCGTTGAATTTGCTCAATAATGTTTAAAAATAAACGATCAGAGTTCACCGGACTTCAAATGTGGTTTATTTTTCAAAAGAAAACAAAAAAAAAAAAATCATCATCAAGCAATTAAAACAAACATCATTACTCAAAAAAATGAATAATCAAGGAAAATTCAAATGCATCAACACTATATCTTCAAAAACGATTCAGAAAATTGGATTTAAAATAAAATAAAATAATAATAATAATAATAATAATAATAATTAAAAGCTTACCTTGGGCTAATTATTCGAATAAATCAATGATTTTAAAGAATAAAATCAATGATTTATGTGTGATATGTTATGAATTTTGTTAGGTTTCATTGAAATGATGAAGTGGAAAGGTTACATATTGAGAAGTGTAAGCGTGAAATATTCAACTGATTGATGAGATTTGAACGGGGGATATTTGCCGCCGAAGCAGACGATTGCGGTGGAGAGGGACGCGCGAGAGGTAAGGTTAAAACCACCATGCGGTGATTTACACTGTCTCAAGGCCAGTTCCATTGGTCTTTTTTTCTTTTTTTTTTTGGTTTCTTTTTAATAGAATAAATGAAAATGTAGTCTCATACGATATTTGTCTTCAAAAAGATACGCGTCTTAAAATGATCATTCCACAACTTTGGAAATTTTCAATTTGGCCCCGTTGAGATATTCAGACAAATTTAATAGTTATTTTGATAGGTACAGTAATTATTTGAATATGTCTGATAGTCATTTAAATAGGTTTGATAGTCATCCGAACAGATCTAATAACCATAAGATTAGTTCAATAATCACCCAAACAAATCCAATAAATACTTGAACTAAACTCTACAATTAAACAAAAGTGTAAAGACTAAAAAACAAATAAAGTTTATCATGGTCTTATCACGAATTATTTCAATGATCTTAGAATTTTGTAAAAAAGTAACTATTAAATAGTTAGATCTTAGTATTGAATTATGTAGACTTTTTTTTTTTAAGTGAAAGTTATAATATATAATTAGATCAATGTCTATGTTACATTCTGTAATATTACAATCATTTTTTAGACATGGAGTTCAACAACTTGAGAGCAAATTCATTTTATTTTGCTACGAGTGATATATAGTGTCGGCACCAACACCAATTTAGCTCTTTTCTCTTACCCGCTCACCGTAATCGCTATTCAGCAAAATTTGTTTACTCATACTAAATAAACATATGAAAGTTATTTGAGAAAAAATTAAAATTTAGTAAATGTAAATGGATAATCAGCTAATACAATGGAAAGTCATTTGCCGTAAACCTTCAAATGTATCTGAAATTGAAAGAAATTGAAAATTTTCCATTTATATACACAAAAATATTTACTCGGTACCATCTTTTTATTTTATTTAATTTTTGTCTATATAACTATAGTCACATTTGACCCTTTAAAGAATATACATGAATTTTTCTCAATTATGCTAGTCCCTTGAATGAATTACACAAATATTCGACTTAACAGAATAGTAGTAGAAATTTTTTTTTTTTTTTTTTTGGTTTTGGTCGGTGTAGTAGAAATGTTAAGAAATTAATGAGTCCACGAGTTTACAAATTTGAGCTCAAAATCAATAAATCCAAAAAAGAGTTCGGCTTCTCAATGGGAGTTGAAATACAATCCAATGTTAATTTGAGCTCAAAATTAATAAATTCAATAAAGAGTTCGGCTCCCTAATAAGAGTTGAAATACAATCCAATGTTACAAGTATTTAAATATTTACTTTTTTTATGTAAAAGTCTTACATTCGACTTTATCAAATGGTTTGAGTGAGTGTGAGAGATATGTCAAGTTAATCTCTATCTCTCCGTCAAGATATTATCGAATAAAGTATCATTCTTTTTTAGTGGATACCTAATTATGTACTTTATCTGTGTCTAAGCACGATTATGGATAGAAATAATTTTTCAACAAATTACCCATTAAAGTCAAGAGTATTTGTGATATAAAATTTGATGCTCGAATTGTACCCTTAATTATCTTTTTATATTGTATTATGTTAATTTTTATGTGTGACACACATTTGTATTATCAATTAAAAAAAATCCAAGGAAAAAAAGAAAAAAGAAAAAGACTATAATATATATTTTTTGGAATATAAACAAGAGCATAACATAACAATATTTAGAATTACAACATATTTTATGGTTAAAATTTACAAAAGTTAAACTAACCACAATAAAAAAGCAATATTCTATTTTCTATTCTATTGACTTGCTTGATATATACTACTTACATATATCTCTTTGTTTTCGCAACTATTTTTCTTCTCTTTTATTCTTTCTTCATTCTCGCTAAACTATATATACATACATACACACACAAGTGCGTGTATATACGAGAATCTTCAAAGCTAGGTTTAATTATCTGATAAAAGAATGAGAGCTATATTAGAATCCATTACAGCAGTGTCACCTCTCTCTTCTTCTTCTTCTTCACCATCATCAAGCACAACACGAGGATGGCTATGGGCCTGTCACGGGTTGTACCACAACGTTGCTCTGATTGTACCTTCGGCTTTATTCGTGGTTTATTTAGCATCGCAGGCTAAAAAGAGCGTAGCGAAGCTCTCCAATGGCCGATCGCACATACTTATTGCCTATTACGTGTTCCTTTGGGTCGTTAGTTTTCTCAATTTAGTTTGGTGTTCACTTCAGGTACGTTTTCTCTTTTTCCATTTTTTTTTTTAATTTTCATTTTTAAATTTTTTTTTTTTTATGTTGGAATTGTTATTTCATTTTCTATTTTAATTTGAGTATACATCAGTTGTTTATCGATGTATATGAATGACAAAATTGCCCAAGAGTTTGGTGGAATGTTCGGACAAAAGACCTGTTCTAATCTAAGGTCGGGTTCGGCCTTCACTTTAAAAAAAAAAAAAAAAAGATAATAACAAAATTTGAATGTTATGGGTACGGTTACGAAGTAAAATATAAACTGAGCTGAACCACATTTAGTCTTATCCCACTAGATAGGGTCGGCCACCACTTATTTATGTTGACAGTGTTGTGCGTTGTGTTGGGATTATCATTCTCTTTTGTATTTTATTTGAGTAATTAATTAATTGTTGGACGATGCGATATGAGTAACATATATGAAAGTTATCACTTATGTTTGTTGGTCTGGTTACGGAATTTATGAAAAGAGTTTAGAATATGTACCGAGCCAAACCAAATTAAGTCTTCCCTCACTAGGTGGGGGATGCTGCACATTCCTCTTGAGAATCATCTCATCTGAGTGTTTTTATCCATCTTCTCATTAGGTCTTTATTCCACTCACTTGGTAAGCAAATAGAATTTAGAATATAAGAATTGAAAATTGAGTGTGAGTTTCTCTGATGTATGATTTGGATAGTGTTTACCTATTGTGGTTGTTTGATTTCATTTGGATATGTTTCTGTAGAAGTCCGTAATTTTGAGATTAGTTTCGGGGAGTGAATATCGAGTATGTGCTAGGAATGTGTAGTGATATGAGAATCTGGTGGAATTTATAGAAGAATTTTAATGTTCTAAGACTACATAATAAGCTCTGCAAATGTATAGGGGAATGAAATACATGAGATTTGGTGTGCAGCATCAATTAATTGCAGTTTGGAAGACATGCAAAGCTGGGGAATAAGTCCTAAATGCATATACATGTGCATGCTTGTACATATACATATGTCTATACATGTATATGTGCATGTGCGCATATTATCATTGGACACAGAAAGATGATTGTATTCAAAGCTTAGATGGCTAGGCTATGAAATGTCACTAATAAGAAGTTTGGAAGCACCAGGTCGGCACCAATGTCAATTATCTCAAATTCTTTGTGTGAAACCTGTGTATAAAATGGATTATATAATTTAGAGGAAATAATACAGATTCCAGGCCAAATGTATGGAAGATATCGTCAGATTGGATCAGGAATCTTTCTAGTTAAAAATATAGGATTTGGGATATTCAAGGTTGGCAGTATGAGGAGAACAATACCCCTGAAGATGCTAGGGATTTCGTGTAGTCAAGCAAGTCTAATTTTTGAATGGACTATCGATTTGAATATAATGGAAAGATGTTTTCGCTGACATTGTATCAAGAACTTGTAAGCATATGAATGAGAACAAAGTGAAAAAAGTCCTCCATTTGTCTCCTTTCATTTTTCATTTGCGGGAGTTTTGTGTGCTAAGCACGGCCTTATTACCATTTTGTCTCTCTACTCATTACAATCTTTCTTCTTTCTTCTAAAACTATCATTAATATTATAGTTCAAAGAAAAAAAGGAGCAAAAATTCTTCAATTCATGTGCTCATTCAGAGAGATTGATGACATGATTAAACTTCTTTCTTTTTATTAAAGTAGGTAATATCATTGTTGTCTCCCCACAAATACCAATCTATGAGGACTTGCATTGCACTTCGGAGCTAACAGGGAAGATAGCTCTCCCCTCAACAAGAATGAAGGGCATTGTAGATCCATATAATCGACCAAATCTAATGGGATAAGGTTTAGTTTGGTTTGGTTTAGGATTGCACCTCAAATAACATGCCCTCTAGTGAAGGGTTTTCATGTAAACAACCTTCAATGAAGACCTTCATTTACCATATGGTGAAGAAAGCAACTCCATCCTCAAAGCTCCTAGTGAATGACATACTATTGTGTGAACTTTCCATTTTATGAATTCTATCACTATATTTATCCTAGTACAGCAAACTGCCATGTACATAACTGCACTAAGAGATCCACAAATCTCATTCTGCTAGGTCTTGAATAGCCCAAGTCCAGAAATTGCTCCTACAAGATGGGAAGCCTCACCAAATTTCACCTGGTTTATGGGCTTGTTATTTCATATCTTTAACAATTAAGGTAGTAGCAATTCTGTGTCAAAATGTCATTTATGTTTCTTGTGTATGTCTAACAAATTTGCCTTGTGCACAGTGTCATGCACGATATTTTATTTCATTTTTCAATGAGCACAGCCTTATAATAGCAATTCATGTTTTATCCTTTATTAAGATAATATTTTTTCTCTTCATGTACTCAACTGAGGCATTCTCAACAGTTTCAATTCTCTATATATGAAATGACATTAAGCAACATTAAGCTGCTGGTAGTCAAAACACTCATCAATTTCTTTCTCATGATGGAATCACAATGTGAAAACTATTAAAGCAATTCCTTGTGAACCTTTTCTTTTTGTTTCTATACCCTGACTCTTTCTGAACTTTCTTGTACTCTCACAGGCCTGGGAATGCATCCCTGAAAAAGAAGTGGCGTGGAATATCTTATCATTGCTTACAACATGTGGAATGTTGTTTCTTGAAGTAAGCTTGATGGCTTTTTTACTTCAAGGAAATTATGCAAGCGGCCAGGAAGCCTTAACACGGACATTTCTCATCTCAGGTCTACTTGTCGGTCTAGATATATTTCTCAAGGTAGGATTAACACTAATGATCAGAGAATGTAATTTTTTTTTTTTTTCCACTTGTGGAGTAACTGCTGGTGCTTAAAAGTCTCAAAGCCAAAATAGGAGACTATCTGAAAATCTGCTGCTTTATGTTATTATTGCTAAATAGAAATGGAAATTAGGTCAACTAGAGCTCAACAACTATGGATATTTGTGGAAGGCAGCAAGAGAATAGGTCATCCTTGCCAGTGTAGATAGGTCGAGTCACTTGAGTGTGAATAATTATCTCTGGTGATTGTTCTGAATTTTCTGATACAAGAATGCCTTGAAAGAATAAATAGATAAGACTTCCTGTAATAAATGCCCCATCCATTTTTTATAATTCTTTTTTGGTGTTATCAAATCATTTTTGGGTAAAAATGGAAATGTGAATCTGCAGTGTTTTTGCTTATTTGATGCTCATGTCTATGCAGCCTACCTTTCTTTAGATTTCCGTGTGTGTGTGTGTCATGCATAATGGACATTGGATGGAAAGAACAAGCAGAACATTATATTTGATCTTTTTGCTTCTTCCGAAGTCGTTGGCAACTAAAGAATGAGCATATGATGAGAGTTATAGACTTATAGTTTAATGTTGCTTGGAAATGACATAATTTGTTGTTTGATGCCTCTCCATTCATTAATCAGTCACTGTATTCAATTGGCCACTCTTTTATTTTGTAGTACATAATTCTACTTGGCTGTCAGTTGCATCAGTTGCGGACAACTTCTTTCAGTTCTCTCCAGAAATTTCCTTTCCTCCTTAGGCAACTGTACTATTGAATAAAATTTCATTTTTACTTTGGAAGGTAATCGTGTGTGTAATGTAGTTCGTGCTACAGTTAATGATTTTTCTGTTTGCTTTTTGACGAATCTGTCGTTGCATATACTCATAGGGGATGCCTACTTGTATCTAGTGTTTATTACGTCATCATATGATAATTTTTACCTCCTGTTCTCATTGTCCTTACATATTTGCCTCGACTTTCACCACGTCATTGCTAATTTGTACTAGGTGTGCTTTTCATGCTAATTCACAGTGGCCCAAGTCCTACCAATTAAAAGACACTTATACCTTGGGCTTTGCAAATTGCAGTGTAGTAATTATGTTCTTTGCTTGTCGCTTCTCCAGGCACTCTACTTATTCAACTTTGGTGTTCCACTGTTCATTGATTATAACAATGGCACACGTCGTGTGAAATGGGGTTTATGGGTTGTTCACAAGTTGGTGCTTTCTGGAGTGTATGGTTTCATATTTTTCCTCTATCGCTCTAGATGGAGAGAGAGGCTACCTGGTCAGTTTGACATCCTATAAATGCATCTGTCATAATTTGTTTTTTTATTGATGTGATCTTTTAAATCAACTTAATCTTTTTGCCTTTTTTTTTTTTCTTTGTTTTGTTTTTGCAGCAAGACCAGCATTCTACAATTATATTACTATCATGTTTATCTTGAATGCAACGGCTTTGTTTGCCTGTGCGCTTGCAGCTAATGGCATTGGATTTGGACTCTGGTTTGCCCCAGTTATTTTATGCTTAAGACGATCTTTTGATTTCTAGTACTTGCCAGCCTTCCGTTTCGAAGTATCTAAGAATATGCTCCTGTTCTGTTTGCAGGTTGCAAAATATCATAGTTATATGCTACCATGCCTTTTATCTTCCACTTCTATACGTGACATTCCTTGCAGACTTTCTCCAGGTCATCTTCGTGTACCTGCTTCATCTATTGTTCCCATACTGCCAAACCCTTTCCCGCCCCACTCGCCCAAAATGAAACAAAAAGTTTCAGCATAACGAGTGGCCAGCAATGACATTCTTTGTATAACCTTAATGATGATTGTTCTATGTGATGCTTGCAGGAGGATGATTTGCATTTCGAGAATGTCTACTACTCTGAGATGAAAGATGCTGGCTTCTTTGACGACTGGGAATAATATAGCCACAGAACAAATTCCGAGTCACACGATCCTGAAGGTTTGTAAAATGTGTAAATAAGCAGATGTTGTAGCAGGGTTGACAAACATAAAATAAGCTAATTATAGAAGGAACTGTAAAAAATTGAGATGTCCCTCTAATGCCTTTTCTTACATTATCGGTCAAGCACTCTTGTCACCTGTTGATTAAGTGTTCCATTTGCCTATCATCAGATGCTATAGATAGTATTGTCACTAATTTTTTTCTATGAAGCTGGTTTTGATCTCGTATTTGAGCGTTACATATACAAATCAATCTGAACTTGTTATTTTTAATTGATTGATCTGAGGAATTTGTTCCAATTAGCTATCGCGCTTTGGCTCAGTTGTTTCTCTTCTCTCTCTGGCCTTCTGTTCTAGGGTTATTGTGCTGGGGCTCTTCCTTGCCACACCACGGTGCTCGTGGCCTGTAGTACCCCCATGATATTCGGACTTTAATCTCCCAACTACTTGGGGAAGTAGCCCATGAAACTCACCGTGGTCTTTCTTTCTCCTCTACCAAATCGTATTTGCTAAGAAGTCAAGAATTCATTTCCCCAGTTTTCAACTTTCTGTGAGTTGGTGTTTCCTAATCGAATACTTTATTGTTGCCCACACAACACGATAAACTAAGCATACATGAAGCAATTTTCACCGAGTACTCATCGCCATCACTTTGTATAAAAAGTAGACTTTGTCTTCGTGAAAATGTAAGATATGATATAAGTGTGGTTTATATATGATGAATTTAAATTAAAACTTGAATTAAATACTTTAGATCAGTAGATGTGAGTTCAAAATGGACCGGTAAAGAAAATGAAGGTACAAAGATTATGCAACATGACTGTTTGGATCATTAGAAAGCAAGATACAAAGCAATCTATGTAGAACATTAGAACACCAATCGAATGATGGTAAATTCTTCCTAAGCTAACAAGCTATCCAATCTGCAGCTCGATTCTCAAACCAATGGATGATTTTGATTTGATGCAACCAAAATTTCTGGCAAGAGAGACGATATCATGAGTCATGTGCTTCACTTTCCAATTCAGGGAAGATCAAGAACTAGTGAGATCATCAATAACATCTTTAGCATCCGACTCAATAATAACATTTTTCGCTCAATGAATCATTGAGCAGTAAATAAATTAATTGGTATAAATATTCTCATCAGGTGTTCTAGACGAAAAATTATTAGGCCCAGCCGATCATGTAGACTTATAGTATGTGAGTATCGCATAATCAGATTGGCCAGACCCAATACTTTTCCATTCTAGATCACATATGAACTTCCTTCAAAGACAAAATACCTCTTTCGGCCATCTATAGCAAAAAAAAAAAACTAGCACTTTTACTTGGGCTACAAAGGGACATTATGCGTGCTCTACCTAGAGGTACACGTGCACTGAGATTTTGCTTCATTTTTAATTGGATTGCTTTCTAAAGAAGGGATGTTATAACCACAAAAAGTTATCCGTTAATAAGTTCTCAACCAACTCACTGGTGTAATTTCCTTTTCAATATTCAATAGGCAGTGCCCCACCTTGAATTATCTGCAAGAGATGCAAATAAAGAAAAATTGAGATACAAAATGAATTTTTCCTGGCCCTCAGGGGTATTGTCCAGTTGTAATTGGGTAAATTCGTTAACGTGAGGTTGTGAAGTTTAACAGTTTCTATTGTTCTGAAGTTCCGTCCCTGACTGACCTAACACATGTGTGAGGACGCACTGTTACACACGAAAGTTTACTAATTGATGGTCGGACTCTGCCAGTTGAATTCTCACGTCATCCAAAAAAAAAAAATTGCCTTTAATCTCTTGAGGATATGGAAAAAAATTGTAAAAAAAATGATTAAGGATCTCATTCCCCTATCTTCAAAGAAACTCTTATGGTATTTTTTTGTTTTCAGTCGATAAAGTTAAATATATTAATAGCGTCGAGACTTTCTTTTTTTTACGCTCTGAAAAATATTCTAAATAATCGGACACCACATATGAATAGACACAATATTAGAGTTATAATTAATTTTGTTATGAACTCTATCATGACCTGTTTATACTCATGAATCATCAGTTATATGTAGTTAAAATTCATGGGATACTACGACCATTTCCACAACTCATTTCTTAATCTTGAAAGTTCAGATTTGACCACTAGACTCCGACTTCATTAGTCAATTAATCAAGGAGTTAAATTCCATTAATAGACGAATAGTTCTTAACAAAAAAATTGGAAAAAAAGGTAAAAAGAAAAACACGATAGAATGGTGGAACAGAGAATCTATTATCAAATACAGTATACTAAAAAAAGAAGAATATAACTTAATTCTCCCAAAATATATTCCTTTCTTTTTGGTGCATATGCTATTCTCTTTTTAGTTTGAAATGCCGTGCTGGTATTTTCCTCTTCAATGCTCTCTTTATTTATTTTTGATAATGGAAATATCATTTTAAGCGAGATCACATTGGATCCAACTCTTTAAATTATAAATTACATAGTACGAGGTGCGCTTAGAACATATTTCAAGTCAGTTAAGAGTTATTTGTAATGAAGAATATAAATTTTTGTAACTTAAATCACTACTCGACTATTTCACCAAACCTTTAGGGCACTTTATCATTTATTTATTCATTTTGTCGTGAATGCTCTCTTTTCTGATGCACATCTTTTGGATGAAAACCGTGTCAATTGGTAAAGGATGTCAAGATTCAAACTAAGATACTATTATGATTAAAGGAAAACTGACATGGGGCCATAAAACTTTTGAAACTATTTCTGATTGGGTGGCAAAATTATTACGTACTTTTATGATTATATTTTTGTTATGTAATGTGAGAAGTCCGCACACCGACAATTGATAGAATGAGATAATTGAAGTAATTTCGATAAACTAATTATTCACATGTAATTAGAAATAATTCGATGATTAAAATACGATAATTTATTCAAAAATTCAAAAAGGTGGCAAATGCCATTAAAATTAAGATAAAACGATTCAATACGTTGGAGTATTCCATACCATGAACTAAATAGTATATGATTGATAATAAACAGTCAATCATGAGCTACATCATGTAATCATAAAAGCATCTTGCTTTGTTTTTTTTTTATAATTATTCTCTTTGCTTTTTCCTCACTTGTGCATGTCAAAATTGAGACTCGAATATGTCTTAGTAATTGCTAAAAAGTTTGCCAGATTGGGGATCAAATGATTCATTCATGAGCTCCACCGTCTTTGCCAACATGCAAAAGTATTCATGTAAACGTGTTTCCTCCATCATTTGTTCGAGGGTTGACAAAACAGAAAATTATTCACCCGAGAATTAGATAGAGTGATCCGAAAATAATATATTATGATTAAAAGTTTTAAATTCGAATTTATACCCTCTCAATTTAAATATCATATAATTTTTAAAGTATACATTACAGTGAATAACTGCACCACAAAAATTATAATATTGAAATAATTTAATATAATTTTATCTAAAATAAGATTATCGTTATCTAAAAAATAAAACAAAGTGTTTCCAGCATCATTCAAACATTCAACTAAAAGTGTAGCAAACGGCTAAAAAGGAATAGTATTATTTTTCAACTTTTAACTCTACCTTTTAAAATAGGAAAACACCTTTAGAAAAGTGTGGAAGAGTAGAGTTTGGCCCTATTAATTAAGAGGAGGAAAATGAGTGACTTCGACTAGGTGCTACCTGATAGAAACTTTTGACAAAAACGTAAAACACTTGGCTTTAGATTGTTCAACTATTAATTGCCTAATGTCAATGAAGCCGTGACATAGAGGTCAAGACTAGATTAAAATATTGTTGGTTCGGTTTGATCTAACTGTGAAATTTTAATTTTTAAACTGTAAAATTTTTTAGTCGAAGTTTGATTAAAAGTGTTGTTGATAAAAAACCGTTGATTGTTTGATCTATGTCTAGCAATGTTGAGTTTAGAAATTTTGAAAATAATGTTAGACTTTAAAAATATAAAGGGGTATATTTGAGAAAAAAAAAAAAACAACTTCTCACATTATACAAAAATAATTTTGCAAATTTTTTTTTTGAAAAACTCCAATTCGGAGCTTCTTATTTATTAGTTTTTTTTAAGTTCAGTTTTTACCTAAAAACACTTTCAAACATAGATCAATCATGTTACCTTTAGTTTTTAAACTAACATGAAATGCTTTTGAGTATCTAAAAGTTGGGTCAAATAGAGCCTTAAGCTATTAGGTATTTGGTCTAGTAATATGATTCTCACTTTAAGTGCGAGAGGTCTCGAGATCAATTCTCAAATTCTCATAATTAACATCCTATTATAAATTTCAAGGTTTATTCTTAGATATTACAAGTAGTCATCAAAAAGTGAATTGAGATTATATTTTTTGAAAAAGTGTGTATTTTTAAATTAAAAATAATAATTTAATTTTCATTGAAAACAATTATTCCATATTAGTCTTAATTTATAGATTCATAGCCTCTACTGAACAATAATTCTAAATCTGTCTTTAAGTAACATGGATTCTTATCGAATCACATTTCTCTCGAAAGGTACCTAAGTTCAAAATCAAGAAAATATGATTTCAAACTTCAATATATATTTACTGGAAGGGAAGTACAAGGTAACTTACTCTTTGTATTTATAGGCTACTGATTTGGTCAAATAAATATAAGAGAAATGTGATCTTACTCACCTAAAAAATAAAGCTAGTTGTAGCAATCAAGATTAAAAAAAAAAAGAAGAAGAAAGGAAAAGTGATAACCATCTTAAACTAAGCATATATTTTCCTTCTTAACGAAGAATATCAAATTTAGTCAATAATACCTACTTTATAAACACACTTTTGACCAGTTTATACGTCACGCCAAACATTTTCTTAAAATCAAAACAAAGTAATGAAAAGGAAAAGGAAAGGGAAAAGGAAAAGGAAAGAGAAATAAATTAAAAAAGCAAAAAAAAAGGCCTCAAAGGATATGATCGAGTGACCAATAATGATTCGTTATAACCAAATATTTTGAATTCGAACATATCTTTTCAATATAGATATTTTTTGACTTGAAGCATGTATTATAAAATTACACCGGTATATATTAGTGAAAGATTTGCTTGACTCGTCCAACTCTATTATACGTGTGGGTGTCATAGGTTTGTGAGACCCATGCTCATGAGTCAACACAACCTTATCATCCAAATGAGCAGTCGTTTTTTCTTGTTAGGGCATTCTCAATAAAATATTTATAATACAAATTTTTTTAAATTTGGGTATTTTTAGAGTTTCATGATCCAAAAAATAATATTATTGATAACAAAAGTACGTGAGATCCACCACTTTTAACTTAAAAGATGTCAAAATAGAAACTCAGTCTCTATTTTCTTTTATAAATTTGTTGATGAAAATAGAAACTGAATCTCTATTTTGACTTAAAAAATAGTAAAAAATGTAGACTTTATATATATTTGGATTATTAATATTATTTTTTAAAGATTAAAATCTTTAAAAATACCTAAATTTAAAAAAATTTATACATTAAAAACTCCATTAAAAATAATTTTAAAACATTACACCGAGTCAAGTTGGTGAACGATGAACCTGGCTTGTCGACTCTAATATACGAATAGGCATCACAGGCAGGCCGATAAGACTAACGCGCATGACACAATACAACCTCATCAGTCACACGATCAAGTTATTTTTTAGAAGATATTTATTCCACTATACCACTCATAATCTTAAAGTATGATCGTACAAAAGTAAGTTCATTGTAATTAAAAAAAAAAAAAAAAAGGAGAAAAAGGAAAGAGAGAAGAAAATGGGCAACCTTTTTGATAGACTATTTCAAGTGTCCGAAGTCCAACCGCTTCAAACCAAACCATAACCCACCAAACCACCAAACTCTCTCTGTCTACGTTTTCTCTCTTTCTCCACTCCTCTGTGCTTCAGATCACCAAACATACAAACACAATAATATATATATATATATATAGTAAGTATATATATATATTTATGTAACTGTCGAGACGGCAAAATAACGCTATTAAATTAGAATATTTACATTTTCCAAGAACATATATATACACTCACATATCTATATGTATACATATTGATTCATTTCTCTCTCAAGCCAAACCCTAACGTACAATAGAATTGTTCATTCAGTAAGCTTAGCTTCTTCTTCTTCTTCTTCTTCACGTGTGATTCGCTAAACGTCGACGTTTCATCCCCACCGTTGCTTTGTTATTAGTGTAAAGCACTGTTTTTTATTTTTATTTTTACAATTTTCGAGTTTGATTGTTGAAGTTAGTAGTGAATCTAGTGCATTTGGTTCGGTTTTTTTCTTAGTTATTTTTTAGTCAACTTTTAGTCAAATCTGTGCTTCTCTTTATTATTTTTAATTGTTTGCAATTAATTTTGATCCATGCTTGATTAATTTGAGTGAATTTTATATGCAATATGTGTGTATATATATATATATATATGTCTATGTGAATATATTTGATTTTTTGGCAATTTAATTTGGACAGGTTAGGAGATCTAAGGTTGTATGATTGCATAAAAAGGAGCAATGAGTAGTGAGCTTTTGGATATTCAGCCGAGAGAACTCGAGTTCATCTGTAAGTTCAACTCTTTTTTTTCGCATGATTTATTATTATTATTATAATCTTATGTTTTGATCTGTGATATTGTGCTTTGCTCAACTTAAATTAGCTAAAGATACTAGTTAGTTGACTAGTATAAATACTGGTTGGGTGAGACCGAGTTATTATTATAGAGCGCAACCAGTTGCGTGAAGCTTCTACTGTGCACAGGATCCAGGGAAGGACTG
The DNA here is from genome assembly GCA_037974665.1 of Ehretia macrophylla. NCBI lineage: Eukaryota > Viridiplantae > Streptophyta > Magnoliopsida > Boraginales > Ehretiaceae > Ehretia > Ehretia macrophylla. The sequence continues at coordinate 35,892,441 of CM075780.1, read as the reverse complement.
GACCTACTTTGGTTCTGTTTTGTGCAGGCTTACCTTGAATTTTTACAACAGGGTGTTTCCACAGCCACAGGAGTCATTATCATCGTAATGGGAAATTAATCTGGAAATTGAATATTCATGTGATTATATTGGGAAGATTAATTAATTCTTTTATTGATAACTTGTTATAAGCATGTGATAATGTATAGTTTATGTGGCTTTGCTTTATATTAAGCTTCAATGCATGAATTAGCAAATTAAAGATGTAGTCTTGTACTGTGGTTATAAAATTGTTGTGCATAACTTTGAAAGGGATTTTGATAGCGTAAAATTGTTGTACATAACTTTGGAAGGCAGTTTGATAGCACATGTTAACATTCATTTGTTTGGGTTTATATAGTTGAACTGAAAAAGCAAAGCTCGTGTTCTGTTCAGCTGATCAATAAGACCAATGCCCCAGTTGCTTTTAAGGTAAAGATATTATGTCACCCCTCTCTTTCTGTTCATTTGACGTGTTTTGACTAGCAGATGTGATTTTGTAAGGTCAAAATGTTTTGTTAAAATGTATTGGAATTGTTTGGGCAGGTCAAGACAACAAGTCCAAAGAAATATTGTGTGCGGCCAAATGTAGGCATTGTCAAGCCCAAGTCAACATGCGATTTTGTTGGTACTTAAAGTTTCATTGATTTTTTAGCACTATAAGCTATATGTTACAACACTTGTCATTTCTTTTGGAAATATATGACAAATGATTACTTATTCTGACGTCATCAAATCTTTTAAGAGACTTACTGTAACATTGCTTGCTGTGTGCATTAGTATGGGAACACGGGCTAAAATTATGATCACAAGTGTGATGTATATGATCCTGAGGTCTTGAAAGAATGCATTATCATCTGTGGCTTGTAATGTGGATCACATTGGTCGTGCTGCCTGCAAAATATTTAGCTTATGGCTCTGTGAAGACTGGTCATGCACTGTATTGCCTGTGTCAAATATGAATGATATGTCAATGGCTAAGAAATGATTGTTAGATGTTCTTTGTTCATTAGTAAGCTGTCTATTTGTCCCAACTTTGAATATATTAACAACATGATGTTTGCCAGAGATTCTAATGGTTGAACCTTTTTGAAGTAGAATTAACTAATTGTGGTATAGTGTTGTAATTTAAGTTTATTGATGGTGTTCTCGTAGTCACTATGCAAGCGCAAAGGGTAGCTCCTCCTGAAATGATATGCAAGGACAAGTTTTTGGTTCAAAGCACTGTTGTTCCCGAGGGAACAATTGATGAAGACATCACGTCTAGCATGGTATTGCTTATGATGTTCTTTCCCCCTTTTTCTTTTTCTTCCAATTTCCTTGTAGGTAGCCTATGATCTGGAGTTCTATCGGGATTCGGGAGCCTGCTGGGTTTGAATTCAAAATTTACTTCTCATTGATTGGTTTGGCAGTTTTCCAAAGATGCTGGTAAATATGTTGAAGAGAACAAACTGAAAGTTGTCCTCGTTAGTCCACCTCAATCCCCAACATTGTCACCAATGAATGGAGTGCACAAGCAGATGGCAGATCATGAAGCTCCCATGCAGAATGATCCAGTTTTCAATAAAATTCAATTCATCAGCACACAGAAGAATAAGAGCATTGAAGATATCAGTCCACAGAAGAGCGATAGCATTGAAGAAACCACCCTCCCAAACAACAATAATGGTCAAGATATCAGCCTTCACAACAGTGAAACTATTGAAGATATCACCTTACCAAACAACAAACACAGTGAAGATATCAACATGCAGAACAATGAAACCATTAAAGATATCACATTCCCTAACAACGAACACAGTGAAGATATCAGCCTACAGAAGAATGGAACCATTAAATATATCAACCTGCAAAAGAATGAGAGTATTGAAGATATAAGCCTACAGAAGAATAACACCATTGACGATATCAGCCTACAGAAGAATAAAACCATTCAAGACATCTCCATACCAAACAACAATAACAGTGAAGATATCAGCCTACAGAACAAAGTATGCAATATTTCTATGCTTGAAGACTTCCTTTATGGTGTCCAAATTGTATTGTGTTGTTCATTTGGAAAAAAGTTCAGGATTTAGTTGTTCATGGCTAATGGCTTAGTTTTGACTAAGCTGCTTTCCACTTTTTATCTAGCGTGGTTTGAATTGAGAATATGATTTTTTTTTTCTCCTGCTTCTCAGGTGGCCAAGGATGCAAAGGAGTCCAAAGCAGGAACTGCTAAAGAGTTGGTAGGAGCAGAGTCTGTAGAAGTTGGAAGAGTGAAGGACGTAGAGGACCTTGCACTAGTTAAGGACATCGATAAGATGAAGTCGAAACTAAGCGAACTTGAATTAAAGCTAAGTGAGGTCAGATAATTTTCTCAGAAATCTTTTTATTTGTAGGACTATGACATAACAAAACAACTTTCTTGTTTTCTTGTTGGATTGTTAACAGAAAGCAAAGATAATCCAGGATTATGAGGTTTTGGCTTGTTGTGTGTGTTTGTTGAGCTAGATTTGCCTCTTTTTCCGCTGAAAGTTTATTTAATGCCTTTCAATAATTTATCTTTATGAGGGAAATCATAAAATATGTAGCTAATTGATGGTTTAAGGTCCAAAGCTTCCTTCGGTTTATTTTATATGTCATTTGAAATGTAATCTTCCCATTTCTTTGAGAAAAAGATTAAAAGGTAATGCTGTAACAGTTTGTTGGGCTTTCAAAATGGACTTAGTCTGTGATGTAACATTTAATGTATTAATGTAGCTTTCAAAAGTTCTAAGTAATAAGAAACCTGCAAGCGTAATGTGCGTCCGGCAATAACCCTAGAAGTCATTGATTCCATAATAAAGTAAACCTGTTCTTTTTTATTTGAGGGGAATAATAAAGATTCCATGAAAATGTCGCATAATTTGTTGGTATTTTGCATAATGATTGGACATCATGTTTTGTTGGCCACCGTGAATATTCTACCTGGTCCAGTGTACTATCCTTTAGATATCAAATGCTTAACGTGAAAAGTCATTGTCTACCTTTTTGAAAGAGGGTCGCCTTTATTTTGTGCTATGTAGCATTTGAGATCATACTTTTATCTCCATGGTCGCTGTATCAAAATGATTTTCTTATCTTCTATGGAGGAGTCTACTCATCAACCGTGTTAAATCTCCATGCAGGCGGAAGTAATGATTTCGAAGCTGACTGAAGAGAGGAGATTGACCACACGAGAGAGGGAAAGCTTACGGAAAGAATTGGTAAGTCATTAGTTCTGTTTTTTTCCCCTCATTTTTTAGTAAGAGTTATTGCAACCTAAGTTGTAAACTTCAAATCTCGAAAATGTTGTCAATTGTTGTCTGAACTCACTAAATTGTTAGTAGGTTATGCTGCACTAGTGAGTACTCATTTTTGCATTTGCCTGGACCAACAATGCGCCTCGGCTTTTTTGTTTTCCTTGTGATGTTAACTGGAAATGCTATTTAACTTTCTTTTGGAAAAATGAAAGGTTTGTTGAATCACTTTATATGTCAAATCGAACGAGTCTAAAACTAGACTGCAAATGCCAAGACCATTAGGGCTCCGTTTGTTTGCCGTAAAATATTCTTCTGGAAAATATTTTCCTACTTTTATGGTGTTTGGTAACACCGGAAAATTGGTCAACCGGAAAACATTTTTCAATCAAAAATGGTGGGCTACTTTTTGGAGATTTTCCGGTGGTTGGTAACACCGGAAAATTGGTCAACCGGAAAACATTTTCCGGTCAAAAATGGTGGGCTACTTTTTGAAGATTTTCCGGTGTTTGGTAACACCGAAAAATTAGTCAACTGGAAAATGTTTTCCGGTCAAAAATGACGGCTAGTTCAAAATTTGGGAAAATATTTTCATTTCTTTGGGAGAGGAAAATATTTTTTGAAACTTAAGCACCCCTATTTTATGTATATATATATTTTTTTATAAATCTCTTGTCGGAAAATATTTTTTATTGTACATCCAAACACCAGAAAATATTTTTCAGTATTCTATTTTTTAGGAAAATATTTTCCTCTAACAAGTTATTTTACAGCAAACAAACGGAACTCAGGAAAATATTTTCCTCTGAAAACATTTTCTAAGAAAACATTTTTCACTGAAAACATTTTTCACAAGCAAGTTATTTTACGGTAAACAAACGGAAGAAAATATTTTATTTTCTATGAAAACATTTTCTATTGAAAACATTTTCTACAAGCAAGTTATTTTACGGCAAACAAACGGAGCCTAGGTGTTAAATTGTATACCATTATATGAATTACTTTTTGGATAAATCCAAATCCTCCTTTGCGTAGTATCTATTATTTGTATGCATGGTTCATGATATCTGGGATTGCATTTGAGGAAAGGTTACTTTATTCATCCTCTTGTGAGATATTTGTCTAGAATAGGAATATTTTCGCCTCTCTTTGCCGAATCAGATTATATTGCTGTTGAGTGTTAGCTGGCCAAGGAAATTTACACTGTAAAACTTTGTTGTGACTGATCTTTTGAATCTTTTGTTTTGGTTTCTGTCTGCTTCCATGCCTCATTTTTCTTTTCTTTTCTTTTTTTCCGTGGAATTGCACTTGTTTGCCGTGCAGGCTGTGTTGAAGAGTAGGGCTGGTACGAGAAGAGTTCAGGTTGGATTTCCCCTCCTTTTTGTTGTTATGGTGGCGCTTATCAGTATCGTGCTTGGATACCTTGTGCATTGTTGATTGAAGACGACCACCGAGACATAGTTATAAAAACGTTTTCTGTCTGTAGGATAAGAAGTTTTTAGCATAAATACCTGTTCCATCGATTTAGATGCGCAAGGAGTTTCAAATATCAGATAGAGATGACGTTTAGTGTGTGTACAGATTCTCCGTAATTTCTAATAAAAGACGCGTAAAGAAGCTCTCCCCTCCCCCCTTACCCCTTTTCCCTTTTTGGTTGTGCTCGTGCGTCTGGTGTTTCATATTGCTCTTCTAAACCAGCAGATGAGAATGCCAGCTTCTTTTTATGTTTTCGACTTGTATGACAGGTTAACTTTTTAAAGCGTATTGAAGTTTAAGAGGCTTTGTGGCTTTCTATTTGTTTCCATCATCTGATCAATAGTGGTGAAGTAATTTCGCATATTGTAGTAGTGATATGTATGTTTTACATGTATATACTCATTTGTATATATTGGTGCAATTGAAAATATATATAGTTAATTATATGCCAAATTTGCATTTTGACTCGTAGATAAAATGAAACATGAAATGACCAATTATATATGTATTTCGCCCCTATTTATCTTAAAAATACATGTGGCAACAATGTATCCAGAATTTGTTATTTGTAGTTGATTGTATATGAAATTATCAAATATATGTAAAGGTTAAAGAGAAACATTCTAAGACTCGGTTTGTTTGTAGTAAAATATTTTTTTAGAAAATATTTTTTGAATTTATAGATGTTTGGTAACATGAAAAATTTAGTTAATTGAAAAATATTTTTTGGTTAAGGGAAAATTTTAATTCAAAAGGGTGGAAAATATTTTTTTGTCATTTGGGAAAAAAAAATATTTTTCGGGACTCGCTCACTTTACTCCCACGCCACTTGTCTACCTTTCACTTTCACAGTTAATATATATATTATATGTGAGTATTTTTTTTATAAAATTTCATGTAAAAAAATATTTTTTATTATACATTTAAATATTAAAAAAAAATTCAATATTTTATTTTTTCTTAAAATATTTTTTTTCTAAAAATATTTTTTTTAACAAGTTATTTTACGGTAAATAAACGGAGCCTAAGTAATAAAATGTGCTACATGCTGAGCTTTTTTAAAAAAAAAAAATTTAATAATTTATTTTGGGTCATGCTATTTGTTGAGAACGAGAATATCATTATCCAACATTCCATGTTGCGCGATACTGTGGGTATACGACGTGGAGTAATCTTTAAACTAAAAAGTATCATTCTTCTTGTAATATAATATGTAAAGTAAAAAGAGCTATTCTTTATTTCACTCTCTTCATTTACACGGAATAAAATCTTTTTTATTATACATAAAATCCTACTAAAAGAATGAACTCTTACATGGCCTACGGGGCTTAGAAGACCAAACAAGGAAATATTCATATCCAAAATTTCTCTTTTAACAAACATACTACTGTAATGATTGAACCGATGAATTGAAAAAAAAAGACTGAATTTATTTATATAGGATACCACTTTCATTGAATGATTGTCTTACCCAGAATTTAAGGAAGGAGACCGTATTGTGCTACCAATTGTGCTCAAACGTTAGGATTTAAATTCTCTCATAACACAAAATTCAATAGTAGTGAATTTATAATGTAGTTATGATAAAATAGTTTAACAATCACTATTATTGAATCTTTCTATTGATATTTATACATTACAAGGGATCTGAATCTGTAAAGGTGACACACCAAATGGAATCAAATAAGAGATTGAATCTTTAAATTCTCACATTCTTTTTTGTCTGAAATTTATGAACATTTTATTTATGAACGAAAAAGTTGCCCAGTCCTTTGTTTACTTTTTTTTTTTGGGTCGAAGCCCAATCCCTTGTTGGGTTAGGTCATTACTTAATTGATTTGGAACATTCCTATCCCAAATTCCAAATAAGTAGGTAATTGGCAATTTTTACATTTCTTAGCAACGCTATTGGCTCGGCCGTAGAAGTAAGTACTCACTCCGTCCCATAAAAATATGTTTCCTTTTTTACTTGTTCATTTCTTTTTAAAAGGATAGTTAATTTATTAGTTTTTTTGATATATCCCTATTTAATGTACATCTTTATTAACAATTATACCATTAATCAATTGCAAGTGGAGTAATTGATATTAATGAAGGGATATATTAGGAAAAGACCAAATAAATTTATTGCTTTAACTATATCAATTACGTTTTTTTTTTTTTTTAATCTATGTAAAAAAAAACTTTTCAATTAATCCGGAGTGATATCCCTATTAGTAGGTCTCATTAACCATGTGTTCAGTTCAAACTAATGCAAGAATTTTTTTAATATAAAAATGAAATTAAATCTATTTTTGTGAGACGAAAGGGGTATGAAAATCTATTAATGTAACTCATGGAATACAAACTGAGAGTCTTATTAATCATATAAGAGACTGATCCATCAATTCGTATTGATACAATAATTTTTCCTATGTAAAAATGAAAGTAAATCTATTTTTGTGAAACAAAAAAGGTATGAAAATCTATTAATGTAACTCATGGAATACAAACCGAGAAAAACAAAGTCCAGTGCCTCAGCCCGCCACTCAAATACTTATTCATCTGAAACTGTAAGCAAGTTCCCATTAAGTGCTAGCAAAGTGCTCCCATAACTGTATAAATAGTTCACTATTATTGAATTTCTCTCATAATATTATAACACATGTTATAACATTATAAAAATACCCGAGTCCATGTTTTGGCCTTTTATGGCCCTTTTTCTGGCATAGAATATATACCTGAACCATTATAGTACAGAATATTTTCTTTCCATTCTCCCAAAGAAAGATATTAACGTATACCGTTTAGCACCTCATATTTAGGATTTGAATCCTTCCATAACATTATATGTTATTATGAGAGAAATCCACTGCGAGTAAATTGTCCAAATCATTTCATCATAACTACATTATCATTAATATTTTACCATTAGACCTCTCTTATAACGTTATGTATTCAAGAGCTCGATGCTCTTGTGATCATTTTATATCAGAAACGCGATAATGGACTGGAAAATTTTTCATTCTCAAGAAAATGTAGCATACATATGGTAATACAACATGAGAAATACACAATTTGCCTGAAGTTGACTGAATTACAAGCAAAACAAAGCTTGAATTTTAATTTTTTTTCCCGTTCTACTCCCATAATATACAACAGAGAAATCTGACGAGAGTTGAGATCCAAAATATGATCGCGTTTATCGCTGTTTAACAGAATCACCCCGCGCTAAACACAGATAATACGAAGTCTATCGACGCGGCGTCCTGAAGTTGTATGATTAATCACATTTGATTATATAGCCAAGTATCCACATATCTACAGAGGTCTGACAGGTTGGCTTCAGTCAGTAGCACATACCTTTAAACCGGACGAGATTCTTCACTTCTTATGCATTAGCGTGGACTCCTTTCGGTTGGAGAGCCAGGAACAAAGGGGACGAAGCCACGCCCACCGAATACAGGACGCATGAAAGTGTCGTCAAACTTACGCCAGTATCGGTGGACTGTGTAAGTAGGTGCCGTCAGAAGCATGCGTATACTGCTGGGCCGAGGGACTTCGTGTCCACCTAGATCTGCTTCAGAATCAAGATGTTGTTCAAGAAGAGGCGCGGAGAGTGATTTTGGAGAGTTGGTATCTGTTGAGCCCGCACTGCCTGACTGCTTCGGGTGTGGCAGCAAGAGGCTTATGAGAGGTTTTGTCAATATACCAAAGACCTAGACAAGACCAAATAAGCGCATCTTCAGTAACATGCCAGGAAAGAAGTTTCAAAGGACAAGCTTCAGAAGACAAGTATGGTACATTACCACTGTGCTGAAAAGTACAATGGTGATGGTACTCGTGATCATTATAGCGTTCCCTCGCAATGTAGTATGCCCTGACCTAGTAAACTGCATAGATGCGTAAAGGGCATTTACTCGAATGATACGAAAGGAAAGAGGCAATAATATTATGATGCAAGCATTTTTTACACATTTAAGAATGGGAAAATACACAATGGGGGTATTGCACCACATCGTTCATCAGAGGCTCAATCAGCAAGTGTCACATAAGCAAGTCAGGGCAATCCATGTACTCAATCACATGCCAAAAGCTGTCGAACCATGGCCCTACAGCCCGAGACAGGCACGTGTTAATTCCTGATTGGACTACCATGAACATGGGGAGACCCCATCCGATATTTTCTCCTCGAATGTCATAAACAATCACTCTAGAAAAATCAACATCCCTAGTCATAGAGCCCATTGGGCGATGCATGAATATTTACATGTCACTGATATTGTTACCTTATTGTAAGCAAGTGCCATAGACACAGCACCCCTCATGAGGCCAGCCCACCAGATTATGACCTGAAAATTTTGTCAGTTATAACAACGCTCGAGGGACAAAAATTGGATGGAGGAATGAAAATGAAATGCTCACTTGCTGCCTGAAGCTGATATACTCATTTCTTGATTTCTTTGCCAAGTTGGCTAAGAACGACAAAGGAAACACAAAAGCTGCTCTCCCTAGCAAAATTAGGCCCATCAGTGTAGAACTCACTGCAACTGATGTTCCAGGACTGCAAAATAGTAATAAGCACACATGAAACACAATAAACAGAAATTTTATAAGCCGGACAAATTCTGAAACTTGTGATAGGAGTTGAAAGATTACTGCAAGAAAACGAAAAGTGAACCTTGTAAAAGAATAGTAACTTGTGGCTAATTACATCTGTCAGCGCTAGCATCTCTCTATTAGCACATATAGTATTCTTTTGTTAGAATCATGAGTGCATATTCAACATACCTATCGCTTACAAACTTCCACTTCTCAATGTCCAAGGCATCCATACCAACATAAAGGAAGAGAAAGGTCTCAGCAACAAATGACAAAGTTGCAAAAGCATGCCTGTAAATGCACAGAATTAATGTTTTAAGTGTAATATACAATTAAACAAAAAGAAGCTCGAGATAAGTATCATAAGAAAAATGCTCATACAAACATACTTGGTAGTAACTCTTGAACTCTCAGTCACATTGTGCCACGTATAGTGGGACATTACAATGCCACAGAAAAACACAGTCAGAATGCCACTCAGATAGAATAACTGTATAAGAAGATGAAAGGGATTAATGACCAGAATCAACTGAGATTGAATAGAAGAACAACATAAGAAGCAAGGTCTTGTGAGGATGTATGTGAAGTCACTGGGAACTTACTTCCGCCAACATGTAAGATAAATAAGCCATCAGCATCATAAGTGCCACCTCACGATCTGTGGAGTGCCTATATTACATCAAACCCTTAGCTTAATGAGATGTAGTTCGAGAAGAAAAAGAAACTCAGGATATATGACATAAACAAGGACAGAGAGAGAGAAAGAGAAAGAGAGGGAGAGAGAGAGAGCTGAAGAATTGATTGCAGTCAGAAATGAGTTCAAAAAGATCCCTAGAATAAATTCAGCACATCAACTTCAATTTTACATTATGAAAACTAATGTTACTACGGTTCAGATTGCACATTGGTCAACATCTTAATCAGGGTAGGAAGCGGCTTGTGCATCTCTTGTTTACGTTGTCAAGTAAGTACCAGAAATTGCACTCTCATCATTGACAAAGACTCCAAACATTCCCACGGATAGTAGCATATTATCTACATCAGCAAACCACTGAATACAATAAGGACATAAGGACTAAAGTGAAGCACAAGACAGTGTCATCACAAGGCATATCACTGAATTGTCAGTGAAAGAAAGCCATCTTGTCATTGTTGTTAAAAAGGCATTTTGGTGGAAATATATAATTATTCCAAGTGTAACCTGGTGATCTTTAAAAAAAACGTATTCTAATGGAAAGAGCTAGCAGCAGAAAGTTTGTAAGAAATGGAACTCTTGGACCAGTTTGGCAAAGCATTTCAAACTCACAAAATCATACTTGGAAGCCATTGATCACATTAATAGAACGCGATTTTCAGAATTACAATTTTACTAAAATAGCTCCTTTATATATTCCACTAGTGGATAACACAGAACAAAGTCTAGAAGGTAAAAGAGCTTAACTGAATTGTTGTTTCTATAGCTGTTTTATTCTTATGGATGCCAAACAACCAGAGACAATAATTTTCAAAATTCTGTTCCCAAAATGGGTATAATGCACCATACTCCCTTGCAGGGGCGGAGCCAGAAATGTAATGTTGGGAGGGCTGATTTTTTTTTGTACGGTGTTTTTTTGTACAGTATGTTTTAGGTTAGTAGAAAAGAGACTCAATTTTTACAGTTTTAATTTTTTTTACTGTTTTATTAAAGAAAATTTGATAATGGTTTCATATTACGATGCTTTTAAAGATTAACATATTTGGCCCCCCAACTATTTCCATGAATGTAAAACTAGAAAAAAATGGCAAGTATAGAGAACATCACTTGAAGTAAATAAATTCCATGAATGTAAAACTAGAAAAAATGACAGTTATATATATCTATTTAATAGAAGAAAAAAATCAAAACAAGTAGTAAGTATAGAGAAAGTCACTTGAAGTAAATAAATTCCATGAATGTAAAACTAGAAAAAAATGGCAATAAACAATATGTAGCTGCAATGACTTGAACCCACACCAACAACATAAACGCATTTATGACTGATCACTAGGCTAACTCCATGTTTTGAAAGCTTTTGTAACTTTTTCGGTTTTTAGTTGGGGGGGCCAAATCTGTATTTTTTTAAAAATCTATTAAATCTCTTTTTTTTGGGAGGTTGGCCCCCCTCCCTCCGCCCCTACTCCCTTTGTGGTTTCTCGAATTTGTTGGTGGGTATGGTATTTCGATTACCTCATAAACAACATGTACTTTTTAGAATGTCACAAATACCTCCTTGTCATTAGTTGATCCCTCCGAGTTAATGGCATGATGTCTCATGTGCTAACTTAGCGATTTTGAGTCGTTGGGCATATGTGACCATGAGGACAGAACGTGCAACATTTTAATAAACATGAGAGTTTGATGAGATCATTTTAGGAAGACAAAGGGGATAATAGCTTTTAGGACAGGGTGGTAACAAGCTTATTATGATAAGCACAAAGGGGTATTGTATATTTTAAATGGACTACAAGGGGAGTAATTAGCTTGTTATGAAAAGCACAAGGGGGTATTGTGTACTTTAAGAGATCATTTAGCATGACTGGGGGTACTTAGCTTGTTAAGAAATGCACAACGGGGGATGTTGTGCATAGTTAATTAACAACATTGTTGCCATTTCATCTTTTCCGTTAATGGAGTTAAGGTCTGGGCCCCTAGGGCGAGAGTGCCACCTTTTGAAAAACACAAGTGGTTTTTAAGGAAATTGTGGTACCAAATGGGGGTAATCAACAGATTCAGGAAACCACATGAGAGTATTGTGCATTTTACCCTTCCGAAATACTTTTTCGCAAAATTACATTTTCATATGTGGTCGCATTGGGCTCTATTTGAAGGATCGGACAAGGATTAGGGTAGTCAAAGACGAAATATAATCTAGACGAAAAAATCAGCAAAAGTGTTGTAGGTTCAGGCTAAATAAACTCTACTGTTATGGGAGAAGAATTTCATTATTAGGTACAAATTCTCCAAAGTGTCATATCCTTCTCTCTGTAACATACCACTTTAGGATAATATAAGTGCTCCATGGACGTGTAGAGCTGTTCACCATGTCACATGTAGACAATAGTGAGAAATGAGGATATTAGACATTTTCCATTTCCTAAAGCATGCACCGATTACCAAGTTGAAGAATTTCCGGTAACTTTCAACTCGGCCTAGCCCATGTTACCAATTTGAAATTTTCCATTACAATATAGTAGGGAACAAGGAATAAGGACTCAACAATATAATTTCTTATGTTAGAATATTACCTGCCAAAGTATAGCTTTTTGATGATGTATGCAGTAAGCAATCCAGTCTGCAGCAATGAGAATATGATGTCATGTAGGAGACAGATAATGCCATATAATGCCCATGCATAAACCACATAGTTAAAGCAGCCATGCAGACACATAAAATGTTAGTACGCATGCATGATGCATGTGTTTGTGTGTGTGAGACAGACAACGAGGGGGAGGGAGGGAGGGAGAGAGAGAGAGAGAGAGAGAGAGAGGCTCACTATCACTCCGAGCAAAGTGCTTGCAATAAATAGGTATAAGAAGTTGCCGGCGAAATGTAAGGCAATTGTTGGACTAAGCCTTGTCAGATCAAAGCTCTGGAGAGCATTGAAAAGCACCACCGATGTAGCATCATTCACAACACCTTCTCCAAATACCAGACTGTAAAGGAGAGGGGTCTCATCTTGAGATAGAACCTGCAGCATGAAATGCCTTTATTTCTGAAACATCCTTTGCTACTATGAAATTATAGTTCAGTATTTTAATAGTTTTCAAACCTGCAACGTGCAAACAGAATCTGTCGCAGCAAATATTGCTCCAATTGCTGAGAAAATAGTGGAAGAAGGAACAAACTGGTTAGAGCTCTAGCATGCAAGGAAAAAGAGATTAAACAATCTGTGCTAAAGTTGATACCCAGATAATCGCCAATGTCCATGGGGCCTATGTCAAATCTTTTGAAGAACAGAATGGCACCTGGTCAGTATACAAAAGGGTAAATGGATTTCAGCTGGATACAGTAACCAAGTTAAGAGAAAAAAACAATACCAATGTTGTTCGAATACAGGAGGACACCTAGTAAGCCATAAAGATCTAAATTATACCGGCCATAAAAGAAGGAAAATCACAAATTACAGACAATGCAGCATGCCCTTCAAAAGACAACCTCTTTTACAAAGTTGCCTAGAGAAGATCACTGTTCAGATGCAATCAATCCAAAACATTGGCTTCATATTGCAGAAGTATGTGTCTACGGGTGTAATGGGGGCAGTTGTATGTCGAACAGCCATCAGCTAAATCTAAACCCACCAAAAACTAATGTTGTATTGCAAAAGCATCTTGAATTTATATATAAGTATTGCTAAAACAACAATAAGAAGAGAAGTAAAGCTTACAAGCATCAGTTGTTTGGACATGTGACCTTTTCCACACTCGTAAAATTATGGAAGTCTCTAATGTCAGTTCTAACATAACACTATCAAGGACCACATCTACGTGTGTTCTTTTTTGTTGGATAAGTACAACATCTATGTTAGCCTCGCAAAAGCAGCAGAATACAAAATCTATCCATTGCCATACTTTTCCAGCAAATTTGTGACATCCCTCAGATAGTGAGAGACATGATATGAGAGTATTTTACGAGTTAGTATTATGGATTAAAGTAATAATTAGGTTAACCATTTTCGCCTTAGTTGATATTTGACCCAAGACAATTATTCTCAATCCTACATCATGAGTCTCAACTGCAAATCTAAGATTATGGGCTTGGGACGTGAAAAAATGGTATCAGAGCCAGTGCCAACACAACTATTGAACTAAATTTTGTGCGGTGCAAAATGCTACAATGAGGGAAGGAGAAGGGAGCCATTTCTGGAATCTTACACAGTAAATTAGTCTTAGCCAGTGGATTGTGTCAATGCCCCTAACAAGGATGTCAAGTCCTAAATGGGAGTAATTGTAATGTCTTTATATTGGTGGGAAATATGACAAGAGTGTGATTGATAAGTTATTGTAGGTTTTAAGTAATAACTCACGACAACCATTTCGGCCTACTGGATATCTCAAGATAGTTATTGTCAAGCCTACAAAACGGGTCTGGGGTTTTGGGCTTGGGGCATAATAGCACTCAGTCCTGACACTATTTTAATTATCTTTTCTCTATAGAAATAATTTTGTGGATTATCATGATTGCCAAAACACTTATACTTTGAAATACAGAAAGGATAGAGTTATGAAACACAATTAAAGGGAAAGTAGAAACTAGAAGTGAACTGAAATGACCAATATCCCATCATGTGGAAGTCCCTCCACAATAGAAAAAAGTTGATATTCTAACAAAACCTCAAGCAACTTTCCAATATTTGAACAAATAGGTATTAAGTTTTCTAATATACCTATTGATATGATTGCACATGAAATTAGTGTGCCAACCGCTCCAAACAGCATAATTGTTGTGAAGTTACGGAAAAATTGCTTCTTCTTCACCTGGAACCTGGTAGATGAAGAGTTAACTACGTATGTTGCTCGATAAATAACTAATAATGAACATAAAACAATGATATGTCTCAAAAAAGCATGAATGTAACAAAGACATGTCTTCTGTATAATTGAGGTAATATTGATGAATTATAGAACAACTAACTAGAGGCTGGCTTGTGTGAATCAGTTAAGCTGTGATTGTGCACTAATCAGATCTCTATGATGCAGTTTCTAATGCAACAATTTGTGGAAGCTCTTCAATAATGCAACAGATACTTCAAGCATGCTGTTCCAACCACAAAATCTTCCGGTGGATGAAGATCTGAACGAAATGTTATAGAAGCACAGAAAACTATAAACTCCTGTAATTTATTTCCAGAAACCTACTTCTGGATTATCCAAGTTTCTTAATTTCCCGATCTCCAGTATTTGCAAAACAATCTCCAAGCCGCATCAACTGTAACAACTGAGCTTGGTACATCAGTCGGCATTAATTGCTTGCAAACAGGCAAACAGTCTACAAATTCTAAGCATGTTCTATATCCATGATCCATCTCTTGAACCAAATTGTTTACACTTATAAGAACACTATATCCCATTCTTCAAAATGAACATGTAGCAGACAAAAACTGTTCATTTCTATTTCTGGTTTCCTATGTGTTATTGTGTGGGTAGGTGATAGAAATCTTGAGAAGTCTGATGCATTCAACTCATTATCCGAAACATGTTGAAGTAGAATTCATATCCATGACGTATTAGATACTCATGTGCACTATTAACAAGAATGAATAATAGTACTCAACTTACCCGGCATTAAATATAATAGGTGGTAGAAGATATATGAAGAAAAGATCCTCACTGAAGACCAAAAGATGAGAGCTTGTTCCCCCACTAACTAATAATATAATAATTCCAGTACATACACCCTGCCATCAAACCACAAATAGATTACAACTTCCATTCCTTATACAAAAACTCAAATTTGTAATTATAAATCTTGCAAAAGGAAAAACGTTGTTGAAAAGTCATGTCCAAATAAGTATTTATTCGGATACCAATAAAGCAGAGAAATCTTGACTCTCCATAATCAGAGCCTTATAAAATCTGTGAATAACTCATCCAACATAGAGGATGTTCGACTTTGCTTAAAAAGTTGTTAACACTTGGTGCTCATAAGCTAGTTGCACTACTTATATGCACCACAAGAGTGCTTATTTTATAAAGCAATATCGTAAATGCCATGGTCAAACTTGCTTAAAAGGAAAGTGCCTAAAAAATAAGCTGGGGGACGGGTGCTGTCAAAACACGCACAAAAAGTGCTTATAAGTACCTACACAGGCTCATATACCACTTTTACTACTTACATGCACCCCAAAAGTACTTAATATACAAGTGAAATGTGATAAATGACTTGATCAAAATTGCTTAAAAGGCTTTCAAAAATAAGCTTGGGAGAAGTGATGTCAAAATAAGCTCCAGAAGAGCTTACAAGTACTTAACCAGGCTCATAAGGCAGGTTTGCTACTTATAAGCAACACAAAAGTGCATATCTAATAATGGCAACATCCTAATCGTCGAAAAGTGCCTCAAAGATAAGTTGGAGGCGATAGGCTATCAAAGTAAACACACGAAGAGTTTATAAGTACGTAAGCAGACTCGTAAACCAGGTTTACTCGAAAAGTGCTTATTTCTCAAAAATAAGCACAAAACCTCCTGTCAAAATAGGAACAAAAAGTTCTTATCAGCACCTAAAACAGCTTTTTTGTTCTGGCACCAAACATAAGCATATTTAACCAACTTATAAGCCAAGTCAAACATCCTCATCAATTAACATTAAATGAATAAAATTATTATGATGACTAATTGAATCAACCCTAGCAGATTAACAATTATTAACTTGCTAACATATCCTAATAATTCTCGTTGCGATTTTTGCAAATTCAATTGAGAGCAATGAGACGAAAGACTCACAATAATAAGTGCGGTGATCGACTCGTTAATCCAACGATTCTCCTCGAGCAAATGGCCGATGACAATGCAGCCACAAAGCAATGCCACAAAGAGGTTCATCGACACAACAGAGGTGTGATCAGATGTGGTCGCCGATAGTGCCATTTTTTGCACCAC
The DNA here is from genome assembly GCA_037974665.1 of Ehretia macrophylla. Classification (NCBI taxonomy): domain Eukaryota; kingdom Viridiplantae; phylum Streptophyta; class Magnoliopsida; order Boraginales; family Ehretiaceae; genus Ehretia; species Ehretia macrophylla. The sequence continues at coordinate 35,875,492 of CM075780.1, read as the reverse complement.
AGATATTAATTCTAATCCCATTTTCTCGCCTCTATTCAGAATTCTACTAAATCGATTGTATTCAAGTAAATATGCGAGATCTTTCTCTTATTCAATTTTTCGCCACGGGAATTTTCTTCACGTCTCTGAACTGTCCATTCCAGAAGCACTCTTCAACAATCACCGCTGAAAAATTCAATAAAAATTGTCAAAAATAAATTGAAATTTTCAGATTTTTTACAATTGGACATAACGTTATCCTGAAAAATTAAAATAAAAAAAAATTGATAAACTTGTGCTTTTTTTTTTTTTTTTTTTTTCTTGTGCATTGCTTGAAATGAAGCTCATTCACCACAAAAATGTGTAAAAAAAAATAGACTTATCAGCTTATTTTACAATTGAATATAACATAATCATGGAATAAAATAAGTAATAAATTTATTTTTTTTTCTTGTAAATTGCTTTAAATGAAGCTCATTCACCACAAAAATGTTACAAAATAAAAAAGCTGAAAAAATCGATTTTTTTCAGCTTTTTAACAATTAAACATAACATAGTCATGGAAAAAAAAGACAACAAAATCAGCCTTTTTTCTTGTAAATTGCTTTAAATGAGGCTCATGTTCATCACATAGTGCGTGATCACAAAGGCTTTTTTATCAACAACTTTTCAGCTTTTCATAGAAAATTAACCGAAATTCACCAAAAGAAAAGTTTAAATTAAACACGCTATTTCCTTTTTATCTCATTATATGGAATCAAAACCAAAAAAGAAAAAGGAAATAATTTTTTTTTTTTTAAAGCAAAACAATTTCCAATACTTACGCATGCATGATAGATGCAGTACATTTTCGAAAACGAGTAAAAATTATTTCACAAAAAAAAGAAGCAAACTTTTACGAATTCTCACAAAGTTTTCGAGGCTGTTTTCGTTTTCTTTACCAATTTGTTTGGTTTTTTTCTTGTTTTTTGAGGTGAGGGCTCAGCTGATCAAGTGAAATCTCTAGAAACGTGCAAGATTAACGTGACCCTTCATTACATATATATATGTGTGTGTTTGTGAGTGTGTGTATGTGTGTGGACCAGAGAGGAAGAGGACGAAAATCAGACAGGTGTGATACTGTCTTGGACCGTTGAGGACGTGATATAATTGAATTTGGACCGTTGATCTGGTTACTTCGGTTAGAGTTTTTTTTTGTTTTTTTTTCCTGAAAAGAGAAAGGAACGAAGATGAAGATCACTTAGCAAAAAAAGAAAAAGAAGATGAACATCAGGTGCTTTGGATTGGATTTTGATGTTCTCTTTACCATATGTGGTGTTTTGTTATTGCCTTTCGCGATTGTTTACCATTTAAGAGGAGTTAATAGCTTATGTTTATTGCTTATGACTTATTGAAGATGGTCAAAAGTTAATAATATTTGAGTTAGATAAAATAATCGGTTAATAATTATTATAATTAAAAAGTTTTTAATTTGAATATATATTTATTTGTGAGAAAAATTATTTAGAGTTTGATTGATTGGAGTATGCGCCATACTAGGAGGTGCCATTACATTATAGAATTTGTAGTTATTAAGTAGTTTTAATGTGATTATTACATAAATTGAGTTTTTGGTTATAAAAAAATAAAAAAGAAAAGAGTTAGAAAATAGTTTTTTTAATAATGAGAAATTCACTTCAAATAAAATCACATTAAATTTATCATAAAATAATAAATCACGTAGTATAATAATACGCTTTAACAATTCGATCATTTTACTCAATCTTTAGAGACTGAAAGTATCTTATCTACAATCGATTTGTTGATTACTTTTTATATATCCAGTTAGAAATATAAACATAATAATTGACTCAAACTCATAATTAAATGTGATATGTCATATATCTTATTGAGTTGAAAGAGGGGGTTGGATACATTGGATGGGTTCATTTTGAGTCAACGTACATGTGATAACTTGAGAAAGTTTGAATGTGAAGGGATGAGATGAATGCTTTGACTTTCATGTGGATCACTTGTGAAAGTATCTTTTTTTTTTGGGTGAAAACTTGTGAAAGTTGAAACGCAAGTGAGAGGAGAAAAAGGTCGAAGAACAAAGACGCGTGTCAACATACGTCGTCCGTATATTGATTGAACACGGGTGTGGGTTCATTTATGTTCTGGTCTATGAAAAATATCACAAATGGTTTTTATTATTTTTCTAAAATTTTGAGTTTGTTATTATCATTATTTAATATTAATTAACTTAATTTTTATTATTTTTTTTAAATAATTTAATTTAATTGTTTAAAATTAATTAATTTAATCTTTATTATTTAAAAAAAAAAATTAATTTAGTCTTCAAATAAGAATTACGTGCAAGAATTAAATTAATTTTTTTTTAAATAATAGAGACTAAATTAATTTTTTTTTAAATAATAAGAATTAAATTGGCTAATTTTGAACAATAGAGGTGAATTTACAATTTTTTTAAAAAATAATATGAACTAAATTAACTAATTTTGAATAATATATATGAATTTAAAATTTTTAGTAAAATAATACGGATTATTTGTGTAATTTTTCCTTCAGTCTATAGGCCACCGCTAATAATCTTTTTTTTTTGCTTATTATAAAAAGAGTAAATTAGTTTTTTTCTAATTTATAAAATTCTCTATTCGAATTTTATTTTTACAGCACTCCTTATGCTAGTTAATATACTAAATTTGTAGTATTTAACTTTTTTTTATATACATCTCAAAATTAGATTTGGAAGATTTAGGTCTAAATTTATTTTTAGCGGCTATATTCTCAATGGTTATATTCTTTCCACCTTATTGCTAATCCATCTTGATGTGAAATATATATATATATATATATATATATTCAAAAGACTGAAACAACGTTATAATATTAAACACCATGTTATTAACATTTTTTTTGTTAAAAACATAGTTTATAAATTTAGATCAGAAATAAAAATAAAGAATATAATTTTTTTGACTTTGTTGCAATTAAAAATCTAGAACATACTAAACTATAAAATAAAATAAACAAAATAATACAAAGACAATGAGGAATGGTATAGAGAGCTATTTTCCCTCTCCAAATATAGGGATTGAAAAGAGAATAATAGGAAGATAGTCAAAATAGGGAGTGTGATCGTAGGAAATTGGTGGAGGAGACAAATTTCATTTTGACTTGTTACTTTAACCTTTTGGGCTGTAGACTCTCAAATAAGAAAATTGTTAGAGTTACTCTAAGAATGCAAAATTGAAAGAAAAACCTAAAAGAATGAGCGAAATATTGTACCGTTCTAAATGTTTACTATCAAGCTGTTTTTTGAGACTTTTGTTTTTTATGTTTGGAAAGAGAGAAACAAAGCTTCAACTGAATACCAATTATTCAAAGATATCCAAATTATTTTCAGCTGTAAATTGTACATATTTAGGAAGATTGAGAGCACACTTTTGAATAGGGCGATATGCATATACTGAAATGTAGATGAAAGAATCATCTCTTAACTCCACCAACTTGAACATCTTTTGGTGGACTATTGATTGTACATGTTTTTGAAGTGCCTTGATTTAATGGTAATTTTGCTTATTTCACAAATAAAAAAAAAGAAGGTAAATGACTTTTATGGCTATTAAACTATTTCTTCAGTTCTATTTTGGTCATTAAATTATTCTTTGTTCTATTTTGGTCATTCAACTAACAATTGAATCTCTTTTTGTCCATTTCGTAATTTTTTATGTTATAATACGCTAATTATTAAGGATGAAATCATAAAATTAATATATCAACGATATTGCCTAATTCACATAAAAGAAATAAGTTGTGGACAAAATGAAAATGTAATGACGCACGTTGGTGGATACAAGAGAAACAAATTATTGCATACATGTTTGAAATCACTAAGTAAATAATTATAATAAACTATCGTGTGCATAATTGAAATCAACAATTATATCGTGTGGTACCATAATTTTCTAATCACATTCTATACTTTATACCTTCAACTCACATGGGGATTGTAAGTTAAATTCTTATAAATTAAAAAAAAAAAATTTAAATTAACATGTTACATTTTACCCTAATTTTTTCCTTGTTAACTTACTCTAAGAGACTCCCTATAATGGCTCTTTAGGAAGGCAAGTAAGTGAAAATGGCTCCAACAACCTCTCTAGTTGGGACTCTCTAGTATTGGGAGTCTCTATTTCACTCACTAGACTTGTTAAATGTAGAGAGCCAAAAAGTGGCTCTCTACATCTACAAAAGTGCTTCAATGGTTAAAAATATGACTGTTGGAGTGTTAAAACATAATTTTTAGAGAGACTGTTAGAGTAAAATTAAAATAGGGACTCTCTAAAATAAAGATAGATTAAAAGCAGATAGGCTGTTGGAGTAAAATTAAAATAAGAGACCCTTAAAGCTAAGAAGACAACTTCAAACTCTCTACATATAAAAAAAAAAAAAAAGGGTAAATAGCGTCTCGGCCCCTTGTGATTTACTATAAGTGCAAGTCAGGTCCCTGTGGTTTCATAATTAGCTTATAACCCCCTGTGCTTTTCAAAATTGAAGCATGCATGCCCCCTCCGTCAAACAATCTGTCAATTTTAACAAAATTTGTTATGCACGAGCTAGTAACGCAACTGTTTGTGTTTTTTACACGATTGACCAATATGTATGAGGTGCGCAATGGCCCATTGTGTTTTAATGATGGTGCGTAATAGCTCCCTGTGTTTTTAATGATGGTGCGCAATGACCTCCTGTGTTTTTAATGATGGTGCACAATGGCCCCTTTTGTTTTTAAAGATATTTGATACGCTGATATTACTTTGGGGGCATTTGTGTCATTTTGATATTGCCGTTAAAATTTTAAATAGATTTGGACCAAAGGGGCACGTGTGCTTCAATTTTTAAAAGCATAGGGGGTTATAAGTCAATTATGAAATTACAGGGATTCGACTTGTACTTATAGTAAATCACAAGGGATCGAGATACTATTTATCCAAAAAAAAATAAAGAGACTGTTGGAATTAACATTATGCCAAAAGAGGAGGGTTTTACTTTCAACTTAACAAAAAAACAAACACAAAAATTAAAAACGGAGCCCAGGACTCAGAAGAGGAATTGGCACGTCAGCCGCTACAGGCCATTCTCTTCAACGCCCCCAGAGTAAATTTCTCTTCTCTCTCACACACACCCACATACATGTGTGTGTGTGAGCATATATATATATATCTATAGAGAGAGAGAGAGAGGTGTGTGTATATTCACACGTATAATTTTTTAACATTGTAATGAGCAGTTTTGATCGATCGGAGTTGTATGATGTTGTTTGAGAGTGTGAATATAGCTTCAATTGAACGTATTCTGTCTGTGCCCAAGCTGGTACTATCCGTAAAGCATGACGTACTACACTTTCAGTTTCACTCTCAACTTCACCGGCATTGTGTTCTATGTTTTATAAGAATTTCTTACTAAGAATTTATGTATAGACATATAAATGCCTGTATGCACAAGTATATAATAATTTGAACTAGAAAGTACTAATTTGACTTGATAACAAACGCGCGAAATAATGATTGTTAATGATGTGTTATAATGTATATGAATATGCGTTGTCTTTGTTTATGTAAATCTTTTAAGGATATGCATATGCATTTATGTATCTATGAAGAGTTTCTTCTTAGTTAGATACTATAAGTTTATCGTAAATGGATTTGGAGAAGTTGATTATGTTTTCTATTTGATTATATGCTATTCAATTGGAAGCGCTAACTTCGGCATTTTTTTAATCGTGTTTATCCTAAAGTATGATATAAATAGGGATGAGTTCTTAGCTTAGAATGCTAAGTCGTTATTTTTTCGTATCTTGGATTACTTCTTAGATTTCAGTTTCAAGCGGTAGTGGTTCATCTATGGCGGTGGTTGTCCCTACTTTCACTGAAACTCCCACCATCAGTACGGTCAAACTCAGTAGACGCGAGTATTTTCACTGGGCGTCTTTAGTTGAGCTATGGTTTATTGGGCAAGGGGTAGAGGATCATTTGACTGAGGATCCTCCGACCAACTTGTCTGATACAGATGTTCGGATGTGGAAGCGCGTGGATGCCCAGCTTCTGTGTTTCTTATGGCAGTCCATCGAGCTTGATCTACAGAACCTTTTCCGAGCATGTCGTTCTTGCAAATCGATCTGGACAACTGCCAAGGATATGGATACCACTGGCACTAGAGCTTATGATATGATTTCCGATTTGCCGAGCGTTCAGTTTGATGACCGGGGATTGATAGGATATTTTGGTCAGTTTAGTGGCTTGCTGTTTGATTTTAATCAGATATTTCCTATCAGCACCGATGCAAAGACTAGTCAGACACAGCGGGAGCAGCTCTTTGCTATACTTTTCCTCCGTGCTCTGCCCTCTGAGTTTAAGCCTATTCGTGCCGAGCTCCTTCAAAGTCCTACTCTGCCTACATTGAACGAGGTTTATTTTCACAGTGTGTCAGTAGAGAATTTTGCAGATCATTCTACTCTTTCTACAGATACTCGTGGTGGAGGTGATAGTTGTATTCGTGGGGGCCGTGGCAGAGGACAAAGTCACAGTGGTAGAGGTGGAGTTAGAAGTGGTAATGGTCAGAGACCTCGCTGTTCTTATTGCAATAGGTGGGGACATTTTCGTGATACTTGTTAGACTTTGCATGGCTGACCACCCCACACTGCCCACGCCATCCAACTGGATTCTTTAAAGATTTCCTCGCCGACAGAGGTGCTATCGCAGTTGCCTGTACCACAATCTAGGGTCCCTGTTCCCATGAAAGAACACACTAGGTTTCTACAGGACCAGGCGTCCCAGCAGGTCATACAGCCAACTATGCATCCTGTAACCTTATTTGCTCAAGTTAGTCATGCCAGTTCCATAGATCACATGAGCGGTAATGTCACCTTGCTTTTCAATATTGTCTGCCCAATTCCCTTCCCAATGTCACACTTGCAGATTGTTGTTGTTTTTTTTTTTTTTTTTTTTTACCTTTGTGGTCGGGATTGGGTCGGCTCATACTACTTCCTTCATTTCCTTGCAGTCTATTTTGTACCTTACTAAGGTTTCCTTTATTTTATTATCTGTCAATAAGTTAACTGAAGTTCTTCATTGTTTAACTCACATTTACCCTTAACTTTGTGGTTGTCGAGGATCTGAGGACGTGCGAGAGGATTGGTACTGAGAGTGAGTCGCGGGGCCTCTGTTACCTTGATGCTTACCCTTTCACAGCTAGCATGGCTGCACCTAAACTAGAGCAAATTCACATTTGGATTGGTCATACGCCCCTCTGCAGTCTCCAGAAGATGGTCCCTAGTGTTGTGGCGATGAAATTCTTTGCGAGTCATATCAGTTAGCAAAGCATTGTTTTAGTCCCTTTGTCCGTCTCGTAAATAAACAGGCTAGTGCTCATTCCATGTCAGTTGACGCTCATTTCCGCGGGCCTAGTCGTAAGATTTTCAAGACCTCTTGTTGGTACTTTGTTACATTCTTTGATGATTATTCTTCTCGAATGACATGGTTGTTTTGACCAATTTGATTAGCATTGAAGTGAACACTCGAGACTCTAGAATGCCTTCATCTTCTAAGTAGCCATGAGAGATCAGCAGAAATGTACTATGTTCAGTGCTTAGTTTTCACAAAAATACTTTGCACACAGTTTGACCTTATTGAGTTTGGGAATAGATGTGCTTGTAACATTATAATATTATGAGCGAAATTTAACGACTTTGAATTATTGATATACCTATGAAGAAATGATGTAAACATTTCATAACGGTTAAATCCTACTCATAACGTTTTAATGTCATGAGAGGATCCTCACTCAATAATTGTCCCCTGGAATTCTTTCTACCTCTAGGTGTGGTTTGCTTAATTGCTGAACTATCAGATTTGCTCACTTTCAGGTACTTCAAAATATTAAAGAATAGGCAAGTTAACTGTTTGTCTTTCTTGACTTTATGTTAAACCTCCAAAATCGAAATTATTGATCAATGGAGGAACAGTGTCTTTCCACTTTTGTTTAATAAGATATCAGAGTGGATGATTGACTCATTTCAAATTAAAATTAATTGTAAGAAATTCTTAAATAACAAGAATTTTTAATTCTCAATGATACTTTACGATCAAAATAATTGGTTGAATCCCGTGAAATCATTTCATACGAGTAACAAATTCAATGAGTGGTGCCAAAGATTCACTCCGTAGACTATTGACAGAGGAGATTGAAAAAGATTTTGCTAGTGGATGCAACTGAGAATTAGTTAATAAAGTTTATTGAGTTGCTCCAACATTACTGGTAAGCAAATGTATGTGTATTTCTTGAAATATTGCAGATTGAAGTGATATTGGAATTTGAAGAAATGTGCTCAGAATCTGCTAAGGAACATGTTTCAGTATTTGTCCAGTTGTGTTACTTGTACATTACAGAGAATAATGGCACAGCAACAATTCATGACGCTCAACGCCTCAACATAATGACGATGAGCGGGGGCTACAATCCCCTCACCTAAAAATTCTTTTGAATATTATACGATTAACACTGATGAGAAGTTCTTTAAACTTTAGTGAGTTTTTGGCATGACTGCAAACTTATCCATCTTATAATAACTACTTGGCCTATTGAGAATAATTATTAATTTTAAGACTATCATATAAATTTTTAAACTATTTTTCCTGACGTCAATTAATTTTAAATTAAAATCTAATAATTCTTTAACACAATATCAAAGTTAGACTCTTAGTCCAATTATATTCGTTCACGCATACCTTATCTCTCACTTTGTTAACTCACTTTTCATGTCTCTCGTATTAAAAAATGTGCTTATTCAAATTGGGTCACATGTAAGTGGAGTTTTATCATATATACTTATTTTATATAGAAAAATTATTAATTTTAAGAATACTATATAAAATATTAAGTAGATTTTTAAGATGGAGCCCAATAATTTTTAGCAATTAAGTGTTTCCTTGAGAGGCTATATTTAACCCACTCAGAACTTTTTCTTTCTTTCTTTTTTATTTTCTCTGGCGTCGTAGTCTTTTTATGTTTATGTTGGTTACATTGGACTTTTTTTTTGGGATCAATCATTGGACTGATATTCAATAGCACAGGACAAAACACATTATATGAAATGACCTTTTGCTTAAATGAGTGATGGAGTCGAAAGTGATAGAGGTGTGACTTACGGAAAAACTCTTCAAAAAGTCTTGGTTAGTTTGAATTTTTTAAAAAGTTTTATGTGAATTGCGTGTTGTGCTCAATTGATTGTCAATATGTGAATGGCGATTGGTTGGCGGATACTTTTATGATATTTGTGTTTCAGTCAGTTGAATGGATATCAATCTTTCACATATTGATAAAATTTATACATGTGAGTATTATTAATTGTGTGAAAGATTGATGGGTTAATTTAGATTAACACAAGAATCTTTTGGGTCATGATACAGTTGAGAAGAAGTGGACAATGGATTTCTTTTAAACTTTTTTTTTTTCTTTTGGTTTTAGAGGATTGGGCAATTGATGATAAGAGTTGGGAATGTTGTTGTCACGCCTTTAAATCTGGCAATGCATAATTTGTAATCGTTGCATGTCGAGAAAAAATATGTCTTATATCTTCTTTAAGCATGTAAGGCTCTAATCTACATAACAAAATAATAGTGGCACAAATTGAATAATTGTTGTGTGCCGAAAAAAAATTATGACCTCCTAAGCCTGCGATGCCCTAATCTACTTAACAAAACAACAATGTCACAAATTGAATAGCAAAAAAAAAAAAAAAAAAATTGAATAGCAGCTGCTTTAGAGCATCTATAACCATATGTAATTTCATGACTACTTGATTATCATCTCCAAAAGCTTTTACAATCTTAACATGGCAAATACATAAATTGGAAACATTCCCAATATTAGCCAAGTCCCAATGTACTTAGTTAATAAGAGACATAATTCTTTTGGTCAAAATCTAAATATTAGCAACTCATTCGCTTCATAACAAGGTCTTAGCTCCCAAGGGAAATTTGCGCGATTGATTCTTATTGTTTCTCTAAAATTTTAAATTCTTTGTACACTTTTGTATTTCTTTGTATAGTTTTGTACACTTTTATATTGTTTTGTACATTTTTGTATACTTTTTGTACAAAATGGACTAAATTAATTTTTTTTGAAAAATAATAAGGAGTAAATTAATTAATTTTGAACAAAAAGGACAAACTTAATTTTTTTTTTTAAACAATAGGGACTAAAATAATTGATTTTAAATAATAGAGATGAAATTAAAATTTTAGAAAAATAATAAAGAACTGTTTGTACAATTTTTCCTTGCTCCAAATTCACGCAATAGTACTTCTCACTGTCTGCAAAATATTTAGATGGGTAAATAGCGTATTACCCCTCTGTATTTTGTTAAAAATACACAATACCTCCCTGTGTTTTAAAAATTAGCTGATTACACCCCTGTGTTTTGCTAAAAGTGCACAATACCCCCCTGTATTTTAAAAATTAGCTGATTACCCCCCTGTGTTTTGCTAAAAGTAGCTGATTACCCCCTTGTATTTTGCTAAAAGTAGCTGATTATCCCCTTATATTTTCTAATAAAAGCGCTAATTTTTAAAAAACACAGGGGTTAATTAGCTACTTTTATAAAACACAGAGGGGTAATCAATTAATTTTTAAAATATAGGGGGGTATTGTGCACTTTTAGCAAAATACAAGGGAATAATCAACTAATTTTTAAAACACATGAGGTATTATGCATTTTTAGCAAAACACAGGAGGGTAATACGCTATTTACCCTATTTAGATTAATGAAAAAAAGTTTTCTTAGATTAAAGCGTGAGTAGATAAACTAGTAAATGGAATCTCCCCTAAAACTAGCTTGCATGGGACCATACTTTAAATAAAAATAATGTCAAGCATTAAAATGAACAAATGAATACATATGCTACAGAAAATATAATAGCTGGAACCTTGGCAAAAGAAGACATGGTAACTGAAATAAATTTTGAGGCATAAATAATGCGTCATGATAACAATTAACAATTAATTAAGTAATGTTACATGTCTAAAAATAATAGCACGCTCTTACTTCATCTTTCTCTTAATTAGTCATCAAATTTGGTGCTTTTTGATCCTTAGTTGCAATGAAAAACAAAGGACGAAATGCAATCGAGTCTTAATTGACAATGGATTAGGCCTAAACGTTTGCCCCTTGTATGCCTCCTTTGCTTCTGGGGACATTGATGCAAAACTCAAGTACGGTCCGTGTACACTTTCTTAAGGTATTCTAAGTCTTTTAAAAAATATATATATATATAAATTTAAGGTAATTTTCGTCTTAAAAAAATTGATTCAACCCTCAATGAAAAATTTAATTATATAAGTGTTAAAATCTCTTGTTTGAAAGTACTTTAAAAAACAACGTTTATTTCCAAAACACTTATAAAAAATATATACATTTTGGAAAATTATTCCATTAATTTAGACTAATAAGTTAGTTTTTCATATGGTGGATATGACCTATACATGTTGATTTCATATATGACCTATATGTGTTTATTCCACAAATATATAAGAGACTGATACCAATTTAAATTCATTAAAGAATTTTCCGTACATCAACTTGCTGTCTTTTAAAAGTCTTTCAGAAATTATAATGCATTCATTCAAAAGCCGGTATCACTTCATCTTAAATGCTTGGAAAATTGGTCCCTCTACACATTTGCATTTAAAACCATTTACACATACGGAAAACCTTTTAAAATAAAATTTTAGAAAAACTAAAATCTGCCTGCTGAGCGACTAGTTTTAAAATGCATAAACTAAGAAAAATTCTACATAACGCCAGAGTGAGAAAATGGACTCCATAGACATTTTGTAGAACAACCCGTAAACTAAAATATTTTCGGCCTTTCAACAAACATTTGCATTCTAAATTACTTTATCGTGCAATAAAATTATGAGTAAGATCTAATAGTTATAAAATTATTATTATGACAAAATGATTGTAACATTTCACTTAACTTATAAATTATAACATTATCACATTAAGAGCGGATACTTAATTAATTACGCAACCACAAATCTGGGAATCCTCAGAATTCCAACCCTCAGGCCTTGTTTAGATTCAGGAGGGAGGGGGGGGGGGGGGGGGGAATTAATAAAGGAAAGAAAAGGGGAGGATTAGATCTTATTTGGATTGGGTAAAATTATGAAGGAAATGTTCATAAAAGATTACGAGTACTTTTTGTTTAGATTGAAAAGAAAATGAGAGAAAGTGATTAATTTTATAAACAAATTGACAAGTTTGTCCTTACCCAAATTTCAATATAAAAAGTGTATTTATTTTCCTTTTTCTTTTTGAATGATGATCTAATAGTTAGCAAAGAAGAGGCGCAGGGCACTGTAGCAGAGTTCAATGAAACGAATGGTAGTGATACAAGTTCTCAAATTTCCTGAGGGTAGTAATGTCTTTCTGTACTTTAAAATTTTTCTCTCCCCCCTTTTAGTCTCAATTTGGAGTGATTTTAAATACTAAGAGTTGAGTGATTTTTATTTTTTTTTCCAAATCTTTTCTCCTCTTAACCCCCTAATTTAAATAAGAAACATAAATTAAAAATCACTCTAAAACCAATCATTCAATCCAATCAAGCTGTCAGGGTTAGCAAGATTTAAAGTCAAAATCAAGGTGTTTAAAAACGTGAGAAAAGAGCCACTCAATCTTCACCACAAAAAAAAAAAAAAAAAAAAAAAACTTCATCACAAAGATATTTTCGACTTCCTTGTCATTTTCTGAATGCTCTATACAGACTTTTGCATTCCACGACAAAACGAACCCACATGACCATCTACCTTAGGGAATCCGAATCATTGGCCTCGTAAGGGCCCAAATTTCTTAAAAAGAACTATTTTAAGAAAAAAAAAAATTATGAGACATGTGATAAATTTATTACAACTATATATTAAGTTATTATTCTATAAAATTAATTAATATTAGTTTGTATTGTACAGATATGTTATATTAAAATATCTGAAATTTCTCTTTTTACTAATTTAACCTAACAAAATTTTAAATAAATTACTATAATGTCCCCACTTATGATAATTAGTTAACATTTGTCAACTAATTAAATCACTTTTTATCTATGTGTATGTGACAAATTTATTACATACCTCATAGAAGAAGAACTCCTATTTTAAATACCGTTAGTTAATGATATTAGTATTTTGCTTACATGCCATGTTTCTTTTCTTTCAAACTCCTATGTGGCTAGATGCCAAATAAAATAATTTTTTAATATCTTAAATTCAATAATAATGTAATAAATTCTATATTTTTTTTAAAGCTTAAGGACAAGATATTAACATATTTACGCACATGTAGATACCTGGGCATACAAACTCAAATCTATTTATGCATTTGTACAAGAGAAAAGTCTACTTGTTTCAATGTTATATATGTGTACAAATATATATGAGTATATATATCATTATAACATTTTAGTTCTGTCGCAACACTCTAATTGAAGAATAAAAATATTATTGGAATAGATGTCTTATTGCAATAGCTTTTTTACCATTGTATAAACTAATTTTTTTTACAACAATCTTATTTAATTGTAATTTTTTTAATCACTTTTTGTTAATAATTTCTCATAAAATTACTTTTTTTTTTCGCAACGGTCTAAATTCTTTTTAGTTGGAATGTCTTTTAAATTGTTGTTTATTATTTACAAAAACCATTGCAATAGAGAATTTACGATGGGGTTATATGCAATGGTCAAAATCATTTACAACCATTTTTAGCTTTTTTGTAATAGTTTTAAATATTTGTAAATGTTGCAACAAATAAAAAGTGTGATATCATATGTTGATATTTTATTTTTTTTACTTTTAAAAGGTCTAGAATTTATTATGTTAATTTTGAACTTAACATATATAAAAATTATTTTTATTTAGTGTACAAAAAAAATGTCACATTGGAGTGGAAAAGAAAAAAAAGAAGATATTACGTAGGATTTGAAAGAAAAGAAATTGCCAAGTAGGCAAAATACTAATATCATTAGCTAACGGTAAAGTTCTTTTCTTACAAGTTTGGGCCTTTTAATGGAGGGTTTTGAAGTTCATGCCCTTAATTCTATATTAGATCAAGTTTACGTCTTAAAGTGACCATTTTCTCTTAAAGATTTTGTATTTTTAAAAGTATTTTCAAAGTGAAAATTCAATTTAGTCATCATTAAAAAAAGTTATACGTATATGTATAAGTATTCAATTGTGTACTTTTAGCCCACAAAATAAAATTTATGGATCCTCCACTACCAAAACTTCATCCTTCTTAATGTTTCGTCCCTCTAGGATGCGTGTATACAATGGTTGTTGATATCATCATAGCATCCCGTTGCATCACAGGAAGCCTTAAATAAATTCAATGTAGTTATACTTAAAGTGAATTTTTTGTCACCCAAAAAAGTAAAACAAAAAATGCTAGTATCCTGCTAATGGTAACCGTCACCAATCATATTAAGTGTAAGGCTTTTTTTTTGGGTTTATTTGAAGGACATCTAATCCAAAATTATAGATTCATGAACTTGGGAAGCAACATATTAGCTACCTATTGATCGTCATTAGATGATAGTTCACCCCTTCTTATTTTTTTTCAATGGAAAAAATAGCATTGTCGAAACATGCTCTATGTCAACATTCCCCATGATTGGGTTAAGTGGTACTGAGCAAGTTGATTTTTACACCTATTGGCTTCTCTATAAACATGGAAGAGACAGCTATCCCGGACATTGTTGCAATATAAACCTACTATCCTCAATCATCGGCTTCATCGGGCTGTTTGGAGGATTGATACGAGCCACAGAATGTTCAAGGCCAATGAAACCAATCATTTAAGTGAAGGCTAAATTTGAGGGCTAAACTTGGGCAGTTATGGGCTCGTAATAGCATATTTATATTATCTTGAAACATATAAAATTACGAGAGTAATCTAATCATAATGAATAGTCTAAATTATTTTGTTATAATTATATTTTTTGGCCGTGAGATTTCCTTCGGAACGCTTACTCATTAACGGCTTAAATCTGGTAGCAGAATCATCCAAAAGATTTACATTTATCAGCTTGCTAGTTTTTTTTTGGTCAATAAAAGCTTTCATTACAGAAAAGAAACCAGCTTGTTAGTTGGAGGACAAGAGGATGTTGAAGTTGACTGGTGTGGTCAGAAGCTTTAGTAGTTCGTAAGGTGGTTTTGGTGGGATCATTTGAAACGTGAAAAGGGTTGTTGAAATTTATTACAGAAAATAGTCACGAGCGATAAATTTATTATTAAAATATTATAAATGAACAAATTAATTTCGGAAAAAGAAGCCATTTCATAGTTGTTGGTCTGTCACAGTCTTGAGTGGTGTTGATGATGGAAGTTGTGGGGCGCGAGTATAGCCCTGACGCCAAGCTACAATAACAGCTGCTGAAGGGTCCCAATTGTACTTTGCATTGATATTAGTAGAAATTTTATGAGTAAAGAAAAGAAGGAAAATATCACGTAACTTCCTGTGGTATATGAAGTGTATTAAATTTTTTTTTTTTTTTTTTCGAAACTTATCATTCCGTCCCTCTACATTTGCAGTCTATTAATTTTGCCGTTAAATGTGTAATTCATGCACGTAAGAAGTAACTTGACGAGTTTTTGAGCTTTATATGAGGCATAATTGATCAAAAAGTCCTTGATCACTTCATTTATTTTTCTAATAATGTTAGTTTAAAATAAACAGAGGAAGGCGGTGTGGTAAGTTTCAAAAATTACAGAAGGATTTTTGATAATTTTTAGAATACAAGGGGTAGTATGATATTTTTCTATAACACAGGGAAGTAACGTGATATTTTTTCAAAAAAAAAAGATCAAAGTAAATTATGATTACATCTATACATTTTCCCAACAAGAAAGAAACGATTTGGATAACGTTACGAGCCGGGCGAATCCAAAATATTTTTTTAATAAAAATTGTAATACATAATTTTTAACTAAATTAATATATTTATTTTTTAGTGAGGAATGACTAGTTTTTTTTATTTGAAAATATATAAATATTTTTATATTTGTTTTGTAAAACATGCATAAATTTTAATTTCTTTTAGATTAAATGGAAGTTTTAACCCTCATTGGGCCTTAATTGAATCCGTCAGTGGTTATGGGAGAATTAAATAATGATAAACTTTAGATATATTTTATTATTAGTAAATCACATTATGAGAAAAACATAATAACATTGTACTTCACGTCATAACATTTAAATTTTTTTTTATTATTAACAAGGTCGTAAAAATAAATAAGGTTATTTTTACCAGAGTCTCTATTTTAGAGACTATGATATCGTACAATTATTATCTAATATAGTTCATTTGGTGAAATAAAAATTCATAAAATAAAGATTAAAAGCACTAAAAGTAGGCCCGAATATCTAAAAAGTACAGAGTCTCTAAAAATATTAACAAAAAGTACAATACAGACTGACTTGAACTAACTCATAGAATAATAACTTGATATATGACTGTGATAAATCTGCCACATTCCTTATGTAAGAATTTTCCATGAAATTGTCGTCTTGTGACTGGCGGTGGTGTTATCATCATGCCAAAAAAATCTTAAGAAACACAATTGAATTCAGAAATGCCCATACATAATGGAAAGTCTTGCATGGGTCCAGACGTACGAGTCACTATCTCACATATTTAACATGTGAGTTTTATTAATATATGTTAGGTAGTTCGAACTGATATTTTGTGTTCAAATTAGCAAGAGAAAATCAATGGCAGAGAGAGAGAGATAGCAAGCAGTAAATTTGACTAATCATTCTCTTTTGTCAACAGGGTGTTGCTTGCTTTGCTTTCTTCCTTGCTCCATATCTGAAAATCTTTTCAACTGGTAATTTTTTCTGAACCTTTTGTATTTTCCATTGTACTTCATCTAGTAGTGTATTGCAGCAGCTCATTAATGGAAAATTTTTTACTTCAGTGATAAAGTTCAAGAACATAATGATAACAAAGATAGCTTTTTTTGACTCGTGAATCCAAGAATATTTACTTATTGTTTACTAAAATGCATAGTGATTTGTCGAATCACGTAAATTTTTTGTGTTTTAATATTTTTGTAATTTGTATTATATCTGTTGTGTTCATCCTAACATTTGTAGTGTTCAAAAGGAATTTGCACACCCAAAAGTTGGGTGGAATTGTATACGTGACCCCTCGTTGTAATAAGAGTTTTTAAATTTAGACTAAAACTCAATTATTATCTTGGGGTGTTGTCAACGAGACAGGTGCTCATTCTGTGCATTGGGTCAGGAAAGGAAAGTAAAGAACATCTCTTCTTTCAATGTTCTTTCACAAAAAAAATATGGTTGTTCTGTCCTATAAAGCTTAGATGTGGGAATCTTGATCTTGATTGGGATCTTCTTATTGAGAAGTTAACGAATCTTTGCAGGAGAAAGTGTTTAAAATCAGACCATCAGAGTTGCCTTCCGCTCTTGTTTGTACCATGTATGGATTGAACGTAACAATCGAATTCATAATACGACCGTGAGTTCGGAGGAACACATTATTAAGAAAATTATTTTGGATGTTAGGGAAAAAAATTTATACTCAACGTAAATATAAAGATAGTCTAGAGAATAAAATTTTGTGTACGGATTGGAACATCAATTTCTTTTGAGCTGATTGTTATCTTTCTTGTAAATATTTTTGAAGTGCAATGAAATAATTTACTTGTCTAACAAAAAAAAAAAAAAGTTTTTAAGTTTAAATCACGGCTTTGGCTTACCTCCATTGCAGCCGGACATTAGATTTTTCAGGGTTCTTAGTTAAAACATGAGAAAGTCTTTCAAAATTACTACTATGCATGTTCTCATTTTGTTTGATTCTTCAGATGGCAAACCTGAGCCTACAATACACACTAGATGAAGCTTTATCGGCCTTGGGGTTTGGAAATTTCCATGTCTATGCGCTCATTTTTGCTGGACTTGGTTGGTGTGGCGACGCAGTTGAAGTTATACTTCTCTCTATAGTTCAACCAACAATTCAGTCTGAATGGAGTCTCTCTTCAGGTGAAGTGAGCATGCTAACAAGTGTGGTCTTTACTGGCACGCTCTTAGGAAATTATCTCTGGGGCCTCGTGTCAGATGTCTATGGAAGAAGGTACTCTTGCTTGCCATTTCTCATTCGAAAACTAGTGCCTTCTATTTTCAATGTACATTGGTTTTTCATGCAGTCAGTCAAGATCGCTAATGGCTTTACATAGTGTTAAGAATTATTGGATTTCATTCTAAAACCAGTTGGAATTAGGACGAGTACCCGAGTGCTAACATTGAGGTCAACATATCAGCTAGACGGGAGATAGTTTACATGTGAATGATCACTCACCTGCTTAAGTCTACTATCTTGAACCATCTTTGTTGTCTAGATAATGGAAAAGAGGTAAACACTGCACTGTTTTCCTAGAATTATAAGTTATAGACGATTCACTTAGGGAGCATGTGGCGATGTTATATAATCCCGTTCAGAAGTTTTCTTCAGTACTTCTAATAATAACTAAGGCCTTAACACGATTATTTTTCCCCTTATAGGACCGCTTGCGTTGGTGCAATTACATTTACAGCAGTAGCTGGGTTCCTTGGCGCTTTCTCCCCGGACTATGTGTCACTAGTGATATTGCTTGCTTTGGTTGGTTTTGGTGTTGGTGGTGGCCATGTATTTACATCATGGTTCTTAGAGTTTGCTCCAACTTCTAATAGAGGGTCTTGGACTCTTAGCACTTCAATATTTTGGGCATGCGGAACAATATTTGAGGCTGCTCTTGCTTGGGTATGTCTAACATGACACCAATTACACCTAAACGCGTTACTAAAATATGCAATTCTTAAGTGACATTGGAGGCACTTGGCAAGGTTTCAGGAAACTGAAGGGGATCAGTTGCCTATTCTTGAAAACGAGGGGGAGATCATTATTTCGAAAATACAGGAGAATAAAATGCATTTTGCCCTATTATAGTAATGTTCTTCGTTTCGTTTCTAGGTAGAAGTGTTCGGTATGAACAGTTGATGATATATTGAACTGTCAAGATTCTGTTGCTTTACTTGTAGATTATCATGCCGAGATTTGGTTGGAGATGGCTAATTGCAGTGTCTTCTCTTCCATCCTTCTTGGTGCTTCTTCTTGCTGTTGCTTTTATACCAGAATCTCCAAGGTATCTATGTTTGAAAAGCAGAACAAATGAAGCCCGTCAAGTGCTGGAGAAAGTAGCTAAAATTAACCAATCAAAACTTCCTCCTGGCATTCTAGTCTCCGACCCACTAGCGCACGATGAAGAATATGTTTCATCAGAAGAAAGTCCTCTCCTCTCCACACGAAGAGAAAAGACTGGTGATTCTGAATCAGGCCTATCATCAGTGTTCAAGCTTTTTGCACCAAAATTAGCGAAAACAACTCTTCTCTTATGGGTGTTGTACTTTGGGAATCTATTTGCATATAATGCGCTCATTTTCATGACCTCTGAACTGAGCAGTAGACAAAGCAATTGTGGAGCACGTAATACAATTTCAGAAACTGCCCAAGATGCTACATCCTACATGGAAATATTTATTGCTAGTTCGGCAGGTGTAGAATTGAGCACTTCTCTCTCTCTCTCTCTCTCTTGTCACAAGATTAATGTTTTAAGAGTTTTAACATATTATGTCATTTTTGTTTTCCAGAGCTTCTTTCGGCTTGTTTCTGTGCAGGAATTGTGGAGAGAGCAGGTCGAAAGCTTACCATGGAAATTGCTTGTGTATTGAGTTTCATTCTACTTTTACCATTGGTTGTGCCTCAGAATGATATTGTGACCACAGCTTCGTTGTTTGGTGCTCGCATGTTCGTTCCAGTAGGATGTGGGGTTCTTGGCCTCTACGCGAGTGAGGTACATTTTAACATTCCATATGCTTTCCGTCTACTTTTCTTCTTTTAACTGGAAAACTGTGTTTTAGTCGCCCTCCAAGTGATCATGCCATCCTCTTTTGATGATCATTTTGTAGTTCTATCCAACGTCTCTGAGATCAACTGGTGTTGGAGTTGCGAGTTGTGTCGGAAGACTTGGCGGCATTGTAAGCCCTCTTGTAGCTGTTTATTTGGTCAATGATTGCCATCAAACAGCAGCAATTATTACGTTTGAAGTTATCCTTCTTCTTTTAGCACTCTGTGTCCTTCTGCTTCCGACCGAGACCAAAGGAAGAAAATTGAGAGATGTTCTTCAAGGTGAGCAAGAAGTATCAATTGTCAGAATAGGCTCATGATAGATTTGAATGTTGGAATCTTAATGTTGGTGAATGTAAATATTTTATTGTAAGGAATCTTGAAACAATGTGAAAGTGTGGTTGCAATGAGAATGTTCAGCACGTTTGCAATGTATCAAAAATTGTGCAGCAGGCTTTATCAATTTTTGTGGAGCATGCTTGCATCGAAGTTAGAATTCTGATTAGATATATTAATTTTTTATTCTAACTAAATATTCTGGCAATGATGTTTTGCACTCAGGAGCTTGCCTATATATATATATATGTGTGTGTGTGTTTTGCTGGCATTGGAATAACGAAATGAGAATAAGAGAAAGCAGAATAAAGTCATCAGTTTAGTCATATTAACGTTTCATGTTTAGGGAGAGTTTACCATACTTAGTTTGTCAGTTTCATAGTTTGGTGTGTTTCTACTACGAAAAAAGTATCATTGTATCTTGAGAGGCTTGCGCCAGTCAACCAAAGCACCATAGTGGGGCGTTAAAGTGTTAAGCACATCAAGTCCAACTCGAGCATCGATATCATCTCAATTTTTGGTTTGTTTTTCTACAACTCTAAGTTCAAAGTTTAATTTATATTCTATTTTAATTTGTATATTTTTTTACTGTTATACTCTAATTTCTTGTTCGAGTATTATAATTAATTTTATTCTGTTCAGTTTTATGATTATTGTACTGCTGAAAAATTTCATATTTACAATTTATATATGCACTCCACTCAAACGATTTTCAAACAATCTTAACACTTTAATCTATAATTTCTTTAATGTGATTCTGTGAAGTGCAACAAATTGGAAAACAAATTATGTTTTCATATACCTCTTAATTTTATGAAGCTAATAGTGAAAATTTCATCAAATTTGAACTTAAAATAATTTTTTTTAAAAATATGAATTTTTTAAAGAACTAATATTATATTGAATGTTCTCATTTTTTAAGGACCTAAGCTAATGCACAATTTCCCGTAATACTGCATGCACACTTGTTTCCCTGTAATTACCTCATATGCATGCACGGTAGCTTTTCTTCTTGAAGTATTCTCAAAGTATTACAAGATAATAATATCCTAATAGTTTGTTTTGAGAGGCAAAATGAGATCCTTTGTCATGTTTTATTTATGATTAAAATAAATTTTGATTTGTATCTATAAATGAGTTAAATTATATTTTTCTCATTCTAATATTTGCTCGTATTTGATTTTAAAGAATTGGGTTAAAAAAATGTGATAGTTGGAAATATCATATTTTGGGTGAACCTTTTTGAGAATTTATAAAGTATGAAAAATATTTCATAAATGTGATTATGATATGTATTTCCATGTGAGCACATACCTATATACTATGATTGTAACAGTGTAAAAGTTATTTGTCTAAATAACTACATAACAAAATTGCTATGTGCTCCTAAGGATATGGTATATGTATATATGTGTTTATACATGGATTGAAGGTACTTATATGATGATTTATTAAAATCGATTTTAAAAACCTTTGTACCAATTGTTGTGGAAACAAAGAATTTTTCAATATACCTATTGGAGCCTCCTAATTTATGGTATGATAAATTAGAACAAATGAATTTTGTTTAATTGCATAGCGGAGTATGCTATGCAAAGATACAACATAATTAGAACTTACTTTGAAACTTATTAAGGATTTCAAAATCAAGAACAAATTCACAACAGTATTTGTGAATTAAATTTTGTGCAAGTTAGAGGTGGAAAAAGTATTTTATTACTTTTTGATAGATATATGCACAAACGTTTGTCTTGTTTATTTACTAAAATTCAAACACAATGCTTTGAAAGAATTTATACAATATATAAATGAGATTGTGAATCAACATAAAGGTGTTAAACAGTGAAGGAAATGTCTATTTTCTTTAATACTATATTGAACATGGTATTGTTCATTAATTGTGGCTCTTTATTCACTTCAACAAAGTAGTATCACGGAGAGTAATACCTAAGTAGTGTTAAATACTTTGTTGATTGAAGAAAACCTTAGTACTTAAGGGGAAAGACAATTTGACAAGCAATCCATAAGTATTTTAACAAGATACCTATATGAAAGGTTAGAAATGTTGACCTCCTTACTAAATGCTCAAAATGTGGGGGTATCCTGGTGAAATAGGAGTTCCTACTCCTATAATGGTCGAGGTTGGACCCTAAGACTATTGATTACATATTTATTGTGGTATACAAGATTTTTTGTGCACAAATTCAAAAATTGAGACATGCATATCAAAGGTATTTAAAATCAAGGATGTAGAATTTTGAGAAATTCTATCCTTGTAAGGATTCGGTTCTTCATGATACTGTGAGTAGTAATCATGAAAGTGATATAGTGAAAGGGCTATATCAAATGACAATAAAGATGAATCAAGACATAGCCAGAGTGTTATAATGCCTAAGTCTTTTGGTCTCGATGAGCTTGTACCATCAAGGTGTAAATGAATTTTCTAAAGAAAGAATTAAATTTGGTGGATCTATTGACAAGTACAAGGCTAGACTTGTTATCAATGATTGCAAGCAAAGTCTTAATTACTTGGATACGTATTCACAAATTACGAGACTAACACCTATTGAGATGTTGATAGCTATTGCGGCTATGAATAATTGAGATACATCTAATAAATGTAAAGAGAACCTTCTTAAATAATGACTCAAATGAAGATGTCTATTTGGAACAACCCGAGGAGTCTGTGGTTCCAGGACAAGGAAAGAAGTTTTGTAAGCTTGTAAAATCACTGTGGATAAAAACAAGCTACACAACAATGATATAAGAACTTTGGAATAGATGTCATTGTGTTTAAATGACATGCATGTCATTGGAAGCAATAATGATATTATTAAGACTATGTTAACGAGTAATTCTAATGTAAAACATTCAAGTGTAGAAAATGGTATTTTGAAAATTAAACTTACCAAAATATCTGATGGACTAATTGAGTCTCTATCTCATTGTATTGAGAAGAAAGTCTAGCGAAGACACCTACGAATGTAAATATACATCTAGTGAAGGAATATATCGGTTAGAGTATTCGCATATTTTTGGTAGTCTAATGTATATCATAAATTGTGAGACAGTCCAGTGAACAACTATTATAAGAGTTATGAGGTATCTAAGATACACTTTGAATTATGGGCTACTTGTTGCGGGATATCCAGTTACTGTATTAGGTCGGAGGATTCAGTGATGCTAAATAAATATCTAATTTAAGAGACTCAAATCCATGAGGGAATATGTCTTTATCTTTGGGGTGCAGCTATCTCAATAGAAATCCTTTAAGTAAATTTGTATAGTCAGATTCACGGTGAAATATGAGTTTATGGCTAGAAAAGAAGTCGAGTGGTTTCATAATTTCAAAAATTGAAATTATTGATCAATGGAGGAACACTGTCACCCGTTTTTTGTTTAATAAAATACCAAAGTGGATGATTGATTGACTCATTTCAAATTAAAAATAATTGCAAGAAATCCTTAGATAACAAGAATTTCTAATTCTCAATAATACTTTACGATCAAAATAATTGGCTGAATCCCATGAAATCATTTCATACTAAGTAACAAATTCTATGAGTGGCACCAAAGATTCACTCCATAGACTATTGACAGAGGAGATTGAAAAAGATTTTGCTAGTGGATGCAACTGAGAATTAGTTAATCAAGTTATCTGTAATTCTTGAAATATTGCAGATTGCAGTGACATTGGAATTTGAAGAAATGTGCTTAGAATCTGCTAAGGAACATGCTTCAGTATTTGTCCAGTTGTGTTACTTGTACATTACAGAGAATAATGGCATAGCAACAATGAATTGCTATGCGGCTCAACGCCTCAACAGATCATATTCTACAGTAGTGGAGCCCTTTGATGGTGAGCAGGGTCTACAACCTCTAACCTAATTTTTTTTAAAAATATTATCCGATTAACACTGATGACAAGTCCTTTAAACTTTAGTGAGTTTTTGGCATGATTGCAAACTTATCCATGTTATAATATATATTTGGCCCATTGAGAAAAATTATTAATTTCAAGACTACCATATAAATTTCTAAATTATTTTTTCATGACATCAATTAATTTTAGGATGAAATCTAATAATTCTTTAACACAGTATCAAAGTACATTCACGTGTATCTTATTTCTCACTTCGCTAACTCACTCACCTTTCATGTCTCTCGTATTAAAAAAGTGCTCATTCAAATTGGGTCACATGTAAGTGGAGTGTTATCGTATATATTTATCTTACATAGAAAAATTATTAATTTTAAGACCATTATATAAAATATTAAATAAAATTTTAAGATGGAACCCAATAATTTTTAGCAATTAAGTATTTCCTTGAGAGGCTATATTTAACCCAATCAGAATTTTTTCTTTCTTTCTTTTTTATTTTCTCTGGCGTCGTAGTCTTTTTATGTTTATGTTGGTTACAATGGACTTTTTTTTTTTTGGGTTCAATCATTGGACTGATATTCAATAGCACAAAACGTTTTTTTTTTTTTTTTTTGGGGGGGGGGGGGGGGGGTGGTCGGAATAGGACAAAACACATTATATGAAATGACCTTTTGCTTAAATGAGTGATGGAGGATTGTTTTTTTTTTTTTTCCTTTTGTCAGAAGTGATAGAAGAGTGAGTTACGGAGAAACATTTTAAAAAGTTCAGACTCACAGACTTTTTAAAGAGTTTTTCATGAATTGCGTGCTGTGTTGAGTTGATTGTCAATATGTGGATGGCAATTGGTTGACGGATACTTTTATGATATTTGTGTTTCGGTTAATTTGAACGAATATCAATCTCTCATATATTGATAAAATTTATACATGTGAGTATTATTAATTGTCTGAAAGATTGATGGGTTAATTTAGATTAACACAAGAATCTTTTGGGTCATGATACAGTTGAGAAGAAGTGGACAATGGATTTCTTTTAAACTTTTTTTTTTCCTTTTGATTTTAGAGGATTGGGCAATTGATAATAAGAGTTGGGAAATGTTATTGTCACACCCGTAAATCTGTCAATGCATAATTTGTAATTGTTGCATGTCAAGAAAAATTATGTCTTATATCCTCTTTAAGCATGTAAGACTCTAATCTACATAACAAAATAATAGTGGCACAAATTGAATAATTGTTGTGTGCCGAAAAAAAATTATGACCTCCTAAGCCTGCGATTCCCTAATCTACTTAACAAAACAACAATGTCACAAATTGAATAGCAAAAAAACAAAAAAAACAAAAATTGAATAGCAGCTGCTTTAGAGCATCTATAACCATATGTAATTTCATGATTATCATCTCCAAAAGCTTTTACAATCTTAACATGGCAAATACATAAATTGGAAACATTCCCAATATTAGCTAAGTCCCAATGTACTTAGTTAATAAGAGACATAATTCTTTTGGTCAAAATCTAAATATTAGCAATTCATTCGCTTCATAACAAGTTCTTAGCTCCCAAGGGAAATTTGCGCGAATGATTCTTATTGTTTCTTTAAAATTTTAAATTCTTTGTACACTTTTATTCGGTTTTGTACATTTTTGTATACTTTTGTACAAAATGGACTAAATTTAATTTTTTTGAAAAATAATAAGGAATAAATTGGTTAGTTTTGAACAAAAATGATGAATTTAATATTTTTTTTAAATAATAGAGACTAAATTAATTAATTTTAAATAATAGGGATGAAATTAAAATTTTAAAAAAATAATAAAGACTATTTGTACAATTTTCCCTTCTCCAAATTCATGCTACGGTACTTCTCATTGTCTGCAAAATATTTAGATTAATGAAAAAAATTTTGTCAGATCAGGCTAACTAAAGAAGTTCTCTTAGATTAAAAAGCGAATAGATAAACTAGTAAATGGAATCTCCCCTAAAACTAGCTAGCATGGGACCATACTTTAAATCAAAATAATGTCAAGCATTAAAATGAACATATGTATACATATGCTAAAGAAAATATAATAGCTGGAACCTTGGCAGAAGAAGACATGGTAACTGAAATAAATTTTGAGGCATAGGTAATGCGTCATGATAACAATTAACAATTAATTAAGTAATGTTACATGTCTAAAAACACGCTCTTACTTCATCTTTTTCTTAATAAGTCATCAAATTTAGTGCTTTTTGATCCTCAGTTACAACAGAAAACAGAGGACGAAATGCAATCGAGTCTTAATTGACAATGGATTAGGCCTATACGCCTTTGCTTTTGGAGCATTGATCCAAAGCTCAAGTACGATCCGTGTACACTTTCTTAAGGTACCCTAAGTCTTTTTCTAAAAAAAATATATATTTAATTTTATGGTAATTTTCGTCTTAAAAAAATTGATTTAACCCCCAATGAAAAACTTAATTATATAAGTGTTAAAATCTCTTGTTTGAAAGTACTTTAAAAAACAACGTTCATTTCCAAAACACTTACCAAAAATATATACATTTTGGAAAAAAAAAATTCATCAATTTAAACTGATGGGTTAGCTTTTCGCATGGTGGATATGACCTATACGTGTTGATTCCACATATGACCTATACGTGTTTATTCCACAAATATATAACAAATTAAGGTTGTGTTTGGCCTATCTTTTAGACATTCAAAAGTGCTTTTTATGAGTTTAGAATCTAAAATAACTTGTTTGACCCATTGTTAAATGTACTTTTAGGTAAAATTGAAACTGCAAAAAGTTAAAAAATGAGAAGTTCTAAATTGGAGCTTTTCAAAAAAGGTTTTTACGAATTTGTTTTACATAATGCAGGAAACTATTTTATTTTCTTTTTTCTTAAATTTACCCCTCTATATTTTTAAATTCGTTATTATCTTCAAAGTTTTTAAAAGCTTTACTTTGTCTAACCGAGGCCAAACAGTCAACGACTTTAGTTCAACATCACTTCTTGCAAAAGTTCTACTCTAAGAGCTCAACAGCTTAAAAGCTGAAATTTTACAGCTAGGCCAAACAGAGTCTAATACCAATTCATATTGATTGAAGAGTTTTCCGTACATTTTCCCAACTTCCTGTCTTTTAAAAGTCTTTCAGAAATTATAATGCATTCATTCAAAAGCCGATATCACTTCATCTTAAATGCTTCGAAAATTGGTCCTTCTACACATTTGCATTTAAAACCATTTATGCATATGGAAATCCTTTTAAAATAAAATTTTAGGAAAACTAAAACATGCCCGCTGAACGGCTAGTTTTAAAATGCATAAACTAAGAAAAATTCTACATAATGCCCTAGTAAGAAAATGGGGTCCACAAACGTTTTGTAGAACAACCCGTAAACTAAAATTATTTCCGGCTTTTCAACAAACATTTGCATTCCAAGTTATCTTATCGTGCAATAAAATTATGAGTAAGATCTAATACTTATTGTTGAGGTTGAGAAACTTGCAATTGAGGTTGGATGACTACCCCTGCCGAGCTGAACTTTCGGGTCAGCTGCTTGACCTGCACAAGGAAGGCAAGGAAAAGGCGGGGTAATAACCCGAATTTTCCCCTCGAGTGTGCAAATGATTAGTATGTCCGAACTGACAAGGTAACTGAGAGTATTAATGACGAGTTGCCTCTTAAATGCGGTAGTGGAGCTCTATTTATACTGGATTGGGATATGACAGTAATTAATGTTGTGCAGCTTTATGTCCCATTAGAACAGCTGACACAAGGGTCAAGGGTTTTCTTGGGTCAGGGTGAGGTCGGGTTGACATCCAGGTTGGGCATTAACTGATTGGGTCAGTTTTGGCTCGGGTTGGCATACCCCAGCTCGGCTACCCCTCATCAATTCCTTCCCTCCCCCCAAGTCGAGATTGTGAGGGGAGAGATCTAGATTTGGGGAGTTATTCCCGAGCTAAAGGTACCCGACCCTAGCGGAGTAAGAAAACCACGTCAGCAGAGTATGCCCTTCAGATGGCTGACACGTCACCCGGCGGTTATGACAAGACGCAACGTTTGGGGTTCCCGAAGCGGTTACAGTTAGTCACCTATAAATAGGGCACTGATGCTTGAAATCCATTTCACTTCGCTTACAAAATTTTAAAAGCTTTCAAGTCGGCATTTAGAGTGGTCGGAGCTTTTCACTCAGCAAGTTATCTGCTCGGCGTATTTAGCTCGGAGACCAATCAGCTCGGAGTCAGTTAGCTCAGATCACTTCCACAGCTAGAGCCGTTAGGTATGTCCCAACTCTCTTTAGATCATTTTTGTATATATACTTTCAATTCATATACAGAATGGGGAGGTCGGAGTCCAAAGATTTCCAAATGATGGAGGCAAGACCCTACTGCAGTGATGAGGATCCCTTGAGCTCGGAGTCTACTTCGGATTGTAGTAGAGATAAGGACAGTCCCGTCGTACCTCAAGGGTTAGCTCGTCGACCTGAGCCCAGAGTTAGTGATGATGACTGCAGGAAGAGGCCGAGGTAGATCATTTGGCCGACCTAAGAGACTTGGAAGATAAAGACGATGGGTCCCCCCTGAACCGGTTGGAGGGGCTCAAGCTACCACATGAGTACTTAGCTAGAGCCTTCACGGCAGCACCAATTGAAGCGATCCTAGTGAGGGCGGTCCGCCCCCATATCTCGGCCACGACCAGCGTTTCTTCAGGTTGGGGAAAGAGGATCGAGCAGTTGTTCGCTTGCTGTAAACGCGAGTGCCACTCTATTGTGAAAATGGCTAACGCCAGGCTGAGGAACTGGTCAGTGGACCGGCACCACAAGTTGAAGGTTCCGAGTCTGCATGACTCCGCTTGCTATCCTCCACCCGATCACTTCACCATCTATGATCTTGCCTTTGATATTATCCAGCTCCCGCTCTCGGGTTTTATCGTCACCATCCTAAACTACTTCGAGTTCAGCCCGGGTCAGATGTCTCCCAATGGATAAGCAATAGTCGTGGCATTCTACGTGTTTTGCCTCGAGAATGACGTGGAACCAACCCTTACTTGGTTTAGGCAATTTTTTGTGTGCAAACCTAACCCTAAGCAGCCTGGATGGTTCCATTTCGCGGCTCGGGTAGGTAGCGCCATATTCACCCAGTAACACTCCTTCAATAAGGGTTGGCACCTTGACTATTACTGGGTAAAGCCAACTGTGAACCCGGGGTATAGGAGGGACTGGAATCCCTTCCCGAAGAGGAGGCTGAATGATGACCCCAAGCTCTCGGAAGCGGAGCTCTAGGAGGTCGAAGTGCTCAAACCCGAGCCGGGATCACTAATCGACATTAACAGCGTGTTGAAATGGGATAGGATTTGGGACTCCAAGTTGTTTGGGTGGGAACCTGACCTGTCGAAGGAGCATCCTTACCTGTTGCCCGATGAAGAGGAGTCCAACTCAGAAGAGGGTTAGTTCGCGAGATCAGCACCCGATCTCCTCATTCTCTTACATTTCGCTGTTATTATTTCAACTGCTTTTTTTTCCATTTCTCACTCTCTCTTTTGCAGACATGTTAGAGGCTGGAAATCTCGCTTATGCCTAGAGGAGGAGGAGGGCCGAGGCCAGCTGCAACGCCTCGGCTAGATTTGGTCACGGCGTACCTGCACCTCAAGACCAGAGAATGTTGTCCAGCCACAAAGGAAAGGAGGTTGGCGCCGAGGTGACCTCCAAGATGGCCCCAGAGTCCCCCCTGCAAAAGAGACCAACCTCTGGTGTAATAATCCAAGAACGCTCGACTGTCCGTTCCGATACCAAGAAGAGACCCCGACCCGAGTACACCGAGAAGGGCAAAGGGACGGAAGTGGTCCTCCCCAAGCTGGCGAAGGTTCTCGCCGAGTAGCTTTCCCTCGACCTGAGGATGGTTGTAATCATGGTGAGTTGCACTCAACTACGTTCGTATGATTATGATTTTGAACTCGGCTGACCATGCCGGTTGTCTTTCTTCGCAGGCCGAGTCCCATGCTCTTACCATCCCCAGCCTCTTCACTAAGGCCTAAGCTCACTGCGTCAAGCTCGAGCAGCGATACGCAGATGCCCGAGCCGAGCTGGACGTTCAAAGAAATGAGGCTATCAATAAATATAAGAATGATGCGGGTGAGATCGCCGGCTAAAGAAAGAGCTCGCGGCTAAGGAGAAGGAGCTCGAGAAGGAGAAGTCCCGACGCCAGTCGGCAGCCAAGGACGTGGAGCACCACAAGCTAGAGAAGCGCGAGGCTGAGACAAAGCTCCAAGATCTCCTAGATCATGTCGGGCCCCACGAAGAGAAGGCGATGGAGGCCTTCAAGTCCAGTAAGGTGGCTGTGGACTGGGTAGCGACTGAAGGTGGGGCAATGGCCAGGTATGTTGAGTTGGAATACTATTTTTATGGCCAAGTCGCTGCTCGGGAGCGAGCAAAGGCCTTCTTCCCCGCCTCCAAGAATGACTACACTGAAGTCTTTGAGGCTCTTCTGTCAGAATTTTAGGAAGTTCCTAAGCTCCAGGCTGACCTCAAGGCTTAAGCCCAAGAAGTGATGGACTTCGTCAAGAAGGGCATGGATCAGGCAGGGGAAGTAGCTGATGCCGATGCCTCTCTGACCGCTCCCACTACACTGAAATGAATTTTGTAATCCGCCCGGGTCGGGCTTTTGTAATTTTGTATTCTTATCATTTTTAATATAATGAATATTTTAACATTATTTTGTGTTTTGTCCCAGTTCATACAAGTGTACTTTCCTCTTCACAAATTTCTTAAGTAAGTAGGGTTGGACCGTCATAATGGACCTTTCAAACTTAAGTAACGGATTTTTCATATAAAGAACCGTGCTGGATGTAATTGATAATTAAACAACTTAATCCGAACTGGTCAATTTGGACAACTATATAATTGTTGCCGGCCTGGATTCGTCAGTTCGATTTAAAATTGGTCAAACTAATGTTGACTAGTGTTGAGTTCGAGTTTAGACCTGAACTAACATACCGACCCAAAGCCGGTTAGGACTGAGTTGGACTTTAATCCGAACTAGTGAAGCGAATCAAATTATTATTGATTAGAATCGAGCTGGACTCTGGTCTGAGCTGATTTCCTTGAGCTCGTAATTAAGCGTGGCCACTAGCGTTAATTAGAGTTTGTAGGAGCTTAGCTGAGGCGCTTGGGCCCAGGCCGGGCCTCGCATTGGTATATGAAATACTGTATTGGAATTACATACATGGTGTACTTGAGCTCGGGGACCTTACAAAAGATTTCGGCTCAGGGGCCTTTACAAAAGATTTCGGATCGGGGGCCTTAGACAAAATACTGTTTGAGGTGTTCTGCGTGCCATGCATTCTTCAGTTGTTTCTCGTACTTGTCACGGAGGTAGAAAGTCCCAGGTCGGCCTTCTTTCACGTATTCGTACAGTCCCTCCCAAGTTGAAAAGAGCTTGTTACCTGAGTGCGGCAAAAAGATGACCTTTCTGAGGATGAGGTCGCCAACCTTAATAGGGTTAGGCTTGACCTGCTTGGTGTAGGCTCTTTGCATGACAGCTTTGCTAGCCAACATCCTGATTTGAGTTTTAGCTCGGAGTTCTTCAGCGAGGTCGAACTCCTCACAGATTAGGGCTCCGTTTATTCCTGGATCATGGTGGAGGTGTTTACTAGTAGGAGACCCGATCTCCACTGGCAGCACTGCTTGAGTACTAAAGGTCAACTCGAAGGGCGATTCTCCCGTTACAGAGCTGGTGGTGGTTCACTGGGCCCACAGTACTTCGGGGAGAATCGACGCCCACTGGCATTCCGCTTCCTCTAGCTTGGTTTTCAGGCCCTTTCTTGTGGTCATTGGAGAGTTCGCTCCCGATTTTTGCTTTCTTTGTTTTCTTGGAAAGCTCTATCTCATGGAGGTCTTCAGCCGGGCTCCCTCTTTTGGCATCTCCCTTCGGCTCGGATAAATCTAGTCCCAGCCAACCTGATATATAGGGCGGAGGGAATTTTCATAGCATTCCCTAGCCGAGAGCTGGGCTCCTCGGATAATGGCCGTACTGCCTGGGGTCGGGAACTTCAAGGCTTGATGGTAAGTGGAAGGAACGGCCCTAAGTGGTTGATTGCCACCCGTCCCAAAATCCCATTGTAAGTGGAGTTGCAATCCATCACAATGAAGTTGGCTTGCATCGAAATCTGCTTGTCCCCATCTTTCAGTGTCAATGGGAGATTGATGACCCCTTCGGCCCGGTGGGCATGTCCTGTAAAACCAGCCAAGATGCCCCTCAATGGCCTGAGTCGGCTCATGTCTAACCCCATCTGCTCAAATGCCCTTAAGAACAGGACTTCTACCGAGCTCCCAATGTCCACCATCAGCCTCTTTACAGTGAAATTGGCTATTTCAACGCTAATTACCAACGGATCGTCATGAGGCAATATTACCCCTTCCAAGTCTTCCAAGGAGAAAGTGAGCTCCTCCATTCCCGTGACTAGACCCTACACAGGCCCGTACTCTCTTCCAGCCCGAACATAACCTTTCTTGCCATCCGAGGTCTCCCCACCCGACGCCAATCCTCCAGCGATGGTTTCAATTATAGCCAAATGTCCGCCCCCGACCTGGCGACTGGGTGGGCTTCTTTCTCTCCCTCTCTGGTCTTGATTCCGGGTTGGTTGTTGGTTTACATATCTTCGGAGGTGACCTCGGGCTATCAATGCCTCGATCTCCTGTTTCAAGTCCCTGCACTCCTCGGTGGTGTGACCGTAGTCCATATGGTAGCGGCAATACTTGGTCTGATTGCGCTTCTCAGATCGACATTTCATCCTCGGCGCTGGAGGTAGGTGGTTCTGGTGTTGGATCTCCATCAGGATCTATTCACTCGAGGTGTTGAGGGGAGTAAACATGGTGAATCGGGGGTTCTGCTTGGGCTGCTGAGGCTGTAACGCCCTGTCCCCTCACGGAAACAGGAGCTCTATAAATTTGCTAATCACGACCTAGACCAAAACCCAAGTCACGAAAAATGAGAGAAAACAGACGGAGTCTCCCCTATTTATAGGACTATCCGATAACCTGTGAACAACATAATACATCCATAAAACCATAATCCAACATTCTCATACAACTCCAACTCCAACAATTCAGCTATGCCTCGTCTCAAGGCCATCCAAGCCTTAGACTCAACAAAATAGGCACACAAGCATGCATAGGCTTCAAATATTGAAATACTTTGTTATAAAGTCACTTGTCATACCACTCTAACTTTGTATCTTCAATTGCCTTATCTATTAAGCCAGCCTATCAACTCCATTAATCCAAGTAAGCATGTGTGACCATTAAATAATAACATAGTCCATTAGGCTATTACAGGCCACCTACAAATCAAATATAAACAAGATCCGATACAATTACAAGTCGGGTTTCTATAGTTCCAATCAAATTACAATTCAAGCCACTTTGCTAATTCACATGGATTCACAGGTACTAATAATGGAAGCCAACACATCCAAACACGGTAATTCTCAAGCTTTCCCTGTATCATCTTGCGAAGATGCTGAACCTGAAAGGTGTTAGAAACGAGGGTGAGTATACATCATGTATACTCAGTAAGGGAAGGGGAAACGGGAATAGTATACTGGGGTTCGTGCAATGCAACAATTTAACACAATTAAAATGATAAATAATTAATGAATAACAATTATAACACCACACTTTAAAATGATACAATCGATACGAATCACGAACCACGATCAATGTGCCGACATAAACCCCAAACACTCTAGTAGGTGTACTCTGGATGTAACCCGAAATCCTACTACCCAACACCTCCTGGCAATCTCCGGACCAGGCGAGTGAGGGATTGGGAACCATGGTAGCCGAGGTATACTGGCAAGCCCGATGCCGCCCAGCTTCTCCTACATTACCATGCCCAAATAGTTGCGCAATCACGATGAAATGCACTTAATATAACAATAGTCAAATCAATTTAATAAACACATAATCGAGATAATTCAATAAGCCATATAAACGGATAAGTACGCAATGAGGACAACAAAAGAGGCTGTCCTCGGGCACACACATTATCAATCACGCTATACGAGAGAATAAGAATACATTCAATTAAAGTAACACTTTCATAGCATGAATAATACACAAAGCAATCAATAACCACTTAATACTTTATCACATAATAGCCCTTATGACATAAACAATAAATTAATCCAATTATTCAAACCATGCTGTAAATACATTTTAAAAGCTTCTTAACACTTCTAAGGCCATCTACATAATCAAACGTCTTAAACTCAACATTTTGTTTCAAGGTCCTCTTTGTGATTTAAGCCATAATTTCAATTCTAGCCAGATTACAATCATTTTTATGATACATTTAGCATCCTTAGAGGTTCTAGCAACTAATAGAAGCAATAAAACACTTTAGTTACTAAGTTATAACATTCTAGTTACTCAATGACAACTCAACTAACTCATACTCAAACTTCTAACAACATTACACTAATCATCTTTAACCACATAATTAGCTATTATGACCCTCTTTAATTCATGAATCTTGCATTAATTCTCAAACATTCTGTTAAGCAAGTACAGGGTTCTAAGTCATTTAACCTGCTAAACACATTCATTAAGTTGGAATCACCAAGTTAACACAAAGAAGACACGAAAATCTCTTAACTACTTCATTCTCAATCTTTTACCAAAACAAGGCATTTTCACAAGTAAACCACATAGCACATACGGGGTTTTAAAGTATTTAGAAACCTTAAATTCTTTCCTAAAGCTAGAAACACTAAACTAACAGTAGTAGAACACAAAAATCACTTAGTTACAACATTCCTTAATATGACACCGCTAATCATTAATTAAACAAAAGCAATAACCCTCAAAGAGTGTTCTACTAGCTACACAAACATCATTTATGACAAGATTTTACATCAAACACATCATTTATAACATGTTTCTTATCTTACATAATTGATATACAACAAGAAATAGCAATTAATATGCAAGAACTAACCACGTGATTAAATATCACCTAGCACTAATAGACATTAGTAAGAATTAGCAATTTCACCACTTAATAATCCCAATTAGCAACATCAAATAGTAATCCCACTAAAATATTTTCCAATTTCTCTAACAGAGGCTTAACTTAATTAATTCGGTTATTTATTCTATTGACCTCCAAACTGACTAATTTTTATGTATAAACGTAGCTCTTCGAGCGTAGATGACTTTAGAATCAAACGGTGCATAATTCTGAGTTAAATTCCTTGAGGTATACCCTTTTTCTGTGCAACTACTCTGAACTGCCCTGCCCAGTGATTTCAGGACACATTTCAGAAATGACTAAATCGGAAGGTCAAAACATTAGAATTAGCCTTAGCCTCATAAATTAACATTTGCTCTAAACTGCCTAATCTAGTTGCTGTATAAATTTTGTTCAATTATAAGCTCGTTTACTATGTCAAAAAGGCTCTAGAAAACAGGGCAGTACACTATTCCGAATTTGCAATTCTTGCTCTACTTCATCTTTTAGTTATTTCCTTACATCAAACTACTTCAAGGCATTAAGATAGCATGTTAGACACTTCTAATCTTCACTTGGGACCTCCATCAAACACATAACCTTCACACAATTGAACAAACTAGAAAATCCTCAACTACATCAAAGTAACTTCTCAATCTCAAGCTACCCATGTAAACTAAGTTTAAAAGAGTACTCCACAACATTATTAACTAGCATAGAAAACATTAGAAGCTTCAAAATAACATTATTTCACAAATTCAACATTTTACCATTGCAAGAAAACAAGAAAAAATGCACATTAATGATTCTCTTACCTTGTATAACTAGGAAATAGAATAAAATAGGCTAAAGACTCTTTGGATCTTGCTAAAATGGCTGAAAAATGAAGAAGCAGACAAGTCCTAGCTCTCAAATGCCACATGTTTTTGCTCTTTCTCTGCTGCTGATTTTTTTTTTTTGCTTCTTTTAGTCTTTGTTTTCTTTGTGTGTTATCATATATAATATGCTAAGTATGTATATATTAGCTAATTAAATGGGCTTTAAGTGTTTGGGCTAAAATAAAATGCTATTGGGCCTAATTAACTTAGTAGACATTTAGTTAAAATGCTAAAGGTCCTAAACCAACTAAAATATTACTATTCACTCGGGGACACTCAACATTTTCTAACTCGCGCTCAAGACATGAAATGTACATTCCAACAATGAACAAATACATTATAAATGAAGTGTAATAAAGAAAAAATTTCAAATTTAGAAAATAATACAGTTTAAAATTTTATCCCAGGCTCAGTGTAAACATAAAAGTTAAAGCATATAAAAGCAAATAAGACCAAACAAAGGCAAATAAGTCAAACATGCACACAGGATAATTAAATATAATAAATTTAAAGTCTCTTTGGGCTCGGGCATCACAGAGGCTGCTTGCCTCGGTCATTGTGGGTCTTTCCCCTAGGTTGGCCTCGAGTGACCTTTCCTTTCTTACCGGCTTGCCCATACCATCAACTCGGCAACAGTATCCACAGGGTCGATGACCAAGGATGATGTGAGGGGGCCCGACTTGAACCCACTTTGGTAAGCCATAAATGCCATGGAGTCCTCCAAGTTAGGCATTCTGAGGGACTCCTCATTAAACCGGGTTGTATAACCCTTCAAACTTTCTCCTTTCTGCTGCTTCACCAATAGCAATGATGACATATCACGGGTAGCACGTCGGTTCTCCACGAAGCGGGACAGAAAAGCCTCTACCAGCTGAAGAAAACTTGCAATAGAACCAGGGCAAAGTTTTTGGAACCAATCCAAGGCATTTCCAACCAAGGTAGTCGGGAATGTCTTCGTCTTCATGAGATCGGTCATGTCATGTAGAGTCATGTGGTGATCAAAGTTGAGTAGGTGGCTGGCGGGATCTCCGTCCCTGTTATAGACTGTCAGGTTGGGCATTCGGTTGCTGATAGGCAATGGCGTAGCCTGTACCTCGGGAGAGAGCGGGCTTACACCGAGCTGGTTAATAACATTGGCTATGGCAGCCGCGGTCGGCATGTGTCGCCCTTTGGGACCTCGCCTCCTCGGGTCTCGCCATCGGCTCTAGGAGGCCCTCTCCGTCCCGATCCGGGGCTCGCCCTGGGGACGGAATGTGGAACTGTGGGCTCGTGGGGCGCGGTATAGCTGTTTGCGGAGCCGGGGGTCCCAAAGCTAGCCGGGGTACCTATTCCTTGAGTTTCTCAAATATTCCGAGCATCATCCTCATCTCAGGTGACAGGTCGGAGTTGAGGTCTGCATCTGTAGGGGGTTAGTTTGTGAGACTAAGTGTATATGTTGGCTCGTTCCAACGTCGGTTTGGGTTGGGTTTTGGCTAGGCGTCTGCGTGGTTTCGAGGTCCTCGTCCTTGTTGTGCGGGTCCTCTACCGGCGCACTGTGGCTTCTGGTTTGTACCATAATGGTTCCTCAGTGAGTGGTAAGAAGAGTGTTGAAAAGAACTCTTCCCACAGGCGACGCCAAACTGTCGAGGTTGGGAAACTCGCAGTTGAGGTTGGATGACTACCCCTGCCAAGCTAAACTTTCGGGTCGGCTGCTTGATCTGCACAAGGAAGGCAAGGAAAAGGCGGGGTGATAACCCAGATTTTTTCCTCGAGTGTGCAAATGATTAGTATGTCCGAGCTGGCAAGGTAGCTGAGAATATTAATGACGAGTTACCTCTTAAATGCGGTAGTGGAGCTCTATTTATACTGGATTGGGATCTGACAGCAATTAATATTGTGCAGCTTTATGTTCTATCAGAACAGTTGGCATAAGGGTCTGGGGTTTTTCTGAGTCAGGATGAGGTCGGGTCGGCATCCAGGTTGGGCATTAACTGATTGGGTCAGGCTTGGCTCGGGTTGGCATACCCCAACTCGGCTACCCCTCGTAAGTTATAAAATTATTATTATGACAAAATGATTGTAACATTTCACTTAACTTATAAATTATAACGTTATCATAGTTTAAAAACGTGAGAAAAGAGCCACTCAATCTTCACCACAAAAAAAAAAAAAAAACTTCATCACAAAGATATTTTCGACTTCCATGTCATTTTCTGAATGCTCTATACAAACTTTTGCATTGCACGACAAAACGAACCCATTTGCCAAGCCATGTCCTTATGAGCAGGACTGCAATCTCTATTCACTTTAAATTTTTATTAAAGTTAATAAAATGATATTTTTAGGGTCTAAACTTAATCTAATATAGTCTAAACTTCAAAAGTTTCCTTAGAAGGGCCCAAATTTCTGAAAAAGAACTATTTTAAATACCATTAGTTAATGATATTAGTATTTTGCTTACATGTTTCTTTTCTTTCAAATCTCTGCGTTATTCTCTTTTTTCTTTCCAACTCCTATGTGGCTAGATACCAAATAAAATAATTTTTTAATATCTTAAATTCAATAATAATGTAATAAATTCTAGATTTTTTTAAAGCTTAAGGACAAGATATTAACATATATACGCACATGTAGATACCTGAGCATACAAACTCAAATCTATATATGCATTTGTACAAGAGAAAAGTCTACTTGTTTCAATGTTATATATGTGTACGAATATATATGAGTATATATATTATTATAATATTTTAGCTGTGTCGCAATACTCCAATTGAAAAATAAAAAAATTATTGCAATATCATTTTTACCATTGTGTATGAACTAATTTTTTTTACAACAATCTTATTTAATTGTAATTTTTTTAATCACTTTTTGTTTATAATTTCTCATGAAATTACTTTTTTTTGGCAACGGTCTAAATTCTTTTTAGTTGCAATGTCTTTTAAATTGTTGTTTATTATTTACAAAAACCATTGCAATAGAGAATTTACAATGGGGTTATATGCAATGGTCAAAATCATTTACAACCGTTTTTAGCTTTTTTGTAATAGTTTTAAATATTTATAAATGTTGCAACAAATAAAAAGTGTGATATTATATGTTGATATTTTATTTTATTTTTTACTTTTAAAAGGTCTAGAATTTATTATGTTAATATTGAACTTAACATATATAAAAATTATTTTTATTTAGTGTACAAAAAAATGCCACATTGGAGTGGAAAAGAAAAAAAAGAAGATATTACGTAGGATTTGAAAGAAAATAAATTGCCAAGTAGGCAAAATACTAACATCATTAGTTAACGGTAAAGCTATTTTCTTAGAAGTTTGAGCCTTTTAATGGAAGGTTTTGAAGTTCGTGCCCTTAATTTTATATTAGATCAAGTTTACGCCTTAAAGTGACCATTTTCTCTTAAAGATTTTGTATTTTTAAAAGTATTTTAAAACTGAAAATTCAATTTAGTCCTCATTTTTTTGTCACTTAGTCCTCATCGAAAGAGTTATACGTATATGTATAAGTATTCAATTGTGTACTTTTATCCCACTAAACAAAATTTTTGGATCCTCCACTGCCAAAACTTCATCCTTCTTAATGCTTCTTCCCTCTAGGATGCGTGTATACAATAGTTGTTGATATCATCATAGCATCATGTTGCATCACAGGAAGCATTAAGTGGACCCAATGTAGTCATACTTAAAGTGAATTTTTTGTCATCCAAAAAAGAAAAACAAAAAATGCTAGCATCTTGCTAATGGTAACCGACACCAATCATATTAAGTCTAAGGCATTTTTTTTTTGGTTTATTTGAAGGACATCTAATCGAAAATTATAGATTCAGGAACTTGGGATGCAACATATTAGCTACTTATGGATCGTCGTTAGATGATATTTCACCCCTTCTCATTTTTTTCCAATGGGAACAAACGCATTGTCGAAACATGCTCTATGTGAACGATTCCCATGATTGGGTTAAGTGGTAATGAGCAAGTCGATTTTTACACCTATTGGCTACTCTATAAACATGGAGCAGCAGATATCCCGGACATTGTTGCAATATAAACTTACTATCCTCAATCATCAGCTTCATCGGGTTGTTTGGAGGAGTGATACCTCCAGCCAGAGTGTTCAAGGCTAATGAAACCAATCATTTTAAGTGAAGGCTAAATTTGAGGGCTAAACTTGGACAGTTACGGACTCGCAATAGTATATTTAGATTCTCTCGCAACATATAAAATTACGAGAGTAATTTAATTATAATGGATAGTCTAAATTATTTTGTTATAACTATGTTTTTCGGCCATGAAATTTCCTTCATAACTTTACTTATTGACGGCTTAAATCTGGTAGCAGAATCATCCAAAAGATTTACATTTATCAGCTTGCTAGATTTTTTTTTTTTTGGTCAATAAAAGCTTTCATTACAGAAAAGAAACCAGCTTGCTAGTTGGAGGGCAAGAGGATGTTGAAGTTGACTGGTGTGGTCAGAAACTTTAGTAGTTCGTAAGGTGGTTTTGGTGGGATCATTTGAAACGTGAAAAGGGATGTTAAAATTTATTACAGAAAAGAGAACAAATTTATTTCAAAAAAAGAAGCCGTTTCAGAGTTGTTGGTCTGTCACAGTCTTGAGTTGTGTTGATGATGGAAGTTGTGGAGGCGCAAGATTGGCTCTGACGCCAAGCTACACTAATAGGTGCTGAAGGGTCCTATTGTACTTTGCATTGGCATTAGTAGAAATTTTATGATTAAAGAAAAAACAAAAATATTACGTTATCTTATATGATATATAAAATTATCACGTTATTTTTTATTCTTAAAACTATTAAAAAAAATCCCTGTATTTTTTTAAACTCACCACCCAGCTCCCCTCCATTTGCAGTCCGTTAGTTTGCTGTTAAATGTGCAATTCATGCGCATAAGAAGCAACTTGACGAATTTTTAAACTTTATATAAGGCATAAATTGATCAAAAAGTCTTTGAACTTGAAATATATATAAAGAAATACATATATATATATATATATATATGTATATACGCTAATTTGTGGGGAGGGAGGTGGGGTCTAACGGACGGGTGGGTGGGTGGGGGATGGCCGGCAGGTGGGGGAGGGGGGGCTGACGGATGGGTGGGGAGGTAGGGGTTGAGGAAGATGATTTTTTTTTAAAAAAATAAAAAATAAAAATGGGTGGAGATGAAGGGAAAAAAAAAGAAAAAAATATATTTTCTCTCTCTTACAAAGTATATTAAAAGAAGGGCAAATCGGTTACTTTATTTATTTTTGTAATGATGTTAGTTTAAAATAAACGGAAGGGGTGGTGTGGTAAGTTTCAAAAATTATTGGGGGTTTTTGATAGTTTTTAAAATACAAGAGGTAGCATGATATTTTCCTATAACACAGGGGGTAATGTGATATTTTTTCAAAGAAAAAAAATCAAAGTAAATTATGATTACATCTATACATCTATACATCTCCCAACAAGAAAGAAACCGATTTGGATAACGTTACGAGCAAGGCGAACCCAAAATATTTTTTTAATAAAAATTATAATACATAATTTTTAACTAAATTAATATATTTATTTTTTAGTGAGGAATGACTAGTTTTTTTTTGAAAATATATAAATATTTTTATACTTTTTTTGTAAAACATGCATAAATTTTAATTTCTTTTAGATTAAATGGAGGTTTTAACCCTCATTGGGCCTTAATTGAATCCGTTTGTGGTTATGGGAGAATAAAATAATGATAAACTTCACATATATTTTATTATTATTAAATCACATTATGAGAAAAACATAATAATATTGGACTTCACGTCATAACATTTAATTTTTTTTTAATTATTAACGAGATCATTAAAATAAATAAGAAGACAAGGGAATAAATATAATGGCAACGACACAAAGACGACCAAGGTACAGTGATGCGGATCTTGGCAAGCTTTGTTTTTTACTTTTTTATGTAATGAAATTGTCGTTTTGTGACTGGTGGTGGTGTTATCATCATGCAAAAAAATCTTAAGAAGAAAATTTGACTAATCATTCTCTTTTGTCAACAGGGTGTTGCTTGCTTTGCTTTCTTCCTTGCTCCATATCTGAAAATCTTTTCAATTGGTAATTTTTTCTGACCCTTTTGTATTTTCCATTGTACTTCATCTAGTAGTGTATTGCAGCAGCTCATTAATGGAGAATTTTTTACTTCAGTGATAAAGTTCAAGAACATAATGATGACAAAGATAGCTTTTCTTGACTCGTGAATCCAAGAATATTTACTTATTGTTTACTAAAATGCATAGTGATTTGTCGAACCACATAAATTTTTTGTGTTTTAATGTTTTTGTAATTTGTATTAGATCTGTTGTGTTCATCCTAACATTTGTAGTGTTCAAAAGGAATTTGCACACCCAAAAGTTGGGTGGAATGGTATATGTGACCCCTTCTTGTAATAAGAGTTTTTAAGTTTAGACTAAAGCTCGATTATTATCTTAGGTGCTCATTCTGTGCATTGGGTCAGGAAAGTAGAGAACATCTCTTCTTTCAATGTTCTTTCACCAAAAGAATATGGTTGTTCTGTCCCAGAAAGCTTAGATGTGGAAATCTTGATCTTGATTGGGATCCTCTTGTAATCTTGTTGAGAAGTTGACGAATCTTTGCAGGAGAAAGTGCTTAAAATCAGATCTTATTAGAGTTGCCTTCTGCTCTTGTCTGTACCATGTATGGATTGAACATAACAATCGAATCTATAATACGACCATGAGTTCGGAGGAACACATTATTGAGAAAATTATTTTGTATATTAGGGAGAAAATCTCTACTCAACGTAAATGTAGAGATAATCTAGAGAATAGAATTTTGTGTACAAATTAGAACATCAGCTTCTTTTGAGCTGATTGTTATCTTTTTTGTAAATGTTTTTGAAGTGCAACGAAATGATTTACTTGCTTAGCAAAAAAAAAAGAGTTTTTAAGTTTAAATCACGGCTTTGGCCTGCGTCCATTGCAGCCGGACATTAGATTTTGGGGGTTCTTAGTTAAAGCATGAGAAAGTCTTTCAAAATTACTACTATGCATGTTCTCATTTTGTTTGATTCTTCAGATGGGAGACCCCAGCCTACAATACACACTAGATGAAGCTTTATCGGCCTTGGGGTTTGGAAATTTCCATGTCTATGCGCTCATTTTTGCTGGACTTGGTTGGTGTGGCGACGCAGTTGAAGTTATACTTCTCTCTATAGTTCAACCAACAATTCAATCTGAATGGAGTCTCTCTTCAGGTGAAGCGAGCATGCTAACAAGTGTGGTCTTTACTGGCACGCTCTTGGGAAATTATCTCTGGGGCCTCGTGTCAGATGTCCATGGAAGAAGGTACTCTTGCTTGCCATTTTTCATTCGAAAATTAGTGCCTTCTATTTTCAATGTACATTGGTTTT
The DNA here is from genome assembly GCA_037974665.1 of Ehretia macrophylla. NCBI lineage: Eukaryota > Viridiplantae > Streptophyta > Magnoliopsida > Boraginales > Ehretiaceae > Ehretia > Ehretia macrophylla. The sequence continues at coordinate 35,831,995 of CM075780.1, read as the reverse complement.
TCATGAAGTCAGTCAAGATCGCTAATGGCTTTACATACTGTTAAGAATTATCGGATTTCATTCTAAAACCAATTGGAATTAGGACGAGTACCCGAGTCAGCACATTGAGGTGAACATATCAGCTAGACGGGAGATAGTTTACATGTGAATGATCACTCACCTGCTTAAGTCTACTATCTTGAACCATCTTTGTTGTCTAGATAATGGAAAAGAGGTAAACACTGCACTGTTTTCCTAGAATTATAAGATATAGATGATTCACTTAGGGGGCATGTGGCGATGTTATATAATTCCGTTCAGAAGTTTTCTTCAGTACTTCTAACCATAAACAAGGCCTTAACACGATTATTTTTCCCCTTACAGGACCGCTTGCATTGGTGCAATTACATTTACAGCAGTAGCTGGGTTCCTTAGCACTTTCTCCCCGGACTATGTGTCACTAGTGATATTGCTTTGTTTGGTTGGTTTTGGTGTTGGTGGTGGCCATGTATTTTCATCATGGCTCTTAGAGTTTGCTCCAACATCTAATAGAGGGTCTTGGACTCTTTGCACTTCAATATTTTGGGCATGTGGAATAATATTTGAGGCTGCTCTTGCTTGGGTACGTCTAACATGACACCAATTACACCTAAATAATTTTATCTTGTATCATTCCTGGCAAAAAGCATTTTAACACTATGTTCTTCACAACATGTGGATCATTCCTCTGTGTTCTTCAGTATATGCATTTGACCTCACTCAACAATAAGGCACCCTTGGTAAAAACGCGTTTCTAAAATATGCAATTCTTAAGTGACATTGGAGGCACTTAGCAAGGTTTCAGGAAACTGAAGGGGATCATTGCCTATTCTTGAAAACGAGGGGGAGATCATTATTTCGAAAATACAGGAGAATAAAATGCATTTTGCCCTATTATAGTAATGTTCTTCGTTTCTAGGTAGAACTGTTTGGTATGAACAGTTGATGATATATTGAACTGTCAAGATTCTGTTGCTTTACTTGTAGATTATCATGCCGAGATTTGGTTGGAGATGGCTAATTGCAGTGTCTTGTCTTCCGTCCTTCTTGGTGCTTCTTCTTGCTGTTGCTTTTATACCAGAATCTCCAAGGTATCTATGTTTGAAAAACAGAACAAATGAAGCCCGTCAAGTGCTGGTGAAAGTAGCTAAAATTAACCAATCAAAACTTCCTCCTGGCATTCTAGTCTCCGATCCAGTAGCGCACGATGAAGAATATGTTTCATCAGAAGAAAGTCCTCTCCTCCCCACACGAAGAGAAAAGACTGGTGATTCTGAATCAGGCCTATCATCAGTGTTCATGCTTTTTGCACCAAAATTAGCGAAAACAACTCTTCTCTTATGGGTGTTGTACTTTGGGAATTTATTTGCATATAATGCGCTCATTTTCATGACCTCTGAACTGAGCAGTGGACAGAGCAACTGTGGAGCACGTAATACAATTTCAGAAACTGCCCAAGATGCTACATCCTACATGGAAATATTTATTGCTAGTTCGGCAGGTGTAGAATTGAGCACTTCTCTCTCTCTCTTGTCACTAGATTAATGTTTTAAGAGTTTTAACATATTATGTCATTTTTGTTTTCCAGAGCTTCTTTCGGCTTGTTTCTGTGCAGGAATTGTGGAGAGAGCAGGTCGAAAGCTTACCATGGAAATTGCTTGTGTATTGAGTTTCATTCTACTTTTACCATTGGTTGTGCCTCAGAATGATATTGTGACCACAGCTTCGTTGTTTGGTGCTCGCATGTTCGTTCCAGTAGGATGTACGGTTCTTGGCCTCTACGCGAGTGAGGTACATTTTAACATTCCATATGCTTTCCGTCTACTTTTCTTCTTTTAACTGGAAAACTGTGTTTTAGTCGCCCTCCAAGTGATCATGCCATCCTCTTTTGATGATCACTTTGTAGTTCTATCCAACGTCTCTGAGATCAACTGGTGTTGGAGTCGCGAGTTGTGTCGGAAGACTTGGCGGCATTGTAAGCCCTCTTGTAGCTGTTTATTTGGTCAATGATTGCCATCAAACAGCAGCAATTATTACGTTTGAAGTTGTCCTTCTTCTTTTAGCACTCTGTGTCCTTCTGCTTCCGACCGAGACCAAAGGAAGAAAATTGAGAGATGTTGTTCAAGGTGGGCAAGAAGTATCAATTGTCAGAATAGGCTCATCATAGATTTGAATGCCTCTGTCACATACAGAAATGGGATTAGCAGTATCCCATTGTTGATTGAATTAAGCAGAATGTACAATGCTATCGCCCACGAAACTTGTACATCTTTCTATCTCGTAACAGAAATGGCAAAGCTGTTAGAAAAAAAAAAAAAAGGTAGTAATTGTTGTATTTCCCATCTCTTCTTCTATCAATGCTGTCGAAGTTTCCATTTTCGGAATGGAATATATAAGGTGTATTTCCCACAAATAGCGATTGCATTGTGCCACAAAGAGTATTGGTTGTTTATGGTGGACAACGTTTCGCTGCAGAAAGCTATGGAGACAGCGATATCTTCTCTCAGAATCAACAGGTAAGTCAGAATTGAAACTCTCTCAGTAACCTTATTTTTGGTGGCAACTTGGTGGGAGCTTATTTGTGGGACACCATATCCGAGATTTGGATCCTCTAGTAACGTTATTCAGAATCACTACGATTATGTTCTTGCTTCTTACTTTATTCTATTTATCATAACTGTAATCATCAATTCATCACTATTGGATTTCCCTCAAAATATTATAATATTAAAAGGGAATCAAAGTCCATGATCTCCGACCCTAGGGGAGGAATATCGCATGTTGATTTTCCTTTTTTGTTTTAAGCCTCATTCTACTAATCTTATATCATCAGCAAGCTTCATATCTTCTTCTGTTCTCAATCCTCTTTCAGATATCATGTGAGACCTGAAGATGCTTTGGCAGATGCTTTTCTCAAAAACCATATGAACATAGACATCTCTCATATTCATAAAAAGAAGAATTGTAACATTTCGTCTTACATTGGTTCCGTAAAAAATATGTGTTTAGTTTATAATGATTTGAATTCTTTACTATTATTACAATCACGGGTTTAAGTATTTTTGGCCATTTTACGCTTTTCATCAGATCCGAGTTGTCTGTTTTTGCTTGTCACTGGACTTGCACAAGATGTACACAAGGTTGGGTAGGGTAGAATGGCTAAATAGCAAATGCCTTATAGAGAAAGGTAATAAGAGAATTTAGTTTGCAATATGAAAGGGTATTCAAATGGTGACACAAACGGGATTGAAGAACTAAGATGGGATGAGTATCCAATAACTATGTGAAACGTATGCGAGCGGATGTATAATTGAAAGTAATTAAAAATGACAGGGGAACAACTAGTCGGGTTTGAACTCTCTTCTTATTAATATTTTATTCTAACGTTTTAATACTATAAGTATTTTTTTCCAGTAAAATTAGATGTTTTAATCTAACGGCTACGAGTTATCATAGTCAGTAGATCAAATATTAATTATTTTGGATGAAATGAATAGTTAAAATGTAATATCATAACGACAAAATAAAGTAATAATTAGAAGAGGATCATGATCTGAACCTACTGCAATGGGAGGGAGGGCAAGGTTATGATTGAAAAATAAAATAAAAAATGTCAAAAGCAAGGTTGCAAGGAAGAAAAACAAGAATTTCTAGCCTTTTCTCAACTCAACAATAACAAGGGCACAAGAATGATTTTGGATAGATAAGAACAACAATAAGCAATGCTATCAACAACAAAATAGAACCAACAAGACAATTGAGTGATATAATTAAAAAGGAGTCGAAAGTGGAGAAATATCTAAATTTTCAAGACTCAATACAACTCAACATGGCAATATAGTAGAGAATTAATTCAATTGATTTAGGGGGAAATTTGTGCAAATGGTCCTTATTATTTTTTTAAAATTTTAAAATTGTTCATATTATTCAAAATTAGCTAATTTAATCTTTATTATTTCTCAAAAATTTAAATTCGCCTCTATTTTTCAAAATTAACCAATTTAGTCCCTGTTGTTTTTCAAAAAATTTTAATTTAGTCCTTGCTTGGCTAAATTAATATTTTTAGAACAATAGGGACTAAATTATTTTTTGTTAGAAAATAATAGGGACTAAATTGACTTATTTTGAACAATAAAGATTAATATAATTTTTTTAAAAAAATAATCGGGCTAAATTGTCTAATTTTGAACAATAAAAATAAATTAAATTTTTTAAAAAAATAATAGAAAATATTTGTGCAATTTTTCCTTGACTTAGGCAACGGTAAAGCCACAAAATAGTATAAAAGAAACAAGGTTTGTAAGGGGAAATTCCACTTGCTTGATATTCACAAAGCAAAAATGTCAAAATAAATTCATCAAATCTTAGACTTTAATCCCTATTCACAAATCACAACCCTGGGCAAGAAAAGCAGTTACAATACTGAAATAGAAAATGTCATGTATCGAGTCCAGAACTTTAGACCCGCGAACAAGATTAGTTTTATAAATTTAAGAAAAAAATTATATGACCTCAAATCAACTGGTCTGAAATTATAACAAAAGTTTTCACATAACCTCAGTATTTATTTATAAATTCAATCACTTATCACTTCTCTCATGTTATGTGACATTATAGAATAATGATAAGGATTCATATAACATTTTTCCGAAGAATCCAAACTAAATGTCTTGTTATTCAAAACATTAGTGACCGTTGAAATGGATCCCTTTCAAACCTTAAGCTTTATCCATTCACGAAATTCATCGGACTCAGAAATGTCACAGTCGAAGATTAATGTATGCTGTATACACCAACTCTGACATGATTGACCAAACAAAGAAGAAGACAAAAAAAAAAAAAACTATCGCATGCGTGTCCACATCCACGACGGCCCGTCAACTTCTTGGAAATAATCATGACCTTTGACGGGAAACGTGAGCTTAACCATTTCACCAACAGAAAAAAGGGACATAAAACCAATGAGGGGCAAGAGCAATTACCTAGATAGATAAACATAAATAATAAGAGTGGAGTTATAGTCTATAATTATTAATTTTAAATTAATATTGAAAATTTATTTTTTTTTAAATAATATATTATTTGTATATGTATGTAAATATATAAACATTTTTATTAATTTATTTTTATTAAATTATTAATCGGGCTTTCGAGTTTCGAATTTTTTAAAATTATTATTTACTAAATCCTATCGAATTACCCGTCGGTAATTATTTGTAAAAACTAAACCCTAACAAATACTCATTGATTTCGTAAATAGATTTATAATCAAGTCAGATACCCGTTAAATTCAAGTTTAAACTCTATCTGTTACCATCCCTAATCATATCACATGCGGGCAAAGGAAATTCCTTACAACAGCCGTTTCAAATGATTGATCGTGCACATGATATGTGTTACCATCAATGCATCTGAAAGTCAAACCTGTCGTTTTAGTGAATTCCACGTCAGTTTTTCTTAAAAACATTTTCTTATTGTTTTTAAGTCTTGCTCGTGAGTAAAAATTATTTTTAAAACTAAAAAAGAATTAATTGTCTAAAGAGGCCAACGTTACTAGGTCATGAAAGAAAAAAAGAAAGTTCACCTTGAATGAATTAAAGTTTGCCAGAGAGGAAAAACTGGGTAGTGGTAGTTATTTTATTTTGGCGTACTAGCATGTACTAAATCTATTTAATTCACCAAGAATTTTTAAATCCTCGTAGTAGAAAATTCGAGTTTTTCTTAATTAAATACAAATTTTATCCAAAAAAAATTAAATACAAATCTTTTATGTAACAATACGTCCAAAATACTTCTTGACACTAAAATGATTGCATTGAAAGGCCTAATGAATTGAGATTTTTATATTAATCCAAGTCATTTTAAAGGTTTTATATTTTGAGAACGTACATAATACATAGACTAAAAGGGAGAGATATAAAAAAAATTACCAAAAAATTAATCACAATTTCTTCTCTTCATCAGAACAATAGAGCAGTTATGCTTGTTACTAAATTTCAAATCTTAAATTCTTATAAATCGCACATGAATTTATTAAAGAAGCAGCTGGAAAAGGATATCAAGCAAAGAAAGAGAAGGGGATTAGCATCGGAAAAGCATCAGGGGATGATGGTGTTAAGGTATGCCCGACATGCTTCCTCGGTAATTTAACCTGTAAAACAAGGAAAACTGAGATATGAGATGTATTCTGAAAATAAACACCGATATTTATAGAAAAAATTATATGTACAATTATAAAAATTGTATCTAAAATTTTTTAAAAATATAATATGAAAAGATTTAAAATTGCAAGTTGTAAACTTGCAACATCATAAAAAAAGATTTGATAACAAGTCATTTAATATCAACTTAAGAAAAAACTTTGCTACTTGATATTATTAATTTGTTAAAAAAAATAATCACTGTGATTTGCTAGTTTGTTTTTAAAAAAAAATAGTTATTACGACTTATATTGCATGCATAAAGTATAATATTTCTATTTTTTTTAATAAGTGAGTTCAAATTGTGCTTAATTTATACTGGGTCTGAGTTGGGCTCAAGATGAGCCCTATCTAGGCTCGAACTAGGCCTGTGTGGGCTTGAGTTGGTTTGGGGTCATGGGCTGTGCTGTGTTAGGCTTGGACTCAAATGGATTAAGTCAAAAATTATATGACCCAACTTGATCAACTTATATGTGGTGAATTGAGCCAAGTCTAGCCTATTTTCAATCGAATTGAATTGAATCCGAATTTTTGTGTGCTGGATTGAGTTAAGCATGTGTCGGCCCAATTCAAATTTCACCTCTATTTAGATTAATTCTCTTATTTGTTAAATGTCCATGTTACCCCCTAATAGTTACGTCATCCCATATCAGATGGTATAGCCACTTTGCATCATGTAGCGAAGATGGACCACGTTGAGAGCGGATGTTGCTTCAGAATTGTTGGGTGTATCGCTGTCATGAGCGGACTGTGAAATAATGAAATTGTTTATAATGTTATGAATAAAATTTAAAATAAATTGTTGTATTGTTATAATAAAATAATATGTATAATTTATAACTGCTAAACTTTATTCTTAAAATTATAATTTTATGAAGAGTCTCTCACTCAATGAATAGTGAGAGTTTACCATTGTTAAAATTCTTTTATAATAATATATGTTACGAGGGATTGAAATTTTTGAATTTGTGAAATGTAGATAGTCAGGAAAGGATCTATCTTCTTCGTTGCAATTGTACACCTACGTTTTTTTATGAGTAAAATAAAAAAATATATATATTTTTATAAGAAAGAAACGTAATGATAAACTAAGGTGACAAGGAACCAAAATAATGCAATGACAAATGACTAGGGTCTACTTTGTTGGCATTTTCGGATTCTCTATGCCTTGTTTATCCTTGTTTAATTGGTGGGGAGTTCTTATCCTTTTTCTTTTTGGTCCGGAGGAGTTCTTATCTTCAGAATATTTTTGGATAAAGTATAAGATTAAAAAGAATGCATTAAATGGATATTTGGCATTGAGAAGTAGGGACGCTTTTAAAGGCGAAAGGCTATGGAGAGATACAGAGTGTGATCCATGCATCTCCAATCGAGGTTTAAATTGATTTATTAATTTTTCATATAGTTAGTAAAATTTACACGTGTAACTGACCTAGTAGTTGATTAATTAACTTTTTACATGGTCAATAAAATTTACATGTGTGAGTGACTCATTAGTTTGTCGCATAATTTGTAATATTCAAATGTATAAACTCTACTAATATATAAGGTACTGATCTCAATCAAATCTAACTGAAGAGTTCCCCTTATCCTCGGGTAAAACTTAAGAAACAGAATTGATGTATGACTGGGCAGATAGTTTTATGTGCTCTCAAATGAAAGAGATTAATGGTAGACCCCCTTTAAATAAATCAAAATGTTGAAATTAATATTCTTTATTTTTGAGTGAGAATTTTTGTTTACTCTTGTTATACTGCACAAAATATAACTTAGTCGTAATGCAGAAGAATACTTTTATCGAATCAAAACTCGTTTATGATATTGATACGCCTTTGTGGTTCTGCTCTTCTTGATCTTGATTTCCCCCTTCTATTCTCTAGAATGATAAACTATCAGAACTTATAAGTATTTTCACACAATACAACCTATGCCTTTTTTACTCTCTGATTCTATGAAATAAACTTTAGAACAAATTGATGGAATGCCAAAGGAACCTTGGGAGGCATATATAAATGAGAAAATTTACAGAGAGTTATGTTCTTTCACCCAAATAAATATAACTTTTAGGATAAAGTACCGTTTAAAAAAAAAGGTGCAACTATTCATAAATACGGTTGCGGAATTTATTTCCCAACAACTCCTATCAATATTCACTTCTTATGATAATTATGTTAATATCTTTCAAAATTGATAAAGCCCTAGTGGCAAATGGTTATTTTTCCAAACTTAGAAAATCAGTAATTAATAGGCTATACAATTGGGGTGGAAGGTTAGATCATCAACCCGTAGGAAGAGTAGATATACGACACTTTCAATCTTGGAAGTTTAAAACTAAATTAACCAAAAGTTTAATCAACTTTAAGAGCTGCCCATTAAAAAAATTAAATTAAATTGGTGGCTGAAAATTAAGTGAAATTAAGGCTCCGTTTGTTTGCCGTAAAATAACTTGCTTGTGTAAAATATTTTTCGTGGAAAGTATTTTCTTGGAAAATAAAATATTTTACAGGACTCTGTTTGTTTGCCGTAAAATAACTTGTTGGAGGAAAATATTTTACTGGAAAATAGAATACTGAAAAATATTTTCTGGTGTTTGGATGTGCCGTAAATTTTGTAAAATGTTTTCTTCTCCCAAAGGACATGAAAACATTTTACATAATTTTGTACTAGCCGCAATTGTTGACCGGAAAATATTTTACGGTTGACTAATTTTCCGGTGTTACCAAATACCGTAAAATTAAGAAAAAGCAGCCGCAATTTTTGACCGGAAAACATTTTACGGTTGACCAATTTTCCAGTGTTACCAAACATCGTAAAATCCGAAAAATATTTTCCGGGAAAATATTTTACGGCAAACAAACGGAGCCTAAGTGGCTAAGCAATTTGCCATATGGCTAAACTTACATCCATGGAGTGCTATACCTAACGTACTGGTGCAATAAAAGCAAATCCACCCTAGTCCAACAAGCTATGTCATATTTCTTTTTCTTTTTTCTTTTTTTAATCTGCATTTACTCATCATGATTGCTGATGACATTGCCACAACTGCTATCTGCATCGTTTAAGCAATAACGTTTGCCTTTGTCCTATTGCTGAAGAGAATTATTGGTTTTGATTTAACATTTATAACCAATCAACAAATATAGCATAACAAAGACCCACAAAACCTTGTAGATTGTCTCCTTTTAATGTCAACAACAATAGACATCGATATTGATTGAATGATTAAATAATGATATGTTGTGATTAATTATTTTAAAATTAAATTACTATTTTAATTTTTATTGTGCAAAAAAAAAACTAATAAAAATGAATATGTAGTTAATTGAGTTTATTAATAATTAGGAAATGGTATCAAATTATCAAGATAAGAGAGATAAACATCTCGAACAGTTAGTGATCGAATACATCATTTCACTTTGAAGTGCCATAATTGAGTGAATTTGTTAAATATTAGTTGAAAGAGGGAGAGAGAATTGAGAGAAAACTCTTTGCATTAATAAGGGTAAATTATTGAAATGGTCCTTTATTTTTAGATTTTGTGATATTTTCGTCTTGTATTTATCAAATATGACAAATTAATTTCTTATTTTTAAATATGTGATATTGTTAGTCATTTTAATAAATTTCATTAATTTTTTTAATGCAGATTGTATGGGCCCAATATATGACCAACTTAAGTCAGATTTTGGAGAGGGTAAGAGACTAATTGGTCACGTGTCGGGCAAATGCAATCTATATTAAAAAATTGATGAAATACATTACAGATTTAAAGATAAGGGATTGATTTGTCACATTTGATAAATAAGAAGCGAAAATATCACATAGTCCAAAAATAAGGACCATTTCGATAATTTACTCTATATAATATATGTATAACGAGAGTCTATTTATATGTATGATGACTTAATTATCAAAAAATAATAATAATCCTAGAAGGAAAATGAAAAGGAATCAATTACGCAATGATCTAAGGTTAGATTATTGCCTATTACATTACGTAATTATGTACAATCTTTACACATAAAAAAAGTTATAAACTCTAAAATTACCATATAAGATCTTGGAATACTCCACCTAATATCAATTAATTTTAGAATGAAATTTCAAGATTCTTAACAATATGATGATAAATTACATTTGCAGGTAGGTTTTATAGTTCATAAAATTGAAAGAAATATACAAGAGTTTATAATAAGCTCATTTTTTATTTTGTTTTTCCCATCTAATTTCTACCAAGAGTTCATCATTTAGAATTTCGTGGCTGTTCTTTCTATGAGGTGATTGTAATGTGCAATAGCATAAAACAAGTTGAGTTTTTATTCCTTTATTTTTTTGAATTGGGTGTTTCTATCACAAAACAGATGTAGCTTTCATATATTGTTAGGCTCCAAATTGCCGCAGATGGAAATGGACAAATTGACGAAAATGGGCTCCATGTGAAATTTAATATTTTTATTTGTACTCAATTTTAGAACGTATTATATATAATATATTAAAGACTATAAACATGCACGATTAGATCGTAACATTTTTTACTATTCTGAATTTTTTTTTTTTTAACTGACCTGATACATGTATAGTGATGTATCGCTACATCTACAAGTTTACCAATTAATGATTGAGTTATATCCGATAATTTGATAATCAAATTCTACTAACTAATTTCCCATATCATTCAAGTAATGTATATTATATTTACTATGTGTTCCGCGTCTATTTAATATAACTAAAAGTAGTTTGATCATTACATATAATATTTTTTTATAAAAAAATAAAATAAAAATTAAGTGAATATCTTACAATTAAAAATAATTTTCAAAAGATAAATGGTCCCATTATCTATGACAGCTTTGCCGCAAATGAATGGGAGACCAACCCAATTACGATATGATGATGGCAGTTCTGGGCTATGTGTCATAAATTTGGTGGAGAACAATGACTCCTTTGTTTTTTTGGTTGAGCACCTATTGGATTTCTTTTGCCTTTTGGTTCTTAACATTTATCCCTTATTGAAGAATGCAATTGATGACAAAAATAAAAATAAAAAAAAGGAATGCAACTTGGACTATTAAATCAATATAATACTAGAATGTTTTTGGAATCTTATAACATCCGTTCGTTCTTTTTTATTTGATTAGGATGGAACAAAAATACAACTTCCAAAGGAGGGTTTTACACCTACTTAGTGAAGAGAATCTCAAGTTTAAGAGTCCTATCTAACCAGTCTGCAATCTTATTAACATCCTTACAAATATCAACAACATTAAATATCTGCTCCTACCCAAGCAAAGATTTAGCATGAGTTTTTGTTTTTGAAAATATATTTTTTCAGAATAGTTTTTAAAAATAATTTTCAAAAATAATTCATGCCCAACAAACTTTTTTATTTTTTTGTTTTTTAAAATAAAAAAACTATTTTCAAAAATACTTTCGAATAACCCCTTAATATTTAAAGGACCAAGAAAAGACACAAATTCCCATGGAAGAGCATCCAACTGGGATCCTTGGTTGCTGAATAGAGTAGTGAGTGATTACATGAGAATTTATAACATTAATATTCCTAGCAGCCTCAAAACGATGAAAGTTAAAGACTGTATCATTGACAATCAATGACATTGGCCTAGGGAAATGGAGTTTATTGCTAGTCTTAATTCAGGATTACCAAACCAAGGAAGACAATACCGGATTGTGTGGACCAAGGATAAGTTAGGGGAGTTCTCTAACTTCAAAACATGGAATGCAATCAGAGCACTAGGCGTGAAGATGAAATAGGCAGACCTTATTTGGAATAGAATTGCTATCCCTAGACAGAGTTTTTGCACTTAGCTTGCATGTTTTAACAAGTTACCAACAAAGATTGGATTGATGGAATGGGGCATTGTCAACTAAGCGAAGTGTGTGTTTTGTGTTGTAGGCACCGATTGCCATAATCACATCTTTTTCCAATGTTCGTTTACAAACAGAATTTGGCAACAGTGCGCTAGAAAGTTGAGATATGGCAATTTCAACCTTGACTGGAACAACATTGTGGACAGATTGAAGAGAAGAAGTAGAAGGAAGAGTCTGAAGTCGGATTTTATTCGGGTTACATTTTGTTATTGTTTTTATCATAGAAAGAGTCTGAAGTCGGATCTTATTCGGGTTACATTTTGTTATTGTGTTTATCATGTTTGGATTGAATGTAACAACAAAATATATAATTCGGCCGCGAGCACGGAAGAGCAAATTACTGAGAAAATTATTTTGGATTTTAGAGGAAAAGTTAGTATTTATTATAAATTTAGAAAATAGCGTTTTGTGTATAGAATGGAGCATTAGCTCTAGATGATCCATTCACACGTTTATTGTAAGATTTTAAAATTATTGGAATGAAATGATTATTTATCCAAAAAATATATATATATATATATATATATTACATATATTAGGCTGTTGGGTTTTCTGTTTTCCAGTCAAATAAGTTGAAGAGTTCCAAGTTATAGGAATTGACACGTTTAGGTGTAACACGTGGGAGTGGGATTGATAAAGTCCGTTTTTTTTTTTTTTTTTTTTTTTCTTGTCAACATCAAGTTTGTGAATTGATCAAGTCCAATTTTGCAATGTCGTCCAAGATATAATAAATACACGAAGCTATATCGAAAGAAGAAAGAATTATGCGTTTTAGCAAAGACTTTCTTCTTCTTTTTGTTAGTTTTAATGTCAATTTTCGCAAAGACTTTAGTGACAAATTTCTTGTTGAAATTAAGAATGGGCTGATCAGCCAAGCTCGCTTTGACCAAAAAATGAGAAAGCCACGTAAGCATATCCATTTACCTTTTTGTTTTGGATATAATTGCCTAATAATATTTATGACATTGAGGAATTAATCCATGAAATGTTGGGTCCTGTCCAATTCTATTGCAATTTTACCTTCTTTTTTTTTTTTTTTTTTCCCTTTTGTCAATTAAGTAACGTCTCGAGCTAATTAATGGAGTATAACACTTTTCTTGTCAAATAATTGATCAATGTAACATAACTTATTCTTTTAATCACAGGAATCAATAAATTTTCAATAATTAAGTTACTACCTCCGCTTTCTTAAAGGGGAGCCTCAAGAATGTATGTTTTCTTTTTTACATGCTTGGGAGGCTAAATTCCGTATTACACTACAACCATTTAAGGTAAATTCACCTATTTTATCCTTTTCAATCAGTAACTATAAAGGTCCCGAAAGTTGTTGTATTGTTATAACTCATGACTAGCCAAAGGATGATTAAGTGCTATATTAAGTGTATCTCTAATGGCAAGAAAAATAGTGTACTATTTATAAAAATTTATCATTTTTAGTAATTTTTAAAGACCTGGGTCTTTATTTTAACTCAAATCTCCAATGGGGTCCATCACTTTTTAGAAACTTGAGTTAAAATAAAGACTCAATTTACTTTTTTTACACCAAATTTAGAGATCCAAAAAGTGATTGAGTCTCTATTTTAGTGTAAATTTCTAAAAAGTTGTAGGCCTCATTAGAGATTTGAATTAAAATAGAAATTTAAATCTCTAAAAATTACTAAAAATAGTAAGTTTTTGTAAATAATACACTATTTTTCTTGCCATTAAAAATACCCTAACAATTCAATCAGTATATGTATTTATTTCTCTGTAAAGGTCGTAACTTGAAATTCATATGTTTCGTTAACAACTTTGTACATGATTCCGCCAAAGGCCTTAAAGGAGTATTACAATGTATTGCCCCCGTAATAAAATTTTAAGACCATTTGCGAATCTGTCTCAAGCTCCGTTGGTTTGCTGTAAAATATTTTTTTAATTTTATAATGTTTGGTAACATAAAAAAATTAGTTAATTAAAAAATATTTTTTAGTCAAAAATGGTAGGCTACTTTTTGAAGATTTTTCAGTGTTTGATAATATCAAAAAATTGGTCAACTGAAAAATATTTTCTAGTAAAAAATATTTTCCAATCAAATATTACGGTTAGTTCAAGTTTGGAAAAATATTTTCATGTTCTTTAGGAGAGGAAAACATTTTTCGGAACTTAACCACCCCTATTTTATGTGTATATATATATATATTTTTTTTATAAATCTCATGTCGAAAAATATTTTTCATTGTATATTCAAATACCAAAAAATATTTTTCAGCATTCTATTTTTCAAAAAAATATTTTTCCCTAACGAATTATTTTACTGCAAACGAACGGAGCTTAAAAATATTTTTTACAAACAAGTTATTTTACTAAAAATATTTTTTACAAATAAGTTATTTTACGGCAAACAAACAAAGCCTCAATCTCAAGAATTTTTGTTCCCACTTCATTTCAACACAATGTCAACACACAGGGTCGGAGTTAGAAAATAAATAGTGGGTGCGGGGTGGGGGGCAAATCACAGGGTAAACATGGGTAGCATAATTAGAATGAAGTCAAAGTCCTTAACAAAAAAAAAAAAAAAAACAGAAGAAGGGTCTGTAATTGTTTTTTAAAAAACAGAACATTAAATTTGGATGCTTGGAGTTGGAGAGGCTTGGACTCCCCCGTCCCTCATTGCCCTGCCTCTGTCAACACATACAATTTAATCAATTTTACAAATAATACTTAAAATTTGCATTTACCGTAATAAAAATCTCAAGTTCTTTTGTAACAAAAACAAACATTTTCTTCAACATGAATCGATATTATTCCATTCTAATTCTTTCTCAATATCTTCCAAAGAAAATCTTGAATTAAATTATAAATAAATATTGAATATAATCAACTTCTACAAAAAAATTTAGTTCAATAATATTAAACATAATGAACTAAAAAATTTATTTAAAAAAATAATAAATAAAAATATTAATTAAATCAAAAATATTGAATTATTTATAATCTTTACCCTAATAAAAATAACCCGCTATTTATCTTATAATTAAAGGACCGACAAACCTTTCTACAGAATCAATCTTTTGAAAAACCGAGAACGTGGTGGCTTATTGGGTATCGAGAGGTGGGGGTGTTGACGAGACTAGCGTAGTGTCTATGTTCTTCTTTTGGTCGGCATCGGTCGGTGTGCTATGGGTATAGAGACAAAGAAAAATATACTTTTTTTTATTGACTTTTTTTTTAAATTTTTTAAAAAGACTAAAACAAGAAAATTAAAACATAATAAAAGCCTTGCGTGCAAGCCAACGGTTACGTGATAATGTTGTTTACGTAAAATTTTCCTTTTGACTTTTCTTTTCTTTTTTTTTTTTCTTTTTTTTTCTTTTTTTTCTTTTTTTATAGTTTAAGATAATCCTTTTTCTATGTTAAATGAGTGGAAAGAGGAGTTGCTTGCGTCAAGGAACAAGTAAAGAATCACAACTAAGTTGATGATGATATTGCTTGAAATTGTTTTCTTTGTTGGCATACATTTTTGTATGATGTACAAGGAGACATGCCTCCCTTGTACAATGTACAGAGAGTATCTTATTTTTTAAAAGTTTATAGTTAATTAGTTTTTTTCATTAATAAAATTTGTTTATTTACTAGAAAAAAGTGGATGGTCGTCTCAAGAGGTCTGATAAAATGATCAGGTAATAATTTGTTGTATTTAAAGGTCTCAAATTCAAACTTTTCCTATTATAAATATGGTTTTCTCTTAATTGACTTAGAGAGTATGACGGATACACTATTGTATAACAAAATTTATAATTTTAAAATAAATTCATTATGATATTACTTACCGAAAATTTCCTGTCACGAAAGAAAAAAAAAATGGATGGTCAACTATTGGTAGGAGCAGGAAACTTGGAGATTCATTCTCTTTCGCCATTGGTGTGTTGTGTAGCGTGCTCCACAGGAAAACATAGTACATAAGTCCATTATTGGCAACTTATTCAATTTTCTGAACTTTTCTTCTTTCTGTATCATAGTGGAAAAAATTCTTGTATCAGTCTAAATTAATGAGTTAATTTTCACATATTTAATAAAATTACACGTGTGAATTATATTAATATATAAAATACTAATATCAGTTTGAACTAATTAAAAAGTTTTTCATCATAAGAAAACAAAGTACACAAATCCATCATTTTGCATCCATCAGTAATTATTGCAACAAACGGACAGTTTCTGATGTTCAATTCCACCTTGGGGTTGGATTTCAATCCGGTATATGATAATTTGGTCTGAAAATTAAAGAATGAGCCCCACAATTTACATTTATTGGCCAAATGGCCGAATACCAAAAGGAAGAATGTTATTTTCACCTTGTTTGCCACATAGGAACCTTGGGAATCCTCGTTGCCATCTTATTTGAATGTACTAGTGTTCCGATATATTCAATCTCTAATTAACTCATCAAGAATGTTTAAATTTATATCAATAGTGATAAATAATTTGAGTTTTTATTTTAAAATTTATTGGTGCTATAATCTTATAAGATAGTTTTAGAATATATAATTTTTTTATGGAGAAGATATTATATATTCTAACACCTATAATCTTATAAGGTAAGTTTGGAGATTATGATTTTTCATGTGAAAGATATTGTATATCTTGAAACCCCTCACATTTACCCAGTTTGAAGGAGCAATTTTTTGAATATATGAACTGATATTAAGGTGAGTGAGTCAGTAAGATGAACTGCATAGATAAGCTAACATTGAGGTCAGTAAACTAGGTGGGAGATAAGTTATACGTTGATGGACAGGGTTGCACTAAGGACCCAAATATGATATCAGAATACCATGATAAAGTGATTTTGGATTCCAATTTTTTTTTTTTTACGTGAATGATATTATATATTCTAATACATAGTATTAAAAGAACCCACGCCTTTACAAATTAAATACAAATCTTTTACAAAATTTAATTAAGGATAAATTTTACAAATAGTCCTCATTGTTTATATATATATTTTTATTTTTGTCCTCATTATTTAAAAAATGACGAGTTTATTCTGCAAAGATTGCAAAAAGTTTTACTTTAGTACACAATGTTTACTTTTTTCCGTTGTTTCAAAAGTAACGCACTTAATTCCTAAAGTTTGCAAAAAAAGTTTCAATTTAGTCCCTATAGTTTGACACTTGCACATGAAATTCTGGGGACTAAATTGAAGAAAAAGTGAAATATTAAAGACTAAATTGAAAGTTTTTGTAAACGTTGAGAACTATGCATATCACTTTTGTAATAATAAAAACAAATTAACAAATTAAAAATATATATAAATACTAAGAATCAAGTATGTCATTTTAAAATAATAAATATAAAAATAAAAAACGTACCAACATTAACATTAAGAACCATTATACAATTTTTCCACAAATTAAATACAACTCTTTTACACAATTTAATTAACGTATTTAAAATATTTAAATCCGTATTTACAACCCACAAAATTATTACAGGACCAGCATAATGGCCCACGTTGAGAGTGGCCCAGGGATTCTTTCAGATTTGATGGGTGAAAGTACACCATAATGAGATGGTGGGGTTTGATGTGAGTGGTTAACTGGAAGTATAATCTCGGATGCGGAAGGTACAGTAGCTAGTAGAGTCTCTTTTCTTCTTTTGTTGGGTCGGCAATTGGCATCTGAAGATAGAGTGATCGATTGGTCAAGAGAATAAAAGGAAAATGTCACAAATGGTCCTTAATGTTTTCACAAATTTTTAAATTTATTCATATTATTTAAAGTTAGTCAATTTAATATTTATTATTTTTTAAAATTTTCAAATTCGTCTTTATTATTTAAAATTAGTCAACTTAATCTCTATTGTTAATCCCTATTATTTCTTACAAAATTTCAATTTAATTCCAAAATAGGAGTCACGTACAATGACTAAATTGAATATTTTTAAAAAATGATAGGGACTAAATTACTTTTTAAAGAAAATAATAAGGACTAAATTGGTTAATTTTAAATAATATGGATGAGTATGAATTTTTTTTGAAAATAATAGGGATAAAATTGACTAATTTTAAATAATAAAGAATAATTTAAAATTTTAATAAAATAATAAGGACCATTTGTGAAATTTTGCAGGAAAATAAAATGCGGTATACAATTTTCACGTGTCCAAAATTTGTTTGGCGAAGAAAAAATTAACTTCATAAACTCACAAGATTTCAACGCTCATTGTACTATATAAAATAAGATATTTGTGCTATAAATACAACAAATTAAAGCATTTAATTTAGAATACTCGATTCCTCACATACATAATGAAAATTCATAAATCTTAACAAAATAACAATAAATTAATCATAACTAAGAAATTCAAAATTATTCATTATTTCATCAAGGCGATCTCTATCCTAAACCAAATTCAAGATCTATTCCTCACATTTTTGCACATAAAATATTTTTATAAAAATGAGTAAGAAACGATTCTAAAAAAAACCACTTGAGACCTTGAAAATATCCATATATATATATAAAATAGTTTATGACAAACATATATAGGTTTGACGAAAGGTCACCGAGCTAAGGTAGGCCAACTCGAGCCAAAACCGACCCAATCAGCTAATGCCCAACTTGGTTGCCGATCCGACCCCTAGGTCCCAACCCCTGTGCCAACTGTTCAGATAAGACATAAACTCCTGATGGGACATAAAGCTACACGGCATTAATTAATGTCAGATCCCAATCTAGTATAAATAGAGTTCTATCTCCACATTTAAGAGGTAACTCGTCATTAATACCTTCAGCTACCTTGCCAGCTCAGACATACTAATCATTCGCACACCCGAGAAAAAAAATCCAGGTCATCACCCTGCATTTTCCTTCATTTTCCTTGTGTAGGTCAAGCAGCCGACCTGAAAGTCCAGCTCGGCAGGCGTAGCTGTCCAACCTCAACTGTGAGATTCCTAACCTCGACAGTTTGGCACCGTCTGTGGGAAGGAGTTATTTCCATCACTCTTCTTACCACTCACTAAGAAACTATCATGGTACAAACCAGAAGCCACGGCGCGCCGGTAGAGGATTCGCCCAACCCGGAAGAGGACCTCGAAACCACGTAGGCGCCTAGTCAAGACCCAACCCACACCAACGTTAGAATGAGCCAACGTATACACTTAGCCTCACAAACCAACCCCTCTACAGATGCTGACCTCAATTCCGGCCTGTCACCAGAGATGAAGATGATGCTCAGAATGTTCGAGAAACTCAAGAATTAGGTAGCCTGGCTAGCTGCGGAACCCCCGGCTCCTCAAGCAGCTACACCACGGACCGCGTGCCCACAGTACCGCATTCCAGCCCTAGGGCAAACCCTGGCTCAAGACGGAGAGGGCCACCTGGAGCCGGTAGCGAGACCCGAGGAAGCGAGAGGCAAAAAGGCACCGCATACCGACCCCGAGCAGGTCAAGACCGCGGCTGCCATAGCCAAGGTCATTAACTAGCTTGGTGTAAGCTCGCTCTCTCCCGCCATTTCCCACCGGTAACCAAATGCCCAACCTGGCAGTCTATAATAGGGACGGAGACCTCGCCAGCCACCTGCTCAACTTTGATCACCACATAACTCTGCATGACATGACCGACCTCATGAAGACGAAGACATTCACGACTACCTTGGTTGACAATGCCTTAGACTGGTTCCAAAAACTTCGTCCCAGTTCTATTGCAAGTTTTCATCAGCTGGCAGAGGCTTTTTTGTCCCACTTCGCAGGGAGCCGATGTGCAACCCGTTATACATCATCATTGCTGTTGGTAAAGCAGCAGAAATGAGAGAGTTTGAGGGCTTATACAACCCGGTTTAATGAAGAGTCCCTTAGAATCCCCAATTTGGAGGACTCTATGTGTCATATCCCACATCGACTATGGAGGGTTCTGGGCTACTGGATATAAGTGGAAGTGTCCCTTTATCCATGCATGCGCCTTGTCTAGTCTAAGTAGGCGGGAAAGGACAAAACCGTGAGGGGCTCAATGTGGTAACCTAAAGCGGACAATACCTGCATATGTGGCATCGCTGGTGGGCCTCTGCCCTTCGGGGTATTCGCTTAGCCAGGGCATTATAGAAATGGTATCAGAGCAGCCCAGTCTTTGTGCCAGCGAGGACGCTGGGTCCCCAAGGGAGGGGGGCGGATATAATATCCCACATCGACTGCGAAGGGTTCTAGGCTACTGGATATAAGTAAAAGTGTCCCTTTATCTGTGCAGGCGCCTTTTCTTGTCCAAGTGGGCGAGAAAGGACAAATCTGTGAAGGCCCAATGTGGTAACCCAAAGCGGACAATACCTGTATATGTGGCATCGCTGGTGGGCCTCTGCCATTCAAGGTATTCGCTTAGCCGGAGCGTTACACCATGACACTGAAGGCTTACAAAAGTGGGCTCAGGTCGGGCCCCCTTACTTCATCCTTGGCCATCGACCCTGTGGATACGATAGCCGAGCTGATGGTACAGGCAGAAGGGTACATATACTCGGAAGAAATCTATCAGGCGAAAAGGGACAATGACAAGGAAAAAGAAGCCGGTAAGAAGGGAGAGGTCACTCGAGGCCAACTTGGGGGTAAAACCTAAAATGATAGAGGCAAGCAGCATTAGCAGCCAAAGCAGAACCCCTGGTTCACCATGTTCACTCATCTCAACACCTCGAGGAAGCAGATCCTGATGGACATCCAGTACCAGAACTACCTACCTCCAGCGCCAAGGATGGAAGGCTGACCTGAGAAGCGCATTCAGACCAAGTATTGCCGTTACCATATGGACTACGGCCACAACACCGAGGAGTGTAGAGACTTGAAGCAGGAGATCGAGACATTGATAACCCGAGTTCACTTCCGGAGATATGTAGACCAACAGCCAACTCGGAATCACGACTAGAGAGAGAGAGAAATAAGTCCACCTAGGCGCCAGGTCGAGGGCGGACATTTAGTTGTGATTGAAACCATCACAGGAGGATTGGGGTCGGGTGGGGAGACCTCAGCTGGCAAGAAGGGTAATGTTCGGGCTGGAAGAGAGTACGGGCCGGTGTAGGGGCTAATCACGGCGATTGAGAAGTTCACTTTCTCCTCTTAAGATTTGAAAGATGTGATATTGCCTCGTGACGACCCATTGGTGATCAGCGCTGAGATAGCCAATTTCAACGTAAAGAGGTTGATGGTGGACACTGGGAGCTCGACATAAGTCCTATTCTTGAGTACATTTGAGTAGATGGAGTTGGACAGGAGTCAACTCAGGCCATTGAGGGGCACATTGGCTGGATTCACAGGGCATGTTCTACTGACGTGGTTTTCTTACTCCGCTAGGGACGGGTACCTCCAACTCGGGAACAACTCTCCAACCTAGATCTCAACCCCACGATCTCGACTTTGGGGGAGGGAGGGGATTGACGAGGGGTCACCGAGCTGAGATAGGGCAACCCTAGCCAAATTTGGCGTAGCCGTCCAACCTCAACTATGAAATTCCCAACCTCGACATGGTTAATGGCAGCAATGGTCTTATATGTTGGCAAGGTAGTTCAATTTAGTTAAATGATTCAAATTAGTCCTTAATGTTTATAAAAAAATATCAAATTAGTCCCTAATTTTAAAGGCATCATAATAAGGACCATTTGTGTAATATGCCTTTCACGGAATTACGTTCATAGCAAAGGTTTTAAGTAAATATCTATAACCATGCAATTACAATTTGTCTTTACTCCATTCTTACGTAATATTTCAACCCTAAAATATTAACAAAGTTCCAAAATAATTCAGTGGTGAAATCGCTATTGCAAGGTCGCGGTTTCAACAAACTACACTATTTTAAAATTTTATTTTTGACTGATTTGGTGTATGTGTGTGGACACCACTGCACTTAAAAGTTTATCAATTAGTGATCAAGCTTAACCGAATAATTCGCTGATTAGACAATGCTAATTAAATTCTTAGCTCATCCAAAAATTAAGGATATTAAATATAACTCGGGTTGGGGTCCTATTTACACGTTAGAGTGGTTCTACTAAACCCAAAAAAAAAAAAATTATTGTGAAATAATTTAGTTTATCAGTCTATTAACGTACCCTTAGCCCATACTATTTGAACTAACATAATGCAAGGCCTAAAATATTTAGGAACACCCACTAGTATTTGGACTAACGATATGATATTCGTTTTATATATTAAAAATTTATAGATTAAATTTTAAAGTGTATCACGGGCCTCACAGTGGGTCCCTCTTCAGTTTTGTTTGGGTTGGCATTATGAATAAGAATAAACAAAAAAGATATAAAGTAATTGATTAGACAAGAGAGTAAACGCTGTATATTATTATTATTATTATTATTTCTGTCAAAACACTGTTCTTGTTGTCGTTTTAGGCCATTGTACTTTTTCCCATTAGTGGGGATGCTATTATCCTCACAGAAAACTTAAAAAGCAACACTACAATTGATGGCGATTGGCTAGGAGATACTTTAATGCTAATTCTGAGGGCAGGTATTATATATATATATGGGAAATAGGTCAATTTAATCCATAAAATTTATATTAAATATCAAATAGATTATTATGTTTTGTGAAAGTATTATTTTTGTTCTTGAGATTTTGTTAAAAAAATATTTTTGTCTCTGCTATTAACTTTTATTTAACGGTTAATAATTTAATTGAGGTAAAAGATTAAAATGTCTTTATATTTATCTATTATAAATAACAAAGAAAAACAAATATATTTCAAAAAATTAACTATTATTGTACAAATTATATTCTAAAATAAAAAATAAAAACAAAATACAATCTTTATATACATAAATCAATAAAAAAAAAGAATTACAAAAAAAAGTCAACATCCTGTCGACGTCTTTTTTTTATAATTCAACTTTTTTTTTGTAATTCTTTTTTGTTGATTTATGTATATAAAGATTGTATTTTTTTTATTTTTTTTTTTGGAATTTAATTTTTGTAATAAAAGTTAATTTTTTAAAATATATTTTATACATATTTTATATTATTTTATTTTTTTTGCCATCTAATCTATAATAGATAAACATAAAGATATTTTAATCTTTTATCTCGATCAAATCAATAACTATTAAATAAAAATTATAAATTATTTTTTAACAAAACATCGTGAGCGAAAATAGTACTTTTACAAAATACAAAGTACTGTTTGATCTTTAGAAAAATACCCGGGAACTAAATTGACCTATTCCCTATATATATATATATATGTATGCTGAAAACTGGGAGCTGAGAACTTAAATTTGGTTGATCATTTCATTGTCATTTCTCAAACAGAGTGCTTCAATATCAGGTGAATTTCCTTAAACTCTAGTAATGATAATCTTTGAGTTGGTTTAATATTAAAAACAACATAATAATTTGTCGAAACACGTAAAATCTTGTGTTGTTTTGTTCGTAGTGTTTTTTTTTTTTTTTTTTTGAATGTTGTCTACTTTGTATTGGTGGTCTGTTTGGAGTAGTAAAAGTGATTGATTAACACAATATAATGATATAATGATAGTTTTATGACTCGTGAATCAACGTAATAGAATACACGTAGTAATTTATCGCACCACGTAAAATCTTGTGTTTTTGTTTTCTTCGAAGTTTTATTGATGTCGTTACTCAGGCAAAACTTAAATAATCATGATTTAAAAATAAAAAAATAAAAAAATACAAAGATTTTCTCTCCCTACGTGATGGATGTTCTCAGTTTGTTTGATTCTGCAGATGGGAGACCTGAGCCTTCAATTAACGCTGGATGATGCATTATCTGACATTGGGTTCGGAAGTTTCCATTTTTATGCGCTTATTTTTGCTGGACTCGGTTGGTGTGGTGACGCCATTGAAGTCATCCTTCTCTCTATAATTCAACCATCAATTCAATCCGAATGGGGACTCTCTTCGGGTGAAGTGAGCATGATGACAAGTGTGGTCTTTACTGGCACCCTTCTGGGTGGGTATATCTGGGGCCTCATATCGGATGTCTATGGAAGAAGGTACTCTTGCTTTCCATTTCTCATCCTAAATTAGTTGTTAATGCTATGTTGTACAAGTTTTTCTAGGACAGTTTTTCGTTGTGTTTATTAGACACCCAAAGTAATTGAGGGTGGATCTAAGATTTTTGCTAAACGGGGCCTAAAACACCCAATTTTAGAATTATTTTCTTTTTTTAGTGGGGCTAAATTATTTCGGACACACACACATATATATATATATGCTGGAATCACTTTCCAGTCCATGAACTCCATTAGTGTTATGCTTGATCACTCACCTGCATAAGGCTATTATCTTGAACCATCTTTGTAGTATAGATAATGGAAGAGGTAAAGACAGAACAATTTTTTTCTGGAATTACAAGTTAGTATAAACTGTTCATTTAGGGCACTCACGGATTTATATGGGGGCTGGAAAAAAAATTTAAAATTCTATGTGTTTTTCAAAAAAAGAAAATTAAAATTAATTAGCACCCTCCGAAAAAAATATATATTCGTGTAGTTGAAAAATTATGTTTTAACCCCCACTAAGAAGAAGAGTCATGCAGTGTGTAATATTATATTGTTCCTAAGTTTTTTTCAGTACTTCTGATCTTAAATTTGGCCTTAACACGATTATTTTTCCCCTTACAGGACGGCTTGTATTGGTGCAATCTCATTTACTGCAGGAGCTGGGTTCCTTAGCACTTTCGCCCCGGGCTATGCATCACTAGTGACACTGCTTTGTTTGGTTGGTTTTGGTGTTGGTGGTGGGCATGTATTTACATCATGGTTCTTAGAGTTTGCTCCAACTTCCAGCAGAGGTTCTTGGACTATATGTACTTCAATATTTTGGGCATGTGGAACAATATTTGAGGCTGCTCTTGCTTGGGTACGTCTAACATGACATTAATTACATTTAAACAATTTTCTCCTGTATCGTTTCAGGCAAAAAGGATTTTAAACCCGAGTCCTTAATATGTTCTTCAATATATGCAATTAATCTCAGTCAACAACCAAACACCCTTGCTAAAGATGTGTTTCTAAAATATGCATTTTTTTAAAAACATTTAGAGGCAATTATTTCGAAAGATACTTGGTAGAACTGTTTGGTATTAATCCCGAAGCTTTATCACATATATTGGAGTCATACATCTTCTTGTATCCCATATATATATATATATATTATTGGGTTCACCATCCTAATTTATGAATGAAGTGTATCTAGGATAAATGATCCACCAAACTATAGATTGTTTGCACTTTTCATCGTTTGTTTTTCATCTTGATTTTTTGTTGAGATGATTCTCTATATCAGTTGACATCTAGGCTCGTTTATATTCTAAAGAAAGTTGTACAACTGTCATACATCCTCCTACGAAAATCAGCAGAAAGAGCTTTCTGCAAGGTACTCTGATGTGAACCATAAAAACATGAACAGTTGATATAGAACTATCAAGATTCTGTTGCTTGTAGATTATCATGCCGAGATTGGGTTGGAGGTGGCTAGTTGGAGTGTCTTGTCTTCCATCCTTCTTGGTGCTGCTTCTTGCCGTTTTTTTTATACCAGAATCTGCAAGGTATCTATGTCTGAAAGGCAGAACAAATGAAGCCCAGCGAGTGCTGGAGAAAGTAGCTAGAATTAACCAAGCAAAACTTCCTCCTGGCATTCTAGTCTCTGATCCACTAGAGCACGATGAAGAATATGTTTCATCAGAAGAACTCCCTCTCCTCTCCTCACGAAGAGAAAAGACTGATGATTCCAAATCAGGCCTATCAGCAGTGTTCAAGCTTTTTACACCAAAATTAGCGAAGACAACTACTCTCCTATGGCTGTTGTACTTTGGGAATCTATTTGCATATAATGGGCTCATTTTCATGACCTCTGAGCTGAGCAGTGGACAAAGTAACTGTGAACAACGTAAAATACTTTCAGCAAATGCCCAAGATGCTACATCCTACATGGAAATATTTATTACTAGTTCGGCAGGTGTAGAATTGAACTCTTTTTTCTCATTTGTCACTAATTTGTTTAAGAGTTTAAACTCATTTTCAGATGAACAACGAGTATAAATGGAGAACAGAATGATGCTTTCCTTATATTATCTGACATTTTATGTTAATTTTCTTTGGCAGAGCTTCTTTCGGCTTGTTTTTGTGCATTAGTTGTGGACAGAGTAGGTCGAAAGCTTACCATGGCAATTGCTTGTGCAATGAGTTTCATTCTACTTTCGCCATTGGTTGTGCATCAGAATGATATTGTGACCACAGCTGCATTATTTGGTGCTCGCATGTTCGTTCCAGTAGGATGTTCAGTTCTTGGTGTCTATGCAAGTGAGGTACATACTAATATTCCATATGCTTCTGTGTACTTTTCTTTCGTTTTCTTTTTCCTTCTCTCTTTTAGCGCCTCTCTCTCTCTCTCTCTCTCTCTCTTAGGATGAATTTCTTATATGATGGCATAAATATTATAAGGCTGGGCACAATTTGAACATATTACAGATGTAGAGATTGAATGTTCTTCTGAAATTTGATATGCTAAATACTTGATTTCTGTAAAAGATGGATTAAATGCTTTAGCTTCATGAGGTTTTAGCTTTTGAAGTCAGCTTTATTTCATTTTTTTTGCTCAGTAAGTCAGCTTTATTTTAGAATCTGGAGTTCAATCGTTTTGAAGTCCTTCCCAAAATGAATATTATATATTTGAAATGTTCGATCGATTAAATTTCTTTTGTTTGAAATGCTTGTGGCTTTCAATTGTTGTTTTTTGATTAGGCAGATTGTTCAGTTATAAAAACTTAATTTTAATCTATTGCCACCTGTTTTTTGTATTCCGATTTTACCATAAACTTGGTGTTGAACGGTTATTCACTTATCATGACCGTATAATTGTCCATGAAGGGAATCTGCTAATGGAAGGACATTCGTCTTACTAGAGATTGTCCATAAAAAGCAATGAAATTTACGCGATGGCTTGTAAAATAAGTAAAACAGAGCAAATTGTCAAATAATATGAATGTGTATTGGAAGGTGATTTGCCAATAGATATAATGGAATTATTCCTGCCTACAGATTTAGTCACTTTTTTTGTCAAATAATTACATTTAACTGGAAAACTCCTGTTTTAGTTGGCCTCCAAGCGATCATGTATCCTCTTTTGATCATCACTTTGTAGGTCTATCCAACTTTTCTGAGATCAACCGGTGTTGGAATCGCGAGTTCAGTTGGAAGACTTGGCGGCATTGTATGCCCTGTTGTAGCTGTTTATTTGGTCAGTGATTGCCATCAAACATTAGCAGTTATTCTGTTCGAACTTGTAATCGTTCTTCTAGGACTCTGCGTCCTTTTGCTCCCCTTTGAGACCAACGGAAGAGAGTTGAGTGATGTTGTTCGGAATGAGGAAGAAGAAGAAGAAGAAGAAGAAGTCTCAACTGTCGAAATAGGTTCATCATAGATTGGAATGCCTCTGTGATATTAGTCAAGCTGTTCATATTTTCACTAAATAGCTAGCAGAAGCTATTGAAAACCTGCTAGCATGCATAATTGAGAACTTTTTTTTCTTTATTTTTCTAAAGTCAATATTGTTGTAAAATTATGTACATGTAAATGGATGTTCATTACGATCCATATAGTTAGTGTTTGGTTATGGCTCGAATTCCAAGTCCCTAATGAAATTGGGGTTTACATAATGACACTTGGAGGGCACGTACAAGTAAGAATTTCCTGTATAAAGGGCCTTCTACATTGTAATACAAATAAACAAACATTTTGTAGGAACAAATTTTACGGCAAACAAACGGAGCTCTAAAGATGCCAAATTACGTTTAAAAATTTGTGTTATTTTCACTACTTTGTACACATGTTTATCCTTAGATCGATAAAAAAAATATTGTGTCCGTCAAGTCTAACGGTTAGGTTGTCTTAGTAATGTAAGTCCCACACTATATCGATCACATCACCAAAAGAGCCTGACCGTAAGGCTTGACGGACCAAAGAGCAGTCTAAACCAACGACATAACAATAGAAGAACCCCACCTAAAATATATAGCGACCTTTTTTGGAGTAGAGATGGGGGCAGGCCACATCATTTTGTCGACGTTTGTAATTCACTTTCAGTAGTGCCCTCTGGGCCTCGCTCCATGCAAAGTGGTCGGGGTGGATTTGATAGTCACATCTCCATGATGTGCTCTCTATGCCTAATTTGGTCATGCATTAGAATCAAAATCAAGCATATTCCAACAACCTTTGGCATTATGATTCTATATACGTTTTTGTTTCATCACGTTTGATTTTTCTGTTATTGTTTAAAAGAATCTTTGCTCTTGATTAAATATTAATTTATCAACATTAATATATCACTAATCTCGAATGATAATATGTTATTTTATGTAGAGTATTGCTATATATTATCTCTTTATTTTTTTACATTTTCTATGTAATAGAATTTTTATTATGTACATAAGAGATTTGATATCTAATATATGAATTCTTACTATCAATGGTGAAACTATTCATAGACCAATGGGGTTGCAAGAGCAGAGTCATTAAAAAGTTAGTTGGAATTGCAGTGTGTGTATTTTTATGCTCAAAATCAATTTAGTCATTATTGAAAAAAATTATTCATATATAAGTATTAAATTGTGTAATTTTATCGCCCATTAGACAATAAACCTTGATCCGTCTTGCTTACCATACAAAATAAGAGTGAATGAGCAATATAAAGTATTATCCTTTAGAAAACTCTTCAAAAAGTCTAGACTGATCAGTCAAATAGATTTTTATTCACAAAACATGAGGGGCCATATATATGTAGAGACTATTTTATATAAATAAAAATCATAACTGACCGATTAATTTAAATTTTTTGAAGAGTTTTCCTTACCCTTTTATACGGTTGATTGTTTATTACTCTTGATTGTGATGACAATGCAAAGTTTTCATCATCTAGCATGATTGACCTTTGAATAATAACCTAAGGTGGCTAAAGAGAATTATTTTTGTTTTTATCAAGCACGGATTTTGATGGCATTATCAAACAAAGCATAACAAATACCCCAAAACTTCTTTTGAAAATCCTATCAATTTTCTTTTCTTAGTGTCGACAACAATAATTACAAAAAGACAATGTAGTTGATTGAAGTGCTTCCATTTCAGGAAACTGTATCTAATTATCAAGATATGATAGAGAAGCATCCTCAAGAAGCCATTATTGTGTTGAACAGTTGAAGCGTCATAAAAGGAGTTTTTTTTTTTTCTTCTGAGTCAGCAAGTAAACAATTTCATTCCACGATCTCAAATTCAATTTACATCAATGTCATAAAAGAGTTGGTTTGTTAAGTTTTGTTTTTGAATTAAATTTGCAAGTAAGTTTTCTCTTTCGAAAATCTGAAAGTAATATACAAGAGTCTATACGAATCTCATCTTTATATTTTATTAAAAACGAGTAATTTTATGGTTTGGACTTGGTTTAATAAAAAATTTAGGGTCTGAGCGGCTCAAGCTTATAAAATAAAGTTAATTTACACACTGTTTTAACTATGTTACTTTGTATCAAAAAAAAAAGAAAAAGAAAAAATATATGTTATTATTTATTGTACGCAGTGGCGAAGTCAGGCACCGGATATTAAGGTGTGTATTACAATATTAAAGTCAGTAACCGGGATTTCAGGACAATTATTTATGCATAAATTTTTATATAAACTATAAAAAAAAATTGATAATTTTATATCTAGAATTATATTTTTATACTATAACTAAACCAATACTTAATTTAAACACTGTATAACACATATCAGGGTGTTCCACTGTAAAAAATGTTATTTTTATGACATTGAACCATAATTTCAGAGTGTTCCACTGCAAAAATGTTGTTTTTATGAAAAGAGAAAAAAAAAAAAGAAAAAAAAAAGACTACACACCCAAAATTTTAGGGTGTTCCATTACACACCCAATACCAAAGGTGGCTCCGCCCCTGATTGTACGGGATATATATATATATATATTTTTTTCATTCAAATCCTACGTGGCATTTTCTTTTGAATCTGAACTCTCATCTGAAGACTTTGCCGTTACCTATGTGTTGTCAGTATCTGAATGAATAATAATACATTTAGAAACCAAATGAAGTTGATCCTTTTTTACTTTTTTTGGTCTTGAAGAATAATGCAGAAAAGAAAAAAATAAGCACGCACGATTCTTAATTTTAAATGGAGACAAAAATCAAGCTTTGATCATATGTTGAGTTGTGATTATTCAACATTAGAATGTGGAAATTAGATGCTTGTACTTTGCTCCTAATACATTTGGAATTATCAAATTTCAAGTTTTCAACTTGCTTCAACTATTTTATCAAATCAAAATCCAATGTTGAGATGAATTCATATCTCTTCTTTAAATTTTAATCTTTTTTTATAATAGAGGAAATATTCCAACACATAAGCAAATGCATAGATGTCATAATCAATTGTTTTGGTTCACTAAAGATGTATAATGGATAGAGTTGAAATTATTAAACCACTTGTTGCTCCAATTATTACAATTAATTGAGATTTTGCCCAATTGACAAAGAGAAATGAAATTGTTAGACATACCATAACGTTTAGGATTTTCGATTAATTGAGCTTAAGAAGTCATCTTTCATGGTGAAAAAAATGTATTTATCTTGTGTTGGGCCAATTTCAGACACAACAAGAAGCTTTCTAGCGCCTAATTTATAAATTCCTAGAATAACACATAATCCAAATGGATACAAAGATTTTTAAGTTCATGCCACCTAGACTACCAACTCAAAATCATAAATTATAAACTGAAGCAATGACCAAATATTGCGAAACAACGTAACCAACACATGACATCCAAGTTCATTCACAAGAAGGCCAACAGGTTAGATTCGAGAGTAGTTTAGTGGTAAATTATTTTTCCTAGTAATTGAGAGATTAGGGTTCAAATCTCACGAGAGACGGATAGCCGTAGTCGTAGGAGTGGGGGTAATAAAACAAATTGATTAGGTTTATATCTTTATCTAATATTGCTACATTAGGATTAACATTGTTTCAAGAGGTCCCCTTCAAAAATTCATGGGACCACTTGAAACCAGAGTTTCACGATGTTGGATATATAGTCCAAGATACAGATTAGCCTGATAAAATGCCACATATAAATTAGCCTGACCCAAATTCCACTAACTTTTCATGTTTATATCACGTTATTTTAAGATATAGCTCATATTTCTTAGCAGATTATGTCATTCCAATATGAATCCAGGTTGATTTATCAGATTAGGTTGTGTGTAAAGCTCATATATGTACAAAGAATTCATGACTAATCTAGTGGTGAGCTACTTTCTCCTACAATTGAGAAATTAGGGTTCAAATTTTAGAGGATTGGAGGTCAGGCGAGGGTCAGGGTAAAAAAAAAAACACTCATATATGTACAATTCATATATCAACTCTGATTTATCATTCAAGAAGTTGGTATCAAGGGGTGTTAGGCCAAAATAAAAGTAGAAACTTGACACAGGATTTTAAGTGATTCAGCCAAGCCTATGTCCACGAACAGACAATAAAAATTTCACTATAATGACAGCAAACACAAGATAAAATCTCTATACATTGCCTCAGAACCTCTCTATTGTTGTCTGCTAAGTTCTTCAGCGCTAGCCAAGTGGGCCAAAATAATGGACTAGGTAATTCATCTGGTCCATATCAAATACGAGCCAAAAACCCTGCAAATCTCCTTATTTGCTCCTATCATCATCACGTCTTACCTCCCCCGGCCAGAATGCCGCTAAGGTTCAATGAAGAAGGATTTCTACACTAACTACCCTGCAGAATAATAAGCTCCTCAGTTCTGCTAAAAAAGAGTTCAAGAAATACCAACTCTAAATTGTCAGAAATCGCCAGTTGCGTGGTCCGAGGAAGAAAAGCATGGTAGTCTTTGGGCATTGCTTGGACTGAGTTAAATCAAGACTGGCTCACAATAGAAAGGTAGAATGTCAAAAGGCATTGATTGAAATTTTACACTAAACAAAACAGCATAACATCTCAACAGAAGAGCTATCCAAAAAATAAATGATATACATAGCACAATAAATACAGAAAAAGAATGAAGAGATCTCTTCTATATTTGGAAAACAAAAGAAAGGTAATATGCCAGTGTAAGCCAAAGTGAAGAGTCCAGGACTTCATCGCCAGCCTCAATTATCTGATTTTCGTTCGTCGCAGCAAGATCCTCAAAAGTGATGCCCCTTCTCGATTGTTATCCATTTTATTACTACTTTTTATCCCTTTTCCCGAAATATTTCTTTCCTTCGCGTGCGTCTGCATTGTGCTTCTTCCGCCTCCCTCCACCAGAAACAACAGGGTCTACTAAAGGACCTGACCAATTTTGAACAGGCTCTTTTGAGTATGTGAACGAGGTGGAGCTGAAAGGCACATCAGGAGGAACATGGGCAGGATCAATGTGATGAGAAACACCGAGGGGAACACCAAGGCCTCCGTCCTGGTGTGGTGGAGGAAACTTCTCGCTCTTACTCTTTGCATTTGCATGGGTTATGAGCCGCCGCCGCTGCTGCTTCAGAAACACAATTTACAGATTAAGTTGAACCATGTGAAAGCAACTCAAGTAACAAAATTTAAAAAAATAAGTCAGGCATGAAAAAAATATCAAACATCTTATCAACCCATTTTATCTCTCTCCTACCTTCCAACAAGAATTACAGGACGACTACTAGATGTGAAAAGAATTGACACGACACAGTTGTATGAAGATTTCCCTTGTATATAATAATCCACGACAAGTAATCTTCTGTTGCCATGTGTAGAGAATATTTTCTCTCTTTATGCATTAAAAGTTAGTGCTTTTGGATGGATTCGTTAATACGCGCTCAATAATTTTGTTGGTTATTTGAACCAGCGAGCATTTAACTGAGAAGCTAAAGCCACTTAGCAGGATGATAATCTGAGGATAACTGCAAGTGAACACTTGCTCCATTTGTGGGTAGTAGCCCTCTGAGATTTCTTTGCCCAACATCGTCACAAGCTACTGAAAAGAGAACAGACTAGACCTTTCATAAAAATGTACGAGCCCTCCATGAAACCCAAAGGACTAAGCATGATGTAGATAAAAAGACAAATTCTAGATGAGCATACTCTTCTCTTGAATTTTGACCGTGATGATAGTGCTAAACCATCTAAAACAAAGATGCATAAATCCTAAATTATTTTCAGACTCTCATATAAGAACGTTAGAAAATAAAAGAGAAGACAGAATCATACTACTAGTTTCTCTTAAATCACCATATAGAAGTCTGATATTCAACATGTTAAAGAACAAGGTCACCAACCAATAGAACACAAGAATGACCCACCCCATGAATCCTTTTCTCTTTACAGTCACGGACAGCCACTTATATTTCAAGTGGCGATGTCTGTTACACAACATTCATATATAGATACATAACAAACTTGATTTGAATACTTTACAATCAACACCTTTTTAATTTCCTTTCTCCTCTTTAGTCGAATGGATAAAAGAAATGTTCAAGCATCTCCTATAGATGGGAAAACATAATCAAGGGTAAAAATGAATACAAAGTACTTCATTTTCAAATGGGAAATCCTCTCATAGAAGCTTCAGATACACCTCTTTATACAGTATGATAAATCATATAGACATGCTACGTTTATTGTTTAAGCATATAACAAGGAGAAAATGGAGACAAAGTAATTTCCATTCAAATAATAACTCCTGCCATGAAAGGACTAGCTCCAGTTTAACACGTGTAGTTCTCAGTTTTGTTTTTTTTTTTTGAGAGATTCTGGGAACTACACATGTTAAAAAAGATTTCTCAAAAAAAAAAAAAAATACTGAGAATTATTCACTGGAATCTACCTCTGAGCATCTTTTATATCAAAAACACTAGTGATGGCTCCCACAAAGTGTACTCTTTCCAATTTTTCCAATTCACTGTCATAATCCAACTTTTATTCCAGCACTGTGTATTCCCATTTCATAGATGATTGTTTGTGTAGTTCTTTATTGAGTTTCCTTAATATTGCTTCTATGGGAAATTGCCTCTAGCTATAGATAGATTGTTGAATAGTAAGTATTTACCATTACACCTTTACACTTCAATTAGAAAAACTAGGAGTGCTCTGAATTAATCTATCTGATATACCAGGATAAAACCAGCAAGTCTCCACCATACCAGCCAATAAAAACAAATATAATAAGTAATAACAAAAAACATACATCAATGTTTGCTTGAAGCTCGGCATTGGCATCTGGAGCAGGAACTGCCCTGGCAGGTCGATCACGGCGTGTTTTCTTAGCACCGTCAGCTTGGGCTTTATGACCAGCCCTTAGCCTGCACAGGTGGACAACATAAATTAGCATATAGGTAACTATTCATCTGTACACTTACAAACACTCACACACACACACACACATACAGAGAAAGAGGAATGATGGCGTGAAGGAGAAAAAAAGATTAAAGAAGTTAGCCAAGAAGACATCTGGAGACATTCATGACATAAATACATACAAACACAATGCACACATGTACATATGTTATATCATTGGCAGATGCACATTAAGGAGAGTTGGGGCTGAAGCTCCCACTGGCCTAGAAAAACGTTAAATATTCTATGTATTTTTCAAAAAATAAATAAATATCTATATATTCTTAGTCAAAAAAAAAATTAATTAGCCCCCACCAAAGGAAAAATGTACTCCTATAGTTGAAAAATTATGTGTTTTACCCCCCACTAAGAAAAATTTCTAGATCCGCCCCCGTGCTATATATATATATATATATATATATAGAAAGAGAGAGAGAGAGAGAGAGAGAGGGGGAGTGGTAAATGTGAAGGTGGAGGGGGGAGCAAAAGATATTATAGGAAATTGCAGTAAACGTATTTAAACCATCATGCACAAGTTATGGAGCTATAAATAGTAAGATGAGAAATGTTTCTCTTTTTGTCAGTTTTTTTTTGCCCTTTTGGGGTGGGGGATATAGAGGAAGAACCTCAACTGAAGCACTGAAGCATTAGATCAATCTGAAAGCAGTCACATTCAAACAGATTGACAAAACATAGAAGAAATCATATTGAAACTTCTCATATCTCAAAAAGATTGACACCACATAGAATAAATTATACTTGACTTTCAATATACAAAGTTCTTCAGACCGAGGTTATTTAAAGAATTGAACCAAGTCCTATGGCACTACACAAGCAAATACATAACTTCTAGTTATCACAAAGAGAAAAGGATAATTTTCATAAGCAAGAGAGAAGCATAATGCTTAGCTCACTAATCATATAATTAGGGATCACTAGTTACAATGATGGAACAGTTTTTGTACGTCGATCACTTCCAGGATCCTTTTTATCCTTCTGTCCCAAAATATTGTCCATGTTCCTAAAATAAATAATTATTTTAAGTTTCCCTTTATAATCCCAGTGTCTTGACCATAGTTCTTTATATTAGACTATGTAAAGACCTTATTGGTGTTTGCTTATGTACTAATTATATAAAAGGTAACCCTTCAAGTTTTACTAAACAAAAGCAGTATCTAGAGCATTGCTCTTATATCAGACAAAGTACAGAACTAGTTGGAATCAACCCAGGTCCCAAATATATTCAGCCACAAATCCTAAACAAATTAAAGGTGGTTGTGGGGGATTGGGCATGCTCCACGTTCCAATAATCTATTCTTCTTCGTACATTATTTGAGAGCTGATATAAGTACAATAAGCTTGCATGCGTGATCTTACACTTAAAGAAGCTGATCAATTATAATTTTTTTTTTTTTTTTGAAGTGAAAAAATTTATTAAATATGCAACCCAAAAGTATATACAAA
The DNA here is from genome assembly GCA_037974665.1 of Ehretia macrophylla. NCBI lineage: Eukaryota > Viridiplantae > Streptophyta > Magnoliopsida > Boraginales > Ehretiaceae > Ehretia > Ehretia macrophylla. The sequence continues at coordinate 35,796,066 of CM075780.1, read as the reverse complement.
GATCAATTAGATTATTAACTCTTAAAGTCAAAACTCAAAGCTCAGGGAAAAAGAGCAAATTATTGCAAGTTCATGTGTGCTCGTTAGTTGCCTATAGAACAAGATACAAAAAGTTACACCAAAGTGATATTTCACATTAAGAACAAATGGAGTAAATGGTAAAGACTACCAAATTAATAAAATGCAATGATCTATGGTTTCGGCTACACATGGATATACACATACATCTATCTATATATGTATGTACGAACGTATCAACAAATAGATTTATGGTATAACATATTGTTCTTAAACTTAGATTTATGGTTGTTCTCAAACCTTAAGTTTAAACAAGATACAAAAAGTTACACCAAAGTGATATTTCACATTTTACAGATTCATCTTAAAATCCAACGTATAAATAAAACACTGACCTCCGTGCTTCATCATCTCGTCGCTTGGCATCCATCTCCTTGGTCGGAGGATATTTTGGAAGGCTAGCAGGATCACAAGCATATGGTTCTGTAGTAAAAAACTGTACCATATACAATTTTAACAACTGTCAACTAGAAGGAACCTATGCTAGATAATCGTTCTAAAATTCAAGGTAGTACACATGCGCACCTACTTTGTCCAAATTTTCTTTTATTAGCCTAAACTAATCATCCAAAAGATTCTTCAAGTGCCCTATGGTTTAAGGGATGGAAAGTGCTACAAAGCACATAACAGGAAGTCAGAGGGCCATAACACCTATTGAATGCTTCTCCCTTTATTTCCACCGTCAAAAATAGATATTTCAGCGAAAATATTGGTTGTACATAATCCTATTGGGAATATAGCAGATTTTGTCCTTGTGGTTATAAACAAGAAAATATAGAGCCAATGGAAGACTTTAGTAAGGCTTATCATAGAATTTGGGATTAAAAGTATGCCAACGAAAAGGCAAAAACATCTATTGGTAATTGACAAGTCAGAGTACTATGGGCTTAAAATATTGGGGAATGCCACAGTGATGGCAGAAAATGACCACGACATTGAGGTAAAGATAACTTAAAAGATAAGGACTTTTTTCATGAAAGATAATGTATTAATGCTGCAAATCTAAAACAATTCGATTTCAGCTTGCTTTAGGTTAAAGATGAACTGTAAACACTATTGGGAAGATGATGAAAATGCTATTAGTTCCATAGCAACAGAAGGAATCTAGTCTAGGAAATGTGAATAATAGGAAAATAATAAACCTGAAGAGCCACCAAAGGTATGTAAAGTGGAGGAAAAGAAAAAAGAATTAAATGTAATATGACTTACTTCACTTCTTAAGGCATCTGTTGCAGTCTTCCGTTCAGCTGGATCAATTGCAAGAAGGGTATCAATTAATGGCAGGGATGAGGGTGGAAAATTTTTAAATGTCTCTCTAATACATCTCTTGTAGGGCTCGCGTGGCTTAAACAAAGTTGCATTAGGCAACTTAGACTTCTTCCAATATTCTTCAGATGGTGAGCCGCACAACTTATATATCTTATGAAGTTGTTCTACCTTCGGGACAGAAAGCATCATTGTCAGTCTCCCCAAAAGATGGAAAAAGTAAATGTTCTTCACTTAAAAGGCAATGAAGCAGAAATTATATGACATTTCAAAATCAATCCTTTAAACTGTTAATACATCCGGCAGATCAGATCTGAGGCCTCAAAAACTAAACAAACAAGATTCGGATATAAATTACTTGTCTGAAAGAGCATCACCACAAAACCCCAACAAGTAATATTTTAGCTATTCTGATAATAATGCAAATTCTGGGCAATAGGCCTGTCCTTGACGAATAGTATATATGAAAGACCAAGACAACAAAAGAAGAAGAGGTGCAGGCGGGAGACCATACCAGAAAATTACCAAAATTTCTGAAAAATCCTAATGGATATAAAATGTAAAAATGCCACTACAAAGGCCAAAATATCCTCAGGAACACTTGTTGATTGTACAGTACTTGCTGATCCATGTGTGGCTATGTTATTTCACTAAAACTGTTATATGAAATAAATTTACACCACCACCATCATCCAACACTATTACACACTTTCACTTCATAGAACTTTGCTCCGTCTCAGTAAACACTCGTATTACAGAAGAAGCAAGATATCTAGCCAAGTACGTAGATGTTCTACCAAATAATATGCGTTTGGCTGGCAAGATGCTTTTCTTTTTTTCAAGTCAAACTACTGACTTCATAATTAGCCATCCCAATTAAGATCACTTTTATCTGTCTAGCAGTTCTGTAGTAGCACGTACTAACAGTTATATTTTCATGAAACGTATTACTCAGGGCTATAAAATTAAACAGTACAAATCTAAATATCCAATACTGCACTCTAAGCTAGAAATGCAACAACCCAACAAAAGAAAAATAATAAAAACAAGTTCAAGTATAAAATATCATAGAAATGCAGAACCAATAATCTTGATTATGGCCAAAAGGGTAGTTTGATTACCTCTGTCCTGCCAGGCATGATAGGTTTCCCAGCCAATAACTCAGCCAAAATGCATCCAGCACTCCATAAATCTATACCTACACCGTAGTCAGAAGCCCCTAGAAGAAGCTCTGGAGGTCGATACCACAATGTAACGACACGACTAGTCATGGGGTGTTTGTGATTAGGATCAAATATAGTGGCCAACCCAAAATCAGCTATTCTCAATATTCCCTCATTGTCAAGAAGCAGGTTTGACCCTTTTATGTCACGATGAAGTACATTACGGTTATGACAATGCTCAAGTCCAGATAATAGTTGACTTATGTAACATTTAACCTGCAAGAATCATATGGACTAATAGATTAAAAAACTGCAGTTTTAGTGCCTATTGACCAAACGAAAGGAAAATTAGACAACAAGGGAGCCAAAACTAGTGCAAGTTTCTTGTTAACCTGTGGTTCTGTAAACTTAATCTCCGGGCTTGCTGCAAGTCCGGCTAAATCATGCTCCATGTACTCAAACACCAGATATAAACTACATGACATCCTTGAAGTAACCAAACCTTCGAGTTTTATAACATTGGGATGATCAAGTCGCCGCAAAATTATAATTTCTCTAGCCATAAATCTCAACACTTTCTGGTTCTAAATTATCAAATCGAACTTTCTTGAAGCAACAATTTTACCCGTTATAGTATCCCTCGCTTTGTACACATTACTATATGTTCCTTGCCCAATCTGAAACATAGAAAAGTTCAACATTAATAAACAAAAAAAGAATTCAAGTAAAATCATTACTCACATTGATAGAATTAAATAAAAGCCAAGACCAAGTACCAATCTACCTTATCAATCTTCTCAAAAGTGTCAGCACGTCGAGGAAGCCAACCATCAATTGCTTCCCCAACATGAGCTGATAGCCATGATGGCCACCCAGCAGCAACCTGCTCCCCATGTTTCTGCTTAGGAATATTACCTGATCGCGGATTTGGCTTCGACTTTTTCCTCTCCCCCTTTGGCTTTACCTCACGCTCTACTTTCTCCTCCTCAGTCCCACCACCATCATCAACCCTTGCCACTTTATCACCATCATCAACCCTTGCCGCTTTATCACCATCATCAACCCTTGCTGCTTTATCACCATCATCAACCTTTCTTGCCGAATGCTCTAATGTCCCATTAACTTCGACACTCAAACTCTTACTCTTCCTCTCATGATTTCTGCCCTCTCTCGTCTCTTCCCTACCCTCATGTACTACCCCGGACGACGCTTCTCTCCCCAGTACGCACCTCATTACCTAAAGTCACTCTTCATTTCTTAACACTCCCCATTATTTCACTCTTATTATCAACCACTTACCAAAACTCAAATAGAACCCCGAGCTCACGAGCAGCTGCAAAACAAATAAAAACTATTTGTTAATTTCAATAACGGACATATATTCAACCAAAGACACCTCGGAATTTCTATTCTGCTACTTCCAATCATACAGTCCTCGTATACATTTATATAAATTCAAAACCATAAAACACAGACACACACATTCACCATCTAATCTTTTTAATAAATAAATAAATAGATAAAAAATAAAAAAATAAAAATAAAAATAAAAAAGATTATTAATTAGAATTTATAGAGGCAATATCATTATAAAACACTTCAACTCGATCACATAGCAAACAATAATTCAACTGAACAATTTTATAACTACACAATATAACCAAAAATATAAAATAAAAAAAAAAAAAATATAACATATGCATAGACCTATTTGTTTATAAATCAAAAAAATTCACAAATATGCTAAGTATGAACAGTTAAAAAAAAGCATAAACCCTAATTCAACAAAACCAAGATTCATTACACATCCACACACGCTCACACACACACACACACAAACAATACATATACATAAAACATACACTCAATACACTATATACATACACATATACAGAGAGAGAGAGAGTTGATACTTACTGACTTTGATTGAATCTGAGCTAGAAGAACTACACCTTCCAAAACTCAATATATATACACATATACGTATATATATATATATATATATATATATATATTAGTGTGTGTGTGTGTGTGTGTTTTTTGAGAGAGAGATTTGTGTTGAGTTTGAGCTGCGATGGTCGAATATGGAAGCTTAAGGACAAAAAAGGAGTATAATCATAAAAAGAAGAAACGATCGGACTTCGATTTTATATATACATATATACATACACATAATATATATACATATAAATAAGTGTATATGTATGTATGTAATGTATGTATATGGTTGTTGATTGCAATAAGTCAAGGTCCAGCGTGGCACTCTTTGTCAGAAGTGGGCGAGAGTGTTTACTTTCCTTTTTTATTTTATTTTTCTTGTTTTATGTTTTTTTCTTTCTTTATTTGGTTGTATTATATGTGTAGAGAGTATTTTTTGGCTTTGGGAAGAAAATGAGAGGTCTAATCACGGGCGAGATTTTCTCCACCGATTAACTATAAAATAAATAGATTTTGTCCCTAGTCTTTAGGGGTCTTCTAGATTTTTTCCTTATTTGGATTGCAAAAGATTTAATGAGTTATATTTGAAAATTATTATATCGTAACATATATTGTAAGAGATTTAATATTGAGTGTAAATTTGAATTTGAAATCATATTTTTAATTTATTTGGTATTACGATTATAGTATTGATCGGAGTACTCTCAAAATTTTAAAAACATAGATAATTTGAAGTTCATTGGAAGTTATTTGACAAATAAAAAAGTTCATTACATGTCACTTGTAACTCTAACTTTAAGATGATGCCAAGTCATATATGTTGTTCGGATGTATGGTGGTATTTCTCATTATATTAAAAAAAAAAAAAAAATTGTATTTGCATATCTATTAGTGTATTATTTCCATAATAAATTTTCAATTTTTGTGTAGTTTCTATTTTCATCAATGGAAATATTAAACTAGAAAGTGGAGATTCTATGATCCATCACTCGATTTGTATATTATTATCAATGATTTTTCTAATTTTTATAATTATATGTTCATCTATCACTTGATTCGTATATTATTGTCAATGATTAAACGTAGCAAATGATTGTTATTTTATTATTTGAAAGATCTCAATTTACCAATACACAGCTCCAATGCCTACTCAGGTAGATAGATAGAAAATGAATCATGTATAGAGACATCTTGTCATGAAAAACAAACTGCTAAATAAATATCGTCATCAAATTTATATAACCGACTAATTTGGATAAAAATTTATTTGACCCAATTTTTAAACTTCACAACTAAACCAAACAGACCGTAAAACTTGATTTGATTTGATTATTTGGTTTTATCATGCGGAGCAAACAGACTTGAGATTAAACCTTTTCTTACTTTATTAAACTAAGTGGCATCAAAGTGAGAATAACCAACGATTTAAGCAAAGTAGCCTTGAAACAACACCTTGCAATGTAAAACAGCTTACACTCTTTATCCTTTAAAAACCTAATTCCATTAAAGAAATAGGGCTTAAAGTCATATCACACTCATCAAGTGAATCAGCAAACATTTCTCAAAAATCCATCTTCTACTAACTTCCTGGGCAAAGAAAAATACACCATAAGACCTTCAAATCCGCATTACGCTGATAAAATACCAATGGAGATGAATTTTACAAGTTAGAATGTGTTATCCAAGGGTGTGGCGTGTCCCCAAGATCTTCATTCGCGAGCATATTCAATTGAACTCAGTCTTCACTTTTCTTCTTCTTCTTCTTCTCTTTCTTTTTGCTGGGGGTTTCAGTTTCATCTTCATCAGCTTCAGCGTGCTTCCTCTTCTTTTTCTTCTTCCCTGTTTCAACATTTTCATCTTCATTCTGTAGCTCCACATCCTCGGCTTGGTCCTTCTTCTTTTTCTTTTTCTCCTTCTTTTCTTTCTTACCATCCACTTCACCTTCAGGTTCCACTCCGTTGTCCTCTGCATCAGCCTTCTTCTTTTTCTTCTTCTTCTTTTTCTCTTTGCCATTAACATGATGTTCCTCCTCATTCTTGGATGGGTCTGCATCAGTCTTCCCTTCCATTTTTTTGTCTTTCTCTGCTGATGGCTCAGTCCGTCCAAGGATGGAATCAGCTGAAGGGTTGTAGGTCTGTGAAAAGAGTTGTCAATGACTGCACGTACAAGGAAATTGAGAAAGAAGTTTGACAAAGAGAAATCAAGTACATACCTTAGCAGGTGTTATCAATCCACCAGCACCCTTTTTCCGATCCTTGTCATAAACTTCTATCTTAGGTTTGCCTTTGGCAGATCCAGCAGAACGACCAAGATCTCTGCCCTCTAAGCTTCGTAGTCTTGCTTCAAGCTACAAAAGTTTAATCATGATAAGAGTTAACAAAAGGGGGTGAGACAAAAGACACCACTTGTACAGAAGATACTTATACCTTGGCTCGATTCTCCAGTCCCATAGAATTATCTTGGCTATCTCCAAGCGCATCACATCGAATTGCCAACGCAGCTTTGGCAGCAAGTGACCTTGAAATTTTACCTTTGTGCTTTGGTGCCGCCTGACCAATTAAAGAAGCATGGTATATGAGCCCATACTTAGGGGTAGCATGCTTTGTCTTAAGAGCTCGGAAGAGTGCCTTCTCAGCACCAAGTATTTGAACAGTACTTCCAGGTTGCTTTGCAAGGTTCAACAAGCTTCCTCCATGGGCAATAAGACGAGCACCAACTAGCTCTCCCACAAGAGCAGTAAGATTCGGGGCAACGGTATTCATCCTACTCTTTAAATAATTATACAGTTGAGCTCTGTACTCAGAGAGAGAGAGAACTTGGTCGCAAAGATCTTTAATATTCATCAGATCCAGGTCACTAACTTCAGTTCCCATGGATATCATGGCTGCCTCTTTTAGTTCTGTCTCAACTTCTTCGTCGAGTATCTGTAAATAATTTAAGAGCAGAAGCATTATAATTATGTTCTATGAGCATTGCCAACATAGTCTGAAGGAAAAATCTCCAGAAACTCCTAAAGGAAGAAGGTCTTGATAGCTCTCAACTTCTGAAACCCGATCAAAGAGGTCATCTAGAAATACAGCCCAGTGCAATAGAGAATTTTTTAAAAGAAAAATTGCGTGCAGGCCGCTTCTTAATACAATGTGATCAACTCATCACAATTTGCTCTGCAATCAAACAGTCTCGACTTGGCAAATGTTTAAATAAACCATGCACTATTTCAATAAAACTTGGTTATTTTAATATGAAGACAATACATGTTTGGGCACAAAATGGGTGGGTGTATCATAGTTTGCTTATATCCAATGCCTTAAAAATGAGAAAAAGGGTGATGTTATAATAAGAACAATATTGATCCTGGAAAAGAGAGGAAAAATTAGAAAAACAAAAACTCTACCCCAGAGAAATCGAGCTTTGCAGCATTTGTGCGGTTTCCCATCAACTTCACTGTTTTGGCATAAAGGATGTTGTCTTGCACAATTTTAGCAAGCTCAGGAAAATGCCAACCATACCATTCACGAACTCGCATTGCATATGTGTTTAGCTCTTTGTCAAGATCATCTAACAAGCTAATGGCCTGAATGATCATTGTATCCACCTAACATAACAACCACCGTGAAAAATAATGAGTCAAATTTACTGCAATATTAAAATACAAAACTTTAGAACATGCATAATTGAAGCCTCTAACAGTGTGTGCATGCACGCGTATGTGAGAAAGAGAGAGTGTGTGGAGATAATTCCACATTTTGTTCTTTACCGAAAATAGCTTTAGCAAAGTAATTTCCTTCTTGCTCTCTTACATCTCACTTTATGCATACTACAAAATTTTCCTTTTCATTTAACTTTTTTGGACAACTGGGTTGCTTACTCTATTGGTGCCAGGGGGCAAGGGTGTCATTGAGAGGGTAGGATTATCACAAAGCAGATACATCATAATCAGCAGCATTTAGACTACATGAGCTCACCTTATCAGGGCTGAACTTAAGTTTGTATCTACACATGCTGTGAGATAAACCCAAGCTCATTGGTGCCAAATCTTGAGAAGCCAGACCAGTAATAAGTTCATTCAATAGACTTCTCACACCTCTCATCAATTCCATGACAGCATTGTTGTGAACACAATCAATTTGCTGCAAAACATCATCGACAATTAAAACGAGAAAAGCATTGGCAAGGAAGTGATAGAGATAAAAGACTTCTCAAAGTAGAGTGTTTACTCACCAGTTTCTCCTTAATCGCATTTCCTAGCTTGGAATCAGCCACAGCCAACGTTTCATTTTCACAATGGACACGCAAGAATTTCCGGAGACCTTTGCTGGGCTTGCTTTCAGTCAATAAGGTGGCCACTGAAAGTGCCTCTGCCATGTTCTCAAACTTGGAAAAAGCCTTTAGCTTGATAACCTGATAACGAACTCAAACAATATTATGAATGACGGGTTATGCACAAAAAGAAATAGGAGAAGAATCGAGAGAACAGACCCTAAATGGGACAGAGATAAAGGAGGAAAATCCTCAATGAAAACGATACATATCAATTAAACAAGCCTTTGCAACCGTTTTTTCTTTTCCCACTCTTCAGCTCAAACAGTTATCTGTTTTTTTTTTCTAATCTTTTCATTATAAGGAAAAAGAAGTCAACCTCTATTCTGAAAAATCTCAATATTTAACCCAAGTTTCAAGCTTTGAAGGCGAAACATTTACGAGATGTAGAATGGTTAACTTAAAAAAGAAAAATAAAAAAAAAGAAAAAAAAGAAAGATCATTCCCCCAAACTTCACCAAGCAAAAGTTTTGAACTAAGACAGAGATACAACAAAAGCATAGTCAGTAGCACAGACACACGTGTACATATATACACACATGTGCACAAACGAATACAGGGTGGTATGCATATAAGTACGTAAAATGAAACTTAAACATAAACGCAACTACAACATACTATCAAATTAACTCAACAGTATACACATTCACACATACACATATAGACACACTTGCGCAGATACGAAGCTATACACATACATAAAATGAAGCTTAAATACAAAGGCATAGTGAAAGTAAGATTAACCTTTTTCGCCGTGTCAACACTAGAGAAGTCCTTTGCCAAGTCCTGCACCAAATAGCAAAAAAAAATAAAACTCATAAGCACAAACCACAACGAAGATTCACGATTCCCATTGCATCGAAAAACCTTATCGTCGGCACACCTCAACTTTGGAGAGCTTGCCTTCATCCAGCACTTTGAAAAGGGCAAAGCCCGCCCATGTTTCAAACAGCAGAAGCATTTTTTCTTTCTTCTTTATCTGACCAAAAATAACACCCCCAAAGATTCCACCATTTAAGACATCAGATTAATTACAACAAAAACAAAAATTAGGGGAAAAAAAAGACATTTATATACATCACAAAATTAGTGAAATAATAAAAACCTGAAAGAAACAATCTTTAGATATAATGAGAGAAACTTACCAGCGAGAGGGAGGTGGGGAGGGGGAGGCGGGGGGGTGTGTTGGTGTTGTTGGGGGAGGCGAGAGGGACTAGGGTTGAAGAAAAGAGGGTGTGGGCGAATGGGGCAGCAAATAAGAAGGGGTTTAAGGAAAGGGAATGTTGAAAAGCCCTAGAAAGACTTGAACAATTGTGGGGTCATATTTCTTTTTTTTTTTTTTTTAACTCAGACATATCTCACTTCAATTTATTTTAACTCGGGACATATCTCACTTTAATTTATTTATGATTTATAAATTAGATTAGATACTACGAAATATTTAAATTTCAGCAATGGACACACAACATCTCATGTCCTAACAACATTTCATGTCCCACCGCTTAACCTATCAGTTAAGTGTGAACCAAACTCAGAATGGAATTATATTTCTCTTTATAATTATAAATTTTTTTATTATACGTGTTTATTTTTTTTCATTTTGTTCTAATATCTAAAGACAAATGCTCATATCAGCTATTTTATCTATACCTAGTTGGTATCACATATTGTATGTATATTTAGTTGGTATCACTTATTGTATGTATATATATTTAGTTGACGTATTAATTTAACAACTTTTTTTTTATGTATTTTCCTCTATTTTTTGACATATCACTTAAGTATACGTATATAATATAATATATGAGTCTTGCTAATTTTAGTTGCTTTACAGTCACCTGAGCGGTTTAGTAGTTAGGAATGGCAACGGTTCAGATAATTGTAAAAAATAACAAAATCGTAACCAAAACCGATTAGCAAACTAATAACTATAACCGTAACCAAAATTTAACGGTTTTCAAAACTAATAACCATAACAGTAACTGTTAAAGATTTAAAAAATCGCAGTTAACTGTAATCGTAACCATTTAACTAAAAAATAATTAATTTAAATAATAAAAAAAACCTTAAAAAATGTAAGAAATTTAGTTTATATGTAAAGAAACAAAAAAATAAAAGAATCCAAGTCAATGATAAAGCTTGAAATAAATTACATAATAATTTTATGAGCAAAAATCAAAATCAATAAGTTATGCAAAGAGAAATTCATTATCAAGCACCGAGCGAGAAATGTCTCTTCTTTCGTTTCGACATGTAAATATGACAATTTTTAAGAGTATAAGTATTGGTTTAATAGGCTTAGTCCATCTCTTTTAATTAAGCTTAATTCACTTTTTTTAATTGAGTTTAATTCAAATTTTTATCATTTTACTTACTAATTTTAGTTAGTCTTATATTATTTCAAGTGTATATATATATGTTAGATTTTTTTATTAAATTAATAATCAGGTTTTGAGTTTTGGTTTTTTTTTTAACATCAAAAATCAAAATCTATCAGTTTACCTATCGATTTTCCTTTATAAAACCTAAACCCTAACGGATTCCCACAGTTGCCACTGCATAGGAATATGTCTATTTTCTATTATCTACCTTTCATAGGTTTACTAATCCTACCAATTACATCTACAAAAATATTTTGAATAACGTGTTCTCCTATTTGCAGCGCCATTCTGGTAAAGTTTATTATTCCTCACGTGTTACAGATGATAGACACAAGTACAAAACAAGCTCTAACTAAGTCTGTTCGGAGACTCTTCCTACTACACATCTTTCTAATCTCAATTACAATTCATTCCCAACCGATATTAAGTCTGGTTGCTCTCAGCTTGAAAATATATTGCTTCCAAATTATGTTTGTGAATGGACAACTAAAGAAAAGATGATCTCAATTTTTCATACCTATACAACAAATCTCACATCGTGCGTCTGTAATAACACCCCACTCAAGCAGCCTTTGCTTAATAGGGCTACAATTAAGACACATGAGTCAAGCATAAATACTTTGCTTCGGAATAACAATTCCATTCTAAATAATTGACGCCCAAGCTTGATTGTCTCTCTTATCTCTAATGCAGTCCCACGTTGATGAGGATTTGAAGTACCCTGATTTATCTATATACATCCTAATCTATTTTCTCTATTCTATCATGGGGAACAAGTAACCCAATCATTGATAAAGAGCAGTTCTTGAGGCCAAAGACCACTATTCACCATTAGTGAACTCAGAAACCTTGCTATGTCTTTGCCCAATTTATGTTTTTTGATTGGGTTGTGTTTTTATGGCCATCTTTCGTAATGTATCTTATGTTAATATAACTCTTCTTAAGATCCAAAAAAAAAAAAAAAAAAACTTCATCAATAAAATTGGAAAGAAATTCAAAAGTAGGGTAGTTACTTAGAAAAATTTTAATGAATTTATGAGAAGTTTAAAAGAATTTTAATGATTTTTAACATAATTAAAAGGAATTTTGAGGAATTTGATGAGTTTTTTAATTATTTCAAAAAAATATGGAATTTAGATCAAATTTGATGAAATTTTTATAATTTTGAAGTATTTTATGAGGTATGTTAAAGAATTCTTTTTAATGATTTTGTAAAAGACTACATGATGAATTTTAATTTTTAATAATTTATTGAATAATTTGGATGAAGTTTTAAGACAAATTATGTGAATTTTTTATAATTTGAAGAAATTAGGAGGACTTTTTAAGAGAAATTTAGGAGGAGTTCGAATAAATGGGATATATTGGGAGCTGGGGCAAAGGTGCAAATAGACAATGTTTGGTGGCTTTCTTGTAATTATTTTTAACTAATTTACTATTTTGTCCCTATAAATAGTGCTCTATTAGTGTTTTTTGGATATAAAACTAACAAAATTGGCAAAAAAAAACAATTTTATAAAACTAATAGTCCTTTTAAAACTAAAAATAGACGTTCGATGGCTGAACATGACCTAAAAAATATTTTGGTGGCCCTTGAAATAATTTATCCTAAATCAAATATATGAGTTATATGTCCCTATAAATAGTGCTCTATTAGTGTTTATACTATATATTGAGTAATTCACACTGACATATAAATTCTACATATAGTCCTTAAAGTATGTAATGGTTTTGAATTTGGTCCCTAATATTCTATTTCATATGTTTGAGTCCCTCAATTACGAATACACTCAACTGTTTCTTTATTTTACTTTCTGTCCAAAAGTTAATAGAAAATGCCATGTCAATGGTATGTATGTATAATAATATGTGCATTTTTAAAAGGGTAAATAGCATATTACCCCCCTGTGTTTTGTTAAAAATGCACATACCCCCTGTGTTTTAAAAATTAGCTGATTACCCCTCTGTGTTTTGCTAAAAGTACACAATACCCCCTGTGTTTTAAAAATTAGTTGATTTTCCCCCTGTGTTTTATAAAAGTAGCTAATTACCCCCTTGTACTTTTTAAAAATTTGCCCTTTTATTAAAAAATATAAGGGGACAATCAGCTACTTTTATAAAACACAAGGGGATAATCAGCTACTTTTAACAAAATATAGGGGGTAATCAGTTAATATTTAAAATACAAGGGGGTATTGTGCACTTTTAGCAAAATACAGGGGGATAATCAGCTAATTTTTAAAACATAAGGGGGTAATATGCTATTTACCCTTTTTAAAAAGTCTTGTGTTAACTTTGAACCAAAAACACTTGAAGGACCAAAAATAGAATACATTTAAAACTTGAGAAACCATATAAAATGAGCAAAACAAGATATTTACATACTTACTTCAAACTCTTACTATTCTATTATTTGTGGCATTTAGGCATCATTGTTATGACATCCTCATAAAATTCTACTCCCATTTGCAACTTAGTTTGACCAATTGGCACATCAATCCCCTTGTTTTAATATTTTAAGTTTTATCAGTTATACTATCTTTATAAAAATGTAAAATATTTGTTTGTCGTAGATTTTTTCTTTAAATCTTTTAATATTTTGTTACCTAATGCCTCCTCACACTAAATGGTGATTACTTTAGTCCTTTTCAATTAACAATTTGTGCACAAAGCATGATTTCTTTTATGCTAGATTCTCTAGCTAGTTCAATTTTATCTTCTTCTTTTTTCAAAAGAATGGAGTACAGTTAGATATGGCTTAACTAAAATATTGGGACAATACAATTAAAATTTGAGATACCTTTTTCATTCTAAATTAACAAACCAACAAATAGTGCTTTATTGATTTGTACTTACCAAAGAAGAAAATATTCAAACTTATTCAATCATGCAAAATGCAATCAATAACTCATTCTTCAGAAGTTCAAGAACTGAGGAACATTGTGTAATGATCCCATACCGGGATTTTATCCTCACAAGAGATAATTCTTAAGTATAAGGGGTTCTTCCTTTTAATAAATTAATTTTGTGAATTGGACTCTTCTCTTAAACTTGAATTGTTATACATCCAAAACACGTTTCAGTTTCAAGAACAGTTGATTTATTCTACTAGACAAAGGGAAAAATGTGATAAAATGCAAATGATTGCATGTTTAGCTAACATTTTTTTAAAAAAAACAACACATTCATCCTAGAGCTTTAAAGTCAAATCAATCCTTCCAGAATTATTCTTGGTGTGGATCTTATTAGTATTACCATCATCATCAACCATTGTTACTCCTGAAACTGGTTGATCCAGTTGTATGATGTATGGCTTTGTATAGCTAGTTGAAGGCCCTGCTGTATCATTTGGCTTAGTCAAAGGCAGGAATGGCGTTGCCTGAGATAATGGGGGAAAGATTCTCATACTTGGTTGGAGATAATCAAATGGTTTAGCCATATGATAGCTTGTGCTTGCTGAACTCATCAATGGTGGTGGGTACTGCTGTGTCGTCCATGACATATTTTTCCCTCTTGACAATAGCCAATCTGCCATAGTTGCTGGAGTTTGAGACTGCAAACACTTTTCATTAGACAGAAGAATCAATGTTATCAAGAAGAAATGTAAACTTCATTTTTAATCTATTATTTCTTCAAGATTATGGGTAAGCTCGAGAATGCATTGGGTCTAGACCCCTAGTAGAATATAACACTTGTTTTATGTTGAAAAATTAGAAATTTTAAGAATACCTTATAATAAATATCCTGGACTACTTCGCTTAATATCAATTGATTTTACGATAGAACCTCATAATTCTTAATATGGTATCAGAGTTAGGCCTATAATCTAATTTTATTCATATTTTGTGTGTGTCAGAGACGTCTCAAACAATTTGGGAATTTTGGACGATCATCAAAATGAGGGCCTTAATAATTAGATTTTTTTTTTAATAAAAAAATTATAAATTTTTTACTAAAATAATCACTATAAATGAAAAAAAAAACACAAAAAAATAAAGACACTAGTCTAAGATAGACATTTATTTTTTTTTAAAATAAGTAATTTATCTAAATTGGGACCCTTGAGCTAATGGGGCCTTAGGCACAGGCCCAAGCCACCCTTAGCTTGGGCCGTCCTTGGCGTGTGTCCCACGTGTCTTCTTTCACATGCAACTCTTCTCAAATTATGTCACACATATATTCAATATTCTTTCGTGTATATTATCTTCCATGTGCGTCCATGCGTGGCCCATATCAAAATCATGTCACACTTGTATGTAATCTTCTACATGTATCTCACGTGCGTTTAGCCTTCCATGTGTATTCATCCACCACATGTGTTCAATTTTTCACGTGTAACCCCTCTCAAACCAGATCACACATAAGGGTGAGTGTTAAAATATAACACTTGTCCCATATCGAAAAATCAAATACTCCAATGTCACCTTATAAAATCTTGAATTATTTCACTTAACATCAATTGATTTTGCGATAGAGCTCCATTATTCTTAACAGATACTATAGTTCTTCTTGTTTAGTACCCATCAAGGGCCCAACAAGATTATGTGATTAAAGTTTTACCATGTTATATAGCTTACACAACATACGCACATGTACACACAACACACGCATATAATACATACAAAAATGAAAATTGAAGTATAAAAAGTCTAGACGTGTGGGTGTATATGTGTATGTATGTGTATATATATATATATATATATTTTTTTTTTTTCTTAAACTTTGTTTAAAAAATTAGGTTTATTTGTTTTCTTTTTTTCCATATGTTTAACATGTTTGATGCTTGTTTAGATCATTTGGTCTAATTAGTTATGATTTTGAGTTACTAGCAATGGACTAACAGGGAAAATATAGTAACTCCAGTTCCATAAATATTAAAATCAAACCCGAATTTTAACCTGACCAATTTGGACTCTGATAGTACACGATTCATTTATAGGCTTAAAATTTATCACACATTTGAAATAGAGTAATGATGTAATATCTTTTCTAGTGTTATTGAAGATAACAATTAGATTTTCTTTTGGTCGGTAAGAATGAATAAATTCAAGGAAATGAAAAAGATTGAGTATTTACATTTTGGAAATGTCCCAGATTTCCATCATGCAATCTTGTTGGAATGGTTGCACTGCTCTCCAAGTGAGCCTCAAAATGATGAATAAGGCTCAAATTGTCAGAAAACACTTGATTACAGACTCGGCAAGCAATCAGAGTTGGTAGATTTGGCCTTTGCAATGCATTTTCAGATTGATTCATATTTCTACATGGAATGTTTGAGCCATTTTGAGACATGGGGGAAATAGGGAAAAGAAAAATAACATCAAGATTCAAAGTAAGAGAAAGAGACAAGGGGTGGGCGAATGCATGAATAGAGTTATTTGAAAGGATGATCGAGGTGTATGTACACTCAAACATTCCCACACATATGAGAACGCCCCACATTGTATGCCATAAATCTATCTTTCTAATTATTTGCTTTGACAGTATAATAATTGTGACTAATAAATAAAAAGTACAGTAGAACCTCTTTAAATTAATAGTGTTGGGACTACTAAATTCTATTAATTTAGCGAGATATTAATTTATCGATAAATTAATAACTATTAATTTATAGAGATATTTTTAATTTTTTTGGCTTGGTAGTAAACATATTATGATTATGATGTCTTTTGTAAAAAAGTGACATGTATTTTTTCAGTCCAATTTGAAAATATAAGTAATGAGTATAGAAGATAAAATTTAATTTAGTAAGATTAAAATAAAGTTTCTCCAATCTCGCATCCAAGTTCTTATAGAATTAGGATGAGAACTAATTTTTCTAATATTGTATCATAATCCTTGTAGGATTATCTCAATTTTTTCTCTTTAAATAATCAAATATGAGATTCAACTAGATTTAAAGTTCAATAAAAGATAAGTTATTCTTGATTCATATTTTAAAAAAAACCTCATAGTCAATTTATTATGTACTTTTTAGCTAATTATTAATTTATGAAATATTTGGGTCAATAAAATACAAAGATTTTTTTTTAATGTATTATCTTATAATTTTCTCGAATTTATCAATTTTTTGCAATGGTCCCAAGTCGAGACCGGACATTTTTATTAATTAAAATAGATTAATTAATTTATCGAGTATTAATTTAAAGAGGTTCTACTGTATATGGGCAATGCTTATTAATTTTGTATACTTCAATTATTTTTTGTTTTTGTAGATTTGCTACAATTCAATGAAGTTCTCTCTTTACCATGGTTAAAATTCTATGAATATCATTTCAAATTATATGAATATCATTTTTTATTTATGATCATACCAACAAATGTCAATTGTTATAAATGTTAGAACCCTAATTTGTTTGTTAATTTATTTGCACTAGGAAAAAGTGCAATAAGAAATAAAATTCTAATATTTTCCCATTCTCTTAAGGAAAATAATTTTTCTTAGTGCTTAACAATGAATGCACCCTTAATGTGTTTCGAATAAGATGTGTATTTCTTTAGATTAACATTCAATCTTGGAATAGTTTACATTGTGATACTTCATATAGATGCTTAAATTTTTTTTTGTACTCATTATCACAAAGTTGCAATATGTTTTTTTTTTTTTTTTTCTTGGAGGATATAAGAAGGAGTTTTGGTCAAATGATATCTATCATACACCAAAGGATATGAAAGTTAAATGCAAAAAATCTATGCATCATATACCAAAGAATATGAAAGTGAAATGCAAAAGAACTTGTAAGTTTTTCATGTCTTCCATGTAAATTAGTTTTTTTTTTCTGTGTTAGTTATTACATATTATACTCATTCTTCTCTAATCACACCCCATATTTAAATGGTAACTCACTAAAAGTCATTTCTACCCTTAATGTCCATTTGACCAAAAAATAAAATAAAAACGACCTTAATGTCCAAACTATGCATTTATTGTACTATTAATATTGACCATTTAAAACGCAATTGATGATCTGTTCCAAATAAAGAAAAGACAAATAAAAAACTTGTATCTTCTAATTATCACATCATATACTTAAATGGTAATTTATTAAAAGTTATCCCCAACCTTAATTTTCAAACTGAGCATTTATTATAGTATTTATTGTTGACCCATTTTAAAATACAATTGACGATTTGTTTCAAATAAAGAGAAGACATATAATTAGTTTGAGATTTCATAAAATAACACTACATCCCGCAAAGTACATGCTTATGGTAAGAAGTCCACAAAATTGCATGTGAGTTATTTTGAGTAAATGATATTTATTTTAGAAAAATTACTATGTTGACAAACTATTTATGGTAGTCAACATACCGTTGCTACACCAAAAGATTATGTAGTTGCTAAAGACCATTTGATCTAGCGGCATGACACTCACAGTGTTTGAGAGAGGTTGTGAGCTCAAATCTCACTGACTACATCTATATATATGTATGACCTTAAACCTCCATTTGAATTAAAAAAAAAAAAAAGATTATGTAGTTTTGAAAAATTAAGGACAATCTTTACTAGTTCATATTTTATTTACATGAAACTTTCTTGTGAAATGATGGGTTAGATGTGACTTTAGAGGAGGAAAGAACATTCCGAAGATTGCAATCAAGAAAGAAAATTTGGAACAATTTAACATAAAAATATCTAAATGTGAAAAGAGAAAATAAGTGTTATATAGATTGTTTGAAATAATATACATATGGTATAAGGAAAGCAATTTTCTACCTCCTTATGGTTGGTTTCTTGGAACCTCAATTTTATCTTTATGTATTTTCACATGGGCAAATAAGGGCCTTGGAATAGGATTTTCATATGCCTCATCACTTAACTTTAAGCATAAGTTGAGAAAAATAAGGTTATTTTTCTTGTTTTGAAATTCATATGTGGGTTGATTTATAATTATTGATGGTCGTACTTTACAATTTATATACATTTTATCCCACGATAGTTGAATTGCAGTCACTCTTTTACTAATAAGCTACTCATTCACAACCAAGTGTGATAAAAATATATATATATATATATATATATATATATATATATGATTAATCATTTTTTTCCACAGACAAATTAACAAATAGGCTACTCATTCACAACCAATAATATTTGTTGCTTTACATGATAAAATAAAATACTGTTAATGAAAATCCTTTCCACCAAGAAGCAAATAAGCAACTCATTTAAAATTATGATTTTAGGCTTGTCACATAAATACTCACCTCCATCCCACTTTGAAAGTCTTCATTTGACTTTGCAATATTTGTATTCAATTTATAAACACAAGTTTTTACTTTTACCTTATTGTTTTTTTTCAAATCTACCTTTTCTTCTTGTAAATTCCTCAAATGGTCTCTCATGTTTCTGAAGAATATCATTCAATTTCTCATAATTTATTTTGTAAACTTCAATCATTGACACTAAAAATTTGGGCTTCATTTTTCGTATTTATAACTTTGGTGTCACTTGTAATCCTTGGATAGGATTTTGTATTTAACTCACAAATTGGACTATTAGGGGCCATCTTTGTAACTTAAAAGACTAAAAAATCATAATATAAAAAAGAGTGACTAAATTGAAATCTTAAGCATGCCATTATTTAAGAAATTCTCCTAAATTTATTTATTTTAATTTAACACCAATAATAAACCTAATTTTGAATCTACTCAATATGAATGTTCGTGAATAACCTCTCCAACACTTGTTAATTGGTCTCCTTTACGAAGAGTACCAGACATTTTCACTATCCAAACAATTTTTTAGGTACGAAAGAGAAAATCAATATTTCTTCTCAATTAATGGTACTAATTATTTATCAGTACGAAATAAAACTTCCTGGCCACGTAATAAAATGATTTCTATAAATAATCTGAAAAAAAAACTCATCTCTATCACCAAAATTGAAGAGTTAAGCAAAATATTACCAAGAAAAATTATAATCATTTCTCTTCATGCTACAAAGAGATTAACATTGTATATGGGCTATTTACATGTTTAGCCCCAGATTTGAAATTCTTCACCTAACTTGTAAACAATATTTTCTGACTTTCGTTACAAAGAACAATGTAATAGCTCCAAATTGTTGTGATGAACTATATTCTTTCCTATTAAACATCGAAGTAATTGATTATAAATTCTCCAATTTTGTCCTTAAAATGGTTCTGATCACTGAAAATGCAATATTAGCCTATTACAAAACCCCCCAATAAATCTTTCTTTATTAAACTTAAGGCGGCGAACTAATAAGTAAGCGAATGACTCCTTTTGCCTTTCTAAAGTGTGGCGCACACAGTGCCAGAGCGTGATAGTGAAGTCAAGAGATTTCAAAATCTCTCTTTCATGTGCTATTGAATCGTATTTATATAATCTATCAATTGAGATATCTGATGACGGACCCCATAAATCGAACGTTTTCCTTGGAGGGAATTTTGTCTCTCAAGTGCCTGATATGTAATTTCCCAAACATCATCACGTGGAATCAGCATAATAATACATCAAAAGATGTAGATATGTGAATGGCATAAAGCATAAGGGGAAATGATATGAAATTCCTGGACATCATAACTGGAAATCAAAAGAATGATACACTTTCAAAATTGATTTCGGAACCTCAAAAGTCAGAGACTCATATCACTAGAGTAAATGACCAGTAGTAAGCCTCTACTCTACTTTATCCATAGCTAGAATGACCTCCCTCTACTATAAAATTACACTAACCTCCCTTGATTTTTTTTTGTCACTGTAATGTGTTATTGTGTAGAATTCTACTCTTTACCGTTAGAGTCTTAAAATAAAGTATTTGAAGTCTTTATTTTGTAGCCTCAAATTTTATGCCTTATTTTGACGACTCTTAAACATAAGATCATATAGTACTCATAACAGTTTTACTAGATAAAGTTTTGTCATGCATGCAAGTTTAACCAATATTGTTGTAGGCTTTACAAGCGATGATAATAAGGATAGAAATGCTAGATATATATTACCCGCTGTTATCACCTATTTATCATTTTTTATGTGTATGTTTATAGTTGGCATACCAAAAGTTTCATTAAAAAAAAAAAACCTTTTGTTAAGTTAGTATGATAACTAAATATACATGCAACATATGAGATATCATTACATCAGCTCATCAAACAGTACGTTATTGACATAGTGACTTTTCCATTCCAGCTTCCTACCCTATATCCCTGATGGTTGCAACTGACATTTTTTTATGTGGGTGGAATAAATAGATAACGGTTAGTTGTATTCAGAGGTAATTCTAACCACGACTTCGGCTATTGAATGAAAAAAAAAAAAAAATGAAGAGTCAGAAGTAATTGCTACATAAATTATAGCTATATTATAGATGTTATTACATATATATGTTTCTTTAGGACAGAAGTATTGATTTGCAACCAAAAGCAACTACAACAACAACAACCATCATACATAAGATAGACCTATATATTTGTTTAAGTTCAAGCTTTATAAGCTGTCTAGTTATATGTGTGAGGAACAAAGGCGCCATCATACTTCTCCACAGCCTCTTTGCTGCCAATGATTCTCGATTTTTTCTCTCCTGAGTTTGGTGGAGATGTCGAATAGTACTCGGCATGCTGCTTGGCACCCTCCAAGTTTGCAGTCTTTTCAGGGTGAGTATTGTTCTTTTCCAGTGACGAGACTGGCCCCCAAGGACGTGCTGGCTTAGTAGCTGCAGGAACATTTGAAAGCTTGTTGTAACCTTCCGTGAGATAATTCGTGGCAGTTTCAACTTTACCTGTTGGTTTGCTAAGTAGCTGACTCGAGTTTTTGTGATTCTCACCTGCATCACTAGCTCTTGAAACTTTCTCTCCTGAACTGGGTGGTGGCGAATACTTGCCATGTTGCTTAGCAGCCTCGAAGCTTCCAGTCATTTTAGGGCGAATGTTATTCTCCTGTGGTGAGGAGACTGGCCCCGTAAGCTGTGGTTGCTTAGCAGCGACAGGATTAACATTTGGAAGCTTGTTAACCGTTTCCATGGGAAAGTTCATGGCAGTGGCTGCATACCCTGTTGGCTTGCTAAGTAGATGATTGGACTTTCTGTAATCATCTTTACTCTTGGTGTTTGCCATGGCACCATCAGTACTCGAAACTCTCTCTTGTGGATTTGGTGGTGGCGAATATCTGTCATATTCCTTAGCAGCGTGAAAGTTTCCTGTCATTTCAGGGAGAATATTATTCATCCGTGGTAAGAAAACTGGTCCCGTAAGCTGTGGTTGCTTAGTAGCAGCAGCATTAACATTTGGAAGCTTGTTACCTTCCATTGGAAATTTCATGGCAGTGCCTGCACGCCCTGTTGGCTTGCCAGGCCTTCTGATGTCATCTTTGCTCTTGTTGTTTGGATTTTTCCCTTCACGATATTCCAGGTACAAATCGCGAAACTTACTGAAAACAGGGTTTTCACCTGACTTATCATTGTCATACGCATCGTAACCGGGCGTTTTATAATCGTCAGATGAGTAATTAGGCCTGGCATAAGAATTTGAATTGAAAGGAGCCGTCCGGGTTGGTTGGCTAGCTCTAGTTTGAAAGCCCGGAACAAATTGTTCAGCTTTCTCAGGATGATTCTGAACCGGAGGCCTCTTCAGGGGGCAATAAGCAGATCCCGGAGGACAGGCGGCGTCATCAGGTTGGCTAACTTCGGTAATATAAACCGAATTTGGATATTCATACGCATCATTGACATCATCGAAGTCCTTAAACGCGTCCGTTGTCGGATAGCCACCATATTCATACGCATCATTGACACCATCGAAGTCCTTGAACTTGTCCTTTGTTGGATAGCCACCAAATCTGCGACCATATTCATACGCATCATTGACACCATCGAAGTCCTTAAACTTGTCCTTTGTTGGATAGCCACCAAATCCGCGACCATATTCATACGCATCATTGACACCATCGAAGTCCTTAAACATGTCCGTTGTCGGATAGCCACCAAATTCACGACCAGTACTTACTTCTGGTGGTCGGGCACGCCTATGGTCCTTTACAGGAAAGCCATAATTTTGGGCATGCTGAACACCATAGCTATATTCAGCCATTGGAGGTGCAGCAACATGCTCAACACTTGTTTCAACTATATAGCTTTCTCTGCCATTGTTGTAGTAGTATAGGCTGGTCTCTCTTGGTTCCTCAGGGTCTGTGAACCCCATGTGGTGCATCTGATCAGAAGCTTTGGCTCCATACATGTAGCCATAGTTAGCCATAGCTAGAGACTTGGAGAGTTAATTAAAGTAAAAAGGGCTTGTTTTTAATTTGTCACTCCAGAGGCTTTAAAACAACTCCGCTATATAGGAAAAATAAAGTACTTGAAATCGATTGTGATAAACTCGAATCTTTAATAGTATTTTGCAGATAGGGTAAGGCTCTTTTGATTTCAAGAATAAAAGAATCAAATTCTTGCTTAAGTTTGGAGCCTCATTGACTTTTGTGGAAAAATTATTCTTTTTCATGTTCCTTTGTCTGAAATTATCTGATGTCAAGATTTTAGAAGCTATTCAGTTGGGTCCTTTGATTTGGATGGTGTTTGGTCAATATTAACAAATCAGGAGTTCATGAAACGTCCAAAATTTTAAATCCGTCCTTGATCTTTGCAGATATCTACACATGGAAGCACGAATTTGATGTTTGCCATAATAGTTGATCCTTTAGAACACAAGATTATTTTCTACGAGTGAAATGCACAACTCCCCCTTGTGTTTGACCAAAATTGCACATAAACCCGAGTTTTAGAAATTTGCAACCCACCCTATGTTATACCGAATGTTGCCCCATAACCCCGTCCTTTAATTTTCCGTTAGAGTTAACCATGAGTGTGATACATGCACGAAGAATGCAGCTGCATAGAAACACAGAGTGTAACACGGGTATTTGTGGATTTCTAAAACATGGTTTAATATGCAATTTCGGTAAAACAAAGTGTAATGTTATGCATTTCACTCGAGATTCAAGCACTACATCTAGAACTACAAGCTATACACCACGGCGCTCCGGATGGTTCAGGTGCGGGTGGTGGTGGTGGAGGTTAGAGGTGGGGAGCATGGAGTATGATAGTTAGTAGTTATTGTTTCAACATAAGATTTTGGTTTCCATGGGAATGTTATTTGCAGAAAATGCAGCGAGTGTTAATGGAACAATAGATAGCAAATTTAGAAGAAATAGAAGAACACTGCCATATTCTTTCTCACAATCTGTAAGGAAATGCTGACCTCTTGAAACTGAAACTCAGGGATCAAATGAAGGAACAAGATGTCTAGGCAAAGATATTGCTCGATATAGCGTCCTTTCAAAGATGTTCCTATATGGATCCTCCTCGCGCTTCTTGATTAAATAGGCTATATTCTGCTCCACCTCAGATTTTATCTGCAAATAGAACTCTTTCGCGAAGCTTTTGTTTGTCAGCAACTCTTCCTTTCCCTTTATTTCTATTGGCTTTCCAAATAAAAAGTAAAACCGGCCAGGTAACTTCGGGTGAAATCCTGGAACAAAGAAATCTGGTTTTCCAGCTTCTCCATTAACTTGAGTCCTATTACCGGAGCACAATAGTATCAGCAAAAACTACAAAAACTTCGGCAAGTTTGCAGGACTTTCCTACTATACAACACACTAAACAAAAGAAGAAAATGTAAATCAAAATGCGATGCTGAGAAGACATGTAACAGAATGTTACCTTGTTCTAGCAGTATCTGGACTTTGTTGTCTTATGAGGTTCTTAAGAAAAGGAAGTCTCATCAGGTCATTGTAGTCAAAAAATAACTGCAGATTCAAAACAGAGCAATATTAGAAAAGGGCACTAGATTATACAAAGGTATTACTATATTTTCAAATCCTATTTGCTAAAAAAATATGGAGTATACAAATTTTATGCAAATGAGAAGTCGAGGAAAAAGGAAACTGGCGAATCAGCATGGTTATTAGAAGGAAATTCGTAGGAGCAAGATGAGCGGGATGAAGGAGGACTAGGGCCATGACACAGGAACCAAAAGAAAATTTTGGAATGAAGCAGTAGAAGAGCAACAAGCGCGAACATTTACTCGGATGACCTGATTTTCAAATAGATAAACTACTGAGTCTACTCAGGTGTTTTATATCTCTTACCTTCTATGTCCAGTATAGGACAAAGACTAATACAACTCCAGTTAGGAGATAACAAATTCTTAAAAGATCAACACAGAGGAATAGATAGCCTCGTAAAATTTATAATTAAAGGTTTAATAACTCTTTTACTCAAACGAAGGAAAGAGGATTTAACAAGGCTTTTCATGGAGTCTGACAGATGGATTGACCCACAAACTGGTCAAAGCAAATTCTTGATATATTGGAATCTGTACATGATCAATAGAAACTCAGAAACCTATATGGTGTAGTGTAGCTATCGTTGTTGTAGAGTAATGCTGGATATCAGGCAATTTATCAGTGATTTTAGGACAGTCTGCCAATTGCCATCCCACAAGGCTTATTAGGAATCTTTTCTAGGGACGGTCTTTCATCAAGCAGTGGGGCCCACCCCTGCCGGATTGGAGCATTATCTTTTCTGCACATCCAAAGTTGTGTGTTTGAGGCAACTAATAGTAATGCCTCATGCCCTTGGTTCACTACCAGTTCTTCCACCATGATTTTGCTATGGAACATGAATTAGCAAATGTCTTTCTTCTTCTTGTAGAAGCCTCTCGTGTTTTGCAGTCTTCAGCAGCATTTTACGTTTTTGGCAACATAAATGTTAAAATTTAATGTTACATTTTAAAGTAGCAAACAACTGAGGAAAGGTCACTCAAAGAAGATAATTTCATTCCATACTTCTATAGATTGTGCCACCAACTCATCAGAACTACGATCACAAAAGCCATCATTTACTCTTAACTCAATGCAATATTGCAAGAACTTCATAGCACATGCCTATTTACTGAACTGTTAAAAAGAAGTTATAATTGAATTGATTTTTATGAGATTTTATTTGCATCTCCAGGTTGAATTTGTCCTTATGGTGGATCTCAACTGTAGGAAGCCCTCAAGGATGAGTGATTGTTAAATAGATTGATTCGTATAATCCTATAAAGAGAAAAATAAAAAGCTGAACAAATTATGTATCGCCACAGACTCAAGGACACATGGATGGCCTTGGGTCACAGACTCACACGTGCACCTTTGAGATGGCTAATCCACTAAGAAACGAGACTCCTCAAGATGTGTGTAGGAACCAAGGTGGCATCTCACATGCAGACAGAAGGTTCCTCCCATCGATGTGGGACGAGGAAATGAGGTTTTATGGATCATACATGAAAACATGAACTAAGAAATTTCAAATTTGAGAAAGGAAATAAACCAATTAAAATAGTGGATACTGCACGTGCTTACTTGTACGAGATCATCTTCACCAACAACTCCAAACGGTACAATTGTGGCCCCAAACTTTGCTGCTATTCTCACAAATTCGGGTTGATCAGGCCAGAATAATTTGTAGTTTTCGCCCTAGCAACCATCACAATAGAACAGGTTGCAGATAAGCAGATATTTGACAAGTACAAAAATCAAAGGTACATGAATGAGATCTATTGCCTTCAAGGAAAATGTAAATAAAAGGGGACGATTATGTTTATTGCCTTCAAGGTGCAATACATTGATTACTGGCACAATGCGAAACTACAACAAATAACTTTAAGCTAGCCATACTTGGCTACAATAGCATTTACAATCAACCATTGGAAGTCTTACTTACAACTTATTGATTATTGGATTCACAATCACCCATGACCAAAAACACTCAGATGGTCAAATAGATATATCCAGATTGGAATCAAAAGAGTTTGAGAAGACAGAATTCTTTACTTTCAGAAAGTAATAGTATACTAGACCATAAAAATTGTGTGCAAGAAGAGTGCCCAGGAAAGAAAGCTCGAGGACATTTGTGAGGTATATTTTTATCTACTTAAAAGGAGAATCTGAGATTATTTTTCTAACGAAGCAAACGCTGTTAAATTATATGTACCTTGTTATGTATGGCCTCGCGAACACCACCAGGATAGAGAAGCACATATGATTTGGTTGAAAGCAATCTGAAGAAGTTGCTTGTTGTGACAGGTATTGCACCAAATACCTTGAATATATCAAAGCCGGAGGTCTCACTTAAAGGTGATGCAAAATTTTGTGTAAACATCCCTGGATGTGCAAGACCATGAACCATAACATTCTTCTCCCTTAAGAATTCTTCAACAAGTGAACCAATATCAGCTCCAAATAGCGAATGGTAACCGACTAATAGAACAGGTCCATCATCAGGAACTCCCCCAAGTCCCCTGACTATCTTCCCATCTTTTAATGTTGAGTACATCACAGGACTTATAGCAAAATGATACAATCTGCACTTGATGCAAGATTAACAGCAAAATGAATCACGAGGACAGTTACTAGTCCCCGGATCTGATAATCATTTAAGCTGACTTTTTAGCCAAACTTATCGATCAGCCTAATATTCTGGATTCAACAGATAAAATTTGGTTTGGAATATAAAAAATATCCATTGAACAATCTCAAATATAGCAAGAGGTTAAATGTGATTTCCTTTGCAATCACAGTTTTACAGTCGGTACCCACATTATATTACATGAGAATAGCATCTCCGCCACACTTCATGTCTTGTGTTTGCCTAATCTATCTGATAGTTTATGAACTTTTCCAACTTTAATAGTTGCTAGGGCCAGAAGGAATTGTTCATTTATAAGGACACAACGATTTAGAAATAAGGAGCAGTTTTGCTTAACCAAAAGATAAGTTTCTTTCTCCATTTTTTCTCTAATCTATGTCATATAAGTTTCTACTTGATGTTACGTTGGTCCAACTCACTATCCACTGTGTACTTCTATTTATCTTCCTCATTTCTGTGACTAAAGTGACCTCAGAGGATGGGAAAACATTAGGTCTTAAGTTTCAACTCCTAGCATGTAGAATCCAGAGGCCTCATCCTAGTGGCTTATTAGATGCTAAAGAACAGTGGTTTAATTAGGCTTAATCAATTTGTGTAAAGATTCCAATCCAAATACTTGGAAAAAAGACTTAGTAACAAGTGCCAAATTACCCGAGAAATTGATCAAATGCACGCTTAAACTCTGACATACTCGGAGGCAGAAAATCCAAGATAAAATCTCGCCTGCTAGAGCGACGATATTGACAAGTACCTTTAATAATGGTCAACAAATTGACGCCATCTTCCTGCATCATCATAGTGACTCAAATACTGATACTGAAGCTATATATAAATGGAGAAGCAAGAGAATATTAGTATTTGGATGCATTGCATCTAAGATTAGCTAAAGATGGTGGTTGTTTCTAAAGAGAGGAATAGACCACAACTCAGTACGGCCTATAATAGGGGAAATAAGATTCGAAAAGGTACTTTCGACAGTATATGGTTTTAGAAGCAACAGAAGATGGTTGAATCTTTATTAAAAATTATTCTGTGAAATCAGGTATGCCGCACTGCTCGAGGAAGAAAACTGCTAAGCATATGTTTTCTTGTTACCATAAAGTCATTTTTTATTGCAAGAATCCCCTACCAGATTTGATACTTTAGGTAAAAACAACATGACTTTTAAATGAATAACTCAGTGTATATATTTAGTCATCATAATGATGGAAGCGAAAAGATATCTCCATGCCTCAGATTCAATTTGAACAGATTTTACTTTGTTATCATAATCCTTGTGAGAAATTGAACCGTCTAGTTTTCAGATGGAAATTATTCCCTGTGTAATGACACATGATTCACTCAAGTCCACTTTCCACCAAGTTTTCTGTTAGAAACACATGAATATTCATCATGTTTCTGATTGGAAGTCTTTTGCTACAATTTAAGCCCTTTTAGTCAGCCAAAGAATGAACAGCAACCTACAAAAGGCTCTAAACTTTCTATGTCAAGGACACCTAAACTGGACATTTAGTTTATTTGAAGCATGAAAAATTAAATTGCTACAAGTTCATAAGTCCCCTACCCCGCCCACATTCGAACAGACAAAATCAGGACCTTAACAAACTGTAGAAATCAAAGAGAAGAAAGTAACTTCTTTTGAATTAAAATCCAGCCATCTTGAGGAAGACTTGTCACTGACATCAGCTAAATTGAGATGGTCAAATCTATAAAAGAGATAATGCAAGCCACTCCCAACCATTATTAGAATATTGAAAATTTCAGTTGCAAGCTATAATATAAACACAAATTGAAAAAGAAACGACATATCTCCTAAATTCGAGAATCAAACATTTTTTCAATCCCTGGAAATGATCTAAGATAATCCAACAGCAGTGTTTCATCAAAATATAAAGTAGAACATATAAAGAAAATACGCAAATTATATACACACAAACACATACGCAAGCATACACACACACACAAACACACACACACACACACATATATATATATATATAGAGAGAGAGAAAACATACCATCAAAAGAGCATGCCCGTTGTCTTTGAAGTAGCGGACTGTGCAATTCTTAATAGAACTTGCAAGTCTCAAAGCTTCATCTCTACTAGGAAGCATTCTGTCCTTGCCACTAAATTTGTAGAAGTGGAAAAGTATCAGACATGGATGATGTACAGTCCAAGAGTAACTCAAAACATCAAAACACGAAAATAGTTCACATGGTAATGAGTATAAAGTATACGTAATGAATATAAAGTATATGAAGTGAAAAACTTTACATATTCAATCTGTTTGTAATTCAAAAGACAAAACAACATTGCTCACTTTGTTTCAAATTCAATTTTTTTAGTTTGACTGAAACAATGTTTGATGTATTATATTTAGATGTGCATTATTTAAAGGCAGAACGCAAAACGAGGAGTTTTATATACCTCATTCATTTAAATACAATTATTTTTTTGGTCACTTAGTCATATTGTAGAAAGAGTATGCAAGCTTTGATGATAAACTTCTACGATCCAGGCATACACAATGCCTCATATGACACTTGGGTGATCTATTAATCGAGAATCGAGATAATTGCAATGCCAAGGTTATTTTTCTCTTTTGTCAGTTTATGCAAAATTTTCTTTTGAGTGAAGTTTTTCTTAGCAAGCTACAGAATACTTGAAATCAGAAGAACCATGTTATGGTATAACACAGCATGCAGCATATGTAAAGCTTATTCATCTAAACCCAAAATACAGATAAGTTCATACTTATTCATCACTTCATCTAAAAGTTTAAGTTGTTAGAGAGGGGATTATTTTATTTGTGGTCTTCACACACCCTATCACGTGTAGGTTTGATCCTTTCTTTCATTGAGCTACTCTTGGATATATTCTTTTTTGTTTTATATAAATGGGTCTTGTGCATGCGATATTCTATTTTTTCATTGATCTCACTGGGACATATGTTTTTTAAATGGGTGACGGTGAGACCTGAACCCAAGATCTTTTGTTATCGTGGGCTCCGGTATCATGTTAATTGACCACTTCATCTAAAAGTTTAAACTGTTAAGGACGGATCTATTTATTTATTTATCATCTTCAACAATTTAGAGAAATGGAAAAGAAGTTCAAGGGCATGCATCATAATGGTTACATAAGGACTGATATTAAGACGCAAACTGATCAATACTTTTTTTGTCTCAGAGAATGAAAAATCATTCCATCTACTACAGATTCCTTCTGGAAGAATTCAACTCTGTTGACATCTTCAAGCAACTTGAATACAGAATTAAGAAGGATTCTCTCATCTTTTGCTGGCAAGAATACGGCACTGCTTTGGTCCTAAATGATATATAAAATGCTATTTTAAGTTTGCCAAAGTAACCACAAAAGCTGTTATGCTTATTACAGAGTCTATGTTGGGTTACCTCAACTTCAACCACTCTCCTTTCCTGCTCACCCCAAAATATAGCCAGGTATGAAATTACATAATAGAGGGGGTCTGGATTGTTTTATTAGCTATTATCTTTCTTTAGCCTAAACCCACGTCTGCGACATGCTTCCTGTTTTGTGCTCATACACATCGTAATGGATGAATCACAACTATGCTTGTCCCCAAGTACTTCTCTTTGCTTTATTTCCATGTATGCATACAGATTAATACAGTTAGACTTGTGAATATACCATCCATGATTCATACAAGAATAGTTCCTAGAATCCAAAGACTTTGCAATATGCCAATTGCCAAGACTCTGCATCGAAGGCTAATGACAATTTCTCATTTTTTTCCCCTTTAACTTACTGTTTTCTTCCCTTTGGAACTGATTCAACTACTGAATGTTAATCAGCTAATATCTTAGTAGAAGATGCATAGGCTCAATTATATATGACAAAGTTGTTATAATAACACTGAAGGAAAAACTAATGTAGAACGGAAAAATCAATACTGGAGAAAGAGATATACAAACCTAGCAAGCACAAGTACTTCGGCTTTGACAGCATGCAATCGAGCATTTGTATAAGCACCACCAGCTTCAAGCATCTTCAATTTCCAAAGAAAAGTTTCTTTTGGTACTATACCAGCCAAACCCTGCAAAGAGTGGACGGGATTATTTTTAAGAGGTAACTTTAATTAGAATGAAAATGAGAAAAACTAAGGAACCAAGATACAGTATAGAATATAAGCTTTCAACTGTCACCCAAGCCAGTCCATACTGTAAATTCCCCTAGAAACCTATGAAAACCTATGATGCAATCCCTATAATAGTTCTTCTATTGAGGTCATAACTTCAGGACTCGGAACTCAATAAAAACAATAGCAGTAATGTTAATGAGAACCATTAACTTAGGCTAAAATTAAGGAAATTTCAGGTTTCTTTGTTTCTTTTTAACTCCATCCTTTGATTTTCCTTCACCTTCAGGCTTAAGCAAAGGCTTAGTGTGATCTACCTCTTGAGCGTGATGATGGACCTCATGAATAGAGTGTCCCTCGAGATAATGATGATGATGTCTGGTAACGCTCAGGCCATGGCCGTGCCTATGATTATCTTCACTGCTGCGATCATCGTCACCATGGCCATGACCATGATCCCCATGTCCTTCATCATGACCATGTCCGTGGTCGTGGTCGTGGCCCAGCAAAAGAGCCATGATATATTAACTGCTAAACCAAATGCAAAAACCAGAAACATGAGAAAGCCCTAAACTTCACCTATATCATTTATGAGTCGCGCTATGGCTTCATAAACAAGGATACTAGCAAGAAGCCATATCATTTGAATAGAAACCAACGGCCCAAGTATCTCTATTATGAAAAATGGCAAGACTGTTTGCTTTAATTCCTTTAGCAACTTCAACGCTCATAAAAACAACACAGAGTACAACTGCAATCCAAAGTTTTCTCATGGATGCTGAACACTCTTTTGCATCTATGGAACTAGTTTTACTATCTGAAAATCCACAGGGTGCTCCGCTACAAAGTTTACTTCCACCAACGCCCTGCTCTGCATGCGGCATATCAGCTGATACCTCAATAACATGTCCATGCTCTGAATTTTGCGCATCCATCTCCTCCATTAATCAGAACTTAGCCAAATCTGATAACACTAGAGATGGATGTGCAAAATGCAGACCATGAACATATTATTGAGGTATCAACTGATATGTTGCCTGCAGAGCAGGGTGCTGGTGGAAGTAAACTTTGCAACGGAGCACCATGTGGATTTTTGGATAGTAAAACTAGTTCCATAGATGTAAAAGAGCGTTCAACATCGATGAGAAAACTTTGGATTGCAGTTGTACTCTGTGTTGTTTTTGTGAGCGTTGAAGTTGCTGGAGGAATTAAAGCAAACAATCGTGCCATTTTTCAGAATATAGATACTTGGGGCATTGGTTTCTATTCAAATGATATGGTTCTTGCTGGCATCCTTGTTTATGAAGCCATAGCGCAACTCATAAATGATATAGGTGAAGTTCAGGGCTTTCTCATGTTTCTGGTTTTTGCATTTGGTTTTGTTATAAAACGCGACAATCAATAGTAAGGGAAAAATAAAAAATAAATAAGGAAGACGCAGATTTAACGTAAAAAACCCTTGATGGGAAAAACCATGGGCAGAGGAGGAATAAATCCACTATATCGAAAATTGGTTCAAGAAATTAGCAATAGAGTCGGCTACCAAAAACTAACTCGACAAACCTAAATACATTACTATATATAGGCTCATACGAACAAAACCCTTAGACCAAAAGATCCATACCGCGAGGGCAGAGCCCCCGCACCCCCAACAGGGTCAATGGTGGGCTTGGGTCGAGGGCCTATCTTCGCTACCACCACAAACCCCAATTTTTTCTCCAAAATAAATTTTCACCAAATGGGTTGCACTGCGAGCTTTTCAGGTTGGGCCAAAAAGAATTCGGGTCACCAACTCTAACAGGTTTAGTGGTTAATATTATCATGGCTCTCTTGCTAGGCCACGACCATGGACATGGGGATCATGGTCATGGCCATGGTGACGATGATCACAACAGCGAAGATAATCATACACACAACCATGACGTGAGCGTACCAGACATCATCATCATTATCACGAGGGACACTCTTCTCACGAGGTCCATCATCACGCTCATGAGGTAGATCACACTGAGCCTCTGCTTAAGCCTAAAGGTGAAGGCAAATCAAAGGATGGAGTTAAAAAGAAACAAAGAAACCTGAAATTTCCTTAATTTTAGCCTAAATTAATGATCCTCATTAATATTATTCTAAAATCTAATTTACTTCAACACTTACAATTGCAACAGACCAAATATTTAGTTACTGCTAGCTGCAAAATGTGCTTCCAGTCAAAGATGCCAGAGAGACTTGGTGAATTGGATATGCCAATGCATGCCAATAATGCTACTTTTAGTTATATCTTTGCGACAAATTCAGAATTAAACAAAGTAATACCGAGTTCCTGCAATGAATCACAACTTGCTGATTCTCTGTAGTATTGTGATGTTATTAGATCCTAACAAAGTTCCTCCACAATCTTCACCAGACTAATTATTCGATTCATGTTTGCAACAGTTTGACCAGCTGCATTGCAGGGATTAGATGGATGCTTTAGAAAATAGATACTTATCTTTTTTTGCAGAGCTTCTTCTTTGCCTTCTTACAAATTAAGTATGAAATGTTTCCTTTGCTAATTATCCTACCATTCTTGATCATGACAAAAAGAGCATTTCAGTTTTGTACATTTGAATTTCACCTTCACTTTCCCTGTCGAGTTCAGGAGAATGCTACACCAAGCATTCAAGAGTAAACAAATTATACAAATCGGAACATGAGATGATTAACAAATGTTCATGTTTTCTTTTTCTGGATTAAAAAAAGAATTTGCATCACATGATATATATATATAAGAGCTAACAGCTAAAAACCAGAAAAAAAGAATAGAGTGAACTTAAGTATGCAATTCATATGGTCCTTAATAAAATATGAAGAGATCAAGAAAATATATGACCACAAAAAGCTGTTCTTACAGAATGTGATATCAAAGCAGCAAGGTTATGAGAAAACTGCGCCAGTTTTCTGGACAAAGAATTATAACTTCCATTATTGACCATCGCCATCTTAATCGGATCTCCTGGATCAATGAGGAAAAAGAAAATATGAATGTCTGGTTGCCAAGAAACATTTGTAAGTAGTGCCATGCCTATAGCAACTGCAGCAGCGGTAACAGAAAGATAAGCCACAAATAGAAATAGTTAAGGCTGCAGGGCAAAACTTAAACCACACATCAGGATGGGTATATGAATTACTATTCCAAGAATGTCTGCATAGAAGATTCTATCATCGAAGTTATTTCATTCAGAGCTTCGAGAAAGATTAATTGTCTGCGAAATTTATAGTGGAGAAACACATAAAACTTGTAACAAATAAGAATGAACAAGATTTCTGCCCATGAACTAGCAATGGCACAAAGAGAAAACTCAGTAGCACTATTCAAGCAGTAGGAGAGGAGACGGGAAAAAAGAAATCAGTAGCGCTGTCAGCAGCATAACCAAACTGACTCCCCACTATACATTAATGTCAAAATGAAAACCAAAAACAGCAAATCGCTCATAACCATATCAAAAACTAAATCAAACTATGGAAACATCAAAGAAAAAGTGGGTACTTCTGAAAAGGTAATGAGCAACAATAAGGAAACTCCACAAGAAAAGAATTTTTATTGACTCTCAAGGACCACATTATCTCATCTTTCAACTATCATTTTGCCTAAATGAACTGACACATTTAAAAAATCTCCTCCAAAATCTTGATCTAATAAGAAGGAAACCATCTTCCAGAATTATACTCAATCAAACTAGGAAAAAAAATTATTTTTGAAGGTTAATTGATTCGGGATTGAATGTCGATGCAGCAACAGAGTATAACACTAATGAAAGTGCTACAATTGAGGCACTGCCAAGTGAATGACAATATCAAAGCTTACAGTCATCTGATGTCTACATCAAATACAACGTTGAAGTCTTAACAATATGTTAAACTAAAAGTTTACACACCCAAAGCGAAGCTTAGAAGGTTAGGAATGCACTTGTGAAATTCATCTGAAAAAGCCTCCAAGAATGGGAGCACCGGTTGAAGCTGTGACCTGCTAAATGATGTTGCTGCAGTAAAAAGCCAGAAACAGTAGTTGCTGGTAAAGATAGTGACATAAATGGTGGATCAGATTTCATGAACTGACATCCAAAAGTATTATATGAAGCAAAATCCACAAAGAAAGCAAATTTGCATCTTCAAAACTGACCTGGATTGATTAATATTAGTACTAAGTCAATTGTAGGATTGCGAGCTGCTACAGAAAGCGCAAGGCATGCTCCTAACGATTCAGCTACTAAAAATATTGGCTTATTTGATGATGCATGCTCAATCCTCACAGCATTCTCAATGAACTTGACAAGCTCTGCATGTAGAAGTTAATTAGTTCACCTGAAAAAAGTAAAGAGAGTAAAGAGCTCACACATTCATATACACAGATAGAAATATACAAGATTTGTCTTCTCTAGGGATCATGTTAATCCCAATCACTCCAGAAAGTGAGGAGACATTTGATGATACAATATCAGAGAGAAACAATTACAGAAGTTACTGTTGAAATATCGATATTAGTTTAATTGTATAGTTTTAGCATTGTCTTTTCCTAATTTGTTGGACTGATTGTCAGGAGCAAACGACATATCAATGAATTCACAATTTCAGCCCTATAGTCTTTTGTTACCAATAAAAATTTTCGTTGTTTATAGTTTTCAGCAATTTGAACTTAGAATATTCGTTACCTTAAGCAGCTCAAATTTGATTGAATTAATAGTTACAAGTGATTGAGCTATCATATTTTCTTAAAGGTAGAGGAAATCAAGACCTTCAAATGGTGTTCGATCATTAACGGGAATATGCATGCACCGGACTTCAAAGACTCTGCAACCAAGCAACCATATTTAACATTTCTGTATCATAAATTAGCATAATTACAATTAAAAGCACCTTCATCAATGATGTTCTTACTAAGCAACACAATGGAACATTAAGGCCAGATGTTATTCACAGATTCAATCAAAAAATATTTCATTTTTCAACATATAAGTACATAATAAAGTAACTAATTTATTTAGAATTTGGATTACATTCTTGTATACACCTATGCTATTTTAGCAGAATATTGGTAGTGAACTCTGAAACATTAGTTATTTATTTAGTAAGAGAGGTGCAACAATAGCCTGGAGGCTGCAACAAGAAATCAGGTGCTGTAAAAAAACAGAAAATTTCAAATATGACTAAAAAACAATTTCAGGAAATTAATTGTTGCACAATGCAGAATTACCATCTTCATCATTAAAACAAAAGACAAAGTTAACTATCAAGAAAAGTCTCAAAAAGGGGCAGTTCTTGAGTCCGGCGTGGCCGGACGTTAGGCTCTCACATGGAAGGTGTAGACCCACAGTCCGACTGGACTGAATATTTTTCAATCAAAAAGAGGAACACCATAACTTACTTTCCAAGAGCTTTATGGTGCAAAATAAGTCCCATTCCAAGCCCATCCATGCCTGCACCAAATAAATACCAAAATACTCAAGACTATGTTTTAACAAACTTCCTTACTTTCTGCATCCATTATTTTGATACTTTATAGTATTAAAACATTTGCTGCAAACTAAACAAGAAACTAATAGTGTTCATTCTAAAATCAGTAACACGTTCGGAGATTTGTGAGACAAAATATGAAAGTGATCTATAGCTTAGTAATTGTGTGGGTGGATTAACTATATTGGATCAATGTATTTGAGACCCAAAACAGATATATTTAAACCTATGTCACTAATCTCCTCTAGGTGTTTGGTCTAATTAATGCTTTTACATACATTGATGACAAGCAAATTAAAGATTACCAGGCAAAAACATGAGAACAGGTGAATCTTTCAAAGGAGGGCCACATTCAATGGGGCAAAACCACCTTGGTGGGCCATCATCTGACCCAACAACCATATCTTTTGCTAAATGAATGTAATCTTTTACAGACACAGACCCATGTCCATCATCCCACAAAGGCTCTAACTTTTCAACACTCTCTTCCGTATTTTCACCAAATCTTGATCCAACCAACACCTTTCTTGAGGAACTCAAAGACCCATTTTTTTTACTTGACTTAGCAGAAAAACATGCATGCACTCGAGTACTGCTTGAATGAGCACACGACTTGGTATTTTTTCTATTGCTGTGTTGTGAATTTAGTGAGACAAAATGCCATGGTTTGAACAAGGATTCTATTGTTGTTGCCATGGCTGCTAGAGACAAAGGCTAAAGGCTAAAGATTCGTTATCAAAACTCAACGCTTTGCAAAAGAAAGATGAATAGAGAGAGTGTAATGT
Organism: Ehretia macrophylla; assembly: GCA_037974665.1. Taxonomy (NCBI): domain Eukaryota; kingdom Viridiplantae; phylum Streptophyta; class Magnoliopsida; order Boraginales; family Ehretiaceae; genus Ehretia; species Ehretia macrophylla. Next base: position 35,758,094 of record CM075780.1, on the reverse strand, counting down.
GTTTGCGTTTGGTGGGAGATATGATATGAGCGTCGTTTAATACTAGTGGATTCAAGATTCAACACTAGTCTCACTTGTAGACACTCATTGAACCCGTGTGTCCCGTAACAGAGAAAATAATACTAGTCTCGCTTGTAGACGTGGGTTGAACCTGTCTCATCACAGAGAAACTAAGTCAATAACTACTTCACGCCAAAAGTAGCTTAAAAGCTTTAACAGAAGCCACTCACAATTTTTGCATGCATATGATATGAGATAGCAAACTATTCTGTTAATGTATAAGATCAAAAAAGACACGTTAAAGGCAAACCGGCCGGGAATGAATTGCATGCATTCATGCATGGTACGGGAAAGAGGCAGTTTTGAGTATGTTTGCATGGTCACAGCACAAGTGTGGCTATTTCGTGAGGAAATTAGTGAGGGAATATCCTATGTAAACTGTCTCTAATTTGGCAGTGGGACCCACTTTAACAGGATTCGCTTAATACGTGCCGAATCATCCGACACTACCATACTACCATACGAGAATATTTTCTAAATCCTGTGTATGCGTGTGTGTAATGTGTGCATGAGTGCTAAAAAAAGGTTTTGTTTTTCTTCTTAATTCTTTTGGGAGTTATAAATCAAAGTGTTTTCTAATCTTTAAGAAAGAAGAGAATTGATCAAGAAAGAAAAAGTTAATTTATGGAAAGTCTTTCTTGTTCTTAATATTTTTTAGTCGATATGAAAACGATAATTAAGTTATTTTTTTATTTAGAATTATAATGTTTCTTAATTTGTCTTCCTTTTACTGATGAAATTAAACAAAGAGTCATAATTATTATTTTCTTTCCTTTTTTCTTTTATTATTTTTCTTCTATTTTACTTTTCTTTCCTTTTCCTCGTACAATCCAAACAAGGGTGTTAGCCTTAACTAGAAAAAAAAAAAATGTTTATCAGGTATTTCAACCCGACCCGGCTAATACTCTATTAGGGTATCCAATAAAATATCCTAGTAAGTTTCTTGATGGATGCGAATATTCAAACTCCTGCCTAATGGGGAACCCAAGTTTTTTTTTATATTATTATTTAAAGGAAATCTAAGTCATTTTGCATTATTTAGAATATTATACACAAAAATAGATTTCGAAATCTCTTGCATCTTGCACTCAAGAGGATTTGGGTATTTGGTGCATTAGATATTAGACAGATCTCAAAATCTCTCGCATCTCGCACCTAGAAGGATTTGGGTATTAGGGATACTAGGCATCTCAACGTACTTGAATTTTTTATATATAATTAACTTTTAAGCTATGAAACAAATTAGAGAATATTTTATAGTTACATGATTCAAAGTCACGTAAAAATAACACATTTAATGAGTACTCCGGATCACTCCAAACCTTAATTTCTTATGTTTTAACTCTTTATGTATATTTGACGTCTCCAAAAATGTCAAAAATATAAATTTTAAATCGTAGGTGCTCCCCAAAGCAAAATGGATAGGTTTGAGTATTAAATATTTCAATTTTCACAAGTGCCTAGCCATTGGTAAGAGGAAATCACTTCTATACGGGAAGAATGTATATGTATATTCTAACACCCTTCGCGTGTGATCTTATAAGACGAGAATTGAGAGTACAAGTATAGGAGGAATGTATATTGACAACAGATGGCTATTATGCGGTTCTATCCGAATACCAATTGGTATTAGATGCAATAATTCAAGATCTTATCTGATAGTTTTGGAATTTTTAAGTTTTCTATGTAAGAAGAATGTACTAATAAAACGAAATAAAATAGTAATATAACTATTGATTTTAAACAGTTAAATTACTACAATGAATAGCTTGAACCAACAAATAGTACTTTGGCTAGCCTATACAGCATCATGTATCATAAATCAACTATTTTGCTTATATGTTATTGCCAGTATCTTAAAACACAAATGTACAACAATAAATCATGGTTCAAACGTTGGAACTTGATCCATAGGAGCGGAAAACGCTCGATAAGCCGTCCGATCAACGACACTTCTATAAGGATCTTCCTCCCTCTTCTTGATCAAATATGCCATAATGTTCTCAACTTCAGATTTTACCTGCGAGTATACTTCTTTTGCTTTTTGTTTGTCCTTGATCATCTCTTGCCTTCCCTTCAGCTGTATAGGCTTCCCAAACATGTAATAAAAGCGCCCGGGAAGTTTAGGTAAAAGGCCTGGAAGATATAGACGTTGGTTGGCAACCTCCCCATCCATGCCAGCCCTGCATTAGTATCAGAACGTTTTTCAGATCATATCATCGTAACTGAGGTATATAGCACAGAACATAGGTCGTCATAAACGTCTTGACAGATCTCTAAGAAATGAGCTAATGTCATCAGTCAGGACTAATTTACCTTACTCTTGGTGCCCGCTGATTATCATTTCTTATGCGATCACTTAAAACTGGGATTTTCGTCAAATCATTGTAATCAAGAACCAACTGCAATGATAAAAGCAAAGATCAAGATCATGAGTTACGAAAATGTTGAGTTGTCAAGATCACAAGTAGAACAAAATTTTGGCTTGAACTGGCACAAGTTGCAAAGATGCAAACAATATGAGTAAGGATTTGATCAAAGACAGATGCAATAAGGCTGGAAGAGTAGAACAAGATTAACTGTGAATTATGAATTATGTCAAAATGACATCAATGAACGAAATAAGGTGTCTGCATTCTGCAGAGAGACGAGAGTTGAAAACACCAAATGCGATGTCAAGAAAAGTAGCCACAACCCATTACATAATAAAATATCACCAGAATGACGAAAAGATTGAACAAGTGCCTGCTCGTTTTAACTACAAGTGAAATGAAGTAAAGCTTGCTTTCCGTTTCCAATTTTAGCTTCAATTGTTGGGGCAATGAAAGAATTTGAGGGGTTTTATGCCAAGTTTTGCATCAACTTTATTAAAGATCAGAAAGGCTCTGTCAAATACTGCAATTTTCTGTAGTGGTTGACAGTGAAGGCAGACAATTTCGTCAAATTCTAGAGCTCAGATGCTTGAATTTTTCTTAGTATATTCCTACCCCTCTATGGCTGCTAGATGCATGAATGATCATAAGAAAGGAAACAAGTTTCAAAGGAAGGAAAAGCAAACACGTTCTTTCTTTAGATCTGATACTTTCTCTCTTCACCTACAATTTGAGTTTCTTCTTTTTGGTTATCATAGATGTACCAACTCTGTATATTGATTTTTTTATTCGATGCATCTTTTATACAATGCTTACGAGAAAGAAGATGCTATACTAATAGAGGAATTCAATGTTGCAATGCGAGGAAAAGAGTTGCATATTAAAGCTTTGGACAAATGCAATTTCTAAAGAGAAAAATTGCTAGCCACCACCAATTTCTTCTGATATGATGATGACATAGAACAGATTTACCTCTGCAATGTCATCTTCTCCAACAACTCCATATGGTACAATTGTTGCCCCAAACTTTGCTGCCATTCTCACAAATTCTGGTTGATCAGGCCAAAATAACTTGTACGCTTCACCCTGATAAATAATTAGGTAAGGTATCATCAACAAAGCACGTATACTTTCCTCTGAAATCAAGGGAAGGGGCTTACGAAGACAGCCAATACAGTTGCTTATGGGATAATGCACATAGAATGGCTAAGGTAAATGATAAGCGCATCCTTAATATCGATTTATAACCTTAAAGATGTCAGAAGTTTGAAAATTGTATCCAAGTTTAGAAAGCTACAAGCCTACAACCAACACAAGTGTGGCTCACTCTAGATATCCCTTCTTATTGTAACCAAGTTCTTATTATGACGCCTTCAATAGAATCAGACAAATCTCTACCACTGTGTACTTTGTAGATAGACGCACAACCCAATACTTTCTATATTAGTGAATATATTACAATCAGAGACGCGTTAAGAAATTTCAAATGTGAAAAGCACTCTTGATAGATAATAAATTGGTGAGTAAAGAAGTTGCTGGACACTTTTATACATAACAACATTTTAGTTTTACTCTATTAAGTGCTATGGTTTGCATGAGATAGGCTAAAGCAATAGTGATTTCTTTGCTATGACACTTGGAACAAAAATTAGAGTTCTTATGGTCAAACTTCAGGCAAAATCAACTCCAACTCTTGATTTTAACATAATTCACTTGCAGGAATTAGGTCGAAGAATTTAACATTATCGATTCTACTTTGTGTCAGAACAAGCTACCAACGTAGAGAAATTTTTTCACTCCATACAAGTTGGCGAGCAATGAGGTTAGAATAATTTGTTTACTTTAGATGTGATATTTCAGTTCTGGTTATGAAATCATATCGTCTGTGTTCTAATAAGAAAGTGTTGAGCCAAAAGTGGAAAAACTTCTGGCAGAAAAAAAGATAAAAGTACGAGAAGACAACTGATCACTCAAAACAGGCCTGAAAACAAAGACACAGAAAATCATTGTGTACAAATTCTCAATTTTAGGACAAGAATATGAGAACTGAATCAAATAAAATTTCAACAGACCTTGTAATGAAGAGCCTCACGAGCACCACCAGGAAAAAGCAGCACATGTGATTTTGTTGCGAAAAGTTTGAAAAAATTGCTGGCACTGACAGGCAATGCACCATATAGTTTTACCATATCAAAGTAGGAGAATTCCTTAGACTCGCCTTGAACCTCCTCGGAAAACAATGTGGGGTGTGCCACACCACGAAGCAGGACTTTCTTTTCCCGTAAAAATTCTTCAACAAGAGGAGCAAGATCTAATCCCATCAACATATGATAACCCACAATTAAGACAGGACCTTCATCTGGAACCCCAGCAAGTCCTCTCACTATCGTGCCATCTCCCATGGTTGAAAACATTACTGGACCAGCAAAGTTGCGAAACCATCTGCATATCATTATTAGCCTCAAGGTAAGCATGGATACTATTATTTAATCGCTGCTTTTAAGCAATTCAACCTGTACCTTCAGCCAAAATCTCAAACATAACCTTAATATGAAACCTCTGAGCTTAATCATATCAGGCTTATCTAGATTCCCCACAATACAGTTCATCATTATCACAAATTATGTGAATTGCTTCGCAATCAAAACATCCATTTCTCATTTAAACAAGAGCTAATCTAGATGAGAGTAGGAACATCAGTGCAATAGTGTTTTACACTCTTCCTTGGACATCTAGCATGGTTTAAGAATGTACAAGAAGCTTGGCATTTATCGTTTCCCTTTATTTCAGTCTTTTCCATTTTCAACAAATGTGAAAAATCTTCATCAATAGCTTCTGTTGCAAACTAATTGTATTCTATGGACCAGCATTGCTCAGAGCACATGCAAAAGAATTGTCATTCTTGGTTATCTGAGAATTTCAAAGAACTAAGTTTCATGAAATATAGATCTGTTCGTAGTGCAAAAATGTAATAACTAGAAGTGCCCAAGATAACTGACTTAACAACTAATGGTGAATAATGTTTTCAATTTAACATTTTGTTCCCAAGACAATAAATTAAAGATATGGACTTCTTTGTTCCACGAGGCATCATTTTTCAGCAGCTTCAAACTAATGGCAAGTTAAGTTCTAAAAACTTCACTACGTATTGAATTTTCTTTACTAAGACAAAAGGAAAAATTATACATTACGATAAGAAGACTATAAACATTTTGCTCATACTTGTTTCCCTCAACTGCTTGCTTGAACTCTGATTTACTGGGAGGGACAAAATCCGCGACAAAGTCACGCCTTCTTGAACGACGATAAGTGCAAGTTCCTTTGATGATAGTCAATAGATTAACCCCATCTTCCTGCATAAACAGAAATCACACTTAGGTAAGTGCCAATGATCTCATGCAATAAGCCTCCTTGTTTGTACACCTCACAATACAATACAGTAATCAAAATGTCATAATTGCAAACATAATCAGTTGTTTAAGATATAGTATTAGGGTAACAACTTTCAGCAAAGACTTCTTTAGGAAGAGAAGGAAAGCATTTGCATGTTAATTATGTGCACCTCAAGCTTATAAGCATTGGATTTACATCGAGGATCTTAAATTGAACGCAATAAACACTCTTCAAGCTCTTTGGACAAATGAAGTCTACGCAGATTATATCTAACTGAGACGGCTAAAATTTGAATAATCAAATAGCTGGAAAAATCCTCAAGAATATGATAGACTACGTTGGAAAGAAAACAAATTCTCACCTACCAATAAGATGGTATGCCCATTGTCCTTAAAGTTCCGTATTTTGCACTTCTGTAAGGAACTTAAAAGTCGTTCAGCTTCATCTTTACTGGGTAGCATGTTATCCTTGCCACTGGAATGCAAATGCATCATTGTTAGCAAATAGTATTTCTTTTCTAGATGGATAAATATCGACGTATTGGCAAATCTCATACTAGCATAAAAAGTGGAACAAAGATTGAATGCATGACACTAGGACAAGTACAACCTAAATATATACTAAATAAATGTCACAAATTAGCATAGTTCGAGAACAAAAAGATAGCTTGTAACTATAACCCTAAAATTTTCTAAATATAGTAACTGAACTTTTCAGCCTTTTATTATGAGCTACTTAAGTTGGAGGATGAAACTACGTCTATTTTGGATTATAGATGCATGGACTTAAGTATCAAGACATTGGATTATGGATCTAATCATGGAATCTCTAAGACGTGAATGGCATACAAGAAAGGAGGAGCTAGCTCAATCTTATACATAAAATCCTGAAAGAATAGGAATATATAAATATTTGTCTAAACTTAATTTTTCGTATTATGACATTGTTGCCTTTTCATTTTTCTTTCTTGTACAGAATCTCGTGTACAGTATAGGTGAATAATCCAGCAATTTTTTTTCAATTTTTCTTTCCCTTTGTAGCATGATATGTATCAATCCATACTAAACTAAATGACGAGAGAAATTCAAACAATTATATAGTAATATTTAATTTGTGTAGCAAAAAGAGTCTGCGCTCTCCGATATCTGGAGATGTACTACATAACGATATCCAGAATGGAAAAAAGAGAAGGAAGCAAGATATTAGAAACTGTGAACCACACTTCACGAGAACATAAAGGAAGTATCGAATCTCTAAGCCTAGATGTTGCCACAAGCAATGTTTCACAAGTTATTCCCAATCCACTACTAGTTATCTTACTTGTTACATACTGGATAGATGTCATTATTGATAGGCAAATCATGTTACATACACACACACACACACATTGCAGAAAACAAGGCACTATTTAGAGGCTTTCAGTTCTACATTGCACTCCAACAATGTAATAAAAAAGTCTACAGATTTCTCGACGATGGTAGGACTGGACAACAATGACAGAAAGAAGATTCCCCTGTATCATGAAAAAATGCAATTCTCCCTAAAGATTTGGCATGAAAAATTTCTTACATCTTGCTGAGTATCATAATAGTTTCTTCATGTTTTGGTGAAAGCATATGAGATGTTGATTCAATAGCAGAGTCGATGTCTTTTTAGGTAATTTTCAGATCTTTCTTAATATGTCTGAGTGTTATTTCAATCAGCAAGGGTATATATATTTTCTTCATCTAAGAAATTGTGCTGGATCAATATATCATCTTCTTTGAATCTTATGCGTGAATTTAAAGGTCCTAAATGCACTCCTCCAGTAGTACTTGCTTTGGTTACTTCTAATGCTGTCAGGTCCATGCTGTTTTGCCTCTCCCCCTCCTTCCCACTCAAGGCAGCATTTCATGTTTGCGAAAGACAAAGACTCTCACTTATAGTAAAGTTGGATTTTACTCTTCATGAGGTTCCAGAGAAAAATGTCTTTGGCCTACAATTGCCATTTATACCCACAAACATCAAGCAAAAATTAATAGATGATGCTATAGAAGTGCACTCACACAAATACAGATATCAACATACATTTATATGCATGAGTATTTTATTTACAGAGAGGGAAAGAGAGGCTGCTGAGGGATGAGAAAGACATATAAAACATCAATTGAGTTATGTCAGGCGAAAAATCCCGTATAAAACATCCTATAAGGAAAAGAAATGTATTATTGTTATGTAAGCCAAGCTGGGCAATGATTCAAAAGAATAAAGCTTAAGAGTAAACCTTGCAATAACGAGTACTTCTGCTTTAACAGCATGGAGACGGGAATTGGCATAAGCAGCAGCTGACTTGAGCTGCTTCAACTTCCAAAGCAGAGTTTCCCTCGGTATAATATCAGACAAGGACTGACATAAATGACAAGAAGAAACAAAAAAATTCAAAAACTGAAGTTCTGTAAATTGCATTCACATAAATCTATACCACGAGAATGGAAGAATAGAAACTAAGTTTTTGAATGTCTAAGTCAATGTGATGCTAAGGAATTCTTAATTCTCTCTAGCATCAGAACCAGTTAAGTAATGTTCGAGTGCCAGTTCTACCGTTCTTCCCACAACCCCTTTTCAGGTTAAGTGATGTGATTAGTTTGACACCAAGTGGTGCAATGAAAAGAGTATGTGTACAACAACACCAGCTTTGTTATATACACCTTTTCCTTCTCAATTTACTCATGTTAGATGTTTCAAGGCTTTTCATAATGTGACTTGTTAGATGTTTCAAGGCTTTTCATAATGTGACTTGTTAGATGTTTCAAGGCTTTTCATAATGTGACTTATGGTCTCGTACATGCATAAAACTTGACGGTTGCCAACATCTGAAAGAAGGCCTTATCAACAGAAAAGGTTTGCAGTTTTAAAGTTTAAGTTCATCTGGCTACCTTCCACCGTTCATCTCTCCCACTTTTTTACATCCCTTCTCCCCTTCTCTCTCGCCATTGCCTATGAGCTTGTTGAAGGCAATAATCAAATAAGATAAACCCCTCTCTGAAAGCTTAAGCCTTTAGAAGATACACAATCAGATTTAGAAGATGTAATGCTTTTCTAGAATAGACGCTTACGAACTAAACAAGCTTATATGAATTTCCTTTTAGCAATGAAAAGAGTATAGAGTAGGAAGTTTTGGTACGCAAGCATTACTTACAGAAAGTCGTGGAAGCAGAGCAGTAAGATTGCTAGAAAATTGTTCAAGAACTTGTCCAGGAGGGCCAGCGGTATCAATACTGACTGTTGCCATCTTAGTTGGATCACCTGATATACCAAAAAGAAAATATCAAGTGAGAATGAGAAAAGAAATCGCAACAGGTTGTCTTCTCACATAATCATGCTTGTAGAAAAGCCCGAAAAGGTCAAAGAGATAACTATATCCTGTTTCCATAGAATAAGCATCATCAAAATGGCCAGACAAAATATATGCACCAATAAAATCAATGCATCATCTTGTACTAAGAACCAATATGAAAGGTGATATAGGGCTCAAATTGGTTGACCCTTAATGATGAAAGCATCAGTTTGGAGCTAAAACCAATGAACCCTTTTAATGCGGCTGTTAGAATTGTGCCCACCCTTGATGAGCAATAATCAGCTGAGACAGGTTGATGCGTGCTGAGGAGATCCATAAATGTATTTCATAAGCTTTCCATAAACAAAAATTTACTTGTAGCTGCTGTGCATATATTCATTGACACAATCTGGTAGTCGTGAAGTGTTAAAACCACTTGTACTCCGAAGATTGTATGCCTCGATCAGATGACAGATAATCTCACATTTGACGATGATCCCAAAACAACAACCAATTGGAGAAAGGGAGATATAGAAAAACATACAGAGATACAAAGAAGTAATTATTAGAATATTTTTGACGGCAAATTCTATAGAATCAGACAAGAGGGTTAAGTTCAGTAGGAGCAACTTTCACTTATGACCTAAATGGTCTCGAGTTTGAGTCACCTAGGGGGTAGGTGGGAATCACTATTGATCTCCTTTTTAAAAGAAAAAAAAAAAATCTACAGAACCAGCATGAAGGACCACATTCAACACTGGTTAATCACCAACCAGTGCCGAAATCACAGAAATCCATGACGAGGCATGGTATTTAACTAGTACAGCATCAAAACCGCAAGCCTTTCAAAGCTAAAGAATACATACCCATGACAAAGCTTAGAAGATAAGGGACTGTAGCATGAAGTTGATCTGGCATGGCTTCTAATAGAGGGAGCAAGGGTTGCAGCTGTGACCTGTCAAACGAAGTTGCTGAAATAATGGCGGCAAAAATCAGTTAAAAGCATATCACATATTGACTACAAATGCCCAGCGCAAACGTATTGACACAAATATGAAAAAAATATTATTTTCAAGAAGCAGACCTGGATTAGCTAATACAAGTACGAGGTCAATGGTAGGATTACGAGCAGCAACTGCAAGTGCTAAGCATCCTCCAAATGAATCTCCAACGAGATAAATCGGCTTGTTCGGACGTAAAGCATGTTCGCTCCTTATAGTTCTTTCGACGAATTTCACCAATTCTATACAATTCAGTAGTCAATCAAGAAGGACTAGGTCAGATTTGGCAATACTCATTATAGAAGAAATATATGAACACAAATGCTTTCTACCACACAAACGTGGATATAACTGTTTCAAAAATCTTTCAAAATAGAACTGCGACTTCTACTACAGAAATGAAATGCAAACAAGGGAAAAAATGCCTGAACAAGAAAAACTCGTAGATGTGAAGGCCATTATGGAAAAAATAAACTAGATTATCAACAAGACACAAAGGAGGTGAAAGCTAGAAGTCATCAGCATTACAGATTTCACTAGATAAGAAATTTTGACAAATTTTACATTTCAGGTATATTCACCTTCCCAAGAGGTAAGGGAAGCCATTACTAGATATATTGTCTGTATTTGAGTCTCACGATCCCTCATCCCCTTCACACAGCCCAACAACCTAAAGAAAATGTAGAAATACAAAATGTCTGCAAGAAGTTCCAGCTGTTGGTTTCACAAGTAAGATGAATTTGATATCTGATGATTACACTAGATTCCTTCTTTCTTCCAAGAGAGTAAATTAACTTGTAAAGTTTGCGTGATCTCGTGGCTCAAAGAGCGGTCTCAAAAAGTTTTAGATTCTTATGCCACAGCATTAAAAAACTCGGGGTCAAAATGTCATGAAGTTTGGGTTGAACCTGAAAACTTTACATAGTACGGGCAGATGTTAACAACTTTAGGTTTAGAAAGCACGCTTTAAATCCAATACGGTGATGGAAATCTATAGTAATAGTCATTCATTCTCAGACAATTTCTTGATGTTGTTTAGTTTCCAGAATAGACGTATTGCTAGTAGCTGTTATCACTACCATATAGATATAGAACAGCAAACTAAGCAGCCTTTTATACTTGATAAACAATACCGAACACGTTGATCTTAACAAAGCCCGAGTTACCTTCCTACTTTATTCTTCTTCACATTTTTCTTCTCTTCTCTGCAATTAGATCTCTAAATTAGTCTCTCTTAACTACCAAAATGCTAGTCCATACAATATTCAATACTTTTCTCTTCCCTGTTTTTCTCCGAACACTCAAACCACTAAAGAATCCTATATTCTTCATATAGTTTGTGCATGCAAACTGTCCCAAAGTATAACTTTCACCTAGTTATTCAATTCTCGTCTGAATAAGTCGATCTGCCGTCTGCCACTCTACTGACAATAGGCAAATCTGGGTTTGATTGACCAGGTTTTTCTTTCCAGGTTCTGGCCAAGATTATATTTGCATTACAGATGTAGGAGTGGATTTCATTCTTGTTCTATGTCGGAAATGGTAATGACTCAAATACATTCAATTTAACAACAGTGAGCAGAAACCTCCCGATTAGCCTGCAATTTCCAAATCTAAAATCAGCCTAATGTGTCTAATCAACAAAACACCTGATTCCTTCTCCCCAAGGAATTGAAATTTTCAGGAAGCTTTTGCCTTCCTTCAGTACTCGATTCTCTGCCACCGTGCTCTTTATCAGGGAAACTCTAGTCCTTTCTTGACTGAAACTTAACGCCTCAGATTGAGGTAATTATAAAAAATGTAGTTTGACCAAATACAGAGGATGGAGAACTGTTAAGCCTTGCATCTTCCATCAGTTTAAAGGGAAAAAATAAAAATGAAAATTGAACTTGACATCTACTTGTGTTACAAAAAGCATTGCATAAGAATCTCAATGACATCATATGTTCTCGCTATTTTCTTCATTCACAAAATTTACATGAAAAATGTATTCAAGCACATAGGATGATTACCTTCGAATGGTGTTCGATCATACACAGGAATATGCATACACCAAACTTCAAAAACTCTGCAAGTAAAAGATATCTTATCGTACATATATATGGATACACCTAACGATAATTGCAAGGAAAAAAAAAAAAACACTTGTAGACTCACTTTGCAAGAGCTTTATGGTGCAAAATGAGGCCCATTCCAAGACCATCCATCCCTACACATACAAAAACAACACCATAAGCATAACTTCTGGAATGATGCATATCTAAAATACCATTTGCACAGGCAAGCTTAATTGTTGGGAACTCGGGTTCGTGGCCAAACGATTATGTCACTAGCCCACATACGCTCCAACCAATATGAACCAAGGGGACAACAAATTTCCTATAACTCTATAAAACACGTACAAAAATAAATAGAATTTGAATCATAGGCTAAATGTTCAACCACATATAATATGCAAAATTGAAGCTCAAGCATCAATTTACCAGGCAAGAAAAGAAGAACTGGAGAATCTTTCAGAGGAGGACCACAGGAGAGGGGGGTAAACCACCGAGGCGGTCCGCCATCAGGCTTAATCATCTCTTTAGCTAAATCAAGATAATCCTTCACACTTTGAGTTCCATATCCATCATCCCACAAAGGTTCCAACTTTTCTTGAACACTATCTTCCTCCTCCTCCTCCTTCTTCTTCTCCCTAAAATGTCCATTTCCCAAATCAACTGAAGGTTCTATTCTTTCCTTGTCTACAACAGAGGAAACACCATTAACACCAACAGATTCAGCAGACAACACTGTCGAATCACGGCTAGCTAAACATCGAATCTGCACTCTAGGCTGAGGCTTATACACTGAATTTAGAGCAAAATAATGTGATACCCATAAATTTTTCACAGTTGCAGCCTATGGCTTGTAATTTACACCCTTTAAGATTCAGAACTATAATACTATGAGCACTGAGTACTCTCAGAGCCACAGAATCTTATATATTGGTTTTTAGCATACAAAGCACAAATCTTTAACACCTAATCACTAATCCTAAGCAATAAGATAAACAACACACAAATGTTTGAAGCAGCAAAAAAAAAAAAACTTAAAAAGTTGGACAATTTAGTGTACGAAACTCTCTAAGTTACTTGACCCAAATAACTCAATCCACAAAACTTCTACTCCGACTATCCAATATAGAGTATCTATTTAGTATGTCATTGAAGTACAACAAACAAGTGTGTTTACACAATCTTGTTAACCAATAATGCTAAGAAACAATCATGACAACATAATGAACGGACAAAAGTGCTTGAAAGGTGCATAACTGGAAACTGCAAGAAATCCATGAGTTGATATGTGGGGTCCACACAAAGACAACATAGATTCTAGGTTTTACTTTTACATAATGGTAGAAAATGATTGGTTAATGTACCATGAATGCCATAATAAGTACGGAATAACGATTCTTTCTATAAAATTATATGGGGGATTTAATGATTTTGAATGTTTATATTTAATAATGTTATAAGTAAATTCATTCCAATAAATATGCATATATACATTTGGTATTTTACTCATGATAAACATAAATCTTTGTCTTAGCAATATTATAAGCAGTCGTTACTAGGCATTTAGTGTAGTGGTATGATTCTCACTTTAAATACGTAAGGTCTCGATATCAATTCTCAAAATTAACATTTTAAGTAATATAATATTAATTTATAAATTTGTTTTAAATAATATATATATATATATATATATATATCGTTTACATTTTTTTATCTTATTAGTGATCCATGTTAGGTTTTTTCTATACAAAGAGAAATATTATATATCACAATTTATTACTCCTCATACCAAAAGAAACTAATTTTTTTATTCAAAGTGTAACAAGTAATTTTTTTTATATAAATTAAGATCATGACCTCACTTATATTTTAGAATAATTACTTTTTGCTACGTTATTGTCTCACTTATATTTGTGATACTTTTATAATTAATTATTAGAAATTAATTGTCAATAATGTGACAAAAAATAATTGACACGGACTATAAGTGAACTCATGATTTTATTATGTGCAATTGTCATATCCCAAGCTTAGACCCTCAGGCTCGTAGCAAGATTGGTATTATAGTATAAGAAATAACTACTTGAATCATCTTTTCTACCAGACCGAATCCCATGTCCCAAGCTCAGACCCAAAGGCCCATAGCAAGACTGGTGTTGTGGTATAAGAAATAACTACTTGAATCATCTTTTCTACTGGACCGAATCTCATCAGAACTCTGAAGTTAAGCGTGACGTCCCGAGCCCAGAACCCCAGACCCGACGAGACTAGTATTGTATTATGTTACGCTCCCGTAGCAAGACTGGTGTTGTGGTATAAGAAATAACTACTTGAATCTTCTTTTCTACTGGACCGAATCCTATCAGAACTCCGAAGTTAAACGTGTTTGGACGAGAGTAGTACTAAGATAGTTTTATCACGTCCCGATCTCAGAACCCCAGACTCAGCGAGACTAGTATTGTATTATGTTACGCTCCAAGCCCAGAACCCCAGGCCCATAGGCGAGAATAGTATTATATACATAATAAATAACTATTTGGGCCTCTAATCAACTTGTTCAAAATGGTTGACCCAAGTTATTCCTTATAACAAGGACATTTACTTATAAACTACTCACAAACACTATACTCCATGATATGAGATATTACACACATTCACTTATAAACCATTTATAAACACTATATTCTATCGATGTGAGATATTACACACACCCTATTCACAAACATTATATTCTACTGATATGAGATATTACACACACCCACTTATAAATCACTCATAAAGATTATGTTATACTGATGTGGGATATTACATATACTCATTTATAAACCACTCATAAACACTATAACACTATATTCTACCGATATGAGATATTACACACCCTTCGTTACTAACCTGACGTCCTTGTTAGGGACACACACACCTAGGACCAACCAGACGATGCAGGATTCTAGATATGGCTCATACGAGAGGGTTCAAGAGGTGGTTCTCACCGTCTTCTTGGTGTAGCACTTTGCCCCGCATAACACTCAGTGCTTGCACTGGCTAGTGACCTTCTCTGATACCATTCTGTCACGCTCCGAGCACAGAACTCCAGGCCTGCAGGCAATACTAGTGTTATAAATATAAAAAAAAATTACACAGACCTCTAACCAACTTATCCAAAATAGTTAATCCAAATTATTCTTTATACCAAATATACTAACTTATAAACTACGCACAAACACTATATTCTACCGATATAGGATATTACATACATTCACTTATAAACCACTCATAAACACTATATTTGACCGATGTAGGATATTATATCAACGATTTTATTTTATATGGAATAAATAAATGCAACAATCAGTAATGACGTATTCTTATTCTGCCTATTAAAAAGAATCTAATTTTCTAACAAAGTATGACAACTACCTACTTTTAGATAAAGGTAAATAAACGTGACAACTGAGAATAATTTATTTTTGTTCCACATATGAAAAGAACCTAATCTTATATCTATAGTATTTCGGTAAGATCAGATTGCTAATAATGTGGAAAAAAATAATTGGCTCACATTACAAGTGAGGCCATAATTTTAATTTATGCAAGGATGTCTAGTGTAACTAAATAATTGTTTTAGTTTCAATAAGACAAATAAACGTCACAATTGAAAGAGTAACACATTTTTTCCACAAATGAAAAGAATCCAATCTTTTAATCAAAGTGTGCCAACTATTTGATATAGCCTTATACATAGGTAAATAAACTTGACAACCAAGTAAACTTTTTGTTTTAGTTTCAATAAGGCAAATAAACGTGACAATTGAAAGAGTAATATTATTATTTTTTTTTGTGTGAAAAGAATCTAATTTTTTAATCGAAACGTACCAAATACTACAAAGTAAATAAACGTGACAAAAGTTAACTTTTGGCATGAGAGGGGTGTAGTGGGGTGCATTTGGAGGTGTTTAGGCCATTTTTGTACATTATCCTCGTTCGTTCCTTGGCCACACAAAAGAATGTATGAGGTCTAAGCATCTTTTATGTGTGAGCTTGCTGGCCACAAATAAGGGCTCGAGTTCTTCAAGAATTAGCTAATTTGCCATTGATGTTTGGTTCAAGTGGACTAGTGCTCGTGGCTGATTGAGTTCCAAGTTGATATAATGGAATGACGCAAGAATCAAAGTCCGAATAAATTGAAATGAAAAATATCCCACAACATTTTTAGCTAAAAAAGTATGTAACTTTGTTGGAAGGATTTGATTATCAAATTATTTAATAAAGTATGATCATCAATTCATAAATTCTTGAGTGTAGCGGTGCTTTTTCACATAAACACTAAGTCAGTCAAGGACAGAATTCTAAAATAATAAGAAGTATCGAACTCACGACATTATAGAAATAATTTCACCTTTACTATTGCGACAAGTTGTTTTAAACAAAGCAACAAAAAAGACCTACCATATTGTCATTCAAAGGCGGATGGATGCATTAAGACTTGGGTGGGGTTTCTCAATGTCAAATTATTCCCCACTAAAAAGAATAATTTGTATGAGTATTAAATTAAATTGTGTTTTTAGTCACTATAGAATAAAAATTTTAAATCCGCTCCTATTGTCATTTGGCTTATTTGTTTTTATTTTTTTATTTTTATGACAAAGAACTTACTATAGACAAGATTAAATTTGATTCACCCAAGTTTACAAATTACGTGGTATAGCAAGTGTCCCAACACATTGTTTTAAGTTAGTCAATTATTAAATAATATTTTATAATAAAAGAGTATAAATTTAAAATTAAGATTTTGACAATAATAAATTAATACCGAACCACCGTATCTACTATCCAACGTTAGAACACGTATGCCTTGTATGTTGATTAACAAGTACGTAACTGAATTAGAATCGACAAGATCCGAGGAATTCGTCCGACTTTTGTGGAGATTGGCTTCAAATGAACAAAAACTAAATTATTGGCTAGAAAAGCAATACAATCATCAATATCATATCTCAAACCAAATAAAAAATAAAATCATCAATATCATATCCGACCTTTTTTTAAACTCACCGTAATAAGAATTTTGTGTACAAAATTATCCTCTTAATTGTCACATACTTTTTTCAGTTTGTATAATATGCAACAGGGATCTCCCACGTCAATTGTCTGCATCTGAATTGTTTACGTACACAGGGAATAATTGCAAATCTTGCCACTAATTTTTATTAGCTATCCAATGAAACAGAAACACCACATAAGAGGGAGTTTTTATATACAGGGTGTGTACAAACTTTTTTTTTTTTTCAAAAAAAAAATTAAGAAAACACTAAAAATATAACCTCTGAACAATATAGTCTAATTGTTCATTAAACCACTATGAATAATATAATAATCCAAAAAAAATCAATTCAAATTCTTTTATGATACAAAATAACATGCATCAATCAAAATAAAAATACAAAATAATACACATCAACTAAAATAACCGTTAAAAAGTAAATAAAATTTACAATATATATAAAATAAAAAACAATTTAGCATAAAATTGCTTACAACCACTCATACAAAGCTAACAATAATAGCATCAAGAAACCCTGCCGCCACTGTCACACCTCCACCAAATGGATGGTCCGGATGGACCCAAAGTTTTTGAGGAACCAGAGGTATGCAAGGAAGCACAACAATAACAAAAACGAAGGGTCTGCTGTAGAAGAGTAAATTTTTTTATTAAAGAAATAAGGCCATTTGATAAAAATGGTTCGTGCGGTGGTTTTGGTTTGTGACGAAGGGTCTACTGCAGGGGATCACTAGTCAGCGCCAGGGGAAGAGGGTTCAGACGTGCGATGGTTTGGGTCTGTGACCTCCTTCTGCTTCAGAATGGGGAGGGTTTTGTTTCTTATTTCAATAAATAGTGAAATTACCATTTTACCCTTCATTGGATGGAGATTAAGTCAGGGTGTGTATTGGCACACCTACCCTTACATGTGCCTCCGCCGCCCCTGTATATATATATATATACACGTATGTATGTGTGTATTTTACAGCACCCAATGGTAATCAATTGAAGACCAATTAAATTTGAATGTCAAAATCATCCATTGATTAAACTTTTTTTAAAAACAGTACAATTCCAAGTTCATCACAACTGCTCTTGAATTTTAAACCATTCTTTTTACTAAAATGATATGTATGTTTTACTAGGCAAAATATCTATTATGATAAAAGACTATTTATGCAAAAACAATTATAATAATGACAAGCTTGTCTATTGAGTCTTATGCAAAATAATGATTCCCTTCATATTTATTATTCTTTTCACTCCATTTTTTCTGTTTTAGTTGTCGTACTTTTCATTCGAGAGTTTCAAAGTTAGAGAATACTTATGAATGTCAAAACAAAATTTTCCCTCTTTTCCCAACTTTTTACCTTGAATTTTTGTATTGAAATTTTAAATAGACATTGTTTGGATCATCTTATATTGTTCATCGTTTCATAATATTATAAGAAGATATGAATTATTGATCGTTTGATCTAATAGAGATGAAATATTATAATAATTTTTAAGTTTGAAATATAATCATCACTTCATTATTGATGAATCAAATACTGAATGATCCAATTGTTGCCTATAACATTATTAGACAATTGACGTTATGAAATGATTCAAAACTGAGTATTCTAATTTTCTAATTGCTAGGGGGCGAAGAAGAGATAGATCTTTTTCTACGTCCATTTAGGCAAGTGTAGTCTAATTCTAAGTAAAACATTTTAATTAACACTTGTGGGTTGTGTCTATAAGTTTGCATGTGTTGCAGATAAATCTAGGCTTGAAAGTTAAGGGGTGTGATCTCACGCGCTGACAAAACACACATCAATAAAAAGACACTTCAAAACGATAACCCGAAAGTTAGGCCATCTAACAGATGTTGCAGGCTGACCATGTGCACAGACGGAGCCTTGTCTCACCAAACTTGCAGATCGAGCAAAAGCACATTGGCGCCAATGTACCTATTCTTTACGAAAGCACAACTTTCCAAAAGGAAGAACTCTATCTTCTTTAGTTTTTGATTACCTTACTCACGTATGTATAGGACCAAATCTATTTGATTGAACAAAAAAAGTGATATTATTTCTCCATTGATCAAGAATTTTAATTTTTAAAAAATATCATAATCATCCAATAAGAGTATCAATCCACCTCATGTTGCTCTTGCTCAGTATCTAAATGCTAATTGAGTAGGCTTGCTTCGCTTGCCCCACAAGTTTTGCCTACGCAGTATAGATCTTTTCCTAGTGAAAATGTCACGTAATAACTAAGAGGTAAATTTTTTTACATCTGCCTCAAATTGACGGGTCTTTATTAAGTGAATTGTTAAAATCTCACCTCCTAGCGACTAGGAGACACTCTTACAAGGAGATAATATATCCCGATTAATTATCCCTTTGTTTATGAACTCATCTCTGGAGTAATAATGTTCAAAACAACAACGAATGAATTATAAAATTACTCAAATAATACGACCATCGGGTCACATTCTGATATATGCATATATATGATATTCCGCTCTAAACAAATTAGGACTCAATGAGCACATTGTGATTTACATCAAATTGATCATAGTAGCTATCCAGGAGAATAGTAAGAATCTGCTCACAATGCAATATAACGCAATATAACGTTATGAGCAAAATCATTAAACTGTAAGATATAGCTCATAATGTTGTGAGTAGGTCCTTACTCCCTAAAGATAGCACACAGAATGTCACCATTTAGAAGTAAACAACATAATTATTGACAACTCATCCTTTTGCTCTCGCATCATGTGCCAGACACAGGACCAAGAGATAAATACGCGCGTGTGCGCTTCCGTGTGTGGAAAGAGAGTGAGAAAAGAAAATAATGCAAGAGTCGAATTTGAGTTCCAAGCTCCGGGGAACATCACCTGACAAATATAGATGTTCAGAAACTTCATCACTAAGATGTCAGATCTAACTCAATAGCTCTTTGTTTCCATTGAAATTCCCAGGAAACAAACTAGCATTTACAGAAGTGGAAAATAAGAACAAAAGAAGAAAAAAAAATATAATACATATTTTGTAGAAAAGAAAAAAGATAGAAACTCCGGAAAAAGAAGGGGCGCAAGAAAGATCGAAAGAAGAATACATTATCGAGTAACTCATCCAGCAATATGAAACCTATTTTATTTTCAAGCAAATATTTAACAGTTCTTCAAAGCTACGGTATCAAATTCACCCCTACAATCCCCCCTCTTCTTCAACCTAAAAAATTCCCTGGGACAGGACAGACACACAAAGCTTTCGACATCATCACCAGCATGGCTTCTCTGGCTACATTCCCAATTCCTGATTCTTCGCGAGATCAAGAACTTTTCTATCTCACCGTATGCAAGCTCAGTTCAAGACAGCTTTAGAGTCTCTCCCATAAGCTCGAAATAGCGTTTATAGGACCATAAAATTCATAACTACCAATTATTTGACTATAAAACTGCTAATCAGAATTCTCAGTAAACTTGAGAATGTCATCTCTAAAAGAATACGCAATGTTTCAATAATATACATGCATGAGAACTCCGGCACCACAGGCCACTTCAACCCTAGAAGGTCAGACCAACAAAATATTACAACAGTAATCCAAATTCAACTCTTGTGTATATGATAATAATGGTAAGAGATATAAAAACAATATCAATTAATTATCTTCATTTATTAAGGGGATATGACATATATTGTTCATGAGGTGATACGTTATATAACCTCTGATCAGTCATTACATTAAAGAAATAATGGAAGAGACATCCCAGAAGGAAAAGCAATTATTCTTTATTATTTTCTTTCTCTATGAATAAAGGGCTTGTTTCGATCAAAAGGAAAAAAAAAAAAAAAAAAAAGGAATATAGGGCTTGTCAACTTCTTCACGGAACACATTAGTTATCTGAGACAAGATCAATCAACTCATAGCTCGATTCCAACTGACCCAGAAATATTCCCTCCCCACAAAAAGAAATAGAATGGACTACAGAGATACATTAAGGATGCATCAGACCAAGAGTATACACACCTCATCCACATGCTTCCGTCACCTTGCTGGCACCACCCGGTAGTTGAGGATGACATGTTCTAGTTTTTTCCAGATGTACACCCGAATAGTCGCCAGACTCGTGTCAGGGGACAAGACCTGGAAAAGAATCAGACAACTTCGATCTACTAAAAACACATAAACAAAAGAATGCAGATGATGATAGAGAAGGAAAGAACGAAGAAACGATTAAGAAGGTCTCTTAGCAATGCTTAATGTGCTCCTCGCGCACAAACATATATAGGAAAATTTCTGTGATGGACATTTTGTCTCTAACCTATTTGCTGTACTTCTAATTGATATTCCCTCAAAATCTTTCTTCTTTTTCCTTTTTTCCCTCTCTTTTGGCCCATGATAATACAAAGATGAATTAAAGACTGTGACAGAAAAACCCAGTTGAGCTACTTGAAATGGAAAGAAAGAGGACAATGACAAGCGCATATGCCCCCGATGGAGTAACTAAAATTATGACTGCATCCCTGTTGGTAAGAGGGGTTTCACGCTAATTAGGAAATCATTTCTAGAACAAGAAAACATCACAAGACTAAACAAAACAAAAAATACCCATTTGGCTGCCCAACAATAGTACATTCAAGCATCAGCTATACCTTGTTTACATAATTTACACATTAGATATACTCAAACGGAATTAACTAAACAGAATTTTTATTAATGTCCCAAGTCAAAGGTAAGATCATCTCCGTCCAGAAAGATAAACAACATTTCTCCATTTATTCTGAGATGAGCAACAGAAATTTGACAGTTTCAAAAATGACTGTTCTTAGTCCTCATGTCCTCCAACAAAATAAGAGTTTGATTTAGTTCGTTAAACAGCCAAGAGGTTGATAATTAGACACCCAATACTGATGCACTCTTTCTAACCCATTTCCCATCCCAAGCAACATAAAATACAATATACTTGCCTGATTATTACACAAGATCTCTATTGAAGGCTTAAGCTTTTGCCAAGGTTTCAACCCAGACCGCATGGAACCATCCGCTGCAGCAGCTGGGTGGTTCAATTGTCCTCCAGGAAGTCCAGGAGCAAAAGCACCATCCGAGCTCATGTTATCCAATGGCTTGTCAAGTACCATCTTTTCTATGACATAATTGATAACCTGCCATGAGAAATAAGGGCAACTTATCAAAAATGAAATCCACTCACCCAGAAAATATTTCACCAATTATATGAACACTTATCAAAACCTAGTTTATTAATTTCAATCCAACAGAATTGGCTTTTTGTATGTTAGTTAGGTACAAGACTTCAGTGGCATAATCTTGCTGTTTAAACTCTTAATACAAACATTACATCTGAAAACTAATATATGATCTAAACTCCCTACCTGGACCTCAGCTTCCAGTCAGATAGTGGCTAATAGGAAAAACAAGGTTCTATACTTTCATCTCCACTGCCTCTTTCCATCAGTTTAGTTTCTGTGTTTTGCTCCAAAACAACAACACAAAAAAAAATAGCATACTAGGTATTCATGCTTCTGTGGAACAGAATGTACTTTTCCGTGTTAAGGATCAGAAGCAAAAGATGTAGTCTGTGACAAAAATTGTAAGTGGAAGAACTATACTGCCCATCTTCAAAGACAAATAATGACATAGATCACGTATACTTTTTTCCTGTGGAGTTGTCCACAACACAGATAGATGCAACTAAACAAAAATAATATGCTATGCGAAGATGCCAAACCGACAGAGGTCATACTTTATGTATTCTCAATATACAAGGTGCACTCAATTTCCCTTGTGTAAGAATCTGGACAGTAGAACCTTCACATGGATGCAAAAAAAAGCTACATCTGCAAAATAAAAGAAAGTCGCATTAGAGCAGACTTCAGTTAAATTACAGCAGAAAGAAATCACACCAATTCTTACACACAACTACTTCATACAGATAGTATGTGAACAAGAATGGATTTCTATAGATATCCTAACTCAATCTGCTTATGAAGAAAGAAACCTGGTCCACAATCACCCAAAATGCAAACATAAAGGAGGAAAAACCAAGAGGAGGGAAAATGGAAAATGGAAAATGGAAAATGAATTAGAAGTAGTCTAGGAAGGGAATAACAGCAACAGGTTCAGTGAAGCAGCTTATGGACCCAAACAAGTTCCCCTTATCCCCCAAAACAGTGAACCGGTCATAATTTAGTTCAGAGAACAAGTATGTCCTCCAGATAATTTCCTCATTAATCATCTAACAGACTGCAAGATATCCCATATATATACACTCTAGTTCTTTCTATACCAGGAAGGCAACCAGGTCACGATAGTCCTTGCACAATATTAACCAGAATCAATTAAGCAGGATAGAGACATGGCCACAAAGTTCCTATTAAATGCCTCATCCCAAAAAAGATAATAAAATAAAAAAGGAAGGAAGAGAGAGAGAGAGAGAGAGAGAGAGAGCATGAAGCAGACGGAGCTAACTCGAAAAATCAGACATCACAAAATCATGAAACTGATTCAGAGAACTAAAGATGTCAGGAAACCTGACAATTTTCAGAAGACACATGACATGCCCAATAATACACAATCCCAGTTCCTTGTTTCAGAGAGACGAAGGAAAAGTATGCAAGAAAATTACTTGGTATTTTCCCGGGCAGGCACACGGTTATATAACACACAATCCATAACCCAGCAAGGAAGTTTCTTCTCGTCTTCAGTTCCATCTATGTCTGTAAGTTTCTTTCTCCATGGACCACCTTCAGAACCCTCGGTAATAATAGAAAGAGGGGAGGCTACTGAGAATTCGAATGGTGGATACACCACGGAGTCATTTTCAGCATTACCATCTACCTCAACTTTTGATAAGGGTAGTGTTCTATTAGACATATCCTTTCCAGATGGAAGTACTCCATTTGCCAAAGCTGGGGATCCAATTCTCTGCTTTCTTTTGGTTAACCAATAAGCAAAGAGCCCTTTGAGGGTTTCTCGTGCTAAATTAACCTATGATTCATACGAGTCAATAACACGTTACTTACAATCAGATGTAAACAAGATACAAGTGACACCATTAGAGGTCAACAAATTTCTATTTCTTTACACAATATCTACTAGCAAACTTCAGAACCACAGCAAATTCATGTGGCACATTGCAACTATATGTAATTAGCAAAACATACAATTGAAGATATTCTCAGTGCCAAAGGAAGAACAATTGCACTATATACAATAAATGCAAACCACATGATTGAAGATAATCTCAGCGCCAAAAAGGAAGAATAATTGCACTATATACAATAATTAAGCAAATTCTCTGTTAATATAGCATCTCTCTTCTATGAAGCTTTTCCACTCAATATCAAATGAATGACTCCCACAAGAGAACCTCATTACACAGTACTAAGACTGCCTGCTTAGTAACAGGAGAAATAACATGCAGAAAGTTGAAACCGATAATAGCTTTGATTACAACGTACGGAACCTCTGGTTATCTTCCCAGTGTTATTTCTGGCATCCATATTAACTCCAATTCTGCACTCTTGCCCCACAGTAGACATATTATATCTCCAAATACACTTCAATTTTCCTTGGTTAATACACATAGCAGCCTCACACTTAAGATTTTGGAATAATACTTGAGAGAAAATCAAGATGGAAAGGGGAGAGAGGAAGTACACTGAGAGCGACTGTTCAGCAAAAGAATAGAAAAGTAATCTAATGGTAAATACCTTGTCATCCTCAGGTTTCCCAACAATGTTGAGATCAGCTGAATACATCTCAGCAGAAAAGCATTGTGGGGTTTCTAGATGTATCGACAAGCTTCCAAGACGGGTATCCACAGAGAACCATGCAGGAACACTTACCTGATAAAGAAAAACAAAGTCAAGGGAGAAATGACCGTAAGAATGTTAAAGACCTGGCCAAATTGAGGTTGAGATTCCTACCATCTCAAAGAGTTCTTCTTTCTTCTTCTCAAATGGGACCTATAACAACAAAATAGAGGAAATATAAATTTAGGAAATGAACGTAGGATAGCCCTTGAGCGAGAACATAAGGAACTATAGACAACATTGCAAATCATTGTCATACAGTTCCTGACTCATAGCCTTGGCAAGCCTGTCAGGCATTAAAATGCCTAAAATCTCTTTCCCACTCACATATGCTACAGATAATACTGACCTTGCCATAATTTTCAATTACAACACCCCTTGTGATCTCCCACAATTTCAATGTCCCAGCAGTATCCTTGCAGAAGTACATTTAAAAGGATCAGTTAGCTAATTTTGATAAACATGAAAATAACAAGACGCATAGAGGAAGATATAACAATAACAATAAGCATCCTAAAGAATCAATGAAGCAGAAACCTAGGGTAGTGGAAGCCAAAAAGATCATGTACCTTAGTCAGGACATGTCTTCGGTTATTCAAAATTTCGTGCTGCACGATTCCTGGAGTCCCAGAAATGCTATAGGATGGTTCTCTATAAACAGGAACCTACGGTAGAGACAAAAAGTAATGCTTAAAAGGATTACATCAACAACCATCTTAAAGATATAGGCCCCAAAAAAAAAAAAATTATGAACCATAAAACATACTGACAAATGATGTATAAAAATATTGCTCATATCTAGAAAGGAAACATATTGTGAAAATAATGTCTAAATGAACATGATCTCATGAATAGCAAGAATCAAGATGAAGAAGTGAGCAGGAAAATCTTATACAAGTTTTTCACACAAGTGTCGTATGAAAGATATCCTTATATCTAAAGGCTTGACAAATATCGAAAGCAATCTTGAGTCACTCATTTGGATGAAATGTAGCAAAATACCAAACAGAGGGAAACAAACTAGTGATGAAAGCAGTGAAAGACGAAAAAAGAGTCGCCGGAAAAAATTGGTAAGATACGCTGACTACTAGAACAGACAGCAAAGCAATCTTCTAATAAAATTCGGGGCTCATATTTACCTAGCTTCAAGACTCGGGTAACATAAATGCTTAGAATCCAAAAGATTCTAATTACATAAGCAGAACTAATTCCCATGAAAAACATGCGATCTCTTACTGAATGCCCAAGTGCAGAAGAGGACTTACAGGTGTGGACCCTTCTAGTGAGGCCCTCGCTCTTGAATATGACAAGTTCCCAGTCAAGAACGAACCACCTCTTTGGAAAAGTTTCTCAGGGTTATGCCCTTCAGCTGGCCATTTGTGAACCGACGAATCTGTTGTTGCAACCCATATACCATCATCATGCAATGCTAACTGCAAAATAGGATGCTCCTCTGTGCAAAGTAAGACACTGTCTCTGGTTGCCAAGTCAGTCAAGTATAACTGCAAGTAAAGACAATCAGCTTCAGAAAGAAGGGATATCACTGAGGTGCAAGTTAGTGGGAAATAAAAGAGAAAATTCATAGCATCTCACACAATTAAACTTACAGAAAGGTCTCTCCCACCACTATATACATGACTAAATGTTGGAGTGCTGGCAAGTGCCCAAACAGAATCTGTATGCACAGCATAAGAATGCACACATCTCTGCTGACCAAGATCCCATAGTCTAAAAAAATTGAGGCAAAAGAGCGATCAATGACATGAATAATATGATGATTGATGACTTTCACAATATTAAACTGTCATAACAGCTCTAGTTTACTAGTAAAGACAAAACTAAATCAAAAGAAAAGCCAATCAAGAATGTGGACACATAAGTTCTGATGTACATCAACAATCAGGTGCTCACACTGAGATTGTACTGATCAGCTACATGATATTGTGATCTTGAGCAAACTGAAGTATTTATAAGGAGGATATTAGAACTAAAACAATAAGGAGTTCATGAGCCAATTCTTGGGGTTCACTTCCAGTAGTTCCCAATGTACATCAACAATCAGGTGCTCACACTGAGATTGTACTGATCAGCTACACACAATCTTGAGCAAACTGAAGTATTTATAAGGAGGATATCAGAACTAAAACAATAAAGAGTTCATGAGCCAATTCTTGGGGTTCACTTCCAGTAGTTCCCAATGTGTGAACTGGGTAAAGTTGTGACTTAGGCCCATAAGAAAATTCAACTAGAAATGACAAACAAGCATTTCTTCAATTAAAAATGTAGTGCATTACTAAGAATAGATCCCGAGAAACACAATTATTTAACAGTTTTGCCTTGAATCTTGTTTCCAGTAACAGGTTGGCCCACAACTGTGATACAAAGCCACTAGTTCCAGAATTTGCATCTAAACATATAAGGAAAAAGAGACAGACTTGAAAGAGAAATGAGAAGTTCAAAAGGTACAATAACATATCTATAGATGAAACTTTAACTCAACAGAGTTCCATTTCCCATTAATGCTTAATCTGATTTGTGCCCACCTAATAATGGAATCAGAGGATCCAGATAAGCAAAACCTGCAACCATTATCAGAGGAACCAACACAATCAAAAGATAATTGAAGCGAAATCGTTCATAAAAGTTATAAAGAACAGAATAAAAGCACAATCTTAAACTTCAAATGAGAAAGAAAGCTACTTGGGGATTTGCAAAACTTAATTACCATGACTATTTCTTAATTCTTTTTTGAAAGAAAAAAATAATGCCTACAGTAGAAAGACTTTTGGATAAAAAGGGTAAACAGATACAAATTGAAATATACAGATCATATGTGAACAGGACACCAATAAAACCAATTTCAATTGCTGGTAATCAAGTATCTCTTTTTTCAATTCAATTAATTTGTTTCCTATGTTATGTTTCCAGCTTCTATGATTCTCTTGCATGCAAGTAGAGAATTGAGCCCTGTCCCTCAAGGATGCCTTAAAAGATTCCCAGCCATTAGGCTCTACCTCAATCATTCCCCAGAGTAAATAATTGACATGCATAAATATCTTTAATCAGAATCTATTGAACTCAGATCGCACTGCCCTGTTCCATTCACCCCCACCAATTTCTGTCTTCTATCTCATTCTGATATATCTCTTTTCCGTCTATCTGTCCACACCCACAAGGGGAAAAATACAACATTCTTTATACAAACATCATTGTCATTCCTCAAATTATATCTTTTACAAGCTCTTTAATATCTCTTTGGAAGCTGCAAGCAGCACATACATCTATAGGAAATGAGTAAAGGCCCCGAAACTCTGAAATGATCTTGTGTGAGTTGATATACATTCCACCCACTTGTCAACGTGAAACACATATTGTCAGATGTTCCCCTCAAAAATCATATTCTCAAACTTGGCATCGACAAAGGTCGTGCATTTTTCCCTCTCTACAATAGCAAAGGAGAAGCGGATATTAATTCTAGAGTGATAACTACACTAATTTCAACAGCTTCAGCCCTCATCCATTTGTGTTGGATTACATCACTTCTCTAAATAGAGGCACTAACAATTCTTCATTAATTGTACCAGCCTTAACAGAAGAGCTACATGGCTTATATTTACAGTTTGGTTAAGAAAGAAAAAAAGACATTTTCATTGGAAAGAGAAATAGAAGAGCTATAAATACTGAGTGTAAGAGATTTTGGGATATAATTTCGAAAGAACTAATTTGAGAAATAGCCTTTTATACCCCTTCTCTGTACTTTATTCCCCTACTATTCCTACTTCTATTTCCTTCTTTTTGTTTACATGAGGGGTAGGATGGAGCGGTAATCCTTTTGTTTCTGTAAGATGTGCCTTTGAAACTTGAGTCTCTTGCCTCATGAAAACTCTATTTCAAAGCATTTCTACTGGTATGGGCGAGTCATTCAGGAATGCATCCAGACCTTTACAAGTTGGCACTCGAAGAAGTAGAGCAACTTATCAAGGAGGGTCTGATCGAGCCAACAACATCACCATGGGCATGCGAGGCCTTCTATGTGGGAAATCATGCAGAACAAGTCAAAGGAAAGTTAAGATTAGTGGAAAATTCTCAAACAGCCCTCTGTTTCTAAATTTTATAATATCAGAAATCAAGCACAAAATCATCCGAAATCCTACCAAAACTGCTGAATTTATTCTTAAATTCTACTGAGTTTTTCTAACCCACGTCTACTTAAATGATAGGCAACACCTTCCTTTACAGCTAAGTATATGTTATTCAAACAAATACACCAAGAAATGTACTTCTGACTCATGATTTTGGTACATTAGGATCTAATAGGGATAGCAAGATCAGGTTATTGAAGCTTAAGAATAAAGTTCAATGCTTTTGTAGCCTATGAGACAATCTCAAATTCATCATCCATTTTGATGTATGACATTTACAAATCTTCCCCTTTCTAATCAATAAAGAGTTATATATATTATTTGTTAGGTTGTCCAATATTCTATCATAAATAACCTCAAAAGGAATACCAGTTAACAGCATTTCCTTTACTGTAATCTTGGGTTCGCTTTATCATGACCTGGGATATCCACTGTACTGACTGATGACTCTATAAGTATTCATGCCTACTCTTAAACTCCGAGTTAATACAAAATATTCCAAGCATGACGACTTGTAGTCAAAGGTATATATACAACTGCCTCAGCAGAATAAATGCCTGAATTCTTGCTCCTTTTAGATTCTCAAACGGAATAAAACTTGTCACCCAGCTTTTCTTGCTTAGCATATGTTTTAGCCAATATTCGGCTGAACGTAAGAATACGAATTCCATATGATCGTGCATGATGTATCACCTACAGATAGCTTGAAGTATATCCTCAGTCAAGGATCATTATGATCACAGAATAGCTTGCCCACTGGCCATCATATTTCTTTTGCGTGAAAGATAGACACCAAATAAAGTCACAAACATTAGCCATAACATAACTACAAAACAAATGTTATCTTGTCCAGCAAACCTTCCAGTAGAATCCAGCAGTAGAGCTCGAACATTATCTGTATGCCCCCTAAGCTTCATGGTCTTTGAACCAGTCCTTGGATCCCAAACATGCACAACCTACAAGAAGCCAGCACGTTGAAACATAAAATTGAAGCACCATAATGCATCAAGTCCAGGAATATATACATGCCCACATATAGGGATAGAGAGGGTGCAATTTGCTTCTTCTTGTTTAATTGTTCATTTCGTATTTATTCGCTTAATTGATATTTTTCAATCCAAATATTTTCTTATCCAATTTTATTTTTTCAATATATAAAAAGTTGTCCACTCCAAGATAATTATCAATAGAAATATAAATTCATTAACAGTTCAACCATATAAAACCTAAAAAATCCAGGAGATTAACCAATTAACCTAACTAGCAATATATACCTTTTCAGTTCCACCAGAAACAAGAAGGTTTCCAGTTTCACTCATTGCCAACACATAAACTGACTCCTTATGGCCTTTTGCAACAATAGGAACGTATCCTTGGGATTGAGTTGTATGAGAAGAAATGATGTTGCTTGAGCTGTTGGGTCGACGAGCGGTATTTGGTAATGAACTTGCTGAACCATTTACACAATTTGAACTATCTTCCTCAGTTGTAGCACTTGACTTAAAGACAGGAGCAAGTGCAGCTTCGATATCCCATATAAAAACCTCTCCACCAAGGCCACCAGAGGCAACTATATTGCTCTGTAGTCCATTTTGTAATAACACAATTAGAATAATAGGAAAAACATATAAAATACACCTCCACGTCTTTATGGGAAACTAACCTCAGACTAGTTACTAAACTCCATGGCAAAAATAGATGCTAATGTACTAAAAAGTTGCTCAAGTATTAAAGTTACAAGAATTATACTAGACAATTACTTCTTTCTTTGCTGCAGCAAGGCAAGTGACATAATCAGAGTGCTGATGCAGAGTCCTTATACAAGTTCCATCAGATAAACAGTTCCATACCTGATCATTTCAGCAGAAAACAAGTAAAGTAAAGAGTTACAAATATTTAGATACTCAAAACTGTGCTTCAAACCTTGATGGTGGTATCTGAGGAGCACGACACTAGAGTGTTACCCCCTGTAAGAACAGCACCATTAACCTGCATGGTCAGACATTTGACATTATACAGGGTCTTTAGTAACACATAGAGTCAGAGTTAGAATGAACTCATAAAATTCCCCAACGAAATATATATATCCCGAGCCTGGCATTAGTCTATTTAGCTTGGCAACATTTAACAAGCTCTAAAGCTCCAAAATAAAAGAAGAAAGATGTTTGATTAAGAAAAAGTAATAACAAGACCTTGTAAGCAATTATCAGTGTTTACATACTAAACATAATGACTAACAATTGCATTAAAACGCCAATCGGTATGACAAGAAATAGTTTATAACAGCCAACACAAAAATTTGATAAGGTCAATTTACAATCAAGAAAAGAGAGTTCAAGTATGAACAGTACCTAATCAAGATGAGACTCAAATGTAGCAGAGTAAGTAGCAGCATCCTCCACCAATGCCCATCTCTTTAATGTGCCATCACGGCTGCCGATATACAGATAGTCCAACCCATCTGGAACTGATGGCTTCAGTACAGCCAAACATTTTATACCAGCACAATGCTGTTAAAGGGAAAATTAAACCAAGACGAAGAGACAGCAACAATTTAGCATACACCCAGCATCGATTAGAAGTACCGTGTAATTGATGAACGATCTTCAAAATCAAACGAAAATCATGATATGAACAATTGGTCAAAACCACCCTTAATCAGTAAGACTAACCCTACCATTTCTCAAGCAAACTAAAAAGTCACAAAGTGTAAGTCTGACAATAGTCAGAATATTCCATGATAAGCAACAAATAACATTATGTTTCCATACTACCTTTGCCGAGGAGTAAATAACATTACTACGACATATGCACATGAAAGACTTTCTTCTTTCAGATACGAATAGCAAAGCAAAATACATCTTCAGCAAGATAAATAGTCAATTGAACTAATTAAAGATGGGTGCCATTCTTTCTTCCTATTTTTTCCCTTTATCCCCTTTGAGGGGGAATTTTATGTCATATAGCCAACAAAAGGTGCCAAAGAGTGGCGCAACCCACTAAAGAGAGTGAACAATATTTAATGTTCCACTATTGAAACCTCTAGGATTGATCAATCTATCTACCACATAGACAAGTGATCCAAGACATCCACAAAAGACAATATATATTAGATAAGTCCATACCCTATATCCCTAGCTTGTTTGTCCTTCCAATTACACCATGATGATCCATATGAGTACATCAGAGATGGAAAAATTTCACAACCAAACCACACAGAAGTAAATAGTGTGTGGAATATAGTAAGCAAAACCAACAAGCCTCTTATTCATTGTTAATCCCTTCCAACAAAATCTGTTTCTATCAACATCAATTCCAGATATAGGAGCATCCAGTAAACTCCAGTTATGATAACTGGGCAGTAGCAGAGCTTACGACATAGGAGAGAGAAGAGAGTATAAATAAATAGTACAGCTGTTTCCAGCAAATTGTCTTCTGCATATACGGAAGGGAGGACGTATAAAGGTGCCTGTCTTTCTATGATCTCTTTTTTCTTCATTTTTTATACTCTATTCTTTGGCAGTTCTGCATGCAAGATGAACAAATGTGGACAGGACAGAAAACTGAATTACCTTTTCATAGAGCAAAACAGTATTCCACCAGATCAGGCAAAGCAATGAGAACAACATGAAATGAAAAGTTACCTTTGTTTCATCAGCATCGTTGAATACATAAGTCAATCTCTTTTCCCTATCACGAGATGAACCTCCTGTGTTCCCTGTACTTGCCACACGGTGCATTGCAGAAATCCGTAAAGCAGAACAGATAAATTTTGTGTTAAGTAAAAACAGATGTATATTAATCAATAAATAGTTAGATAAACGTCAAGCCCATCAATACTATATTAATGAAAACTTCCCTACAAATAACACAATTATTGAATCAAAGAAATAATATAACCTTTCCACATTCAACAGAGAAACAAGATGATAGAACACAACTATTTGATTCACAAATAGTTTCTCCATATTTGAACTTCGTATAGCTTCCTCGTGTCAACTGACAGAGAACAAGCTGATAACTAGCCAAACCAAGTCTTAACAAAAAAAAAAAAAAAAAAAACACTAGCCAAGCCAAGTAAAAAGCACCTAGTACATGTCTTGACTTGCATCCCATAATAAGAACTATTAAAACCAATCTTCTTGAAGTATCAATTATGTTACTAACATTAAAAATATAAATTTATCATTTTACAATATATATTGGCTCTTCAACAAGCTTGTTCAACACCTAAAAGAGAAACATTTTGTCATACCATCATCATAATTAAGTGAAATGCAACTAAATGGTAACTGTTTACCTTTGAACCCTTCAAGCTAGCATAAATTAGGTGAAACAGTTTATGAATAACAGGCAACCAAATCTGATGCAACATGAAAGTGAATTGACACTCCAAAGAGATTACATGATTGCATCACACCCGAGCGTTACTTACATGATCATAGAAGGAAGAAGATATCCAATTTCAGTTGCTAAAATGTACATACAATATAAAATATCCAGGTAAAGTCGACTCTCCACTATTGACTCACACGATGTCCAAATGAAGTGTCAACACATAAGAAAAGGAATATGCATCTCCTTTTCTGCCATTCCATTTGATTCTCTTAAGAAAATAGGTGTGTTGCACAATGGCTTTTGCAGCATCAGCACTCAGTTACGGTATACCACTATACCGGGCCCCACTGACATTGAAATAATCAACAATATCAAGCAAAGAAATAAACCTATTCTCAACCAGCACGGCAAAAATAAGGAAGCATCTTTTGCAAAGTGGGCAATGATAGGAATTAACGATCCTATCATTAGCTCCTCAGATAATCTGAAGTAAGCATTGAAATTCTTATCCTTTTGGAACATGGTTTTTAAGTTACTCTTTTCCCACAACAGAGCATTATCAATGTCTCCCCAATAATGGAACCAATATCTCACTACAATACATGCATCCAGCACATTTAGTTTCCTACCTACTGAAAATTCACATGTAGAAGCAAACGGCAGAGCCTCTCCCACAAAATTAACCATAATCAAGATGTCCAAAAATCTCTTTGATTGTCTCTTAATTAACATTCCTGTAACCATTATTTCCCAAGTACCAACCTGCCAAGCAGCGCTTTAGCTCAACTCGCCCATCAAACATAGGGTTCAATACTCTCATCTCTATCAAAGTTTAGCGAAACCAATTTAATTAAGTAGGCAATTATAATGCAATTTAAACCAGGAAACACGAAAAGATTAAATCGTCAACACTTAAATTCACTTAATGCACTATCATAATCATCAATTACACATCTTTATTAACACTTTGACACTGGTAACACGTATACACATTTGGCAATCTCACATAGCTCTTACTACTCCAGCTTCTGAACATTATAGCGCACAAACATTTTCCGCACATATAACACAAAAATATACATGCCAATCATACGTATCCGACCAAAGATTTCTTATCTGACACATTAATCTAACATTGAGCACGCCAATTAAACTCCATTTTACTTCCCCTTCATTCCAGAAATAACCTAATAATTCCATAATTAGAACAATTCAACGCCCATAAAAAACCCACGTATATTAAACTAATTTTACTTTCTCTACTGCATAAAAAAATATTAAAAATTCAAAAATAAGCAAAATTCAACACCCAACAAAAATACACACAGACATCACATATTAAAGTCCATTTTCACTTTTCCTATTGGATTAAAAAAAAAAATAGCAATAATTAGCAAACTTCAACTCCTACAAAAAGTACACGTAAAAAGTTATCCATACACAATATATTATACATATATATATATATATGTGTGTGTGTGTGTGTGTGTGGAGAGAGAGAGAGGTGGGACACAAGTGCAT
Organism: Ehretia macrophylla; assembly: GCA_037974665.1. NCBI lineage: Eukaryota > Viridiplantae > Streptophyta > Magnoliopsida > Boraginales > Ehretiaceae > Ehretia > Ehretia macrophylla. The sequence continues at coordinate 35,723,030 of CM075780.1, read as the reverse complement.
ACTAGAGATTAAAAACGGCTGAGAGCTTCTGATTCGGAAATTAAACTTGGAGTTCTTCAATCGATGAACTCAAATTCTCCATAATACTAACCAAAATAAACAACTAAAAAATTTAATAAATAAATAAATAAAAGAATAAATAGAGAGTTTTGTATTAATTATTTTAGTTGAAGTGTGAAAATTTAAAGAGAAGGTCGTAGAGAAAGAAAAATAGTGAGCCCCTAGAAGGTAGGGAAGTGAGATGATGGGATTTAATTGAATTGGAATTTTGGTATAAGCAAAAAAGAAATATAAGATTGCTATTGTTGGTGGTGGTGTTTTAGGCATGTTAGATGACAGGTTTGACTGGGTCATTTTTAAAGGGATGGGTCAATATGTCATTTAAAGTTATAAGGGAGCTATCGATATATTAAAATGGGATTAAAAATAAAATGATGTTTTCAATTTTTTTTTATTTACATATTTGATATGAAGGAATTAATTTAAAATTTTTAATTCTAAGATAATTTCATTCACGCATTCATAAGAATAGTCATTTTAAAGCAAAAATATGAGATTAACACATTTCTATATATTTGGGAATAAATTTAACTACTATATCCTCATATAACATAATTTTTAAATATAATTTGTTTTACAAATAATAATAATAAAATGATAATAATAATTATTATGATTATATATTAATAATAATTATTATTAAATAATATTAAAATAAAAATAAAAATAAAATAATAAACTCATAAAAAAATATAATAATAATAATAATAGTGATTAAAATAATAATAATAATACCAATATAATAAAATAAAAATAAAATAATAAACTTATAAAAAAATAATAATAATAGTGATTAAAATAATAATAATAATACCAATATAATAAAATAATAATAAAAATAACAATAATAATTGTATAATAATAATAATAAAATAAAAATAATAATAAATATTATAATAATAATAATAATAAAAATAATAATAATAATGATTAAAATAGTAATAATAATAATAATACTAATATAATAAAATAATAATAAAAATAAGATAATAAAATAATAATAATACAAAAATGAAAAATAAAATAATAATAGTAGTAGTAGTAGTAGTAGTAATAATAATAATAATAATAAAAAAAATAATAATAATAAAAATAATAATAATAATAATAAAAAAAATAATAATACTCATTAAAGTAATAATAATAATAATAATAAAATAATAATAATAGTGATTAAAGTAATAATAATAATAATACAAATATAATAACGATGATGACGATAATAATAATAATAATAATAATAATAATAATAATAATAATAATAATAATAATAATAATAATAATAATTTTTATTATTATTACTATTGTTATTATTATTTATTATATTTTTATTTATTATTATTATTATTTATTGTTGTTGTTATTATTATTATTGTTATTTATTATCTTTACGTTGTTTACGATTACGTTCATGTTTATTCTTATTTTTAATACTATAATAATAAAATGTCAATCATGTCATACTATACAAGTAATTCTCATTACTACTCTTCATTCTTAAAGCATATCAAGTATATTATTCTCATTATCGAGTTTATTCCATTCCCAATTTCATTATATTCCTTGGCTTATTCCATTCTTATCCAAATTTACAGTGTACCAATCACTACCTAAAAGATCAACATTGTGTAACAAAAACCTTAAGTGACCCAACCAAAAAAAAAACCTAAGTGACACGTTTTAGGCTCTGTTTGGCCTAACTTTTAGACGCTCAAAAGCGATTTCTGTGAGTTTAAAAGCTTAACTAACATGTTTGACCCATTTTTTAAAGTGCTTTTAGGAAAAAGTTGAAGTTGAAAAAAGTAAAAAAAAAATGAGAAGCTCCAAATTTGAGCTTATCAAAAAAGGCTTTTGCAAAACTGTTTTATATAAAATGGGAAGCTATTTTTTTTTCTCAAATATATCTCTCTATATTTTTTAAAGTCTGATATTACCTTCAAAATTTTTAAAAGCTCAATATTGCCTAACACAGGACAAACAGTCAACGACTTTTATTTAACAGCACTTTTGACAAAAGCTCTACAATTCAAAAGCTGAAATTTTACAGATAGGCCAAACAGAGCCTTAATCTTTTATCTTTGTCATTTTTAGCAAGTTAGTTATCTATTTCTAAAAGTATTAGTTTTTGCCCCTTTCATTTATTTTTGTGAGACTGTTAGTACTTAAGTCTTTTTCTGTTGAAACTTTAATGGTTTTTTCATGTATTTGGTAATAATTTCCCTACAAGTGAGTTTGAAATTTTCAATTGCATGGATATTATCAAACACGTGAGAAATCATCAATTTTTAGATTAAAAAGGATTGAAGGCTAATGGTAATATAACTAATAGACATGAGTCACGTGAGGGACGAAAATCTAATATTATTGAAGAAAGGGGACCAACTTGCTAAATACGGAAAGCACGTGTTGTTTGTTTGGTTTTTTTTATATTTCTTTTGGAGCGTTGAATATATTATTGTATTCGTAGTTTTAATAGGTAAAATTCTCCATAATTTATATTGCTCATTTTTTAGAAAGTCTATGATTGTTTTTTTTGGTTTTGGTCTAATGTTTGTATTGGGGAAAGATATGGATGTATCTTATTTATGGTAATATTCTATTGAAAAAGATAAATTATTATGAACATCAGATGTGTTTGAATTGTAGATGCCCGTTAAAGGTTTGGTGTTTGCTCTTACTTTTTTGTTTGCTCGTCCATTTTGCAATATCACAATTTTTTTTTTTATTTTTTTACTAAGGTAAACAAGTGTTTTTATTAAAATGAAAGAAAAAACATATGTACAAGTAACAAAATCATAGATCCATTTAACGTAAAACACTCATATTTACATTTCAGCTTCTACATATGAATTTGTTCAGTGTAATATTTTTTAACTTTTTACAAGTGTAAAATTTATATCTAACATCAAAACAAATATATTGAAACAACTGGTATTCAGTAAACACGTCTTCTTGGAGCAATCTTCTATTTCTCTTGCCCAAAATGTAATACACAACTGCTCTAAAAACAATCGAATAACAACGGCTAGCAATGAGCCATTGTCACAATGATGCAATATCACGAATATTAAATAAGACTAATTCAAAAATTGCATTATGACTTGAAATTGTGTTATATGATTCATATTATATCATGTTAAAGGTAAAAACTTGAGCTCAAAATGATGAGATTTTAGTAATCTAAACATTGTTATCTTGAACTCAAAAGTTTTAATAGTTATGTCTCTTGATACATAATTTAAAAAAATATATTTGTCTTAGATACAAAAAGTATACTGTTTGCACCATGGATACAAGACTAGCAAAGACATGCATAAAAGGGTGTGCAAAATCGCATACAATGTCTACACAAAAAGCGCTCCATATCATCTTAATCCACTTGGCAAATAAATGAAATTGATTTTATTCCTCTTGAAACCGTGAATGAACATAAATGTAACTTTATGATCTTAAGCTTGATTATGATACAGTTAAAACAACTGAAAGGAAGATAAATTTATTCGTTTAGAGAATAGTGGAGCATACAAATATAGTTTTGGACTTTTTCCTCGTTATTTATGACAAAAACAAAATTTTGAAACTAAATTGAAAAAATAAAGAAATACTTTTCCTGCAGAAATTTCTAATTTGTAGGACACAATTGTGTTATAGTTGATTTAACACAGTTAACATTTCGTTTCCCGCTATAAAACTCCAAATTAGGAGTTATTCCAATAAAAATTTTAACCTTTAATATTAAATAAAACAGTTAATTCTTAGTGTAACAGAAACTCTTTTATGACAAGGAAAAACCGCTAGAGAATGAAGATCGATGGGAATCCAAGAATTTCAAATATATCCGAAAGCCTCTATCGTTGAGTGATTCGTGTCACCATTTATCAGCATTTATTACGCCTATGTACGGGGATTCTCTTTGTTTAGAGAATAAGATGAAATAAGAACTAATTTTAACTAATTCAAAATAATTTGTTTTTTTTTAAATTATATGGCACATGGCCACGTGGCTCACTGCCACAAAAAGTTTCCAGGCCACTTTTACAATAAGTCAGACTTTGAAACAATCACGTCTGACGTGATTTTATATACCATATATATTATTACTTAAAAAAAAAAAAAAAGCCACTAAACTGACGTGGACACGTGGCGATTCTTGATTGAGCCACGTGTCCAACATGGCCAGACCTGTTCACAACCAATTTTCAATTTCTCAACCAGCACACATTACACCAAGAACACACACTAACACAATTTTCTCAAATTTTTGAAATTTTTTCATAATTTTTGTGTTTTAAGACAAAAATTAGTGAATTATATGTCTACAAAAAGCTCTCAATGAGCCCGTTTTACTTATACCAAATACACAATTTTAAGAACATGATACAAACATGAAAAAAAGGCTAAAACAGTAGCAAAAATGCAAAAAAAATGTACTAAATAATTTTGATATTCAAACTTAAAAAATTCGTAGTACATTCATTAATTAACAAAAAATTACAAAATAGATCGAGAACTCGGATCAACCCATATTAGATGACTCATCCCAAAACCCAACACTTACCATTAAACAAAACACTTGTTAATAGTTTTAATCTATATCGTTGTTCAAACACAAGAACACTTTCACGTTTTCAACGCGCACATACTACACCAAGAACACGCACTAACACAATTTTCCCAAATTTTTGAATTTTTTTTCATAATTTTTGCGTTTTACAGCCAAAATTAGTGAATTATATTTTTACAAAAAACTCTCGATGAACCCGTTTTACTTATACCAAATACACAATTTTGAGAGCATTATACAGACATGAAAAAAAAGGTCAAAACAGTAGCAAAAATGCAGAAAAAAAATGTACTAAATAATTTTGACATTCGAACTTTAAAAATTCATTAATTAACAAAAAATTATGAAATTTACGCCGTCGGAATCCTTGCAACGCGAACTTTCTATCAATACCAAAAATACACATACTTATAATCCTTGACAGAACAGTTTTTTATTTTTAATCCCTAAAACTCATACAAAATATAGATCGAGTCGGGTCAACCCCAAAACCCAACACTTACAATTAAACAAAAACACTCGTAAATAGTTTTAATCTATATAGTTGTTCAAACACAAGAACACATATAGAGTTACTGCATGTAAACTGCTAACATTACGTACTACGTACACTTATTTGTCAACTGTGAAATTTTTTGGGTTCCTCGCACACTGCTCTTCGTGAATTTTCTTCTCATCCGGATCGTTAAACGCCTTAACACAGTAACAGCAAAACAGATCCCCGAGCTTGCAGAGAACATACTTGTGGAACTGTCCGATGTGTTTTTCATATTTCTGCGCATTGTTAAATTTTTTCGACTTTCCTTTGCAGTACTCACATCTCAGCTTGGACGTGGGGTCTAATTGATTGTTGACACCTGGATTCGTCCAAACCCGCGTCTCATCTTGCTTTGAAAAACATATAGTGTTTCTCAAAGTGATTAAGGCCGGATGTGGGTTAACGTTGGTGAAAAGGGTGGTGAGAGGTGGGGTGGTGGTGAAACGGGTGAAACCGGTGGTGAGAGGTGGGGTGGTGGCCAAAGGGCGGCGTGGGATGGTGACGGTGACGTAGGCCGGAGGCTGAGAGGGGCCTGAAAACACAAGCATTTGCATGATGATATAGAATTTCTAGAAGGGTGTGTAGTATAATGAATAATGAAGCTGGTATATATAGTGATCAGTGATCACCATGCACCGTGTGATGAGTTGCATGGTGCGTGATGCGTTAACCGACCTTGCAAAAGCTCCAGAGGTGTTGATAATTCTGTTACTCTATGCGACGTCGCAGCGCATGTGAATATGGTTCTAATTAATTGGCGGGACACATTTCTAATTTGGATTGATTTATGCACTCAAAATTGATAAGCTTTTTCGCTAATATATACTAATTAGTTTAATTGCTATCAGCGGCACAAATTTTATCAAACAGTTATTTAATTGCTAATTTAATGTTAACGTGTAGCTGGTTTATCATAAGATTATATAGAATTGCAGGTACTGTACTTGAGTGTTTTATTGTTAGCTAGCCTTGAGTGAAATGTTGTATGTAAATTAAATGCTTGCATTCAGGGGCGGAGAGAAGGGGGTCGGGGGGCACATTGTGCTCAACATGAGCATGAATGCTTCAATTGTGGGTTCTTACTTAGGTTTAGTCTCTCCATATTTTACTAGAGCTTGCAGGAATAAGCAATATGCAACAACAATATTTTCCTCCATAATTCTGCAAATTAACACTGGCTCAAAGCATCCCGATTGAACCATTGTCCACCTTGAGTCTGCTTCAATTGTGGGTTCTTACTTAGGTTTAGTCTCTCCATATTTTACTAGAGCTTGCAGGAATAAGCAATATGCAACAACAATATTTTCCTCCATAATTCTGCAAATTAACACTGGCTCAAAGCATCCCGATTGAACCATTGTCCACCTTGAGTCTGCTTCAATTGTGGGTTCTTACTTAGGTTTAGTCTCTCCATATTTTACTAGAGCTTGCAGGAATAAGCAATATGCAACAACAATATTTTCCTCCATAATTCTGCAAATTAACACTGGCTCAAAGCATCCCGATTGAACCATTGTCCACCTTGAGTCTGCTTCAATTGTGGGTTCTTACTTAGGTTTAGTCTCTCCATATTTTACTAGAGCTTGCAGGAATAAGCAATATGCAACAACAATATTTTCCTCCATAATTCTGCAAATTAACACTGGCTCAAAGCATCCCGATTGAACCATTGTCCACCTTGAGTCACAAAATCGAGAATATCAGATTCCTCAAAATTCTGGTCACCTGGCTAGTTATATGAAATAAATGATTTGCCGGTTTTTTCATCCCTCAAAATTCTGGTCACCTGGCTAGTTAAAAATTTCTAAACGCTGCAAATCATGTCTACGTACTAATTAATAATTGTTAACAACTTGATACTTAGAAACCAATTAGCTAGTTTAAACATGCATTACCAAAAGTGCATTTCTAGTATTAATTTGCGAGGTTTGAATGTTTTCTCAATCTTTTCAAAGCTTGTTAAATTAAGTAAATTAATAATAATTGCATGTGCTTTGAATCGCATAATAATCTACAATTTTTTTTTTTTTTTTACCACTAATTGGCATTGTTTGAAAAGTACAACTATAGGTGCCGTGCTGGTGTTGGTATCTCATGAGAAGAGAGTGAAAAGGGAGTAGAAAGCAGCTTCAGTCGAAAGTTGAAACTAGTTTTTTTTGGCTAGTAGGGCTTGAATTGAAGGATGAGAACAGGGGAATGTTGATGATGAAAATAGAACCCGAGCACGACAGATTTTCGATCGTTTTATTCTTTAGGAAGCTTGGGGGATGGATTGGTGAATAGAGATGCATGGGTTGCGAGCAAAGAGATAATATGCATGCAGGGCCTTAATTAGATAGATATAAGTTGCTTAATTTAATCTAAAAGAAGAGAGAGGGGACTGGATAGCATCTGTAGGTATAATACAATTTAAAAGATAATATATGAACTAAAAACTCAAAATTAATTAATTGCTATCATTATATTGCTTCATCCAGCTGATTTATGAAACCTATGCTTGTATATTCGTTCATAGGTCAAATCGAATATGTAATTATTGAAATAATTGTTAATCAAGGAAAATCATTCAAGATATCAATAACTTAAAAACATGATCAAACTTATCATCATAATTAATTAGACTTGACCAGAGACACATTAATTTCCCTTTGGACTTACTTACAATGCTTCTTGTGAGAACCAGATAGATATTCCCAACCTCATTCTAGTCTCCAAATTAAAAGTCTTTCTAATTTATTCATTAGCCATTTAATTAATTGCATGCATCAATTAATTATTTCCTGTTACTTTCTTTCTTCTTCACTGAGTCTCTTGTTTTGATATGCGCTGAATTTACAACTGGTACGACATTGACATGACCAAGTTGATGCCATTGTTGAAGGTGTCCCAATTTTGAATTTGCAACCGAGACTCATGAGCTCGGTCTTAACTTAATTTCTTCGTGTAACCAAAAAAAAAAAATTGAATATGAAATGGATAAAAACATTGAAAATCATAGCGTATCGAATTATTATAAAAGATGAACGACTTTCAACGTAAATAAATAACATAGTCAAATTCATCAAGTTCCATCAAAAAATTATATTATGGATTATGGAAGAAACAAAATCCAAGAACATTTGAGGCAGAGAAATTAATTCTCTATTCTTTGAAAAATGCTTGCACTTATTATCTTTATTTTTTAGCTAATGCCTCTTGTAAAATCAATGTAAATAATTATACAAAATTATACAAATACTTTGCGTTATTCAATGTAAATAATTTTTGAAATGCATCCCTTAATATATATTAAAGAAATTTATTCAATTAAAAAAAATGATTTTTTTTTTTTTTGACAGTAAACTTGAGGATTAGTACCCCTTATCTTTTATCTTTTTTTTTTAATTTAAAAAATAAAATGTATTTCACTAAAGAGGTACAGAGTCATCTAATTCTTGATGGATAGATATCACAATTTAACAAATATATTAGCCGTGACGACATATAAGATACCCAATTTATCGGCAACACTTTCCTAAGCTCGTATTTAGCAACTCAATCACAGGTTAATTAACTGTCGTTCTTACGCTACGAATTTCCCGCCACAATTTTTTTTCTTTTTTAATGGGAAAAAAGCTTTTTACTTCAGAAAATCACCAGTCTTTTTTTCACTGTACACACAACAAAAGAAAGAAAGAAACCAAAAACACACAGAGTCACACATAGAGAACAAATTAAAGCAAAATGGGAATCATGGAGACGATATATATCTGATATCCTAAACTTGACTGAAGTGAAGAAGAACACCCTACGCAAAGCAATCCTCACTCTACTACTTGAATGGAAAGATTTAGAGAATGACTTGGAGTTAACACAAAAATGTTTCCAAGAAAGCAACACTGAGCTCAACTCTAGACAGAATCACTTGCATGCAATCCAAAAATCAGTCACACAAAGCTCAAACGACCTGGAATGAACCCAGAAATCAATCGAAAAACGTTTCCAAGAAGTTCAACAACAGGAGGTTGAGTTCAATCTTTTCCGAGAAAATGGCATCAGAGAGTTGGCATTGCAGGAAGAAAAGTTGGGTATGATTCGGAAAGAGGTGAAGCTGAGAGAGGAGAGGATGGATGAGCAAGAGAAGTTGATGGAGAGGCTTGTTGTGGAGATAAAAATGGAGAGAGAGCTATTTGAAGGTGTGAGGAAAATGGTGGATCAAGGGCTTAAGGAGATGAGTGTAACACAGAAGTGCATTGAGGATTGTGTTAGGGATCATGAGTGTAAGGGGGGAGAATTCGCGGAACAAGTAAAGGAAGTGGAGTTGAAGGAGAAGAAGATGGAGGCAATGAAGAAGGAGATTGAATTGAGAGAGAAAGATTTCAGTTCCATGCCAACATCCTTTCAGGTGTGACTCCATTCTACTTTGTTTTTCTGCTTTCAGTGTCGTGAGTTATTTATTGTATGCAAAATACTCCTTTTACTATTTAAGAGTTGGGTAAAATGATCATATCTTGACCCGTTATAATTATTCTGAGTTCAAATTATAGTTTAGGCCTTCATGTAACCGAAAAAGAAAAAGGAAAAAAAATATCTTTCACTATGTTCAGAGAGGGGAAATGGGTGGAAGAGATTGGTTAGGGAGTGATTATTTGGGGTTTGTTTGGATTCAAGGGGATTAAATAGTAAAGGAAATGAGAAGATAGAATTTTTAAGGAAAGGAAATTGAACTAGGGGGATTAATCTTGTTTGAATTATGATAAAATTGTAAAGGAAATAATCTCGATGTAATTACAAAGGAAAAATAATTAAGGAAAGGAAAGGAAAAGATTTCCCTCGATTGAATTGGAAAAGAATAAGAAAAATTAGGCAAAGGAAAGAGGATGATTTTATAATTTTTTGTTTGGAAAAAGAGAATGATATTTTAAATAGAAAGTTAAATAACCAGTTTATATTTATGATGAGTAATGCTAGACGTCACCTTTTTTTTATTACCAATTATCACCTCTTAATTGGCATACTTAGTTGTCATGTCAATTAGATCAATTTATTCTGTTTATCTCTCTTCATTTATTAACTTTATTTCATTTTTTCTCTCTCCTTGTTTTTTTCTTTTTTCTTTCCTTCCTTAATTAAAATTTTCTCCTTTTTTAGCTTTGACCTCTAATACTATACAATTTTTTCACTTGCCTTATCATGATCATAGACTAGTACAAAAAAGAAGAATAATTCTACGTTGCACATAAAAAAGTAATAAACAAAAACATAGTCAAGTTAGTATGGTTAATCTACTTTTAATCTTAGAGAGAATTACATACAATGAAAATATGACTGAGATTGGGAAAAATAAATTAATTAAGTGTAAGGACGGAAGCTTGGAGATGAGCTAATATTTGTTAAGAAAATATAAGTTTAAGCTCGGGTTTGAGGAGGGGATCCAACATATTGTTTCAAGAAAAGAGGGAATCCAACATATTATTTCAAGAAAAAAATTATTGGCCCATCAATTTAAGTGACATAGTCAGACAATAAGTAAAAGATCGAAACATAGTATTTACATAATTAATGTTTATGGTCACTACATCAAAAAGAGAAAGAAAGGAGATGACAAAAGTCCTGCATAATTTTGGAGTAATATAGCCAATTGTGTGATTTTAAGAGGAAAAAAGTACTGACTTATTGTAGGGTTAGATAGAAGAGAAAGCGAGAATATAAGAAATGTTAATTAAGGAGAAAAAAATTAATTAAAGAAGAAAGAGAAATTAAATGAAGAAAGATAAAAAAAATTAAATTTATTTAGTTGGTATGACAACTAAATATGCTAATTAAGAAGTGATAATTGGGTAGTAAAAAAAAAATAACGTTTAGCATTGCCCTTCTTCATTATGACTGCAGAAATCATAAGCCCTCCAAATGATACTGCCATGGCTAAAGCTTTTTATGTTTTATATGGCCGAAAGTATATGGATTTATTTATTGCCAACAGTTCACAGAAAGTCAGAGTACCGCTTAACCACATTACCAATTTGCAAACAGAGTCAATAATACAGATAGGTGGCCTGCTTAACATAACAGAAATTACAATGTCATTTGCTCGCATTAGAGCTAGCAATTGGGCTAGCTCAGCACGGCCCAACACGGGAAAATCTGAACCTAACCCAGCCTACCAAATATAGGCAGGCCAGATTGGTTTATGAAATTTATGACAGCCCAATTTGGCCCAGACCCATTTTGGTTCAAAACCAGAATCAGCCTAGCTCATGACCCAGTCTAACTCAAGCGCAGTAATTAAGAAAAAACATTTATATATATTATTAAGGAATTGCGATGGGGGGATTTCCTCCCAACACACCAAAAAGAATATTTTTATTTTTTAATTCTTTAAATCTTATTTTTTTATTTCAAACTTCTGTTAAAAAATTGGGCTGAATATGGTGGGAATCCTAGTCAATCTGGGCCCTTTCCATAACCCATAGGTCGGGTTGGGCTAGGCTCGGGCCAAGTCAACCTAGATGCTAGATCTAGTTCACAAGGTTTGACGAGAGCTTTTAGTATTACCCTAACCTCTAAGTAATGTGAACCACACAAGTAATTTGCGTTCTACCTATGACACCAAGTTTTAACTAACCTTAGATGATGGAGGTGGCTGTGGTGCAGTGGATATTTGCTGCGAGCCTACGATGGCTAAAGTGGATGTGATTATGTTTTTAATCATATGAAATCTTGTAAATTTTTCAAACTTTCTACTCTCGTAAATCATTCAAACTTTCTACGTGCTGTAGCTTTAATATTTGTATGTGTGATGAGTATATCTGATGGACATGATGTTATGACTATCTTTTCATATCATTTATAAGCAAAGAACTTTGAGCATAACGAAAATACATGTTTATTTTGTTAGGGTCATTTACTTTTTATGAGTTTCACTTTTCTTTTTACCTTTTTGTGAACATGATTTTCAAGTATAGATTTTCTTCTATTTCTAAGTCCGAAACATCTTTGACCCAAAAAAAAAAAAAAGTCTTTAACATCTTTTCATATTCTTTACATATTGTAAGAACCATTTCATCTTCTTTCTACCATCTTGTCTAAATGACAAATCTTTTGGTACAAGGAAAATAGGGTGGGTAGCATAGCTTATCTGGGCCCGTTTTATTTAGTTTAAGCTTATCGAGAAATGATTTTGAAAAAGTGATTATTATTATATTGGAAAAATAACAATACCAAAAACAAAAATATGAAGAACACATATAAACCCAAAGTTTTTATTTATTTATTTTGGGACAGTATATAAGGCGAAATGGTCAAATCTCCAATTACATCCTTTTTTTGGAATAACAAATAACTTACCTTGAGTAGAACTGTATTTTGAATTCACCTTAAGACTGAATTTAGTGGTACAGCGACGCCGGCCTAATACATGTTTCAAAGGCATTTAAAAATCAAACAATATTTATTATAGTAAAATATAAGTTCAGCCTTTTTTTTTTTTTTTCTCTCATTTCACTAATATTGTATTCTACACAAAGAAACAGAAATCCATTCATAAATGCACATGGTTGGACATGATTCAAAAGTTGAGAAGGATAATATATACTTGCAAGAATAAAATCAATATTTTTTCCACTAAATCAACAATGCCAAAATGAGAAAGAGCCAAAATACTTAGCATACATATTTTTACATCTGTAAATAACGAAATAACGCAATTATGGTAGTATTGAGCTTAAGCTATTAGTTTATGATATCAAAGAATAAATCAAATACACATTATGACAAGAGAAAGAGAATAGGAAACATCTAACCATCTCCAGACAGCTTGATTGATAATGTTATAATCTTTCACTTTCTTAGGTGATCAATCATGACAAGGTTAGCATTCTCCACTGGAGTCGTAGGTGATAAACTTCAAATTTAGTTCTTCCGATAAGTGGATAATGATATTGGTTGTCTTAGACAGTTTATCGCCCTTGTCGATCAACTATTGAGCTCATTATTGTATTTTATTATTTTTGTCACGTTTTAAACTTAAAATTCGAAACACGTACCAAGACTAATATTATAAACTTAAGAAGTAATCATTTGGATCTTAAATTTACTAACTCAAAATAATTAACCTAAGTTATTCTAAAAACATTACAAGCCCCCACCCCCCCACCCCCTCCCCCCCCCCCCCCCCCACCCAACACACACACCAAAAAAAAAAAAAACACTCCGGTCAAACACCGGCTTTGAATACTGTTTAGTTACTCCTTGAATCTAGAGAGGGATGGATCCATAATTTTTTGTCGACGAGGCTAAAACACATAATTTTTTAATTATGTGAGTATCTTTTTTTTAGTGGGAGCTAATTACAAATACATAGATATATTTATATATATATATAATTTTTTTACGTTTTCCTAGGCCAGTGAGGGTTACAGCCTCCACAGACCCTTAGGGCACGTTTGGTTCGTGGAATGTTACAAGACTACTAGGAATGTGAAGTCTGTAATATGATATTCCCATGATTTGGTCCAATTCCCATGTGAGGGGGTGAGAATCTCACATTCCCAAATCATGAGAATATTTTTGAAAAAACAAAAGACACAAATACCCATTTTTAAAAATGCTAAATTAAAATAAATAAATAATAATAATTTTAAAAATAAAATAGAAAATAAAAAGATAAAAAAAAAAAAATCAAATCAAAATAAAAAAATCAAATAACATAATGTAGAAATAAGATAAATAAAATAAAATAAAAAATAGGAAAATAAAAAATAAAAATAAGATAAAATGAGAAAATAAAATAAAACTAAAATGAGATATAAAAAATAAAATAAAAAATAAGTATAAAATTAAAAAATATTTATAAAAACTAAAATAATAACAATAAAAATAAAAATAAATGAAATTAATAAAAATTATTAATTTTTAAGTTAAACTAAAATTTTATAATTTAGATTTGTATTTATAATAATTTTTTATTGGTAAATTCAAAATTAAATTTTAAATTTAAAAAAAAAAAAATAATAATAATTTTAAAATTTCAAAATCTTTTAAAATAAGAAATTTAAGTTTCTAAATTTTGCTCGCATATAGCAAAAGTATATGAAATGTAGCATTATTTATACAAATTGTATGATATTTTTATTTTTCTGAGTTAAGGGCGTTGGAAAATTGCTCAAAATTCCTAGGGATATTGATTCTAAACCAAACATAACAAAATAACATTCTTAAAATTTGACAAAATATTCCCTGAGAATATTTTTAACGTACTAAACAGTTTTAATAATATTCTCGGGAATAATATTCCTGGGAATGACATTCCCAGAAATGTTATTCCTGGTAATGAAAAATCAATCCATGAACCAAACGCTTCCTTATGTGCATTCACCTGAAATCTTGAACTTTTAGACTTGCAAGTGAGATTAGTTGTGAACAATTCCTACAAGTGAAAAATGGTTTCTTATATTTGTAGAGACACTCCGAACTATTATAGAGAAACTATTGAATATGATCTTAGAACAGTCTGTGGGGATGGGATGGGGTTGGGCTTGATTGGAAGAGGAAGAAGAAGAGTAGGTTTGTAATTTTTGTATTTTAGTAAGGGTAGTTTAGAATTTTACTAATTTTTTGTTAGTTTTTTAATGGTGGGATCAATTTGAATTTTTTTTGCAAACGTAAAGGGATTAATTTGCATCTTTTAAATAATGAGGACTAAATTGATTTTTGGTAAAACAATGAGAATTAATGCTACATTTTTCCCTATAATTAATGTGCTATCTCATAATATATATAGATAGTGATTTATCATGTTTTTCTTATTTTAATATATGAAGAATTATAATTAAAACGCATAATTGGATCTTGGGCATAATGATCATGTTGTAAAAAATGGCCAATGAAATGACTGAACATGATTGAATCTAGGTATTATTAAAAGTTTATAACGCCATTTGGAATTTATCTATATATTCATGATGCATTCCAACTTTAACCCTTCTAGTAAAGTTTATCATTAGAATAAAGTATTTTTTTCATAGTCATCTATTATCGTACGATTAACATTTCTTTAACATATCAAGCTTGTTATCTTCTAAATAAAAAGTTTAGAAACACATATTATATATAGATTATACTGATATTGATTTAGAAGTACAAATAATTTTTAGAAGCATAAATAGAATTACTATTTAATGAAATAACATGTTTGAATTTCAGACTTTGAATATCATACTTTGAGCCCAAAACTCCAGACCCGCAAGTGAAATTAGTGATATAGGCATAAGAAAAATCTACTACTAGACCCTTGATGGTCTTGATCCCAGCTTCGCATTCTAGAAACTTTGGTTAGGAAAGTATTTTCCTTTGAGTATTTTAGTTGTCAGAGATGTTGGATTGTTGAGGATTCTCCAAACTTGACCTGTGAGAAGAGCTTTGTTCATTAGCTCAAAATCTTTGAAATCAAAGCCATCATCCCATTTAGAATCAATCATAGTGTTGGAATTGATCCAATGGTGGTCGTTTTTTCCATTTTTCTCCACCAAAAATTTGAAACAATGGAACAAAGTTTCTTGCAAATAGTTTTGGGGACAATGAAAACAGATATGACATAGCTAGGAATGGCTTGGATTACTGATTTTATGAGTACTTCCTTGCCTCATTTGGATAAGAATTTTTCCTTCCAACATTGGACTTTAGATGAGGTCGATCAAGGAGCCAATTAAGTGCCTCTGATTTAGAACGACCCTAATGCGAGGGAATACCTAAGTATTTCCCAAGATTTGGTTATAATTGACTCTTAGGAGGCCACTAATATCATCTCACCTGTTGCGGAGTGTTAAGGCTGAATGAGATGTTAGATTTAGCAAGATTTATGCTTTGCCCCGAGGCGTAGCAGTAGTGATAAATAGTATCCTTAAATGCTAAAGCTTCGTGGAGATTGGCCTCAATAAAGAAGAGTGAATTATCTGCGAATAAGAGGTATGTGATTGAAGGGCAGCGCTTTGAAATTTGAATACCTCTAATATGTCCTAATGCGGATTGCTTTACAAGATTCATGGAAAGGGCTTCCATGAGGATAGAGAATATGAAAGTGGAAAAAGGGTCCCCTTGGCGGATGCCCTTTTATGGTGAAAAAACTGGGAGCAAATCTCCATTCACAAAAATTCAGTATTGCACCGAGGTGATAGCACGTATAAGAAGGTTAATCCAATGAGAATAAAAACCAAGTTTTCCAAGAAGTATTTGGAGAAAATCCCATTTAACAAAGTAGAATGCTTTGTTCATGTCTAGTTTAAGTTTTGCTTTGAAAGTCTTTTTGTTTTTGAGAGTTCTAAGCTCGTGTGCAATCTCTTGTGCTATGATAAGATTATCATGAATTATTCTCCTTGAGATGAATGCACTTTGGTTGGGGGGATAATAGTATCCATGTAAGGCTTTAATTGAAGCACAAGGACCCTGGAGATGATTTTATAAAGAAAATTTGAGCATGAAATAGGTCTATACTGAGAGAGGCTCTCACGATTGGGAATTTTAGAACTATGGAGATGATAGTTTTGTTGAGTTCATTGAGCGACTCCTTACCCAAGAGGAAACTATTAACAGTTTCAAACACATCAAATTTGGTATGTTCCCAATATTTTTGAAAGAAAATATCTGGTAGTCCATCAGGACTTGGAGATTTGGTTGGGTATAGACTCCATGTTTCCGCTTTGACCTCCTCCATGAAAAGTGGTCGCAGTAGGTTGTCGTTCATTTCCGAAGTCACCACTTGAGAAATATTGTTAAGAACTAGGTGCATATTCCTTGGACCAGTGGAAGAATAAATGCTCTCAAAGTGATTTTGAATAGAAATCTTTATTTCCTCTTGGTTGTCAATCCACGTACCATATGAAATTGAGAAATCGTAGAATTCTATTCCTTGCCCTCCTTTGCATAGTGCAACCATGAAAATATTTTGTGTTATTGTCTCCGCACTTCAACCATTGAACTCGAGCTCTAGTTGCCCAATAATTCTCCTCATTGCTCCAAAGATCCTGCAGCTTCTCATTGATTTTTTCTTGGGAGGCTCTTGACCAAGGAGAGTTGTGCAAACAAGTAAGTTGTGCTTTAATCTTTTCAATCTGCTTCCTGTTGTTTGGAAATTGGACTCTGCTCCAGTTGGATAAACTCTTTGTGCATGCTTTGACTTTTCTACAAGTGAGCATAATGCCTCTTCTGGAAGAGAGAAAGCTAGGATGATTCCAATTGTTGTTAATGATAGTTCCACAATTCTCATGCTCTGTCCAGTAGGATTTGAACCTGAACTTCTTTTTTTGTTTTATGATTTCCACCTCAGTGAACAAGATGATGGGGCTATGGTCCAACACAATGGTAGGTGATTTGCAACCCATGTATTAAGATAGATCAAACTTCAAGGTAAAGTGCACATCGCTCTGTCCAACTTCTCTTTCATATTAGTCTCTTCTTGTCTATTGTTGCTCCAGATTAACTGACATCCTTTGGACTCAATGTCAACAAGCTCATTATGATTTAAGAGTTCTTTGAACCTTTGGATCTTGTAGTTAGATTTTGGCTTCTTCCCCTACTTTTTTGATTGTTGTTTAATATCATTGAAATCCCCCATCAAAATCCAAGGGATATCTTTGTTTGGCCCCAAATCACTGATCATGGTCTACAGGGTAAGTCGATCATTGAAATTTGGGCATCCATGTAGTACCGTAAGCTTCCAATTGTGCCCCTTTTTAGTTGTTGCCGAAGTGTGAATGAAGTTATGGCATTGTTCAATGATGCAGAGGGAAACATTATTGGACCACAGAAGACTGATACCTCCTGCTAGTCCAATAGGATCAATACAAAAAGAGTGGTCGAAACTCAGATTTTTTTACAACTCTTTGTAGCTTTTTTTCCTTGTTTTTTTTCGGTCTCAAATAAACTTATTATGTAGGGATTGTAACGAGATACAAGATCTCTCAAATTTTGAACTGTCAAGGAAGTTCCCATTCCTTGATAGTTCCAGGTTAGGGTGATTATTGCTCTCGTTGGGGCTATTTCGTGACAAACCCAACTTATTAGGGTATGCCTCAAGGGCGAGGGAAGAGGAAGAGGAAACTTCATAGGTCTTTTTCTCAGTTTTGTCCGAGTTTTAACTAGATGGAGAATTCCAAGCCTTGAGTGGTTGTTCCTCAATAGGGATATCAACAAGAGTATCCTTAGAGGCAAAAGTTACTTTGGTATCAGAATAAGTGGTGTCTTCTTTGTGCGAAATTTTCCTTCGCTTTTGGGAGACTTCATTTTTTCCAGAAATAAACTTTTTTTTGGAAGAAAGATGACTAGTTATTTCAGATTCTGGGCTTGGGATGTGGGTTTGCGGGCTTGAGTTATTTTGTGTCTTGGTGGTGTTTGGGCGACGCGTAAAGATTTTATGGACAAAAGTGCTGCCATATATAGTTAAGTGGGCTTTGGTCTGGTTGTTTGGGTTGTCTTTTGCGTGTTTTGTTTGTTGTAGCTATATGGTTGGGTTGGGTTGGAGGAAAGATTTTGGGCAATAAGTCATTTTGCTTCAGATTCTTAACTTGGTAGGTTAGAGGACTGGACTGGGTTAACTTTCTTCTGGTTCGTTTTAAAGCATTTGGTTGGGTTGTTTTTGGGGGATTTTGAATTTGTCTGACCTGGTTTGACATTGGGGTCAGAATCTTTTTGCAGATTGACAATACTCAGTGTACTATGTTTACATTTTTAGGTTAAGGTTTCATGGGCTTTACCCGTGGGACCTTCTTCAAGTCTGTTTTTGAGAGAAGTTGGTGAAAGTTTCTTCTCATGCGCTTCTGGAGATGAGTTGTGACCACGCGCCTTCTTGCTTGGAGTTGAGGAGTGGGGCTTGGTGCTTCTCTTGCTACTTGGAGAGGATTTCATTCAAGGTCCCAGTGCATGGGGCTCAATTGCTACATTTTTCATACTTAAGCCTAATCCACAAGTCTGGAAGACCTTTCCTTGGAAGAAAGAAGACAAGAATAAGAGGTTTGTTGATGTTCCATTTGACCCTCATTCGTAATTCGTATGATGTTGTTGCGACTAAATTTACATTCTTCAAAGGCCTCTATTTCTTCAAGATCTCCCAAATATGAACAAATTTATTGGCATTGTAGTGGGTGATAAAGCTGAAAGGTAGGCCATGGACCTGAACCCAAAAAGAGGTGAAGTTCAAGTCCATTTCTTTTATTGTGATGTTTCGATCCCATGGTTGAAGGAGAAAATGGTGGCCTTGAATGATCCATGGTCTGAAATTTCAAGCTTTTTTCTGTCTTCTTCACTTTTGAAGTCAATGATGAATGTGTTGACCTTTCGTGGAATAAGTTCAACTAGTTCTTTAAGGCCCTATGACCTATTAATAGTGCTTCTGACGAGGACAAGTGCAATATGGCTGTCAGTGACGATTCTTCCAACCAGAGCATGATTGGATTCTCTCTTTCTCTTCATAGAGCAAGTATGGCCTGCTCATTAGTGTAGAGAGGAAGAGGAATAAAAAAGAATTATAAAGCTCTTGAAAAATAGAAAATATATAAGAGAAATTTTAACACCTTAAACTCAAGTTTGACAAGGACAAATCCCTAACCATATGTCTCATTTAAAACGTAAATGCATTTTCATCAATATGTTGTAACATGATGTTTACTTTAAGTTCAAACTGTTGAGTTTTTTTTTTTTTTAATGTGTTAACATTTGGATTTTTAAGGCCATTTATAAAAAGGTAAGGGCTTGCATAGAATTCTTAGATGAGGATTTAATTTAGGATGTGTTAAGGTCGTAATCGAGTTGAGCCTCTTGAATTGGGCTTCAACTTTACTCCTGTGCTTAACAGTTGATAAATCCTTGATGGATTACCTGCAAAATAAAGTACCTAGGGTGGTGCCCAAATTCCTACTCTGATACTTAAGTCAATAATGGAAAAAGGAGAGCTCAGATAGAGCTTGGATAGGCAATAAAATAATATAAATTACTAAAATGAGAATTTGTTACCCTCTTTGCTTACTATTGATACCTATTTATAGGTGGAGTTGGACTCATAATGTCATTGAGTTGGATGTGTGATTGACCTATGATGGACGTTGGGGCTACTGCCGTGGTTTTCGAGCTCTTAAGAGTATGTTTGCTTGAGTTAGTTGTGATTGTCATTGAATGGGTCTACCATGTATCATGGCATTGACCCAGTCCACTTGATTAGGCTACGACACAGTCATGTTTAGGTGCCCTTTTTTAGTCCAGCCCTTCTTTGTAGTTTTGGGCCTTAATTTATGGCCCATTAGGATAAATTTAGTAATTTGATTTAAATTTAGAGTAAAATGTATAGCACCTCCTTATGTTTTGTTAAAGTTGCACAATAAACCTTATGTTTTGAAAAGTAACGTGAAACCCCCCGTGTTTTTCATAATGTTACACCATGCCTTCTCCATCCAATTTTCTGTCAAAGTGAACGACGGGTGACATATACTCACTTATAATGCAACTAAGAATCGCACAAAACTTCAAAACACATTTGAATTGACCCAAATACCCTTACAGTGTTTTTCATTTGTCTTTCTTTCATTTATCATTTTTTTCTTTTTCATTTTTCACTGAGCAAAATGCATTGTATTCCCTTGTATTTTGAAAAAGTTGCATCATAAATTCTGTGTATTCAAAAGTGGCGTAAAACTCATTGTATTATCTATAGTGTTACACCATACCCCCTTCTGTCCAATTATTTTGCCAAGTAATTTAATTTCCTGAACTTGAAGTTGCCAATAGAAGAGTTTTTAAAGTCATAATGGACAAATGAATCCCATACTATTTTAAACACGCATTGTTTTGGAGTGGAAGCAAAGCTAAGTCTTGTTATTGGCTAAACTGTTATTAGAGAATGCAAAAAAGAAAAAAAGAAAAAAAAAAATCTTACATCAGACCAACGGACAATCTAATTATGACAAAAAATAGGTTCCACATGATGTAAAAGTCCATCTTAGTGTTAAAAAAAATTGGATGGCCGTTGACTTTTCCAAAAGATAAGGCATTGTTCATTGTCAAAACTTCAATTTTCTGAAAAATAGGATTTATTATAAAAAATTCAAAGGGAAGTTCCCAAGAGCGAAGCCAAACTATTATGGTGTTGATATAAAACGCAATAGGATGTGTTGTTTTTAGTTACCTTTTATTCTTTACTTCTTCATATTATTATTTTAATTTTTTATAGGAGAAATTACATAGTGAAGGATATTTGTGGTGAAAGAGTAATTAAGGATTCATCATGTTTACTTTTTGTATTGGAACCAGCCCAAAAGACTGGGTTGGGCTGTCAAATACATATAAGTATAGAGTTGGCAGGTAGGGTTTTTTTGCGTCATATTACAATGGCTTGTATCGTGGGAATGGGAAGCTTGTGCCTATCTCCGAGGAGGAATATTAGTAATAATAGTCATTTACGCTGGTCGGCTGCGAGGCAAGTGAGCATCGCTAGAGCCAGCGGCAGTAGAGTTGCGGATGATGTGGCGAAAAAGCTCTCCGTCTCGTCATCAAGAACATCTCCTCTGTGGCTGATGCTCCCACCTAAATATCCCGACATAAATAGATTCTACAGCCTAGAAGAGAAGAGAGTCATCCCTCTCATCATATACGCGAGTCATGAGATTATGGACGATCAGCCTTTATGTATAGGATCGTCTCACGGCTGGCTGGTTTATACAAACTATAGCAGCGATTGCGCTCTTTTTCTCTACAATCCCAATCCCAACTCTAGTGAAATCATCAAGCTTCCGTCCATTGAGACCTTGCCAGTACATGATGAGATCAAGCCTCGTGAGCAGCCCTCCTATTTGTTTATTGAAAAGTTGATACTCTCATCATCACCATCACCGAATAAAGAAGGAGAAGAAAATGGGTGCATAGCAATGTGTATTTACGGCGCTGGTAGGAATCTCGCCTTTTGCAGGCCAGGTCACGATAGCGCTTGGTTTCCTTTAGATGAAGACTCATGTTACAAGGAAATTGTGTATTCGAGTAAAGACAAATTGTTTTATTGTTTCAATGATTTCTACAAGCAGCAGCTGCATTGTTGGGATCTTGGGGACCCTTTGTCTCCGAAGAGGAAACTCGTAGTGGATTTAGTGAAGGAGGAAGAAGAAGAAGAATATGAGAAAGAGCATCATCATGAGACTTACCTTATAGCAGACCCGTGCGATGATGACTTTCTTATCGTTGAAAGATTCTTGTTTGCTCACAAGACTCTGTTTTTCAAGGTGTATAAACTTGACTTCAACAATGGAGTCATGAAATATCTTAAGCATTCTTTGAATGACCGCGTGCTCTTTGTTGGAATTAATCATTCTTTCTCGCTACCTGCCCATGATTTTCCGTACCTGAGGCCAAATTCTATCTACTTCACTGATGCTGCTACTTGGAATATGCATGGTGGGCATGGCCATGATATGGGTATCTTCAATTATCAAGATAAGGTTTTTGAATCATGTTATCATCCTTGCTATCTCAAAAGCAGCAGCATTAGACGTATGTTGCCACCTCTTGTTTGGTTCACCCCTAATTGGCGGCGGCCGCGTTGTGTCTAATTGTGAGTTATTTCTTCCTCTCTATTAATAGTTATTTAAATCGATTTGTTTCTTCAAAAGTCTAATTTATGAAACTATACAAGACCTTTTCATTTTTACCTACAAAGTGGTGTAAATATTGTAGGAAATGTTAGCTCTCCTTGCTTGTTAACTTAAAAGATTTTTATATGAAATCTAGTTTAGGATCTTAGAAATTCTATTATTATTGTTGTGGAATTGGTAGTCTATGTAAAGTCAGTAAAAAGTTAGTAGATTGTGGAACACTCTCAAGAGGCATAATAAATTCTTATTATAATTAACATAAACTGCTTGTCTGATTTTATAAAAAGGTTTTGCAACCTCTTTTTTTGGGTCATTTAAACATCATGTTAGAGATGGACCAATCTAATTAATGTTTGAAAAAAAAATTCGATTAAACAATTTTAAGAATTTTCCTCAATTACGACATCCAAAGAGTTGACAGAATTGTACCATCACATTGCAGGTTTAGGCTTCAACATCCATTCAAATGGCAGGATTAAAGTAGAGTAAACGCCGCCAAGTGCTACAACATGAAATCAAAGGAACACTAAAATCCTCGTTGGCCGTTGTGATGTTCTACTTTCATTTGTCCGCGAAATTTATCTCTTGTTTTTCTTTTTCATTCTCGTAAATATTAATACTATAATTCGCACTTTGAACATGCATACCCTAAAAGTTTTGTGGCATTTTTATTCGATGTCCTCGATTTACTCAACTCAATTGGTTCCTTCTAGCTAGTTATATGTTGTGTATTATCAATGATTAAGACATAAGACATAATGCAGTAAGCTGATGTCTTGGAAGATCCCTTTTTTTCCATAGAAAAAAAAAAAAGAAGTATCCAAGCATTTATATTTCTTCATATTTCGGCTTGTTTAAAGTTTCTCTTTGCTACAACCGATAAAAATCGTTGCCCTAGGTGCAATTTTCAATATTGTAATTAATTATGAAACAATTTTCCAAAGTAGAACAAAATTTTATGTTTGATGTAATTAACAGTGAATCGCACAGCCATAGGAAATGCCCAGCTTGCTATAGGAACCCAGAAGTGACCAGTTTTAGGACCAACAGGACTATTCCAAAACAATTTGAAGGAACCCATCTATCTGCAACAATCATAATGAGTCAAAATTCCGAAGAATTCTAAAAACCAACCTGAATTTTTTTATCGTTCATGGCCTTGATCCAAAGTTTATTGATTGTTCATAACATAATCGTTTTACAATTTAGATACATTTATCCTGAGATCGTGTAGTGAGGAGGTTTGAGAGATGACTTTTGTAGATTACATAATTTTTCACTCATATGTACATTTTCATATTGAAGTCCTTAATGAAATAGGCTGGTTCAAAATCTCTTTTATATATTTTCATCGTTTTACAATTTAGATACCTTTATCCTGAGATCGTGTAGTGGGAAGGTTTGAGAGATGACTTTTGTAGATTACATAATTTTCCACTCATATGTACATTTCCATATTGAAGTCGTTAATGAGATAGGCTAGTTCAAAATCTCTTTTATATATTTTCATCGTTTTACAATTTAGATACTTTTATCCTGAGATCGTGTAGTAGAAAGGTTTGAGAGACGACTTTTGTAGATTACATAATTTTCCACTCATATGAATCCATATTGAAGTCGTTAATGAGATAGGCTAGTTCAAAATCTCTTTTATATATTTTCAATAATTTTCAATAATTTTCTTGGGTCAAGAACGCGATTTAAAAAGTGGCCATACTATAAGAAATCCACTTTTTTTTTTTTTGAATTTAAAAGGAGGCCTGAAACCATATATATAAAGATGTAGCCAGCGAGACTTGAACTCGCAACCTCTCGCAAACACTGCGAATGTCATACCGCTAGACCAAATGATCTTTTGGCAGAAATCCACTTTCATTGCAATATTTTCATTTTAATAATCTTCTAAAATGTTTAAAAAATATTAAACTCAGAAGGGTTACGCATCTTGCAAGATAGACAATGGGCGCAAATGAATAAGAAAAAAAATTCACCCTGAAGAGAATCATATTGGATACACCAATATACCTAAGACTATGCATTCGACATATGCTTCATGTTAATCAGGGCCAAGCTATTATTACCTTACTTTGACATCTTCATCACTTTGACTTGTTTCCTTACTTTGCCATTGTCAATTTAGTCACTAGACATCATTTAACAGTTGTAAAAAAGAAGTGAGACATCCATAACCAGGCTTCTTGTACAAAATGCTGAAAATTGGTGCCGGGAGTGTTGCACACTCATGGAG
This sequence comes from Ehretia macrophylla, assembly GCA_037974665.1. Lineage (NCBI taxonomy): Eukaryota > Viridiplantae > Streptophyta > Magnoliopsida > Boraginales > Ehretiaceae > Ehretia > Ehretia macrophylla. The sequence continues at coordinate 35,698,017 of CM075780.1, read as the reverse complement.
AGGAGGATCTATTACATGTAAGGTCCATTCCCCATTGAGTATGGGATGAAACCCTCTATCAAATGGAAATTTTACCTGTGTTTATTTTGTAACACCAAACATCTCCTGTCCATCCTGATGTTAAATGACCATGTATTTCGAAGGTCAAATTTATCCTAATGTTATGACATTATGGACAAATCAAACGGTTGTAAATTGTTAATACAATTATAATGAAATGAAGTGAACAGTGGCGAGAATTCTTATTCTAGCATCTTTTAGTAACACCATTACCACATATCAAAAGGCAGCACATTGCACTCCTGTTCATGTGAGAACACTATGGTTTCTTGACCAAAAAGAATTAGAAATATCAAGGGTAGAAACTTCTGATAGTACTAGATTTCATAAGCGGTTTCAGGTTTCCATTGAAGAACATGAAAGGGCCGGCTGGTTACCACTAGACAAATTTAGGTGCAAAGCTTTCAAAGCAGCCTTCCCATGTCATATTTGGCAAGAGAAGGGAAAGAGACGGGAAGGAAACTCGAAAAGGATTAGTTGATTGTCAGAGGATGACGACAAAGGGAAACCCCGAGCCCCCTTTCTCATAGAAAAAATTTAAGATTGGTGCCAACAGTTCATTATGGAAGAAAGGACTCACTAAGCTGGGTTTGAGGCAAAAAACAAAAGGATGGCTATAGCTGAGTTTTTGTTATAGGCATCAAAATGTAGCTCAACACTACTAGTCGGGAGCTTACCATTTTACAAAAATGAATAAAAGGAAAAATACAAATGAATTTCTCACCCTCATTTGATTGTATACATGATCAAATTTCCCACCGTGTAAACAATTGATCAAGCCGCCCTTGAAAATTCACAAGGCTCAAATGTCAAATATAAAGAAAAATGTTGAGACAGACTGCAAACGCTAAAATCATTTATCATTTCATGTTTCATCTTTTCTGTTTGAAAAGTTTAGTAGCTAACCTTCCTCGAACTGTATTTGGATTGGGCTGAATTTTATGTGATTTCCTCTTATTTGGTTTTCTCCAGGATTGCTTACTTGCCAAGCGCTGATGACGTATCTCAGGATCAGCCCAGCCCCTTCCCCACTTTGCGAAACTAGAATAAGATTTTGGGTTTCTCGTGGCCAGCAGCATATCTGCTTCCGGATGAACATAAAAGGGTTGTTCCAATTCCAATCTCAAAAACTTCAGTCCCAGTTCTGTCAAAACTGGAAATTTCACTTGAACGTGATTCTGCAAGGATCCAGGGTGCACAAGATTGTCAGGTATATAATCTGAACTCAGAACAAGGAAATATGTGAACATGCAACAGAAACATGTCCAGGTTATATATTATTTTTTTTTGGGTCATAATGTTCATGATATCTTCAACACTTAGATGACAACATGAGAATTAGGTGTGTCTAATGATTTCAAGTGCTGATTCTCTTCCTGCTGCTAAACCTGCTCGATCTGACGCGACTTTCCACATCAGAAGGCATTCTACCCAATAAGCCATTTAGTTTTAAAATTTTATCAACTAAAAAGGTTACATAATTAATTAGAAGCCATCATTCCTACTTTCCTTAAAAGAATGCAGGCAAAAAAACTTAGAACAGACCGGGACTCAATATTCAGAAGCAAGGTGGAATTCTTTATAACATTTTGGTGCAGTGCTCAATATTCTTTTCAAAGATTTTGGGAGGGGTAACAGAAGTCTCTCAGAAAACTGGTGAACTTACCCATAGAGACAAAAACAAAATGTTCCTTTACGTGCCATCTTTCTGAATCATCACTAAGAAGTTGAGCCCCTGATTTGAAAGTACCCAGTTCTTATGAAAAATGATAGTTAACATAAACGAATATGCACCAAAGAGTCGATCAAGGCATTCAAACTATCATTTACACTTGTAATAACCCAAAAGGCAAAGAAATATATCTTGTGTATGCTGTAAGCACTGCGAATAGACAAACAGCATGAACGTACCCCAAAAGAAAGCAATTAGATGCACAAAATTCAATCTCAAAGAGAAAAAATTGAGCAACTAAGAAGGTATAGGCTAAAGATCCAATAGAATGTATTGCGACTATTTATGTAAGTCAAAATCCAAGAACAGCTACATGTGAAATTCATTTCTTCAGTTTGCTCAGCTTCGATTAAGGCTATCGATGATCCTTGATCATCAGTACCTGGGGTGCACGATTGATATGTGAGAGACAGGAAAAAGGGGAGCTTGTAAGAGGGGTTTACAGGGAGTTCTTTCCTTAACAACAACAAATCCTAGAGAGCAAGAGAGATTTTTTATGGTTGATGGTCGAAGAGCACTTTGAAAAAAGTTCATTTGCTGAACAAGATACGTCTTAAACAACAAGAGGAGAATGATATTCATCATTTAATCTTCTAATTCGGCCAGTGGAAAGGGGATTGTTTCTTTTGACCAAGCTTCCGGAAAATAACAAATGCTCCTGGGAGTGCAGTAAAGGATAAAAGTAGAATGGCACACCAAATATGTGCTTAAAAATCACATAATAGTTTTGAGGGAGACCTATAGTATTATGAAATGGAGGCATGTCTAATTACAAGTCTACACTGGAAGATTATCATGAGATTTATGATCTCACACCAAAGCGAGCTACTTCAATGTCGAAAGACATCCAGTACAAGACTTTAAAAAGGAATGGCACTACTTTGACCTCAAAAGCTGCTCTTAAGATTTTGGTTTGTCATCTTTTCTCTACCATCCCAAGGTCAAAGCTCAAGATAACAATATAAGGTTTAAATCACTAAACTTACTGCAGATAAACTATAAAGATAGTAAGTATTAAGATGCTATGTATGGTATTTGTCGTATACTTTCTACTCACCCTGAGTACCCACTTAGCACAGCAACAGCAATAGCAATTGTTGAGTCATGATACAGTAGGGGTTCCCTCGTCAAGTTGATGAATGTGAAGGAAAATGCACATTTCTAAATTCAGCTAGACTTTGAAACTAGGCACTTGAAAGCTTGTGCTCTTTCCGGTCCTAAAAACTACTCACTATCCAAATGAAAGACCTCCTGAAGACCCTATTGACCGGATTTCTTTGTCCACTTCGACTTCTCTCTTTCCTATCTCCTTATCTCTTCCTGACAAGGAATTCGTTCATGGTAGAATAAGTCCTATTTTTTCAGAGCCAGTCCCAGGGAAGAGAAAAGCTTCAATTGATCTTTTCGAGACCAAGAATTGGCAACTGACGTGGGAAGGAGCTAGAATCTTCTCTAATGTTTGACGAGATTCTGAAGAAGTTAATGCTAAAGGTGGTCATAGAATCAAGGCGGAATGGACAAATGGAGAAGCGCATTAGGAGTATTGTGTGACCGGAAGATATCTCTAAAGTCAAAAGGAAAATATTATAGAATAGCCATGAGACAGGCTTTGCTATATTGTTCCGAATGTTGGGCAATAAAATACGAACATATTCACGAGTTGTCTATAGATGGGATAAGAATGTTGAGATGGATTTACGAATATAGTAGGAAGTATATATTAGAAACGGTTTGATTCCTGAAAAGCAAAGGTGAACCTGATTGAGGACGAGATATGGAGGTTGTGCATGGAGATTGTTCCAAAAGGGGGGGTTGAAGAAGACCTTAAAAGACTTGATGGAGACACTCAGACGAGATCTCACGTGCATAGATTTAACAGAGGAAGCAACTCTCAACATGAATGAATAGTATCATTAGATCCATATAGCCAACCCTATCTAGTGAGATAAAACTTGGTTTGGCTTGGTTTGGTGTTGACTCTCTGAGTGGACAACTATGGATATGGCTGTAGGTCCAATTGATCTGACAGAATTAAAGTCTAAAATTAAAAGTAAGCTTGGACCAACGGAGGATCATACATAAAACAAACCTAGCAAACATTGCAAAATTTTCATGGATGACTTCATTCTGATACTGATAGCAGCATTTGTAAATCAATCCCAAACAATGATAACTATAAAGAACCTAAAATTAAACAAAGAAAAAAGCTCATGCCTAAATGGAAGACGATATGCCTCTCAAAGTGTATTCCTCCAGGGGAATACTTGGGTTCTAAAAATCAACCAAAACATGCCACAAAACCAAACAGCAGTGGATTTTCTATACAGGATTTTTTTCCTATGGATTATCCCCCATTCCCCCATTCCCCCTTTCCCCCTTTCCCCTTTCTCTATTAATAAGATAAGCTCGTCAGGTGCTGGCGTAAGTAGTAATTCCTACCATTGCTCAAGCTTTTCTTTAAGGCTTTTCACTCCAATTATCATTATTCAAGCAGTATCATAGAGAATCTTTTCTTTCAAGAGTCCTCCGATATTCCAAAGATTTTCTCTCTTGAGAACTCCCTAACAGAAATCTTGCTAGGTTCTTGCAGGATGCTCCAGAATTTCTTTATTATACCATCACATCCACACCTAGTATCTCCAAAATATCTCTGTTGATTACTTTTATGCAAGGATGACTGCAGCAGAAGAGCTGTGATTGGAATGAAATATGCTGGTCCACAAAGAGGACTAGACAATGGCATAAAGTAGAGCAAAATATTTCTTCTACCCGGGAAGTTTACCCATATAATATCCCTCTAAGTTTTTCACCGACATGGATGTCAAACAACTGGTTATTTTCTTAGATATGAAAATTAAATGGACACTATCAACGGTGCAACTGGACTATAGTGTCAGCAATTGCATACTCTTATCATACCATGTCATCTCCTTCCCTTATAAATCCTTTATCTTCTAGAATACGAGCAAGACCTCGCCACCATATGAGGTCACTTGCAGTCTGCGTGCTGCAACACAGATGGAATAAACATCGTAAGTGGAAGGCAAGAATAGAGAAAAAAAAAAGGCAACAGCAAAAAGGAAAACATAAGGCTGTAGAACTAACAAAATAGTAAAGAAAAAGGAAGCAAAGAGAAAATAACAAGATCGTGGAGATATCTTTGATATATTCTCCAAACATGTTGCTCTGAAACACAATGGGTGTCTAACTACAAACAGCTACCAAAGGAATCACTGCATACTACAGAATGATATGTTGGCAGACCTAACATTCACCTTAAGCCAAGCCAGAACTTCTATAAAATAAAAAACCTACATTGTGTTGAGCGTTTCTGTATGCAATTATCTTCATACATTAAAAAATAGGTCAAGGCAATCCATGCATTGAAATTGAAGCTTATTGCAAAGCTTTTACTGATGAATACCTAATGCTTTTGCACTTATATCGGAAACTCTTAAGTTGCATTTGGTTCAGTGGATGTAAATTTGAAAGGATTTTAAATTTTTAAATTTCAAATTATTTTAGACTTGGAATATATGAATATGGAAGCCCTTAAATATGGGTATGAAGTTAGTTCAGCATTTAAGATTCATAAGTTCTTTATGACACTAAATATAGTTAAAAGTATGGAAGGATTTGAAATGGCACCCACTTAATAAATATTTGAAATCCACTAAAAGGACCTGTAAAAGAAAATGCGACTACATGTCAGAAACCATGCCATCTGAGAGAAAAGTCGAGGTATGGGGAAGAGAGGGGGGAGAAGGCAAGAGACAGAGACAGGGGGAAAGTTTTTATAGAAACTCATCAACTAATGACTTTGTTTGCAGAATGTTACTAAATGTTCACGATTTTGTCCATCGTAGGTGTGTCAACAAGTTACTTAGGAATTGCCTCTTAACTATGAGTGAGTGATAATTTTGTCCACAACATTCTAGCAAACACCTAATTTAAGAAAGTGGACACCATTATCTTAAACATTACTACCAGTCTGATGTCGTAAAGTTTTTATACAGTGATCCAATAGTAGTGAAAGTTCCTGGGAAGTAAACTAGGTCTTAAGAGTAACTTCAATCCCTCAAACTCAAGTAGACACCATCACTGCTTGGAAACTGAGGATACAACCTTACTTGGTATAAACATTTAGAAATTCTGAAAATGCCCAATCAAGGAAGAACACGTAAAATGTTAGCCAGAATGCTTTTCAGATGTTATAATTGTCTTAATCGTAATATAGATAAATAAATTATGGTATTAGAAGTTTTTTCCTAATCTTCCTTGAAAATACCTAAGAAGAGAGATGTCAAGGTTTCCACACACAGACCTAAAAACACACACAGAATTTTGATCTGCCTAGAAACATATGTGGCTGAAGTAGAGCCTTGGCTTGTAGCCGCATGACATGGAGATCACGGGTACAACTCGTGGAAACAGCCTCTTGCAAAAGGCCAAGGTAAGGCTACGTACATAAAATGGGTCCCATCCTTCCTGAGACCCACGCACAGCGAGAGATTCGTCTCCCTACAGGGCTACCCTTTTTATAGGAATATATATGACTCGTCAATGAGAATACGTTTATGAGATTTATGTACTAATAAGTGCGTAAGCCAGAACAAGAGTGTCTTTCCAACATTAATTGAAAATACCTGTTCCCTTATCCTACTGACAACCGTCTTGAAATTTGCTTTGTCTAGATATCTCCTTCTTTTAACACTGCTAGGGACATAGATTCCATCTTCATAATCACATGTGACTTCTTCACAACTGCTTCGTCTCTGAAAATAGATGTGAACATCTCATAGAATTAAATAAAGAAAAATGTTGCGCTCACCTTATACTTACATGTATATAAATGAATAATATAAATAAGTAACAGCTCTGTAAATCTAAAACACTTGCAAACTCAGAATAAGTATGAAAAGAAGAAATGGCCAAAGAAATTAAAGGCATACGCCAAGGGTACTCACATAATGAGCAGCAATGACCTGCATGAATTACTGCCACCTCAGCCCTCAAATTCTGCATTTCAGGAGGTCCATTGATACAGACATTACACCTGCTTGTAAAAACTACACTTAGAAGATGTCATGAGACAAAGTGAGAAGCTACATTTGCAGCATCAACAACAGTAAATGCTGCTGTAATGAAAATTGAAACAAAATTCACATAGAAAGAAAAAATGCTAGAATGGTCAAATTTTTTCTCCATTATCAGGCCAAACATTCTATATCCTCAGAAGATACATAATTTTCTGCTATGCCTATATATATATAATAAGATCGACTTTGAAAATGAATGTGGAGAGCCAAGGTGAGAGAACAAAGTGAAGTCAAATATCTTTTTCCTTTCCTTTGTCGTAAATGAAGTTTATTAGCAGTAGAAAAAGTGGACAAAGCGGAGTCCTAATTAGAAAACCTTTTCAGAGAAAATCCTGCAAACGAGCTACAAATGGTACTGAAAATTTTGAATTAATCACGACATACAAGAAACATTTCTCCTGGTGGAATTCCTCGCCAAAGTATTCCACAATTGTTTTGGCTCGGCAACGAGAATTAGACATTCCATATCGGCAAGGGATTGATGATATCTCCTGTGGCAAGTTAAAACATTAAGATAACTAAATAAATGGTACAGATGAAATTGAAAATTTACCTGAAGCAATCAGATAACATTTTGTATGCTTGCTTTGTCTGTTCTTCACTTCTTTGACTTGGCAAAAGTGTCGGTGTTTTGAATAGATTAGCATAAAGAACTGCAGAAACAGTAAAAAGGTTTCAGCATTCATGAAATAGCATCTTTAGTCTACTGTCAATAAGGTTGGGACTTTAACGAAAAACATGTTAAACACTACATTGAATAAAGAATCGGGTGTCATAAGGGTTATTTTTATCACAACATGATTAGCAAACACCAATAGAAATTTCACTAATATCTTCAAAAAGCTTCCACATATCAACCTTGCACACATTCAGCACCAAAGAAGACAAACTAACCACAATCGGCTAGTATCCCATCCCCCCCAGCTCGACCTGCTTCTTGATGATAAGCTTCCAGACTCTACACCAATAATGCAATCTCAGTATATCAGCTAGTTGAAACTAAATTCTATGTCAAGAGTTCCAGGAAAAATTAATAGACTGGTTAATGAACTTCCAAAGCAAGAGCATGTGATGCAGAGTACAATTAAGGTTTTCAGAAGTTCTTAAGGTCAATTCTTTATTTATAAAGATGAATGATGCCACAGAAAATACCTGTGGCCAACCATAATGTATAATTCTTTGAACATTCAACTAGTAATACCCATCCCAAAAGCAATTGTTGCAACAACCACCTGGAGACCAGAGACACAATTGCTTGTCTCATAAATTGAATGCACATAGCATTTCTAATTCTTAATAATCCCATCATTCAAAATTAAAGAATAAATCTAAACACAAATTGATACTATTATCAGTAAAACTTCATCAATTATTGAGTTGAATCTGCTGAATTGAGGTCAACTTCGTCTCTGGTTGCCAAATACATATTTACAAAAGCTCAAAGCTGCTAGCGAACACTATAATTTACCAGTCAGCATTTCTGGTTACATCTCAGACCATAGTACCATATTTACTTGAGTTCTTAAAAGTAGAAACCCTATTCCACTTCTCATCATAAGTTACTTTCCCATCAAGAATACGAACTCTTGCATTTTACTCTAAGAGCATAGGGATTTTGGCTCTTAAAAATAACAAAAATTTTCCTGTCAAGCTTCTAACAAAACAAACAATTACAAAAGCAAACATGTTGCAGGTCCAACTTACTCTGTATATTAACACATAAAGGGATACTCAACCTTAACATGAAAGAACCTGATTGGTTCAAGACACAGTGCACCTCTAATTTAAAAGCTTCAATAATAGTAAAAGTATGTTCAAGGGCTGAGCTCTACCTAAAGATTCTATTTTACCAGTACTGAGGAGTTGATGAAATCAATGGAATATATACAGTGTTTTATTTATACAGATAAACCGTCAAGGGAAACAGATAGTTAATATTGGATGGAGATGCATCGCCTTTTGACATCTTAAAAAATAAAAGCTCCAAAAGGAGAACTCAAAATGTAGTTGACATCTGTTGATTACCTATAACACATTCTCATGAAATTCCTTGTGCACCCGCCTCAGATGTGACTTTGGCAGCTGTGAAGAAAAGAAAACTCAGTCAGAACTGGAGAGGAAGGAGCTGGTATGACTGTATGAGTACATTGCGGAGACAATTTTCTATGGGTGACAAAAGCGGGTCATATCAAAAGTCTATAACCATAGATGACAAGAATTAACTTCATCATATATTTTCCTTCTGAAGCAGAATGCATAATGTTAGTATTTCAGCATTCTAGGAGTAGCAAGACAAAAAATTAAGCGACAATATATAATCAAGTGATGCAAAGCAATAACAGTGTCTGAGACTATTAGGAACAGAAATTTAACAAGACAGGCATGATGCTTAAATTGGAAAAGCCTGATATTACACTTTAACCAAATAACAAGAGCATCCAATGCAATCAGATGATGAGAAGTAGAGAAGAACAGATACCTTTTGCATTATAAGCAGCAGCTTTGACACCAAATTTACAGAGAAAGTTTCTTTCCAAGTGGGAACAAATATAATTGTTGGCCCTTCGCTGATGGGTCCTTGCTGAAGCTTTAGTCTTTCTTCTGGTTTCGTTGGAAAATCATGTGTCTCAGGGTAATACACAAACACTAAAATCCTTTCTAGGAGATTGTCCATAAAATTCCCCACAACTGCAATAATTTCAAGTATAGAATTACTGTTCATGTCAAGATTATAAAAGACAGAAATGGCTAGTCATATATGAATATTTCGAAATTTAATCATTTAAAAGAAAATGGCCTTTCAAATTCTCCATATTTCCATGCTTTAAAAAGAGAATAGCGTGACCGATTGTTGCCAATATCTTTTGAGTTTTGCAGAGAGTTGTTGCCTTAAACTTGGCTAGCTAAAAGAACTTCTCATGCAAGGACTTAGATGTATCTTCTCTTCTACTTTTCTTTATTTCTCTCCTCCTCTTGACTACAAATGACGACCTACAACTCTTAAAAAAATTCTCCTCCGTCTTACTGCTAGCATTCTTTAGGTGTTCCAAGATAAACCTCTCTCTAATAGCTTAAACTTTTAAACGATACGTTCAATTTATAAATCTGAATGAGGATATGTACATTATGACAATAATAAAACTCAAATGAATATCCTTCTCAGTTTGTTATCCTATAATATTTTAGGAAGTAATACAACCAGAAAATCCAAGTCACCATAGTGCACATATAAGAGCAAGAATGAGAACTTTACCATCCAAATCATCTACCTCCTGAAGAAGATCGAATTCGTCTTCTAAGTATTCAACCGATAATTTCCTCTGCTCTGAAGTGGTTGACCCATTTGTCACCAAATCTACTTCCTCATCATTTTCAGATAAGGTATCATCATTACTATTGATGTCACTGTCGTACATCTCCTCTAGTTCAGAGTTACAATCGTTTGAAGCAACAGCTGAACTTTCAGAAGCATCTTCCAGGTCTCTTGTAAATGATTTGTTCTTTACATCTCCTCTAGTTCAGAGTTACGATCGTTTGAAGCAACAGCTGAACTTTCAGAAGCATCTTCCAGGTCTCTTGTAAATGATTTGTTCTTTGGGCCAGACTTTGACCTTCTGGCATACATTTCAATTAATTTTTGAAAATCCTTCTTGCAGGAAGACAGAGATGACGTCCTACTATGCTTAACCTGCAAATGGGTAGAATAAAAAGCATATATTAGAGGAAAAATGAACATTTTTGCAGACAAAAACCAGTCGTTAAAAACTGTAATCTAAAGAATTGTTGAAATATTTATTTTGGACTTCAGTTATGAGTTAACAATGTAGCAAATATAGAACTCACTGAAAAACGAAGATTTGGTAGGAAGAATGAAGTGACAACAATCTTCATTTCTTCTGACATGCACAGTCACCTCAGAATATCTTCTCGAACACAGATAGTGGCAGTAGCAGCCAGTGTCATCAGTGGTATGTCAAACTTCAAGAGTTTCAAACTCTCAGCTCTGACGTTCTCTCTTAGTACAGACAATCGCCTAAAACGTATTAAAAGAAACCCTGTCAAATAGTAATACCTTACCTAGACCTTTGAAGTAGGGATATGGAAATGAAAAGAACTTGTGTGCTATATGTATGCATCACACTAAACCCAAAAATAGTGGGAGATATGATCTTTTCTGATTGTATCTCTTACATGATATTGAGTTAGTATAACTGATGCAATCAAAAACAAGTGTAATCACCAATTTATCTATTATGCAGTTCTCATAGCAATTGAGTGAAGCAAATTGAGAGAATGAAAACCTGTAGTCAGGTCGAAAATCATGACCCCATTTTGAAACACAATGAATCTCATCAATGGCAAACAGTGCAATTCCATGACTTTCTGCAAGGCTCTGAATAGGCTTCATCAGTCTGCAAGACAATGCAGGGGAACCTATCTGTCAAAAGATTGGCAGACACCATCCCCGAAGTACAACAAATTGGTAACTAACCCTGTCACCTTAAGATTGTCTCCGGACAGACATAGACAATGTCGTACATGCCTCTCATTGCCTTTTGTTTGACACTTTTGTCAATTTGACCAGATCAGAGAAAGCAAGCCGAGACGCCATGTTTCGCAAGCTTCAAGCACTGATCATGCATCAAGCTTATCAATGGTGATATAACCGTGGCAACTTTCCAGTTAGCAATGCTGGAATCTGAAAACACAATGATTTCCCTACAAGAGCATACTTATTCTTAGACCAAGAAAAAATACTGACACAAATTCTAGCAAGAATAGAAGAAAACAAATTATCAAGTACCGGATCCAGTTGCTGCCAGAACAAGACAGTCTTTGTGAGCTAACCAAGCTGCCATGCATATTTGAATTAACAATGCGAAGATGCTCATTTGCTTTTCCCACATTTCCCGGTGAGACCTCTACTCCAGGGACAGATATATCAGAGCTAGTCTTACTCCTTCTCGGTCTAGTCACCGACTTCAGATGTTCCACATTGCTCGATTGCCTCATTTTCCCTGACGAATGTTCTGAAGAGGAAGCTCATTTCCGCAACGATCTTGAACCATTAGCAATCGATGAAGAACTAGTTGATGCTCCCTTTACGAGAACCATTCAAGATAAACTCTGATGCATCATCAAACGATGGACCTACAAGCCTCCGTAACATCAGAAAATTCAAAGCCCATCCCAATCAATTCCGCAATAACCTGATCGGAAACCACATTGTCCCCCTCCATGGTTTGCAAATATTCCAAAATCTCTCTTCCACTACACGAGAACTAAAATATTACAGATACGAACATACACAGGTGTCCTTTCACACATCGACGTACCCCATTGATATCAATGCAAGCATTTTAAGTTACATACGACATTTCACTCAAGGCTAACAATAAAACACCTTAGTACACCAATTTTATATAATCTTATGATAAACCAAATACACGTTAACATTAAATTAACAACTAAATAACTTTTTGATAAAATTTGAGCTGCTGATTATTGGAATTAAAGAAAAAAATTAGAAAAATTTATCGAAAAATTCTAATTCCAGGCTGGACAAAACTGCATCATATAAATTGCGATAAATATTAAAGGAAAAGAAAAAAGAAAAAAAGAAAATTAAACATGCATATACATAATCATTTACACAAGAAAAAAAAAAGAAAAAAATGAAAGCTATTTGTGAAGCAAATTAAGTATATGTTAACGAAAAGCTTATCAATTTTGAGTGTATAAATTAGTCGAAATTAAAAATGTGTGTTACCTTTTGAAAATTTTGAAGAAGCAGACCCTAGACTTCTCCATATGTTCAGTCTTGAAAATGCCCCGCCAATTTGCTTGCTTGAACGTAGAACGACGCCGTTTGAAGGCCGTCAATTGATAATGATCTTTTATGCTGCCACGTCGTACTTTAATCAAGCTAAACGGATATTTTAGATCGAGCCAGAGCACCACCCATCATGTGACATTGTAGTTATAACAGAAAATGCTAACGACTGTGCTGAGTGGCGGAGAGCTATATATACGGCATCAATACTATCATCTTATGACACTCGGGTCAACTTTTTGGTCAATAGGCAAAGCCAATCAAAGTCAATAAGGCCGATCACGATCAAAGTTTGGAGTCAAAGTTCATTTACTACCACCAGAATCGGGCTCGAGCACACTTTATTCGCTGTCAAACGCATTTTTTTAGCAAAAGACGAACAAGTGATCAACAACACGTAAAATAAAATGAAGAAAAAATAATTTAAAAAAAAAGAGAATCAGTGGGTAGGAACGCTTGAGCGTTTATCAGATCTATAAATTGCGCGAATTTCTTGTTGTTTTGACACCGGTTTCGCACCAAATTCATTTTTTTCTTAATAGTTTGGTAGTTTTAGTTTCTATTCATATTTTTAGTTTAGGAGTATTTTTAGTTTAGTGTGGTTAGAGTTCTAAAATAAGGTTTAGGCTTATGGATTAAGTCATAACTTTTGAGGAAATGATGTCGGTCAAATCAAAACGTGTGCCGTTCGAGATTTAGAGCATGTATGTATTATTTTTTTGTATATATTTTGAGTTTTTATTTATTAAATGTTTATATTTATTATAAATGTGTAATTAAATGTTTAATTAAGTTTTAATATTAAATTTTGAGTTTAATTATTTTAGTAAATAAATAAATATATATTTTTATTATTTTCATAAAAGTTTTTGAAAAAGATTGTGCATTTTTTACTTAAAAGATTATTTTTTTTTTCAAAACGTTACTATTTATAAGTATTTTTGACTATAAATTTTTTTTGTTTTCGCATTTTTCTCATATTACATGATCTCTAGGAGAAATGAGAAAAATATTATTTTGTGCATAGCATAACCCGAGAGTACATTTACAAAATTATTTTTTATTCGCATAAATAATAACCATTTAAGAGAACTTTTAAACCATTTTAATTCATTTTGCTCTATTTTCTTGAACCAAAACCCAACCCAACCCAAGCCCATGACCCACACCCATATAACTATCCTACATCTAATATATACAATAAAACAAAACAAAAACAAATAAAAAAGAGAGAGAGATGGATGACCAAATGAGGGAAAAAGAGAATAAAATAAATTTTTTGCAAATCTTCCATGCTTGATCTTGAGCTTGTCTTGGAGTGTTCTTGGGCTACCATTAAACTTCCAACAACCTTCCATAGCCTTGTGAGGTGAGGGATTTTTGAAAGAATTGCATATTTGTTCAAAACTTTATTTATGTCAAATTTTTATTTTGTTATATATTGCTTTGAATTGTGTTTTATTACTTCAATTACTCTTTAATATGTATGTAGAGTAAACTTTTGAAGTTTGCATTTTGAATAGTTGAATATGGATATTGGAGAGTTTGGGAAGAAGGTGAATAGTATCATAAATAGTAACTTCGAATTTTGGGTTTTTGGTTAATTTGGTGTGATGAGCTTGAATTGATGTTATCTAAGGGTGCTAGTAAATCTAGGTTGGTGATTAAATGTGTTTGAATTGATTGGAATTGGGTTAAATGTGCTAAATTGGCTTGGTTTATAAAGGGGCTTTGCGTGAAATGTTAATCCGAGTGCATTTGAATGCTATGATTGGTGTTTATTAGGTATAGAGGTGCTAAATATGCTTTTATGAGATTCATTTGAGGATTGGTTTGGGTAGTTGCTTTGTAAATCGACTAAGGGGCAAACGAGACTTTTGTGATAGATGGAATTAAAAGGGTGTCTTCATGGCATATAAGTAGATCATAAAGTAGCCTTAGATGTGTAGGATGGTTGGTTTGTGGACTACATGACTTATGTTTCAATTGTACACCAAATTGCATTAGTAGACAAAATGGGACATTTGAGCGAAGTGTTGATAGAGTGTTTGAGTGTTTTGGATAGTCTTAGATATGCTAGGTGATAGTTATGATGCATTTATGGTATTAAATTAGTAATTGGATTTGGTAGTTGTAGTTCAAACGATGGTTAAAGTGTGATTTTATATGGTTATGAGGTGTCATAAAGTATGCGTAGAAGTTGATATAGTTGGTTTTGGGGTTTCGTAGCTTGTGTGAAGTTTAGAAGTTAAAATGCCAAGTTTTAGAAAGGGTGTGAGACCCGTACCGAGCCCATATGCATTTCATAGCATTACATATATATTTGCATAATTTAATATGCCTTTATATCAACTTATATGCTTTTATTTTGAATTGTGTGCATTTGTCTCAATCTACGTACATTTGGATGTTTTAGATATCGTAGGAAATGATTAAATTCTTTTATGTCAGAATAGCTAACTAAATTAGTTAGGATATAACAAGATGGCAAGCTAGAAAATAGACATTTAGTTTGAGGGCACTCTAGTCATTTGGCATTTTAGGAAAATATCTCACCTAACAAAACACACACAACACACCACACACACACACACACAAAAACACTGTAGCATACACACACAGACACACACACACACACTCAAAAATTCGACCAAGGAGAAAAGAAAGAAAGAAAGAAGAAGAGAAGAGAAGAAGATGAGGAAGATGAAGAAGAAGTTCAGCCATTTTCAAGCTTCTCTTTTGCATGTTTCTAGCTTTTCTTCAAGTGTTGTTACTCTATTTACATCTCCAACTCTAAGGCAAAGGTGATGGATTCTTTCAAAAGATTTTCTAATCTCATTCAAGGTATTTTGATATGTGTTGGAGTTCATTTTGTTTATATATGTTGGAGTTTGATGAAGGATTTGAGCATTAATGTGTATTTGAGCTATAGTGGATTCTAGGTGGGCTTGATGTTAATTGTTGATATGGGATGTGTTGGTCGATGTTTGAATCCTTATAAGATGCCTAATAAACTATCTTGAGCATGCTTGATGGTGAGTAAAAGGTTGGGTTGTTGTATGGTTGAATATTAGTAGAAGGTTGATTTTTCCTGTAAACAGCACGACCGGGGGACCCCCCCTCCACCGGTCGACCGGTGGAGGACCCCTCGTCTGCTGGTGAGGTTTCGGGTTTGACAGATTTGCGCAATATTTTTCTAAAAGTCATAAATCACTCAATTCAACTCCGAATTGAGTTCCGTTTGATTCTAGAACTATCTAATTTTGATAATCTTCAATTCTAGACTGAAATCAAATTAATTGGAGTTTGAAAAAGTAGGAAAATTTACCTCCTAAGTTAGACTAATGCAAAAGGGTTGAAGATGCTTCATAGTTTCATTCGTACTTGCATTTTATTGTCGTTTTGAGTTATTTTAAGGTGTTCTTACACCCTCATTTGGTATATGGCTATATTGTGTCTTTCTAAATGTTATTATTGTGTTCCACCATGATGGGTATTGGTTTCATAAATGTCTAAACGGTACACTTACGATTACACGCTTATATGTTATGTAGATGAAATATACTTGAACATGCTTGGATTATGCTCGAGCCATGAATACGATTGAATATGACGGTACACTTACGATTACACGCTTATATGTTATGTAGATGAAATATACTTGAACATGCTTGGATTATGCTCGAGCCATGAATACGATTGAATATGTTTGGATCATGTAAATTGCTTAGGTATGCTTGATTAAGTTTGAATCATATACATCTTTCTCTCGCTTGGTACAACCATTTGAGAGTTGGGACGTATTATTAGTGTTCTCTCTCGCTTAGTACAACTCTTGGAGAGTTGGGACGTATTATTAGTGCTCTCTCTCGCTTGGTACAATCCTTGGAGAGTTGGGACATATTATTAGTGCTCTCTTTCGCTTGGTACAACCCTTGGAGAGTAGAATTAAGTATTTGTGTTGATGTTATTGCCATGTATGACGTTTACTTATTAGTTTTATCTACTCTCACTTGGTACAACCCTTGGAGAGTAGAAATGTTTGACTGATATGTTGTTTAGTTTGTTCTTGTATATTTGTCATCCATGTTAATCTTGTTATTCTTGATGTATATGCATAGTATGGTTTTGGAAAGAATTTTTGCGAAAAGATAAAACCTTTGTGAAATCCTTCATTTCTGATCCTCACTAAGCTATACGCAGGACTAGCTCACCCCTATTTCTAACAATTTCAGGTGACGATTAGCCCGAACAAGCTCCCATGTGGTTGCAAGCTTCATTGATGTGATAAGTTGGATTCCTGCTTACGTGATCTACATGCTTGCCTGTGACGATGTATTCCTTGTTGTAATAAGCATGATTTTATATAATTGAACTATTTAATTTATTGTAAAATTCTTTTGGTCAACTAGATACCTAGTTAAGTTGTACTCTACCTAGTATTGAAATGTTGACAGGTAGACTCGGATATTGTAACATGTAACAAGGTGTTGTAAACTTCTTGTGGAATATTATAACTATTCAGGTTTTTACTTTCAAATCTAGCAGGGTTTAAGTGTTGATACGTCATGTTTCGGCCTTAACCTAGCGATGGGTCAGCGTCGGGGCGTGACAAAGGGGTTTTAGTAGACTTCTTGTGATTTGAACTTGGATTGTTGCCTATTGTTATTTGTTATATAGATGTACTTCTATGGATGTTTATTGAGGCAATGTGTTGTAGTTTAGGTTCCTATCTTGAATCGGAGTTTTAATATGCTTAATTGTCTAATTGTGATTAGTTGAATTGTTACTTTTCCTTATTTGTTAAGTGTTCAATTTTTGTGTAAAGCATGTCTAATTGGATAGTTAGATAGTTGGTTAGAGCTTGTTAGAGTCTTGTTATTTGTATTTATTTGGAAGTTAATGAAACTAGGATTTGTTTATAAAAGATTCTTGTTCGGTTCATGTGTTTAGTCGTATTTGTATAGAATGTCATTTTTTTTTGGAGAAGTTCGTAAATCCAGTTATATGTTACTTTGTTAAAAGGTTGAGTGAACATGCCTATATCTCGTTATATTGCCATATTGCTTGTTAATTATATTGTACGCGTTTTCCTTATATTGCTATAGCCTTTTATAGTAGTTGGAATGATAGTTGGGTTACTTGAGACTTTAGCTTATTTGCTAAATGAATTGTTAGCTTAGAGAGAATATGAATAGTTTAAATGTAAGTAAGCAAGATTGTATTAAGAGTTGTTAGTTGACATTGTACAATTGAAAGACTAAATTGCTAACTAGAAGTAGGGATGGGGTAACAAGTTAAAGGCTAATGAGTCAGTTTATTTATATGTATTAAGTGCTATGTTACAGTTTTAGTTACGAACGCTTAGAGTATAAATAAAGCTATGAAGTGTTCTTGTGAAGCTAGTTCACTTGGTATTGTGGGTTATTTGCTAAAGTGTTATACTTATAGGGACAAGCTAGATATGGCATTGTTGCGCCAATTTAAGAAGGGTTGAGTGAATGTAAGCTATTTTTCTTGCATGCTTGGCTTAATCCAAGGTGAGGGAGTTTGTATTTAATTTAGTTTAAAGTTTATGTCAACTTTTATAATTTTATGATTTGTTGATATTAGTTATTGAAATGCTTAAATATTATGATATATATATGTTTTACATGCTATGTAGATCATGTTTGAGTAGTTTGATAGTAAGTTCCATGGTTGAAAGCTTGTAGATGTTTATTAAGTGTTTAAATGCATGTCTAAGGTATAAACAAACTAATTGATGAGTTTGTGGAAAAAAAATATGTCATTTGTTTCCTTTGTGTTTATATTGTTATTTTGTGTATATTGTGGCCATTTGCGAGGGCGGCCTACTTTGTCGTCCCTCTAATGTGATGTATGAAAATCTTGGCTCTCGTGGACTTGTTTCAGGTTGCGCAACCTATTTGGGCATGGTAGTGTCGAGTAACATTGGCGGTATCGGGCTTGCCGTGCTCTCTCAGCTACCATGGTTTCCCAGTCCCTATCTCGCTGAGGCATACTCCCCTACCTCAGATGCGTGATTCACCTCGTTGGGGCATACGGATCTACCTCGGAAGATATAGGTCGTAGGATCGGGGTACATCCGGAGTACCCTATTTGGAGGAATAAGGGATTTGTCGACACTTGCTTGAAGATCTTGGCTCGTGGCTCGTGATTGAAGACAAGGAGTAGAACCGTATCCTTTTATAAAGTGTTTGATTACTTGTTTCATTAACTTGCTTACTTGTGATAATTATAAGTTATCTTTGTTGTATCTCATGAAGGCATTCCCCGGTATGCTGCATCACCTCCCTTGCTGGGCAACTTTGTTGCTCATTCATTTTCTAACATGTTCAGGAGAAGCTGAGGTTGGGCCCCAGCTAGTTGTTGAAGAAGAAGAAATACCGCTTGAGTCTGTGCCTTGATTGCTTACTTGTGAGGTTGGCTGATTTAAATGTGTATATGAAGAATATGATGCTTTTGTATAAATTCTATTTTGAGACCCTGTGTGGTCTTGTATGTATTTATGTGGTATGGAAGATTAGGATACTAAGTCTAGCCTTGTGTAGCTTGGTAGTTGTAGTTGGGATGTAATAACTTATAGTTTACTATGCTGCTTAAGTATTTTGCATGATTGTGTGTCTAATGAATAGAGAATGTATGGTTGTTAGCTTAACTTATAAGAATGTTAATTAGACAATGTTAGAGTGGTATGATAGGTGGCTTTTAACTTAGTTTTGCTAGTTACAGACAATGCATGTTTGTGTGAGATATTATGTTGTTAGCAAGGCTCGAATGACCTTGTCGTTGAAGAGTTGAATGAATGATGTATAGTATGTAATTGTGGCAAATTGAAGTTTGGGGATCGAGGTGAGGGTTGGATGGTTTGTTTGTGGCTTAGTATTTTGTTTACAGGTAACCAGTTAGTTCTAGAAACAGAGGAGACTCCGTCCATCTTCCCTTATTTTTTGTGACCTCGAGTATTGAATCGGGGCTCCGGTCTCATGAGGGATCGGGGTATTACAAGACGTGCCTAAATTCGGTAACTTTTGTTCTTGATTATGATTTATTGTTTTGTAATTCTTATTATGGCAGGTTAGATCTTTATTTTTGGAATGATAAATACATGAGAATATTTTTGTAAATATTATTTTGGATTCTGATTAGTTATAGTCTCATATTATTTTTACAAGTAGTAATCATTCCTTGGGTAATCATGCATGTGCTTGATACAGTGTTCTTCGTTATTCAAGAATATACATATATAGGGGTATTGTAAACTGCCGATAATATGATTGCTATTTATTCATTATTTCGGAGACGAAAAATGCTAGTGTTTAATCTTGTAGATAATTCATAATTGCAAATTAAGTCCTTGAAATACTAAAAGTCTAGAGCATGTAGCCTAGCATATTTTCAACGCCATATTTGAATCTTAAATACTTTACTTAAATACTCTGATCGGATTTATCATTTAAATTATGGACTAGCTAGACTAAATTAACCACTCTTAGACTAGATTAATTTATTTTTATTTACCAAAATTTTTGGATACGTTTATGGACTTTTGGAATTAAGTAAATTTTACCGTGACTTGGAAGTCAAACCAATCATAAACTAAATTCTTAACTAGAATCATTAATCCCAATCTCCGTGAATCGACTCTTGACTCACCGCAACTAAGTGGTAATCATAGGTAAAATTATTTTCAATTTATTACTCTTATTTTTGATCGAAAATTGACTTGATCAAAATTTGGCATCGTTGCTAGGGATTGGCGTTCAACAGTTATGTAAGAGTTTAGTTTATTGTATATAAATCTATTCTTGTAATATTTGTATATAGCATCATTTATATTTTTCGTGTTGTATATATTATGTTGTTTTGATTACTAGTATTTTCTCTCATTTTGTAAGTAAAAAAAAATGATCTATTTACTGAAATATTTCGTTTTTCTTTTGTCTTACTTTTGATATAAATCACAAGCTCTTGAACCCCATAAAAGAGTTTAAATAGTATGGGTAGTTAAATATTTTTTTTTTCATTCTTCAAAATAAAAATATATATTTCTATTTAATCTCTTATTCTCTTTTCACCACCACACCATCTTCTTATTTAAGAAGAATTTTCTCTTAATTTCACAATTTTTTCATATAAAAAAAAAAGAAAAAATGAGAGTCGTTTCACAATTGGATGCCGAATTTGCTCATGATGTGATAATCATTGAGTGTGCATGCATCATTCTTCTCTTCCTTTTTTATATCCTGATCAAAATTGAAAATTCACTTGGTTGAGTCGGAAGAATGCAAAGTGTTTAATTTCTTTTCTTTTGTATTATCATTTAATTTTTGGAAGCGTGATGTAATTATTGAAAGTATTTTAGTGAGTGTACTTATATTTTATTTATTCTCTTTTCTTATTATGTCTCTTAGTTATTTTCAAGTGTTTATTTTCTCGTATATCATGTGTTTATATTCATGTATAAAAAGAATAAAAAACATAAAAAAATATCAATCTTGTTGAAAATGGGTTTGAGGAAGATGAAATCTTCCTAAATTTTCTTTTTGTTCTTTTATTTATTTTTTATTTTTCTGAATAATAAAATAAAAAAGGGAGAAACTGTGTCCAAGCAAGCCGCAGTGCGCTATCCACGCAACTAGAAGGGTTTTAAACCTACCCCTTTTCTTTTCAACTTATTATTTTCCTTCTTCTTCTCTACGCCGTCATCGCCTTCCTCTTCTCTCAAAAAAAAAAAAAATTCTTTCAAATCATTTTGTTGTGTTACAGAAAAAAAATGTTGATGTTTGAACCGCTTACGAGTGATCAGATTGCATACATTGTGTTTACCTTTTCGTGTATACTTTGAAGAGAAAAGTTATAACGAATGAATCAAATTCTATAATTGCAAGAATAAGGTAAAAATATTCATACATGGATCTTTAAAACGAATAAAGTATGAAATAGCTACTCGAACATCTAAATAGTTTATAGTTTAATTATAAAAACAAATAAAGTTTTCTGACATACCTTTCGCGAAGAACAAAGAACGAAAACTTCACCTTTGCTGAAGAGGTTGCTCCACACGCTTGGAACAGTGCTTCTACTCCTCAACTTTGATTTTCCCCTCTATTCCAAATCCTAGCTAAAGTGTTGCCTAGTTGTGTGACTAGAACTAAATCTAAAGAAAAACTACTTTGAGTTTTTCAAAGATTGAAGCTTACTCGTAAGAGGAAAAGAGAGATATCTCAAAGGAGATGGTGCAATTGTAGAACTTGGGGTAAAGACCTTTATATAGGAAAAATCCGTGAGGTAATTTTATTTGAAAACAGAATCTTAAAGAGTAAAGGATTAGGACTTTGAATTATCCTTTAATTCCATAATACAATAGAAATCCTATTCTACCTCAACAACTCCCATAAAGCCGCCCCACTTAAGCCATCTAGACTCTTCTACACGCCTAAGGCCATGAATGCATATGCACAAACATAAATGACCCTTTAAACTATGACTAGTGCCCTTAGTGATTACTCTACCACTAATCAGTTTGGCTTCTCAAGACCTAATAGCACTTACTCCGAATGGAGGTTACTACCTATCTTGAGTCGAGTGTAAGCATAATTCTTTATGGGACTTTCCTAGATAACCTAGACTAGAGCCTTCGAAGAGAGGCTACCCCAATCCTTATTATCTATAAGATATCCTGTGGTAACCCCATCCCACATCGGAAGGCTAGGAGCTGGGCCAACTAAATATATAGAGGAAACTCGTATATTTGTGCACGACCGTTTTCCTGGCAGTGGCTAGGAGACGACAAAACTGTGAGGCGTATAGGCTCCAAAGCGGACAATACGTGCATAGTGCGCTTTGCTGGGCCTGCTCGTCATGGCCTCGGTGCTCGCTTGGGCACAAGTCCCATGGGGTATCCTGCAGGCGTGGGAGTTGGGTTCGGGGCGTTACAAAATTAGTATCAGAGCTGACCTTCCTTTGTGCTAGTGGCCAGCGAGGGCGTTGGGCCTCCTTAAGAAGGGGCAGATGTGGTAACCCCATTTTACATCGGAAGGCTAAGAGCTGGACCAACTGAATATATAGAGGAAACTCATATATTCGTGCACAGCCGTTTTCCTGGCAGTGGCTAGGAGGCGACAAAACCATGAGGGGTATGGGCTCCAAAGCGGACAATACGTACATAGTGCGCTGTGTTGGGCCTGCTCGCCATGGCCTCGGTGCTCGCTTGGGCCCAAGTCCCATGGGGTATCCTGCAGGCGTGGGAGTTGGGTTCGGGGTGTTACATGTCCTATAGCTCAGAACTCCATCGAAGGATGACTGCTCAACTAACATCTTTAATGTGAATTCCCAATTTGAGATATTCTGCTAAATCTAAACAATGCCACCCTCCGAAGGAAGGTTAATGACACTATCCTTTAGCACAATCCGGATATGAAAAACTGTGGGATTTCCTAGTTCCCTCTTCTACTTGATTATTTGAAACAAGGGTTTCTAATTACATGATTTTTGCTTAATACTTAATTTTTGATTTTTTTCAAAATTTCTAGATTAAAGTCCATAACCAATTTTTGTCTTAAAAAAACCTCTAAGTATACTTCAAATCACATAGTCCTAAAATGGATTGTCATCTTTACCCTAGGTTTGACTTTCATGGCTCTTTTAGTCAAGTCTAGGTTTCTAAGTAAAAATAATAGTCATGTAGTTTTTTCCTTAAACAATTTCTAATTAATCTTTAGATAGGATTACTAGTCTAATTTCCAAGATTAATAATCACCTTGACCAAAAGCTCTAACAATTACAACAACGAAAATGCTTGTAATTCATTCACATATATATTTAATGCCAGTATAATTTATAATTATGTACAAAATATAACTTACTACAAATTATATATATATATAATACATATTTGAAACAAACAAAAATTATGCTATGCCATATAATTTCATAAACTTCCATTACAAATAATATAATGCCATACAATTAGAACAAATAAATTATGCTAAACCACATAATTTCACAAAGTTGTATTTCTGGCATTAAAAAATAAATACTATAACGCCCCGAACCTAACCCTACATTATCGGTCAAGTCCGGACCCGTCACTCGGATAGAGTCTCCTCTGTACCGTGGACTAAACTGTTACCTGTAAATAGCCATATACAATCCTTGACTCATAACAAACAACACATAAAATCTATCCTTCAATACTTCCATAGCCAAACCCAAAGTCACAAGGCCATCCGAGCCTTGGAGGCACAAAATCTACTTATAGCACACAAGCATGCAAGACAATGTTAACTTTAACTATAAGTAGTTGAATATAACTACAACCAAGATCTTCTATCAAGTTAATAAACATCCAAGCATGCAATAAGAGAAGTAATCTA
The DNA here is from genome assembly GCA_037974665.1 of Ehretia macrophylla. Lineage (NCBI taxonomy): Eukaryota > Viridiplantae > Streptophyta > Magnoliopsida > Boraginales > Ehretiaceae > Ehretia > Ehretia macrophylla. The sequence continues at coordinate 35,673,894 of CM075780.1, read as the reverse complement.
GAATCCATTATTACAGACCATCTAACTTTAGCCAACATACAAGATTACAACTTCTAAGCATATATACAAGACCTCAAGGTCTTAAAACACAACAACTAACAACAACTCCAAGCAAATTGCACATATGATCAACCTTATCACACAGGAATTAAGGAATCTGATCTACGTGCACTTCTTCTTCTTCCTCTACTGCTATCAGCTGGGGATTCACCTCAACTTCTCCTGAAACATGTTAAATGAGGAGTGAGCAACAATGTTGCCCAGCGAGAGAGATGATGCAACATACCGGGGCGTGCAATATGATATGCAAACACAAGAAGTCATATATATATAACATAAACAACAAGATTAAATAGCCAAGTAATTAACCACATTAAAAAGGATACGGTTCCACTTCAAGTCTTCAATCTCAAACCACGAGCCACGAACTTCACGCAAGTGCCGGCAAACCCTTACTCCAACAAGTTGGGATACTCCGGACGTATCTCAATCCTACGACCCTTTCCCCTGAGGTAGGTCCATATGCCCAGCAGGTGAACCACGCCTCTGGAGTAGTGGAGTATACTCAGCGAGAAAGGGAATAGGCACTATGGTAGTCGAGGGAGCACGGCAAACCCGACACCGCCCGTGTTTCTTGACACTACCATGTCCGAAAATGTTGCGCAACCCCAAAACGAGTCCACAAGAATCAAGATATCAAATAACACGTAAAAGGGTCGACAAAGTAGGCCGCCCTCACATATAAACACAATATATGCACGAAATAGCTTTATAGTCTCGAAAGAAACAATCAACATAACTTTTTCCCACAATCAACTCAAATAGCTCAATTATACTTTAGATAATCAATATAATACATGATAACACAACAACAAGCTCCAGATGCATAAAAAATAGCCAAATACTACTTTTTCACTTTCTTTAACCAAGCTTTCCTTCTCCTATGCATGTTTCAAGGTTACCAAACTATATCCTAATCATACTACATTCCTAATTAAGCCAAAAAACACCTATTAAAATCATAAAAACCCATTTTAGAAATAAAAGCTCGGGAAGGCCTCGAGTGAGTTTTAACTACAACTACCCTATTCGAACCCCAATTTCACGCAACGAAAGCACCAAAAGTGCTTCAATGCCCCAAGGATACCTAATCCAAAGCCCAAATGTGCCCGGATTGCACAACGAGAAAAGTCCCCTTTTTAAAGTTGACTAATTTTGTAATTTAGCTCGGTTTTGGGTGATTCAACTTCACGTAGCCTCCAAACTAGCTTTACTAGAGTCTAGAGCACCTAATTGAAGTCTCAATTCATTCCAATTAGTAAGTTTATTCAAAACCCTAAATACAAGCACTATTTATCATCTATTTCGTGTCAATTAAGCTTCCAACCATGAAATATGCTATCAAGCTATATAAGTTAGTTCTATAGGCTCTAAAGAACAAATATCTAACATCTATAACAAGTATTATAGCTATTTTTAACAATTCAAGAATTTCAACATATATGTAACAAACTTCAAAACCAAGAAATATGCAACTCCCTCACATTCAAGTGTTGAAGACAAGTTGTAGATGTTGTATAAGCTCCAAAGATCCCTCAAGATCAAGCCTAGAAGCCAACTTGCAAGATTGTTGAAGAAATTTTTTTCTCTTTTCCTCTTATAGGGCCACGGTTTTGGGGGGGACATATGGGGTATTTTGCAAAATGTTTTTGTGTAATATGCTTGTATGTGTGTTATAACATGCATATAATTTATTTATGCTAAGTTATACTAAGTCAGTTACTAACAAAACTTAGTCAAACAAAGTTAAAAGCTCCTTTGATTGTTAACTAGCTAGAATTAATGTTGTTACATATGTAACACTATTCAAATGAAGCAGAAAATATTTTTCAAACGCGGATTCCTGACCCCTAAATCTCAAAACTACCATAACCCGACTCCTTTTATATGTTATGTGACCTAGAAAAAATATTAAATCGCACATTTAAGACGGTCAAAAATCTTATGAATAGTTCCTAATAGTAGCATAATTACACATAAATGCACAAATAGTTTATGCAACAGTTATTTCGAAATATGTAATGAAATCCCGGGCGTCACAAATACTATACAATTTTCCAGAAAATAATTATGCAAGACAACATAATCAAATTAAAATTTGTATTCTAATATTTAATTAAAATTTATATTCCACAAAGTTTCTATACTTAAACTATGCAAAAACAACACAAAAGAGTTACAAAAAATTGGAAAAAATTGGCCTCACCGCGTGTCATGCGCGGCGCACAAGCATGATCTCCAAGCGCCTGCGTTGGCCTTGAAATATGTATAATTTTTTTTTTTGTGTTGTTGGTTAATATGGATTTATCTTGAGCAAGAGTCCAATCCATATTCATAATCAATTTGCAATAAATACGAAAGCTAGAATCTAAGAATCTTATCCATAAAACTTCAGGTAAACCTGTTTTAATAAAATTCCTTATATATCTATGATTTTCTATTAATTGTATTCCTATTAAATTACTCTACCTAACAAGTAATTTAATTAATACAATCAATACCATAAAATCATATATAGAATTAATTACGAAATAATTCTAAATTATGAAGAAACAAATTACAACACAAAAATTCTTGCATCTCAGATCAAACACAAATCTGAATTTTTTCTAGTGTTCATGTAATTTCTAAGTTTCTATCATCCAAGAATCAAATTGTTCTTAATTGTTCTTAACTATTTGCATGTTTAATTCGCAGTGGCTCTGATACCACTGAAAGAAAACAGCGTTAAGTTACATGATTCATATTCAAAAATTTCTATGAACATGGTGGAAACAATCATGTAGGATCTTACTGTGATTAAACATGTGATAGTAAAACAAAAATAGTTTGCAATTTAATTTCCAATTGAAACAAGGATCTTGGCATACCTCTTGTGAAGAACAATGCAAAAACACAAAACACCTTGATCTTCAAGCCTAAAAGATATTGCTTCCACTCCTCTTCTTTGATCTTCTCCTCTATAACCAAAACCTTTCGAAAGTATAATCTAGTTGTGTGACTAGATTTTGCTAAACTAAAAGATATAAACTAGAAATAAGTTTCTTCACAAAAGCGAAGCTTACTCAAGAGAGAGAGAAGAGAGATCTCAGAAGAGATTGTGTGTTGAGCATTTTTTAGAGTTAGAGAAGATGTCTATTTATAGGCAGAAAATCTAGAGAAAAATTCATGAAATTCCAATTTGAGATTTGGTCAGAGAAGAGTCTAAATCTCTTCCACAAGTAATTTCCTATTTTTTCTCTTTCTCATTTCTTTTTCTTCTCTAGGCCGATTTTTCTAAGGTATGTTGTCCCCACCTTCTACGTCCAGCCTAGGCTTGAGAGCCATGGTCCTGGTTCAGCTAGCTTGTTCCAATTTTAATTTAATCCAAACAATAATTAAAAAATAAAAATCCCTTTCCATAAAATAGAAAGTCTATTTTTAAATATCGAATTGCCAATAAGTTAAATACCCCTTGATTAATTCCAAAAGTCTAAATCCAAACTACTATTTAAGAATAATTTATTTTTCCAACAGTGGAAAAATTATCTTAAATATTTCAGCAGTCTTCTAGACTTTAATTAATCAATTAATTACATAATCCAAAATCTTGACAATTCTGAAAATAAAAACTCCTTCCCAAAATGGAAAGTCTACTTTGATTCTAACCGTCAAAGCATTACATATTCTCTCAAAATAATATATCTTAACTAAGTTTAGATACTTAACAAGGTAGATGGCTAGAAGAGGGACCAAAGATATATAATTAACCTTTCTTCTGAAAATGAATAAAATATTATCGCTAATCCCCTAGAAATACTTTACCATCTCAACCAAGTCTATTCCACTAAAAGACTTTGGCTGCACTCATGGATAATTACTGTAAGTACAAGAGTCAGTCAATCTATACATGACGCTCTGTCTTTTGACCAACTAAGTATTATATTGACCATAATGCCCCTCTATACTCACTCATAGCCAAAGACAGGTTCCCGAAGTGTACTATCACCTCTTTGACTATATCTTGTCTCCTTAGAACCTCTAATCCACAATCCAACCATTCTCCTAACGTTATCCAATTATCCAAGGGAGCTACCCTTAAGTGTAACATTCAACACTTCAAGTGTCACTACAGCCACATATTCAGGATAATCTACCTTGGATCATTCTAAAGGAGTGATTAACGTATAGACTCTTTATTGCATATGCATGTCCCTTCTAATCAAGTGCTATACACCCAAACCACATAGTAGGTGATCTGACTATTAAGACCACACCCATAATGGATCAAAGTGGAAGCACTCAACTTCGTCGGTTCATCCACATATGCTCAAAATTGAGAGCTATGGTCTACTTAGAAGCTTGTAGGTTTATGTGAATGCTTTCTTTGATAGTACGTATTCAGAACTCACACCTACGGGGTCCGTCCAATGCATAAGTGTAATAAGTTTGGAACAAATTCATGATCAAGGTAGATTACCCTTCTCCAAAGGGAACTTACTCCACTATGACTTCTACCATAGTAAGACGCCCAACTTTTCTACTTAGTCATGGTCAAAGTTACTTTGTTTATTCAAGTGACCATGACTTAGACCTTCTTCACTCCTTGAAGAAAATATGCTCATATAAGTAAGATGACAATAATTATTCATTGCAACCATCCAGATATCAATGACAATATGCTAGTGGTCTTTTTGTCATACTATTCCCAACATACTTGTCATTTTTCAATTGTTTGTCTCATTGTCAAGTTGGATCGTATGCGTGGTTGAATCGAGAGAAGAAATGCTGGAGAAACTATCCTTTTGAGCTTGAGAAATAATTGACATGAGAGTATTGTTGTTGAAATTTTCATTTCTTTTCGAATGAAATATTTTACTTTCTTGAATCTAAATAAATTACTATGATTCTATCTCTAGTTTTATTATGTTTATTTTGATCATTTTATGCATAAAATCCGAAGATGGATTTGATTATGGTTGTGAAGTTTTAAGTTGAAGAAGATGAGGAGTTTATTTTGTTTATTTTTTTTAAAAAAGAACAGTTTGAGATTTTAGATGTTTGATGGTGAGGTCTTGAAGTTAGGATGTAACTTTTTATTTTCAATATCCAAATTTCCCTTACCCCATGGTGCTGCGAAAAAAAAGGGGAAACCAATGAAGTATGATGAAAGTGTTTGGGGAAGAAGATGAGATTTTTCATTTTATTTAGAAAAAGAATTGTGTGGCTTTGGTTTGAATTTATTATTTTGTAGTACTCCTATTAAAAAAAATAAAAAATAAAAAAATATTTTATTTTGATTGTATTTTAGCTGGTGTTAATTTCTAGAACCAAAAAAAAATTATTTGTGCAGTTTTGATAAAAAAAAAAGTTGTTTTCTTTAATTTTATCAAAAAAAAAAAAAGAAGAAAATTTCAAAAATTTTGGTTCTTGCAAAAACCCAATTGTATATAATTAAGTTTAAATCTTTCTTTTTGAAGATTTCTTTTAAATCTTTTAAATTTTGCAAAAAAAATAAAATTTCTTTTAAATCTTTCTTTTTGAAAAAAAGATTGTTGTGATTACTTCTTTTTTTTTAATTATTTTTTATCCTCACAACTTATGTTGGTATCTGGAACTTTAAATGACAATTCTTCTTTCATAATCATTTGAGAAACAATGCTTGAATTTTTTTTTAGGTTGTATTTATCTTTTAATTTGTAATGCATTACATCATTTACTTACATTATAGGAAATGTAAGGCTTGGGTTTGACGAGGAAAAAATATTCTATACCACCTGCTAAAAATTTTCCAATTTTTTTTAATTTTTTTTTGAATTTCCATTATATATTTTATTTATTCATGATAATTAAATTTAAGTAGTTAATTGTTGAAATATGGTTGGATTTTGATAAAACGTTTGAGTTATTTGTGAGGATGGAACGAAAGAATGATGAGTCACTAGAATTGAGTTTGTTAGTGATTTTTACTCTTAAAACCTTTTTAATTGTTATTTTCTTCCAACCACGTCACAAGTCTGAATTTTAGGTTTTTTGACTAATTATCAAAAGAGAGGTTAGATTGGAGTCCTTTAAATGTGAGATGTCACTTTTTATTAAAATTTGACTGATTTTTTTAGGTCGATATACTTAGGGATGGCAACAGGTAACCGTTGTAACTGAAAATGATGGGTATATACCTGATAAAAACTCAATAACAAAAATCGATGGGTAAACCGATAAGTTTTGGTTTTAGACATTAAAAAATAAATAAAAACTCGAAATCCAAAAACCAATTATTAATTTATTATATAAAATAAAATATATATATATATATATATATATATATATATATATTAATATAATATTTATAGTTGATGAAAATATAAAAAATAATTTCTATAATAATATCTAAAATTATATTAATAGAAAATAAAAAATGGACTATTTTTTAAAAAACATTTAAAGCCCAATACTATGATTCAAAAAAGAAACAACAAAAATAGTTATTGGGCTTAGCACAAGTGTCCAACTAAAAAATTAGTATTTAAATTAATATTTATGGATATTGATTTATTATATTTTTAAATTTTTTACATTTAATTTTTTTTCATATTTTTCTATTTAAATTAGTTTTTTAAATTATCATTTTCAATTTCTATTATCCGCGGTTTTTTTTATACTAGTCGGTTTCGGTCTTGGATAATATTTTTTAAAACCATCGGTTTTCAATTTTGGTTTCGAGTTTTAGTTATACTAAACGGTTTTGGTTTTGGTTTTTTCAAAAACCGCAATTAACGAACTGCTGTCATTCATAGTGTACTCCCTTGAAAAAAAATATATGTTCAAAAAATATTAAAATAATAATATTAATAAAAAGAATATTTCTAGAGGACTCGTTGAACATTATTCAACTCTTCAAAGTGTTGATCTAACAACAGAAGCAGAAAAGAAACTCATAACAAGTGCTTTCTTTTAACCGTTTTTGAGCATTTTTTTTATGAAAAAGCTATCAATGCAAATTATGCGAGACAAGCCTCTTTCACCAAATACAATTCAACCAATAAAAGGTAACATTTCAAAGCCAAGGAATCAACCGACATCTATTACTAGAGTCATCTATTAAAAAAAAAGATAAAATAACAAAGAAAAAAATATACAAAATCTAAGGGAGTATTACATGATTTGGAAGGTAGTTGAGTGTTAATATTATATGACTATCTGTATGAAATATTTTTGATTTGACAAGTCTTGCGTGATTAATTTTCTTACATTTTGATTGAGTTACAAATGCTTAATAAGCCTTGAAAGATTTTTACAATTAAGTTGTGTTTCCTCCTATTAGATACAAAAATAATTTCTTGGGGCAGAATTGTTTGGAAGAAAGACTCACTCTTAACCCCGTATTTTATAGGACCTGACTGTGTGAGTACATTGATAGTTTGAATTTAATATCTTTGAACTTATGAAATACTTTATGGCTTTTCTTGAGGGAAAACAAATGATGAGTTTGAGGAGGTTGATAAATTCATATTTTTAGTATTTTAACCCATCGAATTATGTACAATTGCATTATAATTATGAGTTAAAATGTACATTTGATACCATTTTAATGAAATGAAGGTTTTGGAGAAGAAATAGCAAAAATGGTCACAAAACCCAAGCGCGAAGACGGATTCAGGATGCTGGAAAATCTTGAAATAGACTTGGTCACCTTTTTGGTCAATGATCAAAATCAAAAGTCAATGGTCAAAGTCAATAGGCTGGTCAAAGTCAAAGTTCTGAGTCAAAGTTCACCAACCACAGCCAAAATTGTGCTCGAGCGCACTTTTTAGCAAAAGGCAGACAAGTAGTTGACAACGCGTGAAAGAAAAAGAAGAAAAAAAATAATAAAAAAATTTCGCTGGTTTCTCACCAAATTTGTTTCTTCCATAATTGTTTGGTAGTTTTAGTTTCTATTTATATTTTTAGCTTAGGAGTAAGTTAGTTTAGTATAGTTAAGGTCCTAAAATAAGCATCGAGCTGGATTAAGCCATAACTTTTGAGGAAATCAAGTCGGCCAAATCAAGACGTGCCTAAATTCAATAACTTTTGTTCTTGATTTTGATTTCTTGTTTTGTAATTCTTATTATGGCACGTTAGACCCTTATTTTTAGAATGATAAATACATGAGGATATTTTTATTAATATTATTTTTGATTCTGATTAGTTATAGTCTCATATTATTTTTACACGTAGTAATTACTTCTTGAGTAATCATGCATGTAATTGATGTAGTGTTCTTTGTTATTCAAGAATATACATACATTGGGGTCTTGTAGATTGCCAATAATATGAGAGCTATTTATTCATTGTTTCGGAGATAAAAAATTCTAGTGATTAGTCTTGTAGATAATTCATAATTGCAAATCGAGTCCTCGAAATACTAAAAGTCTAGAGCTTGTAGCCTAGCATATTTTCAACGCCATATTTGAATCCTAAATACTTTACGTAAATAGCTCGATCAAATTTATCATTCCAATTGTGGACCTGCTAGACTAAATTAACCACTTTTAAATGAAATTAATTTATTTTTATTTACTAGAACTTTTGGATACGTTTATGGACTTTTGGACTTAAGCAAATTTTACCGTAACTTGAAAGTCGAACCAATTATAAACTAAATTCTTAACTGGAATCGTTAACCCCAATCTCCATAGATCAACCCTTGAATCACCACAACTAAGTGGTAAATTATTAGCCTTATTTTTTTTTCCGAAAAATGACGTGATCATAGACCAACAAAAGTGACGTAACAATACAAATATATGAAGGCCGATTTAGCTTTTGAGTAATTAGGAAAAGAGGTACTAGTCAGAGGAATTAGTTGTTTGGTTATTTTTTTTTTATTTTTTACGACAAATCATGACTTTTTATTTTTTGTAGCAAATTATAACTTTTATTTTTTGCTACAAATTATGACTTTTTATTTTTTGTGACTTTTTATTTTTTAGGATAAATTTTACGTTGTTTATGTTTGGAATAGATGAATATAATTGTAGTTTTTTTTATATATTATGGATGATGTGTATTAATTTTGGGATGATGTGTATTGCCTTTAGTATGATATGTAATTGTAACGCCCCAATCCCTCACAAAACCGGGACCTCTATTAGACATACTATTCTAAACCCAATTCCAAATCATAGGCATGAAATTTAGGAAAAAACGAATGGAGTTTCCCTTATATATAGGACTATCTGAAAACCTGCAAACAACAATATACAACCACAAGACCATAATCCACAACCTCAATTCATTTCATCCTTGTAAGCATGCAAGTCAACTAAACAACAAAGTAAAGATTACAAGTTAATAAAACATCACAAGCCATTCATAACTATCAATACATTCTAAACTTAACTTTACAATTACAAAACTGAATTCAATGACAATCCATGTAACGCCCCGATCCCTCACGACACCGGAGACTCTAATAACCATGCTATTCTTAACCCAATACCAAACCCGGTCACAAAATTTTAGGAAAAACATACAGAGTTTTCCCTGTATCGTGGACATTCTGGAAACTTGCAAGTATTCAAATAAAACACGAAGCAAAGGAACAACATTTCTAATTGAAATCCTAACGTCAAGGCCATCCAAGCCTTAAGCAACACAAGACAATACAAACACATACAAGCATGCAACGTAGCTAGAAGCAGAAGCATAAGTTATTACACGCCACAATTCCATAACACTTACTACATCCACTTAGCTTTCAAATTGCAACCACTCAAATATATATACATAAACCCTTAGGCTCCAAAATAGAACATAAAGTAGACAAGCAAGGTCTTCTACATTTTAGCAAGCAATCACTCCAATCTCAAGTAATAGTACACAACAACCAAGTCAACTTCTCCAACTGCACCACCTGAAACATGTTTAGCAAGGTATGAGCAATCACAATTGTTCAGTGAGGGATAAGGTCTACCGGGGACGTGCAATGCAGCAACTTAACACAATTAATACAATAGATAAACAGTGAATTACAATTCTAATATCACTTTTTAAAAGGATATAATCGATAACTCTTATCACTCCAAATCTTCGATCCCCGATCCACGAACCACGATCTCAATCTCGATATGCCGGCATCCGTTACACCAATGGGTACTCCGGATGTACCCGATCCTACGACCCAATACCACCTGTCAATCTCTGAACCAGGCGAGTGAGGGAATAGCAGACGGAGCTAAGGCGACCAACATTGGCAAGCCCGATGCCGCCCAGCGAGGCCATCGCATCCGCCGCGATAATGAGGTTGCGCAACCACGATGCAATGTAAGAATGATAACAATTACAATATAATCAGTAAACACATTTAAGGACAAAAAGTAGGTTGTCCTCGCACCAAGTTACAATTTAGCAACAATAAGCATATATCAATTACACATCATTTCCAGTCACCTTGAACCTATGAACAAAAATTACTTCAACTACTCTTTAACTACAACATTCATTAATTATTCAGCTAGGTTAGCTAACTCATAACTTCGCTTATTTAGCATATATACAATATCTATTAGAATTCTATTTTTAACAAAATGTCACTTTTATATACTTTAACTTAAATATATTCCAAGTAGTCATTTCCCACAACATAACTCATATAATTATAAGCAAAACGGTATTATAAACAAGATACAGACATATTTTAATGAAGTAGCTATACAACCTATTTCATGAAACTTCTCCAAACAACTACATATTACATACCATTATCATTTAAACTTTTATTTAAATCATTTAAAAGTCAATTATAATAACTACATCAATTCAAATAACCAACTAAGCACCAAACTCAACTAATTCACATAAAATCCAATTAAAATCTTTCCACATGCTTAGTATTTAGGTCATAAACTTCACACTTATACAACATATAACTCAATCATGATCAATTAGAGCAAATATAACAATATAATAACTACTAATGCAACTAATTCAAGTAATTCACAAGAAATCCAACAAATCTCCTTCTAAATGCTTACAAAATAAGCTCTAAACTTCGCACAAGATAACGAACCTCAAATCTAACTATACTACATCTCTAATGACACTTTATGGCACCATTTAAGCCCTTGAAATCTCACTTTAAAGTACAATTACCCAAAAAGTCTGAATTTTCCTCTTCATGCATTACTCTACAAGTACTCTAATCGGAGCTCAACTAAGCGAAGCGAATACATTTCTAGCACCTCCTCACTTACTAAACACTTGCCTTAATGCCCGAACACACCCGGATTCACTTTCAACCTGAAACCCCTTTGTCAATCTTTGCTATTAAGTTCCAAACCGAAAGGTAAGGTTCAAGATTCCCAAACAAGTTATCCTATCCTTCAAATCATACCTTATAGCACCCCAAGGACCCTCGAGTTCATCCGTTAAACCTCGTTTACCATTAAATCCCCGATTTCCTCTTTGTGCGTTTACACTACAAGTACCAATTTCGAAACCCAAACAAGCGAAACGAAGGCACTTCTAAAGCTTCAATATTTAATAAAGACTAGCCATAATCTCGAAACGTGCCCGGATTTGAGTTAACCCCGAAACCCCTTATTAAAGTAGCCTAATTTGATCAAATTATTCAAATTTTGTACATGGCAAGCACAACTAACATTTTTCCCACGCTCAAGGACCTAATTAGCAACTACTAGAAGCATTGAATCAAATTAAATTGCACAAATTTTTGAAACCCTAGAAATTTCACTATTCATCATCTTTCCCAAAGCGCCAACTCCATTTTCAACCATTCAAAATGCTATCTAACCATAAAAGTATGCTCTATGATCATTAATAAGAATAATTTAAGCTTAAACAAGCATAACCAAGCAATATCTCAACAAATCCAAAAAAAAATAAAGTTTAGATGCAAAACTTTCAAATACAAAAATAAGATGAAATTCTTACCACATAAGGCTAGAGAAACTTGAAGAAGGTATAAACATGTTCAAGAACTCAAGATTCAAGCTTGGAATAGATAGAAATGGCCAACTATAGCAATTTTGCAAGAAAAAATACTATTCCCGTATATGATATTTGGCTGATTTTTTGACCCTTTTTTTAGCATTTTTTGAGAGAGTTATAAGAGTTTAAGTTGGATTCAATGGGTTAGATTATTGGGTCAAGTAGTTTGGCTAGATGAGTCAAATGAATTCAAAAACAAAGCAAAGTACAAAACTAAATTGCTGAATTTTTCACTATTCAATTAAGCTCACTAATGAATTTTTTTCTCGTTGTTCCCGATATGCTATGCACGCAAATTCAATGAACGTATGCATCTAAAATAGCAAGTATTAAGGAAAAAATATGAAATTCAGAAAAAAAGAAACAGGAAATTTTAATGTTCTGGACTTAGAGCTACTTTCTCAATTAGTTGAAAACAAAATAAATATTAGTCAAGAAAATAAAACCGAGTATTATAATTAATAAGTTAGCTAATATTCATTTTAAATAATTAATTTAACTATTATTTTAATATTTTGAAGAATTATGAAATAGTGCTAAAAATGAATGAATTCATTAAGGTAAACACATAATTATATGCTAGCATTCAAGATAAAATCTAATTAAATGCAAACATGTATTATTATCTATATGCCGGGTTTGGGGTATTACAATCCACGTAAGCCAACATAATCAACACGAAACTCTCGAGCCTTCTTTTCTACCTCTGATAGCACTGATCCTGAAAGGTGTTAGAAATGAAGGTGATTATACAACATGTATACTCAGTGAGGGAGGTAATGCAGCATACCGATGAATGCTTTCATGGGATACAACAAGGATAATAACATACACAACACAAAATAACAAATCTATTTAGACAATTATTTAACCACGTATAAAAAGGATAGGGTTCCACGTTTGTTTTCAATCATGAGCCACGAGCCACGAGCCAAGATCTTCAAGCAAGTGCTGGCAAAACCCTTATTCCTCCAAAATGGGGTACGCTGGATGTACCCCGTGTAACGCCCCGATCCTTCATGGAATTGGGACTTCTATTAATTAAACTATTCTCAACCCAATTCTAAACCCCGGGCACGAAATTTAAGGAAAAATGGACGGATTTCCTCTGTATTTAGGACTATCTGAAAACTTGCAAACAACAGCATACAACCACAGGACCTTAATCCACAACTTCAATTCATTTCATCCTTACAAGCATGCAAGTCAACTAGATAATAAAGTAAAACAATAGAAGTTATTGCAAACTACTAGCACCTAACCATTACCCGAGACTAAAACTTCAATATTACATTTTTTTAAGGATAACACGAATACATACATGACCATAAGATCTCAAATAGTATACAAACATATCATGTACACATTTTTCCTTGTTCTACACACTAATAGAGCAGGCAGGCCACACAAGAGGCAATCCATTCTCCAACTGATAGCACTGATCCTGAAAGGTGTTAGAAACGAGGGTGAGTATACAACATGTATACTCAGTGAGAGAGGTGATGCAGCACACCGAGGCGTGCTACATGATATGCAACAAGATAACAACATATTCAACACCAAATAACACAACTAGTTAAACAAGTAATTACCACATATAAAAAGGATACGGTTCAACTTGTCTTCAATCACGAGCCACGAGCCAAGGTCTTCAAGCAAGTGCCGGTAAACCCTTACTCTTCCAAGTGTGGGATACTTCGGATGTATCCCGATCCTATGACACTTTCTCTTGAGGTAGATCCATATGCCCAACAAGTGAACCACGCCTCTGGGGTAGTAGAGTATACTCAGTGAGAGAAAGGGAATAGGCACCATGGTAGTCGAGGGAGCATGGCAAGCCCAATGCCGCCCGTGTTTCTCGACGCTTCCATGTCCGAAAAGGTTGCGCAACCCGACAAGAATTCAAGAGTTCACGAGAAGATATCAAACAAACACGAGTAACCACGAGATAACAAGTAAATGGTACATGTAAACTTTATCAATTAGCTAAATCATATAATCCAAAAATAATGAAATAAACCAAGATGCACAAAAGGGTTAAAGACTCCCTTACCTTTACTAGGTAGCTAAAGGATACAAAAACTAGCGTCAGTCTACTTTCAACACCTTGGATTGGCCCAATGGATCAACCCTAGCATGTAATAGAATATATACTTATCACAAAGAATCTCCTAGAGACATTCATTGTGAGGCCTGACCTCGTTTTGTGTGCGTTATCTCATTTTGTGTGCGTTAACCTTGAACTGCGTGCCTTAACCTAGGTTTAAGAGTCGTGTCTTGATTTACGTGCATTCATTTAGGATTGCATGTATTTACTTGGAATATGTGCATTTGTCTCGTAATTCGTACCTTACCTCGTAGTGCGTGCCTTTGACCTAAAAAAGTATGTCTGCACGTTAATCAATAAAGAATCCTACACAAAGCACTAGACTATAAATAATCCTACAAACTCCACTAACTATTATTTTAATCCTAAGTCAATTCACTAAAAGACAAAAACCACTAAACACTAAACGTTCTTTATTCTTTATTCTAATTGCAAAATCCATGCACCTCAAATATTACACTTAATGTACACTAAATTAAGCTTAAAACAAAACAAAAATTCAGAATTCTAGCATGCCTTGGCCGACCATGTGTAGGCAAGTTGATAAGTTTTGCAATTTCAAAAATATTCCTAGACAAAGCTATGACACAATGCATAAAAAAATAAACCCATGCACCCTACCCCAAGTCCCCTTTCTCGGCCTACACACCAAACATGCTCCTCACAATTCAAAATGCACAAATGACAAAGGAATTTTCAGATTTTGTAAGCCCAAGGCCAACACACCTACATGCTACACTCATACAAACAATTCAACATTTGTTTCTCTCTCAAACTCTCTCTCAACTCTCCCATTCTCTCTCTCTCGGCTATGACCTTCCTTTGAGCATCCAAGACTGAAAAATTGCTCTCCATACCACTCAAGCTTCGACCATAGCAAGCACAAGCTAGCAACATAGCAAGAAAACTCTCACAAGCTCACAAGACCTCTCTATCTCGGCCATAAGTAAGTTTTGAAGGGTTTCTTCCATTTCTTTTTGTTCTAACCACATGCACACACAAAGCATATGCTAACTAAGATAGGAATTTAAGGGAAATCAAGATACCTCTCGACCAAAGCAAGGAAAAAGGTCTAGTTGTGCGATTCAAAGAGCGTTTGTGCATTTTCATCCATCAATAGGCTAATGTGAGGGTTAAACTCTTTTAAAAGCTTTCAAAACTCACATGCATGTTCTCATATGGATATATTTATCTCTGTAGTTATTGTATATGTTTGTATATGAGCCTATCTACTCATGCATGACTTGATTTTGGCTAGAAACTTGAAGACATGTAAACACATTTTTGTTGGCAGATTACTGACCTTGTAGAACAAAGTGCGTTTAGCTTAGTAAACGTTGATGAAAATGCATGAAAATTTGTAGGTGATGAGATTGGTCAGTTCTGAACATATTTTATAGAAATAGGCCAAGTCCAATTTTGACTCTAAGACCTCCAAAATGGTCAAATATCATAATGTCTCTAAATCTAGGAAACTTGAGAATATGAAGTAGGTTATGGCAGCTTTCTGACCTTGTGGAACGAAATAGTTTTGGCCTAGTAAACGATGTCGAAATGTGTATGAATTTGGACAGTTTTGCGTTGTCTCACGGTTTTGACCATAACTCCTAAGTTCGAACTCCAAATGCTGCGAGGTTTGTTCCTAGATTTAAAGCACTCATTAAGCTTCAATTTGAAATTTGGTTCACTGAAATTGGAGATTATTTGCTTGGATAATTGAATGTGGAAAAACAGACCATTGCATTAGGGTTTTTGCTTAGTAATATGCTTTGAATCATGTTGTATCTTTACTTGAAGTGTTGAATGCTTGGAATTGTGGCAATTAGAAGTTGTGTGGACTGTTTTGGTTGGTTGAGGATGGTTAATTAATTGATGCATGACTTGGGTTTAATCACATGACGAATGGTGGCTTAATCGCATGTGTAAGCTCGAAATTGAGGGCCTATTGCTTATGAAAACTTGTTAAGTGATAATCCTATGACTAAATGTATTCACTTTTGTGGTTAGTAGGCTGCCCCATAAAGGCTAAGTATACTTGAAATGGTTAAAGTATCTCTCGTGGTCCTTAGCAAACAAACCGACGCCCGAGCATGGCCTTGCAAACCCTAATGGCCCCGTAGACTCCCAAGTCCTAAACCACACTCGTGTGACTTATAATTGATGTTGAGGATTGTTAATTGGCTGCCCATATTTGTCCTTATAGCTCTAAACATGATTCCCGATGATTGCATGTTGATAAGTGGACTATTCTTGTACCCGATTTTGTGTAAGTGTCATTGCATGCTTGTATGATCTCAACACTTCATATATGAACCCGGAATGAGTTATATGACTTGATTTACACGTGTTACTTGGCTGCCCGTTTAATGTTCATATATCTCTAAGTGTTCTACAAAGTGAAATTACATGTCAAAGTATGCCTCGTATGTTTACTTGTCAATGTGCGATCTTATAATTGCTCGGAGGCAACCTACTTTATTGTCCTCCTAATGTGATATGTTAAATGTTATAATTGTGCATTGCATACAAGGTTGCAACCTTTCATTCTGGCATGGTAGCGTTTCAAGCACGTCGGGCGGCATCGGGCTTGCTGGTGCTACCGTGACTACCATGGTCCAATTCCCTCTCTCGCTTGGGGGCTAGACTTCCTCAGAGAGTTGGGTTGTAGGTTTGGTGTACATCCGGAGTACACCCATTTTGGAGTGATAAGTGGATGATTGAAGCCGGTCGCAACAATTGTTATCGAAAATGGAATTGAGAGCAAAAGCTCACCGTATCCTTTTCACTATATGTTTAAGTACTATTGCTTACTTCCTAGAGGATCTCAGGGAGGAAAGACGAGTAAATGTGTTCATTTATATTTATGTTATGTTATGAGCTTACTTACTTCATATGACATGTTTTGAAAATGATTTTCATAAGATTAATTGAAAAAGAGTTTTAAAACGATATCTCTCGTTCCCCCTCGTTGAGTTCATAAGAACTCACCCTCTTTTATCATCACAGGTGAAGAAGATCTGGAACAGGTACCCGAGAAAAATGTGCCTGTTGATGAATCCTTGGAATGATTGCATGCCTTATGTGCCTTGCCTGACTGTTGCTGTTTTGTAAACGTTATGTTTGCTTTGAAGACTACTTTTGTTGTTGTAGTAAATGACCCCCGTTGTAATTTGGGGTCTAATTTTAGCTTGTACTGATTATAACTAGACAAATACTCTTTTTGGTCGTTTTGCTATTACTATTTTGATTTAGTAACTATCATAGGCAACTCAATCACTAGGTGAAGAATCAAATGATGTAACTCTATCTAATCTTACCCAGGTGCTTACTCATAGGCTAAAGGATAATAGGTTATCGCGTAAAAGAAGTTGACAAATGAACATAACATAGTTATCTTGTTAAGCTTGTTAATCAAATGAGACTTTCGAGTTAGATCACTAGGCATATCGGTTGTTGATAAAATATGGATCTTAGTTGGAATTGAATTAATGATTGCAAGTTTTGAGGCGTTTAGAAAATTAGGACAAACCAAAAGTCTTAAAAACAACCGTTATGCTGCCAGTTTTCCGAAAAATCTTTTGGAGTTCTAGGCCAACATTAAGTGTTAGAACATAATAACGGTTAAGTATGTGAATTGGTATAAATGAATTAGGTCATACCCTAGTCTAGCCTTCATAGGTCGGGTTGGGGCGTGACATTCATAACCAACACAATAAGGTCACATTAATCGCTCAACTCACAAACTTCTCCGAGTAGATAAACATTCCACACAAGCGCAATTAATTATTAGTTGACTAATTCCAAGACACTAACATAGAATAAGAACAGTAGAACCATATAGACAAGATACAACATATTCTCACATAATATTATGCAAGTAACTTTAAATCATTTCTTTGATCTTGCAAGTGACATTCACTACACTAAAATTCTAACAGCCTAGGTAATGAATCATTCCACCTCATAGCAATAAAAGTGACTACACTTTTAACTTACAATATAATGCAATTATCATGTACCTCTCATTATCTAGCATGCATTTAACTCATTAATACCCTCGCATATAGCTACAATTTAGAAGTAATATAACAATACAATCAAAATATGCTCATATCCCAACAAGGTAGCTAAGCAACTCAAGTCACAAACCTCACCAATAAGATATACACATGCTATACAAATGCATATAAACACCTAATCAATCAATTAGAAAGCAATCTCTAACATTTAATTAAACTTTGACACTATTTTCCCTTTGACAACTAAACAATTTTACTTCTATACGAGATTCAAGGTTCTAATCCCAAAAGAGGCAAACAACTTATCTTTTTCCACAACCTTCTCAAATAGCTCAATTACACATTAGATAATCACATAAGTGCAAAATAACACATCTACAAGCACTATATGCATCAAAGTAGCCAAAATACGATTTTTCTCCTTTCTTTAGCCAAGTTTTCTTCTCCTATATGCATTTCTAAGTTACAAAACCACAATCTAATCATACTACATTCCTAATTAAGCCAAAAGACACTTATCAAGGCCATGAAAATCCGTTTTGGAGATAAAAGCCCGGGAAGGCCTCGAGAGAGTTTTAACTACACCTATCCTATCCGGATCCCAATTTAACGCAACAAAAGCACCAAAAGTGCTTCCATGCCCCAAGGATACCTAATCTAATGCCCAAATGTGCCCGGATTTTATTTCGTGAAAAACCTCCTTTTAAAAGTTAGCTAATTTCGAACTTTAGTTCAATTTTGGGCAATTCAACTTCACATGACTTTCTAAGTAGTTTTACTAATGTCTAAAGCACTAAAAGAAAGCATCAATTCACCCTAATTAGCAAGTTATAGCAAAACCCTAAAATTCGTCACTATTCATCATCTCTTTCATGCAATTCAAGCTTTCAACCATGGAGTTTGCTAACAAGTCACAAAAGAGAGTTCTATAGGCTCTAAAAGTTGTATATCAAGCATCAATAACAATTATTATAGCTAAACTGAACAAAACAAGAATTTCAAACAATTGACATAAACATAAATATGAAAATTTATGCAACTCCCTCACCTTGAATTCGGCTAAATACGCAAGGATTAAGCTTTAGAACACCTCAAAACTCTTGGATTGCACAAATGGATCAAACCCTAGCTTGCAATTTTTCTCTATTTCTCCTTTAAGGACTTGAGCTACTCGATTGCTATCTGTTTTTTTCTTTCCTGGTTGTCGTCGGCTATAGAGAGCAAAAGAAAATGGTGAACAAAATGATTTGTTGCTTATGTGCTTAGCCGTTGGCTTTGAAGAGAAATAAGAAAGTAAAATGTATGATGTTAAATGTTAGGCTTGAGCTTAACTCGTCAGTGGAGAAAAAAATAAAGACATGACGACCTTGCTTTGGCTTTTCTAAACAAATAATAAAAGTATAATATAATAATATATAAATGTATCTGGTTGGCTAAAAAACTTAGTCTCACATTTTTTTTTCCACTGCTGATCCGATTTTCTTTTTCTTTCTTTTATTTGGTTTTCTTAACTACTATGTATTAATATGTATATTAGGTAGATAGGTAGACTAAATAATGGGTTGGCTCATATAATATAATATAATTGGGCTATATTTAAATATTAAGGTCCTAGTTAGCTTAGTAGAAAAGTAATAAAAAAGAAAACCATAGGCCCAAAATAACTAAATATTATTATTCACTCGGGGACACTAAAAATATTTATTTTCCTCACATTTAGGACATGAAATACACATTTCAACAATGAACGAATATATTAAACACAATAATGCTCAGGGAAAAAATATCAAATTCGAAAAATAAGGCAGTTTAAAATTTTACCCGGGCTCAAGTTAAACTTAATAAATAAAACATATAAAAGTAAATAAAATCAAACAAAATGGCAAATAAGTTAAATATGCACACTGAATAATTAAATATAATAAATTAAAAGTCTCTATGGGCTCAGACAGTTTAAATTAATTAAATGTAAATAAATAATAAACATAAGATAATCATTTCTAATAAATCTTTTAAATCCAATTTAAATAATTATAATCAATATTGAAAATAATCCAGCTCGTTTGGGTCCGAAAAATATAAATAAATATAATTTTTAAAATAATAGAATAAGTGTCCCGGCTAAATCATTTGAATATAAATTAAATAAATACAAATAATAAAAGTAATAAATTAATGACTTTACGTAAATCAATTAAATATAATTTAAATAAATACAAATGGTGATAATATTAAAAATAATTATTCTCGGGTTCGATGCTTCACATTCAAATAGTGAAATTAAATTATTTTAAATTATTAGTAAAATAAATTCTAATAAATAAAATAATAAAATAATTATTTCGAGAAAACCAATTGAATATAATTTAAGTGAATACAACAGTTATCGTGGCATATTTTTTTAGTAATGGTGCAATTTAGTAAAATGAATATATTCAAATTAATAAAATATTTATATGCTAGGTCCGGGTCATCACACTCTCCCCTCCTTACAAAAATTGCGTCCTCGCAATTTCTTAGACTCAAAAGAACCTCTCAATGACTGCAACAATTCTCGTCGAACTTGAATTTAAGAAGTGTAGCATCCAAGAAGACTAGCAAAAATATCCACCGTACTACTACCAAGAAATTCAGCTAGAATATAAGTGATCTCTACTGCTGAAATCCTAGCAAGGTAGCCAAATAAAGACTCCTATGAAAATACCAAATAGAAGTCCAATAGGAATATCATACGAGAAGATCTTTTAATAATACCGAGAGAATACCATAAGAGATTCCATATTTAAATACAGAAGATGGACTCGAATAGAAACCCAATAGTAATTCTTGTGTACAAATAAGACAATACCAAGAAATACCCAGATGATCTCGAGCAATGTCCAATAAGAATACCGAAGTGATCCCATATGTGAAATCCTAAATAAGGACCCAAATAAGAATCCATGTCAGGGATGTTGTCTGATACCTTTCAATATAAACTCTCTTAGATAGAAATACCCGATAAAAAGTTCATATATGATACCAAATAAAGATTCCATCTGAGATCCCCAAGCAATACTACTGATGGAAATGCCACCAAAATCCACTGTCAACAGTTAACCTCCAACAAGATTGCCAAAGTGAATACCTCTTAAGAGGTCCAACTGTATAGTATATAAGATCTCCCTCTGATCTCTGACTAACTGCCCCATCTTCTGATTAGTTTACATCTCTAGTAGGTTTGTTACCGGCCATCGTGCAATAGATGGGAGAGATCACTTACCAGTTCAAAGGGTAATAATATGTATGCATGCAGTCAAAATCATATAAAATATACATGTATTAACACATGCTCAACTTATTGAATTTAATGCTCACGTAATAGGTATTTACCACATAGGCACAGTTAACTTCTGAAACGATTATGTATCCATTAGTTAGACTAAGATGTATTGTCACCTACCTTTACCTAACAAGTTATCTGAACACAAATGACAGTTTTACTTCATGAAACTAAATCACGCATGTTACTATTAATAAACAAGATAAGTATTTTATCCAGGAATCAGCTAAATGCAAACATAATCTCATACTGGCATATATCACCCCTTTCTTTTTCACGTACTGCACAATTAAATCACATAGATGTATACATAGCCACATAATTACATATAGTGCACATGTTTCACATTTCATACAAGTTTGACACATAAGTACACATTTTCATTCAAAAACCTACCATTCCCACATACATACACATACATTCAAGATTAACTACTTCTAGCATGTAAATCTAATTCAAATGCTATACTTCATTCACCATCGTACAAGTAGAAGCAGTGATATAATATAAGTAATCATATAACACATATAGACAAAACCTTTACACTCAAATTATATTGCTTACATAGTCACAAATGATGCACTAAGCTTACAAGACAATCTAGACAGGTCATAAACACACATATTCATGTAATAGACATTTTGCATTTTACTTCCATACTAGCATGCTATTCACTTAGACAATAACATACTTAGACAAGTAACTATTACATGATCATATAATCATACAAGGTCACTTAAACTACAACCTGAACACAAGTACATAAATTAATTATTAATATACGACTTCTCACATTCCGAGCACACAAGACATTTATATACCTAGCACACAAATCACATATATTACTCTATCCACGTAACACGCTTTACAAGCATACAATTCGGGGCCACTACCCAACAGGCCGAATACCCTATCCCGGCTAAGAGCTATATAAGCTTTGATACCACCTGTGTAATGCCTCGATCCCTCACGGAATTGGGACTTCTATTAATTAAACTATTCTCAACCCAATTCCAAACCCTGGGCACGAAATTTAGGGAAAAACGGACGAAATTCCCCCTATATTTAGGACTATCTGAAAACCTACAAACAACAACATACAACCACATGACCTTAATCCACAACTTCAATCCATTTCATCCCTACAAGCATGTAAGTCAACTAGACAATTAAGTAAAACAATAGAAGTTATTGCAAACTACTAACACCTAACCATTACCCGAGACTAAAACTTTAATATTACATTTTTTTATAGGATAACACGAATACATACATGACCATAAGGTCTCAAATAGTATACAAGCATATCATGTACATATTTTTCCTTGTTCTACACACTAATAGAGCATGCGGGCCACACAGGAGGCAATCCATTCTCTAGCTGATAGCACTGATCCTAAAAGGTGTTAGAAACGAGGGTGAGTATACAACATGTATACTC
This sequence comes from Ehretia macrophylla, assembly GCA_037974665.1. Classification (NCBI taxonomy): domain Eukaryota; kingdom Viridiplantae; phylum Streptophyta; class Magnoliopsida; order Boraginales; family Ehretiaceae; genus Ehretia; species Ehretia macrophylla. The sequence goes on along the minus strand of CM075780.1, from coordinate 35,650,975 downwards.
AGTAAGAGAGGTGATGCAGCATACCAGGGCGTGCAACATGATATGCAACAAGATAACAACATATTCAATACCAAATGACACAACTAGTTAAACAAGTAATTACCACATATAAAAAGGATACAGTTCAACTTGTCTTCAATCACGAGCCACGAGCCAAGGTCTTCAAGCAAGTGCCGGCAAACCCTTATTCCTCCAAGTGTGGGATACTCCGGATGTATCCCGATCCTACGACCCTTTCTCCTGAGGTAGGTTTATATGCCCAGTAGGTGAACTACGCCTCTGGGGTAGTGGAGTATACTCAGCGAGAGAAAGGGAATAGGCACCATCGTAGTCGAGGGAGCATGGCAAGCCCAACGCCTCCCATGTTTCTCGACGCTACCATGTCCGAAAAAAGTTGCGCAACCTTACTAGAATTCAAGAGTTCACGAGATGATATCAAACAAACATGAGTAACCACGAGATAACAAGTAAATGGTACATTTAAACTTTATCAATTAGCTAAATCATATCATCCAAAAATAATGAAATAAACCAAGATGCACAAAGGGGTTGAAGACTCTCTCACCTTTACCAGGTAGCTAAAGGATACAAAAACTAGCGTCAGTCTACTTTCAACACCTTGGATTGGCCCAATAGATCAACCCTAGCATGTAATAGAACATATACTTATCACAAAGAATATCCTAGAGACATTCATAACCAACACAATAAGGTCACATTAATCACTCAACTCACAAACTTGTCCGAGTAGATAAACACTCCACACAAGCGCAATTAATTATTAGTTGATAAATTTCAAGACACTAACATGGAATAAGAACAGTAGAACCATATAGACAAGATACAACATATATTCTCACATAATACTATGCAAGTAATTTTAAATAATTTCTTTGATCTTGCAAGTGACATTCACTACACTAAAATTCTAACAGCCTAGGTAATGAATCATTCCACCTCATAGCAATAAAAGTGACTACACTTTAAACTTATAATATAATACAACTATCATGTACCTCTCATTTTCTAGCATGCATTTAACTCATTAATACCCTCGCATATAGCTACAATTTAGAAGTAATATAACAATACAATCAAAATATGCTCATATCCCAACAAGGTAGCTAAGCAACTCAAATCACAAACCTCACCAATAAGATATACACATGCTATACAAATGCATATAAACACCTAATCAATCAATTAGAAAGCAATCTCTAACATTTTATTAAACTTTGACACTATTTTTCCTTTGACAACTAAACAATTTTACTTCTATACGAGATTCAAGGTTCTAATCCCAAAAGAGGCAAACAACTTGTCTTTTTCCACAACCTTCTCAAATAGCTCAATTACACATTAGTTAATCACATAAGTGCAAAATAACACATCTACAAGAACTATATGCATCAAAGTAGCCAAAATACGACTTTTCTCCTTTCTTTAGCCAAGTTCTCTTCTCCTGTATGCATTTCTAAGTTACAAAACCACAATTTAATCATACTACATTCCTAATTAAGCCAAAAGACACTTATCAAGGCCATGAAACCCCGTTTTGGAGGCAAAAGCTCGGGAAGGCCCCGAGCGAGTTTTAACTACAACTATTCTATCCGGATCCCAATTTAACGCAATAAAAGTACTAAAAGTGCTTCTATGCCCCAAGGATACCTAATCTAATGCCCAAATGTGCCCGGATTTTATTTCGTGAAAATCTCCCTTTTAAAAGTTAGCTAATTTCGAACTTTAGTTCAATTTTGGGCAATTCAACTTCACATTACCTTCTAAGTAGTTTCACGAATGTCTAAAGCACTAAAAGGAAGCATCAATTCACCCTAGTTAGCAAGTTATAGCAAAATCCTAAAATTCGTCACTATTCATCATCTCTTTCATGCAATTCAAGCTTTCAACCATGGAGTTTGCTAACAAGTCACAAAAGAGAGTTCTATAGGCTCTGAAAGTTGTATATCAAGCATCAATAACAATTATTATAACTAAACTGAACAAAACAAGAATTTCAAACAATTGACATAAACATAAATATGAAAATTTATGCAACTCCCTCACCTTGAATTAGGCTAAATATGCAAGGATTAAGCTTTAGAACACCTCAAAACTCTTGGATTGCACAAATGGATCAAACCCTAGCTTGCAATTTTTCTCTTTTTCTCCCTTAAAGACTTGAGCTACCCGATTGCTATCTTTTTTTTTCTTTCCTGGTTGTCGTCGGCTATAGAGAGCAAAAGAAAATGATGAACAAAATGATTTGTTGCTTATGTGCTTAGCTGTTGGCTTTGGAAAGAAATAAGAAAGGAAAATGTATGATGTTAAATGTTAGGCTTGAGCTTAACCCGTCAGTGGAGAAAAAAAATAAAGACATGAAGACTTTGCTTTCGTTTTTCTAAACATATAATAGAAGTATAATATAATAATATATAAATGTATCTGGTTGGCTAAAAAACTTAGTCTCACATTTCTTTTTCCCATTGCTGATCCGATTTTCTTTTTCTTTCTTTTATTTGGTTTTCTTAACTACTATGTATTAGTATGTATATTAGGTAGATAGGTAGACTAAATAATGGGTTGGCTCATATAATATAATATAATTAGGCTATATTTAAATATTAAGATCCTAGTTAGCTTAGTAAAAAAGTAATAAAAAAAGAAAACCATAGGCCCAAAATAACTAAATATTACTATTCACTCGGGGACACTAAAAATATTTATTTTCCTCACACTCGGGACATGAAATACATATTCCAACAATGAACGAATATATTAAACATAGTAATGCTCAGGGGAAAAATATCAAATTCGAAAAATAAAGCAGTTTAAAATTTTACCCGGACTCAAGTTAAACTTAATAAATAAAACATATAAAAGTAAATAAAATCAAAAAAAATGGCAAATAAGTTAAATATGCACACTGAATAATTAAATATAATAAATTAAAAGTCTTTTTGGGCTCGGGCAGTTTAAATTAATTAAATGTAAATAAATAATAAACCTAAGATAATCATTTCTAATAACTCTTTTAAATCCAATTTAAATAATTATAATCAATATTGAAAATAATCCAACTCGTTTGGGTCCAAAAAATATAAATAAATATAATTTTTAAAATAATAGAATAAGTGTCCCGGCTAAATCATTTGAATATAAATTAAATAAATACAAATAATAAAAGTAATAAATTAATGACTTTACGTAAATTAATTGAATATAATTTAAATAAATACAAATGGTGATAATATTAAAAATAATTATTCCCGAGTTCGATGCTTCACATTCAAATAGTGAAATTAAATCATTTTAAATTATTAGTAAAATAAATTCTAATAAATAAAATAATAAAATAATTATTTCGGGAAAACCAATTGAATATAATTTAAGAAAATACAACAGTTATCGTGACATATTTTTCAATAATGGTGCAATTTAATCAAATAAATAAATGCAAATTAATAAAATGTTTATATGCTAGGTCCGGGTCATCACACCCCGATCCTACGACCCTTTCTCCTACGGTAGGTCCATATGCCCAGCAGGTGAACCACGCCTCTGGGGTAGTGGAGTATACTCAGCGAGAGAAAGAGAATAGGTACCATGGTAGTCGAGGGAGCACGGCAAGCTTGATGCCATTTGTGTTTCTCGACGCTATCATGTCCGAAAATGTTGCCCAACCCCGAGACAAGATCACGAGAGCCAAGTATATCAAATAACACATAAGATGAAGGACAAAGTAGGCCGCCCTCGTAGCTAATCACAAATAACACAAAAAGACTCAAGATAGCAAGTAAAATAGTATATATAAACTTTATCAACTACTAAATAATTCAATTTTGAAACAATAAATCAAGTTAAGATGCACAGAAGAGATGAAGACTTTCTCACCTTGGATTAAGCCAAGAATCCCCTTATACCATCTCCAATTGCATGCATTATAACTAGAATTCAAATAGAATTCATAATTAAGAACAAGTTAGATTTGATTGCAGTTAAACTAGCACACACTCTTTAAGGTTAATTTTAAACCTACTTTAAGATCTCTAATATGCACTACATTACCTTAGCTATATAACATATCTTGTTAATGCTTCTTAATTCACTTAACTTGCATTCTCTATAGAACATTCCACATAACATACACGAGGTTCCAACTATCTACATTCACTATGCAACACTAGTTACACTAAGTTAAAGCAAGAATTCTAGCATTACAATCATTCACATTCAGGCAACATTTTCTAGTTTAATATAAAGTACTAAGATAAGTTAAGGCGCTTTAGTTGACAACTTACACTTTACTCAATCTAACTACATTTCATTAACTCTTCACTACAATTAAAACTCAAGAAAATAGTATTCAAACCAAGCTTAACACAAAATACATTAAAGACACTAGATAGTATGCTTTAATATTACACTTTAGTTACCAAGTTATAACATGCTAATTACTCAATGACAACTCAACTAAATCATGTTCAAACTTCTAACAACATTGCACTAAACTACTTTAATTGCATAAATAACTATTATGACACTCCTTAATTCATGAATCTTGCATTCGTTCTCAAACATCTAATTAAGCACATATTGAGTTCTAAAGCATTTAACTTCGCTAGGAGCATTATTTACATTTATTAAACTAAGATTACCAAGCTAAACCATTCAAAGCATTAACATCACTTAACTTAATTTACAAGACTGGACCACATTCTTGAGTTTCCTAACTTGCAATAACTCCCTTTCATATCTAATACTAGCATTCATGGAACTACTCTTTCTCTTGATTCACTAGATGTCAAGTAACTATCTCCAATTCAATTGAGCATTCACACATAACCACCATTAATTACCATTAAGCTTCTTACTACCTGAAATTTCTCATTATTCACTAGAACCAACCATTAAGGCATCTTAAACCTGTAGCAAGATAAGTTGAAATTCTAGTCTACATTGGCATGAATTTGCTGCTTTCGTTACCAGCCTAATTGTTCTCCAAAAATTCTAAAACTCCACAAAAATGTATTTCATCGAATGTAGATGGGTTTAGGCTCAAACGGATCTCAATTTGGAGTTATATTCAATGAGATACGACCTCTACAAAATCATCACGCAATCTGCCCTACACCAGCGCGAGAATCCAAATGCTACTGTAATGGCCCTATAACTGCCCTTTAACGACATAATTAAATCTTGAGACTAAAAAATAAATTGTTTCCCTAGGCCTTGGCTACAACATATCCAAAATTCAGTCATTTTCGACAATGTTTGCTAGGTCAAACTGCCTCTGCAATCCAGTCGCACAACCTGCCAAAAAAATTCATAATCTTGCACTACTTATGTTTTAGCTATTTCTTGCTTCCTTGGCATACTACCACCATTACTCACTATGTATATGATGTAAACCACTCTCTTTGACATATATACAAACACTTGGTCTTCAACAATTAACCAAAGAAGTCAACTTCAACTACAATCAAAGCCAAACACCAAGGCTAGCAATTCATGCATTAGAAAGCTACCACAACATTCATACACTAAATACTTCATTAAACATGTATTACAAGCTTCATGTTCACTTATCTACACATGGCATACATGTATATACAACAATAAATCAGCCAAGGATGCAAGCATGGATGAACCCTCACCTTAAGTTGAAGAATTTGCACATAAATAAGCTCAAAATCACATTTTCTTCCTTCATTTGTTCTTCTTCTTCTTCTTCTTCTTTTTCTTCTTCTTCTTTCTTGTGTGTGTTTAAACGTGTTTAGTATGTGTCTGATTTTTGTGTGTTTTGTGTGCTTGTGTGTGTTGTAGTATATTAGTAGGTGTAAATAATAAAAGACAAAAGGTCCAAATGACCAACATGCCCTTCAAATAAATGCTATTAACTAGTTTACCATTCTAGTTTAATTTTAACTAATTTAGTTACTCTACTATTTATCAATACATTTATTTATTTACTACAATTTATAAATCACCTAAATGTTCGTGAATGCACATAAATACATGTTAAACAAAATAGATGCACGTAAACTAGAAATATGATATTTTATGCAAACAAATATATGTAAATAATTAAAGTAGACATATAAATATATGCACATTAATAAAATAATTATATGCACGGGTTGAGGTGTGACAGTAATGCTTTAAGATAATTTGTGAAAAACATATGAATTTGTTAACATTTTTGCATAGGGGCTTATTGGTCTTTTGAGTTGCTTGGAATATAGTTAGGGGGGGACTAAAATGGACTTTATACATAGTTGAGGGATCTATTTGGCTTTTCCCCATAGAGAGTAGGGAAGTGAGATGATAGGATTGAATTAAATTAGAATTTTGGTATAAGCGAAAATATAAGTTTTTAATTATTGGTGGTGGTGTTTTAGGCATGTTAGATGACAAGTTTGACTAGGTTTTTTAAAGGGACGGGTCAATATGTCATTTAAGGTTCTAAAAGATCAACATTGTAACAATAAGGTTAAGTGACACGTTTAATCTTTTATCTTTGTTGTGTTTGACAAGTTAGTTCTCTATTTTTAAACGTGTTAGTTTTTGTCCCTTCATTTATTTTTTTGAGACTGTAAGTATTTCAGTCTTTTTATGTTGAAAATTTAATGATTTTGTGTTTGGTAATAATTCCTCTACAAATGAGTTTGAAAATTTCAAATTGCATGGATATTATTGTCAAAAACGTGAGAAATCATCAATTTTTAGACTAAAAAAGATCAAAGACTAATAGTAATATAACTAATAGACATGAAGGATGAAAATCTAATATTTTTAAAAAATGGGGACCAACTTGCTAAATATGACAAACATATGTTCTTTCTTTGGTTTTTTTTTGAAGCGTTGAATATTTTTTTGTATTCGGAGTTTTAGCAAGTAATAACATCAAGAATTTATTTTGCTCATTTTCTAGAAAGTCTATGATTGACAAGTATGTTTCTTTGTTTTTTTGGTTTTGGTCCAATGTTTGAATTGGGAAATCAAATAAAGATAGTATTTATGGTAATATTCTATTGAAAAAGAGAAATTATTATGAACATTGGATGTGTTTGAATTGTAGATGCTCGTTAAAGGTTTGTTGTTTGCTCTTACTTTTTGTTTGTTCATACATTTTGCAGTATCACGATTATTAGATAAAAATAAATTGAGAATTGCATTCTGACTTGATATTGTGTTATATGGTCTATATTCTATCATGTTAAAGGTATAAGCTTGAGCTCATAATGATGAGAGTTTAGTAATCTAAACATTATTATCTCTTACTCAAAAATTTTGATAGTTATGTCTCTTGATACATAATTTAAAGAAATATATTCATCTTAGTTACAAAAACTACTCTGTTTGCACCATGGGTACAAGGCTAGGAAGCAAAGACATGCATACAAGGGTATGCATAAAACAACTGAAATGAAGATAAATTTATTCGATTAGAGAATAGTAGAGCATACAAATATAGTTTTGGACTTTTTCCTCATTATTTATGGCAAAAACAAAATTTTGTAACTAAATAGAACAAATAAAGAAGGGAAAATCTCACATTTAGTCCCTATTATTTACAAAGTGTCTTAGTTTAGTCCCTATTGTTTCCCTAAAAATTTTAATTTCATCCCTATTGTTTAAAATTTTCAATTTCGTCCTTATTGTTTTTCAAAAAATTTTAATTTTGTCCCTATTATTTTTAAAAAGTTTCAAATTCATCCCTATTGTTTCTAATTTTTTTTTAATTTAGTCCTTAAATAATAGGGACGAATTGAAATTTTAAGAAAACAATAGGGAAGAAATTGAAACTTTTTAAAAACAATAGGGATGAAGTTGAAACTTTTTAAAAAACAATAAGGACTAAATTGAGACATATTAAACAATTGGGATGAAATTAAACTTTGATGAAACAATAGGGACTAAATTGAGACATTTTAAACAATAAGGACTAAACTGAGACATTTTGCAAGCAATAGAGACTAAATGTGAAATTTTACCAATAAAGAAATACTTTTCCTGCAGTAAATTCTACTTTGTAGGACACAATTGTGTTACAATTGATTCAACTTTTGTGCGATAACTTTATACAAGTTATATTCTTCTTTGAGTTTTAATACTATTTCTTGTTTGTTCTTGTGAAGGTAATCTTCTATGTATACGAAAACAATTTGTCTGTTCTCCCACAATGATAATAGTAAGTGTAGACTTGCTAATTTTCTAGAAAACTCCGTAAGCATTAAGAAGTTTACATAGTAGGCAAAACCAACTTGTTCCTATCGTGGGTATCTTTTCCAGCCAAATAAAAAAGGCCTGTTTCACCTTCCCATTATGATATAGGAGAAGGGAGTAAGCGTTAGGAGTAATTTGTATATCTTTTGAACGTAGCACCTCATAGAGTTAGCTTGTTGCTTAAATTTCTTCCCTTTGTAAATATTGTTTTTAGAATATTATATGTGCAATTTACTTTATTTTGTATGTGTAGATCCAGTTATCACTGATTTAATGTTGCTCATACTCTTTTCAGGAAAGACCACATTTGCAAAAGAAAAGTGATCTAAGGAAAGAAAAAAATAAATTCATAATCAGAGAGATTTTCTCTTTAAGAGTCCTTTAGTGTAGTATGTTAGATAAGATGATCAATTCTGAAAATGTTAATCTGAGCTGTAGTCTACACATTTACTGTTTTAGTTGCTTGCTTTAATGTTTTATACATTTGAATTGTGTCTCTGCTCAATTTACACCTAGTCATTTCCCGAATTGTAAGTTCTATGAGAATTTCTTTAATTGGCTTCCTTTTCTCTTAATCTGACAGTTGTTGGACTTGGAAGGTGTATGATAAATAATGGCGGTTGCTGGTCAGAAACGAGAGATGGCACAACATTCTCAGCTTGCTTAGTTAGTGAAGCCTTCCTCTTTTCTCAAAACTTCAAAATTTAAGGTTCACTTTTTCTCGATCTCAGTCTAAGTCTTTTTTATGTGATTCAGGAATCGGATCTAACAGGCTTGAGTGTCCATTTGACTTCTGTGGTCATGACTACAAATGTGAAGGTATTTCCATGTCCTTCTTGTTGCCAAGAACTACCTGTCATATCTTCTCAAGGCTTTTGTGAACTGAATGATACAACACCTTTCAGTAACACATAAACATCAAAATTTGACTAAATAGCTGAAACTACATCCTACAACATTTTAAAACTTATTCAAAAGATATGTTCTGGCTTACATGTCTTGCCAAAAATGTGAGAAAAGGAAAAAAAAACATGAATAGCCCATTGCATATCACAATAATACAATATTTTGGTAGGATCAATTGATATCTATCCCAGCTCAACTGATGATGAAGAAACCAAGTGGCATAGGTGTGAATCTTTGCTCTTATTTCATTTATTTTGTTTGTCACTAATAAGTTGCTCAATCATTCCACAAATATGAGCTCTGTTAACCATTAGATGATCTCAAAAGAGTGGTTATGAATGTTATATCTTACATAAACAATACACCAAAGCAGTTTGAGTGGATATTAGTTTCATTTTGTGTAAAATATGAAACAATTATAGCATCTATTGTTATTTTGATGGCAATGACATGTAATTTTTAGGAAAAAAATGTCAGTTATTTTGATAGTGGTGTCGAGGCGAAGTAGTGAAGTGAAGAAAATGGTGGTGGTAGTGGAAAAACTGTGATTTTATGACATTGTAGTTCTACTGATTATTGCAAGAAACTGGAATTGTAGCTTTTACTGATTGAGGACTCTGGAGTATAACGTTTGACTATGCTTTTCTAAGTTGAGTGTTGAATGTCTTCTTTTTGTTACAATTGCACCTCTGGCATGCAAGTTCTCTCAAAAGTCTGAATTTGCATACAGTAATTTAGTAGCAGGAGTAATCATTCATCCCATTCTCATGTTATTTGCTCCAACCCAATGGAACAAATCTGACTAACATTTTAGTTCTCCTCTTTAGAGAATTCTATGTTTTTAGATCTATGAAAGTAGCTTTGATGTAAGACCAGGATTAGTCAATTATTGCTTATTAGATTTTGCTATGTATATAACTCTTGGTTCCTCTCTTATTACTCTGCTGTATATCTATATGCATTAAGATGATGATGATGATAATAACTTGAATGGTAAAGACATGATTTTCTCTTTATGTTTATAATATCTATTAGAACCATGTTGAAAAACAATGAATGAGGGTGAAGATTTCATTTAATTTTTTTTTAATATGCGTTGGGTTCAGCCCCGTGCATTATATACACGGGCCAACCTGACTAGTATGTATATAAATGAGTTAGTTGTATATATATCATTCAAAGATGATCTACTTTTGCATTATATCCATTTTTGTAACAGATTTGTTTCTATTATAAAGAATTGTGACATGTGAGACAAAGTAGGGATAATAATTAACAACATACACATGCAGAGAGAGGAGGGGATTTTGGGAAGAGAGAGAAGATAAATTTGTTGCATGCAACTTTGGCGAGGGCTTGGCGATGATAGTTTTGGTGACGACATGGGGACGGGTGAAGTTGGCGAGGGCATGGTAACGGAAAATATTAGTGACGGCATAGTGACGGAAATTATTTGTGACGGCATAGTGATGGGAAATATTAGTGACGGCATGGTGAAGGAAACATTAGTGACGACATGGTGACATGAAATTTTTGTGACGGCGTGGTGACGGGATAAATTGACGATGGCTTAGTGAGGGAAAACATTGGTGAGGGTTCGGTGATAGCAATCATTGGTGACGGCCTGGTGACGAGCCGTCGTAATACGGCGACAACTTGGTGACTGGGAGGATTTTGGCGACCACATCGTGTCTGATGGACGTTTTCCCTCACCGTGCCGTCGCAAAGTTGAAATTGGCCACGGCACGGTGAGGGAAACCGTCCGTCACATAGTTCTTTTTTTTTTTTTTTGTAATGATTATGATAAACAAGCACAATGGGATCTACCGAGATATTATGGCTCTGTTTGTTTGCCATAAACTATTTTCCTATAAAATGTTTTCTTAGTTGCTGTTTGGTAACAATGAAAAATTGGTCAACCGGAAAAATATTTTTCGATCAAAGAAAAATTTTAGCTGAAAAGAGTGGAAAATGTTTTCATCTCTTTTAAAACATTTTCTTCTCATCCCTCCTTATCTTCACCCACTCTAACCCCATTTCTCCCTCAACCCCACCCCCATCCCTACCCTACTCCCGTCACATTTTTAATTAATTATTTTTAAATAAAATTAATTAATTAAATAATAAAAATATTTAATTAAATAAAAAAATTAATTACTAATCAATGAATTAAAATAATAATTAATAAAAATTTATTTAACAAAATTAAAATTAATAACAAATAATTAATTAAATAATAAATATTAATAAATATAAATTTAATTAACAATTAATTAATTAAATGAATAATTAATAAAATTATATTTAATAAATCAAAATTAATTAATAATAATTAATAAATAACTAATTACTTAACTAATTAATTTAAGATTATGTATTGATTTATGAATTATTAATCAATTATTTAAATAAGTTAGGTATAAATTAATAACTTATAAATTGATAATACTTATTTATTATTAACTTAAGAACTTTTATTTTTATATCCAATAGGGAAGAACTTACATGAATTCTTATAAGAAAAATATTACGATCAACTTCAAGAATCTTTCATAAAATAACAAAAATTCAAATTATCAAATATATTAATTCAAGCAATTCGATGACTGCAAATTCATTTTCAAGAAAATAAGACACTAAAATTTTCTGTGAAAAAAGAAAAGGGTGCATGCAAACTCGTATTTCTAATCAAAATTGAAAGTGAGTACCTTCTAAATCGATAGACGCGTTAAATTCAATAATTTATGATGCCTTACAATAAACTTCTAATACAATTGTGAAATGAAGGCTAAAGTAAAATTTCAAGGACTCATCATTTGTTGCATCTGACACGAGATGATAAAGAGAGTAATAACTTGAGGTTCATAACAATTAAGGAAGGTCCCAACTTACCTTTAAATTAAATCTTCAAAGAAAGTACCAACCAACATGTTGTCACAATCCTAAATTTTCACAGCAACCCAACCAAATGTACATACGATTATTTTCTCAATCCAATTAGGTTGCAAAATAAGGCTAAATCCTCAATTCTAAAACAAAATTCTAAAGAAATACCTCAAAGACTACACTAGAATAACTTACCCTTAAATGTGCCCAAGAGTCGGCTTTGTTGTTCCAAGTAAGCTGAATAACCCACATCAGAAGACTTTTGCTCATCACTTTGATCTATTGCATTTAGATATTATTCTATCATATCCTCATATGTTTGAAGGTGCTCTAGTGTATTATATCAACTTGATAGAGCTGCTACTTAGCAAATATGTGCTGAAGTGTTTTTTTTTTTTTTTTTTTCATTTAGAAGATAAAATGGTCCAATTAAATCAATATTCTTTATGCATGAGTTACAAAAATGCTAAAGGCTCCAAATTAGTGATCATTAAGAACCACTAAAAAGTTTAACATTTCTCAATTGAATGGGTCATTCATATTAAATCACGATCTCCAATAAAAAATTTTAGTTACAATTTTTTTTATGACCAACAAAAATATGGGATATACAAGTGACATATGAAAGTACCATGTCGAGCAATAATTTTTTTTCTTTTTCTTTTTCTCCGGTCTCCCCTGGGAGGCAAAGCCGGCTATTGTTTAACTAATCGAGGAGTTGCAGTATCCATAGAATCCCTGTCGATGAGCTTCTGCACAGGTGTTGGGGGCATCAATAGTATGACTTCCAAGAGAGAGTCAAGGTAACGTTGGTTAGCTAATCAACACATTTATTAGTTTAATGAAAGACATGTTGGAGTTTATACCCCTAGAGATTCGAAAACAAATGTCCACATTCATCACGTACGGTAGAAGAGGATTGTGGAGTCTTTTCTGAGCAAGAAGATTGATAACTTTTTGCTCATAATTACCCTTTATACCTTATGCCATTATTTCTTTCAACAACCAAATGTTCTTATGTATTATTCTGTTGATTTCAAGTTATGATGTCCGGGAATTTCATATCATTTCCCGTATGCTTTATGCCATTGGTTCTTCACATAGCTACATGTTCTGATGTATTATTCTGCTGATTCGACGTGATGATGTTTGGGAATCACATGTTCTGCTGAAATCCTTCCTTATTTAGCAGCAAAAAAAAAGAAAAAAAAAGCAGTATAAACCGTTATCTGATAATCATTTCATCTACATTTCAAGCAATACAAATAGTCCTCTTCAAAATATTGTTCTTAATTTTCCTAATCATGTACAATCTAGACTTTACATCTGTCACGCCCCGAGTCCAGAACCCTGGACCCGCACGCGAGACTGGTGTTGTAGGCATAATAAATAATTACTTGAGACTCTTTTCTAAAGATCCAAAATAGTTAACCCAAGTTATTCCTTATACCCACAACACCCACTTATAAACTATATAATCATACTATCTCCCACTGATGTGGGATGTCACAAAATCTAATTGAATGTTCCTAAGAATTTGGTCTTCCGTCAACAAAATGTCAGCATGTAATGTGGTTTTTGTAGTGGGCTAATATTGCATTTTCAGTGAGAACCATTTCAAGGACAAAATTGTGAGACCAAACGGATCAATGGAATCATATGTTCGATGGTAAAATATGGACCAAAAATCTAAATTATACTACGAAGACAATTTGATACTGTTGAGGTGACTTATCCAAATTGGAGAATTTATGATTAATTAGTACTTCGATATTTAATGGGAAAGAATATAGCTCATCACAACCCTTGGAGAATATAGTTCATCACAACCCTTGAAGCTATTACATGGTTCTTTGCAACGAAAGTCCGAAAATGTTTAGAAGTTAGATGAAGAATTTCAAATTTGGGGCTACTTTCATTGTTAAACATGTAATTAGCCCGTATATAATATTAATTTCTTTGTAGCATGAAGAGAAATGGTTATAATTTTTCTTGGTTCTCTTCAATTCTGGTGATAGAAATCAGTGTCTTTTTTTTTTTTTTTTCAGACTGTTTATAGAAACATATTATTAGGTGACTAGGAAGTTTTATTAGGTACCGAAAAAGAATTAGTGCCATTAATCGATATGAGAATATTGATTTTCGGTTTTTTACTTGAAAAATTGTTTGGATAGTGAATGTCTGGTCTTCATAAAGGAGACCAACAAGTGTTGGAGAGGTTATTTGCGAATATTCATATATATTGAGTAGATTCAAAATTAGGTTTGTTCTTGGTGTTCAAAAAATAAGTAAATTTAGGTGAATTTCTTAAATAATGACATGCTTAAGATTTCATTTATTAATCACTCTTTTTTATATTATGTTTTTTTTTTAGTCTTTGAAGTTGCAAACATGACCCCTAATAGTCCAATTTCTGAGTTTAATACAAAATCCTATCGAAGAATTCCAAGTGACACCAAAGTTCAGTTAGTCCTCGACATGCATTAGTTTGTATTAACTTTTAAATCAAAATTATAAATAGGAGAAATGAAGCCCAAATTTGTAGTGTCAATGACTGAAGTTTACAAAATAAATTATGAGAGACTGAATTGTTTTTTATTTATTTATTTTGCTAATCAAGCAAAAAGTGATCCATTAAAGCTCAAGCTCAAAAGTTTACGAAGTCAAACCACGAATAACACTGCCTTTACACAAAAATGGAAGACCATTTTAAGAATCATGAAGCGAAAGTAGATTTGGAAAAATTGTGTAAATAAATTGAATACCTAAAAATCTTGCAAAGTCAAATGAAGACTTTCAAAGTGGGACGGAGGTGAGTATTTATGTGACAAGCCTAACATCATAATTGTAAATGAGTAGGCTTATTTGCTTCTTGGTGGAAAGGATTTTCATTAACAGTAATTTTCTTTATTATGTAAAGCAACAAATGTTATTGTGTGTGAGTGAGTAGCCTATTTGTTTGTTTGTGGAATTTTTTTTTTTTTGATTAATCGTAATCTTTTTAGTCTTTTTTTTTTGTCATACTTGGGTGTGAATGAGTGAGTAGCTTATTAGTAAAAATATGACTGCATGTATAATAATTCACCTATCGTGAGATATATAGAATGCGTACAAATTGTAAAGTATGACCATTAATAATTATATGCAATCCATATATGAATTTCAAACCAAGACAAATAACCATCTTATAGTCTAAAAAATAGTGTGTTTATTACCAAAATATCCAAAATAACCTCATTTTTTTAACTTATGGTTAAAGTTCAATGATGAGGCCATACGAAAATCCTATTCCTAGGCACTTATTTACCCATGTGAAAATGAATAGAGATAAAATTGCGGTTCCAAGAAACCAACCATAAGGAGATAGAAAATTGTTTTCCCTATACCATATGTATATTATTTCAAACAATGTATATGACCACTTATTTTCTCTTTCTGAATTGCAATCTTCGAAATGTTCTTTCCTCCTCTACAGTCACCCCTAACCCATTATTTCATAAGAAAGTTTCACGTGACTAAGGGGTAAGCGGAGTGATAAGACAATTTAAAATATGAACAGCGGAGTGATAAGACAATTTAAAATATGAACTAGTAAATATTGTCCTTAAATATTTAAGTGTAGCGATGGTATATTGACTATCATAAATAGTTTGTCGACATAGTAATTTTGTTAAACTAATATCATTTACTCAATATAATTCACATGCAATTCTGTGGACTTCTTAAGGTATCTTCAATGGAATTTTTAAATACAAAACTTTCATAATTTAGGTGTTTTTAGAGACTCCAGTCTCTAAAAACAACACTATTTATAGCAAAAGTACGTGGGGTCCACCACTTTTGGCTTAAAAGATACCAAAATAGAGACTCAGTCTCCATTTTCTTCCACAAATTTGTTGAAAAAAATAGAGACTGGATCTCTATATTGGTATTTTTTAAGCCAAAAGTGGTAGACCCCACGTACTTTTGTGATGAATAGTATTGCTTTTAGAGACTGGAGTCTCTAAAAATACCCAAATTAAAAAGTTTTGTATTTTAAAGACTCCATTGAAGATAACCTTATCATAAGCATGTACTTTGCGAGATCTAGTCTTATTTTATGAAATCTGAAAATGATTACATGTCTTCTCTTTATTTGAAACAAATCGTCAATTGTATTTTAAAATGGTCAATAATAAATACTAGAATAAATGCTCAGTTTGAACATTAAAGTTAGGGATACCTTTTTTAATGAATTACCGTGTAAGTATAGGATGTGATAATTAGAAAAGACACAAGTTTTTTTTTTTTTTTTTTATATGTCTTTTTCTTTATTTGGAACAGACCATCAATTGTGTTTTCAATGGTCAATAATTAATAGTACAATAAATGCACAGTTTGGACATTAAGGTTGTCCATTTTTTTGGTCAAATGGACATTTTGGTCAAAGGGACATTAAGGTTAGAAATGACTTTTACTGAGTTACCATTTAAATATGGGATGTGATTAGAGAGGAAATGACTATGATATGTAATAACTAACATAGAAAAGAAAAATAAATTTACACAAACATGAAAAACTTAAAAGTTCTTTTGCAATTTCACTTTCATAGTCTCTGGTATATGAAGCACAGGTTTTTTGCATTTAAATTTCATATTCTTTGGTGTATGATATCATTTGAGTACCAAAACTCCTTCTTATACACAACTTTGAGATAATAAGTAAAGAAAAACTTTAAGAATATATATGAAGTGTCAAAATGTAAACTATTTCAAAATTGAATATAAATCTAATTAAAGAAATACATATTTTATTCGGAACACATTAAGGGTGCATTCATTATTAAGCACTAAGGAAAATTATTTTCCTTCAGACAATGTTAAAAAATTAGAATTTGACTTCCTTTCATACTTTTTCCTGGTGCAAATAAATTAATTATAAACAAATTAGCTAATATTTATAACAATTGATATTTGTTGGTATGATCATAAATAAAAAATGAAATTCATATAATTTGAAATGATATTCATAGAACTTTAGCCATGGTAATCAATGAAGGTAATACCAATGCTTGCTTTTTCTCTATCCCCTCTCTCGGTGCACGCTAGTCACTAACGTGCGCCACCATCCTTCTCCCTCTCCTTTGCTTGCTTTCCTTCCCCTGCTTCCCCTTCCCAGATCTCTTTCTCTTCTCCCTTCCTGCCATTTCTTCCCATGGCAGGCAAGAAGCAAGGTATGAGTACTAGATCTAGTGCTAATAAGAACTTCAAGAAGCTTGATCTTCAAAAAGTTCCAGCTCCTTCCAGCTCTCAAGTTGTTGACGAGTCAGAGTCCAAATATGAGTCCAGATCTGATGGTAGCTTTATCGATCCAGTTGACGAGACTACCTTTCCTCTTCTTCCTGGTGGTGCTGCAAGTATTCCTATTAATTATGGGGATCTTTGTATCCCCATCTCAGTGAGTTCAAGTGAAGAACTACACCCATCCTATTTGGTGTCGAGTCCGATGAGATCTGTGTCGCCAACTCCGGCTAATGCTACAGCGGGTACTTCTTCTACTGGTGCTAAATCTTGGAAGTTTCTTTTTTAGGGTAGCTTTAAGGAGCGCCTAAAACTCACTAAGCTCACTAGCGCTGAGCACTCGAAGGTGGATGGTGTTCCGGTCATTAAGCCGTCTAAAGAGATTATGTATGAAGGGATCTCTTGCTGGAAATCATGCCTTGTTGGGCAGTTCAAGGGTAAGGCACCTCCTTACTTCCTTGTCAAAAACATGGTTGATATGCTTTGGAGAAAGTTCGGTAAAGTGGAAATTAAATCTGGAGATGATGACCTCTATGTTTTTCGGTTCGAGGATGAAGGAAAAAGTAGACTTGCTCTTGAGCAATTATGCCACGTGGGTAGTAAACCTCTGTTATTACAGAGATGGCAACCTGACCTTAAGTGGGAAAAGTTTAATACAGACAGTATTCCGATTTGGGTTTTGCTGAGGAAAGTTCATTCGGTCATGTGGACGAGAAGTAGGCTGAGCCTTATTGCTAGCTATTTGGGTAATCCATTACAAATGGATGTGGCGACTGAAGCTTGTACTCGGCTCAGCTGCAAAGGTATGCATTGAAGTTGATTTGTCGAAAGACCTTCCGAATAAAATTCCGCTCGACATGGGAGGTGGAAATTTGGTTCACATTGAAGTGGAGTACACTTGGAAGCCCCTTTTGTGTAGTATTTGCAAGCGGCTCGGACATGTTGCAGATAAATGCAGACATTCTAAACAAGAATGGAAGGTGCATGAATCATGTCATGAACCAACAGTAGCTATGGCTAATTCTGAACAGAGGGTGGAAACTACCTCAGAGAAGGCAGTCACTAATGAGCAGAACGTGGAGGAGCCTCTGGCGAATTGGGAGTTGGCGTCTAGTAAATCTAAAGCTAAAGGAAAATCTCCTAACAAATGTGATACAGTTTCAAGGTCTTCCCCTGCGCAATTTGTCCCTATTAATTCTAACCAGGTTCAACTCTCAAATAAATTTATCTCTTTGGATCAGGAAGATAGGCCTCTTGGTGAAATATTATCGGAGTTTAGAGCAGGGTCGTCCTCCAACGCCCCTCCTCTGGGAAATTCAGATCCCCCAAATTCTAATCAATGATAATAGTTTCCTGGAATATAAGAG
The DNA here is from genome assembly GCA_037974665.1 of Ehretia macrophylla. Taxonomy (NCBI): domain Eukaryota; kingdom Viridiplantae; phylum Streptophyta; class Magnoliopsida; order Boraginales; family Ehretiaceae; genus Ehretia; species Ehretia macrophylla. The sequence continues at coordinate 35,632,311 of CM075780.1, read as the reverse complement.
GTATGAATAAAAATTATAAACAGCGAGAAGTTCAAGTTTTTGCTAAGAGGAAAAATGTGGATATCTTATGTTTACTTGAAACTCGTATCAAACAGTTGAATTTTCCCTCTCTCATCAAGAAAAGAATTTTGGGTTGGGGTTTTATCAACAATTATAATTCCTCTCATCGCGGTCGAATTTGGATTCTTTGGAATAAAAGTATGGTGACGGTTTCATTGGTTGAGGCAACAGACCAAGCTGTTTTGTGTTCAGCCCATGCCATTAATTTTGGATGCTCATTTCAGTTTGCTTGTGTGTATGGTAGTAATGAAGCAATTGATAGGAGAAGACTTTGGTCGAAAATTTCTTGTTGGAGTTCGAATATTGTTGATGTTCCTTGGTGTATTCTAGGCAATTTCAATGAAATCCTTAGACCTGAGGATCGTCTCCGATGCACCCAGGTTCTTTATAGTGCATTGGATCTTTGGAAGTGTATGCAGGATTTGGGTATTTTTGAGCATCAAAGTGTGTGAACTCACTTCACTTGGAGTAATGGTGCTGATAGCCAGGGCCTTAGAGCCAGTCGTATTGATAGGGTCCTTATCAATGGAGATTGGGTGCATATCACAATTCGCATCTTATTCATGGACCTCCAGGGGTGTCTGACCATTGTCCCTTAATCCTTTATTTTGATCACTTGAAGATGGCAGTGAGATGTCCGTTCAGGTTCTACAATGCATGGACTAACCATGAGGAATATAATAGTATTGTGGAGACGGAATGGCCAAGAAGTATGGATGGGTTTCCTATGTATCGGGTGGTTCAGAAATAGAAGATGTTGAAGATTGCCCTTAAAGATTTCAATAGCAGCCACTTCAGGGCCATTGGGAATTCTATTAACCATATTAGAGATGAGCTTAATTCTCTCCAGGATGTAATTTTGAATGGTGTGACTGATGAGCAGGTTTTTAATAAAGAAAGAGACCTTAGAGTCCAACTTCACAATGCTTTAATTTCTGAGGAGTCTATGATCCAGCAAAAGTCCAGAATTAACTGGCTTAAGGAAGGAGACCTTAACATGGCATATTTTCATAATGTGGTCAGAGGGAGGAAGGCGAGCAATACTATCTCTTCTCTTTTGAAGGATGATGGTGATTGGTCTAATTCTGCCGAGGAAACAAGAGACATCATTGTGAGTTACTATCAGAATCTGTTGGGTGTGGATAATCATGTTATGGAGGAGTACTCTATTGAGGATCTTAATTTTATTTTTGGCAAATCTATTTCTAATGAAGACAGAGATTCTCTTAGTCTCCCGATCACCGATGAGGAGGTTAAAAATGCAATGTTTTCCATCAACAACTCCAAGAGCCCTGGCCCCGATGGATTTTCAGCCCACTTCTACAAGTCTTCTTGGGACGTGATTAGTGCAGACGTTTGTGAGGCTGTGAGATCAGCATTCAGTGCAGGCACTTTGCTTAAGGAACTCAATACTACGGCTATCTCTCTCATCCCAAAGGTTCCTAATCCGTCTAAAGCCCAAGACTTTAGACCTATATCTTGTTGTTATGTTTTGTATAAATGTGTTTCTAAAATTATTGCTAACAGATTGAGCCCTTTTCTTGATTCTATCATCTCTTGCAATCAATCTGCCTTTGTGCCTGGGAGGATAATTATTGATAATGTTCTTATGGCGCAGCAAATTGTTAGGAATTATGGCAGGAAGAACATCAGTCCGAGGTGTGTCATGAAGTTTGATATTATGAAGGCGTATGATACAGTTAGGTAGGAGTTTGTGCTGAACTGTCTCAAAGCTCTTAACTTTCCGAGCATCTTTGTGAATTGGGTGAAAATGTGCATTACTACTCCAAGTTATTCACTTATGATTAATGGTCAGTTGGAAGGATTTTTTGTGGGTAAGAGAGGGCTCAGGCAAGGGGACCCAATTTCCCCGTATCTCTTTGTGATTGTGATGGAAGTGATTTCTCAATTGCTTCATAAATATGGTGAGATGAGAGGTTTCAGCTTCCACCCAAAGTGCCGCAAGGTTAGCCTCAATCACTTAGCTTTTGCGGATGATTTGCTTATTTTCTCTAAAGCTAATCCTAGATCTGTGACCCTTATCAAGAAAGTTTTGATCATTTTCTCAAAGTTGTCTAGCCTTCACATTTGTTCTTTGAAGAGTGAAGTCTTTTTTGCTGGATGTTCGGATAGCTGCAAAAGTCATCTCAGTGACATCTTGGGTATTAAAATTGGTTGTCTGCCTATCAAATATCTTGGTCTGCCTCTCATTACGGCTGCTCTGAACAACCAAGCCTATAAATCTCTTATCGATAAAGTCACTACTAAAATTAATCATTGGATGGCGAAGTTCCTTTCTTATGCTGGGAAAGTCCAATTAATCAACTCTGTGCTTCATAGTTTTACTAATTATTGGTGCAATGTCTTTGTCATCCCAAAAAGTGTCATAAAAGACATTGAGAGGAAGTTTGCATCTTTTTTGTGGAACAATGGAGGTGACAGCATGAAGGGTGCTAAAGTGGCATGGGATGATGTTTGTCGACCAAAAGAAGAAGGTGGCCTGGGCATTCGAAAATTGGAGGATGTCAATTTAATGGCATTGCTTAAGCTGTTTTGGCATACCTACGTGCATGATCAGTCTCTTTGGGGTTATTGGGTGAATATTATCTTTCTCGACAATGAAAGTATTTGGAGCATAGATATACCAAACAATGCTTCTTGGTCGTGGCGAGAAATTCTCAAGTGTAGACACATTGCTGCTAAATTCATTGGGCATCATATTGGTGATGGTTCATAGACTTTTCTTTTGTGGGGTCATTGGCTCCCGAATGGTTATGTGTTTGAGTTTATGAGGTCTAACAATTTGGCTATTCCTGACTACCTCAAAACTCTTAAAGTTTCCAGCTGCATCTTTGAAAATTAATGGAGATGGCCGCGGGATTTGGATTTTATTGAAGATATCAATCTAACCTTGCCAATTCAAAATCGGAGTGACTTGATTGCGTGGAATAGCGATCCTCCAGGTAGTTTTTCTAACCGTAAAACTTGGAATACCATTAGAGGTGCGGGAGTGAAGATGAAATGGGCTGATCTTGTTTGGAGCAAAGTTGCTATTCCCTGCCATAGCTTTTGTGTGTGGCTTAATTGCCTCAACAGGCTCCTGACCTTGTATAGATTGTTGGAGTGGGGAGTTGTTAACTAGGCTAGATGTGTGTTTTGCTTACTGAATCAGGAATGCAGGGACCATCTTTTCTTTCAGTGTTTGTTTACAAGGAGAGTTTGGGAGCATTGTGCCAGGAAGATGAGATGCGGCGATATCTCCTTTGATTGGGAGTCAATTATTGACAAGTTGGCGAGAATGAGCAGAAGGAAAAGCTTGAAATCGGACCTCATTAAAGTCACTATTTGTGCTTATGTCTACAATGTGTGGGCCGAACATAACAATAGGATCTACAATTCGACTGCGAATTCAGAGGATCAAATTATTGAGAGAAAACTCTTTTGGATGTTAGGGGGAAAATTTGTACTCAATATAATTATAGTAATAGCCTTCAAAATAGCATACTTTGTACAGAATGGTGTATCAGGTTGACTTGATATCACCTTCGTTGTATTTGATTTTTTGTAGTAATAGCCTTCAAAATAGCATACTTTGTACAGAATGGTGTATCAGGTTGACTTGATATCACCTTCGTTGTATTTGATTTTTTGATATGGAATGAAATGGGTAACTTGCATAGCAAAAAAAAAAAAAAAAGAAGAGAGAACTTCATTAAATTGTAGCAAATCTATGAAAACAAAAAAATAATTGAAGTATACAAAATTAATAAATATTACAAAATATTTCACGTCTATGTGGGGATGTTTGTGTGTACATGTACCTCGGTTATCCTTTGTCCTAAACCAAATAACTCTATCTATGCATTCGCCCACCCCTACACTCTTTCTCACTTTGAGTCTGGCTGTTGTTTTTTTCCCCCTTGTTTCCACGCTTCTTATCATTAGATCATCTATCTCTTTTTCACCGTGTCCCAAAATGGCTCAAACATTCCATGTAGAAATATGAATAATCTGAAAATGCATTGCAAAGGCTAAATCAATCAACCCTGATTGCTTGCCGAGTCTGTAATCAAGTATTTTCTGATATAATTTGAGCCTCATTCACCATTTCGAGTCTCACTTGGAGAACAGTGCAACCATTCCAAGAAGGATGCATAACGGAAATCTGGGACATTTCCAAAATGTAAATACTCAATCTTTTTCATTCCCTTGAATCTATTCTTTCTTACCGACCAAAGAAAATCTGATCTTTCTTCAATAACACTAGTAAAGAAATTACATTATTTTTCTATTTCAAATGTGTGATAAATTTTAAGCCTATAAATGAATGATGTACGACCAAAGTCCAGAATGGTCAGGTTCAAATTCGGGCTTGATTTTAATATTTATGGAACTGGAGTTATAGTATTTTCCCTGTTAGTCCATAACTAGTAACTCAAAATCGTAACCATTAGACCAATTGAGCTAGACAAGCAGCAAACATGTTAAATATATGGAAAAAGATAAAACAAATAAACCTAATCTTTTCAACAAAGTTCAAGAAAAATAATGCTTATATATATATATATATATATATATATATATATATATATATTGTGTGTAAAATCTATAACATGGTAAAATTTTAATCACATAAACATGTTGGGCCCTTGATGGGTAATAATCAAATAGAATTGTAGATGGACCTATTTAAGAAATTTTTATCACTTCGGTTCCAGTACTAGATCACAAACTTAGCCAAAAAGGAAGGTGGGGCGCGGGCGGGGGGAACTGGAGGTTGGTGGGGGGTGGGATGAATTTCAGTAAGACATGACCCTCTGTAGTTGTACTTGTTTCAAACCAATACACATGGTAATAAGGTATTAATGCAGTTGTTCACGTTCCAGATGTTAATTTGGTAATTAAGCAAAAGAAACCGGTGTTAATCCTGATGCCTTTTCTGTTATAGAAGAGTGAACTATTGCCCATGAGCTATTGACATATGATTTGAGTGTTGTAGTGTTTTTGGTTGACACACATTAATTCTCAAACTTATTTCGTTCTTTTTGCCTTCTTAGTATACTTGTCGCTGGTACCAATTTTATTTCCATCGAGGATCCTCGTATCCGAGATATTAATTATTGATTTTGCTATATACAAGTAAAAGTTATAGTACTATTTTTGTCACTGAAAAATATAAATTAAAGTTCAACTCTCTTTAGGTGCGTTTTATCATCGTTACCTATTTACAACTTGTAGTTATGAATTCGTGTAAATCAGTTTATTACTCTAAGGAAATAAACAATTAGAAGAAAGGATGCTTGCAATAAGGCACTAGCTCCCTCTATTTTTTAAAATTAAAACTTCAATAGTACATATGTTAGAAAATTTTAAATTATTTATTTTAATATTCAAGAGAATTTCAAATTGTGCAATATATATCAAATAACGCAAAAATTGATCAGAAGTACAATAAAATTTATATTTTAAATGTTTCGTCTTACGACGATATTCGACGGGAAGCATTATACTTATTCTCAAAGTGCTTAGTGGCGCAAAGGGAATGTTTTCAACAGTAACACGGCCAAGTCCAATGTTGTGTGCCATTTTTGTGATAAAATGGGCCACATGGCCAAGCAATGCTACACTGCAAAAATAATTAATGAACCAACCGTAGGTGCATAACACAACCACTCAATCCTCTTCGTCCAACAATTGGATACTAGATTCGGGTGCCTCGCATCATGTCACCTCAGACTTGTCCAATTTGTCATTGCATCAACCCTATGAAGGCCCTGATGATATTATGCTAAGAGATGATTCTGGACTTGACATCAGCCATACTGGTTCCTCTCTTCTTCACCCAAGCTCCAAGTCTTTTAAGCTCTCGAATGTCTTTTGTGTCCCGTCCATAAAACAAAGTTTGTATCTGTTGCTAAGTTTTGTCAAACTAAAAATACGTCGATTGAGTTTTCTCCTTTCTCATTTGTTGTGAAGGATCTCATCACGAGACACCTTTTATTTGCGGCCAAAGCAAGAATGACGTGTACGAGTGGCTTGAACTCACTAGCATAAATTGTTGAGATTATTTTTAATAATCTAATGTGAGTTTACAAATAATTATCAATTATATTTGAGCTACTATTCTAATTAGGATATTTAAGTGATCCATTGTGGTTAATCTTAATAAGACATCTTATTTGGTATGGATTATGGTATCCAATAGCAACCAAATTAAGGTTTAGTGAGATTTTTGTTAGGTTGTCCATATAAAGAGGTCTTGGTTTCCAAGGTTAATGATAAGATTCCTATTCTGTGTTTTCTCAAATCCCCACCTTGTGCAATATACAACAAGAGAATCCTGATTAATTGTTAAAGGCATTGTCCTAATTCTTCAAAAGGTTTTTCAAATTTCTTATTATAATTGTCATGGATTCAGGTACGCCATTCTTATAACTTTAAATTATACAGTCTTGATATTTTGAATGAAGTGTACGAATAATATGTATATATTTGATTATGTCATAACAAGTGGTATCAGAGCTACCTTTGTGTTAGATTATTAGGATTAATTATGTGATTTTGATTAATGAATTTCTTGTGATTAGTACACATGATTTGTTTTCGTTAAATCCATATGAGTTTAGGATTTGATCTGGAATTATGTGTATGATTTATTTTCATTAATCTTGATCGCATGCTTGATTAAAGTTTAAGAATGGTTTTGGTTCTTAAATCTATGATCATATGTTTGATTTGAATTAAGGAAAGAAATAATAAAAAAAAAAAAAAAAAGAGAGTCTGCGTGCAGTACACACGATTGCCTAGTCTTGGACTTTGGGGGACATAAGATTGGTTTCCCAGTCTGTTACAATGTTAATGCGTCCTCTGTTTATTATGCATTAATGATGATCATTATAACATATAAAATATTCTTTTTATTAAGGAAATAGAACAGATACATATGTATTGCATACATGGACTCATATTCTTTTGGTTTTGTTTTGGTGGGATTGGATCTAATGATCCGTTGTTTTGGACTTTCAATACTTACGAAAAACGTAATATTTTTCTTAAAATTTTCTCAACCTTGGATAATTGAGTAACTATATTGATCACCAACCTGATAAATTAGTGAAGTACAAGGAATAAAGTTTTTGGGCTCATGAGGACCCCAGCTACTTATTAAATAAGAAGTAAGCCATTGGCCATTTGCGTGCATTTAGTTTGAGAAAATAAGGCATAATCTTACGTATTAATTGCTGACAATTTCTTTCAATGTCAGATTGGAATAAAGATTATGAGTATTTTATATTGAATTTGAGATTTTTTTTTTTTTTTTTTGCATAAGGAACAAATCTGGGTAACCCAGATTTTAATGGGTGACGCGACACTACCCACTGGCACCGCAGCGCCATTTAGGCGCAGAATAAAAAAAATTCTATATGTATTTTAAAATTTTAAGGTTTTAAATTTTAAATTTTGTTCTGCATTTATGTTTATTATCTTGAAATAAATTAATTGAAGTAAAACGTTGTCAAAGTAACCTCTTTGCGTAGATTTGTTTATTTTGAGATGATAAGATGTGTGTGTTTGTTGTTTATGCGATTAATGATCGGCCTGAAGGAAGGTCATTGATTTGCCAAATAGCAAACACACTTGGGGAAATAAATATGTGATGATTATAAAGTTTCCATGTGGACAACACGCCGGCCCAAAGGAAGGTTGTTTTTTGACCGGATTTATTATCAACATTTGATTTTTGCATGGAGAGTACCACTTGCAAGTTAATGATCGGCCCACAGAAAGGTCATTAATGTTGTGTTAGGTATCTTGTTAAATGGGCCCACAACTACATTTATATGAAAATTTATGTCATGCATTTACATGTTTATTTTGTTTTAACTTGTATATATATATATCTTGACATGAATTTAAGTTAGTGAACTTATGTTATCTATTTGTTTTCTATTTTTAGTTACATCTACTGCTGTTAGTGTCGCTGCCAATATAAATTCCATTCCTGAGCTTAACGACACAAACTTTAAGAGCTAGAAAGAGAACGTTCTATTAGTTCTCGGCTGCATGGATTTAGACTATGCATTATGAAAGAACAACCCACTCCTCCTAGGGATGAAAGTTCCATTGAGGATAAAGGGAACTTTGAGAAGTGAGACCGTTCTAATCGCCTTAGTCTAATGATACTAAAGATTAATGTTTTAGAAGCATTCAGGGGCGGTATGTCCGATGAGGTAACTACTAAGGGCTTCCTTACAAAAATAGAAAAAACGTTCGCTAAGAACGAAAAGGCTGAGACAAGCAAGCTTTTAGCTGACTTTATCTAGATGAGGTATAAGGCAATTAATGCCTAATGCTGCCCGATACGTTACCGGTTTGCCTGCGCCGAGTGTCCACTGGACAAAGCTATTACCCCACGGCGGTCGGGGCTATTATTCCTTGGTCCGAGTTGGGTATTTATTTTATGTCATATCTGGACGGTTGTCATGACCGTTGGGATTCACACAGGTTGAATATGGGTCGGGTCACTTGGTGAGGTCGGGAAGTGACCCGGTTACGTTGGCTTCAGCTTGGGTACCCCTTCATCACAAACAAAAAAAGAAGAAGATTTTGAATTTAAGATGTTTTGTCAATTTTAGTAAGTTTCAAAGACAAAACTTTATTTAACGGAGAAAGGATGTAACGAACCCCAATTTTATTAGGGTAATTCCAAGAATTGTGGGGGCATGATTTTAGGCCACTAATGACCCTTAATTGGGGAAATTGTAAATTGAGGCAATCACATTCTGAATTAGGAAAAAGAAAAAATGAAGGAGAAAATAAATAAATAAAATGTCAAAGTTTAGCCATACAAGGATTCAAGAAATTGTCAAGTAAGGGTTATCTATTTTACGAATTTCAGGATGAAAGCAACTCTTTTAGCACTTCTACCTCAATCAAGTTTTAGAAAAAGCAGAGAAAAAAAAAACAAAAAAATTAAAGTGAAAGGGGGTGGCCCAACAACGTGAGTCAACAGAAGACAAAGCAACACTAGATTGGAAAACTAGGCAATTCACAAGAGGATATATAATTGGTTTGTGCAACACTTCACCACATCTTTTGTTGATACTGTAGAGGCTTTGGTCTTCGGAGCACTAGGGTTTTCTACTACGGTTATAAAGATTGTTGGATATTGTGCAAATATAGGTAAGTTGGAAAATCATCACATCTTCAATAATACCCATTTAATTGTGCACTAGGCTTTATATATATGCAACTATTGAAACATTTGAACTGGATTTCTGAATTGTACCATTTAGGTATATCGAATACTACAGATTGGTGACAAGGAATATGAATCATTATTGAAAGAATTTGTAGTTATAGTAATAAAGAAAAAATATGGGCTAAAAATGTACGGAAATTATCTTCAGGCACTATATTGTCTTGTTTTGAAACTAAAAATGCATGTTTTATCAAAATTTTAAATAAGTAAATGTTCTTCAAGGTGTTTTCACTCTAATTCTACTAAAAAAAATGTAAAATTGGGACTGTTTATTGCTGTAGCCGCCATGAAAATGGAATATTCATGTGGTCTTCGAAGTATTCATTGTATATTTGAAAATAAACTTTTTACAGAAAAAGTCAATTATATTCTTGCATATAAAGATTTTTGGAAAGGGCAAAAACAATTTTAGTCCCTCAGGTTTGCTCTAAAGACCAAATTGGTCCCTCATGTTTGCAAAAAGACCAAAGAGGTCCATCCAGTTAACTTTTGTTAGCCAAATGTTAATAGTTAAAGGGTTGACTGAGTTAAAAGACCATTATATCTTTAGGCAACATATATTATAAAAGAAAATTACAATAAAAGTCTAAATTAGTCTAAAAAAATATAATTCACATCATTTGTGCAGAAAAAAAAACCAAAAAATAAAAAATATCCGTTCAAACATAAACAAATTAAAATCAGTAATATATCGTTAAAAAATGAACAATCATTATCGACATAATTAGCAGCGAGGGTACCGGCCAGAGAAGATGATTGTTTATTTTTTAACGATATATTACTAACTTTAATTTGTTTATGTTTGAACTGATATTTTTTAGTTTTTGTTTTTTTTTTTCCTACGCGAATTATGTGAATTATGTTTTTTTTAGACTGATTTAGAGTTTTATTGTAATTTTCTTTTTTAATATATGTTGCCTAAGGATATAATAGTCTTTTAACTCGGTCAACCATTTGATTGTTAACATTTGACTAACAAAAGTTAACTGGAGGGACCTCTTTGGTCTTTTTGCAAACCTGAGGGACTAATTTGGTCTTTAGAGCAAACCTGATGGACTAAAATGGTTTTTACCCTTTTTGGAAACAGATTCTGATTGTTAGGTGTTTTGCAATAATGATTTCAGTGAGATTGTTTTATGGACCTAGCCGGTTATACATTGGACATTGTTATTGACTAAGTGGACCCTGTCGATTGAGAGTTATACATCGACCTTTGTTATCTATTTAGTGAATGGGGTAATAGTGCATATATGGGATCCCTTTGCCAGTGATGATTAGGCATATTAAGTGGGCTCGAGCTGCTGAGATATAAGTAACCACAATCTTTTGAAAATTGAATGATATATTGTGTTTTGTAATAGTGATTTCTTCTGGATCATAAAATTGTTATAATTAAATCGTTTGATGCATATTTTGAAAGTCAGCTATAGTATGGTTTTTGTTTTTAATGTAATTCTATGTTTACTCATTGCACTTATTTTTAACAAAATTATTTTATTTAAAATACGATAAAGTCCCTTGTTATTTTTTGAGAAGATTCTTCTTACTGAGTGTTTTTACTCATTTTTCCTTTTTAATTAATCTTTTGCAGGCGAAATGAACTAGGTTGTGATTAAATTCGATTAAGGTAGAAATCGAGTACTGTTGCATGGTTGACCTTCAAGATTGCGAATCTTTGGAAGTTATGATATGGTGATTAACTCTTGACTTTAGTTTTTGGTTTTTTCTTCCTTTTTAAATAGTCATTATTTTTAGGATTATGTAAGTTGAACTAACTTCATCTAGAGTATTGATTATGTATTTGAGGTTTATTTGCTACAAGTATAAATGTTTAGAGCCTTGTGTTGTAATCATTATGAGATTGCATTTTTCTTATTTTATTTGTGGTTTGATGCCTTACGAGTTTAGGAAATATAATTGATCTTCTTAGGTTCGCGACAGTTTTGTTCTCGAATTTATCCCAGCAAATTTGGGGGGCGTGACATGTAATATGTTTGTCTGTGAGGTAATAGGCTTAGGCCCCCATTTTATTAAAAAAAAAGTATATCATATTACTATTCTAATTTTCCCTCTAGTTATGTATTTAAAATAGAAATAATGCCTTACAAGATTGGGATTTGGATCATTTCTTAACTAAAAGTTTGTTCTAATTTTCTAACATTGTATCTTAACCATTTAACAAAAATACTTTTTCTCTAATTTTTGTAATTTAAAATTCAAATGAGTGGTTTTGATTCAATATTAAAAAGTTAAAATAACTTCTAGTTAGGAGAGGATAGTAATCTGATAGTATTATGGTACCACGATGTCTTGCATCTAATGTACAACTTTAGCAAAAACTGTTTACCTTGTGTCTAATTTGTTACTATGTCTAACGTATAATTTTAGCAAAAACTGTCTAGTGTGTCTAATTTGCAAGTGCATCTAATGTGCAACTTTAGCAAAACTGTGTAGGTGCCTCATGGGAGGGATACAGAAAGCAGTGCACTAGGATGGCTTGTATCATGGGAAGCTTGTTTCAGGGCAATAAGGGCCCATCACCGAGGAGTAGCAGCAATATCAGTAGTACTTGTAGTAGTCAATTACGTTGGTCGGCTGCAAGGCTAGTGAGTTTCATAACCAGAGCCACCGGCAGTGTGACCAAAAAGCTCTCATTATCTTCATCAACATTGCCTTTCAAAACATCTCCATTGCTGAAGCTCCCACCCAAAGAGCCCATGGTAAATAGATTCTACAGCCTGGAAGAGAAGAGAGTCATCCCTGTAGAAAAACACAGGACGACAAGCGACCATGAGATGATGGATGATGACCTCTACGTATAGGATCGTCTCATGGCTGGCTGGTTTATACTAACCGTAGCGATTGCGCTCTTTTCCTCTACAATCCCATCTCTCATCGAATCATCAAGCTTCCGTCCATTGAAACCTTGCCACATGAGATCAAGCCTTGTTCGCCCTATTTGTTTATCGAAAAGTTGATTCTCTCATCATCACCTAATGAAGAAGACGACGAAGAACAAAATCGCTGCATCGCATTTTATTTATTTATTAATTAAAAATAAATAACAATAACTTGAAGTCATTGACAATGTATTATACACTAACAAATATTTCAATCAAAAGTTATCAATGTGTTATATACTTAGTAGTAAACTGATATTTAAAGAGTAACAATTTTGTATGTATCTACGGAAAGGACATAATACCATTTACTTATTGATTAGAATACCACAAAGCTAAATTAAGCGAACCTCATTAAAAAATAATTAAATAGAGAAGGGAAAATAACTCTGCTTTTGAAGATATGAGTGCATCGAAGCACTTGAAACTGCAACACATATAAAGTCCCATTAAGGGTTTTTTTTTTTTTTTATCTGATTACTTGGATACGTATAAAAAATAAGGATTTTTATAGATAAATATAAAAAAAATTTAAATGAAGATAAAATAGATTTTAAAAATACATAGAATATCAATTTAAAGATAATTTGATTTGATTAATACTGCATCTAATATTATAACTAAAGAGTTTTTTTTTTTTGTGTGCCTATTTTGGTACAATGAATTTTATTGGCTAAAAATTATTTCAAAATTTGGGTGTTTATTATTCTTATACGTGGCATGCAATAGTTGATTCTTAAGGAATACTCATTTGCTGACATGTGGCATAGTGATTGTTCTCTTAGAAGATTAATAGACAAGCATTGTACCTGTGCAATGCACGGGTGTAACATATGTACACTAAAAATATGTAATATGAAATCAATCTATTCAACTTTCTAATCATACTATTGAAAAACTATAATATGTAGTTACTCTAAGTAATATACCATTACTTAAAAAATCAAATAAAATAAGCATTTATTTTTTTAAAAGTGTGACAAAAAGTATTACTATTTAACAAAGATTAGATCTTTCAAAAGATACATGTATCTCCTTTCTTCAAATTGTTTTCACAAAATTGACACATGACTCGTCTTAATTTGACGTCATGCTTACTCTTTGCACTGTGATCTACTTATAAAGTCATATTTTACCATCAGAAGTTTGAATGATCCAATGGTCAAAGAATATGTTGGAATACTTCATATTACACAAAAAATTATTATTTGAACATGAATAACATGAACACTCTAAAAATTATTATGGACTACCTAGCAACTTATAACTGGTAGCTGTAATGAGTTTAAATTGACACAAATTTGCTATCGTTTTCAATTCATAAACATGTCTCATTAGTTTGAAATACATTAGTAATATTTGAAATAAATTTACTATTTGATTTAAGCAAAATTCAAATGGCTGAGCAAATCACCTGAAAAGTCATATAGCATAAGACTATATTTTTATTGCTACCATTACATTATAAGGTAAATAATAATGAATAAAAAACATAAACATGTTAAATAAAATCAAATCTACAATAAAAATAATAAAATATATATACTTGCCTAATTTATTATTTTGATACTTGTTGACCCTTGATAACCTAAGAAGGGGGGCGAATTAGGTTGTTTGGCTAGGTTAAACAATTTAAAAATTCTTGATGCGGAAATAATATCTAGTGAAATATGATAATACTCTAGAAGTTCTTGTAGGCAATTTATCAAACACTTAGTGAGCACACAAGTATATAACACTAGATAAGTAATTAGAACTTCAAAAATAAATTCCAAATAGATAACTCAACAATTATCAAACAGTTAATATGAACAATATCCACACGAAGGTAAATGACTTGAAAATAAAGAGAGTAGAGCAAGAGAAATCAAACACGATGATTTTCAAGTGGTTCGCACTCCCGGAGGCCTAGTTCACCACCTAAGGTCTTCCCTTCTCTTAGGATTCAACAACTCTTCACTAAGATGCTTCTTCAAATGTTGGTGAAACAAAAACTAACTACAAATACTATTGAGTCCACAAGAGTTACACAAGCTCCATCAAGTGTAGGTGAAGCTTAACCTACTATTCTCTCTTCATTTGAGTCCACAAATGATTACAATACTTCTTCTCACAATGATTCTCTCAATCTATGTGAAAGAGTGTATTTCAAAGATTGTGTGATAATATGAATGACAATTGCAACTCCTATTTGAGTTTGATATTACAATTGAAGAATACTTTGAATGCTCAAAGATATGAAAATGATAGCTTAAGATTTCTCAATAAAAAATATGAAAAGCTCTTTGAATTAGCTTAAAAAACTGAAGATTCAGGCTTGGAGAGGTCTTTTAGATGATGAGAGAGCTTGGCTTAAAAAGAGAGAAAAGTTAGACACAAAACGGATAAAATGCAAAAATTCTGAATTTTTCCGTTAAGCCATTCGATCGCTGAGCCCTTCATCCGTTCAACTGGATGAGGGAGGTAACGCCCGGATCAGAGCTCTCTGCTGGTCGTTGTGGCCTTCATCCAGTCGACCGATGAGCCTAGTAACGACCGGATGTTTAAAATGCTGAAAAGTGACCTTTTTGAGCCCCAAAATAAATTGTTTAATAATAAACCATTTTGGCACTTTTAAGGACACTTATTAAAAAGTGTTTCTAGCATTTTTAACATCTCAAAACATTTTCAAATCCTCTAGAAATGATATAGAACAATTTTTATACCATGAGTTTAAAATCCAAAAAGTCTTGTTTTTTAAAAATGAGTTTGCAATGACCTTTTTGAAAATATATGTTCGAAGAATATTTTGTAAAAAATTTTATAAAATATTTTTTTGGAGATATTATGAGCTACACAAGTCATACTTAGACAAACAACATTTTTAATGCCGGTACCCTTTATGTCACGACGTCTCCTTCCTTGTAACTCTTTTTTTGTCGTCGAGTCTTCAATTTTATTTCTTCGGGTCTTTATAGCTTGATTCCTCATGATAGACTTCATTTGAACGAGTCAAGATATAAGAATACATTTTGAATGACTTCATGTTGAAGTGGGGTTGCTTGACAATCTTGTGTTGATGGATTGAATAACTTACCCAAGATACAAATAAGAATTCTAAATCACAATTAAGATATTTTGTTATTATCGAAATAAAGATTATAAGCTTTTTAGGCCAACAATCTCCCCCTTTTTTATGATGACAAAACATTTGAATATGTAAGCATGAAATAGTAAAATATTGAGAAATCAAACTAGATTTGAGGTCTCCCCCTCAAGTTGTGTTTGCTTGCTTTATGAAAAACAAGCTCCCCTTGAATAAGTGCATAGCATATAAAGTATAATCATACACAAGTATTAATTTCATGCTAGAATTCAATATTCCTTTTCTCCCCCTATTTGACATCAACAAAATATAGTTCACAGACTATAGAAGAGCAAATAAGCAATAAGAGGAGTTAAAACCAAAAACAATTAAAGCCTTAAAGAAACGAATCAAAGTATCCAATCGATGTTAAAACGAGATTAAAAAATGCAAAGGAGTACTTAATGCAAGTAAAACATAAAAGCTAAAAAGTTGTTTGAAGGAAAACAAATCTCAAGGCATCCAAAAACTAAGAACCAAGATGGTGGTCATGTAATGCTTTCAACATCTGCTCCATACGATCCAAACGAGCATCTTGTGCATCTAGGCGAGCAATGATTTCATCTTGTGTGGAGGATTGAGAAGAAGATGATCCAGCTTTTCGAGAACTACCAGCTCCACCTCGACCAGTGCCTTGTCCTTCCATTGGATCTCTAAAAGAATCAGGATCAATATCAAGAGATCCATATACAATAGTATCATCGCTTGTATCCTCATTATCATTAAGAACTTGGTTGTTATGAAGTTTCAACTTTTGGCGAGATATGCTAATATGATTGAGAAGATAAGATTTGGCACTTATAAACTCAAACTCTTGATCTCTGGGAACATCTAAAGAGTCAAGGAGGTGTTTTAAGGGCACCCCATAAGCAAGTTGGTTTTCTGCTTGCTTAGTGTGCACGATATGGTTGATAATGATGTGTAGAAGATTGATCCTTTTTGCCTCAAACATCAGATACATCAACAAAGCAATGAATTTCGGAATAGAACCATCCTTAACTTCCCTAGGAATAATGACTTCATGAAGGATGTAAAATAAAAGCTTCTTTTCAGGGGTGATTTCATTTTTCTTAGGATATTGAGTTCTATACTCCCCTATTCGTTCCCAAAAGAATGCGATAACCCTACCCTCTAGATCATCATGAATGCCTTCCGGCATGCCCTTGTAGGAGTAAAATTTAGTTCCTTGATTTGGAATTCCAAAGGCTCTAGCAATATCACTAGCAGTAAATTCTAACACCTTATCCTTAACTTGGCTTTGCAATTTCATGGTGTTAAAATCTAAGTTAGCGTAGTAATAGAATTCTCTAATCCACGAAGTACATCCTTTGTTCATAAACCTTAGCATAGGAAGCCAACCTTGAGCATCGAGGAGTCTTAAAATTCTAGTACCATTAAGCAGAGTGGGGGGGTCCAAAATCTTATCTCATAAGATGTTTTGTTGTGGAAAGACATTGAGATTGACAAGGATTTGAGGCCCGGATGAAGATGATTCTCCTTGCTTGCGCTTCTTTGAGTCAGTCCTTGGTGGTGCCATTGAGAGTTTGCAAGAATTTGATGTTTTTAGAGGAAGATTGCCTTTGAGAAATTTCGTCGAGCACCTTGTAGGCAAGGATTTTGAAAGCTTTTCTTTTGAAGTTTTTGAAGAGTTTGATGATGCAAATACAAGGATTTGATGATAGAGAAGTGTTGTGAATCAATTAGTGATGAAGAAATAGTAGTTTGAGGAGTTGAAATATGTGGGATTGAGAGAATTTTGAGAGAGTTTGAAGTTGAGAAGGAAAAGTGTTTGAAAAAAATAGGCTAAATCCCATTTTTCAACCAGCGCGATCCGGTCGAAATGGCCCTAGTCCGGTTGACCGGATAAGGGCAGTAACGCCCGGCAGTGGAGCGCGATCCGCTCGTTGCAAGCTTCATCTGGTCGACCGAATTAATGCAGTAACGCCTGGATCCCCTGTTTTATGAAAAAAATTCAATTTTTCAAAAATCAAGTGACCTAAAATATTTCTAATTCTCTTCTAATGGCACAAAATTGATTTTCATGTAATGGTCTTGTAAAAATGTCAGCCAATTGATGCAAAAAATCAACGAATTCAAGTTCAATATCACCTTTTTGCACATGATCTCTTATAAAATGATGACAAATTTCAATATGCTTAGTTCTAGAATGTTGAACTGGATTCTTTGATAGACTTATAACACTTGTGTTATCACATTTGATCGGCACATGATCATATTCTAGACCAAAGTCAAGCAAAGTTTGTTTCATCCAAAGAGTTTGTACAATACAACTACCCATAGCTATATACGCTTCTACCGTTGAAAGAGCTCCACTATGTTGTTTCTTGCTAGACCATGAAACTAAAACATATCCTATAAATTGACAACTACCACTAGTGGTTTTTCTATCAATCTTACAACCCGCGTAATCGACATCGGAGTATCCTAGAAGTTCGAAAGATGAGCCTTTAGGGTAAAGGAGTCCTAAATTAATAGTACCCTTAAGATATATAATAATCATTTTTACATCATTCAAGTAGGATTCATTGGGATAAGATTGAAAATGAGCACATAAGCACACAGAAAACATAATATCAGGTCTTGAGGTAGTTAAATAGAGAAGGCTTCCGATCATACCTCGATATTGTTTTTCATCAACCGATTTACCTTTTTCATCTTTGTCAAGTTTGATTGACGTTCCCATAGGAGTGCTAATTTCTTTTGCAGTTTCAAGCCCGAACTTCTTGTTGAGTTCCTTAATATACTTGGCTTGATTTATGAAGATCCCTTCCCCTGTTTGTTTGATTTGAAGTCCAAGGAAGAAATTTAATTCTCCCATCAGGCTCATTTCAAATTCTTTATGCATACATTCAGAAAAATACTTGCAAAGGGATTCGTTAGTAGCACCAAAGATAATACCATCGACATATATTTGAACAAGCAAGATATTTTTAGCTTTTTTTTTACAAATAATATAGAGTCTAGTTTACCTCTAGAAAAGCCATTATCAAGTAAATAATTACTTAATTTATCATACCATGCCCTAGGTGCTTGTTTAAGTCCATAAAGAGATTTTTGAAGTTTGAATACATGACGTGATAAATTTGTATTTTCAAAACCGGGTGGTTGTTCAACATACACTTCTTCTTAAAGATAACCATTTAAGAAAGCACTTTTGACATCCATTTGATAAAGTTTGAAGTTCATAAAACATGCATATGCTAGCAATATTCGAATGGATTCAAGTCGAGCTACTGGTGCAAAGGTTTCTTCATAGTCTATTCCTAATTCTTGGTTATACCTTTGTGCAACCAATCTAACCTTATTTCTAGTTACATTACCGGATTCATCTAGTTTGTTTCGAAAAATCCATTTTGTACCAATAATCGAGTAATTACTAGGTCTTTCAACTAAGGTCCAAACTTGATTTCTTTCGAATTGACTAAGCTCTTCTTGCATAGCAATAATCCAATCATCATCCATAATACTTCTTTTATATTCTTAGGTTCAATTTGAGATATAAAAACAACATGTTCATAAAAAGTATTTAGATTGGAAGGAGTTCTTATACCTTGTGATAGATCTCCGAGGATTTGATCATTTGGATGTTTTTTGACAAATTTCCAACATCTTGGAAGATCTTGATTTATTGACACGATTTGATCATTTGATGTTGGTTGTTCTTCCTCAATTGGAGTATCAATCTGATTGCTTGTGGATGTATTATCTTCTTCATTTATAGGGATAGGTTGACTTTGTTCTTCAATTTGTTGAATGCTTACATCATCATCTTCGTCTTTTCTTGACATAAATGGGTTAGTTTCATCAAAATTGATATGCATAGATTCCTCAATTATTGAGGTTCTTTTATTGTATACTCGATATGCCTTACTTCTAGAGGAATAACTAATAAAGATACCTTCGACAGATTTTGACTCAAACTTACTAAGGTGATCTTTATTATTTAAGATGAAACATTTATATCCAAAAACTTTAAATTGTGAAATATTTGGAGTGCGTCCTTTCCATAGTTCATATGGAGTTTTCTTGAGAGAAGGTCTAATTAAAACTCTATTTAAAACATAGCAAGCTGTATTGACAGCTTCTCCCCAAAAGTATGTAGGCAAGTTATTTTCTTTCAACATTGTTCTTGCCATTTCTTATAGAGTTCGGTTTTTCCTTTCAACAACCTCATTTTGTTGAGGAGTTCTAGGAGCCGAAAAGTTATGCTCAAAGCCATTTTGTTCACATAGTTCCACAAAAGATGCATTTATGAATTTTGTACCTTGATCACTATGAATGCATGAAATGTAGTATCCCTTCTCATTTTGTACTATTTTACAAAATTTTGCAAATTCATTGAAGGCATCACTTTTGAGAGCAAGAAACATGACCCATGTGTATCTAGTATAATCATCAACAATAACAAAAACATATCTAAATCCTCCTAGACCTATTACATCCATTGGTCCAAAAAGGTCCATATGAAGTTTTTGTAAAGCTTTTGATGTGGTCACATGACTAATGGTTTTGAAAGAATCTTTATGTTGTTTTTCAAATTGACATACATCACATAAATAATCTTTTTCAAACTTGGTCTTAGGAAGACCTCTTACAAGATTCTTTCGAGAAAGTTTACCAAGTAGATCCATGCTAATATGTCATAATCTTCTATGCCATAACCATGAACTTTCATTTGTTGTGATTAAAACAATCAATATTTTGGCATGATATACTTTCAAAGTCAATGATATAGACATTTTCATGTCTATTTGCAATAAACAACACATTTTTCATTTTGTCAAAAATGGTACAACATGATGATTTGAATTCAACTAGATAATTATTATCACATAGTTGACTTACACTTAGCAAATTGTGTTGCAATCCTTTCACAAGTAGCACATCATGGATAGATATATTATTTTTATTTCCAATGTTACCTTTACCAATAATTTTACCTTTTTCATTATTTCCAAAGCTCACGAACCTTTGTAATTTTTGATAGGCTCATAGAAAAGAGATGGATCACTGGTCATATGTCTTGAACATCCACTATCAATGACCTAATTTCCTTCATACTTCATCTTTAGGGTAACCTATATACAAAAAAAAAATTTAGGTCCCCAAGTTCTATTGGGTCCTAGATTGTTAGTATTGATTTTTAGCACATTTAATAATCCATTTCGGTTTGAGCCAAAAAGGAATTTTAGAGTCTCTTCCTACCATATTTCGAAATTTACAATATGATGTTATATGACCTTGTTTTTCACAATAGGCGCATGATTTTTGAGATCTTTTTAATGTTGATGCTTCATTTGTAGAAGATGATGCTTTTACAAAATAACTTTTGAGAGATTTTTGTTTTGAAGAAGGTTCATATCCTATTCTACTTTTATCAAAAGCCATTTTTTTGTGAGCCAAGCATTTTATCAAGATTTTATTTTCCTTTTGTAAATCTTGTTAGGCTTCCATTTAATCCTTGATTTTCTTTTTCAAGCTTTTCAATTTTTGTTTGAAGATTATCATTTTCAAAATGAATTTTAAGTGCTTTCTCATGAGCACAATTTCGATCTTTTTCAAGCATCTTATTTTCTTCTCTTAAAGCATTATTTTCCTTTTGAAGTTCATGCATCTTGATAATTGCAATTTCAAAACTATCATGCATTTTTGAAAATCCATATTGTAATTCTTCAAAAGAACATTCATTATCAATTAATGAGCTAGAAGAGTAATATTCGGAGTTAAAAGAAGAATATACCTCATCATCCTCTTTTGTCATAAGACAAATGATGTTTGCTACTTCTTCATTTTCGCTTTATTCACCGGTTGATGCATCGTCATCAGCGTATGTTGCTTTCAAAATTTTTCCTCCCTTGGTTTTGATTGGTTTTGGACAATTTGCTTGTATGTGACACGTCTTGTCACAATTGAAACATCTTCCTTCTTCTTTTGGTTTGTTTCTCCCTTTGTTCATAAACTTATTGTAAGGAGCTTTGCTTGCCTTTTTGAATTTTAGAAATTTCTTAAAGTTCATTGTAAGAAGAGCTATCTCATCATCATCTTCTTTGTTTTCTTCTTCTTTATCACTTGAGTAAGTCTTTGATGCAAGAAGTGCAAGTGACTTCTTGTTATTGTTTTTTTCTTCTTCTCGATCCTTCTTTTTCAACTCATGGCTCATAAGAGATCTCATAAGTTCACTAAGAGTGAGAGTTTTGAGGTCTCTAGCTTCCTCAATAGCCATTACTTTAGCTTCCCATGGCTCGGTTAAACTTCAGAGAACTTTTCCTACCAATTCTTCGTTAGAATACTCTTTTACAAGAGACTTAAGAGCATTAACAATATCGGTAAATCTAGAAAACATTTGTTCAATATTTTCATCGAATGACATTTTGAACATTTCATATTTATGAACAAACATGTTTATTTTAGTTTCTTTAACTTGGTTAGTTCCTTCATATGTGACTTCTAGTTGATCCCAAATTTCTTTAGCACTTTCGCATCTAGAAATTTTGTTAAACTCATTTGAATCTAAAGAAAGATATAACATGTTCATAGCCTTGACGTTTCTTTCACACATTTTGAAATCATCATCATTAAAGTCTTTTTCCGGTTTAGGGACTGTGATGCTTTGTTCTCCTTCCTTCTTAGTTAGAGTAGGATTGATTGATCCATTTTTTTTTATCACATTCCATACTTTTATGTCATTTGCTAGAATAAAGATTCTCATCTTAGTTTTCCAAAAAGAATAGTTTGTTTCATTAAACAGTGGTGGTTTAGAGGAAGATTGTCCTTCAACTATATTAGACATTGATGAGCTTGCCATAGGGATCCTCTACTAGATGTTAAGCTATATGTAGAGTACTAGCTCTGATACCACTTGTTGACCCTTGATAACCTAAGATGGGGGGTGAATTAGATTGTTTGGCAAGGTTAAGCAATTTAAAAATTCTTGATGCGAAAATAATGTCTAGTAAAAGATGATAATACTCTAGAAGTTCTTGTAGGCAATTTATCAAACACTTAGTGAGCACACAAGTATATAACACTAGATAGGTAATTAAAACTTCAAAAATAAATTCCAAATAGATAACTTAACAATTATCAAACAGTTAATATGAGCAATATCCACACGAAGGTAAATGACTTAAAAATAACGAGAGTAGAGCAAGAGAAATCAAACACGATGATTTTCAAGTGGTTCGCACTCCTGGAGGCCTAGTCCACCACCTAAGGTCTTCCCTTCCCTTCGGATTTAACAACTCTTCACTAAGATGCTTCTTCAAATGTTGGTGAAACAAAAACCAACTACAAATACTCTTGAGTCCACAAGAGTTACACAAGCTCCATCAAATGTAGGTGAAGCTTAACCTACTATCATTTCTTCCTTTGAGTCCACAAAGGATTACAATACTTCTTCTCACAATGATTCTCTCAATCTATGTGAAAGGGTGTATTTCAAAGATTGTGTGATAATATGAATGACAATTGCAACTCCTATTTGAGTTTGATATTATAATTGAAGAATACTTTGAATGCTCAAAGATATGAAAATGATAGCTCAAGATTTCTCAATAAAAAATATGAAAAGCTCTTTGAATTACCTTAAAAAACTGAAGATTCAAGCTTGGAGAGGTGTTTTAGATGATGAGAGAGCTTGGCTTAAAAAGAGGGAAAAGTTAGACACAAAACGGATAAAATGCAAAAATTTTAGATTTTCCCGTTAAGTCATCCGGTCGCTGAGCCCTTCATCTGGTCGACCGGATGAGGCAGGTAATGCCCGGACCAGAGCTCTTTGTCGGTTGTTGTGGCCTTCATCCGGTCAACCAGATGAGCCTAGTAACGACCGGATGCTTAAAATGCTGAAAAGTGACCTTTTTGAACCCCAAAACAAATTGTTTAATAATAAAGCATTTGGGCACTTTTAAAGACACTTATAAAAAAGTGTTTCTAGCATTTTTAACATCTCAAAACTTTTTTAAAAACTCTGGAAATGATATAGAACAATTTTTATGCCACAAGAGTTTGAAATCCAAAAAGTTTTGTTTTTCAAAAATGAGTTTGCAATGACTTTTTTGAAAATATATGTTCGAAGAATATTTTGTAAAGTTTTTTATGAAAAACGTTTTTGGAGAAATTATGAGCTACACAAGTCATACTTAGGCAAACAACATTTTTAATGCCGGTACCCCTTATGTCGCCACGTCTGCTTCCTTGTAACTCCCTTTTTGTCGTCGAGTCTTCAATTTTATTTCTTCGGGTCTTCATAGCTTGATTCCTCAAGATAGACTTCATTTGAATTAGTCAAGATATAAGAATACATTTTGAATGACTTCATGTTGAAGTGGGCTTGCTTGACAATCTTGTGTTGATGGATTGAATAACTTACCCAAGATACAAATAAGAATTCTAAATCACAATTAATATATTTTGTTATTATCGAAATAAAGATTATAAGCTTTTTAGGCCAACAATAGTTCTTTGAAAATCACATTAGTTGTAGTTCTTAATACTTTGTCATTATCAAAATCTTTAATCTTTTTTTACTTGTCACTCTTGAAAGTGTAATATATAGTAGCTCGTGACTGGAGATAAATTTTGAAAAATATAAACTAATATGGGAAAGAGTTTGATCCTAACTTTTATTTATAGTTATGGAAAAACTTACCAAACAAAATTGTCTTTGCTAGAATTTAAGGAAAAACTTTGGTTAGATGAAATCATAGTCATCCAAGGTATATCACTTCAAGAATCAATATTTAACAAATCAAATATTTCAATAATTTATAAAAACCTTAAAAAGAAATGTGAAGTGCAAAAATATTTATTCTTTGTATATATGATCAAAAACAAACTCTTAGTTCTTGTTAGTTTAGAACATTATCAACCATTTTTATCCAACTCTCCCATACATGTTCTTACCTACTCATATTATTTTATATCAATAGTGTTACAAAAAGTTTTCTTATATAGAACTATGATTTTTCAAGTATTTGTTTTATTTATTTTGTCAATATTCTCTATACATCTTCTAATAAAGCGAGTACACAAAAAGCTTCCTTGAATTTAGGTTGCTAAGATAATAATATTCTATGTTGACTGGAGGCACGAGTGATATTCTTCTAATAACAAACTTTTTTTTCTTGGATATCACTTATGCTCACATTCTATGTAAACAAATTTTGTTTGAAAACTCTGAATACATTAGTTGGTCGGCTTCCTCATATCCTTATTTGCCTTCATCCATGTTTCAAATATTAAATTCTTTCAACTTCTCCGTTTGATTCATTATCCTTATAAATAACTATTTTTTTAACGGAAGATGAAATGATAGCCTTGTACAATTGGACATATAAAATGAATATCAGAGGCAAAAAAATTCTCAAGCAGCCTCACAAGGGGATTTTTGCATGCAATCACAATAAATTTTAATATCTTCAGCAAGTTGAGATTAATCTCCATTTACAGGTCTATGATATAAAGTTGTTATCACTCGATTATGACCCTTGGGAGTATATTTGAATAAATATTTAATTACAATTGTTGTACATATGTACTCCACGTTGATATGAGCATGATATTTTAGGAGAAACATCGAGTAATAAAGGATGACATCAATTATCGAGCTTAATTCCGTTTTTTTATAATAGTTCGTCCATCTTCTTTTATTCTATATTGAGGAAACCTTTTCCCATCATTAGTGAAGGAAAATTTTGATTTTTTTCTTAGAAAAAATGAATACGTTGAAAAAAAACAAAAAGTAAAATCCTATAAGAACATAAAAAATAAATTCAACATGAGAAAACATTGAAAAGAATGATAATTTTTTTATAATACCATTTCTTTTATATAGTCGAAATGCTTTCATCAGACTTGAAGGCCGACACATTTATTTAGTAGACCAAGGTTTCAGAAAGATTTTTTTTTTATGTGATTCAAATGTAATAGTAGACATATGAGAAAACTTTTATGCTACATAACGTAACGCCCCGAACCCAACCCCAAGCTACGGGTCAAGTCCGGACCCGTCACACGGACAGAGTCTCCTTTGTACTGTGGACGAAACTGGTACCTGTAAATAGTCACATACAACTCTTTAACTACAATCAAATATCTCATACAACCTATCTTTCAAGATCAACATAAGCAACCAACTCCTCAAGGCCATCCGTGTAACGGCCCGATCCCTCACGAGACCGGAGCCCCGATCCCAAAACCCAAGGCACGAAAAATGAGAGAAAACGGACGGAGTCTCCCATGTTTATAGGACTATCTAAAACATGTACAAGGAATTATAACCTCGAAATCAAAGTTCAACCGCCTCCATAACTCCCAACTTCCTCTATCATCACATATAATAAACTCCTCAAGGCCATCTGAGCCTTGGAACTCAACTAACTCAACAAAAGTACACAAGCATGCATGCGAATTAGACAACAAAATAAATCATTGAAGTTATTACAATCCAGCCACACCTATCAACTCAATCAAGACTTTAACTTTAAGTTATATTTCTTATAACTAATATATATACAAAGCACGCAGGCCTCAAAAGGAACCTAACTATCTCAATTATACATAGAACCAAACATCGACAACTAGCATATCCGATCATATAGAATCCCGAGCTTTCTTTAACTAAACTTCAAAGACTCCAAACCTGAAATGGTTAGAAGAGGGATGAGCATACTACAACATGTATGCCCAGTGAGGGAGTTTTCGAAAAGATTTTCGTGCAATGCATATAAAGCATAAAATTAATTTACAAGATAAAGTATTCAATCGAGATAATAAAACCAAATATCATATTTAGGAAACTATAACTAAAAGATGAGCAATAAATAATATACAATGGAACACAATGACCACTTAACACAATCAACAAGACAAGACTGATGTACAATTGACTATTAAGTGTCACATATCAAGGAGATGAAATAACCACAATAAAATAAGTATACAATATGACAATAAGGGCTCAATCAAGGTGACTCTCCAAGGAACAAGGGCCCAAGCGAGAGTTACAATAGCCATTAATAACTAAATAGCTCATGTAAAGGGATATAATTACAGTTAACTCTCCCATGGTAGATCTGTATGCCCTAACGAGGTGGATCAAGCCTTAGGGGTAGTGGATTATGCCACAACGAGAGGTTCTAAAAAGGATATAGTTAACTCTCATGTGGTAGATCTGTATGCCCCAACGAGGTGGATCAAGCCTCTGGGATAGTAGATTATGCCACAACGAGAGGTTTTAAAAAGGATATATCACCAATTGTGAGCATGAACCACGATCCACGATTTTCAAGCAAATGCCAGTAAACCCCTTATTCCTCCAAATGAGGTACTCCGGATGTACCCCGATCCAACGACCCATATCTCCCAAGGTAGATCCGTATGCCCTAACGAGGTGAATCACGTCTCTAGGGAGGGGAGTGCCTCAGCGAGATAGAGTCTGGAAAACCATGGTAGTCGAGGGAGCACGGTAAACCCGATACCGCCCGCGTTACTCGACACTACCAAGCACGAAAAGATTGCGCAACCCCAAATTAAAATCACGAGAGCCAAGTAATCACAGGTGAGGGGCGACAAAGTAGGCCGCCCTCGCAAGTAGTTGCTGTAATATAAGTCATTGAACACGAAATAACGATATAAACACTAAAGAGGTAAATAGCATACTTTTCTACAAACTCTTCAATTAACTTGATTATACCTTAAACAAGTATTTAAAAACATAACAAAACCTCTACACGCTCGTACAAGTACAAAAGTATCCATTTATCACCTTTCCCCCTTATAGAACTATGCAATTATTCTTCTATATGAAATTCAAGGTCCCAAATCCATAAACCAATCGATTTACATTTCAAAGAAAGCCAAAAGACACCTACCTAGGCCCTAAGAACCCGTTTTGAAGACAAAAGCTCGGGAAAGCCTCGAGTGATTTTTAACTACAACTACCCTATCCGAACTCCAATTTAACGCAACGAAAGCACCAAAAGTGCTTCCATGCCTCATGGATACCTAGTCTAAAGTCCAAATGTGCCCGGATTACATTTCATGAAAACCCCCTTTTGAAAATTTAGCTAATTCGCATTTTAACTCAATTTCGAGCAAATTAACTACACGTGAGCACTTAACTAGTTTCAATAACATCCAAAGCACCTATAGGTAGCATCAATTCAATCCAAATAACAACTTAAAGCAGAACCCTAGATTTAGGCACTATTCATTGTCTCTTTCATTTGATTTGTGCATTCAACCATTTTAGTTGTTAACAAGCTTAAAAAAAAAGCTCTATAAGTTCTAAAGGTTGTATATCAAGCAACAATAACTACTTCCATAGCTATAAACAACAATACATGAAGTTCAAATAATTGACATAAACATAAACATGAAAAATATGCAAGCTCACTCACCTCTAGAAAGTCAAGAATCTACTTCAATTACCCAAATCTCCTTTCATTACCACTCAAAACCTCTACCTAAACACAATAACTTCAATTTAACACATAATCCAAGTAATCATTCAAATAATCAAATATTCAAGTTATATTCATTTTCTCACACAAACTATACAACTAACAAGCAATATGAGTAATATAAGCAAGATATAAATACTCACTTTCTTCTTCATTGCACTTTTATATACAACTCAACTACACATGTAACTAAGTTAAAAAGTTCACCTTAATTTTAGCCATCTAACAAGTATTCCTAGTCTTTACAACAACTATAATACAATAAACAAGCTAAACTTAAGTATAAGGCCTAAAATCTTCATTTTCTCCTTTAAGTTCAATATGTCGAAACTAGTTTTAGCCAAGATTTAGTTAACTAAAATATCTAACTATCCTCAACTACATTTATGGAACCTAAACCAAGCATTAAACTAGTATTTAAGGCTCTAATTGTATTAATTCTAATGTGCGCATACAAAGAGACATTAAAATCAACGTTCTCGGAATTCGATAAATTTTAATGTGGGATCATTTTATCAACCCAACATCACATATCTATCTTTAGATTAAGGTTTTGAGCAAGATCTAAAGGGCCTGAGTGAATAGTGCCCATTAACTTAACTTTAACTATTTGATCTTGCATTTCAAGCATTGCCAACCCATTCAAAGCTCTAATCTAGGTTTAATAACTCTTAAATCACACGTATATAGCAACAAATTAAGCTAGAACACAAGGATTTTACTATTCACCATCTTCTACTTCTAGCCATCTTAAAAAATTGAGTAAAACACATGCAAGAAACTCTAAAAGTCTACTCTACCATGTCTCTAGACAACATTTTATGCATTAGAAGCTTTATATAGACATTTAACAACAAAATCATGAAATCTCTATATCAAGAAATCAATAAAAATGACACTTTACATGAATCTCTCACCTCAAAGATGCCAAAAATGGAAGGGATTTACAAGAGAAGCCATTGATTCATGCTAAAATTGCTCCAAAAGCCAAGCCCTAGCCTTATTCTCTCTCACGTTTTTCTCTCCCTCTCTCTCTGTCGATTTTTCTTGTTCTTTTGTTCTTTGTTTATGTGTTGTCTTATAATATATGTATATAAGTATGTATATGATATAACTAAATGGGCTAAATCATGGTTGGCTAAAATAAAATGCTATTGAGCGTAATTAACTTAGTAGACATTAGTTAAAATGCTAAAGACCCTAAAACGACTAAACTATTACTATTTACTCGGGGACACTCAACATTTCTATTTTCTAACTCGCACTCGGGACATGCACGACACATTCTGACAATGAGCGAATATATTATAAATAAAGTATAATATAGGAAAAATATAATTTTCGGTAAATAAAATAGTTTAAAAATTTACTCCGGGCTCGGAGCTACTTATTCACTAATTGAAATTTATGAAAGTTTAGCAATTAATTGCAAAGATAAAATTTCAAATAAATATAGTTATAAAATAATTAACTCAAATTAATTAATTAAATACATTTTGCACATTTCAAAAAATAAAAGAAACTATGTAAAGAAATGTGTAATACTAACTAATTAAAATCACCTAATCATGCACCTTTATTTAAAATAAACACATAAACATGTACAATTAAATATTAATCACTACATGAAAGGTTCGGGTTGTTACAATCCGAGCCTTGGAAACCCACAAAAGCATTATACAAGCATGCAAGATTTGTTTATAGTAACTTTACAACTATTAACTTGTCTTACCACTCAACTACAAGTTTACTTATATAACAAATTCTCCATTACCCTAGCATAACACACAAGCATGTAATAAAAGAAGTAAAAGACTAGTATCATTTATTACATGCCAACTACTTTGTTATCCAACCATACAAGATTATAATTTCCAAATACATACAAGACCCCAAGGGTCTCAAAATGAACATCAACCAAACATCTTCATGAAAGCCGCACATAATAGCCAACCTTAACACACAAGAAAGTCACGGAAATTATTCTACTTGCACTTCTTCCTCTTCTTCTACCGTTACTAGCTGGGGGTTCACCTCAGTTTCTCCTGAAACATGTTAAATGAGTAGTGAGCAACAATGTTGCCCAGCGAGGGAGGTGATGCAGCATATCGGGGTGTGCAATATGATATGCAACAAAGATAACAACATATTCAACACAAGATAACAAAACTAGCTAGACAAGTATTTAACCACATATAAAAAGGATACGGTTCCACTTTGTTTTCAATCACGAGCCACGAGCTAAGATCTTTAAGCAAATGCCGGCAAATCCCTTATTCCTCCACAATGGGGTACTCCGGATGTATCCCGATCCTACGACCCATATCTCCTGAGGTAGGTCCGTATGTCCCAACGAGGTAAACCATGCCTCTGAGGTAAGGGAGTATGCCTCAACGAGATAGGGACTGGGAAACTATGGTAGCCGAGGGAGCACGGCAAGCCCGATGCCATCCGTGTTACTCGACACTACCATGCCCGAATAGGTTGCGCAACCCCGAATCAAGTTAACGAGAGCCAAGATTTTCAAATATCACATTAGAGGGACGACAAAGTAGGCTGTCATCGCAATTAATCACAATATAAGCCAAATATATACATGAAATAGCTATATAATCACAAAAGAGACAAATATCATATTTTCCACAAAACTCTATAGATAGCTTAAACATATATTTACCATGCATATAAACACCTAACAAGCATCTACAAGTTCATATAAACACAAAAGCATCCATTATCACTTTTTCCCCTTTGTTAACTATACAATTTCTTCTCCCACACAAAATTCAAGATACCAAATTCACAAGACAATCATTCTACATTCCTAGGAAGGCCAAAAGACACCTACCTAAGCCTTGAAAACCCACTTTGAAGACAAAAGCTCGGGAAGACCCCGAGTGGGTTTTAACTATACCTACCCTATCCAGGCCCTAATTTAACGTAACGAAAGCACCAAAAGTGTTTTCATGTCCCAAGGATACCTAATCAAAAGTCTAAACGTGCCCAGATTATGTTTCGTGAAAAAATCCCCTTTTAAAAGTTAGCTAATTTTGCATTTTAACTCAAATTCGGGCAAATTAACTACACATGAGTTTCTAACTAGTTTCATTAGTGTCTAGAGCACCTAAAAGGAGTATAAATTCACTATAAATAGCAAGTTATATCAAAACCCTAAAATTCGACACTATTCATCATCTTTTTCATGCATCTCAAGCTTCAACCATGAAATTTACTAACAAGCTACTCAAGCATAGTCTAACAACATATAAAGCATGTATAATACCATATCTAAACATTTCAATAGCTAATTCCAACAAATCACAAAACTTAATAAGTTAACATAAACTTTAAACTCAAATAAATGCAACTCCCTCACAATTTAAAGGTGGTAACAAAGTGGTTGAAGCTCCCAAGTGCTCCAAAAATCTTCCAAAGCAAGCCAAGAGGTCAAATGCAAGGTTGGATGATGAAATTTTTTCTCCTTTCTTCCTCTTAGGGTTGTCGGGTTTGGGGGGTAGTTTGGGAAATTTTGTTTTATTTTTTGATGAGTATTTCATGCATATGTGGTATTATTTGAGTATATGTATGTGTATGTGTAATTAGCTTAAGTCAAATGCTACTATTCTTGGTCAACTATGCTAAAAACTCAAATTAAAAGACTAGTTAGCTAACTAATGTTATACTATTCCACGAAACACGAAATATTTTTCAAATGCATGTTCCCGACCTTCAAAGCTCAAAACTACAAGTTTCCGATTTCTTTTATAAGTCATGTTATCTAGGAAAAATATTAAACCGGACAATTTAGACAGTTGAATTTCTTGTGAATAGTGCCCACTAATTAACAAATAAGCAAAAAAGAAAATGCACATAAAAATGTTCAAGTAAATATGCAACAGTTATTTAATAATGTGATGAAATTTCCCAGGCGTCACACATAACATCATAAATATGTTGATATTTATAAAAGATAAAACAAATCAAAGTGTTCATAAATGGTTTCATACATTTTCCAATTGAAATTTCTCTCAATGGAGTCCTAGCATTTGCCATGACATTAGTTGGATAGACTAACGAAGAGAATTGTGTCGAGATATTGAAAAAATAAATTAGATTTGATTATCATTCTTCTTCACAAGCACTTTTCTAGCATTCTAGATTTTATTCTCATCCCGACATTCACTATGCTCTAGTGGTCCCTATTTGTGAGTTATTAATAATTAAAAGTGAAACATAAAAAAGTAAAATTATATTATCCAAAAGTGAAATATAAAATAGTAAAATTATATTATCCAAAAAATAGGACAACAATAATGAGAATTCTGAAGAAGTCTCATTGCAATTGAATTATATATACTAAATAAGTTGTATTTTATGAAACGTACCATATGCATTTTTTTCACTCCATTTCGAAATACAACAAACGAAAATCATAAGATAGAAATATACTCATATAACATTTCGTGAATTTTAAAAATACTACCCAATGAGGTAAGTTGGATTAACTTGAGAAAATTGCATTATTTGTCCCAAACTATAAGCATAATTAATATTGACTAACTCCCAATTGCCCTACTATTTTATATCTCTTATTGTGGATGGATAAATTAGAAGTCTGACTATCTCATTCAGGCAATGTCTATATGAACTTTTAATTGATTGTTAAACTACAAATAGGGATTTTCAAACACAATACATTGTTTCAATACTTGGTATCAGAAAATGTGTAGTATCGAATTAGAGAAATAAATTAACATAATAAGATCAATGATACAAGTCAAAGCAATTCTATTGTGATTATTTATCATATGTGGAGGAATATTTTTAGCATTTAAAATATATTTTAGAATGTGTTGTCCTATTTTTCTGGTCTACATTGCATATTAAAATTATAACTATTCATCCTGTTTTAGTAGGATCTCGCAAATCTTATCCTTGCATGTATCACTAAAGTTACAATTATCAATAGGAACAACATTGGCTAAACATGAAAAAACATAAAAATTATATTATTGGATGTCTAAAGTTACCATTATTAATATCCATAATTGAAAATCTATAACTGATCAAGATTAGGGTTTAATAGGAATGAAACTATAACGCCCCAATCCCTCACGAGACCAGGACTCCTATTTATCATGCTATTCTCAACCCAATTCCAAACCCTGGGTACGAAATTTAGGGGAAAACAGACGGAGTTTCCCCTATATATAGGACTATCTAGAAACTTGCAAAAATCAATATACAACCACAAGACCATAATCCACAACCTCAATTCATTTCATCCTTACAAGCATGCAAGTCAGCTAGACAGTAAAGTAAAGATTACAAGTTATTACAACATTATAAGCCATTCATAACTATCAATACATTCTAAACTTAACTTTACAATTACAAAACTGAATTCAATGATAATCCACGTAAGCCAGCATAATCAACACGAAACTCTCGAGCCTTATTTTCTACCTCTGATAGCACTGATCCTGAAAGGTGTTAGAAACGAGGGTGAGTATAAAATATGTATACTCAATGAGGGAGGTGATGCAACATACCGATGAATACTTTTATGAGATGCAACAAGGATAATAACACATACAACATGAAATAACGAAGCTAGTTAGACAAGTATTTAACCACGTATAAAAAGGATACGGTTCCACGTTGTCTTCAATCACGAGCTACGAGCCAAGATCTTCAACAAGTTCTGGTAAACCCCTTATTCCTCCAAATGGGGTACTCTGGATGTACCCCGATCATACGACCCTTTCTCCTGAGGTAGGTCTATATGCCCCAACGAGGTGAACCACGCCTCTGGGGTAGTAGAGTATACTCAGCGAGAGAAAGGGAATAGGCACCATGGTAGTCGAGGGAGCACAGCAAGCCCGATGCCGCCTGTGTTTCTCGACGCTACCATATCCTAAAAGGTTGCGCAACCCCGAGTCAAGATCACAAGAGCCAAGTATATCAAATATCACATTAAAAGGACGACAAAGTAAGCCGCCCTCGCAATTAATCACAAAATAAGCCATGATACATGAAAAAACTATATAAACACAAAAGAGACAAATAACATACTTTTCCACAAACTCTTCAACTAGTTTGATAACACCTTAGACATGCATTTAAACACCCAACAACCATCTACAAGTTTATACAAGCACAAAGACATCCAATTCTCACATTTTCCCCTTTGATCACAAGACAATTCTTCTTCTAAACGAAAATCAAGGCCTCAATTCTATAAACCAATCATACTACACTCTTAAGGAAGCCAAAAGACACCTACCTAGGCCCTAAAAATCCACTTTGGAGATAAAAGCTCGGGAAGGCCCCGGGTAGATTTTAACTACAACTATACTAATTGGGCCCTAATTTAACGCAACGGAAGCACCAAAAGTATTTTCATACCCCAGGGATAGCTAATCTAAGGTCCAAATGTGCCCGAATTATATTTCATGAAAAACCCCTTTTAAATCTTTAGCTAATTCGTATTTTAATTCATTTCTGCCCAAATTAACTACACGTGAGCTTTTAACTAGTTTTAATAATGTCTAGAGCACCTAAAGGGAGCATCAATTCACTCTAAATAACAAGTTATAGCAAAACCCTAAAACCAAGTACTATTCATCATCCCTTTCAAAAACCCAGGCATTTAACCATGGAATTAGTCATTTAACTATTCAAACATAGTCTATATAACATGTAATGCATGTATAATACAACATTTAAGCATTTCAATGGCCATAATCAACAAATCACAAAATCATAAAAGTTGACATAAACTTTAAAATAAATTAAATACAAACTCCCTCACCTTACTAAGGCTAAAATATGTTGAAAACTAGTTGGAGAACACCTTAGATCTTGCAAATATGGAGGAATTTGAAGAAAAGTCAACCCTCAACTCAAAGAAATGCTCACGGCTTCTTGCTGCTATTTTCGATTTCTTGTTCCTTTTTCTAATGCTCTTGGCTTTGCTTTTCTAAACATATAATAGAAGTATAATATAATAATATATAAATGTATCTTGTTGGCTAAAAGACTTGGTCTCACATTTTTTTCCACTGCTGCTGATTCGATTTCTTTTTTCTTTCCTTTATTTGGTTTTCTTAACTATTATGTATTAGTATGTATATTAGGTAGATAGGTAGACTAAATAATGGGTTGGCTCATATAATATAATTAGGCTATAATTAAATACTAAGGTCCTAGTTAGCTTAGTAGAAAACTAATAAAAAATACCATAGGGCCAAAATAACTAAATATTACTATTTACTCGAGGACACTAAAAACATTTATTTTTCTCACGTTCGGGACATGAAATACACATTCCAACAATGAACGAATATATTAAATACAGTAATGCTCAGGGGAAAAATATCAAATTCAGAAAATAAGGCAGTTTAAAATTTTGCCCGGGCTCAAGTTAAACTTAATAAATAAAACATATAAAACAAATAAAATCAAACAAATAGGCAAATAAGTCAAATATGCACACCGAATAATTAAATATAATAAATTAAAAGTCTCTCTAGGCTCGGGCAGTTTAAATTAATTAAATGTAAATAAATAATAAACATAAGATAATCATTTCTAATAACTCTTTTAAATCCAATTTAAATAATTATAATCAATATTGAAAATAAACCAGCTCGTTCGGGTCCGGGAAACATAAATAAATATAATTTTTAAAATAATAGAATAAGTGTCCCGGGTAAATCATTTAAATATAAATTAAATAAATATAAATAATGAAAGTAATAAATTAATGACTTTACATAAATCAATTAAATATAATTTAAATAAATACAAATGGTGATAATAATAAAAATAATTATTCTCGAGTTCAAGACTTCACATTCACATAGTGAAATTAAATCATTTTAAATTGTTAGTAAAATAAATTCTAATAAATAAAATAATAAAATAATTATTTCGAGAAAGCCAATTGAATATAATTTAAGTGAATGCAATAGTTATCGTGGCACGTTTTTCAATAATGGTACAATTTAATAAAATAAATATATACAAATTAATTAAATGTCTATATGCTAGGTCCGGATTCCACTGTTGTTATATCAACAATCATTGTCAGCAATATTTGCGAAACTTGATCCAATTGCATTAATATCAAATAATTTGTCAAAAAATAAAAACCAAATTAGTAAGCAATAAATTAATAAAAAATAACTAACAACAACTTAAAGTCATTGAACTCTTATATTTATTTTATGAACAACTAAATCACCTATTTTACAAATGCAAACAAAAAACAAACCGCACATCATACATTACGGTCATTTGATCTATGGAGATATATTAAATGAGTTTAGATAAAAATAGAATACATTCCTAAGATACATAGGATACAAACCAAAAATACAATTTTATTTAATAAATATGCTAGTTAGTTGTGAATATGGATTAGGTTCTATTAGATATATTGAAGATAGGAAAAACATAATTTTTTTGCATAACTTATTAAGGGATAATAATTTTTTTTTAGTAAGAGTGATTATAATTTGTTTATACGTGGCATCATGATTATTCCCTGAGGTATGCTCATTTGCTTGCACGTGCCATAATGGCTACTCATTTATAATATTATAATAGATAGATTTAATAGGATCTCGCAAATCTTATCCTTACAGGTATCACTAAAGTTACAATTATCAATGTGAACAACAATCGCTAAACATGAAAAAAAAATATATTATTGGATGTCTAAAGTTACCATTATTAATATCCATGATTGAATATCTATAACTGATCAAGATTAGTCATTTAATCTGTTATTCGATTGATCATCCCTTTGAAATGATTAGGCATACAAAAAGCAATTTTAATTCTTTTTTTTCCTATTTCGTGGAAAGTTTATTTCAAAAATATTATCTAGAAAGATTGACATAAATAATATGTAATATTATACTAAAAAAATATCAAAATAAAGTACAAAAATAAGTATAATATCAAAATAAAGTACAAAAATTACTTTGCAGTAGATCTTAAATATCACATGATATATAAACCATCAAACAACAAAAACTGAACAAAATCAATGAATACCTCTTGACTATAAATCTTTCTCTTCCTTAATCATCTTCCTCGTTTTAGTAAGTTACATTTGAAATCCAACTTTAACATTCTCTCTATATGCTTATCCCAAACCTTCTTCGAGGAAGTGACGCACAAATTTGAACCACTCGATAATATTTTCAAAGCACTGGGATATTACACCAATTTCAGCATAAACAAAATGTCTAATCTTTTTGGTCAATATATTAACTAGTCTTATGCCCATGCGGTGCACGGGTGTTATATAGATAATTTATGTATCAGTGCATGTAAATAATTTCAAAATGTGTAATTTGAAGTTTATTCATTTAAGTTTCTGAACACACTATTGAAATATTATAATATGTAACTACTCTACATGCTATACTTTTACATAAAGAAACCAAATAAAATAAGCATACATTTTCTCAAAAATGCAACATTAAGTGCCATTTTACTAAGATCGTGTCTTTCAAAAGACATATGTATCTCAATTTTTCACGTTGTTGCCTTTGCAAAATTCATGATACCTTCGTCTTAGTTTGACCTCATGCTTATTCCTTGCATATGTGATCTGCTTGCAAATCATTCTCTACCATCATAACTTTAAAAAATTCAATAGTTAATATTGTGGGTGAAGTGCACTAAACCCGCCCGTAGTTTGCCGAAAATGCACAACACTCCCTTACTGTTAAAAAATTCATCATATTTAATGAAGTGTGTAAAACATGCCCATTAAATGAGATTTTTATTGGTTTTTAACGAAATTGACAATAAAATAATTATAATAATTGACTAAATTACCCCTTTTACAACAAAATTAAAAAAAACACAAAAAACAGTCATCTTTCCCACTACCCTCGGTCTCCCCACCCTCACCTATCCCGTCACCCCCACGCCTACCTATCCCTATCAACACCAGCTTACCCCTCAACCCCTACCCAGCCCCAACAACACCCCAAACCCCTAGCCTGTCATATTTTCCCCTCCCATCGAGCCCCATCAACCCCCAACCCTGACCTACCCTACTCCATGTATATATATATTTTTTTATTTTTATTTTTTGTCTAAACCAAAAGGAAAAGGACAAAAGAGAGAAATGAAAAAAGATTGAGGAAATTTACGTTTTTTTATGAAGTCCGTTAAGTTTTTTGATAGTAAGGGATGATGTGCACTTTTGGCAAATCACAGGGGGGTCTGATGCACTTAATCCTTAATCTTGCTATACATATATTTCTCAACAAAAGATGCTAGAATACTATGTATTATACAAATTATTATTTCACCATGAATAACATAAATAGATATCCTTCAAAATGTATTGACCACCTACCAACTTATCGCTGGCATCTTTGTAATAAGTGAAAATTGACACAAATTTTTAGCACATACTCGCACTTTGATGTTGTATATATAAAAATATTGAAAGAAAAATAAAAGAGAATTAAAACAATTTTGATGGATAAAAAAATAATAAATTCACAGTTCAAATTGAAAGTGAATATTAATGACATTTGAATAACAAACACAATTTCGAGTCATATTATTTCATCCAAGAGTTAGGGTATAAAATGTTAAAATACTTTTTACATGAGGTATAAAGTCAATTTTCACTCCTCAAAATATGTTCAATAGTAAAAGTGACACATCGGATATCCTTAATTTGACGGAAAAAAGATTTAATAATATAAATAGTACACAAGTGGCAATACTTGAATGAGAAACAATGAGAAGAGAAAAAGATTGCAACCCATACAAATACAAAGTACAACTACTTGATCTATTTGGCTCTTTAGATAAGTGTACACCCCTAAGATAGATAGGATACAAATTTAAAATATAATAATTTGATAATTTTTTCAATAAATCTCATAGTTAGTTGTGTGTATTGACTTGGTTCTATAAAATATATTAAATATAGTAAAACTTTACATATAACTTATTAATGGATAACATTTTGTAGTAGGTTGTGTTTATTTGCTTACATGTGGCAAAACGATTGTTACCTTATAATAGTAATAGATTCTCAAAATGGAAAAAAAAGAAATGCTGCACTTTAATTTCTCTTTGAATGAATGATTTCACTAATATGATTTCTTACTCTCAATTTTGTAGTATGCAAATTTGCCTTAAATTTGAATTGGAATTTTTTTCTTTTTTCTTTTTTTATCATAAGGAATTCATCTTAGGTAGGTACACATTGGATTTCTACTCCAAGGCTATAAACCCTGTAGTATATGTGACGCCCGAGATTTAGCCATGTACTCAATTACTGTTGCATCCCTTGTTTGCGCATTTCCTTCTGTGCATTATTAACTGCCTTCTTAAGTTACTATTCACTTCGTTTTTAAACTTCATACTATTAACGAATTAGCATTTTTATTAAATCATATTAATTGTTAGAGTAGTGGGGAAAATGTGTAATTGAGCTAGAGGCGATAGGAAAGCTCATTTAGAAAATGATTTTAGTAGTTACATGAATAGTGTTACGTAATAACTTTATAGATTTAATTAGCTAGCCTATGTTCACACGTTAGGCTCGTTTCTAAGCTTTTAACGCGCATTTTAGAAGCCACTTAAACACCCAAACATGACCCCACCCCAATATATACTCAACATAACATAACATTAGCTCATATAAAACAAGAAAAAAAAATAAAAGCTGGAAAAAACAGGCACAAGGCCAACAGCAGCAAACAGGAAAATAGGAAGGTTTTTGCTCTTCAATCCTTCAATTCAAGCCACTCCAAGCCTTGAGCAACTAGAGTAGGGTGTTTGCAAGCTTCCTAGGTGCTCCTACGCGAATTGGTGAGGGATTTCACGGCTTATTTTCGCATTTTCAAATAGTTGCTACTTTCTTGATTCGTTGAAAATGTGATCAAATGCTATTGTATTAATTATCTATACTATTATACCATGTATATGAATGCTAGAGAACATGTTTGAGCCCTCGTTTCGCTTTTTAAACGGTTAGAATCGTCGGATTGATTTTTGGGGTGAATAGTGACGTTTTTCTAGGGTTTTGCGTAATTGCTCGAATTAGCTTGATTCAATACTTCTAATAGATGCCTTAGGTGCTAGTGAAGGTAATCTAATAGCCTCGTGCACTTGCATTGTCCTAAAATCGCTTAAAACGTAAAATAGTCGACTTTAATAAAGGGCTTTCAGGGTTAATGCGAATCCGGGTGGATTCGGGCTTCACTTCTAGTATTCTTAGGCTACCTAGGTGCTATAGAAGGTTTGATATCCCTTGTTTGAAGCTCGGATAAGGTATGTATAGTTTAAAGCCATAAGTGGGAATTTGGGGCTTTCGGGGTAATCGTGGGCATTTGAATGAGTTAGAGGGTTGAGAGGGTACCTTGACGGTTAGTTAGAAGGTTGGGAGAGTTTCATTTGAAAATAGAATCATTAACCTTGGTTTGGAAGAGAAATAGTTTGAAAAACAAAGGGGTTTAGGTGCAATTTCGGTTGTCTCACACTTCTAAATCCATGGCATGACTTCTTGAGTGTTTATATGTGGTTTCAAGTTGATTTGGTGCTTTTGGTATTATTCCATGCTTATCTTGTATATGTCCTTTTGTAAAACTGCTTGTTAGCTTATGTAATTGCTTCTATTCTAACTGCCTCGAGGTCAACCTACTTTGTTGATCCTCCTATGTGTTAATGCTCATATTATTGCTATTAACTTGCCATTGTTAAGTGCATTGCATAGTGATTGTGCAACCATAGTATCAGGGGCGGATGTATTGAATATCGGCTGGGCGGTAGAGGGCTTACCGGTGGATATTCAAACTTCGTGCCCTAGTCCCTCATTCACCTGGTCCGGAGATTGCCAAGGGATGTTGGGTCGTAGGATTATCGGGGTACATCCGGAGTACACCCACTGGAGTGTTTGGGATTATGCCGGCTTATCATGATCGTGCTCGTGGTTCGTGGATCGTGATTGAAGACCTGTGAAGATTGGTGTATAGGGGTTTGTGAAATGTATCCTTTAAATGTGTGGTTATTTGAGTTATCACTGTTTCTTTAATTGTCTAAGTGTTATTGTTGTATAATTGTATTATCTGTTGCATTGTACGCCCCGGGACTATATCCCTCACTGGGCAACAGTGGTTGCTCATACCTCGATATATGTTTCAGGAGATGCTGAGGGTGATCCCCAGCTTGTTGAGTTAGTTGAGGAAGAGGAAATTCAGATTGATCCTTTACCTTAGTTGCTGTGCCTGATAGCTTGAGGTGGTTTAAATTCTTGCTGTTATGTGGAAGGCTTAATTGTTTATCTTATGTCCTATTTTGTGGCCTAAGGGCTATGTATATGCTTGTTGCGTAAAATTGAAGGATAGTAGAATGTGGTGTAGAATTGGAAGCCTATGTCTTGTAATAACTATATTTCTGCTCTTATTCACTTTGCATGCTTGGGAGTGAATGGCTAATGTAGAATGCCTTATCTTTTAAGTTTGTTTTAATGTTATCCTAGAATGTCATGGCTACTAGACTATGTTGTAAACAAAGTTCTTGCATGCTTGTGTGGTTTTGGAATTGTTGTTTGCTTCAAGGCTCGGATGGCCTTGAATCTTTAAATATTTAGCCATGAAAAGTTTATTTACCATGTAGTTACCTTATTTGAGAGTTTACAGATTTTCAGAATGTCCACGGTACAGGGGAGATTCTGTCCGTGTGTCGAGTCCGGACTTAACCTTTAGCTTGGAGGTTGGTTCGGGGCGTGACATTTAAGTGGTATTAGAGCTATAGATTGCATGAA
Source organism: Ehretia macrophylla (assembly GCA_037974665.1). Classification (NCBI taxonomy): domain Eukaryota; kingdom Viridiplantae; phylum Streptophyta; class Magnoliopsida; order Boraginales; family Ehretiaceae; genus Ehretia; species Ehretia macrophylla. The sequence goes on along the minus strand of CM075780.1, from coordinate 35,590,667 downwards.
GCCGGGTTAAATTTCTCGGTCTGTGGGTAGAGATTTGTTATGTGACTTTGTGATTGCATGAGTCTTTGATTTTGAATTGCCTAAGTGAAATTTGAATTAAGAATGAACATGCTAGCATGAAAATAGAATATCAAGAGTCTAGAATGTCAAGTATGATCTAATGACTTGTGTATACTTCAATGATGTGGAATATTTATTGGAACTTCTATGTACTTGACTTTATGTAAATCTATTTGGACTTTTCTCTATGTGTTTACTTATAAATTGCATATATACATATGTATACCTGTCATAACACTTTGCATTCTAGCTATTCGAGATGGGGCCCCGCCGTCGTACTGAGAATCGGAATGTTGGTGGAGAACCATAGGGGGTTCACGGGCAGGAAGCTGATGTGGCAGAAAATGCACCACAGGTTCAAGAACCGAGCACTGCACAGATCTTGGCCACGATGGCCATTGCTATGAACACCATCGCCCAGTTTGTGACACAGCAGGGCCAGACAGGGGTCGTTGGAGGTAATCAGGCTGCGAGAGCCGGAGGTAGTGGCCCTACCGGGGATAATCTGTATGACCGGTTTATTCATCATGAGGCCTATACTTTCTTTGGAGAACCGGACGATATGAAGGCTGAGATGTGGCTGAGGAAGTTTGAAAGAGTGGCAGCAATACTCGAGTGCCATGATGATAGAAAGATCACTTATGCCACATTCCTTCTAGAGGGTGGCGCTGAAGATTGATGGCGTACCGTCAGTGAGAAATGGGAAGCTGAGGGGGTTCATCATTCGTGGGCCGACTTTGTCCGAGAATTCCGAGACAAGTACATATCGGTGGTTGCCCGCGAGAGGCGTCAATCAGAGTTCATAAACTTGAAACAGGGGAGTATGACAGTAGATCAATATGAGGCTACTTTTACCAAGCTTTCCCGTTATGCGCCAGCCTTGATACAGCCGGAGGACATGAAGATCCAGAGATTCATCTTGGGTTTGAGGATGGATATTATGCTGAATTTGTCTGCAAATGATTTTCCTAATTATGCTGCAGTAGTCCGAGCCGCCTCAAGATATGAGAAACGTAAGGCCGATGTGTTAGCTGAGACCAGTCAATCGGGCAAGCGGTTTCAGTGTTAGAGTCAAGGGTACCAGGGACAGGCTATATCAGTTGGGCAGAGTACACAGCCGAGGCAGACTTAGAGTTATACAGGGCCTATTCAGACTCAGACATGACCAGTTCAGAGTCAGACTCAGAGTCAATTCCGTCCAGCAGTTTCCCATTCGCAATAGGGTAGTTCAGCTACCTCTACTTACAGAGCTCATTCGGGAGGCACTGTTGCAAGACGTCACCAGCAGTGCAGCTTCTGTTAGCGCCAGGGCCACACTGAGGATGTTTGTTGGAAGAAACATAACAAGTGTACAGGTTGTGGCAGTGATCAGCACAGGGTTAAGGACTGTCAGAAATTTAAGAACCCTAGGAGTCAGACGTCAGCTCAGAACTCTCAGACTAGGGCACCAGCTGCAGCACCACCACCACGAGGTCAGGCCCGTGTATTTGCTTTGGACGTTGAGGAGCTTCCGGATACTACCGCTGTGGTAGAAGGTATTTTTCTTCTTAATGATCAATCAGTTAAGGTTTTAATTGATTCCGGGGCTTCGCATTCTTTTATTACTCTTACTTGTGCACAAAATGCTAAACTGAAACATGATAAACTATTGCATGAGATTATGGTTTATACTCCTATGGGTCCGAAGTTTGTTACTAGATCTATTTGCAGAGCATGTAGTATTTTTATTGATGGTCGTGTTTTTCCTGCTGATTTGATTATCCTACCCTTCAATGACTTTGAAATTATATTGGGGATGGACTGGTTAAGTAAATATTATGCCCAGCTTGATTGTAGAAAGAAGATTGTGTATCTAGAAATGCCTGACCAGCCTGTACTTAAAATAGTTGGTAGTATAAAATCTACGAGAACTCCTATTATTTCTTCTATTAGAGCATCTAAATTATTGAGCAAGGGTTGTGAGGCTTATCTTGCATATTTGATTAATCAACCTGTGGATCAATTGAAATTGAATGATGTACCTATCGTGAGGGAGTTTCCGGGGGTCTTTCCTGAGGAATTACCTGGATTACCGCCTGATAGAGAGATAGAGTTTATGATTGACTTATTGTCGGGGACTTCACCTATCTCTAGGACTCCGTATAGAATGGCTCCACCCGAATTGCAGGAATTGAAAGTTCAATTGCAGGACTTGCTTGAGAAGGGATTCATTCAGCCGAGTTCTTCACCTTGGGGTGCGCCAGTCCTATTTGTTAAAAAGAAAGACGGATCTCTTCACTTATGCATTGATTATCGGGGTCTTAATCAGGTAACCATAAAAAATAAATATCCTTTGCCTTTAATTGAAGAGTTATTTGATCAGTTGCAAGGCGCCAGGGTATTCTCTAAATTTGATCTGAGGCAGGGCTATTATCAGCTGAGGATTAAGAAAGATGATGTTCTTAAAACTGCTTTCAGAACTCGATATGGCCATTATGAGTTTGTTGTCTTGCCGTTTGGTCTTACTAATGCTCCCGCCGCATTCATGGACGTAATGCAGAGGGTATTCCGTCCTTATCTGGACCAATTTGTGGTCATATTCATTGATGATATTCTTGTCTATTCTAAATCTGAGACGGAACATGAACAGCATCTCAGAATTGTGTTGCAGACTCTTCAGGAGCATCAATTATTTGCAAAGTTTAGCAAATGTGAATTCTGGCTTAAGCAAGTTGCTTTTCTTGGCCATATTATCTCGCAGGATGGTATTTCTGTTGATCCAGCGAAGATTGAAGTGGTATTATCTTGGAAACGACCTGAAACTGTTACAGAAATTCGTAGCTTCCTTGGTTTAGCTGGGTATTATCGGAGGTTTGTCAAGGATTTTTCTAAGATCGCAGGGCCTATAACTCAACTTACTCAGAAGAAAACAGTATTTGACTGGAGTGATAAATGCGAGGCCAGTTTCCAGGAATTGAAGAAGAGATTGACTACAACCCCTATTCTTGCCTTGCCTGAGGGTTATGATAATCTGGTGATCTATAGTGATGCTTCGAAGGAAGGTCTGGGTTGTGTATTGATGCAGAATGGCAGGGTTATTGCTCATGCTTCCAGGAAACTGAAGCCTTATGAACTCAACTATCCGACTCATGATCTTGAGCTTGCAGCTATCATTCTTGCATTAAATAAATGGCGTCATTATCTCTGGGGCAACAAGTTTGAAATCTTTACAGATCATAAGAGCTTGAAATATCTGTTTTCACAAAAAGAGTTGAACATGAGGCAGAGGCGTTGGCTGGAATTACTTGAGGACTATAACTGCACTATCAACTATCTTCCGGGTAAGGCCAATATTGTTGCTGATGCTTTGAGCCGAAAGGCTACTGTTGCTAGCTTGATTATCAAGAACTGGGAATTCATGGAAGAGTTATGCTTATGGAAGCCTAGTACTTCAAATTCTGGTATTCAATTCGCAAGTTTGCATATTCAATCACTATTATTATCCAGGATTCGAGAAGCTCAACAAGCTGATCTTCAATTGTTGAAAGTCTTAGAGAATTCTAAAGGGGGAGAGTCAGATTTCAAACTGCACGACGATGGTATCCTCAAATTCAAAGGTAGAATTTGTATTCCGAATGATCCAACTCTGAAGAAGGATATTCTTGTTGAGGCGCACAGTTCTAGATATACTATCCATCCAGACAGTACGAAAATGTATAAAGATTTGAAGCAGAACTTCTGGTGGAACAATATGAAGAGAGAAATTGCTGACTATGTTGCTCGATGTCTTACTTGTCAGAAAGTTAAAGCAGAGCACAAGAGGCCTGCAGGGTTGTTGCAGCCTTTGGCTATTCCTGTTTAGAAATGGGATAATATTACCATGGATTTCGTGTCAGATTTACCGAGGTCTTCGAAGGGTAATGACTCAGTTTGGGTTGTTGTGGATAGACTGACCAAGACTTCTCACTTCATTGCTAAAAAGAAGTCTGATTCTCTTGATAAACTGGTAGAGTTGTATATTGAGAATGTTGTCCGACTTCATGGAATTCCAAAGAGTATTGTGTCAGATAGAGATCCCAGATTCACATCTCAGTTTTGGCAGAAGATTCAGAAAGCTTTGGGCACGAATTTGAATTTCAGTACAGCTTATCATCCTCAGACAGATGGTCAATCCGAGAGAACTATCTTAATCCTCGAGTATATGTTGCGGGCTTGTATTCTGGACTTCGGTAAGAGTTGGGAGAAGTATTTGCCACTCGCAGAGTTCGCCTATAACAATAGTTATCAAGCTACTATTGGTATGACACCTTATGAGGCACTTTATGGGCGTAAATGCCGGTCTCCTCTCTACTGGGATGACGTTGGGGAAATGAAGACGGTCGACCCTACTCTCTTACCTGAAATGAACAAAATGATTGATCAAGTGCAGCTTATCAAAAAAAGAATGCTTACAGCACAGAGCCGACAAAAGAGTTATGCAGATAGACGCCGTCGTGATCTGAAATTTGCTGTAGGGGATCGAGTATTTCTGAAAATTTCTCCTCGCAAGGGTTTGATTCGACATGGTAAAGGAGGTAAACTCAGTCCTCGATATGTAGGACCATTTGAGATAACTGAAACTATTGGTGAATTGGCTTACCGTTTAGCTTTACCTCCCAGTCTGGGCAGAATTCATGATGTCTTCCATGTTTCTATGCTTCGGAAGTATCAGCCAGATCCCTCTCATATTCTTGAGCCCGAGCCTCTAGAGATCAGTGAGACGTTGACCTACACAGAGAAACCTCTTCGGATTGTGGATCAGAAAGTGCAGGAGCTGAGGACTAAAAGCATTCCGATGGTTAAAGTTCTGTGGGATCATCATGGCGTAGAGGATGCGACGTGGGAGAGAGAGGATCAGATGCGGGAGCGGTATCCAGAGTTATTCGCCGAATCATGTAAGAATTGCGTGGACATAATTAGTTTAAGGGGGAGAGGATGTGACGCTCGAGATTTAGCCATGCACTCAATTACTGTTGCATCCCTTGTTTGCGCATTTCCTTCTGTGCATTATTAACTGCCTTCTTAAGTTACTATTCACTCCGTTTTTAAACTTCATACTATTAACGAATTAGCATTTTTATTAAATCATATTAATTGTTAGAGTAGTGGGAAAAATGTGTAATTGAGCTAAAGGCGATAGGAAAGCTCATTTAGAAAATAATTTTAGTAGCTACATGAATAGTGTTACGTAATAACTTTATAGATTTAATTAGCTAGCCTATGTTCACACGTTAGGCTCGTTTCTAAGCTTTTAACGCGCATTTTAGAAGCCACTTAAACACCCAAACATGACCCCACCCCAATATATACTCAACATAACATAACATTAGCTCATATAAAACAAGAAAAAAAAAATAAAAGCTGGAAAAAATAGGCACAAGGCCGACAGCAGCAAACAGGAAAATAGGAAGGTTTTTGCTCTTCAATCCTTCAATTCAAGCCACTCCAAGCCTTGAGCAACTAGAGTAGGGTGTTTGCAAGCTTCCTAGGTGCTCCTACGTGTATTGGTGAGGGATTTCACGGCTTATTTTCGCATTTCCAAATAGTTGCTATTTTCTTGATTCGTTAAAAATGTGATCAAATGCTATTGTATTAATTATCTATGCTGTTATACCATGTATATGAATGCTAGAGAACATATTCGAGCCCTCGTTTCACTTTTTAAACGGTTAGAATCGTTGGTTTGATTTTTGGGGTGAATAGTGACATTTTTCTAGGGTTTTGCGTAATTGCTCGAATTAGCTTGATTCAATGCTTCTAATAGATGCCTTAGGTGCTAGTGAAGGTAATCTAATAGCCCCGTGCACTTGCATTTTCCTAAAATCGCTTAAAACGTAAAATAGTCAACTTTAATAAAGGGCTTTCGGGGTTAATGCGAATCCAGGTGGATTCGGGCTTCACTTCTAGTATTCTTAGGCTACCTAGGTGCTATAGAAGGTTTGATATCCCTTGTTTAAAGCCCGGATAAGGTATGTGTAGTTTAAAGCCATAAGTGGGAATTTGGGGCTTTCGGGGTAATCGTGGGCATTTGAATGAGTTAGAGGGTTGAGAGGGTACCTTGACGGTTAGTTAGAAGGTTGGGAGAGTTTCCTTTGAAAATGGAATCATTAACCTTGGTTTGGAAGAGAAATAGTTTGAAAAACAAAGGGGTTTAGGTGCAATTTCGGTTGTCTCACACTTCTAAATCCATGGCATGACTTCTTGAGTGTTTATATGTGGTTTCAAGTTGATTTGGTGCTTTTGGTATTATTCCATGCTTATCTTGTATATGTCCTTTTGTAAAACTGCTTATTAGCTTATGTAATTGCTTCTATTCTAATTGCCTCGAGGTCAACCTACTTTGTTGATCCTCTTATGTGTTAATGCTTATATTATTACTATTAACTTGCCATTGTTAAGTGCATTGCATAGTGGTTGCGCAACCATAGTGTCAGGGGCGGATGTGTTGAATATCGGTTGGGCGGCAGAGGGCTTGCCAGTGGATATTCAAACTCTGTGCCCTAGTCCCTCATTTGCCTGGTCCGGAGATTGCCAAGGGATGTTGGGTCGTAGGATTATCAGGGTACATCCGGAGTACACCCACTGGAGTGTTTGGGATTATGCCGGCTTATCGTGCTCGTGCTCGTGGTTCGTGGATCGTGATTGAAGACCTGTGAAGATTGGTGTATAGGGGTTTGTGAAATGTATCCTTTAAATGTGTGGTTATTTGAGTTATCACTGTTTCTTTAATTGTCTAAGTGTTATTGTTGTATAATTGTATTATCTATTGCATTGTACGCCCCGGGACTATATCCTTCACTGGGCAACAGTGGTTGCTTATACCTCGATATATGTTTCAGGAGACGCTGAGGGTGATCCCCAGCTTGTTGAGTTAGTTGAGGAAGAGGAAGTTTAGATTGATCCTTTACCTTAGTTGTTGTGCCTGATAGCTTGAGGTGGTTTAAATTCTTGCTGCTATGTGGAAGGCTCAACTGTTTATCTTATGTCCTATTTTGTGGCCTAAGGGCTATGTATATGCTTGTTGAGTAAAATTGAAGGATAGTAGAATGTGGTGTAGAATTGGAAGCCTATGTCTTGTAATAACTATGTTTCTGCTCTTATTCACTTTGCATGCTTGGGAGTGAATGGCTAATGTAGAATGCCTTATCTTTTAAGTTTGTTTTAATGTTATCCTAGAATGTCATGGCTACTAGACTATGTTGTAAACAAAGTTCTTGCATGCTTGTGTGATTTTGGAATTGTTGTTTGCTTCAAGGCGCGAATGGCCTTGAATCTTTAAATATTTAGCCATGAAAAGTTTATTTACCATGTAGTTACCTTATTTGAGAGTTTACAGGTTTTCAGAATGTCCACGGTACAGGGGAGACTTTGTCCGTGTGTCGGGTCCGGACTTAACCTTTAGCTTGGGGGTTGGGTCGGGGCGTGACAATATAGCAGCTTACCCCAATGAATACTATTTATTAGTCAAAGACTAACATATATTTGTAATGGGAGGAAATATTTTGAACTTGGAAGGACATAAGTTTAAATTCATTTTTTTTCCTTGAAATGTACAGAACACAAAATAATACAACCAACTTTAGCATTAATTATACCATTTGTGACAAATTAAACTTGAGCAATAAATTTGAGTCTAATCCGACAACTACATTGGTGGTTGATTATTTGGAGTGGTATACCTTTAGCATTAATCATGTCATCCGCGACAAATTATTATTTTTCTCTAACTTTGATGGTTGATCCTCCATTAAAGATGTACAATGTCTTATATTATATTTTTAAAATACTGATGTTGGATGATCGTTGTGTTTATTATGAAATATAACTCCAATATTTATGACCATAACCCAAAAAATTAATTTTACCTTTAGAGAACTAGCTCAGAAAGTATTTTTCTTTTTCATTTAACAAACTATATTTTAGTCCTTATCTATGAGACTTGAGACAATAATTGAGGGGCCCCGTCACACATAATTGATTTGATCAAAGTCTTTCAATCCCATATTTGATATAAACACACATCACTAGACAAGTGTACGTATTAGATAAGTACAAAATGTACAAGACTTTTAGAGATGAAAATAAAGATAAAAAAAGTTTAAATGAAGATAAGATACATTCCTAACATAAATAGGATGAAAATTTAAAATATTATAATATGATAATCTTATTTAATAAATCTGCTAGTTAGTTGTGTATATAGATTTGGTTCTATCAGTTATATTTAAAATAGTAAAAACAAAAGTAATTTTATTTCAAGGGAAAACCCTTATTTAAAACTATTCCAATGATACACCAAAGTAGCCTAATAAACCATAGGAAATTGATTGAAATTGATGCATTTAATCCGTCATTCAATTGACCATTCTCCAGTAAGTGTCGACAGTATTAATGTGTAATATTATTTAAAAGATGTTCAAATAAAGTAAAAAAAAATTCTCAATGACTGATGATAAAACATCAAACGATATATAAACCATCATGATAAAAATAAAATAAAATCAATAAAGCGATTCTTGACAACTAATCCTTCTCTTTCTTAATGACCTTCTTTGTCTTAGTAGGAAACATATGCAATCCAACTTCAACATTCTCTCCATATATTACTTTCATCCTTAACCCTGTTGGAATGAGTGACATACAAACTTGAACTCATGCTCTCATCAACATTTGTAAAGTACTGGGACATTAACTCAACTTCCTGCAATACCAAAAAAATAATAAAAACTAATTAGTAATAATTAATAAATAATAAGATATACGTCCAAACTAATACCCTTTGTATTGGTTAAGTGTAAGAAAAAGAAATAGAAATATATGCATATAACAGATATATGCATTTCACATTGTTGAGTGTGAAATTTCTGAGCCGAGCGCTCCGCATGATCTCCTGATCCGAGTTGAGGACCTGCTCAAGAAAAGGAAATGAACAGCGGAGGTTGTTTCCCGCGTCCCTCCTTGGGTGTGAAAATTAGTATCTGAGTTCAACTCTATATGAATTGACAAATTTGGTATGTAGTAGAAAGATCAATAAAAAATTACATTTGTTCACTTTCCTTATATTATTTATAGTAGTGTGGTTGCCTTTTTGGGGTGGTCCCCCATTTGTCCTTACATGTCATCTTTATGACAAGTGTCTTGCTATGTGGGCCGTTTTATCATTCATGGGCTTTGGGCCAAACAAGATTCTTGGGCCATTTTTATCCATATCACACATATATGATTTCACATATATGAAACTGAATGTACATATATGCAGTAGCCAACTATCTATTCTTAATAAACTCCAGAAACTGAATGGACCAGTAACATCACCTGCGCAAACGTTGATTTTTCAGCTAACTCCAATTTACCAGTATAAAGTAGAGATAACACTATTAATAAAGTAGAGATAACATTACTAATAAAATAAAGATTTCTAGTGATAGATAAAAAAATTTAAATGAAGATATGATAGAGTCCTACGATATATAGAAAAAGCTTAACAAAATATAGAATATAAATTTAAATAATATGATTTAGATAATACTGCATTTAATAATTATCTGTTACCTTATCATCTGTAAAAATCATAATACAATTTCAAATAACATATTTAGATAATACTAAAATATAAGATATAAATTTAATAATATGATTTAGATAATATTGTATTTAATAATTATCTGTTACATTTTAATCTATAAAAATCATAATATAAATTCAAAAAATATGATTTAGATAATACAGCATTTTTTAATTATCAATTATAATTTGTAAAAAATATTTCAAAAATTTTAAATTAATTACCTTGTAAATTATAATCTGTAAAAATTATTTTAAAATTTTAAAATTGACATGATATGGTTGTTCTTGTAGAGATGCTCATTAATTGATACATGACATAGCGGTTGTTCTCTTAGAAATAAATTATAATCTGTAAAAATTATTTTAAAATTTTAAAATTGATATGATATAGTTGTTCTTGTAGTGATGCTCATTAATTGACACGTGACATAGCGGTTGTTCTCTAAGAATATTAATTATTAATTAATTATATATTATATATATATATGATTGCTAAAACTCGAATTAAACCTAAAGTGTTGTTTGGATTAATTTTTTGGTGAAAATGTCCCCGACCTTCCAACATGACAAGAATATGAAAAATGTTGCATTAACTCCATCTAAAATACAACCCTAGGGACGGCGGCTGCTGCCATAGTGTCCCGCCGTGGGCAGTGCTTGACTTGTATTTCCTCGACCAGACTACTTTAATGGAGGAAGATACAGACCTCCCTTCGGGTGGCTCACCGTCGGGGACTACTGGTATAGAGTGTAATCGTAACAAGGATCTCCGGGGGTGGTAAGAAGGCACGGTTTGTGGATGACGAGGTAGAACAGGACAGCAATGGCAACTCTACCCGGAACATGCGGGGACCATCCCAACCTTTAAACTGGAAGGGATTGTTTGGGAACAAGGCGACCAACAACTAGCCAGGCGTGAAGGATGTTTTTAAACCTGTGCTGGACTTTGAGGATGCTGGTTCAGACCATGAGGGAGACTACTCAGACGACGATGAGGGCCAAGGTGCGGTGGCCCCTCACCTCTTTATCTCACTGGAAGAAAAATGGGACATGCGTAGGCCTTAGATGAATACGTTGATTATTAAATTAATGGGGAAAGTAGTGGGATTCAAGTTTGTTGCTGTTCGTATCCATAAACTTTGGTCCATACAGGGGCGTATTAGCCTTGTTGATGTGGGGCATGGGTTTTTGTGGTTCGTTTTGCCTCTGTAAAGGATTATGATCACGTCCTTACGGGGGGACCATGGTTTATGACGGATCATTATCTAACTGTACGTAAGTGGGAACCTTACTTCCGTGCGGAAGAAGCAGCGACCACGACAATGATTGTGTGGGTCTGCTTCCCAGGTGTGCCGCTGGAATTCTATCGGGAGAGCATTTTAGCAAGAATGAGGGACATGATCGGGAAGACTTTAAAGGTGGACAAACTGACTGGGGATGCATCAAGGGGAAGGTTTGCTCGAGTGGCGGTCCAAATAAATCTCTCACAGCCTCTGATGTCCCGGATACATATCAAGGGACCTTACTATTAACGCATCGAATATGAAGGCATCCAAATGGTGTGCTTTAAATGTGGGATGTATGGGCATAAGAAAGATAACTGTTTTGTGCTCGATGGGGAACAAGGTAGGAAGGCGATGGGTACTGGGAACATGGATAGGGAGGTGCTGCAGGTGACTGAGACTCCTATTTCCTGGGATCCTAAGATTGATTATAGGGAGTGGATGCTGGTTCAACGGAGGACGCCTAGAAGAATGAGGCAGGGAAGTTTGAATAATGGTGATTGTACAATGGGGAAGCAGAGTGGGCAGGACCGCAGCAAGAGAGTAGGCGTGGGAGCCCCTCATGGTGCCAGTAGTAGTAGGCCTAGAGGACCTAACGGTTCACGCTACTCGGTTTTACAAGGGGTTCAAAACAGTGACGAATGGGTGAATCAGGGTGGTGGAAAGCAAACTGACTTTCAGTTTGTCGTAGATAAACCGACAAGGAATACTGAGGTACGGCCGAGTGCCGCGAGAAACAAAGGAACTCGCAGCTCTCAGGCTAGTACGAGTGGTGTCAAGAAGGTGCATCCTTCTAGCAGGACTCGACCCTCTACAGAACAACCTAGTGGGCGAGACTTGTGGAAGTGGAGAGATGACACCATGTGGTCCAGGATGGCGGGTTTGAAGAGGCGCGAAATTTTGGGATGGATGGGAGTAGGGGGAATGATGTGGCTTCGGTGAATGCGGGTGTGGCTCCCTCGATAGTGCCAGGTCCGGTCACATCTTCGGAGACGTTCCCTTCGTCGGTGTCTCAGGACCTTGGATTTCATGCACAACTTGTTCCTCCGCGGCAAGGGCCTGAATATGGCTCGAATGAGTCGTCAGATAATAGTATGGATCATGATTTTATGACGATGGAAGATAGACATGTAAGTCGTACAGCCACGGCTGACGTCGGTGATCATGGTGTTGTTATCCCTCCCTCTACATTAGCAGGCGCCCTCTACAAGCGCCATGGTCAGAAAACAATCCCTCAAAATTCTACTTTGGAATTATAGGGGTGCAGCTAACGACAATTTTCGTCGTGTTATCTTGGATCTGGTGAGAATTAATCACCCAGACATTGTAGTTGTCTTGGATCTGGTGAGAATTGATCATACCCCAATCTTGTTGGATGTGTTTGGAAGAGAATTGCCAGCTTACCCGCCTAAACCTTTTCGCTTTGAAATGGCATGGTTTATGCATGAAAATTTCCAGGAGTTTATTAAGCAAACGTGGCCGTCGGAGGAACACACTTTATTTGAGTCAATTGGCACGGTTACTTCTGAGCTGTAACAATGGAATAAACAGACCTTTGGTAACATCTTTGGGAAGAGGAAACGGTTCCTTGCACGTATCTCAAGGATACAACGTGCGCTCCAAAAGGGGTATAATTCCTTGAGAAACTCTTAAAAAAGTCAGACTGACCGGTCAGTCTGGCTTTTTACACACAAAGCATTGAAACCAAATACATGTGGAGACCATGCATTGTGAGTAAAAAAGCCAGACTGACCGGTTAGTCTGACTTTTTTAAGTGTTTCCCTAATTCCTTATTGGTTCGGCTAGAAAAAAAAGGGGAAAAAGACATGTACATCCCTAACTTTCTTATTTTAAATCAAATAGGTCCCTGAGTTATTTTTTTCTCCTCTTAAGTCCCTCCATCAGGTAGATGTTAGTCAAATTTAACAAAAAAGGCATTGACTATGCAAAAAGGCTTTTATGCCCCTAATTAAGATTTTATAGGAAAGAGTAAGACATTTTTTTTTCTTTTTTCACATTGGCAACATGGCACATCACTGAATCTCAAAAAATTAAATTGAAATGGAAAAATTATCCCAGCTTTATGTGCAGCAACCAAGTTTGCTTCAAATGATTGCCAAAAAAATAGAAAGAATTAAAAATTTAAAATCAGATTTTTTTTTTTTTGGTGAACGAAGTGATAGTCAATTGTTAAAATATTATATCTTAATTTTGATATTATTTTTTTTGCCCAATAAAAATATTAGCATCATATGCTTTATCTATAAAATAAATTTTTTACTATTAAATTATCCCTAAAAATTGCAATAAGATAAGATGAAGGCCGTTAGAAAGCAAATTTAATAGATCAAATCACTTATTAGCTTCACAAGGCTATTAAAAAATGTTGCATGTTTGTCTAAGTTTGCCAGATTCAAATATAACTAGGATGCAAAATTGCACAAGAAAATGTAAGATCAAGACATAAATTGAACATTTAGCCTTTATTATGCCAATAACAAAACCATCCGTATTCACATGGTCAAAAAGTCATACATATCCATAATGTTGCATGTTTAATTTGTTTGCTCTAGAAAAATTTAATCTAAATCTTATAGGCTAATATAATACAAAAAAACCTACCACAAATTTGTTAAATTTGTCTTCCTCTGTTCCTCGCGAGATTTGTCCACAAGTTTGTCTTACATTGATCATCATCCAATAACATATATAAAATTCAGCCATGATTTCAAAGAGAAGGGCTGAAATTTCAACCAAAAAATAAGTATTCACTTAGGCAAAAAAGTGGTAAACTTATTTTTTTTTCTTTTTGTTATAAGTAAAATTACTTAAATATCATTTATTAGTTAAGTTTGACTAACATTTGACTAACAGAAGGATTTGGTAAGGGAAAAACAAAAACTCAGGGACCTAAATGATCCAAGATAAAAAAACTTGGGGACCTAGATGTCTTTATCCCGAAAAAAAACTCAAAGAGGAATATGAAAGTATGCTTGCGCAGGAAGATATCTTCTGGTACCAAAAGTTGAGGAAACAATGCATTCGATCGGGCGACCGAAACACCAAATATTACCACCTCTCAACAATCATTTGGCGTTGGAAGAATGTTGTCACTTGTTTGAAGAATGAGTCGGGAGTGTGGGTTGAGGATCTAGAAATTCTGAAGCAACTTGCCTGGAATTTTTTCAAAGGACTGTATAGTGAAACGCGGCCTTGTAGTGCTTCTTTCTCGCTGGCTTCCTTTCCGGCGGTGTCGTCCATGGACCGCAAAATGCTCCTACTCCCATTCTCCGAAGATGAGATCCGTATGGCTATGTTCCAAATGCATCCATCCAAAGCTCCAGGCATTGATGGGTTGCCTGCAAGCTTCTTCCAAAAATGTTGGGATGTTGTGGGTCCTGCTATGAGTAAGATGGTCCGGAATACTTTTCATACTGGCGAGATGCCTCGTGAGTATAGCCAAGCAGTTATCCACCTTATTCCGAAGGTTAAAAATCCAGAAAGCATAGCACAGTTTCGTCCGATTAGTCTATTGAATGTGACGGTAAAGCTCATTATGAAAGTACTGGTGAATCGGATACGACTGCTACTGGCAGATTGGGTTGGATCGGCCCAGAGTAGTTTTATTCCAGGAAGAGCCAAGCATGATAATATTATTTTGTTACAAGATGTGGTGCATACGATGAACAAGAGTAAGCGTAAGTAGGGGTTTGTTGCCGTTAAAATTGATCTTGAGAAGGCTTATGATAACTAGGGTGGGACTTCATCCGGGACACTCTGCAACAAGTGGGGTTACCGGCTAACTGGATTGATCTCATTATGTCCTCCCTTATTTCAGCTTCGATCCGACTCCTTTGAAATGGTACCCTTACTGAACCATTTAGTTCTACACGGGGCATTCGCCAGGGGGACCCCCTCTCCCCTTATATTTTTATCCTCTGCATAGAGCGGCTTGCACAACGGATTACTAAAGCGGTTGAATGTAGAAAGTGGAAGCCTTTGGCTGTGAGTAAATCGGGCCCCCACATTTAGCACTTATTTTTTGCTGATGACTTACTATTTTTCTTTGAAGCCTCGGTTTTGCAGTTGAACACTTTTGAAGATATTCTTCATCAGTTTTGCACAGAGTCGGGTCAAACTGATAGTACCAGTAAATCTTCCATGTTTGTTTCGAGACATATGGAGCCTACTCTTGCGACTGACTTGAGCCGATCTTGTGTCATCCCCTTGGCGTCGACATTGGGCAAATATCTGGGTACAAATGTGGTGCACAACCGAGTTCATAAGCGTACCTACAAGGATGTTGTGGCCAAGATGCAATCCAAGCTCACCAGATGGAAGGGTAAATCTCTCTCATTTGCTGGTCGTGTCACGCTTACGAAAGCAGTACTAGCAGCACTTCCGAATTATACCATGCACACGGTTAAGCTGCCTGTTCAAACTTGCGATGAAATTGATCGGATTCAACGGAACTTTGTTTGGGGATCTACGGAGGATAGTCGTAAAGTTCACTGGGTTTCTTGGGATAAGCTTTGTCAACCGAAGAATTATTGAAAGCCTAATTTGTGATTTTTCTAGTTAGTTGGTAGCTGGTTGTTGAATGTTAATAATATCTTGAAGCATGAGTCTTGTATTTCCAAGAGTTGAAAGTACTAAGTGTCTTCTCTAGAAGTGTCTTTAAGTATTATAAATAGAATGGTTGTAAGTGTAATTAAGTAAGCCAAAAAGTTAAAGAAAATTCGTGCAGGAGTAGCAGCTCTGCATTTCCATTCTAAATCAAAATTCTTCTCTGTTCCTTTACACAAAAATTGCATCTTACCTTTTCCTATATCACTCAAGTACAACTTAAGCTAATTTCTCTTCCTTTAGCAATCAACCTAAATGAAATTAGCCTACTACATTCCGCTGTGCCAACAAGTTTTGGTATCAGAGCTATCAGATTCAGATAATTTGTGTCCATCAAATACTCTTTTCACTTTGCATTCAAGTTCTGCTTTCAATTCTCTTAAACATTCTGATGGCTGCCAATAATTTGTTGTTCTCTGTCTCCTCAAATCAGATTCCCATATTTGAAGGAGAACATTATGATTACTGGAGTTCTCAAATGGAGACAATATTTATCTCACTAAATTTGTGGGATGTTGTAGAGTGTGGCTACGATGAGCCACCTAAAGAAGGGACAAAAGAAATGTGGTCAGAATCACAGCAAAAAGAATTCAAAGAAAATGTAAGCAGAAGTGCGTCGACATTAAGAATCATTCAGCAAGGCATGAGCAAGACAATTTTCCCCCGAATTTTCGGGATAAAGAAAGCAAAAGAAGCATGGGATGTTTTGAAAAAGGAGTTCCAAGGTTCTGATAGAGCAATTGCAGTCAAGCGTCAAACTCTTTGGAGGAATTTTGACACTCTAGAAATGAAGGAAACTGAGAAGGTGCGTGACTTTTTCTCACGAACCGCTGAGATTGTAAATCAAATAAGAAGCTGTGGAGACACAATCAAAGAAAGGAGGATTGTTCAAAAAATTCTCAGAAGCTTACCACAGAAATATGATCATGTAGTGGCTGCCATCGAGGAGTCGAAGGATTTGACTAAGGTTTCAATGTACGAGTTAATGGGATCACTTGAAGCTCACGAGCAAAGAATGGTCAAGTTTGAAAAACAGCCTTTGGATCAAGCATTTCAGTCCAAAATTAATGTGTCCGAGAAGAAGTTCAACAAAGGAGGCCAAGGAAAAAGATGGGGATCATCCTTTAAGAAGAGGCAACATGATAGAGGTCGTGAAAATTTTAACGGAGGAAACAATGAGAAAAGCAGGAATGATAAATCCAATAATCATTGCCTTATTTGCAAAAGATCTAATCATCAGTCCAAGGATTGTCGTTTTAGATGCACCAAATGCAAAATTCTGAATCACTTACAAAAGGATTGCTGGTACCAAAATAAAAATGGAGATGAAGCTAATTTTTCAAAGGAGAATGATGCGGAGATGCTATTTTCATGTATGACAGCAAAGGAAAATCAACAAAATACTTGGTACATTGACAGCACCTGTAGCAAGCATATGACCGGTGATCGAGCAGCGTTCGTCGAGCTTGATGAAAAATTCTCTTCTCAAGTGGAGCTTGGAGACAGCAAGCTAATAAAGGTTGAAGGAAAAGGAACCATTGCTGTTCAATGCAAAGATGGAAGCAAAAAGCTAATCCATGATGTTTTATATGCCCCAAGCATTACCAACAATCTGTTAAGTGTTGGGCAGATGCTGAGGAAAGGATACAAACTGATTTTTGATGATGAACAGTGTACCATTATTGACAAGAAAAGCAATCGGATTGTCGCAGAAGCAAGGATGCAATCCAACAATGTTTTCCCTCTAACTATGGAGACAAATCAGAATTTTGCTTTCAAAAGTGAAAGCGTGGATGACTCTTATCTTTGGCATTTACGTTATGGGCATCTTAATTATCAAGGGCTGGAACTTTTAAGAAGAAAAAACATGGTGATTGGTCTTCCTGCAATTGATAAAATTCACAAAGTTTGTGAAGGCTGTGTATATGGAAAAATGCATCGACTTCCCTTTCCAAAGACTTCGTGGAGAGCTCGAGTTCCTTTAGAACTCGTGCACATTGACATCTGGGGGCTATCAAGGACGCCATCACTTAACGGCAAGAGATACTTTATACTTTTTTATCAACGATTATACTCGAATGACATGGCTGTATTTTTTGGAGCAAAAATCAGAAGCCTTCACCATCTTTCTTCAATTCAAAGCTCTTGTAGAAAGACAAAGTGGCCATCACTTGAAGGCACTTAGATTAGATCATGGAGGAGAATTTATTTATAAGCCTTTCATGGAGTACTGCAAGAAAAATGGGATTCAGAGACAGTTAACCATCTGCTATACTCCTCAACAAAACGGAGTGGCTAAACGAAAGAATAGAACTATTGTAGAGATGGCGCAAAGCATGCTTAAAGGTAAAGGTCTTCCTAACTTCTTGTGGGCTGAAGCTGTGAATACTGCCTTGTATATTCTTAATCGTTCACCCACTAAAGCAGTTCGTAACAAGACTCCTCTTGAAGCTTGGAGTGGCAGGAAGCCTACAGTGGATCAATTTAAAATCTTTGGATGCATTGCATATGCTTTAAATACTTCTCAAAATAAAAAGAAGTTTGACAAGAAAGGAGAAAAATTTATATTCATTGGCTACAGTGATGAATCCAAAGGGTATCATCTTCTTAATCCAAACACGAATCAACTACAAGTCTCTAGAGATGTTGTGTTTGATGAGATGGCCACATGGGAATGGAAGGATGATGAATCTAAAGAGCTTGATAGGTACGAAGTTCTTGGACCAGCAGTGAATCATGCGGAAGATAAAATTTGCCCAGATGAAAATGAAGTAGATGAGCTAATTAGTCCACCAAATACTATGGAAGTTGATCATTCAGTCCTTGATACAGATTCACCACCAAGGAAGATGCGCTCTCTGGCTGAAATTTATGAATCGTGTAATGTTGCATTATTCTCTTGTGAGCCACAAAGTTTTCATGAAGCAGTAAAAGAAGAAGTTTGGAGAAAATCAATGAAAGAAGAAATGGTTAGCATTGAAAAGAACCACACATGGGAACTTGTGGACATGCCTAAAGAAAGAGACTTGATCGGGCTGAAATGGGTGTATAAAACTAAGTTTAATGAAGATGGAAGCATCCAAAAGTATAAAGCACGGCTCGTTGCAAAAGGCTACTCACAACAGCCTGGAATTGATTTTAACGAAACATTTGCTCCGGTTGTCCGTATGGAAACCATAAGAGTTGTTCTCACTATTGCAGCACAGTTAGAATTACAAGTCTTTCAACTAGATGTCAAATCTGCCTTTTTGAACGGGGAATTGGAGGAAGAAGTCTATGTGGAACAACTACAAGGTTTCATCATCGAAGGCAAAGAAGACAAGGTTTATCGTTTAAAGAAGGCGTTGTATGGCTTAAAACAAGCCCCTCGTGCATGGAATACAAAGATTGATACTTATTTCCAGCAAAATGGTTTTGTTAAAAGCCAAAATGAGCCATCTCTTTATGTAAAGACAAGAGGCGATCATGATTTTATTGTGGTGTGCCTGTATGTAGATGATCTAATCTACACTAGCACAAGCATGAAGATGATTGAAGAGTTCAAGCAGGCCATGATGCAAAAATTCGAAATGACCGATCTCGGGCTCATGAAATATTTCCTTGGAATTCAGGTGAAGCAATCCAAGGGAGAGATTTTCATATCACAAGAAAAATATGTTCAAGATTTGCTGAAAAAATTTCATATGGAAAGTTGCAAGCCAATGTCCAGTCCTTCAGCTATGAATGAGAAGTTAAGGAATAATGATGGAGCAGAAAAGGTAGACCCAAAAATGTTTAGAAGTCTTGTCGGATCACTGATCTATCTTACAAATACGAGGCCTGATATTCTTCATGCAGTAAGTTATGTTTCCAGATTTATGAATGGGCCAAGCAAGCTTCATTTCAGGGCAGCAAAAAGAATACTACGCTATTTGCAAGGGACAAGGAAGCTTAGCATCAAATATGTAAATGAAGCTAACAACAACTTGGTTGGATACACAGACAGTGATTGGGCTGGTTCACTTGACGATCGAAGAAGTACTTCGGGCTACTTATTTTGTCTTGGTTCAAAGGTGATATCTTGGAGCTCTAAGAAGCAAAATAGCATTGCATTGTCTTCAGCAGAAGATGAATATGTGGCGGCAACTAGCGCTGCATGTGAAGCTGTGTGGCTAAGAAGAATACTCTCAGATTTGAAGCAAAAACAAGGAGGACCTACAATGATCTATTGTGATAGCATGTCTGCTATTGCAATGACAAAAAATCTTGTGCTTCATGGAAGAACAAAACACATCGAGTTGCGACATCATTTTATTCGACAGTTGGTTAGTAAAGGAGAAGTCCAGCTGGAGTTTATCAGTACTACAGAACAGCCAGCTGATATCCTAACTAAAGTAGTAACGATCGACAAGCTAGACAAGTTCAAGAAGCAATTGAAAATCACAAATTAAGAGGGGGTATTGAAAGACAAATTTGTGATTTTTCTAGTTAGTTGGTAGCTGGTTGTTGAATGTTAATAATATCTTGAAGCATGAGTCTTGTATTTGTTGTGTAGACCAACCCATGTGGGTTGGTAATAATTTTTTGCTTTTGCTTTTGCTTTTGCTTTTGCTTTTTGACCAAAAGAAAACAAAAAAAAAAACAATAAACAAAAAAAAAAAAGGAATGGAATGGACAGACCAGCTGGTCTGTCACTTGTTTTCAAGAAAGAGAGAGTGAGTGAACGAGAGAGAGAGAGAGAAAGAAACAGAGAGAGAAAGAAGAAGAAGAGAGCAGAAATTTCAGCCTGCGCAATTTTCATCAAATCGACGATCGGAGTGTCATTTGTGGTCCGATCGAGCTGAAATTTAGTGTGCATGTTCACAACTCGTGGGTCTTCAATCTGTACAGTCAGATTTCAGATCAGAGCTCTCAAAGTGTCGTTTTTGCTGCGTGAACAGTAACAGCGTTTTTGGTGATTTCTCTCCTATTCTTGGTTTAATCTCTCTTGTGTTGTTATATTTGCAAGAATATGTTATTCTTCGTGAATGTATTGTGTATGTCTCTAGTTGTAGCTAGAGAAGACTCTCTTGTACCCATTATTTGTTGATAGTAGAATTTTTCAGATTAGGCAGATTTGTGCATATTGTTGTTGGCTCTATTTGTTGCTTCCTAACAGGTTTATACAAGGTGGGAGGGTGTTATTTTCGCTGTGCATTTGTTGTTTGTGCTTTGATTTCGGGTTTCCTCCCAACAAAGTGGCCTCAGAGCTTGGTTGTTGAATTGTTGTTTTGTATAAACAATAGAAGTTAATACAAGTAGAATGATATTTTTGAATGGTTTGAATTATGCCATGTGGAAAAGAAAAATGGAAGACTTGTTGTATGTGAAAGATTATTATCTACCGGTGTTTACTACTGAAAAACCTGTAAGTAAAATTGATGAAGAATAGGAGTTATTTCACAAACAAGTGTGTGGGTAAATCAGGACATGGGTAGATGATAATGTGATGAACCACATTAGTGAAGAAACACATGCACGCACATTATAGAACAAACTTGAAGAATTGTATGCACAAAAGTGTGGGAGCAACAATTTGTTTTTGATAAAACAATTGATAGGTTTGAGATATCGAGATAAAACCCCTATAACTGATCATATAAATGAATATCTTGGGATTATAAATCAGTTAGCTGCCACTGGAATTAAATTAGATGATGAACTTAAGGGGTTATTGCTTCTTGGTACTTTACCAGACTCATGAGAGACATTTAGAATGTCATTGTGTAACTCAACTCCAGATGGTAAAATCACTTTGAATCTAGCTAAAAGTAGACTTTTAAATGAAGAAGCTAGAAGAAAGTCACAAAATTCCTCTTCAGAGTCAGATGCTTTGGTTACTGAATTTAGGGGGAGGAATAGGCAAAAGGGTTCGGGAAATAGAAGAAGTAGTAGAAGCAAGTCAAGAGGGAAGTATAGTAATGTCAAATGTCATCACTGTGGAAAAATGGGTCATATCAAGAGA
Organism: Ehretia macrophylla; assembly: GCA_037974665.1. Lineage (NCBI taxonomy): Eukaryota > Viridiplantae > Streptophyta > Magnoliopsida > Boraginales > Ehretiaceae > Ehretia > Ehretia macrophylla. The sequence goes on along the minus strand of CM075780.1, from coordinate 35,569,130 downwards.
TTTTGCAGAATATTGCAAAATGAAAATAAAAACAAAGATAATGATAAGAAGAAAGATGATGATAGTGGTAAAGATCGAGTTGCTACCACTACACATGAGTTTTTCATTGTATATGACAGTGATGTTATTATTCTTGCATGTCATGATACATGTTGGGTGATTGACAATGGTGCTTCTATTCATGCTACTTCTCGAAAAGACTTCTTTATGTCTTACACAGCTGGTAATTTTGGAGTTGTGAAAATGGGTAATGATGGTGTCTCCAAAGTTGTCGGTACAGGAGATGTTTGTTTGGAGACCGAAAATGGTGGCAAGTTAATCCTTAAAGATGTGAAACATGTTCCTGACATTCGATTGAATTTGATCTCTACAGGTAGACTTGATGATGAAGGTTTTCTCAATACCTTCGGTAATGGTCAATGGAAACTTACAAGGGGCTCTATCGTTGTAGCCAGAGGTAAGAAATGTTCAACTTTGTATTTGATGAACTCAAAAGTTTCCAAGAGTATTGTTAATGCAGTGGAGAATGAATATGCAACAGAGTTGTGGCACAAGAGATTGGGTCACATGAGTGAGAAGGAAATTTCAGTTTTATCCAAGAAGAAAATTTTATCGGGACTAACAAATCCACATATGAGAAAATGTGATCATTGCTTTGCTAGAAAGCAGAACAGGGTTTCTTTCCAGAGTCATCCACCTTCCAGGAAGGAAAATGTACTTGAGCTGGTACATTCGGATGTGTGTGGTCCGATGAAAATTAAAACACTTGGTGGTTCTCTTTACTTTGTGATGTTTATAGATGACCACTCTAGGAAGACTTGGGCTTATACCTTGAAGTCTAAAGATCAAGTGTTGGATGTATTCAAGCAGTTTCAAGCATCCGTTGAAAGAGAAACAGGAAGAAGTTGAAATGCATCCGTACAGGTAATGGATGTGAATATTGTGGTCCATTTGACAGGTATTGCAAAGAGCAAGGTATTAGGCATCAAAAGACACCGCCAAAGACACCACAGTTGAATGGTGTTGCTGAGAGAATGAATAGAACTTTGATTGAAAAGGTAAGATGTTTGCTTTCACATGCAAATCTACCACATTCATTCTGGGGTGAGGCTTTGAATACAGTTGTTCATTTGTTGAATCTCTCACCATGTATTCCATTAAAGCTTGATGTTCCTAATAGAGTTTGGACAGAGAAAAATGTTTCTTATGATCATTTGCGAGTCTTTGGATGCAAGACGTTTGTACACATTCCAAAGGATGAAAGGTCCAAACTTGATGTGAAGACACGACAATGTATATTCGTCGGTTATGGCCTTGATGAATTTGGTTACAGGCTATATGATCCAGTTGAGAAGAAAATTGTCAGGAGCAGAGATGTTGTATTTGTGGAGGATCAAACAATTCAGGACATTGGCAAAGCAGATAAAAAGTTACCCCCACCGTTAGATGAATTGGCTGATCTTGATATAGTGCCTTCAACGCCACCAGCAACAGAGCAGGTTGAAGATGATGATCAAGGTAATTTCCCTAATGATGATCAAGCAGAAAGTCCTACACAGGTTGAGGTAGGTGATGATGATAGTCAGCTTGAGACTCTACCAACAGTTCCACTTAGGAGGTCCGTTAGAGATAGACAGCCTTCCACAAAATACTCTTATGATGAGTATGTTTTATTGACAGATGGAGGTGAGCCTGAAAGCTTTGAAGAAGTTATGGATGATAAACATAAAAATGAGTGGATGGAAGCTATGCAAGATGAGATGAAATCTTTGCATGAAAATTGCACATTTGAGTTGGTGAAGTTGCCTAAAGGCAAAAGAGCTTTGAAAAACAGATGGGTTTACAGGTTAAAGCAACAAGAAAATACTTCACAACCACGATACAAAGCAAGACTGGTTGTGAAAGGGTTCAGTTAGAGAAAGGGTATTGACTTTGATGAGATTTTCTCTCCAGTTGTGAAAATGTCATCCATTCGAGTTGTTCTGGGTTTGGCTGCTAGTCTTGATCTAGAGATTGAACAGATGGATGTGAAAATTGCTTTTCTTCACGGTGATTTGGAGGAAGAAATTTACATGGAGCAACCGGAGGGATTCAAAGAAAAAGGAAAAGAGGATTATGTGTATAAACTGAAGAAAAGTCTTTATGGCTTGAAACAAGTACCTCGACAATGGTATAAGAAGTTTGAATCTATTATGGGGGAGCAAGGCTACATGAAAACTTCTTCGGACCATTGTGTTTTTACTCAAAAATTCTCTGATGATGATTTTTTTATCCTGTTGCTATATGTTGATGATATGTTGATTATTGACAGGAATTGTTCAAGAATTGACAAGTTGAAGAAACAATTGAATAAGTCTTTTGCTATGAAAGACTTAGGACCGGCAAAACAGATTCTTGGCATAAGAATCAATCGAGATAGAAATGACAAAAAAATGTATTTGTCACAGGAGAAGTACATCGAGAAAGTACTTCAAAAGTTCAACATGGATAAAGCTAAAGTGGTTAGTGCTCCTCTTGCTACTCACTTTAAGCTAAGTGCTCAACAGTGTCCTTCTACAGATGAAGAAAAGAAAGATATGCAGAATGTTCCATATTCTTCAGCAGTGGGAAGTTTGATATATGTTATGGTGTGTACACGGCTAGACATAGCACATGCAGTTGGTACGATGAGTCATTTTCTCTCAAATCCTGAGAGAGAACACTGAAATGCAATGAAGTGGATTATGAGATATCTTCGAGGCACATCCAAACTGAGACTTTGCTTTGGATGTAAGAAGCCTATGCTTGTGGGTTACACAGATGCTGATATGGCTGGAGATGTTGATACTCGTAAGTCTACTTCGGGTTACTTGATTACCTTTGCAGGGGGAGCTGTGACATGGCAATCGAGATTGCAAAAGTGTGTTGCCCTTTCTACCACTAAAGCGGAGTTCATTGCAGCAACTGAAGCATGCAAGGAATTGCTTTGGATGAAAAAGTTTCTGGAAGAACTTGGGTTTGAGCAAAATGAATATGTCTTGTATTGCGACAATTAGAGTGCAATACATCTTGGTAAGAATTCTTCATTTCATTCAAGATCGAAACATATTGATGTGAGGTACCATTGGATCAGGGATGTTTTGAATTTGAAGTTGTTGAAACTTGAAAAAGTTCATACAGATGATAATGGCTCCGATATGTTGACGAAGACATTGCCAAGAGAGAAGCTTGAGATATGTCGTTTGGTTGCCGGGTTGATTGACCCACCCACATGAGTTGGTGGGGGAGTTTGTTGTGTAGACCAACCCATGTGGGTTGGTAATAATTTTTTGCTTTTGCTTTTGCTTTTTAACCAAAAGAAAACCAAAAAAAAAAAACAATAAACAAAAAAAAAAAAAGAATGGAATGGACAGACCAGCTGGTCTGTCACTTGTTTTCAAGAAAGAGAGATTGAGTGAACGAGAGAGAGAGAGAGAGAGAGAGAGAGAGAGAGAGAGAAAGAAACAGAGAGAGAAAGAAGAAGAAGAGAGCAGAAATTTCAACCTGCGCAATTTTCATCAAATCGACGATCGGAGGGTCATTTGTGGTCCGATCGAGCCAAAATTTTGTGTGCACGTTCACAACTCATGGGTCTTCAATCTGTATGGTCAGATTTCAGATTGGAGCTCTCAAAGTGTCATTTTTGCTGCGTGAACAGTAACAGAGTTTTTGGTGATTTCTCTCATATTCTTGGTTTAATCTCTCTTGTGTTGTTATATTTGCAAGAATATATTATTCTTCGTGAATGTATTGTGTATGCCTCTAGTTGTAGCTAGAGAAGACTTTCTTGTACCCATTATTTGTTGATAGTGGAATTTTTCAGATTAGGCAGATTTGTGTATATTGTTGTTGGCTCTATTTGTTGCTTCCTAACAGGTTTATACAAGGTAGGAGAGTGTTATTTCCGATATGCATTTGTTGTTTGTGCTTTGATTTCGGGTTTTCTCCCAACAGTATTTCCAAGAGTTGAAAGTACTAAGTGTCTTCTCTAGAAGTGTCTTCTTTAGAAGTGTCTTTAAGTACTATAAATAGAATGGTTGTAAGTGTAATGAAGTAAGCCAAAAAGTTAAAGAAAATTCATGCAGGAGCAGCCGCTCTGCATTTCCATTCTAAATCAAAATTCTTCTCTGTTCCTTTACACAAAAATTGCATCTTACATTTTCCTATATCACTCAAGTACAACTTAAGCTAATTTCTCTTCCTTTAGCAATCAACCTAAATGAAATTAGCCTACTACCTTCCGCTGTGCCAACAAGAAGATGGGGGGTCTGGGGTTGCGCTCCGCTAGACTCATGAACCAGGCTCTCATCGCGAAACTTGGGTGGAAGATTGCTACGAATTCTGAGTTGTTGTGGGTCAAAGCTGTTCAGGGGAAATATTTCTCAAAGGGGTTATTGAGCTACACGCCCAAAGGGACAGATTCTAGACTCTGTAAAAGTATTGCTTCCGGGTTTAGTATCATGCAGAAAGGGCTGAAGTGGGCTATTTGTAATGGTGCGCTGATGCGATTCTGGACTGATTGGTGGGTTGGGGATACGCCTTTGGTGGAGATAGCGCTGCACCCTATTCCTAACGAACAGCTTACATGGACAGTTGCTGATTTTATGCAGGAGAGTGGCGGCTGGAATTAGGAGTTGTTCCACGATGTTCTTCCAGCCACAATCCTCAAGATTGCTAACATTCAGTTGTCTCCGAACGAATGACGGGCCGATTTTATTACTTGGAACCATGACGCCAAGAGAAACTTCTCTGTTAGTACGGCTTATAATCTGATCGCTCCGATTGATGCATCCAACTTTGATTGGGATTTTATTTGGAAAATCAAATTTCCGCAGTAGGTGGGAACCTTTCTTTGGCAGCTAATGCATCGTCAGATTGCTTGTAGGGAGCAATTAGCTCGTCGGGGAATTACTTCAACAGCCGAGTGTGTCTACTGTGGAGCTGGCTAGGAGAACATAGAGCATGTCTTTCGTAGATGCAGTGTGGGACGACAGGTCTAGGGGATGCTGGGGATGATTTATGATGGATGGCTGGTGGATAAGCTGGACTAGTTGGAATGGTTGCAGGCAAATTTGCGCAGTCGCAGCTACAAACAAATGGTGGAATGGAGAGTGATCTTTGCAGCTGCGTTGTGGTGGATCTGGAGATGGCGGAATGCGTTGATTTTTGGCACCAGGGAGACCATGACTTGCGAAGAAAAAGTGCGGTTTATCTGCAAATATGTGCAAGAGGTGTCAAGTGCGTGGCATGATGGGCAGCTAATGAGTAATCGGGTCTGGAAGAGTTTGAGGCAGGTGGCTTGGATGAAGCCGCGCGGTATGTCTATATTGCATTACTCTTTAGTGCTTAAGTCTGAATCTTATGGGTATCTTGACTCGATTATAAACTTATTTACGAAATTAATGGAATATCTGACAGAGTTTGATTTTTATAAGTGACTACCGATGAATAGTCTAATAGAATTTAGTAATAGTAATTAAAAATACTGGAAACTTAAAACTCGATTATTAATTTTAGTAAAAATCAAATTAATAAAAATATTTATATGTTATTTATTTATATAATACACATATAATATGACGTTATTTCATATTGTTCTATAGAAGTATGATAACTTTTACTAGAAAGATTTTGTTAAATGCTTCTATTTTGTTTAGATTGATTTAAGCTTGTTTATTGACAAAAGATTAGTTTATTGTTTTTAGTTTGATTGCGATTGGTCATTTATTTATGGACAAATATTATACTATGTTGTTTGTTTTGGACTTTGTTATCTTTAATTTTATTAAATTGTTTTAATTTTAAAATTTGGATTTTCTTAACATTCAAATTTTATTTCTCTAATTTAAATTCTAAATGTAAATTTATTTTAATTTGTTTTAAAGACATTTTAGGGTATATATGCAAAAAATATTTATTCATTAACGGGTTGGTTAGGGTACTTGCGGGTTTTTAAATGCTTATCGAGATCAGGTTTGGTAAGTAAAATTTAAATCTATCGGGTCTCCGTTATGGGTTTGGAGAAAAATAATTTAAACGGGTTCAAGTTTAAGTTTACAAATTTTAACTGGTATCTGACCTATTGTCATTTGGTTGGGATAAGTTAGGAGAAGACCTATCGAGACGTCTGTTAGAAGGTACAAATGTTTAAAAATAATACAATAGAAGAGGGATAGAGGAAGACATAAGATAACTTGGACATATACAATTAAACGAGACCTAACATCTATGGAGTTAGCAGAAGAGATAGCTCTCGTCAGAAATAAATAACGTCGCAAGATCTATATAGTTGACCCCACCTAGTGGGACGACTTATTTTAGTTTGGTTTATCTGACCTATGGGCCAAACGAAACTTAAAATTATCTATTATCTTCAATGTTTTTCACATGCAAGTGGGGGTTGCTTCTTGAATTGCACGTAGACGATTTAAATATTTTAAATGAGTAACTAGAATACTTGAATCCAGAGTCTGTTTTCGGCAAGAACTTAGACAATTGACACGGAAATGCTGCAGAGACTGGTCTTACTGTCTTTTTCAAAAACAAAAACTTGCCTTGAGTCGTAGGAAATGAATAAATGCTCCTACAACCTAGTAAAATAGGCAAAGAAAATATTGGATTAGTGATAAATGTATGTTATCACACTGTAAGAAAGAAAAAAAAAAAAGACTGACTTAAGATGAGGTAGACAAAAATAATTAGACAAAATTTTAGTGTGGATATGGATGAAGGAGATAATTCTTGACAAAAACTAATTCGTTACTAAATCCAATCAAATGATCTCGCCTAGGGAAATTCAACTTGATTTAGTTTAGTTTACTTCAATGATAAATGTATTGGGGATTTCAGGTCCGGACGGATTCATGTCACATTTTTTCAAGACCTCTTGGAACATAGTTGGCAGAGATGTTTGCGATGCTATTAAATCTTCGCTGAGATCTTGCAGTTTATTGGGGGAGACAAATTCAACTATCATCACTCTTATCTCCAAAGTTGAAAGTCCTTCAACTATTGGGGATTTCAGGCCCATATCCTGTTGCAACACTGTTTACAAGTGACTCTCGAAAGTCATTGTTAACAGATTGTGGAAAAGTCTTACTCAGATTATCTCTCCTAATCAGACTGCTTTTGTCGAAGGCATGCGAATGAATGATAATATTCTGGTGGCCTATGATATTGTCAGAGGGTATGGGAGGAGAAACTCAAACCGAAATTGCACCCTCAAGGTGGACATAAAGAAAGCCTATGATACAGTCAATTGGAGATTTATCATTAATGCTACGATTGTTCTTGGCTATCCTCTATTGTTTGCCAAATGGGTTGAAATGTGCGTTACATCCCCTCGTTATTCTATTGCAGTTAATGGTCATCTTGAGGGGTACTTCAACGGATGCAAAGGTCTCAGGCAAGGGGATCCCTTGTCCCCCTATCTCTTTGTCATCGGTATGGAGGTGCTAGCTCAGTTACTGAAGCATGCGGCTGCCAACAAAGATTTCATCTTCCACCCGAAATGTTCAAAGATCAAACTCACTCATTTAAGCTTTGCGGATGACTTGCTTATTTTCTTCAGGGCTCATGGGGGTTCTGCTTCAATTATCAAGAAGGTTCTTCATGTTTTTTCCAGAATTTCAGGGTTGGATATCAATAATGAGAAAAGTACATTATTTTTTGGCAGTTGCCCTACACACATCAAAGAGAACATCTGTCAAATTATTAATGTCAGTGAAGGAACCTTCCCAGTGAGATACTTGGGGATACTATTGATTTCGGGGATCAATTGATATCCACAATTTAAGCCTAAACATATGTGCATGTGGGTATTGACTAATAAACATAAATCAAGAATAAATCATTGTGAGTGATCTTTGTTGATTGATTGATCTGATTTCCTAATATGCCCCCGCAAGATGGTAGTCCCGTTAAAGACACCAATCTTGGATCGAAGAAAGTGAAAGCGCTGGCAAGAGAGAGGTTTAGTAAGTCCATCGGCCAGCTAGTCTTTGGAAGATACATGAGCAACACGAAGAGCATCATTTTTTTACTTTATCTCGAATAAAGTGGAAATCAATAGCGATGTGCTTCATGCGAGAATGGAAGACTGGATTAGCACATAAGTAACTAGTGCCAACATTGTCACAATAGATAACTGGTGCCTGCATAGTGGAGATTTTGAGTTCATGAAGAAGAGATTGTATCCAACATATTTCAAATGTAGTAGATGCGACAGAACGGTACTCTGCTTCAGTAGAGGAACGAGCAACAGATCGTTGCTTCTTGGAACTCCAAGAAATGGGATTTTTGCCAAGAAAAACAACATATGCACATGTGGACGTGCGATCATCTTTGTTACGTGCCCAATCAGCATCAGAAAAGGCCTGGAGAATAAATGGTGAATTCTTATGAAAGAATAATCCATGATGCATTGTACCATTAAGATAGCGTAAAACCTGTTTAACAGTGCTCCAATGATTTGTTGCTGGCTTGTGCATGAATTGAGATAATTTGTTGATAGCATATGCAATATCACGTCGTGTAAGTGACAAGTATTGCAAGCTACCAATGACATGACGATACTCAGTAGGATCCGTCAAGTTAGAACCATCATCCAAAGAGAGAGTATTTTATGTAGAGAGAGGAGTTTGCACAACATTAGCATCAAGCATTTGGGTACGAGTAAGAAGATCACGAATGTACTTCTATTGAGACATAAATAGACCTGTTGCTGTAGAGGTTACCTCAACACCAATGAAGTAGCTTAAAGCACCTAAATCTTTGATAGAGAACCTGTCACCAAGTTGTTTCACAACTTTGTTGATCATTGTGTGAGAGTTGCCAGTGAGAATGAGGTCATCAACATAAACAAGGAATAATAACATAACATCATCATGGGAGTATATAAACAACGAGGTATCTGATTGAGAGTTACAAAACCCAAAAGATAAAAGATAATGGTGAAGTTCATTATACCAAGCAAGGGGTGCTTGCTTCAGGCCATAAAGAGCTTTATGCAATTTGCACACAAATGATGGATTGTTGGTATCAATGAAACCTGGTGGTTGAGCCATGAAGATATCCTCGTTCAAATGCCCATGAAGGAACGCATTGTTAACATCAAGTTGGTGCAATAACCAACTAGAAGAGATAGCAAGGCTAAGACCAATACGGACTGTAGTATGTTTAATAACAGGACTAAAGGTTTCAGTGTAGTCCAAACCTGGTCTTTGATGAAACCTTTTGCCACAAGACGTGCCTTATAGCGGTCAATAGAACCATCAGGGTGCTTTTTGATGCGAAAGACCCACTTGCCTCCCACAAGATTTTGATAGGGCGCAGGGGGAACAAGTTGCCATGAATCGTTCCAAATAAGAGCATTATATTCATCAGACATTGCTGCACGCCACTGAGGGTATTTAAGGGCTTGAGTTGGTGAGGTGAGCTCAAAGAAAGGGTCATCAATGGGTTTGATAGCTATGAAAAAGCGAGGGTTAGGCTTGAAAATATTATTTTTGGAACGTGTAACAGGGGGAGAGGGTGCAGAAATTATGAGAGGAGATGGGCTAATTTGTTGCTCATGGTGTTGTTCCATTTGTGGTGTTAAATCGTTATGCAAAGGCGGACTAATAGAGGAAGGCAAAGACGAGTATGATAACAAATGACCAGCCACCATTGAAGAGCGACAATTTTCCAAAATAGGGGAAGAAGTTGATGGGGTACTTAACAATGAAGAAATTTGTTGGAGAGGATTATGACATGAGGTATTTGTTACAAAGGAAGGTAAGGATGTTATGGAATTGCGAACTGGAAAAGTAATATGAGTTGACTCATTAATAGCAGGTAACCAGTGTAAACGATCAGTTGATGAATTTATCGGTAAAAATGTGTCAATTGATTTAAATGGGAAGATAGATTCGACAAAGTCAACATGCCGTGACACAAAAAAATTTTTGGTAGAGGGATCAAAACATTTAAATGCACTTTGAGTTGAGGAGTATCCAAGAAAGACACATGGCTTTGATCGAGCCTCTAATTTATTATTTGTATATGGCTTGAGCCAAGGATAACAAAGGCACCCGAAGCTTTCCATAATTAAGTGAAGTCCCAAGTATTTTTTCGAAAGGAGAAAGCATGGACAACACTGGTGTAGGCATTCAATTAATAAGGTAAATTGTTGTCGTAAAAGCATAAGACCAAAAGTGGAGTGGCAATGAGGCTTGATAAAGCATGGTTAAACCTGTTTGGACAATATGGCGATGGCGTCGCTCAGTGGTCCCATTATGTTCTGGAGTATGTGGAGGTGTAAGAAAGTGTGAAATGCCATGGGTTTCAAAGAAACTTTTTAGAGTGAGCAATTCCCCCCCATTATCTGAATAAAAGGAAATTAAGGGGCGTTGAAAATATTTTTCCACAACAACTTTGAATTTTGGAAAAATTATAGAGGTATCAGATTTTTGTTTCATGGGGTAAATCCATATGTATTTTGTAAAATGATCAATAAATAAAATATAATATTTGAAACCATCATGTGATTGAATTGGAGAAGGTCCCGTATATCGAAATAGACCAATTCGAGTGGAGAGTTACTATTAAGAGATGAAATTGAAAAGGGAAGTTTGTACATTTTATTACATTTGCACGAGTCACATGACTCAAAATGATGAACAGAAGATGATAAAGGTAAATTAGATTCACGAATAACATGACGCAAAATTTTAAAAGAGGGATGACCAAGGCGGCTATGCCAATCTTGAAAAGATGTTTTAGTAGTAGCAAGAGCAAGAAGCGGAGATGAGGAGGTTGGTGCATTGGTATGCCATTCATAAACACCATCTTTATTCGTTCCTTCCATTAGACGTGCCCCCGTATGAAGATCCTTCACCACAAATGAAGAGGGTAAGAATTCAATAGAAACATTGTTAGTAGAACAAAATTTAGAAACAGAAATTAAATTCTTTTTCATGGTAGGAACACAAAGCACATTGGAAAGTAAAAATGATTTAGAAGATGAAGGGAGGTTGACGATGCCAGTGTGAATGATATTGAGAGTTTTACCATTACCAATCATAATGTCATCATGACCTTCATAATCTGAGTGAAGAGACAAATTATTAAGGTCAGATGTTACATGATGCGAAGCACCCGAATCAACGAGCCAACTAGGAGAGGATTGCGCAGCAAAGTGAGCACGAGGTTGGCTAAAGGAAGGGCGTGGTGTTGCAGCAAATGGTGGTGAATATGGCTGGTTAAATGGTTGGGTCATCCATGGCATAGAACCAAGAAGCCTGCGACATTTCTTTGCTACATGTCCTGGTTTGTCACAGATTTGGCACACAACTTTGTTGAAGTTTTGATTAGAGTTATTACCATTCTTATTTTGGAAATTTTGACTTTGGCCTTGTCGTTGCTGTTGGTTTCCATTGAAGTAATTGCCATTTTTTACTTGTTTGTTTTGATTGTTGTTGTTTCGACCATTCAAACCCGACTTGTTAGCAAAATTGACAGTGATGGGAACAACGTCAGATTGGGTTTCATGCTTGAGATGAGCCTCAAAATCGCTAAGCTTATCATGTAGCTCTTCAAAGGAAATGGCGGTATCGCATGCACAAATAGCAGCACCTATTTCCTTGTAATCAGACCCAAGGCCATTGAGAACATGAAAAACAATTTCATCTTCATCCAACGGTGCACCTACAGTTGCCATAGAATCAACAAGAGTTTTGATGTTCTGCATGTAGGAAGAGATGTTATTGGTGCCTTTAGTTGTCTTGCTTAATGTATCACGAATGCTCATGACACATCCTCGAGTTGGTTCAGCATACATAGTTTTAAGCTTAGACCATACTTCTTTGGAAGATTTTGTAGAGGCCGCGAATGGAATAACTTGGGCAGATAAGGAAGCAACAAGGAAACTTCTAAGGAGATGATCTTGTCGAACCCAAAGGGTGTGATTGGGGTTGACGATTTCTTTGGTGTTTTCTTTGATTATTTTTGAAGGACAAGAAATTGTGCCGTCGACATAACCAAAGAGGTCGTAGCCAATAAGAAGTGAATACCATTGTGTGTGCCAAGAGATATAATTTTCTGGAGTGAGTTTGAGAGGGGCTTGCGCAGCAGAGTTTATGGAAATCAAGTTATTTTCAAGGTTGGAAGAGTTTGAAGTAGTGAGATTTGGTTGACTGGTTATAGAGTTTTCTTCAGCCATTTTGATAAGCTTGCAGTAGAAAGAATTTCAAGGTTGGAAGAGTTTGAAGTAGTGAGATTTGGTTGACTGGTTATAGAGTTTTCTTCAGCCATTTTGATAAGCTTGCAGTAGAAAGGAAGATGGGTAATATTTGCTTACGCCAAAGTGGCTCTGATACCATAAAGAGTAATGCAATATAGAATGCAACACACTTGCTTTCATTGATATTGTATAACATACATACAACTACAATCAATTGATATCCACAATTTAAGCCTAAACATATGTACATGTGGGTATTGACTAATAGGCATAAATCAAGAATAAATCATTGTGAGTGATCTTTGTTGATTGAGATCTGATTTCCTAATAAGCACTACCAATTGTCATCTCTAAGTTTTTGCAAAACTATTCTTACATCATGCAGGAAATTATTTTAATTTTCTCTCAAAAACCCCTTCATGTTTTTGGAATCTTACACTAGTCTCAAAATTTCTAAAACTCCAACTTTGTCTAACATATGCCAAATCAATCATTCCAGTTTAATATCACTTTTAACCAAATCTCTATTATTGAGAATAAACCTAAGACCCCTCTCTAACATTTTAAAATTTTAAATGAGATGATAACTTGAAATTCTATAATGAGAAGATATTCCTTGAACATGCAACTTCGGACTTTGGAGACCCTAAAGTAGCGATTGGTACACTGGAATGGATTTGGACATGAATGGAATGAAATTGGGAATGAAATGAACTTGGGAATGATAATGACATGTTTGGTATGCTCTAGGAATGAAGTGTAGTAATGAGAATGTTGTTAAGATGTCTGAAGTTCTATCTTAAAACTAATTAGTGCCAAGTGGAGTAGCTCAGTATCTTATAAGGTGGTCTTAGAATTTCTGATTTTTCGATGTGGGAGAAATATATATTCCAACACCTTCCCTCACGTGTGACTCATGATTAATTAATTGACTTGATCGAAGAAGCAACAAATTTGGAAGAGCTGCACAAAGTCAATGGCTGAAGGTGCAATTAATGAATGACGTGGTACAAGAGCAGCCAATTTGAAAACTGCGTACCAAAGTCGATGCGCAAAACCTAAAATATAAATGGATTACACGTGGATGGATAATATCGGACCAAGGCCTAGCTTTGATACCATGTTAAGATAACTGAGTTTCTATCTTAAAACCAATTGGTGTCAAGCGGAGTAGCCTAGGATCTTATAAGGTGGTCTTAGAGTTTCTGATTTTTCGATGTAGGAGGAATATATATTCCAACACCCTCCCTCACGTGTAACACATGATTAATTAATTGACGTGATCGAAAAAGCAGCAAATTTGGAAGAGCTACAGAAAGTCAATGGCTGAAGGCGCAATTAATGAATGACGTGGTACAAGAGCATCGAATTTAAAAATTGCGTACCAAAGTTAACCCGAAAAGCCTGAAATATGAATGGCTCGCACGTGGATAGATAACATAGGACTAAGGCCCAACTCTGATACAATGTTAAAATAACTGAGGTTCTATCTTAAAACCAATTAGTGTCAAGTAGAGTACCCTACGATCTTATAAGGTGGTCTTAGAGTTTTTAATTTTTCAATGTGGGAGGAATATATATTCCAACAAATGTCTTGTATAATATGACAAGATTACCTATTTATTATTATAGTATTAAAAAAAAAGAATAAACATGTATATAACCGTAAACAACATAAACATAATAAATAATAATGATAATAATAATAACAACAACAATAATAAATAATAATAATAATAATAATAATAATAATAATAATAATAGTAATAATAGTAAAATAAAAATAAAAATAATATATATTCTGACAAATGTCTTGTATAATATGACAAGATTACCCATTTATTATTATAGTATTAAAAATAAGAATAAACATGTATATAACTGTAAACAACATAAACATAATAAATAATAATGATAATAATAATAATAATAATAATAACAACAACAACAATAAATAATAATAATAACAATAATAATAATAGTAAAAACAAAATAAAAATAATTATTATTTTTATTTTGTTTTTACTATTATTATTATTATTATTATTATTATTATTGTTGTTGTTGTTGTTGTTGTTGTTGTTGTTGTTGCTGTTGTTGTTGTTATTATTATTATTATTATTATTATTATTGTTATAATTATTATTTTGGTATTTTTATTATTATTATTATTATTGTTGTTGTTGTTGTTGTTGTTGTTGTTGTTGTTGTTGTTATTGTTGTTGTTATTATTATTATTATTTTAATCAATATTGTTTTTATTTTATTTTTATTTATTTACTTATTATTATTATTATTATTATTATTATTATTATTATTATTATTGTTATTACTTTATTGTTATTGTTATTATTATTATTGTTGTTATTGTTATTGTTATTATTGTTATTATTATTATTATTATTATTATTATTATTATTATTATTGTTATTACTTTTATTATTATTATTATTATTATTATTATTATTATTATTATTACTTTTATTATTATTATTATTATTATTATTATTATTATTACTATTTTTAATTTTAATTTTATTTATTATTATTATTTTAATCAATATTATTATTTTTTAATTTTAATTTTAATTTTTATTATTTTTTATTTTTACTTAATAATAATAATAATTATTATAAAAATAAAAATAATAGTAATAATAATAATAATAATAATAATAATATTAATAATAATAATATTATTATTATTATTATTATTATTATTATTATTATTATTATTATTATTATTATTATTATTAGTATTATTATTATTATTATTATTATTATTATTATTATTATTATTATTATTATTATTATTATTATTATTATTATTATTATTATTATTATTATTATTGTAAAAGAAACTATATATAAAAGTTATCTTATATGGGAGCATGGTAGTCAAGTTTATTCCAAAAAATATGGAATTAGCCCATTCCTATATGTTTGCTCTGGAATGGCTATTCCCATGTACGCGGGAATGAGATTCTCAAGTTTATTCCTTTATACCAAATATAGGAATCGAAAATAGTTGAGAATACCATTACATTCACAACCTCATTCCAATATACCAATCGCTACCTAAATCTTCTAAGGATGCTTAAGTGAATATACAAAGAAAAATTAAAGGGCAGATAAAGCCTTCATCCGATTACCAGTAACAACCTTGTCTAATGAAGAGAACTCAACCAACTACTCTATGGGGATCTGAGCTTATCACCACAACTAAAGATATTAGTTCCTAGTAAGTATGCCTATTGCTTTTAAGCGAATTCAGTCCCCATAATTGAATTAAGCATCTAATGACACCTTGTTTTGTAGGTTTCGTAGGGGGGAAATGTCACATTTAGTCTCTATTGTTTAAAAAAAAAATTAATTTCGTCTCCATTATTTAATTTTTTTTTAATTTCATCTCTATTAATTCTAAAAGAGTTTTAATTTTGTCCTATTGTTTCTAAAAAGTTTCAATTTTATCTCTATTATTTTCTCTAAAGTTTTAAATTCATCCCCATTATTCAAAATTAGTCAATTTAATCCTTATTATTTTCTTTAAAAAAAATAAAAATTCAAATTCATCCTATTGTTTCTCAAAAAATTTTAATTTAGTCTTTTAATAATAGGAACGAATTTGAAACTTTAAGAAAATAATAGAGAAAAAATTAAAACTTTTTAAAAAATAATAGGGACGAAATTAATTTTTTTTAGGAAATAATGGGGATAAAATTAAAAAATTTAAACAATATGGCTGGAATTGAAACTTTTGGAGAAATAATATAGATAAAATTGAGATATTTTAAA
This sequence comes from Ehretia macrophylla, assembly GCA_037974665.1. Lineage (NCBI taxonomy): Eukaryota > Viridiplantae > Streptophyta > Magnoliopsida > Boraginales > Ehretiaceae > Ehretia > Ehretia macrophylla. The sequence continues at coordinate 35,553,097 of CM075780.1, read as the reverse complement.
CAATGGAGACGAAATTAAATTTTTTTTAAAAACAATAGAGATTAAATGTGCTATTTTTCCTTTCGCAGGTGTGTATCTCACTCAGAATTGCCAAGCTCGCGTTCCAAATTTCTGTAGCTTAAGATCATAATTGGTACATTGGAATGAATTTAGACAAGAATGAAATGGAAGTAGCAATTGATACGTTGGAATGAATTTGGTCAAGAATGGAATGGAAGTAGAATGAAATAAACTTGAGAACGAAAATGATATGCTTGGTATATTCTATGAATGAAGATAGAAATAAATATATTGATTTCAAACCATGTATGGTAGTCAGTATACAAAAGTAGTAATGTGAATGATTTGTATAATATGACAGTATTGTCCTTTTATTATTATTTTTATATTTTATTTTTATTATTTTTATCTCTATTATTATTAGTAGTATTATTAATAATAAGGATAATAATAAGTACTATTATCTATTTTTATTATTTTTATTATTAATGCTATTATTATTAATAAATAATAATAACAATTATTATCATTATTATAACTATATTTTTATTTTTATTATTAATTAATTATTATTATTAATGTTGCACCATACCCCTTCCGTCCAATTATTTTGCCAAGTAATTTAATTTCCTCAACTTGCAGTTGCCAATAGAAGAGTTTTTAAAGTCATAATGGACAAATGAATCCCATACTATTTTAAACACGCATTGTTTGGAGCGGAAGCAAAGCTAAGTCTTGTTATTGGCTAAACTGTTATTAGAGAATGCAAAAAAGAAAAAAAAAAAAAAAATCTTACATCAGACCAACGGGCAATCTAATTATGACAAAAAATAGGTTCCACATGATGAAAAAGTCCATCTTAGTGTTAAAAAAAAATTGGATGGCCGTTGATTTTCCCAAAAGATAAGGCACTGTTCATTGTCAAAACCACAATTTTCTGAAAAATAGGATTTATTATAAAAAATTTCAAAGGGAAGTTCCCAAGAGCGAAGCCAAACTATTATGGTGTTGATATAAAAAACAAAAGGATGTGTTGTTTTTAGTTACCTTTTATTCTTTACTACTTCATATTATTATTTTAATTTTTTATGGGAGAAATTATATAGTGAAGGATATTTGTGGTGAAAGAGTAATTAAGGATTCATCATGTTTACTTTTTGTATTGGAACCAGCCCAAAAGACTGGGTTGGGCTGTCAAATACATATAAGTATAGAGTTGGCACGTAGGGTTTTTTGCATCATATTACAATGGCTTCTATCGTGGAAATGGGAAGCTTGTGCCTATCTCCGAGGAGGAATAGTAGTAATAGAAGTCATTTATGCTGGTCGGCTGCGAGGCAAGTGAGCATCACTAGAGCCAGCGGCAGTAGAGTTGCGAATGATGTGGCGAAAAAGCTCTCGGTCTCGTCATCAACATTGCCGTTCAGAACATCTCCGTGGCTGATGCTCCCACCTAAAGATCCCGACGTAAATAGATTCTACAGCCTGGAAGGGAAGAGAGTCATCCCTATAAAAAAACACATGACGACCACAAGCGACTATGAGATGATGGATGATGACCCTCTATGTATAGGATCGTCTCACGGCTGGCTGGTGTATACAAACCGTAGCGATTGCGCTCTTTTCCTCTACAATCCCATCTCGCATCGAATCATCAAGCTTCCATCCATTGACACCCTTCCAGGTCTCCAGCCTTTTCACCGCTATTTGTTTATAAAAAAGTTGATTCTCTCATCATCACCTAATGACGACGAAGAAGAAGAGGGTGATCGCTGCATAGCAATGTGTATATGTGGTGACGGTGGAGATCTAGGCTTTTGCAGGCCAGGTCAAGATACAGCTTGGAATCCTTTAGGTGTAAATTGGAAGAAATATGAGGATATTGTGTATTCGAGCAGTGACCAGTTGTTCTATTGTTTGAATCGTGCCGAAGAGGTCGAGTGTTGGGATCTTTGGGACCCTTTGTCTCCAAAGAGGAAATTACTAGTGGATTTGGTGAATAAAGAACAGCATAATTCGATGCCTTTCCCTGCTGCTGAATCCCTCGACGAACTATGGTCCAAGTTTATGTGCTTTAAAAAGTCTTACCTCATAGCAGAGCCATGGTCGTCTGATGATTTTCTTCTAATTGAAAGATTCGTTGCTAAGCAAATTCGTGAAGATGGAAGTCTATTTGCGGATTATTTGAAACAGCCAGACATTTTCCCTTACAAGACTCTATTTTTTCAAGTATATAAGGTCGACTTTAAAAATAAAGTCATGAAACATTTGAAGCATTCTTTGAATGATCGCGTGCTCTTTATCGGAATGAATCAGTCTTTCTCGTCACATGCCCCTGATTTCCCACAACTGAGGCCAAATTCTATCTACTTCACCGATGATCTTCATACTCGGCATGCTTTCGACGATACTAAATCTTACGGAGGCCACGATATGGGTATTTTCAATTACGAAGATAAGATTTTTGAATCATGTTATTATCCTTGCGATTTGAAAAGCATCAAACGTATTATGCCACCTCCTGTTTGGCTCACCCCTAATCCACCAATAGTTTGGTAATTAGACTCAGGCATTATTATATATCACTCCATCACCCTTTCACCTTTCCTTATATAAGAGCCGTTTTACTATATACATGAAAAATGAAAAGGGTGAACGGGTGAAGGGAATTGGACTTAGATTTTGTAGTGGAGCATGTTTTTATTTTGGTGATACTATTAGTTTTAATTTTGAAGTTTATATATATGCTGTGTCAATTTGATGAATGGCTGTAGGTAGGAGTTTGATTTTCTCTAATCCAGACCCGGCCCAAGTTATGGGCAGATTGGGCCGGTGCCCAAGGCTCCCTTAGGTTGGGGGCCCCAAGTTAAAAAAAAATATTAATTTAGTAAAAAAATGTCAAACGGCTAGCACTTAATCAATTTTTGAATTATTGAAGGCCAGTACTTAAACGATTTTTATTTATTGTGATATTAATTTTGCATATAATATAAAAAAACAGGGTTGGTCCAAGAAAGAAAGTATAGAAGTATATATTTAACTATTCTTTTTGTTTTTTTATGTAATAAATTTTGATATTGTTTACATACTTATATATATATCTTAATTTGAAATAATTAATTTTTTTACTTATATTCATTTTTTTATTAATTTTTCTTATATGCAATAGACTTAATAAAGCTTAATTATTAAGGCCCAAGAAATATGTTGAAGAAAGACTTAATAAAGAGAAAGAACATTAGACAAATGTCTTTTTATTTGTAGTGATTATTTTAGTAGAAAATTTAAAGTTTTTTTTATTGAGAAAAAACCTAATTATATTTAGATGATCGCCCAAGGTCCTCAAATTTGTTTGAGACGGCCCTGCTCTAATCTTAATTCTAAAATTAAAAAGAAAAAGAAAAAAAGCTCGGGACTCGGAACTTTACTTCTCTGATGAATAATTTTTATAATAGCTTTTTTGCTTAACAAAGCAAATCATACTCTTCCAGTTTTCGACGTTTCCATGCATGTGTTTGCATAACGTGGATGTGTACTTTTCCACTCTACCTCCAGTTTAGATTCGCGATTATTAATCTTGACATATACATCTTTTTGCTAAATCATCTTCATGATCTGTGTGCCTGTCTAACTGTCTTGATGAAGGGCAGATATCTGATAGTTGCTACAATTCCCACTAGCGTGTTTTGTATTTTTTATTTATTTGTTTTGTCAAACTAGCATGTTCACTTAATTAATATGTTGCCCTCGTGTAAATCCTGATCTTGGTCTACAGTATGGCTCCTATATGGATTTTTTTTCACCATATTGCTTAAAACAAATGAAATTTATAAAATTTTGTTGAATTTATTTGCAAATGTAACTTTGTGTGTTTGGAAGCACTTTTTTTAAAAATTGTAAATCTTGGATATACTCAAGTTTTATTCAAATTCTTAGTGGAATTTGCAATTCCAAGCAAGTTAGTTGCTTAAAAACTTGTTCAAAGAACAATTCTACCCAAACAATTTTTTCTGCTCTTTTGTTCTTAAAAATTGTTTTTGAAAAATATTTTCAATGTTCTAGAAAACGAAAAATAAAAATATTTCCAAATAGGACCTTCATTTTTTTTAGTACCTTGTAAACACTTTCTTAGCACTACTAGATGAAGTTCTAGAACTATGAGTTGGAGAGTGGATCTAACATTAGCATTATGGTATTCATCATGATAATGAGTATATAAAATATTTAATATTTTGTTAATTTTGTTCATAATTTCTTTAATTTCGTCCTCATTCTTCCGCCTATTACCATATTCAAATAAAATTTAATAAAAATTTTAACTCTATCAATTTTAATTCGAGGATCTAAAGTTGCAGCTATACAATTAATACAAATATGAAAAATCTACATAAAATTTTAAAAAACATTTGTATGAGTTTATATGTTTAACAATAATAACCAATTGAGGAAGACTAACCAATTGAGGAAGACAAATATTAGAAGTTGAATAATAAAAATTAAAAAACAAAGAAGACAAATTCAAAGCACTTTTGACTGGGCTACCCAAATAACATGTTGAGTACAAAAGAGTGAGTGCCTCTTGGCGCCAAAGTGGCTATGCTACAAGACAAATTCAAAGCACTTTTTGTGAATCGCGTGCATGGGACCAGGCTGAGTAGCTCATAGTACCACTTACAAGTTATAAACAAACAGACAAACAGGGCTCAGTAATTCCCTATTGCTACTGTACGCAACTTTTTATACATATTTGATGTAAACCCTAGATGCAAAATTCTAGTAGCATGGATTCGACGGCCCAGTCTAAAATAGAGTGTTAAGGGGTAATATTCCAATTTTTTTCCTAAAGTAATCAAAGCCATAGCCTCAACCAAGTGGGCTATTAGCAGATTTCATTGCTATTTAGGCAGCTATTAAAAAAGCATTGTAGTGGCCTGATGGTCTTATTAGTGGACAAAATATTTCGAATTTTTTGAGGGAACTCTTTTGCCTTTTCGAAAAAAACTTAATTAATTAAACCTCAACAAACACACAAATTATCCAGTGTCAATTTCATACAAGTCATTGCCTAATAGGTCTTGCTATTAGATGACTGGTACTAGCAACTCAATTACAAAACCAAATTTTCTATAATCATTTGCTTTTTTACTCAATCTGCAGGCCAGTTGATAATTCTATTTATATACAGAAAAAAAAAATCTTCAATAATCTTTTTAATATTTCCCCTACCACTGAAGATATATTTTAACTTACTTGGTACATATATTGGGTCGGGTCACTATACTCCATAGTATTTTGGTTCACATTCAACCTTTAAGTCAATGAGGGACGTCGGCGTGTCTCATCATCAATGGGTGGTGACTAATCATGTTTATGTCTTGTAAACTTATTGAGTAGAGATGCTTTTCCAAGTTTTCAGGTTAAACAAATCTTTTTTAATGTCATTCAGTTTGTTGAGGGAACTGGGCTTTTCCTTTCCTGAATATACAGAGCCATTTAGATATGAGAATTCGTTGATCTATCTCCAATAAAATCACTTCTTGGCATAAACCAAGAAGTGCCTTCAAATTGAACTCATACCGCAGCGAGTTATGATGCTTTTGGAATTTAAATAACAGGTCAACACTTTTGGGGCATTTGGTTCATGAAATAATTTTTTTTATTTTTAGAATCATATTTCAAAATTGTTTGGTACGTTAATATAATTAGAAATGGTATATTATTATATTTTGTTTAGACTCAATATTTCTACAAATATTGAGCAATTTTCTAAAAATTATCCTAACTCAAACCAAACCAAACCAAACTAAGTCTTTGTCCCACTAGGTGGGGTCGGCTATATGAATCTTACGACGTCATGCATTTCTATTGAGAGTTGTCTTTTCATTCCATTAGCTCCATATATGCAAGGTCTCGTTTGATTGTCTATGTCCAAGTTATCTTAGGTCTTCCTATACACCTCTTCCATTGTACTACTTCTAGACATTCACACCTTTTAATTGACACCTCGGCAGGTCATCTCCTAACATGTCCAAACTATCTCAAACGGTGCTCCCTCATCATATCCTCATTCGAAGGCACTCCTATTCTTTCACGTATTACCTCGTTCTTAATCTTGTCCTTCCTAGTTTTGTCACACATTCATCTCAACATTCTCATCTCATGAGCTATTGACATTTTATGTACGTGTTGATATTTTACCGCTTAACACTCTGAACCATATAACATAAAAGGTCTAATTGTAATCTTATAGAACTTTCTTTTTCGCTTGAGTGGTATTTTTCGGGACACACAAGATTCCTACCATATTTCTCCAATTCATCCAACTTGTTTTGATCAACGTCCGCCTGGATCTCATCGTCTTGCTGAACTATAGAACCTAAATACTTGAAACTCTCTTTTTCATGTAAACTTTTTGAATCCAATCTTATCTCTATCTCACTTCATGGCTTATTTTTGCTGAACCCGCATTTCATGTACTAATTTCTTTGATCTGCTTAGCTTAAAACTCTAAAGTTGATCTCCATAATTCTAGCTTATTGTTTATGCCTTTTCTAGTTTCATCTATCGAAACAATATCATCCACAAATAATATGCACCACAACACCTGATCTTGGATTTGGCTAGTAAGTTCATCCATGATAAGCGCGAAAAGGTATAGGCTCAGAGTGGACCCTTGATGTAAACCTAGTGGGATTGGGAAGGGACTAGTCTCTCCTTCACCCGTCCTCACACTAGTTATCACTTCATCGTAGATATCTTTTATAACCTCAATTTAAGCCACACCCCCTCCCCTTGTTCTCCAGCACTTTTCATATAATTTCCCTAGAAACTCGATCATATGTTTTCTCTAAGTCAATAAACACCATATGTGTTTATGTATGTAAAACCACAGTCCACACGCATACACGCATATCTGTTAGTATATGTATGTATGATGTGTTAGTGTATTTGAACTTGAATGGTTTAGACCAAAATGTTGAAATTTTTTTTGGGAGAATTGTTGCTCAAGAAAGGTCTTTTTCTTTTAATAAATTGTTAGGATTTTTTTTTTTCTTTTGGTTTTAATAAATGGGTAGGTTTGTTTGTTTTTTTTTTGTCAAATAAATGGGTAGGTTTGAATCAAGCAGGTTTTGAACAAGAAAAATCTTTTTTGAATGCTGCAGTATAAATCTTATCGTTAATTTTTCGTCAAAATTAACTGAGAGTATATGACATATGCCAATCATACAACTAAGATTAGTTTGAAGCCTAAAAATACGTTTTAATGGACGAAGATGCTCTCATCTCCTCACCATTAGCACAACCATTTATAGAAAAACATATTTACTCTTCCAAAATGCAAATTTCATAGAAGTGGGAAGCTTGAATGTCTGTCGAACATAAAATCTGAATGCTGGAAAATACTCCATAAAATTTTAAAGCTACTCCCGCAATATTGTTCATATGCAATCAGGTTCTTTAAGATAGAATCTGTCTCATAATCAGCCATAAAAGGTGGAATTTGCAATCAGTGATGAAAATCGTTTGTCGCCTTTCCCTGTTTTTCTTGTATTGATCAATGAAGTTCCTTTTCTCGACAGTTTCTTTCTTTGCGAAGTTGAATCCAGCCTCTCGAGGCTCTATTGCACGAGGCATAATCTTGTTAACATCCTAGGCATTGTTTCATTTTTACTGGAATTCCCTCCTTGAAATGAAGCAGCTAGCAAAGATGGCACAAGAGATGACGTTCAAGCTTTCCACTTAACGGAATGGAAGAACCATCACTTGTTGCTCCGTCATGATTGCAATCTAGATGTTTTGCTGGGTCACGTAATCATTGGGTTTGATTGTAGCTGATTGCAATTTGTCTCTCTAATTTTCACTTTCTCTTTAAAACATTTACCCTTTCAAAATGCAAACACGAGGTACGAAATGTACAAAATTACCATTTATAGAAAATGACATTTTTTTATCTTTAATAACTGTAATTAACAAATATTAATGGATTTCGCGATAGGGGTGAGTGTGCAATATTTTAGATAATACAGGGAATGTTGCGTTACTTTTGAAAATATAGAATTTATAATGCAGTTATAAAAAAACACAGAGGATATGATACATTTTACTCGTATTTTAAGTTATAGTTAGACCTTGACCAACTACCAAGACAACGAATAATATTAATGCTTTAGTTGAGATTATTGTAACTATGCGCTAACATCTTAAGGGTATATGTCAGTATCATATGAGTTTATAGCAATATCTCAAATCCTTCGACAAAATTGAAAATTTATCCGGATTTGTCGTCAGATTAAAAAAAGTTCAACCCTTTGTGAATACCTTTTTTTTCTGTTTTTTTTTTTGTCGGATTTGTGTATACAGACGATGGCGATACATTTTGATGATGACAAGAGTTCTTTGTTCATATGTCTTGGTGTGTGCCCTATCCTTTTTTATGATCGTTTTTATGTCGCTCATGTATAAAAGTAATTATGTCATTTCATGTTTATAATTAAAGCAAAAAAAAAAAAAAACCAAATTAGCTGCCTCGAATGACTGATCATCACAGATTTTCTTTGGTCAGCCACGTTAAGAAGTCAGGTTCTATCTTAACACTAATTGATGCTAAATAGAGTAGTTCATTGGTCAGCCACGTTAAGAAGTCAGGTTCTATCTTAACACTAATTGATGCTAAATAGAGTAGTTCAAAATCTTATAAGATGATCTATAGTCTAAGATCTTATAAGATGGTCTAGGAATTTATGATTTTTTAATGTGGGATAAGTGTATATCTTATAAGATGGTCTAGGAATTTATGATTTTTCGATGTGTGATAAGTGTATATTCTAACACTCCTCCTCACGTGTGATCTGATTTGAGATGAGTCACACATAGAAGATTGAACACATGTGTAGTAGATAACACACGCGGAAGAAGATTGAACACATGTGTAACATAATTTGATAAAGGTCATATGTGGAAGAAAAATAAGACTAGATCATGGCCTAGCTCTGATATCATGTTAAGATTACTGGATTTTCATCTTGAAACCAATTGGTGTCCAGTGGAGTACCCTAGGATCTTATAAAGTGACCTTAAAGTTTATAATTTTTCGATATGGGACAAGTGTTATATTCTAACACTCCCCGTCAAATGTGACACGTCACTACAAAATAATGACCCTTTTGCGGTGGTTTTGAAGGCCTTAGGCGGCGGTTTTGACCGCCACAAAAAATCCTAGGTTTTGACCGCCACAAAAAGTTTTCCACTGCAAGAAACGCCAGCGCAAACGGCAGGAACAGTGATGACTAGCGGTTTGATCAAACGTCGTTTTTTAACAATGATTTTAAAACAAACCGCCGTCTATAAGTTGTGTTGTTTTTTCTCTTTTGCGGCTATTACACTAACTGCCGTTAATTGGGTCAATTATGCAATTCTATTAACCGCCAATAATAATGACTTTTCCACAATTTACAAAACTGCTACGTACGAGTACCAAAAGCTTAAAATGCAAATATTATAAAAATTCATTACTAAACTTTCAGTATAAAGTTACCCAAGTTTTCTTTCTTCAATTTCTGTCATTTGCCACGATTAAAATGCAAATATTATAGAAATCCAAAGTTCAATACAATACGGCTTCACAAAGAAATCCAAAAATATTATAGAAATTCACAAAGAAAACTATCCAATGCGAAATCATCTTCATCTTGAAGTAGAGGCCGTGTTAGAAGGCTGCCAAGACAAAACCATGTTCTTCAAGAAAGCAAATTCTTCCTCCAGTTTTTTGAACTTTTGGTCATTCTCCACCTTGTCTTGTTTCATTTCTTCAATTTGCCTTTTTAGTTCTTCTACTTCCAAAGTTGCAGCTGTGGATGATCTTCTAAAGCCATGGACTTGAGTTGGGGTGACTTCGAACTCATAACCTCGTACATGCCTTGGATATTCGGGACCAAAAACTTCACTAAATGCCTCTTGTTGCAACTTAAGTCATTCTTGACCAGAAACTTCAAAGTCACCTTTCTTCTTATCAACACTACAAAAAAACATGTCATTAGTGACACTTTTTTCACGACAGTTGGGAGATAGTGCATTTTGTTGTATTTTTTTGAGCGGTTCAAAAAACAGCCGCGAAAAGTCTTTTACAGGTTTTAATAAACCGTTGTTAAAAGGTAGAAAATGTCAGTCTATAGCTGCGGTTTTCACAAACGGTCCCTAAAGGTAAAGACCTTTACACTAAAAACTATCACAAACCCCTTCCCCAATTCTCTCAGCCACCCCCCTCCTCTCTCTCTCTCTCTCAAGAAAAACAAATACCACATCACCACCATGGTAGATTTTCACCGCCACTGCAATGTAAGTTGGTACCTCCAATTGGAAACCCCCACCCAAAATTGTGGGTTTCGTTTACCCCAAATTTGAATCGCACCAAAACTATCTCGGACCCAAAACTATCCGGTCTCTCCTGATTTTTCCAAAGAAGCAATCAGGTAGCAATCTCTCTTCATATATGTATATGTTTATTTGTGTATATATATATTTAAGATAAGATTTTTGTATATGTTTCTGCAACAACATCGTGTGTTGACACCCAAGCAACAATGCCGTGTGTATATATGTAAGTAATTCCTGGTGTTGTCTTTGCTAATCTATTATAATAAAATAGGTTTGAAACTTTTATTTCTTATTGATGGCTAGTATGTGAGCAATTGTGCTTCTGGCTTTGGAGGACTTGCATAGTGAAGTAATGGAAATTTCTGAGCTAAGATTCCTTATGTCCTATCAAATTCTTGAACCATTATTAATTATTTCAATTTTCCAACTTCAACTATCTGCAGGATCTGTATATACTACTGGAGTTGTGTGGAGTTTCAGTCATTAGAAGGTATTTTTTGTTATCATTTATTACAGGAAATATTAGTGACAATACTTGTCCTACATATCGTAGTCAAATTAAGTTCATTGGCGTAATCAGTAGTTCAATAATTGTGTAAATAACTTGAGGCTCCTTAATGCTAATGAAGATGAATCAATTATATCTACAAAAAGTAGTAACCCTTACTGAAACTCTACACTTGACATTCTTCAATTTCTTCTTGCTATTTTCCTACTTCTTCAATTTCGCCTAATATTTAATTGAAAACAGAGATGCTACTCTGACCTAGAGGAGTCTTAAATATGAAATTTTGGTGTCTTAACTTACTTTTAGTAATTGTAAGAATGAGGACTATCTATTTATTTAAGCAGATGTACTTCGTGGATGTGCTTCTATAGTTTATACTGAAAGCTTGATTTCTCTATAGTCTATAGTTTATTTAAGCAGTGGCATGGCTTCGCAATGTAACTAGAAGAAACCATATCGGTTATAGTATCCATGTTTAAAGTTTAAAAATGAATCTCGCCTACTTGTACTGATAATATGGCTGCTATATAGTCTGCAATGATCTGAAGCAGAAAAGTTGGACATATTGGATCAAGTTGATACTCTCCTAGACAATGGTTGTTGTAGTCAGTATCTTATTCTCATTTTTTTTTTTATTGTTTTGTAGTACACCACGAATAAGATGAGCCAAAGCAAAGTACAAAATCATTAAAAGAAATGTTTAATATTTCTCTGCAGACCTCTGAAATTGCAGCACTTATATGAAATAGCTAATGTTGTTTATGTGATCCCTATGCATTTGCTTGTTTTTTTTTTTTGTCCTAACTTTCCAGACTAAGATAGATGCTAAAACTTGAGCTTGTCACATCACAATGAATATGTCGATTAAGATTTTATTGTTGACCACTGGCTTCCAGTTGCAGGCTAAGATCTTTCTGAGTGTTGAAGCTATTGAATGAATAAGATGTCAGACTATGAGAAGCAAAGAATGAAGATAATTGAAGGGAACAAGACAAGAATGGAGGCTATGGGTTTGATAACAATGGCTAAATCTTTGATGGGTTCTCTTCAAAATGTCAAGAAAAAGAGTGAGAAGAGTAGGACAAAATCATAGAGGATGGTGTCGAGGTTGAAAGTCTCACAGTTGAATTTGGGAGCTGCTTTGGCCGAGCTGGACTTTTCTGGTCCGCCTCCGAGCTGCACTTTCTTGGTCGGCTGCAGGACCTACACAAGGAAAGCAAGGAAAAGGCGGGGTGACGACCCGGATTTTCCCTTCAGGCGTGCGAACGATTAGTATGTCCGAGCTGATAAAGCAGTTGAGAGCAATTAATAGCGAGATCCCCCAAATGAAGAGGGTTGAGCTCTATTTATACTAAGTTTGGGTCTGACAGCATTTAATGCGACGCAGCTTTATGTCCCATCAGAGCTTTATGTCCTATCGGAACAACTGGAACTGAGGTCGGGGTTAACGGGGTCGGGCCAGTCATCTAGGTTGGACATTGAGCTGAACGAGCTGCTGACGGAGCGCGGATTAGCCCATCTCTGCTCAGAAGGTCGGCTCATTTAGCTCAGCTCGGGAACCCCTCGTCAATTCCTCCCCCCTCCCCCCCCCCCCCCCGAGTCGAGATCGAGTGGGCGAGATCTAGAGATAGGAGTTAACCCCGAGCTGCAGGTGCCCGACCCCGATAGAGTAAGGATGGCCACGTCAGCGGTACATGCCCAACGGATGGCTGCCACGTCACCTGGCGGTTCTGTCGAGACGCGACGTTTGGCCTTCCCGAGGCGAACTTCACGGGCGCCTATAAATAGGGCCACCTCCTCCGAGATTCACTGCATACTTCACTTTCGATTTCTCAAGGAATTCAGGTCGGACGCAAGAGTGGTCGGACGCAACTAGCTCGGAAAGAATATTCTCGAGATTATTCAGCTCGGACCAGATTAGTCAGCCACACTCCGCAGTTAAGAGCATTAGGTACGTCCCGACTCCCTTTAGTCATTCCTGTACATTTGTATTTGCTGTAGACAGGATGGGGAGGTCGGAATCAGAAGATTCTCAGGCAATGGAAGTAAGGTCTTATGGTGGAGATGAAAGTCCGCCGAGCTCGGCATCTACCTCGAATAGGATCCGTGGCGGAGAGAGCACCAGCTCGAAAATCTAACCGTGAGGAGAGCGACGACGACTGCCAAGTTATTGGGGTCAGACTGGTGCGAGAGGAGGTAGAAGAGGACCCTTTGGCCGACCTGGGAGAATTCGATGTCGGGGAGGATGAGGAGCCGCTGAATTGACTGGAGGGCATCGAGATACCACAAGAGTTCTAAGCCGGGATTTCTGCCACCGAGCCGATCGAGGCTGTCCCAGTCAGTGCTGTTCGACCTCGGAGCTCGGCTTCAGCCAGCGCTTCTTCAATTCGAGGGAAGAGGATCGAGCAGTTGTTTGCCTGCTGCAAGCGTGAGTGCCATTCTACAGTGCAGATGGCGAACACAAGGCTGAGGAACTGGTCAGTTGACCGGCATCACAAGTTGAAGGTTCCAGGTCGGCAAGAATCAGCGTGTTACCCCCTAGCCAACCACTACACCATATACGATCTGGCCTTCGACGTCATCCAGCTCCCCCTCCCTGGCTTCATCGTTGGAATCCTGAACCATTTTGAGCTCAGCCCGGGTCAGATGTCACCGAATGGTTGGGCCATAATGGTGGCTTTCTACGTGTTCTGTTTGGAGAAGGGAGTGGAGCCAACCTTGCGCCGATTCAGGCATTTCTTCGTGTGTAAGTCCAACCCGAAGCAGCCAGGGTGGTTCCACTTCGCAGCTCGGGTCGGCCATTCCGTATTCACCAAGTGGCACTCCTCTAACAAGGGCTGGCATAATGACTACTATTGGGTGGAGTCGTCTGTGAATCCTGGATGTAGGCTGGACTGGCTCCCGAGCCTGAGGAAAATCGTCAACGATGACCCTAAACTCTCAAAGGAGGAACTTAGAGAAGTTGCAGTGCTCAAGCCCGTGCCCGGGATGCTGATAGACATTGACAGCGTGCTGAAATGGGAGCGAATCTGGGATTCCAAGTTGTTTGGTCGGGAGCCCGTCCTCTCGAGGGATCATCCCCACCTGATTCCCGACCCGGAAGGAGATAACGGGACTGGCTCGGAAAAGGGTCAGTTTGCAAGATTGGCGTCCGACCTCCCGTCTTGTTTATTAGCTTCGCTTTTTTAGTTGGGTCTTCGACTCACTTTTAACCCCTTTGCTCTGCTTTTTACAGATATGGCGGATATGAGGAAGCTTGCATACTCCCAGGTGCGGAGGAATGGTGAAGTCAGTGGCGATGCTTCTGCTCGGTCAGGACCGGGTGGCACTGGCCAAGGTCAAAGGCAGCGCCCCAGCGGCCAAGGGCGTGAGGTCGGTCCCGAGGTCTCTTCAAAAGGGGCTTCGGGGTCCCCTTTGCCGAAGAAATCGGGGTCGGGCCTAGCGATCCCGGAGCGCTCTTCCTCCCAACCCGAGAGCAGAAAGCGACCTCGGCCCGAGCACTCTGGGAAGGGCAAGGCCACGGAGGTGAGCCCTCCCGATCAGCACTTCATGGAGGCGTCCAAGGTGGATCGCGACCCCAAGCTGGCGACGGTCCCAGCTGAGCATTTCTCGCTGGACTTGAGGACGGCCATAGTCACAGTAAGTCCTTAACCATCTTATGTTAAGGTTGCATTCTTAGCTCGGCTAATTGCTTTACTTTCTGCTGAATAGGCCGAGTCCCACATCCTCTCTGCCCCCAACTTCTTAATCAAGGCCCAAACTTACTGCGTTGAGCTCGAGCAACGGTATGTGAATGCCCGAGCCGAGCTTGAAACAGTGAGAGAGGAGGCCGCTCAGAGGCAGAGGGCTAATATGGCGGAGGTCGAGCACTTAAGGAAGGAGCTGGACCTAGAGAAGGACCGACGCGAAGCCGCGGCCAAGGACGTCGATCGCTACAAGCGAGAGAAGCGGGAGGCAGAGGCTAAGTTTAAGGAACTGGCGGAGCGGGTCGGCGTCCAGGGGGAGAAGGCAGTGGAGGCCTTCAAGTCCAGCGACGCGGCGGTGGACTGGTTGGCCACGGAAGGCGGGGCCATGGCGAAGTACGCGGAAATGGAGTTCTACTTCCGAGGTCAAGTTGCGGCTCGGGAGAGAGCGAAGACTTTCTTTCCAACTTCCAAGAACGACTATATCGAGATCTTGGAGGTCCCGCTGCCAGAATTCTGGGAGATCCCCGAGCTTCCGTCCGACCTGATATCCCAGGCCAAGGAGGTTACTGAGTTTGTCCAGAAGGGCCTAGACCAGGTTGGGGATGAAGCTGAGGCCACCACCCCCGCTGCCGCGCCAAAATAGATTTAGCAATGTTTCCCTAGTAGGGCTATTGTAATTTTGCCCGAGCTGGGCCTTTGTAATCACTTTCCAATTTTAATGAAATATTTGTTTTGGCTTCATTTGCGTTTTAATTGAGTTCGTACACGTGTACTTTTCTCTTCGCAAATTTTCCTCAAGTTAGTGGGGTCGGACCAATTTTAATGGACCATACAAACTTAGGCGTAATAATCTGAGC
This sequence comes from Ehretia macrophylla, assembly GCA_037974665.1. Taxonomy (NCBI): domain Eukaryota; kingdom Viridiplantae; phylum Streptophyta; class Magnoliopsida; order Boraginales; family Ehretiaceae; genus Ehretia; species Ehretia macrophylla. The sequence continues at coordinate 35,537,672 of CM075780.1, read as the reverse complement.
TGGACGCGATTAATGATTTAACATCCTAATCCGAGCTGGTAAAATAAAGGCAACTCATAATGGTTACCAATTCGAACTCGTCAGTCCGTTGTAAAATTGGTCAAACTAATGTTGACAAGTATCGAGCTCGAGTTTAGACCCAAGCTAATATACCGACCTGAGGCCGGAACACACCGAGTTGGAACTTAATCCGAACTGGCAAAACTAATCAAATTGTTATCGATTATGCCCGAGCTGGAACATAGTCCGAGCTGGTTTACTTTGTCGTTTGCTCGTGATTAAGCGTGGCCACTGCGTTAATCCGAGTTCGAGTCATTTCACAGTTGTAGCATTTACGCCCGGGTCGGGTATTGCGCTGGTTTGTGTACTTATTCCCAAGTCGGGAGTTGCACTAGTTTACAAAATCGCATTGTATTGAATTTGTACAAGTAATGTTTCGGCCCGGGGCCTTTGCAAAATACTTTGGCTCGGGGCCATTTACAAAATATTACGGCTCGGGGCCGTGGACAGAATATTTCGGCTCGGGGCCGTTTTTAGACAAAATACCGCTTCAAATGTTCTGAATGCCATGCATTTTTTAACAGTTTTCCGTTCTTGTCTCGAAGGTAGAAGGTCCCGGGTCGGACTTCTTTCATGACTTCGTAGGGTCTCTCCCAGGTCGGAGAAAGCTTGTTAGTGGAGCGCAGCAAAAAGATGGCCTTCCTGAGTACGAGGTCGCCGACCTTAATAGGCTTAGGCTTGACCTGTTTGGAAAAGGCTCTTTTCATTGCAGCTTTGCTGGCCAGCATTCTGATTTGAGCTTTAGCTCGGAGCTCTTCGGCGAGGTCGAGCTCTTCACGGATTCGTGCTCCGTTTATTTCTGGGTCATGGTGGAGGGTTCTACTGGTTGGAGACCCGATCTCCACTGGCAGCACCGCTTGAGTGACGAAGGTCAGTTCGAAGGGCGATTCTCCCGTCGCCGAGCTGATGTTGGTCCGCTGAGCCCACATCACTTCTGGGAGAACTGATGCCCATTGGCCCTCTGCTTCCTCCAGCTTGGTTTTCAGACCCTGCAAAATGATTTGATTAGTCATTTCAACTTGGCCATTACTTTGAGGGTGAGCAACAGACAAGAATCTGAGGTCGATCCCAATCTCAGCACATTTGCCTCGAAAGTATGCACTGTCGAATTGCTTGCCGTGGTTGGTGACGATGACCTTTGGTACCCCAAATCGGCAAATGATGTTTTTCCATACGAAATCCCAAGCTTCCTTTTCTGTTATTCTGGCAACACCTTCAGCCTCGGGCTATTTAGTGAAGTAGTCTACGGCCACGAAGGCGTGTTTCTTTTGGCCGACACTGGTCGGCAAGGGGCCGATGATGTCTAGACCCCACTGATAGAATGGCCAAGGGCTTACCATCACTGTGAGGTCCACAGCAGGCTTCCGCTGCACGTTGGCGAACCTCTGGCAGGTGTCGCACTTTTTACATACTCTTTGGCATCTTGCTCTAAGGTTGGCCAAAAATAGCCGTGCCTTAACGCCTTCCGAGCCAAAGCTTTACCCCCCAAGTGGTTTCCGCACACCCCTTCATGAATCTCCCGGAGTACATAGTTTCCTTCTTCGGGTCCAACACATTTCAAAAGAGACCAGGTGTAAGCTCTTTTGTAAAGCTGCCCGGCGATTATGACAAACCTTGAGGCTTACTTCACGAGTTTCCGAGTAGCTTTTTTATCCTCTGGGGTCATACCCCCTTCCAAGTAGTCCATGATTGGTTTGGTCCAATCTGGATTTAAGTTGAGCTCGGCTACCGCTTGTACCCCCAACTGGATACTAGGTTCAGATACTTCTTCCACGTGGACAAGGGCAGGTCGGCTTTCGCCCAAGGCCAGCCTGGATAGGGCGTCAGCCTTTATATTCTCTTCCCTGGGAATCTGCTGTATCGTGAACCTTCTGAGTGTTGAAGTCAAATCCTTGACTCTGTTGAGGTAGGCTAGCATAGCACTGTCCTTGGCTTTGAACTCCCCTGATATCTGACTAGAAACCAATTGAGAGTCGGTGCTTAGGTCGATTGTCTGTGCCCCGAGCTGAGCTGCAATTTTTAGCCCTGCAATTACCGCTTCGTATTCTGCTTCATTGTTGGACGTCGAGAAGGTGAACTTGAGGGAGTACTGGTGCTCATGCCGGTTTGGGTCGAGGATGACCACCCCAGCTCCGCTCCCAGACTTCCCTGAGGCCCCATCCACATGGACCTTCCACACGTCCTCCGGGTCATACTCTGCTCGGCCAATGCATTCTACGACAAAGTCAGCAATGGCTTGGGCTTTGATGGCTGTCCTGGGCTGGTAGGTGATGTCGAATTGACTCAGCTCAACTGCCCATTTCAGTAGCCTGCCCGATGCCTCTGGCTTGTGCATGATGGATTTGAACGGAGTATCAATCATGACTTTAATCGGATGAGCATCGAAGTATGGCTTCAACTTTCTAGCTGCCGTGATGAGCGCGAGGGCGAGTTTTTCCAAGGAGGAGTATCTCGCCTCGGCTCCCTGCAAGGTTTTACTAACATAGTAGACCGGCTTCTGTTCCTTACCTTCTTCTCGGACTAGCACCGCCGCCACTGCTGTTCCCGAGCATGCCAAGTATACTACTAGCTCCTCCCCCACCTCAGGTCGGGATAACAGAGGTGGCGAGGCTATGTACCTTTTCAGCTTTTGGAAGGCGTTTTGGCATTCCTCAGTCCATTCAAAGTTCTTAGGGTTCCTCAATATTTTGAATAGGGGAGCGCACTTGTCAGCCGACCTGGACATGAATCTGCTTAGTGCTGCGACTTTGCCTGCCAACACCTGGACGTCCTTCACGCAGGTCGGGGGCGCCAGGTCTAGTATCGCCTGGACTTTCTCCGGGTTGGCCTCTATTCCGCGGGCTGTGACCATGAAGCCCAGGAACTTGCCTGCCTTGACGCCGAATGCGCACTTTTCTGGGTTCAACTTTATCCCAAAGTGCTCCATTACAGCGAAGGCCTCAGCCAGGTCGGTTACATGGTCTTCCGCTCTCCTGCTCTTGACCAACATGTCATCTACATAGATTTCCATATTCCGGCCAATCTGGTTCTTGAAGACCTTGTTCACCATCCGAGTGTATGTGGCTCCAGCATTCTTGAGGCCAAAGGGCATGACTTCATAGTAGTAGAGTCCTTTATCGGTGGTGAAGGCGGTCTTCTCCTTGTCCCCGGGAGCCATCTTGATTTGATTATAACCTTTGAAGGCATCCATGAAGGAGAGCAGCTCGAATCCGGAGGTGGCGTCCACCATTTGGTCAATCCGTGGTAGGGGGAAGCAGTCCTTGGGGCAAGCTTTGTTGAGGTCGGTGAAATCAATACACAGTCTCCATCCACCCGAGGACTTCGTCACCAGCACCACATTGGACAGCCAGGTTGGGTACTGTATTTCCTTTATGTGGCCGGCGTCCACCAACTTGTCCACTTCTTCCGCTATGATTTGTTGCTTATCATAATGAAAGTGCCGGCGCTTTTGTTTTACTGGATAGTGATTCGGGTCGGCATTCAAGTGATACGCAATCACATTCGGGTCAATTCCTGTCATGTCAGAAGCAGACCAGGCAAATACATGCTCATTCTTTAAAAGAAATCGGCTTATACCTTTCTTGAGGTTGGCAGATAGTTCACTCCCAATCTTTGCTCTCTTAGTTTCATTGGAGAGTTCCACCTCCTGAAGGTCCTCAGCCGGGCTTCCTCTCTTAGCATCTCTCTTTTCCTCGGGCAGATCCGGTCCCCAGCCGATTTGATATTTGGGTCGGAGTGAGTTTTCATAACACTCCCGAGCTGAGAGCTGGGCTCCGCGAATGGTGGCTACCCCAGCCGGGGTCGGGAACTTCAGGGCCTGGTGGTACGTTAAGGGGATGGCCCTGAAATGATTAAGCGCCACCCGACCTAAGATCCCGTTGAAGGTGGAGTTACAATCCATTATAATGAAGTTGGCCTGCATCGACACCCACTTATCCCCATCCTCTAGCTTCAGCGGGAGGTTGATGACTCATTCGGCTCGGTGGGACTGCCCGGTGAAACCTGCTAAAGTACCCCGCAATGGCCTGAGTCGGCTCTTGTCCAACCCCATCTACTCAAAAGCGTTGAGGAATAAGACTTCTGCCGAACTCCCGGTGTCCACCATTAGCCTTTTGACGGTGAAGTTGGCTATTTCAGCGCTGATCACCAGGGGGTCGTCGTGAGGCAATATCACCCCCTCCAAGTCTTCTAAAGAGAAGGTGAGCTCTTGCATCTCCGGGGCCGGTCCCCTCACTGGTCCATACTCCCTCCTCGCACGAACATAACCTTTTCTGCCTGCTGAGGTCTCGCCTCCCGACGCCAATCCTCCCGCAATAGTTTCAATCACGGCCAAGCGTCCGCCCCCAGCCTGGCGCCTGGGCGGAGTCCTCTCCCTATCCCTTTGTTCCTGATTCTGGGTCGGCTGTTGATCTACATACCTCCGGAGGTGGCCCCGGGCTATTAGTGCCTTAATCTCCTGCTTCAAATCTTTACACTATTCGGTGGTATGGCCATAGTCCATGTGGTAGCGGCAATATTTGGTCTTATTGCGCTTATCGGGCTGGCATTTCATTCTTGGAGCAGAAGGCAGGTGGTTCTAGTGCTGGATCTCCATCAAGATCTGCTCCCTCGAGGTGTTAAAGGGAGTGAACATAGTGAACCGGGGGTTTGGCTTCGGCTGTTGTGGCTGCTTGCCTCGGTCGTTCTGGGCTTTGGCCCCGGCTTGGGCTCGGGAGGCCTCTCCTTTCTTCCTAGCCTCCTTCTCCTTGTCATCGTCCCTTTTTGCCTGATGGATCTCCTCCGAGTGGATGTACCATTCTGCTCGCACCATCAGTTCGGACACGGTATCCACAGGGTCGATCGACAAAGAAGATATGAGGGGGCCCGACCTGAGGCCGCTCTGGTAAGCCATCAGAGCCATAGAGTCCTCCAAGTTAAGAATTCGGAGGGACTCTTCATTGAACCTAGCCGTGTAAGCACTCAAAGTTTCCCCTCTATGTTGCTTCACCAACAGCAATGTAGAAGTATGGCGGGTGGCGCGGCGGCTTCCTGCGAAGCGGGATAAGAAAGCCTCCGCTAGCTAGTGGAAACTTGCAATTGATCCAGGACGAAGTTTTTGGAACCAGTCCAAAGCATTGCCAACCAGGGTGGTCGGGAATGTCTTCGCCTTCATGAGATCTGGCATGTCGTGCAGAGTCATGTGGTGATCAAAATTGAGCAGGTGGCTGGCAGGGTCTCCGTCTCCATTGTAGACGGCCAGGTTGGGCATTGATTGCCGGTGGGTAGGGGCGTGGCCAGTACCTCGGGAGAGAGTGGGCTTACACCGAGTTGGTTGATGACCTTAGCTGTGGCAGCCGCGGTCTTTGCTTGCTCGGGGTCGGCTTGAACCACCCTTTTACCTCTCGTCGGGTCAGATCTTGGTGTCGGCTCTAAGAAGCCCTCCTCTTCCTGCGTCCGTTTTCACCTAGACTCCGGGATGTGGAACTGGGGACACGATGGCCGCGGCACGGCCTCTTGCGGTGCCAGGGGGCCCTCAGCCAGCCGGGCTACCTACTCCTTAAGTTCTTCGAACATCCTCAACATCATCCTTATCTCCGGTGATAGGCTGGAGTTGGGGTCTCCTTTCGCTGCGGGGTTGGTTTGAGTGGCTAAGTGTATACGTTGGCTCGTTCCAAAGTCGGCTTGGGTTAGGTTCTGGCTGGGCGCCTGCACGGTTTCAAGGTCCCCTTCCAGGTTGGGCGAATCCTCTACCGGTATGTTGTGACTTCTCGTTTGTACAATGATAGTTTCTCAATGAGTGGCGAAGAGAGTTATAAAAGAACTCGTCGTTCCCCACAGACGGCGCCAAACTGTCGAGGTTGAAAGTCTCACAGTTGAATTTGGGAGCTGCTTTGGCCGAGCTGGACTTCTCTGATCCGCCTCCGAGCTGCACTTTCTTGGTCGGCTGCAGGACCTGCACAAGGAAAGCAAGGAAAAGGCGAGGTGACGACCTGGATTTTCCCCTCAGGCGTGCGAACGATTAGTATGTCCGAGCTGATAAAGCAGTTGAGAGCAATTAATAGCGAGATCCCCCAAATGAAGAGGGTTGAGCTCTATTTATACTAAGTTTGGGTCTGACAGCATTTAATGCGACGCAGCTTTATGTCCCATCAGTGCTTTATGTCCCATCGGAACAGCTGGAACTGAGGTCGGGGTTAACGAGGTCGGGCCAGTCATCTAGGTTGGACATTGAGCTGAACGAGCTGCTGACGGAGCGCGAATTAGCCCATCTCTGCTCAGAAGGTCGGCTCATTTAGCTCAGCTCGGGAACCCCTCGTCAGATGGGTTAAAGAAAGATTGATGATGATTATAGGTCAGCTGAGGATGGTGAGCTTCAGGGGTTAAGTTCTTCTCTAAGAACAAAGAAATAATTGAACACTTTTGATTTTTTGACCTTGCTTCAACTGCTTTATATATAAAGCATTACTATTGTAACTTAATTTCTTTAGTGTACATATTGACACAATTAATAGAAGAATTCTACTTTTATGAGCAATCCAATTTTTTTAGTTTTTTTTATAAAGTTTTGTTCAAATTTGGAATTGCCTTTCCTCTATCCTTTATCCATCCAATATATAGATAATAAAGAATTGTTATATGATTTACTATATATATTAAAAACGAAAAAAGCAAAATAATATAAAAAAAATAGATCAGAACATTAGTGGAACTACCACAAAAACATTGATGTTTTCGCGGCGGTTCAATTAAACCGCCACAAAAAACCTTTTTAGTATGGTTGAAAAATATACTTAAGAAAGATACTAATAACTACATAATTAACAAAATTTGAATATACTATACTTAAAGATTGAATATATTACTATATTTGTAGCTCGATCATTAAGACCACCATCTTTCTTTTTATGCATCTCTTCAAAGAATTCTATCGGGCCAACAATTCTTCCCTCTTTCATCTGTTATGCACCAAAAAATTCACTAAGACAGTTGGATAAACTGTTTTTAGAAGCATCTGTACAAAAACTGAGTCTTCTGAACTATATCTGAATAAAATTGCTCAAAAACTGAGGAATGTGGATTAGCTTTACCATTGTCATTAGTGTTAAGCTTACCCTACTTATTGAGGCAGGCCTCTAGCCATCCAATAATGAATAAGATCAATTAACTGTCACTGATATAGAGATAAAAACAGTTTGTACTCAAAATTTAACTAAAGAGAGTGTCACTTTTGACCAAAAAAGGAAAGGGTGTGCCACATCATGAAAGCTTACAACATTCAATGGATCTATATCAAAACATTTCCCGCATTTTCACAAATAGCTCAAAATTAGCATTATCACAAAAAACATAAACAAAAAGTAAAACATATCGAGGGGAAGGAAAAATTAGAGCCAAGCAAAAGTGCAATGAATTTATAACTTTGCAGGATTCATGACTTTCAATTAATTTATTAGACTTGCCATCTTATGATGCATGTTGCCTTAGCTTTCTCTTCCAGTATTATGCAATAATGTTTGGAAACTACGACTCTTCTTGCCTCACTTATGACGTTCGTATAATTTCACCAAGATCAATATAAAACATTTAAAGAAAGAACACATACTCATTGTATAAGTGATGCAATTAATTGACAAGATTGATTGTGTTCTCAAGCAAAACTATGCACAACTCAAAGTAGAACCTTGCTGAAAAAATAACATTAAAAATGCTGTCAATATCTTTCATAAAAACCACACAGATAATGAAGAATTATTACCTGTCTCTCAGGGGACATAAAAAATCTAACCAATTCCTCCCACAAGGCTTCACTCATACTACCGGGTCGCCTTTCCATGTTCTGCTCAAATGATTCTTCATCTTTAAAATGTCGGCTCCTTAGACGAGATTTGTAGTCTTTCCATTTCTTTCCAATGGATTGACGAACAACCCTTCGCATCTCCTCTCTTGGAATTCTAAAAGAGAACTTTTGCTGACATAAAGAAAATCATAATGGTTAAACACGCAATACACAACAAAAATAGGTAATTTGTTTATAACTAAATAGCAATCACCTCTACTAGCAGACAATGATTCTTTTTATAGGTATCAAGCACACGTCTCCAATCACCACAAGTAAGAGGAATAGTCTTAGCAAGCTTTCCCAAATAGCTTTGAAATTGCTCAGAGTTACGACCCACGAGCTGATTAAAGTCATTGAAATTGAGAAGAACTGTCATGTCGTGTGATAGGCCTTCTATATCCATGCATTTTGTCGAACCTCTTTTTCTTACTGAGTTGGAACTTTCAGCAATCTCCTCACTGGCTTCAGGTCTTTCAACTGATATTTCCTCAGTGGATGCTTCATCAAGCAGCCTTCTCTTTGAGACGGTATATAAAGCCCTCTTTGATCTCCCCATCCTTTTAGTTTTTGATGCTTTAGTCTGAAATTTTATGTGCAGCCATAAAAATCAATTTGCAGCCATAAAAATCTCATTTAAGCAATTATATACAATTTTACATATCAATAAACTAATTATACTTTTTGCTTTTAAAAGAATATAGGTAAAAATCCAATCTTCTCTGATTGCAAGAACTGCTATGCTTGTAATTGAAAAATAGCAGTAAAAGCTGGAATTTTGAGGACTTTGAGAAGAGTAACAATGTCGAGAATGGCTTGCAGGGAATATTGAACATTCTGTGTAATAAATGTGTGGCTTTTAAAACATTATTGCAAGAAAGAACTGTGATAACCACCTTCATATGTAATTTCTTACATATGAAGAGTAATAATTCAATAGAACAACCATTAGCACTGAACAACCAGATTACAAGATCTTGTTATAATCCTTCCTTTTACAATTTTACATAGGCCCACAAAAGTGATATAACATGTATAGTTTTACATAGGCTCCATATAAATTTCCTGTTAAACTGCCTAACATATCACAAGGAGGCTCATATCTCAGATGCAAAAGAATGAGTGAAAACACGAACAGAACATATCAGTATTGGTAAAAGGTTCAAGAAATCTTCAAACTCACTTGAATAACAAGAATGTAAGGTTGAAAATTAGTAGTTTACCTCAAGGATATCACAACCTAAAGATAGATGCTTGACATTATAAACTCCTTGAAGAAGTTTAATTACAGCTATGGAGTCAATCAGCGTATAGATGCTTTACACACAAACACTGTATGTATAGATACATATGCGTATTTTCTCTAGAATGTATAGGATAGCCTTAAGCTTTCAACACACCAGATTAAAAACATAAAAACACATATTAAAAATAAAAAAAATACAAAGCGATATATGTAACGACCAACTATAGAGGTGACCCAATCTGTTGGCCATTATCTTTCGGTTTTGCGTATGACATCAAGAAGTGCCTTGATCTCAGGTTTTAACATGGGGACAATTTTGTAAATAACTAAATTGGGGTGTGTTCGTAATTTTATATGATTTTGTTTTAAAGAAAGAAACCTGCAGCTATTAGAATTCTTTACTATTCTTCTTCCTCTACTATTCACGTGAGGCTCAAGCAACCGGATAGAGTTTGAAGGCTTGTATATATGGTAAACTTTAGCGTAAGACCTTGCAACTAGAAAAGGAGTTTATGCTTATATTATTAGTCAAAAGGTGTTGCATTTGAAAGGCTTGGACACTTTGTCAATATGGGGAAAAGTTGCATCAATATATATTGAGATTGTGGGATTAATGTAAGTGGATCTTGCCCTTTGTAATTCATTCTCAGAATCTGATCTTCTTTGTAAATATTCCAAATGTTATTATCTTTATGTGTCTACATATATATTCCTTGTGTGTCTTAACCAAGGTTTGGATTGTCCTGATTCTTTATGTATCGAAAATCTGTCCAAGCTAATAGTTATTATCTCATTGAACTTATAAATATTTTATGCCAAATTCTTCATACAAAGGTATTGTCTAGAATGCCTCCGTATCAATTATTTTATCCAAATCAAAGAAATAGATTCTATTATAATATGATGGTAGCAGCTGTTCTCCTGCAATTCATGGACTAAATTTCAATAGTTTTATATTTTCATTGATCAGTACTATTCCTTACTACTCGTTGATAATCCATGTTGTCACATATTGCACAGTGACAAATATCTTTTGTTCCGATCCACCATTTGCATCCTTTAATCTTTCTTGTAGTCTTAATTTGTTGTGATTCCTTCTAAACTCTATAATCTATTTTTGTGTTAATGTCACCCTTTAGGGGTTGACTATGTCTCGCAATGGTCTCCTTCGGACATCCTTTCACTTCCACCTATTTTTGCCTAAGAGTATATACAACTTCTCACCCACATATGACTGTGTTTTACTAATAGTACTGATACTGTTACGGTACCGCAACACAGATATTATTACTGTGTTGCACTCGCAGATACTGTTACCTCTACTATATGATTAGGAGGCCCCATATTTATTATTGAACCATTGCTGTACGGGTTAAATGTAGCTGCAGCTTTCTGTCCTATGATGTGCATTGAGATGCTATGATCGATATGTGATGATTTACTTCTGGAGATGAATTTTTTTCGTTATCTCTTCTATGAGTATTAATAGTGTTCTAGTCAATTATAATTTGTTCTGCAAGTGATACAATTTGTTAATCTCATATGGTGCTATTTGCTTGCTTCAGTCATCTATCCTAATGTTTATTGTGGGATGAGTTCCTTTACTGAGCTTTTGTTCGCTCACTGTTATTGCTTCCGCTTGCTTTCTTTGCAGTTAAAAAGGATTAAGCATTTGAGCATTGAGATATCTGGATAAGATGGTGTGGACTAGATGAGAGTTCCTTTGTCTATTATTTTTTCCAGTTATTTAGTGTCAAATTGAATAAATGTTCACGTTACTGAGATTAATTGTAATTATTGAGGGATGCGATCTCACCTTTATGGTTTTGTTTAATTGGAGATTATTTATTGATTGAGTGGTATGTTTATTCAGAGATTTATTAATTCGGGATTTTAGTAGTTCTGAATTATTTATTTTATGGTTGTGTGCCTAGCGAACTTGAGGGGTTAAACCCTTTAGGCTCGCGGCATGTCACGCATTGTTTTTGGGGCGTGACAATATACAAAACACAAACGATATACTGAACTGCCGCCTATACCAAAGTTTTTTGTAGTGCGTGGAAGATTGAATACACGTGGACTTTATTTGAAAATGGTCACACTTGGAAGATTGAAGAACATGTGGACCTAATTTTTTGAGATGGGTCACATATGGAAGATTGAACACACATGTGGTAGATAACACACGCAAAAGAAGATTGAATGTGACATAATTTGTGAAGGGTCACACGTGAAAGAAGAATAAGACTAAAACTATATATGGGTCTAACTCTGATACCATATTAAAATAACTGATGTTATATCCTAAAACCAATTGGTACTATGTTAAGAAGTCTGAGTTTTTATCTTAACATCAATTGGTGCAAAGTAGAGTAGCCCAGAATCTTATAGGTAGTCTAAGAATTTATAATTTTTTAATATGAAATAAGTGTATCTTCTAACAAAAAGAAAGAGGAAGCTTGTTTGGCGTTTGCTTGACTGTAACAAAAAGAAAAGATGTGTTAAATATCAAGAGTCGTTGTTGTATAACAAAATATTACTGCACGTTTTTCACAGATCAAGTAAATATTAGCTGTTGAAATATAGAGGCTGAGGGATCAAATCTCTTAAATAGTGACGGATGTAAATTATGAATAAAGGGATAAATTTTATGTACTTTTTTAAAAGAAAATTAAATATTTATGTATTTTTAATTAAAAAAATTAATTAGGTGGTACTAAAAAAATATATACTTATACAGTTAAAAAAATTACGTATTTTAACTCCTACAGAGAATAATTTGTGGATTCGCCCTTGTTTGTGAGTGATATCTTTAATATGTGTTGTACGTCTTACGTCTCCCTTAAATAAAAAAAGAGAAGGAAAAATCAATAGCAAAGGAATTAAATAGGGGTTAAATCTACTTTGTACCCTTCATTTTAACACAAATTGATACTTATTATCTCTCATATTTAAAATTTTCACTTATTACCCTTTGACTTTAGTCAACTTTAACAAAATTATAATGTTGTACAATTACTAGATTGCCCTTATAATTAGAATCTAAAGACAACTTTACCCTTCTCCCAAACATCTTTCAAAACCTTTGGGGGCGTTTGGTCTATAGAATGATTTTTCATTCCCATAAATAACATTTTTAGGAATATCATTCTCAGAAATATGATTAAAACTTTTGGTACGGTGGAAATATTCTTAGGAATATTTTGTCATTTTCTAGAAATGTTATATTATTATGTTTGGTTTAACCTAATTATTCTTAGGAATCTTGAGTAATTTTTCAACAATGTCCCTTTACTCAAATGAATAAAAATGTCATAAAAAACATATAAGCCATGATAAACTTTGTATACTTTTTCTAATACTCGAGTAAAAAAATGTCTAATGTATTTATAAAAGTAAAATAAATTAATTTTTATATTTTTAATATTTCCATTTTAGATTAAAACTTTAAATTTCAAAAATTAAATTTTATATTTACTCTTTAAGAATTTTGAAAATTAAAACTTCGAAATTATTTTATTTATTTTTAAGTTTTAAATTTATTTAAAATTTTAAAATTCATCTAATCATTTAAAATAATTATTGTAAATACAAATATAGATTTTAAATATAACTTTAAATTATAAAATAGTAATTTAACTTATGAATTTTAAATTTATATTCTATTTATTTTATTAATATTTTTTTTAATTCTAATTTTCTATTTATTTAATTTTAATTTTAATTTTTTAATTATTGTATTTTAGTATTTTTTTTTTAAGATAGGCATATGTGAGGTTTTATTTTCTCTTAAACATTTTCACAACACGAAAATATGAGATTTTTACCTCTCACATGAGAATAAAAATTGAGCAAAATGAGAATATTATATTCCCTAGAATGTGATATACACATAAATACTTTTTTTATTCCATGAACCAAACCTGAAAATATTATATTTTAAACTTCACATTTCTGAACCTTTAACATTCTGCAAACCAAAAGCTCCCTTAACCCAAAAAGAAGAAAAGAAAAGAAAATAAAAAAATATATATTTCAACACCAAACCTATACCCCCATCCCAACCCTCTCCCCTAACACCTCCCTACCTCAACCCCTTCCCCTAACACCCCCTATCCTACCCCGCCGCTACCACCCTCTACCCACCTGCCCCTGAACCCTATGTAAAATATACTTTAATCATTTATATGGACAATCATGCATAAATCTATAATGTTTAAAGAACTTAAGAACTTTATGATTTTTACAGTTTATAGAAAGAGATGTGTACCTTGATCGATTGTCATTCTTTGATGCAGACTCTTATGCAGAAACTATGAAGACATTAATTTCTCTCTGTTTCTCACTTTCTATTATATAGTTTTATGATGGAATAACTGACATTCTATATCATTGTAGAGAAAGGACCATACTTATATATAGAGAGAATGAATAGGTGTTTTCTATCAAGACACCTCTTTATTGGCCAATAAGAATTAAGTGTTTAACTTAATTATTAAAACCATAATTAATTAAATATATAATTATCTAATTAAATACACACGGACTATTATTTACAATTGGGCCATACAAATTAATTCCAACATTTTCCCACTTGACCCATATGGTGTTGCCTTGTAGACTAATAATATCATAATGTGCACAATTATGTTATCTTAAATCTTTCTTTATATTGACCACATAATATCATACTTAAGTAATAAACTAATAGGAGTCATGGCAGTTGTACGTCATTAATTTCGACATAGTCCCTTCTATGTACTACAACTCTAGCTTGTTATTGTTAGCCTAAGGGTATTAATCTCATGTTTTAATGATAACAAAATCTTAATCCAATTCTTACTAGTTGACTAATCATGTTTGTTTAAGTTATATATGGTTGAAATTAGTCATAGAATAAGAGATGTGTAACGTCCCGAAACCAACTCCACGCTCTAAGTCAAGTTCGGACCCGTCACACGGACAGAGTCTCCTCTGTACTATAGACTAAACTGGTACCTGCAAATAGTCACATACAATTTCTGAACCACAATCAACCATTCATACAACCTAGCTTTCAAGATTCATAAAGCCAACCAGCTCCTCAAGGCCATCCGAGCCTTGGAACCCAACAACATACCACACAAGCATGCAAAATTAAATCCATTGAAGTTCTTTTTTTTCAATCCACTTATCATACCACTCTACATTATTAATCAAGGTTTCTTATAATTTGTGTCCAACGAACCAACTAGTTTTCATCGTCCACACAAGCATGCATTACTAAGTAATAAAGTAAAACAAATAGAAGATATTACAAGCACACTAGTACCTAATCATCAACAAAACTAAAACTTTAATATCACATTCATTGATATAACACAAATACATACATGGACACAAAGTCTCAAATAGAATACAAGCATATCATGATCACATTCTTCCATGTTTTACACACTGATAGAGCAAGCAGGTCATAAAGGAGGCAATCCAATCTTCAGTTTTTCCTGAAATATGTTGAAAAAAAAAAATGAGTAACCAAAGTTACTCAGTGAGGGAGGTAATGTAGCATATCGAGGAATGCTTTCATGAGATACAACAAAGATAATAATATATACAACACAAAATAACAAAGTTAATTAGACAAGTATTTAACTACGTATAAAAAGAATACGGTTCCACGTTTGTCTTCAATCACGAGCCACGAGCCAAGATCTTCAACAAGTGTCTGCAAACCCTTATTCTTCCAAAATGGGGTACTCCGGATGTACCCCGATCCTACGACCCTTTCTCCTAAAGTAGGTCTATATGCCCCAACGAGGTAACCACGCCTCTGGGATAGTGGAGTATGCTTAGCGAGAGAAAGGGAATAGGCACCATGGTAGTTGAGAGAGCACGGCAAGCCCGATGTCGCCCTTATTTCTCGACGCTACCATGTCCAAAAAGGTTGCGCAACCCCGAGTCAAGATCACTAAAGCCAAGTATATCAAATAGCACATAAGAGGAACGATAAAGTATGACGTCTTCGCAGTTAATCACAAATAACACGAAAAGACTCAAGACAGCAAGTAAAATAATACATATAAACTTTATCAATTACTAAATAATTCAATTTAGAAACAATAAATCAAGTTAAGATGCATAGAAGAGATGAAGACTCCCTCACCTCTAGAAAGTCAATTGCCCAAATCTCCTTTCATTACCACCCAAAACCTTTATCTAAACATAATAACTTCAATTTAACACATAATCCAAGTCATCATTCAAATAATCAAATATTCAAGTCTTATTCATTTTCTCACACAACTATACAACTAATAAGCAATATGAGTAATATAAGCAAGATAAAGCCCCTTCTTCATTGCATCTTTATATACAACTTAACTATTTGTGTGACACCCGAGAATTTCACCCTAAATTTATTATAATCGTTGCATACTAATGTGCGCATTTCTACGTGCATCATTTTTCTTGTTAATTGTTTTTGTTGTGGGTTACTATTCATAATATTTTCGACTGTTTCGAAAGCTTGATTTTAAATTTTTCCTAGGTCACTCGACATTTAAAAGGAACCAAGAAATTTTTGTTTTGAACTTTCGAGCTTAGGAGTATGCGTTTGAAAAATATTTTCCGTGAGCTTTGAATAGTGTTACGTAAGAATAGTAACATTTGCAACTAAAAATAATTGAATTGCAATTTGACTTAGTTGACTAAGTTTTTTTTTAATGAAATTTGACCCTTTTAATAACACCTAAACTTACATAAAATAAGCATAAAACATCACAAAGCAAGGGAGCTCATAAAACATTTCCAAAAATTCCAACTTTGTCCCCATTGTTGGCCGTCTACTTCAAGGGAAAAAGGGAGAGAAATTTCTTCAACATCCATGCATTTTGAGCTTCTAGATTGATCTTGGGAGGGTTTTGAGCAACTTAGGATCTTCAACAAAGCTTCTCCATCTTCAAAATTGTGAGGGAGTCTCATTTTTTTGATTTTAAAGTTTATGTGCATATGTTCAATTTTATTGATTTGTCAATTATAGCTATATAACTTGTTGTGAATGCTTCCTATGAGTTATTTAATGTCTATAGAGCTAACTTTTGTGGTGTGATAACAAATTTAATGGTTGAATGTTGAATTTGATCAAAGAGATGATGAATAGTGCCTAAAACTAGGGTTTTGAGAAAATTTGCTATTTGGCTTGAATTGATGCCTCAATTAGGTGCTTTAGACCCTAGGGAAGGTAATTGAAAAGCCACGTTAGGTTGAATCACTCGAATTTGAACTTTAGTGCATAAATAGCTTACTTTAAAAAGGGGGTTTTGCACGTTAGGCAATCCGGGCAAATTTGGGCATCGATTTGGATATCCTTGGGCTAAGGAAGCACCCTTGGTGCTTTCGTTTCACGAAATTGGGGTTCGGTTAGTATGGCTATAGTTCAAACCCGTTCGGGGCCTTCCCGAACTTTTGCTTCAAAAATGAGTTTTAGTGACTTTAAAGGGTATCTTTGAGCTTAATTAGGAATATAGAAAGACTAGGGTATGATTGGAAATCTCGAACCATGCTTAGGAGAAAGATAGCTCGGTTAAAGAAAGGGGAAAAAGTAGTTTTTAGCCTTTTTAGTTGCAATTGGAACTTGTTGTGTGTTAGTAATGCCTTGCATTGAATAATTAGGATGTATTTAAGTTATTTGAGTAGATTATTGGAATTAATTGTGTTGATTGCTTTTTTTGGCATCTATTAGTTAATATCGTGCATATATGAACTTTTATTGTGCATATATGTGAGGGCGGCCTACTTTGTCGTCCCTCTTACGTGTTATGTGTTATATTGATTGTTTGTGACTTGTATTGGGTTGTGCAACCTATATCGGACATGGTAGCGTCGAGAAACACGGGCGGCATCGGGCTTGCCGTGCTCCCTCGACTACCATGGTGCCTATTCCCTTTCTCGCTGAGGCATAATCCACTACCCCAGAGGCGTGGTTCACCTGCTGGGCATGGACCTATCTCGGGAGAAAGGGTCGTAGGATCGGGATACATCCGGAGTATCCCAATTGTGGTGTTTGGGGTTTGCCGGCATATTCGTGATGCTCGTGGATTGTGGCTCGTGGATGAAGTCTTGGAAATGGAACCGTATCCTTTTTAAAGTGATTAATAGTTTGACTTATTGTCTTGTTAGTTTATGTGGCTTGTATATATGTTTAATTGTGTTGCATATCATATTGCACGTTGGCATGCTGCATCACCTCCCTCGCTGGGCAACTTTGTTGCTCACTCCTCATTTGAAATGTTTCAGGAAAAGCTGAGGTGAATCCCCAGCTGTTAGAAGTAGGAGAAGAAGAAGAAGTTCAAGTAGATCAGAATCAGTGATCTTGTGTGCTGAGGTGGATTTTATGTGCTTCTTACGTGGAGTTCTTGTTATTAATGTATTTTGAGACTTTGGAGTCTTGTATATATTTGTCTAGTAGATGTGTACTAGGATGTTAAAGAAAGTTGTTGGATTGTAATAATGAATTCTAGACTTTAATTTCCCTTGCATGCTTGGAGTGTTTGTTAATCTTCATATGGAACTTAGAATTTTATTGTATCTAATTACTTATGACTAAAACCAAATTATCTCGCATGCTTGTGTGCTTTAGTAGAATATTGTTGCTCCAAGGCTCGGATGGCCTTGTGATTGTGTTTTGGCTTTGGAGTTATTGTTGATAAGTCGTTGCTTTTAGTTCAGATGTCTTGAATGAATGTTTACATGTATCAGTTTTGTCCTTGGTACAGAGGAGACTCTGTCCGAGTGACGGGTCCGAGCCTGACTATTAGCGTGGGGTTGGGTTCGGGGCGTTACATCTTAAGTGGTATCAGAGCTACTAGAATGCTTGAAGCCGGGTTAAATTCCTTGGCATGTGGGTAGAGGTCTATATGTGGAAGTGAATTATGTGAATATGTAAGTGTTTAGTTGTTTAAGTACTTAGATATAAGACATGCTAGCATGAAAAGGAATGATAAAACTTAATATGATAAGAGTATGAAAAGTTAGTATTGAATGTTGTTAAGTGTTTTATGTGTTCTTATGTGAGTAAAATGTTTGAAAACAATGTGTAAATTATCTTGCATAGTTTATTTGCCTATTATAATATGATGTTCTTCTAGCATTGTGATGAGGAGACGGGGTAGACCACGGGGTGAGCCGGAGGAGGCTCCTAGACAGAATGTACCGGGGCAGGATGCTGGGGCAGCCGGGAATGTACAGCAGGGTCAGGAGCCGAGCACTGCCCAGATTTTAGCTACTATGGCTACTGCGATGAATACCATAGCACAGTTTGTGGTTCAGCAGGGTACAGCAGGTGCCGGCAGAGGTAATCAGGCTGCCAGAGCAGAGGGCAGTGGTACTGCAGGAGGTAACTTATTTGATAAATTTCTGCATCATGGAGCATATAGTTTTTATGGTGAGCCTGATGATATGAAAGCAGAGTTGTGGCTGAGTAAGTTCGAGAAAGTTGCTGCGATACTTGAGTGTGACGATGAAAGAAAGATCACCTATGCTGCATTTAAAATGGAGGGTGATGCCGAGGCTTGGTGGCGCACTATTAGAGAAAAATGGGATGCTGAGAGGGTTCAGCATGTATGGGCTGACTTTGTTCGTGAGTTTCGAGATAAATATGTGTCGGTCGTGGCCCGTGAGAGGCATCAGGATGAATTTATAGCTTTGAAACAGGGGAATATGACTGTGGACCAATATGAGGCTACCTTTACGAGATTATCTCGATATGTGCCAGCCTTAGTTCAGCCGGAGGATGTGAATATCCAGAGATTTATTACAGGGTTGAGGAATGACATCATGCTTAACTTGTCTTCGCAAGATTTTCTGAACTATGCTGCAGTAGTTCGGGCTGCATCGAGATATGAGAAACGTAAGGCAGATGTGTTAGCTCAGTCTAGTCAATCAAGCAAACGTCAGTTTCAGTCTCAGAGTCAGGGTTATCAGAGGCAGTATCAGCAGCCTGTTCAGACTCAGCAGCCTAGACAGACTCAGAGCTATCCAGGACCAGTTCAGGTACAGTCACAGCCGAGACCAGCTCAGAGCCAGCCACAGGGACAGTCACAGACCCGACCAGTGACTGCTAGATCTCAGCAGGGTAGTTCTGCCACATCTACTTATAGGGCCCCTACAGGAGGAACTGCTACTAGGAAGAATCTCATGTGTACTCATTGCAACCGTAAGGGTCACACAGAGGCTGAGTGTTGGAGGAAATTGGGTCGTTGTATAGGTTGTGGCAGCGATCAGCACAGAGTTAGAGATTGTCCCAAGTTTAAAGTTGGTCAGGGTCAGACTTCAGGCCAGGGTGCCCAGACTAGAGCTTCAGGAGCAGCTACCGTACCACGAGGTCAGGCACGGGTATTTGCACTTGACCAGGAGGAGCTTCCAGAGACTACAGTGGTGGTGGAAGGTACTTTTCTTATTAATAGTCAGCCAGTAGTAGTTTTGATTGACACCGGGGCTACACATTCATTCATTACACCTGCATGTGCACAGTCTGCTACATTAAAAGTTGATAAACTGCCGTATGTGATTGAAGTAGGTAATCCTATGGGTACTAAATTTGTTGCGGAGTCTGTGTGTAAAGATTGTAATATTTGTATTGAGGGTTGCATGTATCCTATTGATTTGATTATCATGCCATTTCGGGACTTTGAAGTCATCTTAGGGATGGATTGGTTGGGACGATATTATGCATGTTTGGACTGTAGGAGGAAAGTTTTGACTTTAGAAGTACCTAACCAACCTGTTATTAAAGTAACTGGGAGTCGGAAGTCTACTGGGACTCGTATTATATCTTCCATTAAAGCTACTAAAATGTTGAGTAAAGGCTATGATGCATACTTAGCTTATTTAATTAATCAGCCTGGAGATAAATTGAAATTGAATGAAGTACCTGTTATAAAAGAGTTTTCGGGGGTTTTCCCTGAAGAGTTGCCTGGGTTACCACCTGATAGGGAGATTGAATTTGTGATTGACCTGTTGCCGGGAACTAGTCCTATCTCGAGAACCCCGTATAGAATATCTCCCCCTGAGTTACAAGAATTGAAAATTCAGCTTCAGGGTTTGCTTGAGAAAGGTTTTATTCAACCTAGTTCGTCACCGTGGGGTGCTCCCGTGTTATTTGTGAAAAAGAAAGACGGTACTATGCGTTTGTGTATAGATTATCGGGGTCTGAATCAGGTAACGGTGAAAAACAAATATCCTTTGCCTTTAATTGAGGAGTTGTTTGATCAGCTACAGGGTGCTGTTGTGTTTTCAAAATTTGATTTGAGGCAAGGTTATTATCAGTTGAGGATCAGGAAAGAGGATGTACCTAAGACTGCATTTAGAACTAGGTATGGCCATTATGAGTTTGTTGTTTTACCATTCGGGTTGACAAATGCTCCAGCCGCTTTTATGGATTTGATGCAGAGAGTATTTCGACCCTATCTTGATCAATTTGTGGTGATTTTTATTGATGACATATTAGTATACTCTAAGTCTGAGTCAGAGCATGAAGAGCATTTGAGGATTGTACTTAAAACCCTGCAAGAACACAAGTTGTTTGCCAAATTTAGCAAATGCGAATTCTGGTTGAAACAGGTTGCCTTTTTAGGTCATATCATTTCCCAGGAGGGAATATCTATTGATCCTGCTAAAATTGATGTAGTTATGTCGTGGAAGAGACCTGAAAATGTCACGGAAGTCCGTAGTTTCTTGGGATTAGCGGGCTATTATAGGCGATTTGTTAAAGATTTTTCAAAGATTGCAGGACCTTTGACTACTTTAACTCAGAAGAAAACTGTGTTTAATTGGGATGATAAATGTGAAGCTAGTTTCCAGGAGTTGAAAAAGCGACTTACCACTGCACCTATCATTGCCTTCCTGAGGGAACCGAGAACTTGGTGATTTATAGTGACGCTTCGAAAGAAGGGTTAGGTTGTGTTTTGATGCAAAATGGTAAAGTCATAGCATATGCCTCTAGGAAATTGAAACCATATGAACTCAATTATCCTACACATGATTTGGAGCTTGCAGCTGTTGTATTTGCTTTGAAGAAATGGCGGCATTATTTGTGGGGAAACAAATTTGAAATATTTACTGACCATAAAAGCTTGAAATATTTATTTTCTCAAAAAGATTTGAATATGAGGCAAAGGCGTTGGCTAGAACTGTTAAATGATTATAACTGTACCATTAGCTATTTGCCGGGAAAAGCTAATACTGTTGCAGATGCACTGAGCCAAAAAGCTTCTGTGTCTAGTTTGATAATCAAGGATTGGGAGATTGTGGAAGAACTGTGCTTATGGAAACCGAAAGCTTCTAGATCAGGTATTCAATTTGCTAGTTTACAAATCAAATCTTTAATGCTATC
This sequence comes from Ehretia macrophylla, assembly GCA_037974665.1. NCBI lineage: Eukaryota > Viridiplantae > Streptophyta > Magnoliopsida > Boraginales > Ehretiaceae > Ehretia > Ehretia macrophylla. The sequence goes on along the minus strand of CM075780.1, from coordinate 35,516,177 downwards.
TAGAATCAGAGAAGCACAACAATCAGATTCTCAGCTGTTGAAGCTTTTAGAGAAGTCAAAAGGGGAAGAGTCCGACTTTAAGATGCATGATGATGGACTTCTCAGGTACAGGAATAGAATTTGCATTCCTAGTAATTCGATTGTGAAAGATGAGATTCTTGCTGAGGCTCATGCTTCTAAATATACAATTCATCATGGAAGCACAAAAATGTATAGAGATTTGAAACAGAATTTCTGGTGGAACAACATGAAGAGAGAGATAGCTGAGTATGTAGCTAAATGTTTGACTTGTCAGAAAGTTAAGGCAGAGCATCAGAGGCCAGCAGGATTGTTGCAGCCGTTGGAGATTCCGGTTTGGAAATGGGATCAGGTTACTATGGATCTTGTGTCGGATTTACCGAGATCACCACGAGGTAATGATTCGGTGTGGGTTGTAGTAGACAGGTTGACAAAGAGTTCGCATTTTATTGCTACAAAGAAAATAGATTCTCTCGATAAATTGGCTGAGCTTTATGTTGAAAATATTGTGAGACTGCATGGAGTTCCATCCCAGATAGTGTCAGACAGGGATCCCAGGTTTACATCACAATTCTGGCAGAAACTACAAAAGGCTTTGGGGACTAATTTGAGTTTTAGTACTGCATATCACCTGCAGACGAATGGCCAGTCAGAGAGGACTATCAGGATACTGGAAGATATGTTGAGAGCCTGTGTTCTGGATTTTGGCAAGAATTGGGAGAAATATCTGCCTTTAGCAGAGTTTGCTTACAATAACAGTTATCAGGCCACTATTGGCATGGCACCCTACGAGGCACTTTATGGGCGAAAATGTCGGTCTCCGTTGTATTGGGATGAGGTAGGTGAGATGAAAACAGTTGATCCCTCTATTCTTCCGGAGATGATTAAAATGGTGGATAATGTGAGACTTATAAAGAAAAGGATGCTTACAGCTCAGAGTCGACAGAAGAATTATGCTGATAGACGTCGACGGGACTTAGTATTTTCTAAGGGTGATCATGTTTTCTTGAAAGTCTCTTCGCGAAAAGGTTTGATTCGGCACGGCAAATGAGGTAAACTTAGTCCTAGATACGTGGGACCATTTGAGATCACTGAGAAAGTTGGGGATTTAGCTTACAGATTGGCCTTACCTCCGAGTTTGGGTCCGATTCATGATGTTTTTCATGTGTCACTGCTGAGAAAGTATAATCCTAATCCGTCGCATATCATTGAGCCGGAGCCGTTGGAGATTGATGAGTCCTTAGCTTATGTTGAGAAGCCTCTTCGAGTGGTTGACCGAAAAATTCAGGAACTTAGGACTAAAAATATTCCTATGGTAAAAGTTCTCTGGGATCATCATGAGGTTGAGGATGCCACTTGGGAGCGAGAAGATCAGATCAGAGAGAAGTATCCGGAGCTCTTTGCCGAATCATGTAAGAATTGCGAGGACGCAATTAGTTTAAGGGGGAGAGGGTGTGACACCCGAGAATTTCACCCTAAATTTATTATAATCGTTGCATACTTATGTGTGCATTTCTACGTGCATCATTTTTCTTGTTAATTGTTTTTGTTGTGGGTTACTATTCATAATATTTTCGACTGTTTCGAAAGCTTGATTTTAAATTTTTCCTAGGTCACTCGACATTTAAAAGGAACCAAGAAATTTTTGTTTTGAACTTTCGAGCTTAGGAGTATGCATTTGAAAAATATTTTCTGTGAGCTTTGAATAGTGTTACGTAAGAATAGTAACATTTGCAACTAAAAATAATTGAATTGCAATTTGACTTAGTTGACTAAGTTTTTTTTTAATGAAATTTGACCCTTTTAATAACACCTAAACTTACATAAAATAAGCATAAAACATCACAAAGCAAGGGAGCTCATAAAACATTTCCAAAAATTCCAACTTTATCCCCATTGTTGGCCTTCCACTTCAAGGGAAAAAGGGAGAGAAATTTCTTCAACATCCATGCATTTTGAGCTTCTAGATTGATCTTGGGAGGGTTTTGAGCAACTTAGGATCTTCAACAAAGCTTCTCCATCTTCAAAATTGTGAGGGAGTCTCATTTTTTTGATTTTAAAGTTTATGTGCATATGTTCAATTTTATTGATTTGTCAATTATAGCTATATAACTTGTTGTGAATGCTTCCTATGAGTTATTTAATGTCTATAGAGCTAACTTTTGTGGTGTGATAACAAATTTAATGGTTGAATGTTGAATTTGATCAAAGAGATGATGAATAGTGCCTAAAACTAGGGTTTTGAGAAAATTTGCTATTTGGCTTGAATTGATGCCTCAATTAGGTGCTTTAGACCCTAGGGAAGGTAATTGAAAAGCCACGTTAGGTTGAATCACTCGAATTTGAACTTTAGTGCATAAATAGCTTACTTTAAAAAGGGGGTTTTGCACGTTAGGCAATCCGGGCAAATTTGGGCATCGATTTGGATATCCTTGGGCTAAGGAAGCACCCTTGGTGCTTTCGTTTCGCGAAATTGGGGTTCGGTTAGTATGGCTATAGTTCAAACCCGTTCGGGGCCTTCCCGAACTTTTGCTTCAAAAATGAGTTTTAGTGACTTTAAAGGGTATCTTTGAGCTTAATTAGGAATATAGAAAGACTAGGGTATGATTGGGAATCTCGAACCATGCTTAGGAGAAAGATAGCTCGGTTAAAGAAAGGGGAAAAAGTAGTTTTTAGCCTTTTTAGTTGCAATTGGAACTTGTTGTGTGTTAGTAATGCCTTGCATTGAATAATTAGGATGTATTTAAGTTATTTGAGTAGATTATTGGAATTAATTGTGTTGATTGCTTCTTTTGGCATCTATTAGTTAATATCGTGCATATATGAACTTTTATTGTGCATATATGTGAGGGCGGCCTACTTTGTCGTCCCTCTTACGTGTTATGTGTTATATTGATTGTTTGTGACTTGTATTGGGTTGTGCAACCTATATCGGACATGGTAGCGTCGAGAAACACGGGCGGCATTGGGCTTGCCGTGCTCCCTCGACTACCATGGTGCCTATTCCCTTTCTTGCTGAGGCATACTCCACTACCCCAGAGGCGTGGTTCACCTGCTGGGCATGGACCTACCTCGGGAGAAAGGGTCGTAGGATCGGGATACATCCGGAGTATCCCAATTGTGGTGTTTGGGGTTTGCCGGCATATTCGTGATGCTCGTGGATTGTGGCTCGTGGATGAAGTCTTGGAAATGGAACCGTATCCTTTTTAAAGTGATTAATAGTTTGACTTATTGTCTTGTTAGTTTATGTGGCTTGTATATATGTTTAATTGTATTGCATATCATATTGCACGTTGGCATGCTGCATCACCTCCCTCGCTGGGCAACTTTGTTGCTCACTCCTCATTTGAAATGTTTCAGGAGAAGCTGAGGTGAATCCCCAGCTGTTAGAAGTAGGAGAAGAAGAAGAAGTTCAAGTAGATCAGAATCAGTGATCTTGTGTGCTGAGGTGGATTTTATGTGCTTCTTACGTGGAGTTCTTGTTATTAATGTATTTTGAGACTTTGGAGTCTTGTATATATTTGTCTAGTAGATGTGTACTAGGATGTTAAAGAAAGTTGTTGGATTGTAATAATGAATTCTAGACTTTAATTTCCCTTGCATGCTTGGAGTGTTTGTTAATCTTCATATGGAACTTAGAATTTTATTGTATCTAATTACTTATGACTAAAACCAAATTATCTCGCATGCTTGTGTGCTTTAGTAGAATATTGTTGCTCCAAGGCTCGGATGGCCTTGTGATTGTGTTTTGGCTTTGGAGTTATTGTTGATAAGTCGTTGCTTTTAGTTCAGATGTCTTGAATGAATGTTTACAGGTATCAGTTTTGTCCTTGGTACAGAGGAGACTCTGTCCGAGTGACGGGTCCGAGCCTGACTATTAGCGTGGGGTTGGGTTCGGGGCGTTACAATTTGCATAGGAAATTATACATTCATTCTACAAGTTGTAACGGCCCGAACCCAACCCCACGCTATTGGTCAAGTCCGGACTCGTCACTCGGACAGAGTCTCCTCTGTACTGTGGACTAAAAGGTTACTCGCAACTAACCACACAAAGTATTTGATTTATCAACAACAACTACTACAACAATCCTTCAAGATATATATAGTTAAATCATGATCACAAGGCCATCTGAGCCTTGGAGCGACAAAATCTACTTAAAGCAAACAAGCATGCAAGGCAATGCTAACTTTGACTTCCAAGTAGTTTGATATAGTTAAGATAGACTAACTACCACACCCAAGCACTCAACAACCAAATTAAGTATACTATAAGTTATTACATGCCAACCTACTTTGTCTCCAACTTACAAGACTATAACTTTAGTTACAACTTCCTGAGCAAATATACAAGACCCTAAGGCCTCAAAACACAACATCTAACAAGTACTTCACGCAAGCATCACATATGATCCACCTTATCACACAGGAATCAAGGAATCTGTTCTACTTGCACTTCTTCTCCTTCCTCTACTGCTACTAGTTGGGGATCTACCTCAGCTTCTCTTGAAACATGTTAAATGAGGAGTGAGCAACAATGTTGCCCAGCGAAGGAGGTGATGTAACATAACGGGGCGTGCAATATGATATGCAAACACAAGAAAACATAAATGTATAACATAAAGAACAAGATATAGTAGCAAGTAATTAACCACATTAAAAAGGATATGGTTCCACTTTAAGTATTCAATCTCGAACCACAAGCCACAAACTTCACGCAAGTGTCGGCAAACCCCTTACTCCAATAAGTTAGGATACTCCGGATGTATCCCGATCCTACGACCCTTTCTCCTGAAGTAGCACCATATGCCCAGCAGGTGAACCACGCCTCTGGGGTAGTAGAGTATGCTCAGTGAGAAAGGGAATAGGCACCATGGTAGTTGAGGGAGCACGGCAAGCCCAATGCCGCCCGTGTTCTCGACACTACTATGTCTGAAAAGGTTGCGCAACCCAAGACAAGTCTACAAGAATTCAAGATATCAAATAACACATAAGAGGGTCGACAAAGTAGGCTGCCCTCACATAAATACATTATAACTAACATATGCACGAGATAGCTATAAAATCCCAAAAAGAGGCAACCAACACAACTTCACCCAAAATCCAATTCAAATAGCTCAATTAGCTTTAGATAAATACAGTAGTATGTGACAACACAATAGCAAGCTCTAGGGGCATCAAAGAAAGCCAATTACTACATTTTCCATTTCTTTAACCAAGTTTTTCTTCTCCTAAGTGCATTTCAAGATTACCAACCCACAACCTGATCATACTATATTCCTAATTAAGCTAAAAGACACCTATCAAAACCATAAAAACCCATTTTAGAAACTAAAGCTCGGAAAGGCCCCGAGCGGGTTTTAACTATAACTATACTATTCGAGCCCCAATTTCGCGTAACGAAAGCACCAAAAGTACTTCCATACCTCAAGGATACCTAATCCAAAGCCCAAACGTGCCTGGATTGCACAACGAGAAAAGTCCTCTTTTTAAAGTCGACTAATTTTACAATTTAGCTCGGTTTTGGGTGATTCAACTTCACGTGACCTCCCATCTAGCTTCACTAGGGTCTAGAGCATCTAATTGAAGCCTCAATTCATTCCAATTAGCACATTTATTCAAAACTCTAAATACAAGCACTATTCATCATCTCTTTCATAACACTCAAGCTTTCAACCATGGATTATGCTATCAAGCTATAAAAGTTTACTCTATAGGCTCTAATAAACACATATAAAACATTCATAACAAGTATTATAACTATAATCAACAAATCAAAAATTTTAACATAAGAGCATAAACTTTGAAAGCTATAAAATGCAACTCTTTCACAATTTATGATGTGTAGAAGCTTGTTGGGGAACCCTAGGATGCTCAAACAACTCCAAGATCCAATCCAAGAGTCAAGCTAGCAAGATTGATGAAGAAAATTTCCTTTTTTTTTCTCCTTGAAGTGGTCGGCCAAAGGAGGGGACAAAAGGGTAAATTTTGCAATTGTTTTTTTTTTTTTTATGATAAATGTTTGTGTTGTGTTATGCTATGTTTGTATATGATATATGCTCAATTTTGCTAAGTCAAATATCATAAAAGGTTGCTCAAATGAGCTTAAACTTTAATTTAATGCTAACTAATTCAATCTAAGGTTGTTACATACATAACACTATTCAAATGTCGTGGAAAATATTTTTTATTTGTATGCTCCCGAGCTCGAAAATCCAAAATGACAAGGTCTCGATTCCTTCTAAATGTTACATGACCTAAGCAAAATATAAAATCCAACATTCGAGACGGTCGAAAATCTTATGAATAGTAACCTCGAGATAAAATAATTTAAGCAAGAAAAATTATGCACGTAAGAATGCTCAAGTAAATATGCAACAGTTATAAAGAAATTATGATGAAATTCTCGAGCGTCACACCCTATCTCCCTTAAACTAATTGCGTCCTCGCAATTCTTACATGACTCAACAAAGAGCTCCGGATACTTCTCTCTGATCTGATCTTCTCGCTCTCAAGTGGCATCCTCAACTCCGTGATGATCCCAAAGAACTTTTACCGTAGGAATACTTTTAGTTCGAAGTTCCTGAATCTTTTTGTCAACCACTCGAAGAGGTTTCTCAGCATATACTAAAGACTCATCAATCTCCAACGGTTCTAGCTCAATAATGTGCGACGGATCAGGATTGTACTTCCTCAACAATGACATATGGAAAACATCATGAATCCTGCCCAAACTTGGAGGTAATGCCAATCTGTAAGCCAAATCCCCAACCTTCTCAATGATTTCAAATGGCCCCACGTATCTAAGATTGAGTTTATCTCATTTTTCGTGTCGAATCAAACCCTTGCGCGGAGAGACTTTCAAGAATACACGATCACCCTTTGAAAATACCAAGTCCTGTCGGCGTCTATCAGCATAATTCTTTTGTCGACTTTGTGCCGTAAACATTCTCTTCTTTATAAGCTTCACACTATCCACCATCTTGATCATCTCAGGTAGATTAGATGGATCAACAGTTTTTATTTCACCTACCTCATCCCAATACAACGAAGACCTATATTTTCGTCCGTAAAGTGCCTCGTAGGGTGCCATACCAATAATAGCCTGATAACTGTTATTATAAGCAAACTCCTCTAGAGGTAGATACTTCTCCCAACTCTTACCGAAATTCAGAATACAAGCTCGCAACATGTCTTCCAGTATCCTGATAGTCCTCTCTGACTGGCCATCCGTCTGCGGGTGATATGCAGTACTAAAACTCAGATTAGTCCCAAAGCCTTTTGTAGTTTCTGCCAGAACTGTGATGTAAACCTGGGATCCCTATCCGACACTATCTAAGATGGAACTCCATGCAATCTCACAATATTTTCAACATAAAGTTCGGCTAATTTATCAAGGGAATCTGTTTTCTTTGTAGCAATAAAATGAGAAGTCTTCGTCAACCTGTCTACTACAACCCATACGGAATCATTGCCCTGCGATGATCTCGGCAAATCAGACACAAGATCCATAGTCATTTGATCCCACTTCCATACTGGAATCTCTAATGGTTGCAACAACCTTGTCAGTCTCTAATGCTCCGCCTTAACTTTCTGACAAGTCAAACACTTAGCCACATAATCAGCTATCTCCCTCTTCATGTTGTTCCACCAGAAACTCTACTTTAAATCCCTGTACATCTTAGTGCTACCGGGATGAATCGTGTATTTAGAAGCATGAGCCTCAGCAAGAATCTCATATTTCACAATCGAATTACTAGGAATGGAAATTCTATTCCTGTACCTGAGTAATCTATCATTATGCAATTTGAAGTCGGACTCTCCCCCTTTGGACTTCTCTAGAAGCTTCAATAACTGAGGATCTGATTGTTGGGCTTCTCTGATTCTGGATAACAATAGAGACTGGATTTGTAGGCCAGCAAATTGAATACATGTTCTAGAAGCCTTCGGTTTCCACAAGCACAACTCCTCCACAGTCTCCCAGTCTTTGATTATCAAACTTGCCACAAAAGTTTTTCGGCTCAATGCATCTGCAACAATGTTAGCTTTACCAGGCAAGTAGCTAAATAGTACAATTATAATCATTCAACAATTCTAACCAACGCCTTTACCTCATATTCAAATCCTTTTGAGAAAAGAGATACTTTAAACTCTTATGATCAGCAAATATCTCAAATTTATTACCCCATAAATAATGACGTCATTTCTTCAAAGCAAAGACAACAGTAGAAAGCTCAAGATCGTGTGTAGGATAATTGAGTTCATATGGTTTCAATTTCTTAGAAGCATAAGCTATCACCTTACCATTTTGCATAAGAACAGCCTTATTTCGAAGCATCACTGTATATCACCAGATTATCGGTCCCTTCAGGCAATGCAAGAATAGGAGCCGTGGTAAATCTCTTCTTTAATTCCTGAAAACTGGCTTCACATTTATCACTCTAATTAAACACAGTTTTCTTTTGAGTTAAAGAAGTTAATGGCCCTACAATTTTGGAAAAATCTTTAACAAACCGCCTATAATAGCCTGCCAAACCCAAGAAGCTACGAACTTCTGTAACAGTCTCGTGTCTTTTCCAAGTCATCACTACCTCAATTTTCGCAGGATCCACATATATTCCCTCCTGTGAAATAATATGGCCTAAAAAGGCAACCTGTTTCAACCAGAATTCGCATTTGCTAAATTTGGCAAACAATTTATGTTCTTACAGGGTTCAAAGCACAATTCTCAAATGTTCTTCATGCTCTGCCTCAGATTTAGAATAGACCAGTATATCATCAATGAAAATTATCACAAACTGATCAAGATAAGGTCGAAATACTCTCTGCATCAAATCCATAAAGGCGATTAGAGCATTTGTCAAGCCAAATGGTAAAACAACAAACTCATAGTGGCCGTACCTGGTTCTAAATGCAGTCTTGGGTACATCTTCTCTACGAATTCTCAATTGATAATAACCTTGCCTCAAATCAAACTTAGAAAATACAACAGCACCTTGCAGCTGATCAAATAACTCCTCAATTAAGGGTAAAAGATATTTATTTTTCACTGTCACCTGATTAGGGCCTTGATAATCAATACGCAATCGCAGAGTCCCGTCTTTCTTCTTTACAAATAACACAGGAGCACCCCAAGGTGACGAACTAGGCTGAATAAAACCCTTCTCAAGTAGGCCCTGTAGCTGAATGTTCAATTTCTGCAACTCAGGGGGAGCCATTCTATATGGGGTTCTAGAAATAGGATTAGTCCCTGGCAATAAATCAATCACAAACTCTATCTCTTGGTCAGGTGGTAACTCCGGCAACTCCTCAGGAAAAACCCCTGAAAAATCTTTTATAACATGTACCTCATTCATTTTCAATTTATCTCCAGACTGATTAATTAGATAAGCTAAATATGCATCATAACTTTTACCCAACATTTTAGTAGCTTTAATAGAAGATATGATACGAGTCCTAGTAGATTTTTGACTCCCAGTGACTTTAATAACAGGTTGATTAAGTACTTCTAAAGTTAAAACTTTTCTTCTATAATCTAAACATGCATAATATTGCCCTAACCAATCCATCCCCAAGATAACTTCAAAGTCCCTAAATGGCATAATAATCAAGTCAATAGGATACATGCGACCCTCAATACAAATATCACAATTTCTACACACAGACTCCGTAACACATTTAATACCCATAGGACTACTTACTTCAATCACATACGGTAATTTTTCAACTTTTAAAGTAGTAGATTGTGCACATGTAGGAGTAATGAATGAATGTGGAGCCCCGGTGTCAATCAAAACTACTATCGGCTGACTATTAATAAGAAAAGTACCTTCCACCACCACCGTCGTATCTGGAAGCTCCTCCTGATCTAAAGCAAACACTCGTGCTTGGCCCCGCGGTATAGTAACTGCTCCTGAAGCTCTAGTCTGAGCACCCTGGCCAAAAGTTTGTCCCTGACCCTGTTTAAACTTGGGGCAATCTCTAGCTCTGTGCTGATCACTGCTGCAACCCAAGCATTGACCCAGTTTCTTCCAACACTCTGCCTCCATGTGGCCCTTGTGATTGCAATAAGTACACTGTAGGTTCTTCTTGGCAGCAACACCTCCTGGAGGAGTCCTATAAGTAGATGTAGCAGAACTACCCTGCTGAGATCTAGCAATCACTGGTCGGGTCTGTGACTGTCCCTATGGTTGGCTCTGAGCTGGTCTCGACTGTGACTGCGCCTGAATTGGTCCTGGATAGCTCTGGGTTTGCCTAGGTTGTTGAGTCTGAATAAGCTGCTGATACTGCCTCTAGTAGCCCTGACTCTGAGACTGATACTGGCGTTTACTTGACTGAATAGATTGAGCTAACACATTCGCCTTCCGTTTCTCGAACCTCGATACCGCCCTGACTATTGCAGCATAGCTCGGATAATCCTGTGAAGACAGATTAAGCATAATGTCACTCCTCAACCCTGTGATAAACCTCTGAATTTTCATGTCCTCCGGTTGAACTAAAGCTGGCACGTATCGGGAAAGTCTAGTGAAAGTAGCCTCATACTGATCTACCATCATATTTCCCTGCCTCAAAGCTATGAATTCCTCCTGATGTCTTTCGCGAGCTACAACCGATACATATTTATCCCGGAACTCATGAACAAAGTCATACCACACATGCTGGACCCTCTTAGCATCCCATTTCTCTCTAATAGTGCACTACCACTCCTCGGCGTCACCCTCCATTAAGAAGGCAGCATAAGTAATCTTTCTTTCATTGTTGCACTCAAGTATCGCAGCGACTTTCTCGAACTTGCTCAACCATATCTCTGCTTTCATGTCATCTGGCTCGCCATAAAAACTGTATGCCCCATGGTGCAAAAATTTATCATACAAGTTACCCCCAGTACCACTACCCTCTGCTCTGGCAGCCTGATTATCTCTGCCAATACCTGTTGTACCCTGTTGAACCATAAACTGAGCTATAGTATTCATGGCGGTGGCCATTGTGGCCAAAATCTGCGCATTACTCGGTTCCTGACCCAGCAGTACATTTCTTGCTGCCCTTGCACCTTGCCCAGGTACATCCTGTCTAAGAGCTTCATCCGGCTCTCTCCTTGGTCTACCCCGTCTCTTCATCTCAATGCTAGAAGGGCATAATATTATAATAGGCAAATAGACAATGCAAAGATAATATACACATTATTTTCAAACATCTTACTCACATAAGAAACATATAAAGCACTTAATAGCATTAAACACTAGACTTTTCATATTCTAATCATATCATGCTTTTCCATTCCCTTCTACATGCTAACATGTCTTTTACCCAAGTTCTTAGACAATTAAACAATCACATGTTCATGTAATTCAACTTTCATATATAGACTACTACCCACATGCCAAGGAAGTTAACCCGGTTTCATGCATTCAAGTAGCTCTGATACCACCTAAATGTAACGCCCCGAACCCAACCCTACGCTATTGGTCAAGTTCGGACCTGTCACTCGGACAGAGTCTCCTCTGTACTGTAGACTAAAAGGTTACCTGCAACTAACCACACAAGGTATTTGATTTATCAACAACAACAACTACAACTATCCTTCAAGATATATATAGTTAAATCATGATCACAAGGCCATCCAAGCTTTGGAGCGACAAAATCTACTTAAAGCACACAAGCATGCAAGACAATGCTAACTTTGACTTCCAAGTAGTTTGATATAGTTAAGATAGACTAACTACCACACCTAAGCACTCAACAACCGAATTAAGTATACTATATGTTATTACATTCCAACCTACTTTGTCTCCAACTTACAAGACTATAACTTTAGTTACAACTTCCTGAGCAAATATACAAGACCCTAAGGCCTCAAAACACAACATCTAACAAGTACTTCACGCAAGCATCACATATGATCCACCTTATCACACAGGAATCAAGGAATCTATTCTACTTGTACTTCTTATCCTTCCTCTACTGCTACTAGTTGGGAATCTACCTTAGCTTCTCTTGAAACATGTTAAATGAGGAGTGAGCAACAATGTTGCCCAGCGAGGGAGGTGATGCAACATACCGGGGCGTGCAATATGATATGCAAACACAAGAAAACATATATGTATAACATAAAGAACAAGATATAGTAGCAAGTAATTAACCACATTAAAAAGGATACGATTTCATTTCAAGTATTCAATCTCGAACCACGAGCCACAAACTTCATGCAAGTGTCGGCAAACCCCTTACTCCAACAAGTTAGGATACTACGGATGTATCCCGATCCTATGACCCTTTCTCCTAAGGTAGTACCATATGCCTAACAGGTGAACCACGCCTCTGGGGTAGTGGAGTATGCTCATCGAGAAAGGGAATAGGCATCATGGTAGTTGAGGGAGCACGGCAAGCCTGATGCTGCCCGTGTTCTCGACACTACCATGTCCGAAAAGGTTGCGCAACCTAAGACAAGTCCACAAGAATTCAAGATATCAAATAACACATAAGAAGGTTGACAAAGTAGGCCGCCCTCTCATAAACACATTATAACCAACATATGCACGAGATAACTATAAAATCCCAAAAAGAGGCAACCAACACAACTTCACCCAAAATCCAATTCAAATAGCTCAATTAGCTTTAGATAAACACAATAGTATGTGACAACACAATAGCAAGCTCTAGGTGCGTCAAAGAAAGCCAATTACTACATTTTCCCTTTCTTTAACCAAGTTTTTCTTCTCCTAAGTGCATTTCAAGATTACCAACCCACAACCTAATCATACTACATTCCTAATTAAGATAAAATACACCTATTAAAACCATAAAAATCCATTTTAGAAGCTAAAGCTTGGGAAGGCCCCAAGCGATTTTTAACTACAACTATACTATCCGAACCCCAATTTCGCATAACGAAAGCACCAAAAGTGCTTCCATACCTCAAGGATACCTAATCCAAAGCCCAAACGTGCCCGGATTGCATAACGAGAAAAGTCCTCTTTTTAAAGTTGACTAATTTTACAATTTAGCTCGATTTTAGGTGATTCAACTTCACGTGGCCTCCCATCTAGCTTCACTAGGGTCTAGAGCATCTAATTGAAGATTCAATTCATTCCAATTAGCACATTTATTCAAAACCCTAAATACAAGTACTATTCATCATCTCTTTCATAACATTCAAGCTTTCAACCATGGATTATGCTATCAAGCTATAAACGTTTACTCTATAGGCTCTAATAAACACATATAAAGCATTCATAACAAGTATTATAACTATAATCAACAAATCAAAAATTTCAACATAAGAGCATAAACTTTGAAAGCTATAAAATGGAATTCCCTCACAATTTATGATGTGTAGAAGCTTGTTGGGGAACCCTAGGATGCTCAAACAACTCCAAGATCCGAGCCAAGAGTCAAGCTAGCAAGATTGATGAAAAAAAAATTATCTTTTTTTCTCCTTGAAGTGGTCAGCCAAAGGACGGGACAAAAGGGTAATTTTTGCAATTGTTTTTTTTATGACAAATGTTTGTGTTGTGTTATGTTATGTTTGTATATGATATATGCTCAATTTTGCTAAGTCAAATATCATAAAAGGTTGGTCAAATGAGCTTAAACTTTAATCTAATGCTAACTAATTCAAAGTAAGGTTGTTACGTACGTAATACTATTCAAATGTCGCGGAAAATATTTTTTATGTGTATGCTCCCGAGCTCGAAAGTCCAGAATGACAAGGTCTCGATTCCTTATAAATGTTATATGACCTAGGAAAAATATAAAATCCAATATTCGAGACGGTCGAAAATCTTATGAATACTAACCTCAAGATAAAGTAATTTAAGCAAGAAAAATTTTGCACGTAAGAATGCTCAAGCAAATATGCAACAGTTATAAAGAAATTGTGATGAAATTCTCGGGCGTCACACAAGTGGTTTCCACAAACTCTTCGATTAGCTTGATTATATCTTAGACAAGCATATAACAACACATCTACAAGCTCATACAAGCACAAAGGTATCTATTTATCACTTTTTCCCTTTTATAACTATGCAATTTTTCTTCTATATGAAATTCAATACCACAAATCTACAATCTAACTATTCTACATTCCTAAGGAAGCCAAAAGACACTTAACAAGGCCCTGAAAACCCGTTTTGGAGACAAAAGTTCGGGAAGACCCTGAGCGAGTTTTAACTACGCTTACCCTATTTGGACCTCAATTTCACGCAATGAAAGCACCAAAAGTGCTTCCATGCCCCAAGAATACCTAATCTAAAGTCCAAATGTGACCGGATTATATTATATGAAATAATCGTAATTGTTAAACGTATACTTATAACTAATTAGGCAAGAGAAGGGCATGTCTCTCGCTAAAGTCCTGTCATTTGTTGTTTCGGCGACGGAACGTCACCTCTCTCGCCGATTCAGCGAGGACAGTCCTTGTCCCTCGCCGAATCGACGAGGGCAAAAGAGAGCCCTCGCCTAATCAGCAAGGGACAGGGACGACCCTAGCCAAATCGGCGAGGGCCGGTCCTTGCCCTCGCCTAATTGGCCAGGGAGGCCGGTCCTTGTCCTTGCCTCCATCGATCGGCGAGGGCAACGACCGGCCCTCACCGATTCGGCAAGGGCTTGCCTCCCTCGCCGAGCCCTCGTCGAAAAGGGAGGGCACAGTGACGCCTCGTCGCCGAGACTATTTTTTCTTGCAGTATTAATCTACTAAAACACTAATCTTAATTAAGCTAAGCTAGGATTATAACCAGTTAAACTTATAAAAATAATCAAATGAAAGCTAATTAAATTAAGTCCAACTAAATTAAAACTAAGCCCAGACAAATTAAAAACACCCAATTCTACCTTCCCAAACATGCGATACACATAAATAACACTGATCGAATTCACAGAATAATTCATGTAAGTCAATTATGAAATTAGATAAAATAAATAAATTAATTGAAAACCATATCCGGGCTCGGGAAATACTAACCAACTAAATGTAAATAAATAATAAACATAAGATAATCATTTCTAATAACTCTTTTAAATTCAATTTAAATAAATATAATCAATATTAAAAATAATCTAGCTCGTTCGGGTCTGGGCCCGGCTTCTCGTTCGAACAGTAAAATAAACTATTATTTTTTTAAAAAGTAAATTGAATAAATTTGAGTAAATAAAATAATAAAATAGTTGTCCCGGGAAAACCATATAAATAGAAATTAAATAAAAGTAAATAGGTTTTAAGGCACGTTTTCCACAAAATACTATTTATTGAAGTAAATAAATATTAATGAATAAAATAAATACACGACCGAGCTTGTATACAAAATGGGCTTAAGTTTGGGTCATAAATTAATTAATTGGGCCTTGACTAAGTTAGTTTAAAGATTAAGATAATAAGGTTTTAAGCCTACTTGAAAATTAATCTACTAAGGTCTACAACGAAGCTTAAGATAGTTACTATTCATACGATAAAATGATCTACATATAAACCAGTCTTCGGAAGTGCAAAGCATGTAAATTTCGATGTATGTAGTCAGAAAATGATTCAAGTAGGTTACTTGTGTGAATATAAAAATTAAATAAAATAGTTGAAAATTTGACCTAGACTCGAGCTCAAATTCAATTTATGAAATTTAAACTATTGAATGCAGGAGAATTTATTCAAATATTACAAATAATAAAAATTTTAGGTTATTCACTGCATATGAATTAATTAAACATTGATTGCAATTTTTCCAAAAAATACAGAATTAAAGTTAATAGGCATATGTAATTAATGAAAATAAAAACATGGTTGTATGCAGACATTTAAAATATCACATAAACATATAAAATTAGATAGAATGGCTATATGCTGGGTCGGGGTGTCACAAGATGTTCAGGCATGACGAAATGGTTAACACATACTTACTCAAAGCAACTCAAGTCAAGATTGAAGTGCTAGCATTGATAAAGATCGTGGAGTCTTAAAGAGCTAAAGAAGCGAGGATCTTAATTCAAGAATCAAAACGTGAAGTTTCGAAGAAATAAAAGGGAACTATAAGAGGAGACGTGGCGACATAAGGGGTACCGGCAAATAATATGTCGAATGACTTTTGATTTGCTTGGTAAAGCTCATAACATTTCTTCTCTTAAAGATTTTTAAGTTAATTTACAAAAAACATTTTCTTATGAGAAATGATATTTGAAAAGTGTTTGAAGGTATTGCTTAGTTTGCAAAGATAGGGCAAGCCGGATGAGTAATGCCAGTTGAGTAACTCGACTGGCTACTCAACCGGTCTTCCCAATAGCCAATTGAGCAATGCCGGTCGAGTAAGCTAGGCGAGTTACTCGACCGACTTCTCAACCGGCTACTCAGCTGGCCTTTTCAATAGCAGCTCAAGCAATGTCGATCGAGTAAGCCGGGCGAGCTACTCGACCAACTTGTCAACCAGCTTTTGAAAAAAGAGACGTTGGAAATGTTTTCTATAAGTTTTCAAACACCCCATTTGCTGAAAACAACTCTTCCAACTTCAAACAATTGCTCTATAGTTTTCATATCTTAAAAATACCTTTTCCAACTTCAAGCAATTGCTCTATAGCTTTCATATCTTAAAAACACCTCTTCCAACTTCAAGAAATTGCTTTATAGCTTTCATATCTTGAAAACACCTCTTCTAACTTCAAACAATTTCTCTATAGCTTTCATATCTTAAAAATACCTCTTCCAACTTTAAGCAATTACTCAATAACTTTCATATCTTAAAAACATTTTTGCTTGAACATTTATTGAGCTTTAACTTGCAAATCAATTGAGCATTCAAGGGCAATTAATTGTATCCATCTACTATTAAAGAGAGTTCATTGTACTCATCTATTATTTACTCTTGTTGTGAGATAAACACTATTATAGCTTTGAGGGAATCATTGTATATGGAGTGTTTGAAATCTTCTTTGTGGATTTAAAGAAGTGAAAAGGCTTGTACAAATTCTTGTGGAGTCAAGAGATCTTGTAGTGTTGGTTTGTGTTTCACCAACTTGTGAAGAAACACTACTAGTAGAGCTAGTAGAAATCTTAAGGGGAGAAAGACCTTAGGTGGTGGAGTAGATTAGCGAACCACCTAAAAAGTAGTATTATTTCCTTGTGGAGTCATCTCTTTCTCTCTTCTCTCCTTTACTTTTTCTATTTGTGCATACATTGTGTTTGATAAATTGTTTCATAGAACTTATTATTTTTTATCTTATTCAAAAAAATAGTATTATTTCCTTCCTATCCTAATTCACCCCCCCCTCCCCCCCCCCTTTTAGGATATCGTGGGCTAACAGTTATTTTATATGATCTATAATAAAAGGTAAATTAACGATTCAACTATAATGTCTCCATTTGAGACTATATTTGTTATCTTTTATCTATATCAATAATGTATACTAAATAGAATTAACAGATAAACCAGAAACATATAAGTGAGCTCAAGAGTATCAAATAAATAAACTAAATGAAGTCATAATACAAAATCAATAATGACATCCAATTATGCCAATTCTTTCAACATGCTCATTAAATTATTTGGGCCGTTGTCCTTTTGTTAATGGTTCTACAATCATAAAGTTGTTGCTAATATGTCCTATTGAAAATCTTTGTTTCTAAACTTCTTCTTTAACGACGAAGTATTTCAATTCCAAATGTTTTGTACCCTTTGAATACTTGTCATTCTTTGATAAGAATACTACTGGAGAATTATCATAGTAAATTTTCAGCGGCCTAGAAATACTGTCGACAATTCCAACTCCTGAAATAAAGTTCCACAATCACAATCCATGAACTATGGCTTCAAAACATGCCACAAATTCAGTCTCTATAGTGGATTCTACAATGACATATTGTTTTGCCTTTTCTATGAGATGCCCCGCTAGCTAAAAGGAATGAATACCCAAATGTGGATTTTCTTATATTAGTACATCCGACAAAATATGAATCTGAATATCCAACTGCCTTGTGAAACCTCGCACGAAGCTCATGTGCATTTATAACATTTCATATATTTTTACATTATTTAATATGTATTTATATCAATTAATGTGCATTTACCTTGATTTACGTGCATTTACTTTGAAATACGCACTTTTATTTTGAAATACGTACATATATATCACTTTACATGCACATATCTCGTTTAACGTGTATTTAAATTCAATTATGTGTCTTTGAGTAATTTAGATAACGTAAGCTATGATTAAATCATTCTATGTGCATTCATCTCGATTTACATGTATTTCATCGTTTAACATGTGTGTGAGTAAATTATATCTTATAGCTAATAATTGGAACCAACTAAGCTCAAGAGGTAGTTAGAGTAACTAAACTAGAACTAAAACAATTAGAATTAATACTAGGATGACAAACTAGTAAAACACAATCTAGTTGGAGGGCGCTCTCGTCATTAGGCAATTTAGATATTATCTATCAACACACACACCAAATCTCTACAACACACACTACACCATATACACATACAAAAACACTACACACACACACACATCGGAAAACACACACACACCCACATGACACACACACTACACACACTCAGATTTCAACCATAAAAAGGAGATAAAGAAGGAAGAAAAGAGAAGGAGAAGAAGAGAGAGAAAGCATTTCAAATCATTTTCAAGCTTCCTAGTACCATTTCTTGCACATTAAACTCTTGCAAAGGTGAGGGATTTTTCATAAATGGTTTTTAAAGAATTCATTCAAGATTATTAATGTTCATTTGGTGTTAAACTTGCTATAGCTTTCATACAAAAGTTTGGATGATGAGAAGATTGAGTATTTTGTGTTGTAGATCTAGGAATTGTAAACTTATGTTAGGTGTTGATTGTTGATGTGGGATGTATTTTGGTTGTGTTTTGAACTCCTATATGATGCCTAATAGTCATTTTGAGCATGCTTAATTGTTGGTAGAGGGTGGTATGGTTGTAAGCTTGATTGTTGAAAAAATGGTATTTTTTCCTGCAAATAGCACGACCGGGGGACCCCCCCTCCACCGGTCGACCGGTGGAAGACCCCTCGTCCGCTGGTGAGGCTTTGGGTTTGACAGATTTGCACAATATTTTTCTAAAAGCCATAACTTACTCAATTCAACTCCGAATTGAGTTTTGTTTGATTCTAAAACTATCTACTTTCGATAAGCTTCGATTCTAGACTGAAATCAGATTAATTTGAGTTTGGGAAAGTAGGAAAATGTACCTCCTAAGTTAGGCTAATGCAAAAGAGTTGAGTTTGCTTAATAGTTTCGTTCGTGTTTGCATCTTATTGTCGTTTTGAGTTGTTTTAAGGTATCTTTATACCTTCATTTGGTATATGGCTATAATTTGTCCTTCTAAATATTATTATCATGTTCAAGCATGGCGAGTATTGGTCTCATGATTATTTAAATGACGCACATATCCCTACATGTCATACGAGGTCGTTACATGGTTATACATTTGCATGATAAAGTAACTCTCATTGTTGTCTTCCAATTGTGTCTTATGAATTATAAATGCAAGGTGTTCACATGCTTACTTGCTTGACCATATGATAAGTATGCCTGATTAAGTTGGCTTATGTATAAGTTTGAACATGCTTGGATTATGCTCGAATATATT
Source organism: Ehretia macrophylla (assembly GCA_037974665.1). Classification (NCBI taxonomy): domain Eukaryota; kingdom Viridiplantae; phylum Streptophyta; class Magnoliopsida; order Boraginales; family Ehretiaceae; genus Ehretia; species Ehretia macrophylla. The sequence goes on along the minus strand of CM075780.1, from coordinate 35,496,563 downwards.
TGTTACTTACTAATTGGTTGTGAACATGTTTTATCTAGTTCGTTTAATCCAAGAGAGGAAGTGTTATATGGACCAAAGCACAATACTATCTTGATGGTGGAAGTGACCTCTTGAATCCGTATGAACACCCTCTCAATTTTTTGCCTACGTTATCCCTCTTGCTAGGCTCATTGTTACCTCTATGCTTGCTTGATATGCCATATCTTTGATATTACTGTTGTGACGGAAGCAACCTACTTTGTTGTTATCGTAGTCCCTCTCTCACTCGGTGTCTTTCCTTAGAGAGTTGGGTATTATTTATATATATATATAATTATCAAGGTTGCAACCTTCTAAAGGCCTGAGTGCGATCGATGGCCCCCAGGTATCATCGGGCTTGCCAGTTTAGCCACGACCACCAAAGGACCTATTCTTTATCTTTGAGTACTTGATCCTCGGTTGTCGATGAAGTTGGTGTGGAGTTATTTTTTAGGACTTGATCCTCAGTTGTAGTGTGGGGTTATCATTAATTGATTCAAGTCAGAAGCTGTCAACATCAGCAATTATTATATCCTTGACCTACTCTCGCTTGGTATAACCCTCGGAGAGTATAGTAGTTTGCCTTGTATTAAGTCTGTTTTGATCTTGTTACATCTTGAATATACATGTTAAGTTGATTTTGTTCTAGTTATATGTTGTAATCGCATAGCATGGCTTTAGAAAGAAGTTTTCAAAAAGATAAGACCTTTGTGAAAACCTTTCCTATTTCATCCTCACTGAGCTATATGCAGGATTAGCTCACCCCTCTTTTAACAATTTCAGGTGAAAATTAACCCAAGCAAGCTCCCATGTGGTTGCAAGCTTCATCGATGTGATGAGTTGGATACTTGCTTATGTGATCTACATGCTTACCTTTGAAGATGTACTTCTTGTTGTAATAAGCATGATTTTGTATAATTGAACTATCTAATCTATCGTAATAATCTTTTGGTCAACTAGATACCTAGCTAAGTTGATTACTCTACTTAGTAGACCTAGGTTTGAAATGTTGACAGGTGGACTTGGGTATTGTAACATATAACAAGGTGTTGTAACCTTTTAAGGCCGTTGTTTTTGGAAGAATTTTGGAAGTCTTTTGGAACTTCTTGTGGAATATTAAAACTGTTCAGGTTTCTATTTCAATTCTTGCAGAGGTTAAGCATTGTCGTGTCATGTTTCGGCCTTAACCTAGCGATGGGTCGAGGTCGGGGTGTGACACCTAAAAGTGGTATCAGAGCTTAGCTAGTTAGCTAGGCGCAAGCTGGGTTTAGAACCCCTGGCCTACAAGTAGTGGACCTAGGATGAGAATATGCTTGGGTGTTTATATATGTATGTGAACTTGCGTGTTATACGTGCTTGTGAGAATCTTATGTGCCCACCATGTCATAGATGCTTCTTGCCTATATGAAATCTATGTGCCTTGTTTTATATGACGTGATTTGCATGCATGAGTTGATACATAGCTAATCTTTAAGGTCATAGATGGCTAGAACAATAGGCAATGACCAATCGGATTAGGTGAAAGTGATCTAAGGCTTTGATAGACTTAAGGCCATGAAAGGTTGAAGCTTAGGTAGCTCATAAGTTGAGATAGGACTCTTGGACTGTCGGGTAGTGGTTTTGATGTGAGCTTATCTTGAGGGATGTGTGCCTGTATTACGTCTTGAGTAAACCAAGTGAGGACCATGTATTTTAGGTGCTCAACGTGTCTATTTGATACATGTGCACTGTATGCCCTAAGTGTTTGTCATGTTGCAATTATTTTATTTATGCTAGGTTGTACATTAGTCATAATGTTGCATTGTATAATAATTAAGTATTAATATATAGTTGTTTTTGTGTGTCATCATTATATAAATACATATTCATTTTTCATGTGTCATGATTGCATACATACATATCACATTAGGGGGTTGCTTCTTCGTGGGTGAAGTAAGAATGGCTGGAAGAACTCTCGGTATCAAGAGAAGGTTGCGAAAGAATGAATTCGTGACTTTTGAGCAAGGGAGTTTGACGGTTGCACAGTATGAATCTCAACTTAATCAACTATCACACGCCGCCCCGGGGATTCTTATCCAATGATTGGTATTCAGTATTTGAGAATTCGACATGACCTTCTTATTTGATATCCTTCTTCGGCAGTCATTTTCGGCGCTCCATTTCAGAATTCTTGACTCGGTTTTTGTATTGAGTATTTTCTTGGTAATTTATTCGGAGCCTTTATTTGGCCTCTTTTCACGGGATTCTTATGTGGTATTTTCTTGGAATTCTTACTGGACTTTCTTATGGGAGCTCTCTCTTATTTGATAATCAGACTTCGGTATTCGATACCCCTATTTGGAATTCTTATATGCGGATTATTCATTAGTATTCTTCCTCGGCAGCCATTTGAATTTGTATAAGCGGTGATGCATTCATGGTTGTTTGGCTATTTTTATAAAACCAGCTTATTATTTGTTTGGTTGGGATTCCTAGATAGCTTTCAGCATTCAAGTTGTTCCGAAGATGAAGAAGGAATTGCGAGGGCGCAATTTTGTTAAGTAGGGGAGGATGTGAAACCCCGCACGAAGCTCATGTGCATTTTATAACATTTCATATATTTTTACATTATTTAATATGCATTTATATCAATTAATGTGCATTTACCTTGATTTACGTGCATTTACTTTAAAATACGTGCTTTTATTTCAAAATACGTACATATATATCACTTTACGTGCACATGTCTCGTTTAACGTGTATTTAAATTAAATTATGTGTCTTTGTGTAATTTAGATAACGTAAACAATAATTAAATCATTCTATGTGCATTCATCTCGATTTACGTGTATTTTATTGTTTAACGTGCGTATGAGGAAATTATATCATGTAGCTAGTAATTGGAACCAACTAAGTTCAAGAGGTAATTAGAGTAACTAAACTAGAACTAAAACAATTAAAATTAACACTAGGATGACAAACTAGTAAAACACAATCTAGTTGGAGGGCACTCTCGTCATTAGGCAATTTAGATATTATCTATCAACACATACTACACCACCCACACACACCAAATCTCTACAACACACACTACACCACATATACACACAAAAACACTACACACACATACACATCAGAAAACACACACACACCCACACGACACACATACTACACACACTACACATACTCAGATTTCAACCATAGAAAGAAGAGAAATAAGGAAGAAAAAAGAAGGAGAAGGAAGAGATAAGGCATTTCAAATCATTTTCAAGCTTCCTAGTACCAGTTCTTACACATTAAACTCTTGCAAAGGTGAGGGATTTTTCATAAATGATTTTTAAAGAATTTATTCAAGATTATTAATGTTCATTTGATGTTAAACTTGCTATAGCTTTCATACAAAAGCTTGGATGATGAGAAGATTGAGTATTTTGTGTTGTAGATATAGGAATTGTAAACTTATGTTGGGTGTTGATTGTTGATGTGGGATGTGTTTTGGTTGTGTTTTGAACTCCTATATGATGCCTAATAGTCACCTAGAGGGTGGTGTGATTGTAAGCTTGATTGTTGAAAAAATGGTATTTTTCCTGTAAACAGCACGACTAGGGGATCCCCCCCTCCATTGGTCGACCGTTGGAGGACCCCTCGTTCGCTGGTAAGGTTTCGGGTTTGGCAGATTTACGCAACGTTTTTCTAAAAGCCATAACTCACTCAATTCAACTTTGAATTGAGTTTGGTTTGATTCTAGAACTATCTACTTTCGATAAGCTTCGATTCTAGACTGAAATCAGATTAATTGGACTTTGGGAAAGTAGGAAAATGTACCTCCTAAGTTAGGATAATACAAAAGAGTTGAGTTTGCTTCATAGTTTCGTTCGTGCTTGTATCATATTGTCGTTTTGAGTTGTTTTAAGGTATCCTTACACCTTTCTTTGGTATATGGCTATGATTTGTCCTTCTAAATGTTATTATCATGTTCAAGTATGGCGAGTATTGGTCTCATGATTATCTAAATAACACACATATCCCTACATGTCGTATGAGGTCTTTACATGGTTATACATTTGCATGATAAAGTAACTCTTCTTGTTGTCTTCCAATTGTGTCTTATGAATTCTAAATGCAAGGTGTTCACATGCTTATTTGCTTGACCATATGATAAGTATGCCTGATTAAGTTGGCTCATGTATAAGTTTGAACATGTTTGGATTATGCTCGAATATATCTGCTACTTGCTAATTGGTTGTGAACATGTTTTATCTAGTTCGTTTAATCCAAGAGAGGAAGTGTTATATGGACCAAAGCATAATACTATCTTGATGGTGGAAGTGACCTCTAGAATCCGTATGAACACCCTCTCGATTTCTTGCCTACGTTATCGCTCTCGCTAGGCTCATTGTTACCTATATGCTTGCTTGATATGCCATATCTTTGATATTACTGTTATGACGGAAGCAACCTACTTTGTTGCTATCGTAGTCCCTCTCTCGCTCGGTGTCTTTCCTTGGAGAGTTGGGTATTATTTATATATATATATATATAATTATCAAGGTTGCAACCTTCTAAAGGCCTAAGTGCAATCGATGGCCCCCGGGCAGCATCGGGCTTGCCGGTTTAGCTACGACCACCAAAGGACCTATTATTTATCTTTGAGGACTTGATCCTCGGTTGTGGATAGAGTTGGTGTGGGGTTATTTTTGAGGACTTGATCCTCAGTTGTGGATGGAGTTGGTGTGGGGTTATCTTTGAGGACTTGATCCTCGATTGTGGTGTGGGGTATCATTAATTGATTCAAGTCAGAAGTTGTCAACATCAGTAATTATTGTATCCTTGACCTACTCTCGCTTGGTATAACCCTTGGAGAGTAGAATAGCTTGGCTTGTATTAAGTTCGTTTTGATCTTGTTACATCCTGAATATATATGTTAAGTTGATTTTGTTCTAGTTATATGTTGTACTCGCATAGAATGGTTTTTGAAAGAAATTTTCAAAAAGATAAAACCTTTGTGAAAACTTTTCCTATTTCATCCTCATTGAGCTATATGCAGGATTAGCTCACCCATCTTTTAACAATTTCAGGTAAAGATTAACCCGAGCAAGCTCCCATATGGTTGCAAGCTTCATCGATGTGATGATTTGGATTTCTACTTATGTGATCTACATGCTTACCTTTGAAGATGTACTTCTTGTTGTAATAAGCATGCTTTTGTATAATTGAACTATTTAATCTATCGTAATAATCTTTTGGTCAACTAGATACCTAGCTAAGTTGATTACTCTACTTAGTAGACCTAGGTTTGAAATATTGACAGGTGGACTTGGGTATTGTAACATATAAAAAGGTGTTGTAACCCTTGAAGGCCGATGTTTTGGGAAGAATTTTAGAAGTCTTTTGGAACTTCTTGTGGAATATTAAAATTGTTCAGGTTTCTATTTCAATTCTTGCAGGGGTTAAGCATTGTCACGTCATGTTTCAGCCTTAACCTAACAATAGGTCGGGGTCGGGGTGTGACATGCCTCTAGGTGGTCGCATCTTCGATAAGTGAGCTTGATATCCTTTGCTCCTTGCAAGTATCTAAGAACTTTCTTTGCAGCTTTCCAATGATCTAATCCTGGATTACTTTGATACCTACCCATCATACCAACAATAAAACAAATGTTTGGCCTGTTACAAGTTTGAGTATACATTAAGCTACCGACGACATAAAAGTAAGGAATATTTTTCATTTCTCCACGTTCTAATTCATTCTTTGGACATTGTATAAGGCTAAATTTGTCCCATTTATGAATTGGAACAATACTTGTTGAACATCATTCCATATTGAATCTCTCTAAAATTTTATTAATAAATGCTTTTTGAGACAACCCCTAATAATCTTTGAGATCTATCATGGATATTTCAATTTCTATCACATAGGTTGCCTCTCCCATATTTTTCAATTCAAAACTCTTAAAGATAAACTTATTGGTTTCATGTAACAAACCAAGATCATTCGCCAGAATCAAAATGTCATCAATATATAAAACTAATATAATAAACTTGTTCCCACTGACCTTCATATATATACACCGATCAACGGTATTTTTCTTAAATCCAAAGGAATTTAAAGTATGATTAAATTTAAGATACCATTGTCGGGGAAACTTGTTTAAGTCCGTATATTGAGTTTATTTAATTTACACACCATGTGTTCCTTTCCTTTTATTGAAAAGGTTTCAGGTTGGTATATAAACATCTTGTTCAAAATTTCCATTAAAAAAGAAAGTTTCACATCTATTTGGTGTAACTCTAAATCATAATGAGCTACTAATGCCATAATAATTCTAAGTGAATCATTTTTAGAAACCGGTGAAAAGGCTTCTTTGTAGTCAATACCATCTTTCTGATTAAAGACCCATTTACACCTGACTTTCTTAAGACCTTTATGTTGGGATTAGTATGTCCAAAAGACCACTAGCACTTAGTCATTAAAATATCTGGATGGTTTGCAATAAGTTAATTAGTATCATCATATTCATATGGGCATATTTATTTCATTATGTGGATTGACATAGATATATATATATATATATATATATATATATATATATATATATATATAAGGTCCTTGCTTCAAGGAATGACTTAGATGCAGGGTGGTTACACACAGAAGGTCTAAGTCATGGTCACTTTAATAAGCAAAGTAACTTTGTCCACGACTAAGTAGTAAAGTTGGGCACTTTACTATGGTAGAAGTCATAGTGGAGTAAGTTCTCTTTGGAGAAAGGTGATCTACCTTGATCATGGATTTGTTCTATACTTATTACACTCATGCATATGTATACATTGGACGGACCCTGTAGGTGTGAGCTCTAAATACATATTATCAAAGAAATAGTTCACCTAAACCTACAAGCTTCTAAGTAGACCATAACTCTCAATCTTGAGCATATGTGGATGAACCGTTGAAGTTGAGTGCTTGCACTTTGATTCATTATGGGTGTGGTCTTAATAGTTAGATCATCTACTCTATGGTTTGGGTGTATAGGACTTGATTAGAAGGGACGTGCATATACAATAAGGAGTCTATACATTAATCACTCCCTTAGAATGATCCAAGGTAGATTATCCTGAATCTGTGGTTGTAGTAACACTTGAGGTAATGGATATTACACTTAAGGGTAACTCCCTTAGATGAGTGGATAACTTCAGGAGGATGTTTGGATTGTGGATTAAAGATTCTAAGGAGACAAGATGTAGTCAAAGATATGATAGTACAATTTGGGAACTTGTCTTTAGCTACGAGTGAATATAGTTTGTCAAAAGATAGAGCGTCATGTATAGATTGAGTGACTCCTATAGTTACAGTAATTATCCTTGAGTGCAGCCAAAGTCTTTTAGTGGAATAGACTTGGTTGAGATGTAAAGTATTGCTAGGGGACTAGCGAGAATATTTTATTCATTTCCAGAAGAAAGGTTAATTATGTCTTTGGTCACTCTCCTAGCCATCTACCTTGTTAAGTATCTAAACTTAGTTGAGATATATTATTTTAAGAGATGATGTAATCCTTTGACGGTTAGAATCAAAGTAGACTTTTCATTTTTGGGAAGGAGTTTCTATTTTGAGAATTGTCAAGATATTGAATTATGTAATTAATTGATTAATTAAAGTCTAAAGACTGCTGAGATATTTAAGATAGTTTTTCCACTATTAGAAAAATAGATTAGTCTTAAATAGTAGTTTATATTTGGACTTTTGGAATTAATCAAGGAATATTTAATTTATTGACAATTAGATATTTAAAAATAGACTTTCTATTTTATAAAAAAGGATTTCTATTTTTTAATTATTGTCAGGATTAAATTAAGAATAAAATGCATCATACTCCATTGTGTTTTTAAAAAGTTGTATTATAAACCATGTGTTTTAAAAAGTCACACCATAAACCCTGTGTTATTGAAAATGTTGCACACATGCCCCAAACTCAAATTCGATTTAACTCTGTTAGTTAGCCTTGTAAAATGACAAAATTGTCCTCGTTTAAATCTTATTCACTGCACGATTTTACCATTCCACAGAAAAGCTTTGCTAATAATAGAGAGAGAAACTCTTCATTCTTGAAATCCTAGAGAGAGAAACTCAATTTTCTATCGATTTAAAGCTGATTTTGCAACGATTGAAAGATATAATCTACTTGTAGAAGAAGAGGTTCAAAGCGAAGGTAAAATTTTTGCTTAATCACGATATGACTTTGAATGGGTTCTCCAAAGTCAACTTATTTGCAATCTTAGAAGACTTAGATGACGATGATGCATACAATTTTTTCACCAACAACAAAGTTGTCGTTGTTGGTGAGCATCAGCAGAGCTCTCTAAAACGAAAAAGAAGAAGATCATAAAGGAAAACATGAGCGTCGACAATGGTAAAGAATAGTTCAAGACAAAGCAACATGATCATTATAAGAAGAAAAAGAACAAAAATATGTCTCTGATGCAAACAAAGCTACAGATAAAGCATACAACATTGTCATGAGGAAGAAAATACTTGTCTTCTTGCTTATTTTTCTTGGTTGGCTCAACGAGTCTACTTTGGAGAACAAAACAACCATAATTTTAGGTTTTTGTATTTCTGTCTTTGTAAAGGGGTATTTTTGTCTTTCTTCACGTATTTTATAGCTTGAACGTTTCATAGTTGTATCAAAGGAGAGTGTATCACACTCATGTTAAATTTAACTAAAAAATTGACGGTAGGGGGTTATTTGCAATGTTTTTAAGAACACAGGGTTTATAGTGCTACTTTTTAAAACATAGAGTTTATAACACAACTTTTTAAAAATACAAGGGGGTATAGTGTATTTTACTCTTAAATTAAATTGGAGCAAGCTGGCTGACCCAGGACCATGGCTCATAAGCCAAGGCTAGACGCAGGAGGTAGGACCCATCTACCTTAGGAAATTGACCAAGATGAGGAAAAGAAGGGAAAAGGTGAAAAAATAGGAAGTTACTTGTGGAAGAGATTTGGACTTTTCTCTAACCAAATCCTACATCGAAATTTCAGGAATTTTTCTCTAGATCTTCTGCCTATAAATAGACCTCTTCTTTAACTCTGAAAAATGTTCCACGCGCCATCTCTTCTGAGATCTCTCTTGAGTAAGCTTCGCGTTTGTGAAAAGACTCAATTCTAGTTTATATCTTTTAGTTTAACAAAATCTAGTCCCACAACTGGATTATACTTTAGAAAGGTTTTGGTCATAGATGAGAAGATCAAAGTAGATGAGTGGAAGCAATATCTTACAGGCTTGAAGATCAAGGTGTTTGGTGTTCTTGCATCGTTTTTCGCAAGAGGCATGCCTAGATCCTTGTTTCAATTAGGAATTAAATTGTAAACTATTTATTGTTTTACTATCACATATTTAATCGTAGTAAGATCCTACATGATTTTTTCCGCCATGTTCATAAAAATTTTTGAATCTGAGTCATGTAATTTAACTCCGTTTTCCTTCAGTGGTATCAGAGCCACTGTGAATTAAATATGCAAATAGTTAAGAATAGTTAAGAACAATTTGATTCTTAGATGATAGAAACTTAAAAATTACATGAACACTAGGAAAAATTCAGATTTGTGTTTGATCTTAAATGAAAGAATTTTTGTGTTGTAATTTGTTTCTACATTATTTAGAATTAATTTTGTAATTAATTCTATATGTGATTTTATGGTATTGATTGTATTAATTAATTACTTGTTAGGTAGAGTAATTTAAAAAGAAATACAATTAATAGAAGATCACATTTAAATAAGGAATTTTAAGAAACAAGTTTACCTGAAGTTTTATGGGAAGATTTCTAGAATTTAGATTTTCATATTTATTGCAAATTTGGTTTTGAAAGAGGATTGGAAACTTATCCAAAATAAGTTAATCCTCATTAAACCCAACAACACAAAAAAAATATAATAGGGAAGGGGTCCGCGTCCATGGAGATCTACACGTGGGCCATGCGCGGCCATGGTGTGGTCCCCATTGACTATTTTTTTCAGTTTTTTAATTATATGTATTGTTTTGCATAGTTTAAATATGGAAAGTCTTATCATTTTATTAATGCTATAAATACAATAATGAGATATTATGTTTTCCTGCACAATTTATTATTGTATAAGCATTGTGTTTTTTTTTAATGCCAAGAATACAACTTTGTAAAATTATGTGGCATAGCATAATTTTTGTTTATTTCAAATATGTATATATATATATATATATATATATATATATATATATATATATGAATGAATTACAAGCATTTCCATTGTTGTAATTGTTAGAACTTTTGGTCAAGGTGATTATTAATCTTGAAAATTAGACTAGTAATACTATAGTCCAAAGATTAATTAGAAATTAGTTAAGGGAAAACTACATGGCTATTATTTTTCCTTAGAAACCTAGACTTGACTAAAAGACCCATGAAAGCCAAACCTAGGGTAAAGATGACAACCATGATTAGGACTATGTGATTTGAAATATACTTAGAGGTTTTTTCAGACAAAAATTGGTTATAGACTTTAATCTAGAAAGTTTGGAAAAACCAGAAATTAAGTATTAAGCAAAAATCACATAATTAGAAACCCTTGTTTCAAATAATCGAGTAGGAGAGGGAACTAGGAAATCCCACGACTTTTTATATCCGAATTATGCTAAAGGATAATGTCATTAACCTCCCTTCGGAGGGTGACATTGTTTGGATTTAGCATAATCATCTCAAATTGGGAATTCACATTAAAGATGTTAGTAGAGTGGTCATTCTTTGATGGAGTTCTGAGCTATAGGACATCTTATAGATAATAAGGATTAGGGTAACCTTCCTTCGGAGGCTCTAATCTAGGTTATCTAGGAAAGTCTCATAAGGAATAGTGCTTACACTCGACTCAAGATAGATAGTAACCTCCCTTCGGAGTAAGTGTTATCGGGTCTTGAGAAACCAAATTGATTAGTGGCAGAGTAATCACTAAGGGGCACTAGTCATAGTTTAAAGGGTCATCTATGTTTGTGTATATGCATTTATGAGTTTTTAATGTCATATTCTCATGCATGTTGTTCACGTATACTTGTCATACATAAATTGATCATTCCTAATTGTATTGCATATCCAAATTAATATGACTGGTTCTTTCAATCCCTTGTCAGCCATTCTGTCTAATGACAAGTTGACTGGTCCGGATTTTAATGATTAGAAGAGGAAGTTGAACATAGTACTCACAACTGATGGGTACAAGTATGTTCTGACTGAGCCATGTCCTACACTAAAGGATTACTCTATTGATGCTGAGAAAGAGGCTTATGATAAGTGGAGGGCATGGCCAAGTGCTATATGTTAGCCTCTATGTCTGATGTGCTACTTGTGCAACACGAGAAGAAAAACACTACTAAAGACATCATGACCTCCTTATCTGAGATGTTCTCAGATAAGAATAGGACTGCTAAACAAGCTGCTATAAGGGAAATCATGACGGCCAAGATGGCAGAAGGTACGTCCGTCAGAGAACATGTTTTCAAGATGATGAACAATTTTAACCTTGCAAAAGTCTTGGGGCCCTAGATTGATAATGACAGTAAGGTCGATATGATTCTCGAGACACTACCTGAATCCTTTGCCCAATTCAATCTCAATTACAATATGAACAAGATGGAATGGGGCTCACTGAGCTTATGAAGGAACTTCAGGCAGCCGAGGCAATCATGAAGCCCAAAGGTCAAGCCCATATGGCCCAGGCATCCACTTTTGGACGAAACCCAAAAGGGAAGAAGTGCTGAAATAAGGGGAAGCAGGGAAACAAGAAGGGGAATGGCCAGGTTGATAATGGGCCAAAACATCAACAGAAATACAAGAAAGGTGCAAGAAAGCCCAAGGGGAAGTGCTTTGAATGTAGTCAGAAAGGCCATTGGAAACAAGACTGCCCTAAGTACCTAGCCAAGAAAAATAAAGGTATAGACTTTACTTACATCGTTGAAACTAGTGTAGTGGTTGATTCTACAAAATCATGGATAGTAGAATCAAGAACCACTAATAGTGACTGCATTATTGTGCAAGAGTTTCGAGTAACGAGAAGACTAAGTAAAGAGGGAATCACTCTGGAAGTAGGCTTAAAAGTGTTGGCTTGGGCAGATGCTGTTAGAAGACAATCTTGTTACTTAAAAATTTGTTTCAAAGACAATCTTAACATGTTCCAGACTATTTACAGTTTTAAATTTTGATAATTGTTTTAAAGTACTGTTTTGATAACTTTCAAGTATTTTATTCATTTAATGGAAGTTTTATTCAAAGTCTGGAAGTGTGCATGATTAAGGTTATATGAACCTAGATAGGTTCAAAGTCTGGATTGAGGATAAGCCCTTAGGCTCATTAGATCTCAAACCATAGGCTCAATATGAATCTAGTTTGAAAAGAAGGTTGTCCGAAAGGTCATATTCTTTCATAAGGCTTAGGATAAGGAAGGTTTAGATTGGTGTACATTAGTATACGTGGTGGATCCATGAACACACCAGAACCAGAAGGAATAGTCCTCTTGGGTGAGTTCGGTTGGTAATCATGTACAATAGAGAATGTGTCTTAGTAGGTTGCACCTGCCATTCTTCAAATGAATAGTGTATCTAAGAAACAAAATCACACTCATTAGATATGAGTAAATCCATGTTAAGTTGTAAAACTCCACTCATATCGGGATTGAGTATTATTGAAACAACCACACGGATCTTGACAACAAGTGCCATCAAGATCAGTACTTAAGATTCCTTAAGACATGTGATTGGGTTGGAAAGCCCAGTATAAGGCACATTCACATGTAGGGCGTCTAGCTTGAGTGCTGAACTGCTTAGCTTCCTAGCTGAGGTTGTAAGTTCAAGATGTGTAGTTTCAATGAATCATTCTAGAAGAACAAAAGTGAAATTTTCATCATTCTAAGAAGCAAAGGGTACTAATAAGTATTTTTCTAAGAAACTTGGAGAATGATGGTATGATCCATTTATGAGGAATTATGTTCAGAAGTTATAAACGCAGAAGTTTTCAGAACTTCCACATTACCTGCATCAGTGTATAAAACAAAAATTTCCTTAAAGTACCATGGAGCCTCATCGTAGTGGGAGACTAAGGAAACAATCAGACTAACTTGGAAAGTCTCTTAGGACAGTTTCTATGCAAGTTTGCCTTATCCACTAAAAACGATAAAACAATGACTCGGTTGTTGTTGAAAGGTTTGGATTCCTTTTGTCTGGAATTTTGTAGTTACATTTAGACAACGGTAGAACCCTTAGTATGTAACAAGAGATTAATGGACAAGGACAGTAAGACTAGTGATGAAAAGGGTACACTCTTATGAGAGTATCAGTCATATGGAGACTTTCACACTAGTAGCCCTATTGTAGCTCATAAGAAGATCTCTTAGCCATTGCTAAATGTAGAAACTTGGTTGATAGATGTCAAGGTCACACTCCTTAACCAGAATCTTGACAACATTTCGAACCAGATGAAATACATTACAAAGAGCAAAAACATCTTCAAAGGAGCAGTCGAAGTCGTTGACTTTGAGCGAGGCTTTGGTGGTTGTTATACTTTGGAAAAAGAAATAGCTAAACTGTTTAGATATACATCCTTAGAAGTTTGACTGACTTCTTAAAGATTTTATGTAATGGACCTACTATATGTTAGCTATGTGCTAGAGGTTAATCTCCTTTGAGATTACTAGAATGAGACACTAGCATAGGCCCAAGGTACATAGAAGCGAACATGTGGCTAATTTTTAGTCGAATTTAGGGCAGACTCACTTGGTAATAAGAAAGCATACATTCTAGTATCTTCGGAGAACGAAAGCTTGTATGTTATTCTACCAAGATAAATAATATAATATAATCACTTAAGTAGGGATCATAGGAAGGCAGGATTCACTGAGAGAAGTTTCACTAATCCAGGAATTCTTTTAGAGAAGGGTTTTAGTGATGAAATTGTATTTGCGATATCTCTTAACTAATCCTCTTACAAGGACTCTTTCGAATAAATGTATTTTCTATAGACATTGAGTCAGTGAGGGTTAAACCATGCTCGTTTGTGCAAGTGGGAGTCTGTTGGGATTGGTATGCCCAAAAAACCACTAGCACTTAGTCATTAGAACATCTGGATGGTTTGCAATAAGTTAATTAGTGTCATCATATTCATATGGACATATTTATCTCATTATGTGGATTGACATATATATATATATATATATATATATATATACATGAATATAAGGTCCTTACTTCAATGAGTGACTTAGATGCAGGGTGGTTACGCACAACAGGTCTATGTCATGGTCACTTGAATAAGCAAAGTAACTTTGTCCATGACTAAGTAGTAAAGTTGGGCATTTTACTATGGTATAAGTCATAGTGAAGTATGTTCCCTTTGGAGAAGGGTGATCTATCTTGATCATGGATTTGTTTCAGACTTATTACACTAATGCATGTGTATGCATTGGACAGACCCTGTAGGTGTGAGCTCTGAATACGTACTATCAAAGAAAGAGTTCACCTAAACCTACACCCTTCTAAGTACACCATAGCTCTCAATCTTGAGCATATGTGGATGAATCGACGAAGTTGAGTGCTTACACTTTGATCCATTATGGGTATGGTCTTAATAGTTAGATCACCTACTATGTGGTTTGGGTGTATAGGACTTAATTAGAAAGGACGTGTATATGCAATAAGGAGTCTATACATTAATCACCCCCTTAGAATAATCCAAGCTAGATCATCCTGAATCTGTGGCCACAGTAACACTTAAGGTGTTGAATGTTACACTTAAGGGTAGCTCCCTTAGATAAGTGGATAACTTCAGGAGGATGATTGGATTGTCGATTAAAGGTTCTAAGGAGACAAGATGTAGTCAAATTGGTGATAGTACAATTCGAGAACCTGTCTTTGGCTATGAGTGAGTATAGAGGGGTATTATGGTCAATATAATACTTAGTTCGTCAAAAGACAGAGCGTCATGTATAGATTGAGTGACTCATGTAGTTATAGTAATTATCCTTGAGTGCAGCCGAAGTCTGTTAATGGAATAGACTTGGTTGACATGGTAAAGTATTGCTAGGGTATTAGCGAAAATATTTTATTCATTTCTAGGACAAAGGTTAATTATGTCTTTGGTCCTTCTTCTAGCCATCTACCTTGTTAAGTATCTAAACTTAATTAAGATATATTATTTTGAGAGATGATGTAATCCTTTGACGGTTAGAATCAAAGTAGACTTTCCATTTTTGGGAAGGAGTTTCTAATTTGAGAATTGTCAAGATATTAGATTATGTAATTAATTGATTAATTAAAGTCTAGAAGACTGCTAAGATATTTAAGTTAATTTTTCCACTATTGAAAAAATAGATTATTCTTAAATAGTAGTTTAGATTTGGACTTTTGGAATTAATCAAGGAATATTTAATTTATTGGCAATTAAATATTTAAAAATAGACTTTCTATTTTATGCAAAGGGATTTCTATTTTTTAATTATTGGAAGGATTAAATTAAATTGAAGCAAGTTGGCTGAACCAGGACCATGGCTCATAAGCCAAGGCTGGACACGGGAGGTAAGACCTACCTACCTTAGAAAAATCGGCCAAGAGGAGGAAAAGGGAGAAGGAGAAAAAATAGGAATTATTTGTAGAAGAGAATTGGACTTTTCTCTGACCAAATTCCACATCGGAATTTCCGAAATTTTTCTCTAGATCTTCTACCTATAAATAGACCTCTTATCTAACTTTGAAAAATGCTCCATACACCATCTCTTCTGAGATCTCTCTTGAGTAAGCTTCGCCTTTGTAAGAAAACTCAATTCTAGTTTATATCTTATAGTTTAGCAAAATCTAGTCTTACAACTAGATTATATTTTAGAAATGTTTTAGTCATAGAGGATAAGATCAAAGTAGAAAAGCGGAAGCAATATCTTCTAAGCTTGAAGATCAAGGTGTTTGGTGTTCTTGCATCATTCTTCGCAAGAGGTATGCTTAGATCCTTGTTTCAATTAGAAATTAAATTGTAAACTATTTTTTGTTTTACTATCACATGTTTAATCACAGTAAGATCCTACATGATTGTTTCCGCTATGTTCATAGAAATTTTTGAATATGAATCATGTAACTTAGCACTGTTTTTCTTCTCTTTAGGCAAATTGACAAGATATCAAACTTGATTTTTATCCATAGACTTTAACTCTTCTTCCATGACATCTATCAACTTAGTAGAATCAACACTTTTAATGGCTTGTGAGAATGAAACTGGATCATATTAATTCCTAAGTCGATTTCTGACTCTTGTAGATAAACCCCGTAATCATAAAAAATAGCAGATCTCCTTTGTCTTTGAGATTTTCTTAATGCTACTTGTTGGCCTTAGGCCTAAATACATGATTTTGATGATAACAAATAATAGTTATTTGGTTGTGTCAAGTGTGATTATGAAATTGGATGAATGACTTGCATAGTGAAAATAATTGTATTGATTTATGAAGAATGCAAGTATAATCAATAGGATTTATCAAGTGTGTGAAATCAAATATGTCTTTTATTCTTAAACACACATTTATTGGATTTTGTGCATTAAATGTATATATCATTGCATAGCCAATTTGAATTTCAATATTTTTTGGCGTATGTGGATTACATTGTACTAATATTTTTGTGAGCCAAAAGTTGTTGTGAATGCTTGGTGTTGAAAGGTGAAAGAAAATCTTGCAAGAAGATTTTGCGAGACTCAAAAAGAAGAAATACAAAATCGAGAAGATACAAATCTTATTTGCCTTTGAAGAATGCAATGATAAAGTATTTGGATCATATCAAAGTCATAACAAAGTTTAATGATGATGATCGAGCTCTAGTGTTGATTCAAGCGTAAAGATTCTTTCAAGAGCTCAACATGTTCAAAATTGTGTAAGAACTTAAATGGTCAAGATCTATGATGTTTCAAGATGTGGAAATCCAAACCAAGATCTTGTCTTTGAAGATTGAAAAGGGAGTCATAAGTGGAGAAGTGGCGTCATAAGGGGTAGCAGCTTGAATATTGTTGTTTGCCTTGGATTTGCACTTGTGTGGCTTAAGCTCTTGGTAATCTCTTAAATATTCTTTAAATATTTTTTCAAGAACTATTTGAGGTCAATATATCTTTTGAATTATTGTTCTAAAAATTCCAAATGTTTGTATCTTCAAAAGATTGAGTTTCGAGTGAAAATCGGTTTGAAACTCTCGGATTGCGAAAATCGGTTTTAATTTTTCCACAAGAGTTTAGAAAATGTTTTGAAATATTAAAAAGGTTGGAAACACTTTTGAAGAAGTGTTTTTGAAGTGCCTAAACGTTTTACCTTTGAAAAAAATAATTTTGAGTAAAATTTTGCAAAACAGAAAATTTGGCACTATTCATCAAAATGAGAGCCTCGATCGAATCAATGGAAGAATGTATCCGGACAAGGCATCAGGATGAGACCATCGACCGGATGCCTCGACCTAATGGCGCTGATTTTGAATTTTTATAGCCGTTGATATATCCGTTGCACTCATTCTTTAAAGCCACAACCACCCCTCCATTTGTAAAACATCTCTTCCAACTTCAGGCATTGAATACCATGAAAACTAAAATATATTTGATCATAATATGTTTCTAATATTAAAAGAAACACAAAGATCAATAAACATATATGCAGAAACATATATTTGGTCTATCTCTATGGATCTTAATGCCAATGACATAAGATGTCTCACCCATATCTTTCATATCAAAATTTTGAGAGAGAAATTGTTTCACCTCATACAGAAAACCCTTATCGTTGGTTGCAAGCAAAATATTATCCATGTATAAAACAAGAAAACATATTTTGCTCCCACTGACCTTCTGGTATATACCTTGATCCATGCGATTTTTAACAAATCCGAATGAAGAAATTACACCATGAAGCCGAGTTCATCTCATGTTTTGAGGCCACTTCACATGGTGTATGGCTTAAGAGTTTCATTTCAAGGCTTAGAATCATGGATTCCATTTCTAGGCCATTGAGAATTTTCTGCGATAATTCAACTGCTGTTTTTATGGCCAAGAAAAACTAAAGTGGGAGTCGATGTAAACATATCGACATTAAGTATTTGGCCATAAGAGATAAGAAAGTGGTTATTGAGCATATTAGCACTGAGTTAATGATTGCTGATGTGACACCCCGAACCCAACACTTCATTAATTGCATTCATTAAATGGTTAACTTAAATGTAACTTAGCTAATTACTTCATTTTTTTTCATATTTTCATAAATTCAACTATTTCTTTTCAAGCATTTTATATTTTTATAAAATACTACATATTTTTAGGGGACTATAGCCCCTGACCGTGCGTGCATTGCATATCGGGATCAATGAAAAAAAAAATCGTGAAATTTCTGATGAATATTACTAACGGGATTTTTCCAGATTTTTCAGATTTTTGGCATTTTATTTTGCTAAAATTTAATCACCCAAGTGACCCATTTACCCTTACTAAAATGCCCTAATTGCTTGACCCACTGTTTGACCATCTCATGAAAACATTATAAGCCAAGAAACAAAAAAAAGGGTAAAAAAAAAAGGCCAAAAAAGAGTCACGAGAATAGTAACTTCTCCAAAAAAAACAAATTGCTCCTTGCTTTATTCTTGCTTCCATTGTTTTCCAAATTGGTTGTGCTTCATCCTTAGGACCTTAAGACCATTCTTTGATCTTCAAAAGAGGTGAGGGTGCATTCTATTCTTGTATTAAATTCAATTAAAGTTTGAGCAATTATTTTTGCGATCTAATATTGTACTGGTTTAATGCTTGTTCCGTTGTTTCTCATATGCTCTAATGACTTCGTAGAATATATTTGATTGTTTAAAATGCTTGTTGAATGCTTGAAAATGAAAATGACACTTGGAAAAGATGATGAATAGTGCCAAACTAGGGTTTCCGAAAAAGTTACAATTTAATTCGATTCGAGGCTTCTAGTAGTTGCTAATTAGGTCAATAAGCGGGGGAAAAATGTTAATTGCACTTGCTATGTTCAAAATTTGATAAATTTGATCAAAATAGGCTACTTTAATAAGGGGTTTTGGGGTTAACTCGAATTCGGGTACGTTTCGAGGTTATGGCTAGTCTTTATTAAGTATTGAAGCCTTAGAAGTGCTTTCGTTTTACTTGTTTGGGTTCCGAAATTGGTACTTATAGTGTAAACCCACAAAGAGGCATTTTTGGTATTTTCGTGTACTTGTGCTCTAGGTTATGATTTGGAGGCTCTAAATGAGGTATTTAGGTATCCTTAGATTGGTTAGATGGTTAGCTAGCTTAACTTGATCATTGAATTCCGATAGGAAGCTAAATAGCCTAGTTGAACAAAGGGGAAATGAATGAATTAATTGTTTTAGTACTTGTATTGCTTTGTAGTTGCTCATAGCATGTCTAAATTCTATTTTAAGGTATGTGTGAGCTTTTAGTTAAGTTTTGTGAAAAGTATAATATTGACCCATTTGTGTTCACATAGTTAATTTCATGATAATTGCTTTATAATTGATTAATTAAATGTGTATATGCATTTGTGTAGAATTGACTAAAGGAACTAGTAATGAACCATGGTAATAATTGTTGTTAGTTGATTCTTGATTGATTGGATAAATGTTTAAATGTACTTATGTAACAAGTTCATCTATTCGGAGAAGTTGTGAGTTAAGCTATATCGATACTAGTTAAAGATTGAGTAAACATGTTTATATAGCTTATTAATTGCATTATATGTGTAAAGATACGCTTATATAACTTATTGGTTAGATGTTATATAGTGTTTCTACTTATATGAATTATCATTGCTATGTATATGTTAGTTATTATACTATTATTTTTGAGTAATACTTAGAACATTAAAGAATATTGCACATGTGATCACTTGAGTTATCTGTTGTTTAAATAATGATTAGAATACATGTTGAACAATGAAATATATTGTTAGTTATGTAAATTAAAGGGAATCAAATAGAGTTAGATAAATTAATGGCTTTATGAACTAACTTTAGTTGAGAATAAGAAATCACTTCTTATGCATATAGTTGATTGTATTAGGTAGTGATAATTGAAGAGAATTGATGCTTTTGGAGAATATTGAGGGAATCTTTGCTTAATTCGCGCATGTTTGGCTTCCTAAAAGGTGAAGGATCATTTCTATGTGCATTCTAAGTGTCTTATCTTATTATATGCTAAATGTTCAATACTAAGTGATTTAAGTGTTTTAGTTGGATTAGTTTAACAAATATAGACTAATGAATGTATCATATTTCATCGTATGGCGTGATTGATGATGTGTGTGCTCAAGGACGACCACTTTTGTTGTCCTCCTTGTTTATATATCGGCTTATTTTGTTATATTGTTATTATTATTGTTTCCTGTGTTATCGAGTCAATGGTTGTGCAATCTTATCGTCGAGGCGGATGCGATGGGCCTCTTTAGGCGGCAGTGGG
This sequence comes from Ehretia macrophylla, assembly GCA_037974665.1. Classification (NCBI taxonomy): domain Eukaryota; kingdom Viridiplantae; phylum Streptophyta; class Magnoliopsida; order Boraginales; family Ehretiaceae; genus Ehretia; species Ehretia macrophylla. The sequence goes on along the minus strand of CM075780.1, from coordinate 35,476,073 downwards.
CTTGCAAAGGTTGGTTGCTCTAGCTCCGTACCCTATTCCCTCACTCGCCTGATCCGAAAATTGCCAGGGGGTGTTGGATCGTAGGATTAGGTACATTCAGAGTACCTTTTGGTGTTTGGGATGCCGATATATCGTGATCGAGTCGTGGTTCGTGGATCGAGAATCGAAGACTTGGAGAGATAAGGGTTATCGATCGTATCCTTTTTAAAGTGTAGTATTAGAATTGTTATCCATTGTTTATTTATTATATTAAATGTGTTAAGTTGCTGCATTGCACGAACCCCTGGTATACTGTTCCTGTTTTCCCTTCCTCACTGAGTATACATGTTGTATACTCACCCTCGTTTCTAACACCTTTTAGGTTTAGTGCTATCGGAGGTAGAAAAGAAGGCTCGAGAGTTTTGTGATTGATTATGCTGGCTTACGTAGATTGTCATTGAATACAGTTTCATAATTGTAAAGTTAAATTTAGAATGTATTAATAGTTGCGAATGGCTTGTAATGTTGTAATATCTTATAATCTTTACTTTATTGTCTAGTAGCTGCATGCTTGCATGTTTTTGACTGGTTGACGGACATAAATTATAAGAAAAAAAACTAGTTAATGTTAGAGTGGTATGATAAGTGAGATTATAATCATGAACCTTTAACAGTTAATGATTGCATGCTTATATGTTTGATGTTTATATTAGTCTAAGGCTCGGATATCTTTGGATGGGGCATGGTTGAAGTTGGAGTTGTATGAGAATGATGTGGGTTATATTTGTGGCTTTATTTACTGTTTACATGTATCCAGCTGTCCTATAAACAAGGGAGACTCCGTCCATTTTTTCTAATTTTTGTAACCGGGTTTGGTATTGGGATAAGTATAGATTGTTTAATAGAATTTCTCGTCTCGTGAGGGGCCGGAGTGTTACAGCTGATCCTTTGACTAAGGGCATGCCACCACTAAAATTCAAGGATCATGTAGAATAAATGGGACTTCGTTCCACTTTATAATTGTATACATACAGTTTTTAAATGAAACTTTTATATATTGTGATATTTTCTCATTTTCATGCGCGCCTTAATTTATTTGAGAAAATATTTAATGGACCAGAATAAACATAGGGTTTATTCATTAAGTATGGTTATCACATTAAGAAATTTTCTTGAGGAACCAAATGCATTGTAATACATGGATGGTAATCCTTAGTAGAAGTAGTAGTAAGGAAACTTGATTAGAACATCAATTTCCTAATGAGTGGTAACTCTTCACATTCTTGATGGGAGAATGTCTATATATAGTGGGTTTTGGTCCCTAAGCTCGATCACTCATTCCTAAAGTATATTCCATCACTCTAGAGTGTTTTGAGAGCTTAGAAGTGCTAAAACTAAGTGAGAAATTCATAGTCAATCACGTTATCAATGGCCGGAGATACGCTTTCAGATCTTTTCGTTTCCGCATATATGTTTATTTGATAAGAAAAGAAGACTTCATGACATGGAGCATCAAATTGATCAACCAAGTAAATTTTTTCCACTCAAGTCCATGTCAACTGGAAAAATAGATAACCTTGATTGAAACGTTTAAATGCAAAATTTTATTTTCCAAAATCCTCCTGAAATCATAATCATGTTCCACTATATGATTTTGTAAAAGTGACATAAACATATGCAGAGAAAAGCAAAATAACAAAAAAATGCCTCTCTCGCTCGTCAAAGAACATGTATCAAAAGAGCCAAAACATAGAGTTTCATGCAAGGAAAAAAATAGCAAGACAGAGGTAGGGAGGGCTCTGATACCAAATGAAAACTAAAATATATTTGATCATAATATGTTTGTAATATTAAAGAAACACAAAGATCAATAAACATATAAGTGGAAACGAAAAGATTTGAAAGCGTACCTCCGGCCATTGCTAACGTGATTGGCTATGAATTTCTCACTTAGTTTTAGCACTTCTAAGCTCTCAAAACACTCTAGAGTGATAGCGTATATTTTAAGAATGAGTAATTGAGCTTAGGGACCAAAACCTACTATATATAGACATTCTCTCATCAAGAATGTGAAGAGTTACCACTCATTAGGCAATTAATGTTCTAATAAGTTCAATTAATGACAAGAATATGAATATAAAGAGTTTGGATCAATTAATGAACTCTTATCATAAATATATTAATTTCCAACTAATGAGTTTAATTAATGGTAACTAATGAGATTAATTAATAATAATAATATGAAGAGGAAGAGTTTGGACCATTTAATAAACTCTTAAGATAAGCATTTAATGAAGTGCTTAATGAATATTAAATGCTTAATGAATTCTTCTTACATACCAAGCTTTCAAAAATCTTTAATACTCATTTATTGCTACAAATCTTGAGCTAACACTTGCAAATATTTGTGCATTCAAAAGCTTTATTTGTATTATCCAACTCAGAGAGGAGTTAAAGCTTTGTATCTTTCAAATACATACATTATTTCTTGTATTGCTCTCTAGATCTTAGATTGTGAGAATCATAGAGGAGAAGAGAGTGTTGTAAATCCTTTGTGGACTCAAATGAAAAGAGGCAATAGGTTTAAGCTTCACCTAGATTTGAAGAAACTTGTTGCTCTTGTGGATTCAAGAGTAGGTTGTAAGTTAGTTTGTGTTTCACCAACATTTGAAGAAGCACTTCTAGTGGAGTTTGTAAAAAGTTCAAAGGGGAGGATACCTTTGGTAGTAGAGTAGAGTAGTGAACTACCCTAAAATCGCCAGCTCATTTCTCTCTCTTTACTCTTTACTTTGTTGCATACCTTGTGTTTGATAAATTGTTTGATAGAATTTACTAGTAACAAACATATTCGGAAAAGTAGTAGCATTGCCTTTATATCCTAATTCACCCCCTCCCCCCTCCTCCCTTCTGAGGATAATTTGGACTACACTACTTCTTGTGGTTCAACTACTATAGTAGGCTCATTATTGACATTCTCATTTTAGAGTGTTTGGTCATTCATTTGTTGTTGAACATTATTAGGTTGAACAACAAATTTAGAAGTTATAGGTAAAGGTATCTCCACCCTAACTTCTTGAATGACAACATTATGGGGTTCTCCATTTCCACTAATTTCACAATTCTCAATGAACCTAGCATTTTTAGTTTCTACTTTTCTTGGACTATGATTAGGACAATAAAATCTATACCCTTTAGATTTTCTAAATAACCAATGAAGTAACTACTGATCGTTTTGAAATCTAATTTCTCTTCACATAGATTATAAAGTCTTCCATTAAACAACCCCAAACATATAAATATCTTAAACTAGGTTTCCTTCCTGTCCACAGTTCAAATGGAGTCTGTAGAACTTCCTTAATAGGAACCTTGTTTAATAAATACATAGCGGTCTTTAATGCGTATCCACAATGATATAGGTAAAGACGAATAATTTAACATATCCCTAACCATATCCAATAATGTACGATTATGTCTTTCGGCTACACCATTTTGTTGTGGTGTGCCTAGCATAGTGTATTGAGCACATATGTCATGCGTTTTAAGAAATTTAGCAAAAAGTCCTAGACATTGGCCTAATTCATCATACTTTATATAAAATTCATCACCTCTATCAGATCTTACAATTTTACCTTTTTATTTAATTGCCTCTCAACTTATTTAATATAGGTCTCAAGAGTGTCTAAAGATTGAGACTTATCATGCAATAGACAAATATAACCATAATGTAAAAAATTATCAATAAATGTGATAAAATACTTTTCTCTACCCAAAGATAGAACATTGAAAGGTCCGCAAATATCAGTGTTTATAATTTCAAGAAGCTTTGTGCTTCTTATGGCTCCCTTTTTAGTGCGTTTACTTTGTTTTCCCTTTATGCAATCTATGCACACTCTGAAATCAGTAAAATCTAAATTTTGTAAACTATTATTTTTTACTAATCTTTGTATCCTTTCTTTAGATATATGATACAATCGTTTATGTCACAATAGGCATATTTTTCATCAACCAAACTCCTTTTAGTTCCAACATTGTTATCATGGCCGGCCCAAGCTAAGGGTGGCTTGGGCCTATGCCCAAGGCCCCCTTAGCCAGGGGCCCCAATTTGAAGAAATTGTTTTTCTTTCAAATATAAAATTCTATCATAAAATAGTGTCCTTTAATTGGGGCCAAGAGGGCCTTAGAGTCCCAAGGCATGTTCATTAAACGAGCAGGCCTTCATCAAAAGATAAGAAAAATAAATTTTATATAGGTCTATCTTTTTGTTAACTTGTAATATTATGCTATTTTATAATTCTAATTTTGGTTTTTTTTAATTTGTAGTGATTATTTTAGTAGAAAATTTAGAGTTTTTTATTGAGAAAAAGCCTAATTATTAAAGCCTTCATTTAGATGATCACCCAAAGTCATCAAATTGTTTAAGTCGCCTCTAATTGTTATGCAAGTTCATTAATGATTCTAAAAAACTTTTATCAAGATGAAATTTGTATAAAACATTACATAAATATTCCGAAATTAATAATAAACTTAATATCCTTATATAAACTAAAAGATCAAGAACCAAATTTAAATGAGAATCCCAACGTATCAAGTTTCGGTAAAGATACTAAATTACAGGAAAAAGTAGGTATATAGAGGGTTTGAAATAAATCCACATAATGCCCAGTATCCAAAATTAAATGATATGTGCCAATTCCTTCAACTGGAGCTTTGTTTCTATTCCCCATGAATACAAAATTCTCATTTGGCTTTCTTCATGTGTACAAAATCGACACTTAATGCCCTTATGCTCCTTTCTATGAATTTAAGCTTTAGAAGATTCACTTTGATTATGCAATCATTTCTTCTTGCTCTGTCCAGGCATCCCTTTAAAACTCTTTCCAGCTTCTTGACTTAAGAAATGAACAGAATGAGCTCTTTGATTCTTTAACCTTGTTTCCTCTTGTACAAATATATTGGCCAATTCATTAACCTTTCACTTGTCTTTTATAGTGTTGTAATTTATTTGAAATGGCCCATATGTCTCAGGAGGAAAGGAATTCAATATAAATTGAACTAGAAAATACTCATCACATTCATCCTAGTACCTTAAGCTTTGCTGCTATGTTCGAACATGTTCCTGCATGGAACATGAACCATCAAATTTCATCGTAGTCAAGGTTTTCATAAGTGTTCCAGCAAGTGACTTGTCAGCACTTTGTGAATGCTCTTCAATAGTTTTCATATATTCCTTAGTGTTTTTCGTTTTTGTAATAGTAGACTTAATATTATTCGCAATAGTCATACACATAAATATTAAGCTAAGTCTGTTTTGATCTTTCCCAAACCATATAGAAAGATTTTTCTTTTTCACTACTTCTGTCTATAATAGCAGTGGGTTTCTAGACTTGTAAGGCTAAATCAAGATCCAACACACCTAAGTGAAATTGGACGTGTTCGCACCAGTTCGAGGAACAAACTATGCATACGAATGAAGACTGACATGAATAGATACTACAAATATAAAATATATAAACTTTCATTTAAATTTAGGTTTCGGTAAATAATAGAGGTAAACAATAAGTATAGTGGCGGAGTTAAGCACCGGGAGTTAGTATAGGTACTTAGTGTCTAGCTCCACCTCTAACAGTGATATAGTCCGTAATAGCTTGTTGTGCATCATCTTTACTTCTCACTTCATTAGATTCAGAAATAACTTGTTCTTCACAAATTACCTTTTTTCTTAGAAATTTATCCATCAAAATTTAGATCTTAGCTTTCTAAAAATAACCTACACATAAAAATAATAACTGCATCAATAAAAACCACAACATTAGCTTAGTATTAAACTACACAATATTAGTTTAATCCACTACTTTTTTTTTTGTCAAGTCATCCACTACTTCAAACCACAACAACAAGCACACAAACAACAAAACGAACAACATTCAAAGCCCAGTGTATAACACCTGAACATATATCTAAGGACACACTTTTCAGAGAGCAAATAAAATACAGAATAAAAACAAAATATTCAAAAAAAATACCAAAAAGTAAAAGCTAAAATTGAATGCTTACTGCTTCGAAGATGCTTGAATCAACTTTGAATTTTTTTTTTTTTTTGTTGGACTTAGAAAGAAGAAGCTCTATTTTCCTCTTTGTTGCTTCAGTAGAGACACAAGTATACACGGATAACTAAGTCAAAGAAAGAGAAAAAGCAGCCAAAGAAAAAAGGGAAAGTGTAGCCAACTGTTTTTAAAATATATATATATATAAAATAAAAAGTAAAATTACTAAAATACCCCTGACTTTAAAAATATTTCCCTCTGCCACTGAATAAGTATGTATCAAAGTTTTCCTTTGGAAATACCAAGATATACAAACATAATCATAATGATGTTAATATAACTTAATTTGATAATTATATATATTTTAATTAGACGTGTTGCTATCTTTGATATACAATATAATCTAATAAAGTATTAATTATCAATGTTTACACTAATAATATAAGAACAAAGTGATTAACCTTTGGACAATCACTAAATGTCTTATACGAAATTTAATTTTACGCACAAATAAAATAACCTTTCATGTCATGTAAAAGTGTCACACTTTATGGGTAATTGAATATCTCACAATTTGAAATTAATAGCACTTTAAAATTTGACCACTTTGGTGACTAACAAACCACCAATAAAATAATTTCTAAAATTGTAAAAAATATAAATATTTGGAAACGCACTCTTAATTTCCAACAATAATATGTGTAAATTTCTTACACTTTAAAAATTAGCCATGTGCATTATAAATAACTAGATTTTAAATAGTAATTTATATTATCTTTTCTCTTCTAGGTTCCACATTTAAGTGCTTTATAACTATATTTATAAAAAAATATTTCATTTAGCTCCTTTGCTTACTATAACTAGTTATTTCACTTTCTTCTCTTATGAAATTTCTAGCTTGATCGAGGGTGGTACACTTATCCTCAATATGAGATAGGTTGTAGTTCCATTTAGCGTTCGATTCCTTAATATGAACAAATCCTACTTTTAATATGGTTGGCTAATTGATAGTCTATATTTGTATAAGAATAATGTATACTAAAATTCAATGCTGTCGGATAACTTGAACAACGCCTTTGTTCACATGTAGTAAGCCTGACTTAGCGGTTAACTAGTTCCCAGCGTGTTGAAATGACATGAGTTGTAATCCTAATCCTAGTAGACGCGTTGCTTATATAATTTTTTATTTTGTTGCCGTATCATACTAGCAGACTTAAATGCCAGGCTATTTTAAGTGTGTGGTGCCTTCAGCCAATAGACATGCCTGGTCTAGTGGTTTCCTATTGTTAGCAAACTCTAAATGAACATGGTTCAACTTACGACAGACGTATTGTTTCATTTTTTTATTTTTGAATTTAACAGCAATCAAATGCATCAAATATACTTTTGGCTATATTTGGTTTAATTGTGAAATTTTAATTTTTGAGTTATAAAGTTTTTAGAGTAGTGTCGAAAGTGTTGTTGAACAAAAGTCGTTAACTGTTTAGCTTAACGGCAACGGTGATTTTTTAAAAATTTTGAGGATAATATCGGTCTTTAAAAAATATGAAGGGATATATTTGAGAAAAAGAAAAGAAAAATAACTTCCCGCATTATATAAAACAACTTCATAAAAGCCTTTTTTGAAAAGCTACAATTTGGAGCTTCTCATTTTTTTAGTTTTTTCAGTTTCAACTTTTACTTAAAAACACTTTAAAAAATAGGTCAAACAAGTTAGTTCAACTTATAAATTCATAGAAAACGCTTTTGAGTATTTAAAAGTTAGGCCAAACACAACCTTAATCATTTATAAGAACAATCATATATAAATATGTTAATCATTTATATGAACAATCATACATAAATCTGTAATGTCCAAAGAATTTAAGAACTTCATTGTAACACCCCTCACTTGAAAAGAAATCTTTGACAACAAGAGTGCAAACGACCCACAATGATATTTTTTTTTTCTAAAGCTATAGTGAGCATGGTTGCCAGCAAAATCCACTGTGTCTCTTATTGATAGTAATATTTCTTCCTCATAAAGCTAGCGTGGCTGCCATCCTAACCATATTAGTTTGTCTAAACTTTTACCAAGGTCGTGCAACTTTGTGGGAAAGCTAACGTGGTTGTCATACTAGCAGCTTTACACCATGATTCATGTGACTGTAGCTTTATACCTACTAAGCATATTGCATACTAAGAAAGCTGCCCAACTTTTATGCTATATAATACCCCTTGCTATCAAGAGCAAAGGCACGGTAGAATGAAAGTCATACCTATGTTGCTGCTTCGTTTCTCTCTAGCAACTAGGATATCGTAATACCCTTCATACTTTTCTGTTTGGGTGGCTTTTGGCAAATTAACGGCATTATTCGGATGACAACAGTACACCATCAATCGCGTAAATTTCATGAAATACTTTCTGTTCTCGTCGAACGTATTGGTACCATAAGTAGGATTGTGATCCTCGTGGATTTCAGTATACAAAGCTTGGAGAGAAATTTTAATTTTTACTCGATTTGAGGTCAGTGGGGATTTTCATCTCTTTCTATTTCTTCCCAACTGTTTCTTGCATGAACTTGTGTATCTATCTTGTATCGTGTAGTACTTCTATTTATATTGTATTCAATTTTTGATATTATATCACATTCTATTCATACTCTTACTCTACTTATACTGTGATGTACTCGTTAATTATTAGTCCTATCACATTATTATTAATTCTTGTCACCATGTTATATTCTTACTTGTTGTCAGGGGATTAAACTTTATCCGCCTGTCTCAACTTCCTATTACTCAAACCTTGCTCTCGCCGTATGATATCAGTCGAGCCTTGATCAATTTTGTACTGTTCAGTGCATAATCATTTCTAAAGTTATTGTTCCTAGCTTCCCTAATCAAAAACTTCACGTTTGACATACAATATAGTTATACTACGAAATTATTATGAGTTGGACATTCTTTATTTATTTCATCATACTCGACTAATTGTTAAATCTTGTTAATATTTCTTCTTTTTCTTAAATTCCTAGAAGATCTTGTATCACAGATTTTATCTTGTAATGACCTTATTCATATAATATTCTTTATCTTCTTGTACCATTTTTCATCACTGAACCATGACAATTAATTTATGCAACTCTATCTATTATTGGTACGGGACTTTCTTACCCATACTACTCATGAATTATATCCTTTTTTTCCGCTGTCTTATTTCCTTTCTAAATTAACTTAGTCGTGATTATTTTCCTTTGTTAACATCTTATCTCATATTTATTGTTCAATCTTGACTCGATTTCACATGTTCCTATTCTTGTTTAGTATAGTGACCCTTGTCGTTATTTCCTTAAATTCATCTTGAATGACTACTATAATTTTATTATAAAGCGTGAGATATATTATATTATCCAAGTTGTGAACTTTACGTGACGTGATTGCTATTTACTCGCTTGTCGTGATGGGATCCTTTAATCGTGTATTCTTATTGGGTGTTATACCCTTAATGTGTCATGATCGTGATTATAATGCAACTATGTAGCCACAAGTACTTATTGTGCGTGATATTTCTTTTATAGATACTATTATTATCCTCATTATCTCGTGATCGTGAATTGACTTGTGTTAATTCCAATAAAAATACATGCAAAATATCCATGTCAAACTTTTCCATGATCTTTGGTTCACGTCTCTTGTTCCAGCTTCGTGCTTTTATTTTCCATAAGCGTCTTTCTTGGGGAAACCGCTACTTACTGAGTATTGATCGTTCACCCATTCTTTTTGACTGTTTCGTTTACAGATAATAGTGCCTAAGTGAAGAGTTAGCAGGAAGGGTAGTCATATTTGTGGACTGAGGGTCGTGTTAGAGGAATTGATAGAGTGTTCATTAGCGGGAATAATTTACATTTATATAAGGAATGTAATTTTGAGTATTTGATATGAAATAAATCTTGGAGATGATTTCAATTTAAAGGTTTATAGTGCTCTGAATATTGCGTGTTTAGTCATAAGTTTGCCTTGCATGTTTGAGGGGCTTTTCCTCTTAAGCACACGGCAGTCACATTCTTGAATTTTGCCTTGCCGAATTTTAGGGGCGTGACATTCATGATTTTCACAGTTTATAGAAAGATATGTGTTCCTTGATCTGTTGTTGCAGGCTCTTATGCGGAAATTAAGAAGACACATATTTTTCTCACTTTCTCTTATGTAGTTTTATAATGGAATAACTAACGTTCTATATCAGTGTAGAGAGGACCAGACTTATATATATAGAGAATGAATAAGTGTCTTCCATCAAGATACACAATTACAAGACACCTCTTTATTGACCAATAAAAATTAACTATTTAACTTAATTATTCAAACTATAATTAATTAGATATATAATTATCTAATTAAATATACAAGTATACAAATTAATTCCAACACCCCCACACAAACCCCCCGTTGATGTGTTCTTTTTCTCTCTTTCCTTTCGATTAGTCTGCTCGGTGTGTGTGCGTGTAGATGACTCCGCCTCACTTTTGTGCAGTCTCACTTGGGACCTAGATGGGAATCACTTGAGCCCTTGGGGACGCACATTTTGAGACCCGCTTCTCTGCTAATGTAACAAGTTTCTGTGATTTTCCATTATTCGGAGGCCTCAGAGTTGCTTTATCAACTTGTTCTATACCTTTTCTCTCTTCAAACCTTATTGAGAAAACCAAATGGGCCACATTAGGCCTTCTCCAACAAGTGACCTAAAACACCAAACTCTCTACATGTAAGGAAGTTATTAGAGATTTTAGTCTCTAACAGCTTCCCTATACCTATTCCTACATGTAAAGAATCCAGACATCCAAATCTAACTATCTCCACATGTAGAGATACAATCACAATTCTCTAAATCTTTCTCCATATTTCCACATGTGTAGTAAACAAAAATAGAGAGTCTTTAAAATAGAAAAGTTATTGGATTGAAACTGAAAATAAGGATTCTTTGGAATAAGAGATTTACGAAATATAGAGAAGTTGTTGAAATAAAACTAAAATATGAAATTCTTAAATATAAAGAAATGGTCCAAATTTATGTAGAGAAAAATATAGAGAAACTGTTGGAGTTGGCCTTCTTCTTGCTCCTTAATTTCTGAAATCATTTGTTAGAAGTTGTGCAGTATAAGTATAGATTAATTTCACAGCAAGATGATCAATATGCTTAATTGATTAACCTTTGTGATGAAAACTAAAAACGGATGCGATAACTTGGTATAAACTGATTCTATTATAACTCTGTTACAGGTGATATTGCAACATTAACTGGAATATTAGTTCTATCACAGACCGTAAACAATTTGTTTCTCTAATAGCTTAGTTAGTTTATTCCACTTAATATTCCAACATGAGTAGTGACAGTAAACAACAACAGAAATAATAAAGCTATAACAAAAATAAAGAACACCAAGATTTAACGTGGTTCAACCGTGCGGTCTAGGTCCACGGGACCTCCCTTGGTCCAACAAACCTGTTCATTAAAAAACAACAAGTTACAACATCAATGGACTTACACAAGTAAAGACTCCCTCTTGACTTTTGACTCCTAGATGAAGAACTCCTTAACGAACTTTGATTTGGCAAGCTCTCCTCGACTTGCAACGTTCTTTCCCGAGAACTACACTTTCTTCTCCCGAAGAATGAATAAAGAAGACAGTAATTTAATCACTTAAAGACTCATACAAATCGCTCATGACTTACTGTCAAACAAAATTGCAACACTTAATACAATCAAGCACTAGAACTCAGATCGTGTTGCAATATCACTTGGAACACTGGACAGAAAACTCTCTTGTATTTTCTCTTGTTGCTCTCTGTCTCTGCCACCCTTTTATGCCGTGATTGCTGCTATATAAATACAAGGTTGCTGCTGCATATTGTCTTGGGCTACAAGAAAAGCTTTTACTCATAAAACCCTATTCTTCTTTTCCTTGTGAATATGCAATAAATGTCATTCCTTAATTAGCACAAATCTTCTTCTCATATGGTAAGTTACCATAAGATTTTTTTCTTGCACAATATAAAAGGTAAAAGCACAAGTATGGTAATATCATAAGTTTTGCAAAACATAGACAATCAATAATTTCTTTAATAATATTCAATAAATTAATCAATCACCAACCAAGCTAATTGGCTCAACAATCTTCCCCTTTGGCTTTGTTTTGGCAAAACCCTGATATCACAGTTATTGTAACCTCCTATTGCCCAAGTACAACAAGACAGATGCAACAAACGAAAATCCTGGTGCAACATTCAGTAGAACAGTAGTATTAGAACAATGATCAGCCTGTTGCAACAGGCAGTGGAACACAAATAGAAATGTATCACAGTAGAAAATATAGTGCTCCTGTAAAAGATAGCAAAGTAGTAGCAGTATAGCACAACATAATTCTCTCCCTTTTTGCCAAACCAAAGATAAATAATTAGAGGCAAAAGATCAGAGCAATAAAACTAGCAACATAAGTGATCAGTAACAATAGCAGAGTAGCAGAGACATAAAAAAGAAATTCTTCAACAACACAGATAAGAATGTATCAGAACAAATATGGTTATGTTTTAATAGTCAGTTACAACATAATGGAAACATAGATAAAAAAGAATCAAAACAGCAAAAATAATGATCTTTGCAAAAGATAGCAACCCAAAGATGATAACCCTGTTGCAACGATCAGTAAACTATCACAAAAACCCAGTCATTATATCAGGAAAAGAATAAGAAGCGGCAACCAAACTCAATAGCAATAACAATCACTAGTCGCACCAGTAGAGCAGCTAAACCTGTTACAATAATCATCTCCCCCTCAAGCAATAATCAACACGCAGTAATAGCAATAACATCGTCTCCCCCTTTGCCAAAAGAAACCAAAGTAGAAACGCAAAGTACCAGATCAAAAACCATAGCAGAAATCAGCAAACACAAACATGGACCCAAAGTAGAGCAGCAGAATTCAAACATAGTAAAGTACCAGAGCATAACTAAAATCAGTAAAGTATCAGAGTGATAATCATTAAACAACCAACATCCAAGCAGTGTTTTTGGAGACGAAATCGAGTAGGGTCTGTTGTCATTGTATCACCGTCCCAAGGTCAGCCATTATCTTCTCCTGATTGACTTTAACAGTAGCTTGATCGTTGCATAGCTCATGGACTTCATTCTGAAGTTGCTGCACCTGTTGCAACAATACAACAGTAGTTGTTTCCGAAGCTGGTCCAATATTACCTTCAGCTCAAGGCTTCCCCTGAATATCAACTTCCTGTAAAAACTTGTGAGAAAGATGGAATGGAGAAGACAACTTCACAAGGGATTCAACCCAGTTGTGGACAGCCTTTTGAGCAGTTAAGTAGCACAATTGTAGCAACAAGGTACACAATAGTAGAATAAAACAATTAAGTATATAAACTATAAGTCTCATGAAGCAAAGACAAAGAGGAAAATGGTAAACAAAATAGTAAAAACTGTAAAACAATTGTTCAGTAATCCAAATCAACAAAAAAAACATCATTGATATAAGCTGCATCTGATTATCCAAAAGCAATTTAGAACTGATGTTGCAACAATATTTTCCACAATATCTCCAATTTGCTCAAAATCCTCTGAGATTTCACCTTTTTTTCGAAAATTAAAAATAGAATTAAAATGCATGAAATGTTTAGAAAGCATGAAGTCACTCAAGAAACTTTACTCATCAATACTCATTTCAGTCCAGGATTTAATTAATGAACCATGTGTGTGTGTGAGGCTGAATTATGAAACAGATAGCTTTCACCATCAAACCTGCAAGGTGTAGGAACTCTCCCAATCAGCTCAAACATACCTGATCGTCTATTCATCTCGCAGGAAAACACAATATTTTTCTTGTGGTAGCTCATATTATAACTGGTAGCCTATACACTGTATTTCTTTTCATATGTATTTTTTCACTATTTCAGCTTATGTTGCAACTGGTAGCTTTCACACTAATCTCTTTTATTTTGGATTAGGTAGCTCTTTCTGGTGCTTGATAACCACATTATTTCCTGCCTTTCTTTTCTTTTTGATCTCAAGGTTGAATAGAATACAGGAATGGATTTAGAGAGACTTCTCTCTTTATCCCTAGTCATCAGAAAGTTCAAGCTCCTGCACTTGCAGACCATCAAGATTAGCTTTCTCAATCAGTATTCAGTGTGTACAAGGAAGTATGGTTCACAAACTAAATCACAAGTTGAATTGATTATTAACCTTTCAAATTTCTCAAGTTTCTTTCATGACCCTGTGGCTATCTATGATGCAACATTATAGACTACAAATCCCTAAAGCTTTTCTTAGGGTTTCAAATCTCAAAAGATCTAAAGCTTTAGTGGAGATATCTGTCAATTGTTTTTCTATTGCAACATATTTTATATCAATGATTCTGGTTTCAACAAGTTCATGGATAAACTGATTCAATTCCTTATGCATGGCATTTACCCAAAATTCATCTGCTAAAGCATCTTTCACATTTTTGGGTTCTAAGAGAGAAGTGTAGCACATATAGCTTATCATGTCCCTATAGTTCAGCTTGAGTTTACCTCTAGTTCAGATTTCATCATCTATTGGTTCAATCACATTCTTTGCAGCATGATTTTTGTAAACTTGAGACATTTCAGATTGAATTTCCTTAGTGCTAACTTCTGTTGTTTCACTGCTTGTTGTAACATCGCATGAACCAATGTCTTTCTGCTCAGTTTCTGTTTTTGACGTTGCAACAGTATCTGTCACAGCAGATCTCTTTGTTTGTTCTTTCGTTTGTGTTGCTACACCGTCTGTAACATTTGTATTTGTCTTACTCGTGCTTCCTTCTTCCAGTGATTTTCCTGCATAAAAACCAAGTCCAGTATGATCACTGCTTAATTTTTAAATGGATAACATGTGATCCAATTTTTCAGTTCCAGAATTTAGCATTTTTATATTTCGTTGCATCTGTTTTAAGTCATGTTACAGCATCTGCACTTCCATCAATCCTTCTTCAGCCAGGTTTTTTAGTTCAGACTTTTGTTTCTTCAATTCAAGGATTTTCAGCTCCAATCCCTGGTTTTTCTTGCACACAAGCACCCATTTTTCGTACATGTCTTTGTATGTTTTCATGACTTATTCGCTGTCTAAATCACCATCACTTTCTGATTCAGCACAGTCATCTTCACTCAACTCTTCCTCTGTTTCACTTAGTGTCGCAATACCTGTAGTATCTTCTTCTTCGTTCAATCTGGTCTCTTGCTGGACTATTGCAACATTGAATGCAACAAAGTTACTGATGTGCTCTTCGTCACTTTCTGTGCATTCTTCCGACTCCTCATCACGCCAGGTAACATTCATTGTCCTCTTCTTTTTCTTCAAGATGTTTGCACATTCAGATTGGATGTGACCAAAACCCTCAGATTCATGGCATTGAATTCCTTTGCCTTTTTTCCTTTCATTAGTCAGTTTAAAGTTCTATTTTTTAAATGTGTCAGGTGGTGTTGCACCAAAAGACTTCCTTCCACCATTTGATTGTCCAAAGCCCTTTCTTCGCTTGTCCTATTTTTTCAAAACATTGTCAAAATTTTTGGTAAGCACGGCTAAGGATTCAGAGATTTCAGAGTCCTCATCATCCGAAGAGCTTATTGTTTCTTTTCTTTCCACTTTGGTCTGCAAAACAATGCCTTTTTCTTTCCTTTTATGCTTAAACTTCATCTCAAAAGTTTGAAGTGACCCCATCAATTCATCAATTTTGAGTTCATCAGCATTCTTGGACTCTTCTATGGCAACAACTTTGATTCCAAATCTGTCTGGAAGAGAACGCAAGGTTTTCCTCACAAGTTTTGAATCTGAATACTTTTCTCCTAAAGCAAAAGACTCATTGGCAATGTCGCACAAATTGGCATTGAAATCGACAATAGTTTCATCATCCTGCATCCTCAGTTCTTCGAATCTAGTGGCAAGCATCTGCAATTTTGATCTTCTGATAGATGTTGTACCCTCATACGCTGTTTGCAATATCTCCCAAGCTTCCGTAGCAGATTCACATGTTGAGATTAACTTGAATTGATTCAAGTCAACAGCATTGAAAATTGCATTCAGTGCCCTGGAGTTCTAGCTTGCCGAAAGATCTTCATCCTTGGTCCATTCTGTTTCAAGTTTTGTTGCAACATTGCCCTGAGCATCTGTTTTGGTAGGAGATGTCCAGCCAGTCAAGATAACTTTCCAAGCCTTCTCATCAATAGACTTGATAAATGCCTTCATTCGAGCCTTCCAATAAGAGTAGTTCACACCATCCAACAGCGGTGGTTTAGTAATTGAGCCTCCTTCACGCAAGGTGTCTATACCTATTCCTACAAGACAACAACTCAAAACTCCCAAGAATCTAACCGAATTAGTTTGTAACCTGCTCTTGATTCCACTTGTTAAAAGTTGTGCATATAAGTATGGATTAATTTCACAGTAAGATGATCAATATGCTTAATTGATTAACCTTTGTGATGAAAACTAAAAACGGATGCAATAACTTGGTGTAAACTGATTCTATTACAACTCTGTTACAGGTAATGTTGCAACATTAACTGAAATATTAGTTCTATCACAGACCGTAAACAATCTGTTTCTCTAATAGCTTAGTTAGTTTATTCTACTTAATGTTCCAACATGAGTAGTGACAGTAAACAGCAGCAGAAATAATAAAGCTATAACAGAAATAAAGAACACCAAGATTTAACGTGGTTCAACCGTGCGGTCTAGGTCCACGGGACCTCCCTTGGTCCAACAAACCTGTTCATTAAAAAACAACAAGTTACAACATCAATGGACTTACACAAGTAAAGACTCCCTCTTGACTTTTGACGCCTAGATGAAGAACTCCTTAACGAACTTCGATTTGGCGAGCTCCCCTCAACTTGCAACGTTCTTTCCCGAGAACTACACCTTCTTCTCCCGAAGAATGAATAAAGAAGACAGTAATCTAATCACTCAAAAACTCATACAAATCGCTCATGACTTACTATCAAACAAAATTGCAACACTTAATACAATCAAGCACTAGAACTTAGATTGTGTTGCAATATCACTTGGAACACTGGACAGAAAACTCTCTTGTATTTTCTCTTGTTGCTCTCTGTTTCTGCCACCCTTTTCTGCCGTGATTGCTGCTATATAAATACAAGGTTGCTGCTGCATATTGTCTTGGGCTGCAAGAAAAGCTTTTACTCATAAAACCCTATTCTTCTTTTCCTTGTGAATATGCAATAAATGTCATTCCTTAATTAGCACAAATCTTCTTCTCATATGGTAAGTTACCATAAGATTTTTTTCTTGCACAATATAAAAGGTAAAAGCACAAGTATGATAAAATCATAAATTTTGTAAAACATAGTCAATCAATAATTATCTTAATAATCTTCAATCAATTAATCAATCACCAATCAAATTAATTGGCTCAACATCATTATTTACAGGAAGGGTCATATCTATCAAAGTCAAGTCCAATTCTTAGACCATTCTCTTTTGATGGATCGACACTTCAGCTCCCTACCTATTATCTTTAATTTATTTTTTCCAAGCATCCTCACCTTCATTTGTGAAATAATCTTCAAAACATGACGTTTCTCTCTTACAAAACCTTTCCTCGGTCTAGCTTCGTGGTCTATGTGTTCGTGTCTTGTGTGTGTCTGGTATGTGTGTCTACGTGTGTTTAGCGTGTGAAGAAGGTGGGGGTCCGTGTCCGTGCGCGCGATATAAGTTGGGTGGGGTGTATATTGATGGTGAAGTGTGAGTTTTAGGAGAGGTGTGTGTGTTTGGTGCGAGAAGGGGTATTTTCGTCCAAGCAAAAGGAACACTAACACATTCTGTTAAATTTTTTGCGATAAGTGGACAAAGGGTTAATAAATGAAATTTTTTAACGTGAAAATAATAAGTGTCACCGCGGCTTAGTTGCGATCGTCATTTTGCAAGGATTTTCGTCGCTAATTAAATTTAGTTACGAAATAGTAATGGAAAATATTTGTTGCTCATTCTTGTTTTTCTTGTAGTGTATGTAAAGAGTATAAAGTGGATTTGACCCAATTAAACAGTACTTGTGCAATATTTACTTATAATTTAAATTCTAAATTACAATTGAACTATCGAATATTAGTGCACATTCTGCTATGTGTAACTAAATATTAATGTTGTGCATTATTGAATGAAGTTATCGTAACGGTAAACTTCCAGAATCCAGCTGATGTTTATAATGCAACTGTCGTATGCAATTTGCATAGCAGGTGTTCTTTTTGTAATTAATTTTCTTTTTAATATGTTCACATGCAGGACAAAAAGCACACGTGATGAATTACATGTATTGTTTAAATTGAATTATTGTATGAATGTCGTATGATAAATTACAATGGGGTGTTCAACTTTTTGTAGGATCAATTAATAAGATGATATCCTGTTTTAAGGTTAATTATAAGGGAGACATAATTATTTGTCACTTAATTGGATATAAGATATTACTTCAGTGGATATTATAACACTAATATTTTTTTTAGCGCGCAGGATCAATTTAATTTCTATATATATGTATATTCGAAAAGATTTGGGCCAATACCTACGTAGCGCCACTCTTGGACATAAATGAGTACGGAATCAAACAAGTGCGAGAGTCTGCAAAAGATCCCAATCAATCCATGGTCGACGTAAAGATCAACAACGAAATCGTGAAAGTGAAATCACCAAAAGAAACATTCTTCAAGGTCGCCATAGAATTACACAATCAGCATGAGGAATTATGCTCAACTTAATTTTAACTTTTTCCCTCTTTTTGAGGGAGATAAAGTCAAATTACTTGATGAATATTTTTTAGAAGAGGTCCCACTTTTTTTATAAAAGACTAAACATAATTGGTACAATTGTCCAATGGTTAGCTCAAGTCAAAATTTATAAATTAGTTTGTTCATCTGTTAACTTCACAATAAACACGTATCAAGTGAAAATGTCTAGGTTTTACACTAGCCTATTACACATGTTACATATGGGATTTGCTAACAATTTGCATGTAAGTTTGAAAAATGTGACATGCCGTACATGTTCTTACTGATTTGTGTAAAAGGTTACACATGGTATATCACAAGATTTTGTTAAATGCTAAAAAGGTTTTGCTCGAAGCTGCAGACATACCTGAGAGTTAGAATACTCTTTAAGAAATTGTGAAGTTGAATGTTGGAGTAGGATTATGCTTTTGCATCTGGTTATTGGCTATTTGACCGCTTAGTGAAAAAGTGAGCCTTATAAATGTGAGGCCTACATGTTTGTGAGATCACCAAATGGTTGAACGCCATACTCAAGTTTGATCCTAATGGAGTATTCTGCATCATTAATGGCTAGGGTTGCACCTGCTTGCACATAAAAGTTCTTTTAGTCCCCAAGGCTAGCTATTTGGAATGCCCATTAATGAAGGCACCATGTTGGCAGTGACTTGACAATAACAAGAGGCTTGCAAAGATGAAGACATGGCCATTTTCTTTTCTTACAGCTTGTTTGGATTGCAAATATTAAAAAAGGATGGAGAGGGATTAATCCCTCCACCTGTTTGGTTGCAAGTTTAAAGGTTAAAAAGGTTACGGAAGGGTTCTAAAATCCCCTCCATTTCTTTTGTGCAATCCGAAGAAGGGGGAGCTTTTAGAACATCCCAAAGCTCTCTAAGGATGGGAAGATAATATTGGGATTTTGTTGATTCCAATCATCAAGGGATGATTGATTATACACATTTATTGATTTATGTGGAACACTTTAGAATCTAGCTTGGCAGTGATAAGAGGCTTGCAAGAATGGTTACATGGCTTTTTTTTTTTCTAGGAGCCAGGGGTGGAGAGAGAGCGGCTGGTTTTTTTTTTTTTTAACAAAAAAGACTTGGCCCCAAAGTTAAAAGTGGAAAAGTTATAAAATTTATATAAAAAAACATGGAGTTAACCTAGTGGTTAGTTATAGATTTAATTATGTTGTTGGCATTGAGTTCGAGTAAAGGTGAAATTTTTTGTGATGGGTTTCACTGTGTTGTTCATTCTAATTTTATCTTTATTATATGCATATGTATATATGTGGATAAATAGGGGTTGTTTGAAAGTGTTTTTGAAAATGGTTTTTTTATTTTCAAAAATGAAAAAACTTGTTTGGCATGAGTTGTTTTTTAAAATTGTTTTCAAAAACTGTCTTGGAAAATGTGTTTTCAAAAACAAGAAAACATGAACAATTTTTTTATGTTTTCAGTTGTTTTCGTTTCCTTTTTTTCTTCTCCATGACACACATAAAGATTTTTTTTTTCTCAGTGCTAACAGTTAAAGTGCGCCCACACACACACACACACACACACTTACACACACATACACACACACACACACACACATACACTCACACACACACACACACACTCACACTCATTCACACACACTCGCACTCTCACTCACACATATATACACTCACACTCATACACACACACACACACATACACATATATATACTCACACTCACACACACACACACACTCTCTCCCTCTCACACATACACACACACTCACACATACATACACACACACATACACACTCACACACACACACACACTCACACTCACACTCACACATACACACACACACACTCTCTCTCACACATACACACATACAAAAATATACACACTCACACATACATACACACATACACTCACACATACATATATATACACACACACACTCTCATATTCACACACACACACACACATACACACACATACACACTCATACTCACACTCACACACACACACACACACACACACACACACACACACACACACACACACACACACACACACACACACATATACACACACACACATACACACACACTCACACACACACGCACACTCATATAAATATATGTTTACACATATACACACAGATACATACTCACACATACTCATACACACACATACACTCTTACACACACATACATACACTCACTTACACACACACTCTTTCACAAACATACACTCTCACACACACACATTCCACACACACATACACACACACTATAATTGCAATGTGAGTGTGTGTGTATATGTGTGAGATAGTGTGTGTGTGAGTGTATGTGTATGTGTATATGTATGTGTGAGTGTGTATGTGTGGGTGTGTGTATGTATATGTGTGTTTATGTGAATGAGTGTGTGTGTGTGGGCTACTATGTGAGTGTTTGTATATGTGTGTGAGTGTGTGTATATATGTGTGTGTGTAAGTGTGAGTATGAGTGTGTGTATGTGAGCATGTGTGTGTGAGTGTGTGAGTATGTATGTGTGAGTGTGTGTGTGTGTGAGAATGTGTGTATATGTGTATATGTATATGTGAGTGTGTGTATGTATATATGTGTGTGTGTGTGTGAGTGATTATGTGAGTGTATGTGTGTGTGTGTGTGTGTGTGAGTGTGTTTATATGTGTAAGTGTATGTGTGTGTGAGTGTGAGTGTGTGAGTGTGAGTGTGTGAGTATGTGTGTGTGAGTGTATGTGTATAATTCTAAAGGTATGTTAATCTTAAGAACTTGTTTAGAGAACATTTGTATGCAAACAGGTTTTTCGTTTTTTTGTTTTTAAAAATTGTTTTTGAAAACTGTTATCAGAAACTGGTTTAGAAGACAAAAAAACAAGAACACTTCCAAACAGGTAACTCACTATCTTGTTTTCTATTTTTCTTTGGTTCTTAATTTTTCTTTTCGTAACTCTTTGTCTTGTTTTCTACATTTCTTTGGTTCTTAATTTTTCTTTTCATATATTTTAGCTTTTAATTTTTATTGCTTTGGTCAGAAGGGTAGCTTTGGCGCAAATGTACTGCTGTCACTATATGAGATGTATAGTCAATGGTTTTGAGTTGTGAAAATAACTTCTTGCATAAGAAAAAATGTTATAAAAGAAAAACAAAATTAATGGATTTTTTTTCTTAAAAAAAAGATTTGGCCCCCCAAGTAAAAATAAAAAACGTTATAAATTTTTTTTTAAATATGGAGTTGGCCATGGTGGTTAGTCATAAATATATTCATGTTGTTAGTGTAAGTTCAAATCACTGCAGCAACATAATGTTATACCAACCAAATTGAGTCTTGTTCAACTAGATAGGGTCGGCACTGTACAAAAAACACTATACAAAAAAAAATTCGGCCTCCCAACATTAGATTTCTAGCTCTCCCTGCTAGGTTCTTCTAGAACATTCTGAAACTCTTTAGGGAAGGTGAAGATTTGAGGGATTTGATTGATCCCTCATTTTGAAACTCTTTAGGGAGGGTGAAGATTTGAGGGATTTGATTATCCTAATCATCTAGGGAATGACTGATTGTAAATGTTCCATGATTTTAGTAGAATATTTTAGATAGTAGTTGTAGTTATTAGATCGAGATAATCTTAGGCATCCATTAACCTAGAGGTCCTATAAATAATATAGCTTCATTTTTACAAAACACAATGGAAAAGATTTGAACATTCTGCCACGAAATGCTTCACTTTGAGCTTTCTTCAATGTCTTGCCACTAAAGCCTCTATTTAAATGAAGCTGAACTCTATATTATTGGGATTTAATCAAATTTCCCTCTCCTTCAAACCACAACAAACATGTCTAAAGGTCATGTGTCATCCACAACTAACTAGCCTAAAAGTCATATGTCATGTTGGGAAGGGTTCAAACATCCAGATCATCTTAGAAGTTGGGTTGTGAATACTACAAAGGAAAATTTGATAATTTTACAAAAATGTCATGAGAAAAAGCGGATGAGATTTTTCACCACTATTACTTAAATTTTAACAATAGAAAAAAACCGTCTCCCTTTTAGAACTAGAAGAAATAGTACAAAATGACTAAGAGAGAAAGAAATGTGCAGTTTCACGACTCAACTTCCTTCTCTCCTCTTTTTAAATCCGGCCTAAGCATTCCTTTCTCAAACCACCAAAAATGGAAGCTATGTGCCTCAAAAGCAACTTCACCAACTCAACCCTTCAAACATCAACAAAAGCAGAAACAAAATCAAAGGGAACCAGATTTCATTCTCTTCACTACCGCTACAAAAATCCAAACCCTTGATTCGCTCGCCTTAGTTTTACTTGTCTTTGATGGGTAAGTTTCACTGCAAAATTCACCAACTACAGCCACGACCACGACCAACACCAACACCACACCACCACGTCGACCATGATCACGACCATCACAACTACCATGATCACGACCACCACCACCACCACAAAGCTACAGTCACCACCATCATCACCACTACGGACACAATGAATGTGATACGCAGCTTACAAAATATCATGTGGTGTTTCTCATGTTCACTAACGCGATCATGTGGACGGAGCTCGCGAATTTCTCAACAGAGCATTTGATGATATGTTGCTGTTCAGTGGTTCTATTTCTTGCCATGGGAGCTTTCCCTTGCTTTATCCCCAAGCTTGCTGCCAAGCCATTCCAGCAAGTCTTTTCTATCATTGTTTTCCCTCTTGTTAGGATATATCAATTTACTTGATGTATATAGTGTTTTAATGTTATGTTTCAGATCTAGAAACTGAGCACACAAGCATAACTAGTGTTAGATAAGATTAAGACTTAAGTCTAATTAGTTTGTTTTAGCTAGTCAGATGAACATTTATTTGATTTTATAAGTTTTAGTTTGGTTAAATGGTTACGATGTTAGTCTTTAATCAAAAAAATTAGGTTCAACTAGTCTAACTTCAATCAATCATATAATTCTTAATTTATTCAAAAAATATAGCCTAAAATTAAAGATGTGATGATAGATTATTTTGAAACTAATCCTTTTAATTTTAAAGTAGAATTAGATATTTTATCAAACATTTTTGAACAAAAGAATAGTATCAAGTGTTGAAAACTTATACACTATTACCTTAAGTTTAGATAATAAGATTCTCTCAAACTGCAGACTATTATGCTCTTAAATAAATCAATAGAAAAGATGTTTTGAAACAAATGTACTGTTCCTTATAAAAAGGACCATTAAATTTATGCAAACCAATTGATCGGAATAAAAATCTTGAGAAAAGCCCACCAAAATCTGATAACATATCTTGCCTGTTATGCAGGATGATCTTACTTTAGAAGTACCAAAAACTAACTTTTTCTGTGTCAAAAAAACTTCCATCCATTAATGAGGACCTAGCGTCAACATCTTAATCCGAGATGGGCATGTCTCGCATCAAAATCATAATAATCACAGCATCATTACAAAGCTGAAACACGCAATGAGAAAAATCCGTGTTGATATCATATACACTAA
Source organism: Ehretia macrophylla (assembly GCA_037974665.1). Classification (NCBI taxonomy): domain Eukaryota; kingdom Viridiplantae; phylum Streptophyta; class Magnoliopsida; order Boraginales; family Ehretiaceae; genus Ehretia; species Ehretia macrophylla. The sequence continues at coordinate 35,451,763 of CM075780.1, read as the reverse complement.
CAAATGATGGACAACTTGAATACGGTGAGTTTTCCATGCGGTTGCCAACGTGGCAGCCTCATGAATATGGAGCATAGATATAGTGGGATGAGCATCAGCCGTTGATGTTTGATGTTCATCCTCTTTTTTCTTTTTGAAAATGTCACATCATTTGCAATTACAGAACTGCCCTTTACATAATGAAAGTAAGTCTGAAAAATCCTTTTACACCCTTTCCCTGCCCAATTACGAAAGTACCCTTATTCATAGAAAATAACGACAGTTAAAAGATTTTCTTATTTATTTTGCTAACTTGATTGCATGCAAATTTTAATATATACTTTACTACACGTTTTGAACACAAAAAATAGAAAAAAGCCCTAGAAACAAGCTAGGGTGAGAAACTCTCCAAACAAGGGAGAGAGAGCTACTAGATGCTTGTTTTGAAGCCTGAATTGAGATGTCAGTACCCCAGTAAACTCTAAAGACACCATTGCTTTACATCATTTCAACAACATGTGTCTAAAATTTGATGCAGAGAATAACAAGCATTAGTTATTAAACCCACAACCCTAGCAGAATCCTCCAAATCCAGTTGCACGTACGCCTTGGCATCTCAGAGCCGTAATGACTAGTTGTGCATCGTCAACTTCTTCCACCTAACAGAAGAACATAAGATCATGCTGCAAAATATTTTTCAGGCTTGTCACAACATGGCACGGTGCAACCAGGATTGACGATGGTTTTTTTAAGTGTTACCTAGGGGTCTGTTTGGATTAAAAGGAATGAGGGGAAAGGGAGATAATGGGAAAGATTGAAAGATTTTCTCCCTTGTTTGTTTTGAAAGTTTTTCAGAGGAAAGAAAATTGAGGGGTCAAAGCAACTCCTCCTAAACTCACTTTTCATTTTTTTCTAATTTGGGATAAAATAAAGGGGAGAGAGATTATAACTTTTTTATCAATGTCATTTTTCACATAAAATTTATTACTCATTTCCATTTTCTTTCTAATTCAAATAAAAGATGTGAGCTGTCAAGGACAGCTAATGAGGTAAAGTCACATTTTGTGGCTTTACGTTCTGGTGAAGTCAAAAGCATCAGACAATGAAAAAGAAAAGGACAAGGTAAAGATTGAAAAGATAGGAAAAAGAAGAAAGAGAAAGTCAAAAGTTGCATGCATTTGAAGAATTTGCACAGACGGCGCATGCAATTGTTGAAGGAAAAATATAGCGCATGCAGTTTGGTGTCAGCTGCACATTGCTCGAAGAAGAAAATTGTGCGCGCGAAGTTTGAAGAAATGCATCCCATAGGCAGAGATTCTCAGCTATAAATAGAAGGCCTCCTCCATTGGTTTGTGCATCAAATCAGAGAGTAAAATCTCTTTTGATCAAAGAGGGATTAGTGAGGATCTCTCTGATCAGAGTCATTTTCTCTGATCAGAGATGAGTGTTCCAAACTCAGAGAGGGAAATGTAGGTTCTTTATGAGATTTAGAGAGAGTAGTCCAAACTCAGAGGGAATAAATATAGGTTCCTCCTAAGGCTCAGAGATAATAATAATAGGTTTCTCCTCTTTTTTTGTTGTCTTTATTTTATGAGTGAGAGTGAGCTTTTCCTATTGTAAGAGAGAATGTAATAGTTCTCCTCTTGTATTAGAGAGAATAAGAGCTAGTTTCTCCTATAACAAGAGTGTGAGGTCTCTCCTTATATTAGAGAGAAGGTGTTGTAAATACTCCACATTATAGTGAAATCCTCTTATTCTTGCCCGTGGTTTTTCTCTCAATTTGTTTGGGGGTTTTCCACGTAAATCTGGTGTCTCAATTATATATTGTTCTCTATCTTATTTTAACTGCGTGATACTCCTTGACCCCGATCATTCCGCTACGCCACCACCCAACAAAAGACACCCATAGTTCTTTACTCTCTTTTCTTCAAATTATCTAATCCAAACATAATTTAATACTATCCTCTACACTCCTCTTCTTTATGATTCTCTCATTTTCCCTTCTTTATTAAATTTTTCCTTCTCCGTCCAAACACAGTCTAAACTATTTGGATTGAAGGGAATAGGGGGGAAGGGAGGTAAGGGGAGAGATTAGAAAGTTCTCTTCCTTGTTTGTTTTGAAAGTTTTTCAAGGGAGAAAGAAGTGGAGGGGTCAAAGCAACCCTTCCCAAACTCACTTTTTTTTTTTTTTTTTTTGCTAGGCCTCAAACTCACTTTTTCTTTCCCCCCAATTTGGGGTAAAATGGAAAGGATGAAGGGTAAGTCTTTTTTATGAAAATTATTTTACATATAAAATTCATCCATCTCTTCAATTTTCTTCATAATTCAAATAAAAGACACTCATACTCTTTTATATTACTCTCATTTCCTCAAATTATCTAATCCAAACATGATTTAATCATCTCATCTACTCTCCTTTATAATTCTCTCCTTTCTGCTCCTTTATTAAATTTTCCCCCCTCAATCCAAACACACTGTAAAACTATGATTTTTTAACAACGAATTGATTATAGTTTCCCCAAATACATCAAAGTTAACCTCACATCTTTCATTTCCCCAATTGCATTTCACTCCAACTTTCTTTAACTACTCACATGTCACCTTTTTAGCGCTTCAGAGTCGCCAGATTTAACCTCCATCGACGGAAGCTCTCTAAGCTCAAAATGTTTTTCTTCACTTTCCTCTCTGATTCATCAAAGTTAGGGACCAAGCTTCAAATTCGTGTAATTAACAAAAATCTTTAAATTCGCGTCTAGGTTTCACAATCAAGTACAATTTTGTAATTTTTAGCTTCACAGACCCTAGAATTTGCATAATTAGGGATCAAATTGTTGCACTGATCTGCATCAATACTTTCCTCTAAACCAATTTCTGTATGCACATTAGCTTTTATGTGATATTTAAGTCGTTTCTTTGTGTGTGTGCGTATTTTTTTTTCTTTTGTTTATTTAGTTTTAACTTTTTGGATTTGATTGGACTAGGTGAGGAGTGAGATGGATCCGCGTCCGATGAGAGGAATGGAGGAGAATCAACGGCTGGCGACACGGCTAGAGCTGTTCCGACATCATTTTTGACGAAAACGTATCAGCTTGTTGGCGATAAAGCATCGACGATGTGATCTCCTGGAAGAAAGATGGATCTAGCTTCATCATATGGAATTCTACGGAATTTGCCAGAGATTTGTTTCCTAAGTATTTCAAGCTCAACGATTTTTCAAGCTTTGTTCGTCAACTTAATACGTATGTAAGTATATACATATATGTATCGCCAAGATTGTTATAGAGATATTATTATTATTTTATTTTCAAATCGTAGTGAAAAGTCCCCATTTTTTGTTGAATTCATAGATTTCAGAAAGGTAGTGCCTAATCGATGGGAATTATCAATAACGCATTTTACTGGGAGAAAATGTTCATATAATCCGGGAGAAACCCCTCAACCCCCAACCCTTCTTTTTCCTCTTTCATCTTTCTGATGAAGAGAATTCAGTGTACAATTGGAGATGAATCGATTTTCCGGTTCAAGTTATAAGAAATTGTATGATGAGGTCAATCAATGACTCTATTTTCTTTGCTTTGTAGGATTAGTATTCACAAGCTCTGCGTCAATGACATTGTTGATCTAGTGGATAATCAAGCATTATAGCTTCTTGTACCAGTTCGTTCTCAAGTCAATGATGTCCCTTAATTCGGCCCTGCTCACCTCAATGCTAAATGAGATAAGCTACTGTCAATGCATTTCTGGTTATGAATTTTGCCATTTTGGCTATCATTACACATCCTACTATATGTTATCTTATTTCATAATTTGAAAATAATGTGCCACATTATAGTTTCTTTATTTGATAGTGTAAGTCCAATCGTGAATTTTATGTGCATTTAATTACTTTATTTATTATTTGAAAGTAATATGTGCATTTAGATTGCATGAGATTATGATTTAAGTGGCATTTCACTAAAATAATAAGAGTTAGTACTAATTAGTAAACTAGGACATACACGTCTTTACTATAATTGTTCATGCATTAGTAGTCTTTCACTCTTTTGCATATGAGATATTTTGCATAAGCTTCTAGAAGAACATTGGCCAAGTGTTAAAATAAAACAAAACAACTAGAGAAAGAGAGAGCGAGGTCACGACTTTCAAAAGAAAAAGGGGAAAGAAGAAGAAAATTAGGGCAAGAAGAAAGAGAAGAGAATTGGAGAAAAAGCTTGCATTTTAGGCCAAATTGGAGAGCAAAAATGCTGATCAACGCTTGCTATTTTTTGCCAATTCTTGCATTCTTCTTCTTTCCTAGGTGAGGGGTTTTTGAATTTTTAAGAGTTTTAACCTTGTTTTGCATATGATATCATGTAATTGTGCTATCCTTGTTCATTGAGCAAGAATATCTTGAAAGGTAGTGCTTTGAGAGAAGTACATGTGCATTGAAGCTTGAAAGAACATTAATTCTTATGTGTTGGCTTTAATGTGTTATATGTTGAATTTGTAGCTAAAAGTAGAGTTGAACCTTGTTCCTAGCTTGAAATTAAAGTCTATATGTTATATATATAAGTTGGTTGCAAAATTTCATGGCTTGGGAGCAAGAGTTCGTGGCGTTTGGTGTGGTGTTGGGTCCAGCGCCAGCCAGTCAACGGGTAGCAGCCCTTTGCTTCTTTCTTTGTTGTTTACTTGCTTGCTTTGCTCCATAATTGCTAGGTGCATGCTTGTGCACTTGTATTGTATTGTAAGTTATGAAAAGTGTTTGATAAAGATTAATTGTTAAGTGTTATTGAATGGAGTTGAACTGTTGGTTACATGTTAATGTGGTTGAAGGGCAATCTACTTTGTTGTCCTCTCGAAGTGAAGTGAATGCGTGATTAAGTGATTGAATGATTGTAAGGTTGCAACCTTTTATCGAGGCATGGTAGCGTCGTGTCACCTCAGGCGGCATCGGGCTTGTCAGGCGATGGAATGACTACTATGGTCCTAGTCCATCGCTTGCATGGACGGAGAGTTCCATGAGGTGTTAGGTCGTAGGTTTCAGTGTATATTCGGAGTACACCTATCGGGAGTGATAAGTGGTAAGTTTGTAATGGTGGTATAAGGGACGACATCAACAATGGTTAGCGTATCATTTCTTGAATGGTCATATAGCTATAATGTGTTCTTGAGTTAATTGCATTTAAGTGCCTAATGCTTGTACAAGGTTTTGAATGTTTGTTTCCAACCAAATGTTAATTTAATGCTTTTCTAAAACCTCCCGTGCACCTCCTCACTGAGCTAGTTTAGCTCACCCCGTTTTATGAACATTTTAGGTGAGACCAAAATCGAGCCATAAGAGAATGAAAGTGAACATTATTCTTGACTTGCTATGGATGTTGTACATGTTGTTTGTGTAGTTGTGTAGTTCATGTTGTATTAGAAAGACTATTTTTGCACATGTAATAAATGATAGGCGAAAGTTATCCATTTTGAAGTCTAGATGGCTTTTATTGTAAATATGGTAGTTTATTTGGGACGTGTTCATAATGCTGGGCTTATGTTAACTTATTTTGGAACAGTGTAACTATTATGCCCATGTTTAATGCAGGACTCCAGGTTGTTTTGTGTAATCCCTATTATTTGTTAAGTGTAGCTATTGTACAGGTGTATAATGAATTAGCGCAGTCGTGTCTTGACTTGGTTCCAGTGGGGTCGGGTTGGGGCATGACAAATAGCATATATTGCATACTCAATGCGCCTGATACATTAATGTTAGAAGCGATATGTGGCTGATAAAGTCCCATCTTTAACATAGGAAAAGTATAAGGGTAGATGACAATTTTCGTATTTTTTTGGTTCATAGAAATTGATCACATTTTGATCAAACAAGCAAATCCTGTTCTATAGTAAGATATGGCTACCTTTGAAGCGTCCTCTGTTTAATATCCTGGCAAGTAATACTACTTTCAGATTTAATATCTTTATCATGAGTGTATTCTTGATTAACTTCTTCATTTAGTGATAGAACATCAACTTCCCCTTTAAGTTCAATTCTCCTATAGAGGTATTACTTCGTAGCTCCTTATTTATTGGATGTAATGTGTTTTGTTCAAATTGATGCTTGCTTGTAGAATCTCAGTTCTATTTGTAGCTTCTTTTGTGAGTATATGTCTGACCTACCATGAAGTTATGGGCACTTCAGTGCAAAGAAATTATAGTTCAGAGAATTATACAGTTTAAACTATGCAAGACTATTTAAATATTGAATCTATGTAGAAATAGTTATACTTCTACATTCTAGAAATCATCATTATCATATTGAAGTACTTCTAGAAGCAGGATCATCATTTACAGCTTGTTTGGATTGAAGGATTTGAGTGGAAATGATTGGTTTTAGAGTGATTTTTAAATCCGTTCTTTTGCTTGGATTAAGGGGGTTAAGGGGAGAAGAGATTTGGGGAGAAAATAAAAATCACTCAACTCTTAACATTTGAAATCACCCCAAAGGGTCAAAAGGAGAGAGAGGAAAAATCAAAGGTACAGAAAGACGTTACTACCCTCAGCAAATTTGAGAAATTACACCACTTCCACTCATTTTTTGAACTCTATGCGCCTCCTCTTCTTTGCTAACTATCAGATCATCATTCAAAAAAAAAAAAACACTGCTGCTAGATTCACGAACTAAACCTATCAGATCATCATTAAAAAAAGAATGAAGTACACAGGACCTCCTTATACTTTTAAAAAGGTACATACTGTCCCCTGTACTTTTAAAATTAGCAAACACCTCCTCTGTAGTTTTTGAAACATAGCACACATGCCCCCTCGTTAATTTTTCGTCAATTTATTTAACGGATTGCGTAAAAAGACTTAAATGCCCTTACGTTGATTTTATGTATTTTGTCTTTTATCTAGTAAAAATATTGCCAAATATTTTAAACCCTTTTACCATCCTTAATTTTACCTGATTGAAAAAAAGAGAAAACCCTAGGTTTACTCTACCAATCAAGCCCAATCTTTCAAGCCTAAAGGATTGACCCTGTGAGTTTCTGAAATATTTTCTGCGTTTTACTTAATTTATAGTAAATATATTTATGAAGTACTGTATACGTTAGCTACTTTGGGATCACTTGCAGGCTTCTAATTCTTTGTATTCTATCTTAACACTATAATGGAAGAAATAAGCAAGCAGTGGATAATGATGGGTTGTCTATGTTTCCAACTTAGATGTAACTTGTCATCCATAACAATGTTTGGTCCAATACATAATGTGAAAATCAATTTCTTCCTATAGCTTTATATTATTATGATTATTTGGAGAGACAATAACTTAAGTGAAGAGAGAGAAATCATTCTTAACTGAGTACGACTTTTATCCGTGTTTCAAATTAAAGAAGAAATGATGAATCATCACTGTATTCCGATTTTGAAATGGATGAAAATACTCCTTCCTTTGCTCTACGAGGACTAATAAGATCTGCATTTGACCAAACCAAGTCCGATTAATTTTTTAAACTATGAAATAACAAATAAACTGTAAAAGAAGAAGAACCATTTGTTCATCCTCCATCGTGACAATAAAGAAAAAAAAACGAGTAAAGGAATTATATTGGTAATTGAGATGAATTTATTTTGTGTTGTAATAAGTTTTATAAATCAAGGAGAGAGTATTTTGGTAATTGAACTATATTATTTTATTGCCAAAAGTGAAAAAACATCAGTCACAGTCACAAAGTAAATGTGTGTTCCACACTTGTTGTTAAATATAACCATTGTAGTGATGGAGGGGGCAATGGTGCTATGTTTCAAAAATCGCAGGGGATCTGTTTGCTAGTTTAAAAGCACAGCGGGATAGTATGCACCTTTTTTAAAAGTATAGGGGGTCCTGTGCACTTCACCCTTTAAAAAAAAAACTGATGCTAGATTCACGAACTTCACCTACAGAGATTGGATTGCTACATTTCGCTACTCACTTTACTGTTTACACCAAAAGTTATCTATAGACACAGACACGTTATATTTCTATATAAAAATTTGGGTAAGGGAAAACTTGTGAATTGGTTTATAAAATTTTATCTCTTCCTCCCATGTTCTTTTCAATTCAAACAAAGAGTACACATAATCCTTTATGAACCTTTTCTTAATAATTTTATCCAATCCAAACAATATCTAATGCTCCCATTTCCTTTCCTTATTATTAAATCATCTCATTTCCTTTATTAACTAGCGATGTACCCGTGCAATGCATAGGTGTAATGTATGTACACTAAAAATATGTAATATGAAATCAATCAATTCAACTTTCTAATCACACTATTGCAATACTATAATATAAAGTTACTCTATGTAACATACCATTACTAAAGAAACCAAATAAAGTAAGCATTTATTTTTTAAAAAAAATATGACAGTAAGTATTACTATTTAACAAAGATCGGACCTTTCAAAAGATACATGTATCTCCTTTCTTCAAATTATTGTTTTCACAAAATTCACACATGTCTCCTCCTAATTTGACGTTATGCTTACTCTTTGCACATGTAATCTACTTGTAAATTCATCTTCTACCATCAGAAGTTTGAATGATCCAATGGTCAAAGAATGTCTGAAATACTTCATATTACACAAACAAAAATATTATTTGAACATGAATAACATTAACATATACTCTAAAAATTATTATGAACTACCTAACAACTTATACCTGGTGGCTGTAATGAGTTCAAATTGACACAAATTTGTTATCAATTTCAATTCATAAACATGTCTCATCAGTTTGGAATACATTAGTAATATTTGAAGTAGATTTTTATGTGATTTAAGCGAAGTTCAAATGGTTGAACAAATCACTTGAAAATTCATATAGCACAAGACTATATTTTTATTGCTGCCATTACATTATACGCTAAACAATAATGAATAGAAAACATAAACATGTTAAATAAAATAAAATCTAAAATAAAAATAATAAAAAATATATACTTGCCTAATTTATTATTTTGATACTTCTTTGAAAATCATATTAATTGTAGTTCTTAATACATTGTCAAAATCTTCAATCTTTTTTTTTTACTTGTCACTCTTGAAAGTGTAATATATAGTAGCTCGTGATTGGAGACAGATTTTGAAAAATATAAACCAATGTGGTAAAGAGTTTGATCCCAACTTTTATTTATAGTCATGGAAAAACTTACAACCAAACAAAATTGTCTTTGCTAGAATTTAAGGACAAACTTTGGTTAGATGAGATCATACTCATCTGAGGTATATCACTCCAAGAATTGATATTTAACAAATCAAATATTTCAATAATTTATAAAAACCTTTAAAAAAATGTGAAGTACAAAAATGTTTATTCTTTGTATATATGATAAATAAAAAATAAAAAAATAAAAAAACAAACTCTTAGTTCTTGTCAATGTAGAACATAATCAACCATTTTTATCCAACTCTCCCTACATGTTTTAACCTGCTCATATTGTTTTATATCAATAGAGTTGCAAAAAGTCTTCTTATATAGAACTATGATTTTCAAGTATTTGTTTCATTTATTTTGTCAATATTCTCTGTACATCTTCTAATAGGCACAGAAAGCTTCTTTGAATTTAGGATACTAAGAAAATAATATTCCATGTTGATTGGAGGCACGTGTGATATTCTTCTAATAACAAATTTTTTTTTCATGGATATCACTTATGCTCACATTCTTTGTAAACAAATTTTGTTTGGACACTCTGAATACATTAGCTCGTCGTCTTCCTCATATCCTTATTTGCCTTCATCCAAGTTTCAAATATTAAATTCTTTCAACTTCTCCATTTGATTCATTATCCTTATAAATAATTATTTTTTTTACAAAGAAATAAACAAAATAAAAGTTCCAGGTTGGACGATGCCTAACCATTGCTACGAAGCTTGTGAGATGGAAAATAAAAGCATAAATAAATAACATAACATAACATAACATATTAAAAAAATTAATGTAATTTTTTTAATTTTATTTTTTTACAATATCCACCACCTAAACTTGTTTTCATTTTGATATTATCTACATGTCATTTAACATGAAAAATAACATATCAAGACAAATATGAATCGAATATTTAATTTTTTAGATGTAAGTAAGATTTCTTTTTTTGTGAGAGTAAAATTTTTAAATTCATCAAGCTTTTAATTGAAAAATAAAATAATTTTATGAATGAAAATTTTCATTTAAAAAATGAATGTGGAATTTTTTCACTTATTTATGATTCCTTAATGTCATTTTTACTATATTAAGTGAATTTTTTAGATTGATCGAGCTTTTAATTAAAAAAATAAAGTAAATTTGTGAGGGAGGCTTTGTCATTTAGAAGTGATATAGAATTTTTTTCCCCGATTTATAATTTTTTAATTTAATTTCCATTGTATGAATCGAATATTTAAAGTCTTTTATATAGAAGTAAGATTCTTTTTTAAGAAATAGTACTTATTTGATTACTTGTAGAATAATGGTGTTTTTAGATAGAAGTAAAAATACTTTTTCAACATTTGAAAATTTTCAAAAAATTATAGATACATTTGTGACATTTTCTGGATCATAATTAGCCTCTATAGTTAGCCTATTTTTTTTTGTTACGTTATCTATTATGGTTAAGAAATAGTACACATTGGACCATACCAAATCTCTTCGGAAGTGAAAATAAAAAAAGAAGATCTCATACTAAAACATCTATAGTTAGCCTCTACCTTAATTTTTTCGTAGAGATTAAACTTGACTAATATTTGAGAAAAATATATACTAAGATATGGTTAAGAAATAGTACACATTGGAACTGTATGTCTATGTAACATAGAAACCAATTTAGGTAGCTATGTGAAATCTTCACCTTTTCTGAGATACAATATAAATTTAATCCAACTTGGAGACACTATAAACTTCTATATTACTACTTTCTTTTGGCACTATTGTTTACATATGTGAGACCCCAACTTGCATCACATACATTTAAATTGCTCATTCTACTACTTGAACTTATTTGTGCATTCAAATTTACATTCTGCAAGATTTTGAGCTTATTTCACCCATAAATTGCTAGAGGGGTAAAATAGTTTTTTCACATTAACCAATCTTCTAGAAAGGGTATAAGGGTCATATGAGCAAAATATGAATAGTTTCTAGTCATTTGCATTTTTAAGGTTTCGTTGAGGGTATTTTAGTAATAAGGATGAAAATAGCTAGGCAATTTAGTCATTTTTCACCTAGGTTGTTTGACCCTTCCTTTAAGCATCTAGATAATATTATAAATAGCAATAAGATGACCAAAAATGCTCACAAAAACCCTAGTTCATGCATGTGAAGAGAGGGAGATGAGGAATAGTGAGTTTTGCATGTTTTGATCCATTTGAAGTGGTTAGAAGTTGAATCAAAGGCCAAGATTATAGATTTAAACTCTCATCAACTTGTGCAAGCTTTCTATCGAATTACTTTTTCTTGTTTCAACATTTTCTAAGGTGAGGAAATTTCATGTTCTTGCATGTTTGTGCTTATTTGGTGATGTTAATGCTAAAGCATGTGTTCTTGATGCTTGTTGTAGTTGAATCTATGAAAAAACGGAGTTGATGAGCCATTTATGTGTTCTTGAGTTTATTTGTTATTTTGAAGATGAGTGATATGGTCATTGGTAGATATATGTTGCTAGCTTGGTGTTCTTGTATGTGTTCTTGAGCTAAGTGAAGTGTAAACAATGCATATGTAGCTAGCCTTGCATGAAAATCAAGAGTTTGGTGCAAAAATCATGAAATTCGTGTGTTTTAGGTCGGATCCGAGCGATTTAGGTCAGATCTGGTCGCCCGAATGCATGCTATGTCGCCCAGATAGCAACTCTCTGTTGGGCGATTCAGGTCGGATCCGGTCGCCCAGATGAGGGCTATGTCGACCGGATGGTTCTTTTTTAGCTTTGCGCAACAATTTTCAAAAGGCCATATCTCACTCAATTTAACTCCGAATTGAGCTTCGTTTGATTCTAGAGTTATCTACTTTCGACAAGATTTAATTATATATCAAAATCAGATTATCTTGAGGTCGGGAAGATAGGTAATTGAATTGATTAAGTTGGACTATTGTGTAGCTATGTGTTTATAGTGGTCGCTTTAGGCTTAAATGTGTTATGCACCTATCTTTACTTAGTTACTTATTGAATGCGATGTTAAATGCTTAATGTGATTGCATGATAACCTCCTTTGTGGTTTATCTCTTTTGTTATAAGTACGTGAAACGTGGTTATAAGTGTATGTGAATGAGATGTGTTGCGATGTGAATGCAAATACAAACTATGTGTTATATGTGCATGTATGTGTGTAAGCGATGAGAAGGGTTGCAAACCTTATGCGATGGTAGCGTCTTGGAACACTAGGGCGGCATTGGCTTGCCGGTGCTAACTTGACTACCATGTGCAATTCCCTTCTCGTATGATCCGCGTATATCATTTCAAGTTTGGGTCGTAGCACCGTGTACTTCTAGAGTGCACAAGCAGGAGTGACAAGGTTGGATGCCGGCTAGTATTTAAGTGTTTCATGTTACTTGTTCGTGATAGCGAGGCTTCGAGCAACAAACAAGTAGTATTGTATCCTCTTCCGTTATGTGTTAAGCGATATATCTCGTGAACGAATGCGTACGTGTTTATTCGTGTAAGCTAGTGTTTCACAATGTGTAAGTTAACTTGAGTAGTCAAAGTGTTTATGTGGGTGTGAAATACTTGATTATCTATATGAAATGTTATCCAACGTGCGAAAGAGTTTCAGGTTAAGGTTCCAAAACACCGAGTCATTCCTCACTGAGCCTGTTTAGCTCATCCTCGTTTTTGCATGCTACAGGTGAACCCAAGGACTTGGCTATGTGCAAGAGAAGTATAAAGTATGACTTTTGTGTTAGTTTATGATTTTGTCAAGAGAATGTATCAAGTATAAGAACCAAAGTAGAGATATGTGTAATGATCACATTAGTCATACTTTGTAATGCATTTTGTTGGGTTGTAATGTTAAAGTGTTGATGAAATGCCGAGCCCACTATGCTTTTATTATTGTGAATGCTTAGATGTTGAGTGGTTTAGGCAGGCGGTTGACCTAAGTGTAGGGGAAACTCCGTCCGTTTTTCCTTGTATTCGTGCCTCGGGTTTGATTCGGGTTGTTTTAGCAGTTCCTGATTTCGCGAGAAATCGAGGCGTCACAACATATACCCAAATTTGTTATTACGTTCCCCCACAAATTTACATCATGTAAAATAAAAAAAGAAAGTAAAAATAGTCGCAAGATGCCATGCAATGAATATCTATAATTGTTGTGTTTCAATCATTGTACCTCTTTCCAGCAACTGTACAGGTTGTAAATTCAATTGTGGAGGTTCTCTCAAACTCTTTAACATGGTATTTTGTGTAACAATCCACTGTTGAAACTTGCATAAGTTTTTTAGGATCTAACGTTTCCTAATATTTCAATGGATACAGGTCTACCTTCTTTATATACATTAAGATAACCCCATGAGAATAAAATTGTAAAACCTCATTGAATTGGAACTTAAAGGATATGCATTAAAATGAAGTTTTTTTAATTGTAGTTTTATCAAAATAAACGGAAATTATTAAGTAAATATTACATTTCCATATTTAAAGCCTTCGAAGCATAATAATAATTTGACAAAAGAAAAATATAATAACAATAACAATAAATGCAGCTCATTAAAGAACAATTAAATAAAAGAAGGTAAATAACCTCATTTTCAAGTGACTAATGCATAAGCAACACTTGAATGAAAAGAAAAAAAGAGAGAAAAAGACTACAACTCATACAAATTTACAATAATCTGATTCAATAATATAAAGAAGTTGTCTATATGGATTTTGTTAAATAAACTTCTACAGATAGAAATAAAAGGAGTTTAAATGAAGATAAGATACATTCTTACAATACCTAGAATACAAACTTTAAATATAATTTGATTTAATAAATTTGTTGGTTAGTTTAGTAAATGAAGTTTGTTCTATTAGATATATTTAAGATCAAGTTAGTACAAAATTGAAAATTTTCACATAATCGGATAACATTTTTATTCTTTGAGTCGGGGTATTAATTTGATTAAATTTAATATAATGGTTAGTTGTATGTCTGGATTTTGTTCAATCAGATAAATTCAAAATTATAAATATTTTTTTTAAGAGTGCTAATTTATTTACGTACACGTGCCATGATGGCTTTTTATGGAGGGATGTTCTTTTTGCTTACACGTGACAAGGTGGTTGTTACTTTATAATATTGATAGATATATAATTTAATAAATCAAGATTTTATGAAAACTCCAATGTAATAAAAATTTCCATGTTAGAGCTCTATCAATTTGGGACCAAAACTGCCTAGTCTAGAATGAAGATAGTATTATGACCCAAAAAAGAGAAAAAAAGAACGAACATAGTATCCTAGGAAATATTGAGCCAATTGCATCATTTGATGATGATATGGTTTCCCAAATGATTCCCATAATTAAAAATTAATATCTATAAGGAAAAAATTATTGCTAATTTTTTTTTTTAGAAAAATATTGGTCTCAATACGTATGAAGGTGCCAAAAAAACTTTGACCAAAAAAAAAGAAAAGAATGAACAAAGTATACTAGGAAACATTGAGCCAATTACATCATTCGATTGATGATGATGTATAGTCTCTTAAATGATTCTCATAATTAAAAATTAATATCTATGTAGAAAAAAGTTACTGCTAATTTTTGTTTCAAAATTTTTGTAAAAATATATTAGTTTCAATACACATGAATGTGCCAAAAAATTTCCACAAAAAAGGTACAAAAAAATTAAGTCCATAATTTAGTCATGGTTTGCAGAAATATATCAAAAATTAAGTCATAACTCAACAATTTTATTTTTTATGAATTTAAATATAAGTATTTTGGTTTCTATATGGATGTCTATGTCAAAAAGTTAAGTCCATAATTCAGCTAATGTTTTTAGAAATGTGTTGGAGTTAAGTTTATAATTCAGCTAACTTTTTATAATTTTAGTAGATAAATATAGAAGTTTTAATATGTAACAAAAAGATAAGATGATTGGAAAATAAAAATTATTGCTTTTAGCTAACTTTTTATAATTTTAGTGGATAAATATAGAAGTTTCAATACGTAACAAGTAGATAAAATGGTTGAGAAATAAAGAATATTGCTTATGTTTGGCAAGTTTTAGTAAAAAAAAAGTTACACATGGCATGATGGTGCTTCTCTTGGACATTAGCTAAAATAAACTCAAATCATATACATTTAAAAACCATATGTAACTCATATAGGCATGGGCTTAACAAATTATCATGCATAATATAGTCGCAAGTCCATGAACTATGGAAAATATAAAATTATCAGGAAACATGGAAGACACTAAAATTAATCAAAACGTCTTCATAAGAGTTTTAAAAGGTATAGCCAACCACGCCACTAAGCACTTAAATTAATCTATTAGCGAGTTTATATATATGTGAAAGTGGGAATTACTATATTACGGGATATGAAAGAACACTAATATAGCAATAGAGAATCTACCCCTAAAATTGGCTCAAAACCTTGCAGTACGAAAGGATCCAAAAATCACACATGTTTCTCCAGTTTATCACTTCAACATTACGTATATCAATATCAGTGACTTCAATAGAATTTTGATTTCCGATTTTCAGTCAACAATTGCAAGGAAACAGTACTGAGATACATGGTTAACATTATGTCACAGTGAAAAGTTCACAAGGATTGATGCAACACACACTTCAATTATAAACGCTATGAAATCCCAATTACGAATAATTGAAAATGAAAACTAAAGGCTTAGAAGATACAAATACAAACCTAGCACGCCTCTGGTAGAACTTTGTGTCTTTCTTGAACATGAAGGTGCAATAAAAAAAACATTACTCTCTTGAAGCTAATGAGAGCCTAAAATGTTCTATATAGAAAAATATTTTAGTAGCAACAATGTTTGGGTGTTCGTAGCCTTAGCTTGACCATTGTACCAGCTACGGTCTTCGTGTCTATACATATGCCTACACATATAATTAAAAATGCTGTAGCAAATAATTGAAAAGGCATTACACTCAAAAAATGCAATATAAATACATATTAGATTGTACTCTGTGCATAAGGGTCCCCTAAAATTTGAAAGATTCATTAATAAGATTTTATGTGTATATCATTAAATAATCCTAATCATGTTGTGAAACGCTTAATACCATATAAACACTAAAGAAATCCATGTATAGATAATGTTATTGTGAAAATATGATTACCTTGATACACAAAATTACTGATGAAAAACGGCTTCTGCTTCAAAGTTTGGTGCAGTAACACAAAACTCTTAAGTAGGACAACTTGCACAAACATTGATTTTTAAACTAACTCTGATTACCAGTATAAAGTAAAAATAATGATATTAATAAAGTAGAGATAATGTTATTAATAAAAAAAAATATTTTCTACTGATAGAGATTAACTTAATTTAAATTTTAAATTAAGATATGATATAGTCCTACGATAGATAGAAAAATCTTATCTAAATATAAGCTATAAATATAAATAATATAATTAAGATAATATTGCATCTAATAATTATTGGTTATATTATAATCTGTAAAAGTCATTTCTAAATTACAAAATTAATTATGTAGTATATCTGCATCTAATAATATGATTATTTAATTTTTTGTAAAAAATGTTTACAAGCTAATAATGTTCGTAATTTCATTTTATTTTTAAATTTTTATTTTTATTAGTTTTTATAAATATTTTATTTTGTTATTTTTAAATTATGGTAGTCTTATTAATTTCATTTTTATTTTTTATTCTATTTTCCTTATCACCAAAGTTACAGTTATTAATGTGAACAACATTCACTGAACTTGAAAAAAAATCTATTATTGGGTGTCTAAAGTCTACATTATTATTGTCAATGATTGAAAATTTATAATTGATCAATATTAGTGTATTTAATTTGTCATTCACATAGACCATCTATAATGCCCCGAACCCAACCCCACGCTAAAGTCAGGCTCGGACCCGTCACTCGGACAGAGTCTCCTCTGTACCAAGGACAAAACTGTTACCTGTAAATATTCACTTAAGACATTTGAACTAAAACAACAACTCATCTACTAATATCACTAAAGCCAAAACACAATCACAAGGCTATCCGAGCCTTGGAACAACAACCATCTACTTAAGCACACAAGCATGCAAAATAAGTTGGTTTTAGTCATAAGTAGTTAGTTACAATATAATCTAAGTCCCATATGAAGATCAACAAACACTCCAAGCATGCAAGAGAATTTTAAAGTCTAGAATTCATTATTACAATCAAACAACTTTCTCTAACATACTAATCCACAACTACTAAGCATATACACAAGTCTCCAAGGTCTCAAAATACATTATTAACAAGAACTCCATACAAGAAGCACATAAAATCCACCTCAGCACACAAAGTCACAGATTCTGATCTACGTGAACTTCTTCTTCTTCTTTTTCTACTTCTAACAGCTGGGGATTCACCTCAACTTCTCCTGAAACATTTCAAATGAGGAGTGAGCAACAAAGTTGCCCAGCGAGGGAGGTGATGCAACATGCTAACGTGCAACATGATATGCAAACACAAGAAAACATATACAAGCCACATAATCTAACAAGACAATAAACCAAGCAATTAATCACTTTAAAAAGGATACGGTTCCACTTCCAAGTCTTCATTCACGAGCCACAAACCACGAGTATCACGAACATGCCGGCAAACCCCAAACACCAACAATTGGGATACTCCGGATGTATCCCGATCCTACGACCCTTTCTCCCGAGGTAGATCCATGCCCAGCAGGTGAACCACGCCTCTGGGGTAGTGGAGTATGCCTCAGCGAGAAAGGGAATAGGCACCATGATAGTCGAGGGAGCACGGCAAGCCCGACGCCGCCCGTGTTTCTCGACGCTACCATGTCCGAAAAGGTTGCGCAACCAAATACAAGTCACAAGCAATCAATATAACACATAACACATAAGAGGGACGACAAAGTAGGCCGCCCTCACATATATGCACGATAAAAGTTCATATAAGCACGATATTAGCTAATAGATGCCAAAAGAAGCAATCAACACAATTAAATCCCACAATCTACTCACATAGCTTAATTATATGCTAAATATTCAATGCAAAGCACTAAAATCCCTCAACAAGTTCTAAATGCAACTCAAATGGCTAAAAACTACATTTTCCCTTTCTTTAACCGAATTTTCTTTCTCCTAAGTATTGTTCAAGATTCTCAAACCATATCCTAGTCTTTCTATGTTCTTCATTAAGCTCAAAGGTACCTTTTAAAGTCACTAAAACTCATTTTTGAAGCAAAAGTTCGGGAAGGCTCCGAACGGTTTTGAACTACAACTACACTAACCAAAACCCATTTTCGCGAAACGAAAGCACCAAAGGTGCTTCCTTAGCTCAAGGATACCCAAATCAATGCCCAAACTTGCCCGGATTGCTTAACGTGAAAAACCCCCTTCTTAAAGTAGGCTATTTATGCAATTAAGTTCGGATTCAAGTGATTCAACCTCACGTGGCTTTTCAACTAACTTCCCTAAGGTCTAGAGCACCTAATTGAAGCATCAATTCAAGCCAATTAGCAAATTTTCTCAAAATCCTAATTCTAGGCACTATTCATCACCTCTTTGATCAATCTCAACATTCAACCATTAACTTTGTTATCAAACCTCAAAAGTTAGCTCTATAGACATTAAATAACTCATAGGAAGCATTCATAACAAGTTATATAGCTACAATTGACAAATCAAGAAAATTAAACATATAAACATAAACTTTAAAAACAAGAAAATGAATCTCCCTCACAATTTTTAAAGATGATGAAGCTTGTTGAAGTCCCTAGGTTGCTCAAAACCCCTCCCAAGATCAATCTAGAAGCTCAAGATGCATGGATTTTGAAGAATTTTCTCTCCTTTCTCTCCTAAGCTGGTCGGCCAAAATGAGAGGACATAGGTGGCATTTTTGCAATTGTTTTTATGACTAATGTGTGTGTGTCTTTTAATTTCATGAGTTAGTTATTTTATATATTGTATATAATTAATATTCTAAGCTAGGTAGTCTCAAATATTGATCAATTAAGGCTAATTGCAATTACAAATGCTTTTTAATTGAAGCTAGCACTATTCTAACGTAACACTATTCAAAGTTCACGGAAAATATTTTTCAAACGCATACTCCTAATCTCGGAACTTCAAAACAAAAATTTCTTGGTTCCTTTTAAATGTCAGGTGACCTAGGAAAAATTTAAAAATCAAACTTTTGAAACAGTCAAAATATTATGAATAGTAACCCTTAATAAAAACAATTAAGCAAGAAAAATGATGCACGTAGAAATGCGCACATAGGTATGCAAGGATTATGAATAAATTTATGGTGAAATTCTCGGGTGTCACACCATCCTTTAAAATGATTAGGCATATAAAAAATAATTATAATTCCCTTTTTTGGTTTTGTGGAAAATTTATTAGCTTCATAAAAAGTTCATTTAAAAAATTCTCCAAAAAGATCTACAAAGATAGTATGTAATATTAGATAACAATCAAAATAAAGAACAAAAATAACTTTCTAATATATCATAAAATACATGATTTATAAACCGTAAGACAATGAAAATAGAAGAAAATCAATAAATGACTCTTGACGACAAATCCTTTTCTTCCTTAATTATCTTCCTCATTTTAGTAGGATAATCGTAAATCCAACTTTAACATTCTCTCTATTTGTTGCATATTCAAAAGTATCTTCAAAGACGCGTGATGCACAAATTTGAGTCATTCGACAATATTTTCAAAGCACTGAGATATTGCACCAATTCCCTACAACATAA
Organism: Ehretia macrophylla; assembly: GCA_037974665.1. Taxonomy (NCBI): domain Eukaryota; kingdom Viridiplantae; phylum Streptophyta; class Magnoliopsida; order Boraginales; family Ehretiaceae; genus Ehretia; species Ehretia macrophylla. Next base: position 35,431,897 of record CM075780.1, on the reverse strand, counting down.
AAAATTAACAGTGATAAGTAAACATATTAAGCAAACAAAATTAGTATTAGTAACAATTATGAAATCAATTCCACTACTGTTATATCAATAATCATTTTGTCAGCAAAGTTTGTGGTAACTGATCCAATTGTATTAACATCAAATAATTTGACAAAAAAAAAATAAAATGAGTGAGCAAAAAGATAACTATAACAATAACTTAAAGTTATAGAACAAAAATATCCTAAGTTTATTTTATCAACAATTACATCACCTATTTTACAAATGCAAAAGAAAAAGACTGCATATCCTATGTATATACACACATTAGTGTCATTCAATCTATAAGGATAAATGATTTTAAACGAAGATAAAATATATCCATAGATACACGTGATAAAAATTAAATATAAAATTTGATTTAATAAATCTGTTAGTTAGTTGTAAATATGGATTAGATTTTATTAGATATATTCAAGATAGTAAAAATAAATTTTTTATGCATAACTTATTAAAGGATAATATTTTTTTGGGAAGATTTATTATTTGCTTACCTGTGGCATGATGATTATTCATGCTGTAGATTTTCTTACACATGGCATAGTGGGACCAAAATTTTAATAATTGAAAAAGGTTTAAGCAAATTCTAACCTAATAAAAAATCCATGTTAGAACTCTATGAAACTGTGACTAAAATATGATCTAGAATGAAAATAATCTAATGACCCAAAAGAAAAGAATGAAGATAGACCTACGAAACACCGAGCCAATTGCATCATTGGATTGATGAAAATACGGGCTTCTGAATGATTCTCATAAGTAAAAATTAATATCTATATTAAAAATAATGTGATATATGAGCATTGAAAAATTAATGAAATAGTCAAATAGAATAGTCTCATAACCCTAAAATCAAAAGCTTAGCTGATAAAAGTAAAGATTAAGAAAAAAATGAAATTTGGAAGAGATGAAGGGATAAATAAAAGTTACCATAAGGATTTGAACATCGTTTATAATAAGTTGTTGATTATTTTATTAATAGAACAAAAATTAAAATATCTCTATTTGTGTGAAAGATTAAATTTTTATATGAAAATGCATCATGCAACTGGACGTTTTGTTGTTAGTGGTTGATGATGCCATATATGAGGTGCATGGATTTTGGTTGACTCTTCAAAAAGAAAAAAAATATATATTTTATTCAAATAAAGCCCGATATCTAACTATATTTATCCATGTTTATCATGTGGTGGAAGATTTATAAATAAAAATAATAAGTATATATATCAAATAACATGATTTTAAGTAGGCATAATAACAATTTGAACTTTAAAAAGTATCACATTGAAGGCCACCAACAGATTAATTACACAAAATGCAATAAGAAAAAGAACCCATATCTGTAATATGAATAAATGAAGCAAAAAGTACTTCCAAAATTTGGAAACCTTCACAAAATTTATGATTATAGCTACAGAACCACATTTTACGTTATAAAAACTAAAGATAAAATATTGGAATAATTCAATATTCTAAAGCATACCTTATAGCTAAGATAATTCAATATCGAGAAGTCAATAACATATAAAAAATTGAACCAATTCACTTAAACCAACAGCTAAAATTGACATACAATGCCAACTTGAGTTAATATTCCAACACGAATGACTGGATATATCATGATCAATTATCATTCATTTGATAAGGCAGTAAAATAAATTTGACAACTCACAGAGTAAATATTGTTTCCTCTCTTAGTCAATGACAACAACCTCTTTTCTGCAGCCTGATAAAAAATTGTATATCGAGTTAAAGTTGAAAAATCAAGGGGTTGCACTAATATTTTGATTTCAAGGGTCCAAAAGATGGTTAACTATATTTTGTAGAATATTATAAGAAACATGTTTCATAAAAAATAATTAAATAAAGAAGAAAAAATAATTTGGTTTTGTAGTGATGAATGCATAACAAAACCAAATGAGAAACGGTAAGAAGAAAAAAGAGATTGTAGCTCATCTAATTTATACTAATGCCATTTCATTAATCTGACTCCTTAGATAACTGTATAAAGTAAGGAGTTCTGTGGATCGAAAAGCATTTATGCAAAGTCCAACTTAATGAAATGTTCCACGTTAGATTTATTTTCAATGCTATTTGCTAGACTCTATTGATAGAAGATCGATATATATAAATACGCACATAAACGGGCATAAGTCTGCAATATATACATGTAAAACACGTACATATAAACATAATTCAACAAACAAACACATGCATGCATATATACACATAATTTCATAATGTCATATGCATAAATAGAGATCTACCACAGATCATTCAACTTACAAATATAAAACAGAGGCAAGATTTTACTTTTAATACACGTACGTACAAATCTAGTTCAACAAATAAACACAAATACATTATTGTACTTTTAAGGCGTGCACCTACATACACGCACACTATCAAATTTACTTAAATAATATAAAAAAATTAATAACTAAGGCATAAGAAGAGGAGCAAGCTGTAAAAAAGGACTTCAAACCCTTGTGATTGGGATCAAATTTGACAATGAACCCAGATGCTTCAAAGGATGAAGGCCTGAACTTTAGAAACCAAAATAAAGTAAAATCAGATATTAGAGAAAAAGAGAAATTAGAAGGCAAGATGAAAAAAATCAAGAACAGTTGTAGCTAAAGCAGAACGATAATACTATCAAATACACTAACCTACTATTGGAGTTAGGAATGAGAACTGTAGACCAGTCGAATGGAGTCGTACCTGCAATTTGACAAGTAAAAAAAAAAAGAATCGTCAAATATAAAGGAAAAAGAAACCAAAATGAAATAAAAATCAAGAATAGTTGCAGCTAAAGCGGAAAGATAAAGTAAAATCAGTATACAATAACCTGGGGTTGGAGTTATGAATGAGAACCGTAGACCACTTGAAAACAGAGTTTGTGGAAACTTACCTGCAATTTGACCCCAAAAAAAAAGAATCGTACCTGCAGATAAAATCTAATAACGTTATTAATAAAAAGAATTCTACTGATAGTGATTAGCTTAATTTAAGTTTTAAACTAAGATTTGATAGAGTCTACGATAGATAAAAGTCTTATCTGAATAAATTCAAAATTAATTTTGTAGTATATATGCATATATATTATATGCATATAATAATATGATTATTTAGTTTTTGTCAAAGATAAAATGATTATTTGATTTTTTGGTAAAAAATATATGCAGATGCTCATAACGCGACACATGGAAAAATTGTTGTTCTCTTATAATATATAATGATATATTTTGAAGAATATTATAAGAAACATGTTTCATAAGAAATAATTAAATAAAGAAGAAAAAATAATTTGGTTTTGTAGTGATGAATGCACAACAAAACCAAATGAGAAACGATAAGAAGAAAAAAGAGCTTGTAGCTCATCTCATTTATACTAATGTCATTTCATTAATCTGACTCCTTAGATAACTGTATAAAGTAAGGAGTTCTATGGATCAAAAAACATTTATGCAAAATCCAACTTAATGAAATGTTCCACGTTAGATTTATTTTCAATGCTATTTGCTAGACTCTATTGATAGAAGATCGATATATATAAATACACACATAAACGGGCATAAGTCTTCAATATATACATGTAAACAAAACAAATACATATAAACATAATTCAACAAATAAACACATGCATGCATATATACACATAATTTCATAATGACATATGCATAAATAGAGATCTACCACAGATCATTCATGTTACAAATATAAAACAGAGGCATGATTTTACTTTTAATACACGTACGTACAAACCTAATTCAGCAAATAAACACAAATACATGATTTAACTTTTAATGTGTGCACCTATATACACGCACACTATCAAATTTACTTAAATAATATAAAGAAAAATTAACAACTAAGGCATAAGAAGAGGAGCAAGCCGTAAAAAAGGACTTCTAACTCTTGTGACTGAGATCAAATTTGACAATGAACCCAAATGCTTCAAAGGATGAAGGCCTGAACTTTAGAAACCAAAATAAAGTAAAATTAGATATTAGAGAAAAAAGAGAAATTAGAAAGCAAGATGAAAAAAATCAAGAACAGTTGCAGCTAAAGTAGAACGATAATACTATCAAATACACTAACCTACTATTGGAGTTAGGAATGAGAACTGTAGACCAGTCGAATGGAGTTGTACCTGCAGTTTGACAAGTAAAAAAAAATCGTCAAATATAGTGGAAAAAGAAACCAAAATGAAATAAAAATCAAGAATAGTTGCAGCTAAAGCGCAAAGATAAATTAAAATCAGTATACAATAACCTAGGGTTGGAGTTATGAATGAGAACCGTAGACCACTTGAAAACAGAGTTTGTGTAAACTTACCTGCAATTTGACAAAAAAAGAAGAATCGTACCTGCAGATAAAATCTACTAACGTTATTAATAAAAAGAATTCTACTAATAGTGATTAGCTTAATTTAAGTTTTTAACTAAGATTTGATAGAGTCTACGGTAGATAGAAGTCTTATCTGAATAAATTCAAAATTAATTTTGTAGTATATATGCATATAATAATATGATTATTTAATTTTTGTAAAAGATAATATGATTTTTTTATTTTTTGTAAAAAATATATGCAGATGCTCAAAACGCGACACATGGCAAAATGGTTGTTCTCTTATAATATATAATGATTTTTCCTCCTTGAATCCAAACAAGGCCTTAGTGTAGATGCTCCTTTTAAGTTATACTGATTCTGCCTTTAAGTTTATTCATAAGAATAATTTTTTCAAGATATCCAAAATTGTGCCAATTATAGTGGAATTAAATTAATGAGTCACACTATGAAACTTTAGGAAAGAGTAATCGAGAGGAGAATAAGACGGACTACAAGGGTGTTAAAAAATCAATTTGGTTTTATGCTTGGGAGATCAACAATGGAAACTATATTTCTACTAAGGCGACTAGTAGAACATTATGGCGTGAACCAGAAAGACCTTTATATGGTGTTCATCAATTTGGAGAAAGCGTATAACCGGGTCCCCAAGGAGGTTCTATGGAGAGTATTGGAGAAAAATAGTATTTGTGTGGCGTACATCGAGATAGTAAAAGATATGTATGACAGAGCGATGACTAGTATAAGGACGAGGGGAGGAGAGTCTAGTCCTTTTTCGATTACAAAAGGTCTATATCAAGGATCCACTTTAAGCCCATACCTTTTTACGCTTGTCATGGATGAACTCACTAGCCAAATCCAAGATGATGTGCCATGGTGCATGCTATTTGCGGATGATATTGTTTTGGTAGATGAGTCTAGAGAAGGGGTAAATGCCAAGCACGAATTGTGGAAGTTGTGACGGCCCAGACCCAGCATGTAGTATAATTTACTTAATTGCATATAAATTGGTGCTAGTTTAAGTGTTATATGTGTAAAAGTGTTTATTTTAGCATTTAAGATTTTAACTAGTAGTTTCACTTCCTTTTAATTCTCTTATTTGTTTTAAAAAGGAGACCAATACTATTAATTCAAGTAAAATATTTTTAAATACTATTTTGGCATTTACTGTGTCACCCGAGAATTTTCATCATATTTATAAATAACTGTAGCATATCTCCTTGTGCATTTTAATATGTTTTATTTCTAGTTTAAATATGTTTATTTGAGGGTTACTATTCATAAGAAATTTGACTGTCTTAAATGCTCGATTTAATATTTTTCCTAGATAATATAACTTATAAAAGGAATCGAAAACTTGTAGTTTTAGACCTTAGAGGCTGGGAATATGCATTTGAAAAATGTTTTGCGCATTGCTTGAATAATGTTACGTAAATGTAACATAGTTAATTAGTAGTCTTTTAAATTGAGCTTATAACTTGGTTGGACTAAGTTTTGCTAGCATTTTGACTTCTAATAGAACACCTACTTATACTATAAACATAATACATCACATATACAAGCAAATGAGCTCAAAAACAAATGAAGAAATCCCCATTTCCCCCCTCCCCCCCCCCCCCCCCCCCCCCCCCCCACCCCCACCCCTACCCCTACCTGATGGCTCAAGGAAAGGAAAAAAGAGCATTTTCTTCATCAAATTCTTGGTGGTTGATCTTTTGCAAACATCCTACATCTAATTCCAAGTTTTCCTAAGCTCCCACAAGCCTTTTAAACCTTGTACAAGTAAGGGAGTTTTACCTTTTAGCTATTTAAAGTTTATATCAAGTTTTTGTAATTTTTGAATTTTACTATTTCGTGCCATTAATTGCTTGATTCTTGTTAGATATAGTGTTATTACATGTTAGAGAATATCCTTATGCATTTGTATATCTTAGAACTAAGTTTTTTAGCATGATTCACTTGAGAAAGATGATGAATAGTGCCGAAACTAGGGTTTCGAAAAAAGTTACAATTTAATTCGATTTGAGTCTTCTAGTAGTTGCTAATTAGGTCCTTGAGCATGGGAAAAATATTCGCTGTACTTTCCATGTGAAAATTTTGGAAAATTTGATCAAAATAAGCTACTTTAATAAGGGGTTTCAGGGTTAACTCGAATCCGGGCACGTTTCGACATCATGGCTAGTCTTTATTAAGTATTAAAGCCTTAAAAGTACTTTCGTTTCGCTTGTTTGAGTTCCGGAATTGGTACTTGTAGTGAAAACCCACAAAGAGGCGTTTTCGATGTTTTCGTGTACTTGTGCTCTAGGTTATGATTTGGAGGTTCTAAATGAGGTATTTAGGTATCCTTAGATTGGTAGGATGGTTAGTTAGCTTAACTTGATCCTTGAATTCCGGTAGGAAGCTAAATAGCCTAGTTGATCAAAGGGGAAATGAGTTAATTAATTGTTTTAGTACTTGTATTGCCTTATAGTTGCTTCTAGAGTGTTTAAATACAGTTTGGAAGCATGTATGAACTTGTGGTAAGGTGTTGGGAAATGTATAATATTAACCCTTTGTGTTCGTATAGCTAAGTTCATGATAATTGCTTTATAATTGGGTAATTAAATGTTTATATGCCTTTGTGTAGCGTACGTATCATAGTAGTGAAGTTTTGTGAATTAAGTTATGTGGTTTGTATGACTTTAGTTAGTATGAACTTGAAAGAGAACTAAAGGAACTAATTATGAACTATGTTGGTAATTATTATTAATTGACTTATTAGTTGATTGGATAAGTATTGTATGTGCCAAAGTAAAGCCTAAAGCTAGCAAGCAAAGTATGAAACCAAGGTAGAATTCAACTAGGTGCTTGTGTGAGTGTGTTTTGTTTTGGGTCAGTCCACTGCCCCTGTCTTTCGAAGCTTCTTTGACCTAGCCAACGTACTCGAAAATTAACAAAATTTGTACCGCAGCTAGATTAGGAAGTTTAGAGCAAATGTTGATTTCTAGGACTAAGGCTAATTCTAACGTTTTAGGCCTCTAATCACATCATTTCCGAAATGTAGCTCAAACATCACTGGTTCTGTCCAGCTATGCGTGGTTGCGCGGTAAGGGCTATAACTTTTGGAATTTAACTCGGAATTGAGCACCGTTCGAACCTAAAATTAACTGAACTCGAAGAGCTACAATTATACATAAAAATCAGATAGTTTAGAGGTCAATAGCCTAGGTAACCGAATGGGTTAAGTTATGCTTTTGTTAGAGGAATTGGAAAATGTCTTAGTTGAGCTTGCGGTATTAACTTTGCACTTGGAGACTTGTATTGAATGTTTGAAGAATTAATTAGAATGTAAGTTAAATGTAAAATGTTAACCAATGCATGTTAGTTGAGTCCACTTATACAATTAGCATTTAGGTTATATGTTAAGTACAATTTTGGTTAGTTATAGTTAGCTTAACTTTATATATTAGCAAATGCTTTTATGTTGTTACAGAGCTATGGTGTTTAATTAAGTTACAATGAAATAAAGTATATAATATAAATTATTGGATGTGAAAGATAGTTGTTAAACCTTCTATAGTCAATTGCTAAAGTGTTATACTTATATGAAAACTAGTGTATTCGTATTCAAGCTAACCCAAGGAAAGTTGGAGTAACTAAGTCATTTTTACATCTTGAGGCTTGGAAAAGGTGGGGAAATCTTTATCTCTTCTGTGCATCTTAATTTATTTTACTGTTTCTGAATTGTATTCTTTAGTAGTTAATAAGTTTATATGCATAATTTACTTGCTATCTTGTGTCTTTTTGTGTTATCTATATTTAACTGCGAGGACAGCCAACATTGTTGTTCCTCTTATGTGGTATTTGATATACTTGCCTTTCGTGATCTTGACCCCGGGGTTGCGTAACCTTTTCGGACATGGTAGCGTCGAGAAACACGGACGACATCGGGCTTGCCGTGCTCCCTCGACTACCATAGTGCCTATTCCCTTTCTCTCGGTGAGTATACTCCACTATCCCAGAGGCATGGTTCACCTGCTGGGCATATGGACTTACCTCAGGAGAAAGGGTCGTAGGATCGGGGTACATCTAAAGTACCCCATTTTGGAAAAATAAGGGTTTTGCCGGCACTTGCTTGAAGATCTTGACTCGTGGCTCGTGATTGAAGACAAAGTGGAACCGTATCCTTTTTTTATACGTGGTTAAATACTTGTCTAATTAACTTGTTTATTTGTGTTATTAATGTTATTATCTTGTTGCATCTCACGAAAACACACCCCCATTTACTGTATCACCTCCCTCACTGAGTAACTCTGGTTACTCATTCCTCATTTTAACATGTTTCAGGAAAAGCTATGGTTGGATGCTATGTGCAGGAAATGCAAGTTGCTGGTTGTATGTGTTTTGTTTTGAGATTACGAAACCTTGTGTATGTTTCTATTGTCTAAAATGTTGTAAGATAAAGTAAAGCTTGTATTCTTGTATGAGTTAATAACTGTAAATGGGCTATAATAACTTCAATGATTTACTTGATTGCCTAGTTAATTTGCATGCTTGTGTGAATGGGATTGTACCTTGGAGTTGGATTGTGGTTTTTTAGGATAAGTTACTGCTTACAGGTGAACTGATAGCCTTATAAACAGGGAGACTCCGTCCATTTTTTCTCGTTTTTCGTCACTTGGGTATTGGAATCGGGAACTCCGATCTCGAGAGGGATCAGGGTGTACAGAGGTCGACTTTAGAATCTAAGGGCTTTAAACTTAGCAGATCAAAGACAGAGTATATGGAATGCAGGTTTAGCAAGATTAGGTCAAAAAGTGAGATAAATGTAATATTAGACTCAGAAATAATACAAGAAAATGAGAGTTTTAGATACTTAGGTTATATGATCCAACAGGATGGGGAGATTAATGCGGACATTGACCACCGAATCAAAGCAGGATAGACGAAGTGGAAGAATGCGACAGGAATCTTGTACGATCAAAAAATACCACTTAAGCTAAAATGGAAGTTCTATAAGATGCCATTAGACTAGCTATGTTATATGGTTCTGAGTGTTAGGCGGTGAAATATCAACACGTCCATAAAATGTCAGTGGTCGAGATGAGAATGTTGAAATGGATGTGTGGAAAAACTAGGAAGGACAGGATTATGAATGAGGCAATCCGTGAAAGAATAGGAGTGGCCCGATTGAGAATAAGATGAGAGAGAACCGATTGAGATGGTTTGGGCATGTTAGGAAACGATCTCAAAGGCGCCGATGAGACGGTGTGAAGGTTTAGAGGTAACACATAGAAAGAGAGGTAGAAGAAGACCTAAGTTGACTTGGACGAAAACACTCAGACGGGACTTTGTATATATGGATGGCGTCGTCTAATCCATATAGCCTACCCCACCTAGTAAAACAAAAGCTCAGTTTGGTTTGATTTGGGGAAAAGTTTTATCAAAAGAACAACTTGTTCGAGTAGGGGAAATTATTCTTAAGATTGTGAAAGGTTAAATCATTTAATATAGATGATCTTTTAGGCCAGGGGGCTGATCTTTGAATAGGAAAAAGAGTGGATCTGCAGGGTCCCAAATGAATTGGCTTATTCGAAAAAAAACCTTATTCTTTGGAAGATCTATGTTATGTAGATCCCGTTTTAAGTTTATCTTTGTTCATGTTGAAGAAAAGTGTAACCTTGGTTGTTAAAGCCTGATCATACAGAAATCTCATCAACCATTCTGTAAGTGTACTAAATTCGCTCTTTGCAAGGCCTGCAAATCTTTTTGTGTCATTTTACTTTTACTTTTTTATTTTTCTCATAATATTGTTATCTCTATCTTTATGTTTTGTAGTTTACTTGTGCTTCTCTTCTTTTGTGCATTGTCCTGAACAGGAACAACTCGATGGAGCTTGTAGTCGTGTTCCCAAGTTTTTATAATGGATTGCAAGTCAGGCTTTTAATGGCGACCACACTAAAGCATGGAGCAAGGTGACTCGTTGGTGGGAATTTATGTGACTAGTCATGCTAATGAATTAATAAGTGAGGCTGAAAAACATTTCCTGATCCATTGGTTCGTGAAAAGGCATGCTTCTCTAAGCGTTTTCAATACTTTTTTATATTATTGATGAAGTCTTGAGTTCTGATTTTGGTTAGGTTGCAGAAAGCATGACAAAATTTTGGAGATATATATTTGACTACTCTTGACATTTTATACTGCACAAAGTTGATCAAAATTGACAGCATTTCTAAATAGGTGTATTGCATATTGCGGTTGGGATACGTCTCTATTTATAGAAGCGTTGTACTTCATTTGACTACTTCTGAGATATAGTGGAAGAGGTGCTATGCCACACTGTTTCAATCAACTCTCATTTTCACAGTAGTAATCTCTTAGCGAAGTCAAGCAGCCGCCAGGTTTAATGATTTGGTAGGATCCACATATGTAAGCTTGACTTTGCTCAAGTAATGCCCAAACACCTTATAACATTGTCGATTACTCTTTAATAGAAGATTTGGTTAACTAGTTAAGTTGGACGTGTTAAAGATGTCACGCTTATATAATGATAGGTAGAAGCATATTTTATTTACTTCAAAAAAAAATTGAGCCTATTTGGAAGTGTTTTTGAAAATATTTTTTTGGTTTTTTAAAATAAAAGAACAGAAAAACTTGTTTGGCTTTGGAATTTTTTTTCAAAAACTGTTCTGAAAAATATGTTCTCAAAACAAGAAAACAAAAATAATTTTTTTATGTTTTTATGTGTTTTCGTTTCCTTTCTTCTTCTTCCCAATACACATAAACACATTTTTTTTCTCAGTGCTAACATACACACTACACACATACACAGACACTGCAAACACACACACACTATGCAGTTGTATGTGCAATTGTGTGTGTGTGTAATTCTAAAGGTATCTTAATTTTAAGAACTTGTTCATAGAATATTTTTACAAACAAGTTTTCTATTTTTTTATAAAAATTATTTTTGAAAACTGTTCTCATAAACTGTTTTAGATAGGAATGACAATAAGGCGGGGCAGGGGTGGGGGGAGCTATCCTCACGCCCCGCCCCGTCATTCAAAAAGCTCCCCCATCCCCCACCCCGTCCCCGCATTCTATACCCCCGTCCCCCGCCCCGTCCCTACCCCCGAATCCCCGTGGGGAATGGGGATTACCCGCGGGATTTTTATTATTCATTTTAAACCTTAAGAATTATAATTAATTTGAATCATGCAACTTCAAAATATAAATTAAAGTTATACTAATGATAAATATAAATATAGATCTTAAATAAAGTCTAATATTAATTATTCTTGCAATTAAATAGTAAAAATAATATTATAGTAATTGAGTCTCAAATATTTAAAATAAATTTTGACTTAACCATTGTGTATGAGAACTCTAATTGAAAAATAATATTTCTTTGTGCTAGTGAGATTGCATTGATTATTATAATTTTTTTTCTTATCGCATGTCACATATAATATTAGTTGCAATTCTTTAAAATTCATCTTTAGTTATGTTATTTAAAACTTTTTGAAGTGCAACTGAAATAACTAACAAATCTCTTAAATCACTATGAACAATAGTAAAATTAAGGTATTTATGTCAAATGATAGCAAATCTCAAGTTACGGCATATAGTGGTTTTAAGAATAATTATAAAATATTTTCAAATAATCTAATTTTTCTTCTCCATTTTATAATACTTTGTTTAATATTATTTTTTATACTTTTATATGTATAATTTTAATACATATACAATACTAAAATAATAAAATTAACTATCTATATATGCGGGGCGGGGTATGCGGGGCGGGAAATGCTTATCCCCGCACCCCGCCCCGCCCCCGCGCGGGGATTAAAAGTTGATCCCCATTTTTCATTTCTTACCTTAATCCCTGCCCCATTTGGAGCGAGGGTGGGGCGGGTACCCGCAATCCCTGTTCCCATTGCCATCCTTAGTTTTAGAAAACAAAAAAATAAGAACACTTCCAAGCAAGTCCTTTACGACTTTTCAGCCAGTCAATACTTGATGGAAAAAGTGTTTTATATTTGTAAGGTGACTATGCTTTTAACAACTAGAAATCTTCCAAATGGTAGATAAGATTAGAAACTTTTATGCTGAGAAGAACATGATAAGTACTCCTTTCAGTTGACTGCTTGAAACTATGCTTCAAAACTAGAATATCTGAACATAGAGAGAATTTTTATGATATTCATGTGAGTACTTATTTAAGATGATGTAATCATATTGGTGAAAGTCACAACTAGGTGTTTGTGAACTTATGCAGTATTATGATTTGGATGCACTCTACAGCCTGCAGAGCAAAGTAATAGTTATGATTTGGATGAACTCTACAACATTATGATTTGGATGAAAAATGCCAGGAGCCATTGTTTATTTGTTGTAAACTAAAGATTACAGAAGTGCTGTTTGAGCAAATTCACAACTTCACTACAACTCTATTGTAATAACTATATGTAACTGGGATTGTTAACATCTGTTGCAGACTGTTCATTAGAATGTATTGAGAATTGCTAGTCTTGAGCTCAATGATGATTGAAGAGCCATATAATCCATCATTAAACAGATATCCCTTTAAAAGGTGAGTTATACAAAAGGTAATTGTAATTCTTTTTTTTTTGTAGTTTCTTGAAAAGTTTTTTTCAAAAACATTGTCCAAAAAGGTTGACAGAGACAATACGTCATATTGTATAAAAAATTATCAAAACAAAGTACAAAAACTACTTTATAGCAAATTATAAGATATCACATGATATATAAAGCATCAAACAACAAAGATAGAACAAAAACAATAAATGAACGACTAATCATTCTCTTTCTTAATCATCTTCCTTGTTTTAGTAGGATACATCACAAATCCAACTTTAGTATTCTCTCTATCTATTGCTTATCCCAAACTCTCTTGGAAGGCGTGATGCACAAACCTGAACCCCTGGACGACATTTTCAAAGTACTGGTGATTATTAATGTGATATGAAACCCATTCCACTATTATTATATCAACAATCATCTTATCAGCAATGTTTACAAAACTTGATCCAATTGTATTAACGTCAACTATCTTGACAAAAAATAAAACAAAATGAATGAGTATAAATTAATTAAAAATAAATAACAATAACTTGAAGTCATTGACAGTGCATTATACACTAACAAATATTTCAATCAAAAGTTATCAATGTGTTATATACTTCATAGTAAACTGATATTTAAAGAGTAACAGTTTTGCATGTATCTACGGAAAGGACATAATACCGTATACTTATTGATGAGAATACCACAAAGCTAAATTAAGCGAACCTCATTAAAAAAATAATTAAATAGAGAAGGGAAAATAACCTGCTTCTGAAGATATGAGTGCATCGAAGCACTTGAAACTGCAACATATATAAATTCACATTAAGGGGTTTTTTTATCTGATTAATTAGATACATATTAAAAAAATTAAGGATTTCTATAGATAAATATAAAGAAATTTAAATGAAGATAAGATAGATTTTTAAAATACATAGAATATCAATTTAAAAGATAATCTGATTTGATTAATACTGCATCTAATATTATAACTAAAGAGTTTTTTTTTTTTTTTGCCTATTTTGGTACAATGAATTTTATTGGCTAAAAATTATTTCAAAATTTGGGTGTTTATTATTCTTACACGTGGAATGCAATAGTTGATTCAGAAGGAATACTCATTTGTTGACATGTGGCATAATAGTTATTCCCTTAGAATATTAAATAGAAATAGATAGATATATAAGATGTGTTCTTTTAGTTACCTTTTATTCAATACTACTTCATATTATTATTTTAATTTTTTATGGGAGAAATTATATAGAGAAGGATATTTGTGGTGAAAGAGTAATTAAGGATTCATCATGTGTACTTTTTGTATTGGAACCAGCCCAAAAGACTGGGTTGGGCTGTCAAATACATATAAGTATAGAGTTGGCAGGTAGGGTTTTTTTGCGTCAAATTACAATGGCTTGTATCGTGGGAATGGGAAGCTTGTGCCTATCTCCGAGGAGGAATATTAGTAATAATAGTCATTTACGCTGGTCGGCTGCGAGGCAAGTGAGCATCGCTAGAGCCAGCGGCAGTAGAGTTGCGGATGATGTGGCGAAAAAGCTCTCCGTCTCGTCATCAACATTGCCGTTCAGAACATCGCCGTGGCTGATGCTCCCACCTAAAGATCCCGATGTAAATAGATTCTACAGCCTGGAAGAGAAGAGAGTCATCCCTATAAAAAAACACATGACGACAAGCGACCATGAGATGATGGATGATGACCCTCTATGTATAGGATCGTCTCACGGCTGGCTGGTTTATACAAACCGTAGCGATTGCGCTCTTTTCCTCTACAATCCCATCTCTCATCGAATCATCAAGCTTCCGTCCATTGAAACCTTGCCACATGAGATCAAGCCTTGTGCGCCCTATTTATTTATTGAAAAGTTGATTCTCTCATCATCACCTCATGAAGAAGAAGACGAAGACGAAGACAAAGAAGAAGAACAAAATCGCTGCATCGCATTATGTATTTACGGTGCTTATAGCAATCTCGGCTTTTGCAGGCCAGGTCACGATACCGCTTGGATTCCTTTACCTGAAGATTTCGAGTCTTACGAGCAAATTGTGTATTCGAGTAAAGACAAGTTGTTTTATTGTTTCAATAATCTCCACGACCAGCTCGATTCTTGGGATCTTCGGGACCCTTTGTCTCCGAAGAGGAAACTCGTACTCGATTTAGTGAAAGAAAAACAACAACATGATGAATATCATTTGACGACTTGGACGCCTTCAGGTTCTGAATCCGTGAAACGTTACCTCATAGCAGACCCATGGTCCGATGACCTTTTCATAATTGAAAGATTCGTTGCAAGCCGAATGCGTAAAGATGGAAGCCCATTGCATGATATGGTAGCGAATGACAGTCACCCTTACAAGACTCTGTTCTTCCAAGTGTATAAGCTTGATTTTAACAATGGACTCAAGAAATATTTGAAGCACTCTTTGAATGACCGCGTCTTCTTTGTTGGAATGAATCAATCTTTCTCGTTACTAGCCCATGATTTTCCGGGCCTGAGGCCGAATTCTATCTATTTCACCGATGATAACACTCACTATATTTGGGATGCTACTTGGAAATCTGTAGAGTATACTGCACCTTACGGAGGCCATGACATAGGTATCTTCAATTATAAAGATAAGGTTTTCGAATCATGTTATTATCCTTGTGATGTTAAAAGCATTACACGTATTATGCCAGCTCCTGTTTGGCTCACTCCTAACCCGCCGCCGCTCCTTAATAATAATTGTGCATTCCTCTTTCATGGTGCTTCTTTCCAAGGCCTCCCGACTTAGATTAATTGGTGGTATGGCTTCTTTTTGTGTAAGCAACTATTAATTTACATTTTATATTTCTTTTCGATAACACTCTAGTCTAGAGTGGAAGCGTAAGACTTGATTTAGTTTAGTTTTAGAATTTATATTTACGGTGTCAATTTGATAGTTAGGAGTTCGATTCTCTTTCATCTTTCTTCCATAATAAATAAATGCACATTATTTAACTACTATTCTTGATTAGAACTTTTCTTCTCTAATTGAATAATTTATATATTCCATGATTTTGTGCTTGAGAAAACAAATGCGATTCTTTTAGATTCCGATGTTTCCATGTATTTTGTATAATAATATTTGATCTATAATTTTTCATTTTCCTCCAGTTTAGGCTTTGCAAAATTTTGATGATCTTGATTATATATTATTCTTGTGAGCGGAGGGATTTGATAGTTAATTACTACCGTGCTTGCGTTATTTTATTTTATTTGTTTAATAAAAATTGAGTTCTAAATCAATTTTATATTACGGAAAAGTAATGTTTTAGATTCCGAGAATCAATCTCCTCACTTGACGGAACTAGATTTCTTAAAGCAACATTAGGTGAACTAGATTTCTTAAAGCAACATTAGGTGTGTTAAGTTTTGGTTCAAGTCAAGGATATTGCCAACTAATCGTCTTATTCGTTCATCTTATTTCTTTTCTGCATTTTTATGATGTCTTTACTAATTCAATTCCAATATTCAAATAAATGTATTTACCTAATTAGAAAATTGTTGCCACGCCAAATTCATTATTCGTTCTATAATTTGATCTTCAATAGTAAAGACCAAATTATGGATCTACAATATGGTTTCCAACGATTACGAAAATTATTGATGCTTTTTGTCATTATATTTCATTATATACTTTTAGTCCTAGATTTTATATATATCAATCTTTTTATATTTAAAGGAGACTTAGACTATTTTACATCAATTAAAAGATGACATACGGAAATTGATTTCCGGCCCCCACAGTACCATTTCCTTCAAGTTGATTCTTCCGTCCTCGTTGCATCTTTTTTCTTAAAATAAATCGATATATAAATAGAAGCGACAAATTGAGATAAATAATTTAAGTTGGATCTCGAAAATTAACAAACACAAATTGAGACGTGAAGCTGAAAATATCATTTTCAAGAAAATCTGAAATTATTTATGAATTGTGTACCCATAACGACACATTGGGAGGTTTTACCTCTTATTCTTATTACTTCTAGTGAAAGTCTAATAGCCTTTATTTCCAATTACTAGTTCACATGCAGATGCACCAACAACCCACCAATTCGTTCTTAGTTTCTTCCTTGATCTCCTGCAATTTAACATACATTTATCATTGAAGTGAACTAAATTAAATCAAATTGAATTTCCCTAGGCGAGATCAGTTGAATGGATTTAGTAACGCTATTAGTTTTTGTCAAGAATTATCTTCTTCGTTGACACTCACACTAAAATTTCGTCTAATTATTTTTGTCTACCTCATCTTAAGTCAATCTTCTTTTTTTCTTACAGTGTGCATGGTAACAGACATTTATCACTAATCTAATATTTTCTTTGCCTATTTTACTAGATTGTAGGAGCATTTATTCATTTCCTACGACTCATGACAAGTTTTTGTTTTTGAAAAAGACAGTAAGACCAGACTGTGTAGCATTTTCATGTCGATTGTCTAAGTTCTTGCTGAAAACAGATTCTAGATTCAAGTATTGTAGTTACTCATTTAAAATATTTAAACCAACGTGCAATTCAAGAAACAACCCCCACTTGTATGTGAAAAACATTGAAGATAATAGATAATTTTAAGTTTCATTTGGCCAAACTTTTAGATACTAAAAATATTTTATGAGAGTTTAGAAGATGAAATTAATTTGTATGTTTTTTTTAAATAACTTTTAAATAAAAGTCAAAACTAAAAAAAGTTTTTTAAAAAATAATGAGCTCTAAATCAGAGCTTTTTCAAATAAGTTTTTGCAGGAATGGCAATAGATCAAATAACTCAAACCAAATTAAATCTTATCCCACTAGGTAGGGTCGGCTAGATATGCGACGCCATTTATTTTTGTTGAAAGTTATCTCTTCTGCTACCTCTATATATGCTAGGTCTCGTTTAGTTGTGTTTGTCCAAGTTATCTTAAGTCTTTCTCTACCACTCTTCCGTTGTACTATCTCTAAACCTTTGCACCTTCTAACAGACACCTCGACAGGTTTTCTCCTAATATGTCCAAACCAAATGGCAATAGGTCAGATATACCAGTGAAAATTTGTAAACTTAAACTTGAACCCGTTTAAATTATTTTTCTCCAAATCCATAATGGATACCCGGACCCATTAATGAATAAATATTTTTTGAAAAATACTTTAAAATGTCTTTAAAACAAATTAAAATAAATTTACATTTAAAATTTAAATTAGAGAAATAAAATTTAAATGTTAAGAGGACCCAAAATAGAAAACGAAAACAATTTAATAAAAAAAAGATGAGAAAGTCCAAAACAAACAACATAGTATAATATTTGTCCATAAATAATGACCAATCGCAATCAAATTAAAATCAATAAACAAGCTTAAATCAATCTAAACAAAATAGAAGCATTTAACGAAATCTTTCTAGTAAAAAGTTATCATACTTCTATAGAACAATATGAAATAACATCATATTATATGTGTATTATATAAATATATAAGATATAAATATTTTTATTAATTTGATTTTTACTAAAATTAATAATCGAGTTTTCGAGTTTCAAGTATTTTTAATTGCTATTATTAAATTCTATCGGACTATTCGTCAATAGTCACTTATAAAAATCAAACTCTGTCGAATGCTCCGTCGGTTTTGTAAACGGGTTTATAGTCAAGTCATGTACCTATCGGATTTGGACTTAAGTACTATTAGGTGTCATCCCTAAGTTTTTGCAAAACTATTCTTACATCAGGCATGAAACTATTTTTTTTTTCCTCTCAAAAACCCCTCCATGTTTTTGGAATCTTACATTAGCCTCAAAATTTTTAAAACTCCAACATTGTCTAACATATGTCAAATCAATCATTCCAGTTTAACATAACTTCTAACCAAATCTCTATTAGTGAAAATAAACCCAAGACCCCTCTCTAACATTTTAAAATTTTAGATGAGATAATAACTTAAAATTCTACAATGAGAATATATTATTTGAACATGCAACATCGGACTTTGGAGACCCTAAGTCTTCTAAGGATGCTTGAGTGAATTTACAACCAACACTCTCAAATAAAAAGAAGAAAATGAGAAGGGATATAGAGAAAAATTAGAGGGCAGATAAGGCCTTCATCTAGGGATGGTAATAGGGGTGGGTTTTGTGAGTACCCGCTCTGCTTTCGCCTCAAATGGGGAGGGATTGGGGTAGGAAATGGGAAATGAGACAGGGAGTGGGGATTAACTTTTAATCCCTGCGCGGGAGTGGGGCGAGGTGGGATGTGGTGATAAGTATTTTCCGCCCCACATATATTTATATATATAATTATTTTTATATTTTTAGTTTTACATATATACTAAATTTTAGAATTATCAATATAAAAGTATAGAAAAATAACATTAGACAAAGTATTACTAAAATGAAAAAGAAAAAATGGATTACTCAAAAGAATTTTAATAATTCTTTTAATTAAGACAATACATACTATTACTTGACATTTGCAATCCTTTTACATAAATACATTCCTTTCACTATTAATCATAGTAGGTTCAATAGATTTGTTTGTTGTTTTTCAAAATGATTTCAAACAACATAATTAAGGGTTATATTTTAATGATTTTGGATTTCTATTATTTTAAAGATTTTGGATTACTATTATATGTAGACATTCAATTACAAACACACACACACACACATATATATATATATGTTCCAATAACAAAATTGAGTGTTCTTTTTCCACATGTAATTCTCATATACAATGATTTTAGTTGGAATTTATTTTGAATACTTAAAACTCAATTACTATAATATTATTTTTATTATGTAATCGGAAGCATAAGACTCAATATAATTAATATATGATCTTTATTTAAGACCTATATTTATATTTATTGTTAAATTTTGAAATTTTAAGGTTAAATTAAATTTAATACCGTAGGGTATAAGAGAATAATAAAAATTCACAAGTAATAATTATTCCTCACGGAAATTTAAGGACGGAAGATGGGGTATAAAATACAGAATCAAGATAAGTGTTAAGAAACTTTTTAAATAACGAGACAGAATGTGAGGATAGGTGCTCCGTCTTATTGCCATTCCTATCTTCATCCGATAAGCCGTAACAACTTTGTATAATGAAGAGAATAAACTACTCTATGGGATCTGAGCTTATCACCACGACTAAAGATATCAGTTCCTAATAAATATAAATAAAGCAGCTTCCTATCGCTTTTAAACAAATTCAATTCTCATAATTGATTTAAGCATCAAGGGTACTCCCACCACCCGTTGACACCCAAATCTCTGTACCTTAACACTTATAAAATTAAAGATTATCATGAAAATTGGAATAATAATTAAGTCTTATAAAATTATCTTGAAAATTCGACTAATAATTAAGTCCCACAACTGAAATTTGCCAATTTAAATATTTCGACCCCCAATAAAACAAAATTCGCAATCGATGCCCCTCACCATTTTCCTATTTACACTACTCCACACACGCACACACGCACTAGCATAGCATATGGCGGTGCCATCATTGTCATCGAAGGGGGTGGTGGTATCACTCCCCGTTCTCGTTCTTTCCGTTATCGCCGCCGCAATTTCACTATTCATTCTACTCTCCTCTTCCCCTCCTCCGTGTACTTGTCCCACTAGTACCGGAATCACCACCGCGAGTAGTAGTAGTAGTAGTTCTTTCGCTCCCGCCACCGACAGTGGTGGCAAAGAGCGGATCTCGGCGACGGCGGATGACATAGAGTGGGTGAGGCGCCAGATCGAAGCTAATGGGCTTCACATGGCGGATAATGTGCTCCGTAAAGGCATTAATCCTCGCACCCGCGCTCAGCAGCTCCAAGATCTCCTTCAGTAAGTCCATTACAGCCCTCCTTAACCATATAATGTGACGAGTGTATATGTATATGAAAAGGTAGATGTTCTAAGCGTTAAAGAGTCGCGTTAAGATTTGAACTCGAGATCAAATATATATATATATATGTTATAAATTATATATACGTATATGTGAGAAATATGTAACTTTCGCTTGTGTCCAGCTGAGATTTATTGAGTTTGCTTTGTCTTCGGGCAATGGCTATATAGCCGTATATATGTAGCTGTATGAAACAGCTCCTGCAAATTGCAGTTGCTGTAGAATGTAGATTTAGGCATTTTTTAGATATGTTTTTGATATTTGAACTCGAGATCGCCTATTTAACAAGTGAATACTTGACCATCTATAGGCATTTTCTTGGAGATGTGTCTCTAAGGTTTGAACTTTGGATCAACTATTTATTAACTGGACATTTGACCATCGCGTGGCCCTCATATACTCGTACTTATATATATGTGAAATAAAATTTTTGATATATATATGTATGTTTATGTGATCAATGTGTGACTTTTTGGTGTGTCCGGCTGGACTTGAATTGAAATTACTTTCTTTTTGCAATTAACAAGAAGTTTAACACATGTTAAGTTAGTTATTTTCTGTAATTTACTTGCAAATGATCTCTTTCTGTTTATGGATTTGCTGTAATTAGATATTGTACACTTAAGTCATATGACTAATAAGTTTGGAGTTTGCTATTGAATGCTGAAATTGCTGTCTGGGTTCCAATATAACCCCTAAACTGAAAATAAGTTACAAATTAGTACTAGTTATTGCAATTGAGGTTTGACTTTATGAATTGCTCGATATGGAATGTGTTTCAAGAAACCAATCTATGTGGGATTTGGCATGTCTAGATTATTATAAGAATTTGTGGTTGAATCTATTGTATATTGCAGTTCTTAGAAGGAATGTTATAGCTATTGTGCTGTCAGTACTAATGCCGTGGTTCCTTGTTAATTGGTACCTCTTTTAGGATGTAAATTTGGCTTCATTTCAGTGTGGCCATTTTCTGGAAATTAGTGAAGGATTGCAAATTGATTTGAAGATTTAAGTGGGAGAGAATTTTTTATTACTATGAGGAAAAATCTAACTAGATCAGCTACCATCTTTGGAGTTTGTTTATCGGCACACTTCATGCACTGGAGTGCATTTTTCTCTTGGCCATTGTAGGGTTTGATCTTTCCTTCGTCAGTGCATTGATACTTCTTGTGTATGACATGTTATTTCTTGTTCTGTGTAAATCTTGTGAAAGGGAGAGAAACGGAAATGTCAAATAAAAATGATAAAAGTCATCTCTGCACTTGCACAAAGTTTGAATACTGTAAAAGAGATCTGAGAAATTTTATAGTACCTCTGTAATCTGTTTGTGGTTACAAAGTGGATGTTCTTTTTCTTTCCTTTTTTGGGATTTTTTTCATGTTTACTTTTTTTTGAAAAAAAAAAATCTACAAGACAAAATGAAGTGCCTCTTAATAGGTGTGTCGATATTTTGTTGCCCTCTGCATGTATTTCAGTTTGCAAGTTGTCTCATATTTCATGCCTTTTGGCCATTCGGCAAAGCCAAAGTTTAGTATTGACTCACCAGCACTCGCATATATTAGGTTTAAGGGCATATCACACTATGAAGGAGAAGAAGCTAGCAACCACACTGCTCTACCTTGTCCTGGAGAGCTCCTCGTGGAAGAGCACCACAGCAATTATGGGGAGCCATGGGCTGGCGGTCGGGATGTGTTTGAATTTCTCGCAGAGTCAGTACATCTTACCCCAGGTTCCCAAGTCCTTGAAATTGGCTGCGGCACTCTTCGTGTTGGCGTGCATTTTATCCAATACTTAAGTACAGGAAACTTCCACTGTCTTGAGAGAGATGAGCTCTCTCTAATGGCTGCATTCAGATATGAACTCCCATCTCAGGGTCTGTTACACAAGCGCCCTCTTATTATTAGAGGTGAAGATATGGATTTTAGTAAATTTGGATCTGAAACCATGTACGACTTAATATATGCAAGTGCTGTTTTTCTGCATATGCCAGATAAACTTGTTTGGGTTGGATTGGAGAGGTTAGTGGGTAGATTGAAACCTTCAGAAGGTCGAATCTTTGTCTCACACAATATTAAGTTCTGTTCACGGTTGGGAGGAGAAGAATGCACAAGGAGGCTCAGTACTCTAGGGCTTGAGTATGTCGGAAAGTACACTCATGACAGCTTGCTCTTCAACCACTATGAGATTTGGTTTGGATTTAGGCGAACGAAAGCTTAAAACTGTACAGGAAAGACATTGGAACTTCGATTCTTTTTCATTGTAAAGCAAGCAAGCTGTAACACCATTCCTATAACGGTGCCTCACATTCTTTTGAAGTCATTCTTTGTTGGAGGTGGTCTGAATGTAATTGGATGTGGCGTGTAATTGTGAAGAGATGCAACTGATTTTCATGTGGAAGAACGGCTCAATCAACCAGTTCCTGGAGAGAGAGGCTGTTTCCGGTAGCTCTGCTGGTTGTCAAGACAAGAAAGGTCTTCTTTGTGCGCATCTGAATATAACAATATGTAATTTCTGCTTGACATTTAAAATCTTTGATTACTTTTTGCAGCATGGATTTTGTTGTCTAGTTTTTGTTTATCACTACATGACTTAGCCTTGCTAAGTTGCTGTCATGGAGAGTAGTCCATGAATGTCTAGTCTAGCTAATAGTACCAGTCTTGTATTATTAATTTAAAATTACAATAGAAGAAGAGCTTCTTCTTGTGACCAAGAAAGTTACATGAACAACTTCTTGTACAATAGTGAGACTCTGCAAACTGATGTACAAGTTCTTCGTCTTTGTCAGTCGACTTAGTCACTGGACTTAAATAATTGTTTATCTGGTGACTCTTGAATCACTTGTTGGCTGTCAACTTTAACATGTAGACTTTGGGGTCGAATTCGTCAAAAATTTCATTAATTTTCTTGGCCCGATCTCTGATCTCAGATGCCTCTCACTCTATGGCCTGCCCGTTTAGATGCGGCACCCTTTTTTCATTATCATCTACTGCCCTTTCTTTCCTCCCGCATGTGATGGCATAAAATTGTGAGTGAAGGGTAAATACACTTTATACCTCTTAAAATTTTATTGCAGAAGTGTGCTCTGCAGGTAAGCAATAAGTGCTGATGAACAGCATGAGTTGGAAGCTCTTCAGTGAAGTTGTCATGCAACTATGCTGCAGTTTGTCTGAAGAAGAGTAAAGAAAATCTTGTGAAATTTTTACTCATGTTCCTTTAGTGGTCTAGATCATTTTATCATAACTATATTATTATTTCACCGCCATTTGAAAAAAGGGGAGAAGAGGAAAAAGTAAAAGAGAAAATAAATATATGAAAAAAAATAAAAAAAAATTGATTAAGACCCCCCATTTCCATTACTTTTTTTTTTTTTTTATCATATCCAAACTTTTTATTTGTCACTTTCGTTTTAGCATGTCAACTAATTATAGAAGAGGCGATAAATGAGTGAATAAAATATGAAATGATATATAAAATTTCTCTTTTTTCAATCAATTATATTTAGTTGTCGGTTTGATTTCTTTGATGGTTAATAGTAGAAGTACAACATTGACACATTTAGCTTGTTTAATGACTTCATTAAAATTAAAAATGGTTCTTTTTTTCTTGTCATTAAAGTAAAAAAATAGTTTAGTATTCAATTTTGGGTTGCAAAAATAATTCGGTGATCCTAAAATAATTTATCTAATCTTTTATCATTTTTTTCTTTTGTTGGTAATCTTTTATCCTTGTTTTGTTTTAAGAAAAATTGTGCAAATAGTCTCTATTGTTTTCCTAAAATATTAAATTCGCCTATATTGTTCAAAATTAACTAATTTATTTCTTGTTATTTCTTAAAAAAATTTCAAATTCATCACATTGTTCAAAAAATTTTAATTTAGTCCTGAACAGTGTAACGTGCAAGGACTAAATTAAAATTTTTGAAAAATAATAGGGCCCAAATTAGTTTTTTTGGAAAAATAATAAAGATTAAATTGGCTAAATTGAATAATATGAATGAATTTAAAATTTTTTAAAAATAATAATAGAGAATAAATAAATTAATTTTAAATAATCAGGATGAGTTTAAAATTTCGATGAAACAATAAGTACGATCTGTGCAATTTCCCCTTTTGTTTCAAGCCAAAAGGAAGCCTAAAATGCTAAAACAGAAAACGACGTCGTAGTCTTCGAAAACCCCTAATCATAAACCCCCTTTGTTTGCCTTTGCCTTTGCCTTTGCCTTTGCCTTCAACCTCTGAAACATTTTCACAAAGCAATTCATTTATACATACATATACATACATACATAAGCAAATGCTTCGTCCTAGAATCTTGTCTTTCACCTCAACCTCTGTGTATAGTTACCGTCACGGTCACCGTCACGGTCACGGTCACCGCCACCGTTGGATTTCCTCCACGTCACATCTTAATAATAGCTCATGGATGGACAAGATCAAAGGCGTCTTCACCGGCCAAAAGACGACCTCTCCCGATGCCACCACTGCCCCAGAAACCTCTGAGTCCTTCACTCTCCTACGTAAGCTTCACCACTCACATATATATGCACATACGTGCGAGGGGGGATTCAGAATTATTGTTCAATGTGTCTAAAAATACACATTTTAGTACTCGGATAATTTTTTATTTTTATTTTTAATTTTTCAGTTTAAAAATGCGCACATTTTCAAAAAATGCAGCTCCAACTCTAATGGATTCACTCTTGGGGTGAAAGGGGGTTACACAGCCCGTTGGCCCATGAACTATTTTCACGAATTGAAATGCTAGTAATCACCATCGATAACTTTACTGTTGCGCCAACGCAGTCCTCCACACACTTACACGAAGCCTGGGGTCTATAGTACAAAGCCTTTGCTTGCATTTATGCAAGAGGCTATTTCCGCGACTTAGACCTTCAGATTATACGAATATAATTTTATTATTGCGCTAAGGATGCCCTTATATATATATGTATGTATGTATGTATGTATATATTCATTTCATTTAAGTTTTGTGATTAATATTTTGTATTGATATGTGTGATTGTGTGTATATATATATATATAATATTTTGTATTGATATGTGTGATTGTGTGTGTATATATATATATATATATAGGGTTTGCTGATGAAATGGGCAAAGCAAGGAAGTTAGGGACATTGAAGCAGTACATTGTGGGCCGAAGCAGCGAAGCGACTTTCGCAGATGCTTTCGAGAAGCAAGAAGCCATTCTTCGATATCTCGGGGCTTTAGATCCTTCTGGAGAGGTTA
Source organism: Ehretia macrophylla (assembly GCA_037974665.1). Taxonomy (NCBI): domain Eukaryota; kingdom Viridiplantae; phylum Streptophyta; class Magnoliopsida; order Boraginales; family Ehretiaceae; genus Ehretia; species Ehretia macrophylla. Next base: position 35,405,779 of record CM075780.1, on the reverse strand, counting down.
AATATTGCTTTCTAATGTTTACATTTTCAATTTGTGTTAATGTATGTTGAAGTATGTATAGTCTGCATATATGAGTTTTTCCTGATGGAGCTAATAATTGATGTAATGAAGAATGAGGAATCGGCAGCAAATTTCTGTTGAGTTTCCATGCTGTTATTATTGAATTTGTGTCCATTGATTTGTGTTTCTAGTTCATTTGGAGTCAATTTAGTGGCTTTTTTTATGGGTAGAATAGCGGAGCAAGTACAAATTAGTAGCATCATTAATATGTTTGCTTGCGGCAATTGTGACCTCTCGGGAGAATCGATGACTGCATCTTTGATGCAGTGCTAGTACATCTAGGAATTCTTAATTGGCTAGTTGTAAATAGCCCCAGGGCTATGGAACAAAGGATTATCTGGTTCAAATTATATGATATCTAAATTAGTCTACTTATTGCAACGCGTTACATGACCAAACATGCTAGTGCTTTATGTTCTTACTGGAAATATTGCAAATGCCACTGTCCTTAGGCATAACGTCAAACAAAGTAGAAGTCATAGCCAGTTCACGAGTGTTTGAGCGCCTTGAATTTTGCAAGGTTTTGATGGATTTCTGGATTGTTTTTCACTTGAATTTTGCAAGGTTTTGATGGATTTCTGGATTGTTTTTCACTATCATGTTATCAAGGGACTAGAAGTAGTCTATGTTAACATGGACAAGGCTTTTTTTCATCAACTTTTTGTCTTTCTCGGCATAACTTCATGGCATACTAATCATCTTTCTTTTTGCGGGGTTTGGACTCCTTCGAACAATTGGACCCTGATATTGTCTGTGACTCTGTCGGTAGAAACTTCTCCGATACGTAATAATATATATATATTCATTTAGATAGATTGCAAAACTTTGACATAAGAGACGTAATCGGGAACTGTATGCGTCTTTGAAATTACTCAGATTCGCTATTTGATTTTCTGTATCCGGTCTGTCTGTAGAATCTCCAAACAAATCAAAAAAAGGAGGCCTCAAAGCACTGTAATTGCACGTTAGCAGATGTTGAAAACACATTAGCAAAGTTTACCTGGGCAAAAGAAGCACAACAGAAAATGGAGAAGTTAAAAAAAGAGGGGAAACCCATGCCAAAGAGTATGGCTGAGGTATTTTTCCTTGAATGTCACCATCAATTTCTTTATTTTTAGTGTAGCTTGTAATCTCTTTTGATATGTAAATTTCCTGGTTAATGTTTTTCATTATCCTTCTTATAAAATCGAAAATGAAAATTGCTTAATTTTTTTGTTATCCTTCTTATGAAAACAAAAAAGAAAATTGGTTATCTCGTATCTGTTTGCAGTTGCTATAAGCCTGCACTGGATTACATGGACAATGCTTGTGGAACGTCCTAACTTTTTCAATTCAGTCTTTCCAACTTAACCTAAAGAATATGATAGCACGCATCTCTGTAAAGGGGAACATTTGCATGATAATGTTGGTTGGAGCTTGCTCAATCCTAGTCAAAATTGTTCATTATGCTCCTGGTGTTTGTTGATACATCTCTATCATTGCCTTAATCAACCAGTTCTGTCATCTTTCAATGATATGAATCTCTACGAGTCTTCACATTGGGGGTATAAAAATGCTTTTACACTATGTAGACTGCTAATGTGATACTAAGAATAATTAAGTATTGTTTCCTCTGATAAAAAACTTCTGTATTTATTGCTTAATCAATCTTTTCTAATTTGCAGTCTTAAAATTATTGACTTTCTTCTGTTCCTCACAACCAGTTACCCTCTCCCCCAAAGTGGATGATGGTCTGTAGTAGTCATCTCATTACTAACTCTTCTGTCCAGCTTGTTTCTAGTCCGAAGATTGAATTCTTTCCTTTATCTTGTTAGGTTTGGGAAAGATCAATATGGGCACACTCAGTGATTTTCATAATAATGAAAATAAAAAAACTTGGAAGTGATACTATAGTTCAAGTTAAATAACCTCACTAAGCCTAATCTGCATTTACTTCTTGATCCTTGTCGATAAATTTTTTACAAGATGAATAAATAATTCACCATATGTAGCATTGTATTTTATGCTTTTGCATCTTTCGGAAAAAGACTGCCATGTCATATTGGGCATTTATATCTGCAGGTTCAGAAGTTAATGGGAAATACTCCTATGGATGTTGCACGATCAAACATGGCTAAGAGTGGCCAAATAAGTAGGAATGCACTCTGCCCTTGTGGATCCAAAAAGAGATACAAAAGGTACATGACTTTCAGAATTTTTTTAGTTTCCTTGGTCTTGAGTCTTGACAAAAAAAAAAAAAAAAAAACCGAAACATTAGTGTGAAGCCTGCTTCCCTAGGTCCTGTATTGATATTTCCAGTCAATCTATGTGTTTTTGTTAATTCAAGAGGTTTAACTTTTGTTTGTTGCTTCTATTGTTTCCGAAGGTGCTGTGGACAGGAAGGAAAGACATCATAAACAAAAACGAGAAGAACATTTTGCACCGAAATTGTAGAGAAGCAAAGATTGATTCGGAAAATAGCGTTTTTGAGGAGCTATGCTGGCAACAAATTTCGTCTGCAGCTTTGTTTCTAATCGCTCACGAACAGTCCGTAGATGATGTTTCTAATTAAGGCTTCATCCATTCATAAGCTGCTCTTGATGATCATATCAACAAAACAATATCTATGCAAGAAAGCGATTATTATCATCATCTGTTTCTTTCTTCTTGCCATTGTTTTCTTGTGTACTTTCCCAAAAGAATAAGTTCTAATGTGTTGTTTTCCAGGTATAGTCTATATAAGGTGTCATCTCATCCCTTCTTTTATAGCCATGTACTTGTGCCAGAGATGGAAGTCCAACATAATGACCACTAGCCATTTGGTTTGGGGGAATGATTTCCCGAGATCAATTCTGATATGTGCAACATTTTTATGATGTAAAATTGACTTAGACCTTCTTTCGAATAAAAAGAAGTCTAGCATAATATGCTTGTCATTTGCAAAACAATTTGTTTTTTCTTTTGTGGTTTAATTACTCCTTTTTTATTTATTTATAACTATTGGTAATTAATTACTCTTATGTGTGCTCAAAATCTATGGCTTGATTGTCTAAAAATTGCCTATTTACTTTAACCAATTGTATATATAAAATTCATATAGTCACCTTTATGGCAATAGTTCAATTAGTTGGGTTTATAATGCTTTGAAACAATATATTGTTTATGATTATGTATATTTAGAGAATCTAGTTTTTGCTTTAGCTCCATAAGTATTATTTCTTTACAAAAAATAAAAAAATAAAAAAATTTCATAATTAATGTTGAATTCAAAAATAAGATTTTCACAATTAAGGATATGAATATGAAATGCATTTGCTTTATACTTGAGTTTTCTACTAATGCTAAGAACAAGAAGAGAATTATGTTGTCATTGCTTGTTATTTTGAAAAAAGAAAAAATAAAACCAATATGTTATAAAACTAATTTATATTGATCAATTGTATGAATAAAAGTATGGTTGGCGATTGAACGTGAGGAATATATCTAGAGAAAATTCGAAAATGTTTTTAGCAAAATCATACAAAGAAATAGATAATCTAATGTTTGGATATTTTTTATTTTTTAATTTTTTTCTTGACATCATTCTATTTCGATGACTCGCAGAAAAGCTCTCGGGTTAGTGTTTTATGTCCTTAACTAGGCCGAAAGCTTTTATCCAATTAATGAAATTATATTGTTCTATAAAATCTTAGTAAAAACTTGAAGTAATAAATCTTTTTCTTTTTTTTTACAAGTAAAGTAAGAGATTAAATATATTTTTCCTGGTTTAATATTAGCATTAAAAAAGTGAAAAAATATAATTTTACTAATTTCTCAAAAGGAACCACCCCATATAAAAAGACAAAGAAAATAAAACCTACGAGGATCTCAATAAAACAAAAAAAAAAGAAAAAAAAGCAAGAAAGTACGTACCGTGAGCGATGGAGTAAAACTATATATAAACAAAATAGAAAAAAAAAACAAAAACAAAAAATAAACTCTTAAATCTCAAAATTTAGAAAAATGGTAAAGTTTTATTTTTTTTTATTTTTTTCTGGTCGGATGGTAAAGAAATTTCCAAATGTAAGAAAGCGCTCATAATCCAAAGGCTCTTACAAAGACACATGTTTCAAATGAGCTTGTACGGTTGTACCCTTGCGTCTAACCGAAACTCAATACATCAAAAGCAAGACATGTAAGGATCACTTGGTAATCGAGATTAAACGGTTGTAAAATAATAATACAATTATAATAAAATTATCTTGAGGGTTTATAACGGATGTAATAATTTTGATAATTTATAACCATTGTATTTTGCGTGATAAGGTAATACCGTTATGAACGTTCATATGACTTATCACGTTTTCTTACCAAAATGAAACACAACTAAGCTACATGTTACATTGTCATTGCTACTGAAAACATTTCTTTCATAGCTTTCACTTCGAGAAACTTTTGTGTTTTTTCCACTTTGTTTATTCATTCAACGTTTGATCACAAGAGGGTAAGTGAAATTTGTCTCTTCGACGGTGTATATCAATTTATTTATTTATTTATTACTTTTTGCTGCAAAAAATGTGCATGCATGCATAAGGAATGCCAGTTTTAATCATATATGGTTTAGTTAGTTTCGTTTTGATCCTAGAGTTTGATCATTTACTTAATTTGAATATTTGCTGGTTTCTCTTTTAAGCCTATTATTTTGGCCATTAGTCTAAAGGATCACTACTAGGATTACAGATGTAATGTCCCGCGTTGGTGGTAGACATTATATGAGTGTGGTTACGAGTAACTGTTGCGGTTTTAAGACATAAGTAGGCTTAATTGTTTAGGTAAGTAGATTTGAGGTCCAAGGCAATTATTTGACACTAGTCTTGTTTGTGGGTTCGGGATTTTGAACCTGAAGGATGATAGTAGACGTGTCTTTATTCATATGAGGTTGGTAATTCAGCTCTTCACATGAATCATTTTTGATTGGCTTTGTTATTGTGTTTCTTGGTGAATGTTGGATTATGAAGTTCTAGCCCTGTGTAAATGTGGACTTGAGTTGAAAATATTCTATTTTTCCACTTTCTGCTACCCACCTTATAGTTAGTTACTTCTCGAGTATTAATTGATTTTAACTTCCCTTCTAATTGTGAATCTTTGATTCTGATTGTCTTGTTTCTTATTATGTTCGGGATCTAGTTCTAATCTTTCAAATTTTCAAGTCGACTTTGGAAGTAGATAAAATATATCCCTTCCCTCTGTGGTTAGGTGAAAGTGCATGTTTTCCCCTTATGGTGCCATAATTAGCTCATAATCCTCAAATGGTCTATAAAAATGGTGCATATCACCCCCGTTGGGAGAAATTTAGAAGTACAAACTACGACAGCTGAAAGAATTAATGTACAAGTACTAAGTATGACAGTGGAAAAGAACTAATGTTAGTATTGCTTTCTGGGTTACATTGATCAGCTTTTCAGGTTGTGTGCAATCATTATATAACCATATCAGTATAAGGTCTGTAGATGTATGTATTATCTTCCATTATTTTATCTTGTTCGATTATATGAATTAGGTGGTTCGTTCACATTATAGTCTCTGTTCTTCTTCTTTGATCAGCATATTAGGAACTTTTGCTACTTGATTTGAGAGAACGATGAACAAAGTAGGAAAAGAACAAGCATATGATGAATTTTCCATTATTGGAGACAAGGGAGAGATTAATTTTATCGATTTTGAGGATGATGAATCTGTGTGTTGTTACGATTCAAATGAAGAAGGCCTAGTGCTTATTTCAAATCCATTTCCGTTTACACAAGGGAAGCCTCAATCTGTCTTTGTTGGCAACACATGTTCGCATTTGATTTCGTTAGAGAACACAACCAGAGAGCCAATACCTCTTTGGGGAGTGAACATCTTTTGTTCCAACCCCGCAGGCTCGTTCACTTTATCACTGTTGAAACCACCGTCACTTGACTCAGACGAAGGATACATTCGAAGGTTTTTGGAGGGAAATTCTCTCGATGACAGAACACTTCAGCCACAGAAGACTTTAACTATATGGTTGTCTTGCAAACCAAAAGAGATTGGTTTGCACACATCTATTATCCATTTTGACGTAGGGGATGACAGGGTTGAACGCGTGGTTTTCCTATTTGCTGAGGACAAGGTGTCCCAGGCTTTGTCTTTAGGAAAGCCATTTTCAAGAGTTCCAAGAAGAAATCACTCTGCCTTAGATGGTGTAATGGTTGCCAGACATCCTGGTAAGGTGACAAGCAAAGGAAACAATTATAAGCTTCCTCAGTTTAAAATACCAGCCGAGACTAGAAAGTTGTTGGAGAATGCAGGGGTCCCCGAGGTCATTACAGAATGTTTGACAAGGGAAAACTATGCTGCTTACTTCAGCACATTACTTAACATGGAAGAGCTACATCTGGAGGTAACTCCGTAAAAATCTTCGGAAAAATAGAGTTATGCTTGATGTACCTTTTCCTAATGTGTGTTCTAACTTGTTGAGTTTCACTTCAGAAAGAAATGACGAAATATGACATGGAGAGCATCTCCATGCGATGGAGAAGGTCATACTTGTTGGCTCTTGAGGTCCCGGGTCTTGCTGAGAGAAGGCCTTCGCTTGTCCATGGTGATTTTGTCTTTGTGAGGCCTGCTTACCAGGTGGAAAATGGTTCAACTCTGACATATCAGGTATGTCTCTATTTTCGCATAAGACATTATATGGTTGGAGGCCAATGCTGTGAATAGAGTTGACGAGTCTCAGCAGCCAGCAATATAGTTATCCGCTTTTATGTTCCAGAGTAAAATTAACTGCATATCCATGTATTGAATCAATCGGATGGCACTTCATAATCTTCGGTAGACATGGATATTGCGGATTTAGCAGCTAACTGGAGTTTTTTTTCTGTTCGAAGCTAACTGGAGTTAGACTGTTATTTTATTTAACACGTAACATATTGACAAATTTGCAGGGATCCATCTACCATATTGAGGCTGATGAAGTTCTGTTACGGTTCAGCAAGGAGTTTGACATGCAACATCAACCTAGTAACTCGTACAATATTCGATTTACACATAACAGGGTGACAATCAGAAGGTTATATCACTCTGTCCAAGCAGCCGGGAGTTTAGACTCAAGTCTTCTCTTCCCTTCTCAATCAACAGCGCGTTCAAATGGAAGAACAAGTTTAACGCCTTTTACACATCTGAACGAGCAGCAACTGCGTTCTGTTAATATGATTCTTTGTTGCCAAGGTGGATCTCCGTATGTGATATATGGCCCTCCAGGTACTGGTAAGACAATGACATTAGTGGAAGCAATCTTACAATTGTATAAAACAGGAAAGGACACCCGCATTCTTGTTTGTGCTGCTTCCAACAGTGCAGCAGACCACATATTAGAGAAACTTGTCAGTAATAAGACTGTTGAAGTAAAAGAGAATGAGATATTTAGGCTTAATGCCACAGGCCGCCTTTACGAAGATGTTCAGCCTAGTAACATTTGCTTTTGCTATTTTGAGGATTATATCTTCAAATGTCCTCCACTGAAAGCCTTGATGTGTTATAGGGTCATCATCTCTACCTACATGAGTTCATCTCTTCTTTACGCAGAAGGTATCAGTCGTGGCCACTTCTCACATATATTCTTAGATGAAGCTGGACAAATTTCGGAGCCAGAAGCCATGGTTCCTTTATCAAATCTCTGTCAAAGGGAAACAGTTGTTGTTCTTGCTGGAGACCCTAAGCAATTAGGTCCAGTCGTATATTCCAGAGATGCAATGGCTTACGGACTAGGAAAGTCCTACTTAGAAAGACTATTCGAATGTGAATATTACTATACTGGGGATGAAAATTTCACCACAAAACTAGTTAAAAATTACAGATGCCATCCGGCAATTCTCGAGCTCCCCTCCAAGCTTTTCTACGAAGGTGAATTGGTTGCATGTAAAGAGGATATTTCTTCCCCCAAGTCTTGGGTAGATCTCCTTCCCAATAAAGAATTTCCTATTCTGTTTGTTGGTATACAAGGATGTGACGAGAGAGAAGGCAGTAATCCCTCATGGTTTAACCGAATTGAGGCGAGTAAGGTGGTTGAGTGGATCAAGAAACTGAGAGCAAGTACAGGGCTACAAGAGACAGATATTGGTGTGATAACTCCTTATCGTCAACAAGTAGCTAAAATTACCGAAGTCCTTGAATCACTGGACATATATGATGTTAAGGTTGGAAGTGTTGAACAATTTCAGGGCCAAGAGAGAGAAGTTATTATTTTATCTACTGTCAGATCAACATTCAAACACAACAAGCATGACAGAACTTACTGCCTTGGATTTCTTAGTAATCCAAGGAGGTTCAACGTTGCGGTTACACGGGCTAAATCATTACTTATTATTGTTGGCAACCCGCACATCATCAATAAGGTAAAGTTTCCTTTTATGCGGTTGACTACTGCTCTAATGTCTCCGTGATTACTAGTGTTTTTCCTTATTTGCGCAAATAGACATGAAATTCGGTTTTTCTCTTTATTGAATAATTGAATTATGTAGCGTGCTGCACATTATTCTGTGATCAGTTCTCCACGAGACAAATTTATCTTCCTTTTCCGAAATAGGCATTACATTTTCTCATCTTGGAAAATGTTGGATTAAATCGAGCTAAAACAATCCTGGAAATGCTCCCTTTCACTAATTGTACGTAGAAGTCAAATATGATTCTATTCGATGGAATTTTGAGTATGTGCGCGTCAAATGCATCATTTTTCAAACGATGAGGGGATAAGATGCGCATTCCTGAAATGCAGGAGTGTAACTTGCACGTTCAGCAAACCACACAGGTGGATTTAATGCCTTTTGCCCTCTTAATGAATAACAAAGATCACTCACACATACCTCTGCCTTAGCATTTTAACCACAGAAAGTTGCTCTCCAATCTTGTATACTAGTTATAAGTTCTCAGACAGATCTCAATGATTACAGCATCGCACGTTGATTGATTCTTTGATGGTTGATGTTAAATGTATAGTACTAATTATATTACTTGTTCCTCAATTGAAGGATCATCACTGGGGCAGGCTGTTATGGTATTGTTCTGATAATGGTTCCTACCATGGCTGCCCTCTGCCTGAAAGGCAGCATAATGAACTCAAAAGTCCAGACATGGAGGGCAAAGACATAATAATATGAGCCTGCTGTAAGGAAACAGTGATGGTTGGGGAACAACATTTAACACAGGAATTTTCATTTTGTCACTTAACCTTTTTTTTCTTTTTGGTTTATTTTGAGACAAAGCCGAAAAGGAAGTAATTTAGACAATATTTTGAGGGATGTTACACCCCTTTTATCCCTCTCAATGAGTGCACATTACGATCACTTAATCCTTAACTTCATTTTTATTCTTTTGTATCCCTTTTTTCACCTATTACTTATATTACTCTGTATGTGGAAGAGGTGAGATGTCAATGTGAAAGCTGAGACAATTGCTTAAATGGTCATATCTCATGCAGTAGATGTTTGTAAATGGTTTGTGATTGCTCCCATCATTCCCATCACATGTAATTTCTTCTTTTATTTTTATTTTTATTTTTTTATGTTGATACCATGAGACTATTTTAGGTAGGAATACGTTGGATCTATCCAAATATTACAAATCCAGTGATATAAGGATGTGTCTCAACACATGTTCCAAATCAGTTAAGAGACATATAATATTTGTGATGGGAGCACACAAATTCAAACTAATATGACAATTTCCAATGACGGGTCCCTGGAAAATGTAATATTTCATGGCTGAAAATGCTTAATGACTAGATAAATTAGACCTTAGGCACCAATATGATTTTAAAGTGTGAATGTGATGACCCACATTATATGAAATATAATACAAGAATGATTTATAAATGAATGCCGTAAGTTTCTATAATAACTCGAATTAACGATTTTAAAGTACTTAACAATTATTCTTAATCTATGATATTAGCATTTTTGTAGGCCAACAATTTTGGATTTAAGTCGTGATGGTGAAAGAACATTCTCTTGTCGTAGTCCTTTTTAAGTGATTCTTTAATCACCATTTTTAAGTAGAGAGAAAGCTTGCTGTGGTGACACATTGCGTCACCCAAGTCAACTTTTAGGGTATCTTTAATGGTATCAACTATTTACAAAAACTTATTATTTTTAGTTATTTTAGAAACTCGAGTTTTTAAATTTAGAGTTAAAATAGATGGGGTCCACCACTTTTTAGAGATTTGAATTAAAATAGATGCCCAATTTACTTTTTTGGCTCTAAATTTAGAGACCTAAAAAGTGATTGAATCTCTATTTTGGTGTAAAAATTGATGAAAATGGTGGACTCTATCTATTTTGGCTCTAAATTTAGAGACTCGCGTCTCCAAGAGCATCCTCAATGGAGGCTTCAAATTTAGAAACTTTCTAAATTTGGGTGTTCCATGTAACGACCCCAACCCGGCCCTTCTCAAGACTAGGTCAAAGTCTGCGTTTATTGTCATTGCGAGTTCATAACTTTATATTAAAAGGAACAGTAAACAAAGAATTACTTAATAACAAGCCTTTATATAATAATTTAAGTACAAAAGGGTGTTACAACATCTGAGATCTGATAACTACCTAGCTATTATACAAACTAAGGTTTCAACACCCTTACCCTTTTACCCGAGTTTAATACAAACAAACTTTAACTTTTACAATATGACAAGCCAGGAACTTCAAGCATGTAAATATTCAACTTTAGCATATAAAGCCAATTCCCATCTTAAGCTAAGCTGCACCTGCACTGGGGGGAGAAAAGAGAGTGAGCTCTGGGGAAGCTCAGTGAGGATGAAATAGAAGAGTTTTGAAAACATTTGAGGTCGGTCTCTTTTGTAAATCATGATGCAATTCACATACGGTAGTATAACAAACTGTCTATATAAGATATAATAACATATGATAACTAGTAGAAAATTATTATCACATTTGAGTCATATATAATAACAGAAATGACATTTAGGTAAACAATAGTGGCATATATCCACAACAGATATCAGCCTACTCTCCGAGGGTGGAATGCCAAGCGAAAGTAGGACACTACTTTCCGAGGGTGGTACCAAGCGAGAGTAGGAACAAGTCGAGTATTTCACGAGGTGGCCAGCATTTGATTACAATTTCAACTTCTTATCTTTCCCAAGAGGATACTCCGGATTGTATCCAAAATCTACGACCCAATTCTCTAAAGGTGGTACCAAGTGAGAGAGGGAATAGGTCCACGATGGACGCGGGAGCACCGGCAAGCCCTATGCCGCCCAGCGTTCGTGCAAGCTATCGGGCCTGAGGTTGCAACCCCTAATTTTAATAGCACACAAGCATGCACAAGTATTCACGTAACACACAATTGATAATTATTTGTACAATTTATGATCACGCACTTTGATAAACACATAGGTGGAGAACAACAAAAGAGGTTGTCTCTGGTTAAGTACCTTTAACAATATTATTTCACTGGAAGTTCAAATAACTGAATAAAGCCGTATCATACCAAGTAGCCACAAAGGGTGATTAATTTCATAAACAGTTAGCTCTTAGCTAATAATTCCAAAATAATACATTATTAAAGTTAATCCTAGTTCAAATGTAACAAATAAAGAATATTAACAGACATGTTATATATTTTAAGCTCGAATATTAAAATAACAAATCATATTATAATTTTATAATAATCATATAAACATATAAGATGCTATTTTTAATAAAATCTCCTCACCTTAAAATGTCAAAAATTGGAGAAGACTAGGACCCATTTTGAAACTTTTGGAACGTTAACTAAATTGAATTGATATAATTTAGTGGAATTGGGTCAGAGAAAAGTGTCTGCCTGTTTGATTTCAGGGGGTCAAGTGACCATTTTATATAGGTTTTCAAAGCTGACGCAGGGAAAACACGTGTCCCGCCACGTGTCTTACATGCATGGCACGTCCACTCATGTGTGACATGTGTCCCTCTACGTGTCACGCATGCATGGCATGTCCACGTTTGTATGACACGTGTCCCTCCACGTGTCTCACATGCGTGGCAAGTCCATGCATGTGTGACATGTGTCCTGAGACACGTGTCACTTCCCGAGAATGACACCAACGTTTCATTTTTTTTTGCCCGTTTCGTGCGCAGGTGCCCCGATTTTTGTATTTTCGGGCCGGGATACAATTTTGTCAAACTTCGCTATTAAGTAGTACAAGTTAAAGGAAACATAATGGCGTATGCCCCTTTTTCGCGGCGGGATCCCGATTTTCCTATAATTGGTCCTAAATTGAAACCCCTTTTTCGGATCAAAAACTCTTAAAATCGGGAAAATAACTAAAATGGCCTGTAAAGTTAAAAGAAATCACCATACTCTTGTAAGCAGCTGAAAAGTTTTACTTGGTCATGATATGAAGCTTTACATCCCTGTAACGATCCTAAGTTTAATGTTAATTCATGTTATAAGAACACCTAATAATAGGTTATTATTAATCGGAATACCAATTGATTTTTAAATAGTAAGACAATTAACTATAGATTAAATGCAGACAAATAATCACAAAGGCACATTTTTAAAAAATAACGAAAAAAATAAATATAAATAAATACTTGTAAATGCATGGTCGGGCTCGGGTATTACATTCCAAGCCTGTTTTTAGAGCCCCCAAGTCTAAAAAGTAACACTATTCATGATAAAAGTACGTGGGGTCCACAACTTTTGACTTAAAAAATGCCAAAATAGAGTCCCAATCTAAATTTTGAGCTCTAAATTTGTTGAACAAAATAGAGCTCAGGGTTCTATTTTGGCATCTTTAAAGCCAAAAGTGATTGACCCCATGTACTTTTGTCATAAATAGTGTTGCTTTTTAGGCTTGGAGAATCTAAAAACAGGCATGGAACACTAAAATTTGAAAAATCTCTAAATTTGAAGCCTCTATTGAGGATGACCTAAAATAGCCAAAAATAGTAAGTTTTTGTAAATAGTTGATACAATTGGAGATACTATGGTGCATATAATTAGTAGATGTTCACATTTTCTTATTAGTTTAACGGGTTCTTCTTCCATGAGGTTGTGGCAAATCTGCCATAGCCACATATCAAGTTATTATTCTATGAGGTTAAATCACATCAAACTCTACCATGCAGGCATGCCACGTCAACATGTCATAAGTTTCTTTTTTTATTAATTTGCCTTACAGAGTTTTAAATTAGTATGATGCCCTTTTGCAACTTTAATTACCATAATACCCTTTTTGCATTGAAAATATCTATTGCAATTACATTTTGCCCTTTCCCGAATTCCAATGTCACTTTCTTAGATTTTCAAAGCCTGTAACGTGTTTTCCCTTCCAAAGCAAGTCATCTTTTCTCATTTTGACCACCACAAAAACTCTCCATCTCCTCTCACAAAAAAAAATCTTCATTTACATTTTTCTCACCAGAAATTCTTGTAGCAAAACATCGTATTTTCGCCTTTCTCCGTCTTACTCCGATTTTCTCCACCTCATCTTCCTCCTTTAAGGAAGAAAATTTTTTGTACGTAATCTTCTTCTCCCATCAAGCTTACGAAAACAAAGCAAACGTTAAAAATTATCATTGCGTTCAAAGGCCCAACAAATCTCGACACAACCTTCATCTTCCTCGCCTTGTTCTTCTGCCATCAAGCTTACAAAAAAAATATGTAAGTTATTTTTTTACATTTTATTTTGTATGATTTTGCTTTTTTTTTTTTTGATTGGTTGAGTACCCTTGTGTCGTTGGTAGAGGTAAGGGTGGCAGTGGAGGTGATGGTGATGGTGATAAGGGGAGTGAGGATGAGGGTTTGATGGTTGTAAGGGTGGTGGTTTTTAGTTCGATGATTGATACAATAGAGTCAGAGAAACTTTCTTTTTTTTTTTAATCTTCAACTGGAGAAACTTTCTTTTTTTTGTTGAATCTTATTCTGGAGAAACTTCAAACTTTCTTACTATTGATGAAAGTTTTGTTGGCTTTTGTTATAGGTTGTCTTCACAGAGTGTTTTATTGCATCGGTTTATTCTCACTTTATTCTTAGTTTACACATTTATTAAACACTTGGTGGAACACATTTTTCCCTGGTCACATTTGAGTGCTTGTATATGAGTAATTTTATTGTCTTTGACTATTTGGTTTTTGAGTTGAAGGAGTTATGTGAAATACAATGCAATCTTCATTTGTCTTTTGGGAATTAAAAGACCTTTTTCGTTTGGGGTGCATGAAGAAATAAAAGTGTTATTTGATTAATGTAAATAAAAAACTTGTGATCATATTGCTAAAATTGTCGTTGTTGGCTCTGACCGAGTAAGTTGATAAAAGTAATCTGTTACAATGGAGAGGATGGGATGGAGAACTTCTATATATTTTTGGGTGAAGTGTATCGGACTCCCTTGTACTTTAGCGAAAGTGCACAACACCTCTATAGTTTAAAAATCCCTGAGTTATTCCTTATTTTTTTTCAAAAGTACACAACACCCCCTACCGTTAAAAAATCTATTAAATCTAACTGAGAGTGTATTTCACACGTGTTAAGTGAGATTTTTTTTTTAATTTTTAACGAATTTATTCATTAAATAATTATACGAATTGACCAAATTATCAATTTTTTTTTTGGCCTAAACAAAAAATGAAATGGCAAAAGAGAGAAATGAAAAAATAATGAGGGTATTTACGTCTTTTTTACAAAATCCTTTAAATATGACATAGGGACTAGTTCAGGGAGTTTTTGAATTATAAGGGATCTGGTGCACTTCACCCTATATTTTTTATTTGATAAAAGTATTCTCGTTCTTTCTTTCTTTGTTTTTATTCCATTTCCCTTATTTGTATTACATGAGCAAGATATTCACTCTCACGCACTGTTTTTCTTTATTTCTTTTCCTCCTTTTGGTGGATAAGATAGAACCATTGAACCGTACAAATTCAAGAAATGTTTCAACCCAAAAGTGGAAATTTTCCCTTTCAGCCACTTGAACTGCACTCCGCTCCACTGACCCCTTGTTTCTTGAGGATGTGAAATGGTGGTAGAGTATGCCAATTACTCGATAAAAATTGTTGCTGCTGCTGCTTTCTTTTTCGGACTTCTTATTCGTGTTTCCCTGTTTCTAGACGGAGTTCGGGTTTCTTATTCCGGCCTACTAATCTGGAGAAAATTTTCCCTATCTAGGAAAGGCCTAATCGGTTAGAAAGCTACTCCTGCAACACAATCACTAGTTGTCATACATCTCATGCAGTATTTAGCTCAACACCATTTATTTGGAAAAGAACAAGCAACGAAAATTGTCATTAATGTTATATGGTCTCGAGTGCTAATTATTTTTCATTTGGTGCTCTGAAAGGTACCGGAACCTGGCATTTTAGGTGCAGAATGTTACCTCAGGAGCACAAGATTCCAGTGATTGTAGCTCGCTTGAATTTCACAAAAAGCTCGTGGATGAATTCTATGACTAAGAAGTCTTGCGTTAAATTTTTATCCAAACCACAGTTTTGGAAAATAAGCAGTGATTTTTCCTGTTTGTCAGCGTTCATTTTTATGGTCCACTCAAGTAACTTGATATAACATCTTGATGCATTACAAACATTTCAAGATACATAGGTTCACATAATGATACAAATTATACTATAAAGGATTTGCTGTTATTACCAGTCAAATGCTTAAAAACCAAAAAAACTTGTCTTCAATATTGTCATCATCTCCATTATCCATTTAACAACAAATAAATGCTATGTATAAAGGGAAAGCAACAGTCTGCGAGCTGAACTTAAAATCACCGCATAATGATTCTTAAAATCGTTTTGTTTGGAATCACAAGCTGCTAAGGGCATCTTCAATGGAGTCTTTAAATATAAATTTTTTTTAATTTAGGTATTTTTAGAGATTTCAGTCTCTAAAAATAATACTATTCATAACAAAAGTATGTAGGGTTTATCATTTTTGGCTTAAAAGATGTTAAAATAAAGACTCAGTTTTTATTTTTTTTACAAATTTATTGAAAAAAATAGAGACTGGGTCTTTATATTGGTATTTTTTAAGTCAAAAATAGTGGATTTTACGTATTTTTGTCATGAATAGTGTTATTTTTAGAGATTGAAGTCTCTAAAAATACTTAAATTAAGAAAGTTTTACATTTTAGAGATTCTATTGAGGATAACCTAATAATTACAACAAATCGAAGAGAAAACAACAACCTGTTATTGTTGTATAATCAATTAATTAAAAGTATAGATAGGTATTCCTGGCTCTTGCCGAAAAGAGTGCTGAACAAAAACTTTTTTGCATTGATGCTTTCCTTCTAGTGTTTTCTAAGTAAATTTGATATTATACAAATGAACAGCAGTAATATCTCTAGAGAATCAACGAATAGGCCTATATAACATCAAACCAAAGTTCAACCAAGGAACATTGGGCAGAAGTTCAACCATAAAAAGTTACTATGTCAATGATCTCAAATTCAGGCCCTCAAACAATATTATATTCTGAATAATATCCCGAAAACCATGAAAGCATATCAACATAATCATTCTACAGATCTTCATAAAACTTAACGACGGATATGAAGGGAGCATTAAACACCCCTTGAAAGAAGTAGCACCAGAGGGAAAGAAAAAGAAATTGAAAAAATGCCTAAACATGCTGCCTTCTTAGACTACTGCTTCATACTATATTGAAGCCATATTAACTCAGCTTTTTTTTTTTGGTTAAACATTAACTCAGCTTGATGAGGCCTAATTGGAAGCCAATTTATTCCTTTGGCATCACCAGTATGAAGTTAACGAAGCTGTAGTTCCA
Source organism: Ehretia macrophylla (assembly GCA_037974665.1). NCBI lineage: Eukaryota > Viridiplantae > Streptophyta > Magnoliopsida > Boraginales > Ehretiaceae > Ehretia > Ehretia macrophylla. Next base: position 35,388,952 of record CM075780.1, on the reverse strand, counting down.
ACTACCTTATAAGAGCCATAAATTGAGACATCATCTCCTTGAGCTTTCTCTTGCTTAATGCGTTCCTTTGATCCAAAAGTATTTGATTCTCAATCTAACCTGAAAGAGTACATCATAGCAAAATTCATCATAGAGCTGAATGCACGTATAAGGAAGCAAATTGATGCAAGACAATTCTTCCAGTGTTGTAAGAATCAATTAACCTCCTTTTAAGAATTATATGACAATCAAATATAAATCAACTAAATGACCCAGAAGATAGAGCTAAACAAGTATGTCTAGATAAAATCATGAAAATGTGAACGTAACCCAAGAAGACTAGAACTTTATATACCATAATAAAGACCTTGAAAAAAAAATAAAATAAAAAAACAATAATATACATACTAAGAGGTATAAATTCAAAATAAGGATCATATGGCACTTTATATTTTGGAAAAAAAATCAAAAACTATATACATAAGTACCCAAATTTGTTTGAAAACTGAATTTTGACCTACAACAAATAAGAAAAATCTTGACATTCAAGAAGCCTTGCCCTTTTTTATTTTTTGGCCTGTCAAAATTGGCGAGCAAAGCAGCCTCACCAAAACCTTGCTTTTTCACTTTAGCGTTACTAATGTGGGGGTGATTGACTTGAAAACGGGGAAAAATATGAAGAGAAGTTCATATGGTTGAAGAGGAAGCAGTTCAAGAAGGAAAATTCTTACAAACGTCCCTGTACTTTAGATGTTGGGAACGTCCCAATCCAATTATGACATGTGGCGATGTGATGCTTTTTGGACTATTGATGCATATATTTTTTATTAATTGCATTTTGATCCTATATAGGGATAAGGACGAATTTACCCTTCTGGTGCAACAACTGGTTGATTTGATTTTGCGTGCAGATTCCCAAGGCACTGATTTGACTTTTATTATTTTTTTATTTTATGTTTAAGTTATGTACAAAGTAATATAATATGTACTATACATGATATATTTTTGGTTTTTTTGTTATAAAGTGGCTGTGATTTTATATAAATACAACAATGACTACAAAAGTGTTGTGAGATTTGAATTTGCGCAGATTCCCAAGGCACAGTTGGCTGATTTGACTTTTTTATTTTTTTTTTAATTTATTAAGTTATGTATAAAGCAGTAGTAGCAGTACCATACATGATATATTTTTGGTTATTTTTCATAAAATGGATGTCATGTGATGTAAATATAACGTTTCACATGTTGAAGTCGATGCTAATAAACAACATTTCCTACTATTACGTATACAAATGTTGATATACTTCGTATCACTAAACATAAAAACTTCACCGTAAATTATTTTACTTATTTTGCATACAAACACTGATATATTTCTTATGTTTATTAATAGTATTGATTTATTAAAGTTTAATTTCACCGTAAAACATTTTACGTATTTTGCATACAAATGCTAATATATTTCATATGTTTATTAGTAGTATTGATTTATTGAAGTTTAGTATCACAAAACATAAAAACTTCACCGTAAATTATTTTACTTATTTTGCATACAATCATTGATATATTTCATATGTTTATTAGTAGTATTGATTTAAAGTTTAACTTCACCATAAAACATTTTACGTATTTTGTATACAAATGCTGATATATTTCGTATGTTTATTAGTAGTATTGATTTATTGAAGTTTAGTATCACAAAACATAAAAACTTCACCGTAAACTATTTTACGTATTTTGCATACAAAAACGAATATATTTCATATGTTTATTAATAGTACTGATTTATTGAAGTTTAGTATCACAAAATATATAAACGTCACTGTAATTTAAAGGATTTTACGAGTTCTGAAATGGTCTTTCTCTAGTAATTGGATGGTTAAACTTTCGTAAATAAGAAATGTTGAGCTGTAAAACGCATACATTTCTGACTAAAATAATACCTATTTTATATATTTTTAGCATTTGGAAAAATGAATACCAACGAGTCTATACACGAAAATACAGAATCATACAGTGATGACAACATTCTAGCACTTGATGATGATGAGGTAGAGAATTTGAAGGATTTAAGTGAAGAAGACATCCTCACTCATACGTTTCACTCCGAAAATGAATTATATCTATTCTACAATTGATATGCTTGTGTGCGCAGTTTTAGCATTAGAAGGTGTACGATACAAAAAGACGACAATGATCAAATAGTGGTTAGATTGTTTACATGCTCTTGTGCCGGTTTGCGAATGAATGAGTTCATAGAGATGAAAAAAAGGCAACGGGAGCATAGGGACTTGAAAAAATGTGATTGTAAAGCACAACTTCAGATCAAGTTGAATAGAATCCGTAATTGTTACGAGGTGACCAAATTTGTGAAGGAACACAATCATGAATTAGTTCATCTGTTCCCATCGACGTCTAAATGATAGTCGTAGGGACCAAGCTCATTCTCTAAATCGTGCGGGAATAAGCTTCAGTCAAACATATGATCTATTCACACAAGAGACGGGTGGGTATGATGGCGTTAGATTCGCTAGGAAAGATCTTTACAATATGATGGATCGTGACAAGCAAGCAAAAATTAACATAGGGGATGCCAATGTTGCATTAGGGTATTTGTATGGTAAAGCGAATTCTGATCCGTTGTTCTATTTTCAGTACACAATTGACGAGAAGAATCAATTGGACAAGTTATCTGGACCGACGGGCGGTCAAGGGAGGAGTTTGAAGTATTTGGCGATGTTTTGATATTCGATGCCACTTACAAGACTAGTTCATACAAGTTTCCACTAATTATTTTGGCTGGGATAAACAATTATCGAAATACATGTATATTTGGTGCTGCATTAGTTCAGAATGAGACGACCGAATCATATGTATAGGTGTTAAACACACTCCTCAATGCAATGAACAACAAGAGATCGGTGTCTGTGGTAATTGATGGAGACAAGTCGATGCACGCCACAATTGATGAAGTGTTGTCGAACGCTCGCCATAGGTTGTACATGTGGCACCTTGAATAAAGTTGTAAAAAGAATGTGAAAATACATGGATTTAGTGGGGTTTTTGATTATTTCATTAAAGCAGATTGTTAGTAACTAAATTTGAGAATGCTTGGAGGAATATGGTTATTACTTGACCTAGATTGTTTGATAAATGAATTTGAGAACGCAATTAGGAAGTGTTGCTGAACGCTTTGATTATTACTTGACCTAGATTGTTTGATAAATGAATTTTATTACTTTTACCCACAAAATTAAGATTGTGCGGCATGGTGGCCTTACATCGAAGTCCGCTGAAATGAATTTTATGGCAAAAAAACTAGTCGAGGTTATAAAGAGTTTTTGGATAGTATTTTAAAACTAATTTTTTATGCCAAGGAATTATGGATAATGGAGTTGAATGAAGGCAATACAGAACCTGATTTGTCACAATCTTTCCAATTTGACGTGAAAAATCCCTAAACAGTTAGACCAAAAGGAAGGAACCACAAAAGAAACTAGCACTACTATGGGCTGTGGAAATTCGATTAAGGATATTGGATACAGATTTGCCGGAAGTAGGGTAGTAGGGCGATCTTTTGACTCCCAAAATAATAACGTGTTATCGAGTTCATCATATCATGTTACAAATAACCATTTTTGTTTCTTGTTGTATCATTTTATATAGTATGATGTGGAATTTATCTTGTTATGCTATTAATTTATAATAAATCATATAGCTTTTACATATGTTGCTGAAATTCAATTTTCCCTCCGAAATTTCAACATTTTATTTTTTGAAATTTTCAAGTTCCCTCCTCTTAAAAATGTTAAACTTCCCTCCTAAATTTTATGGTTCCCTACTTTAACTCCAATCTCATCTATAAATAACTCTACTATACCACCAATTTAGATATTTGCATTTTTATTATTGTATGTACTGTATGTTTTATTGTATTTAAGTCATACTTTTTAGTATGTCGCCAAAATTTTTGTGGTAGATGATGACTCTTGGTTTTCATGTTATTTTTTATACGTAAGTTTACACCTTCATTCATTAAAACTTTTTGATTCTAACATTTTTTTGTGATTATCTCTTTTTTAATTATTGTGATGTATTTGAGGTATAATTTGTTGTATCTAATGTATGTTTTATTGTATTTATTGCATATTTTACAGTATTTCAAAGAACATTTTTATAAAATTTATTCGAGTATTTAATTGTATTTGGGTTATAATCATCTATATTCGGCGTATATTTGGCATATGCAAAATTGTTGAATCTTAGGTATGAAAACATGTCTAGTAAGAGTAGTACAACTTCAAGATATAAGGAACTTGACTTGCGTTTCTCAAACAAGCGATGTTCTTGTGGAGAATGGTATAATCTAAGAGTTGTGTCAACAGTTTTATAAACGAAAGGGAAATTGTTCTACAAGTGTCTCGGTTGTGGCCATTTCAGTGGTGTCACCCTCATACCACAAGAGGGATAACACTGGTGGTCAACATTTGATTCCATCATGTGGTGCTAACACAATGGAATATGATGAAATTGGCAAAGAAGTTAAGGGGCCTCCAGAGTAAGTGGACCAAAGTCATGAGATGGTGAAGTTGGAGTCAAAACTATGTTGCACTCGTGTCTTTTTATTGTTTATGGTCATACATTTTTCTTTATTTTTATTTGATGTTTAAATGAATCATGTAATACATGCAATGGATATGAAGATATTTACTACAATGTATATATGGTTCCTACATAATTCAACTCCCTATACCTGCTTGGCTTAGTTTTTGGATTCTTAGCTATTTTGTCCCTTCTTCTGTTCCTTTACTCGGCAACAATTTTTTTTACTTGCATTACTTGGCAAAATTTTTTTTTACTTACATTACTTGGCAACAATTTTTTTTACTTACACCTACATAATTCAACTACATACATATATCTATTTGGGTTAGTTTTTTGGATTCTTAGCTTTTTTGTCCCAAGTGAACGCCAATAATTTGTCCAAGTGAATTCCAATAATTTGTGAGGAACCTTTACTAAGTTTACCTTTGCTAGGGTTTTTTTTTGGTTCAAGTATAGGTGAGGAATTTTTACGATACACTTAGCTTAGATTTTACTTAGTTTTGGATGCTGGACTTTTTTTGCTTCAAGTATTTGTAAGGAACCTTCACTAGTTTTTTTTTTTTGCTTCAAGTATTTGTGAGAAACCTTAGCTAGTTTTTTTTCTTTATGATTCAAGTATTTGTGAGGGACTTTTACTATCCAACGAATTCACAAATCACAACTTCAAGTATTTTACACACTTCGAGTAGGCAATGTATATACTAGGCACACAAACAATGCACAAGCTGAAGTAATAAATAAAGCAAGACAATATCATATTTTAAGTTCCAAACTGATACAATCTCGCCAACCCAGTTATGATCAAATCCTAAAATTGCACTTAAATCTTACGAGAAATTCAAGACTATCACCTGTACTACCAACATCATCCCAAAATTAAAAAAAATTAAAAATAAAATAAAGTCCATAACCAGTATTACCACCAGCAACAAGGCAAACAAAAAATAAAGTGTACCTTCATACATCCCAACACTAACATAACTAGAATTAACTACATTTCCGAAATATTTTTGAAACCATCAACATAACTTTAAAAACCGTCAAATGAAAACAAACACCATAATTTTCATCAGTAGTACTTCAAAATTGTTGTGGGGTTGCTTAAGTTAGCCAAATGCCACCATAGTTGATCTGCAAATTCCTTGCGTTTCTAAGGAGAGCCGGACGGCTTTGCTACAACTTTGTTCACGGGCTTGGTCATTGACCACTTAATGGGTCGGATACAGATCACGAAATGTTGTAAAATAATCACTTGACTAACTGGAGGCTCCAATAAATCATCAATATTTTGTGAGGAAAAACAAGAATAAGAACAATACAAGAATGTAAAAAATACACACACACACACACACACACACACACACACACATATATATATATATATTGGGTTAAAAATTATTATACTTCCAAAAACATAAGTGAGAAATATATCAACTACGAGCAAAAAGAAATGCAGCGTTGAGAAATACACGGTTACAAAGCAAAAAAATATTAGAAACTAAGCCCAAAAAGTCTATATCCCACAATCTGATTATACATCTCAACCAAAACCCAAGAAACAAAACCTTTATTGAAAAACTCAATCTCAAACCTTACACAAAATCCATTACAAATGCTCACCGTAAAGAGTTCTATAAAAAAGGTATTTGGATTAGTTCAATCTATGTAGTCTAGCCTGAAATGTCACTCACCATGGGCATACAAGTAATCCACAGTCCTCCATATTGGTTCTTCTTGTATTTTCACCTACATTAACTTTGTGTTAACTGTATAGTCTTCATATATATGCGGGACTTCCTGAAACACAGTGAAAATGCTTGTGCAAGAACACAAAATGCAAAGAATTTTGTCCTTTCTAGACTTCCTGAAACACAGTGAAAATACTTATGCTCACCGTCAAGAGATGAAAACACACGGTTAGAATGTTACAAAAAATAGAAATAAGCGCAAAAATTAAAAAAAAAATTGTGGAGAAACAAAGGTTCCAAAAACAACAAAGGAAAATAAACGGGTCAAAAGTGAAGAAGAATATTGTGGTTAAAATTTATAAAGAAAAATATAAGAAAATTTCAACATATTCACCTTGTTCTAATCCTAGAAGCTGATCCCAGAAATGATTCGCGTGTGTGTTTGCAACAGAGATGAACAGACCCGTAAAATATTACAGATTCGCATGGGTGCTTGCAAGATTTAGTAAGAGACTCCAGAGTAAAGGAAGATAGAGTCTCTGAAAGAGAGAACCAAAAGAAAAAAGAAAGAGTGGTGAGATAGAGGAATCGATGACATAATAGAGAGGTGAGAGAGAGATGAACGTGAGAGAAGAGAGAGATAGGAAAAATAGGTAATGAAAGAGATGTCTGAATTGGTGCCTCGGGAAGGAAACATTTCTTCGAAAAGGTCAGAAGGGTATTTTCGTAATCTACTTTTTTCGGCTGATTAATGCTTGGGGTATTGAGGTATTTTTCCAAAAGTTCATGGGGTCGATTATGCAATTGCAGAACTTTTGAGGACCAGCCGCCACAATTTTGGGGTCGTTTTTAAGAACGACTCGTTGAAGAATAAGATGAGAGCGGCGTTGTTAGGTTAGAACAAAACTAAGGTTTGAGAAAAAGAAGTTTTATACTAAGATAATTTTTTAAATTGTTTTATGATCACAAACGTTTATTATATTCTAAATGTTCTCCTAAGATATTTAATTTCCATATAATCTATGACTTTTTAAAGGAAAATTTGCATAAACAGCCTCTATTATTTCTCTAAATTTTAAATTTATCTCTATTATTTAATTTAATCCCTATTATTTCTTAAAAAAATTTAAATTTGTCTCTATTGTTTAAAATTAGTCAATTTAGTCCATATTATTTCTCAAAAAATTTCAAATTAGTCCCTACTGTAAAAAAGTTAGTCAAATCTAATAAAAAATGAATAAAATGCCTAAATTGCCCTTGTATAATTAACAAAGTTATCGGCATATCTTTTGAATATATATTATATCCATCCCTATTATTTTACAAAATATTCAAATTAGTTCATTTTGTTTCACAAAATATTTCAATTAGTCCCTATTACAAAAAACACACACAAATACATGCATACAACCATACACATGTACATACACGTGCATACATGCGCAAAACCAAACAACTTTTTCACAAAATTTCAAGTGGATGAGATCAATTGAGTGGTCTTAGTTGGAAATGGGATTGCACGTGTTTATGGATTAAACGAGATTCAAGTTAGGGTCACGGTTGAATTTGCCAGTGGCAGAAGTCAAAGTTAATAAAATAGAAAAAATAGAGTGATATATATGAAATTTTTGGAAAGTTACAATCTCTATCATGGAATAGTGCACTGACACTCCTTCATTAATGTAGCATCTCAATTATTAGTTTATTGTGGTATCATATCTTGTAGATGGTTCAATGTTCTCGTGTCGTGCATCACCAATAATACTTTCCTCTGAAATCCCTCACAATAACAAACAAATAACTAGACTCCTTGGTTGATTAGTAACTTTATCTTTATGTTCACACTTTCCTAAAACTAAACTCAGTCGCAAGTGCGTAATTATTGTAGAATAAGAATGCATAATCTTTCGACTCAAATGTCATGTTACATATATAGTATAACCTTTTTAAATTAAAAATTTTATGACCACTTAAATCCTATTACTTTATCGATATATTTATTTTATCACATCAAGTGACATATTATATGCACTTGCTAAGGTTCGATGAATTCAATTTATCACATCATGAGGGTATCCTTGTAATTGTGAACAATATTGTGTACTAAATGTTGGGCCCCATGATGATGACGTGTTGCAATTTTATTGGAAGCTTTTTGGCTGATCAATAGCCATGGCTGTTTGAAGAAGGACTCTATGTTATCAACCCACAACATATAGACTCTGAGGACGAATTAAGCCCAAGTGAAGCCGAGCCAACTCATGTGGATAACGAACAAGAAAGTCCTCTGTTGAGAAGAAGTGCTAGAAATAGAACCAAGCCCATTCACTTAACTGAGAATAATGAAGATATCACTCTTGTCGTGTCTTAGTGGAAAATCACTAATGTTTACATTAATTTGTTTAAATACATGGCAAGAAGTATAAGGCGTGGGATTGGGTGTTAAAATTTTGCATTAATCTTTATAATTCTCTTATGATGGCTGTTCATGACATTTTTAAGGAATTTGGATACTTTAACTAAAGTTAAAGGTCCCAGGTTAGAATCTTGCAAAGGCTAAATTTAAAATTTTTGTTCTTTTAATAGAAAAGAGAATAAAACTTTTTTCATTCCCATTTCATGCTAAGGATTATCCTCAGCTTAGCGGCAAACAATCTCAAATTCAAGCTAAAGGTCTCAGGTTTGAATCTTGCAAAATCTAAACTTAAATTTTTGTTTTTTTAACAGAAAAGAGAATAAAGAAGTTTACATGTCCATTTCATGCCAAGAGATATCCCTGGCCTAGTGGCACGCAATTTCAAACTCAAGCTAAAGGTCCTAAGTTTGAATCTTGCAAAAGCTAAGCTTTAAATTTTAGTTTTTTTTAACATAAAAGAGAATAAAGAACTTTTCATGTCCATTTCATGCCAAGGGATATCCCAGCCTAGTGGCAAACAATTTCAAACTCAAGCTGAAGGTCCTAGGTTTGAATCTTGCAAAAGCTAAGCTTAAATTATTATTTTTTAACAGTAAAGAGAATAAAGAATTTTGCATTTCCATTTTATGCCAAGGAATGTCCCCAGTCTAATGGCAAACAATATAAATTCAATCAAAAGGTTACAAGTTCAATTCTTGGACAAAGCTATTCATAAAATTTTCCTTTTCTGAACAGTCAAGCGATTAATTATATTTTCATGTCATTTTGATGTTAAGGGATATTCCTAGCCTAGTGGCAAACAAGCTAAATTCAAGCAAAAGGTCCCAAGTTTAAATCTCGCACAAGCTAACTTAAAGTTTTCATTTTTTTTTTTGGCCAAATTTTTTTCGTTTTTTAACAACAAACAACCAAAAGATGTGTGCTTATTGACAACTCAATCAAGACAATTATCTAAAATAATATTTTTTATTCTTTCATTTTTGCAAGAAGGCCAAAGAATGGGATAAGTAAAACTACTAGCTTTTAAATTTTTTCAACTCTTGTATATGCAAAAAGGAAAGAAAATATACATTATCAACATTACTCTTCTACAAATATGAACCATAATTCTGAACATTCTTTAATACATTAAAAAAATATAAAATAGTATTGGATCAATCTTACTAACCTAATAAATAATCGGTATTTTTCTCTTCCCTCAATAATATTACTCTTCTACGAATATATCTATGAAATTCACATTTGTATACCATCCATATGAATTTCCTTTATTTATATAAGATGCATTCATTGTGTTAGTTGTAACTTATTGTGGTTTATTTATGAGATATGACATTGATTTGAGGTGAAGAATTCATTAATACTTTGATTGGCTTGTACACATAAGATTTGGACATTTAATCTTATCTTTGATGTCATGAAACTAATTGGTGCAAGCTTACGTCGTTATAAACATCAGTTGATGTAGTTATTCTAGTAAATTATATACTCATTGAAACATTTTCATAGTTGAGCTCTTTCTAGAAATTGGATACTCATGATGCAAGAAACAATTTTTATGCAATAGTTCACATCCAAAAAGGATTAGTATACGTTTTAAACAAAAAAAAAATATTAAATAAAAAAAGAGATTAAAGTCATGCGTGGGAAATGTTTTGGATAAACAAAAAAACAAAAAATAGTACACGGGCAATGTAGTCATTTCTTAAAATTTTATACTTAACTTTGTGCCAATTTAGGTCATTTTATATATATATACTATTTTTTATTCGTGTCTAATTTAGTCAATTTTATACATGTATAATGGAGTCATATCAAGGCTAAATTTGTATTTTTCCTCAATGTTATGACGCCACTTATAATAGTTGGTTGACATTTGTCAACCAATTAAAACACTTTTTGTCCATCTCATGGAAGAATTTTCCTAGTTTAACATCATGTCCATAACAAAATTCAGTCTACCAAAATAATAATAAATATTTGAACTTGAACCATGTTGATTAAATTAGGATCAAATATAACTTACCAAATCAACTGTATAAGTATCTTGTATTGTGAAATATGTCAAATTAGTTTATTATCACGGATCAAGTGCATATTATCCGTGTGGTATCTCTATCTTATTCCATAAGGTCGATAAGCACAAATAAGTCAATATAACCGATTGAAAATAGATCAACAGTGGTGCATACGTATAACATTGATATCTCATGTTAATACGGAATGAGCAAAAATGTATTATATGTTGCTTGTAATTTCCCAACTAAATGTCCGAATATAAGAAAAATTACAGACCGTAGTATTAATTGAGTATACTGGCCCTTTTTTTTTTGTTAACCCCATAAAATATTTATACTCAACTATCCCACGATGCATAGACAGAATTAGCCCACGTCCTTCGAGCTGGGCCCTTGCCTGCGTCCCATCGCCTAGTCTAGCAGTTGAATTTAAACCAAAATCTAAGAGTGCAGTAGTTGCTCCAAAACATATATCAAGTAAGTCAAGAATCTGATTTTCATTAGAAGCCAAATAAGTGACCTATAGAATCCCATCCTTAACTTACCAATCGAGCTACCCTTGGGGGCGGATATACTGGCCTCTTTCATAACGAAATAACACCAAGTAGGTGTCCCACAATTATTTTAATCAAACACATGGAAGACCCTATTGTTTAGTACTTATTAAACTAGTGATTAGCCCAGAGCCATTGCATACTTCAGCCACCATTTTTCTTCTAGTGTTCATTGATGGACATGGACTTATCTCGCATTACTCTACGACCATTCACGCAAACAGATGTGGATGATCTTCTGTTATGGGCAGGAGATGATCATGTAACAAGGTCAATCAGATGGAACACTTTGACCTCTAAAGAAGAGGCCTTAACTTTCATCAAGGATGTCTGTATACCCCACCCTTGGCGCAGATCCATATGCATCGATGACCATTCGATCGGATTCGTGTCGGTCTATCCGGGATCAGTCGATGACAGGTGTCGGGCAGACATTGGGTATGCTATAGGTATGGAGTACTGGGGTCAGGGGATTGCTACCAGGGCTGTTAAGATGGCTGTACCACAGGTGTTTCAAGACTTTCCTGATATAGTAAGACTGCAGGCTTATGCTGATGTAGAGAATATAGCATCTCAAAGAGTGGTGGAGAAAGCAGGCTTTCTAAAAGGTGTGCTGAGAAAGTATTCATACCTCAAGGGGAATATCAAGGACTTGGTAGTTTACAGTTTCCTATCCACAAATACAATCCCAATTTCTCATCTTTGTTAATATCGTTTACATTGTGTGATTCAGAGGTCAACTGTTCAAGTTATGAAAACAAATCTTGTAAAATTGTAAGACAAGACAAGAGTTATTAGACCGAAAAGTGAGTTTGACATTTTTCGAATTTTACACATAATAAGAATTTCGTGCACTACACTATATTTCTTTATTAAGTACTTTTTTTTTTACAGTTTGAAACTTGGGTATTTCGTACAGAGTGCATCTCTTTGCACGTACATTTTAGATCCCAACATAATGGATTAATTAGATCTGCTTATAGTATATAATGTTATAAGGAAGATTCAATGGTGACGAATTATTTATCATAACTGCATGCAAATTATACCACCATTAAATTTTCCTAATAACACTATAACGTTACAATATTATGAGCCGATCCGAGTCACTCCTTGCATGTACTTCCAAGGTAAGACAATAATGCCTTGGAGTCGACTTACATTAGCAAATGTTCATGAATAATATTACATGTAGAATATAAGCAATACCAAGTACTTATAGAAGGATACTTTTTTGATTCTCACTAGGTACAGTTGAAGATCCTTCAGCTGTTTGATTTTTGTCAGCTTCAATATTAAGTTCATCTAAACCATTTTCTGTATTCTCATAGGATTCAGATGAATCAATCTCAGCTTCCTCATCAGAGTTATTTACACCATCACCATCTCCAGATTTATGGAGATCTTTCGCTCTAATTTTAACGCGCTTTCCTTTAATGTAACGATATTCCCACTTTGGAGGTGGGTATTTCTTCTTCAGCTTTTGGTACTTGTCCAGCATACCGAGCTTTTGAAGTACATCTCCAACCATTTTAACAATTGCCATAGTTGGTCGGATACCGAGCTCTTCCATATCGGCAAATATCTGCAGACAGAGTAACAACTTCGTATGAAACATGAAACAGAAACATCTTATCATATTTAGAAGCACTTCCAATGTGAAATTTGAAATACTTGCAGAATTCACACAATTAAACCAAGTGCAACAGCCGTCCACTCCAACAAGGGCAATGCAATGAGAAAACATCTTCACTATCTAATCGATTTCTTAAATTATAAGTGTACATCAGAACATCCTTCGGACAGAATAAATTAACGTGATCGAGAATAAAAAAATTCACAGATTCAATCTTTTTCCACCTTTTGCCCCCTAGGTGCATCCATCATAATAGGAAGCAACATGACTTGCATAGTCAACATACGGAATAAGATGGGATAACAAGTAATTTCTTTTAAGGAAATATTATCCCACAATATTCACTGATTTGGCACAAATGTTATCATAACCCCAATTAACCCCATTCTTTCCATGACCGCCAGTCTCAACTCGAATAGTGCCATGAGCGCCTCAATTGATTTTACCTTGGACTAAAATAACCCCAATCCAGTACCCTTCCATCTCACTCTTCACTGTTTCTTGTTTTCACCTAAAATAGCTGTCACATTTCCAATTATTCCACAACAGGTCCCATCAATCCCCAACATGTTTAGATGGCTGAGGATCTGAATAAGAAAAAGAGTAAGAACAACTTTTGTCCTCTACGTGCCAATTGAGCACTTTTAAGTTTTCAGACATTATACACAGCCATTTTTGGCTTTTCCTCAACATTTTGCTTATATCAGATACCAATAGATATTTCTCAAAGATGCTAACATAAGAGGAATAATTGTTATCTAATTAGTTCAAAGGGTGGGCAATGTAATTCCCAGTACTGCAGGGAATTTTTATGCCTTACGGCCAAACCTCAAGGGACGTACATCCAGTTATCCCAGAAGACAACAATACACACAAAAAGACCAAAAGACAAAAGGCTCCAGAAACCAAAAACGCAATGTACTTGTACATTTCGCCCCAGAAAGAGAGAAAATGTAAAAGAAGAGGAATTTTGTCAAAATTATCAAAATACTTATCAAGAAGAGGACTGGAAACACACGCTCAGTAGAGAAAGAGGCTCATGGAATACCTCAAACATCTTTTCATGCATTTCCCTATGATAGTATGTGGAAATCATTTTCTCGAAGAAAATGCGAGGCATGCTTTCCAAATTATCCGAAAATAACTTTGCCCAGAGCTCCTCAGCTTCCTCAAGTCTACCATCCTCAGCCAAAGCATTTAGCAATGTGTAATAGCTTCCCATTGTTCTTCCTTGCCCTTTGCTTAACATCCACTTTGTCACCTGCAACCCAATAAACAGGATGGATTAATGATATAACTTTTCTCATGACTATTACTTTTTCTTTATAAGTGAATTATGAGAGTATTACTAAGCTTACGAACCGAGAGAAGGGCTAGCAGATGGAAAATACCTGAATGATCCTCTTCCATTCTTTCTCATGCTCAAGGGTCTTCAAAGCTCTCTTCACAGTGATCAGCGGGAACTCTAATTCCCATGCAATGAAAGCATCCAGAGCCCCATACACTTCCTCCTTGACGTTCGACAATTCTTTAATCTGCATAAGATTGCCCAAACACTTACATGTCACTCTAATATATGATCATTTTTCAAGGCTTATTCTTATGCTTCCCACTGAAATGGGGAAAAGACACATGACGGGAAACAATTTCCTCGGAAAAAAACTATCACGCCCCATGCCTAGAATCTCAAGTCAGCAACACGATATTGGTGATTGCCTTGAACCTCAAATCCAGTGGCCCAAAAGGCAATTGCCAAGTTACTACTTAATCGATGACATTAACTTATGAACCACACGCATTTCATACTTCCCACCAATGTGGGATATCACGGACATCACAAAATCAATTAATTTCTACTTTCCAATCGCCACTGTTTAGTGGGAGACAAATATTTTCAAGTAAAAACGATCTTGATATAATTAACTTCCATAAGATGTCTACATGTCATATACACAATCTGAAGGAATCACAACACTACACTACATGTAAAAATATGTAACCTCGCACTTGCCCCGACGGCCAGGTATAGGTCGCGCGCTTAAATGCCATCCATTTTCGGGGCTAGTTGATTCGGCAGGTGAGTTGTTACACACTCCTTAGCGGATTTCGACTTCTATGACCACCGTCCTGCTGTCTTAATCGACCGCGGCGCACAGCATACCGTTGCAAAGTTCTCCGAGAGCTCTGCGATGGGGGCAACCAGCTTGATCACTATGCCCGTTTTTGGAGCACAAAATCAAAAGTTTTCATCAGTTTCGAGCCACTTTTCTTCTTTAGCTCTGTTTTTCCGTGCGCTTGTTTTCGGAGCTCAAAATCTAATGTTTTCATCAATTGCCCCAAGTACGTGCCCCAAGTACGTGCCCCGCGAGGCCCAAGTACGTGCCCCGATGGGGGCTGCAAGCCTACTCGGCTGCGCCGGATTTCGGAGCCCAAAATTGACCGTTAAGGCTTGCCAAGATTCTTTATCCGTCACATTTCAATTATCGAGTCCCACGGCATCTTGGGCAAGACAACTGCGCTTCGCGTAGAGGCTGGCTGGCTGCCCCCAACGTAGAGCTCTCGGAGAGCTTTGCAAAGGTATGCTGTGCGCCGCGTAACTCCTTACGAATCAAAAGTTATGGGCACTATTATTATATTCCTAATTCAAATCCTACAAATTCCACTAACTATAAAATAACATTAAATTATTCCTAAACATTCCCGCCGAGGTGCCTAACGTTCTTCCCTTAGCATTAACGGTGACTGAGGTTATGTTGTCCCTATCTTCGGCACGGCTGGGCAAACTGAGGGAGTGGGGCTTGGGACCAGGTCTTCGTCGCTCCAGTGCCCATAACTTTTGATCCGTAAGGAGTTACGCGTTGCACAACATACTATTGGAAAGCTCTCCGAGAGCTCACGACTATGGAAGGACATAGAAGCACTTTTTTCACTACTACCTTAAAGCTTTCAATTGATTGAAATTATGTTCGACAAGAGTATGCCAATTTCAATTTGAAATCTTATTCACTGGAATTGGAGATTTTTTGCTTGTTTTAATGATTGTGAGAAAATAGCCTATTGCAGTGAGGGTTTCACTTAGTTATATGCATTAGTGTTGGTATGATGGCACCCAGGCTAACCGGGGCAAAAAAAATGAAAAGGGGGGTGCAACACGAGGTCTTCCTGCCCACGCGTTGCTTGGATCGCCACGACATTAGACCACGTCCGTCGCATTACAACTCAGCGAGGACCATGGCCCGAAACTGATGAAAATGTTCAGTTTTGGGCTCCAGAAACAGGCGCAACGTTACTGGCTTGCTGCCCTGTTGTAGACCCGAGTTCAACTACTAACTTGTCAACAGGTTGAACTTAACTAACCGGTTCAAAATCCTTAAACCAGAGGCTTATAAATCACTAATAAATCCAAAACAGAACCAACATGGAACGAGATATTATTACGAGATATCTACAATTCTTTGGTAAAAGAAGAAAAAGAAACTTACACACTCAACAAGCTTGAATGACTTGGAAATAGTACCTATCTTCTTTCTAGTTTTCCACACGCGTGGATATCTTGGTCTTGGCCCTTTAGCACCACACACCTATAAAAAATAATTAAAAAAAAAACACAAACCAGAATCACAAATATATACATATTACACACACACTTATATATATACATATATAAACTTTTCTTTTTTAAAATCATGAGTATCCGTACTTTGCCTAACTAATTTTGCGGGCTCTGAAATTAACAGTCGGGCAAAACTGCAGTCGCCCCTAGTGGGGAGATGCATATATAACGTTATCCATAAGAGCGAAAAGGAGAAGCAGCTTACAACTGTAGTTGGACAAGTGTTGTTGGAGGATGGGAAGCTTCTAGTAGTGAAAATGGTTGGCAAAAATTTCGAACAAAGCATGCTGCTCAACATGAAAATTATAGGAGAATTGTGTCCTGTAATAATATTATACAAGAACAAAGACCCAAAATAATAAAAGGAAAAAAAAAAAGAAAATATTTCAATTGTGCCGCTTGCTTCTAATTTCTGGTTTTGGTTGTGGTTGTATTTGTGGGTAGGCTTGTCAACATGCCATTCCGGGCCGGTAAAGCTTGCACGGGCTGGGGCGGGCTTCTAAGCTCAGTATGGTATATCATATAACATTAGGAGTGATTTGTTCAGTCTTAGCATGTTCTTATATGACACGGTATATCATATAAAGTTACGAGTGATTTAATAATGATGAATTATTTATATTATGTAAATTAATGGGTAAATTTTACACTTAATCTTTATTGTTTGTTATTTTTTTTAAATTGATTCTTAATATTTTAAAAGATTCGTAAAAATTCTTAATATTTACAAAACGATTCAAAATAATATCTATTATTTAAAACTAGTCAATTTAGTCCCTACTGTTTCTCATAAAATTTCATTTAGTCCCCAAATAAGGATAAAATGCATGGATTGAATTGAATTTTTTTTAGGAAATAATAGGAATTAAATTGATTTTTTTGAAAAATAATAAGGATCAAATTGGCTAAGTTTAAACAATAGAGACTATTTTGAATAAATTTTGTAAATATTAGGGATCTCTATGAATCTTTTAAAACATTGAGTACTATATTGAAAAAATATTTAAACAATAGGGACTAAGTGTAAAATTTGCCCTAAATTAATTGGTCATTGCATGTTCTTTCTTTGAACATGACTTTTGGGCACCAAAGAAAAATTCTTACTAACTTGTAATCTTATTCTAAATATTACCTTTACATTTTTCAGTAAACTCCCACAATGTTTTTTGCTTTTCTATTTATTCATTTTGTTTTACGTTTGTAGCTACAAATATTTGGTAGCCATTACAGGTTTTAATTGCTAGATGCTTAATTTCATATTAGACCAAACTCCGGCCCCAGAATTACCTTTTTTCCCAACATTATTTTCGTTCTCTCTATTCGTATTTATCTACCAATCAAAATTCCTTTGGCTAAGCCCTCTTCTCCCTTCCCTATTAGCAATTTGGTATACTTCTTATCCCACTCTCTATCACCACACTTCTCCACTAAATACTAATTACGAGTTATATGTGAGTCTCTATTAGGCAAAACTTTACTAGTTATACGTTCGAGTTCAAACCAAACCAAACTTTATCACACTCGAGTCTAGAGAAACCATTAGAGGTTTGCTCGAAGATGTACAGTTTCACATGCGAATTCAATCCATCGCGACAAAAACATTATGCACATATAACTGTACACAAACAGCAGCCATTCTTTACATACACTTATTTCAAAACATGGGACTCACGAGTCCTATAGCTTTCTCCTACTATACCATCACTTCCTGTTACCACCAATCCTACCCCAGAATGAACTCCTTGCCGAGGGGAAGGATCTGCAGAATACTTTCATCTTACTAACAAAACAATCTCCTTATTCACAGTCTGAACACGGTCTCGTCAAGGCGTAGAGTTGACCGAGATCTCCGGTGGTAGAGTGGTGCTTGGTTGATCTACATGTGAAGGGATGACAAGTCGCTGCAACGGCCTTAAAGCCATGGTAAGTTGAGCGAACGATGGCCGCAAGTTGGGATCACTGTTCAAGAAAGAGATTGGAGAACAATAAGCTTTAATAGATTAAGAGAAAACATAAGAATGTATAAAATAGTAGTGACACATGGGCGTATTACGTTTGCCAACATTCCCATATTATCCTTGCTACCAAAGGATCAACTTCCTTTGGGATCTCGAGACGACGATTCTGGAAACCTACTGCACCAACAACTTGCATGGGGTTCATCCCAGTCCACGGTAGTCTCATGGTTGCAAGTTCCCACAAAATTACGCCAAAGCTATATACATCACACCTGCCAAATCAATATATCCCAATTCTTAAGCTGTAGGGTATGATAGACAGAGAAATGCAACGCGACAGAAAACAGCTGCAAAAGCTACAAAATTAAGGAAAACTAGTTAAGCATTGTTGCCTTCTTTTTTGTGGTCGTCTTTCTAAGGAACTCTTAAAAGTATCTGTTATTACCCAGATGGTTGGTTTGCAGCCGTATGCTTTTTTTGGCTGATCATAAAATATCTAGGATGATTGTCAGATGATTAGAATAGTAACAACTTTCCAATAAAAATTGTTGGGCATTTCTTCACCATTTTTTTATGCCTCCATCATGTACATATGGTAATATATCCCGAAAAAAGAAAGCAAGCAAATTATTAGCGAAAAACATAATAGTGGACTTAGTACCTCTACTCTTTATGAGGTTTATTATCATTCAACATCATGAATTTCAAAACGGATATTCTTAGCTTCAAGATAGCACCAGAATGGTTACTGGCGACAAGATGAGAAAGACCATGGATAATCAAGTCATTTCCTATTTTCCATGTCTGTACAAGGCAATTACATTCAACAGCTGGAGATCCAGGAAACATGAGAAGAAAAAAAAACATTTAAATAATTTGGTCATGAATCTGGATCATAATATATTATACAATGTAACGTTCTGTTTCTTGAACTTGGCCATGAATAAAATTATCAAAGAAGGAAGAGGGAAAAGGCAATAGCTAATACTGCTATGAATTACTGGAAATAAACTAATTAAAACAAGAATATACAACATTTTTGTACAAAAAATTAGTTCAAATATGTCACAATATTACCCTAACATATGCAAACAATAACACAACAATATAAGTCAATTTACTCACTTTTCATTTGAAGGTTCATTCCGAAGAACTTCTGGTGCCATCCATTCGGGCTGAAATAAATAGTGTTTGATAAGAAATAGATATAGAAAGGCAAAGTAGAAAAATTAAAGATTTCAGTCACTCTGTGACGGAGCCAACAATGTTCATGCATATCAGAGTATGATTCTTACAGTTCCAGCTGTTGATTTGGATGACAAAAATGTGTTATGTTTCAAACGTGACAACCCAAAATCACATACCTGCATGATGAGGACAAAACGTTAACAGATATCCTAGAAACGCATGCTCACATGACCACCAAATATAAGTACTGAGAACCACCGTTTTCAGAACGGGACTGGAGCAGTCCGCCATCCGGCCACCTGTCCAGTCTGGTACAGACATATATTGACTGTCTCAAAGACCGGTCATGTCCGGGCTTCTTTGCAAAATTTCCAGATCTCTCAAAAAAATTCACTCTCCAGATATAAAATCACTTCAAATACTAGTAATTAACACAAAACAGAACTCTAATGCTACCAACTGCAGAAATACAAGCAAAAAACAGAAAAGCTGAATAGTCATTCATGTTAGAAAGTTTTCCACAGCTGGTGATCATTTCTGGCCTATGTACAGCTGCTGATAATTTTAACTTTGGACTTACAAGAAGGCATCTAAATCTTAATTTATTATCTTGAAACCGTTGCTATGAGAGTAAGAGAGAACAGAAAACCTTTGTGTTATGTTCATATATAAGTCAGTCGGTTCATATTACGAGAAGGCATCTAAATCTTAATTCACTGTTTTGACACTTTTTGGTGCCAACACTTGGGCGTCTTATGATGCAAAGTACAAACCATCATTATAATTCTGTAAACTAATTACATAAAATTACCGTGGTGTTGCAAACTCAATAAGTACATAATGTATAAATAATGACTTCAGACTGCTAGACCAACATGGTGAACTGGACTGACCAGCGACAGCAGGAACAAGTGGATTATCCAGTCCGTTGTCTGCTATACTATTATACAGGCTGCTGCTTTCAAGCCAACCTTGTAATAAAATGACCCATTAATATCATTAGTTTTGCCCATTTTAAATTTATTACTCCAAACAAAAAGATCAGAAGATTTTTATGTTTGTTTCATGTAATTAAGAAGATTAGGAGTTATAAATGTACAACAACATTCAACTAAATGACAAAGCTATTTGGGAATGTCACATTAGAGAAAACAAAGCCAAGCTCAGCTGAAACCTAAGGCTTGTTCGTCATCTCAAAACTGCTTCCCCAAAAATTTGAGCACCATGAAAATGGTGAAGTGTGTAGGCCAATTTAGAAAACTGGATAGGCAACCAATAGGCCAATTTAGAAAACTGGGAAGACAACCAATAAATTTTGGAAAACAAGGAAAAAACCAACTCCAATGTAAACTATTGCTCGTCGCTTCCACAATTCTCCACATTGCCCTATCCACTCACCACTTCAGTAAACTGAGTTCAATTTTGCCCAACAAAGAAAAGAAAAGAGAAGAAAATAAAAGAAAAGAAAAGGAGGGTCTAGCATACGAGATCAGCCCTAAGAAAATCAAAAGAGAAACCTACCTTTACATTCCAATTCTTATCAACCAACAAATTCGGTGATTTCAAATCGCGGTGAACAATTGTTGGTGTGCTTGTGTGTAAGCAATTCATGCCCTTTGCCTGCAACCCAAACCTCCAAAATTAAAATTTAATGAGAATTCACACACATATATTCATATTGGCAAAAGAAGTGCAGAATTAAATATAATGTACCACATCAAGAGCCATTTTGATTCTACGCTTTTCGTCTATTTGAGAATGAGGACGATGAATAATCCGATATAAGCTTCCTCTGGAAAACCAGAAACAATTTCCGAGGCAATAAATCTCAAAGAAGAGGCAGAAAAATATGAATAAAAACAAATTAACTATAAAGAGGAAAAATAAAGCATTGTAAACATAACGACACGGTTTGCAGTTATCAAACAAACATTTTAAGATGTACACAATACCTCTTCCACATTTTGAAGACCGTATATTCTAATTGAACTTCCATCATTCTGACTTTGAGCTACAAAAACATAAAGCCTGACTCTGAACTTAATAAACATCGAGGCAGAAGTGAATGGTATGAAATATTATATATTCAATGGTGTCCCCAGCACTCATTTCACAGTGGACCACTTGGTGCTATATAACAAGCAATCAAACTCTTCTCAGAGAGCACACATAATACATCCATAAAGCTAAACAACCAGGAGAAATTACACATTCAAAAACAATATTCTCCCTTACTCCTCTTCCGCAGACTGAGCAAACACCACCCCTCCCCCTCTGTCCCAACAAAACTATATACAAATGAAAAATGACTTAGCATCACTAGAAAGGAGTTTGGGGATGACCTGAAAAGATCATCTGCATAACCAGATTCATAAACATTCAACATAAAGCAATGCCTAGACAAAGTCTACAGACAAGGGAAAAGGAAAACAAAGAAAGGAAGGAAATTAGCAACATACCGTGGCAGAAACTCAGTGATAATAGAGAGGTTTGGAGGTCGAGTTACAGCACCCATAAAAAGAACTACATTTGGATGGCGTAACCTACGCATAATCCGCACCTGCCATTGAGAACTAAATTTGTTTAATCATCCTTTAGTCAAGGGTCAAATCCGAAGAATGATTTACAAACTTATGATTTCACAAACTGGGAGCATCAGGTACATCAGCAATGGACAAACTTATTCACTTCATGGTGATTCATGAATGTTATGCCACTAGTCTAGTTCAAGCCCAATCACATGAAAATCAATGGATGAAAACCAAATATTCTCACATTGGGCATAGCAATGGCCCTCTTGCCATTAGTGTTCTAGTTATACCACATATACTATGAAAATGCATCTCATGAGATAAACAATCATCTGCACTAGTTGTAATTGCTGACTTAAATATAGCAAAACCTTTGACAGTCTTACAGTGCTTGCCACACGTATAAGATGATTCTTCTTTTCTTTCTATTACCTTTAATTAGTGAATTCAAAAAGCAATTATAAAATTTCAGTTTAGAAATTCCAAAACATTGAAGTAGTGTTTTCAGGAGTTGGAAGTAGAAAATAGTATGTCCAAATTCGAATTATCTTCTCCAATTCCATGGGCCAAACTCCAACAAAAACAACCTCATTGGTATCTATTAGCTGAGTTCAATGGCTTTCAGAATGATTAACAATATAAATATCCAAGTATATGCCAGTAATTACTTCTCTCTTGAACTCTGCTAAAGCGGCACCAGAGAAATCCTGGTCAAGAAACTTCTTTACGGCAACTTCCTGTATTTCAACCAAATCCACTAGTCAAAGACTTATGTAACAACATGCAGCGAAGTCATAATACTTTCACCTACATAGGAAGTTAATAACATAGAAACAAATGAAAAAGCATGTAATTAATAACATAGAAGCAAATGGAAAAGCATGCTTTTAAATTCCAAAAGGAGAACCGATGACATGGAAGGACATTTGACAAACTGGGCGCCTAGAAATGTTGAATAGTGATATAAAGAAAAAGCTTGCAGAGACTATAAATAAGTACATACATAATTATATTATATTTTATATATATGGAGAGGGAAGGAGGGAACGAGAATTGACGGGCCAATACTTCTTAAAAGAAATGCAAACTGAAAAGCAAATAATCAGGAATTGGCAGTGAATTTGGAAAAAACATTCAAGAGAAGACCTTTTTGCCAATTGTTCAAATGTGTTTCTGAGACCCATTTTGCATATTGAGATACAGGTTGGTACAGCAAATAGAACTCTCTGCTACTTGGGTTTAATAAAATGAGTGCAGATGATGTTGTTGAAAGTCACGTCAAATGGTGGAGATAAATCCTAAATCTTTAACCAAATATGTTTGTCATCTTACACTGTGACAGAGTTGAAGAATACAGATATACCATTTATCCCAATCACCTAAAACACACAATTCCTTCTGATCTCCTAAATGCCAACTTTAGTAAATTGGATGAATCAAAAAACTTACAGTGCCATTCCAATCAGCATGATAGACCTCTCCATATGAACCTGCAAACGGAAAAGGTATGTAATCACTGTAAGTCACCTTTCAATAAGAGAACATTGTCAGTAAAAATAAAACTAAATGCTTGCCTTCTCACATGATGATAATAATTAAAATTATAGGCAATATGAAAAAAGGCCAAAATATTACCAATCTAAAAGACGTGAGATTCAGATTGACCTATTCTCTTTCCAACAAAGGAGAGAAAATTGGAGGAAGATAAATGACTCAGCCAAGATCAATTTATGACCCCCTCCCTACCCCAACCCCAACCCCCACCCCCACCCCCACCAAAAAAAAAGAAAAGAAAAAGAAACAAAAAAAAAAAAGAAAAAAGAAAAATAAACAGTATTTCATTTTGAGACAGATATAGGCGCGACTTGACTTCTTGAGACTGCAGAGAAGCAAACTTCACCAGAACATGTGTTAGTACAAGCTTTCATGCATGCAAAACCAAACAGGGAATTCTAGTAAAATGTGAACCACAGAAGTAAACATACCCAGCCCAATTCGTTCACCGATAACAAGATCTTCCCATGGAATTTCACAATCACCAACATCATCAATTACTGGTTCAATATGAGGTGCACTCAAATCAATTGAAGAGCTTGAACTTTCTGTATCCTTCAATTCTAAGTTGGTTCCCGATAATTTATCATTCAGATTATTATCATGGTCATCCACACTCGTAATATCATTCTTTCCAAGTTCTCCAGATATGTCCACTTGATCGTCATGCAGAATCTCCCCATTCTTATGATAAGTTTCATTCTGTGTAATACTTAGATCCCCCTCCAGAGCAAGTCGTTGAAAGTCCCTTTCAGTGGATGCTAAAATAGAGTTTTGACCAACAGAAGAAGTTCTATCATTTCCTCGGTAGGCATCATATGATTTACCTGGCATCCTGGAGATGTCAGTGCTAACTTTTTCTGGTGCAGTAGAGCTGGTAGAAGCCGTTGATGACATATTATAGGCACCAGCTGCATGATCCCGTTTTGGAAAAAGACCCTCGACAAAATCATACTCACTTTTCTTAGGGACCTCATTGGGTGCATGGCGATTTTTCCACACCAAAGGGATGGGAGGCCTACCACTCGCAAGGTTGTTTCTTGGCTGCTGCAAATCATCAACTTTGTTCATGTCAGGCTTTTTCATCAATGCATTCCCAGAACCTTTGATTTGGAAAGGATTGAGATCTGCAAAAAGATTTCTTGGGTCATCAGAGTTGCTCGGGCTGTATGGCACCACATTTTTCATCCGCAAGCCATCACCAGCAGCATTGGGTCCACGACCCCCTTTGTACAAAGAAGTGCCAATCACCAAAGAGGGTATATGATCCAACTTACTGGTTCCAGGCACTTTATTATTAGTTCTCAACGAACTGACTGCAGTATTCACAGCTGCACCTGACACTGAAGGCAATGATTCTGTCTTTTCACTATTGGTACCCAAAGATAAATTGGTTCCAGCCAGGGAATTCATGCTAGGTAAGGAGTCTGGTCTTGAGCTGGCAACTCCAGAATCAAAACTGGTTTGCAGGGTAGGAAGTCTGCTTAATTTTGGATTAAATGACTTAAATGAAGAATCCTTAGTGCTAAGAACATCAGCTGGTATCAGTGTCCCAGGGGCTCCCATGAGATCAACCAAGAACTCACTGAAGGCAAAGAATTGATTCAGATGCTGAAACATAAAGAGATGGGTATACAATAAACAATTATTACGTGGATGTGTATATTAGACTAGTGCATTATAAGGAAAACCATTCCTTTAACAAGGACTAGGGTGAAGGCTAGAAAAACATATAGCTTGATTAATGAAAATCAACTACCATTACATTATGATGACAAATTCAGTAAGAACAATTTACAGCCTACAGGCAGAATCAATAGACTTGGCATATAAGTTCATCAAAAGTTGAAATTTTGGGCTTGTTAGGAAAAAAAATGGACACAATCATTCTAAGATGGAGAGATGCAAAATATGGCAAACTTAGTAAATGCCACTGGCGGTTGTTTCCATAGCCACTTTTCTATTCCAGTTTAACGATATAAATCATGGAGCGGCGCCAAAGCCTAAAAGCTACGAGTCAAATGGCAGCATAAATCTAACCCTGATTTCCATGCCCAATTTTCATAGTATTTGGGTAATAGGTCTTCAAAAGGTGGCATGCGTACATTCTACAGAAGGATTTCAAATGTACCAAGAGTTAACCATAAGTGACCACATGATGTACATATGAGTAGTCTAAGCATAAACATTAAATGACCATTAGTTCAAACAAAAACATCTAAATATATAAGATCAGCCTACTTTAGGTCACATTACAGCATGCTGTGGGAAACTTATAAGCACCCTTGCTAAAGTTAAATCAACAGTCTCAAGATACATAATTATGTAAAGAGACCTTGGATGGGGTAATTAATAACAATGTATAGACACTGTAATTAAATTTAAGATGACTGCTCATGTGCATCCTCAGGTGCAGGCTCTGCAAGACGGGGTACGTGAAGTTAGGAAGTGAAGCAAAAAAATATGCATCCCACCTGTCATTTGGTAGCTTTATAATGTTGACAGCATCATCCTCGATTCCAGTGTAATGACTTCCCTTCACTAGTCGACAAGGTAAACCAAGGTTATCAGCTAATACCTGTAACCAAGCAATATATACTAGTTTAGAAACACAGCTTTGATGTGGAATTATTGATGTTACAATACAAGTTAAGATTTAAAAACATCAACAAGAATTGTGCATAGAGACAATGTTTTAGAAGAAATCACTGTTAGATCAATTTAACTAATAACCAGGTGAATAAGGGAAAACATTCTTTTTTTTCTTTGGCTAACTTGATTAGGCAAGAAGTAATCAGCAATGAATCTGAGAATGTCATAAACAATGCTCTAAAGATGGAGAAAGAGAATATGTTATCAAGTTGACAAGGGAGTTTATGACTTGATATAGAGGTCAATAAGAAGTGTACATTACAAAGAAGATTCACCATGAAAACCATAACCACCACCCCTCCCCCCACCCCCCTCCCCTCCCCCAAATAAAAAAAGAAATAAAAAGAAAATAGGTAAGAGATAAAAGGAATGGCTAATAAATGAAGCTATTGTCACCTTATCAAATGGAAAGAAACAAAAGAAGATGAAGATAAGGGATTTCAATTCCAATTATAAGTGATAAAGAGACGAATAATTTATGGAAAGTGACAAAGAAAAAAAGAAAAGAAATAGTCCTCAACATGCATGTATTTTTTGCAACTAGGCAAAAACATGAAATATGGTAAGAGAATTTAGGTGACTAGGCATTTGGTTGCTCCATTTACAGAGATTAATATCCACAAATTAGGTACAGTTATGGGCATTTGGTTGCTCCATTTACAGAGATTAATATCCACAAATTAGGTACAGTTATGGCTCCACTTGTGAAAAATCAAATAAGTTCCAGGGCTGTATCCTGTATTGAGGCTAGAGCATTTTGGTTGTGACGACTCATGACGCCAATCACAGGAAGAACAAAACCGACTTAAGTTCAACTTGAAGCTAGTTTATTAATGCCTTCCAAAAGATTGGGCCAAATTTTTGGTTTTCCTTTCTAGGACTCTACTGTGGTTCAAAAGTTTATTACTAGTGTTTCTCTACCAAATGAAAATATTGTCAATTCTTCCTACATATAATTTAACAGGACATGCAAATCGAGAAAAGCAGTCTAGATTTTTTTTCGAGAGATGAATAAATTTTATTAATAAGCAGTCTAGATTTTATGGACCAGCCCGAACACAAATGCAAACTGGGAAGTTAGAAAGATCAAAAGCTAAGCTATGTAAAATTGGGGAAAATTGCGATAAATCTTTAGTTATTTCTAAACTAAAGGAGCTGGATAAGCAGAAAAGTGTGTTTCACGTATAGTCATACCGGCATATGATAGTAAAGTTGAAATTCTAGTAATATCCAAATCATTGACCATTTGACATGTCAAAAAATTCTCTTTAAGGACATACTTTAAATGAAAAAGAAAAAGCAAAAATAAGAGAACAGAAATGAGTACTGTCCCTAAGGGTTAAAACTGAGAATCAAAATATTCTAGATGTGTAGTGCTCATTTAAAGTTAACTTCAAGAAAACCTTTTAGGAAATTATTGGCAGGTGAAAAACAACATCATTCAAGAAAACAGAAAAATTGAACTAAGATTTAGTCTAGTGCAAGTATGACCAAGGAAAGGAAGGCATTTGTGCTGGTAGAACCAGCTTCCCCTTTCATTCCAAGTAGGCGATCAGATTGGTTTGTCCTAATCCAATCTATCGGTCCTCGTGCTAAGTGACAAATTAACATTATTTTGGCTGATTCCACGTACTTAGACAAGCCTCTTTGGTTGAAATGAGGTGGTCAAGCAATGAACATGCCTTTCAATCATTACTTATACAGTATCAACAGCAAAACCATTACATGAAAATGAGTTTTACAATTCTACAGATATGAAGCCCCTTACACGGACATCAAAGATCATATAGCTAAAGCGGCAGAGAATTACTAGACAATGTATGAGGCAACTGTTCGACATACTACCTATAGAGAATCAACTAAGTGTCCCCAAAAGAAAAATACATTAGAGAGGCCCCCAGTCCTAATGAAATAAAATATATGACTTATTTGTTAATCTGAAAGCCATCACCTTAAAAAGCAATGCACGATGACGTGAGAGTCCAATTTTTAGGGACCCAATAGGAAGCACACTGGTATGAAGAGATGTCCTCAACTCCGTGCTCCTTTCCATCCATCTTGCCATTATTACATTTGCATCCTTTACTGGCCCGCCCATTTGTTCTGTCACAAGTTCAGCAAGTCTTTGTACAAGAATACCCATCTCATCAGCAGAGCAGTCTAACGCAATGCAATGTGCTATCTGCATCAACTCTTCCAAGGGTGGGTCAATTTTTTGGTTAACTATTACCACTTCATAGTCAGAACCCCCAGGATTTGTTTCAAGATCAATAAGAGATGGCATACTCCCACGACTTGTAGGATCTGCAAAGAGACTATAAACATCGTAGAAACCATCCACCACTTTCTCCTCATAGTCGAGGACATTGTAATCCTGAAGAGAAACAAGAGGATAAAGAAGTCTTTACAACAGCTTCCATTAACTTTTTTGAATCAATACAAATGCCAAAATTGAATCACAGCATCATGTAAACTAACACTAGCACAACCATTTCTGCTTCCACCATCAAACCTGCTCCCCAGCTAGTTTAATAAAATATGAAAACAGCAAAGCAAGATAGAACTATGGGCTACTTTCACTCCGGGCTATCACATAACACAATTTTTCTTCATCCAAGCATTTTATGTTCACAAACGATAGTCTAAAATCAATAACTCAGCAGAATGTTACAAAAAATAATTCCGAGGGAAGGGCTAAAAAATGATATGTAGTAACTATGCAGAAAAACATCTTCATGGGAAGGAAGAATGGGAAGTCCTCAACAAGGCAAGTCTAAACGATAATCCATGCAATTAACTATTTAATTCATTTGTCATTAATAAAGCTAACATCTGAATACATGACACAAATAAATTACTCAAGCCACTGCAATTTTCATCAACTTAGTACGCTTTGGAGTTTTAGTTGTTCTCCACTCTACATCACCAAAATTATCCTCAAGTAGTTATTTTCAGATCATAATTGTAATAACGTAATTACACTATTGAAAAGGGTATAACCACGTCCCGTTCTATCAAAAAGAGAAAATGACAAAGTGAACTAAAGAAGGAATCCTACAATAAGTTCCTAGTAATGAAATAATCTTACAATAAGTTGTAAATCATGAAGCCAAATAATTGACTAATTTGCGACATGCGTTATGACAACTCTAAATTCTGAAAAGAGGCCACATATGAATCTCTGCCCAATAGAAAACTAGAAGATTATACTCAATACTAAATACAAACACAAACTAGAGGGTGATAAAAATTCTCATACAATAAATCCAAATACAAGCAAAATTTATCAATAAACTGCAAATCCCCAGAATCAAATTCCAATACAATAGATAAGCTCAGCTTCATCTATGGCTTAAAATTGGTTTCCCTTAATTCAAGTCCTCACATAGTTTTCACTACACAAGTTATAGACTTCCTCTAAGGTTAACATAGTATAGAAGCTATCTAATCAATTCTAACAAAACTCAACAATCAATGTGCATACCATAGACTACAAAAGTAACCAACTAATTCCACTATATATAACAGTGAAAAACCCGACTCCACACCAGACATTCAACACCAATAAACCACCACCAGACATTCAACACCAAAAACCTTCATTTCAACTCATGAGTAGCATTTCTTTCCACCTTCTCAAAAACTAAAGAGCACAAATTTATAGCTCAAGAACCACAAACCTAGCGATTCAATTCGATTCAACACCAAAAATCCAACTCATAATCTCCAATTTCTAAAAATTTAACAGCAAAATTATTAAAATCTTACCCAATAGTGCCTGGACAGCAAGTCCGCAGCCGCCTCATCCCTCTCCCGCCCCAAGTTCAGCCTTGACGCCCCGCGGATCCGCTCCTTATCATCGCGATCAACTATATCGAGAATCTGCGAGTCCTGCCCTGACGACGACGACACGCTCAAAGCTAGGGCTAACTGCACTTGATATTCTTCTTCCGACGCATAATAATCCTGCTGCTGCCGATTACTCGCTGCAGCCGTAGTAGAAGTAGCAGTAGCAGTAGCAGTAGCAGTAGAAGAAGAGCTCATCGGCATCGCCCCAGCAGCTGCCGTCGACAGACTCGCTGAAGACTGACCAGAAGTTGATGTCCTCTGATCAGCGGCGGCGGCGGCGCTTGACGACGACGTCGGAGACGACGACGATGATGACGATTGCAGAGTCTCGTTGGAACGGTTAGGGTGGTGAAGCTTCTTCTTGAAAATGTGCTTCATCGTTCCCTCCGCTTTCTCTCTCTACAAATTCTTTTTCTCTTTCTCTCTCTATAATTATATGTATATATATGTATGTATATACACGAAACTTACTTGTTAAGTCTCTCTCCCTATATGATATAATATATATATATATGTATATATTTTCACTTTCTCTCTCTATATGTATATATGTATGTATAGTTTTACCGGTGTCATGTTTCTATCTATCGATTGTTGTTTTGTACTTTCTCTCTCTAGAAATGGATAGCTCTGGTTTTGAGTAGAGAGTCAATACAGAGAAAGAGAGGTGAAGGAGAGAGTTGCTGAAAATTGCGGAAATGACATTGGCCATTTCCTTTTATACTAGTGATCTGGAGAGGAGGCCCAGTGGACGCGTCGAGAGGGGAAAACTCTTGGTCACGTGGTACGCGGTCTCCCAGTCTCAGGTGGATTGTATTTTTCTTTTTTTCTTTTTTTTTACTACACCGTTACACCGGGACGAAATTAGATTGGGTCCCAAAATTTTGTTTTTTTTAAAAAATTTATATAATATTATTAAAAAAATTTATATAGTATTGTTAAAAATAAATTAATAAATCTCTTTATTTTTTTTATTATAATTATTCTTATTTAAATCTTAACTCTCTAATTTTAAAATCCTAACCTGACCCTACCGTCACATTTCGTATTTGCGTAGCCGTCCTCACTCCCGTGACTAAGGACGGAACTAGCCTATTCCCCAAAGGTAGCAAGTACATATAAGCTTTAATAACTGATAGAGATTTTTATTTTATTTTATTATTATTATACAGTGTTGAATTTGTGCGACGTTCTCCTTCTTGATATTAAGGACGGAATTAGTTTATTCTCCACAAGTGACTAGTACAAATAAGCTTTAATAATAAATCAAGATTAAATTGACATTAACATTTATGTATTATAACTGTGTCAACACATAACAGACCTAAATTTAATTTTAATGGTTTGAAACTTCCAAAATATGTAACCTAATATATGAGAAATTGCGGACTGTGCTATATGTCTTACATGTATCTCAGTTAAATTATAAATTACACCTCTAATTACTAGTCTCTATTGGTATGTTATGATAAAAATACTATAAAAAAAGAAGCAAGTAATGTATCAAATTTTTGGTCAAAAGAATTATGCTTTAAAAGTATATCCATTTGCATAAATAAGTATTAACTCAAACTTATGTGAAACATGCAAAACGAGCACTTTATAATGTGTTTGAAATAAGATTATGAAGCACAAAATCAATGGGAAAAAATTACTATATATAAAAACTGTCGGAATAGTTAATGATAGTGAAGAGGATTATATAATTTGTTCAATATACATGGAAAAAGATCGCACTTGAACACAAAAAGTAAAATGAAAAATATATGACCAGACATGTACGCATATATGTACATGTAGAAATATACATACATACATAAATACACACACAAACGCCTACAAAGAAATTGGGATATTATATCAAATTATCAAACATATGTTAAAATTTGGAACATGGTAATCTGGCCTATTTATGAATCAATTTTAGAATTTCATAAAATACGTTAGATCACGTCACGTCCTATATTAGTTTTATAAGAGATTTGTATTCAGTTTATAATAATTTGAATTCACTACTACTGTCAACGTGAATTTAAGTATTTTACACCACTTGATTAAGTTTAATTTGTTGAAAAAATAATAGTTCAACCAAAGTTGTTACAATACGGCAATTTTGAGATAGACTGATTTTTGAATTGGTATTTAGGCTCGAAAATATCATTTCTCTCCAAATGGATACTAGGCTATTCTTAGGCAAAACTTTGCCATCACTAGCTGTCAAAGTCACTATTATTTAGAACTCTCAGCTATTTTAATTAAGTCATTAACTACACTTCTATTAACCCCCACTCTCCACCTCCCCTATCCTCTCACCTTCTCTTTTGGGAGTCATTAAATTTCCATTAATACCTTGTTGCAAATGGCGAGCCAAAGTCCTGTTCTATAAACAGCTTATCATGATGTGGACTCTATCATATTGTAAGAACTATTGATTCAAAAAATATATATGTTCGACCAGTGGCTCTCTATATTGTTGGAACCCACAGGATGTGATCCCAAACTATATCATAAGAAGTAAGAGCCCTTAGGTCCAACTAGCCGAACTCAATAGCAACCTCTTAATGCATTGCTAACTGCCCTAAAAGCCTCAGTAGTGCCAGACAAACATGAACAATTAAGAGCAGTATTTTATGTCACCCCTTTACCTCACCATCCTTCCTTCATATGGTAAAATTCGTAAGTCTCTTTTGTATATGACAAAAATTCTATTATATAGAGAAAAAGGTAAAGGGTTGTGAAGAAGTGATATATAATAATGTTCGAGAATCAAACTGTTGCACTAAATACTAAATTGAATTTTGAATTAACTTGAAGGGATCTAGTTAATTTACAACTGGGCTTGTACCGGAATACATCATCAACAAGAGATCAATCCCATCTAGAAAGAAAAAAAAAAAATTAAAGAAAAATATTAAAAAGTATAACTCATAAAAAATCAATTGGAAAGAGATGATACATCAAATGAGTGCAGCTACTGATACAAACCTCCTTTAGGAGACCTCTGGCCTTGAACACCTACAAAATTGAGCTACACAATTACATGGCTTGCTGGCTGCAGCTGTAGAGGGGACTCTCCAAAGAGACGCATATGCCTGAAGGACCAGATCAACTGTTGGGTGTTACATTGAAAGCACGCGAAACTCCTACCGGCTGATTGCTATGCGCCTGATAATTTACAACATGACTGATTTCTGTCATTGCCTCATTTCTAACCATTTCACAAGGAATCTTCTAGCTCGTCTGGTACGTGCAACTTTTCTATCGCAGCCTGTCAGAGAGACGAAGGATGAGTTCAACTGAATAAAACTAAATTAGCTTACCCTAAAAAATTAAGGGATTGAAAGAAGCCGGAGATTTACATGCAACTATGAACTGCATGAGATGCAATAATCAATGTAACTTTCTTCAGAAGGTTCAATACTTTCAACAAGATTTAGTTATGCTAGTTAACGAGTTATACAGCACTACCCGTTTATAATTTAGTACATATCACGTATGATCATCTACTGGGAAAAATCTAAACATGCGGAAACTGGTAAATCACCTTTATGGTAGCAACATCAGTTGCAGATGGTTTCATATCCAAAGCCAATCCGAAATAAAGCATGGCTTTGTCATGTATATTTTGCCGTTTATAAATCCTACCCATCAAAGCATATACACTGCTCTCACGAGGAGCATACTCTTTAAGCTCCTCCAAGACTTCTAACGCCTCATCAAAGCTTTCCATGCTGACGAGGATGTTAGCTTTCTGGTACAGTGGGAGAGGATTCTTCTTATCTGCTAAAATAGCCATTTCCATTATCTCTAAAGCTTCCTTATTTTTCTGTCAAGATAATACAGAAGGTTCATATTAATAAAGACAACTTCCAGACATCTCAAGATCTGTACAAAAAAGAAAGAGACATAGAGCAACCTACCTTCAATGAATGTAACGCAGTCCCGAGATATGACATTATGACGGACGAACGTGGATTAATGTGGAAAGCCATTCTAAAGTGATGCTCAGAAAACTCAAACTTCTCTTGCCGAAGGTACACCATTCCAAGACCATACCATGCATTATAATGTCTGGTGTCAACCCGCAGGGCATTTTGATAGCTCTTAATGCCGTTTTCAAAATCCTCTAATGCCACATATCTGAGATATAGATAAAATCAAAGGTGCATGATAAGAATCTATAGTTATTGATGTCACATAATAATCCAACATTTTAAGTCAAAAGAAGAAATGTTGTGCCGTACTCATGACCACATAGGGTGTGGGCGTATGCAAATTTTGGATTTAGTTGTACAGCTCGCTGGAAGTTTTTTAGAGCAGTTTCATGGTCTTTCTGTAAACTATAGCAGTTCCCCATAGCACACCTGTCATTTCCAAATAATAACACACTATCACGGAAAAATGTAAATGAAAAGAACTGCAAACATATCAGATTGATACATTCACCATCACACATACTTAAAAAGCCTAATAATATGGCAAAAAGCATTTTCTATCCACCCTGATTTGCTAACACGTAAAGGATCCCTCTTTTTGATTTAAAAAAAAAAAAAATGCATTTTAGCTTTTCGTGGTTTTAGTAGGGATGCATATGATGGAAACTCTACAGGTATTCTGGGGAGATGCATCTTTTCTTAAACAAAGAGGAGGTAAAGAGCAGGTTCTAAACGCAAGGTGAAACTTGCATATTTTCCAAACAATGGGGGGTGAATGCTTTTTTATTCAAACTTCTAATACAATTCATGCAAGATTTGACTACATATCTGATAAAATTAGAGCCCTGCCAGAAATTTCATGTCACTAGTAATGCAATAGTACCATGGAGCAGATGGGAGAAGCATAAGAATCACCTACATTTCCAGCATCAACACATACCGGCAAGATATACCATTACAACATTCTTGGTGTTTGTAGGGGAGAAACATCAAAGGAGAAAACAGGAAACAAGATTGCAATGCTAAAGTGGAAACCATGTTAGGTTTTCCAAATTGTTTGCTAAACAAACTACAGTCTAGGGACAAACAACAGTAATCACAAACTCCAAAAGAAATACCAAGATTGAGGAGCTAAGCGGTCAGTTGATATCAGCTCCTGAGCAAGGTAACTCAACTTCATGTCCTCCTTTAAATGCTGAAACAAAGTGGTAAAATAGACATCAGTCAACATAAAAGCATGCATATTGACCAAACGTGTAGGCAGATTATAGATTCAGAATGAGTGAGATACATGCACTCCACGAGCACTTAACAAAGATGCATATAGTAAAGACTTTTCTGAATTTCTCCTTCGAGAACATTCAGACAAGATCTAATATCTTCAGTGACAAATATATTTAACGAGATTCTACAAAGAACTGAAAAAGATATCCATATTAACAAACTAAATAATGTATAAAAATATTTCAAGCCATAGACAGCAGCAAATCAAAAAGAAATAAACAGAACTTATGTAAAAAGAATCAGGAAGGGAAGGGTGGTGAGGAAATAATAAACTACACTCCAGCTATGTTGTTCCATATACATCCAAAGCAAAGCGATTCTTTTGAGTAGGTAAGCTAAAGCGAAAAATACGCCAAGAGTGAAGAACACTCACATATAAAACTGTTGAATATATATCCATTCCTTCTAAACTATAAGGAGAGGCAAGACGTGCAAGACTGAAGGCACGATCAGCTTCTAGATAATCAACCGTTTCAAAGTATGCTTTTCCGACCTGGTTTTGAATTTGCCACATATGAACCAAAATAATCAGAAGTAACGTATATATGGAAGCAATGGAGTGAAAAGATGCATGTGCCACCCAAAATGAGAAGGCAAGAGAAATGTTGAAGCATCAAATTGGGTTGAGCAAAAAGCTCAAGAAACATTTTTATGAGATATCATATTTCAAATTTTAAGGAAAGCAGGAATATGAAATATAGTTTTCTATCATAAGGAAATTTCATCATGAATCTGAACAATGAAGAGAAATGAGATGACTCAACAATGAGTCACAGATACTTGATAAGATCAGAGAAGGGTAACAATTTTCAAAGTAGTTTCCCATTACGTAGTTCCATAGTTCCACATACTATAATGTAATGAACATTTTCTTTTATTCTATAAACTATCATCACAACAGCTCAGAGGGACACCTATATATTCTTGTGTATGACTAAAAGTCAACAATGAACTTTTGCTGGTTTGCAATGAGATGGACGATATTGCAAGTAAGATGCAAGATGAGAATTCCATAAAACAGAGTAAGTAACAAGCCCAAGCCAAAAAGGTTACCTGGGAGAGCACCCATGCTGTATTATAATGCTTGTGAGGGAGTTTGATGTAAATTTCCAATGCATCCTGTTTAGGCAAAATATATAAATGAAATGATTGAAGTAACAATATGTCAAGGATCATTATTAAACAAACCGAAGATCTCTAATTAGTACCTTGCATCTATACAAGCAAGAAAGTCTATAGCCTTCTCCAATAATCCTCAAGAGCGCCAAAATTTCTGCAGCACCAGCAATGAGCCTTGAGCTACTAATGATTACCCCACTTCCAGATGTTGTTGGCCCCTCTTGTTCAAGAGATCTAGCATCCGTAGAAGGTGAGGCGCTTGAAGTTGAAAGATTTAAACGAGATTCATCACAAACGTCGTTGCGAATCCCTACAAAATTTATATTGCTAGATTTGTCACAAGAATAGAACAAAAGGAAAAACTGACAGTGATAAATATACCAGATGGTGAGAGATGTTGCACATGAGGTTTGTCACCTTCGTCCGAATTTTCACTAGACCATGACTGTCCCTTTCGAAGTGTAACGGAACGTAGTGCCATAGAGCCCAACTTAGAACCACCAATATACTTAGAAGAGTGGCTTGTTCCATTCCCAGTTGCTGTTGATGCACTCGAATTTGTGTTGCCAGCAGGGTCTCCAGCAAGCCTTGTGCTTCGTCGTGGGCCTGAATCAGAAAACAGCCTACCTGATATCTGAACAGGAAAGAGATAAATGCATCTCAGTGAAAGGGAAATGAAACCAACCAGAATTACTCACACATGAGAATGCCAATCCTTAGGAACTGAACAGAACTAAATAGACCATCAGGCATGCAAGTAAAATTCTAGAGTAATGATAACCATAGAGGCTCAGAAATGATATAATGGCCTAGGATAATTAGGAGATCTTGTGAATCTTGTGGAAACCAGACGCATTCAAGTGCCAAAAGAAAAGGATAAGGAAGTATCAACCTGAAGTATGCGAGCGCAGATACACAGAGAAAGGAGAGTGAGAGGGGGAGAGATAGAGAGAGAAGAGAATATTTATGATGACTACAATATAGGGAACAACAAAATCAGTAATAGTTAATAAAAAAATGAGGGCAAATGAACACATACAACTTTATACCTTTCTTAATTTTCCCTCGTCAACAAACTTTCTTCTAGGGGCCTGAATGGTTGAGTTCACAGTTGATCGTGGAGAGTTATCAGCACCAACTGCACTAGGATTTGGGCCATTTTGTTGCACGTTTCTGCATACAGGAGGTGGAGCAAAACCAGACAACTGCAATGATATTAAAAGGTTTAAGACCATAAATCTACATTGGATCCCACAAATAAGAACCTATGTCAGCAGTGAAAATGCAGACTGATCAACAATTAACTGAAAGCTGATAATTTCAATTGCTGTTTAAACGCAAACAATTAAGAATCCAAGGAAGCCAAATGTTTAAAATTTCAAGAATAACATACAGATGCCGACTTATCAACTTGAGAAGCTTTGATGTTAAAAAAAAAAAGATATTCTTGAGTTGTCAAACATATTTTCTACACCAAGCTGTTTCTAAGTGGTATTCTTTTGTGGAAGAAAGACCACAAACTATCATGTCTACCAAAGTGATGGAGAGTGAAGTCGGTTAAGATCTTCAAGACATAGTCATAGTAGAGAGAGCAGTTAAGATCTACTGTTAGCCATCCATTTGGAAGAAGTAGAAGAAAGTACAAGGTATTATGTATGCTTGTACCTGTGTGGCAACTGGAGAAGGAGTACTGTAGAAAGATATGTTAGAATGACCGCCATTCGGAAGCTGGTTAGCAGGCCCTCCAGACAGAGACACTCCATGAGAGTGTCCAGAAATGTCACCTGCATTACTACCATGGACGTGTTTCAAATGTCTTGGACTAATATCTTCTGCGCCAAAATTTTTGCTAGAAACTGCATTTTGGTCCTCACTTAACATCTGCAAAGTTTGGGAAGCCACTCCATGCTGTAAGTGTTGCTTTTGAATGCAAAGGGAAGCTGCTTCACCAAAAACTTCCGTTGCCTCTTCAGCAACACCTGGAAGATTCCAAAAGATATCAAGAAATTATGAATACAACCACCAAAGGACTGAAGTAGAGTCCAGTGGAATTAACTGACTCATGGAGATTCAAAAATTAGTCTTCTCAGATTGAATCTGTTTAAAACTATGCAAATTGCATGAGCATCCTCCACTCAATTCTGAAATGGAAATAAGTCAATAATTACAAAAGGGTCTGCTCAACTTTTCAAAACTATGGATTAGTTATATACATTATTCTTAAGACGTCAAAAAGAAAATTCTGTTCAATAGTTCTCAAGTCTTCATAATTCTCAAAATCTATATTGCTCGTTAATGGTCAAAGGACCCTGCTAAAACTACTCCTGGTTCCTTGATTAGATATAATATGATAAAATGTTAAGCTGACATGAATACAAAACCCCCAGCAACTAAATCTAAAGACTCAGAGAACAGAAGCAATTATCAATCATAAACGATCTTGATCAACATGTGATTAACTTTTGACCTTTTTCTTGAGTCAATGTAAAACAAAAGTTTTGTTTATATGTTCCCAAAATGATAAGTTCTCACACGATGCATGAGAAAAATCCCAGCTGGGCAACAAGATCCAACATATGAAAAATTGAAAAATCATGCCGTGGAAATATGTCAAATGTGTTCACATTCATAATCTATTCATTCCAAGAAGAACTCAATCATCTCATCCTCAAGCATTACAAACCAGTTTCTAACCACATGAGGACTTGTTGAATTTAGAATTACAGCAAGGTGCATGAAATAGAATGACATAGAGAACATTACAGTATCTTTTGATGTCTTTTCTCATTTAAAGAGTGTTATTATTCATATTAACTGAGGTATCAAAATGTTGTCGATCTATTAAAGGTAGGACCAAACACAGTCAAGTTAATTTCAATATCCTGGCTAATCTTATTTAATGGTGTTAT
Source organism: Ehretia macrophylla (assembly GCA_037974665.1). Classification (NCBI taxonomy): domain Eukaryota; kingdom Viridiplantae; phylum Streptophyta; class Magnoliopsida; order Boraginales; family Ehretiaceae; genus Ehretia; species Ehretia macrophylla. The sequence continues at coordinate 35,349,464 of CM075780.1, read as the reverse complement.
CTTCAAATTCTGTTTTCAGAAGACCTCAAGAGGTAAATATTATGATGATCATGGAATTTGGTTTAGAATGGTAAGTACTCCAACCTCTTTATCAAATTTATTCTGATGACCCAAATTAACCAGTACTGCAAGTTTGGAAGAAAATAATTCATCGACCTGTCATTATGCATTGTACAAACCTAATATACACAATTCCTCATAAGCAGCCCAGAGCAATGGATCCAAAGATAATGCCTGATTGAAGTGATGAACAGCATTTTTCCTTCTATCTGTATACCTGTAACAATAACAATAAGCCACAACGTTGATGGTGGAAACCAAAAATTCTCTAGGCCTTAATGGCTGAACAAAAAGTAAATATGTCTGGACAATTATCATACATATATCTGAGTTCTTTTTTTTTAGAAGTAAAAAATATTTTATTGATATGCAGCAAGGGGTTGCAACCCCAAAATATTTACATCAACTATTTAGACTATCTATACATTCCTGTATACTATCCACATCAAATTTACAAGCCCCCCTAGTCCGAAATATAGATCCGAGCTTCAGATTCCTCATTTTGATATATAGTTCTAAAGTTTGGAAGTGAGATAATACAACATCTCATTCCTTTTTTTGGTCCTTAATACACTCCATGTCCAAGTAGATGTAAATAATATTATGAGAGAGGGGAAGAAGAACATATAGTAACCTGTAAATAAGCCCAAGGAGGTAATGACCAGCTGCACCATTTGGAACCTACGAATAAAAAATCAATTAGGACAAGTATAACTCGAGTTAAAGCATGAACCTACACTGAACTATAATTAGTTACACCAAGTCAACCTCTTATAAAGAGGAGGACAAGCTAGTACTTTTTCAGATTATGCCAAAAGAATTTGCGATCGACATTGACGGCAAAATGCTCAAGCATGTTGCTCGGTCAACCATACCTCAACAGCAGGCTCATTAGGCGGACATAGAGCTGCTTCCGCTTCATTAAGAAGATCCATCTGAAAGCATGATAGTGCAAACAAGTAGCGGGATTGAGCCATTTGGGTTCCTTCAGATATAATCAAGAGAAATATAAGCATGATGACACATCCAAAAAAATTGAAATGTCAAAAAGAATTGAATTTAAAAGGACAAAAGGGCTACCATTAGAAAACAAAAAATTATCTACCATTGGAAGATCATGTCAAGTCAACTACAGCTAGAACATAAAGAATTTGTTCACATTACCCTTTAGAATGTGGTATGCAGAATAAGCCTGATTGTTTCGCAAGTAACAGCTAGCTAGTAGCTGCAAATTTGTCTGCATCGACATAAAAGGTCACAGAGACATGAAGACATTCTCAAATTAGAAAGAAACAAACCAAATTGTAAAGAAATAGAAGAAACATACTAATATCCTGCCAGGAAGGAACAGACAAGATAAAAATCAGAAGTTTATATTCTCCAATTTTCCTTACAGCATCATCAAAATAATTGATCAGCACCCAAATTTTTCAGCGCCGCCCCCCCCCCCCCCCCCCCCCCCCCCGGCGGGGGTGGGATCGATACAATTCCAATGAGTTCATAATCCCTATAGCTACCTCCGAGCCACGACACTAGATATTACACAAAAAAATTAAACGCTCTACCACATACACACACGGTGTTGGCATATGAAGTCCATGAAATCAAGTCTTCCCAAATTATTCAACTCTCTAAGCCCTTAAAACACATTTTTTATTAAATCCAATATTAAGTATATTTGTTTTGACCTCAAATCAGACTAAGGCTTAAATTATTACCAAGTCATTAAATTGTATAATGCATCTATTTCGATTGTAACATCACGTCCCATACGAGTTCAATTTATAACAATTTGGATTTTCTGCCATTCTCAACACGTGCATAATCATTTTGAACTAGTAGGCTCAATGTCCCGGCATACTAGTAGTTAGACACAGGTCGTTACAGGCGGCAGCTCTTTCCCTTCATTTCTTTAAATTAATTAAGATAGCTAATTCTCCACTTGGCAACAAAAAATAAATTAAAAGAAAAAGAATTTACCAAATCAGTAGGTTTAAATATAAAAAGAATCCTACTTAAGCAAAGAATTACGAAAATGACACTAGAGAAGGTATAAGTATTCAGGTTCTCTACCGCTGTCAACACGAACTTAATTATTATTCTTTTACCAGTTGATTAAACCCAATGTGGCAGCTTTTTCCCTTCAATTCTTTAAATTAATTTTTTTTTAAATAATTTATTAAATCGAGAAGGTTGTAACATAAAAGAACCCTAATTTAAGGAAAGAATTACGAAAATTACACCAATGTAGGGTTTTTGCCTTCGGTTACCTCAGAAGGAAACTCGGCGCAGAGACGCTCGCACATGAAAATGGCGTTGCGGTACATGAAGTGCCGTACACTGTTCTGCACACACTCCACTAACACAGCTTCCATATATAATTATATGTATGTATATATATGTATGTGTATATGTATGTATATATATGTGTGTGTGTGTATGTATAGTCGAACGTTAATGTGTTTTCTTTCTAGAGAGAGAGTGATTTTGATTTGATTGATTTCAAATTTTTATGAGAAAGTGAGGGTTATGGGGATTTTAGATTTCAGTGATGTTAGGCACGTGACATCTTGTTCCAAATTATATTGTGTCACGTGACCGGTGTGATCCGGATCAAGGAAATTGGACCCAATAGGGTTGGTGGACCGTTCGGCTTATAAATTTGGGCCAAGTTTGATTTGAGTTCTACTAGTCAGATATGTATGCGTAGGGAAAATGATGCAAATGATTTTTATTATTTTCTTAAAATTTTAAATTCGTTCATATTATTTAAAATTAGTTAATTTAGTTCTTATTTTTAAAAATTAAAAATTAAATTCGTTCACATTATTCAAAATTAGTCAATTAAGTGCATATTATTTTCTAAGAAATTTATTTTAGTCCATATTGTTTTTATATAAGATTCAAATTAGTCTTTAATATTTTAAAAAAATGTGACTAAATTAAATTTTTTTATAAAATAATAAGAACTAAATTGGTTAATTTTAAATAATAATTACGAATTTAAAATTTTAGAAAGGAAGCCTTAGCCTAATGGTAAAACTATTGTTATTGTGTAACTTCAAGGTCACTTTTGATCAAGCTGTGAAAATAAACGTTTACGAAAATGCAAGGAAGGTTATGACAATAAATTTCAAAGAAGGTCTAACTTTTTTCTAAACTCTGCAGATAATAGAAACTTTGCGGATCATGCTCCCCATATTTAATTTGTCTTTTGAATGTATTTGGTTACAACGAATCGAAAAAATAAGCTTCCACAAACTGATCCCTTGATAGCCCAATTTCAAAACAACTTTATAATTAGAGAATACAAAATGAGTAGAGAACTATCATTAACGGTATCTCCATGGAAATAATTATTTATAAAAACTTACTATTTTTAGTAATTTTTAGAGACTCGGGTTTCTATTTTAACTCAAATATCTAATAGGATCTACCACTTTTTAAAAATTTACATTAAAATAGATATCCAATCACTTTTTGAGTCTCTAAATTTGGTGTAAAAAAAGTAAATTGAATCTCTATTTTTGTGTAAATCTCTAAAAATAGTAGGATCCATTGAAAATTTGAGTTAAAATAGAGACTCGAGTCTCTAAAAATTACAAAAAATAATAAGTTTTTGTGAATAGTTGTTACCATTGGAGATACCCTAAAACATACATAAAAGATTTTTTGTGCAAGTAATTCTTTAAAGCTTGTTTCTGCGTATAATTAAAAACCTCTTCGGACGTGAAGTAGAGAATCCATATTATTCTTTTTTTTTGTTTTTTGGATTTAAAGGGAGGCTCTATCTAGTCTATGACAGCAAATGATTTTTATTATTTTTTAAAAATTTTAAATTCGTTCATATTATTTAAAATTAGTTAATTTAGTTATTGTTATTTAAAAAAATAAATAAATTCGTCCATATTATTAAAAATTAATCAATTTAGTTCCTATTATTTTCTTTAAAAAATCATTTTAGTCCATATTATGTTTATATAAGATTCAAATTAGTCTTTAATATTTAAAAAAAATGTGACTAAATTAAAATTTTTCAGAAAATAATAAGAACTAAATTAGTTAATTTTAAATAAAAATGACAAATTTAAAATTTTAGAGAAATATGAAAGACCGTTTGTGCAATTTTCCCTAAATGGGTACAACTATAAGACAATGAGCGTTAATTTGAGAAAATTCAAATTTTGTCTCATATGGTTTGCCATGGTAAGTCCTCTTATTTTCTTTGGAATCTAAATTAAAAGGCAAGAGGCCATGTTTTCATGTACTCAACAATATTTTCTAAAAGACATTTTTTTATGGAAAAGGGTGGAGCTACTTTATAGTGAATAGGGGCCTGCAATCTTTACACACGTTAATTTTATTTTTTTTAAATGTTTGTATTTTGAAATTATTTTTAGACTAAAAAATTAATTTAATCCTTATTAGAAAAGAAATTTTATATATAAGTGTTAAATTGTGTTATTTTAACTCCACTAAACAAAAATTATGGATCAGCCTTTGTTAATGGATTTATGTATGCTTGTCTTACTACAATTTTTTAGGGTTTCTTACAATAGTTGTTATAGTAACAAAATATGCTTTTGGTTATTAGGCTAATGATGTAAATTATACCTACAACGAATTTAATTTCCTCTAAGCATGTGTTGTTTGAATACCACATATTGTAGGGGTTGTGAATAATTATGAAAAATTACTTATTTTTTGTTGTTGTAACTTAGAAGATGAGAAAGTTTATTTGTTTTCTTGGGTGTGTAAGCATGGACGTGGACATGTCACATTATGTACACGCCAACACTTTTAAAAAAAAAAAAAAAAGATTAGCGCATGACAAGGAAAGTACAGCAATTAAAATTATTTTAACACCTTTAAATGTTAATGAATTTGGTAGTTATATTACAATTTATTAGATAGATAAAAAGAAAAACCAAGCTTATACAACTATGATTTTTTTTCCTCAACTTTTCAATTAATTGAGTGCGTATTCAATGTAAAAAAAGTTCACCAACTTATAAATTTCTTTTTATTTGCACTAGTAAATCAAATGCATTGACTAAATATCATACTAGGAAAAACAAATTAGAAAATAGCTTCCTTTATCAAGAAAGTGCCAAAATTAGAGATAAAAATCTTTTGGTCTCTCAAGTTTTTGGAAAAAAACCTTTTGGTCCCTCAATTTTTGAAAAGTGACTATTTGGTCTATTTTAATGTTAACTTTTTGTGATTTTTCTATTTTATCCTTTGACCATTTTCTCTCTCTTGCATGGCATTAAATATATGTTTGGGATATCACCAAAAATCAGAAAAAATCACCAAAAAATTCACAAAATGAGATTAAAGACACGTTTGGGATATCTCCTGCATGACCATTTTGGGTTATCAAGTTAAAAAATAGGAGATGTTATTGTGGGTCAAAAGCAATTGTTCGCGAATAGTTATCAAGTTAAAAAATTATAACTTATTTTTACGAACAGTTGTTTTTTACCCACAATAACATCTTCTATTTTTAAACTTGATAATTGTTCCGTTTATTTATTCTCTAACTGTGATGGATGATGATATTAAAGACATTTTGTAGAAATTGTATTTTTTTTTTTTTGGTTTGGACAGGTATATTTTGTGAATTTTTTGGTTATTTTTGGTGATTTTTTCTGCTTTTTGGTGATATTCCAAATGTGTATTTAATGCTATGCATGAGAGAGAAAATAGGTCCAATAGTAAAATAGAAAAATCACAAAAAGTTAATATTAAAATAGACCAAATTATCACTTTTTAAAAGTTGAGGGACCAAAAAGTTTATTTCCCAAAACCTGAGTGACCAAAAGGTTTTTATCTCGCCAAAATTATGTTCTAGCCTTGTCCAAAAAGTGTCTACATCATTAAATGCAAAACAATGGTACATATCACTCTGTTCACTTCATCACCCTTTCTTATATAATAGAATTTTTATCATATATACGAGAGATTTGATATTCAATACACGAATTCTTACCATACAAATAGGGGTGAAGAGGTAACATAAAATATTACTCTTAAAAGTATATTGTATGAAAAAATATAAATTCTTTGGTCAGTTCGGGCAGACAATCAGTCTACTCACATAAAAGTAGACCCCATAACACATGAAACTTATCTCATATATGTAAGATTGATGATCAACTTAGTTGTTTGAAGAATTTTCAATCAAAAAAATATCTAAAGAGTAGTGTAGAATAAGTATCAATATTGCTTGACACACACACCATCCAATTTTTAAATGTCTCATAGGTAATTATATGGTATTTTTGATTGGCTAACATTACATTTGATGCTTAATAAGCATTAATTTACATACTTCATGTACTCTCTCTTTCTATTAAGACTGTCCCTCTCTCTTAATAGAAATCGTCTTTGGTGAAATGGCTTATGATACCTTCTTAATTAGTAGTCTTTTTCTTTTTTCTTTTTTATTTTATTTTATTTTTTTTGTCGAAACCTTCTTAGTAGTCTTAATATCCCCTGGGCGTATTGCAGCGGAGGTAAAGACCTATGCGGATAGGCAAAGGATCAGTTTGTGCGAAGCTTATTTTTTCGATTCGTTATAACCAAATACATTCAAATGACAAATTAAAATTGAATTGTAGTTCATAATTTTTATTAGTTAGAGGAGAGGACTTTTAGAAATAAACTGAAGTGAAGAAAGAAGTCGAAGTCAAAGTTACCAAAATTATATCCCTTATTGCATACATGTTTGTTTATGGGAAACCATCACTACTAGTCCTTATTGTTTCTTTTTGTCCCAAATTAGTCTTCATTGTTTCAACTGTTCCAAACTAATTCCCAATATTTCAAAAAAAATCTCAAGTTAGCTCATTCTGTTAAATTAGGTGTTAAACTTAACATAAATAAATAGTAATAAGGGGGTAAAATGGTAAAAGCAACCATATTTCCCTTATACCACCGTCTCTGCCACCACCAACCACACCACCACTGCCTCTGCCACCTCCAACCACACCAACACCGCCTCTGCTGTGAGGTCCGACCCCGAATTGCGTGTCTTACATCGATTTGCGTGCCTTAGACCCAGAATTATATGACCGACCTTGGATTACGTGCCCTGTCTTGATTTTTGTGCATGCCTCATTATACGTGCCTTGACCTAGGATTGTGTGCACTGACCTCGATTTACGTGCGTTACCTCGTTTCATGTGTCCTAACCTTGAACTGCGTACCTTAACCTAGATATAGAGTCGTGCTTTGATTTGCGTGCATTGTATTGAATTACGTGTCTTGTATTGGTTTGCGTGCATTTACTTTGAAATCCATGCATTGTCTTGGAGTCAATGTCTTACCTTGTAGTGCGTGCCCTAGACATAGGAAAACGTGTCTGCACGCTAATCAATAAAGAATCCTACACAAAGTACTAGACTATTAAATAATCCTACACAAAGCACTAGACTATTAAATAATCCTACACAATCCACTAACCAATATTATATTCCTAATTCAAATTCTCCACAAAATCCACTAACAATAAACAATTTTTTTTACACAAACACCTAAACATTATTTATTCTTTATTTTTATTCCAAAACCAATGCACCTCAAATTCTACACATATTATAATCCCTAATATACTTACATGAATCTGAAAATTCAGAATTTCCCATGCTATACATGGCCCTACCAAGTCATTTGAGCAACTTTGCACAATTAAATAAACTCTAGACATTCCTATGACACACACACACAAGACATTAGGCATAAAATAATCCCATACACCCTACCCCAAGCACCCTATCTTGACCAAATCACCCTAAGCATGCCTCACAATTGAAAATTGCACAATTGACAAAGCAAAATCAGATTTGAAAGGCTCAAGGTCGACACACACACACAAGCTACACTCAACATGTTTCAATCATCATTTTCCTCTCAAAAACTCTCTCATTCTCTCTCCATTTTTTACCAAGGCTGCCCTTTGAGCTCCCAAGACTCCTAACAACTCTCAAGGACACTATAAGACTCTCCCAAGCTCGGCCATAGCAAGCAATAGCAAGCAACAATCAAGAACATCTCACACAAGCTCTCAAACCTCTCATTTTCGGCCCTAGGTAAGTTTTGATAGTTTTCTTCCATCGCTTTTTGTTCTAAACACATGCACACCTCCTACATAAGCTAACTAAGCTGGGATTTAAAGGAAATCAAGATACCTCTCAGCCAAAGCAAGGAAAAAGGTCTATTTGTGCGATTTCAAATAGCGTTTGTGCATTTTCATCCATCAATAAGCTAAGGTGAGGGTTAAACTCTTTTAAAAGCTTCCAAAAATCACATGCATGCTTTCATATGGCTGTATTTATCTTTGTAGTTCATGCATATGTGATTATATGAGTCTATCTACTCATGCATGGCTTGATAATGGCTAGAAACTTGAAGATGTATAAACACGTTTTTGCTGGCAGATTACTATCCTTGTAGAACGAAGTGTTTTTGGCTTAGTAAACGTTGATAAAAATGCATGAAAATTGGTAGGTCATTAGATTGGTCAGTTCTGGATAGATTTTGCAGAAATAGGCCAAGGCCAATTTTGAATCTAAGACCTCCAAAATGGTCAAATATCGTAATGTGTCTAAATTTGGAAAACTTGGAAATATGAAGTAGGGTTCTGGCAGCTTTCTGACCTTGTAGAACGAAATAGTTTTGACCTAGTAAACGATGTCAAAAATACATGAAATTTGGTAGGTCACTATATTTGTCAGTTATGAACATATTTTTCAGAAATAGGATAAGGCTAATTTTGAGTTTAAAGGCCTTAAAATGGAAAATATCGAGATATGTATGAATCTGGACAGTTTTGCGTAGTCTCACGGTTTTGGTCATAACTCCTAAGTCCGAACTCCAAATGCAGCGAGGTTTGTTCCTAGATTTAAAGAACTAATTAAGCTTCAATTTGACATTTTGTTCACTAAAATTGGAGACTATTTTCTTGGCTAATTAAATGTGGAAGGACAGACCATTGCAGTAAGGTTTTTGCTTAGTAATATGCTTTGAATCTTGTTGTAACCTTACTTGAGGTATTGAATGCTTGGAATTGCGGCAATTAGTAGTTGTGTGGGCTGTTTTGGATGGTTGAGGATTCTTAATTAATTGATACATGGCTTGGGTTTAATTACATGACGAATTATGGCTTAATCGCATGTGTAAGCACGAATCGAGGCCCTATTGGTTATGAAAACTTGCTAAGTAATGATCCTATGGTTAAATGTGTTCAATTGAGTATTTAGTAGGCTTTCCAATAATTGCTAAGTATGCTTGAAATGATTTAAGTATTTCTTATGGTCCTTGGCAAATAAAATCAACACCCGAGTATGTTTATTGTAAACCCTAATGGCCACGGAGGTTCCCAAGTTCTAAACTATTCATGTGTATCTTATAATTGATGTTGAGAAATATTAATGGACTGCCCAGAATTATCTTTATGCCCTAAGCATGATTCTTGATGATTGCATGTTGATAAGTTAACTATTCTTGCACCCAGTCTTGGGTAAATTGTCGTAGCATGCTCGTGTGATCCTAATACTTGGTATGTGAACTAAATTGGATAAAATGACTTGTTAGCAATATGTTACTTGGCTGCCCGTTAAATGTTCATATGCCTCTAACTGTTTTACAAAGTGAATATACATGTCAAACATGCCTTGTATGTTTACTTATCAATATGTGATCTTATAATTGTTCGGAGGCAACCTACTTTGTTGACCTCCTAATGTGAATTGTTAAAAGATATTCAATGGCTTATTTGAACATGATTACTTGGCTGCTCGTGAAAGTTTAATTGCTTTCAAATGGATATATGAAATAATTATATGTTCTTACAATGTCTTATATGTCAATATGTCAAAATGTGATCATATACTTACTCTGAGGTAACCTACTTTGTTGACCTCCTAATGTGAAATGTTAAATGGCATAAATGGGCATTGCATACAAGGTTGCAACCTTTCATTGTGGCATGGTAGCGTTTCACGAACGTCGGGTGGTATAGGGCTTGCCGGTGCTCCCGTGACTACCATGGTCCAATTCCCTCTCTCGCTTGGCATTCCACCCTCGGAGAGTTGGGTCGTAGGATTTTGGGGTACATCCGGAGTACACCCATTTGGAGTGATAAGTGAATGATTGAAGCCGGCCGCAACAATTGTTATCGAAATGAACTTGAAAACAAAAGCGCAATGTACCCCTTGAACGGCAGGAACTAAGTGTTATATGGGGCAAAGTACTACACCTGAAAGTAGTGGGAGCTACCTCTTGAGCCCGTTGGAGCCACCTCTAGAGTCCTGTACATATCAAAACGTATCATTTTTACTACGTGTTTAAGTACTCTCGCTTGGTTCCTAGTGGATTTCGGGGAGGAAAGACGGGTAAATGTGTTCCTTTATATTTATGTATTGTTATGAACTTACTTATTTTATTTGACTTGTTTTCAAAGGAGTTTTCACAAGTTAACCGGAAAAGGATTTTCAAAACCTTGTCACTTGTTTTCTCCCCTCGCTGAGTTCATAAGGACTCACCCTCTTTTTGTCACAGGTGAAGCAGATTTGGAATAGGTACCCGAGGAGAATGTGCTTGTTGATGATTCCTCGGAGTGACTACGTGCTTTTGTGCTTTTCCTGAAAGTGGTTGATATATGGATGTTGTGTTTGATTGCAACTGTTCATTTTGTTGATATAAATGACTCCGTTGTAATTTGGGTCTAATTTTGGTTTGTACTGATTATAACCGGACGAACTCTTTATTGGTTGTTTGCTTTCATTATCTTGATTAGTAGTAATCATAGGTGTTTAAACCACTAGGTGAAGAAGCATATAATAAAACTCTATCTAATCTCACTTAGGTGCTTATGCGTAAGCTAAGGGATAATAAGTACTTCCAAGATAGGAACTGGCAATAAATGAGACATAGTTATCATGTTAGGCTTGACAACCAAACGAGACTTTCAAGATAATTAGTAAGCATATCGGTTGAAGAAGAAAATATGTATTTTAGTTGGAATCAAATTAAAGATTTAGAATTTTGAGGTATTTAGAAATTAGGTCAAACCAAAGATCCTAATTACAGCCGTTATTCTGTCGGTTTTTCGAAAAAACTTTTGGAGTTCTAGGCTAACATTAAGCATTAATCGTAGTGAAACAGTTAAGGACGTAAAATAACGATAATAATTAGGTCATACCCTAGTCTAGCCTCTATAGGTTGGGGTGGGGCGTGACATCTGCCACCACCAACCACACCAACACACAAAACACACACAAATTATATACACAAGTCACACAACACACCACCATGCACTGCCATTGCCACCACCAACCAATATTACCACCACCACCATGCACCGCTACTACCACCACCACCAACAACACATAAAATACATATACATATACAAAAATCACACACACACAATACACACAAATCACATACACAATACACACACATACACACAAATCCAACAACCACTGCCACCACTAACAACCACTGCCTGCCAACCACTGTCGCCCACCAACCGCCGCTGCATACAACACACACACACAACACACATATATACACACAAATCATACATATATACACACATATAAAACACACACATGAATCACACCACACACAATACAAATACCTATTTTTTGTTATTTTTCTTTTTTTGGTCAGATGGGGATGCGTAGAGGGTTCATGGGGTGGGATGGGGGCAGCAACGTGGGGAAAGGGTGAAGGTAGGGGCAGCGACGTGGGGAAGGGGAGGGGGAGGGGGAGGGGGAGGAGGAGTGGGTGGGGCGACAACGTGGGAGGAGGTGGGGTTGGGGCGGCGACATGGGAGGGGGTGGGGTGTTTGTTTTGACTTTGGGAATAGGGGTAGGGATCAGATGGGTGGGGGAAGGGTTTTTAGTAATTTTAATTAGGGTTTAAGGGTATTTTAGTCATTTAATAGGTTATCTGTTATATTTTTAACAGAAGGGACTAACTTGAGATTTTTTTTGAAATATTGAAGATTAATTTGAGACAATTGAAATAATGAAAACTAATTTGGGACAAAAAAAATAATGAGGACTAGTAATGAGGTTTTGCCTTTATTTATCATGCAATTAATCCTTCTCAATTTCTTGTCTCTTTTTTGCAAACAAATGACGACTACTGGTGATTGCAATTCTAATCCAATTATCAATAAGAATCACAATTTAAATATGGGGAGCATGATGCTCAAAGTTTTTATTATCTATCGGACTTAGAAAAAAGTTAAGATTTTTTTAAAAATTTATTGTACATAACCTATCTTATATTTTCGTAAACGTTCATTTTCACACCTTGAATGAGTTACCTTGAAGTTACACAATAATAATAGTAACGGAGTGAGAGGGTATCCGGAAAGGACATTTCTCCCTACTCTTCTTTATATTAGAAAACGATTACACCTCTCTTCAAATCGGAAAAACAAAACAAAGAAAAAAATAAAAAGAAAACACACACACACACACACACACACACAAACTCATCACTGGATCTTCACCCACATACCAGAACTTGGTATACCTGCATGCACCACAAACAACATATAGTACCCTGGTGGTGCAATCTCAGGTATTGATGGCCCAACTGCAGTCACACTGTATGTATCAGTAGCAATGAAAGAAACCTCGACACCTTTCAGCACCACCATTCTTTGGTTCATGGAAAATGCATGTGTAGTAAACGATGGTGCAACTATCCTAACAGACACCATGCCTCGTCGTCCGAGAAATGTAGGAACTGTGAAAGTCACAGAAAACGTTTGCTGGTATCCCAAAGTTTCTCCAATGTTGATAATTCTGGGTCGCAATTGATCGTGTCGTGCGGCTAAATACGGAGGATGGAATGCTTCCAAGCTTAGGTCAGTAGGGAATGCAACGCCCGAGAAATTGTAGCCCACATGAGGGTTGCTTCCTCCTACTAAAACACGTCCATCAATGAGTAAAATGGCCGTGGAATGGTATAATCTTGGCCTTGGAGAGGCTTCCATGGCGAAAAATCGGTTCTCGTCCGGTCTGTAAATCAATGGTGTTCTGACAGGGTTTCTTGCATTTTCCCATCCCGCACAGCCCGAGCTTGCACCATTGATGATGAGAATATCTCCGGAAGGAAGAATCACCATGTCGCTCATCACTCGCGGCATTGGCATATTCTCCATACGCCATCTCGGGTTGTCATCAGTGACTCTCAGGCGTCCACAGGTGGAGCTTGCGCGGAGGAAAGCGTTGTCTCTTGCTCGTGCGAATGCATTAGACGGTGCACCACCACACACCATGATCTCAGCTTGAATTGATGAACCGTTTTCATCAATTGGAAGCAGAACTGACGAACCTGAGCTCGGGTAGTTCCGAGGTTCACCACCAATGATGGAAGGAAACTCCCTAACAACTCGATTTTGCTTGTAATCGAGAACTATACACCTCGTGTTGGCAAACACAAACAAGTTTCCATCTGGTAACAGATGCAGAAACGGATACAAATTGTTCTCATTTACATCTCTAGTCTCTCTAAGAAACCGAAGCCAGAAAGAAGACGAAGAAGACGAGTCAGGAGAGCTTTTCGCGTAGAATTCATAATTAAACTGCCCTCTACCACCAACGATGATTATTCTCCCATCGGGCAATATCTGATCGGTTGCATACCATCTTCGTTGTGTTAAAGACTGAGGAAACTCAACCCAATCACAATTCTCACCAACACACGGAGCCAACGTGCGTACAATATGATCGCCATCATTGAATCCACCCGTTTGTAAAAGCGTTCCATCCGGAAGGACAGCACCGGACGAGCACCAAGTATCGGTCTGGACCATCAACGGCCGGAAAGCGTTCGTGCCGATATCATACAAGATGGAGTGAGCAGTGCAGTCTGTTCTGAGAACTCTTTCAGTGGGATCATACCTGCAGCGCCCGCCCGGGAGGGAGATGTTAGAAGGGCCGAAATCGGTCCTGTCGAAGATGACAACTTTATTGTTGCGCAGAAGTTGCATATGCATGGCGGATATGCCGATGCTTTCTTGCAAGAGTCGCCATTCGCCTCGAATGGCAGGTTGTGAAACCGGGATTTGGCATTGCGCTGGAGTGAAGTAGATGAGTAATGAGAAGAGGCACAAGGTGATGATCAGTTTTGTGGCCGCCATGGTAGACAAGATGCGGAGAAGGAAGTTTTGGTAAGGTTTAGTTGATATTACTGGTGAACTGTAGAAGCTTTTATAGGTACTTTCATGGTGAAGATTATTAAACTAATTTGACATCTTGCAAATATGGAGCCGAAATTTGCATCAAAACTCAAAGCAAATGAGACTACCAATTCGCAGAAGAAGATGAGTTGCTTCTTTCGTCCGTAACGAAATTTAAGCTTGCCAAAAGAATTCCATAGTCAAAACACATGCAGTTTTAAGTCTAGCCACTAAATAAGCATGCTATTACTGCCGATTAAGAGTATTGTTTTATATCACCCTTTTACTCTTAACTCCTCTTTTTGTTTTAAAAATTTAAGATTTGAATTGATGTCCTTGCATTGATTCCTCCTCAATTTGTATTGATTTAGTTGGAATTTGGTTATTTATCGTGTATAAAAATCCCTAACAAGTATTTATGGCTGAATGATGAAAACGACCAACTTATAACTGACAAATTTGTAGATTTAATTTCTATTGGATATATGCATGCCAATGGGACCCCTATTGAAATTGACTTTGTATCAATGAAATCTTATCACTCAAAAATAATGAGTTGATATGCGTCTATGTCATATTCATATCATAATATATAAACAGTAAAAACTACGCATCCTAAAAATTCATGTACCGATGTCAACAATGTAGTGAATGCTAATAGTTAGGCTATAATTTGCGTCAACTACGGAATTTAAACGCCCTTAATAAGATGAAAAACACTGGCACCAATATAACTGATCAGAATTTAACCAGTAAACAATAAACACAAGTCAAAATTTTGTAAACACCCTCGGACAAGGGCGGGTTGGGGGGAGAGAGAAAAGGAAACGTAAAGGTGGAAAAAGACGATATCAACAGCCAGTATATATCTAGTATATGGAAAATCTTTCTTTTTCTTTTTTTTTTTTTTTTTTTTTAATAAGGGAAATATTATCACCCAACTCGAAGATAGACATGATATTTAACCCAATTTGTCGATAAGCAGAGCCTGTATCGAATCGCTTAGCCTAATAAGTTGAGTGTGAACCAAAACAGTAGGTGTAAAGTCTAGTCCCAAAAATGCACCAAGTGATCGATCGGGAATAGAAATTCAGAGACAGGTGAGGAGATTCGAACCTGCATCTCTCGGAGAATCTCTTCCTACCTTTACCATCTAAGCCATGCCATGGGGGCTAGTAAATGGAAAACTTAGTTCCTTCTACTCTTAGTGGTTGTATCACTAAAATCTCTGCACCCATCTTCTTGAGATGGCCATGACCTCTCACAGGTCCCTGTTCCTTCTTATCCCTAACTCTGATGATGATGAAGACTTACTACTTGCTTTAGATCTGTTCTTTACCTCTTCAACTGAGGACTATGTATTTCACTCCATAGCAACCAGATTTGGGTCTATTTTTTCTAAATACATCTTTAATCTGTGCCAATCTTTCCAGTTACTTCGCTGTGTTTGTCTTTTGTTGTTCACACATTTGGTTCATGATCTTGCTTTTCTTTCCACTATTCATGGTGATTTATCTGGTGGTGATAGGGTGGCTTTTGATGCCACATGTTTAAGTTCAGAACACCGAGGGTCCTCTCTGTCTTTTGGAGGGTTTAGACCATTGGCTGTTTGGAATGTCCGGGCCCAACCTCCAGTTGGGTTAGTTTGCCCCGTTCAGCATACTTTGGTGACCTTTTCTTCTTCCTCTGCTTCGGCAGACGCTGCTTCGGTAGCCATTTATGCAGGACTTTCAAGACCTTTTGTGTGTGATTTATTTCTGATGATCGGAGAAGTATTGGAGTGGGTTCTTGCACTATTATACGACTGGATTTCTACCCCCATGCTATCTGGATTTTATCTCTGGAGGTTATATGTTTTAGGGTTTATCCCTAATTCTCTGTTTAGGGTTGTCACCCATCCTATTTATTTTCTGATTTATGTCTGTAGGGCTTTAGCCCATTCTGTTATGTTTATGATTTCTGTCTGTTGTTATGAGCTTTCGCTCATCCTCTCTGTCCCGTCACTTTTGGGCCAGGAATTCTCTGTTCGTTTTCTTTATTTGTTTTCATGAACATTTCTCTTTCACCAAAAAAAAAAAAAATACTCTTGCCAGAATTGAAATAAGCAATATACATAAACCACATCCAGGAAGCATATGGTGATAAGGTGATTGAAACAACTAAAAAACAGAGATATTTGAGAAAATAATGTTAAGAAATAGATAACCGAGCTTCTGAAGAATGTATGAGCACAGCTTTGCATTAGGAAACCGTAATGTAAAGTAGCAAGGAAACAATTACAACACATTAAATTTTGCATTAAGAATTAATTCCACAATTTTTACAGCTTGATCTCTTAATTCATGTCTTTGATACCCATGTTTCATCAAGTAACATTCATTCTGCAAACCAAATGACCCGTACATCCCTAAAAAGTTATTCGCTCTAATTAATCATTTGAACTTTCCTATTGTGCCATGAGAAAGGAGAAAAATGATTATCTCTCTGGGAGGATATGCTTCCTTTAGCCTTAATATTGGTGATGATGGTTTAATCATCTCTTTTGATACTATCTCCATAGTGGTTGTCATCTTTGCTTTCCCAGTTCTATAACTAGAAAGGTTGGGTGGTGGTGGTAGTGATTTAATCGTCGTAAGAGCTGAACATCACAGGTTTGAATAAAAATATTTCACTTCTTAAGTGGGTAAGCATCTGCGCGACTAGCTCCTAGATATAGTGGAGAGTTTGACCATCTTCCAAGCTCAATTGATAGCTTTCTTAGAGGAAATTTATGATTGAAAGCAACAAGACAGTGGTTTTAGGTGACGCACATAATTTCTAAACTATATCGTGAGACCTACCATCGACTTTTGTGGTGCTAACGTTGTGTCCCAAAAATATCCCCTCCCTAATATCATGGCATGTCCAAGCAATAGTGATTGATTTGTAGTATTATTTAATTGTGGGCTTTTTGTACAAGGTATAATGTCTTTAAAACGATAATTTTTAGATATTTGGATCTTTATTTTAACTCAAATCTCTAATAGAGTTCACCACTTTTTAGAGATTTGAGTTAAAATAGATACTCAATTTATTTTTTTGACAACAAATTTAGAGACCCAAAAAGTGGTTGGATCACTATTTTGGTATAAATCTCTAAAAAGTGGTGAGTTTTATTAGAGATTTGAGTTAAAATAGAGATCCAAATCTCTAAAAATTACTAAAAATAATAAATTTTTGTGAATAATTCTCATAATTTGAGATACCCTTATCCAGGCTACATTGATTCATTGAACGAAAATAGAGTATGGACATATCATCAAGGCTGCGATACATAATTGATTCTTGTAGGCCAAAAATCAAAAGTTAAATGGTTGCAACTGTATCAGAAATGACAAGCACGATGAATAACTTGTTTTCATCAGCTAACACAAAAATATTTTACACTGCTCATAACTTGTTTTTTTATATTGAATAAAAAAAATTAATTGACTTATTTTATGGTGTTACTAGATACCAAATAAATAAAACAATATTTTTCAAGAAATTTTTTTGACAAATAAACGAGCCTCAGTTACACTTATAATTGCTTTTTTTTCTTTTTTGTCAAAACATTTATACTTTCTACGTAAAGCAAAATAGAGTAATCATACGCAATGCGAAGAGGATTCTATCTAAATGTATTAAATATATTGTATTGTCTCACGTTGGTGATAGACATATATAATTAGTGAGTGATTTATATAAAATAGAGTAAATACCTCTATTAGTTCTTAATATTTCGTCGTTGTGACACTTTGATCCCTGATCTTTAAAAATAAATTTTTTAGTCCTTAAAGTTAATTTAGTAGGATAATGTTAATCTCGATAATAAAATTCATCTATTTTTTGACGAATTTATCACGTGGCTGGAATGTTACTATAATGGTTATAACATTCACATGCTAATTTTTCCCTCAATTATGATAGATTATAAAAGTCACTTGCCAGCCATGTGATAAAGCTATCAAAAAATAGAGAGATTTTGCTATTGAGTTTGACACTGTCCAACTAAATTTAAATTAAGGACTAAAATATTCATTTTTAAAAATCAAAAACTAAAGTGTCACAATGACAAAACATTAAAGACTAATGAAAGCATTTACTATATAAAATTATAACCTAGGTTACATTTTGAACTAGTGAATTTAAAACCTAGATATTTATTCTGAAATGATATTAGTCTTGTTTATGAATTTGAAGTTTTGCCTCTTGGATTGTATAATAAGTCATTTCTAGAAGAGTAAATGACTTAACACCCTACTATGTTTTATAAAAAATGCCCAATACCCCCCCCCCCCCCTCTATGTTTTATAAATAAACAGATTATCTCCATATATTTTAAAAACGTAGCTAAATACCCTTTTGTATTTTAAAAACATAGCTAAATACCATTCTGTATTTTAAATAAGTTGATTACCCTCTTGTGTTTTAAAAACATACCTGAATACCCCATGTTAAAATTAATGATTTTTCTAACAGAGACGGGTAATCAATTGCGTATATTTTTAAAATATAAGGAGATAATCAACTTATTGATAAAACATAAAAGGGTAATATGCACTTTTAACAAAATACAAATAGTATTAAGTCGTTTACTTTTTTAAAATCTTGTATAGGGGCTAGATATAAGTTTTGCCCCTTGATTTTGCATTAATCACTTCTGAAATCTCGTACCGCTTGAATAGCCTGTTATTCCCTGACAAATTAATATCGCTTGAATGTCCGGTGCCCTGACAAATTAACGCCAAATCAATGCTCAAGCGCATGGTTACCGGTAGGCATTTATGATGAGTATGATGGCATGTAGATGTGGCATTTGGGATGGGTCGACACAGGCCCAGTTCAGTTCAACACACGAAAATTCGGGCCCAGCTCATCTCGAATGAAAGTGGGTTCGACTCGACTCAACCCACCATATATAGGTGGGACGAGCTGGGTCTTATATTTTTAGACCCAGCCCATTTGTGCCCAAACCCATTTGTCCCCAAACCCAGCCCAACTCAGCCCATAAGCTCAGCCCAGCCCAGCTCGAACCCAGCACAGGCCCAGCTCGAACCCAGCTCAAGCCCAATTCAAACTCAGATAAAGCCCATCTTGAAATTATAATTTGTACATGTAATTTTTCTTATAAATAGTTAGTGTATTCAACTTCATTTTACTACAAAACTATATATTTATTTTACTACCTATTGTCTCTTTATTTTACTACAAGAGAATACAATATCTATGGCTATGGGGGGAAGAAAATCTTTCACAACGATTACATTCAAATGTTTGGAATTATTTTGCTTACCTTGAAGAACATGACTATGTCATTTATAACTATTGTGAATGTAAATATATATTTCGCCGTCAATTTAGAACTGGAACGCTTGTAAAACATCTTGTATCTCAACACTCGAATGTTTCAAACTATTGTAATCTTCAACTACCGCCACCACCACCACCAACAGGCCCAGCACCCGCACAAGGAGCATAATAAAATGAAAAATTTCTCCACCAACTTTCTTCAAGCATTTATATAATGTTCTTTTTTATGTTTATTAGTAACGTATCCTTGTCTCGTGAACTTGTGCTTTGTTAAGTAATATTTTATCATTGATCTTAATATTATCAATCAACTTATGTCTTGTTAATTGTTAAATTAATTTTTTCGTTAAAAAAGTTAAGTTTAAGCTTTTTTCATTATTAATCCAACTATCAAAATTCAAAACACACTAATAAAAAATAAAAAACAAAAAGATGGGCTGGCTCAGCCCAGCTCGCGACTCATAACAGAGGGCTCGTGGGCTGAGTTGGGTCCTATATTTCAAAAATTGAGCCCAGCCCACTAAACATATGTGCCGAGCTGGGCTCATTTTTTTAACCCATGATTCGGTCGGGCCGTGCCGGGCTGGCCCATTTGCCAGCTCTTGGCATGTCCTCCACCTGACGAATTACCTGCAAGTCAATGCTCAAGGAGGGTTTGACGGAAACAAAAATGCTGGAAGGGAGTAGGGGACCATGATTAGGAAATGGTTACTGGTTAAAAGTGATTTGTAATCATTTATGATAAGTTTGGTAGTATCTAGATAGAATTTCATATAATACACATATTGATTAGTGTCATGTGTCAATAATTAAAATCAATGAATTAGATTGATATTTCTATATTGGATTTGTAACCATGATTAGGAAATGGTTACTGGTTAAAAGTCATTTGTAATCATTTATGATGAGTTTGATAGCACCTAGATAGAATTAATCCAAAATTTAGATTTGTTTATTCTTTTCTTTGGGTCCAATGGCAGTTCTAGGTAGGGATCGGGGGAGCCCAGGCCCCCCAAATTTTATATTTTTTTAAAAAAAATTAGTTATATTTTTAAAAAAAATATTTATAGGGCCCCCTAAATTTTTTTTATTTAACTTTTCTATCATATATAATGACAAATAAAAATGATCTGCACCCCTCCATATTAAAATTCTGGGTCTGCCTATGTTTGGGTCAAGAGGATGGTATTAAAATAAAAATAGTACAAATGAGTCCAAGCTAAAAAATGAATGAATAAATAGAATAGGCTATGGCCTGGAACAAACAACAGCACATAGATAGAAAGAGGTAAAGCAAAAACACGTCAGATGACAACGTCGTTAGTGATGAAAATAGAGTGGTTGACAAAGTTTGGTGGGTGATTCTTTGATCAAAGAGCTCGTCATGCTGGATCAACAACAAAAGGGGGCAATACAAGGCAAGATAAGACAGATCTATAGTTACAAACCTTTGATCTAATAAACTATGCTTTCCGAACCGAACGCAAGGCTCCTCTTTCAAATCAAAAGAAAAATGAGCTCGTAAGAAGGGGAAGAAGATCCTAAGCAAGGCCAAGAGGCCTTATGGGATCTAAGGAGATCTGGAGACGGTGAGCTTGAGAGAGGTGCAAGTTGCAGGAATAGTAACACGAAAAAGTAAAAAAACCCTTAAAAAAAAAGTCTCTCGAGAGTTCTTCCAAAATTTAGTTCTAACGAGCAAGATTCATGAATAAATTCGCTAGTTGTCTAAAACTTTCAAAATGGTCGTCGTAATTGTCAACGCATTTTTTACTCTCTAAAATATTCTCATCCCTCTTCGAAGGGATATGATCCTTGAGAACACGGCACGGCTAGCAGAGGATAATGGTCAACTACACATGTCACATTAGACAAGGCGTAAAATATTCATGTTTCAGGGGAATTTGAAATGGTTTACGATTGATGGTGTATTATCTGAGCGATTTGTGCTAATCATTGCTATGCATTTGGAGTACAACAATAAACAAATAAAATCAAGCTTTCTCTAATAACAAAAAGTTTTAAATGAGTGATGATCATTTAACGTGATGATATCAAAATTCTGTAATTAACAAAAAAAAAATATTATAGAAACATATTAAAGATAATAAATAAATAAATAAATCTCTTTTTAACAATTTATGAAACTTTTTATTGATTAGGTGATTACTTAACAATAATAGCAGGTTATGAATATGGGTGGTAAATGAACTAGTGAATTTGGTTGATACTTTGTACAAGAAGTTTGTCATAGTTCTGAAAGAGTTCTAAACTTAAATTGTGATCAATGGTGGGGCCATACTTGCATGAATAGGAGCTATCGCCTGTTGACTCCAAAAAAATGTGTGCAAGCTTGCACTTCTAGACTGGAAACACTAGTTAAATTTTCTGATCAGAAGCTTTTGCCAACTACTAATTAATATGATATATGCAACTTAAGTGGTTTATGATTTATCCAACAATTATCTTTATTCTAGCAAAAAATGTAGCTCTCCTAGTGGTTAATCATTTTATACGATCGGTTACTTTTTCTGACAGTTGAAACCAAGATTCTAATATTATGGGGTGGGAGACAAGTGAGAGTAGAGGGTAAAAAAAATCATCTTATACGATTGATGGGGGTTCAGCTAATTACAATATTACTATTTCTATGAGCTTCTTTTAAGAATTTAAAAACTACAAGTGGTAAATACATTTTACCCCTAGATTTATTTTGATCTTGACATACTGAACCGACAACTTAGAATCTGTTTGGTTTAACTTTTAGACACCTAAAAACACTTTCTATAAATTAGAAGTTGAAACTAATATGTTTAACACATTTTTCATAAAGCTTTTAAGCTAAAAACAATTCTAAGAAAACAAAATGCTCCATATTAGAGATTTTTAGAAAATGTTACTGCAAGGGTATTTTTACATAATGCGGGAAGCTCTTCTTCTTTCTCTTTTTCAAATATATCCCTCCATATTTTTAAAAGTCTAATATTGCCCTCAAATTTTCTAAAAACCTAATATAGGCCAAATAATCAATAATTTTTATTTAATAATACTTCTAATCAAAACTCTATAATTCAAAAGATAAAATTTCACAACTAAGAGTCTTAAAACTGTTACGGGACTTGATGCAATGATTTTGAAATATTGATAGATGTGTAGATTTTGACTCCAGCACCAACTGAATCTTGCATTTGTACCTACTGTTAGCTAGCCAACAACATGAGTTGATTCATAGAATCATTTCTAGTAGAGGATTGTTTCAAATTCTTATAGTCATAGCAAAACTTGCTTAGACGTCACAAATTCATCCCCATCAGTGAAGATCTCCTAATCAGCATGCAACAGAGATAGAAAAATAGAAGGTATGCATGCAGCTACCAAATGGCCATTATTTAAGTCTTCAAGCGCACCGAGCAATGGCTTGTCTCTTCCTCCACAAATTAAAAATGGCCGAATGAAAAAATTATAGACCCTTAGAATTTATAATTAAAATTATGTGGCTTTAGATTTATAATTTAAATCACGTGGTTTTCACCTTCATAATCTCTTTGTTGGTAGGTAATAACAACTCACCCAAATCCAAAAGACTTAAAGGTGATTCTCCCCCATCTATAACAACGCATAGAGGAATATTTACAAGCATCTCTTAACTTGATGCCCAAGTTGGCCCATTATCATATGGGTTTGAGTTAGTCTAAATCCAATTCACTATCTAAGAATAGGGCCTAAGCTTTGACCAGATTCTGCCACTACAATTAATAGGCATGAAACATTTGGAGTTAGAATTACGTATTATCTATTATTCTTTGATGCTGCTAATTTTAGTTGTAGTTTGATATATTGAATTTAATTTGCTAGCCGGGATGTAGCATATAACATTATGGATTACTCCATGAAGCACCAATTGGTATTGATGATTTTGAAAAGAAAAAGATGGCGGATGCATATTGGAGCCACAGTCTCCACTAACCTCAAATTTATTTATTTTTTAAAAAATATAATGATATTTTAAAGTATCTTTAGTCTAAAATATTAATTAGCCCTTACTAAAAAAAATGGAACACTATTTATATGCTTGATTATATGTTATAACCCCTACTGAAAAAGATATTTTGGATCAGACCCTGCTTAATTTAGGTTGATGATGGCAGTGGGTGGCATAGGGGCTGAGACGAAGAAGGAAAATAAAGAACATCATTTGTCCAAAATTGCCCTTTGTTTTAATGTTAAATTGTAATCACGTGGAAGACACGTGACATTTCCGTTAGCTTTCTTTAGCATCTCACCTTTAAAAGGATTAAAAAAAATTATTTTGAAAGTTAATGGACTAAAATGTTCTCATCCCATAATTTAGGGGCTTCCACAAGTATAAACCTTTTTAAAAATAGTAAAGATGTTTCTTAAAACACAATAATACCATAAATTGGTGAATTTACAAAACAACAAAACCTATTGACTTTTATGGGCGCACGTACACACACTCATAATTCTATATGTCAATGTAAGAATGGTTTTGACCCCAAAAAAAAAAAATGTAAGAACGGTCACATTCATGTAAATATCAGTTCTTATTATTAGTTTATCCAAGAGTCTATCAATTGCTCTTCTTCTTCATCATTAAATAGCAACCATGATCTTTTTAAATATTGTTGATGCAAGTATTCATAAAAGAAGGGGGAGGGGGGGGGGGGGGGGGGGAAGGGGTGAATTGAGATTAAAGAAACAAATCGTTACTTTAAAACTTTTCAATTCAACTAAAAATGTGAATTAGATAAATTATCAAATACATGATATGTAAAATAACAAAGCAGGGATAGGAATGATCATACGGAAGATTTTTCAAGTGGTTCGAACTCCTGAAAGCTTACTTTACCACCTAAAATTTTCTTTCCTTAGGATTTTCCAAAGTCTCAACTAAAAACTTGAATGTCTCTTCAAATGTAAATGAAGTATAAACCTACTATACAACTCTTTGAAACCACAAAAGAAACCTTAGTGTATCCTACACTTATTTTCTCACACTCTTCTCTTTACAAAGGATTCTCATTTACATTTGAAGAGACATTCAAGTTTTTAGTTGAGACTTTGGAAAAGAAACCACAAAAGAACCCTTAGTGTATCCTACACTTATTTTCTCACACTCTTCTCTTTACAAATGATTCTCATAATCCTATACTAGAACCCGAGAGTATATAAGTATACTGGAATTGAGTGCAAAAATATAAGTATAACGTTAACTTCTCAATGAGTAGACAATACAAGTGATAGATATTGAATACTCAATAAATAAGAAAATTAAGCTCAAAATTGGGGTAAGAAAATGAGGTTTAATGACAATAAAAGCTTGGAATTGATTGCACTTAGTTTTTTTTTTCAATTCTTTACTATGCCATGCATCCAATATAGATGGCCTTAAGTGAATTGAATTGTTTGATTGATTGATTTTTCTTTTTGATTTTTGAATTTATTGTATTGAATTTTTTTTATTTGATTTTTTCTTGAATTGATTAATTGACTGAATTGGTTTTTTTTTGATTGAATTGATTTTTTTTTAATTGTTGATTGATTGATTGATCTGATTTTTTTTTTAATTGATTGATTGTTGAATTGATTGATTTTTTTTTTTTTGAGTTTTTTGGATTGTTTGATTTTTTTTAATTGTTGATTTTTTGAATAGATTTTTTTTAATTTTTTGATTGATTGAATTGTTTTATTTGGAATATATTCGGGCGTTTTAGGAAATCGTTTCGTCAAAAGTATCTAACCCTTTTAACACGTTAAAAATATTTTGATATTTCAAAATATGTATGTACATATTTGCATTGATATATGACAATTATTTGTGGTTTGACAATTATTTCCATATGTTGGTAAATTTGAATAACGGGGCAAAAGGAGTAAAAAATTAGGGGAGGTATACCATCTTTCTTTAGAATTTTAGATAAGTTAATTTTTTTTTTTTTGAATCTTGGGGGGACTGGGGCCGGGCCCCTTTAAGTTCCGCCTCTGCCCGTACACATGTGCACACTCACACATACAGGCACATCGATACACACAAAAGTCACACCCATAATCCCATACACCCAAACATGGACCCATGCACAAGTCATAGTCACGGACACAAGTGTAGATGCATGCATGAGATTCAAGAGTAGTCTAGTGGATGGTTACTCTTCCTACCAGTTAAAAGATTAGGGTTCGAATTTCATGAAGGTAGTGGTAGAACAAATTATAGATGAATGCACCTAGTCAGACACACAAGTGCACACACACATGCAATCCCCCATACCTAAAGACATGCACGTACACAATCACATAGAGAAGTGCACAGACGCATACCTTTTTTAAACTTCATTTGATTGTACATCTTTTCCTGTAAATAGCGTTCATTTTTTGGTGTTTTTTCCCTACAGTTGGTGAATTACACACACGCATATATATGTTATGTTTGAATGTTGATGGTGTATTATTTGAGATAATTCTCTTTATGATATGAAAAATAGAAAGAGAAGAAAAGAAAGGGATTAGTTTTGTGATGAGGATGATTTAGTGCCAATTTAAAGTTCTTAATAGTTGAATAAATTTCTTTCTTTTTTGGTTAAAGAATGATGTTGTTTTAAGTTTATGTACGATAGGTAGGGGCACATGGTTTGTCCCTATTAGTTGCTCGATTTATTCATTTTTATTTTTTTATTAACGTTGAAATGACTATTCACTACAAGAAAACAGCGCACGGACGACGGAATTGAGTGACGAATTTTTTTCGTAGTAAATTGGCTACTGTTAGGCTACGGATTTGCTACGGGCAACAAATTCCGTAGCCCAACCGTAGTCAACTTAGGCCCCGTTGAAATGGCGTCAAAAATTTGCTACGGATTAGTTACGGAAAATAATTTTAATTAATAAAAAAATAAAAAATAATATTCCGTAGCCTAACTGTGGCCAATTTGCTACGGACTAGCTACAGATTATTTAATTAATTTGGTAAAAAAATTCATAAAAAAATCCATAGCCATACAGTAGCCAAATAGCCACAGATTGGCTACGGAGAATAATTTTAATTAATAAAAAAAATATTTCGTTGCCTAGCCGTGACAAATTTGCTACGGACTAACTACGGATTATTTAATTAATTCGGTAAAAAAATTCATTAAAAAGTCCGTAGCCATGCAGTGGCCAATAGCCACGGATTGGCTACGGACCATATATTATTAAAAAAAATGTTAAAAAAAATAAATACGGATATTTTAATTAAATAGGATAAAATAAAATAACAAATTCCGTAGCCCAACAGTAGCCAATTGGCTACTGTTAGGCTACATAATTAAATAAAAAATCGAGGTTTATCATTTTTAATTTAAATTATGGAATTTTAATTGCACCTACAACATAGTAAAATTCACTTGAGTTGTAAATTTTTCAAATAAAAATAAACTTGGTCCGTATTTTATTAACGTGCGTACTTTTATAGAGAAATCTCATAGGAAATCAATAGCCGTTTAAATTGAATTTATTATTTTCTCACTTAACATTGCGTTAATGTTAATAAACATTCAATCTAAGAGTCGAAAAATTGTGACATTGTGTCTAAACTTCATAAAAAAGAAAAATATGAAGATATTAACACGTTTTAATACGTTATTCCTACCTATTAACAGTTAAAATACATACTATTAGTAGTCCGTAACCCATCCGTAGTCCTTAGCTACGGATAAGCTACGGACTTCTTTCCTTCCGTAGCCAATAGCCACGGATGGGCTACGGATCTCTTCCTTTTTGTAGCCTATCCGTAGCCACGGGAACTAAATTAAATTTTATGAGAAATAATAGTGACTAAATTGATTAATTTTGAACAATAAAAATTATTTTAAATCACTTTATAAATATTAAAAATTAGTATAATTTTTGAAAATATTGAAGTCCAATTTAAAAAAATAGAAATAGATAAACAATAGGGACTAAGTATGAAATTTACCCTATAATGAAAGCCTAATTTCCTTCTAATGATATTATAATCTGCAATAAAATAAAATAAAAACCATGTTCAGCCAGACGATGACAACGGTCGACCGGTGCCATCATCAGGCAATGTCAATTGAATTGTATGCTTACTGTCCCCGACGGACGAGGGCACCGGCTGCCCTCGGCCGAAATACTTAATAGTTTTTTCAAAATTCAAAACCCTACTAGACAAAAATAATTCAATGCCCTAATAAATTTTTCCCCCCTCTCTCGCGCTTTCTCTCTTTCACGCTCTCTCTCTCTGTTCGACGCACCAAGGCCACAACCTTCTACCTCCACCACCACCACCACCACCACATCTCACTCTCTCTCGACCAGCGACACCACCACCACATTCTCTCGGGGCCACCACCAAATCTACCACTACTCACTCACACTCTCTCCCGGTGACAATACACCACTCCTCTCGGCGACAACACCACCACCTCCTCTCGGCGCCGCTACTAGGGTTGCTAGATATGTTGCTATCTCAATAGAAGATGAATATGAGCTAGGGTTTCTGTAAGTTTTCACTCAAATTAGTTACTACAAGTAATTAATTAATTAATTAATTAGTGTAAGCTAGGGCTTGTCTAATTGTTGATTTTTTTTTAAGTTAGTAATTGATTTGTTAATTAATTGATTTTTGTTTTCATTGTCTGTATGCTACATTCACTTGTAGCAGTGACCTATGGTGCTTTCATAATGTTTTATCTGAAAGAAATATATGTTTTCGGCCACGGGATTGACACAGCTAGGCAATCGTCGACGAGATATCAGGGCTAACATTACTGGAAGTTTTCGACTTGACGGAGGTGTTGAGGAAGAAAATGGGGATCGAGGAGATGCTGGTGATGGTTGTAATGATGTCGGGGATGGCGTTTGGGGAAGGGGGATGGCTACTTTGGGGACGTATTGCATTCACTTTTTAGAATTTATTTTGATGTTTAAGGTGAAATAGTTAGATTAAACGATTTAATGCTTTGCTTTTTGAATTTTGAAGTGATGTGAGGTTTGCATATACAAATCGATTTTCTGGGTATGTGTTTTCTTTCCAGGTTTTTGAAGCTTTGATTTCAAATTTTGAATTTGTGAAAAAGACATAACCTTAGATGTTAGGCACAAATTTGAATGGGTGTGGATATATAATGGAAAAAATGCATGTGGAGAGTTGTCTAACTCTTAAATGTAACAGAGTGGATTACAAATTGCATTTATTTTTTAGTATTAGTTTAGATATTTAAAGGGTGAACTAACTTGGATAAAATAATTGAATGCTTTACTTCTAAATTTTCACCTCTATTTGGTTTCTTTATTCTCATATTTGGATGCTAATAGTTAGAGTGGATGGAAATTAGTTTGCAAGCAACATGTCACCAGAAAACAAAAAAGGAAAAAAAATCCTTAACTTTACGATTGAAATGTTCGCTTCGGAAAGGCATTTTTGACTTTGCCTTGTGTTTTAAATCCTGCTTTCATGTTAGGATCTGTATATTTTCCAAAAAATGTATTGTTCAATTTGGATGTTGCAATGCACTCTTTTGCTGATTGATTTAGAATTAATGTAGCTAAATATTAGTTTTACCATCGTTATCTTTAATGGGATTTTTATACTGAAATTTTTAAGAACTAGCAATAATTTATACTCCTACACATGATTTTAAGCGGCCATATTTTGAATTGGATCCAAGGTATTGTATAATTTTGTCTGCGGATTTGTCTCGATTAATACAGAAATTTCTGCCTTTCTTGCACTGCTATTTATTGACATTGATTTTTCTTTTGGCGACAGGAATCCATCATCATCATACCTCCAAAGAAGTCTCCAGCATTGTCTAGGATGATAGTCTTAGTCTTTGCAATGGTCTGCAGCCTTTATATCTGCTCATTTAGTCTAAAGCAAACTAAGATCAGCACCAAAAGTAAATTAGAGAATATTGAAGTTATTGAAAGGTCTGTACTTCAATAGTACCAGGCACATCATTTTGTACTATGAAGATCTAATAAAAAATCAAACTGTAAGGAGCTCATACAGAAAGTGTTTAAAATAAAAAAGAAAAAAGAAAAAAGAAATTGCACAGTCTTCAATTATACATAATATCCTAAATCTTCGTTCTGATTGTTTGTCACGAAGTTTCTGTGATGATTGCAATGCTTCAATTGTCTAATCATAACAGTACTTTAATTATACCTTGGTTTATCATTACTAAGAACTTTTCTTCGTTGTTTTTTGTAGAACATTACTAAGAAACTGGTAAGTAGTTTGTGTCTCCTATATTGCTGATTGTTAAACATTGTTTTTGCAGAAACTAAAAGATGTCCGGTAGTTCATGGGGCTGCCAGGGATGGTGTTAGCTAGTTGCCAAGTTAAGATACACAAAGGATCATTGTCGAAACACATCAAGAATTGGGATATAATCAGCAAGACACTCAGAGGAACAACTTATGGGAGCCATTGTTGGTAGTGACTACATAATTATCTTCTTTACCCTTTTCTTGTTATTGTAGAGAGGATTTTTTCTCTCTTTTTTCTTTTTTCTTCTTTGGTTTGACCTATGGTGATTGTGGGAGCAGGCCATTGCTTAAACATTCATTGTGTTATATCAATGGTTTGTTCACCTGATTTAATCTTGGATCCCTTGGAAGCTTTTCATACATGAACTAGACATACTATTGACTTTATACTTGTTATCAAGCTAGTAACTTGGTGAAGACTATTGTTATCTTTGTATCGGGATCATTGTAGGTACAAGGTGATGGAGTCATAGTAGCAACTCCAACGGGGAGTACAGCTTATTCTACTGCTGCTGGAGGATCCATGGTGAGCTGTTCTTGTTCAATTTTCTTTTTCAATGTAACTAATAGACATTGTCATGAAAAAATTTAAAGACCCCAAACAAGAGTGCTAGGAGTGGAGCGAGTTGAGTGCAATTTGATTTTTAAAACATGTGCATGACTTGACTACTGATATAGTTCACTAA
Source organism: Ehretia macrophylla (assembly GCA_037974665.1). Lineage (NCBI taxonomy): Eukaryota > Viridiplantae > Streptophyta > Magnoliopsida > Boraginales > Ehretiaceae > Ehretia > Ehretia macrophylla. The sequence continues at coordinate 35,318,891 of CM075780.1, read as the reverse complement.
TTACTGGACATTGTTCTTAACCTATATCTGTATGAAATTAATAGCAAAATAAAGATAGAAGAGAAATTAAACTTGGCGTAGTTAAGTTTGATCCTTGGCTATACATGGTGGTCCATTTTTTTGCATAAAAGAAATTTAAATCATTCAACTGAAAAATCAACAAGTATTTGTTCCTCTTCAGAATTTGAATCTCATTAAGGTGGATAAGTTTATGGGAAAAGATAATATAGAAGGGCATTGTTTTGAAGCAAATCTTTACTTGGACTTATGAGAAGGCTTAAAGCACTCTTATGTTTGCATTCAATAAGGATGTAAGATGGGGAGCTTTGCCTTCCCTTCCATTTGATGTTATAAGAACTTATTTCTCAAAAAAAAAATTGTTATAAGAACTTGGGAAGTCTTCGATATCTGACATGTGCGAGCTGGATGGGTAATATTACATACATCTATAAAGTTCTTCCTTTTTGAATTTCTTCAAACACAACTTCTCTATCTCTCGCCCTCTCTCTCTCGCATGATGAAAGGCAGGATTCTAACAGTTAGAAGCACCTTAATTTATAGCCTAACTTGCCTAGGATATTCTTAGTGGTGGCTAAAAATAAGCATTTCATTGTTGATGACTTGTGGAATAGAAATTATTAGTTTGTTTAGGTGGAACCAGTAGATCATGATATCTATGGTCCTTTAGTTTCCGGAATTTGTGCACATACAGGAATTCTTGGTCTTTGCATCTTTTTCTTTCTCCTTATACAATTGATATTATTCCAGTCTAGAAAGGAAAACAATGAAGGAAAGAAAGTTGGACAAAGGATTGTAATAGCTCTCAGCAGCTATGACTATAAATTCGGGTTAATTATGGCCTGATGGGGAAAAATTGTGGAATTCTTTTCCCTGCCAAGAAATGGTAATCGTGTTGATCAAGAATGAACAAGAAAGTACCGGTTTTAACTTTTAACGAAGGCTATTCTTTATTGCAGGTGCATCCCAACGTTCCTTGCATGCTTTTTACTCCAATTTGCCCATAGTCTCTCTCTTTCAGACCCGTCATACTTCCAGAATCGTCAAGGTTGGAATTAAAGGTAAATGTCTTATGTTCATTTCCAGATACTTCAAGCAGAAAATGGATAGCTCTACTGTTCTCCATTCTTTTTACTTATGTGGATTTATGGTGATTATGGGATTGGCTATGCGCTTTTTACCTATAAGATGTTGGTTCTTTTGCTCATCGTTAACCAATTACTTCTATCTGAACAGATTCCAGCAGATGCACGAAGCAATGCTTGGGTATCCTTTGATGGGAAGAGAAGACAATAACTCTCACGGGGGGATTCTGTTAGGATATCCACATATGAGCCAGCATCCACTTCCAACTGTCAACAAGTCCGACCAAACAGGTAATTGGTATGGGCTACAGAAACCACGGATGGGCTACGGAAAGTTTTGCAGACATTGAAACCACGTGAATGAAATGATTAGAAGACAATAGTAGAACATTTTTAGGTTTTTTTTGTAAATTTAAAATATTATTTTTGTAAATTTTAATTTTAATTTTTTGTAAATATTAATTTTTTCATATTTTTGTAAAAATTAATTTGTACATTTAATTTTAACTTTTTTGTAAATATTAATTTGTATTTATAATCTTTTTTGTTAATATAAAATTTTTATATTTATAATTTTTTTTAAAAATTAAATAATTAATTAATGACGGAATAACTACAGAACTTAAGCTACGGATGGGCTACGGATTGGCTACGGAAAAGGGGCTATCGATATTCGATGGATACCAATCCGTAGTCGCGGGCTACAGACAATTTACGACTGAAATAATTATGGATTTGTTACGGACGTTAATAATTAATAAAAAAAATTAAAATTTTAGTTGGCTACAGATGGGCTACGGTTATTTTGCTACGGAAGTAATAAAAAATAAATACAAATTAATTTTCGAAATTGGTTACGGATGGGTTACGAAATATCAATTTGGCGACAAGTTTTTTTACTACGGACGTGATTCCGTAATCTAGCGGTCGCCTGTTCTAATTTGGTTACTGTTAGGTTACGAATTTTGATCGTCGTCTCAGCCTTTTTTTATTGTAGTGATTATACTTCTAAAGTCATTCAAATTTGTTAACAGTGTTAACTTTGAGGGACTTGAGGAGCAAAAAATAAATTCTTGGACGACCTCCTTGTCCGAAGCCAAATAGTAACGAGACTTACATGTCTTGTTTCCTTTTTCAAATAGGTTAAAATGACTATCTTGCTCCTAAACTGTTAAAAATCATTAATTAAGGTGACGATTCGTATCTTGTATTGAATTTGGATAGGAAATTGAATGAAAGTGGAAAATGAATGAACTTGATTAAAAGTATACCATGTTTGGTGTGCTATAAAAATGAAGATAGAAATATATGTATTGATTCTAAACCATATTAGGTTGTCAATATATTAGAGTAGTATTAGGAATGATATATTAGTATATTAAGAATAAAAACAAATGTAATAATAATATAAAAGAAAAAGAAATAAAAAAACAAATATTACAATAATAACAATAGTAAAAGTAGTAATAATAATCACAAATAGTAATAGTAATACTAATAAATAGATAATATTAGTATTAAGTAATAATAATATTTTTTTATTTGGTTATTATATACTTTTATATATTAAAAGAGCATTTTGGTCATTTGAATAATAATAATAATAATAATTTCAAATAATTATTTAAATATTTATAATAATAATAATAATAAAAGGATTTGTCCTGTTGTTATTATACGCATATCATGTTTTGAAATGGTATATCTGTCATTAATAATAATGTTATTTAATAATATTTATTACAACTTTATTTTATTATTATATACATGTTTATATTTTGAAAAGGTTTTATGGCCATTTGATAAATATTAAAAATAATATTCATAAATTATACAAATAATATCGATATTTTTAACATTCATAAATCATAAAATAAATACTAATAATAAAAAAGGATAACTTTTTTATTACTATATGAGGTAAATGACACATGTGGTCCTATATCTTTGGAGGTTGGGACACTTTGGCCCTATATTTTTCGAAATGAACCTTTTTATCCTAAATGTATCGAAAAATATACCAAAGTGTCTCAATTCCCAAAGATATAGAACCACTGGTGTCAGTTATCCTACTATATATATGTTATGTTTTAAAAGGGTATTTTGGTCACTTGAATAATAATAACGAATATAATAATAATAATAATAATAATAATAATAATAATAATAGTAATAATAATAATAATAATAATAATAATAATAATAATAATAATAGGATTGACTATTGTTATTATAATATTTTGATGATTTGATAAGTGAGTTCATTTCCAAGAATTTGGTAGTGGGCTAATCCATGTGTTTTGTCTGTACATTCGAGGGAATTGCATTATCGTGGAAAATAGAATTTTTAAATTTATCACTTCATACCAAACATGAGAATTGAAACAGAGCCAGGTTTGTCATTCCAATCCTAACTCATTCTTGCATGCTTGTCTTATTTCCATCAAAGAAATTATGAGCAAACAATTTTAAAAACTCATTTATTACCTCTTATATGGATGCTTAATTAGATTACATGTTAAATAACAAAGTCATTATTAATTTTTTTATTTTTATTTCTCACCTTTGTTGTAACATATCAACTAAATATTTACCTTAAAAGTGATAAATGGTTGACATCTTGCAATACATAGACTCAAAATTATTGTCGAGAAATTGCAGCTAGGATTTAGCTGTTGATATCCGGAACATCAAGTGAGAGGAGCTTGAGATTGCTTTGGAGCATTGATGCATCATCTTCAAGCATGTTCACCCATGCTTCTATTCCTTCCCCTCATCTACTACTCATTAAAATCACCAAATTCTTGTAGGGAAAGGGTGTAGTAGACACCCAAACAGGCTTACCCCATCCATAATCCACTTCATATAAAGGAAACCTACACCAACTGCTAAAATTACAAGACTTTATATCTTTGTTATAGTATAATTCCGCTGATTTTTTCATTGAACTCAAATATTCATCCCCATGTTGTATGTTCTTGACATAATTGCTATTGATATTCCTTATTGCACTCAATTTTCCTACTAGATTATGATAACCTTTGTCTTCATCTGAAGTTGACAGCGCAACGGTATGCGACCAAATGTTACCAAAGGCATGTTCTGGTAATGGTGGACTCATTCTTGGTCTCAAGTTCACTAAATGTACTGCAGCAAAAGTCAGCTTCTTGTTATCATCATCAGCAACCTTAATGAAGTGCCTCTAAAAAAAAGCTGTAATGGCTTCCACTCTAGTTGGATCTTTCACTTGTGAACCAGTAGCAGAGGCAATAGCTTCTTTGAGAGTTTTTAATTTTTCCTTATCGAATACAAATCGTTTCGTCACAATTTTCTCTTTGGCGATTCTTGAGATTGAGGAGGAATCAAAACCAGAAATGTCTTTAGTTGGAAAATGACTAGTCATATCAAATATAGGTTGCACGACTTTGGATTCCCCGTATCCAAGATTTTGGCCACTACAGTTTGTCCCACCATTACGGACCATGTTGCTAAGATGGTTTTGTGTAGCTGTCTATCATATACGGGATGAAAGGAACACTTAACAGATTGTATCTTGAGTGAAAAACGATCTTTTTGTAGAATCAATGGGGAGATCAAGATGAAATTGTATAGTGGGAAAGGGTAGTGTCGGAGCCAAACACTAAAGGTAAGGGGAAGTATTATAGTGGCGGAGTCGGTAATAGGAGGCAGTTATGTATGTATTAATTAATACGATGATGGTGTGGGTTCAAGTAACTGTAGTTGCATTTTGTTTTCTGCCATTTTTTTGAGTTGCTTACTTCTTGTTTTGTATTAAATTACTGCATTTTGTTGACGGCGTGGGTTTGATTCACTGCTTACTACTTTTTTTTATTAGATTAGAATTAAATAGATATATATAACTTTCAACTTTGAACTACTTACTACTTCATTGGGCGGCTTGAAGGTTGCAACAAGTAAGTCAGTTTGGCCCGCCTAAGAACTTAAGATGATGGGGAGGCTTTGAGCTTTTTTTTTTCTAATCAAAAGAAGTTCTGTTTCTAGTGTTTAGGGTCGGGCTAGGAGGGTCTCTTTTCTAATTTTATTCCATAATAATTCAAAAAAAAAAAAAAAAGAGTTTAATTTCGACGAGTAATTGATAGAATTACGAATGGAGTTGGTGTTATGAGTTTCTTTGTGGACGCTTTATTCTATCTCCAATGGGTTACTCTTACAACACGTCCTTGTACAATGCCCAAGGCTCTCAATCCGAACTAAAAAATTTGCGTCTCGCCTGATCATTAGTCTTGCAGTCAAGCTTCCTTCTGCTTTTGTACTCGAGGGCCAATCTTCGTCCAGCCCGAGGAAACCTTTCTAGTGGGTATTCTTAATTTTCAGAATTCTATATGCATCTATGAGATCGAGTATGAAGTTTTGTTTACTTTGATCCAATAAGTGGATTGACTCATCAAGTTCCTATTGAGATCTTTCTGAATGGGCTAAGAGAATGCAAATGGATATCCAAAGTACGATTAACCTCTGGATTTGAAATCACTGCTTTCCATAAATGCTAGACTAAGCAATAGAGTACCTCGTATATTAGATAGATATATATAAATTTGAGTTGCTTATTGATATGCTTGTTTTGATTATTCTTTGTTTGATATTAAAATATGCTTGTTTTGATAAGGTTTCTGTAAATTTGTAATTGGAGAATGTAATGGGCTACAAGCTTGGTTTCGATTGTTTGAACATCAATTGAATATTACACTACTTAGGTCTTCTCTCACTTTTTATTTTTATTTTTATTATGAGATAAAGCTTTCGCCTGTATGAGGGTACAGAGCCTGCTTTCTAATTGTTAATTTAGTTTATACCATAAATAAGGGCAAATAGTTAAATAAGCAATTTAGAATTATTATAATCTTTTTTATAATGTAGACCAGTTGATATCTAAAAATATGCAATTGGAATGATTATTTTGCTTACCAAATCTTTAAAAGCTCCGTAATATAAAAAATCGACTTTTTTTTCTACTAACCCAAAAAATGCTATATCAAAAAAAAAAAAAAATCGGCCTGCAAATATTAGATTTTTGACTCTGTCCGGAGGGGAACGTAATCTTGCGGTGCACGTTGGTCTTGAAATGAGAATTTGTGGTTTCTAAGATGGTGGGGGTGTTGGAGATGATGGTTTAATCATCTCTTTTGGTAATATATATTTCCTTGGTGGCTACCATCTTGCTTTGTAACTATTAAATGGTATATTTAGATACTATCTGAGTCTGAAGCCTAAAATTTTTCACTTGTGGAGTGGATTAGCATATAAACAAACGTTCTTCCTAGTTCAACCGTAGATTTCTTACAAATAGAATACTATTGGAAGCAACAATATTTATTTTTTCTAACTCAGCTTAATTCTTCGAAGCAAGAGAGGGTGCGTGTAGTGTCAAGTGTAAGCCCAAATGTGTTGAAGTTGAAATAGCATTGAATCAAGCCAAAGTGCAGAGCCTATTTTTATACTAAGGTAAATGGCTCAGATAGTCCTTAACGTTTGGTTGTTTTGATATTTTGGTCTCAAACATTTGAAATCGGACACTCTAGTCCCAAACGTTTTATAACAGGAACACCGTTAGTCCATTAGCTCATTTCTGTTAAATTTGCACCGTTAAGCTCATGTGTTTCACATGCCACGCAAAACAAAACAAAAAAGCATGCAAGGTTGACGGTGAGATTTTATAAAAGAGAAGAAAATGAGTTGTAAGCTAAATGACTATTTTAACTTTTTACGCTTTTTTTTTACATGTGGCATGCAAAACACCTGAGCTTAATGGTACAAATTTAACAGAAATGAACTAATGGACTAACAGTGTCCCTATTGTAAAACGTTTGGGACTAAAGTGTCCGATTTGAAACGTTTGGGACTAAAATGTCAAAGAACCAAACGTTAAGGACTATTTGAGCCAATTACCCTTTATACTATGTTAAACCATCTGTCCCTCAAGTGAAAGTCAGAAAAAGAAGGAAGCACCACTTATTTATTATACTAGAACAAACATATTAGCGAAAGGGCTCATAGAAGCAAGGTTAGCAAGTAGAGTATCGGGAATAGTGGTCCCGGAAAGCAAGATTTCTTATACTATACGGTTCGCACCCCGTATAAAGGGTCATTTCTTCAGTTATCCATTTAAGCCGATTCCAACAAGCTGGATGATAAATGTGTTCCGTTCTTATTATACATAATATTTAAATCATGACATGACATCAGTTGTCCATTCAAGCCAATTCCAACAAGTTGGATGATAAATGTGTTCCGTTCTTGTTGTACGTAGTATTTAAATCATGACATGACATGGGAACTACCAACTATTAATGACTTTTTGAGCAGCTAACGTTTTTCCTCCTCATTATAGGTTTTTTTTTTTTTTTTGTGGGAAAGAAGGGCGGTACCCTGCCTGATTTTATTAATACTAAAAAGAAAGTTACAAAAACGAAGGGGGACATAAGGCCTAACTTTCGTGGGAAGATGGAGGACTTACCTGCCCCATCATTCTTCTACTTTAGAATAAGTACAAACACTCCTTTTTCCAAGATCCTATGAAATAAAACACAAAAATTAAATCTAATAAATCCTAAATCAAAATTGAAAACAAGGGAATCCTAATTTATCTAGCTTAATCATTCCATTAAGTTCCCTGTAGTCCTTCATTTCTTGAAGAGTTATGTACATCATGCATTGTCTTAGCTCCCAAGTTGGCTAAAAAGTCAGCCGATTGGTTTCCTTCACGAAAGATGTGCGTAAGTTTCCCATTGCAAGCCTCTAGGTATCTTCTCACTCTCCTTAGCTCGTGAGTAATGTCCCAAGATCCTTGTTTATTACTGCACCCAAGTTGTACTGCACTAAAAGAATCAATTTCTGCCCAAACATTGCAAAAACACAAATCCAAGCATAATCCAAGGCCAAAATTTAATGCAAGAAGTTCAGCTTTTATTGAAAATTGAGTATCAAAAGGGGAGAAAACACATTTTAACATGTTGCCCTTATTGTATCTAATGATACTTCCTCCTCCTCCTGCTAGCTTTGCTAGGCTATAAACACTCCCATCTACATTAAGCTTCACGTAATCATTGGGAGGTTTCAGCCACCTAACTCCTCATTACAGGTTATGTTGCTAATTGAGGTCGATTTTGAGCTTTGGTACATCATTTTCAACATTTTGAGAATGTAATGGGCTACAAGCTTGATTTTGATTATTTGAACATCAATTGAATATTACACTATTTAGGTCTTCTCTCACTTATTTATTTATTTATTATGAGATAAACTGTTAATTTAATTTATACCATGAATAAGAGCAAATAGTTAAATACGCAATTTAGAATTATTATAATTTTTTTTTATAATGCATCCAAAATGTAAACCAGTTGATATCTAAAAATATATAATTAGAACGATTATTTTGCTTACCAGATCTTTAAAAGCACCGTAATATAAAAAATAAAAAAAAAATTCTACGAACCCAAAAAATACTATATAAAAAAAAAAATTCGACCTCTGAACATTAGATTGTTGACTATGTCCTGAGGTTCTTGCGGTGCATGTTGGTCTAGAAAGGAGAATTTATGGTTTCTGAGATGGTAGGGGTGTTGGAGATGATGGTTTAATCATCTCTTTTGATAATATATATTTTCATGGTGGCTACCATTTTGCTTTGTAACTATAAAATGGTATATTTAGATACTGTCTGAGTCTAACGCCTGAAATTTTTCACTTGTGGAGTGGATTAGGATATAGACAAACGTTCTTCCAAGTTCAACTGTAGATTTCTTACAAATAGAATACTATTGGAAGCAACAATATTTATTTTTCCTAACTCAACTTAATTCTTCGAAGCAAGAGAGGGTGCATGTAGTGTCAAGTGTAAGCCCAATGAGTTGAAGTTGAAATAGCATCGAATCAAGCCACAGTGTAGAGCCTATTTTTATACTATGGTAAACCATCTGTCCCTTAAGTGAAAGTTAGAAAAGGAAGGAAGCACCACTTATTTATTACATTAGAACGAGCATATTAGCGAAAGGGCTCATACAGAGGGGCTCCCAAGCATCGGTTAAGAAGCTTTAGTGGCCGCCTCTGACTAATCCATAGAAGCAAGGTTAGCAAGTAGAGTATCGGGAATAGTGGTCCCTGAAAGCAAGATTTCTTATACTATACGGTTCGCGCCCCGTGTAAAGGGTCACTTCTTCAGTTGTCCATTTAAGCCGATTCCAACAGGCTGGATGATAAATGTGTTTCGTTCTTATTGTACGTAATATTTAAATCATGACATGACATTGGTACGTCACTTCTCTAGTTGTCCTTTCAAGTCGGTTCCAACAAGTTGGATGATAAATGTGTTCCATTCTTGTTGTACGTAGTATTTAAATCATGACATGACATGGGAACTACTAACTATTAATGACTTTTTGAGCAGCTAACATTTTTCCTCCTCATTACAGGTGTTTATTTATTTATTTATTTTATTTATTTTTTTAGAAAAGAAGGGCGGTACTTTCCGAGATTTTATTAATACTAAAAAGAAAGTTACAAAAACGAAGGGAGACATAAGACCTAACTTTTGTGGGAAGATGAATGACTTACCTGCCCCATCGATCTTCTACTTTAGAAGGAGTACAAGCACTCCTCTTTCCAAGATCCTATGTAATAAAACATCAAAAGTAAATCTAATAAATCCTAAATCAGAATCGAAAACAAGGAAATCCTAATTTATCTAGCTTAATCATTCCATGAAGTTCCCTATAGTCCTTCATTTCTTGAGTATCAAAAGGGGAGAAAAAACATTTTAACATGTTGCCCTTATTGTATCTAATGATACTTCCTCCTCCTCCTGCTAGCTTTGCTTGGCTATAAACACTCCCATCTACATTAAGCTTCACGTAATCATTGGGAGGTTTCAGCCACCTAACTCCTCATTACAGGTTATGTTGCTAATTGAGGTCGATTTTGAGCTTTGGTACATCATTTTCAACATTTTGAGAATGAAATGGGCTACAAGCTTGATTTTGATTATTTGAACATCAATTGAATATTACACTACTTAGGTCTTCTCTCACTTATTTATTTATTTATTATGAGATAAACTGTTAATTTAATTTATACCATGAATAAGAGCAAATAGTTAAATACGCAATTTAGAATTATTATAATTTTTTTTATAATGCATCCAAAATGTAAACCAGTTGATATCTAAAAATATATAATTAGAACGATTATTTTGCTTACCAGATCTTTAAAAGCACCGTAATATAAAAAATCAAAAAAAATTTCTACGAACCCAAAAAATACTATATCAAAAAAAAAAAAATCGACCTCTAAACATTAGATTTTTGACTCTGTCCTAAGGTTCTTGCGGTGCATATTGGTCTAGAAAGGAGAATTTATGGTTTCTGAGATGGTAGGGGTGTTGGAGATGATGGTTTAATAATCTCTTTTGATAATATATATTTCCATGGTGGCTACCATCTTGCTTTGTAACTATAAAATGGTATATTTACATACTATCTGAGTCTAATGCCTGAAATTTTTCACTTGTGGAGTGGATTAGGATATAGACAAACGTTGTTCCAAGTTCAACCGTAGATTTCTTACAAATAGAATACTATTGGAAGCAACAATATTTATTTTTCCTAACTCAACTTAATTCTTCGAAGCAAGAGAGGGTGCATGTAGTGTCAAGTGTAAGCCCAATGAGTTGAAGTTGAAATAGCATCGAATCAAGCCAAAGTGCAGAGCCTATTTTTATACTATGGTAAACCATCTGTCCCTTAAGTGAAAGTCAGAAAAGGAAGGAAGCACCACTTATTTATTACATTAGAACGAGCATATTAGCGAAAGGGCTCATACAGAGGGGCTCCCAAGCATCGGTTAAGAAGCTTTAGTGGCCGCCTCTGACTAATCCATAGAAGCAAGGTTAGCAAGTAGAGTATTGGGAATAGCGGTCCCAGAAAGCGAGATTTCTTATACTATACGGTTCGCGTCCCGTATAAAGGGTCACTTCTTCAGTTGTCCATTTAAGCCGATTCCAACAGGCTGGATGATAAATGTGTTTCGTTCTTATTGTACGTAATATTTAAATCATGACATGACATTGGTACGTCACTTCTCCAGTTGTCCATTCAAGTTGATTCCAACAAGTTGGATGATAAATGTGTTCCGTTCTTGTTATACGTAGTATTTAAATCATGACATGACATGGGAACTACCAACTATTAATGACTTTTTGAGAAGCTAACATTTTTCCTCCTCATTACAGGTGTTTATTTATTTATTTATTTTATTAGATTTTTTTTTTGGAAAAGAAGGGCGGTACTTTTCGAGATTTTATTAATACTAAAAAGAAAGTTACAAAAACGAAGGGAGACATAAGACCTAACTTTTGTGGGAAGATGAAGGACTTACCTGCCCCATCGATCTTCTACTTTAGAAGGAGTACAAACACTCCTCTTTCCAAGATCCTATGTAATAAAACATCAAAATTAAATCTAATAAATCCTAAATCAGAATCGAAAACAAGGAAATCCTAATTTATCTAGCTTAATCATTCCATGAAGTTCCCTGTAGTCCTTCATTTCTTGAGTATCAAAAGGGGAGAAAAAAACATTTTAACATGTTGCCCTTATTGTATCTAATGATACTTCCTCCTCCTCCTGCTAGCTTTGCTTGGCTATTAACACTCCCATCTACATTAAACTTCACGTAATCATTGGGAGGTTTCAGCCACCTAACTCCTCATTACAGGTTATGTTGCAAATTGAGGTCGATTTTGAGCTTTGGTACATCATTTTCAACCATGTTCACCCATGCTTCTATTCCCTCCCCACAGCTAGTACTCATTAAAAACACAGAATTTCGAAAGGGCAAGGCTAAAGTACACACCCAAACAGGCTTACCCCATCCGTAGTTCACTTCATAAAATGGAAACCTACACCAACTGCTAAAACTACAGAACTCTATATCTTTACTAGAGTATACTTCAACTGCTTCTTTCAGTGAACTTAAATATTCATCATCCCATTCTTGCATTTTCTTGACATAATTGCTGTTGATATTCCTTATTGCACTCCTCAATCTTCCTACCAGATTATGATAACCTTTGCCTTCACCAGGAGTTGATAGTGCAATTGTATGGCACCAAATGTTACCAATGGCATGTTCTGGTAACGATGGTCTCATTCTAGGTCTCAAGTTCACGATATGAATTGCAGCAAATGACTTGTTGTTATCCATCTTTTCGTCAACCGGAACATAATTCTGATCAATGAAATGCCTCCAAATGAAAGCTGTAACAGCTTCCACTCTTGTTGGATCTTTCACTTGTGAACCAGCAGCAGAGGCAGCAGCTTCCTTGAGAGTTGCTAATTTTTCCTTATTAAACACCAATCGTTTTGTCACGATTTTCTCTTCGGTGATTCCATAGTTTGGCCAGGAACCAAAACCGGACATGTCTTTAGGTGGAAAATGACCAGTCCAATCGAATATAGGTTGGACGACCTCACGAGCTTCGGCCAGATTTTGGCCACTGCAATCCCCGCGGCATGTAGCAGCCCATGCATGCATGAAATTCGCCAAAGATGTTCCGTCAGCTATTTTATGTGAGATGCATACACCGATTGCTATCCCTCCACAGGTGAAGAAATTAATTTGGATGGCTAGAGGAACAATGTCGCCTACTTTGCTATCTTCTTCGCTATACGATTCTTTTGGAAAGTATTGTTTTAGTTCCTCCATAGAGGGTTCTTCTATAAGTTGTGCAAGTTGAGCATGAACTCGAGTTTCGACATACTCAACTCCAGCATCATCACAATCCAGAGAAAAATTTCCAATATTGATCCTTCCTGCCAAAGGGTAGTATTGAGTTAAAGTATTTGATAAAGACTGCTTTAACATTTGAGATATTTGGGTACAATTAACATCATTTTTGTTCTCAGGTTGATAGAAGAAAACGAGGCGAATGTAAATTGGTGGTGCAAGTTGGTCTAAGAAGGACAATTTGTGGTTTCTCAAATGGTGGGGTGTTGGTGATGATGGTTTAATCATCTCTTTTGATACTATCTCCATAGTGGTTGTCATCTTTGCTTTCCCAGTTCTATAACTAGAAAGGTTGGGTGGTGGTGGTAGTGATTTAATCGTCGTAAGAGCTGAACATCACAGGTTTGAATAAAAATATTTCACTTCTTAAGTGGGTAAGCATCTGCGCGACTAGCTCCTAGATATAGTGGAGAGTTTGACCATCTTCCAAGCTCAATTGATAGCTTTCTTAGAAGAAATTTATGATTGAAAGCAACAAGACAGTGGTTTTAGGTGACGCACATAATTTCTAAACTATATCGTGAGACCTACCATCGACTTTTGTGGTGCTAACGTTGTTTCCCAAAAATATCCCCACCCTAATATCATGGCATGTCCAAGCAATAGTGATTGATTTGTAGTATTATTTAATTGTGGGCTTTTTGTGCAAGGTATAATGTCTTTAAAACGATAACCATTAAAAACTGTCTAATACGTGGCAATAATAATAAAATAAGATGAAAAATTAATATCTCATAACAGCATCGCAATGGTGCTCATTCAAGGTTTTGTATGTAATCTCAAGGTTCTGTGCTTTTGGAGAAGCATTATGATACTGTTAGGGTATCTCTACTGATAAGAAAAATATTGTACTATTTATAAAAACTTTTTATTTTTAATAATTTTTAGAGATTTGGATCTTTATTTTAACTCAAATCTCCAATAGAGCTCACCACTTTTTAGAGATTTGAGTTAAAATAGATACTCAATTTATTTTTTTGACAACAAATTTAGAGACCCAAAAAGTGGTTGGATCACTATGTTGGTATAAATCTCTAAAAAGTGGTGAGTCCTATTGGAGATTTGAGTTAAAATAGAGACCTGAATCTCTAAAAATTACTAAAAATAATAAATTTTTGTGAATAATTCTCATAATTGGAGATACCCTTATCCAGGCTACATTGATTCATTGAACGAAAATAGAGTATGGACATATCATCAAGGCTGCGATACATAATTGATTCTTGTAGGCCAAAAATCAAAAGTTAAATGGTTGCAACTGTATCAGAAATGACAAGCACGATGAATAACTTGTTTTCATCAGCTAACACAAAAATATTTTACACTGCTCATAACTTGTTTTTTTTATATTGAATAAAAAAAATTAATTGACTTATTTTATGGTGTTACTAGATACCAAATAAATAAAACAATATTTTTCAAGAAATTTTTTTGACAAATAAACGAGCCTCAGTTACACTTATAATTGCTTTTTTTTCTTTTTTGTCAAAACATTTATACTTTCTACGTAAAGCAAAATAGAGTAATCATACGCAATGCGAAGAGGATTCTATCTAAATGTATTAAATATATTGTACTGTCTCACGTTGGTGATAGACATATATAATTAGTGAGTGATTTATATAAAATAGAGTAAATACCTCTATTAGTTCTTAATATTTCGCCGTTGTGACACTTTGATCCCTGATCTTTAAAAATAATTTTTTTAGTCCTTAAAGTTAATTTAGTAGGATAATGTTAATCTCGATAATAAAATTCATCTATTTTTTGACGAATTTATCACGTGGCTGGCATGTTATTATGATGGTTATAACATTCACATGCTAATTTTTCCCTCAATTATGATAGATTATAAAAGTCACTTGCCAGCCATGTGATAAAGCTATCAAAAAATAGAGAGATTTTGCTATTGGGTTTGACATTGTCCAACTAAATTTAACATTAAGGACTAAAATATTCATTTTTAAAAATCAAAAACTAAAGTGTCACAATGACAAAACATTAAAGACTAATGAAAGCATTTACTATATAAAATTATAACCTAGGTTACATTTTGAACTAGTGAATTTAAAACCTAGATATTTATTCTGAAATGATATCAGTCTTGTTTATGAATTTGAAGTTTTGCCTCTTGGATTGTATAATAAGTCATTTCTAGAAGAGTAAATGACTTAACACCCCACTATGTTTTATAAAAAATGCCCAATACCCCCCCCCCCCTTATGTTTTATAAATAAACTGATTATCTCCATATATTTTAAAAACGTAGTTAAATACCCTTTTGTATTTTAAAAACGTAGCTAAATACCATTCTGTATTTTAAATAAGTTGATTACCCTCTTGTGTTTTAAAAACGTACCTGAATACCCCATGTTAAAATGAATGATTTTTCTAACAGAGACGGGTAATCAATTGCGTATATTTTTAAAATATAAGGAGATAATCAACTTATTGATAAAATATAAAAGGGTAATATGCACTTTTAACAAAATACAAATAGTATTAAGTCGTTTACTTTTTTAAAATCTTGTATAGGGGCTAGATATAAGTTTTGCCCCTTGATTTTGCGTTAATCACTTCTGAAATCTCGTACCGCTTGAATAGCCTGTTATTCCCTGACAAATTAATATCGCTTGAATGTCCGGTGCCCTGACAAATTAACGCCAAATCAATGCTCAAGCGCATGGTTACCGGTAGGCATTTATGATGAGTATGATGGCATGTAGAGGTGGCATTTGGGCTGGGCCGACACAGGCCCAGTTCAGTTCAGCACATGAAAATTCGGGCCCAGCTCATCTAGAATGAAAGTGGGTTCGACTCGGCTCAACCCACCATATATAGGTGGGACGAGTTGGGTCTTATATTTTTAGACCCAGCCCATTTGTGCCCAAACCCATTTGTCCCCAAACCCAGCCCAGCTCAGCCCATAAGCTCAGCCCAGCCCAGCTCAAACCCAGCACAGGCCCAGCTCGAACCCAGCACAAGCCCATCTCGAACCCAGCTCAAGCCCAATTCAAACTCAGATAAAGCCCATCTTGAAATTATAATTTGTACATGTAATTTTTCTTATAAATAGTTAGTGTATTCAACTTCATTTTACTACAAAACTATATATTTATTTTACTACCTATTGTCTCTTTATTTTACTACAAGAGAATACAATATCTATGGCTATGGGGGAAAGAAAATCTTTCACAACGATTACATTCAAATGTTTGGAATTATTTTGCTTACCTTGAAGAACATGACTATGTCATTTATAACTATTGTGAATGTAAATATATATTTCGCCGTCAATTTGGAACTGGAACGCTTGTAAAACATCTTGTATCTCAACACTCGAATGTTTCAAACTATTGTAATCTTCAACTACCGCCACCACCACCACCAACAGGCCCAGCACCCGCACAAGGAGCATAATAAAATGAAAAATTTCTCCACCAACTTTCTTCAAGCATTTATATAATGTTCTTTTTTTATGTTTATTAGTAACGTATCTTTGTCTCGTGAACTTGTGCTTTGTTAAGTAATATTTTATCATTGATCTTAATATTATCAATCAACTTATGTCTTGTTAATTGTTAAATTAATTTTTTCGTAAAAAAAGTTAAGTTTAAGCTTTTTTCATTATTAATCCAACTATCAAAATTCAGAACACACTAATAAAAAATAAAAAACAAAAAGATGGGCTGGCTCAGCCCAGCTCACGACTCATAGTAGAGGGCTCGTGGGCTAAGCTGGGTCCTATATTTCAAAAATTGAGCCCAACCCACTAAACATATGTGCCGAGTTGGGCTCATTTTTTAACCCATGATTCGGTCGGGCCGTGCCGGGCGGGCCCATTTTCCAGCTCTTGGCATGTCCTCCACCTGACGAATTACCTGCAAGTCAATGCTCAATGAGGGTTTGACAGAAACAAAAATGCTGGAAGGGAGTAGGGGACCATGATTAGGAAATGGTTACTGGTTAAAAGTGATTTGTAATCATTTATGATAAGTTTGGTAGTATCTAGATAGAATTTCATATAATACACATATTGATTAGTGTCATGTGTCAATAATTAAAATCAATGAATTAGATTGATATTTCTATATTGGATTTGTAACCATGATTAGGAAATGGTTACTGGTAAAAAGTCATTTGTAATCATTTATGATGAGTTTGATAGCACCTAGATAGAATTAATCCAAAATTTAGATTTGTTTATTCTTTTCTTTGGGTCCAATGGCAGTTCTAGGTAGGGATCGGGGGAGCCCAGGCCCCCCAAATTTTATATTTTTTTTAAAAAAATAGTTATATTTTTAAAAAAAATATTTATAGGCCCCCCTAATTTTTTATTATTTAACTTTTCTATCATATATAATGACAAATAAAAATGATCTGCACCCCTCCATATTAAAATTCTGGGTCTGCCTATGTTTGGGTCAAGAGGATGGTATTAAAATGAAAATAGTACAAATGAGTCCAAGCTAAAAAATGAATGAATAAATAGAATAGGCTATGGCCTGGAACAAACAACAGCACATAGATAGAAAGAGGTAAAGCAAAAACATGTCAGATGACAACGTCGTTAGTGATGAAAATAGAGTGGTTGACAAAGTTTGGTGGGTGATTCTTGGATCAAAGAGCTCGTCATGCTGGATCAACAACAAAAGGGGGCAATACAAGGCAAGATAAGACAGATCTATAGTTACAAACCTTTGATCTAATAAACTATGCAAAGCTTGGGTAGGTATAAAGCTCCAGGACCCGATGGGTATCCTGGCTTCTTTTATCAAATGTACTGGCCTCTTTTGGAAAATGATATTATGAATGCAATCTCTAATTTTATGTATGGAAATTGTTCTCTGAAACCAATTAATCTTACAAATATTGCTTTGATCCCAAAAGTCAAATACCTGGAGACAACTGGGGACTTCAGACCCATTAGCTACACAAATTTTATCTACAAAATTTTGGCCAAAATCCTTGTCAATCGACTTCGACCCCATCTTGATTCGATTGTCAGCCCTTTCCAAAGCACGTTCATCCCTGGCCGAGCAATTCAAGACAATATCCTAATTGCCCAGGTGGTAGCGCACTCACTTAGAAAGAAAAGGAAACATCATAAAAAAAAATTTGCGGCTGTCAAATTAGATATGCAAAAAGCTTATGATAAGGTGGAATGGTCATTTATGGAAAAGTTTTTCCTTAAAATGAACTTCTACCCAAATTGGGTTAAGTGGATCATGGAATGTGTGACTTCGGTTTCATATTCAGTCATTGTTAACAGCAGCCCCTCAAAGCCGTTTACTCCCCAAAGATGAATCAGACAAGGGGACCTTCTCTCTCCCTTCCTCTTTGCTCTTGTTACGCAGGCCCTATCGGACCTCATCCTCAACTTTCAGCAAAGAAACTTGATTCATGGGGTTAAACTCTCCAGGATTTTCCCCCCATTAATCACTTTTTATTTGCAGATGATTCACTTTTCTTTATGGAGGCAAACCAAGAAGAAGCAATAGCGTTCAATGAGATCTTATATCTTTATTGCTTCGTCTCTGGTCAAAGTATTAACTTGTCAAAATCTGGCATCACTTTTAGTAAACAAAAACCTCAAGAAATTAGGGATTTGGTCACTAATACCCTTAAGATCAAGCAAATGAACAACCTTGGCAAATACCTTGGTCTACCTACTGATTGGGGTAATTCTCGCATCCAAACCCTTAACTGGGTCAAAGAGAAAATGTCAGAGAGAATTGAGCATTGGAAAAGCGGTCTCTTGTCGGATAGTGGGAAGGAAACGCTTATCAAAGCAGTCATCCAAGCTATCCCAACCTACTCAATGTCAATCTTTATCTATCCGAAGACCGTGTGCAAACAACTCTCTGCTCAAATAGCTAAATTTTGGTGGAGGAAAAGCAAGGAAAGAGGAATCCACTGGAAAGATTGGAAGTTGCTGACTTCATCAAAGAAAGAAAGAGGTATGGGGTTCAAAGACTTTCAGCACTTCAACCTCGCCCTTGTGGCAAATCAGGCTTGGAAAATCTACAAAAGACCCGATTCCCTTATCTTCAAAATTCTGAAAGGAATCTACTTCAATTCCTCGTCATTTTGTAATGCTCAAAAAGGTCAAAGATCCTCGTGGAGTTAGCAAAGTATTTGCCAGGGGAAAGACTTCCTTTTGGGAGATGGTGGGTAATGGACAAACTATTAATATTTGGCAGCACCATTGGATCGACAATGATTTCTTGATCCCAAAGCCAACTAACGCCCAAGTGGATAAAGTTGCTGATCTTCTCGTGCCAAATTCCACTAGTTGGGACCTTTCATTGCTACGTTCCCTCTTCAACCACGACACGGAGCTCAAAATTCGTGCAATCCATGTCCCACAGACTAGACGCGAAGACTACCTCATTTGGCCTCACACTGCAAGCGGATCCTTCACGGTCAAAACAGGTTATCATCTAGCTAGATCTAAAGATCCAATAACTAGAAGGAGTGCAAGCTTGTCCTATCATCCTCAACCTAAGTTGTGGAACATCATTTGGTCTATTAAAGTTGTCCCGAAAATCAAACTTTTTTTGTGAAAAGTGGTCTCCAATGCTCTTCCAACAAGAGTCAATCTCTTCAAAAGACAATGCTCTAACTCTCCACTGTGCCAAATCTACTCTGAAAAACCCGAAACAATCGAGCATACTATTCTTGGTTGTAAATGGACACACTAATCTAGTGGGGCAGCTCGATGCAAATTTGCACAAATCACCATCTTTATCCTAGATTTGAAGATTGGTTTCTCCAAATGTGCTCTTGGTTTGCTGCTGCTAATCTGCATGATGGTATCGGAGAAACCCAAATTGCCTTTTTAGGTTGGGAATTTTGGAAAGCCAGATGTTCTTTCATCATGGAAGGGAATGAAATTAATCCTATTATTGTCTTGTCTAACGCTTGTTGCCATCTTACTGAGTTTACACAAGCTCAAGATCACCCAACTTTTGTTCAGTCAAACTCTAACTTTGTTCTCCCTATTGCCGCCTGGTCCCCTCCTCCCCATGCCTGGCTGAAATTCAATGTGGACGCTACCTTTGTCCCTCCAGCTAATGCCGCGATTGCAGTCGTTTGTCGTGATCATAATGGAACTTTGGTCAATGGTTTCGCTTCTCGTGTTCTTTGTAGCTCAACTATGGAAGCAGAGGCGTTGGTGTTGTTACGCGCCTACGAGTTTGTTAAGAGCCTCAACCTTCATCACATCACCTTTGAAAATGATGCTTTGCTAGTCCTTAATGCAATCAATTCATCCGCAACTGATGGTCTGTGGGCTATTAAATCTATTGTCAATGACATCAAGTTAATTGCAGCTGGAATCGACCAAGTTAGGTTTCAGTTTGTTAAAAGAACAGCTAATTGTGCAGCCGACTGGGTGGCTAAACAAGCTCTGATGGAAAAGTTGCTTTTGACTGGGTTTCTATTATCCCCCCCCACTCTTGTGGATATTCTTGCTAAAGATATTGTACCTACAGGTGTAGGATAAACTTTTGTAAACTCATGTTTTATTTTAATGAAATTCTTCTTATTAAAAAAAAAAAAATTGAATATGTCTTGCGCACGGAAGCTAGATGAGAATATTCTCATGTAGGGCCGCGACCTTGCTATTTGAGCATAATTTCGTAGTGTTGATATTAGGGAAAATCCCACAATTAGTCCCTATTGTTTACTTGTTTTAGACAATTAGTGCTTATTGTTTTAGAAGTCACACGGTTAGTCCATATTATTTGTAAAACTCTCATTATTAATCCCTATTATTTCAAAAATCATGCGGTTAGTCCCATTTATTTGCGAAAAATTCACCATTAGTCCCTATTATTTGTAAATATCTCACCATTAGTCCCTATTATTTACAAAAATCTTACTACTAATGGTGAGATATTTGCAAACATTGAGGACTAATGGAGAGACTTTTACAAACAATAGGGACTAAATCACGTTACTTTAAAACAATTGGGACTATTTATCTAAAATTTGTAAGCAATAGGGACTATTTGTCCAATTTGCCCTTGATATTAATAGATAACTTGGTTACTTAGTTAAAAAATAAAAATAAAAATAAAAAATTATTTTCCACAGATTCCTCGATCAAAAAGAAATCAGAGAATATTATGGCATGTACACCAAAGATGAGGGCCAAAAACGAAAATTTTCTAGTATTATTTAAGTTTTGACTCATTGAACATGGTATTTATGTGGGCAAATCTCACCATTAGTCTTTATTATTTATCTGTTTTAGACAATTAGTCTATATTATTTCACAAGTCACGCGCTTAGTTTTTATTGTTTGTAAAAGTCTCACTATTAGTCCTTATTATTTCAAAAGTCAGGCATTTAGTCCCCATTGTTTGCGAAAGTTTTACCATTAGTCCCCATTGTTTTCAAATGTCTCACCATTAGTCTCTATTGTTTGCAAAAGTCTCACCATTAATGGTAAGATATTTACAAACATTAGGGACTAATAGAGAGACTTTTACAAATAATAAGGACTAAATTAGTGACTTTTGAAACAATGAGGACTATTTCTGAGACTTTTAAAACAATAGGGACTAATCGCGTGACTTCTAAAATAATGGAGACTATTTATTCAAAACTTATTAACAATAAAGACTATTTGTTCAATTTGCCCTATTTATGTATATCAATAGGGTTGCAATAATTATCATAGGCCAAAAATCAAAATTAATTGATTGCAACTATATTCGTTGACATGCATGATCAGTGAAGTCAGAACATGCTTTGCAATCATCTTGAACTTGGTAGTTGTAACCTTTTGTCTGTGTCCCATGGGACTAAGCACAATCGGGGTAGGATAACAATAAGGACTAAAGCACACAGGCGGGGTAGATTTAGAATTTTTATTTTGTGGAGATTAAAAATATATAATTTAATATTTATATACATATAATTTTTTTCAACGAGAATTAAATTAATTTTTTAAAATAAAAATATTTTAAAAGTACGTATATTTTCAAAAAAATATAACTGTAACTTATTTTTTAATAATTTTACTTTTATTCAGTGAAAATTACCGCCTCGGTTTACCCTTTACTAAATCCACCCATGTACACGGTTGGCATGATAATTTTAACTTAGTTGCCTTTCTTCTGTTGAGCAAAATAGTGTGGAGTTCCATCCACATGGGTCCACATTTGCGGCGTTAGATGGATAGGTTATCGAACTATAGAAAATAGGACGGCGTCCAAATTATTGGGTGGAACATATTTATTAAGAAGTGAATCAATGCACTAATTGGTTACCAGATTTCGGTTTTAGTCAATTTTTAGGTAGCAATACCTTTAACCAAGTTTCTACTTAGTTGGATTCCAAGGGTCGTCTTGGTAGTAGTAGTCAGACTCCTTTGTTAAGAGGTCCTAATTCTAAGTCTAATTACTATCGTTGGGAATTATACCTTAACTTACTTGGTACATGTCTTGGATCAGGTTACTGTATCCGAGGGTTTTGATTCACATTCAGTCGTTAGGCCAACGAGGGAATACCGACGTGTTCTATCCAATATCAGTGGATGACTAATCCGAAATATATTTCGTAAGTTGATTGAGTGAGAATATTTCATCAGGTTAGCAAAAAACAAAAAACAAAAAATAGTTTCTACTTAGTTGCAAGGGCATTTAGGCAAGGATAAGAAAGGCGTAAAGCTCCCTAAAATTCTGGTTTTTTAGTCCCCATTTTAGCCTCTTTCTTGACCCCGTTTAGTGCAATAGGGACGGTAGAGGCTGCTAGAAACAATAGGGATTACAAGGCTTTGTGTCCTCATTTAATGCAATATTGGCAAAACCTCTGCAAATCTTGAAACATTTAAAATGGAGGCTGCTAGCAAATAAAGACAATAAAGATTGGAGAAACTCTTCAAAATACTTGGACGGACATCCGTTTGTGATTAAGTAGGGGCTGACATTAATTTTTTTTTTTTTTAAATATGTACATTTTGAATGTATTTTAGATTGAAAAATTAATTTAGTCTCTATTAAAAAAATTATTTATATATGAGTATTAAATCATGTAATTTTAACTCTCATTAGATAAAAATTTTGAATCCGCCTCTATATTTGTAAGTGTGTGGAAGTAGTCCCTACATATATAATGTCCACCTCATATGAGACACACGAATGTCCGTCTATAGTTTTGAAGAGTTTCTCCAAAGATTGCTATTCTCATTTAATGCAATATTGACAAAGCCTTCTCAATTCTCATCTTCTGATCTTCATCAAAGTTACACATCTCCTAGGACGGAAAGGCTATCATCTTATTATTTTGATTAATTTGATCTAATGGTTAACACTGTATATTAAAATTTTAGGTAGATGACTGAGACTATCTCTCCTAGGAGGAAAACAAGATAAGATCCTTTTCCCACAACACCTAACACGAAAAGGCTATTCTTCGCAAATCTTGAAACATAGAAAATAGGAATGGTAGAGTAGCTAATAGGTACAACAATAATATTCTCCTCATGTAATGCAAGTTCAACACAGCCTTCTCATCCTTATTTCAAAGGAAAATTCTTTACCTCGTATTCGGTTATTTGGTCAATAAATATAAATATTTAGGTCAAATATCGATTTTAAGTCCTACCCTATTACAAATAGATGCTTGAGTGGAGTTGTAAGGCACCAGAGTGTAGCAGCAGAATAGAGAAATTAGAGAGGGAGCAAAGAAAAGAGAGAAAGAAAAAGAGATAGTTGAAGAAAGTTTTGTTGAAAAAATTTGGGTAAACTGTACCAAACCCCCTATGGTTTAGTAAAAGTGCATCAGACCCCCTGTATTTTCAAAATCCCCTGAACTAGTCCTTGTGGTTTAAAAATCTAATATAAATGTCTCAAAACTCATTTTATGTCAATATAAGTAATAAAATTCGTAAAAAGACATAAATGCCTTCAATTTTTTTCATTTCTTTCTTTTGTCTTTTTCTCTTTTGTTTAAACCAAAAAAAGAAAAAAAAAGAAATATATATTGTTAAGGCAAAAATTGGCAGCTCCGGACTCCTTCCGGGGCTGGACGAGTTCCCTTAACCGAATAATATTTTGTATGCTTTGTCCAGCTTGCAGTCCTCGTAAATCTGGGGCTGTTATCAGCCCCGTGGGCTAACCTTACCCAGGGCTACAGCTCTTGTCTTTCGTTCCTAATAGGGCTTGATGGTCAAGGCTGGCACGTCTGGCTTGCTTTTTATCCTTGTCTTAGGGGTTTACCCCTTCCTACTAGGTGCTTTGCTAGGTCCCTACTCGTTACCATGTCAGCGAGGGCCGCATTAGGTTTATGTATCACGTCCTGTTGTCCTAGAGCTCCGAGGTTCGACCTTCTGTTCTCGGGGCTCAGTAGCCTGGGCTGACTTGTTTGGCGGGGCTGGACGAGCCCCATCAACCTATGTTGCACAGCCTGTGGGGACTGGAATCTACTACTTGGGGCTCCATCAACTCATTTCCTGCAAAACAAGGACCCTTGGGGAGTGCCCGGGGGCCCCCTTCGACGTTCAAGTTAGTTATGGGAGCAAGAGATTGGTTAAGAGCATTAAACTATTGCGTTAGAGCAAAGTAGTTGCTTATGAACAATTAAGAGAGAGCTTGTAAGCGTTAGAATGAGATACCTGTACTTTTAATGTCTACCTGTATATATAGTTGCTGAAATATGGAGTTGTAAGATAGGATTAACATAAATCCCATGATATTAGGCTTAAGGAGATAATATCAAAGGAGATAAGACAAGTCCCTTATCTTTAGACTCAAGGGGATAATATTCATATCCCTTATCTTCAGGAATCCAGCAAAATCATTGTGTACTTATCCTTATCTCAAAACTCCCTTGTTATTCGTCTGCTGCCCAACACTACCCGTGAGCCCAGGTCAGGACGTTGAAGGGCTACCCCTTGTGAGCCCAGGTCAATACGTTGACGGGGCTACTTGTGAGCCCAAGTCAGGACGTTGGTGGAGCTACCTCTTGTTAGCCCAGGTCAGGACGCTGGTAGGGCTTCCAACTCCATGGGATGGATCTTTATGTTTGCTGCCCAGAGCTCCTTGTGAGCCCAGGTCCGAACAATGGCACGGCTACCCCAGCTCCGTAGGCCGGATCTTTCTAGGGCTCGAGATTTTCCCCTATCAATTGCGCCCCTCTCCCCCCCTCTCCTCCAATCTCCTGAGCTCTGTAGGAGGTCAGGGGATTGTCATGTGGGTAGAGCTCCTTTGTTCCCCTGTCAGTTTAGCTATTATTATCGCCATTTTACAAAACTAAATATACCACCATCTCAGCTGGTCTACGTACCTTGAGATTCATGCCACTTACTTCACGTTGTCAAAAATATCTCCTTCATGACATGGTTTTTGCATGACTCGGGCTAATGACCTTATTTTTAAATTCAGCTCATGGCTTTCTTTTTGTGGTCTAGTCGGTGAGCCCTCAGACCCTCATATCAATGAATTCAATTTTGAAGTTATTTTTACTGATATTTTGGTGAAGCTTTGGTATGCCCCCCCAAGTCTTCTTTAGAGAAGTTGGAGAGCTTGTTGCAACTATTAAGGTTAGATGTAGAGGCGCTGTGAGATCGAGAAGAGAAGTCAACCAATGGAACAATTCGAGGCGCAGGCCTCTTCAATGGGAGCGCGTATTGCGAGCCTGTAAGTACAATTACATGATGTTAGGGCTAACTTTTAAGCTTGATTTAGCCCTCATCCCATGTTTATCTTGGGCTCTTACGGTCCCACCTCTGGTATTTTATGACTGTTGCAATGCTCGAGTGTTTGGCTCGAAATGACATTCGACATGTAATTTCTTTTTTAGCTAAGGGCAGTTCGACTTTTTCATTTTCAGCACAGCCCTGGCTTTTTGGCCTCCGGCATATGTCCGACCTGAGAATGATACTTCAACTTTTCCCTTGGCTCTTCTTATGTTTGACATGGCTCTTGGCCTTGCCTTGTGCTTAAGTTTGGGCTCAACTTTCCCGACCTTTCCCTAGGTTCCACTCATACTTGAGCTCTTTGAAACTCTTTTGAGTTGGTCTTTCTTGATGAAAGGGGAGCGTTGAACACTTTGCTCTACTTAACTTGATTTTGGCCGTTCAGCCCTGGCTTTTTCGAAGCTCACCACCGGGATCTATCTTCAGCTAAGTTTTCTTAGCGTTTGGGACTTGTGGGAGCCCTTTCGATGGTTTTTTCCGAACTTACCTTTGATTTCAAAGGTCTAAGGGGCTTTTGGGGTCCATTCTCCGACCCTTGGCCTAGGCTCATTTTGGCCTTTCTTGGATCCCAACATGCTCTTCTTAACCCTCGAGATATGTCAGGATTTGGCCTTGGCTATGTATGGATTGGCTTAGTCATTGTGCTTAGCCTTGATCTATCGCGAGTTGGTTTCCAACTCAGCTCGCTTCAGTTAGCCTTGTGTCAACTTTATTTCAGTTCCTTCCGAGCTCAGAAAGGTTTAGGCGTCTCATGGAGGCCCTTCCTCGATCTCTTTCTAAGTTCTTCTTAAGGTCTTAGGGAATTTAAAGGTTTATTCCAACCTTCATGCTAGTTTTATTGAGGCCTAAGGACTTGCGTGGAGCCCTTCTTCGGCCTTAAGTGAGCTTTTCCGAGGTCCAGGGACTTATAGGGGCCCTTTTTATGACCTTGAGCTTATTTTATTTTTGTTGTAAAATTCCCTTTTTTGGCAAAAGGCCTTTGTGTCGTGGTTCGGCTTCTTTCAACTTGGGCTTTGACTTTTTCTCTGATCTCTTTATTTAGATCTCAATTGCCCCCCAGACCAGATCGGCTAAGGTCTTTTATGTAATTCTAGCTCTACTAGTCCCCACCTCTTCGAGAATGTGCTAAAGTTCAACCCCCTTTTATTTTGAGGCTTGAGGAGCATTTTTGCATGTCCACTAGTCTTTTGGGTAAGATACATCTCTATGGGCCTCACGTATGTCTCAATTTCTATTGATGTCCTTTAAATTGGTGCCAACATCTTTAAGTCTTTTTGACTCAAGTAGCCTTGAATTCTTACGTCCTCGAGGGCTGACTTGATAGTTAGGGGTAGTCGGCCTTGAGCTCTTACAACCTCAGGGGCTAGCTCAAAAGTTGGTGTTATTCAGCATTTTGGACCATTTTATGATCTCTTGCATGTGAAATAGGCCTCCCTGATTTTGGACCAACAATTTGCAGGTCCTTAAATGAGGATGCTGATGATCCTTTGATTTCGGACCTGGTACTTGAGCATAGACTCACGGTTATTTAGCTTAGGAATTCCTTAGTTAGCTTCCTGCATACTTGCTAAGGATGCTTTAGGCCTTAGTGGATGTCATTTCTTGCTGGTAAGACTTACGAGGCTATGGTGCTTATCAAATGTTGCGACTTAAATGGGCTAAAGGTAATGCTCTACTCGGTGCTCAATTGTTCCAGGCTATGCTTGACTTTTGGAGCAAAGAGCTCAATGAGCATCGTGACCTAAATGGGCTATGTCGAGCTCCATCTGATGTTTGGATGCTTCTGGCTATACCCTCTATTGTTTGGTCCATTGTCGGTATCAATGTATGGCCTGAGGGATGATAACCCAAATAGTTGCTAGGAAAACCCCGAAGGGTTCTTGTCTAAGCTTGGGGAATAATGACCCCGGTGAAAGTAGTGAGAACTCGAAGGGTTCTTGTCTTAGTTTGGGGAATGATATCCCTTGTGACGGCTGGTACGACCCCAGAGGGATATTGTCTTGGCCTGGGGAGTAATGTCCCATATGGTGGCTGATGAGACCTCGAAGGGTTCTCGTCTTTGGCTGGAGAGTAATGTCCCCGGTAGTGGATGGTGAGACCCTAGAGGATTCTCGCCTTGGCTTAGGGAGTAATGTCCCATATAGTGGCTGATGAGACCCCGAAAGGGTTCTCGTCTCTGCTTGGGGAGTAATATCACTAGTAGTGGCTGGTAAGACCCCGAAGGGTTCTCGTCTTGCCCAAGGGAGTAATTTCCCATATGGTGGCTGGCAAGACCCCGAAGGGTTCTCGTCTTTGCCTAGGGAGTATGTCTCCTATGGTGGCTAGAGACCCCAAAGGGTTCTCGTCTTAACCTTCAGGGTGCTGCAACCCTTGATAGTGTTGAGCTCTTATGGCTCATAGGCCAGCTCTCATAGCCTGAAGGAGCTTGTGAGACTTCTGTTGTAACTAGGCTGAGTTGGTCACCTATTTTTTATGCCGGATAAGCTCCACTGAAGTTGGGGAAACTCTACTGAGTTTAGGAGAGTCGTTGCTTCTTGAGCTAAGGAGAGCTCCGATAATCTTGGGAGAGTTCTACTGAGCTTAAGAGAGCTCCTACTTTTCATGCTAAGGAAAGCTCTGCAAGTCTTGGAAGTGCTCCACTGAGTTTAGGAGAGCTTATTCTTTTTTAGCTAAAGAAAGTTCTACTGATCTTGGGAGAGCTCCATTGCTCCGCTGGGCTTAGGAGTGCTCCTATTTTTTGAGCTAAGGGGAGCTTTGTTGATCTTAGGAGAGTTTCGATACTCTGTTGGGCTGAGGAGAGCTCCTGCCTTTTGAGGTACGAAGAGCTCTGATGCTCGGCTAGGCTAAGGAGAGTTCCACTGATTTTAGAAGAGCTCCGATACTCTGCTGGACTGAGGAGAGCTCATGTCTTTTGAGGTAAGAAGAGCTCTGCTGAATTTGGGAAAAGCTTCGATACTTTGCTGGGCTGAGCAGAGTTCTTGTCCTTTGAGGTAAGAAGAGCTCTGCTGATGTTAGGTTAGTTATGATCATCTTGGGCTGAGGAGAGCTCCTGCCCTTTGAGGTAAGAAGAATTCCGCTAATTTTAGGAGAGCTCCGATACTCTACTGGGCTGAGGAGAGCTCCACTGATTTCAGACTAATTTGATTACCTCATTGTGGGTTGGCGTACGCCTCAACAAATTATCTCATCACTATTGGACTTACACCTGGATATCACAATGACGTTTACACGAGCTATTCTTTTGCTCTATCTTTTAATGATAAGTCAATTGAGAAAAAGTGTTAGGAGATACATCTTGAGCATTTTAAACATAATTTTCAGATATTTAAATGTATCTTTAGCTCACCTTGACCAAAGTAAATCCAAATCAGAGTTAAAACAAGGCAAAAATGAAACAAAATGTTGCTGAAATTTCAGGTTCCTTATTTCTAGACAACTCAGACACATTTTGCAAAAATGGTCATAACTTTCTCTAGGAA
The DNA here is from genome assembly GCA_037974665.1 of Ehretia macrophylla. NCBI lineage: Eukaryota > Viridiplantae > Streptophyta > Magnoliopsida > Boraginales > Ehretiaceae > Ehretia > Ehretia macrophylla. The sequence continues at coordinate 35,289,777 of CM075780.1, read as the reverse complement.
GCTGCAATTCATGACCTGTTTGTAGCGTTAGAACCTAGACTCGTAGGACTTTCTGCCCATATATAAATCACTAGCCAATTTTTCCTCAATTGTAGCATTTTCTTACTCAAATTCAGCCCGACAAAATCTTATTTGTAACCTTGTTATATCTCAGGCTTCTTTCATAGTGTAATTTTTTGCCTCTTATACTACCTCAAAATGTAGTAGTATGACCAGCTAGGTTGTCATTATGCATGTCAAATTTATGCACAGCAGGTCGAACCATAATTATAGGCATCATAAATTAGCTCAGACATATTATTCCCTAAAGTACTTATTTTCTTCAGGTGTTTTATCAAACACCTTGAGTGCACATCATAACATGCATGCATTTATATAAGTTTTCTCATGTAAATTGCAAATCGACATTTTATCAAACATCTTCGACACATAACATAAGAGATATATAATTTGTGTCTAAGTTTCCTGATGCCAAGTTCACCTTGGCATTCTATCGAACACCTTAAGTGCTTTGCTAAGAATACATACTGATAGGTGTCTGCCAAACTAATGTTATTTCTAGATAACATCACATATTAGAATCAAAATGCAAGGATAATGACGAACATGTTGTAAGTAATGTTCTGGACATTATTATGCACATATATATGTCTTCTTTTAAGCTATGATACAAGCATGTTATGGTATGAAAAAATAGTAGCATGGACTCGGCTAGTCACGTTGTGTAATATGGCAATCATTAGATATCTTGTCGAAACAACAAGGTTAAGAATTGTGAGTGAATCATTCACTTTAAATAGGCAGTAGCTCGTATAACATGAATATGTCGACTGATAAAGACAATTTCAGTGCCTTATCATTGAACTTCAATGAAGCATATAGTTGACATGAATGTATAGCATGTAAATGCTTAGCAAACTGGGTGATCAACTTAATGTAATAAGCAATCAATATATGGTAGCTAGCACAAGGCAAGTATTATCGTTACTTTTCTTGTATAAATGTGGTTTCTCAGTGGGATAATCCTTGGTTCCCACAGACGGCGCCAAACTGTTAAGGCAAAAATTAGCAGCTCCGGACTACTTCTGGGGCTGGACGAGTTCCTTTAACCGAATAATATTTTGTATGCTCTATCCACCTTGCAGTCCTCGTAAATTCGGGACAGACTATTAGCGGGGCTATTATCAGCCCCATGGGCTAACCTTACCCAAGGCTACAGCTCTAGTCTTTCGTTCCTGATAGGACTTGATGGTCGGGGCTGGCACGTCTGGCTTGCTCTTTATCCTTGTCTTAGGGGTTTACCCCTTCCTACTAGGTGTTTTGCTAGGTCCCTACTCGTTACCATGTCAGCGAGGGCCGCATTAGATTTATGCATCACGTCCCGTTGTCCTAGAGCTCCGAGGTTCGACCTTCTGTTCTCGGGGCTCGGTAGCCTAGGCTAACCTGTTTGGCGGGGCTGGACGAGCCCTATCAGCCTATATTCCACAGACTGTGGGGACTGGAATCTACTGCTTAGGGATCCATCAGCTCATTTCCTGCAAAACAAGGACCCTTGGGGAGTGCCCGGGGGCCCCCTTCGATGCTCAAGTTAGTTATGAGAGCAAGAGATTGGTTAAGAGCATTAAAGTATTGCGTTAGAGCAAAGTAGTTGCTTAGGAACAATTAAGAGAGAGCTTGTAGGCGTTAGAATAAGATACCTGTACTTTTAATGTCTACCTGTATATATAGTTGCTGAAATATGGAGTTGTAAGATAGGATAAATATAAATCCCACGATATTAGGCTTAAGGAGATAATATCAAAGGAGATAAGACAAGTCCCTTATCTTTAGGCTCAAGGGGATAATATCCATACCCCTTATCTTCAGGAATCCAGCAAAATCATTGTGTACTTATCCTTATCTCAAAACTCACTTGTTATTCATCTGCTACCCAACACTCCCCATGAGCCCAGGTCTGGACGTTGACGGGGCTACCCCTTGTAAGCTCAGGTCAAAACGTTGACGGGACTACTCGTGAGCCCAGGTCAGGATGCTGGTGGGGCTACCTCTTGTTAGCCCAGGTCAGGACGCTAATAGGGCTTCCAACTCCGTGGGCTGGATCTTTCTGTTTGGTGCCCAGAGCTCCTTATGAGCCCAAGTCTGAACAGTGGCACAGCTACCCCAGCTCCGTAGGCCGGATCTTTATGGGGCTCGAGATCTACCCCTATCATATATATATATATATACACACAAAAAAATACACACACATACATATATATATGTTATATATTTACATAAACATAATAACAAAGCAAAAAAAATATGTATGTACAAGGGTAGGGGTAGGGGTAGGGGTAGGGGTAGGGGGGCAGGGGGGTAGGGGTTGACGGGGATGGGGGTGGAGGGTGGGGCTGACGAGTTTTAGGGTAGAATAAGGTGGGGTGGGTGGTGGGTGACAGGCTAGGTAAGGTGGGGTGGTAGGGTGGGGGTTATGAGGTGAGGGTAACAGGGTTTATGAGAAGGTGGCTAGGGTTGGTGCCCGAGGAGAAGGGGGGAGGAGACGAGGGGTATTGACAGAGAAGATACAGATTTTCCTTTTCGCTTTTGTTTTTTTTTTTAATTTTTTGAAAAGGGTAATTTGATCAATTAGTTAAATATTTTAATGAGAAATTCTTTAAAAACTAATAAAAATCATACTCAACATGCGCGTAGAACATTTATGTTAAATATGACAGATTTTTTGATGGTAGGGGGTGTTGTGTACTTTCAAAAAATCACAGGGACTAGTTCAGGGGGTTTTAAAAATACAGGAGGGTTTGGTACACTTGCACACAGGAGGGTCTGGTGCAATTCACCCAAAAAATTTGTAGGAATTTACTTGTCTCGTATAAAAAATTACAGTACTAGTCAAGAAGAAAATTTGTATCAACGCCTTATCATAGGCATACCTCAAGTTTGGGCAAAATTTGAGAGTAATTACATAGTTTTATCATTATTTTTGTAGTGAAATTATTTTTTTGTGCCTCGTGGTTGTTCCCTCAAAAGTGAGGGATCTTTGTGTTTCTCTATTTATCTATTTTTCTTTTCTACATAGTGATTTCTTTCCTATTGATTTGCACTTACAGCATAGTAATCACATGCAACCAGAAGAGAAACCTACCTGAAGGCCCAAATCAGATGCTTTGATTCATATTCCATTGCCTACACCCCGCCCCTCAAACCAATAAATAAAATAAAAAAAAATGCATTGCTATATGTCACCGGTTCACCCTTTTACCCTATATAATTGAATTTTAAACATATACACAAAAATTGAGCATTTAATATATGAATTCTTCTTATCATACAATAAATGAGTGATATAAAGTAGTACTCTTTATTTTAATGAGACAGAATCTAGCCCACCAAATATGTTGCCGTATGTTCTACATATTGACATTATTATTGTTTTTTTTTTCTTTCTTTAATGCCTTTGGGTAGTATGTGCATGAATTCAAATACTTATTACCAAGTTTTATTCTTCTTTGTCATGCTTATCTAAAACTTTCACATAAGTAGAAAATTTAAATTTGTTTCTTGGTACTATTAAGATATAACAATATCTACCAAATATAGTTATATTAATATAGATAATTAGGTATCAAACTTTATGTTAAGGTAGAAAAATGTTGAGTAGCAAGTAGCCTTCACGCGTTGTTGGGCGTCTGCAAAACAAAAAGGGCTTGGCAGGTCGTGCCTGCATTAGCACTCTAATGCTTAAGTTAGCCTGGTACTTTTCTGGGGAAAAAGTATATAAAATATGAGAGTGTGTGTATTTGAAGTGCAGTTACATTTTCCTTGATGAGTCTTCTTGTATTTATAAGCATGGTGGCTGTTGAGTAGGAGGGGAGTAGAGGAGTAGTGGAGAATTAGTAGGGAGTTACTGTAAGCAACTGTCATCCATGTTTATTAATGGGTACTAACTAACCATAACTGCTGGACGTGCCTTGATATTGCAGAACATTATTGTTTGTAACCTCCACCCGATCCGAGGTCCTAAAAGGAGAACCTCGGATGCTCCTATGCCTCGTCCGACCCCCTTGAAGTTCTCACCATGCCCTGTCCGAGCCCCGGGTGCAATCTCCTTGGGGTCAGATTTGTTCGACCCCTGTCTGAGGTCCCCAACACTCTTCTTTCGACCTCTTTGACCCCTCTCAGGAGTCATTTTGTAATTCTTATAAGTCCTAGGGGTCTCACCCATATCATGATGCCTTCCCAATTCTCGGAGCTATGTAATGGGTCCGAGAAGTGGTTCCGTTACCTCGATTATATCAAAGCTAGGTGAGAGATTACCTCGGTGCCGCCTTGTTTTTCGTGCAATTTATTGTCAACCACTATTTACCAAAGCATTGCCACTTATAAGTGATCCGAACCTACCCCACTGTTTCCTTCGTAGAGGTATTGTAAGTGATCCGAACCTACCCCACTACTTCCATGGCCCGTAAGGCCAATCTATGACGGCAGGTATATTCCATCTCTATCTTCCCAGGTAAAGTACTACAAGGTTAAGTAGTTCCGGTTAGCAGTTAAGCCAATTCCTTCTCTTTGACGACCAAGCAAGCAAGAAAGGTCGCCCACTTATTTGTCGAGTTTACGCTTTCTTCGTTCAGTTAGATTGGAGCTTATGCCGGTAGAAAATGGAGTCGAGTATACCAACCCTCAGCGCAGGAACAAAACCAACCGAATGCGAATTAAATCACGAGATGGGCAAGTCAAACCTGCTAGTAGCCAGTATTCAAACTAGGGGCAAAACTAAAATACTTTTTTTCCATAATCATAGAAAGAGGAGAGGGAATCTCATTCTCTTTTAAGTTTTAGGAAAAGAGGCTTTAAGGCACTTGTTTGCTGGTTCGTTCGGTTCAAGGGATTGATTCCAAGTGCCGCCTCTTTCACTTTGCTCTAGCTCTTGCCCTATGATAGAGACTAAACCTGAAAGAGAATACAAGAGAATCAAGAGGTGATCAAACATCATTGCTATTGAATAGGCAGCTAGAAGTAAATTCTTCATTTGCTTTGAAAACTTCTTCGAAAGTCTCTACTGAGACGGGAATAGGTTTTGTTAATCCAGGTCGTACTCAAAATGATATGATTACTAGCACGAACGGTTTGCATACCTTCCAAGTGAAAATTATCGATAAACAAATAACACTTCAATGCAAATTACATGATAAAAAATTTATAACTCCCTGACAAAATAATGATTATGATTTCAAACGCCAAGAAGAGAAAAATAAATAAATTGACAATGCTACACTTTGTTTTCAAATGGTGAAACTTGTAAATTTTGCGATCCTCTTCCACAACCAAGTACACAAAGGAAGTGGGAAAGGGAAAAGGAAAGGGAAAGGGTAAGGGCAAACTCTTCACTATATCTAAGTGATACAACAAATATCTGCAGAAGAACTGTAGCCATATATTGTACATGGAAGCCGTAAGCTTCCCGCGTATCGTGATGTACAGCGATGACAGTCGAAGAAGTATGCATATGCTTTACCTTTTTGGGGCGTCGTCACTCTATAGAAGCATTCCTTCTGGAAGAGAAAAGACTCTGTAACTTGAGCGACGTCATTGCTGGAATCCTCCATCGGACAGATTCTGAGTTGGCCGATTTTTCACCTGATAAACCTTCTTCACTTGCTTCTCATAGCCTGCAGCAGATGAAGTCTTCACTTGCTTCTCATATTCCATAGAAGTTTCTCGTTGCTTATGGTACTCACCCATGCTTGCAGCAGTAGGTTGAGCTATCCATCTCGGAGGAGGGGGAGGAAGTGGGCCAAAATTCTGAACAAATTGATGATGCATGTTCGATTGCTGTCCAGAGTTTGACATCCCAGGTGGTGCCGAGGCAAGAGGTCGCGTTCTAACGCCACTGTTGATCATCAAAGTTGACATGCCATTCCTTAGATCCTGGTACTGTTCGTGATGTGTATATCTATCTTGTGTCCTATTTTGCCTGCTGCCTTGCACCTCATAATGGGAGGGAGGAAATCTTGGACCATTGATCGTGCCTCGAGGATTATATTGTGCATACGAGTAAGTGGAGTCATAAAAGCTCCTCTCATAATCAGATGCTCCGGCTGGTCTTGGCCTATTTACTGCATGATTGCTGGAGGAATTTCGGTAAGTCATTTGCTCATAGAAACCCCTCTCGTTGCCGGATGGCCCAGCTGGCCTTGGCCTATTCATGACATGGTTCCCTGGGAAACCTTGACGAGTCATCTGTACTGTTACCCCTGATTGTCCATTATTACCTTTTATATCCAAATTGTTTCTAATGAGACGTCGAGCTGCATCTCCCAATAAAGGGCCAGATATTGCTTCAGGTATTTGTGGCCTGTGAAAGAAAACATCATAAATAAATACACCACTATCTTAAGATTTGTAAAGGAAAATCATGTTAATAAATATAATTAATGACGACAATAGTTTATCGAAATCACAGGAAAACATGAGACTTGCTAAAGTTATAATCGAAATCACAGGAAAACATGAGACTTGCTAAAGTTATACATTCAGGTTCAGAGGTGACAATTTAATATCAGTCCTAAATAAGCAGTGTTAATGGAAACAGTAAAGTGTACAGCTACCATTATGCAGGTGAACTTTACCTTGCCCTGACCAGCTGACGTCGACTAGCATTATCTTCGTGCCAAAGGACAGGGGCCGGTTTTATGTCGATAGGTCTCAAAATCTGCAGTAGAATTGTAACAGGTCTTCTTAGTTCCTCATCAACCATACTGAGTGGCATAAACATAAATCAGAAATACACCTATTTACACAAGTCAAGCCCATCGAACACAGAAAGACAAATTAAAGCACGAGCATTGCCATCAACTACATCAATGCTCATAATGTAGGCTTTGGATGATGAGGAACATATGAATACCAACATGAATGTACCTTGGTGAGTAGAAATGTTCTCCTTCAGAGTAATGAGGAAATAAAAAATGGTAATAAGTCACCTTTACAAATAGAAAATGGTAATAAGTCACATTTAACGGTAATGAACTATTTCATAGATGAGGCTTTTGCTTTCTCATAAGCTCTTCGAAGAGGAAGGATCAAAAGCAAGTCAACGGTTCCAGGAGACATCTTCCACCTACCTTTTTAGGCATAACTACTCCTTCTGGAGGCTCTGGAATGTGTTTATGAGGCGGTGGATTCAAGAAGGTGATGTTTCTGCATAAAGTAAACATCCTCAGAAATTCATTATGCCTAATAATAGCTCGAAAAAGGAAAATTATAAGAAGAGAAACCTACAAAGTTTGATTATTAATAATGTCCAGGAATCCATTAATTGGAGATGGAACTACTTGTCTCAGCCCATTTCTCTCACTTATCCAAATGAACCCATTCATTCCACCACTGCATAAAAAGAAAAAAGAAAAGAAGATAATAGAAAACGAGTTAGTATAACAAGTTGATGTAACAATAATTGCCAAATCAAAAGTAAAGTTGTTTGGTAGACCATATCACCAACCTAGCATTTGGGTCAATCACTGCAGGCAGTTGTTCTTTAGGAGGCACATTGCCATAATAATGATAGAATAAAATGATGTGTGGAGCCAATGCATGAAGTGGATGGACATAGAGCATATCAAACATCACTCTATTTCTAGAAAGCTCTTCCTCCTGCAAAAGACAGGATCAAAGATGAGAGACGAGCAGAAAAAACAATTAGATAACCAGACGTCCTCCTTTCTAATGTTTCAGCAGCTACAAATATGTACTTCATAAGAATTAAGTTAAAACATTCTAAGAACTTCCACTGATTTGACCGGTCATTTGACTGTATAAACAAGCTGAACATCATTGGTCATACGCCAGAAACTGAAGGTAAAGAAAAGGTAGCAGAGAAAATATAGCATAGGAAATTCGCATGTAGACTCATTTGGAAAGTATCAACGTCAAAATTGAAAAGTCTAAAATAGTCCATTCCTTTCAAAGACTAAGATCTTATCTCTGACAAGAAAGAGTTTTCTATAACATACAGGACCTGTTACTGCTAGAATTTTTCCAGTCTAATTTTGTTAAATTAAAATGTTCCATACAATTTCATATTTGCTTATTATCTAAATCAATAGGAACCCAGAGGTACCAAACTATATTCAACAAACAGAAGCACAAGTGAACGGGTATCACTCAGAGGAGACTCAAGATTCTCTCTCTAAGCTCTCATACAGGTACGTCACAAAACCAGAGTGTCATACGCAATTGGTGAGGTCCTAATTAACTTCATCCTTCCCCTAATGGCTTTACCAGAAAGGCTAAGCTAATCATCAAATTTCACCAATGAAACAACCTTCCCCCAAGGGCACCTTCTCTACTTCTCTTACTTTCACTGAAGAGGAGAGAGAGAGTGAAAGAGAAGAGAGAAAGAGAAAGATATATAGAGAGAGATAGAGAGAATGCTCTAATCTACAATTCAAGAAATTCTTCATCAGAAGCAAGTTCTTTGTCCATGCTTTCCAACATCAATTATTCCAAGTTCCACAGTGAATCTAAATCAAAGTTCAACTGCTGAATCTAACACCACTGAGTTCTGAAAATTTCCAAAAATTGTACATGGTAATCCAAAAGGCAGAAACAACTGTCATTTTCAACCTCCAATTTAACACTGTTATCCAATTTTAGGAAAAAAATTAATCACTTTACCTTACCTTTTTGTTTTCCTTGATTTAATCAATATCGTTCTAAACTGTAAAAGAGAGAATCTACGCAGCTTTTAATGACCTAAACAGTATCACAAAAAAAATTAAAGAACGTGAATCTATAAATTTCCGTCAAATTTTTATTTTCAAAAACTGGCATCCGCCACTTGATAACCTAGATGGTCACATAACCAACTGAAACCATAAGTTATGACTCATCAAGGCTTCCCAAAATGCTTGTCAGGTCAAGTTCTGTAATGCAAGTGCCAGGTAAGGGATTCTGTCTAGCAGCACTAAAACTGAATGACTACAGAGATCAAATTCACAACAATGGCTTGAATGACAAAGAGATCATTAATAATGACAGCCTCTGCATAATAAATTGAGATATTCTACAAAAACAATACACTATTGCATATTTGGTGATGAAACATTTACACAGAAATACCTCTCTGCAGCATGCCAACTGTTATGTGCATTAATGATGTCAATTTCATCAATATATAGACATTTTTTGTGTGATACATCTCGTGCACTTATGTTTCTACAGTAATAAAAAGATTTGCTTACATAGGCCAAAAAGTAAGAAAGAACACTTGGTCCATCTTTCATACCGTTAAAGTGTCTTCTAGCTTCTTTGTTTCAGCAAGCAATTTCTTCTCATCAATGAACGGCAATATGGCAACACCCTGATTTGTGCAGAACAAATTTAGGGTCATTTGCACATGCGAACAAAGATAATGGCACATTAAAGAGAGAGAGAATATGCTCAGTGAAACATCAACAAACCTGCCATGCAAAGCGCTTGCCATTCATGTCAATTTTGAAATCTGTCCAAATTGAAGAAAATAAATATCTCTGAATAGGAAAGAAGGAAAAGAAAAGGATCTCAACTGTAAGAGCAGGGGAGCATTACCAGATGGATAATAATCAATAATCGGGGACGATAAATCAGTCATCAATCTCCTGTACTTTTCAGGAAGAGCATCCGAACTGCAACACCAAGAAAATAAACAAAAAGTGCAAGATGATGAATAATATAAGGAGGGTAAATTCGATGCTAGATAATAGATATAATCCTCTAGAAATTTATGAAAACAAATGACTACAGACCTTGCAGCTGGTAGAACACCCAAGAGCTGATCAAAGGGTTTAAATGGCTCACCGAGGAAAAATGTTATCTCTAGATCAGCTAGGCCCTTGAGATCAGATGCAAATGGAGCATAATGATATGGATAATACCTAAAACAAATAAAAAAAAGAGGCATATTTACGCTGGACCCAAAAGATGGAAAGCTAGCCAGATAGATAAAATGAGAAGTATATAAATATGTAACACCCATACAAAGCACACATCCAAATACAGAGAGAGAATGTGATGCAGTGAAGCTACAACATAAGTTGAGGCCGATAATGAGAAACTATTGATCACAAAGTTAAGTAGAAAAAGCCAGCCATCCTTGGAGCTGTATGTTCTCGTCCTAAGATTATACTTAAATAAGTCTTTATGAGAAGAAAAATCCAATGCATGAAATCTGGGTCCAATTATGGTTGTAACTCCACAAAGGTCAATCCTGATTGTAGCTCCTTAACTTCACCATCATGTGTACACTAATATCAATGACAGTTGGAGTAATTAAATCTGCAGAAAGAAGAAGGGCATGTGGAAGAGAAAGCAGAAAAGAGAATTAGTAAAAGTTGTCATATAAGTGTATACCAACCATTGCCAAGAGCAGACGCCTTGGTAGTAATACCGGCAAACCCAACATAATCCTTCAACATATTTCTGAACCTGCAAAAGCAACTTGCATTATCTCCTACACCCAAAGGCAGTTACATATATTTTCACCCTCACAAGAAGTATCTGAAACTAGAACTCTCTTCTTTCTTCACTATTTTTTGGTTTCAAATGATTCACTAATAGTTGGTATGTGAAAATGATTGACTGATGAAGAAAGATGTGTAGTTTGTGTGAATTGTAAGAAAGAATTTTGATAAAAAACATTCTTCTGATTCATACTCTGAAGATGATACAAATTAGAGTTTAAATACAACAAACATCACGCGAATCTAGACAACACACTGCTCTAGATTCACATGGCTCAAGGTTGTTTCTGACAAACACATTGCTCAATAAATATTACAACAATTGTAGATATTCCAACACTCCCCCTCAAGCTGGGGCGAAGATATTGACGAGCCCGAGTTTGCTAAGACCTGATTGGAGAGGTGACGGTCCAAGTGACTTGGTAAACATGTCTGCTGCCTGCTCAGATGATGTAACAAAACAAGGTGTGATAACCCCTGAGCGAACTTTCTCCCGAATAAAATGGATATCAACCTCAATGTGTTTTGTCCTCTCATGAAGGACTGAGTCAGAGGACAACATAATGGCAGATTTATTATCACAGAACAGGGTAGATGAGTCGGTTACTGGAAACCCTAACTCAGACAGAAGAGAGCGTAACCAAAGTAGTTCACATGTTCCTTGGGCCATAGCACGGTACTCAGATTCCGCAGAAGATCGTGAGACAACTGCTTGCTTCTTACTTTTCCATGAGATAAGGTGATTGCCACGGAAGGTGCACATCCCTGAGGTAGAACGCCTATCAATCTTTGACCCTGCATAATCCGCATCAGTGTAACATGACAATCCTTTTTGTACACCCGTTGCATAAAAGATTCCAAGTCCAGGAGAAGATTTAAGATACCGAAGGATATGATAGACAGCATCCAAATGAGGGGTACGAGGTGCATGCATGAATTGGCTTACAATACTTACTGCATATGAAAGGTCTGGCCTTGTGTTAGTCAAATAGATAAGTCGTCCCACAAGTCTCTGATATACTGATGGCTCAGTTAACAATTTTCCTGATTCCCCTGTTAACTTAAGATTGAGGTCCATAGGTGTCGTGGCAGGTCGACAACCTAGCATGCCTGTATCTTTGAGAAGATCCAATGCATATTTTCTCTGGGATAAAGATATACCATGGCGATTTCGAGCCACTTCAATACCCAAAAAATATCGAAGCTTGCCCAAATCTTTAATGTCAAACATCATCCCAAGGTCACGTTTTACCTGAACAATTCCATGAGTGTCATCTCCAGTAATGATAATATCATCCACGTAAACAGATATAACAATACACCGACCTTGAGGATGGCGTCGAACAAAGCAGGTATGATCAGAGTTGCACCTAATAAACCCCATAGTAAGAACCACCTCACTGAAGCGGTTGAACCAAGCACGAGGGGATTGTTTAAGCCCATAAAGGGATTTACGAAGGCGACACACTTTCCCTGAATACTCCCCCTGAGCCCGAAAACCTGGTGGAGGATCCATGTAGATAGTCTCAGAGAGATCACCATTAAGAAATGCATTTTTGACATCCAACTGGTGGAGAGACCAAGAATATGAGGCAGCCAAAGAGACAATAAGCCTGATTGTAGTTAATTTGGCGACAGGAGAAAATGTGGCACCAAAGTCCTTGCCTGGTACCTGAGTAAACCCTTTAGCGACAAGACGAGCCTTATACCGATCAATGGTGCCATCTGTAAGATACTTTACATTAAACACCCACTTACAACCAACAGTCTTTTCACCAACCGGAAGATCAACAAGCTCCCACGTCTGATTTTGCTGGAGGGCATCCATTTCCACTTTCATAGCAGCCACCCATAAAGGATTCTGTAGGGCCTCCGGAACTGAGAGAGGGATAGAGACCGAGTCAACCTGACTAACAAAAGATTTATACTGATCGGAGAGACCCTGAAATGACACAAACTGGGCAATAGGATGATGAGTACTACTTGAAAGTAAGTAACGGGAAGGGCGTCGTCAGTCACGAGTGGGGTAACGGGAAGGTTCAGGGACCAAGGTAGAATGAAGGTTACCTGAATTCGGAGAAGAATCGGGCAGTGGGGCGGGAGCACGAGGACGCCGGGAGTAAACCTGCAAGGGAGCTGGAGAATAGATAAGGGGAAAAATATCATTGGGGCTCGACAAGGGTACATGAGACGGTAGAGATGTATCAGGAATAGGAACAGGGCGAGGAAGATAGGGGGTTCCTCCGCAGAGGACACTGCTGGATGATGCTCTAAGGACAGGGAAGGAATAGAGAAGAAATGTACAGTCTCAAGGAATGTAACATCCATCGAGTGGTGGAAGTGACGAGTCACCGGATCATAGCACCGATAGCCTTTCGACAGGGAAGAGTACCCAAGAAAGATATAATGGATAGTTTTATCATCTAACTTAGTACGAGTAGGGCTGCGATTTTGAACAAAGCACGTTCAACCAAAGACTCGTGGGAGAATAGGAAAGAGGAGAGTAGTTGGCTTGAGAATGTGCAGGGGTGGTTGACCTTTGAGGACACGACTAGGGGTGCGATTGATAATGTATGTAGCGGTGAGAACAGCGAGATGCCAGAAATATCGAGGTACCTTCATACCTGATAAAAGACATCGAACTGTAGACATAATGTGGCAATTTTTCCGTTCTGCCACACCATTCTGTTCAGGTGTGTAGGGACAGGTAAGCTGCTGAAGAATGCCTCTTTTATTAAATTCAGCCCGAAAATCATTGGTTAGATATTCTCTACCATTATCAGACCGAATATTGCGGACAACAGTGTGGAATTGGGTTTTGACCATTTGAAGGAAGTGAGTGAAATGAGTGAAGACTTCAGATTTTTTCATCATCAAGTAGACCCAAGTACAACGACTATAATCATCTATAAATGTAACATAGTAACGATGGTGAGAAAGGGCCGTAGTAGGAGATGGACCCCAAATATCAGAGTGAACAAGGTCAAAGGCACATGGAGCACAATGCATACGAGGAATATATGTAGTGCGAGTATGCTTTGACAATTCACAGGTCACACAATTGAACTTAAAATCCTTGCATGCTTTATTAAAAGATGGAAATAACCAACACAAATATTGAAAGTTTGCATGTCCTAAACGGGCATGCCACAAATCTAAGTTTTGAATAGAGCGAACAGGAGTATCAAAAATTGGAGACACAGAAGCTTGTAGACTGGACAAGGGTACAATAGAGGTTAGTGGTTCGCCAAAGTAGTAAAGTCCATCGTGCTCATATCCCCTGCCAAAAATCTTCTTCGAAGTCAGGTCCTGCAAGAAACATTTGTTAGGTAAAAAGACAACGGCACAGTGAAGACTCTTGGCAAGACGACTAACTGACAATAGATTATAAGCAAAGTTGGGGACATAGTAAACAGAGCGAAGAGTGATATCTGAGGATAAACAAGCATCTCCTTGACAACGGATAGGAATAGACGTTCCATCGGCAATTTGGACTGATTGATTTACGGAACTGACAGAGGAAGAAAAAATGGAGAACTCACCAGTCATATGATTATTGGCCCCGGAATCCAGAATCCAAGATGGTTGACCTGACTTACTATGAAGGGCGGTAGGAGTACCCGTAACAAGGGCAGCCGTGGGACCAGATGATGAAGTGAGGCCCAAATGAAGTTGAAGTTGAGCAATCTGAGCCTGAAGTTGACTATAATTTGGTTGGGAAGAAATTAGTTCTGTTGAGGCTGAAGGGGATGCCAATTCAACCACAGCTCCAATACGAGGACCTCCTTTCTTTTGTCCACCACCACGGTTTCTAGAATATTGTTGCTTTAATTCAGGATGAAGAGTGAAACATCGATCAATGAGGTGACCAGGTTTCCGGCAATGTTGGCAATACGGACGAGTGCCTGTTTGCCGAAAACCTGAAGGAACAGCAAATGCCATCTGGTCCGGAACAGACTGAATGGGTTCGGGTGCAAGAAGAAGACGCCTTCGATCATCACCATCCACAATTGCAAATGCCTCGTATAGAGAAGGTAGAGGAGATGTATTTAAAATCTGGGTCCGAAGATTCTCAAACTCAGGCTTTAGACCCATCAAGAACTGATAAGTCCGGCGATGATCCAGACGTTTAGTCTCAATTTCAGCATCATTAGGGAAGTCACTCAAAGGCTCATATTGAGCTAGTTCTTCCCATCTAGTTTGGAGATATCCAAAGTAATCTGCAACAGAGAATCCCAAAGTCGTCTGAGAAGCATGAGAAATTTCACGGTAAAGCTCGAAAATTCAAGAATCATGACGTGTATGGGCATACATCTTTGTCAGGGAACTCCATAGACCATGAACTGTCTCGTGATACATAAACATATTATAAATTCGGTCATCCATAGAATTGAACATCCAGCCCAAGATAACACAGTTATCCGCATGCCATTGAGCAAAAATAGGATCTGTTTCTTTCGGCTTAGGCTCCGAACCTAAAATCCATCCAAGTTTACGTTTTCCACCAAGATAAAGACGGAACGAGCGAGACCAAGCATGAAAATTTTTTCCATTTAATAACACACTTGTGACTCGCTGTGTAGATGCATTAGGCTCACGAGAAAGGTCCATGCGTGATGGAACAGTTGACTGACTAATTTCTTCTTTTTCTGACGCTATAGATGTCATAACTTAAAAATAGTAGTAATAACAACACTACTCACAAGTGAATGCCAGACACAGGCCTTGACGATATTGATGATGAGATGGCTTAACACATCATAAGTAAGGAAGCCTTGAACACAACATCACAGATCAGCAACAACACAACTGCTCAATCTACAAAAACGTGGTTTAGCCGGCGATGATGGGAGCAGATCCAGCGACGACGGCTAGCAATAACCATGTGACTGCTCAATCTACGAAACACATGGTTTCGCCGGCGACTACGAGAGTCGTGGTGGCAGAGGCGATGACGAGAGCCATGGTGGCAGAGGCGCACGCCGGAGATGACGAGACGGGCTGCTGCTCACGACTTGGCTACACAGCGGTGGCGACGAAGGCTAGCAGTAATGGTGGCGTCGGAGATGACGACTCTGCTGCTCACGATGTGGCAACACAACGGCGGGGACAACGTCGGAGATGACGAGCGACGACGTCGGAGATCTGACAGTGACTGAGAATGATGGCGTCGGCGATGACGAGTGACGACGTCGGAGAGGATGAGCGACGTCGTCGGAGATGACGACGGCGGAGATCTTTTCAGCGATTGAGATAAGTTTTTTTTTTTTTGTGTGTGTGTGTGTGTGTGTGTGTGTGTGGTTTCTGTTTGTCTACGGTCTAACGTTTAAGCATATATTTTGGCTCTGATACCAAATTGTAAGAAAGAATTTTGATAAAAAAACATTCTTCTGATTCATACTCTGAAGATGATACAAATTAGAGTTTAAATACAACAAACATCACGCGAATCTAGGCAACACACTACTCTAGATTCACATGGCTCAAGGTTGTTTCTGACAAACACATTGCTCAATAAATATTACAACAATTGCAGATATTCCAACAGTGTGCATGAAAATGCTAGTAAGTCTCTTTGTGTGCATGATTTTGTGTGTGTATCTTCATTGGTGCATAAGATAGGAATAGACAGAAACACACCAGAATATACGTGAATTCCTATTAAGCAAAATTCATGAGGAAATTGTTTCTAAAAGTCAATGAGAAATGTAATAAAAGCAATGGAACTCAAGGAATTACAGTAAGGAGACACAATTCTGGTAACATGACACTCAGAGATGGAGCTAGTCAACACATGACTATGTGCAACTGAGTGTGCATGTGTGGGTTTTCCTTTTTCTTCCTTTTTTTTTTTTTTTGTTGTTGTATGGGGGGAGAGAGATTGCGAGAGGAAAAAAAAGCATTTCTTTAAAAGGCCATAAACCTTCAATAATCAGATTTTCACCCAAAACTGAAGTCCGTGTATCACCTTAAAGAGTATAATTCATTCATAATAAATATAAAATCTCGCCTCAAGAAATATGAATTCCAGATTATGAGAAACGAAACAATGAACAAAAGACAACACATTAAAGAAAAGGACTTTTGAGTACTGACTATCACACAACCACCACAAATTATAGCTGTATTTGATAGAACTTACCACATCTTCTCTAAATTCCTCAATCTCCTCCGGGTTCGAAAGACCAAATTTCTCAGAATAATACCTTTCCTTGTATCCAGGCTCTCCTAACTTCACCTGAGGAGAAAAATCATAAAATTATATCAATTACAACTGAATATGGCCAAGGAGGTCCATTTCACGCGAAAGACACATAAGCAAACTAACTACGATGTTTGGTTCAAGCCATATGATGTTTGGTGTCCAAGCAGTGGATTATATCAAGCATAATGCAGACACAAGAATTGAATGCAAGAGACTCCATAATTAAACACACTGAAGATTGAATAATATCCAACTGAAAGTTCTTCAACATAAAGTTTTCCCCTTCTTCCATCGGAACAAAAAAAAAAAACTCTCTTTAACATTTATAAGGCTTCCATATATGCAGGAACAAATTAAGTGTATATCACAAATTTTCACTATATTTGATTTTTATATGTTAAAAGGGTTATGCTTGATCCAAGATAATGAAGGCCCTTATGTTATTTTGAACTAGTGAAGACTGAGCTATTGTGCTTCTTTGGTCTTCATTTCTCTTGTAACAACTTACAAGAAAATCACAATTACATATATGACAAACATTGTAAAATACGTTTCTCTATATGACAGAATTTCCACTCTGTTAATCAATAATGTGAAACATTGTCTACCAAATGCGTCAATGATGAATTGTTCTTTTCCTGTAGGGATGAAGAATAAAGTTTGCCGGTAAAAATTATATTACCCATTTGATGTTTCACTACCAAATGTGTCAATGATGAATTGTTCTTTTCCTGTAGGGATGAAGAATAAAGTTTGCCGGTAAAAATTATATTACCCATTTGAGATTATAGTTAACTCACAAAATACTAATTATACAAGCCTCAGTTATCAATTAGTTTACGACCAAAAAAAAAAGTAATCAATTAGTATAGTTCTCATGTTTGAGAAGTTAATAAGCACATGCTCATTCATTACTTAAAAAATGTCCTTGAGATTAACACAAATTGACTTGCCTTGTTGAAGTTAAAGATCTAAATAAGCTCTGCACTTATATTCGAAGTAGAAATCATACTAATATTCAACCAACTATATTTAGTGCATTATTATAAGATTAAAAGTTAGGGAGAGATTCTAATAGCATCAATTGCACAAAGTGCAATGAAGAAGTTCAAAATGTTAATACTTGTTTACCAATTCAACTAGTTCTTTCCCCACTATTCAAATATATGGGGAACTTGAAAATCAATCTGACAAGGGTCACAGGCAGAGATGGTATGTAGAGTAAGCCAAGAAAACTGAATAGGTAAGGTAAAGGTCTGCACCAACTATTTTAAATCGAGAAAACAGGTTATCTGCAGAGTTCACTGTCACATTGAAGGCCCAAAGTTGTGATGTGACCTAAGACACTCGTATCCTGTTGCAGCTCACAATGGGGTCTGGGTCAAAGTCTCAAAGAGAAACCTTTCCAGAGCTAGGAACAGTTTGTCCTTTTCGTTATTGGCTACTAATAGGGAACATTCTCAAACTAAATAACTTGAGTTTTCGATACAGAATTTCGACTCAAAAGGAATGAGCTACAAGGTCAGATAGCAGACATAGCAAAGAAAAATAGAAGAAGAAGGATGATCACCCTGATAACAGTAAATGTCAATCACAAGTACAATATTCATACACCATAATGTTAACAAATATGACATGCATTCATCATATATTTAATTATATGACAAAAATTAAAATGAGCTCCAAAAATGGAAAAGAGAATCTATTACTTATCAAGGCTAAGGTCAGTAGATATGAGAATCTGACAAAACAAGAGACTTAAGCCTCAACAATGTCTCACCACCCAACTCTAAGAAATAGCATATGAATGAACATGTTTGAAATTAAATGAAGATTGGAAACCTTATCAACCACCGGAGCTTGGGGCTGTCCATTATCATCTTGTCTTGCTTTAAGCTTCATCTCTTCATTATTCTCTATTGCCTGTATAAAGAAGAATAATAGCAATTATCATATATTTTCTTCTGTAAAGATAAAATTTCAGCTGCTAAGGAGAGTTCGTAACTTTTATAACCATCACATCTCACTGGTCCACAGGTAGCAAAGCTAATATGGTAACTTATCATCATGCAAAACTTTGTCATTTATCAGTTTTAACATAGTAAAGGAAAGAATACACTCAATGTCCATGGAAACAATATCATACACAGATGTGACATAAATGGATGGTTAGTCTAGCTAGATAATATGGAATACAAACTGATGGCTGAGAACCGGCAAAGGAGCAAACGTTCTATACAATAAAAACATGAATTTCATGTTCATGGTTATGTTCTTCCACCCAAAACATAATAGCTGTCCGACTCCTTTTGGCTTGGACACTGAAGGCAGGCATCAAGTTGTAGAAAGAGATAATGTCAATCACTCCATATGGTTGGCAATATATCTCTTTTTTCCAATATATGTTCTCAGCATTTCATGTTGGACAAGAAAATATTTTGATCCGAGAATAACAGGAATTCTCACACGTATCATTTTCCACATGCTCACACACAACTCACCAAAAACAATGGTCAACTACAGCTGTGAAGACACATATTTATATATGTAATCTCCAAAAAAAATATTTTGATCCGAGAATAACAGGAATTCTCACATATGTGTCATTTTCCACATGCTCACACACAACTCACCTAAAAACAATGGTCAACTACAGCTGTGAAGACACATATTTATATATGTAATCTCCAACTAGAGCATATATTATCTTGATGCATACAAATTAACCATTGTAGTCATACTATTTCTTGCTTACACATAGAACATAATAAGGAATTTGAAGTCAGATCGACGATATCGTAGAAGTAACCAACACAACATCAAAGAGTTAAGAAAAAGATCAATTTCAATGAAAATTTGTCAAGAAAAGATGTTGTCCACGATATAAACTTTTCATGCCAATTGAACAGATACTATGCCCCTTACCATTCTTCCATACCTTCTATAAGCAAGCAAAATCCCAATGAAGTTCCTAGAACAGTATATTATGCCTCTTACCATTCTCCCATGCCTTCTTCTATAAGCAAGTAAAATCCCAAATAAAGTCCCTAGAACATGACCTAAGGTTGACATAGAGATTCTAAAGATTCTCACACACAAACTTCTAGTACAATCAGTAAGCTTACATATATAGGCCACATAATTTCCCTGTTTTTCTTTCCAATTATCACAAAAGTCCATGACAGAAATTTCAGTTTCATTTACACGAGGGCTCTTCTATTGCCCGACATGAGGCCAAGGCAAGGAGGCACTTTGTCTTTTCCAAGTATTGATGATCTTAATTATCAGCAAAGATACTATTATGATGTTTCTAAACCTGAAGTGGATTGGAGTTACGTTTGACATATTCAATAATTTGTTCAAGAATAAATGAATTGCATTGTAAGGAGCATAACTTATATCAGCCATAGCTGTTATTCGTACACAATAGGAACAAATGCGGTACATAGAGATGTTGCACTCAATCAAGGAACATTATCATTTACATTGCCATATAGGCAATTATCAGTAGACAAAGGTATAAAATAGCAGTATAGATTTTATTATGATAGATAAATATAACAGATATAACATAACCACATTCACTTTTATAAACACTAGATTAAAGTATTCCTTAAAGGATGTAAAAGCTTCTTATTAATAGAACTAACATCTTGATCTGTGGTTATAAGCATCAATTCAAACTAGATAAATATAAACGATAGTCCTTACATGTAGAAAAACTAAGAGTCAGAGAAGCTATACTAGAGACCATATGTTCTACATTCTCCAGTAACCATGTTGTATTAAGCTAACCATTGGGTAGTTATGATGACAATTACAAAATATATTTACAGAGAATAGAACAAAAAGAAATATCAGAAGGCGACAAATGTAAAGCAAGGAGATTTCTCCTTCTCTTCTCCTGTTCTTGCATTTTCACTTTGCCACACAATTGACCCTGTTTGCTCTGGGCAAAAGTATTACATATTCATATTCACAAAGATGGGCCAGGGAGAGGAAGGAGAAGACCACCTGCTGTATACGAGCGCGCTTTTGGAATATTTGGTCTTCATGAACTGCAACAGCCTGAATAAAGTGTTCCACTCTGTCCAAAAAAACCTAGAAGCATAAATAACAGAAATTAGATAAGAAGATCACTGTGCAACGACTAAAGAACAGAGGGAACAGAATGCCAAAGGAAGCACACCCTCATCCGTGATTGGCATTAATAGCATTAATAGGAAACATGCAATGATAGACATCACAATAACGAAACCGCTGCAATGAAAGACATCACAGTAACGCGTCCACAATAGTTAAACATGGATATGAAGTGAGAATTGATTACTTAGTTTTGCAAAATGAAGCAAAACTGGTACCTAATTAGTTTCTTTTACTTTTTCTTTGTTAATAGATGGGATCCAGTATCCATGTAAACATCCAAAATCTATTTGGTCATGTTTTAGCGCAGACTGCTGGGATAGAGAGCATGCCCCACAAAATCAGTTTGTTCTATCGGTTCAGTCCTAGGTCATATTTACAAATACTTCCATGCACAAGCACTTATACAAAGCTTCAATTTCTATACAAATCAAAAGAAACTTTAAATTTTCTACAAGGGTCATTGGCCACTTTTAGCTTTACCCTCTTTTAAACATGAATTATGTGGACCAAAATATTATCATCTGAATATATTTTGAAAGAAGCTAGTTTGTACACAGGCACAATAACCAGAAAAAGATACTCTGACAAATTTATGGTACTCGTATCTTTAAACCTTGAGATATATTGAAAACCATCCTACAGGTCCTTTCTGGGGCCTTGGGTTGACATTAGATCATAAATAATAAAGACTCAGATTACGTGTACATCATATTCATACACACAAATGAAAATAACTCCCATTTATAGGTCAACCAGTATAATACGCATAAGATATATAGCACATATTATACTTCAGGCATGTTGCTTCACATTGTAAAATTTATAAATGTTTTTGACTACCAATTTGGACATTAGTTATTTCAAATATACTCATTTCTCCATTATTGTAAACAACATCTTGGAGTTTTTCAAGCACATTACTTTGTGTCAATTTTCCAACTTCTTTTCATTTACTTAAGGAGTGACTCGGTTACGATTGTTACGATTGTATGAATTATGAATATTAATTTCAAAGAAAAAAGAGCATTTCGTTATCAATGAATTTTACAAGAATTCTTAAAAGTCAACGTGATACAGACTATGGACAATCCCCAAACTATATATAACATTTCCCTATCAAATTGAAGTATATTGGTCCAAAACTACTTTTTTATGGGTATCTTAGAGGTTATATCATATCAAAGAATCCATCTTGATAATTTACTTCTTAGTCTTAACATTAATATAACATCATCAGCATCTATTTATGGGATATTTTTTAAATTTGTCTATAAGTAGTTTCATATATTAATTCCATTCTTCTTTTCCATCGTTGTATGCTACCCATATGTACAAACATTTTTGCTGTTCTAATACGAGCAGCATTTTTTACCGTATCTTTGGAGGAAAAGGCATTATATGCATGTATTAACTCACTCTTTTGTGTCAAATAGTTTACTAAAACTATGCACAAGGTACCTAGAGAAAATGGAACAAAAGATCGTGAAAGTAAGGAAAAGAGATGGGGAAAGCTTATTTGAAGCAAAGTTGGCTCATGGTTTATCTTTTTGGATACGGGAACTTGTAATTCAAATGTGAATATCATTCTAGGTGCTGTAAATAGTTTGTAAAGTTTGGTTTTTGTTTTTTGGGTTCCATTCACTGGGTACTGATTAATTTTTAATATTCAAAAGAAAATAATCAAATGTCCTCTTTCTAAGCATAATGAAGATGATCCTTTAATAAGCTTTACATAAAATATCACACACATCCGCCATAACTAAAACTTACAACATCACAGTTCGACAAACAAGTTAATCTAAAACAAACATAAGGAATACCATGTTTCATAGGCCAAGCATGTTTTCAGTGAAGGAAATGTTTTGTGTTACACTCAAAGATATGATGCTTACCTCGCCTGCATCTGTCAGATAACCGCCCATTGTTGTGAACTCCCTTCTATATATAAACATCAGAAGATTTATAGCACCCTGCAGCAGTAAAAGGTCATCATTAGTAAGGAAATATTTTTTGAGAAGTAAAAAAGCGAAAATATACTTAAAATGATAATAAATAAATAAATAAATAAGAGATAGAACTAGTAAGGAAATATTATCTCATAAGAGTAGCAGTACACCTCAGAGAAGAAAATGAATCAGCCCAAATTAGTAACATCATTCTCAGAATATGGTTATGATAATATAAAAATAGATGAAACAAATATCCATATACGCAGAAATCATTATAATTTACAATCATCTAAGATCCGCTATCAGAAAATTGTAATGCTGCGATAATTGCCACAGAGTGCCTGCACAAACCTCTCGAATTTCTAGGGTAGGCATGTGAGGAAGAAAATCATTTCCAACAAAGAAACACATAAAGACAAAATCATCGACCAGCCTCTCGAATTCTATCTCAAATGGTGGGTTGGGAATCTTTAGTTCATGTTCCAAATATTCTCGCAACACCCAAATGTTGAGAAACTGCAAATACAATGAAGAGAGATTAGATTATGAGGCAAACAGAGGGAGACAAGAGGCTCACAACAGACAACACCAAATTTTAGAATCACAATTTCCTAACCTGATACTTCTTCTTGTGAATTGGAGTATTATTTACCACCTCCCCATCTCCACGACAATCAGCTGCCAGATGCCCGACTTGACCACATAAAAAGCATTTCTCCTGCTGCCCAGGTGGAGTAATCATCTGTAATATGACAACGGACAAATGAGAAGGGGCAAAGAAGAACAGACATGCAGATAATATTCACTAGTCATTAGCTACTAACCTCCCTTAAAATTGAAAAGTGGATCTCATGAGTAGCTAGCGACAGCATAATCAGATCTGCATCCTATAATGGGTAATCAATAGAGTCACTTAAAAAATGAAGTATAGATGCAGAAAACAAATCCATTGGGTAATTAATATTTAAGAAGAAGAAATAAAAAGTCAACTATTATAATGTTTCACTCACCAAACCATATAGACAATGCCGTGTGTTTGGATCAAAACCACGAAGATTACGTTGTAAACGAATATAAGACATAATTTTGTGCTCCCCCTCACCAGGAACATTTGCGTCGGAAAGAATCACCTTCAACCAGAATGTAATGAAAAAACAACCAGAAAGGATTACTCCACAGGAAGGAATCATCCGATCTTGAGAGGCTGTTTATAACCCAAAATACATAATTATACAAAAACATATAGGCATATTCTGTGTATGCACAAACAGATTTATATGTGTCGAACCTTTGTATATCGCCAGCCAGGATTGTGGTTCAGTCTAGATTGTATGCAATACTGAAGAGCTACAGAAAGCACTGACATGAATTGAGTGCCAGGAGTAATGACATTTGAATCAGACGTCTCACGCTTTTCTTTAGGCAATAGGTTAGCCATCTCAACCTCAAACTCATTCCTTAACCTTTCTTCTTCAGCTTGCTGGCATGGAATATTCACAATAGATAAGTACACTTTCACAATTCCAAAAAAATGAGCAGAAAAAGAGAATTCTTACCGCTTCAGCAGCATCTTTAGCAGCCCTAAATCGACGAGAGCGTTGCTGGTTCATCTTAGCTCTAGGTGCCACCCCATCTGCAGATAGAAAGATTAAATAAAG
Source organism: Ehretia macrophylla (assembly GCA_037974665.1). Classification (NCBI taxonomy): domain Eukaryota; kingdom Viridiplantae; phylum Streptophyta; class Magnoliopsida; order Boraginales; family Ehretiaceae; genus Ehretia; species Ehretia macrophylla. The sequence continues at coordinate 35,265,323 of CM075780.1, read as the reverse complement.
TCAAATCTTCTCCATTGTGGAGGAGGAGAGAGGCAATTTTCAATACAACAGCTCACCAATTGCCAGATAAAGCAGCTTTCTTGGCCGAACCAATGAGAACAGATGGTCAATGTAGTCAAAAATTGATTTGAAAACATCATCATATGTGGCAGGCGCAGGCTGCATTACAAAAGAAAAGCCAAATCAATTATTCAGTTTCTTACTTCCAGATGAAAATTAATGCACGACATAGATAGAAACAGAGTACACTTCATCAACAGGCCAAGTTTACATAATATATAATAGTAAATCATCAAACTAAGAAATACAAGAACTCTACTCAATTAAATGAAGGTTTTCCCCATAAGTTAACCTATATATTATCTGCTTTCCATTCTAAAGATATATATAAAAGAGTTAGATGTTAATAAGAAAGGAGTATCAACCCACTTCATCACCATACTTAAATAAGGGTTTTGACGTATTGAACCCTTTAAAAGAAGGAAAACTGTTGTTAATATGGGGACGACTAAATTCCACATTCTGGTGGATATAGTTCTGATTGTCAAATGCTCCAAAATCACACTCTGTATCAGCCCATATTCCCAATTATCAGAGGAAAGCTTATTCTGATAAAATGTGCAGCACTAATATGATCTGTAACACACCAACCAGACAGCTCAAAAATGGGAAACACTTCACAACTACCATTCATAAGCTATATGATTCACAAATAAATAATTAGTTACAAGAATTTGGTACTTGACATATAACCTACAAAAGGATCACCACATAACAAAATTTCTAACCGGAACCATACAACTAATATACTAATTACTAGATAGAGATTAGGTAATTAAGTTCCTGAGCCACCAATCCAGTTGAAAAGAAAGGATCTTTTTAGTTAATGCAATTTTAGTAAAAGCGCCAATAAAGGTGCACCATCATTATAAAGATCAAAACTTAATCTCACTGCTATAAACTAAATTTCACCAAGCAAGTTGTCCATAATCCACCCACAAAGATAAAACCTGTCTAGTCCAAAAAACAACGAAAAAGACAAAAGCTTTTGATCCTCCAGAAAGGAAATTTAACACATTCAAATTCCTCTCCTTCCAGATTCACCCCATTAGACACAAAAGAGAAAGAGCCAGGCGTTTCTAGCTGTGGCATTGTTCATCAGCCCACCAACTAGGGTGAAGATTACATACTGAACTCAGAATCACATACTTCCTTACAAACCGACAATTTTAGTCCTTGTAGCACGACTTCTCAATGATTAAGGAGATGATTAGAAGTCTCCCAAAAACAGAAAATATTAAAACAGTTTACCAATGATACTAAACAATTTTTTCAACTAGAAGCCACTAATCATCCTTTTCATTTAAAGGAAAAGGAGAAAAGGATAATAATCATCCTCATTAACAAACATGTCGATTTCTTAAACTTCATATTCAATATAACCTTGAATCCCTCCTAGTATAACATTTATATATATACTTATCGCTTGTAGTAATTAGAATACTGAATGTTCTGACTATCTTGATTAAGCCATAAAATCCTGCTACGAAAAAATTAATGCTTAAATTTCTAAAGCAAGTAATGCAACTGTTAGTAGTATATTGCTCAGGCATAAACATCTCCCATATATCTGACTTACATTATCTTCCTAATAGAGCATAACATTAAGTGAGTGAATCAGCTATCTTACTCTTTGGAAAGTGAAGCAAGAAAATTTTAGTGTTCTATGTTAAACTCCAGCATTTGATTTATATCATTTTCACTGAATTATGCAGCAAAAGTTCCTAACACTGTAAACCCCTAGCTGCTGCATCAAGGGGAGAATCATCCTCATGCTTTATTGGATCATCATCTATTTGACATCACTCTAAGCTCCAACTTTAAGTTTGATTGCCCATAACAAATATCAGGCACATGCTAATCAAAACTATTAGGAGTGTTATGACAACTAATAGAAAGAATTAGAAAGGAGTTTAATTTTTTTTAAACTTGAAACCCAGTGTGTTTGAAATCTACGAAAATTTTATCTTAATTTATATGACAAAAGCATGTGGTTAAGGTTATGAAATTCATGGTTCTAGATGACATAAACGAGAGTCACTTTTTAGTGATAGAATTCAAATCACACCAATTTAATTTGTTTGAAATCTTTCAAAAGGACTTACTCCAGTGAAGAAGGATTTGGTCAAGGGTTTGAAATCCATAACCAAACCAAACCAAACCAAACCAAACTTAACTTTATCTCACTAGGTGAGGTCGGTAAGGATATGAAACCCATAATAACTTAAACTCCTGTAGATGTGAAATTCATAAAATTTAATCCTTTAGTCAAACCAAACCAAGCCATATCCAACTAGCCACTAGGTGAGATAAAGGGTCGGCTATGTGAGTCTGACAATGCAACTTATGCCTATTGAGACTTATATCCTCTGTTTGTCCCATGCACGTAAGATCTCATCAATAGGCCTCGATCCAACTTCTCTTAGGCCTCCCTTTGCACCTCGTTCCGTTAGCAAAGAGGTGCCTCAGCAAGTCTCCTCTTAAGTTCAAACCATCTCAGATTGTTCTTCGGTCCCAATTGAAGCCACCACCACTTTTTTCTCAAATAACATGATTTCTAATTTTCGCCTTCCTACTATTACCACACAATTATCTGGGCATTCCTCATCTAAGCCACTGAAATTATTTGAACATGTTGGTATTTCACTTATCAACGCTCCACTCGAAAGAGAAAAGATCAAAGACACAACCTTTATTTTTGAATTTCTCGGGCTTATGCAGTACATACATGGATAGTGTGATCACATATACCCAATGCAAGTACGACGCAGTAACAAAGACCAACTCTATAGAGTCTCTTCTACGGAGGAGTCTTGGTGATCACCTCCTTGACCTTACACCTATTGCAGCTACTACTTTAGCAACCAAACCTGAGCTCCACCTTCTCATGCAGTGTACTTTCACCCAATAAAAAAGTATCACACTGACTTCCTTTATAAATATCTCAATCAAGGCATAACCTGAATTGTTTATTCAAATAAGTACACTCAACTTTTGATTTCGTTTTCCTAACCAAACCTCGATTAATCATCAGTTGCATTGCTTATCATACAATCTCATAACTTCCCCTTAAGTTGCTACTTTGCAACACAAAAATCTTCATGCAGACCATTCTCTGAACACTACTACACAAATAGCATGTCATGGATGCTACGTTTTCAATTATTTCCCCCTAAACACTCATTCACCTTTAGCAAGTTATATAGCATACGTGTTTTTTCAGCTTCCAACTCAACGATACTTATCCTCCTAAAATTGTCGTGTCACCTATAAGTCCTCATCCAACTCCACTTTGCCAATTCATCATCAACCATAACTCTATCTCTTCATTTCCTGGCAACCTTGGGTTAAAGTGCTCCCCAATGAATATCCCAATTAAAATCATTAGCCTTACTTTTCAAACCTACACTTTCTTCAAAATTACCTCCGGCTACCAAAACAATATGTTTCGCGTTAAATTCACCCAAAAAAAAAACTCATAATTCACATGTGCGCTGAATAATATACGTTGCCACATTCACCAGATTACATCTAACTAACACATCAAAACTCCACGGCCACGAAGATAATCAAAAAAATAATTAAAACAAGGCACTAACTAGACTTGAGTCTAACTACAATCCTACCTGATAATTACTTAAATCACACAAAAAAAAAAAAAAAAAAATAGTTAATCCCAAATCATCCAAAAAAATTTAAACAAGCAAATTAACAAGAATTCCAAAACCCTTAACATATCCAGGCCCGGAATATGACAAAATCGGGATAAGGGACGGGCGAATTTTACCTTACCCTCGGGGTGAAAACAAGGGTGAATGATGCCATTCATGTCCAAGTACAAATTATCAAATTCCATTCCGTTAGGATTTCGTTTCGATCCGTCGACCGGTACAACGACGCCGATTCCGTCCTCCCTTGGCTCCTCTTCCACCACGTCGGAGATCGATAACGGATACCGATCCGCCAACCACCTGTAAAACGCCGGTACTCCCATTCTTCTGCTGCTGCTGCTGTTACTTTTTTTTTTTTTTTTGTCAAACTGCTGTTACTTTAGCAAAACCTCTCTTTTAGTTTTTATTTTTTTAAATATATATATATATATATATATATGTATATATATGTGAAAATTTTGCTGAATTTATTGAATTTGGAAACAAAAAAAATAGAATTAAAGAGTTGGTATATATATATATATATAATATATCTGTATGTGTGTATTTATACTATTTATACAGCAAAGTAATAGCTATTATGAGCTGTCACTGTCTACGAGATGAAGTTTTTTGATAATTTTTTTTTTTTGATAACAAAGAATTGGATCCGAATGTAGGGTCTACGAGATGAAGTTGACAACACGTAATTCCTTTACCTCTTTTCCTTTTTGTTCTTTTGTGGAATTACAATTTACATGGGTTTTGCAATGAGAATAATTATTTTTTTATTTAAGAGAGATATAAATTATATAATATATATTAAAATAAGTCATTATGAAAGTTTATTTCACAATAATTTAACTAATTTTTTCTCATGCCTTATACATATTATATAATTATTTTTCTATATGTATTAAATTTTAAAATTATAAATATACAAGCGCAACGACTTTCGCACCCCTTATTTCTTGCCAACTATTAATTTCTTAGTAAAACAAGCTTTCGCGCTAGGCGCTCACCTTTCTTGTCTAGGTGGAAGTTGGCGGGCAAGGCTTGCTTAACCGGATACATGGAATTGGAATCTCTGTCGCATGGTAAATCTTTCTATTGGGAAAGCCTCACTTATTCAAATGGCTGATTATTTATAACCTTTTTTGCTCATAAGTAAGCGTTGGTAGGAACGGCGGGATGATGATGAGTATATAAATCAATAAAGACAAAAAAAAAAAAAAATGGCAAGAAAAAATTTATATCGATGGAGGAAATAACGATATATGTGAAGGAAAACAGACAGGAAATCTCTACAATGACACTGTAGACCAATATTAAGTTGTTTTGGGTAAATATATCACTGCTCTTTGTTGAATCCTTCTAAGCTAAGCGAAAAAGTGCAGCACCAATAAATCTATGAGAGATTATTTGAAATGGAATGACTTTTTTCTTTTTATTTTTTATTTATCGTGATCGTGAATGATGGAATCATTACACATTGTATGTCGGGGCCCCATCTGCCTATTTTTTTGTTTTATGCCCCGTAACTCTTCCTTCAACTACAAAATTTATTTTGTATGGGGTCCTATCGGGATAGATAGGCCCAAGCCTTTCCCTTCCCCCTCCCCATCCCTCTCCCTCTCCCTCTCCCTTTCCCTCCATAAGACCCTCTTTCCCCTTCAGGAAAGATAAAGAAGAGAAGAAAAGATTGCTCCTACTGAATCAATCGAGAGTTCAAGAGATGAGGATGAAGATCCAGACTAACTTCTTGAAAAGGGAATAGCAGACCGAGTCGGGCGCAAGTGCAGGAAACTAGCCCAACCCTGGCTCGAAAGAAAGAAGATAGAGTGTTTTATCATACAATATTTGTCCGCTCTCAGTCAATCATGGAAGGATCTTTCCCCTTGGGATATGCCCTATAAGAGCGCAAGCCTTTTTAAAGGTCGGTTGATTAGGGTAAAATTGTATCCCTTAGGAACCGTACATGCATCTTTTGATGCATACAGTTCAAAAAAAAATTGCGAAAAAAAAAAAGAATCAATGTATAGATTCCAAACCTCTTTCTTTTTTACAGCTGGGTTTTTCTGACTTCTAACGAAATGGTTTTTTCTTCTATTTTTCAGTTTTGACTCCTTTATCTTATAATAGAAAAAAGTCACTAAACCTCTCACTTTCTCGGGGCTCTTGCTACTCCTACTCCTAGGGCAGGAAGAAGATAAGAAAAGGCAAAGTGTTCTCTTGCTTTCCCAACCGGTTGTTTTATCTTGAGTGGAAAGTCGACGAGCGCAATTCTTTTGCCAAATTTCTGCTCAAAGGCTCCTGAAAAATGTTTGATAGCACTTTCAGTCCGATATGCATGTGTTAAGCTTGTTCCTAATCTATTTTTTCATTTTCGACTATGAATTTTCTTAAAAAATTATGGGTAAACAAAATTTGATTAAAATTAGGGAGGAATGACGCAATGGTGTGGGGGCGTCAAAGGTTGTTGCCCCGTGGCCAACTTGAAGGTATTAAATTTTAAAACTATAAATATGTAAATTGAAAAAATTGCGGGTAAACAAAATTTGATTAGAATTAGGGGGAAATGAAATAATAAGTTTTATAAATTAATTTTTTAATCAAGAGGTTACAAGCTATTACTTGCCTTTTGCAATTATTTTATATAAATGTCATCCATTCTTGATCATATAAAGATTTAAAACATTTATTGATAACTTTTAATGGGGATTTAAGATAATTTTTTGAAAGGCGTTCAAGATGATATCTTGAAGGTTTTTATGATGTGAAAAAATGAAAAAACATATTGATGTGTTTGAGATTTTGAGTTTAATTGTATTCATTTTTAGGGGTGTTTGTGCTTATTTGAGTCATTAGTTAATCAACTTTCACACTTTCTCATTCTCATTCACTACCACACACACTTTTATACACTCCTCTACACACATTTCTCTACACACACACACACACTTCTACACACACTTACCCACTATAACGAAGCCTCAAATCCATCAAACCCATCAACTTCTACCGTCAAATATGAAGTTGGTGAACAAATTGGAGAAAAGAATCTACACTTGAAGATCAAGCCAATCTCGTGGGGGAGCTATTCTTTAAATCTTACCATGTTTTAAGCTTTAATTTGATATGAACTAGATTATTTAAGGGTGAGGGAAAGTTCTATAGTATTATTGCCTATTATTTATGAATGACTTTTTGATTTGGATATTTTGTTGATTTGTTCACTTTGGATGATTTGGATCTTGTTAGATTTTGATATTAATGCTTATTAATCATGTGTTTATACTTTAAATATGTTTGTAGCTAGTATTTATATATGATTCTACCTTGTTAGCTAGTAAATCAAACCGGGTCTTGTTGATTATTGTGTATTGTTTAATTTTGGGTCTTAATAATGCTTGTAGCGGGCTCAAAATTGGTGCATATTAAATTATCCATGTGAATTGGGTTTAACTTCAAATAAATCATAGGTTGTACCATGATTTACCCACTAACTTAATCAATTGACCCTAGAATTGTTTTGACAAACCTGCACCTCGACTAGACGGACGGAGTTGCACCTAGATCTAGAATTGTTGACTTAGGCTAACTAGGTGAAATCAACAAAACGGACTTGTAGCTTGGTCAACCTAGTTTGACTATACAAATCGAAGGTTCAAACATAATTTTATAGGCATAACACGATGATCTCAATATAACCCATTTCCAATTTGACCCAATCTTAGGATTAGACACCTTTCATTTAGTTAGATTTACCTAGTTCAATTTTAATTCTAAGTTTAAGTTAGAGTTGTCTACAATCCATCATCAACTAATCATTTTTCATTCTCTTTCACGTTTTTAGACCACTTTTACACAAGCACACCTTAGATATCACTTAGGAGCCTCTCTGTGGAGATTCGACCCAGTACTCTAGCACACTATATTGCATATATCGGTACACTTGCGGGTTTAACTTGATAGTTTTGCACTATAATTTTTCATACACCAAGGAAACGATCACATACCAAGACTCGAGTTGAATTGTCATTGCTACCACCATAAAGAAATATTTTTTCCAGATGTTGTTTTCATACTTGTAGCTTTAGTTGGGACTTATTTTAGTGCTTGAAACTTAGTATTGAAAAATTATATTGTTGTTTAATCGGATGCATGAAACTCAATTTGTAATTTATATTTAACCTCTTTTTAACACTTATACTTACATTCATTATTTATTACTATTTTAGTTTAAATGTTGAAATTATTTGCTTTAAATTAATCTCAATCTCACACTGTCTAAAAAAGTTAAAAAATAAAATAAAAAATAACATGCATGTACTCCTCATTCCAATAGAGATTTAGGAACAAGAAGGCCGAGGGATGAAGGGGAAGGAAGTAGGGGTACTACGAATGTTAGGGTGGCACTATAAGTAATGGAGCAGGACAAGAGAATAGGTTTACGCGCTCTAAACTTACTCCACTATCATTCCTACTTTAGCTCTAATGTTTTACTAATTTTTTTCAATTTTGATAAACCTTGACGAATTTTATATAATGAGTTAATCTCAAACGAGATTTAATAAAGAGATTACTAATTGAGCTGTCACAAGTTATAAGATATTCAAAACGAGATTTGATGAAGTAATCACAAGTTTAGTTCTCTTGGTTTATAAGATCAATGTGTCGAAAGGAAATAATTCTTTTTCTCTTGTTTCCTTTCGACACAAAATCTTTTTCTCTCTTTTCTTTTAATCGAATATTGACCCATTGAAGTTGGATTTGATATTTTTATTGAAATTGATAGTTTTGCTTAAGTTTGAGTGATTATGAGTTAAACTCGAACAATTGGCTAATTCTTATATATCTTCACTAATAACAAGTTATCAAACTCAAACAAGATCAAACTTTTTAAAAGTAACTAACATCTAAATTATGCTCAAAACTTTGGTTATAGTTTTACAAACTAAGTTTGACAAAATTTTCACGATCCAATCGCAAGCAAGTTTTCAAGTAGTTTAGTTGTTTTTTGATGGTCATAATCATGTATTGATGATAATAAGATCAAGAAAAGGCCATTAGTTCTAATTGATTGTGTAAATCTATTTTCTTAATTTTTCATGAAAAGTACTTTGTGTTTCTTGGGAAAAATAGTTTTAAAATTAGAAAATAAGGGCACAGGCTCAAATTTTAATTAAATATGTGAACGTAGTTGTAGAATATAGAAAATATTATCTAAAAAAAATTGAAAGTATGTTTCTCCAAATTCTTCAAAAAATTGTGGGGAACTCTCTTTTATGAATGTGTTCTATTTAATAAAAATTTTCAAGTTTTATGTTTTTTCTTTGTCAAAAGTAATGGAAAATAAGAGAAAATGTATTAGGTTGTTAAAAGATTTAGGAAATTCTTATAGGAAGCTTCCAAAAATATAAGCTATTTTGGGCATTTCTTTCTTTTTATCTTCCCGAATTTCCCAATTCTCTTAAGTAGCAATTGGTATTCTGAAATTATTTTGGACAAGAGTAAAATGAGTCAAAAAATGGAGTGACCTTGCGAATGGAATGAATTTGAAAATGGATATGTCATACTTGGTATACTTTAAAAATGAAGAAATGAATGGATATATTAATTTCAAGCCCATGTTTGGTAGTCAACATAACATAGCAGTAATGAGAATGACTTATATAAAATGATAAGAATGCCCTTTTGTTGCTATAAATTTATTATTGTCTTAAGAATAAAAACAAGTATTATATTAATAACGGTTAGTTTGAGGCACATTATTACATATTATTATTATTATTATTATCAATATTATTTTTTATTTATATTTATAACATGTAATATTATTCTATGTTATTATTATTATTATAATAATAATTATTATTATATTTATTTCATTATTTTATATATATTATTTACAAGTATTGTTATTCATATTTATTGTTATTATTTATTATATCATTAATATTATTATATCTATCACAATTATTTATATTAATAATATTCTTATATTTTACTTTATTTATTTTATTTTATTGTTATTATTATCATATTATATATTTATTATTATATATTATGTTATTATTTTATTTTATTTTATTTTATATTTATATTTTATTGATATTTATTATTGTTGTTACTTAGTTTTATTTGATTAGATTATTTATATATTTTTAATATTATATTTTTCTATTAATAATAATGATTTATGATTATTTATTATATTAATAATTAATGTTATTTGAATAGTGTGTAATATTTTTGTAAGAGTATTTTGGTCACTTAATTAATAAGTTCATTCCAAAGTACATGAAAATGGGTTATTCCTATGTTCGTGGGAGTGAGATTACTGAGGGAAAAGAATTCACTACATCCTTACATGTAGAGAATTTGGTGCTTTAAGGCACTTGTTGGAGATGATGGCCTTAGGTACCTCTGGTACTCTATATAGGAATAAAACTAGTGTTATACTCGTGCAATGCAAGGGTGCCTCACGGGTGTAATATAAATACTCTAAAAATATCAAATATCAAATCAATTCATTCAACTTTTTAATTACATTATTGAGAGATTATAATATAGCTACTCTGCAATATTATTTCAAAAATAAATAAATAAGAAATAAATATAAACATCTATTTTTTGAAAAATGGTATAGTAACCATTATTTTATATAGAGTCAGCAAAAAAGTGGGGGATGTTTATCTTTCTTGCAAATTGTGTTCCGTATTCTCTTTAGAACCAGCCACTAACTTCTACTATTCCACCACCATCGTTTCACTACCAAAATCAATTTAATCCTCCACATCTAACAAAATTTCAACTCAAAAATCTTGTTCAGCAAACTGCAACTATTCATGTATCACGAGAAGGAGGAAAAAAATCCCTTAGCTCAAGACTCTTCCATTATCAAGCCCCCTAGGAAAAACTATACATCATCCTAAAGGCAATATACGTCATTCTAAAGGAAATACACATCATTCCAATAGAAACACACATCATCCACATAAAAGAAAAGGAAAAACTATAATTATATTCATCCATTCCAAATATAAACAACATAAAATTTATCCCAAAAAAATAAAAAGTCACACAAAAATAAAATGCCATAATTTGTAGCAAAAAATTAAAATTCAAAATTTTTTGCAAAAAATAAAAAGTCATGATTTGTCACAAAAATAAAAAATCACCAAACAACTAATCCCTCTGACTAATACCTCATTTCCTAATTACTCGAAAACTAAATCGATCTTCATCTATTTGTTCAAGTACATGTTATGCTCCTAACTAAAAAATTAACAACACCATATATGTTAAAAAAACAACAACAATATTAGAAAATATCCTATAGAATTATAGCACATATTACAAGTATTCTCTAATTAACTAACAAAATTATCAATAATATAATACAAAAATAACAATAAACAATAAATATTAATAATTTAAAAAAATCATAAGTTGTGTAAAAATATTAAATCTCTTGTTTGCTTACCTTTGAAAACAAAGGCCTCGACTAAAGGCAGTAAATTTCCCTGACACAAATGAATGAAGAAAAATATCAGTAACGAAAGTTCAAAAAAATACTATTACTAAATAAAAAAAATATTAATAAACATTGAAACAAAAGAAAAATTATTATTATTTTTAAAAGTAAATATTACAAATAATTAATTAATTCAAAAAGGAACAAATCTCAGAGAAGTCACACCGCATAAGATGTACTTGAACAAATAGATGGAGACCGATTTAGCTTTTGAGTAATTAAGAAGGGAGGTATCAGTCAAAAAAATTAGTTGTTTGGTTATTTTTTATTTTTTACGACAAACCATGACTTTTTATTTTTCGCGAAAAATTATGGCTTTTTATATTTTGCTACAAATTATGACTTTTTTATTTTTTTGTGACTTTTTATTCTTTTGGGATAAATTTTATGTTATTTATGTTTGGAATAAATGAATATAATCGTAGTTTTTTTTTTAATTGTGGATGATGTGTAATACTTTAAGATAATTTGTGAAAACATATGAATTTGTTGACATTTTTGCATAGGGGCGTATTGGTCTTTTGAGTTATTTGGAATATAGTTAGAGGGACTAAAATGGATATTTCCCAAAGGCGAGGGACTAAAATAGACTTTTACACATAGTTGAGGGACCTATTTTGCTTTTCTCCTATTTTTTAGACTTGCTAACGGTAACCTTTCTATTAAGGTAACTATTTCATACATCTAATGACGTCAAGTCCTCTCAATGAGTGGAATTTCCAGCTAGACATATGAAACAAATTTCTTTCCGTACTAAGGCGAACTTCAATAATTTTTCTATTTCCTTCCATGTAAGGAATTTTAGTCATTTATCTACATTTAGGAATTTCATATTTCAGTTTCACTCCAACAACTTTCCTACATTTAATCAATTGCTTATTTTAACGAAGAATACATAAATATCTAAAAAAAATTATAAAAAAATACATAAAATTTTTAACATTTTTTAATCCGCCCTATGTGCATCGAAATCTAAACTCGACCCATGTTCAACGAGTCAATGTAATATGAAATAATGCTTGTCCTAATTAGCGCGGAACCTTGACAGTAGATAGATAGGTAGATATAGATATATACAGATATATAGATGGATATATAGATATATAGATATATAGATAGATATAGATATAGATGGTATATACAGATATATAAATATATATAGATATAAGAGATTAAGGAGAGTAGTTTTGTAGTAAGTTATTTTTTTTGAAAATTTGGGAGATAATATTTCAAGTCTAATAAGATAAAGATTAAGACTCTGTTTGGCCTAGCTGTGAAATTTCAATTTCTGAGCTGTAAAACTTTTAGAGTAGAGCTTTTGTAAGAAGTGCTGTTGAACAAAAACCGTTAATTGTTTAGCCTGCGTTAGACAATATTAAACTTTTAAAAATTTTGAAGGTAATATTATACTTTAAAAATATGGAGTATATTTATAAATAAAAAAAAAAAAAAAAAAAAGCTTATCGCATTATGTAAAACAGCTTTTCAAAAACCTTTTTTAAAAAGTTTCAATTTAAAGCTTCTCAATTTTAAACTTTTTTCAATTTTAGCTTTTACCTAAAAGTGCTTTTAAATATGGGCTAAACAAGTTAGTTCAGTTTTTAAACTTACAGAAAGTACTTTTAACTGTCTAAAAGTTAGGCCAAACATAGCCTAAAAAGAAAAAAAAAATTCCACAGTTACATATTAGTGGAAAGTTTTCGCTTTTAGTAATCATTTTTTGCTTGGACATGGCATGATATTCTCTTATATCTTTTGGGATGAGCAAATTTTTGGGAAAAAGATTTAGCAGCTCAAAAAGTCATAGTTGGTAGCCCTTATGTCCTGAATTAGAAAAGATACTAGTTAAGCTTGGCCGTGCTATGCACGGCTGAGCCCAATGTACATTAAGAAAATATCGTAAATGATGCACCAATTTTAAATCTGAATTTTCCTTATATATGCCCACAAATTCCAATACCCAGAAATTGAAACTTTCATCAGAGTTTTATAGGTTAAAAAAAAGATCCAACATACATAACAGACCAAGAGACATACAATAGTAACAACTTTGCCTGCAAGGCTTTGACAATACCGTCTATTATTTTAGGTTCAATTAGAGATTCATCTCCTTGAATATTGACCACAATGTCATATTTCTTATCAAGCTTTTGAAGCGCTTCATTACATCTCTCAGTTCCTGTGAGATAACCAATTCAAAATTCTACAAGACACCAAAGAGAATGATAGCTTCATCTTTCTTACCATTTCTGCATGATTCAGATGTCATTATGACATCAGCACCAAATCCCGTCAGAATTCAGCAATCTTCTCATCATCCATTGCCATAATTATACAATAGAAGGCCTCCACATTCTGGTACGAATAAAAGACAACTAAAGAATCAATTCAACCTGAAGTATTTAGTGTAAACAAGGAATGAAATAGAGTGACATATAAATGCTGACCTCCATAACCGTTGTATGATTTGTCCCTTCCCAATATGCTAATCAATCCATGCAGACACATCATCAGGGGTAACATAATCATGCCTGCATAGTGAAAAGAGGGACCAGTTACTGATACTTCTGCTAAATTATGTAGATTTCTGTTTCTAGACATTTCCAACAAATGCATCATTTCAGCCACAAACATTCAAACTTTTCCCACCATTTTTACTATACTAAAAGAAAAAGTATTAACAATTGAAGATAAAGCAGGAAAAGAAAGAATTTTCTCAGAGATTTGAAGACAATATACGCAATTAGAAAAGGAAATAGACTACATGCAAAAATGTTATTTCTTTCTAATCAAGCAAAAGTTCTAGTTTGAACATGCAGATCATTTATAAAATAATAATAAAAAAAAAGATGTATATCTATTACATACAACAACGAAGCCAGACTCTAAAAGCTATGTGTATCCTCTTTTCCACACTTGAGAATTGAGATGCCTATCATACATCAGCATGTGCTGAAAGTAAATTCACAGTTCATGCCTTGAGAAAGTGCACTATGAAAAGAGTCAAAATTGAAACAAAGCAAGATTGAACGTATCAGAAAATGCTCTGACAAGGAAAACATATACAGCTATTTGCTTGCTAGAGGTCAATGACTTGAGCTTGTTAGTGATGCTCCATGAGAGGGCATTAACAAAGACCAAAATAAATGTAAACTGCAAATGACCTCCCTGTGTTTTTTCAAATTTGATTGTTGGGTCTTGTGGTACCATTATAATCTAATAAATCGTACAATCTATAAGAATGTAAGTCAAAGTCTCTTTATCCTGTAAAGACGGAAGCTTTGTCTGATATCATTCTTATAAACCACTGGGTTATTAAATTATTACTTACAAAATTCTAACGAGCAAGATCGAGAAAGCACAAGGGGTATTTTTCCAATTTACCGACCCAAAATTATGCAAAAAAATGATAAAGCAAAATTCATATACCATTTGAAAAAAAAGAGCATTGAACTGCTTATGTCTATTTAATATGAAGGTTCTCACACTACCATTTTCTTCCACCAAAACCTGCAAAGACAAATTATAAAAAACTTCAAATTCAAACACTAAATGAAAAGTTCCTTTTTTTTGGAGATCTCAACAAAAATTAGCAAGAAAAGAACCTCAGAGACAGATTCTCTGATGCAAAAATCAAAGTAGATGACCATAACATACTACTAATCAGCAATCAAAGAAGAAAAAATGATAATCCACGAAAAAGAAATTTAAAATAAAAAATCAAAAAAGCAAATTGTGCAAATTGTGAAAAAAAATTAAAATAAAAAATAAAACAAGCAAATAATGCAGAATCTAAGTGAAGAATTGAAGGTAAGAAACAAACTTGTAATCAGAGTCACGCACCAACACACACCCCACCATCTGATGAAGATTCGAGAGAAAAAGGGAATAATAGAGAGAAAAGTTTAGTCTGTCAAGGAGAGAGAGAAACGTCTGATCTTTTTGTTAGATTCCATTTTAAAGATCGACGGTTCAAGTTTCTTTATTATAAAGATATGAATAAATTTAGGCCGATCGATGGGTAGTGGATATGCAAAGGATCAAATATACAATAGAAGCCATGTTTTCTAGCTTCATCAAGTTTAGGACTCATATCATGTTTTTCAGATGACTAAGGTGTAACGTGGGCTATTCGAACTGGCAAAGGAGAACTAGAAGCAATAGCGTTGTGTTTAGCTAGCAGGCTTTGTAGGTTATCATTTAATTCAAGACCCTGCGCAAGAAATTCATCATCTCTACAATACAAATGAGCAATTATGTTACAAAAGAATTTATCAAGCACATAGCATATGCACAATAAAACGCTATATCAATTGATTTGAACCATAAAAGAAGGTAAAAATCCTCAAACTAACATTTAACAAATAAAATTGAAATAAGTTTTGCATTTTATAATAAAATTAACAAAATTTCGTTTTTCCTTTGAATCGGAAGCTAAAATCATAAACATAACAAATAAAATTGAAGTAAATTAGCATTCTTATACTTAAATAGACAGCTTTAATTTTAATAATTAATAATTAATAATTAATAATCTTTCAATTCTTGCGCTTGCAAACAAAGCTAGGGATTCAATAAGCTGCAAATTGTAAACTCACCAGCATGAGTTGGCACCATATGTGCATTAGCATCTCGCGATTTGATTGCTTCGTACTGCGCTGCAATTTTCGCTTTAATAATCTGAAAAACAAATGATAAAATTCATCAGATCTACACAGATCCATAACATAAACATGTAATTACACATAAATTTATAAGTATCATAAGAG
Organism: Ehretia macrophylla; assembly: GCA_037974665.1. Lineage (NCBI taxonomy): Eukaryota > Viridiplantae > Streptophyta > Magnoliopsida > Boraginales > Ehretiaceae > Ehretia > Ehretia macrophylla. The sequence continues at coordinate 35,249,304 of CM075780.1, read as the reverse complement.
AAGAGTAAGATGAAAAAAAAAGAAAGAAAAGGAAATAGATCAAAAGGTCGAAAAAAAAGTACTAAAAGGTGAAGATAAAACAGTTAAAAAAAAGAATCTTCTCGGAGCTTTAAAGATTTGAAATGGTGTCAGTACAGAAATCAAGAAATCGAGAGCTTCATCGTTGGAAGTTTCCAGATGGTGAGCCTCTTAGGTTTGAAGAAAAATAGTGATCGTTGTTGGTGCCTATGATTGCGCCGGCTGATGCTTTAGTGACGGTGGTAGTGATAGAAGTTGAAGAAGAAGAAGAAAAGAGAGTTGGTGGAAGCTCAAGAACAATGAAGAGAGAGAGTTTGCAGGCTGAAGAGTGAAGATGAAGAAAAAGAAATGAAAAGACAGTGTCAGTACGCTTTGGAAGATGGTAGAAGAAAAGGTCACGAAAAGACTATAATAGCCTTATTAATACGCTTTGAACATTTTTGTAAAAGGGTTAAATCGGTAACTTTATCATCAGATATTTATTGTCACAACATGTTAGATTCCACTAAAGGGCATTATGGTCCTAAAATAAAACGTACAAAATTACTGGCACAAAGTACAAGTAATTTCAGCGATAATGACCTACAAACATATCTTCTTGGACAATTTTGTCCAAGGATATTATGGTCATAATATATAACACGTACACAAAGCTTAGCACGTAATACAATACTTTTATGCATTGGATGAGCGACAAATATGCTTGTGTGGACACTTTTAACCCTACATATTCTTTTATTATATAGTAAAGAAAAGCTGTTGAAAGCATATTCTAATTTGTGTAAGAAAGCTATGGCTGAACTTGGAAGAATGTTAGCCTCTTCCTATATCTATAGGTGTCAGACTAACTCCATCTAACATCCCTAAATGCTTCTTCACCTTACATATAAGGAAGGCTACGGTGTAAATGTGTCTCTAAATTCATTTTTAATATCTTTACATGTAGAGAGAACATATAATCTCTTATTTCAACTTTTAAAATCTTTTAACGGTTAAAAAATTAAAATTTATGAAATGTAAAAAAGTCGTTGAAGTAAAACTTAAATAAGAAATGACTAAAATAATAGATTAATTAAATATAAGAAAATTGTTAAAATGAAATGGAAATAAGATCTTTAAATATAAGAAAAATGTTTTAACTTCCCTATATATGGAGAAAAAAATAGAAAAATTTGAAGTTGGCCTAAGAAAGCTATAATTGAACTTGGAAGAGTGTTAATTATCTCTCCCATATATATATATAGGAGCCATGGATCCTGATCCACTCACAGAAGCGAAAAACTTCAGGCGTCATATAAGCATCTAAATATACCATCATCTCCAACACCCCACCATTTGAGAAACCACAAATTATCCTTCTTTGACCAATTACTTGCACCACCAATTTACATTCCTCTCATTTTCTTCTATCAACCTGAGAACAAAAATGATGTTAATTGTACCCAAATATCTCAAATGTTAAAGCGGTCTTTATCAAATACTTTAACTCAATACTACCCTTTGGCAGGAAGGATCAATATTGGAAATTTTTCTCTGGATTGTGATGATGCTGGAGTTGAGTATGTTGAAACTCGACTTCATGCTCAACTTGCACAAGTTATAGAAGAACCCTCTATGGAGGAACTAAAACAATACTTTCCAAAAGAATCGTATAGCGAAGAAGATAGCAAAGTAGGCGACATTGTTCCTCTAGCCATCCAAATTAATTTCTTCACCTGTGGAGGGATAGCAATCGGTACGGTGCATGCATCTCACACAAAATAGCTGACGGAACATCTTTGGCGAATTTCATGAATGCATGGGCTGCTACATGCCGTGGGGATTGTAGTGGCCAAAATCTGGCCGAAGCTCATGAGGTCGTCCAACCTATATTCGATTGGACTAGTCATTTTCCACCTAAAGACATGTCCGGTTTTGGTTCCTCGCCAAACTTTGGAATCACCAAAGAGAAAATCGTGACAAAACGATTTGTGTTCGACAAGAAAAAATTGGCAACTCTCAAGGAAGCTATGGCCTCTAATATTACTGGTGCACAAGTGAAAGATCCAACTAGAGTGGAAGCTATTACAGCAATTTTCTGGAGGCATTTCATTAAGGTTGCAGCAGATGATGATAACATGAAGCTGTCTTTTGCTGCAGTCCATGCAGTGAATTTGAGACCAAGAATGACTCCACCATTACCACAACATGCCGTTGGCAACCTTTGGTCTCATACAATTGCACTATCAACACCTTATGATGCAGAAAAAGATTATCATAATCTGGTTCCAAAATTGAGGGATGCAATAAGGAACATCAACAGCAATTTTGTCAAGAAAATGACACAAGGGGATGAATATTTGAGCACATTGAAAGCATCAGTGGAATTATACTTTAATAAAGATATAGAGTTTTGTAGTTTTAGCAGTTGGTGTAGGTTTCCTTTATATGAAGTGGATTATGGATGGGGTAAGCCTGTTTGGGTGTGTACTACAGCCTTGCCCTTCAAGAATTTGGTGATTTTGATGAGTACTAGCTGTGGGGAAGGAATAGAAGCATGGGTGAACATGGTTGAAGATGATGTACCAAAGATCAAAATCGATCTCAAAGCTCCATGTTCGTGATATTAGCAGTTAAATACGTTGCAATTCCTAAGTGACGTAAAATGGTTTAGATTTCCTTTAAATAATAATTAAAAAAAATAGGCTGCAATTCCTATTGGAATTTTCAAAATAAATTTAGTAATTACATTCTTCCAAAATTAATTAGTCAATGTTGTTTGGCTTTGGGTATGTGTATTTTTAGGGGGTGTTTTGTAAGAGATGCAGATGTATCTTCCATCATGTCTATGAAAGGCTCTTAAGTTCAAATATCAATAAATTTTTATTTCTCTTCTTCTTCTTTCTCTCTAATTCAATAAACCATAAATTCTGGTATACTATATTTCATGTAAAAACCATTTCCCTTGAGTTTATGAAAAAATCCAAAGCCACTCATGACCTTTTGAAATTACCCACTTTACCCCCATAAGGTATATCGGCGTTAGAAAGTTGTTGAATTGTAAGCATAAATTGGTCTTTTTTTGTTTCTTTTCCTTGGTTTTTTCTTTGTTACTTTATTTTTTTATTTTTTTCTTTCTTCTCCCTCACTAATCACTACATACATTAATGGGATAACCTCACCAATCATCAACTCCGACAACATGGACCTCATCAAGTGTCCTTACTACATTTTATTTTATTTTTTTAAAGATTACCATCAAAGTTAATTCTTACGACGACCAAAATCATCAATTTACTTAATCACTTTTACTTGTTCTCTTAGACCATCTCTAATCCATTTTCTATCCCTCCTTTTATCCCACATGTGGAGAAGCCATTAAAGATATTGGCATCCAACAGTTTTTCCTTCTTTTTTTTTTTTCCCCTCTTTTCAACTCTGATGCCTTGTGCAACTCAAATCAAAGTATCTATTTATAGTAGAGGGTGAAAAGGCTTTCAACATTGCATTAAATTAAAAAAGATCAGCAGCCACCTTTGCCGTCTCTAATTAAATTGCTAGCAGCCTTGGCCGTCCCTATTTGATATTTGCTATATTTTTTAAACTTGCGGACCCTAATCTTTCTGTTTGGGTAAGCAAGTCTAAAAAATATAAATATCAAATAGGGACGGCCAAGGCTGCTAGCAAATAGAGACGGCAAAGGCGGCTGGTGTTCTTTTTTAATTTAGCTAGCTCTTCCATACGTCTATCAATGTGCCCTATATCCTAGTTGTTATACTAGCCCGATACATTCCGAAAAACTTTGGAGGTAGACAAGATGTTACGACTATTGAGGAAATATTATCGAATCAATCCAGACTCGTATAATCAAACTTAAGAACCACAATAATCATGTGAGAGACTGCAGAATGATCTAATAATTTTTCACTACTAAGTTCAAGATGATTGCAAAGCATGTTCTGACTTCACTGATCGTCCTTGTCATACTATTACAGTTGCAATCACTTAATTTTGTTTGGTGCCCTACAACAACTTAATGATATATATAGTTCGTACTCGATTTGAGACGAATTCAAAAGTTTTTTACAGTGGAAGTTAAAATATATAATTTTTTAATTATATGAGCATATTATTTTTTTGGACTAATTAATTTTTTAACTAAAAATACATAAATATCTAATTTTTTTTTTTAATTTTAACGTTTTTGAATCTCCACTGACCCTATGTGCATCCTCCTCTGTACTCAGACCCATTTTCAACGAGTCAATGTAACCTGAGATAATTATAGGAAGTAGTGAGTTGTAGTTTGCAGTATCATAATGCTTGTCCTAAAGCACAGAACCTTGAGAGTGTGTGTATATATATACAAGAGATTTAGAAGTAATTTAATGGTCGGTTAGTCATTCTGACAAGAAATTAAAGTTCAAATCTCATTGGGGTGGGGTAAATAAAAATTAAAATGTAAAAGAAAATAAAAATAAAAAACCTTGAGAGTAGATACAAAAAGTGCACAGTTACATAATACTAGAAAGTTTTCGCTTTTAGTAATCATTTTTTGCTTGGACATGGCATGACATTCTCTTATATCTTTTGGGATGAGCAAATTTTTGGGAAAAAAGTTTAGCAGCTTTTTTTTTTTTTTTTTTTCTAAAGAAAAAATTTTAGCAGCTCGAAAAGTCTCAATAGTTGGTAGTTCTCATGTCCTGATTTAGAAAAGATATGTTGTTGCTTTCAACAAAGTCTCTTCCTATATCTAAAGGTGTAAAACTCACTCCAACTAATATCCCTAGATGCTTCTGCACCTTACCTATAAGGAAGGCTACGGTGTAAATGAGTCCCTAAATTCATTTTCAATATCTTTATATTTGGCAGAGAGAATAAGCAATCCCTTATATCAATTTTTTAAAATCTTTTGACGGTCAAAAAAACAAAATTTATTAAATTTAGAAATATCATTGGATTAAAAATGTAATAAGAAATACCTAAAATAAGATATTGATTAAATATAAAAAAAATTGTTGAAATGAAACGAAAATAGAATATCATTAAATATAGGAAAAATGCTCTAAGGGGGAAAAAATAGAGAAATTTGAAGTTGGCCTAAGAAAGCTATAATTGAACTTGGAAGAGTGTTGACTTTCTCTCATCCCATATATATATTTTGGAACCATGGATCCTGATCCACTCACAGAATCGAAAAATTTCAGGCGTCATATAAGCATCTAAATATACCATTTAGTTACAGTTAAAGATGGCAGCCATTATGGAAATATTGTCAAAAGAGATGATTAAACCATCATCTCCAACACCCCACCATCTCAAAAACCACAAATTGTCCTTCTTAGACCAACTTGCACCACCAGTTTACATTCCCCTTTTGTTCTTCTATCAACCAGCTGAGAACAAAAATTAATTGTACCCAAATATCTCAAATGTTAAAGCAGTCTTTAGCAAAATACTTTAACTCAATACTACCCTTTAGCAGGTAGGATCAATATTCGAAATTTTTCTCTGGATTGTGATGATGCTGGAGTTGAGTATGTCGAAACTCGAGTTGATGCTCAACTTGCACAAGTCATAGAAGAACCCTCTGCGGAGGAACTAAAACAATACCTGCCAAAAGAATGCTATAGCGAAGAAGATAGCAAAGCAGGCGACATTATTATTCCTCTAGCCATCCAAATTAATCTGGCCGAAGCTGAGGTCGTCCAACCTATATTCGATTGGACGAGTCATTTTCCACCTAAAGACATGTCCGGTTTTGGTTCCTCGCCAAACTTTGGAATCACCAAAGAGAAAATCGAGACAAAACGATTGTTGTTCAATAAGGAAAAATTGGCAACTATCAAGGAATCTGCTGCCTCTGCTGCTGGTTCACAAGTGAAAGATCCAACAAGAGTGGAAGCTGTTACAGCTTTCATTTGGAGGCATTTAATTGATCAGAGTGTTCCAGTAGACGACAAGATGAATAACAACAACAAGTGGTTTGCTGCAACTCATTCCGTGAACTTATGACCTAGAATGCGTCCATCGTTACCAGAACATGCCTTTGGTAACATTTTGTGCACTACACTTGCACTATCAACTCACAAAGGTTATCATAATCTGGTAGAAAGATTGAGGAGTGCAATACAGAATATTAACAGCAATTATGTCAAGAAAATGCAAGAAAAGGATGGTGAATATTTTAGTTCACTGAAAGAATTACTTGAAGTACTCTCTAATAAAGATATACACTTCTGTAGTTTTACCAGTTGGTGTAGGTTTCCATTTTACCAAGTGAACTATTGATGGGGTAAGCCTGTTTGGGTGTGTACTACACCCGTGCCCTTCAAGAATGTGGTGATTTGATGAGTACTAGCTGTGGGGAAGGAATAGAAGCATGGGTGAACATGCATGGTTGAAGATGATGTACCAATGTTCAAAATGGATCTCAAGCCTCCTGTCACTTGACGTTCGTGATATCAGCAGCTAAATACGTTGTAATTTTTAAGTGACGTAAAATAGTTTAGATCTCCTATAAATAATATTTAAAAAAAAAAAAAAAAGCTGCAATTCCTCAAAATAAATTAAGTTACATTCTTCCAAAATATTTAATAGTCAATGTTGTTTGGCTTTGGGTATGTGTATTTTTAGCAGATATATGTTTAGTAATTGATGCATATGTTTAGTAAGAGATGCACATGTATCTTCTATGATGTCTAGAGGTGGCATTTGGTCCGGGCTGACACTGGTTCAATTCATCTCAGCATACGAAAATTCGGGCCCAGCCCAACTCGAATGAAAGTGGGTTCGACTCGGTTCAACCCACTACATATAGGTGGGCCGAGCTGGGTCATATATTTTTGGACCTAGCCCATTTGTGCCCAAGCCCAGTCGAGCTCAGTCCATAAACTCAGCCCAGTCCAGCTCGAACCCAGCTCGAGCCCAGCTCAGGCTCAATTCGAGCCCAGATAAAGCCCATCTTGAGACTATAATTTGTACATGTAATTTTTCTTATAAATAGTTAGTGTATTCAACTTCATTTTACTACAAAACTATATATTTATTTTACTACCTATTGTCTCTTTATTTTACTACAAGAGAATATACAATATCTATGGCTATGGGAGAAGAAAATCTTTCACAACGATTATATTCACATGTTTCGAATCATTTTGCTTACTTTGAAGAATATGGGTATGTAATTTGTAACTATTTTGAGCGTAAATATATATTTCGTTGTCAATTTGGAACTGAAACGCTTGTAAGATATCTTGTATCTCAATACTTAAATGTTACAAACTATTTTAATCCTCAACCACCGCCACCACTACCACCAACAGGCCCAGCACTCGCACAAGGAACATAATAAAATGGAGAACTTCTCCACTAACTTTTTTCAAGCATTTATATAATGTTCTTTTTTTATGTTTATTAGCAACATATCCGTATCTCGTGAACTTGTAGTTTGTTAAGTAATGTTTTATCATTTATATTAATATTATCAATCAACTTATGTCTTGTTAATTATTAAATTAACTTTTTCGTAAAAAAAGTTAAGTTTAAGTTTTTTTCATTATTAATTCAACTATCAAAATTCAGAACACACTAATAAAAAATAAAAATAAAAAGATGGGCTGGCCCAGCCCAGCTCGCGACTCGTGGTAGCGGGCTCGTGGGTCGAGCTGGGTCTTATATTTCAAGAATTGAGCCCAACCCAGCTCAGCCCACTAAACATATGTGCCGAGTCGAGTTCATTTTTCTTAACCCACGATTCGGTCAGGCCGTGCCGGGTTGGCCCATTTGCCAGCTCTATATGATGTCTATGAAGGCCTCTTAAATCCAAATATCAAAAAAAAATTATTTCTCTTCTTCTTCTTTCTCTCTAAATAAACCATTCTCGATGGCGAAAGTACACTAAAGCCAGCAAGAGTTGCAGCTCCCATTAATCTAACAGAACGTTAAAAATTTTATATCTATATATTTTTAATTAAAAAAATTAATTAATCTTCACTGAAAAAAAGGTACTCATATAATTAAAAATTATTTATTTTAATTCTAACTGAAAATAATTTTTGAATCCATCCCTACATTCTGGTATACTATATTTCACGTTAAGACCACTTTCCTTGAGTTTATGAGTAGAACCCAAAGCCACTCATGAGGTTTTGAAATTACCCACTTTACCCCATAAGATATATCGGTGTTAGAAAGCTATTGGGTTATAAGGATAAATTGTTCTTTTTCTTGTTTCTTTCTGACGTTCTTTTCTTTTTTGAATTTTTTCTTTCTTCTCCCTCACTTATCATCAACTCTTTTTTTTTTTTTTCAAAGATTACCATCAAAGTTAATTCTTACTACCAAAATCAATTTACTTAAATCACTTTCATCCTTCTCTTGTGGACTACAAAAGTATCCACAAATTCGCACAATCTGGAATACAACTTAGGCTTTATCACATTCGGTCAAACACAAACTAAAGGTCATACTAAAGAACAGTTACAACACAAATTTTAACAAATTTCGATACTCTCAATTCTTTTCTCTTGTTTTCTCCTTAAAAAATGCTTATCCTAAGAAGAAGGTCCAAAGTACTATATGTTATACGATCCCTCTCACGTAAAAAATTATAAATTCTACTCAAGTGTTAAATAAAATGGTTAAATAGTGACTTTTTATAATCAAATTCGGTATCAATTTTAAAAACTCAAGAGTTAGATGAATTGATCTAGTTGTAACATGTTGTATTCAAAGATTCTGAATTTCAAACCACCGTTTCAGTCCAAACTAAAAAAAAAAAATCATAAATTTCAACACTACCATGTAAGATTCTGTACTAATCCATCTAGCACCAATTAATTTTACTATCAAGTCTTAACATAAACTAGTAATATGAAATATTGAAGAAAGAACTCTTTACCCGCCAACTTTATCCAACTGTATAAAGTTATCCACATAGCATGACAGCTATCTTTGTCTTTTTCAACGTCTGTTATATACACTTTCAACTATATATGCATGCACAATCACTCAACTATGATATGCTAAATTTACGTATAAGTTACACAAAGCCATAGTAGCAGCACGCTCTTGCTCCCCCTAAGATCACAAGGTATTGTACTTGTAACTTTAATGCTGCTATTTCTTATTTCTGATTTCCGGGTTTATTCTAGTGCAAAGACTGTTTTGTTGGATTTTGTGATTTATGATTGTATTTTTGTTATTTAACTGAATTTCTATTTTTCAATCTTGTTGTGGTAAAAACTTAAGTTCCGGGTTTATCGTAGGATTTGATACCATGTTAAATATCTAACTTAGCTAAAAACTTAAGCTATTAGAGAGAAGTTTGTTGTATTATTTATAATCTTTAATAGTTCTAGGCGTTAGGCTTGTTGTCTGACATAAAAAATTTAAAAGATCTTAAACTTTGTGCAGGTGAAGTCTATCAGTTGATGTTTATTTCGTTTCATATAGCACTTATCGAACAGTAGGTTATTGAACAAGAAGCATCATCAAGAAATATAATTATGAATGTTTGAACTTTTCCCATAAAAATTCGATTTTTTTGTGAATTGTTAGCTTTGGATTGCTTAAGGAGAGTCCCGGGCGACTGTTTACCAAAAACTCTGCCAAGAGAGCACTGCTTTACATTTGATGTTTAAACTGTTGCCATTCATATGCTAATCCGTGGTGTTGTCTTCAAATTTCATCCCTTCTGCAGTCCATTGGGGCTGTTTTTGATACCTCAAGGAATTTATTAAACTAGCTCTGTTCTGTATGTAAGCACTTACATTCAATCTAATCTATGTCCACTTTGAATTTTTGCAGTTACAGCGAACTTATTAAACAGAGTATGAATGTATGATCCATCATTTTCATTTGTATTTTAACTTAACTGACATTGTTTGGTTCATGACCTTTGATTTTTTCACTCTTGTGCAGTACTTTACAGAACAAAATATGGAGAAGAAATGTGGAATTGCACAAGATGTTACTGAAGTAATATATACTTCTTTTGAGATCTAATTTACTGCTTTTAGATTTACCTTATCGTTACATCAATACTTTTCCCCTATTTTCAGTTAATAGGAAATACCCCGATAATATACCTCAACAAAGTCGTGGATGGATGTGTAGCTCGTATTGCTGCAAAATTGGAGATGATCCAACTCTGCTCAAGTGTGAAAGACAGGTTTATGTTCTGTTTCTTTATTACATTTTTCGATTTTGGGAGTGTCCTTTGTATTGCTTTGACACTCTACTTGTCATCTGACCTATGAGCACAACTGATCCCGGTTAAGCCTCTAATCGAATCTTGTCCCGGCCTAATCAGATGTGAAAATATTTCATTTCCCAGGGAAAGTTTATGTCAAAAATTAAAATAAAGAAACAAGTTGCATATATGATTTTTGTTATGTAGGATCGCGTATAGCATGATTAAAGATGCAGAAGAGAAAGGCCTGATTACTCCTGGAAAGGTTAGCGAAATCCTTATAGACAAAATCTTCAATGCTTCAAAAATTTCAGCATTATATATTCTTGTCTGTACTGCTGTACTGTCAATGACAAAATTGTTTGATATGCACGCTACTGGTGGTGGCTGAAGACGGTTCTTATTGAAGTAACCAGCGGTAATACCGGCATTGGTCTTGCAAGCCTTGCAGCAGCCATGGGCTACAAACTCTTAGTAGTAATGCCAGATCTCTATAGTTTGGAGAGAAGAATTATTCTTAAAGCTTTCGGAGCTGAGTTATACATCACAGATACAACCAAAGGCGCCGATGGCGTTCTTAAAAAGGCTCAAGAGATATTTGAAAGAACACCCAATGCGTACTATTTTCGTCAATTTGAGAATCCTGCTAATCCTAAGGTGTGTACAGTACTTGAATAACTTGTTCACAGATGATCTGCGACATTCTTCTCACATCAGGTGTCAATATGTAGGTCCACTACGAAACAACTGGACCAGAGATATGGAAGAGTTGTCAAGGCAAGATCGATGCATTGGTTGCCGGGATCGGGACAGGAGGTACAATCACTGGTGCAGGGAAATTCCTCAAGGAAAAGAATCCAGATATGAAGGTCGATTTTGTTCTTGTGTTATATATGATTTTGCTTAGTTTCCTTCATCATCTCTTACATTGGGTCTTGATTTCTTCTTTCAATATCGGCACTCCTTTTGGTGAATAGGTGTATGGTGTAGAACCTGTCGAAAGTGCAATTCTAAATGGAGGAAAACCAGGTGAGTCACGCTTTCTGGATCATCTTTCCTTTCCAAATTTTCCATTTAAAAAATCCGCGAGAAGCTGAGAGAGATGACACAAAGAAACGTATTATTTAGGCCTACTGGCCCTTGTATAATTCTGTTCATGGAATCATCTATTAGGCGCATTAGATGAATCATTATATAAACTCAAACCCTCAAGAAATCCGTTGGACAGTCCTCTGTTCTTGGAGCAGAAGCAATTTGCTTCCCTTTACATAAATCTGTCCCAAGGTATCATTTCTAATACATCGGTAGGGGAGGCCCTATGTTAATAGGAGTGGGACTTCTTTTTCCGACAGCAACAAAAAATCTGTCTGGATACGGCAAAATCATTCTATTAGATCAAATGTACTTATTATTTCTGCAGAAGATGCAGCTTCATATGGATTGTTTCTCTTACATTTTCTCATTGACTGATGATATAGGACTGCATAAGATCCAAGGAATTGGTATCGGTATTATTCCTCCTGTGCTTGATGTCAACATACTTGATGAAGTTATTCAAGTAAGCCCTTTTTCCAAGCATTGGTCTCATATCATCTCATGGAGATCGAGTTGCAGAATTCTTAAGCATTGGTCTCATATCATCTCATGTAGATCGAGTTGCAGAATTCTTACTTACTTCCTTGTTTTGACATGTACGGCTGTTTTGATGTCTTCAGGTAACTAGCGAAGAAGCGATTGAAATGGCAAAGCTTATCATATCGAAAGAAGGGTTGCTGGTAAGTTGTTTGATAGCTATAATACATTCGATAGGATTCTGATTCAAATTTAGATGTCTTTCGAAATTCTCTTGGGATGAGGACATTGGGCTTTTCTCAGCACTATTAATCTTCACTATAAATTGCCTGATATTGCCATTGAACATGCATGTTTGTTGGAGAGAATTGGGATGATCAGGCCAAGGGCTGCCCCCTCTTCCCCTCACTCTTATTTCCCTAATATGAGCCTTGTGTTATCAAAGCCTTTTTGACTCAACCTGACCCGGTCGCCCTACTTTACTGGCCATTCAGAAGGCAAAACTCGAGTCGTAGTTTGGTGACCTATTTTCAATAGGCACCTTTAGTCTTTTGATTAGAGTAGGAGTCGTGAGAGAGCAAAGCGTACCGCCATTCAATAGTCACTAAGTCTGTTTATAGTTACGACTGTTGTCATAGTCAATAAAGTTGAAATTTTCAGGAAAAAAATTTTGAATTGGGAGGCGATCCTCCTGATGAACTAACCGTGCCCCAAATCGACACAGGTAAACAATTAGAGTATAATAAGACGCTTGAGAGAACCACGTCGAAGGAACTTGACAAAATGACCCTAACTTCGAGAGAAGGGTGTTCTCCTAATCTTTATTTTGTGGGACATTTTGTAGGTGGGCATTTCTTCAGGTGCGGCAACAGCAGCTGCAATAAAAGTAGCAAAAAGGCCTGAAAATGCTGGGAAACTCATTGTTGTAAGTTGGATTAACTTTCTCTAATCAAACTTTACCCAAATAATGCATCCTCACAACTCATCATTTGTTGAGGAAATACTGTTCTATAATCATCAAAAGTCTATTTTCAATTAGTTACTTTTTGTAAATCTTGTGATTATTTGTCATTAAAGACTGAGATGGAGAGGAAGTAAATATTAGTTTCTCATGGTAAGAAGCACAGATAGTTTTACTAAATTCAATGATTATTTGTCCTATTAGTTTTTCGTGATAATGACTTAGATTTTTTACTACTATCACCACTAATTTAGCGAGATGTAACTTACTTCTTTACAGGTGATCTTTCCCAGTTCTGGTGAACGTTATTTGTCCACTGTATTATTTGATTCACTACGAGAAGAGGCGAGGAACATGGTTGTTGATTGAGCTGTCACCAAGGCCACAGTGTTGTGGTGCAGTCAATTCTATACTTTTTTTTTTTGGATCAATAAATCAATGCTACATTGAGATGTATGTAATAACTAGTTGAGCTTGTCCGTGCATATGCACGGGCTATGCACGGGCTAAACCCAATGAACATTACAAAAATATTATAAATGAAATTATTTTAGAAAGATATATACAGGGTTGATTGCAAACTTTTTGATTCCATAAAATGAATATGACCAAAAGAAAAAGTAAATTGCCAACATGATATTGTGAATTTCGCAATATAGAATAATTATTGGATTACATTTATAGTTTATTTTTACAAAGTAGTGATTCTCCTTTAACAAGCATTGCACCAACAAAGTCTGCCAACAAATTTCCATATCCTGAGATCTTTCTCTGCTATAAACTTCTCTTTTTCCAAACCATCAGTTGGACGCCAATTCTTGGGACTGCAATATTGTCGACTGAAATCCAACCCAATTTATTAAGCTTTTCCATCTCCACTTTAAAAGGTGATTCATTTTGAGTAAGCATTATGCTACCAGAGTTATACCAACATATTACTAATCTCGAGATCTGTGACTACTATAAACATCTCTTTCTTCTAACTGTGAAACTACTTGAGATCTGTGATTACTATAAACATCTCTTTCTTCTAATTGTGAAACTAATCTTGAGATCTGTGACAAACATCTCTTTCTTCTAACTGTGAAATGAATGCTAATTCTAGGGATTGCAAACCTGTAGACTAAAATTCAACCAAGCCTTTGTTTAAGTGCCACAGTAATCATTGAGATTAGTCTTTTTCCAGCGTTTCTGAGGCAATGAAAAGCTTACCTATTTGAAGAAAGAAACAATAAGGAAATTGATTCAAATTACACTGAGGTGTCATGTTTTCTAAAGGATCACATAGAAGCTTTCATTTGAATCACCTGCATCCAAATAAGAAATCCTTGATTTAACATACTATCAAGTTTTATAAATAATGATGTAGACCTCAAAACCAAAACCAAACAACTTTGGGCACAAAGTAATGATCTGAGCGTCGGTTCAACATGATTTATCCATACCTTTTGACAAACCAAAATTCGTTAGTTTATAAAATGATATTTTGGGGAATTTAAGAAAAGATTAAGAGCACATTGAGATTGTCAGCTGCCATGCAATATCTATAATGTCCTTCAATTTGAGACAAAAATTCTTTCATGCCAAAAATTTAGCGATTAAGAATGTATAAAAACAATTCCAGTTTTTCACATGAATAGATTTGACATATTCCTCCAACAAACATAAAATGCAAGATACTTACTCGTTTGAGATATTCCTTCTGGAAAATATACTTGTGAAGTTTCTTTACCCAGTAGAACAACTTTTGCAAGTATCAATTTATCTTGAGAATCAATAGAATATAACTAAGAAACTTTTCCCTCACAAGGACACATTAGAAATAAATATCAGTAACTACCATACAAGCTGTTCAATCTAAAGCAAATCATGCAAGTCATCTACTAAAAGTATCAAACAGAGTACAAATTTTCGCAGAAAGACAGATTTAGACACCAAGGAAATGAGAGATCTCAAGTACCGAATAGCGTTGTCGTCGTCCAGTCGGCATCACTTTATGCAATGTCGACCTGGAAGGGTATGAGAACATTAGTACATAATAGTAAACATCAAGTCACATTAAACTGAACTCTAGGAGGAAACATAAAACACTATACAACCCAAGCTGAAAGTTAAAGATTACCTAAACAAACAATTAGTCCACCTCTCCATCACACACACTTTTACAGGTTCACACAACACACAACATCCCCACCAACACCAAGACACACAACAACATACAGAAGACCACACACATTGGTTTACCCAACACACAACACCACTTCAGAGGGTATCTGCCCTAATCCCAAATCAATTTTATGATTAGGGTTTCTGCCCTAAATAGGGTTTATACCTAATCCTATCGAATTTTAAAAAAATAATAATACTTACCGTAATTTGGTGCGCGATCTGTCTTCGGCCTTCGAAAGAATACCTACAAAATTTCCAACAGCCCATTTCACTTTACATCTCAAAAGTGAAAAACATCATCAATTACAAACACGTACACACACATATATATATACACGAGCATGAGCATGTATATAAACACATAGACACGAACATAGATAAATTTTTAAGCATACGCACAAAATCTCCAACATTCCATTTCACTTCTTGCATCTCAAAAGTCAAAAACTCATTCATCTACATACACAAATGTATAAATTCAGCAAAAAAAAAAAAAAAAAAAAATTTGAAAACAACGCCAAGAAAAATGCAGAGGCACGTATATATGATGCATAAATATACATTTGGGGCTGTCGGAGATGGGGGGTTTGCGATCGGATGAGGAAAAAGAAAAAATGAAAAGTACTTACTCTGTTGAAATAGAGAGAGAAAAGAGAAAGAAAGAGAGAGCTGATGAAGCTTCCATGTGAGAAAGAGAAAGAATCGATGAAGATCAAAAGTGAAAGCAACAAAAACCATAGAGAAAATTATAGTAGAGAAATGTCAGATTCCAACCCAGGGCTAGCACCATCGCCGAAGTCGTGCTTCCTGGAAGCCATTGGTTTGAGATCTGAGGAAGGCTTGATAGAGAAACCAAGTTGTGTGTTTGGGTTTTTGAGTATAGGAAAGAGAGAGACTGAGAGAGAAAGAGAAAGAGCGATAGAAAAAACTTCTGTATTTTTGTCAGAAATGACATCGTCATAAAATAAATTATATAATATTATTAACACATAGTACAAATAACAGCCAACAAATATGCTGCTTGGACGATTTTGTCCCTGAGCATTATAATCTTTAAAAAAAAAAAGTGTAATATTATTAACCTATGGTACAATACATTAAATGTCATGACAACCGAAATTTTTGTTTTATCTGATAATTTTATCTCTTTAAATCCTTTTAATTTATAATAAAGATACAATATCGGAATAAATAACACTTTGGTACAAGCTCCCACGGGCACACAAGACCGTCTCAATAACTGCGGGTAAATAAATAGCTCAAAGTTTATTTGTAACTGTTCTAAGATAAGTCCTATTATCAGCGAGAGTTTACTTTGTTGTTGATGCCGGCAATAATAAATAGATTTTTGTACATAGTTAGGTCTCTATTTGATGTCAATTTATTTACACTTCCATTCCTAAGATTTGTGAATTTCAAGTCTAGTACAAAGAATAGCAGGGCACAAATGGTTATAGTTTTTTGGGATGATGTAGAACTCAACTAGCGAAGTTCGATCACTAAATTATTTGATGAAATCCGAGCACTAACTAGTAAATCTCAGAGATAGCAGTGTGCCTCTACACATGCATCAAATTAATTAAAAATAAAACTCTAAAATAATAAAAAAATGTTAAATCCATAACCTCATAATACTGATTCTTAATACTGCTAGACCATGTCCCAGAGGCTACAAATGGTGGTAGTTAGTTGTGATAGTTTGGTTGATGACATCATGCTGGTGGTCTAAGGTATTCGTCCGTCTGTTAGTGTGTGACTGTGTGCACTTGTGTGTACTGTCTATGTACTTGCAGGTTGCTATGAATATAATGATGGTGGTGAGAGATGAACGATGTACGTGTGGTGCAAGCCTGCAAGCGGCATCGCCTATGAGAAAGGAAAAGGAAAAGAAAATGAGAAAAGCATAAAAGAAAGAAATAGAAATTAAATTGCAAATAATATTGAAAAAGAAAAAATATATTAATATGAGCGAGTCCTTTTATTTTTATTAATTATGTTTTAGCTCCCTTTCGATAAGATTCTTTTTATGATAGCTGACACAATGGATATATTGAGGAGGCTATCTTAAATTTCAATGGTTCATTTGGAATGAAAGTATTTCAATTGTCAATTTAGTACTGAAAGAATAGTTAATGGTTCCTGAAATCTTTTATCCTTTATAATAAATTATTTAATGTCTACTGTTGTGGTATAAATTTGCCGAGTTGGTTTCTCGAGCTGAATAACTGAATCCCGAGCAAATCAACTGCAAAATAGACAAAGAATCGAACGCGGGAAGTATTTCAGGGGATAGTTCTTACGCTCAGTATTAATCGCATTAGGTAAGCTTAAAGAGTAATATGTTGTCACGCTCCCAAAATTCACCTAGACAAATCTCAGGAACGTAACCACTGCGAACCTAAGAAGAGACATCCCTCATAAGCCCGCAAGCCTCTAAATCCACAATACCTAAAAATGTGACCTAAGGATAATTAAAATAGGGTCACAGCATTTATAACTTGGCAAATAAATCTAACCTCGAATACATAATAAACATTTTACATCAAATAGACTTTAGTTTACATAATCCTTGCAATAATGGTGATATATCAAAATAAAAGAAAACTAAAATTTGAGAATTATTCTCCAGCAAATAACTTCCAGAGATTCATAATTCTGAAGATCAACTAGCAATGATACCAAATTTAACCTCAACCGAACATATTCACAATTTAATCCTTGTTTTTTGCAAGAATTAATTTGAAAAAAGAATGAGTACAAAATACTCAGTAAGTGGATTCTCTCAAAAATATCATGAGACCATACTTTTAATTAAATTACGATGCTACATTGATGCTTTACCATTTATATATGCTGAAGAAAACATGTTGATGAAAACATTTTAACACCTTATCCATTTTCACATGTCTATAGTAAATGCTTAGAAATATATATATATAAAAGAGACATAAAACTGAAATAAGTCTGACGTATAACTAACTCAATAATGAAAACATTTAACTTTTGAAGACATTCGAAAAAAGAATTAAAGGCATTAAAAAAAAATACAATAAAAGCATTAAAAACTCAAAAGAAATCCAATAGATACATAATGGGTTGCTGAAAACCTTTAACATTCCGGTTCATTTCCACAAGTCTAGGATTAAACATTTTTTTTTAAACACTTTAATCATATTTAATTGCTTTCAAATTGTGGCTACTTATATCTCAGTAGTTCGGGTCCACACACTATGTCCCATTATCACAGGCAAAAGGATCCCATATGTAGTGCACTACCTCATTTATTGAATCAATAACACTAGTCGATGTATCACCTCCAAGCGACAGGGTCCACAAACCGATGTATAACTCCCAAGCGACAGGGTCCACATAACACAGTCTTGCTGAAAATGTCTTCTCAAATCATTTTCAAACTCTATTCCCTTTCAAAACATTTTATTAACATTCAAAATCTTTTAGAAGACTTTTAAAACCTCGATCCATTTCTTGTAAAGTTGTACGACTCAAATTCTCATGCTTATACATGTTAGAATAGGTCCCAAGTTTTCACATTCGCATGTAAACTCATGTAATGCATATGAAAACATTTTTAGAATGGCTATAAGATTGAAATTAGTAAAATATATAATACAAAATAGTTGTTTTATTGATTACTATCAATATTTCTAGTAAAGAGGAAATTTGAATACTAAATAAGAAAGAAAGAAAAAGAAATAAAGTATGTTTTATGCATTTTGAAGCAATGAAACTCTCTAGAAGCAATATGATATACACATGGATAAACCTTTAGAACTTAAAAACTTTTCATCTTATGCCACATCATAAAGCCACCATTAAATCTCGAAGATACGATATGTATGGCTTCCAATATAACCAAGGTCAAAAGCAAATCGCCAACTTTAACAAATAGCTTAGGACCTATTTGGCCTAACTTTTTTACACTCAAAAGTATTTTATGTGTGTTTAAAAGCTGATCTCATCTGTTTGACCTATTTTTAAAAGTGATTTTAGGTAAAAGTTAAAGGTGAAAAAAGTTGAAAAACAAGAAGCTCCAAATTAGAATTTTTTAAAATAAGGCTTTTGCAAAACTGTTTTCATATAATGGGGGAAGTTATTTTATTTTTCTTTCTCAAATATACCCTTTTATATTTTTTAAAATACAATATTGTTCTCATATTTTCTAAAAGTTTATAGAACAAACAATCAACGACTTTTGTTCAACAACACATTTAACCAAAACTCTACTGCAAAAACTCCATAGCTCAAAAGCTAAAATTTCACAGCTAGGCCAAACAGAACCTTATACATATATAGAGCTAAAGTTTGAAGAGGGACAGAGAATCCAACTTACCTCTACTATATGAGAGTATTAATGCAAATTTGCAAGTTGTAGACAACAAGCTCCCAAGGTCACACCAATTAAACTCCAAAGATATTGACCAGTTTTAAGACCAAAAATATTATGAACGTATGATATCATTTTTTTTTTTATGCCTAGAAGATTGCAATCGAAAAGCACTTCTTGATTCTTGCCAAGGTTTGAGTTCATGAGAAAGAGATAAACTTATGATGTGAAGATGACTTTGTATCTTTAGAAATTATAATGTCAACCCTCGATTCCTAATATTTTGCCTACTAATAAGGTCATAACTAAATTTTAATAATTGCGCAAAATATCTTACCAATTAAATTTTGTAATTGCCTAATAAGTGGACGTAATGACTGAAGTCATGGCCTTAATTGACTTAGAGAAAGGAATATGGGATCTTACATATGTGATAGTTATGCACCAGAGCAATTACCTTGTTTCGCTACTTGAGTTGAATATTTATATACAATTATAAGAAGGGTCCTAATGGCATGTCACGCTAGATGACAAAACATTCTTTTAAGGTCGGGAGCCCTTTTAATATTGGGATTTCCGTCTATGTGGTGTTACGATCATACCCTCACTTATAGGTGTCTATTTATTCTTTTGCCCTTATAGTTAACTTCACCCCTCATCATCTACTAATAATATTTTGAGCTAAAAGAAGGGGTACAATGAGGCTATTTGGATGTCTAAATGGCCTTTTTAAAACTAAAAACAATTCAATGTTTAATTTAGCAATGAAGAAATACTTTAGTAATTCCTGAAATAATTTACCTAAAAGCAAAAGGAAAGTAAGAAAAGAGAAAAAAAGAGAGTAAAGGATAAGGGGTAAAAATTACATTTTTTAAGGAGGATAGAAGGCATTATACATTCTTTTGAAAATGAAGAATATGGTTATTTTAACATAACCGTTGACAGAATTACACAAAAATGGGAGTTGGGGAATGTTTGCAACACTTTTGACACTTTAGAAAACACGAATAAGATAAAGATAACACGTGCACTTTTAATATAACCCACGTCTTCTCAAGTTTGAAATGAATCCATCTTATGGGACCAAAGGGTTAAAGGGACTCCAAGACTTTTGGGTACAAGCTTCTTTTAGTCTCTATCTGAAAAGGAGATTTAGAAGTCAGCAAGAAAGACTTGGATATTCCAAAAAGACTGCAAAACATTAAGCAAGATTTCTGATAAACCTATTTGTGGATATAAATTATCATATCTAGATAATTTAGATAATTTTAGGCTGGAGTACCAATCATCATATTGTCATGCTTTCCATCACCTCTAAGAAAATGAAAAGAGGCTAGACCTACTTTAGTCTAATTAATCATACACCTATCATACCCCATAGGTGTTATTTGTTATGGGTCTTTTAGAATGTCTAAAAGTATGAGTACGCTTCACATAAAAACATGTTAGTCGTATTAAAATAGACACGTATCACCATCATATCATCGTCACACGCAATTTGCTTGTAAGTTATTTTCTATTTGCTCAATACATTTATGGACCACAAGAAATACTGCCAAACGTTAAGAAGTAAAAAAGACTTTTCATTGAAGTTTCTTAGAATAAGATAATTTCAATTTTAGATAGTGATTGGACTTAACAAACTTTCATTTATCCAAATTTTTCAAGCAACCTTATTAAGAATGTTAATAGTACAATTCTCTTTTTCCTTTGTCAAAGACGTAAGAAATAATTCAATACTTGAACTAAATTAAATCAAAAGAGTCAAGCTCATGACAGAGTCCAATCATTCACACAAAATATTTTTCTAAGACATGACAAATCTTATAAATGAAATTACTAATATAATAGTCAATAGCTATTCTAAGAAGTAAAATTTTAAATAGCAATTTAATAGAACGAAATTTAGTTGCTTCAAATTTCCCAAGCAACCTTGTCAAGAATATTAATGGGATAATTAACTTTTCCCTTCGCCAAAGACGCAAGAAATAATTAATACTTGACTATAAATCAAAAGGGTCAAGCTAGTGAACTTATGATTCACACTTGGATTGTTTTTCAAGTCATGATAAGTCTTCCAAACGTAATCAATACTCAATAGAATTCGAGGTAAGTTTTTCTGGAGATCTTCCCAATTTTTGGATGAATATGAAAGAACTAGTATTACTCAATCTAGGGCACAATAATTTTTCAGGTCGAATTCCAGAGTCTTTCAGCTATTTATCTCAGCTGCAAACACTACACTTGCATAAGAATTCTTTTGTTGGTGAATTTCCTTCCTCTTTACAAGATTGCAGAAAATTACAAGTCATTGATATTAGAGGAAATAAGCTAATAGGTAAAATTCCAATTTCAATGGGGAGGCATCTAACAAATCTAGTCATCCTTAGCTTTCGAGCTAACCAGTTTTATGGAAATATACCTCAAGATATTTGTCATCTTTCCCATATTCAAATCTTGGACTTGTCTTACAACAATATCACAAAAAAAATACCACATTGCCTATACAATTTTACTTCTTTGGTTCAGAAACCTTGTTCATCTGGAACGATTTCATTTCCTCTTGTTGCCTATATTGGTGGCGGTATTTATTTTGTTTGTGGTGACTACATGGATAATTTGTTGGTTCCATGGAAAAGGCAAGAATCAGAATACAAAAAAACACTTGGCTATCTAAAGGTCATTGATCTTTCTAGTAGTAAACTAGTTGGATCAATTCCTCATCAGATTGCAAGTTTGAGAGGATTAATATCCTTGAACCTTTTAGCCAACCATTTGATAGGCAATATTATTGAGCATATTGATCAGATGGAGATGTTAGAATCTCTTGATTTGTCTACAAATCAGTTTTCTGGTGAGATTCCAACAGGCCTTGCTCAATTATACTATCTTAGAGTCTTGGATTTGTCATATAATAACTTGTCAGGTGAAATTCCATCTGGCACCCAATTGCAAATTAAGCTTCAATGCCTCAACATATATTGGAAACAGTGAGTTATGTGGCCTTCCTCTCTAACAGTGTCGTTGGGATGCTTTTGAGCCTCAACCGAGAGATCATGAGACGAATAGCAATATTCTACATTTGTATGGGATTAGGTTTCTTATTCGGATTGTTGGGAGTTTTTGTCATTATGCTCAAAGGTTCATGGAGGAATGCCTACTTTTGGTTCGTGCAAAATACAAGTGATTGGCTTTATGTGACATCAAGGGTGTACATGGCAAGATTGACGAGGATGCTACGTGGTTGATGCGAGTCATTAAGTTTGTTTCAGAAATTTCTCTTTGTAATGGGATGTAAGTTTGTAAGGACACACTAAATAAAAGAAATAAATTCCTTTTGTGTGTATGAGCCCATGAAAATGAGTGAAAATGAATATGTAAATGATGGAACAATAAAAATAAATAAATATGTAACAAATAAAACATCAATGTATGTAACAAAAATGTAGCGAAGTTGGTAACCATCGGAAATTAAATTATTAATGTGTGACCCTTTTAAAGTTTGTCTACCAGTAGACAAATAAGATGAAAAGACAAAGAAGATGATAGTAATAGTTGTGGAGGTCAATTAGCAATCTTTTCAACATTTTAAACCAATTTTTTACTCTTAGAAGCTAGGCAAGTTCAATAACGTTTATCACGAGTATTTTACTTTGCGTGTGTGATAGTGAGATAAGTAAAAATTTTCCTCTTTCAAAATTTACCCATTTTGGATTATTTTTGCTATTTTATATTGCTTTCATAGATAAACATGTTGGAATATACATTCTTCCCATATCAAAAAATCAGAAACTCTAAGACTACTTATAAGATTATAGGCAATTCCACTTGATACCAATTTATTTTAAGATGGAACCTCAATCAGTTATCTTGACAATACAACGTGAAATTAAAATTAAGGAAGAAAAACTCTTACCACTGTCATAAGAGTCGTTTCAGAACCATGTCTCCGGAATATCAGCTTGGCGGTCATGTGTTTCAACAACTCCAGCCTAAAATTTGTGTTCTAACTACACAATTAAGAAGAAGAAAAATATCAGACATCTGAAATAATAACTGCCTTTTGTTTTGGAGAGAAATAAATACGATGGGTAAAGGAACAAAAGGGGACAAGACAAGCAATGAGAAGTCCGAGTCGGATCACTTTTCTTGTCAATCCAATCTGCAGCATCTGAATGCGTCTTTTATACTAATACATAAAACACTCATATACAATATGTTATCCTCTTGTGTTTCACTTAATTTGAAAATCATTTGTCCAGTGAAGTATGAATCTCTGTTCATTTGTTAATTTTGGAATTGTACTCACTTCTTGAGTCCTCTTAAGAACTTCAGAGATCAACTTCTATTTGTGGATAGAAAATTATCATTTATAAATATTTTTAGGCTAGACTTGGTTGCCCTTTCCATCGCCACTAAAAAAATGAAAAAAGGCTAGACCTATTTTAGTCTAACTTATCATACACCTACCATGCAACCTTGTCAAGAACATTAATAGGACAATTAGTCGATAGTAATCTAATAGTGAATAGCTATCAATACATATTATATTATACATTATACATTATACATACTCACCTCAATCAATACTTACATGTAATACCTATACATATATGTATGTATATACGCAAAGCTTTTTCAATTTCATTGGCAAGGTATAGTGTACCATCTTATTAATGGGTTGTCCCATTTGCCTTTGAATTTTGGAACTGTACTGCCTTAGCAGCACCTGAGATAAATTAGTCGGTTGCAGCATAGACAACAATGTCAAACAGGGCCGGGAATCTTATGAATTTTACTTACGATCAAAGAAATGTTCCATATCCAGAAATCAAATGATGTGCAGAGCATTAAGAGAAACAATAAAATAGCAAGATAGATGGGTCATTAAGTGCTCAAAACAAATACATAGATGGGTCTCTCGTTGCACCTGTTGAAACAGTTGAGGTGCATAAAACTCTTATTCCCGTACTCGAGTAGGTTGATTGTAATTTTCTCCATTGTTACCTACTTAATTGAATTTCAAGTTTATAACCCAAAAATAAAAATGTACTTATACTTCCAAAAATCGTTAAGAGAAATAAAGAAAAAAAAAAAAGAAGATAGAAACATTGTGACTACTTGTATAACCATTTATTTACTATCTCCGTCGATGTATTGACTCAGAACACACAACACATAACGCACGTCTGTTCAAGTTTGAAATGATCCATCTGATGGAACCCAGGTTTAAAGGGCCTCCAAGACCTGTGGGGGATTTGTTTATGGGCTAGTGGGGATGCAAACTTTACTGGTTAAAAGAAACCTTAAAAATTCTATGTACTTTAAAAAAAATATATTAAATATATATGTATCTTTTCATTGGAAAGATAAATTAGTCTTTATTAAAAAAAAACTATATAATTCCAAAATTTTAAATTTTAGCACCACTGATAAAACACCTAGATCCGCACCTGTCCAAACTTATGGACAGAATTTCATCTGGTCTCCTTCTGAAAAAAGCATTGGCGGAGGGAAGTAGAACTAAGGGGGTGCATGAAATTTGATTCGTTTATTTTGGTAATGTTTTTAACATTTAAGTTATTTTTTTTTAGTTTGATTGTACACTTATTTCAATTTTAGTTTTTTTTTGTTTTTGTTTTTTTTGTAATGGATTATTTTGTGTCTTTAATTAAACAGTTCGGATTTGAATACCCGTAAATTTTTTATTTTTAAATATTATGATCTTCTATCATCAAATCTTTATTCTAGGCTTAAAGGCAATATTTTTTCCCTTTGTAATTTATATAAAATAAATTTGCATGAATGAGTGTGCCTCTAACCCCAATTAATGACTCTGTTATATGCGTACACCAACTAACCTTGGTGTCTGGCTCCACCACCGTGAAAAAGGACACTTATAAGTCACCAAGAAAGACAGATATTCCAAAGTGTGGAGAACTTTAAGCAAGACTTATGACAAACCAATTTGTGGATAGAAAACGAGGAACTAAAGCGATCATTTCTAGATATTTTTAGATTTAGGCTGGACTAGCAATTAACATCATATCATCTTTATACGCAACCTTTTAAAAACGCGTTGGTCCTATTAAAGAAGACACGTATTACCATCATATCATCTTTATATGCAACCTTTTTTGAAGTTTTTCCCTATTTGTTCTATACATTAATGGACCACAAAAAAATGGTGCTAAATTCTAAGAAGGAAAAACGGTGTTTCATATAGAAATTTCTTAGGATCATATACTTCCAATTTCATATAACGATTGAACAAAAGGAACGTTCAGTGCTCAAATTTTCTAAGCAACCTTATTAAGAGCATCAATTGGACAATGCTCTTTTTCCTTTTTCGTTCGTAAAGTACGTAAGAAATAATTTAGTACGTGACCTAAAGCCAAAAGAGTCAAGATAGTGAAAGAGTCCAATAATTCACACTTGGATAATTTTTCAAGTCATGATAAGTCTTCCAAATGAAATTATTGATACAATACTCAATGGCTACTATAAGAAGTAAAATCTGGCATGATCAATAGAAGATAATCACTACAAAAAAATTACCAAATGTGACGGCCAAAATCTGTCTCCTTTCTGTTGCCAAAAGGATCTAAGCGACCGCAAAGGGACGAAAATAGTCCGTCGCCAAAATTATTATCGCCAATTTGTCTTGTCGTCGCCAATTCATCTCCTTTGGCGACGGATTTTAGTTCGTCTCCAAAATTCGTCTCCAAGTAGTCATTAATCACATTCTGTCTCCAAATCATCTCTAAAAAATTGTCATATCTACACTGTTGCCAATAAAATCCGTCTAGAATTAGTCTCCAACCACATTCTGCCTCCAAATCGTCTCTAATTATTCTCGTCTCCAACCACATTCTGTCTCCAAACCATCTCTAGCCACATTCCGTCTCCAAACTGTCTCCGAACAATTCTATCTCCAAACCGTCTCCAAACAATTTCGTCTCCAAATCGTCTCCATCCAAATTCTGTCTACAAAGCGTCTCCAATGGATCCATCTCCAAATTGTAGCTAAAATTTTTTGTCTCCAACCCACTTAGTCTTCATGTCGTCGTCAATCTTTATATATTTTTTAACACGTGCACTTTCAACTAACCATAAAGATAACGTGCAACTTTTTTTTGCTAGACAAATAAGGTGTACATATTGATTCTAAATCGTTCATCCAAAGCGAAGGTTTGACTCATCCCATAAAGGAAGGAGACCCAAAAAAATGAAGTTACATGAAGATATGAGAATCCAAATTCCAGGCTAATGCAATAGTCCTATTCTTGATGCTGTCAAAGATTTGCTCATCAGATGTCGCCTTTTGAGCATGAAAATCTGTCTCCGCAAGCTCCCATCGGAGATTGAGCTCTGCAGTTGGGAGAAGTTAGAGGCTAAACCAATCTTATATCACTTTCAAAAGATGTTGATTACTCTAAAAATCGATCTCGGAACTTCTCACACCTAAAGCCAAAACAATGAAATTGTATGATTTTTAATATGGTATCAGAATTAAATCTTGGTCCAGTTTTGTCTATCGTGCATCTATCCACGTGTAACTTATCTTTTTTCTAGTCTTGCAGTTCATTATATTGTTCGAAAAGCTACATATTCAAATCCGACCACACCACGTAAAAGAATCATAAACACCAAAACTTACATATAAATGAGAGTCTATAAAGCATTTCTAACATTTACTATAAAGAAAGCACAGCACGCTCGATCTCTTTTAACACTTACGTTGGCCTCCAATACAAATATCTCTAACTGCTTTTGCTTACAAGTTTTGTTTTTTTTTATTCAGGAGGGCTAAAACTGTTGAAATATTATATTACTTTAATTCCATATTTTTAGGCTTGTTGTAAGGAGCAATTTGCTCCATGAATTTAGGCTTGTTGTAAGGAGCAATTTGCTCCATAAATTAGGGAGCAATTTGCTCCATAAATTGCTCCATAAATTAGGGAATATTGTCTACACCTTTAGGCCTATATAAACCACAATGTAGAAACACAAATAGTATCATCAATGAATTACATTGTTTCACATTACTTTCTTCTTGGTATCTAGAGCCAACAATATACACACACCAAAAAAAAAAAAAAAAAAAAAATCTGTTCATCCTTTTTTTTTTTTTTTTCTTCCTCCACAACCATCCAAATTCAGATTTCTTACCACAATGACCAAAATCTACTTTATATTCTCTTTTTTGTCTGATTATTTCATGATTTTTTGTCGGTTTAAGCCCTTTTCTTCTCTGATGTGGTGAGAAATAGCCACTTTACTCCTTAGTTGCCTATTGTAAAGGTTGCCAAGTGTCCGGCTGCTTCCATCGTCGTCGTTTATTAATGGCACCTACTGATAAGATAGAAAATCAGTCTACCACTGTGACTCGTGTAGATCTCTCTCGGGAACCTAATACCCCTACACAACGGGTCACTAGTGTATTACTGAATGGGAAAAATTTTCATGCTTGGTCCCGTTCGTTCCGTCTTTATCTTGGTGGAAAACGAAAAATTGGATGGATTTTAGGCAAGGAGAAAAAGCCGAAAGAAACTGATCCTGATTATGCTCACTGGGATGCAGACAATTGTATTATTTTGGGTTGGATGTTCAATTCCATGGAGACTCAGATTTATAATATGTTTATGTATCACGAGACAGTTCATGATCTATGGACTGCCCTGACAAAGATGTATGCCCATGCACGTCATGATTCTCGAATCTTCGAGCTTTACCGGGAAATTTCTCACGCTTCTCAGGCTACTTTAGGACTATCTGTTGCGGATTATTTTGGGTACCTCCAAACTAGATGGGAAGAGCTAGCCCAATATGAACCTTTGAGTGACTTCCCGAATGATGCTGAGGTTGAGTCTAAACGTCTTGATCATCGTCGGACTTATCAGTTCTTGATGGGTTTAAAACCTGAATTTGAGAATCTTCGAACACAGATTTTAAATACATCTCCTTTTCCATCTCTATATGAGGCATTTGCAACTGTGGATGGTGATGAACGAAGACGTCTACTTCTTGCACCCAAGCCCACTCCTTCTATTCCGGACCAGATGGCATTTGCTGCTCCTTCCGGTTTTCGGCAAACCAGTACCCGTCCTTATTGCCAACATTGTCGGAAGATTGGTCATCTCATTGACCGATGTTTTATTCTACATCCTGAATTGAAACAACAATACTCTAACAACCGTGGTGGTGGACAAAAGAAAGGAGCTCCTCGTATTGGGGTTGTAGCCGAATCAGCACCCCCTTCAGCCTCAACAGAATTAGTCTTGGCCCAACCGGATTATAGTCAGCTTCAAGCTCAGATTGCTCAACTTCAACTCCACCTGGGCCTCACTTCACCATCTGGCTCCACGGCTACCCTTGCTACAGGTACTCCTACCGCACTTCATGGTAAGTTAGGCCAACCATCTTGGATTCTGGATTCCGGGGCCAATAATCATATGACTGGTGAGCTTTCTGTCTTTTCTTCTCCTGTCACTTCCATAAATCAATCGGTTCAAATTGCCGATGGAACGTCTATTCCTATCCGTTGTCAAGGAGATGCCTGATATTACTCTTCGCTCTGTTTACTATGTCCCCAACTTTGCTTATAATCTATTGTCTGTCAGTCGTCTTGCCAAGAGTTTTCACTGTGCAGTTGTCTTCTTGCCTGACCGTTGCTTCTTGCAGGACCTGACTTCGAAGAAGATTTTTGGCAGGGGATATGAGCACGATGGACTTTACTATTTTGGAGAACTTCCAACCTCTACAGTACCCTCGTCAAGTCTGCATGCTTCTGTGTCTCCAGTTTTTGACACTCCTATTGGTTCTGTCCAAAATTTAGATTTGTGGCATGCTCGTCTAGGACATGCAAACTTTCAATATTTATGTTTGTTATTTCCACTTTTTAAAAAAGCATGCAAGGATTTTAAGTTTAATTGTGTGACTTGCGAATTGTCAAAACACACTCGTACTACATATATTCCTCGCATGCATCGAGCTTCATGTGCTTTTGATCTGGTTCACTCTGATATTTGGGGTCCTTCTCCTGTCACGGCCCTCTCTGACCATCGTTACTATGTGACATTCATAGATGATTATAGTCGGTGTACTTGGGTCTACCTAATGAAGAAAAAATCTGAAGTTTTCACTCATTTCACTCACTTCCTACAAATGGTGAAAACCCAATTCCACACTGTTGTCCGGAATATTAGGTCTGATAATGGCAGAGAATACCTAACCAATGACTTTCGGGCCGAACTCAATAAAAAAGGGATTCTTCAACAACTTACCTGCCCTTACACACCTGAACAGAATGGTGTGGCAGAACGAAAGAACCGCCACATTATGTCTATGGTCCGATGTCTTCTATCTGGTATGAATGTCCCGAAATATTTCTGGCACCTAACTGTACTCACCGCTACATATATCATCAATCGTACCCCTAGTCGTGTTCTCCAAGGTCAAACACCCTTGCATATTCTCCGACCAAATACTGTCCTATTTCCTCTTCTCCCACGAGTCTTTGGTTGTACATGCTTTGTTCAAAATCGCATCCCGACCCGCACTAAGCTAGATGATAAAGCTATACGTTGTGTCTTTCTTGGATATTCTTCCATGTCTAAAGGATATAGGTGCTATGATCCTGTGACTCGCCACTTTTACCACTCGATGGATGTCACATTCCTTGAGACTATCCCTTTATTCTCTGCTTCTTCCTTAGAGCAACTTCCTGAGGTACTTTCTGCAGAGGACCCTCCTTTACCTCGTCCAGTTCCTATTCTTGACACATCTCAGCCTACTGCTGAACTACCATCTAGCTTCAATAATACTCTCTCATCCGGTTCCTCTCCAGTTCCATTACAAGTTTACTCTCGGCGTCCTCGTGCTCCAACTCCACTGTCAGATTCTTCTCCGGATTCAGGTAACCCTCATTCTCCCTTGGTCTCTGAACCTGCACCTTCTCGTTACCCCACTCGTGAACGGCATCCCCCTTCCCGTTATTTACCTTCATGTAGTACTAATCATCCTATTGCCAAGTTTGTGTCATTTCAGGGTCTCTCCGATCAGTATAAATCTTTCCTTAGTCAGGTTGATTTAGTCTCTATTCCTCGCTCCGTCCATGAGGCTCTCCAGCATCCTTTATGGGTGACTGCTATGAAAACAGAGATGGATGCCCTGCAACAGAATCAGACGTGGGAGTTGGTTGATCTTCCAGTTGGTGAACGGACAGTAGGGTGCAAGTGGGTGTTTAGTGTGAAATATCTTGCTGACGGCACCATTGATCGGTATAAGGCACGTCTTGTCGCTAAAGGGTTTACTCAAGTACCAGGCAAGGACTTTGGTGCCACATTTGCTCCTGTTGCCAAATTAACTACTGTTCGACTCCTGGTCTCCTTGGCCGCTTCTCATTCTTGGCCCCTTCACCAATTGGATGTGAAAAATGCCTTTCTTAATGGTGATCTTTCTGAGACTATTTACATGGATCCTCCACCAGGTTTTCGGGCTCAGGGGGAGTATTCTGGGAAAGTTTGTCGCCTTCGTAAATCTCTCTATGGGCTTAAACAATCCCCTCGAGCTTGGTTCAATCGTTTTAGTGAGGTGGTCCTTACTATGGGGTTTATTCGGTGTCATTCAGATCATACGTGCTTTGTTCGACGTCACCCTCAGGGTAGATGCATTATTATCTCAGTTTATGTGGACGATATTATCATTACTGGAGATGACACTCAAGGAATTGTCCAAGTGAAGCAAGATCTTGGGACAATCTTTGACATTAAAGATTTGGGTATGCTCCGATACTTTCTTGGTATTGAGGTAGCTCGAAATTGCCAGGGTATATCTTTATCACAAAGAAAGTATGTATTGGATCTTCTTCAAGATACAGGTATGCTAGGTTGTCGACCTGTCTCTACTCCTATGGACCCTAATCTTAAATTGACAACAGAATCAGGGGAATTGTTAGTTGAGCCATCAATATATCAAAGACTTGTGGGTCGGCTTATCTACTTGACTAACACAAGGCCTGACCTTACCTATGCAGTGAGTATGGTAAGTCAATTCATGCATGCACCTCGTACCTCTCATCTGGATGCTGTTTATCATATCCTCCGGTATCTTAAATCTTCTCCTGGTCTTGGTCTCTTCTATGCAACAGGTGTACAAGAAGGATTGTCTTGTTACACAGATGCTGATTATGCAGGGTCAAAGACTGATAGGCGTTCTACCTCGGGGATGTGTACTTTTCGTGGTAATCACCTTATCTCATGGAAAAGTAAAAAGCAAGCAGTTGTCTCGCGATCTTCTGCTGAAGCTGAGTACCGTGCTATGGCCCAAGGAACATGTGAACTTCTTTGGTTACGTTATCTTCTGACTGAGTTGGGGTTTTCGGTAACAGACTCGTCTACCTTGTTCTGTGATAATAAATCTGCGATTATGTTGTCCTCTGACTCAGTCCTTCATGAAAGGACAAAACACATCGAGGTTGATATTCATTTCATTCGAGAGAAAGTTCGCTCAGGGGTGATCACACCTTGTTTTGTTACATCATCCGAGCAGGCTGCTGATATGTTCACTAAGTCAATTGGACCGTCACTTCTCCAATCAGCTCTTGTCAAGCTCAGGCTCATTGATATCTTCGCCCCAGCTTGAGGGGGAGTGTTGAAATATTATATTACTTTAATTCCATATTTTTAGGCTTGTTGTAAGGAGCAATTTGCTCCATGAATTTAGGCTTGTTGTAAGGAGCAATTTGCTCCATAAATTAGGGAGCAATTTGCTCCATAAATTAGGGAGCAATTTGCTCCATAAATTGCTCCATAAATTAGGGAATATTGTCTACACCTTTAGGCCTATATAAACCACAATGTAGAAACACAAATAGTATCATCAATGAATTACATTGTTTCACATTACTTTCTTCTAAAACCATACAACGTAACCAGCGAAACTCGAGTTTGTAACCTCTCGTTTAACAGCAAGTAACATTGCCACTGAATCAAAGCTGTACTGGCACTTTTGCTTACAAGTTGCAGAAAATGAAAGATAGATAGGGTAAGATAGGTTGGAACATGTGTTCGAAATTGTGTTGTTTTGTTTTCTAAGACATGTTCACGTACTTCCAAGCCTACGGTTCTCTTGACCGCAAGCATCTTTTGTTACATCGTCAATTTTTATCGTCTATTTAAGAGAGAAAAGACCACAAAACATGTACCACCAATCACTCCTAAACAAAGAAAGGCACGATGACACCATCCAAGAGATGTTACATTCTTCTTCAGCATATTGTTTTTCTCTTTATACTTCCTTCGCAGATCACATCATCACCAAAATCAGAAGCAGTAGCTCTAGTGAAATGGAAGAACACCTTACTCTCATCTTCTACTCTCAATTCATGGTCTCTTTCCAATATCTCAAACCTCTGCAAATGGACAGGCATAGTCTGTAACTCTGGTGGAACAGTTTCTGAAGTAAACCTGATGGCTGCAGGTCTCACAGGTGCACTTAGTCAACTTAATTTCACTTCATTTCCAAATCTCACCAGTTTCAACCTTGATTATAACAACTTCACCGGGTCCATACCATCTAGCATTGGTAGCCTCTCCAAGCTTACATTCTTGGACCTGAGCAATAATTCTTTTGATGGCATCATCCCATCAGAGATTGGAAAGTTGACAGAGCTTCAATACTTTGTGTTGTATAACAACAGTATAAGTGGTACTATTCCATATGAAATAAGCAATCTTCAAAAACTGCTGGGCTTATATACCTTGATTATAACCATTTAAAGACTCGCGATTGGTCAGAGTTTCAAAGCATGCCATTGTTGAGAGTCGTCAGCTCTTCTGGAAATGAACTCACCGGAGAATTTCCAAGTTTCTTATTGAGCTCTCAAAATCTCACGTACCTCGATTTGTCCCTAAACCACTTCACTGGGTCCATTCCCGATTCACTGTTCACCAAATTGAGACAGCTTCAGTACTTACACCTCTATTACAATTCATTTGAGGGGCTACTCTCCTCAAATTTCACCAAGCTGTCCAACCTGATTTATCTTCTCATTGGATACAATGAGTTCTCTGGTCCAATTCCTGATGCTATCGGTTCAATCCCTAGTCTTCAATTCATTTTCTTGGGTAGCTTGAAGGAAAGATTCCATCTTCCATTGGCCAACTTCGAAACCTTCAGTGGTTAGGTCTTGGGATGAATCGTTTGAATTCTTCAATTCCTTTTGAGCTCGGCCAATGCAAGAATCTCACCACGTTGGATCTATCCTATAATTCACTTACTGGTGACTTGCCATTGTCACTTTCCAATTTAACTAGATTGTCTATGTTATCATTAGCTTTTAATTCTCTTTCTGGTGAACTCTCACCTTATTTCATCACAAATTGGACTGAATTAACATTCTTGCAGCTTAACTTCAATTGTTTTACTGGGAGAATTCCATCTGAAATTGGCGGAATGACCAAATTGAATACTCTTTTTTTGAACGACAATCGCTTCTCTGGTCCCATTCCCCCAGAGCTTGGCGATTGCAATAGCTTATTGATCTTGGTCTTGAGCAACAGTAGCTTATCAGGGAATATCCCATCTTTGATTAACAAAGCAACTTCACTTGAGCTTCTTGATCTTTCAAATAACAAACTGAATGGCACTATTCCACGATGCTTGTGGAACTTCAGCAGTGGGCTCTCACACTTACTTCTAGGTAAGAATGACTTGCATGGAACGATCCTAGAGACTTTCACGGAAGAAAATGTTTTGCGGTCGCTTGTCTTGAAGGGAAATCAATTGCAAGGGCCATTGCCGAAAACATTGGCCAATTGCGGTTTACTGGAAATTCTGGATATTGGAAACAACTTCATAAATGATTCATTCTCGCAGTGGACAGAGACTCTTCCAGACCTTCGAGTTCTAGTCCTGAGATCTAACCATTTCTATGGTTCAATTGGAAGTTCCAAGACGAAGTCTCCCTTCCCTAAATTGCAGATTATTGACATTGCCAACAATGAGCTAACTGGCTTTTTGCCTATTGTATACTTTGCCCATTTTGAAGCTATGATGAATGTTAGTAATCAAGCACTAGGCAGTACAACAGCGCAAAGCCCATACTATGAAGCTTCTGTATCACTAGTGTTTAAGGGACATATGTATGAAATAGAGCGCAACGTGAAAATCTTCACAGCCATTGATTCATCCTGCAACAAATTTCAAGGAGAGTTTCCAAGTGCTATTGGCAGACTTAAATCCCTCCGGTTTCTTAACTTATCTCATAACAGCTTCATAGGCAATATCCCATCCTCATTTGGAAATTTGACCAATCTTGAATCACTAGACCTTTCATCAAACCAGTTGGATAGGAAAATTCCAAGCCAGTTGATCCAGATTACAAATCTTGAAGTCCTCAACCTTTTGTATAAGGGCAAAAACCATTTTAGTCCCTGAGGTTTGGTATAAAACCCAAACTAGTCCTTGAGGTTTGTAAAAAGACCAAATAGGTCCCTCCAATTATTTATGACTTAATAGTCAAATATTTGACCAAATGAAAAGACTTAAATGCCCTTGTTTTAGTGGTTGGAGATTTGGAGGGAAGGAAAAAAAAAAATTGGGACCATGCAACAAACACAACTATTTAAGCACCCAAGCCATTTTTTTCGTCATTTGAAAACAAAAAAGAAAAAATAATAATAGATGAAAAAAATACAAATATTAAATGTGAAAAAATAAATTACATGTAACGAATTCCTCATATATTATTATTTTTTCTTTTTTGTTTTCAAATGACGAGGAATTCGTTACATGTGAATTATAGTGAATTTATTACAAGATTATACATTCTATTGTCTAATATTGCACCTCAATACATTTTTCAAGTTAGTTAAAAGTCAGACAACATTTATAGTTGGAGGACATATATCCAAAATTTAAGACTTTAAAAGCCACAATTAGTGACTACCCGATACTAAATTCAACATTTGTTGTCGTTGTTCTTTTTTTTTTTTTTTTTTGGGTGAGAAAGAGCATGAATTGAAAGTGAGAAAAGAAAAAAAAAATAATTTGAGTGCTTAAATAGTTATGTCTGCTGCATGGTCCCAATTTTTTTTTTTTTCTTTCCCTCCAAATCTCTAACCACTAAAAACTAAAGCAAGGGCATTTAAGTCTTTTTATTTAGTCAAATCTTTGACTATTAAGTCATAAATAATGAGAGGGACCTATTTGGTCTTTTTGCAAACCTCAGGGACTAATTTGAGCTTTATACCAAACTTCAGGGACCAAAATGATTTTTGCCTTTTTGTATAATCAATTGGTTGGAG
Source organism: Ehretia macrophylla (assembly GCA_037974665.1). NCBI lineage: Eukaryota > Viridiplantae > Streptophyta > Magnoliopsida > Boraginales > Ehretiaceae > Ehretia > Ehretia macrophylla. Next base: position 35,213,755 of record CM075780.1, on the reverse strand, counting down.
CCATACCTAATGGTAGACAGCTTTCCACATTTGATAATAATTCATACCTAGGGAACTCTGCATTATGAGGATTTCCCTTGACAAAGATGTGTGAAGATGGTGAAGCACAAAAGCTACCAACATTGCCACAAGAAGATGATGATTCAAATAGTTTCATTGAATTTGATTGGGATGCTGCGCTGATTGGTTATGGATGTGGAATGCTATTTGGCTTGTTTGTTGGATACATTCTTCTCACGCATGGGGGATTGAAATGTGTTGGTAGTAGTGCAAGTGGCAGAAAGCATAGGAGGAGAGGCACTAGCAGATAAGGCAGTATTTCCAGCCGGTAAAGCTTAGAAATTATATGTGAGGCCAACCTTTCATGCTCAGTTAGACTGTAATACCCCTACTAAATGCGATTCTAAAATAAATTAAGAATTGTTAAATAATGGCCAATTAACAATAATTGTTATATTGTATTTCAAAGCAATTGAGATCGTATATAATTTGGAATGTATTAAAAGTGATATAGGAACGTCTAGATATGCAAGCCCAAACATATAAGTTCACTCTGAAAATTTATTTAAAGAAGTTTGAAAAGTTACAAAGTTACGAATAAGTTTTTAGGCTAAATTTTGAATTAAAAACTGTAGCAATTGAGAAAGAGTTAGGTGATGATCTATATATAGTTGAAAAGCCCTACGAGTCTAGTTTCTAGTGCTTCAAACGACGCATCAATTGGAATTTTATAGAAGAAGTTACAATTATTTTAGTAAAATGTGTCTGAACTGTCAACGAGAAATTAAACCGGACTTAGAGCGTTTTTTTTGCTGGTTCTCATTTTATTCGTGCAGCATCTTTTAAATTCGGAAGTCCACCTCATGCAATATATTAAGCATGTCATATTACGCTTTAGCCCCCTCCTGCTTTTGTTTAATCTTAGTCACAACGGGAAAGCAAAAGAAAATAAGATGAGTCATATTTCCAAGCTACTGTCTGGCGGCTCTTAGGAAATGAATAGGGTGAATATATGCAGAGATTATGACAATGAGGAATGGCATTACGAGAAAGAAAAATGAAGTTGACCCATCTAGCACTTCATCTTCAGCCAAAGAAAAAGAAAACTTGAGCAAGCAATTCTATTCCACTGTAGCTATGATTACTTCTACACATGCCTCAATATTATATGGTTCACTTCCCAACTTAGGCCATACTATAATGTTAGCTTTTGGTGGAATTTAAGCTTTTTGGTAGAAAGATACTAAACAAACTAATATTAATATAAGCCACATCCAACCCCAATGCAACCCATGTTGATTACCACGTTTTGCCTGCAAAGCAAAACCAAATGCATATGGATCGTCAGAGCAATTGATTATAAAATAGCCAATAGCGCCCAATCTGTAAGCATTTAAAGCGATTGGAATTTTCTACCTTGGGCAACTCTCGAACGTTTCTCTTCATAAAAAATACTAGTAGCAAAAAACTTTGGTCTCATGCGAAAATAGCTTGCAACACGGTTTCGTCACGGTAAGCCTTAGATCTCATAGTGTACTCAGTTGTTTATAAGTTATACCATTCTTTTAGTATTAAGAATAAGAGACAGTTTTGATCATTTGAAAGTAAACTGAGATGATTGAGGTTTTTAATAGAAACATTTTATCATGGTACAAATTTTGTAGGATAAAGATATTGAATTTTTTATCAGACTTGAAATTGAGGTAAGTGAGATTCTTCCATTATATCTTAATCTTCTTCTATGGTCTCAGCTAAATGATTATCACTCGTATAAATCCTATTAATCCTATCATTTCTCCTCTCGTATTGAATCGTTAGAAATCCTAAGACCAATATTTATTTCACTTATCGTTATGGTTAATTCTGGGCTCGTTGTTATTTTCATGAATCGATAACCTACTAATATTTTTTATAGTTCCTCGTTGAAATATTGAATGAGATAACTGGTATCATTCTTGACTGCTCATATGTAGATGGAATAAGATGCCAAAATATGATAAGTATAGTCTTCGGTCTACTACATATGTATACATGTTGGTCAGTGGCTGTTATTACCACAAGTAAATGCCTAAGGATTCAATGATTCTTTTATTAAACTATTTCAATGCCTACGTGATTCTCAATGGCATTAAGAACAAGTTTATGTACATGACTTCATTAGTTTAATAATATTTATATACTTCAACTATTAAGAAACTATTCTCTATTATTTTAATGGTATCATATTTCATACTTTCATGTATTGTGCTTACAACTACCAAGAAACCATTTGCTTATTATAAGTACCTAAGAAAGTTACAGATTTGATGAGCTAAGGACTATATAATTTATATTGATATAAACTATGGGTTTTCTAGCAGGCGTATATTATACATTTTATTTTGTTCAAAAGTTGGTCGCAAAACCAATTTGTTCACGTGAAGACTACGACTTTCATGTACTGCCATTTCAAAAATAACCATATTTATATAATATATGTTTTCTATCTTTTAAAAATAGTCTATGACATCTTAATCCAAGCTTGCTATTTTAACTACCATGTTTTCGTAAGAGTTATTTGGTGCCTTACATGATTTTAGAGCTACTTTTACTTAAATTGTACATATTTATGTATTAAATATTCTTTTAACTTAATCTACTCTAAATACATTTACATATGAATATATATTATTTCCACTATTTCTGCACTACATTTCTACCCAACCAAAAATAAATTAAAAGCTCTAAGACTAAGGCACCTTTTAACATCTTTTTGTAAATAAGAATTTTATCACTTAGAAAATAATTTACCTTCCAAGAGTTAAGTTTGATCTTATTGTAAATGTAGAGAATCAATGATGCTTTGTTCATCTATTTCACTCGTATTTAAAGTTACAGAAACACTCTATGAAAAGAGTTATACAAGAAGTCGACTTCCTATCAGATATGTACAAGCTATATTATCTATGATAAAATCAGTTAGACTTACAGATAACTATCAATCTAATCACTACAGATAGAACCTTTACACCCCCTCCCCCTCAAGCTCACGGGGGGACACCACCGGAAGCTTGTCCCGAAGTATTTTGAAACGCGGTCGATAAAGAGCTTTTGTAAACAAGTCAGCCGGTTGTTCTACATTCGAAATGTACTGCAATTTAAGTGTGCCATCATTGACTTTTTCCCGAATAAAGTGGATATCGATCTCGATGTGTTTACTGCGCTGATGAAGCACTGGGTTAGAGGCCATATAAATAGCACTCACATTATCACAGAAGATGTTGACTGGCCGGGAGGAAGCCACCTTTAGAAATTGCAGTATGTGAAGAAACCAAAGCAATTCAGTGCTGAATGATGCTAATGATCTATACTCAGCTTCGAAGCTAGAACAATGAGACCGTAGATTGCTTTTTCGATCCCCAAGCTACTAAGTTCGAGCCCATATAGACCGCATAACCAGAGGTGGAGCGCCGAGTTTCTTGGCATCCCGCCCAGTCCGCATCGCTATAGCCTGTAAGAGTAAAGATAGAACAAGGTTGAAACCAGAGACCATGGGTCACTGTATGTTTGATATAACGCAAGACCCGTTTAGCTGCTATTAAATGAGGAGTGCGTGGAGCATGCATGAACTGACAGATAGAGTTTACAGCATGAGAGATATCTGGGCGTGTCATTGTTAAATATTGCAATGCACCCACTAATTGGCGATATTCAGTTGGATTGGGTAACAATTCGCCATCTGTGGAATTGAGAGTGATCGTAGCCATAGGTGTAGCAACTGGTTTTGCGCCATCTAGTCCATGTTGTTGCAAGAGTTGGACGGCATATTTTGATTGAGTTAAGAGAATGCCGTCACCATGGTTATGAACTTCTATCCCAAGAAAAAAATGGAGAGGTCCTCAATCTTTCATATCAAATTCCTTGGAAATAGATTGAATAAATTCGTCAATGCAAGTAGAAGAGCTTCCTGTAAAGATGATATCATCGACGTATATTAGCAAAATAAGCATATGCTGAGAAGATAGCCGAATGAACAATGAAGCATCGTGGGGTGAATGAATAAAACCATGTGAGATTAGGTAATTGCTAAATCTTTGGTACCAAGCCCGTGGGGCTTGTTTCAACCCGTACAAAGATTTCCTGAGCTTGCAGACATAATCTGGGTGTAAGGAGTCAACAAAGCCTTGGGGTTGACTCATATAAACAGTTTCTGACAGATCACTGTGCAAAAAAGCATTTTTCACGTCCAATTGCCGAATAGACCATTTACGAGATAAAGCTAGAGTAATAATAATGTGAATGGTGGTAGGGCGAACCACAGGACTAAACGTGTCACCATAGTCTCGACCTGGTTGTTGAGAATACCCCTTGGCAACAAGTTGAGCTTTGTACCGCTCAAGAGAACCATCAGCTTTTTGTTTAACACGATAGACCCATTTGCATCCAATTATGTTCATGTCGGAAGTAGGAGGAACCAATGTCCATGTCTGATTTTTAAGCAACGAGTTAAATTCTTCCACCATCGCAGAGAGTCAGTTTGAATTTTTGCTAGCCTGAGTATAGCTAGTGGGTTCAGGTGGCAGCTCATTTTGTACAGATAAAAAGCATTGGGGCAGTGGATATTTGAGATAAAAAAGAACCTTTGGGCGTCTAGTACCATCCATTGATCTGGTTGTCATGTGATGGGTTCTCTGTAACTCAACAATAGGTGGAGCTAAATCATGTGAAGCATCATTGAGATTGGACGTTGGTGTGGACGATTGAGGCACAATAGGTGAAGCAGCTTGCAGCATATTATCAACTGATTGAGTATTGGATGCCTCTGGTTCTTGATTATATGAAGGAATATTGCCATCCATAGGTTCAATTACCACGGCATGCTCACCAGGTGATGGAGTAGTAGACGGAATAGAATTCAATTGAGATATTGGAAATGGCTGCAGCTTGAATTGTGGTAAATCAACGTTCGAAGATGCCACGGGCTGAAAGAGAGATGGAAAAACGGCTTCGTCAAACACAACATGGCGCGAAATAATAGTCTTGGTGATCTGCGGATTAAGACAAATATAACCCTTATGTGAAGGGCTGTAGCCAAGAAAGATGTAGTGAAAACTTTTGAAGTCCAACTTGGTCCTACCAAATGTACTGAGGCAAGGATAACATAGGGAACCGAAGACCCGCAAAATAGAGTAGCCTGGCATGGCATTATGAAGCAGTTCATAAGGAGATTTGTAGTGCAACAAAGTCGTGGGCATTCTGTTAATTAAGAAAACAGTTGTTGCAAAAGCATGGTGCCAAAAGTTTGGAGGCAGTTGACTATGAGCCAATAGGGTAAGTCTAGTTTCCACAATGTGCCGGTGTGTCATTTCAGCTACACCGTTTTGTTCTGGAGTTCCTGGGCAAGATAATCTGTGAACAATGCCATGTTGTTTAAATAGGTGTTGAACAGAAGAAGCCATAAATTCCCCACCAGCGTCACTTTGAATAATTTTGATTTTAGCATTATATTGAGTTTGAACCATAGCAATAAAAGTCGGAAACATATGAGCAACATCAGATTTTCGACAAAAAGGATAATACCAGGTGTACCTTGTATAATCATCAATTAAAACCAAGTAAAATCAAAATCCATTCAATGAAGTGGTGGGGGCAGGACCCCATACATCGTAGTGAATAATATGAAGTACAAAAGATGTCCTAACCACAGATCTATTGAATGGTAAACGATGACTTTTACCCTGCTGGCAGCTTTCACATGGTGAAGAAGAAACCGGGGCATTGATTATTGGCATTGACTGATGAAGATGGCAAAGAACTCGATCAGATGGGTGGCCTAAACGAGCATGCCATATCGCAGACGACACTTTATTGGCAACAAAAGCAAATTTTTCTGGTTGTTGAAGAGAGTAAAGTCCGCCTTTAAGCTTGCTGTGGTGAAGTAGATTACCTGTCTTCAGATCCTTGATACAATAACCAGTAGATGTGAAAACAAAATAGCAATTATGAACGCGAGAAAATTGTGCAACCGATAGTAGCCTTTTAGAAATAGATGGAACAAGCAATACTTTTGACGAAAAAGAACTACCATGTGATAGAGTAAATGATGTGCGGCCATCGTGGGAAATAGGCAAGCTTTGGCCATTGCCAATCATAATATTATCTGGACCATGGTAGAGAGTCTTACCAGCCAAGTTATTATCATCTGGAGTGAGGTGGTGCGTGGCACCAGTATCAAGGTACCAGTTTGGGTCCTGAGGATCAGTTATCTGAACAGCAGAGAGTGCTTAAGCAGCGGAATTGACAGCTTCATCGGGGGCCCAACAATTATTAGCCTTATGATACAGGTGGCCACACCTGTAACAAACCACTTGAGGAGAACCGGCATTAGATGGAGAAGAACCTGTCTGTTGGCGGCCCCGACCATGGCCTTTGCCACGTCCGCCACATCCACCGTGTCGTCCAGTTTGAGAACCACGATTAGATGTCAAAGATGGAGAAGATTGAGTTGTGGTTTGGTGGGCGATAGATATGAAAGCAACTGTAGTGTTGGAACCTTGAGCAGAAGATTGAAGCCGTATTTCAAAATCTAACAGAAGTCCACATACTTCAGCGAACGTATGACAGTCACGACGAGAGTTGATAGCTGCCACGATGGGATCAAATTCTGATCCAAGACCTTTTAGCGTCCAAAGAACAAGGTCTTCGTTGTCAACCGGTCTTCCAGCATTTGCAAGGACAAGACTGAGTGACTTAGCATGTTGAATGAATGTATGAATAGAACGAGCTCCTTTGGTGATGGACTGCAATTCAGTCTTCACCTGTTGAATACGAGCACGAGACTGTGAACCATATAAAGTCTCCAAGGTGACCCAATCATCTCGAGCAGTGGACACATCCACAACCTGGGCAATAACGGAGTTTGATAAAGAAACCAGTAGCCAACCGAGGACCATTTGGTCCAATCGCAGCCATTGTATAGCTGCATTAGGAGCAGTCGGCTTGGGGTTCGACCCATCAATAAACCCAAGCAGTCCGTGACAGCGTAAGACCGGATAGATTTGTGTTTTCCATAGCAAAAAGTTATCACTGCTGAGTTTCAGAGAAATTTCTTGGGGAATTGACTTGACGACAGGCAAAGACGCCACATCAGATAAAGTTGGAGCATGGGGCAGTTCAGCAGTAGTCGCTGGTAAAGAACCAACAGATGCATTGCTTGTCTGTGAAGAAAAAGTCATGGGTGTGGATCGTGGAGTTGACGTTCGAAAAAAATTTGAGAACGAAAAAGACCCTAAGCTCTGTATACCATGTAAATGTAGAGAATCAATGATGTTTTGTTCATCTATTCCACTCGTATTCAAAGTTACAGAAACACTCTATGAAAAGAGTTATACAAGAAGTCGACTTCCTATCAGATATGTACAAGCTATATTATCTATGATAAAATCAGTTAGACTTACAGATAACTATCAATCTAATCACTACAGATAGAACCTTTACACTTATTACCTCTTGTAAAAAAATCTACATAATGCTTGCACCAGAAGTGATTTTATGACCATTTGTTAAAAACCATATTTAAGAACCTTTCAGCTATTTGGTAAATTATCGTTATCCAATTAGTGATTTAATTCACTATTTACTATAATTCCATTTTACGATATTATATCTTTTGATATAAATATTCGAGAGCCTATCTTGTTCCTTGTCTACTTGAAACGTAAGTTGGCATACCTGTTATGTATAGCCAAAAAGTAATGTCAAGAGTATCCTTGCTTGTATACTGATCGATGTCTCATTCCTCTTTAAACTATACATTGACCGTTTTTGCTCGACAAGTTACAGTTATCGTACTGAACCTGATAAGGGGGATAATACCTATCATACTATACTAAATGTTAATTGCTATGCGACCACTGTTACAGTTTAAGGAATCTATTGCAAGTTATTAATTGTTTATTATTCTTCCGCTACCACTCATTCTCATTATCTATTTGACTCATATACTCTTGTCATTTCTCTAGGGAAAGACCCCTTACTGAGCTTTTGTTCACTCACCCTTTTTTTTTTGTTTCCGCCTGCTTCCTTTGCAGAGAAAGAAGAGTAGAAATTCAAGCCTAGGGTATGTAGTGTCAGCTTCTTGAGATGATCTAGTGCAAAAAGAATTTCCCATTCAAATGTTATTTGGTGTTGGATTTGAATTCCAGTTATGACATTCGAGTTTGTTTGTAATAATTGAGGAATTTTACCTCACGTTATGATCCTTGGAATTTGAAGTAACACTTAAGTATCTAAAGTCATTATTGGAGATTTCAGACAATTGAGGTTTTAGTAGCTTTGCACTAATTGTATTAAGATATTGAGCCTTGCGGGCTTAGGGGGACTTGTCTTTCTAGGCACGCGGAAGTCTCGTCCCAGATTTACTGTGTTAAATTTCAGGGCGTGACATAGACCATCATGCACTGCCGAATAAAAGATTATTAACTAGAACAAAACGAGTGGTCACAGGTGGCATTCTGTAGAATAAATCATCTTGAAATGATGGCGGCACATTTTATCCAAGTGTGTTGTTGCTCTTCTCATAGCTATTATTTGTAATTATGAAAAAAAAGATATTAATTTTCTTATTATATTTTTAGAAAGTCCTGCAATCTTGGCCCTTTTTCTTTTTTTATACTTCAACAGTGTTTGGTTCATGGAATCTTATAAGATTTTCATATATTTGGTTCGTAAAATAACAATAATAAAAAATACAGGACATATATTCTTGGGAGTACAATAGTTCCATGAATTTTTAATTTTTATTCCCACGTGATGGGAATCTAACTTTCTCAAGTTGTTGAAATATTTTTAAAAAAAATAAAAAACAAAAATATTCATACCCTTTTATATATGGGTTAATACTCATTTTGGTCATCTATATTTGACCTATTTGATAAAGTGATCCCTTATTTTCAAAAGTAATATATTTCAATCTCTTATCTTTGGTCCGAGTAAGACCGTTAGTCATTTTTAGTTATCCCTTATTTTCAAAAGTGATATATTTCAAAGGTGTGGAGTTTTGATATAGTTGGATTTTATCAACAACTTGAGTTTAGGAACAATGAGGGTGTTTTGAGTAAGCGTACATTGGCTAAATTGTTGCATGCGCCACCGTGGGCCGCCACGGAGGCAAGGCGGATTGAGTTTTAGACGGAATTGGCGACGGCGCGTGGTGTCACGGGCGGCAGGTGGTGGAATGGGGAGTACTTGAAGGGGTGTTTAGAGGGAATATGTTGGAGATTGATGAATGAAGGGTGGAAGAAAGAGGATGTGAGGTAGATTGTGAGGCCCGACCTCAATTTGCGTGCGATACCTCGTTTTGTGTGCCCTAACCTAGATTTGCGTGCCTTGACCTAGGTTTAAGAGTCGTGTTTCGTTTTGTGTGCCTTGCATTGAATTACGTGCATACATTTAGGGTTGCGTGCATTTACTTGGGAAACGTGCATTCGTCTCGTAGTTCGTGCCTTATCTCGTAGTGCGTGCCCTAGACCTAGGTGAGCGTGCCCACACGCTAATCAAGAAAGCATCTTACACGAAGCACTAGATCATTAATTAATCCTACAAACTCCACTAACTAATATTAAAATGCTAAGTCAATGCACTAGAAGATGAAATCTCACAAAAAGCTAAACATTCCTATTCTTTATTCTTTATTATTTTGCATATTCCAAGCACACAATTAAATAATGCTCAAAACATGACAAAAATTCAGAATTTTGCAAGCCTTGGCTGACCACATGGAGCATTTGAACAAGCATTGTATATTTCAAAGATTATACCTAGACATTCTATGACAAGCTCATGACACAAAGCATAAAAAAAATGACTCAAAACTCTACCCAAGGCACCACAATCTCGGCCCACTCAATCACCCATGCTAAGATGATTCAAATTATGCTCTTGAAGACAAATTCTGAAATTTGCAAGCACAAGGCCGACACATGCATCAAAACTCCTCAAGCTTTTCATTCTTTCTCACATTCTCTCTTTCTCTCATTCACTCTCTTATTTCCTCTCTCTCTCTCTCGGCCTTAGATGCAATTCTACACTCCATAGCTTAAACTCATCATCCTAAGATTCATCAAGGCATTCAAGCCACTAAGGAACTCGACCAAGCAAGCTAGAATGCAAAAGACACACATGCAAGCTCATAGAACCTTCATTTCGGCTTAGGTAAGTTGATAGCTCCTATTTCATTTTCTTTTTGTTCTAGCCACTTGCACATACTAAGAACATGGTTACTAAGCTAGGAATTAGAGAATATCAAGTTGTCTCTCGGCTAAGCAAGGAGAAAAGACAACCTTGTGCATCATCAAGAGCTTTGTGCATCTTCATTGTTGTCTTGCTAAGGTGAGGGCTAAAACTCTTTTGAAAAGCTTTCAAAAACCACATGCATGCCTTTAAATGTCTATTTTTACCTCTGTACTTGTGATATATGTGTGTACATGAGCTTTTGTAAACATGCATGGCAAGATAATTGGCTAGAATGTGAAGATAGATGAAATCGCGTAAAGGACAGTCTTCTGACTTGTTGGAACGAAGTAATTTTGACCAGGTAAATGATGTTGAAAATGTGTGAAAATTGGTAGGTGACTAGTTTTTCCAGTTCTGGGAATTTTTCACAGAAATTGGCTAAAGCCAATTTTGACTCTAAGGTCTCCAAAATGGCAAAACATCGAAAGGTGTCCAAATCTGGAAAATCTGGGAAAATGAAGCAGGTTTTGGCAGTTCACTGTTCTTGTAGAAAGAACCAGTTTTGACTTAGTAAATGATATCAAAAATTCATGAAATTTGGTATGCTACTATATTTTTCAGTTCTGGACATTTTTGTCAGAAATAGACTAAGGCTAAATCTGACCCTAAGGTCCTCAAAAATGAAAAGTATTGAAACATGTACAAATCTAGACAGTTTTGCGTAGTCTCACGGTTTTGGCTATAACTCTTGAATCCGAGCTCCAAATGATGCGAGGTTTGTTTCTGGATTTAGTTCACTCCTTAAGATTTAATTTGACATTTTGTTCGCTAGAATTGGAGATTGTTTGCTTGTCTCAATGAATGTGAGAAAACAGACCATTGCAGTGAGGTTATCATTTAGTGATATGCTTTGAAAATTATTGTAACTTCTCTTGTTGTATTAAATGTTTGGGATTGTGGCACTTGGATGTTGTGTGGACTATTTTGAATTCTTGAGGGTGTTTTAATTAATCGATGCATGGCTTGAGTTTAATTACGGGACAACTTGGGGCTTAATCGCACGGGTAAGCATGAATTGAAACCCTAATGACTAGGAAAACTCGCTAAGTGTTGATCCTATGGATATCGTGTTTAATTATATGATTAGTAGGCTGCCCATAGTTGTCTTTATAGCCCTAAATGTAATTCCGACAATTACATGTTGATAAGTAGACTTTGTTTGTACCCGGTCTAAAGTAAGCGTCGTTGCATGCTTGTATAATCTATTTCTTGATTTCGTGAATCCCGAAATGTGCTATATGACTTGATTTACTTGTGTTACATGGCTGCCCGTTTAATATTCAATTGAATCCATGTGTTCTGCAAGTGAAATTACATGTCAAAGCATGCCTTGTGTGTTTACTTGTCAACGTGCGATCTTATAGCTGCTCGGAGACAACCTACTTTGTTGTCCTCCTAATGTAATATGTTAAATGTTATAAATGCGCATTGCATACAAGGTTGCAACCTTTCATTCTGGCGTGGTAGCGTTTCATGCACACCGGGCGGCATCGGGCTTGCCGGTGCAACCGTGACTACCATTGTCCAATTCCCTCTCTCGCTTGGGGGCTAGACTTCCTCGGAGAGTTGGGTCGTAGGATTTCGGGGTACATCCGGAGTACACCCAATTGGAGTGATAAGTGGATGATTTGAAGTCGGCCGCAACAACTGATACTGGAAATGAACTGATAGCAAAAGCTCACCGTATCCTTTTCACTATGTGTATAAGTACTCTCGCTTGGTTCCTAAAGGATCTCGGGGAGGAAAGACGGGTAATTGTGTTCTTTTACTCTTATATTACATTACGAACTTACTTGTGATATATGTCATGCTTGCAAAAAGGGTTTTCACAAGTTGAACCGGAAAAAGAGTTTCAAAACTTATTTCTCGTTCCCCCTTGCTGAGTTCATAAGGACTCACCCTCTTTTATCATCTCAGGTGAGGAAGATCAGGAACAGGTACCTGAGGATAACGTGCCTATCGATGACTCATTGGAGTGATTGCCTGCCTTACGTGCCTTAATTGACTATGGCCATTTTGTGAACGATATGTTGCTTGAAGACTATTTCTTATGTTGCTTGTTGTTGTATTGTAAATGACCCCCGTTGTAATTTGGGGTTTAATTTTGGCTTGTACTGATCATAATTAGTTAGATACTTTTATGGTCGTTTTTGCTATCGCTACTGGTTAGTATCTATCATAGGCTTATAAAGTATCAGGTAAAGGATTAAGTAAAATGAATCTATCCAATCTTAAACAGGTACTCATTGGTAGACTAAGATCAACAGGTACTTTTGTAACAAGGATTAACAAACAAACGAGACATAGTATCATGCTAGGTTGTTAATCAAAAGAGACTTCGAGATAACTAGTAGGCGTTTCGACTGGTTATAAATAGTAATCTTAGTTGGAAATGAATTTGAGATTGAAAGTTTGGAGGCCTTTAGAAAATTAGGTCAAACTAAAGAGCCCAATTACAGCCGTTATGCTGCCGGTTTTTCCGGAGAATTTGTGGAGTTTAGGCTAAACGTTAAGTGTTAAACCTTCATGATCGATTAAGTACGTGAAACGATATGAATGTTTAGATCATACCCTAGTCTAACCTCTATAAGTCGGGTTGGGGCGTGACATAGATGATGATGATGGACGGCTGTAATAACGAGTTTGATCATCATCATCGTAATAAATACGATGATAATAATTTGGTAGTAGATAAAGAACATGTGGTGTGGCATGTAAGATTGTTGTCAAAGAGGTTATTACATACGGGATGGAGCAAAGAAAACGTGAAGGACTCTCTTGGAATTTCAGAGGATTATCATAATAGAGTTGAAGATGAAGATTCTTGTATTGACTTCTATAACAAATTAAATTAGTTGTTGACAAGAATGTGTTAGATATATAGAGAGTTATTGTAAATGCTTTGGGCTTACATGGTTATGGAGTCTTGCAATTTTGACCCACTTACTAGCTAAACTCATTGCTCGAAAATAGTCCTTTTTTTAATCATGCAAAAAAAAATTAACTTTGAATTCCGAACCTCAATATCCTTCTATGATCAACAATACTCATTTTGGTCCTCTATCACGCACTGCCAAATGAAAGATTATTACCTAGAACAGAATAAGTGGTCACAAGTGGCATTTTGTAGAAGAAATCAGTTTGAAATGATGGTGGCACATTTTATCTAAGTGTGATGTTGTTCTTCTCATAGATGTCATTTGTGATTATGAAATATTAATTTTTGTTGAGGCAATTACTTTTGATCACATATTAATTGGCTATGTTTTGCAAAATAGGTGTTATTACCATATTTGTGTTTTTGCCTTTTTTGAATGAGCATGTAAAATATTATGGTAACTTACCATAAAAGAAGAAGTCCTATGATTGCATTAATTGTCCTTTTCCTAAAAGGAAATGAGGGATTTATGAGAAGGATCTTTTCTTGAACGCCAAGGCATGACAAGTATTTAGGTGGAACACAGGACGTGAAGAAGATGTAGAAACAAAAAAAGAGAGAGAGAGAGCACGAACGAGCTGCAAGAGAACACATAGGATTTCTATGTTCTGTGTTATGTTGCAACACCATCTGTGTGTTAGTCTTTGATTGTTCTAGTGTTGCAACTCTGTTTGTTTAGTTTGACAGTAAGTCATGAGCGTTTTGTATAAGGCTTTGAGTGTTTAGCTTACTGTCTCTTTTATTCATTCTTCGGGAGAAGAAGGTGTAGTTCTCGGGAGAGAACTGAAGTTCATTAAGGAGTTCATCATCGCGGCGTCAAAGGTTAAGAGGGAGTCTTTATTTGTGTAAGTCCATTGGTGTTGTAACTTATCATATTTCTTAATGAACAGGTTTGTTGGACCAGGGGAGGTCCCGTGAACGTAGACCACAAGGTTGAACTACGTTAAATCTTGGTGTTCTTGTTTCTGATATGATTCTATTATTTTCGCTGCTGGTTACTTATGTTGGAACATTAAGTGGAACGTCGTGGTTGTGGACTAAGCAGTTAGAAAATCGATCTGTTAACAAACTTTAAAAGAAAGCAGGTTCCAGTTAATGTTGCAACATCACGTGTAACATAATCACTTTACACCAAGTAATTACATCAGTTTTTCATATTAACCACAGAACTTCGTTGATTGAGCAAATTAGTCATATTGCTTCAAAAATAATCCATACTTATACTAAACAAACTCTAACAATTTTCTTATTATATTTTTAGAAAGTCCTGCAATCTTGGCCCTTTTTCTTTTTTATATTTTAGCCGTGTTTGGTTTGTGGAATCAGAAATGTAATATTGTATATTTGGTTCATAAAATTAAAAAAAATACTTGACATATTACATTCTTGGGTGTACAATAATTCCATGAATTTCTAAATTTTTATTCCCAAAGGAAGTAGGAATCTAACTTTTTTCAGGTTGTGCAAATGTTTTAAAAAAATAAAAAGAAAAAAATATTCATATTCCTTTATATATATTAGAAAAGATAAACTCACGACACATATTACTCCAACATTAGATCTTTTCACCACCACCTCCACCACCATATAGGAAATGAGAGAATCAATACAAGGAGATGATTCTTACCCATGTTACATACCTATTAACTCTACATTTTTAGTTTTCACTTTACCCCCCACAATATATACAATGAAGAATTTTGCTCTATCAGTTAATCTTTTTTTTTTATTTAGACAACAAAAATGTTCCTTGTAGTAATTAAAAATCAAATTAATATACAAAATACTCATTATTTTCACTAATAATCCAAAGGTATTAAGCGACACAAAATGAATATAGGAAACATAATGTTATACTTTATACTTTAAAGGTTTAAAGCGTCAAAGTGTTGATGTTTTTAGGTTATTACTTTACCTCCTCAATGTATATATATTGTAACATTTGTAACATTTTGTCCTAATTTTTATTTTCTATCACTTAACCTATCAGTGCTTTAGTTAACAAAAATGTCTATTATAACTACAAATATACAAAAATGATCATTGTTTTTACCTGAAAACATAAAAGGTGTTAAGTGAGATAAAATAAGTATGAAAGAAAAAAGAAATATATATTAGCATAAAAAAGAACATATATATTAAAGTAAAAAATTTATACTAATTATACAGTGTAACATTTATTTGAGGTTTTATTTATTGTCTGAAGTTTTTAACATTTACAAAAAATGTATAAAAAAAAAGAAAATAAACATTAGTTATAAAGAAGGTTATTTTTGTACATTCATATATCTTCTGAGGCTACAAGGAATATTAGTTAACTAAATTACGTGAAGAGGTTGAACAATATAAAATAAATTTTAGGGAACAAAATTTGTATTATATAGTGGGGGGTAAAATGATATTAACCTAATATTTTATTGTTAATAGGTGTGTAAAATACCCCTTTTTTCAAAAGTTAGAGCGCTTTTATTAAAAGTTTTGAAATTCATACCCTAAATTCTATACTGGACTAAATTCAGGCCCTAAAATCAATATTTTTTATATAGTAAGTGGTAATTGAAGATGCAAAAGAGGAAATTCAAATCCCATAGATATCTCAATAGTAGAATTGAAACTATATTGTTTAGCTATATCAATTCCACCTTTACACATATACAACCTTTTGTATCTATATAGGAAAAAGAGCCCATATAGTTCCCATTATTTCCTTTTTTCCCAAATTAGTCCCTATTGTTTTATCTCTATAACTTCCTGAATTTCTCAATACATTCTCAAGTACCCTTGGCCCTCTATATTAGGAATATAATTGAACTATAAATGGAAATAGGAAACCTCAAAAGACGTCAGTTTCTCAATAGTTGCATTAGCAAAGAAAGCACTTCACAAAAGCAAAGAAAGCACTTCACAAAAAAAAAAAAAAAAGAGTTACATCACTTCCCTCTAGTATATAAAGGTCTCTCAACAAGAGTCTAATGACTCAAAGTGGTGCAAAACACTACAATTTGATCATGTTCATGGCATCTTATCAATTCTCGATCATATTTCAAAATGTTAGATTTTGATGATATGTCATGAACAATGATTAATTTGTAGGAAGTTTTTGTTATCTTTAGATATATGATATATTTTTGTTTTTCCATATCTAAAAAAGCGCTCATAATCAAAGTGGGCTCAAAACCCTACAGTTTGATCGTATTCATGACATCTCATTAATTCTCATTCACATTCCAAAATGTTGAGTTTTGATGATATGCCATGAACAACGATTGATTTGTAAGATTTTTTTTTTTTTTTTTTCTTTAGATGGTATCTTTCACACTTACATATCAAAGGAGCACTCTTAATCAAATTACTATAATTTGATTGTATTCATGACACCTCATCATAACATGTAAAAGTGAGTATCAATGATGATATGTCATGAACAACGATCAATTTATAGGAACTTTTTATAAATATGAAGAATTGAAGATGGTTTCCCAGCTAGAACAAAGGTAACGTTTCTCCATGTAGTTATCTGTAGTTTTACACAATGGCCAAATTTGAGATTGGTGCTTGGTGATTTAAATTTCGATTTGCTTTCTATATAACTAAGCTTGATTATTTTCTTCTTTAGGTTTCTTCCTCCTTTTTCATCCGCTTTTGTCGGCCATATGGTTGAATTGGGAAAATTTTAATTGGTGGGATAACTTTTAGCATTAGATATGCTAGAAACTTTATATATATATATATATAAAATGGAGGCTAAAGTTGTTATTTGAATTCATAACTTCCTCTTGAAGTTACATGTAAACATATGTGGAAGATTGATACACGGGAAATATTGAACACATTCAACATATGTGAAAGATTGAATATACATGGACCTAATTTGATATGGATTACATGTAGATAAATAAAACTATTTAACATGGACCTGATTTGAGATGAATTACTTGAGTAGGTATTGCAGCATCCACTCAACGTAAATTGTTTTGAAAATCTATGTATTCTAAAGATATTTTCAGGCTAAAAAATCAATTTAACTTCTATTTAAAAAATTATTTATATATAAGTATAACATTGCATTATTTAGCCCTAATTAAACATAAATTTTGGATTGGTCCATGCTAATTGGTGTGCCAAACTAATCATTTTTTTTATATTTTTTTTTTACATGTCAACTAAACATATACATAAGAGGTTAAAACAAGAGTAATATCGGGGTCTGTTTGAAAGTGTTCTTATTTTTTTTTATTTTCTAAAACAGTTTTCAAAAAATGATTTCTAAAACAAAAAAAAAAAACAAGAAACCTTGTTTGCGAGGAATTGTTATTTGATTAAGTTTTAAAAATTGAAGATATCTTTAGAATTATATGAATTATTTTTTCTTTTATCAAACTATAATTTTTAAATTACTATTCAATTAATTAGAATAATTAAAATAAATAAATAAATATTTATTGGTCAATTATTTTAAAGTTATTAAGGAATTATTTTAATTGACAACTAATAAATAATAAATTAAATAATAAAATCAATTAATAAATAAATTAATTTAATTTAATAGAGATTCAAATGTAATTTAGTGGTAGACTACTCATTTTGATAGTTTAAAAAATATGGTTCAAATGTCATGAAATTATTAAAAAAAATTAATTTAATTGAATAAATAACTCATTACCTGCCAACTTCCACCAACGGAATGAGTGGTCAACATGGATTTAGATTCTCTAATAACATTACTTGTGTGATAATATTATTAGGGAAGAATCTGAACTATTTATTTACTAAGAAATTATCTAAACCCTTAATTGAATATCAAACAAAATCAACTCACAATCTTTCTTAATTTATTTTCCGCTTCTGCCAAATTTTGTTTTTAACCATTCTCTCTCTCAACTCACTTTCCATTTTTTTTAACTGTTTCTCTCTCTCTCAGCTCACTTCAGGAATCTCAACTCACTTTCCATTTTTTTAAATTTTCTTTTTAACCGTTCCTCTTCATGGTTGTGAAACCTATATTGATTAGTTTCATTGTAATTCCTTGAACTTCAGCTGCTCTCGATAAAACTTTCTGATAGAGAGAAATCAATGCCTTCTATCTCAAATTCCGTTATTTCTTAACGATGAACCCATATAGGTTACACAACCATGAAGAGTAACAGTGAAGATATTGAATCAAGTGGCAAGGTTTGCTCCAAATTTTTCCAAGCCCGTAATGAAACTAGAGTTAGTATCTAATTTCTAATGTGAAATTTAAGCTACTCCGAAAGAATGTAATTATATTCTAAGGCACCTCGATATCCACAAAAAAATTGAACGCAAATTGTTAGTTTCACTTTTTCCTTTATTATTAGTCCTGGTTGATTCGCAAACTAACGTAAACTCTCATATCCGAATACTCATCTACTACAAGCAGCTTTGAATAATGAACAGAGAGCATGCATTGCTTTGGGAAAAAAACAAAAAGA
Organism: Ehretia macrophylla; assembly: GCA_037974665.1. Lineage (NCBI taxonomy): Eukaryota > Viridiplantae > Streptophyta > Magnoliopsida > Boraginales > Ehretiaceae > Ehretia > Ehretia macrophylla. The sequence continues at coordinate 35,195,092 of CM075780.1, read as the reverse complement.
ACGGATTTTGTATCAAACGTAGAGGGAGACTTTGTTCGTTCGCGTTCGTGTGAGACGGAAGATTTATAACTTGAAATAACACTAAATCAAATTCTAGAGCATGAGAAAGTGTAAGGAGAGAGCTTGAGAAAGTGGGTGAAGAGAAGAAATGTGGAAAAAAATTTTAGAAGCAGGAAATAGATTAGGAAAGATTATGTGTTGATTTTGTTTGATATTCAATGAAGGGTCCAGATGATTTTTTAGTAAATAAATAGTTCAGATTCTTTCCTAATAATATTATCACACAAGCAATATTAATAGGGATCCAAATCCGGTCAACATAGCACGCTCTACAAGTCTTCCAAGTCAAAAATAAAAAATGACCGCCATCTTTATCCTTTACCATTCGTCAGCTATATGCATATTCAACTATCCTTGCATACCCCACAACGACTTTGATTCAGTTGTATACGTAAGAGCATACGGAATCACTTACTTATAATGTGCTGCTATATTCACTAGAAGCATATTATTTACACAGAAACTCATAGTAGCAGCATCCTCTTGCTCCCCTGAGATCACAAGGCATTCATAAGGTAATATTGTTACTTGTAACTTTAATGCTGCTGCTATTTCTTGTTTCTGATTCTTGGGTTTGTTTTAGTGAAAAGATTGCTTTATAATTGTAGTTTTGCTCTTTAACTGAATTTGTATCTTCAATCTGGTTGTGATTTTTCTTGGTGAGAGACGTAATACAAGTGTGGTTTATGAGTTAGTGTCGTGGATTTAAGTAACAATTCGGGTTAATCATTTTTAGCTGGTGGGTTTGAGGCCAAGGCAGTTATTCATATGTCTATGACCGGTCTTGGGTTCTAGGTGTGGGACGTGACACTTCTTGTGCGCTCGCATAAGTCCAGATGGAAATTATTAATTGATGTTTATTTATTTCATATAGCACTTATTAAACATAGGTAATTGAACAAGACTCCACGTAACACCAATTGATTTTAGGATCCAACCCATGACTTTTAACATAGTATCAGAGCTATAAGATGCACGTGTGACCCATGATTTTCATATTATTCCCAGTCTTGATTTCTGTCATTCTTCTCGACTCAACGATCACAGATAGGTGGGAGCCTCATTCAATGTATTCAATAGAGAATTTTGTTACAATATCCAGATAAGATGTTACGCAGGACATCATAGTGTTCTTATTTATTAAGAATGCTCATTACTTCTATATAGTTATACGTTGTTAAAATTTGACTTGTAACAGATTTTCCAATGTTTCCTGAGGTCTTCACTAGTTCCAGTTGATTTTAAATTGTAACTTATCTCTTCTAAAATCTGCCTTCTTAAGTTATTATTTAAGTTGGTGATCCAATTTCTATCCTATTTCTTTGATTGACTTCTATTCAAGGGAATTACATCTCCTCCGGAAGAATGATTTAATAGGACTGCCGAGTCTGGAATTGTCTAATGATGTATTCTTTGGTGGCTGCATCTAAGAAATCTTTGGCAGCCAAACACCTCAAGATGCATTTATGTATTAACTTAACTGGCGTATTTCCTTCATAACCCTTTGATTCTTTACTCTTATGCAGTACGTAAAGGAACAAAATATGGAGGAGAAATGTGGAATTGCAAAAGATGTTGCTGAAGTAATATATACGTCTTTTGAGATTTAAATTTACTGCTTTTAGATGTATATTAGCATTAAATCAGTGATTCCCCCCGTTTTCACAATGTACAGTTAATAGGAAATACCCCAATGATATACCTCAACAAAGTTGTGGATGGATGTGTAGCTCGTATTGTTGCCAAATTGGAGATGATGGAACCCTGCTCAAGTGTGAAAGACAGGTTTATGTTCTTTTTCTTTAATACATTTTTCAGTCATGTGGATTTACTACTCCACTCGTCATCTGACCTATCTATGTGCACAACTGGTGAAAATATTTCATTTTCTAAGGAAAGTTTATGTCCAAAGTTAAATAAGGAACAAGTTGCACAAACGATTTTTATTATGTAGGATCGCGTATAGCATGATTCAAGATGCAGAAGACAAAGGGCTGATTACCCCTGGAAAGGTTAGCGAAGTCCTTCTAGACAATTTTCAATGCTTCAATTATTTTAACATTATATTCTAGTTGTTTGTACTTTCAATGACAATATTGTATATCTCGGTTTCAAGAAAAAATAGCCTTCATTTGTATGAGAAGTTTCATATCAGTCATTTAATAGTCGGCAAACTTCTAACTGAAATTTTATTTCCTTTTCTATTTTGGAATGCATGCTATTGGTGGGTGAAGACGGTTCTTATTGAAATAACCAGTGGCAACACCGGCATTGGTCTTGCATTCCTTGCAGCGGCCAGGGGCTACAAACTCATAATAGTAATGCCACATAACTACAGTTTGGAGAAGAGAATTATTCTTAGAGCTTTTGGAGCTGAGTTGTACATCGTAGATGCAGCCAAAGGCCTTGATGATATTCTTCAAAAGGCGGAAGAGATACTTGAAAGAACACCCAATGGTTACTTTTTTCGTCAATTTGAGAATCCTGCAAATCCTAAGGTGTTGTACCCATGAATAACTTGTTCACATATGATTTACGACATTCTTCCCATATTAGGTGTTAATATGTAGGTCCACTACGAAACAACTGGACCAGAGATTTGGAAGAGTTGTGAAGGCAAAATTGATGCATTGGTTGCCGGGATTGGGACAGGAGGTACAGTCACTGGTGCAGGGAAATTCCTCAAGGAAAAAAATCCAGATATAAAGGTCAGTTTTGCTTTTGTGTTATATATGATTTTGTTTATTTACCTTCACCTTCTTTTAGCTTAGGCCATGACTTCTCCTGTCATTGTCAACCATCATTTTTAAGAGCAGGTGTATGGTGTAGAACCTGCTGAAAGTGCAATTCTAAATGGAGGAAAACCTGGTGAGTCTCAACTTTCTGGGTCATCTTTCCTTGCCAAGTTTTCCTTTTGAAGAATCTGCAGGAGCAGAGACAGATAACCATGATTATTACGAAATTCACAAAACCCCATGGTGAAATCTTGTACTTAGCAATATTGCTATGATGCTATCTACATCTTCTAACCGCAATTCTAATTGTTAGCATATGAATCTTGCCCACGGTCTTCTACACACTAATATATTATGTCGTGTCAGCAATACTACTCGAAGAATTGAGATCATACATAAATCCAGCATCTTGAAATTCCATCTACTTAGAAAAATTCAGGTTTTTGTGGAGCTTGGCAATCTGCTTTTTGTCTTAGCATCAAAAGGAACGAACAATAACCCCTCCACCCCACCCCCACCGACGCGCTTGTCTGGGCAGATAACCGAGGTTTTTTTTTTTTCTTTTTTTAAGCATTACTTGCAAAGTGCAGAATCAATATATATTTTCGGCATCTGTAGATAATTCAAGGCACAACCAGGTAGAAATACCCCAGAGCTGAGGCAGATAACCTGTATTATCATGTCAAAACTTTTTTTTGTCACTGCTCTTTTCTGCTAAGTGGAATTTCGGTTTTAACACTAAAATGACCATCTTATATATGTTCAGAGTTTTAATGCATTGAACTAAAATTCATCGAATAGTGATTAGGAAGCAGAATAGTTTCTCAAGAAAGAGGTCAAATGTAGTACGTAAGATATCACACAAAGACTTATTATTGTAGCCTACTGGCCGTAGAATAATTTTGTTCATGGAAATTTCTATTAGACGAATTAGATGAATGGTTAATGCCTTGCACTCATTTCATCAAATAGTGATTAAGAAACTCAAGAATTCCTTGAGGAAGAGATTAAATTATCTGTAAGCCATCGCAGAGACCTAGCCTCTGTATAATTCTGTTCATGGAATTATTTATTAGACGAATTAAACGATGGTTAATTATGTTACTTGTGCAGAAGATGCAGCTTCAAAGGTTTCTAAATTCTCTCTGATGGATTCTTTATCTTACTCTTTGCATGGACTGATGATATAGGAAAGCATAATATCCAAGGAATTGGTGCTGGTTTCATCCCCCCCGTGCTTGATGTCAACTTACTTGATGAAGTTATTCAAGTAAGCCCTTTAATTTTGTCAGTAGGTGTTAACTTTCAGTGAATTTATGAATCTCCCAAACAGTGTTATAGCTTTATAATGTGAACTGAAAACTGCTGAATGACAGGAAAATTCATCTTAGAAGCAGTAACAGCCATTACGCTGTTAACAACTAAGAGACAACAATAAAAGAAAGTGATTAGATCAAAGTTGATGCATGCACTCAAAAAGTTCACTACCTACACATGCTTAGAGAACATTTTTTATGCTTAATGCATGTCTTATGCTTAATAGCCAAGCCCCAACCCCTGCTTTCACAGTGATAATAAGAATAAGAATCAATACTTATGATCTTTATAATTCTACTGAGAAGATTGCCCGCGTGCTATGCTGTGCTTTCTCTAGCTTGTAGCTAAAGTAGCTTATTTATGAAATAAGTAAAGCTAAACTTCTAAGCGACCTTATTAAGTGTACTTAATTAGGTTGGAGTGATCAATATAGGCAGTTAACTACTTTGTCATTTGATTGATTATTATGTAAATGCCAGCATAAATCTTTCTGATAGCTGTCGGTAGGATATGGATGATAAGAAAGGTTACTTGAAGAAGATGTTTATTCGTCAATGAGAAGTTATAAAATAGTGGAAATCCTCTCAATACTAATTATAGAAAGAAAACATGAGGTGGAATTTGGTTGCATATGCTTGACTAATGTGAGATGTAAACTCACGTTTTGGTGAAGTCAATAGAAACAAAAGAAAAAGAAATGAGATGATGAGTAATGATGATGTTTGTTGAAAGCATTGTCAAAAAGAGACAACAAAGGACTAAGAAAAGATAGAAAGAGAAGGAGAGAGAAAAATGTCGTGGAAGAAATATGTTCAGCAGCGCACGCATTGGTAGAAATTGAACCAACGGCGCATGAATGTTCTAGCAGCTGACAAACTGCTTGAGGAAGAAATTTGTGCACGCGGAGTTTGAAGATTTGCATGCAAAGGATGGCTACTTGCACTATAAATAGAGGCCTTCTCCTTTCTACTTAGGCAACCCAGATCAAGAGAGAAATAGAGGGATCAAGTGAATCTATCTGATTAGGGTCCTCTTCTCTAATCAGACTAGAGTATTCTAAACCCAGAGAGGAAAATATAGGTTTCTCCTGAGATTTAGAGAGAGATGAGTGTTGTTATCTTAGAGAGGAAAATATAAGGTTTTTTCAAAGATTCTGTTAGAGTAATCCCAAACTCAGAGGGGAAAAATATAGGTTCCTAGTGAGGCTCAGAGAGAATAATGATAGGTTTCTCCTGAGGGTTTCTCCTTCTTCCTTGTTGTCCTTATTTTATGAGTAACAATTAGTTTCTCCTATTGTAAGAGAATGTAATAGTTATCTTCTTATATTAAAGAGAAGATGAGCTAGTTTCTCCTATAACAAGAGAGAGTGTGAAGGTTCTCTTTTTATATTAGAGAGGTGTTGTAAATACTCCACATCATAGTAAAATCCTCATTTACTTGCCCGTGATTTTTCCCTCAATTTGTTTGGTGATTTTCTACGTAAATCTGGTGTCTCAATTATCCATTATTCTCAATCTTATTTTAGCTGCATCATACTGCTTGTCCCCTATCATTCCGCTGCGCCACCACCCAACAGTGGTATCAGAGCCATTGGTATACGTACGGGATATTGTTCATGATTACTATTCACAAATACGGTATAATACTATTCATGTATACGGACATAGACCTATTCACGTATAAGGTCACGACATTTTTCCCATATACGGTTTTGCTACTATTCCCGTATACGGTACTATTCATGTAAATAGTACTATTCACAGTAAAATAGTGGGAGCTGGTTCAAGTTGAGAAGCAGATCGTTGTGAACATCATGGCGGAAAAATAAGAAATGAGATGTTCAACAGAAGTGATTTCTCCGACGAAAATTGAGGATGACGGGCAATCTTGAGAAAAGGCAATTGTTTGGCAACAATTGGAGACAGATAGAGAGGATAGCCGACAACAAGAAGAGAGAGATGGATGACAATGCTATTGCCAATGGGGATTTAGCATTGGCAGGGTATTAAGCCAGAGTCAGCAAAGAAATTTGGGATGTGCTAACTAAAGTCAAGCCACTTCACGGAAAGATCTTCTTACAGTAAAGACTTTACACTTTTTGAATGAGTAGTTCCACATCGGTGTAATATATGCTATTTTCGGAACTCATTGTGTTGGATTGCGAAATAGCAGACCTTGAACGTACGATGCTTCAGACTTTGAAAACTATCAAATTTGTATGGTCAACTCACCATCAATTGTTCAAATAATGGTCTTTCTGGGGATCTAGTCTTCGATGATATTGCAGTTGTTGCTCTGAAAGAGGTATCTTGGCGCAACAATAGGGAGGACGGATTGAGAAGTTCAGAATAAGCAGAGGTGTAGTTGATGGTGAGAGGAAGATCAATAGTACGTGGTTCGAGTAGAAATCACAATCATGGTAGATCAAAGTCAAAAAGCAGGAAAGTCTTAAATGCTGTAGTATGACAAACAAAGGCACGTCAGGAAGGATTGCTGGCGTAATAGGTCAACTTCCGAGGTAACAAATTCTTAGGGATGTGTTGCGGGTACAACCGATAGTGGAGGTATATTACACAGCGAAGCAACAACTGTTGTGTCTAAAGGCGAAAAGAAGCTCACTGATTAATGGATTATGGATCAGGAGTGACGTGGCACATGACCTCTTGTCAAGAACGGTTGTCAACATATGAACCTGTCTTTGGAGGATTTGTATACATGTGTAATAATCATGCCCTAGAGATCACTGGTATTGGTACCATCAAGATGAAAAGGTATGATGGTATAGTTTGCACCATTCAAGGAGTACGTCGAGTAAAGGGTTTGGAAAAGAAGTTATTGTCTGATGGACAATAAGATGACCTTGGTTGAAAGACCCATATTAAGAATGGGAGCATGAAGGTCATAGTCGCGCTTGTAGTGGAAAAGACAAAGATCACGACAAATCTATACATGCTTTGGGGATATATATGTTGGAGGAAGCAGATGCATTAGTTGCATCAGGCAGTCAAGAAGAATCAACGATAATATGGCATATGGGCCACTTATTGGAACTAGGTTCGGAGATTCTCTTAGAACGTAATCTCTTACTCATACGCAAATCGTGTGAGCACCGTGATATTAGTAAGCAACATAGATTGGAATGGTAGATCTACTGCCTGAAGAAATCTGGACTTGATGAATGAGAATCGCTGGTTTTATCCCTAAGAGTGAAAAAATATTCTGTATCATTTGTTGATGGTTTCTTTAGGAGATTGTGGGCGTACCTAATCAAGATCGAGACAGATGTGTAGAAGACTACAAAGTGCGGGTGAAACAAGAATCCAAGAAATCCAGATTCTTGGGATATGCTGATGATGTTTTGGGGTTATCACCTATGGGTTCCCACTATCCGCAAAGTTATCGTCAGTGGGGATGCGATATTTGCAGATGACAGTCTGCAAAGTGAAGATGACAGCACTTCGAATGAGACTACTGCAAGTTAAAATAAAGAGATGTTTCTTCTAAAGCTGCAACGGAGCACAAGGAACAAGAGTCATATGAGACCGAGGTTATAGAACATGAGACTAAGGTAATAGAACCCTGTTATTATTTTGGCGAGCGATGTTGCATATTGTCTTCTAGCGGAGGACGAAAAGTTGTTAACTTTCCATAAGGAATAAGTAGCTTTGGTGTTCTGCAGATGATAATAATGCAGGAAGAAAATTGAAGCTCTCCATAGAAACAGGATGTATAGACTTGTTCGACTACTACCCAGAAGGAAAGTCATTGGTAATAAATCTGTCTACAAGATCATATGGTAATGGCTAGGTAGAGGAAATATGCAAGACTGGTGGTGACAGAATATGCTAAAAAAGAAGGTATTGACTCCAATGAAGTCATGTTTTCCTGTTGAGTAGTCTTGGTTATGTGTGATGGATTTACATGTAGAACAATTAGATATGAAGATGACTTTTCTTCATGGTGAGGTTGAAGATAATGTTTGTATGCTCCTACCAGAAGGATGTGTAGAAAAGAAAACTTGGTTTGCAGGGTTTACCAAATCTCTGTACTGTTTGAAGTAGGGCCCAAGGTGTTAGTACAAGAGATTTGATTCCTTCATTAGCCTTGGGCACAACAAACAACACAAACCATTGTGGGTATTACAATAGGTTTGGAGATAGTTATTATGTTGTTGTACGGGGACGATATGCTGGTAGTAGGCCTCAGCAAAGATCGAGTCCAATAATCGAAGGCACAGTTGGTTAGGAAGTTTGAGATGAAGGGTAAATAACCAACAAACAAGATTTCGGGAATGCAAATTACCGAGACAGAAAAGTTAGGAAATAGTGGATTTCCATAAAAGTTACGAAATTTTGCAGTGCTTCAACATGCAAAAATTGTAAGGAGATCCTGACCCCACATCCTGATAGTTATCCTCAGGTATGTGTCATAGCAAAGAAGTGGTAAGGATGGTAAAGTCTCGAGTACAGTGTGCATCGGCAGTGGGAGGTCCTACATTCGCTATGGTTTGTACGAGACCAGATGTTGCAGTTGGTATGATCTGCTGGTACATGGCGAGATATGGTGAGAGCATGGAGTTGTTGTTAAGAGATAAAAAGAAAGATCTTCTGGCCCACCAAGGACGTAAGCAACACGGGACTGGCAAGATTGGAGAGATTTGAAAGATCACCAAAAGTGAGTTTAAGTAGGAGAATGTGAGATGTAAACTCACGTTTTGGTGAAGTCAAAATAAACAAAAGAAAAAGAAATGAGATGAGGAGTAATGATGATGCTTGTTGTAAGCATTGTCAAAAAGAGACAGCAAAAGACTAAGAAAATATAAAAAGAGAAGGAGAGAGAAAAATGTTGCGGGAAGAAATTTGTTCAGCAGCGCACACATTGGTAGAAATTGAACCAACGACGCATGAATGTTACAGCAGCTGATACACTGCTCGAGGAAGAAATTTGTGCACGCGGAGTTTGAAGATTTGCATGCAAAGGACGGCTACTTGCACTATAAATAGAGGCCTTCTCCTCTTTGCTTAGGCATCCCAGATCGAAAAGAAATAGAGGGATCAAGTGAATCTCTCTGATTAGAGATAAGTGTTCTAAACTCATAGAGGAAAATATAGGTTCCTCCTGAGATTTAGAGAGAGGGGAGTGTTGTAATCTTAGAGAGGAAAATATAAGGTTCTTCCAGAGATTCTGTGAGAGTAGTCCCAAACTCAAAGGAGAAAAATATAGTTTCCTCATGAAGCTCAGAGAGAATAATGATAGATTTCTCCTGAGGGTTTCTCCTCCTTCCTTGTTGTCTTTATTTTATAAGTGAGAGTTAGTTTCTCCTATTGTATAAGAGAGTAATAGTTATCTCCTTATATTAAAGAGAAGGTGAGCTAGTTTCTCCTATAACAAGAGAGAGTGTGAGGGTTCTCTCCTTATATTAGAGAGAAGGTGTTGTAAATACTCCACATCATAGTGAAATCCTCATTTATTTGCCCGTAGTTTTTCCCTCAATTTGTTTGGAGATAATCCACGTAAATCTATTATCTCAATTATCTATTATTCTCAATTTTATTTTAGCTGCGTGATACTGCTTGGCCTCGATCATTCCACTGCGCCACCACCCAACAAGTAAGACTTCTGCATGCTTAAAGATGATTCAGAATGTTAGAATATAACTCCCATATTGGAAAATCAAAAACTTTAAGACTACCTTATAAGATTCTGGGTTACTCCACTTGGCATCAGTTGGTTTTAAAATGGAACCCCATAATTCTGAACATGGTATCAGAGTTGGGCCCTTGGTCCAGTCATATTCAACCGCGTGCAACCCAGCTTAAATCAGGTCCAATTGTGTTCAATATTTCGCTTGTGTCATGTTTCACACATCTTCAATCTCCTACGTGTTATCTACCACGTGTGTTCAATCTTCCATGTGTGACCCATCTAAAAAAATTAGGTCTACATGTTCTTCAATCTTCCACATGTGTTATTTACCACATATGTTCAATCTTCCACATGTGTTATTTACCACATGTGTTCAATTTTTCAAGTGTGACCATTTTCAAAATTAGGTTTACGCATATTCAATCTTTCACGTGTGACTTCTCAAAATTAGGTCCACGCGTGTTCAATCTTCCACGTGTTACTCCTCTTAAAATCAGGTCACACGTGAGGGGAAGTGTTAGAATGTAACTTCCCATGTTGGAAAATCAAAAACTCTAAGACCACCTTATAAGATCCTGAACTACTCCACTTGGCACCAATTGGTTTTAAGATGGAACCTCAGTTATCTTAACACAAATTAATCCTTTTCAAGAAATCTCAATTCCAATCTGATGCAAAGTGATATATATATCTATCGAGGAAAGTATGAAAGTTCATACATAAAGAAGTTATTCCTGATCCAATTATCTAATCTCATCTATGAAACTATTGGTAGAGAATCTTTTCATACCTACTCTCATAGTAAGAATTTGTAAAAGCAAACAGGTTGAACATAAAATATCTGAAAAACAAGGGTGGTTAACGATAATTATGTTTCCACTTTGATTTCAACTAACTAGTTATTCATATCTCATACTATTAAAATTGTGTGTTTCTAGACTCGAGTAATCTGGATCTCAGATTTGAACAAACAATCAAAAGTGGTTTAACGGGTCAAAAGGACATTTAGTTGCATTCAATCTTATGGTTGCAAGTCTACACTTATGCTACTCTACTATTACCTATGCCATTTAGTCTGAAGCAAGGAGAGTTGCAGAATACTTCTTCCTTCTATTGATATGTGTCTTCAGGTAACCAGTGAAGAAGCGATTGAAATGGCAAAGCTTCTCATATTGAAAGAAGGGTTGCTGGTATGTTCTTTGGTAGTTATAATTAATTTGATAGGTTTCTAATTTATAACTGTTTTAACCATTTTTTGAGATGAGCACCTTGGGCTTTTGTCATCACTAATCCGTACTTTAGAATGCCTAATATTGTCGTCAAATCTTTGTTTGTGGAACTTTTGTAGGTGGGCATTTCCTCAGGTGCAGCAGCAGTAGCTGCAATAAAATTAGCAAAAAGGCCTGAAAATGCCGGGAAACTCATTGTTGTAAGTTGCATTTAAATTGTCTAATTGAACTTAAATAGATATCTCGTTTTCCTTTCGCCTAAGCCGTCAATCTAATATTTTACCTATAGATTCGATGTGGAGAAATCACATATACCTTTTACTTCACTTCAACAAAGTATTCAACTTGTGTTAAAATTGTGTACCCCTTTTGACTAAATATTAAATTCATTTTAGATAATTTTGCAAGTTCTATGTTTTAGGAGAGCACTCATTATGATTTAAAAAAAAGGCCTAGAAGTAATTCTTGATTGAAATGGAAGTCCCACTATTTTCAAAAATTGGTGGATTGGCTTGGATCTTTACTGATGACCGATTGAAGTAATTCTTTTTGGGCATTGGAGGGAATAGTCTGGATCATCATTTAGAGAATAGGGATAAAGAATTTGTTGAAGTTATACCCTTTGGCCTAAATGGTCATGGACTTGTCCGGGCAAGGTATTGACTTGTGAAACAATAGTGTGATAATGGAACTGCCGCTTTCTTCTCTTCTTTGCGCTAAAATTGTCTCCACCATACGACGCTTACATGAAACGCCTTGAAATTTTGTTCATCCATGATCCATCCTTCCTCTCATTTTCCTCAACAATTTAATATCGTATACCAGCTGTAATGCATTGCTTGAACATGTATGCATGTGTATATATATAAGATCACAATCAATGTACAAAAAAATTTCTATGCATAAATTTTGTATGACTTAACTCTTATCTGTATGCATATTTACTACCTTGAGACTAGAATTACCAGACTATGGTATTCTGGGGAAAGTTGTTCCGAAAACCCGAGCAATTTCTATCTTATGTAGATTATTTCAAGGGTGGAGGGTGATTTATAGGATTTTTGCAAAGCTTTTGCCAAATGTTTAGCTTAGCTTTTGCAAAATCCTTTTTGTATTCCTTAAATAGACTCATCAAACTAATTTCTGTTTGTTGAGATATACTAAATATGTTTTCATCCACATTTGGGTTGCTCAGATCACTGATCCATAAACATCAAGAGTCTATTTTTTATTAGTGTTTTGCTAACCTGATGATTAATTGTACTTTAATAAAAATCGAGATTGTTGACCCCATCTAGTGGAATAAGGTTTAGTTTTTAATTTGGTTTAATAAAGGCTAATTAAGAGGAAGTAACCATTGTATATTAGTTTTTCATGGTTTGAAGTTGAAAGTTGCTACCCTTCAATTCTTATTCTTGTTGCATAAATTGTAACACCCGTCTCATATTAAATCTGTAAAAGATATGTGTTCAATTTTTAATAACTTAGATTCTGTATTACTGGCACCACAGGCTTAAACATTTTGAATGGGTTAGTTGATTAGCTAAATTGTTAGCTGCTGGTAGCTAGACATGAGAGATTACATAAATTCAAAGTGTCTTTTTTAGAACTAACTCAACAAGGTGTGACTTACTTCCTTACAGGTGATCTTTCCTAGTGCTGGGGAGCGTTATTTGTCCACTATATTATTTGATTCATTGCGAGAAGAGGCAAGTAATATGACTATTGAGTGAGTTGTCACCAGAGCCAAAATGTATCAAAAGTGTTATTTGTCCACTATGTTGAGATGTATCATTAATGGAGTAATAAACTTCCCCTAGGGAATTGAACACTTCAATTCCATTTTATTTTTCATATTGAAATTTCATTTCAAAACCAATGAAAAGTTACAATTCACGAATGAACAAAATTTGGTCCTCTCTATTCTTCTTTTCTTGTTTTCTCCTCAAGGAAAAAAATATATATTAATCCTTATATATATGTGCTATGGGACTATTGGTATCTTCCCTAATAGCCGTATACAAAAGGATTCGGACGCTTCATAACTTATAAGATCATGAGGAAGATTTAAGTATGATAATTTTAAAAAAAAAGTTTATAACGATTAATGATTATTTGAATCCCACATGTAGCATATTTTATCATAGTAATTTCTATTCTACCAAGGTGTGTTTTCAGAAACACGAACATAGGTGGTACATGACTATTGTAAAAGATGTTCGTTGATATCTTATTAACACCGCTTCAGACACAACTGGTCCTGATAGTTGGATTGAATATAAGGGAAGTTTCAAACTATTTTTGAAAACAAATTTTTTGTTCTTGAAAACAACAGAACAATTTCTAACATTGTTAATCTATATCATCAATCCCAAGCTCAACCTTATTTACCTTATTTTACACTATCTTCTCTATGCTATACGTTATCGAGTCAAATGGGATATCGCATTCCTCATAAAATGTTTTCCGTTTTAACGGAATTCACTTTTCCAATTTTTTGATTCCTTAACAATTAAGGCAAAAAAAAATGTATCTCGTATATAAAAGGTTAGGGGACTGGCCACTAGGGCTTTGGTCTAGTGGTAAGTTACTCGCTCTATATGCGAGATGTTGTAAAATCGATTCTTATTAGTTATTTTCTTAATATATGTTGTACACCTTATGGCCTCCCTTGAATAATAACAAAAAAAAAAGGTTAAAGAAGTATTTTGGAAAGTTTTCTCAAATTTGAGCCACCTTGTTTTGTTTTCTCAATACAAGGGCGGAGCTAGAAATTTAATGTTAGAGGGTCGAATTTTTTTTTTTTGGTATAGTGCCGAACCCACCTAATAAGACAAGATTCAATTTAGTTTGGTTTGGTTTAGTGTTTTTTGTACAATATTTTTTAAGTTAGTAGAAAAGAGACTCAAAAAATATATTTTCATTTCTTTGTAATATAATAACTTATAATAAAAAACTAATTAAAAATTCAAATCCAATTAAATATAAATTATATATTCACATTTGACCAAATTCATAACCTTTTAACATTTTAAGTTGATTTTCATTGTCTGCAACTAAAAATTTCAAATAAAATAAAACAAAATAGATGTTTTGAGAATTAATACTTTTTAGCAGAAAAGAACATTAGCATATCTATTATTCAACAACTCAAAGTTGAAAGTTATATATATCAATCTAATAGACATACAATATGCTGCTGCAGTTTTCCTGGAAAATTGGCAAAACTAGCGAAAAAAAAAAAAAAAACAATATGCTATGTGCGTGTCACCATTCTTACATAAACTTTAAGCAAACTCGAAGTTGTTGATTTTGTGTTCGTTTGATTTTGCTTCAAGGCTATGGGGAGCTTTGAGAAGCAAGTGAAGGAAAAGGCTAAAGAGCTCAAGCATTTTTTCAAGAAAGGTGCGAAAATTGTGGGTGAATCTTGCAAGAAAGGATGGCACAAGGTCAAGAACTTAAAGTGTTGAGCTATACTGTCATTGATTCATCTACTTCAACATGTTTTTGAATGCTTTTTTGGTTAAATATGGCTTTGTACTTGTTAAATTTTTTGTTGGTATGTAAAGGCTTTTGGTAATTGGTATTTCAAAAAAAAAAAAAACAATACACTGCTACAGTGATTCAAACTTCATGCCAATAACATGAATATATTTGTGACTAACCACCACAACTAACTCTATATTTTTAGAAACTTTTATAACATTTTTACTTTTTACTTGAAGGGAAGGGAAGGGAAGGGAAGGGAAGGGGGGCGAGTCTATTTTTTTTATAAAAAAAATCCACTAAATTCGTTTTTCTTTTTTGGAGGTTGGCCCGGCCCCCTTTCCTCTGCCCCTGTAATACTCAATAGTTGCATTAGTAAAGAAAGCACTTCACAAAAGAGAAAAAAAAAATAGATGGAAGCTTTCAAATGGATATTATAACCTCTAATACCCTCAATGTACCAATAAATATTCCATTTTCAGAATATTTATTACCTAATTTGTCTCACAATAAATTTTTCAATAATCTATAATTAATTTTGATTTATCAGGTTTTAAATGTTGTTACTTGAGTCCAATTTGCATCCAAAACTTTAGATGTTCATAATTTAATTGTTGAATGCAAAATTTTAACAGTGACATCTCACCTTAATTATGTAATAAGTAGACTTCCAAAAATATAAAATTGAAAAACATTAATTGTAAATTGTTACATGCGGTCGTGCCAAAAAACATAAAAATACAAATAAGTTACATTATTTCCCTTTAGTATATAAAGGTCTCTCAACAAGAGACTAAGGACACAAAGTGGTGCAAAACACTACAATTTGATTGTGTTCATGGCATCTCATCAATTCTCTTTCATATTCCAAAATGTTAGATTTTTATGATTTTTTATTATCTTAGATGATATCTTTTTGCTCTTTCATATTCAAGGAGGACTCATCATCAAAGTGAGCTCAAAACACTACAATTTGGTCGTGTTCATGGCATTTCATTAATTCTCGTTTATATTCTAAAATGTTGAGTTTTGATGATATGTCATGAACAACGATCAATTTGTAAGAAGTTTTTTTATTTTTAAATGATATCTTTCACACTTATATATCAAATGAACACTTTTAATTAAATTACTATAATTTGATCGTTTTCATGGCATCTCAATAATGATATACCATGAACAACGATTAATTTGTAAGAAATGTTTATAAATCTAAAGATGGTTTCCCACATAGAACAAAGGTAACGTTTCTCCATGTAGTTCTGTGTAGTTTAACACAATGGACAAATTTGAGATTGGTGCTTGGTGATTTAAATTTCGATTTGTTTTCTATATAACTAAGCTTGATTTTTTTCTTCTTTCGACTTTCCTCCTCCTTGTTCATCCGCTTTTGTCGGCCATATGGTTGAATTGGGAAAATTTCAATTGGTGGGATAACTTTTAGCATTAGATATGTTGAAAGCTTTATATATATATATTATAATCTCTTTAAATTAATAATATTGGGATCATTAAATTTTATTAATTTAGAGAGATATTAATTTATTAATAAATATTTATAGTATTTTTTAAAAAGTGACTCATATTTTTCTAAGCCAATTTGAAATGATAAGTAAAAAAGTCTAATTAAAATAGAGGATAAGAATCTAATTTAGTAGGATTAAACAAATTTTTCTGATATCGTATCCTAATCCAATGATTAGGATTAAAACAACTTTTTCTAATCTCATAGTCAATTTATTATGTAATTTTTAACTAATTATTAATTTATGAAATATTTTGGGTCGATAAAATACAAAAAAAAAATTAAATGTATTATCTTATAATTTTATCGAGATTATTAATTTTTTACACTGGTCTCAAGTCAGGAACGAATATTTTTATGATTTAAAAGATATTATTAATTTATCAAGTATTAATTTAAAAAGTTTTTATTGAACTTCCCCTTGATGTCACACGTGAACATACGTGGAAGATTGACGCACATAACATATTGAACACACTCAACACGTGTGAAAGATTAAATAAGACTAGATTATACATGGATGAAGACTGAATTAAGAATCCAACTCTGATATCTTATTAAGATTTGATATTTTCAATTTTTTTTCTTATTTTCTCCCACAATAATGCTACATCCCATGTTACATCTTAAGAGTATCTCCAACAGGGGACTCTAAATGTAAAAGTTTTTAAATTTGAAAATTTTTAGAGACTCAGTTTTTAAAAAATATTATTAATAATTTAAATATACATGAAACCCACTACTTTTTATAACTTTTGAGGCAAAATAAAGACTCATTCTCTATTTTGATCAACAATATTTTATAATTTAAATATACATGAGACCCACTACTTTTTACAACTTTTGAGGCAAAATAAAGACTCAATCTCAACAAATTTATTGATCAAAATAGAAATTGAGTCTTTATTTTACCTCAAAAATTATAAACAGTGATAGGTCTCAAATATATTTAAATTATTAATAATATTTTTTAAAGATTGAGTCTTTAAAAAATTTTAAATTTAATTTTTTTTTCATTTTAAATCCCTCATTAGAGGTGCTCTAAGGCTATCCTCAATGGAGTCTCTATATGGGTCTCTATAAATCATTTATAGAGACCCATATAGAGACTAAATAGTGTTTTAGAGACCCACTTAGAGACTAAGGCAAAAAAACTATTATAGAGACTCATTTACGATATTTGCTCCGCTCATTGGTCTCATATTAACTTGAGCAAGACATTCCGCAAATTTTGTGCATTTTTGATTTATTTGCGTCCATCGAGATTTAAGGCTTTTCGTTGTTCTTTTTTCACTTGGATTGTTGGGAGGGTGAAACTCTTTATATTTTTGTAGAACTCGATTCCACATTGTTCCTGATGTTTGGTTTATCCCGATCAAAAGATCTTCGCTAATCGCGATATAGGCCCGGCACAAAGCCTTATCATCTTCATGCGTGAAATTACGTCCCCTTGAAAGTCCGTTTGTGCATTCCATATCTGCTAATCTATAAATAGGAAAATAATGATAGTTAGGTTGATTTATTTAAAAATATACTAATACTAATTCAATAAATAAAGCTAAATTAAAAAAAAAATAAAAGTTCCTAATTTAAAAAAAAAAACCCTAATTACAACTATAAAAAATTCATATAATTACAATTAAAATAATATAAAACTTAAATTAAAACATATCAAAAATATAAAAGCTAAAAAAAGTTTAATTGCAATTGAAAAATAACCAAACTTAAAAAACTAAAACAAAAAACATTAAAAAAAAACTATAAAAACTAAAAAAGCTATACAAACCAAAAAACTAAATTAAAAAAGTAAAAATAACCAAACTAAAAAAACTAAAACAAAAAATATTTAAAAAAAACTATAAAAACTAAAAAAGTTATACAAACCAAAAAATTAAATTAAAAAATTAAAAAAAAAAACATTAATTAAAAAATATATTAAAAAACTTAATTAAAAAAAATAACCAAACAAAAAAAACTATAAAAAAAATATTAAAAAAAAAAAAATAAAAACTAAAAAAATTATACAAAACAAAAAATAAAAATAAAAAAGAAAAAAAAAAAAAAATAAATAAAAAAAATATTAAAAAACTTAATTAAAAAAAAAAAAAACCCTAACTATAAAACACCCCCCCCCCCCCCTTCTCCCTCCCCTTCTACTTTTCCCTTTCCCCTTTCCCTTCCCCACGCCGCACCACCAACAGGCGCCCCACCTCCCACCCCACGCCACCCCACCCACAGCGCACCACCCCTCCACCCCACGCCACCCCACCCCCAGCGGCCCCGTCTCCTCCCCTCTGCCTCCCCCCACCATCGCGCACTTCCCCCCCACCCCACTGCCCCCCCACCATCGCGCACCTCCCCCCCACCCCACTGCCCCCCACTGCCCCCCCCCCACATAGCGCAGCACCCCACTGCCCCCCCCTGCTCACCATCGCGCTCTCCACCCACGCCGCACCACCTACGCACGCCCCACCCCACTGCCCCCCCCCCCCCCCCCCCCCCGCCTCACCATCGCGCTCCCCACCCCACTGCGCCCCCTACCATCGCGCGCCCCACCCCACTGCCCCCCCTCCCCCCCCCCTCCTCCCCACTCTCTGCCTTGCTGGCATCAAGCATTTTTTTTTCTCTGTTTATTTACCTTTTTTTTTCTGTTTGTTGAGGAAAACAAGCTTAAAAATTTGTTTAAAAATCTGTGGTATGTTTCAAATTTTGTTTGTGGATGAAGATTTGAAATTTTTTGTTGGGTTTTTTTGTTCAGATCTGGTTGCATATATAGATGAATTCAACGGTTCCTTTTTTTTTTCAGCTTTTGCAGGATGTTAAACGGCTACATTGTCAGAATGTTGTTTTTTTTTTTTTTTTTTTTGTTTTCTTCTCTGATCAAAAAAAAAATTGTTTTTTTTTTCTTCAGATTTGACGTTCTGACAAGAACGTCAGATCATCACATGCCAAATTTAGAGACTCATTTTTGTCTTCTTGTATAGTCTCCATTTTCTTCAACAAATTTGTTGAAGAAAATGGAGACTAGGTGCTATTTTAGAGACTCAAAGCTTGAGTGATGTCATAATTTTGCCAAAAACTATCAAATAGTGTTTTAGAGATTCCAATTGATGATGAATTTTGATCAATAGAGTCTCTAAAATAGCAATTATTACTATTTAAAGACCCATTAAAGACTCTATTGAGGATGCCCTAAGAACAAGGCACAAAGTGGCACAAACTACAAGGCTCAAAGTACTTTATCTACTCATTTGGCAAAGTCCCTGTCGTTATACCCTTTCTTAAAGTGTCCGTATTTGAAGTTCCTGACAACGCCACAAGCGTTGCTCGTTCATCTAAAGTAAGATAAAAGTGTTGTTTGTTCATACCAAATCTTATTTTATTAAATGGAATTGGTTACACAGATCGTATTTTATTATTTATTTTTATCGAAAGATATCCTCTTTATAAGTTTTATACACATAAAGTCTTATTTAATTGCTTCCATTCAAATCATTTTACGTCTATCTCTACCCTTCTTCTGATGTATTATTTTTAAACTTTCGTACCTTATAACAGGCTATTCGACATGTCGTCTTTTGACATTATCAAATCATATCAGACGATTTTTTCTCATCTTATCATCAATCGTAGCCCTTTCTACTCTTTCACGATCACCTTATTCTTAATTTTCTCTTTCTAGTTTTGTCACATATACATTTCAATATTCTCATCTTAATCACTGATATTTTATGAACATATTAATATTTCTTAACCACAAAATATAATTTTACTTCATTAGCTGTCTTTGACAGCTCACATTCCAAACCATTTAATATATTTAAACCCATTTAAGCACATCTAATGTAAATGCTAAAAATTATTAATGCATGTCTAGAGCCTAAACACACGAAGTCTTGAGTACCCAAATCTGTTCGAAGTGCCAAAAACTTTAAAAAATGATTAAAAACTATATTTAAAAGGTGAAAGGACAATATCACAAATAGATGCTAAGAAGAATATCATCTTTTGTTTTCAGCCTCGTAAGCACATACACTAGTCTTCAAACGCAAAAGCTCATTGACCACATGTGTATAATAGCCAAAAATTACGTTAACTTCCATGACCACATGAATATAACAAAAAGCATTGAAAACATTTATCCAAATATATAATCAATCCTGCTATTACGCATATCATAACTTACAAATTACTCATGCACAATGATTTAACACATTAAAATAGCGGGTCAACTTAATACGTATGTATACAAGGATTATCGAATAGATCTTTCACATGCAAGACGGTTTAAAAACTTTGGTCCCATATTTCAATTCTAGTTTCAAAAATAAGCAAAGCTCACGGAATATCCTTTTATAAAGGTATTATCATGGAATATTCTTTTTTTGTTTTTTTGTTAAACACGCTTCAATTTCAATCACAAATATGCCAAAATTATCTTTTCAAAATTTAGATCTAATCTTAAAAAATCCATCTTAGCATGATATTTTCTTCACGAAATCCAATAAATCACATGCATGATTCAAATCATTTCAAAACATGCAAAGCATCCATAACAATATTCATATAGTCACAATTATTCAATAAATCGTATACATTATAACATATAATGCATGAAATTTTATTAGGATGAGTTTTGGCAAATTAAGCTTAAACCTCAAGATTTCCTAATTTTATCACGATTTTTTAAAAATCTAAACAGACAAGATTTGCACGGTATATTCTCAGCTTGGGCATAGATTGAATATTTTTTTATATGTTTCAGGGAGACTACAAGTTCAAAAACGTTGTATGGATCACGCTAAGTTAAATATAAACTTAGAATTAGGCTTAAATACTTATCAGACCTTTTATAAATTAAATAAGTCAAGCTCAAAATACGTGTCATTACATTATCTTTTAGCAATTGTGAGTGTCAGCCTCCAGTGAGCTATGTCCATATTTGATATTCCGTACGTTATCACTTACTTATGGCGTGCTGCTATATTCAGTACAACTGTACGAGGATATAATTTACACACAAACTCTTGTACGAGGATATAATTTACACACAAACTCATAGTAGCAGCATCATTTTTCTCCCCTGAGATCACAAGGCATTCATAAGGTAATATCATATCTTGTAACATTAATGCTGCCGCTATTTCTTGTTTCTGATTCTTGGGTTTATTTTAGTGAAAAGATTGCTATTGTTGGACGTGGCACTTGTTGTCCACTCACATAAGCGCAGATGGGATTTATTAATTGATGTTTATTTATTTCATATAGTATTCATTAAACGTAGGTAATTGAACACGAAGCTGTCATCCGAAACTATTTTAATGGATTCTGAATTACTACACGTAACATTAATTGATTTTAAAATTTTAATGAATTCTAGATTAATTCACGTAACACTAATTGATTTTAGAATCTAACCCATGATTTATGATTCTTAACGTAGTATCGGAGTTAATCCACGTCTGACCCATGATTTTCATAGTATTCCCAGTCTTGATTTCTGTCATGATTCTTGACTCAACAATCACAGATAGGTGGGAGCCTCATTCAATGTGTACAATGATGTATTCTTTGGTGGCTGTATCTAAGAAATCTTTGGCAGCCAAACACCTCGACATGCATTTTGTGTTTTAACTTAACTGGCATGTTTCCTTTATAACCCTTTGATTCTTTACTCTTATGCAGTACTTAACGGAAAAACGTATGGAGGAGAAATGTGGAATTGCAAAAGATGTTACTGAAGTAATATATACGTGGCATGTTTTTAGATGTATATTAGCATTAAATCAATGATTCCCCCCGTTTTCACAATGTACAGTTAATAGGAAACACCCCGATGATATACCTCAACAAAGTCGCGGATGGATGTGTAGCTCGTGTTGCTGCGAAATTGGAGATGATGGAACCCTGTTCAAGTGTGAAAGACAGGTTTATGTTCTGTTTCTTTAATACTACTCCACTCGTCATCTGACCTATCTATGTGCACAACTGATGTGAAAATATTTCATTTTCTAAGGAAAGTTTATGTCCAAAGTTAAATAAGGAACAAGTTGCACAAACGATTTTTATTATGTAGGATCGCGTATAGCATGAATCAAGATGCAGAAGACAAAGGGATGATTACCCCTGGAAAGGTTAGCGAAGTCCTTCTAGACAACTTTCAATGCTTCAATCGTTTTAGCATTATATTCTAGTTGTTTGTGTAAGAATTTTTGGTGATTTGTGAATGGAAACCATTTAATAATAGAATAGTGGTTATAATGATGGCTTATTTTGGGCATGCGTGTCTTTATTGAAAGAAGATGTTGATAACTTTTGTTTGGCATGTGCAAAGGTAATATGGCTGCTAAAAAGTCCGTGCACGCTTCTTTACTCTGATCTAAATATTCTGGCATTGAAGTTTGGCTATAAATGGTTGTGTGTTTGCATAGAGAAAACGGGAGAAAGAAGAGGAGAACTAGTGAGCAGAACAAAATCATTATTTAACGTTGTGTTCAAGAGAGAGAGTTTGTCATACATAGTTCGCAAGCTTTGTAATTTGGTGTGCTCCTATTACGGAGGAAATATCGTTGTATTCTGGAAAACTTGCGCCTGTCAACTAAAAGCACCATAGCGGAGCGTTTAAAAGTCTTAAGGACATCGAGTCTAACTCGAGCCTCTATATCAACTGTATTTTATTTATTTCTACATCTTTGAATTTTAATATTGTTAATTTTACATTCTGTTATTTTAATTTTTATTGTACATGTTATATTTTTATTACAGCACTTCTCTCATTTTAATTTGTCAAACAATCTTAAGACTTTTAAATCGGTATAATTCATTTGATGTGATTCTGTGAAGTATAACAAATTAGAAAATAAATTACGTTTCCATATATTTCTTAATTTTCTGAAGTTAATGGCAGAAATTTTATTAAATTTAGACTTAAAATGAGAAAGATATGATTTTTTAAAGGATTTAATCGTGAATTGTATAATACGTATGGACACTTGTTTCTTTGTTATCGTTTTCTTATTATTACCGCATGCACGGTTGACATTTGCTGAAAAGCTTTTGTTATCTCAAAGCTTTGCATTATTATATTAGTTATAGATTAGCTTTGCAATATAATATATATATAATTATATTAGTTGTTGTAGTTTTTATGCAGTAGCATTATAAAATATTGTTTATTTGAGAAATAAAATTTTAATTGTTCTTCTTACTGCTACAAAGATTTGATACTAGGACCTCAAGGATACTAATCAGAAGGGTCTACCATTGAACCAAATACAGCTTCTTGGTTCTTAAGTGACAAAATAATTTATTAGTACATTGTTCTCTAACTGATTCGAGAAAAGCTAATTTGAGTAATTGTTTTACTTATTTTGTTTGGATTATTTACTTGACTGTCTAATATAAATATATATATACATATAGTAGACTGTGTGATTTTAATATTTCTTTTATTTTTGTATTAGAAGTATTATTTCCTTAATTGTTGATTTAAAATTAATTTTAGTATTAAGTTATTTTGCGACTAACTTGATTTTTGTGTTGTGCAGCGTGTATAAACAAGTGTTTGGACTTAATACAAATAATATTAATCATGAATACCGAAACTGGAAATTTGATTTATAGACAATCATTTGGACCTAATAACCTAAACGTGCCATTAACTGAAAGTAGATCAACCGGTGGATCTACAGGACATGAGAATGTACCTTTGGCTAGGCCATCGGTAACTGTTGCTTCGGCTGTGCCATTTGTGGTGTCAACTCCTGTTGGACATGGCGAGAGGCCAGAAAAGTTCAATGAGAGGGATTTTAAGAGGTGGCAACAGAAAATGTTGTTCTACTTGACCACCTTGAATCTTGCTTGATTTTTGAAAGAGGATGTACCACAGTTGGGTGGCTATCCTGATATGTAGACTGTTGCTGCTATTGATGCTTGGAAGCATGCAGACTTCCTTTGCAAAAAACTATATCCTCAACGGGTTGGATAATGCATTGTATAACGTCTACAGTCCAATACCAACTGCAAAGGCTGTGTAGGAATCTTTAGAAAAGAAGTATAAAACGGAGGATGCGGGCACAAAGAAATTCGTTGTGGCCAGATTCCTTGACTTCAAAATGGTAGATTCCAAGCCTCTGATGCCCTAGGTAGATGAGTATCAGGTACTCATTTATGAGTGTCATGCAGAAGGTATAAACATGGGATAAAGTTTTGAATCCGGTGAATTTATTGAGAAGTTGTCTCCCAACTGGAAGGATTTCAAGAGTTATTTAAGACATAAGCGAAAGGAGATGACTCTTGAAGACCTAGTTTTGAGGTTAAGGATTGAGGCAGACAACCGTAAATCTGAAAAAGGGTTGGTCTTCCGCCTTTGGAATCAAAGGTTAATGTGGTTGAGCATGGTTCGAGCAAAAAAAAGAGAAAGTTTTCAAACCAAGGTCAGAAAGGGGCCGAACAGAGGAAACAACAGTTCGGTAGGAATTGTTTTATCTGTGACAAGCCGGGACACAAGGCAAGAGACTATAGGCACTGCAAAAACCAGGGCAATCCGAAGAAGAGGAAAGCTCAGGCAAATGCTGTGAAGACCTGGGAAATGATCTTTTTGACATCAATATGTCAGCTGTTGTTTCAAAAGTCAACCTAGTAGGAAATCCAAAGCAATGGTGGGTGGACACTGAGGCCACTAAGCATGTTTGCTCTGATAGGAGAATGTTCACTACCTATCAAACTGTTTCTGAAACCCTTTACATGGGTAACTCCGCCACTTCAAAGGTAGAAGGAACTGGGAAGGTAATCTTGAAGTTTACCTCTGGAAATGAGCTGACACTCAACAATGTGCTGAATGTCCTAGACATCCGAAAGAATTTGGTTTCTGGATCCTTGTTGAGTAAGAACGGATTCAAAATGTTGTTTGAGTCTGGTCAATTTGTGTTAACCAAATTTGGAATGTTTGTAGGCAAAGGCTATGAATGTGATGGCCTATTTAAGCTCAATGTAATAACTATTGCCCCAACTGTTGTAAAGGCTGATGAGCCTACTAAATTTGGTATGAATAAGAATAAGTTTGTTGCTTATGTCTTGGATTCTCCTAATTTATGGCATGATAGATTAGGACATGTGAATTTTGATTCTTTGCATAAATTGATCAATTTAGGTCTAATACCTAAAGCTAATTGGAACGTATATAAAAAATGTGAAGTATGCGTAGAATCAAAATTAACGATAACTTCCTTTAAATCAGTAGAAAGAAGTTCAGAACCTCTGGATTTAATTCACAGTGATATTTGTGATTTAAAATTTGTGCAAACTAGAGGTGGGAAAAAGTATTTTATTACTTTTATTGGTGATTGCACAATATATTGTTATGTTTATCTACTCAGAAGCAAATATGAGGCTTTGGAAGTATTTAAACTATATAAAAATGAGATAGAAAATCAACTCGGTAAAAGGATTAAGATGTTGAGAAGTGATAGAGAAGGAGAATATGTATATCCCTTTGAGAAATATTATGCTGAACATGGAATTGTTCATCAAACGACATCTCCTTACTCTTCTCAACAAAATGGTATTGTTGAATGCAAAAACCGAACTCTTAAAGAGATGATGAATGCCTTGTTGATCAATTCGGGTTTACCTCAGAACTTGTGGGGGAGGCAGTATTAACTGCGAACCATATTCTTAATAAGGTATCCCACAAGAAATTAAGCAAGACACCTTATGAGTTGTGGAAAGGTCGACCACCTTCCTATAATTACTTAAGAGTGTGCGAGTGTCTAGCTAAGGTAGGAGTTCCAGCTCCTAAAATGGTCAAAATAGGACCAAAGACTGTGGATTGTATCTTCATTGGATATGCACACAACAGTGCTGCATACAGGTTTCTTGTGTATAAGTCAGAAATAACTTATATATACATGTGGATACAGTTATTGAATCAAGGAATGCAAAATTTTTCAAAGAAAAATTTCCTTGTAAAATTACGCAAGAATCAAGTTCTACGAAAAGAACATATGACGAAAGTCAAGAATTAGATATAAATGATGAGGCTATATCTAAAGATATTGAAGATGAACCAAGATGTAGCAAGAGGGCTAGAACGTCTAAGTCTTTTGGTTTAGATTTTCTAACGTATTTGTTAGAAAATGAGCCTCGCACTTTTAATAAGACAATGGCTACTCCTGAAACTCCTTTATGGAGAGAGGCAGTAAACAGTGAAATTGAATCCATCATGCAAAATCATACATGGGAACTGGTGGATCTTCCTCTTGGAAATAAACCTTTAGGGTGTAAATGGATTTTTAAGAGGAAGTTGAAAGCTGATAGATCAATCGACAAATACAAGGCCAGACTTGTCATTAAGGGATATAGACAAAAGGAAGGTCTTGATTATTTCGATACATATTCACCAGTCATGAGAATTACATTCATTCAGATGTTGATAGCTATCAATAAACTTGAGATACATCAAATGGATATAAAAATAGTCTTCTTAAATGGATATCTAGATGAATAGATCTACATGAAACAACCTGAGGGATTTGTAGTTCCTGGGAAAGAGAAGAAGGTTTGTAAGCTTGTAAAATCCCTTTACGGATTAAAACAAGCGCCTAAGCAATGGCATGAGAAATTTGATAAAGTCATGTTGTCAAATGGCTTTAGGATTAACGAATGTGACAAGTGTGTCTATGTGAAACGCATAGGTCAAGAATGTGTCATTGTTTGTCTCTATGTAAATGATATGCTCATTATCGGAAGCAATGAGAGTGTTATTAAGGCTACCAAAAGAATCTTATCCAGTAGCTTCGACATGAAGGATATAGGTGTGACATATGTGATTCTGGGTATTAAAATTACCAGAACATCTGATGGACTAGTCTTGTCTCAGTCTCATTATATAGAGAAAATACTAGACAAGTTTAATAAAAATGATGCTTGTCTAGCGAAGACACCTATAGATGCAAATGTACATCTAACCAAAAATACCGGTGAAGGAATATCTCAATTAGAGTATTCAAGGATTATTGGTAGTTTAATATATATTATGAATTGCACGAGGCCCGATATAGCATTAACTGTGAGCAAATTGAGCAGGTATATGAGCAATCCAGGGAAAGACCACTGTGTAGCTATAATAAGAGTTCTAAGGTATCTGAGATACATATTGAACTTTGGGCTGCACTATACCCGATATCCAGCTGTACTAGAGGGATACAGTGATGCCAATTGGATATCGGATACTAATGACTCCAAATTCACGAGTGGATACATTTTTACTCTGGGAGGGGCAGCCATCTCTTGGAAATCCACTAAGCAAACATGTATAGTCAGATCCACGATGGAATCTGAGTTCATAGCTTTGGATAAAGCTGCAGAGAAAGGCGAATGGCCTCGACAGTTCTTAGAGGATATTTCAAACTGGCCCAAACCTGTGCCAGCTATCTGCATACACTACGATAGTCAATCTGCTATTGGAAGGGCACAGAGTAGCATGTACAACGATAAGTCTAGACATATGTGTCGTAGACATAATACCGTCAAATAATTGTTCTCTAATGGGGTTATCTCAATTGACTATGTGAAGTCAAAAGATAACATTACGAATCCGCTTACTAAAGGCTTGAACAGAGAGCAAGTTTGCAAGTCGTCAAGGGGAATGGGTCTTGTAATATCCCACAACGGACGCAGAGGTCTTTAGGCTACTTGATATAAGGGGTAACATCCTTGTATCGTGTACGCGCGTTTTCCTGGCAGTGGCTGGGAGGCGACAAAACCGTGAGGGATATGGGCTCCAAAGCGGACAATACGTACATAGTGCGTTTCCGGGCCCACTCACCATGGCCTCGGTGCTCGCTTGGGCCCTAAGTCCAAGGAGTATCCTGCAGGCATGGGGGTGTTGGTTCGGGGCGATACAAAGGTGGTATCAGAGCCGATGCGTTCGTATGGCCAGCGAGGACGCTGGGTCCCTAAGGGGAGGGGCGGGTATAATATCCCATATCGGACGCGGAGGTCTTTGGGCTGCTTGATATAAGGGGTAACATCCTTGTATCGTGTACGCACGTTTTCCTGGCAGTGGCTGGGAGGCGACAAAACAGTGAGGGGTATGGGCTCCAAAACGGACAATATGTACATAGTGTGTTTTCGAGCCCACTCGCCATGGCCTCGGTGCTCGCTTGGGCCCTAAGTCCAGGGAGTATCCTGCAGGCGTGGGGGTGTTGGTTCGGGGCGTTACAGGTCTTATGCCTATGTCTAAAGAGTCATCATAGTGGAAAACCCTACCTATGTGACAGGAGATCCCTGGATATAGGTTCAAAGGGAAAAACTGAGTGAATGATTCACTGTGAGCACTGTAGGGGTAATACTCTTACCTATTCCTATGACGAGCAGACAATGCTGCCTGTATGTGGTTTAGGCTAAGCTATGCTTTTAATGATACTTGAATCCTGGTAATCCAAGTGGAATATTGCAGGAATACTCTTAATAAGTGATCACCTATGTGAGTAGGGAGTGGGCCGCTCCTACGAGAATCTCTAAGGCTGAATTCTCTAGAGTACTCTTGAAACTGGGAGATGTTCAGGGCCAAAACGAACACAACCGTAAGAACTGAAGTATGGTTAAGAGGATACTGTGTGAGTTCTATTGTCTTGGTTTACACAAAAGCAGAACAGTTCAAGACATCGCGTTCACTGGTCAACAAGTAAATCCGATAGCTCTCACTACAGAAGGTTCAAGGCCAAAAGCTACCTATCTAGAAGCAGTGTGATTCTTTTAAACTCTCTCTAGTGTCTGCATTTGTCTTTATGTATTGTTAATTTCCATTCATGTGGGGGACTGTAAGAATTTTTGGTGATTTGTGAATGGAAACCATTTAATAATAGAAGGGTGAAGTGCACCAGACCCCCTTATACTTTAGCGAAAATGCACAACACCCCCCTATAGTTCAAAAACTCCCTGAACTAGTCCCTATGTTTTTTAAAAGTGCACAACACCCCCTACAGTTATAAAATCCGTCATATTTAACGGATTTTGTAAAAAAGACGTAAATACCCTTTTTTTTTCATTTCTCTCTTTTGTTTTGTTTAGGCCAAAAAAAAAAAGTAATTTGGTCAATTCATATAATTATTTAATTAATAAATTCGTTAAAAATCAAAAAAAATCTCACTTAACGAGTGTGAAGTACACTCTCCGTTAAATTTAACGGATTTTTTAATGGTAGGGGGGTGTTGTGCACTTTTAAAAAAATATAGGGACTAGTTCAGGGGGTTTTTAAACTATAGGGGGTGTTGTGCACTTTCGCTAAAGTACAATGGGGTCTGATGCACTTCACCCATAATAAAATAGTGGTTATAATGATGGCTTATGTTGGGCATGCGTGCCTTTATTGAAAGGAGATGTTGATAGCTTTTGTTTGGCATGTGCAAAGGTAACATGGCTGCTAAAAAGTCCATGCACTGAGAATGAAATAATGTTTCTTTACTCTGATCTAAATATTATGGCATTGAAGTTTGGCTATAAATGGTTGTGTGTGTTTGCATAGAGAAAACGGGAGAAAGAAGAGGAGAACTAGTGAGCAGAACAAAATCATCATTTAACGTTGTGTTCAAGAGAGAGAGAGTTTGTCATACTTAGTTCGCAAGTTTCGTAATTTGGTATGCTCCTATTACGGAGGAAATATCATTGTATCCTGGGAGACTTGCGCCTGTCAACTGAAAGCACCATAGCGGGGTGTTTAAAAATCTTAAGGACATTGAATGTAACTCGAGCCTCTATATCAACTGTATTTGGTTTATTTCTACATCCTTGAATTTTAATACTATTAATTTTACATTCTATTATTTTAATTTTTATTGTACATCTTATATTTTTATTTATAGCAATTCTCTCATTTTAATTTGTCCAACAGTTTGTACTTTCAATGACAATATTGTATATCTCGGTTTCAAGAGAAAATAGTCTCATTTGTATGAGAAGTTTCATATCAGTCATTTAATAGTCGGCATACTTCTAACTGAAATTTTATTTCCTTTTCTATTTTGGAATACATGCTATTGGTGGGTGAAGACGGTTCTTATTGAAGTAACCAGTGGCAACACCGGCATTGGTCTTGCATTCCTTGCAGCGGCCAGGGGCTACAAATTCATAATAGTAATGCCACATAACTACAGTTTGGAGAGGAGAATTATTCTTAAAGCTTTTGGAGCTGAGTTGTACATCGTAGATGCAACCAAAGGCCTTGATGGTTTTCTTCAAAAGGCGGAAGAGATACTTGAAAGAACACCCAATGGTTACTTTTTTCGTCAATTTGAGAATCCAGCAAATCCTAAGGTGTTGTACCCATGAATAACATGTTCATATATGATTTATGACATTCTTCTCATATTAGGTGTTAATATGTAGGTCCACTACGAAACAACTGGACCAGAGATTTGGAAGAGTTGTGAAGGCAAAATTGATGCATTGGTTGCCGGGATTGGGACAGGAGGTACAGTCACTGGTGCAGGGAAATTCCTCAAGGAAAAAAATCCAGATATAAAGGTCAGTTTTGCTTTTGTGTTATATATGATTTTGTTTATTTTCCTTCACCTTCTTTTAGCTTACGCCATGACTTCTCCTGTCATTGTCAACCATCATTTTTAAGAGCAGGTGTATGGTGTAGAACCTGCTGAAAGTGCAATTCTAAGCGGAGGAAAACCTGGTGAGTCTCAACTTTCTGGGTCATCTTTCCTAGCCAAGTTTTCCTTTTGAAGAATCCGCAGGAGCAGAGACAGATTACCATGGTTATTACGAAATTCACTAAACCCCATGGTGAAATCTTGTACTTAGCAATATTGCTATGATGCTATCTATATCTTCTAACCGCAATTCTAATTGTTAGCATATGAATCTTGCCCACAGTCTTCTACACACTAATATATTATATCGTGTCAGCAATACTACTCGAAGAATTGAGATCATACATAAATCCAGCATCTTGAATTCCATCTACTTAGAAAAATTCAGGTTTTTGTGGAGCTTGGCAATTTATTTTTTGTCTTAGCATCAAAAGGAACGAAGGGTAACCCCCCCACCCCACCCCCACCGACGCGCTGGTCTGGGCAGATAACCGAGGTTTTTTTTTTTCTTTTTTTAAGCATTACTTGCAAAGTGTAGAATCAAGATATATTTTCGGCATCTGTAGATAATTCAAGGCACAACCAGGTAGAAATACCCCAGAGCTGAGGCAGATAACCTTTATTATCATGTCAACTTTTTTTTGTCACTACTCTTTTATGCTAAGTGGAATTTCGGTTTTAGCACTAAAATGACCATCTTATATATGTTCAGAGGTTTAATGCATTGAACTAAAATTCACCGAATAGTGATTAGGAAACAGAAAAATTTCTCAAGAAAGAGGTCAAATGTAGTACGTAAGATATCACACAACGACTTATTATTGTAGCCTACTGGCCGTAGAATAATTTTGTTCATGGAAATTTCTATTAGACGAATTAGATGAATGGTTAATGCCTTGCACTCATTTCATCAAATAGTGATTAAGAAACTCAAGAATTCCTTGAGGAAAAGATTAAATTATCTGTAAGCCATCACAGAGACCCGGCCTTTGTATAATTCTGTTCATGGAATTATTTATTAGACGAATTAAATGATGGTTAATTATGTTATTTGTGTAGAAGATGCAGCTTCAAAGGTTTCTAAATTCTCTCTGATGGATTCTTTATCTTACTCTTTGCATGGACTGATGATATAGGAAAGCATAATATCCAAGGAATTGGTGCTGGTTTCATCCCCCCCGTGCTTGATGTCAACTTACTTGATGAAGTTATTCAAGTAAGCCCTTTAATTTTGTCAGTAGGTGTTAACTTTCAGTGAATTTATGAATCTCCCAAACAGTGTTATAGTTCTATAATGTGAACTGAAAACTGATGAATGACAGGAAAATTCATCTTAGAAGCAGTAACAACCATTACGCTATTAACAACTAAGAGACAACAATAAAAGAAAGTGATTAGATCAAAGCTGATGCATGCACTCAAAAAGTTCACTACCTACACATGCTTAGAGAATATTTTTTATGCTTAATGCATTTCTTATGCTTAATAGCCAAGCCCCAACCCATGTCTTCGCAGTGAAAATAAGAATAAGAATCAATACTTATGATCTTTATAATTTTACTGAGAAGATTGCCCGCGTGCTATGCTGTGCTTTCTCTGGCTTGTAGCTAAAGTAGCTTATTTATGAAATAAGTAAAGCTGACCTTATTAAGTGTACTTAATTAGGTTGGAATGATCAATATAGGCAGTTAACTACATTGTCATTTGATTGATTATTATGTAAATGTCAGTATAAATCTTTCTGATAGCTGTCGGTAGGATATGGATGACAAGAAAGGTTACTGGAAGAAGATGTTTATTCGTCAATGAGAAGTTATAAAATAGTGGAAATCCTCTCAATATTAATTATGGAAAGAAAACATGAGGTGGAATTTGGTTGCATATGCTTGACTAATGTGAGATGTAAACTCACGTTTTGGTGAAGCCAAAAGAAACAAAAGAAAAAGAAATGAGATGATGAGTAATGATGATGCTTGTTGAAAGCATTGTCAAAAAGAGACAACAAAGGACTAAGAAAAGATAGAAAGAGAAAGAGAGAGAAAAATGTTGCGGGAAGAAATTTGTTCAGCAAGACACGCATTGGTAGAAATTGAACCAACGGCGCATGAATGTTGCAGCAGTTGACACACTGCTCGAGGAAAAAATTTGTGCAAGCGGAGTTTGAAAATTTGCATGCAAAGAATGGCTACTTGCACTATAAATAGAGGTCTTCTCCTCTCTACTTAGGCATCCCAGATCGAGAGAGAAATAGCGGGATCAAGTGAATCTCTCTGATTAGGGTCCTCTTCTCTAATCAGAGAAGAGTATTCTAAACTTAGAGAGGAAAATATAGGTTTCTTCTGAGATTTAGAGAGAGAGGAGTTTTGTAATCTTAGAGTGGAAAATATAAGGTTCTTCCAGAGATTCTGTGAGAGTAATCCCAAACTCAGAGGGGAAAAATATAGGTTCCTAGTGAGGCTCAGAGAGAATAATGATAGGTTTCTCCTGAGGGTTTCTCCTTCTTACTTGTTTTCCTTATTTTATAAGTAAGAGTTAGTTTCTCCTATTGTAACAGAGAGTGTAATAGTTATCTCCTTGTATTAAAGAGAAGATGAGCTAGTTTCTCCTATAACAAGAGAGAGTGTGAAGGTTCTCTCCTTATATTAGAGAGAAGGTGTTATAAATACTTCATATCATAGTAAAATCCTCCTTTACTTGCCCGTGATTTTTCCCTCAATTTGTTTTGGGGGGTTTCTACATAAATCTGGTGTCTCAATTATCCATTATTCTCAATCTTATTTTAGCTGCATCAAACTGCTTGCCCCCAATTATTCTGCTGCGCCACCACCCAACAGTGGTATCAGAGTCATTGGTTACGGAGTCATTAGTATACGTGCGGGATACTGTTCACGGTTATTATTCATAAATACGGTATAGTATTATTCATGTATACGGACATGGACCTATTCACGTATACGGTTACGATACTATTCTCATATACGGTTTTGGTACTATTCCCGTATACGGTACTATTCATGTAAATAGTAGTATTCACAGTAAAATAGTGGGAGCTGTTTTAAGTTGAGAAGCAGATCGTTGTGAACATCATGGCGGCAAAATAAGAAATGAGATGTTCAAAAGAAGTGATTTCTCCGACGGAAATTGAGGATGATGGGCAATCTTGAGAAAAAGCAATTGTTTGGCAACAATTGGTGACAGATAGAGAGGATAACTGACAACAAGAAGAGAGAGATGGATGACAATGTTATTGCCAATGGGGATTTAGTATTGGCAGGGTATAAAGCAAGAGTCAGCAAAGAAATTTGGGATATACTGACTAAAGTCAAGCCACTTCACGGAAAGATCTTCTTACAATGAAGACTTTACACTTTTTGAATGAGTAGTTCCACATCGGTGTAACATATGCTATTTTCGGAACTCATTGTGTTGGATTGCGAAATAGCAGACCTTGAACGTGCGATGCTTCAAACTTTGAAAACTATCAAATTTGTATGGTCAACTCACCATCAGTTGTTCAAATAATGGTCTTTCTGGGGATCTAGTCTTCGATGATATTGCAGTTGTTGCTCTGAAAGAGGTATATTAGCGCAACAATAGAGAGGACAATTTGAGAAGTTCGAAATAAGCAGAGGTGTAGTTGATGGTGAGAGAAAGATCAACAGTACGTGGCTCGAGTGGAAATCACAATCATGGTAGATCAAAGTCAAGAAGCAGAAAAGTCTTAAATGTTGTAGTATGACAGACAAAGGCACGTCAAGAAAGATTATTGGTGTAATAGGTCAACTCCCGAGGTAACAAATTCTTAAGGATGTGTTGCGGGTACAACCAATAGTGGAGGTATATTACACAGCGAAGCAACAACTGATGTGTCTAAGGGCAAAAAGAAGCTCACTAATTAATGGATTATAGATCGGGAGTGACGTGGCACATGACCTCTTGTCGAGAACGGTTGTCAACATATGAACCTGTCTTTGGAGAATTTGTGTACATGTGTAATAATCATGCCCTAGAGATCACTAGTATTGGTGCCATCAAGATGAAAAAGTATGATGGTATAGTTTGCACCATTCAAGGAGTACGTCGAGTGAAGGGTTTGGAAAAAAAGTTATTGTCTGATGGACAATAAGATGACCTTGGTTGAAAGACTCATATTAAGAATGGGAGCATGAAGGTCATAGTCATGCTTGTAGTGGAAAAGGCAAAGATCACGACAGATCTATACATGCTTTGGGGATATATATGTTAGAGGAAGCAGATGCATTAGTTGCATCAGGCAGTCAAGAAGAATCAACGATAATGCGGCATATGGGCCACTTATTGGAACTAGGTTCGGAGATTCTCTTAGAACGTAATCTCTTACTCAAACTCAAATCATGTGAGCACCGTGATATTAGTAAGCAGCATAGATTGGAATGGTAGATCTACTGCCTGAAGAAATCTGGACTTGATGAATGAGAATTGCGCGTTTTATCCCAAAGAGTGAAAAAATATTCTGCATCATTTGTTGATGGTTTCTCCAGGAAATTGTGGGCGTACCTAATCAAGATCGAGACAGATGTGTAGAAGACTACAAAGTGTGGGTGAAACAAGAATCCAAGAAATCCAGATTCTTGGGATATACTGATGATGTTTTGGGGTTATCACATATGGGTTCCCACTGTCCGCAAGGTTATCATCAGTAGGGATTTTATATTTGCAGAGGGCAGTGTGCAAAGTGAAGATGACAGCATTTCGAATGAGACTACTACAAGTTAAAATAAAGAGACGTTTCTTCTGAAGCTGCAACGGAGCACGGGGAATAAGAGTCATATGAGACCGAGGTTATAGAACATAAGACTGAGGTAATAGAACCCTGTTATTATTTTGGCGAGCGATGTTGCATATTGTCTTTTAGCGGAAGAAGAAAAGTTGTTAACTTTCCGTAAGGAATAAGTAGCTTTGGTGTTCTGGAGATGATAATAATGCAGGAAGAAACTTGAAGCTCTCCATAGAAACAGGATGTAGAGACTTGTTCGACTACTACCCAGAAGAAAAGTCGTTGGTAATAAATCGGTCTACAAGATCATGTGGTAATAGCTAGGTGGAGGAAATGTGCAAGACTGGTGGTGACAGAATATGCTCAAAAAGAAGGTATTGACTCTAATGAAGTCATGTTCTCCTATTGAATAGTCTTGGTTATATGTGCTGGATTTACATGTAGAACAATTAGATGTAAATATGACTTTTTTTCATGGTGAGGTTGAAGAAAATGTTTGTATGCTCCTACCAGAAGGATGTGTAGAAAAGAAAACTTGGTTTGCAGGGTTTACCAAATCTCTGTACTGTTTAAAGTAGGGCCCAAGGTGTTAGTACAAGAGATTTGATTCCTTCATTAGTCTCGGGTACAACAAACAACACAAACCATTGTGGGTATTACAATAGGTTTGGAGATAGTTATTCTGTTGTTGTACGAGGACGACATGTTGGTAATAGGCCCCAGCAAAGATCGAGTCCAATAATCGAAGGCACAATTGGCTAGGAAGTTTGAGATGAAAGATAAAGAACCAGCAAACAAGATTTCGGGAATGCAAATTACTGAGACTGAAAAGTTAGGAAATAGTGGATTTCCAGAAAAGTTACGGAATTTTGCAATGCTTCAACATGCAAAAATTGTAAGGAGATCCTGACCCTACATCCTGACAGTTATCCTCAGGTATGTGTCCTAGCAAAGAAACGGTAAAGATGGTAAAGTCTCGAGTACAGTGTGCATCGGGAGTGGGAAATCTTATGTTCGCTGTGGTTTGTACGAGACCAGATGTTGTAGTTGGTATGATCCGCTAGTACATGGCGAGGTCCGGTAAAAGCATAGAGTTGTTGTTAAGAGATAAAAAGAAGGATCATGAGGTAAAGGTATCTCATATGTTGCATTACGTGGTGTAGTAGATTCTTTTATGGCCTACCAAGGACGTAAGCAACACGGGACTGGCAAGATTGGAGAGATTTGAAAGATCACCAAAAGTTAGTTTAAGTGGGAGAATGTGAGATGTAAACTCACATTTTGGTGAAGTCAAAAGAAACAAAAGAAAAAGAAATGAGATGATGAGTAATGATGATACTTGTTGTAAGCATTGTCAAAGAGAGACAACAATGGACTAAGAAAATATAGAAAGAGAAGGAGAGAGAAAAATGCTGTGGGAAGAAATTTGTTCAGCAGTGCACGCATTGGTAGAAATTGAACCAACGGCGCATGAAGGTTGCAGCAGTTGACACACAGAGTTTGAAAATTTGCATGCAAAGGATGGCTACTTGCACTATAAATAGAGGTTTTCTCCTTTCTGCTTAGGTATCCTAGATCGAGAGATAAATAGAGGGATCAAGTGAATCTCTCTTATTAGGTTTTCTCTAATCAGAGAAGAGTATTCTAAACTCAGAGAAGAAAATATAGGTTTCTTCTAAGATTTAGAGAGAGAGGAGTGTTGTAATCTTAGAGAGGAAAATATAAGGTTCTTCCAAAGATTCTGTGAGAGTAATCCCAAACTCAAAGGGAAAAAATATAGGTTCCTAGTGTCACGCCTCAACCCAACCTATAAAGTCTAGGCTAGGGTGTGATCTAATCATTCTCATTATTTTACGACTATAACCAATTTACGAAGGTTAAAGCTTATCCGTTAAACTAGAACTCCAAAAGGTTTTCAAAAAATCGACAGCATAACGGTTGTATTTAGGACCTTTGGTTTGACCTAATTTTTTAGAACACCTCAAAATTCCAATCATTGATTCGATTCCATCTAGGATTCCTATTTTATTAGCAACTGATATGCCTATTAATTTATCTCGAAAGTCTCATTAGTTTATTAAGCCTAATATGATAACTATGTCTCGTTTATTCGTCAATTCCTATTATACAAGCACTTGTTATCCTTTAGCCTATGAATGAGTAGCTGGTTAAGACTAGATAGATTCATCTTAATTGATTCTTCACCTAATGCTTCATATGCCTATTATAGTTATTAAATCAAAATAGTGATAGCAAACATTCAAATAAAGTGTTTGTCTAGTTATAATTAGTACAAGCCAAAATTAGACCCCAAATTACAATGGGGGTCATTTACAACAACATCAGAAATAGTCTTCAAAACAACATAATGTTCACAAAACAGCCGCAGTCAAGTAAGGCACATAAAACACGTAATCACTCCAAGGAATTATCGACTGGCACATTCTCCTCGGGTACTTGTTCCAAATCTTCTTCACCTGTGATGATAAAAAATGGTGAGTCCTTATGAACTCAACAAGGGAGAATGAGAGATAACGTTTTGAAACTCCTTTCCGATTAATCTTATGAAAACCCCTTTTTGAAAACATGTCACATAATACAAATAATAAAGTACGCAAAGTATAAGAATCAAATTGAACAACAAATACAATTACCAATCATTTCAAGGACACGGTGAGCTTTCGCTCTCGAGTTCATTTCCGATAACAATTGTCGCGGCCGGCTTCAATCATCCACTTATCACTCCAAATGGGTGTACTTCGGATGTACACCAAACCTACAACCCAACTCTCCGAGGAAGTCTAGCCCCCAAGCGAGAGAGGGAATTGGACCATGGTAGTCACGCCAATACACCGGCAAGCCCGATGCAGCCCGGAGTGACGCGAATGCTACCATGCCAAAATGAAAGGTTGCAACCTTGTATGCAATGCACAAATATACCATTTAACAATTCCCATTAGGAGGTCAACAAAGTAGGTTGCCTCCGAGCAATTATAAGATCACATATTGACAAGTAAACATACGAGGCATGCTTTGACATATAAATTCACTTTGTAAAACACTTAGGAGCATGTGAACATTCAACGGACAGGCAAGTAACACCATATAAAACAAGTCATATAGCTCATTTTAGTTCACATATCAAGTGTTAAGATCATACAAGCATGCTACGACACTTACACAAAATCGGGTGCAAGAATAGTTCACTTATCAACATGCAATCATCGAGAATCATGCTTAGAGCTATAAAGACAATTTCGGGCAGCCTATTAACAATCCTCAACATCAATTATAAGTCACACAAGAGTGGTTCATGACTTGGGAGTCTACGTGGCCATTAGGGTTTACAAGGGCCGTGCTCGGGTGTTGGTTTGTTTGCTAAGGAGCACAAGAAACTTTTAAACTATTTCAAGCATACTTAGAAATTATTAGAAAGCCTACTAACCACTCAATTGAACACATTTAACCATAGGATCATCACTTAGTAAGTATTCATAAGTAATAGGGCCTCAACTACGTGTTTACATATGCGATTAAGCAACAATTCATCATGTAATAAACTCAAGCCATGCATCAATTAATTAAGCATCCTCAACCAACCAAAACAGCCCACACAACTTCTAATTTCCACAATTCCAGGCATTCAATACCACAAGTAAAGTTACCACATGATTCAAAGCATATTACCAAGCCAAAACCCTACTGCAATAGTCCGTTTTTTCCTCATTCATTTATCCAAGCAAATAATCTCCAAATTCAGTGAACCAAATGTCAAATTGAATATTAATTAGTGCTTTAAATCTAGGAACAAACCTCGCTGCATTCTGAGTTCGGACTTAGGAGTTATGACCAAAACCGTGATACTACGCAAAACTGTCCAGTTTTAGACACATTACGATTTTTGCCATTTATGAGAGTCTTAAAGTCAAAATTATCCTTAGCCTATTTCTTCCAAATATGTTTAGAACTGAAAAAATCAAATTTCATGCATTTTTGACATCGTTTACTAGGCCAAAACTATTTCATTCTACAAGGTCAGTAATTTACTAGAAAAACATGTTTGCATATCTCAAAGATTCTAGCTATTCTCAAGCCATGCATGAGTAGATAGACTCATATAAACACATATACATGAACTTCAAAGGTAAATACAGCCATATGAGAGCATGCATGTGAGTTTTGAAAGTATTTAAAAAGTTTTAACCCTCACCTTAGCAACTTGATGGATGAAAATGCAAGAATGCTCTTGAATCGCACAAATAGCCTTTTTCCTTGCTTTGGCCGAGAGGTAGCTTGTTTCTCTTTAAATCCTAGCTTAGTTAGCATATACTTAGTGTGTACATGTGATTAGAACAAAAAGAAATGGAAGAAAACTTTTAAAACTTACCTATGGCAGAAATGTGAGGTCTAGTGAGCTTGTGTGTGACTTTGAGCTACCTAGCTCGAGTTCCTTGCTATGGCCAAAGTTCTTGAGAGTCTTAGGGAGTAAATTTTCAGTCTTGGGAGCTCAAGGGAGCTATGGCCGAGAGTGAGAGGAGATGAAGGAGTTGAGAGAGTTTGAGAGGAAAAAGAAATGTGAAGTGTTGTTAGAAATGGTTGCATGTATGTGTCGGCCTTGGGGCTTAGCAAAAACTGAATTGTTTTGTTATTTTGAGCATTTTTCGAATTGTAGGACATGTCTTGGGTGAGTAGGCCGAGAAAGGGTAGCTTGGGTAGAGTGTTTAGCAATTTTTTTTTTATGCTTTGTGCTTTGTGTGTGTAAGATATAATCTAATTTGTGCAAAGTTGTTCAAATGGCCTAGTCATGGCCGGCCATAGCATACAATTATGGAGCATTTGTGTTGTTTTTTAATTGTATAATGTTGTATTATAGTATTAGTGTTTATAGGTTTTTGTGTGCATGGGTTTTAGGTGAGAATAAAGAATGTTTAGTGTTTAGTGAGCTTTTGTCTTTTTTTGAGTTGATTTAGGATTATAATAATAGTTAGTGGTGTTTGTAGGATTATGTAATAGCCTAGTGCTTTGTGTAGGATTCTTTATTGATTAGCGTGCAGGCATACTTTCCTAGGTCTAAAGCACGCACTACGAGGTAAGGCACGGATTTCAAAGTAAATGCACGTAATCCTAGGTGAATGTACGTAAACCAATGCAATGCACGTAATTCAATGCCATGCATGTAATTTCAAGGTATGACTTTTAAACCTAGGTTAAGGCACACAGTTCAACGTTAACGCACACGAAACGAGGTAACGCACGCAAATCGAGGTCAGGCCTCACACCTAGTGAGGCTCAGAGAGAATAATGATAGGTTTCTCTGAGGGTTTCTCCTTCTTCCTTGTTGCCCTTATTTTATGAGTAAAAGTTAGTTTATCCTATTGTAAGAGAGAGTGTAATAGTTATCTTCTTGTATTAAAGAGAATGTGAGCCAGTTTCTCCTATAACAAGAGAAAATGTGAGGGTTCTCTCCTTATATTAGAGAGAAGGTGTTGTAAATACTCCACATCATAGTGAAATCCTCTTTTATTTGCCCGTGGTTTTTCCCTCAATTTGTTTGGGGGTAATCCACGTAAATCTA
Source organism: Ehretia macrophylla (assembly GCA_037974665.1). Lineage (NCBI taxonomy): Eukaryota > Viridiplantae > Streptophyta > Magnoliopsida > Boraginales > Ehretiaceae > Ehretia > Ehretia macrophylla. The sequence goes on along the minus strand of CM075780.1, from coordinate 35,154,160 downwards.
GTGTCTCAATTATCTATTATTCTCAATTTTATTTTAGCTGCGTGATACTGCTTGGCCCCGATCATTCCGTTGCACCACCAGCCAACAAGTAAGACTTTTGCATGCTTAAAGATGATTCAGATTGTTAGAATATAACTCTCACATTGAAAAATCAAAAACTTTAAGACCACCTTATAAGATCCTGGGCTACTTCACTTGGCATCAATTGGTTTTAAAATAGAACTCCATGATTCTGAACATGGTATCAAAGCTGGGCCCTTGGTCCAGTCATATTCAACCGCGTGCGACCCAGCTTAAATCAGGTTCAATTGTGTTCAATCTTTCGCTTGTGTCATGTTTCACGCATCTTCAATCTCCTACGTGTTATCTACCACGTGTGTTCAATCTTCCATGTCTGACCCATCTAAAAAAATTAGGTCTACATGTTCTTCAATCTTCCACATGTGTTATTTACCACATGTGTTCAATCATCCACATGTGTTATTTATCACATATGTTCAATCTTCCAAGTGTGATCCTTCTCAAAATTATGTCCACGCGTGTTCAATCTTTCACGTGTGACTTCTCAAAATTAGGTCTACGCATGTTCAATCTTACACGTGTTACTCCTCTTAAAATCAGGTCACACGTGAGGGGGAGTGTTAGAATATAACTTCCCACATTGGAAAATCAAAAACTCTAAAACCACCTTATAAGATCATGGGCTACTCCACTTGGCACCAATTGATTTTAAGATAGAACTTCAGTTATCTTAACACAAATTAATCCTTTTCAAGAAATCTCAATTCCAATCTAATGCAAAGTGATATATATATCTATCAGGGAAAGTATGAAAGTTCATACATAAAAGAAGTTATTCCTGATCCAATTATCTAATCTCATCTATGAAACTATTGGTAGAGAATCCTTTCATACCTACTCTCATAGTAAGAATTTGTAAAAGCAAACAGGTTGAACATAAAATATTTGAAAAATAGGGGTGGTTAACGATAATTATGTTTCCACTTTGATTTCAACTGACTAGTTATTCATATCTCATACTGTTAAAATTGTGTGTTTCTAGACTCGAGTAATCTGGATCTCAGATTTGAACAAACAATCAAAAGTGGTTTAACGGGTCAAAAGGACATTTAGTTTGAACAAACAATCAAAAATGGTTTAACGGTTCAAAAGGACATTTAGTTGCATTTAATCTTATGGTTGCAAGTCTATACTTATGCTACTCTGCTATTACCTATGCCATTTAGTCTGAAGCAAGGAGAGTTGCAGAATACTTCTTCCTTCTATTGACATGTGCGGCTGTTTCATGTCTTCAGGTAACCAGTGAAGAAGCGATTGAAATGGCAAAGCTTCTCATATTGAAAGAAGGGTTGCTGGTATGTTCTTTGGTAGCTAAAATTAATTTGATAGGTTTCTAATTTACAACTGTTTTAACCGTTTTTTGAGATGAGCACCTTGGGCTTTTGTCATCACTAATCCGTACTTTAGAATGCCTGATATTGTCGTCAAACCTTTGTTTGTGGAACCTTTGTAGGTGGGCATTTCCTCAGGTGCAGCAGCAGCTGCTGCAATAAAATTAGCAAAAAGGCCTGAAAATGCTGGGAAACTCATTGTTGTAAGTTGCATTTAAATTGTCTAATTGAACTTAAATAGATATCTCGTTTTCCTTTCGCCTAAGCCGTCAATCTAATTTTTTACCTATAGATCGGTATGGAGAAATCACATATACCTTTTACTTCACTTCAACAAAGTATTCAACTTGTGTAATGCCCCACTTCAACAAAGTATTCAACTTGTGTTAAAATTGTGTACCCCTTTTGACTAAATATTGAATTCATTTAAAAAAAATTTGCAAGTTCTATGCTTTGGGAGAGCACTCATTATGATTTGAAAAAAAAAGGCCTGGAAGTAATTCTTGATTGAAATGGAAGTCCCACTATTTCCAAAAATTGGTGGATTGGCTTGGATCTTTACTGATGACCGATTGAAGTAATTCTTTTTGGACATTGGAGGGAATAGTCTGGATCATCATTTAGAGAATAGGGATAAAGAATTTCTTGAAGTTACCTCCTTTGGCCTAAATTGTCATGGACTTGTCCAGGCAAGGTATTGACTTGTGAAACAATAGTGTGATAATAGAACTGTCGCTCTCTTCTCTTCTTTGCACTAAAATTGTCTCCACTATATGACGCTTACATGAAACGCCTTGAAATTTTGTTCTTACATGATCCATCATTCCTCTCCTTTTCCTCAACATTCTTACATCGTATACCAGTTGTAATGCATTGCTTGAACATGTTTGCATGTGTATATATATAAGATCACAATCACTGTACAAAAAAATTTCTATACATAAATTTTGTATGACTTAACTCTTATCTGTATGCATATTTACTACCATGAGACTAGAATTACCAGACTATGGTATTCTGGGGAAAGTTATTCCGAAAACCCGAGCAATTTCTGTCTTATGTAGATTTTTTCAAGGGTGGAGTGTGATTTATAGGATTTTTGCAAAGCTTTTGCCAAATGTTTAGCTTAGCTTTTGCAAAATCCTTTTTGTATTCCTTAAATAAACTCATCAAACTAATTTCTGTTTGTTGAGATATACTAAATATGTTTTCATCCACATTTGGGTTGCTCAGATCACTGATCCATAAACATCAAGAGTCTATTTTTTATTAGTGTTTTTGCTAATCTGATTATTAATTGTACTCTAATAAAAATCAAGATTGTTGACCCCATCTAGTGGAATAAAGTTTAGTTTTTAATTTGGTTTAATAAAGACTGATTAAGAGGAAGTAACCATTGTATATTAGTTTTTCATGGTTTGAAGTTGAAAGTTGCTACCCTTCAATTCTTATTCTTGTTGCATAAATTGTAACACCCGTCTCATATTAAATCTATAAAAGATATGTGTTCAATTTTTAATAACTTAGATTTTGTATTACTGGCACCACGGGCTTAAATATTTTGAATGGGTTAGTTGATTAGCTCAATTGTTAGCTGCTGGTAGCTAGACATGAGAGATTATATAAATCCGAAGTATCTTTTTTAGAACTAACTCAACAAGGTATGACTTACTTCCTTACAAGTGATCTTTCCTAGTACTGGGGAGCGTTATTTATCCACTGTATTATTTGATTCATTGCGAGAAGAGGCAAGTAATATGACTATTGAGTGAGTTGTTACCAGGGCCAAAATATATCAAAAGTGTTATTTGTCCACTATGTTTATATGTATCATTAATGGAGTAATAAACTTCCCCTAGGGAATTGAACACATCAATTCCATTTTATTTTTCATATTGAAATTTCATTTCAAAACCAATGATAAGTTACAATTCACGAATGAACAAAACTTGATCCTCTCTATTCTTCTTTTCTTGTTTTCTCCTCAAGGAAAAAAAAATATTAAGCCTTATATATACTTCCTATGGGACTATTGGTATCTTCCCTAGTGGCCGTATACAAAAGGATTCGGACGCTTCATAACTTATAAGATCGTGAGGAAGAATTCGAACGCTTCATAACTTATGAGATTGTGAGGAAGATTCAAGTATGATAATTTTAAAAAAAAGTTTAGGGAAAATCTCACATTTAATCCCTATTGTTTATAAAATATCTCAGTTTAATTCTTATTGTTTAAAATGTCTCAATTTAGTTCCTATTATTTTCTTAAAAGTTTTAATTTTATCCCTATTATTTAAAGTTTTCAATTTCGTCCTTATTGTTTTCCAAAAAATTTCAATTTAGTCCCTAATGTTTTTAAAAAGTTTTAAATTCATCTCTATTGTTTCTCAAAAATTTTAATTTAGTCCTTGGATAATAAAGACGAATTTGAAACTTTAAGAAAATAATAGGGATGAAATTAAAACTTTTTAAAAATAATAAGGATGAAGTTGAACCTTTTTGGATAATAATATAGGCAAAATTGAGACATATTAAACAATAGGGATGAAATTAAAATTTTTGATAAAACAATAGGGACTAAATTAAGACATTTCAAACAATGGGGACTAAATTGAGACACTATGCAAATAATAAGGACTAAATGTGAAATTTTTCCAAAGGTTTATAACGATTAATGATTATTTGAATCCCACATGTAGCATATTTTCTCATAGTAATTTCTATTCTACCAAGTTGTGTTTTCGAAAACACGGACATAGGTGATACATAACTATTGTAAAAAATGTTCGTTAATATCTTATTAATACCGTTTCAGACACAACTGGTCCTGATAGTTGGATTGAATATAAGGGCAGTTTCAAACTGTTTTTGAAAACAAATTTTTTACTCTTGAAAACAACAGAACGATTTCTAACATTGTTAATCTATATCATCAATCCCAAGCTCAACCTTATTTACTTTATTTTACACTATCTTCTCTATGCTATATGTTATCGGGTCAAATGGGATATCGTATTCCGCATAAAATGTTTTCCGTTTTAACGGAATTTTTACTTTTTCAATTTTTTGATTCCTTAACAGTTAAGGCAAAAAAAAATGTATATCGTAAATAAAAGATTAAAGGATTGGCCACTGGGGCTTTGGTCTAGTGGTAAGTTACTCGCTTTATATACGAGATGTTATGAAATCGATTCTTGGTGGTTACTTTTTTAATATATGTTATACACCTTATGACCTCCCTTGAATAATAACAAAAAAAAAAAAAAAAAGGTTAGGGAACTATTTTGGAAAGTTTACTCAAATTTGAGCCACCTTGTCTTATTTTCTCAATACAATGGCAAAGTCATAAATTTAATGTTAGAGGGTCGGATTTTTTTTTTTGGTACAGTGTCGAACCCACCTAATAAGACAAGATTCAATTTAGTTTGGTTTGGTTTAGTATTTTTTGTACAATATTTTTTAAATCAGTAGAAAAGAGACTCAAAAAATATCTTTCCACTTCTTTGTAACATAATAACTTATAATCAAAAACTAATTAAAAATTCAAATTCAATTAAATATAAATTATATATTCACATTTGACCAAACTCAGAACCTTTTAACATTTTAAGTTGATTTTCATTGTCTGTAACTAAAAATTTCAAATAAAATAAAACAAAATAGATGTTTTGAGAATTTATATCTTTTAGCAGAAAAGAACATTAGCATATCTATTATTCCACAGCTCAAAGTTGAAAGTTATATATATCAATCTAATAGACATACAATATGCTGCTGCAGTTTTCCCGGCAAATTGGCAAAACTAGCGGAAAAAAAAAAAAAAAAAAACAATATGCTATGTGCGTGTCACCATTCTTACATAAACTTTAAGCAAACTCGAAGTTGTTGATTTTGTGTTCGTTTGATTTTGCTTCAAGGCTATGGGGAGCTTTGAGAAGCAAGTGAAGGAAAAGGCTAAAGAGCTCAAGCATTTTTTCAAGAAAGGTGTGAAGATTGTGGGTGAATCTTGCAAGAAACGATGGCACAAGGTCAAGAACTTAAAAGTGTTGAGCTATACTGACATTGATTCATCTACTTCAACATGTTTTTGAATGCTTTTTATATGGCTTTGTTTACTTGTTAAATTTTTGTTGGAATGTAAAGGCTTTTGGTAATTGGTATTGATTGGTTTTTCAAAAAGAAAAAAAATAATACACTGCTAGAATGATTCAAACTTCATGCTAATAACATGAATATATTTGTGACTAACCACCACAACTAACTCTATGTTTTTGGAAACTTTTATAACGTTTTTACTTTTTACTCGGGTCAGGTCAGGTCAGGTGGGGTGGGGTGGGACGGAAGCGGGGGCAAGTCTTTTTAAATAAAAAAAAATATCTACTAAATTTTTTTTTTTTTTTGGAGGTTGGCCCGGCCCCCCTTCCTCCGCCCTGTAATACTCAATAGTTGCATTAGTAAAGAAAGCACTTCACAAAAGAGAAAGAAAAAAAAAAAGATGGAAGCTTTCAAATAGATATTATAACCTCTAATACCCTCAATGTACCAATAAATATTCCATTTTCAGAATATTTATTACCTAATTTGTCTCACAATAAATTTTTCAATAATCTATAATTAATTTTGGTTTATCAGGTTTTAAATGTTGTTACTTGAGTCCAATTTACATCCAAACTTTAGTGGTTCATAATTTAATTGTTGAATGCAAAATTTTAACAGTGACATCTCATCTTAATTATGTAATAAGTAACTTCCAAAAATATAAAAATTGAAAAACATTAATTGTAAATTGTTACATGTGGTCGTGCCAAAAAAATAAAAATAAGTTACATTATTTCCCTTTAGTATATAAAGGTCTCTCAACAAGAGTCTAAGGACTCACAGTGGTGCAAAACACTACAATTTAATTGTGTTCATGGCATCTCATCAATTCTCTTTCATATTCCAAAATGTTAGATTTTGATGATAAATCATGAACAACGATCAATTTGTATGAATTTTTTATTATCTTAGATGATATCTTTTTGCTCTTCCATATCCAAGGACAAATCATCATCAAAGTGAGCTCAAAACACTACAATTTGGTCGTGTTCACGGCATCTCATTAATTCTCATTCATATTCTAAAATGTTAAGTTTTGATGATATGTCATAAACAACGATTGATTTGTAGGAAGTTTTTTTTTATCTTTAAATGATATCTTTCACACTTACATATCAAATGAACACTTTTAATCAAATTGCTATAATTTGATGTGTTCATGGCATCTCAATAATAATATACCATGAACAACGATCAATTTGTAAAAAATGTTTATAAATCTAAAGATGGTTTCCCACATAGAACAAAGGTAACGTTTCTCCATGTAGTTCTGTGTAGTTCAACACAATGGACAAATTTGAGATTGGTGCTTGGTGATTTAAATTTCGATTTGTTTTCTATATAACTAAGCTTGATTTTTTTCTTCTTTTGACCTCCCTCCTCCTTTTTCATCCGCTTTTGTCGGCCATATTGTTGAATTGGGAAAATTTCAATTGGTGGGATAACTTTTAGCATTAGATATGTTGAAAGCTTTATATATACATTATATAATCACTTTAAATTATTAAATTTTATTAATTTAAAGAGATATTAATAAATATTTATAGTACTTTTTAAAAAATGATTCATATTTTTTCAAGCTAATTTAAAATAATAAGTAAAAAGGTCTAATCAAAAATTCAAAATAGAGAATAAGAATCTAATTTAGTAGGATTAAACAAATTTTTCTGATATCGTATCCTAATCCAATGATTAGGATTAAAACAATTTTCTCTAATCTCATAGTTAATTTATTATGTAATTTTTAACTAATGATTAATTTATAAAATATTTTGGGTCGATAAAATAAAATAAAAAATTTAAATGTATTATCTTATAATTTTATCAAGATTATTAATTTTTTACACTGATCTCAAGTCGGGAACAAATATTATGATTTAAAATATATTATTAATTTATCGAATATTAATTTAAAGAAATTTTATTGAACCTCCTCTTGAAACATACGTGGAAGATTGACACACATAATATATTAAACACACTCAACACGTGTGAAAGATTGAATAAGAGTAAATTACACGTGGATGAAGACTAAATTAAGAACCTAACTCTAATATCCTATTAATATTTGATATTTTCAATTTTTTTCTTATTTTCTCCCGCAATAATGCTACATCCCATGTTACATCCTAAGAACAAGGCACAAAGTACAAGGCTCAAAGTACTTTATCTACTCATTTTGCAAAGTCCCTGTCGTTATACCCTTTCTTAAGTGTCCGCATTTAAAGTTCCTGACAACGCCACAAGCGTTGCTCGTTCATCTAAAGTAAGATAAAAGTGATGTTTGTTCAAACCAAATCAAATTAAATAAAATTAAATCTTATCTTATTAGATATGATCAATTATATAAATTATATCATATTATTTATTTTTATTGAGAGATATTTTCTCTATAAACTTCATACAAGTATCATTTAATTATTTCTATTTAAGTTATATTATGTCTACTTCTATCTCTCTTCTGGTATATTATTTTTAAACTTTCACATCTTCTAACAGGCGTCTCAACAGATCATCTTTTGATCTAGTCAAACAATTTTACACGATTTTTTCTCATTTTATTTTCAATCAAAACCACTTCTATTCTTTCACGTATTATTTCGTTCTTAATTTTGTCTTTCTTAGTTTTGACACATATATATCTCAATATTCTCATCTCAGTCACTGATATTTTATTAACATGTTAATATTTTTCACATAGTAGATGAAACTTATACATGTAAATTATTCTAATATATGAAAAACTTATATCAATTTAAATTAACCCAATAATTTCTCTTATCTTACTATTAGATATTTATCTTACGACTAGAATTGATTAACCTAACTAATTTCACCCCACTCTTTAGCTAAACTGAAGAAAATATTCACAAATTCTCACAATGTGGCGTAGAATTCAGACTATCAAGTTCAGCCAAACAAAATCGGCATACTAACGAAAAGTTAAGTTTCCAATTTAAACAAGATTTGACATTTTCAATTTTTTTTTCTTATTTTCTCCTGCAATAATGTTACATCCTAAGGCACAAAGTACAAGGCTCAAAGTGGCACAAAGTACAAGGCTCCACGTACTTATCTACTCATTTGGCAAATTCCCTGTCGTTATATCCTTTCTTAAAGTGTCCGTATTTGAAGTTCCTGACAACGCCACAAGCGTTGCTCGTTCATCTAAAGTAAGATAAAAGTGAGGTAATACGGTTCTCAAATTTTCAAAATTAATTTTTGATAAATGTAATATTTATCTCACGTCATATAATATTAACTTACACATTTATTTAAATAAATAAATAAATAAGAAAGATAAAATAGTGGTGAAAATTTCTCAAATTTTATTTTAATATAATTGACTTTGCCCTTTTAAATCCAAAAAAAAAAAAAAAAATGAAACTCTTAACTATTAATACAAATTCTACATTGCTAGACGTCACTATATTTTTATCATTCATGTGTCATGTATATTTAGTAGGCAATGACAAAGTCGTTGTTACTTGAGCAGGTGTTGCAACATCCACTCAACCTAAAATGTTTTGAAAACATGTTATTTTAAATATATTTTTAGGATAAAAAATTATTTTACCTCTTATTTAAAAATTATGTATATATAAGTATGACACTGTATTATTTATATATAAGCATGACATTGTGTTATTTTAGCCCTTACTAAATATATATCGTGGATCAGTCTCTACTAATTGGTGTGCCAAACTAACCATTTTTTTTTTCCTCTTTTAATATGTCAACTAAACATATACATAAAAGGTGATAAAACAAGAGTAATATCGGGACCTGTTTGGAAGTGTTCCTGTTTTTTTTTTTTTTTTTTTTCTAAAACAGTTTTTAAGAATAGTTTTTAAAAATGATTTTAAAAAAAACTTGTTTGCATAGAATTGTTTTCTGGACAAGTTTTTAAAATAAAGATATCCTTAAAATCATATAACCATTTTTTTCCTTTATCAAACTATAATTTTTAAATTACTAATTCAATTAATTAAAATAAATAGACAGATTTATTTGTCTATTAATATTTTACAGCTAAATTATTTTAATTGAAAACTAACAAATAGTAAATTAAATAATAAAACCAATTAATTAATTAATTTAACTAAATAAAGTACTCATTACCCGCCAACCTCCGCCAACTGAACGAAGTGGTCCACAATAAAAAGTGGCCGCCATGTTTAACTATCTCGTCACAGGCTTATAATTTCAGACTCGTAAGTGAAACTAGTGTTATAAGTATAAAAAATAATTACTTAAACTCTTTTTTTTATTGGTCAAAATAATTAACCCAAGTTATTCTTTATACCTACAATACTCACTTATCCACTCACAAACACTATCTCCCACCGATGTGAGATATTATATAGCTTTGTCACGCTACCAAAAGCTCGACTAAGCGAATCTCGGAGATGCAATTGTCCCGCATTAAGAAGAAATTTCATTCTAAATACGTAAGGCACTGAATAGGGAAACAAAAAAATAATTACAATTGATAAATAGGTGGTAAGTTGTCAGAGCAACTAAATCTAAGTGTCAAGTTAAGTCTCCAAATTAATAAATAAAAATCTTCAAAATACATAATTTTCACCAAAGCCTTAAACCAAAATGAGAAATTAAAATCTATAAGTCTAGACAGTATAAATTAACTTATTTCTGACTAAAATATCCGAAGGATCAAAATCAATTATTTGTCGAGGCAGTCTCTACCACAAGCCAAAGCTAACATCTATTCCGCACCTTATGCAAAGGAAAATATTTTTACAAAAATGAGATACAAATCTCAATAAGTGGTGATCCCGGAGAAAAACCTCTTGAGACCTTTAAAATATTCCTATATATCAAATAGTCATATTATCATAGTCCATAAATGTTATAGATTCGAAAATAATGAAGTTCATGCAAAAATTATAATATTTAATGCCTAGAGTCATAAAAGTTCATTTCAAACTAAATTCATATGCCAAAGATTTATAGTGTCAACAACCATAGTCAAATGAATCCAATTTCCAAGTCTAAGTAGGCATTTATCCTCTGACATAGAGTCAAAAATATTGGCATTTATCCCAACCAACAAGGATCGTAATATTGGCATTTATTCTCAACCAATAAGGGTCATAATTTTATAGGTCTTTCAAGTCTTGAGTTTCAAATATCTTGTATATGAATTCGATAATCAAATAAGGCATGCAACAATTCTAATACAAGTATTTTCATAATGCATCATATTTTGAAATCTTGCAAATATTTTTTTTTCGCAAAGTTTTGTTTTGGAGTTTTCCATGTTGGGTGGTGGCGCAACGAAATGATCGGGGCTAAGCAGTATCACGCAACTAAAATAAGATTGAGAACAGTGAAAAATTGAGACACCAGATTTACGTGAAAAATCTCCAAACAAATTGAGGGAAAAACTACGGGAAAGAATATGAGGATTTCACTATGATGTGGAGTATTTACAACACATTCTCTCTAATATAAGGAGAACCCTCACACTCTCTTTTGTTATATGAGAAACTAGCTCACCTTCTCTCTAATATAAGGAGAGAACTATTACATTCTCTCTTATAATAGGAGAAACTCACTCCACTCATAACATAAGGACAACAAGGAAGGAGGAGAAACCTTCAAGAGAAACCTATTATTATTCTATCTGAACCTTAGGAATAACTTATATTTTTCATCTCTGAGTCTAGGATCAAACTCTCTATACCTCAAGAAGAACCTTTATTTTCTCCTCTGAGTTTGTGACTATTTTCTCTCTCTCTCTTAGGAGGAACCTACATTTTTTCCCTCTAAGTTTAGAATGTTCCTCTTTGATCAGAGAAAATTACTCTGATCAGAGGGCTCACTCTAATCCCTCTATTTTGCTCTGATCTCTCGATGCACCAATGCTGAGAATGAGCCTTCTATTTATAAGCTCATTCCATGCCAAACTTCAACACTCCGCGTGAAGAATTTCAACTCTGCACAGTAATTCTCCTTGAGCAGTGTGTCAGTTGCTGCAACTCTCATGCACCGTTGGTTCAATTTCAACCAATGCCTGCGCTGTTGAACAAATTTCCTCTATTTTTTCTCTCTCTTTCTTTCAATCTTTTCTTAATCATTTGCCGTCACTTTTTGACAATGCTTCCAAAAAGCATCAACATCACTCATCATATCCTTTCTTTTCTTCTTGTTTCTTTTGACTTCACAAAAATGGAAAGTCACAAAATGTGATTTTACCTTATTAGCTGTCTTTGACAACTCACGTTCCAAACCATTTAATATATTTAAACCCATTTACTAAAAATTATTAATGCATATATAGAGCCAAACGCACGAAATCTTGAGTACCCAAATATGTTCAAAGTGTCAAAAACTTTAAAAAACGATTAAAAACTATATTTAAAATGTGGAAGGATAATATCATAAATAGATGCTAAGAAGAATATTATCTTTTCTTTTCAAATACAACTATAGAGGTAATTTCTCCTTTTTTATTGTTAGTAATAAGCCTCGTAAGCACATACCCTAGTCTTCAAACGCAAAAGTTCATTGACCACACGTGTATAATAGCCAAAAATTACGTTAACTTCCATGACCACATGAATATAACAAAAAGCATTGAAAACATTTATCCAAATATATAGTCAATCCTGCTATTACGCATATCATAACTTACAAACTCAAGCACAATGATTTAACACATTAAAATGGAGGGTCAACTTTATACGTATGTATACAAGGATTATGGAATAGATCTTTCACATGCAAGACGGTCTAAAAACTTTGGTCCCATATTTAAATTCTAGTTTCAAAAATAAGCAAAGCTCATGGAATATCCTTTTATAAAGGTATTATCATGGAATATTCTTTTTTTTTTTTTGTTAAACACACTTCAATTTCAATCACAAATATGTCAAAATTATCTTTTCAAAATTTAGATCTAATCTTAAAAATCCATCTTAGCATGATATTTTCTTCACAAAATCCAATAAATCGCATGCATGGTTCAAATCATTTCAAAACATGCAAAGCATCCATAACAATATTCATATAGTCACAATTATTCAATAAATCGTATACATTATAACATATAATGCATGAAATTTTATTAGGATGAGGTTTGGCAAATTAAGCTTAAACCTCAAGATTTCCTGATTTTATTACGATCTTTTAAAAATCTAAACAGACAAGATTTGCACGGTATATTATTAGCTTGGGCATAGATTGAATATTTTTTTTATATGTTTCAAGGGGGTTAAAGGTTTAAAAACGTTGTATGAATCACCCTAACTTAAATATAAACTTAAAATTAAACTTAAATACTTATCGGGCATTTTATAAATTAAATTAGTCACGCTCAAAATTAGTGGCGTTAAATTATCTTTTAGCATTTGTGAGTGTCAGCCTCCAGTGAGCTATGTCCATATTTGGTATTCCGTACGTTATCACTTACTTATGGCAAGCTGCTATATTCAGTACAACTGTACAAGGATATAATTTACACACAAACTCATAGTAGCAGCATCATCTTTCTCCCCTGAGATCACAAGGAATTCATAAGGTAATATTATATCTTGTAACATTAATGCTGCTGCTATTTCCTGTTTCTGATTCTTGGGTTTATTTTAGTGAAAAGATTGCTATCGTTGGACGTGGCACTTGTTGTCCACTCACATAAGCGTAGATGGGATTTATTAATTGATGTTTATTTATTTCATATAGTATTCATTAAACGTGGTAATTGAACACGAAGCTGTCATCCGAGACCACCTTAATGGATTCTGGAATACTACACATAACATTAATTGATTTTAGAATTTTAATAAATTCTGTACTAATTCACATAATACTAATTGATTTTAGAATCTAATCCATAATTCATGATTCTTAATGTAGTATCGGAGTTAATCCACGTCTGACCCATGATTTTCATAGTATTCCCAGTCTTGATTTCTGTCATGCTTCTTGACTCAACAATCACAGATAGGTGGGAGTCTCATTCAATGTGTATATTGATGTATTCTTTGGTGGCTGCATCTAAGAAATCTTTGGCAGCCAAACACCTTGACATGCATTTGTGTTTTAACTTAACTGGCATGTTTCCTTCATAACCCTTTGATTCTTTACTCTTATGCAGTACTTAACGGAAAAACATATGGAGGAGAAATGTGGAATTGCAAAAGATGTTACTGAAGTAATATATACGTCTTTTTCAGATTTAAATTTACTGTTTTTAGATTTACTTTAGCATTAAATCAATGATTCCCCTGTTTTCACAATGTACAGTTAATAGGAAACACCCCGATGATATACCTCAACAAAGTCGTGGATGGATGTGTAGCTCGTGTTGCTGCGAAATTGGAGATGATGGAACCCTGTTCAAGTGTGAAAGACAGGTTTATGTTCTGTTTCTTTAATACTACACCACTCGTCATCCGACCTATCTATGTGCACAACTGATGTGAAAATATTTCATTTTCTAAAGGAAAGTTTATGTCCAAAGTTAAATAAGGAACAAATTGCACAACTAATTTTTAATTATGTAGGATCGCGTATAGGATGATTCAAGATGCAGAAGAGAAAGGCCTGATTACACCTGGAAAGGTTAGAGAAGTCCTTTTGGACAATTTTCAATGCTTCAATCGTTTTAGCATTATATTCTAGTCTGTATTGTTTGTACTTTCAATGACAATATTGTATTTATCGGTTTCAAGAGACAATAGTCTTATTTATTTGGGAAGTTTCATATCAATGATTTAATAGTCGGCATACGTCTAACTGAGATTTTATTTCCTTTTCTATTTTGATATGCATGCTATTGGTGGGTGCAGACGGTTCTTATTGAAGTAACCGGTGGCAACACTGGCATTGGTCTTGCATACCTTGCAGCAGCCAGGGGCTACAAACTTATTATAGTAATGCAACATACCTACAGTTTGGAGAGGAGAATTATTCTTAGAGCTTTTGGAGCTGAGTTATACATCACTGATGCAGCCAAAGGCATTGATGGTGATCTTCAAAAGGCGGAAGAGATACTTGAACGAACACCCGATGGGTACTTTTTCCGTCAATTTGAGAATCCTGCAAATCCTAAGGTGTTGTACGCATGAATAACTTGTTCACAGATGATTTGCGACATTCTTCTCATATTAGGTGTTAATATGTAGGCCCACTACGAAACAACTGGACCAGAGATTTGGAAGAGTTGTGAAGGCAAAATTGATGCATTGGTTGCCGGGATTGGGACAGGAGGTACAGTCACTGGTACAGGGAAATTCCTCAAGGAAAAAAATCCAGATATAAAGGTCAGTTTTGTTTTTGTGTTTTCTATGATTTTGTTTATTTTTCTTCATCTTCTTTTAGCTTAGGCCATGAACCATCATTTTTAAGAGCAGGTGTATGGTGTAGAACCTGCTGAAAGTGCACTTCTAAGTGGAGGAAAACCTGGTGAGTCTCAACTTTCTGGGTCATCTTTCCTTGCTAAATTTTCCTTTTGAAGGATCTGCGAGAGCGGAGACTGATAACCAAGGTTATTACGGAATTCACAAAACCTCACGGTGAAATACTGTACTTAGCAATATTGCTATCTACATCTTCTAACCGCAATTCTAATTGTTAGCATATGAATCTTGCCCACATGCTTCTACACTAATGTATTATGTCGTGTCAACGATGCTACTCGAAGAATTGAGATCATACATAAATCCAGCATCTTGAAGTTCCATCTACTTAGAAAAATTCAGGTTTTTGTGGAGCTTGGCAATTTGCTTTTTAACTTAGCATCAAAAGCAACAAATGATACCACACTCCCCTCCCCCCCCCCCCCAAACGGCGCGCAAGTCTGGGCAGATAACCAAGTTTTTTTTTTTAAGCATTAATTACGAAGTGCAGAATCAAGATATATTTTCGGCATCTGTAGATAATTCAAGGCACAACCAGGCAGAAATCCCCCAGAGCTGAGGCAGATAACCTGTATTATTATGTCAAACTTTTTTTTTTATGTCTCTGCTCTTTTCTGCTGGGTGGAATTTCGGTTTATAGGGACAGGTCCGATTGATGTCCTAACTCATACCAATATGGTCTTAAAGTATTACTTACAAAATAGAGAATAAAGAAACAATAGTTGTATCTGTTTCCAGAACAAGATTCTTGGACTTGGTTAATTTGTTTCAACACTAAAATGACCATCTTATATATTTTCAGATGTTTAATGCATTGAACTAAAATTCATCGAATGGTGATTAGGAAACAGAAAAGTTTCTCAAGAAAGAGGTCGAATGTAGTCTGTAAGATATCACATAGAGACTTATTCTTGTAGCCTACTGGCCATAGAATAATTCTGTTCATAGAAATATCTATTAGACGAATTAGATGAATGGTTAATGCCTTGCACTTATTTCATCAAATAGTGATTAAGAAACTCAAGAATTCCTTGAGAAAGAGGTTAAATGTAGTTATCTCTAAGCCATTTCTGAGAGATGTGGCCCGTGTATAATTCTGTTCATGGGATTATTTATTAGACAAATTAGATGATGGTTAATTATGTTACTTCTGCAGAAGATGCAGCTTCAAAGTTTGTTAAATTCTCCCTGATGGATTCTTTATCTTACTCTTTGCATGGACTGATGATATAGGAAAGCATCATATACAAGGAATTGGTGCTGGTTTCATTGCCCCTGTGCTTGATGTCAACTTACTTGATGAAGTTATTCAAGTAAACCCTTTAATTTTGTCAGTAGGTGTTAACTTTTAGTGAATTTATGAATCTCCCAAACAGTGTTATAGCTTATAATTTGAACTGAAAACTGTTCTATGGCAGGAAAATTCGTTTTAGAAACAGTAACAGCCATTTGTAACAGCCATTATGCTGTTAACAACTAAGAGACAACAATAAAAGAAAGTGATTAGATCAAAGCTGATGCATGCACTCAAAAAGTTCACTACCTACACATGCTTAGAGAACATTTTTTATGCTTAATGCATGTCTTATGCTTAATAGCCAAACCCCAACCCCTGCTTAGAGAATCAATACTTATGATCTTTATAATTCTACTGAGAAGATTTCTCACGTGCTATGTTGTTCTTTCTCTGGCTTGTAGCTAAAGTAATTTATTTATGAAATGAGTGAAGCTAAACTTCTAAGAGACCTTAGTAAGTGTACTTAATTAGGTTGGAGTGATCAATATAGGCAGTTAACTTTAACATGGTAATTTGATTGATTATTATGTAAATGCCAGTATACATCTTGCTGATAGTTGTCGGTAGGATATGAATGACAAGAAAGGTTACTGGAAAAAGATGTTAATTCATCATTGAGAATCTATAAAATTGTGGAAATCCTTTCAATAAAACTATAGAAAGAAAACACGAGGTAGAATTTGGTTGCATATGCTTTACTAAGACTTCTGCATGCTTAAAGATGATTTAGATTAATCCTTTTCAAATAAATCTCATTTCCAATCTGATGCAAAGTGATATTTATATCTATCAGGGGAAGTCTTAAAGTTCATACATAACGAAGGTTCCTGATCCAATTATCTAATCTCATCTATGAAACTATTGATAGAGAATCCATTCATACCTACTCTCATATTAAGATTTGTAAAAGCAAACGGGTTGAACATAAAATGTCTGGAAAATTGTGTGTTTCTAGACTCTAGAGTAATCTGGATCTCAGATTTGAACAAATGATCAAAAGTGGTTTAATGGGACAAAAGGACATTTAGTTGCATGCAATCTTATGGTAGCAAGTCTACACTGATGCTACTCTGCTATTACCTATGCCATTTAGTCTGAAGCAAGGAGAGTTGCAGAATACTTCTTCCTTCTATTGACATGTGCGGCTGTTTCATGTCTTCAGGTAACTAGTGAAGAAGCGATTGAAATGGCAAAGCTTCTCATATTGAAAGAAGGGTTGCTGGTATGTTCTTTGGTAGCTATAACTAATTTGATAGGTTTCTAATTTACAGCTGCTTTAATCTTTTTTTGAGACGAGTACCTTGGGCTTTTGTCATCACTAACCCGCACTTTAGAATGCCTGATATTGTCGTCAAATCTTTGTTTGTGGAACCTTTGTAGGTGGGCATTTCCTCAGGTGCAGCAGCAGCAGCAGCAATAAAATTAGCAAAAAGGCCTGAAAATGCCGGGAAACTCATTGTTGTAAGTTGCATTTAAATTGTCTAATCGAACTTCAATAAATATCTCGTTTTCCTTTCCCTTAAGGCATCAATCTAATTTTTTACCTATAGATATCGATATGGAGAAATCACATTTACCTTTTACTTCACTTCAACAAAGTATTCAACGTGTGTAATGCCCCACTGCCTGTGTCAAGTTTTCTTGCTTCTTACTCTCTCTCTCTCCCCACTGCAAGTTCTATGCTTTGGGAAAGCACTCATTATGATAAAAAAAGGCACTTTACTGATGACCGATTGAAATAATTCTTTTTGGGCATTGGAGGGAATAGCCTGGAACATCATTTTGCCTTTACATAGATCATAGAGAATAGGGATAAAAAATTTGTTGAAGCTATCCTCTTTGGCCTAAATAGTCGTGGACTTGTTAGGCCAAAGGTATTGCATTGTGAAACATTAGCGTGATAATGGAACTGCTGCTTTCTTCTCTTCTTTGCGCTAAACTTGTCTCCACTAGATGAGGCTTACATGAAACGCCTTGAAATTTGTTCATCGATGATTCATCCTTCCTCTCCTTTTCCTCAACAATATTACATTATGCAGAAGCATTTTAACTTCTTCGCATGTATACCAGCTGTAATGCATTGCTTAAACATGTATGTATATGCATATATATAAGATCAAAATCACTGGTACAGAAAATTTTTCTATGCATAAAGTTTGGTATGACTTAACTCTTATCTGTATGCATATTTACTACCTTGAGACTAGAATTAACACTGTTCTGCCGAAAGAAGTTCCGAAAACCCGAGCAATTTCTATCTTATGTAGATGATTTCAAGGGTGGAGCCGTGGAGGGTGATTTATAGGATTTTTGCAAAGCTTTTGCTAAATGTTTAGCTTAGCTTTTGCAAAATCCTTTTTGTATTCCTTAAATAGACTCATCATACTAATTTCTGTTTGTTGAGGATATAGTAAATATGTTTTCATCCACATTTGGGTTGTTCAGATCACTGATCCATAAACATCAAGAGTCTATTTTCGATTAGTGTTCGCTAAATCTGATGATTAATTGCACCCTAATAAAGACCGAGATTGTCGACCCCAATTAGTGAAATAAAGTTTAGTTTTTGATTTGGTTTAATACAGACTGATTAAGAGGAAGTAACAATTGTATATTAGTTTTTCCTGGTGTGAAGCTGACAGTTGCTACCCTTCAATTGTTAGTACTAAGCTTAGTTATTATTCAGTGCCTTACTTCTTGTTTTCATAAAGTGTAACACTTGTCTCACATTTGTTACATAACTAAAGTGTCTTTTCCAGAACTAACTCAACAAGGTATGACTTACTTTCTTACAGGTGATCTTTCCCAGTGCAGGTGAACGTTATTTGTCCACAGTATTATTTGATTCATTAAGAGAAGAGACAAGTAATATGACTATTGAGTGAGTTGTTACCAGGGTCTAAATGTGTCAAAAGTATTGTTTGTCCACTATATTGAGATTTATCCTTAATGGAGTAATAAAATTTTCCAAGGGAATTGTAATGAAAAGTTACAATTCAAGAATTAACAAAATTTGATCCCCTCTATTCTTTTTTTCTTGTTTTCTCCTAAAAAAAAATGTTAATCCTTATATATATATATATAAAAATGTTAATTCTTTTTTTTTTTTTGCTAGGAAAATAAAAGTTCATCTCATTAAACTCAACAAAAACGAATCAACAAGAGTACAAAAAATGACCTATCTAGGGGTACTTTTCAGATTTCAATTTCTACATATAAGCCTATTTGTATCCAAATTCAAAAAAATTTTACAAGTAAGAATTTTCAATCTAATTGACTGAAATATACAAATAACAAGACTTTCCTATGAATCAAAACTACCTCAAAAGAACCTATGATTTCTCTCCTTCCAAATAACAAAAACAATCCCACCCGATTACAATCTGATTAACATAACTTGGAGACTTTCATCACAGTAATACCGCCTACCCCAATTCTCAATCTCATCCCAACTATCAATATTCTCATCAATAAGTAAGGCAGTGAGGCCTGTAGCCCAAATTCGACGACTCAAGCCACATGAAAAGAACAGATAGTCACAATTTTCAGCCGCAATTTCACAAATCGTACGTAAGCAATCGCGACAAATACTCCAAGGAAGCAGCCTATCTCTTGTAGGGAGACGATTCAGCAACGCAAGCCACACCAAGAAACTATGCTTAGGGATCCGACACTTATTCCAAATAAGGAAGTGCCATCGGACCTCTTCGAACTTGGTCCTCACAATATTCCACGCAGAGGCCGTAGTAAACAAGCCATTAGGATTAGGCAGCCACTTCCACTGATCATTACGTTGGGGATAAGGCTCGAACGGGATATGATTCCCAATATTCCTAGACACAGCAAGGTCAGGCCATCTCCAAGTACCATGATTGATTACCTCATTAACACGACCAAGCTTACTAACCAGAGACAAGCAGCTATTATTCATCTCCACATGGTCCGACAAGCAACCCCATAGGTGTCACGGATCATACCAAAAAAATGTCTTTGGTTCCATCCCCAACCACCATCCTCATATATACTTCCTATTGGACTATTGGTATCTTTCCAAGTGGCCATATATAAAAAGGTTTGATCTCCTCATAACATATAAGATTATAATAAAGATTCATCGATTATAAAATGTCTAAATCATTTTATCTTTTTTGTATTATTATTTTACTATTATTAGATTTTCCTTATAATATTACAAAGGATATCCAAAGATGAATAAAACATCAATTGAATCAAGTTGACCACATAGCACTCTATACGTGTGTCTGGGGGCGAAAAAATGGCAGCCACATTTATTTTATGTATTGAAATTTCAAATATATCATATGATAATTTAAAAAATTCATATAACAATTAATGAATATATAAATTCCACACGTATCCCAATAGTTGAATTGAAGATAAGGGGCGATTTGGAACTATTCATAAAAACAATTTTTTTGTTCTTGAAAACCAAAAAAAAAAAAAAAACATTTCTAACATTGTTTATCTATCATCAATCCCACGCTCAAATTAATTATCTTATTTTACACTATTTTCTCAATACTATATGTTATCGGGTCAAACGGGATATTGTATTCCGCAACCCAAAATCTCCAACCCTATTAAACAAATTATAAAAAAATTGTTGGAATCGAGGGAGAGAGTGTGTGCGCGAACTGGCAAATAAACTACGTCTCATTTAGTACAAGAAACTTTTATTATATATAAAATTTAAAAAAATGATCAGATCAATTTTTAGATTTATTTTGTGCAATCTCATTTACATTTTTACGAGAAATTATTTTTACAAACTCGTTATTTAAGTTATATGTCGACAACTTTATTGTTCTGTCATAGAACTCTGGCTGATTGGTAGTACAAGTCAGCCAAGGCTGCCATTCACTCTGGTAGTTGGTTAAACCAAACTCTGGACGTAATTTGCTAAAATCCTCTAAGTTCATCAGATATACCATTAAAGTTTGTTTATTTTATGACACTCTAATTTTTTTTTGAAAAGTGTATAGTTCGATAAAGGGTCAGATTAACTTTATAATTTTTTGTATGCAACTTAAGTTGTGTTTTTGTTAAAGACTATTTCTACAACTCAAACTGTCACGTTTGATTCAAACAATAAGAATTTTACTGTTGTGGCAAGGCTCCTGCCGACTACACAAGTACCCATAAATTCTCAAAGTTCAGAATACAACTCAGGCTGATTTGTTAAAAAATACTTGTCACCTGACCATTAATAGAGAAATGTCTGGTAGGAAGTATAGTAGCAATCGAATTAATAGAAAAATTTGTAACCAATGGAGGGTAGATGACATTTTTTAGATCGTTGGTTGATTGATCCAGGAGGCATTTTCTCTTAGTCTTGTTTTGCTAGTGTTATTTTTCTTGTAAGTTCCATGTTGAACAGTTTTTTATGTGAATAAATACATACTTGCTGATCCAATGAAAAAAAAAAAAAAGAATTTCTTGATTCGTTCCTGATTTCTTATTACACCAATATCTCCATGGAAAATGATGCTGAGATTAATTACAAAGCGGCACTACAAGCTTCGGATCGTGCACATTATTGAAGGTGCACGTTTACAAGATTGCAATCTGAATTAACAAGTAAACAACACATTATACAAGACTGCAAAATCCAAAAAATGGCAGCTACATTTATTGTTTCCAGTGTTAGATATATGCATTCCATAACAGGCATGCTTGAGCACAAACTCATAATAGCAGCAACCTCTTGCTCCCTCTGAGATCACAGGGCACTCATAAGGTATTGTTACTTGTAACTTTATTGCTTCTACTTCTTATCTCTGAACTTTTGGATTGTTTCAGTGAAAATATTGCTTTCTTGCTATTTTTTGATTTGTGATTGTGCTTTGCTATTGTTCTGTGTTCAATCTTGTTTGTCTGCTGCCTTTATTTTCATGTAGTAGTTATTAAAACAAGAAATACAGTGGAATTATGTGATTGTTGTTTGTAAATATCTCTGTTGCTTATGACGGTCTTTTGTAACATCTCATTCCACATTGGCTCGATAAAGAATATGTGTTCGATAAAAGATATGTGTTCAGTTGATAATTACTTAGATTTTCTATTACCGCCAAAATGGGTGTCTTTTGTAACATCCCGTCCCATATTAATTCGGTAAAAGATATGTGCTCAGTCTATAATAATTTAAGTTATCTGTTACTGTTCACACGGGTTTCATATTTTGGACTAATCGGTTAGTCTTAATATATTAGCAAGCTAGTAGTTGCATCGAAGTCCTTACCTATTTTACCTCAGAATTCGACTTTGTGTGAATCAATTGTCTTTGTACTGCTCAAGGAGCAGATGTTTAAACTGTTGTCATTTGTATGCTGTTTGACAATTGCTTTCCAGGAGATCTTAGCTTCCAGTACGTCTTTTTCCGATCTTATTAAGATCGGTTAAATTGTATAAAAATCCAATCTTTGTTGTAGGCCAGTAACATTTGGATTAATATCTTGATTTTTTATCGTGCTTCTTGATTCAATGATCGCAAAAAGGTAGAAGCCTCATTCAATGTGGTTCCTAGAGTTCTTCATTACAATCTCAAGATAAGATGTTATTCAGAATCTGAGAATCATATTGTTGTATCGTTTTCAAGAATGCCCTTTACTTCTACAAATTTATTTGTTTTTTTTTTACAATTCGACATCTAACAGATTTTCCTCTATTTTCTGAGTTATATGGAAGTTCTAGTTGATTTTAATTCTCCGACTCTTTGCTCTTATGCAGTACTTTACGAAACCAAATATGGAAGAGAAATCTGGAGTTGCTAAAGATGTTTCTGAAGTAATATATACTTCTTGTGAAATCTTAATTGATGTTTTTAGATTTACTCTAGTATTAAATCAATGATTCCTCCTATTTTCACGATGTGCAGTTAGTAGGAAACACGCCAATGGTATACCTTAACAAGGTAGTTGATGGCTGTGTAGCTCGTATCGCTGCCAAATTGGAGATGATGGAACCCTGCTCGAGTGTGAAAGACAGGTCGTTGTTCTTTTCGTTTAATACTTTTATCATTATTTTCAATTTTGGGAGTCTTCATGTTGTTTTAGTATACTCTAATCATCCTCTGATATATGAGCACAACTGAATATGTGAAAGAGTTTCATTTTCTGAGGAAATTTTGTGTCCGAAGTTAAAATAAAGGAACAAGCTGGATATATGATTTTCATTGTGTAGGATCGCGTATAGCATGATTAAAGATGCAGAAGAGAAAGGCCTGATTACTCCTGGAAAGGTTAGCGAAATCAGTACAAGCATGTCAGTTAAAAAAATTGGTTCTCAGTTTCGAAAGCAATCTTCATTTAAATGGGATGTTTCATACGAGTAATATTAATAATCGACATATTCTAAACTGAAATTTTGTTTCGTTTTGTGTTTTAATATGTATACTACTGGTGGCTGAAGACGGTTCTTGTGGAGGCAACCAGTGGAAACACGGGCATTGGCCTTGCATTCCTCGCAGCAGCCAAGGGCTACAAACTCGTAATAGCAATGCTGCATACCTATAGTTTGGAGAGAAGAACTATTCTTAAAGCTTTAGGAGCTGAGTTACACATCACGGACGCAGCCAAAGGCTTCGATGGCCTTATTAAAAAGGCCCAAGAGATAGTTGATCAAACACCCAATGCCTACTTTGTTCGTCAATTCGAGAATCCTGCAAATCCTAAGGTGTTGTACACATGAATGACTTTGTTCACAGATGATGTATGGCGTTGTTGTCATATCAGGTTTCAATATGCAGATCCACTATGAAACAACCGGACCAGAGATATGGAAGAGTACTGAAGGCAAAATTGATGCGCTGGTTACTGGGATCGGGACAGGAGGTACAGCCACTGGTGCTGGGAAATTCCTCAAGGAAAAAAATACAGACATTAAGGTCAGTCTTTTTCATGAGTTGTCTATGGTTTTGTTTCTTTTCCTTCATCCCCTTGTGAATTAGCTGTTGATTTCTCCTTTCATTGTGAACCATCCTTCCGAGGGCAGGTGTATGCTGTAGAACCTGCAGAAAGCGCGGTCCTAAGTGGAGGAAAGCGTGGTGAGTTACTGTAATGTCCTACGTCAGTGGGAGATAGTGTATATAAGTGGTTTATAAGTCGGGTTCTAAATCCAAGGCGTAACAGTTACAGCTTTTTGTGTAATCTTTCCTTGCATTTTCCATTCGAGTACAGGACTGCATAAGATCGAAGGAATTGGTGCTGGTTTCATTCCCCCTGTGCTTAATGTCGACATACTTGATGAAGTTATTCAAGTAAGCCCTTTAATCTTGTTAGTAAATGTTAACTTTTGGTGAAGTTATGAAGCCCCTAAACAAAGTCGCAGTATTACAATGTGAACTGAAAACTATTCAAGTTAGCGTATATTTTCTTCTATTGACATGTACTGCCGTTTCATGTCTCCAGATATCAGGTGACGAAGCGATTAAAATGGCGAGGAATCTCATATTGAAAGAAGGGTTATTGGTATGTCTACGTGGTAGAATATACATTCTTTTCACATAAAAAAAAAAATAGTGAATTCTAAGACCACATTATAAAGTCTTAGGTTACTCTTCTTAGCACATATAGGTTTTAAAAGGGAATCCCGTGATTCTTAAAATCAGGTGTCATTGAGTTTTTCTTATCGCTAATCTGCAAGTTGAATCTTTGTTTCGTGGAACATTTTGTAGGTAGGCATATCCTCAGGGGCAGCAGCAGCAGCTGCAATAAAAGTAGCAAAAAGGCCTGAAAATGCTGGGAAACTCATTGCTGTAAGTTGGATTTAATTTCTCTAATCAAACTTAAAACAATATTTCTTTCTCTTCCTCTTATCCCCTTTGATACCCGGAAGGCGTGATTTTTTTCCCCACAGGTGGTCTTTCCGAGTTCTGGGGAGCGTTATATGTCCACTGAATTATTTGCTTCATTGCGAGAAGAAGCAAGTAATATGACTTTTGAGTGAGCTCTCCTTCAAGGCCACAAGAACCTCCTTATCCTAGAGGTAGTGGTGAAACTAGGCATCGAGAGTCAACGTGAGAACTACAGCAACGAAATCAATAACCGAGGGTTTAAGCTCTAATTTATGAATAAATTTTTTTATATAAAGTATAAAAAAAGCTATTACTTTTATGCCTAAAATCATGTCTTGATGATAGATCACAATATGATATAATTAAATGAGTGAATTACTTGCCGCCCTTTTGTGTTTTGCCGTAAATACTCATTTACCTTTTGTCTTTTTAAAATAGGCTCATTACCCCCCTGTGATTTTTAGAGTGTAGCTGACCGCCCCCCTCCGTTAAAAAAGACGTCTAATTTAACAGCAATTGCAACACACGTGCTTAAAATGCGATTTTTTTATGCTTGTAGTTTAAATAAATTCGTTGTTGGACAAAAATACCCTTTTAGTAAATTGCTTGCCGCTCCCCTGTGTTTTGCCCTAAATATTCATTCACTTCCTATAATTTTAAAATAGGCTCATTACTCCCTTGTGATTTTCAGAGTGTAGTTGACCGCCCCCCTCTGTTAAAAAAACCGTATAATTTAACAGCAATTGTAACACACGCGCTTCAAATGCGATTTTTTTATGCTTTTGGTTTAAATAAATTTATTGCTGGACAAAAATACTCTTTTAGTAAATTGCTTGCCGCCCCCTTGTGTTTTGCCCTAAATACTCATTCACCCCCTGTAATTTTAAAATATGCTCATTACCTCTTGTGTTTTTTCGATTTTAACTTTATGTACGGGTATAACGATCACTTAACAAATTTGGTAACGTTTGTTAACGGAATAAGAGATTTTGGGTACATCAGCTATAATCGAAAAAACACAAGGGGGTAATGAGCCTATTTTAAAATTAAAGGGAATGAATGAGTATTTCGAGCAAAATACAGGGGGGCGGCAAGCAATTTACTCTATAATTAAACTAATACTTAATTTAAGCACATTATAACAGACTTGGCTTATCTACAATTCATTTCTCTACAATTCAATTTAATAGTTATCCCGATCAATGCCAAGTGTCACTACATATCATCTACAGACTATATTAATCTTGCTAAAATAACTTTTTAACCACGGTTAGAAACCATTAAATACCAAAATCTTAACTACCATATTTAATTAGCAAAACAAATATGAAAATAAATGATTCTAAAAAAAAAATCCATTCATGCCCCTAAGAATAACGATTCACTAAAATTCTAGATAATCACAAATAAAGTTATTACCTCTACTATCAACACAAGTTAGCTCAAACAAAAAACAAAAGAAATAAACAAAAAGTTTGAAACTTTATAAAGAACAAGGTAGAGAAGCAGGAAAAATAATTGCTTCGCAGTGTTGAAATGTGATTTAAGTAAAAAAAAAAAGAAAAATCTCACATTTAGTCCCTATTGTTTGTAAAGTATTTCACTTTAGTCCCTATTATTTAAAATATCTAAATTTAGTCCCTATTATTTTTTTAAAAGTTTCAATTTAATCCTTATTGTTTAAAGTTTTCAATTTCGTCCTTATTGTTTCCCAAAAAGTTTTAATTTCGTCCCTATTATTTTAAAAAAAAATTAAATCCATCCCTATTATTTTTCAAAAAATTCAAATTAGTCATTGGATAATAGAGATGAATTTGAAATTTTAAGAAAATAATAGGGGACTAAATTAAAACTTTTTGAAAACAATAGGGACGAAGTTGAAACTTTTTAAAAAATAATATGGACTAAATTGAGACATATTAAATAATAGGGATGAAATTAAAACTTTTGGTGAAATAACATGGACTAAATTGATACATTTTAAATAATGGGGACTAAACTGATACACTTTGCAAACAATAGGGACTAAATGTGAAATTTTCCCAAAAAAAAAAGTGGGTATCTCTAAAATTGTGTAAATGAACTTCATTTGAAGCTGTTTTGCTATAATTGTTTCAAACGGTAACAATAAGAAATGTTTCCTACTCTTTTTTTATATATATACAGTATAACATTTTTAAATTAATAGCGTTAGGACTACCAAATTCTATTAATTTAGAGAGATATTAATTTATCGATAAATTAATAACTATTAATTTATAGAGATATTTTTAATTGTTTTGGATTTATAGTAAACATATTATGATTATGATATCTTTTTTTGAAAAGTGATTTGTATTTTTTCGGACCAATTTGAAAAGATACGTAATCAAAATATAAGATAAATTTTAATTTAGTAGGATTATAACAAAGTTTCTCTAATCTCATATTCAAGTCTTTGTAGGATTAGGATAAGAACTAATTTCTCTAATCTGGTATCCTAATCCTTGTAGGATTATCTCAATTTTTTTATTTTTAAATAATTAAATATAAGATTTAACTAGATTTGAAGTTCAACAAAAGACAAACAACTCTTAATTTATATTTTAAGAAAACCTCATAGTCAATTTATTATGTACTTTTTAGTTAATTATTAATTTATGAAATATTTGGATCAATAAAATACAAATGAAAATTTTTAAATGTATTATCTTATAATTTTATTGAATTTATAAACTTTTTACACTGGTCCCAAGTCGGGACCGGACATTTTTATTAATTAAAAGAGATTATTAATTTATCGAGTATTAATTTAAAGAGATTCTTACTGTATATATATATACACACATATAACTCTAAAGTCTTTTTCGTCTTTATTACTTTCTCTATAAATGATGAGTCGGAACTGTAGGGCTTTTTAAGAAGCTTCACTAGATAAGTTGGAACAAATATTATATAGCTTCATTTATTTTATTTTTATTTAAAGAATAATAAGTCATAAGACTTATTGGAGCAAAAATCTAATGGTTTATTATTATTTTTTTGGTCCGACTTCTATAGATTTTTCTCAAAATTTTAAAGACCATTTATTTTTTCACACTAAACACTTTGTGTATTTTTGGCTGAGCCTATAATTAAAGCAATAAATATATTTTTTCTCAAGACTTTAAAGACCATAAACCACTTGCCATAAAAAATGTTCACGTAATATTTTTTGGAGCAAAAAAATGTATGGCTTCAAAGGCTAAATATGGCTCCATATTTGTTTTGCTAATTAAATATGGTAGTTTGGATTTGATATTTAATGCTTTTTAATCATAGTTGGAAAGCTAGTTTAGTCAGATTAATATAGTCTGTTGATATATTTAATGACACATGGCATTAATCAGAATAACAATTGCATAAAATTGTAGAGAATGGAATTGTAGATGAGCAAAGTTCCATTATAACACATATTGAGTGATTAACACCCTTTTCCTTTTGATTGTTTATGAGAAACTGGTTTTGGCCTAGTTCCCCATTTCCCTTTGCTAGTATTTTCAAGGTTTGGTCTATACCCTGCCTTGTGTTTGTAATATTTTTCTTAAATTAATAACATTCAGAGGGTACTGCTCCTTTTTCCCCAATAAAAAAAATAAAAAAATAAAAGCCATAAAACATATGTGAAGTTTTCGAGTCATGACTCCTTTCATTATAGGTAATACATAGCATACAAAAAGAGAAAAAAAAAAGAAACTATAGTCAATATACGTAAATAGAAAAAGTCTCTTTCATGAGATATAAAGGAAGATTGTTGCTCAAAAATTAATTTATTTTAAAAGAATTTATTCATGCCCTTTCAACAAATAACAAATTAGAAATCCAATTCAAATTGAGATTAAAAAAGTTCAAAGTATAACATGTATAAATTAAAGCAATAACATATACATAAAAATAACAAAAAAATGTGCTATATCGTACATGCAGCAGAAAACCTCCCGAGAGAGTTCAAAAACCGATCAGCATCATTGAGATAGTAAAGCTTGAATCTCAGACCTGCTCACCAAATTTTAGTTTCATCGGATAAGAAATCACCATTCGGTTATATATATTTGATGAAAACTACCTAATTTTTTCTTATATTTTTCTCTCTCTCTCCCTCCATTTTTTATAATTTTCTTGTTCTCTCTTCACTCAATAGAAGTACGCAACATATCATTCTTAATTAAAAAGAATCATCAATAAAAAAGTAAAAATAAAACATCTCTAATCAGTTTTACTTCCCATTACTTATTATTATTTTAATAATAAAAAGAAAAAAAGAAAAAAGAAAATAAAAATTTTATTTTTTCCCAACTCAAGGTGTGCACGCCCTGGTGGATCCGCCTATGCTGCGATAGGGTAATTAAAAGTTTAGATATTTCAAACAGAACGAAGTATTATCTATAATTTATTTTTTACTTAATAAATTATTTTATTTCAAAACTTTACCTTCAGTTCAGATTTTTTCAAAAAAATTCCTGGACCGCATATCTTTCTTGTAATACTCAGAGAAACAAATAAAAACATGAAATGAATAAAAAGGATCAAATCGCATCATCTCTAGCTAGTGATAGGTAAATACTTTTTCTCTCCTAAAAATTGCAAGAACTATTCGTGATGAGATGTTGATTAATCAGTAAATGTAATTGATTAATTCTCACACTATTAGTGGTGCTTCTGGTTGGTTTCTAAACCTAGACAAAAAAAGAAAAAAAAAGTTTGGTTTCTAAACAGATCATGCTAAAAAATAGATTCACATCCCAACAAAAAAAAAAGGAAAAAAAAAAGGATTTATACGACCAATTGAATTAAAGCTAAGATGTTGCCACTAATTAAATATTTTATCTCATGTTCTACGACTACAATTTACTGCGAAAACGGAATCTGTGCATAGTTTCCCTTCTTTTTTTTCTTTGGTCTTAAAGGTAGGTCGAAGCCAGGTTAAATGAGAATAATTTTGGGGTATATATTCTTTTTACAATTTTTCTCTAATTATTTTTCTAACTATCGAGTTATCAACGGAAGAACTTGTTAAAATAATAACACACCAAGAGATTATTACAAAATATAATTCAACAACCAATTTACATAACCATTTTTGTTTTTTTTTTTGTTTTTTTTGTTTTGTTTTTAAATAGGCCTAAGTCACCTTCAATAACAATACGCGAAAAGATGCATCGGGTGAAGGACTATAATAAGTTACTCTCTAATTGTATTAAATTATCAAGAAATAATTTATTATATTTATAATCTTCAACAAGCTAGTTCTAAATAGATGATAACGAGATTTAAATTTAAATAGATTAAATTACTAAATAAGTCCTGCAATGCAGCTTCTGGCTCGACGCTTAGCCTCTAAGCCAAACCAAGAAACAAAAACATGACCAGAAAATACGCTATTGCTAAAGCAGTGAAATTCCGGCCTCGTAAGAGGAGGCCTTACAGTTTATTCATTGCTTCAGAGGAAAGATGCGGGAAAAAAACATCCCTTAGCCTGCAAACTATATATTTAAACATGGAGACCAAGACTGAGAGTTGCTGAGGTGGTTTAGTTGTTCTGCTTGTGAACCTGGTTAAGCCTGGCCGCAGCAGCCACAGAAGCAGCCACACCTCCCGGACGAGTGCACAAATCTCGATCATTCCTTATCTCTGCACCTATCACTCCCTCCGCATCTCTGCGCGTCACTGCCTTATCTCCCGGCAGTTTCGTGCTTGCGTCCTGCAAAACAACGGTACAAGCAATGTGTTTAAGAGATTTACGAGTAACCTGGTGGTAGATTCTCTAACAATATTGAAAAATCAAGGTTCGAATCTGATTTTTAAAAAAAAGAAAAAAGAAAGAATTGTTTAACACATTAATTAATGACATTGATGACCACCACAAAGATATGGTATATATCTTCATTTTCTATTATGGTGACTAATTAAGTGGCGAGACCTGACTTGTATCTCTAACACACTCCCACGTGCTAGCAATATTTAAATTATACACGTGGTAAATGAGTGAAAATGGCGAGACTCAAATTCATGACTTTTAGACAACAAAGTCTGGTACATTTTAAATGATCCGAAAGTTGAAATCTCTTTTTGTGTGGTCATTAATTTATAGTTAACTATATATATAATTAATATCTGCACGTAATGATATGATAAGAGTGTGAATATGTGCGTTCCAAGTGGCCTGAGTCACGCACATCTTGACTTAGCAAAAGAAAATCTTATAATTTTTCTTTTGTATTAAACAAAAAAATTCATTATATTGAAGCTTGAGGTGTGGTCTGGACAACAAACTTGCAGAGATGCCTAGACGCAGATAGACTAGTATTATAATATGTAAGCAGGGCAAAGGGGGCAGAAAATCACCGCCAAAATGTCACGCAATTTTGTTTTGTCGTCGTCGGTTGTCGAGCGTGCATTGCGGGTTGCAGCTGATTGAGCAGCAGCAGCAACACCACCGGGGATGATACTGGTGCGACCTGTCGCTCTCACTTCCGCTGCTTGAATCGCGGCCGCATCACTATAGTCCACAGGCTTGTTTCCGCTCGTTAGAGCTGTAGCTTCCAGTGCTTCACCAATCGTGATATTTTTATTATTATTATTATTACCACCGCGTTCCATCGTAGACGGTGGTACAAGCGGAGCTCGTTGTCCATCTTGCCCAACAACCTTGCACGATAACCAATGTTAATAATAATTAATTAATTAAAACCATTACAAAAAAATTCAATTGATAAAATGATTAAAAAACAATAATTTTTTCATTTCATAATAAGAGTGTTGTAAAAGAATTAAAATAAGAGTATTGTAAAAGAATTAAAATATTGTAATGCACGGAAAAATAATCAGAGTCCTAAATAAATGTAGAAGAAGAGAACCTGTCCACCAATGGATTCGGTAAACTTTCGTCCCTCAGGAAGATCAATCTCAGTAATGGCCACACCTTGCTCACCATCAGCATTGGTGACTTGGTGATCATGGCCAACAAAGCCAGCTCTCTCATTCCTGTTGGCAGCCGACTGCATCACGGAAGCCGGACCGCCTTTCTGTATGTATCCGAACGTCCTGTTCTCCGCCGATTGCATCATTGCAGCATCTCTTGGTGCAACAGTTTGGCCTGAAAGATCACCTTGCACGTCAAAAACATCACCATACTTGATTGGCTCTTGCTGTTGCTGAGCTTCAGGCCTCCTTGGTTGTTGCTGGCTCATTTTTTTATCAGTAGCTAGCTAAGAAAAACGTGTTCAGATTCTTTGATAAAATGGATTAATTAGATTTCTGTGTATTTGCTCAAGGTAGATGAAGATGGTGCAATGTTGATAAATATAGTGAACGATGCTTTGCATGGCTTTACTTTGAATGTAACAAGTGTCAACACTAGCCAAAAAATAGTGGACAGTGTCTGAAGGGCTTTGCTTTGAATGTAACAAGTGTCGACACAACACCCAGGCGCTTATGTATGTGTTTTACACGTGGGGGGTGACTAATGTTTTGCTGCTTCGTGTTTCTGCGGACATTGCGGCCACCATTGATGGAGGTATCAGGCGAGTGGCACCAAATACTTTTTTTTTTGGGGATAACATCGTTATAAGATTCTAGCTTTTAACTGCAAGGTGTTGAGATGAATTATCGGAATTAATATTTTAACTGATATAATATTAATTTTTAATTTTTTTTTTAAAACATTAATTTATAAGTTTTTTTTTAAATTAAAAAAAAAATAATGGTGTAATTATTTAAGAGTTATGAGGAATAGTTAAGTAGTGATTTGTGTTACAATATTTAAATGTTCTAAATTCGAATTATAATTTTAAATTTTATTATACTAAAAATTTAAAATAATAATAATAATATAATTATTTGATTTTTACTCTTATGAACTATTTTATTATAACCTAGATATCATCATCTTACTGCCATGATAATACTTTCATCCTGACAAAAAAAAAATAATAATACTTTCACTTCCACTGGTGTTTCTTATTGCATGGTTTTATGTTTGACGGTACTTCAAACTAATTTGTCTAATGGTCTCCTATTGTTTGGAAAAAGTATTATTTTAGATTTTATATGCATAAAATCTAATAAGTATGAACTTTGAGGAGGGACCAAGTTTAAAGTTAATTTTCAAACATTGGTTAAAATATTTAAATCATCAGGTTAATAAAAATCAAATTACTATTTATGATCATGGTATGGTTTACCTTTTAAAAAAGCTTTTCATAAATTTTAAAGAATATTCTTGTTAATGGATAGAGAAAATTAATAAGGGTGAACTGTACCAAACCCCCTTATGATTAGGTGAAAGTGCATCGTTACCCCCTGTGTTTTAAAAACTAGCATAAGTAGTCTATGTGTTTTTGTAAAAGTGCATAGGACCTCCCTGCCGTCCAAAAAGTCGTTAATTCTGACAGAGATTGACTCGCACGCACTTCAAATGCAAATGGGGAATGTTTTAATGCACATGTCGGCAAAATAATTAAATTATTGGACATAAATACCCTTTCAAAAAATAACACAAAAAATAAAAATAAAAACAAAAAGGAAATAAAAAATAGTCTTTTTCCCCAACCAGCCCCTCCCGCACCCCACCCCCCCAACACATACACACACACAACCAGCCCCACCCCACCAGCCCTTGGTAAATATGAATTACATAGCAAATATAACTTCGGATCTGTAAATATGAAGCTAAAAACAACATAGAAAAATGAGATAAACATATAATTCAAACCACATCAGAAACAAAAAAGGAAAAAAAAAATCATCAACAAAATATATAAACATAATTTGTCACCATAGATCTAGGCATGTTAAACACAAATCTCAACACAAACAAAGAAATTCATTAAAATCAGAAAATAAAAGCAAATCTTTTACAAGATCCATACAATATTATATATGGGTAAGACACAAAAAAAATATATATATTTTCATCATCAAGCACAAGCACAAGGACTATCAACAACAACAACAGCATCGTCACCACTCCTGAAAAGAAAGTACCCAACACCAAGACCAACAACAATGGCTATAAAAACTCCACCATTAAAGGACATGATGGCCAGCATCAGAAGGTAACCGACGGCTGAGTTGATCCCAAACAAGAACGCATCAAGAGCAGCATAACAAAAGAAAAAGAAAAAGACAGATACGAAGAAAGCATCAGGAGCAGCATAGCTCAGAAAGATTTTGAACATATGCATATATTTCTTTTTCTTTTCTTTTTTTAGTTTAAACAAAAGAGAAAAGGATAAAAGAGAGAAATGAAAAAAAAAATTAAGGGTATTTACGTTTTTTTACAAATTCTGTTAGCATTTTTGACAGAAAATAGACGGAGGGGGCACGTCTGCACTTTCACACACTACAAAAAAAACTGCATTTTGCGACAGGTTGTCGCCAATTCGTCGCCAAACTGGCGACGGAATGGTGACGGAATTCATTATCGCTAGTTTGGTGACAATTTGATGACAGTTTGGAGGCGACCTACATAGGCTGTCACCAATTCATCTCCAATTGGTGACAATATGGTAACGGCATTGTAGGTCATCTCCAAAAGTGTCCAAATAGTAACTACATAGTGATGGATAATGAAATGTTGTCTCCATGTCGTTACCAATGGGTGACAGCCTAGAGACAAAATGCAAAGGTCGTCACCATTTAATCACCTTGTTGCCGACAAAAAGTCATATGTTGAAATTCAATAATTTTGACATTAAATATATTATCTAAATTAAGAACTATTAAAAATATAATTCATATTAATTAATATATATTAATTATTTACTTATCCATTAATTATTTACTTATCCAATTTTTTGTATTACTATGTAGTCGTAAATTTTGCTTCATAATAAAAAAAATAAAACTACTAATTCTGATATTTGTAGTTTGATAAAAAGTCAAAAAGAAAAATACAATTCAAACAGTATTATCACATGTTTTTGAAAAATTTAATCAAAGTACTTTAATATGTAATTTTATGTCTTAAATAATTATAACAAAGAAAAAAAAAATTATTTTTGGAGACAGAAATATAAGGCCATCTCCCAACATTAAAAAAAAAAAAAAAGATAACAAATAAAAAAAAGAAAAAAAATTTAAAAAAATTGGAATTTAAAAGATGGAGACGGCCCGGTCCGTCTCCATTTATGGAGACGGATTGGGCCGTCACCACCAACATTACAAAAAAAGAAAAAAAATTAAAATAGATGGAGACGGCCCAGTCCATCTCCACCAACATTAAAAAAAAAATTAAAATAAAAGATGGAGATGGCCAGTCCGTCTCCACCTAACATTAAAAAAAAATAAATAAATAAATTAAAATAAATTGGATCAACCCTAAGAGCTGATCCAATTTAAAAGATGGAGATGGCCCAGTCCGTCTCCATCCACCCAACATAAAAATAAAATAAAATAATTTGGGGCTGATCCAATTTAAAAGATGGTGACGGCCTAGTCCGTCTCCATTTATGGAGACGGACTGGGTCGTCACCACCAACATTAAAAAAAAAAAAAAAAAGTTGGAACAAGGTGGAGACAGTCCGGTCTGTCTCCATTTATGGAGACGGCCCAGTCCGTCTCCACCCAACATTAAAACAAATTAAAATTAAAATAGATGGAGACGGCCTAGTCCATCTTCATTTATGGAGATGACCCAATCCGTCTCCACCTAACATTAAAAGAAAAAAAAAATTTTAAAAAAATTGGATCAGCCCTAAGAGCTAATCCAATTTAAAAGATGGAGACGGACCAGTCCGTCTCCATTTATGGAGACGGACCGGGCCGTCTCCATCCACCCAACATAAATAAAAAAAAAAAATTTAAAATAAATACGCATCAACTCTTGATCCAATTTAAAAGCACCTATTCTCCACCCCCCACCCCTACCTCGCAGCCACTCCCCAGTCCTACCCCCACCCTCACCCTCACCCAGCAGCCACCTTGTGAGGCTTGATCTCGATTTGCGTGCGATACCTCATTTCGTGTGCCCTAACCTAGATTTACGTGCCTTGAAATAGGTTTAAGAATCGTGCTTCATTTTGTGTGCCTTGCATTGAATAACGTGCATACATTTAGAGTTGCGTGCATTTACTTAGGAAACGTGCATTCGTCTCGTAGTTCGTACCCTACCTCGTAGTGCGTGCCCTAAACCTAGGAAAGCGTGCCCTCACGCTAATCAAGAAAGTATCTTACATGAAGCACTAAATCATTAATTAATCCTACAAACTCCACTAACTAATATTAAATTGCTAATTCAACCCACTAGAAGACAAAATCTCACAAAAAGCTAGACATTCTTATTCTTTATTCTTTATTCTTTGCATATCCCAAACACACAATTAAATAATACTCCAAAAGATGACAAAAATTCAGATTTTTGCACTAGCCTTGGCCGACCACATGGGGTCTTTTGCAATGCTTTGCATAATTCAAATTGAACCTAGACAATTCTATGACAAATCTATGACACAAAGCAATAAAAAAAATGGCTCAAAAACCCTCCCCAATGCACCATTCTCGACCCATTCTTAATTTCCCATGCTAAGGATTCAAAAAATGCTCCTTGAAGACACAAAAATCTGAATTTGCAAGGCCCTAGGCCGACATATGCATCATTCTCTTCAAAGCCTTTCATTTTTCGTTCATTCTTTCTTTCTTTCTCACATTTCTCTCACTCTCTCTCATTTCTTTTCTCTCTCTCGGCCTTGGCTGAGTTTCTACTCTCCATAGCTAAGTTCTTCATCCTAAGGCTCTTCAAGACTTCCAAGCTACATAGGAGCTCGACCAAACAAAGCTAGGAGCAAAGAAATTCACATGTAAGCCTTTAGCACCTCCATTTCGGCTTAGGTGAGTTTGTTAGCTTCCATTTCTTTTCTTCTTGTTCTAACCATATGCACCTACTAAGAACTTGGTTACTAAGCTAGGAAATTAGAGAAATCCCAAGTTGTCTCTCGGCTAAGCAAGGAAAAAGATCAACTTTGTGCTTCACCAAGAGTTTGAGCATCTTCTTTGTTGTTTTGCTAAGGTGAGGGCTAAAATTTCTTGAAAATCTTTCAAAAAACCACATGCATGCCCTTAAATGTCTATATTTACTTCTGTACTTGAGATATATGTGTGTTCATGAGTTTTTATAAACATGCATGGCAAGATATTTGGCTAGAATGTGATGATAGATGAAATCAGGTATGTGACAGCATTCTACCTTGTTGGTACGAGGTAATTTTGACTAGGTAAATGATGTTGAAAATGTATGAAAATTGGTAGGTAACTAGTTTTTCCAGTTCCGAGAATTTTTCAAAGAAATAGGACAAAGCTAATTTTGACTCTAAGGTCCTCAAAATGGCAAATTACCAAAATGTGTCCAAATCTGGAAAGTCTAGAAAAATGAAGCAGGTTTTGGCAGATTCACTGACCTTGTAGAACGAACCAGTTTTGACTTAGTAAATGATATCCAAAATGCATGAATTTTGGTATGCAACTAGATTTTTCAGTTTTGGACATTTTGTCAGAAATGGACTAAGGCTAAATCTGACCCTAAGGCCCTCAAAAATGACAAGTATTGAAATGTGTGCAAATCTTGACAGTTTTGTGTAGTCTCACTGTTTTGGCTATAACTCTTGAACCCGAACTCCAAATGATGTGAGGTTTATTTTTGAGTTTAGTTCACTCCTTAAGCTTTAATTTGACATCTTGTCCACTAGAATTGGAGATTGTTTGCTTGTCTTAATGATTATGAGAAAACAGTCTATTGCAGTGAGGGTTTCACCTATTGATATGCTTAGAAAAATTAATGTAGCTTCCATTGTTGTATTAAATGCTTGGGATTGTGGCATTTGGATGTTGTGTGGACTGTTTTGAATGCTTGAGGGTGTTTAATTTAATCGATGCATGGCTTGAGCTTAATTACGAGATGACTTGGGGCTTAATCGCATGGGTAAACACGAATTGAAACCCTAGTAATTAGGTAAACTCGCTAAGTGTTAATCCTAAGGATATTGTGTTTGATTGTATGTTAAGTAGGCTGCCCGTAGTTGCCCTCGTAGCCCTAAATATGATTTCGATGATTACATATTGATAAGTAGGCTTTTCTTGCACCCGATCCCACGTAGATGTCGATACATGATGAATAATCTTATTATTTGATTACGTGAATTTTGAAATGAGTTATATGACTTGATTTACGTGCGTTACATGGCTGCCCGTTTAATGTTCATATAACTCCATGTGCTTTTCAAGTGAATTTACTTGTCATATCGTGCCTCGCGTGTTTAACTGTCAATGTGCAATCTTATGACTGCTCGGAGGCAACCTACTTTGTTGTCCTCCTAATGTGATATATTAAATGTCATAAATGTGCATTGCATATAAGGTTGCAACCTTTCATTCTGGCGTGGTAGCGTTCACGCACACCGGGCGGCATCGGGCTTACCGGTGCAACCGTGACTACTATTGTCCAATTCCCTCTCTCGCTTGGGGGCTAGACTTCCTCGGAGAGTTGGGTCGTAGGATTTCGGGGTACATCCGGAGTACACCCATTTGGCGTGATAAGGGGATGATTTGAAGTCGGCCGCAACAACTGATATTGACATGAATTGAGAACAAAAGCTCACCGTATCATTTTCACTATGTGTATAAGTACTCTCGCTGGGTTCCTAGAGGACCTCGGGGAGGAAAGACGGGTAATTGTGTTCCTTTACTTTTACATTACGTTATGAACTTACTTGTGATACATTCATACTAGCAAAAAGGGTTTTTCATAAGTTGAACCGGAAAATGAGTTTCAAAACTTATTTCTCATTCCCCCCTCGTTGAGTTTATAAGGACTCACCCTCTTTTATCATCTCAGGTGAAGAAGACCAAGAACAGGTACCCGAGGACGACGTGCCTAACGATGATTCCTTGGAATGATTGCTTGCCCTACGTGCCTTACGTGACTATGGCCATTTTGTGAACAATATGTTGCTTGAAGACTATTTCATTTCTTATGATGCTTGCTATTGTAATGTAAAAGACCCCCGTTGTAATTTGGGGTCTAATTTTGGTTTGTACTGATAATAACTAAATAGACACTACTATGGTCGTTTTTGCTATCGTTATTGGCTAGTATCTATCATAGGATTATGAAGTATCAGGTAAGGACTAAGTAAAATGAACCTAACCAATCTTAAGTAGGTACTCATTGTTAAGCTAAGACCAACATGTGCTTTTGTAACGAGGATTAACAAACAAACGAGACATAGTATCATGCTAGGTTATTAATCAAACGAGACTTCAAGATAACTAGTAGGCGTTTCGATTGATCATAAATAGTAATCTTAGTTGGAAATGAAATGGAGATTGGAAATTTTGAGGCGTTTAGAGAATTAGGACAAACCAAAGAGCCCAATTACAGCCGTTATGGTGCCAGTTTTCTGAAAAATTGTGGAGTTTATACTAAAATGTTAAGTGTTAAACTTTCATGAACGATTAAGTACGAGATTTGACTTGAATGTTTAGATCACACCCTAGTCTAACCTTTATAGGCCGGGTTGGGGCGTGACACACCTCCCACCCTGTGACCTCACCTTCACCCCATCAATTGAATCAGCACCACCTCCGCCACTCCACCACCCTTCCTCGCGACCCACAGCATATATATATACACATATATGTACATATTCATTACATATCCGTCCGTACATATACATCTATATATCAACATATTTGTATCTATATATATATATATATATATATATATATATATATATATATATATATATATATTTGTCTTCTTTAGTTTTCGTTTTTTATTTTCTGTTTTTTATTTATTTTCTAATTTTTTTTAAAATTTCAGATATTTATTTATTTTTTATTTTCGGATTTATTTTTTGCTTAATTTTTTTTGAATTTAAGTATTTTGTTTTATATTTGAATTTTTTATTATTAATTTCAAATTTTATTTCTTTTTTATTTTCAGTTTTTTGTTTAATTTTTTTATTTTTGGATTTCTTTATTTTTTAATTTTTGGACTTTTTTTACAAAAAAATTCAGATTTTTATTTTTTATTTTCGGTATTTTTTTTGTTTAATTTTTTGATTATTGATTTCAATAGAATAAGGGTTGAATTAGGGTTTATCATTAATTTTTTTTTTTTTGTGGAAAATTGCAAAATATTTGTGGTGCTTCAGTTACGAGGCTATATGTCGGATCGTTGTTGCTGAATCTTTTTCTCTTTGCCGAATCTTTGTGGTGCTTCGTGGTAATCAATTCTTTTTATTTTTCATTGCTTTTGTAATGCATTTCATGTGTTTTGTCTTGAGGATCTGGCTTTGAAATCCCAATTGTACACTACTTGTTCATGGAAATACCTCAATTGCATAGCCTTCGAAAATTGTTGCTGGAACTTTAATGATTTGAATTGATCTTGCACCTTGCATATTATATTTTATTCATGCCTTGTATGATTCTGCAGCTTGAATCGTTATCTTTGCGAATGGCCAAATGCGGAGTTACTAATCAAATTGATTGTGCAGCAGCAATTCTTCCCTTTCTTGGATAGTATTCATTTTGAAATAAAATATTATCTTGCCTGTTTTGATGAAACCTATTTGTGGTTCCAAATCAGAATAGTTAATATCTATGCAAAATGTTGGAAAGAGAACTAATATTTGTTTCTTGATGCAAAGCTATAGACTCGAATTTGTATTTGGTGAAAGCTCTCAAGAGAATAGAAGTGTACAATAGGTCACTATTTAACTATTTTTGTCTTAAAAATTTGAATTATAATTTTGATTTCTATTGTAGTCAAAAGAAAAGGCATCTCTTTTTCATTTTTTGGATAAGTAGAAAAGATACCTCTGTATTCCCAATTTGTGGTGATAATTCCTTTTAGATATGTATTGGAGATATAAAGATTAATCCATGAAAAAGGATGTGGATTCAAAGCCTATTATTGAAGTCAAAAAAGTTGATGAGAAATTTGCATGCTTCAGCTTGTTTCATGCACTGGCGTGGAAGTGTCAAATGTCATTATATGAATATAACTCTCTACTATATTTTGATATCAACACTTTTTATATTGAAAAGATATATCAAAATTAAAATATTTGTGCTTCTTTATGTAAATACGCATTACACATCAAAATATTTATCTTAAGGTGGAACACGTGTTTGATGAAAGAAATGTGAAGGGGCAATGTCAATGGAAGCACAAGGAGGCTGCAGTATTTCAAGATGACTTTTCCCTCACGAATTGAAAGTCAATATTTAGTTTAAGCTCACATGACACTAAGATCATTCTCTAAAGTTGAACTGAAAAATTGAAAGAAGTGTTGCATGTTGAAAATTTTCCACAAACTCTAGTGTGTGTAGACTTAAGAGTGGAGTTTCTACCTTGATTAGTTTTTAAGTTCCTCCTTTACTTTCTGAATATCTTAGGCTTTCAGCTCTATATTGCTAGTTTTCAGAAAATTAATGTATTGTCAGAAAATGAAACTGAATGCATTACATATGTTGCTGGAGTAAGTAGGAGATTTTGTTGTACTGATTTGGTTATGATTAATGAATTTTGATATTAGAATGGAAGATGTGATGATACATATTTGTGTTTCTTGATATTATTGTTAAGTATGCGTTTTACATCTTGTAATAGCTTTGTGATAGATTGCATTTTGCAAGAAACTGAGTGCTAGTAATTGGAATATAGCAAAAAAAAACGAAATTAAACAAAGTACTAACTTATACCATGAGATTGATAAAGATGGAAAGTAGTGACAGTTAAGTGTGCACTTAGTATTGAGCTAATCAAGTTAGTAAGTACAGAGAAGTAATTATGCTCTTCAATAAAACTATCAGAAATAACATCCACAAAGTGAATTGAACTTCATAAATGTCTTTCCTGAACAGTTGGAGTACTTTTTGTACATATTCTTATCAGCGAGTTTAAAAAGTTTTATCTTGTGTTCGTCTTTCCTCAGTTTATTGTTCTTTTGGATTTATAGAATGACATCTAGGATACTTCTTTGGAGTTTTAGGTATAGCCATGCAATTGATTATCCAGGTTTTGGCATCTCTAGAGGATTGCACAGTTATGTACCTGACTTTGATGGCCTAGTTGACAATGTCATTGAACAGTTTACAAAAATTAAAGGTAAACTCTGTGATCATTTTTTAATATAGTCTTCAGCTTTGTGAGAAATCTACATAAAAATTGTGCATTTGAATGTTTTGGCTTGTGAGTTTTCTTTTTGCATCTCAAAATAAGTAGCGGAAGCACGTTCTTCTTGTTAAATTTCAAAAATTTTATCTCATCTCTCGTCATATGCAAACTCTTTAATTCAGCAGATTAATGCAAATAATGATCAATTAAAGCTAACTTTTCCTCATATGATTTGGCAGGAAGGTCGGAGATGATTGAGCTGCCTCACATTTTGTTTGGTCAGTCCATGGGAGGAGTTGTTGCTCTGAAAGCTATTCTGAAGGAACCACATGAATAGGATGGAATAGTTCTTGTAGCCCCAATGGTTAAAGATCAATCGAGGCGTTGAGTGTTTTTTTAGATATTAAAATCTATTGTATTTTAAATTTATATTTTTGTTAAGATATTAAAACAGTTTGTAATTTTAAATTTATGATTTGTGTTGATTTAATTTAATTTATAATTTTAGATTATATATTTCTTTATTTATATGCATTAAAATTTAAATTAATTTTTTATATTAATTTGTTATTTGAAAAAAAAATTAATTATGTAATTTTAGTTATAAAAATTGCTATAAAAGAATAATTAAAGATTGGCGACAGCTTGGTGACAACAACTTGTGGCGACGACTCGGAGACAATATATTTTGGCGACGGCTCGGTGACGATGCTTGGCAACGGCTTGGTGACGACATAGTTTTGGCAATGGTTAGGTGATGACATAGTTTTAGCGACGACTCTGAAGACGAATTGGAGATGGAGTTATATTGGCGATGGTGTGGAGATGATAATTTTTTGGAGATGATTTGGAGACAAATTTGGCGACGGACTACAATGTTGTCGCCAAAGGAGATGAATTGGTGACGGGGTGACAAATTGGCGATGATACTTTTGGCGACGGTCAATTTTCCTCTCTGCGCTGTCGCTAGCCGTTGCCAATACCTTTTTGGCGACAGCATGGAGACGAATTTTGGTTGTCGTCAAAAACAATTTTTTTTGTAGTGACAAAAACACAGGGACTACTTATACTAGTTTTTAAAACACAATCCAAGGGAATCTTATAATGGTTTTGGGTTATCTCTGGAGTGCCCTCTCGTTTATATATGTATTGAGGAAGATTTTGATATGAAGCTTCGAGATTGGCCATCTCCAACCTTTGCAATCACTCTCGCTTGGTCCCTAGAGGTCCTCGGGAAAAAGAGTTGCCCGTATCTTTGTATTAAGTTGGTCCTGTTATTGTTGATTGCGTTATGCACATAGCATGATGTTAATCTTGATATTATGACACCTTGATATTTTTGTTATACTTGTTTAAGTGAGGTACATGCATAGCACAATTTTATAAAGAAGTTTGCGAAATGATAAAACATTTGCGAAAACTCTTCCTTATTTTCATCCTCACTGAGCTATATGCAGGATTAACTCACCCCTCTTTCAACAATTTCAGGTGAAGGTTAGCCGAGCAAGTTCCCATGTGGTTGCAAGTTTCATTGATGTGATGAGTTGGATTCTAGCTTTTGTGATCTAATTGCTTGCCTGTGAAGATATACTCCTTGTTATAATACGCATGATTTTGTATAATTGAACTATTTAATCTATTGTAATATTCTTTTGGTCAACTAGAAACCTAACTAAGTTGATTACTCTACTTAGTAGATCTAGGTTTGAAATATTGGCAGGTGGACTCGGGTATTGTAACATATAACAGGGCATTGTGATGTTTTAAGGCTGATGTCTTAATGAGAAATTTGAAAGTCTTTTGGAACTTCTTGTGGAATATTATAACTGTCTAGGTTGCTACTCTCAAATCTTGCAGGGTGTTAAGTATCAACACG
Organism: Ehretia macrophylla; assembly: GCA_037974665.1. Classification (NCBI taxonomy): domain Eukaryota; kingdom Viridiplantae; phylum Streptophyta; class Magnoliopsida; order Boraginales; family Ehretiaceae; genus Ehretia; species Ehretia macrophylla. The sequence continues at coordinate 35,110,145 of CM075780.1, read as the reverse complement.
TCATGTTTCGGCCTTAACTTAGTGATAGGTTGGGGTCGGGGCATGACTCCCCATACTTAACTTCCGAGCATTAGCATATTAATTAAAGTATTATTTATGATTGAATTTTGTTACGGTTAAATTACCCTATGTGCTTGTATTGCTCATGTTAGGAACTAATTTAAACTTAGAAAATATATGAAGTTTAGCATATCAAACTAAGCATTTGTTTCAATTTTGAAGGAAAAGATTAACTTGGTAAGTACATTTGAGCAGTTTGAGTTAGAAATATTAAATCTAAAATTTTACCTTTCATTTGGATTGAATAAACTTCTATTCTATAGCTTTATTGATTAATTATTTTGGATATTGCTAGGAGTAATATGAAGTACATATAGATAAATAGGTGTTACCTATATAACAATCATAGTTAGTATATTTAGGTAGCTAAGGCTGGTATATATATTGAATGATATGGAAAATATTTAGCTTCATCTTACAAATTAAAGATATTGGTTAACCTAGTATACTAACTTTTATTTAAATAACTCGTATGGCATTTAAGCATGGTTAATCAATCTTATTAAGTAACTTCTAAGACAAGAACTTGCTAAGATATAACCTAATACTCTGGATACATTTAGACAATATGAACTTGGATAGTAGAATGAGGTTAAAGAAAATATACATATTAGAATTATATGAATTAGCATATATTAAATAGGTAGGGATTATAAATAAATTAACTAGGTAGCATTGCAATGTTGGCCAAATAGTTGATCTAATGGAAAATAGCTTAAACCAACTATTAGTAGTTAAACTATATTTATAAAGTAGTAGTACATCATATTTATTCTTTAGGAATAACATGTAAATTGGGATTGTATAGAAATTTTAATGGCATCTCCCTTAGGCTAGCTTAGTCACAGAATTTATCATTCGATTTCGTCACAAATTCTATATTAGAGTTAACTGTCAAAATTGGAGGAAGTGGTATTTACATACGCATACTGTAATTGATCTAGTTATAGTTGAGTAGCTATATTATTTAACCCATAATAATCTTAGCAAACATTTTCTAGCATGCAGCCACCTGGTCGTAGTGTTGTCTTCACCATGGTCATCAATAATTCACTTAGCCTAAACGTGCATCATTACCTCACCGTCCTAAGATTTCTAGTGCTCTCATCAGCCTAATAGAGTTTATCCAATTTCAGCTTATCATAAATTGCCAAGCACCTCCTTATCAACACCAACTCGTTATTATCACACCATGTCCGAAGTGCCATCATCACTCACCAAATTATCCTAGATACAAAGCATTTTTAATGCCACAAATCTGATTCTCATTGTACCGCGCTAACTTAACTCTACCCTTACCGTCATCCCTTACCATCATCATCATCATCATCAATGCGGCATTATCTTCTCAACATCTCACCACTTGCTAACATATTAGCTATAACAATTCAGCAGCAAGTATCATCGTGTCAGCTTAGTAAACTCCACGGATTGCCGCCTAAGCCTCAACATCATTTCCTAAACTGTTAGTTATCATCATAGCTAAGTTATCTAGCATTGCTTCGTCATTCTTATAAGCAGCTACCATTCACCGCCACCTCAAGCTACCGCATCACCAGGAGCCTTCATCATCGCCCAGTACATATAACACCGTTAACGTCCATAGGCCACATAACCAAGCTTAACACAACAGTCTACGTGATTCTCTTCGTCACCACCATCCACTGACTGCTAAGGAATTATTAAAGAACTTATTAGCAAGCTAAGAAAACCTCACACGATTCATTGCACACCACACACGCACGGATCACATATATATATATACAAAAGATCCTTGCTTGGCTTAGTTGTTTTATCTTTTAGCTTATAAGCAAAGAGGAAAGCAGTAGTAGTAGTGGTTTAACCGAAACAAAAGAAAAGAAAGAGAAGCGGTAATTAAAAGGCCATAAAACCGAAAGAAAAACAAAGAAATAGTAGTGGAATCTTAGCTTAGACATAAATCCACAAAATGAAAGAGAGAAATCGATGGTGGAGAGCTCAAGCCGCAGCAAGAAAGAGGAAAAACAAACCAAAGGGAAATCGGTGCAGCTCAAATCCGATAGAAAATAAGAGATTGTTTCGGGTTATCGCTAGGGGAAGTTGGTCGAGCTTGAGCATGCAACTAGGAACTTTCTTCTTGCAATTTAACTTAGTCGGTGAGGAAATTTCTTAAAACTCATGTTAATATTGACTATATTTATTAGTTATAACTTATAATTATACTTGGGTGATTATAGATATAAGGAGGAGTTCACTTTGATCGTGGCACATAAACTGCAAGCTAGTTACTTATAGAAGTTTGTTATTACGTAGGTATGAATTACCCGGTCTAAGTGAGGAGACTTTAAAAACATCATATAGGATTATGTGAAGGAACTTTTAAGAAACTGCACTTATATCACGATTTGCTAATAAGAAATGTAATAGGAGAGGAAGCCGACCAAGCAAGTAAGAGAACATGTTAGTAATTAAACTTAATTAGGATTCTATTAGTGATTAGGATTCTATTAAATAAGTTTTACTATAGAGTATAGGAATCCTATTTCTAAAAGGATTAGCAATTATTATTTATAAATAGAGCTACTTAGGTTGATTTTAGTTGTCACACACCACAAGGTGGGTGTACCATACTATATTAGATTAGATTTAGAATACATATACCTCTAGTTAGGTATATTAGAGTCATTATTATAGTAGTTTCTATGAGTAATAAAGAGTAATATTTTGTGAACGTAGGTTATGCCGAATTACGTAAAAATAGTGTTGTGTTCCTAGCATATCTATGTGCACGATCCTTCCAACAAAGTGGTATCAGTGCTTGGGACTGCATATAGACATGTTGGTTATTATCATTGCCAAAAGAAGTGCATTCCGCTGCTAAAGTAGAAGACTACAAAGAAGAAGACGTTGAAGCAACCAAGAAGTTTGCGTCGAGACATGGTGTATCATAATCTGGTAGGAAGATTGAGGAGTGCAATAAGGAATATCAACAGCAATTATGTCAAGAAAATGCAAGAATGGGATGATGAATATTTAAGTTCACTGAAAGAAGCAGTTGAAGTATACTATAGTAAAGATATAGAGTTCTGTAGTTTTAGCAGTTGGTGTAGGTTTCCATTTTATGAAGTGAACTACGGATGGGGTAAGCCTGTTTGGGTGTGTACTTTAGCCTTGCCCTTTCGAAATTCTGTGTTTTTAAGGAGTACTAGCTGTGGGGAGGGAATAGAAGCATGGGTGAACATGGTTGAAAATGATGTACCAAAGCTCAAAATCGACCTCAATTTGCAACATAACCTGTAATGAGGAGTTAGGTGGCTGAAACCTCCCAATGATTACGTGAAGCTTAATGTAGATGGGAGTGTTAATAGCCAAGCAAAGCTAGCAGGAGGAGGAGGAAGTATCATTAGATACAATAAGGGCAACATGTTAAAATGTTTTTTCTCCCCTTTTGATACTCAAGAAATGAAGGACTACAGGGAACTTCATGGAATGATTAAGCTAGATAAATTAGGATTTCCTTGTTTTCGATTCTGATTTACGATTTATTAGATTTAATTTTGATGTTTTATTACATAGGATCTTGGAAAGAAGAGTGTTTGTACTCCTTCTAAAGTAGAAGATCGATAGGGCATGTAAGTCCTTCATCTTCCCACAAAAGTTAGGTCTTATGTCTCCCTTTGTTTTTGTAACTTTCTTTTTAGTATTAATAAAATCTAGGAAAGTACCGCCCTTCTTTTCCAAAAATAAAAATAAAAAAAATAAATAAATAAATAAACACCTGTAATGAGGAGGAAAAATGTTAGCTTCTCAAAAAGTCATTAATAGTTGGTAGTTCCCATGTCATGTCATGATTTAAATACTACGTATAACAAGAACGGAACACATTTATCATCCAACTTGTTGGAATAAGCTTGAATGGACAACTGGAGAAGTGACGTACCAATGTCATGTCATGATTTAAATATTACGTACAATAAGAACGAAACACATTTATCATCCAGCCTGTTGGAATCGGCTTAAATGGACAACTGAAGAAGTGACCCTTTATACGGGACGCGAACCGTATAGTATAAGAAATCTCGCTTTCTGGAACCGCTATTCCCGATACTCTACTTGCGAACCTTGCTTCTATGGATTAGTCAGAGGCGGCCACTAAAGCTTCTTAACCGATGCTTGGGAGCCCCTCTGTATGAGCCCTTTCGCTAATATGCTCGTTCTAATGTAATAAATAAGTGGTGCTTCCTTCCTTTTCTGACTTTCACTTAAGGGACAGATGGTTTACCATAGTATAAAAATAGGCTCTGCACTTTGGCTTGATTTGATGCTATTTCAACTTCAACTCATTGGGCTTACACTTGACACTACATGCACCCTCTCTTGCTTCGAAGACTTAAGTTGAGTTAGGAAAAATAAATATTGTTGCTTCCAATAGTATTCTATTTGTAAGAAATCTACGGTTGAACTTGGAAGAACGTTTGTCTATATGCTAATCCACTCGACAAATGAAAAATTTCAGGCGTTAGACTCAGACAGTATCTAAATATACCATTTTATAGTTACAAAGCAAGATGGTAGTCACCATGGAAATATATATTATCAAAAGAGATGATTAAACCATCATCTCCAACACCCCTACCATCTCAGAAACCATAAATTCTCCTTTCTAGACCAACATGCAGTGCAAGAACCTCAGGACAGAGTCAAAAATCTAATGTTCAGAGGTCGAATTTTTTTTTTTTTTATATAGTATTTTTTGGGTTCGTATAATTTTTTTTTTTATATTATGGTGCTTTTAAAGATCTGGTAAGCAAAATAATCGTTCTAATTATATATTTTTAGATATCAACTGGTTTACATTTTGGATGCATTATAAAAAAAATTATAATAATTCTAAATTGCGTATTTAACTATTTGCTCTTATTCATGGTATAAATTAAATTAACAGTTTATCTCATAATAAATAAATAAATAAGTGAGAGAAGACCTAAGTAGTGTAATATTCAATTGATGTTCAAATAATCAAAATCAAGCTTGTAGCCCATTACATTCTCAAAATGTTGAAAATGATGTACCAAAGCTCAAAATCGACCTCAATTAGCAACATAACTTGTAATGAGGAGTTAGGTAGCTGAAACCACCCAATGATTACGTGAAGCTTAATGTAGATGGGAGTGTTTATAGCCTAGCAAAGCTAGCAGGAGGAGGAGGAAGTATCATTAGATACAATAAGGGCAACATGTTAAAATGTTTTTTCTCCCCTTTTGATACTCAATTTTCAATAAAAGCTGAACTTCTTGCATTAAATTTTGGCCTTGGATTATGCTTGGATTTGTGTTTTTGCAATGTTTGGGCAGAAATGGATTCTTTTAGTGCAGTACAACTTGGGTGCAGTAATAAACAAGGATCTTGGGACATTACTCACGAGCTAAGGAGAGTGAGAAGATACCTAGAGGCTTGCAATGGGAAACTTACGCACATCTTTCGTGAAGGAAACCAATCGGCTGACCTTTTAGCCAACTTGGGAGCTAAGACAATGCATGATGTACATAACTCTTCAAGAAATGAAGGACTACAGGGAACTTAATGGAATGATTAAGCTAGATAAATTAGGATTCCCTTGTTTTCAATTTTGATTTAGGATTTATTAGATTTAATTATTGTGTTTTATTTCATAGGATCTTGGAAAAAGGAGTGTTTGTACTTATTCTAAAGTAGAAGAATGATGGGGGCAGGTAAGTCCTCCATCTTCCCACGAAAGTTAGGCCTTATGTCCCCCTTCGTTTTTGTAACTTTCTTTTTAGTATTAATAAAATCTGGTAGGGTACCGCCCTTCTTTCCCACAAAAAAAAAAAAAAAAAAAACCTATAATGAGGAGGAAAAACGTTAGCTGCTCAAAAAGTCATTAATAGTTGATAGTTCCCATGTCATGTCATGATTTAAATACTACGTACAACAAGAACGGAACACATTTATCATCCAACTTGTTGGAATTGGCTTGAATGGACAACTGGAGAATTGACGTACTAATGTCATGTCATGATTTAAATATTATGTATAATAAGAACGGAACACATTTATCATCCAGCTTGTTGGAATCGGCTTAAATGGACAACTGAAGAAATGACCCTTTATACGGGGCGCGAACCGTAGAGTATAAGAAATCTTGCTTTCCGGGACCACTATTCCCGATACTCTACTTGCTAACCTTGCTTCTATGAGCCCTTTCACTAATATGTTTGTTCTAGTATAATAAATAAGTGGTGCTTCCTTCTTTTTCTGACTTTCACTTGAGGGACAGATGGTTTAACATAGTATAAAGGGTAATTGGCTCAAATAGTCCTTAACGTTTGGTTCTTTGACATTTTAGTCCCAAACGTTTCAAATCGGACACTTTAGTCCCAAACGTTTTACAATAGGGACATTGTTAGTCCATTAGTTCATTTCTGTTAAATTTGTACCATTAAGCTCACATGTTTTGCATGCCACATGTAAAAAAAAAGCGTAAAAAGTTAAAATAGTGATTTAGCTTACAACTCATTTTCTTCTCTTTTATAAAATCTCACCGTTAACCTTGCATGCTTTTTTTTTTTTTTGCGTGGCATGTGAAACACATGAGCTTAACGGTGCAAATTTAACAGAAATGAGCTAATGGACTAACGGTGTTCCTGTTATAAAACGTTTGGGACTAGAGTGTCCGATTTCAAATGTTTGAGACCAAAATATCAAAACAACCAAACGTTAAGGACTATCTGAGCCATTTACCTTAGTATAAAAATAGGCTCTGCACTTTGGCTTGATTCAATGCTATTTCAACTTCAACACATTTGGGCTTACACTTGACACTACACGCACCCTCTCTTGCTTCGAAGAATTAAGCTGAGTTAGGAAAAATAAATATTGTTGCTTCCAATAGTATTCTATTTGTAAGAAATCTACGGTTGAACTTGGAAGAACGTTTGTTTATATGTTAATCCACTCCACAAGTGAAAAATTTCAGGCTTCAGACTCAGATAGTATCTAAATATACCATTTTATAGTTACAAAGCAAGATGGTAGCCACCAAGGAAATATATATTACCAAAAGAGATGATTAAACCATCATCTCCAACACCCCCACCATCTTAGAAACCACAAATTCTCATTTCAAGACCAACGTGCACCACAAGATTACGTTCCCCTTCGGACAGAGTCAAAAATCTAATATTTGCAGGCCCATTTTTTTTTTTTTTTGATATAGCATTTTTTGGGTTAGTTGAAAAAAGACTCGATTTTTTATATTACGGTGCTTTTAAAGATTTGGTAAGCAAAATAATCATTCCAATTGCATATTTTTAGATATCAACTGGTCTACATTATAAAAAAGATTATAATAATTCTAAATTGCTGATTTAACTATTTGCTCTTATTTACGGTATAAACTAAATTAACAATTAGAAAGCAGGCTCTGTACCCTCATACAGGCGAAAGCTTTATCTCATAATAAAAATAAAAATAAAAAGTGAGAGAAGACCTAAGTAGTATAATATTCAATTGATGTTTAAACAATCGAAACCAAGCTTGTAGCCCATTACATTCTCCAATTACAAATTTACAGAAACCTTATCAAAACAAGCATATTTTAATATCAAACAAAGAATAATCAAAACAAGCATATCAATAAGCAACTCAAATTTATATATATGTATCTAATATACGAGGTACTCTATTGCTTAGTCTAGCATTTATGGAAAGCAGTGATTTTAAATCCAGAGGTTAATCGTACTCTGGATATCCATTTGCATTCTCTTAGCCCATTCAGAAAGATCTCAATAGGAACTTGATGAGTCAATCCACTTATTGGATCAAAGTAAACAGAATTTCATACTCGATCTCATAGATGCATATAGAATTCTGAGAATTAAGAATACCCACTAGAAAGGTTTCCTCGAGCCGGACGAAGATTGGCCCTCGAGTACAAAAGCAGAAGGAAGCTTGACTGCAAGACTAATGATCAGGCGAGACGCAAATTTTTTAGTTCGGATTGAGAGCCTTGGGCATTGTACAAGGACGTGTTGTAAGAGTAACCCATTGGAGATAGAATAAAGCATCCACAAAGAAACTCATAACACCAACTCCATTCGTAATTCTATCAATTACTCGTCGAAATTAAACTCTTTTTTTTTTGTTTTTTGAATTATTATGGAATAAAATTAGAAAAGAGACCCTCCTAGCCAGACCCTAAACACTAGAAACAGAACTTCTTTTGATTAGAAAAAAAAAAAAGCTCAAAGCCTCCCCATCATCTTAAGTTCTTAGGCGGGTCAAACTGACTTACTTGTGGCAACCTTCAAGCCGCCCAATGAAGTAGTAAGCTGTTCAAAGTTGAAAGTTATATATATCTATTTAAATCTAATCTAATAAAAAAAAGTAGTAAGCAGTGAATCAAACCCACGCCGTCAACAAAATGCAGTAATTTAATACAAAACAAGAAGTAAGCAACTCAAAAAAATGGCAGAAAACAAAATGCAACTACAGTTACTTGAACCCACACCATCATCGTATTAATTAATACATACATAACTGCCTCCTATTACCGACTCCGCCACTATAATACTTCCCCTTACCTTTAGTGTTTGGCTCCGACACTACCCTTTCCCACTATACAATTTCATCTTGATCTCCCCATTGATTCTACAAAAAGATCGTTTTTCACTCAAGATACAATCTGTTAAGTGTTCCTTTCATCCCGTATATGATAGACAGCTACACAAAACCATCTTAGCAACATGGTCCGTAATGGTGGGACAAACTGTAGTGGCCAAAATCTTGGATACGGGGAATCCAAAGTCGTGCAACCTATATTTGATATGACTAGTCATTTTCCAACTAAAGACATTTCTGGTTTTGATTCCTCCTCAATCTCAAGAATCGCCAAAGAGAAAATTGTGACGAAACGATTTGTATTTGATAAGGAAAAATTAAAAACTCTCAAAGAAGCTATTGGTTCACAAGTGAAAACTGGTTCACAAGTGAAAGATCCAACTAGAGTGGAAGCCATTACAGCTTTTTTTTAGAGGCACTTCATTAAGGTTGCTGATGATGATAACAAGAAGCTGACTTTTGCTGCAGTACATTTAGTGAACTTGAGACCAAGAATGAGTCCACCATTACCAGAACATGCCTTTGGTAACATTTGGTCGCATACCGTTGCACTGTCAACTTCAGATGAAGACAAAGGTTATCATAATCTAGTAGGAAAATTGAGTGCAATAAGGAATATCAATAGCAATTATGTCAAGAACATACAACATGGGGATGAATATTTGAGTTCAATGAAAAAATCAGCGGAATTATACTATAATAAAGATATAAAGTCTTGTAATTTTAGCAGTTGGTGTAGGTTTCCTTTATATGAAGTGGATTATGGATGGGGTAAGCCTGTTTGGGCGTCTACTACACCCTTTCCCTACAAGAATTTGGTGATTTTAATGAGTAGTAGCTGAGGGGAAGGAATAGAAGCATGGGTGAACATGCTTGAAGATGATGCATCAATGCTCCAAAGCAATCTCAAGCTCCTCTCACTTGATGTTCCCGATATCAACAGCTAAATCCTAGCTGCAATTTCTCGACAATAATTTTGAGTCTATGTATTGCAAGATGTCAACCATTTATCACTTTTAAGGAAAATATTTAGTTGATATGTTACAACAAAGGTGAGAAATAAAAATAAAAAAATTAATAATGACTTTGTTATTTAACATGTAATCTAATTAAGCATCCATATAAGAGGTAATAAATGAGTTTTTAAAATTGTTTGCTCATAATTTCTTTGATGGAAATAAGACAAGCATGCGAGAATGAGTTAGGATTGGAATGACAAACCTGGCTCTGTTTCAATTCTCATGTTTGGTATGAAATGATAAATTTAGAAATTCTATTTTCCTAGATAATGCAATTCCCCCGAATGTACAGACAAAACACATGGATTAGCCCACTACCAAATACTTGGAAATGAACTCACTTATCAAATCATCAAAATATTATAATAACAATAGTCAATCCTATTATTATTATTATTATTATTATTATTATTATTATTATATTCATTATTATTATTCAAGTGACCAAAATACCCTTTTAAAACATAACATATATATAGTAGGATAAATGACACCAGTGGTTCTATATCTTTGGGAATTGAGACACTTTGGTATATTTTTCGATACATTTAGGATCAAAAGGTTCATTTTGAAAAATATAGGGCCAAAGTGTCCCAACCCCCAAAGATATAGGACCACAGGTGTCATTTACCTCATATAGTAATAAAAAAGTTATCCTTTTTTATTATTAGTATTTATTTTATGATTTATGAATGTTAAAAATATCGATATTATTTGTATAATTTATGAATATTATTTTTAATATTTATCAAATAGCCATAAAACCCTTTCAAAATATAAACATGTATATAATAATAAAATAAAGTTGTAATAAATATTATTAAATAACATTATTATTAATGACAGATATACCATTTCAAAACATGATATGCGTATAATAACAACAGGACAAATCCTTTTATTATTATTATTATTATTATTATAAATATTTAAATAATTATTCGAAATTAATATTATTATTATTATTATTATTCAAATGACCAAAATGCTCTTTTAATATATAAAAGTATATAATAACCAAATAAAAAAATATTATTATTACTTAATACTAATATTATCTATTTATTAGTATTACTATTACTATTTGTGATTATTATTACTACTTTTACTATTGTTATTATTGTAATATTTGTTTTTTTATTGCTTTTTCTTTTGTATTATTATTACATTTGTTTTTATTCTTAATATACTAATATATCATTCCTAATACTACTCTAATATATTGACCACCTAATATAGTTTAGAATCAATACATATATTTCTATCTTCATTTTTATAGCACACCAAACATGGTATACTTTTTACCAAGTTCATTCACTTTCCACTTTCATTCAATTTCCTATCCAAATTCAATGCAAGATACGAATCGTCACCTTAATTAATGATTTTTAACAGTTTAGGAGCAAGATAGTCATTTTAACCTATTTGAAAAAGGAAACAAGACATGTAAGTCTCGTTACTATTTGGCTTCGGACAAGGAGGTCGTCCAAGAATTTATTTTTTGCTCCTCAAGTCCCTCAAAGTTAACACTGTTAACAAATTTGAATGACTTTAGAAGTATAATCACTACAATAAAAAAAGGCTGAGACGACGATCAAAATTCGTAACCTAGCAGTAACCAAATTAGGATAGGCGACCGCTAGATTACGGAATCACGTCCGTAGTAAAAAAACCTGTTGTCAAATTGATATTTCGTAACCCATCCGTAACCAATTTCGAAAATTAATTTGTATTTATTTTTTATTACTTCCGTAGCAAAATAACCGTAGCCCATTCGTAGCCAACTAAAATTTTAATTTTTTTTATTAATTATTAACGTCCGTAACAAATCCATAATTATTTCGGTCGTAAATTGTCTGTAGCCCGCGACTACAGATTGGTATCCATCGAATATCGATAGCCCCTTTTCCGTAGCAAATCCGTAGCTTAAGTTCTGTAGTTATTCCATCGTTAATTAATTATTTAATTTTTAAAAAAAAATTATAAATATAAAAATTTTATATTAACAAAAAAGATTATAAATACAAATTAATAATTACAAAAATATTTACAAAAAAGTTAAAATTAAATGTACAAATTAATTTTTACAAAAATATGAAAAAATTAATATTTACAAAAAATTAAAATTAAAATTTACAAAAATAATATTTTAAATTTACAAAAAAAACCTAAAAATGTTCTATTATTGTCTTCTAATCATTTCATTCACGTGGTTTCAATGTCTGCAAAACTTTCCGTAGCCCATCCGTGGTTTCTGTAGCCCATACCAATTACCTGTTTGGTCGGACTTGTTGACAGTTGGAAGTGAATGCTGGCTCATATGTATCCTAACAGAATCCCCCCGTGAGAGTTATTGTCTTCTCTTCCCATCAAAGGATACCCAAGCATTGCTTCGTGCATCTGCTGGAATCTGTTCAGATAGAAGTAATTGATTAACGATGAGCAAAAGAACCAACATCTTATAGGTAAAAAGCGCATAGCCAATCCCATAATCACCATAAATCCACATAAGTAAAAAGAATGGAGAACAGTAGAGCTATCCATTTTCTGCTTGAAGTATCTGGAAATGAACATAAGACATTTACCTTTAATTCCAACCTTGACGATTCTGGAAGTATGACGGGTCTGAAAGAGAGAGACTATGGGCAAATTGGAGTAAAAAGCATGCAAGGAACGTTGGGATGCACCTGCAATAAAGAATAGCCTTCGTTAAAAGTTAAAACCGGTACTTTCTTGTTCATTCTTGATCAACACGATTACCATTTCTTGGCAGGGAAAAGAATTCCACAATTTTTCCCCATCAGGCCATAATTAACCCGAATTTATAGTCATAGCTGCTGAGAGCTATTACAATCCTTTGTCCAACTTTCTTTCCTTCATTGTTTTCCTTTCTAGACTGGAATAATATCAATTGTATAAGGAGAAAGAAAAAGATGCAAAGACCAAGAATTCCTGTATGTGCACAAATTCCGGAAACTAAAGGACCATAGATATCATGATCTACTGGTTCCACCTAAACAAACTAATAATTTCTATTCCACAAGTCATCAACAATGAAATGCTTATTTTTAGCCACCACTAAGAATATCCTAGGCAAGTTAGGCAATAAATTAAGGTGCTTCTAACTGTTAGAATCCTGCCTTTCATCATGCGAGAGAGAGAGGGCGAGAGAGAGAGAGAGAGATAGAGAAGTTGTGTTTGAAGAAATTCAAAAAGGAAGAACTTTATAGATGTATGTAATATTACCCATCCAGCTCGCACATGTCAGATATCGAAGACTTCCCAAGTTCTTATAACAAATTTTTTTTTTTTTTTTTGAGAAATAAGTTCTTATAACATCAAATGGAAGGGAAGGCAAAGCTCCCCATCTTACATCCTTATCGAATGCAAACATAAGAGTGCTTTAAGCATTCTCATAAGTCCAAGGAAAGATTTGCTTCAAAACAATGCCCTTCTATATTATCTTTTCCCATAAACTTATCCATCTTAATGAGATTCAAATTCTGAAGAGGAACAAATACTTGTTGATTTTTCAGTTGAATGATTTAAATTTCTTTTATGCAAAAAAATGGACCACTATGTATAGCCAAGGATCAAACTTAACTACGCCAAGTTTAATTTCTCTTCTATCTTTATTTTGCTATTAATTTCATACAGATATAGGTTAAGAACAATGTCCAGTAATTAGTGAACTATATCAGTAGTCAAGTCATGCACATGTTTTAAAAATCAAATTGCACTCAACTCGCTCCACTCCTAGCACTCTTGTTTGGGGTCTTTAAATTTTTTCATGACATTGTCTATTAGTTACATTGAAAAAGAAACTTGAACAAGAACAGCTCACCATGGATCCTCCAGCAGCAGTAGAATAAGCTGTACTCCCCGTTGGAGTTGCTACTATGACTCCATCACCTTGTACCTACAATGATCCCGATACAAAGATAACAATAGTCTTCACCAAGTTACTAGCTTGATAACAAGTATAAAGTCAATAGTATGTCTAGTTCATGTATGAAAAGCTTCCAAGGGATCCAAGATTAAAACAGGTGAACAAACCATTGATATAACACAATGAATGTTTAAGCAATGGCCTGCTCCCACAATCACCATAGGTCAAACCAAAGAAGAAAAAAGAAAAAAGAGAGAAAAAATCCTCTCTACAATAACAAGAAAAGGGTAAAGAAGATAATTATGTAGTCACTACCAACAATGGCTCCCATAAGTTGTTCCTCTGAGTGTCTTGCTGATTATATCCCAATTCTTGATGTGTTTCGACAATGATCCTTTGTGTATCTTAACTTGGCAACTAGCTAACACCATCCCTGGCAGCCCCATGAACTACCGGACATCTTTTAGTTTCTGCAAAAACAATGTTTAACAATCAGCAATATAGGAGACACAAACTACTTACCAGTTCTTAGTAATGTTCTACAAAAAACAACGAAGAAAAGTTCTTAGTAATGATAAACCAAGGTATAATTAAAGTACTGTTATGATTAGACAATTGAAGCATTGTAATCATCAGAGAAACTTCGTGACAAACAATCAGAACGAAGATTTAGGATATTATGTATAATTGAAGACTGTGCAATTTCTTTTTTCTTTTTTCTTTTTTATTTTAAACACTTTCTGTATGAGCTCCTTACAGTTTGATTTTTTATTAGATCTTCATAGTACAAAATGATGTGCCTGGTACTATTGAAGTACAGACCTTTCAATAACTTCAATATTCTCTAATTTACTTTTGGTGCTGATCTTAGTTTGCTTTAGACTAAATGAGCAGATATAAAGGCTGCAGACCATTGCAAAGACTAAGACTATCATCCTAGACAATGCTGGAGACTTCTTTGGAGGTATGATGATGATGGATTCCTGTCGCCAAAAGAAAAATCAATGTCAATAAATAGCAGTGCAAGAAAGGCAGAAATTTCTGTATTAATCGAGACAAATCCGCAGACAAAATTATACAATACCTTGGATCCAATTCAAAATATGGCCGCTTAAAATCATGTGTAGGAGTATAAATTATTGCTAGTTCTTAAAAATTTCAGTATAAAAATCCCATTAAAGATAACGATGGTAAAACTAATATTTAGCTACATTAATTCTAAATCAATCAGCAAAAGAGTGCATTGCAACATCCAAATTGAACAATACATTTTTTGGAAAATATACAGATCCTAACATGAAAGCAGGATTTAAAACACAAGGCAAAGTCAAAAATGCCTTTCCGAAGCGAACATTTCAATCGTAAAGTTAAGGATTTTTTTTCCTTTTTTGTTTTCTGGTGACATGTTGCTTGCAAACTAATTTCCATCCACTCTAACTATTAGCATCCAAATATGAGAATAAAGAAACCAAATAGAGGTGAAAATTTAGAAGTAAAGCATTAAATTATTTTATCCAAGTTAGTTCACCCTTTAAATATCTAAACTAATACTAAAAAATAAATGCAATTTGTAATCCACTCTGTTACATTTAAGAGTTAGACAACTCTCCACATGCATTTTTTCCATTATATATCCACACCCATTCAAATTTGTGCCTAACATCTAAGGTTATGTCTTTTTCACAAATTCAAAATTTGAAATCAAAGCTTCAAAAACCTGGAAAGAAAACACATACCCAGAAAATCGATTTGTATATGCAAACCTCACATCACTTCAAAATTCAAAAAGCACAGCATTAAATCGTTTAATCTAACTATTTCACCTTAAACATCAAAATAAATTCTGAAAAGTGAATGCAATACGTCCCCAAAGTAGCCATCCCCCTTCCCCAAACGCCATCCCCGACATCATTACAACCATCACCAGCATCTCCTCAATCCCCATTTTCTTCCTCAACACCTCCGTCAAGTCGAAAACTTCCAATAATGTTAGCCCTGATATCTCGTCGACGATTGCCTAGCTGTGTCAATCCCGTGGCCGAAAACTTATATTTCTTTCAGATAAAACATTATGAAAGCACCATAGGTCACTGCTACAAGTTAATGTAGCATACAGACAATGAAAAAAAAAAATCAATTAATTAACAAATCAATTACTAACTTAAAAAAAATCAACAATTAGACAAGCCCTAGCTAGGGACTACGAATGGGTTACGGACTATTAATAGTATGTATTCTAACTGTTAATAGGTTAGAATAATGTATTAAAACGTGTTAATATCTTTATATTTTTTTTCTTTATGAAGTTTAGACACAATGTCACAATTTTTCGACTCTTAAATTAAACGTTTATTAATATTAACGCAGTGTTAAGTGAGAAAATATTAAGTTCAATTTAAAAGGCTATTGATTTCCTATGAGATTTCTTTATAAAAGTACGCATGTTAATAAAATACGAACTAAGTTTATTTTTATTTGAAAAATTTACAACTCAAGTGAACTTTACTACGTTGTAGGTGAAATCAAAATTCCATAATTCAAATTAAAAATGATAAACCTCAATTTTTTATTTAATTCTGTAGCCTAACAGTAGCCAATTGGCTACTGTTGGGCTACGAAATTTGTTATTTTATTTTTTCCTATTTAATTAAAATATCCGTTTTTATTTTTTTTAACATTTTTTTAATAATATAGTGTCCGTAGCCAATCCGTGGCTATTGGCCACTGCATGGCTACGGACTTTTTAATGAATTTTTTTACCGAATTAATTAAATAATCCGTAGTTAGTCCGTAGCAAATTTGTCACGCCTAGGCTACGAAATATTTTTTTTATTAATTAAAATTATTCTCCGTAGTCAATCTGTGGCTATTTGGCCACTGCATGGCTACGGATTTTTTAATGAATTTTTTTACCAAATTAATGAAATAATCCGTAGCTAATCCGTAGCAAATTGGCCATGGTTAGGCTACGGAATATTATTTTTTATTTTTTTTATTAATTAAAATTATTTTCCGTAGCTAATCCATAGCAAATTTTTGACGCCATTTCACTGGGGCCTAAGTTGGCTACTGCTAGGTTACGGAATTTGTTGCCCGTAGCAAATCTGTAGCCTAACAGTAGCCAATTTACTACGAAAAAAATTCGTCGCCCAATTCCGTCGCCCGTGCGCTGTTTTCTTATAGTGAATAGTCATTTCAACATTAATAAAAAAATAAAAATGAATAAATCGAGCAACTAATAGGGACAAACCATGTGCCCCTACCTATCGTACATAAACTTAAAACAACATCATTCTTTAACCCAAAAAAAAAATTTATTCAACTATTAAGAACTTTAAATTGGCACTAAATCATCTTCATCACAAAACTAATCCCTTTCTTTTCTTCTCTTTCTATTTTTCATATCATAAAGAGAATTATCTCAAATAATACACCATCAACATTCAAACATAACATATATATGCGTGTGTGTAATTCACCAACTGTAGGGAAAAAACACCAAAAAATGAACGCTATTTACAGGAAAAGATGTACAATCAAATGAAGTTTAAAAAAGGGTATGCGTCTGTGCACTTCTTTATGTGATTGTGTACGTGCATGTCTTTAGGTATTGGGGATTGCATGTGTGTGTGCACTTGTGTGTCTGACTAGGCGCAATCATCTATAATTTGTTTTACCTCCACCTTCATGAAATTCGAACTCTAGTCTTTTAACTAGTAGGAAGAGTAACCATCCACTAGACTATTCTTGAATCTCATGCATGCATCTACACTTGTGTCCGTGACTATGACTTGTGCATGGGTCCATGTTTGGGTGTATGGGATTATGGGCGTGACTTTTGTGTGTATCGGTTTGCTTGTATGTGTGAGTGTGCACATGTGTAACGGCAGAGGCGGAACTAAAGGGGGCCCGGCCCCAGTCCCCCCAAGACTAAAAAAAAAAAAAAATTAACTTATATAAAATTCTAAAGAAAGATGGTATACCTCCCCTAATTTTTTACTTCTTTTGTCCCGTTATTCGAATTTACCAACATATGGAAATAATCGTCAAACCACAAATAATTGTCATATATCAATGCAAATATGTACATACATATTTTGAAATATCAAAATATTTTTAACGTGTTAAAAGGGTTAGATACTTTTGACGAAACGATTCTAAAAGGCCCTAATATATTCCAAATAAAACAATTCAATCAATCAAAAAATTAAAAAAATCTATTCAAAAAATCAACAATTCAAAAAAAATCAAACAATCCAAAAAACTCAAAAAAAAAAAAATCAATCAATTCAACAATCAAACAATCAATCAATTCAAAAAAAAAAAATCAGATCAACCAATCAATCAACAATTAAAAAAAAATTAATTCAATCAAAAAAAAAAACCAATTCCGTCAATTAATCAATTCAAGAAAAAATCAAATCAAAAAAAAATTCAATACAATAAATTCAAAAATCAAAAAGAAAAATCAATCAACAACTCAAAATCAATCAATCGAACAATTCAATTCACTTAAGGCCATCTATATTGGATGCATGGCATAGTAAAGAATTGAAAAAAAAAAAAAAAACTAAGTGCATTCAATTCCAAGCTTTTATTGTCATTAAACCTCATTTTCTTACCCCAATTTTGAGCTTAATTTTCTTATTTATTGAGTATTCAATATCTATCACTTGTATTGTCTACTCATTGAGAAGTTAACGTTATACTTATATTTTTGCACTCAATTCTAGTATACTTATATACTCTCGGGTTCTAGTATAGGACTATGAGAATCCTTTGTAAAAAGAAGAGTGTGAGAAAATAAGTGTAGGATACACTAAGGGTTCTTTTGTGGTTTCTTTTTCAAAGTCTCAACTAAAAACTTGAATGTCTCTTCAAATGTAAATGAGAATCCTTTGTAAAGAGAAGAGTGTGAGAAAATAAGTGTAGGATACACTAAGGTTTCTTTTGTGGTTTCAAAGAGTTGTATAGTAGGTTTATACTTCATTTACATTTGAAGAGCCATTCAAGTTTTTAGTTGAGACTTTAGAAAATCCAAAGGAAAGAAAACTTTTGGTGGTAAAGTAAGCTTTCGGGAGTTCGAACCACTTGAAAAATCTTCCGTATGATCATTCTTATCCCTGCTTTGTTATTTTACATATCATGTATTTGATAATTTATCTAATTCACATTTTTAGTTGAATTGAAAAGTTTTAAAGTAACGATTTGTTTCTTTAATCTCAATTCACCCCTTTTCCCCCCTCCCCTTTTACGAATACTTGCATCAACAATATTTAAAAAGATCATGGTTGCTATTTAATGATGAAGAAGAAGAGCAATTGATAGACTCTTGGGTAAACTTATAATAAGAACTGATATTTACATGAATGTGACCGTTCTTACATTTTTTTTTTTTGTCAAAACCATTCTTACATTGACATATAGAATTATGAGTGTGTGTACGTGCGCCCATAAAAGTCAATAGGTTTTGTTGTTTTGTAAATTCACCAATTTATGGTATTATTGTGTTTTAAGAAACATCTTTACTATTTTTAAAAAGGTTTATACTTGTGGAAGCCCCTAAATTATGGGATGAGAACATTTTAGTCCATTAACTTTCAAAATAATTTTTTTAATCCTTTTAAAGGTGAGATGCTAAAGAAAGCTAACGGAAATGTCATGTGTCTTGCACGTGATTACAATTTAACATCAAAACAAAGGGCAATTTTGGACAAATGATGTTCTTTCTTTTCCTTCTTCTCCTCAACCCCTATGCCACCCACTGCCATCATCAACGTAAATTAAGCAGGGTCTGATCCAAAATATATTTTTCAGTAGGGGTTATAACATATAATCAAGCATATAAATAGTGTTCCATTTAGTGGGGGCTAATTAATATTTTAGACTAAAGATACTTTAAAAATATCATTATATTTTTTAAAAAATAAATAAATTTGAGGTTAGTGGAGACTGTGGCTCCAATATGCATCCGCCATCTTTTTCTTTTCAAAATCATCAATACCAATTGGTGCTTCATGAAGTAATCCATAATGTTATATGCTACATCTCGGCTAGCAAATTAAATTCAATATATCAAACTATAACTCAAATTAGCAGCATCAAAGAATAATAGATAATATGTAGTTCTAACTCCAAATGTTTCATGCCTAATAATTGTAGTGGCAGAATCTAGTCAAAGCTTAGGCCCTATTCTTAGATAGTGAATTGGATTTAGACTAACTCAAACCCATATGATAATGGGCCAACTTGGGAACCAAGTTAAGAAATGCTTTTAAATATCCCTCTATGTGTTGTTATAGAAGGGGGAGAATCACCTTTGAGTCTTTTGGATTTGAGTGAGTTGTTATTACCTACCAACAAAGAGATTATGAAGTTGAAAATCATGTGATTTAAATTATAAATCTAAAGCCACATAATTTTAATTATAAATTCTAAGGGTCTACAATTATTTCATTCGGCCATTTTTAATTTGTGGAGGAAGAGACAAGCCATTGCTTGGTGCGCCTGAAGACTTAAATAATGGCCATTTGGTAGCTGCATGCATGCCTTCTATTTTTCTATCTCTGTTGCGTGCTGATTAGGAGATCTTCACTGATGGGGATGAATTTGTGACGTCTAAGCAAGTTTTGCTATGACTACAAGAATTTGAAACAATCCTCTACTAGAAATGATTCTATGAATTTGTGACGTCTAAGCAAGTTTTGATCATCACTCATTTAAAACTTTTTGTTATTAGAGAAAGCTTGATTTTATTTGTTTATTGTTGTACTCCAAATGCATAGCAATGATTAGCACAAATCGCTCAGATAATACACCATCAATTGTAAACCATTTCAAATTCCCCTGAAACATGAATATTTTACGCCTTGTCTAATGTGACACGTGTAGTTGACCATTATCCTATGCTAGTCGTGCCGTGTTCTTAAGGATCATATCCCTTCGAAGAGGGATGAGAATATTTTAGAGAGTCAAAAATGCGTTGACAATTACGACGACTATTTTGAAAGTTTTAGACAACTAGCGAATTTATTCATGAATTTTGCTCGTTAGAACTAAATTTTGGAAGAACTCTCGAGAGACTTTTTTTTTAAGGGTTTTTTTACTTTCTTGTGTTACTATTCCTACAACTTGCACCTCTCTCGACCTCACCGTCTCCAAATCTCCTTAGATCCCATAAGGCCTCTTGGCCTTGCTTAGGATCTTCTTCCCCTTCTTACGAGCTCATTTTTCTTTTGATTTGAAAGAGGAGCCTTGCGTTCGGTTCAAAAAGCATAGTTTATTAGATCAAAGGTTTGTAACTATAGATCTGTCTGATCTTGCCTTGTATTGCCCCCTTTTGTTGTTGATCCAGCATGACGAGCTCTTTGATCCAAGAATCACCCACCAAACTTTATCAACCACTCTATTTTCATCACTGACGACGTTGTCATCTGACGTGTTTTTGCTTTACCCCTTTCTATCTATGTGCTGTTGTTTGTTCCAGGCCATAGCCTATTCTATTTGTTAATTCATTTTTTAGCTTGGACTCATTTGTACTATTTTCATTTTAATACCATCCTCTTGACCCAAACATAGGCGGACCCAGAATTTTAATATGGAGGGGTCGAGATCATTTTTATTTGTCATTATATATGATAGAAAAGTTAAATAATAAAAAAATTAGGGGGGCCTATAAATATATATATTTTTAAATATAACTAATTTTTTTTAAAAAAATATAAAATTTGGGGGTCCTGGGCTCCCCCGGTCCCTACCTAGAACTGCCATTGGACCCAAAGAAAAGAATAAACAAATCTAAATTTTGGATTAATTCTATCTAGGTGCTATCAAACTCATCATAAATGATTACAAATGACTTTTAACCAGTAACCATTTCCTAATCATGGTTACAAATCCAATATAGAAATATCAATCTAATTCATTGATTTTAATTATTGACACATGACACTAATCAATATGTGTATTGTATGAAATTCTATCTAGATACTACCAAACTTATCATAAATGATTACAAATCACTTTTAACCAGTAACCATTTCCTAATCATGGTCCCCCACTCCCTTTCAGCTTTTTTGTTTCCGTCGAACCCTCCTTGAGCATTGACTTGCAGGTAATTCGTCAGGTGGAGGACATGCCAAGAGCTGGCAAATGGCACGGCCCGGCACGGCCCGACCGAATCGTGGGTTAAGAAAAATGAGTCTAGCTCAGCACATATGTTTAGTGAGCTGAGCTGGGTTGGGTTCAATTTTTGAAATATAGGACCCAACTCAGCTCACGAGCCCTCTACTACGAGTCGCGAGCTGGGCTGAGCCAGCCCATCTTTTTATTTTTTATTTTTTATTAGTGTGTTCTGAATTTTGATAGTTGGATTAATAATGAAAAAAGCTTAAACTTAACTTTTTTTACGAAAAAATTAATTTAACAATTAACAAGACATAAGTTGGTTGATAATATTAAGATAAATGATAAAATATTACTTAACAAAGTACAAGTTCACGAGACACGGATACGTTACTAATAAACATAAAAAAAAAGAATATTATATAAATGCTTGAAGAAAGTTGGTGGATAAGTTTTTCATTTTATTATGCTCCTTGTGCGGGTGCTGAGCCTGTTGGTGGTGGTGGTGGTGGTAGTTGAAGATTACAATAGTTTGAAACATTCGAGTGTTGAGATACAAGATGTTTTACAAGCGTTCCAGTTTCAAATTGACTACGAAATATATATTTATGTTCACAATAGTTATAAATTACATAGTCATGTTCTTCAAGGTAAGCAAAATAATTCCAAATATTTGAATGTAATCGTTGTGAAAGATTTTCTTCCCCCCATAGCCATAGATACTGTATTCTATTGTAGTAAAATAAAAAGACAATAGGTAGTAAAATAAATATATCGTTTTGTAGTAAAATGAAGTTGAATACACTAACTATTTATAAGAAAAATTACATGTACAAATTATAATTTCAAGATGGGCTTTATCTGGGTTCGAATTGGGCTTGAGCTGGGTTCGAGCTGGGCCTGTGCTGGGTCCGAGCTGGGCCTGTACTGGGTTTGAATTGGGCGGGGCTGAGCTTATGGGCTGAGCTGGGCTAGGTTTGGGCACAAATGGGTTTGGGGGGCCTATAAATATTTTCTTAAAAAAATATAACTAATTTTTTTTAAAAAAATGTAAAATTGGGGGGACTGGGGAGGCTCCCCCGGTCCCCACCTAGAACCGCTACTGGACCCAAAGAAAAGAATAAACAAATCTAAATTTTGGATTAATTCTATCTAGGTGCTATCAAACTCATCATAAATGATTACAAATGACTTCTAACCAGTAACCATTTCCTAATCATGGATACAAATCCAGTATAGAAATATCAATCTAATTCATTGATTTTAATTGTTGACACATGGCATTAATCAATATGTGTATGGTATGAAATTCTATCTAAGTGCTATCAAACTCATCATAAATGATTACAAATGACTTTTAACCAGTAACCATTTCCTGATCATGGTTCCCCCCATCCCTTTCAGCATTTTAGTTTCCGTCGAACCCTCCTTGAGCATTGACTTGCAGGTACTTCGTTAGGTCACAAGTGGAGGACATGCCATCATACTCATCATAAATGACTACCAGAAACCATGCGCTTGAGCATTGATTTGGCGTTAATTTGTCAGGGCACTAGACATTCAAGCGATATTAATTTGTCAGGGAATAACAGGCTATTCAAGCGGTACGAGATTTCAGAAGTGATTAATGCAAAATCAAGAGGCAAAACTTATATCTAGCCCCTATACAAGATTCCAGAAAAAATAAACGACTTAACATTTTTTGTATTTTGTTAAAAGTACATATTACTTTTTTGTGTTTTATCAATAAGTTGATTATCTCTTTATGTTTTAAAAACATACGCAGTTGAATACCTGTATCGGTTAGAAAAATCGTTTATTTTAACATGGGTATTCAAGTACATTTTTAAAACACAAGAGGGTAGTCAACTTATTTTAAGTACAGAAGGGTATTTAGCTACGATTTTAAAACACAAGAGGGTATTCAGTTCTATTTTTAAAATATATGGAGATAATCAGCTTATTTATAAAACACAAGAAGGGATATTGGGCATTTTTTACAAAACATAAGGGGTGCTAAGTCATTTACTCTTCTAGAAATGACTTATTATACAATCCAAGAGGCAAAACTTCAAATTCATAAACAAGACTGATATCATTTCAGAATAAATATCTAGGTTTTAAATTCACTAGTTCAAAATGTAACCTACGTTATAATTTTATATAGTAAAAGCTTCCATTAGTCCTTAATATTTTGTCATTGTGACACTTTGGTTTTTGATTTTAAAAAATGAACATTTTAGTCCTCAATGTTAAATTTAGTTGGACAGTGTCAAACCCGATAGCAAAATCTCTTTATTTTTTTATTGCTTTATCACATGACTGGCAAGTGACTGTTATAATCTATCATAATTGAGAAAAAAATTAGCACGTGAATGTTATAACCATCACAGTAATGTGCTAGCCACGTGATAAATTCGTCAAAAAATAGATAAATTTGATTATCTGGATTAACATTGTCCTACTAAATTAATGTTAAGGATTAAAAAATTTATTTTAAAGATCAAGGATCAAAGTGTCACAACGGCGAAATATTAAGAACAAATACAGGTATTTACTCTATTTTATATAAATCACTCACTAATTATATATGTCTATCACTAGCGTGAGACAGTACAATATATTTAATACATTTAGATAGAATCCTCTTCGCATTGCGAATGATTACTCTATTTTGCTTTACATAGCAAGTATAAATGTTTCGACAAAAAAGAAAAAAAAAGCAATTATAAGTGTAACTGAGGCTAGTTTATTTGTCAAAACTTTTTTTTGAAAAATATTGTTTTATTTATTTGGTATCTAGTAACACTATAAAATAAGTCAATTAATTTTTTTTTATTCAATATAAAAAAAACAAGTTATGAGCAGTGTAAAATATTTTTTTGTTAGCTGATGAAAACAAGTTATTGATCGTGCTTGTCATTTCTGATACAGTTGCAACCATTTAACTTTTGATTTTTGGCCTACAAGAATCAATTATGTATCGCAGCCTTGATGATATGTCCATACTCTATTTTCGTTCAATGAATCAATGTAGCCTGGATAAGGGTATCTCCAATTATGAGAATTATTCACAAAAATTTATTATTTTTAGTAATTTTTAGAGATTTGGGTCTCTATTTTAACTCAAATCTCCAATAAGACTCACCACTTTTTAGAGATTTATACCAAAATAGTGATCTAACCACTTTTTGGGTCTCTAAATTTGTTGTCAAAAAAGTAAATTGAGTATCTATTTTAACTCAAATCTCTAAAAAATGGTGAGCTCTATTGGAGATTTGAGTTAAAATAAAGATCCAAATCTCTAAAAATTATTAAAAATAAAAAAAATTTATAAATAGTACATTATTTTTCTTATCAGTAGAGATACCCTAACAGTATCATAATGCTTCTCCAAAAGCACAGAACCTTGAGATTACATACAAAACCTTGAATGAGCACCATTGCGATGCTGTTATGAGATATTAATTTTTCATCTTATTTTATTATTATTGCCACGTATTAGACAGTTTTTAATGGTTATCGTTTTAAAGACATTATACCTTGCACAAAAAGCCCACAATTAAATAATACTACAAATCAATCACTATTGCTTGGACATGCCATGATATTAGGGTGGGGATATTTTTGGGAAACAACGTTAGCACCACAAAAGTCGATGGTAGGTCTCACGATATAGTTTAGAAATTATGTGCGTCACCTAAAACCACTGTCTTGTTGCTTTCAATCATAAATTTCCTCTAAGAAAGCTATCAATTGAGCTTGGAAGATGGTCAAACTCTCCACTATATCTAGGAGCTAGTCGCGCAGATGCTTACCCACTTAAGAAGTGAAATATTTTTATTCAAACCTGTGATGTTCAGCTCTTACGACGATTAAATCACTACCACCACCACCCAACCTTTCTAGTTATAGAACTGGGAAAGCAAAGATGACAACCACTATGGAGATAGTATCAAAAGAGATGATTAAACCATCATCACCAACACCCCACCATTTGAGAAACCACAAATTGTCCTTCTTAGACCAACTTGCACCACCAATTTACATTCGCCTCGTTTTCTTCTATCAACCTGAGAACAAAAATGATGTTAATTGTACCCAAATATCTCAAATGTTAAAGCAGTCTTTATCAAATACTTTAACTCAATACTACCCTTTGGCAGGAAGGATCAATATTGGAAATTTTTCTCTGGATTGTGATGATGCTGGAGTTGAGTATGTCGAAACTCGAGTTCATGCTCAACTTGCACAACTTATAGAAGAACCCTCTATGGAGGAACTAAAACAATACTTTCCAAAAGAATCGTATAGCGAAGAAGATAGCAAAGTAGGCGACATTGTTCCTCTAGCCATCCAAATTAATTTCTTCACCTGTGGAGGGATAGCAATCGGTGTATGCATCTCACATAAAATAGCTGACGGAACATCTTTGGCGAATTTCATGCATGCATGGGCTGCTACATGCCGCGGGGATTGCAGTGGCCAAAATCTGGCCGAAGCTCGTGAGGTCGTCCAACCTATATTCGATTGGACTGGTCATTTTCCACCTAAAGACATGTCCGGTTTTGGTTCCTGGCCAAACTATGGAATCACCGAAGAGAAAATCGTGACAAAACGATTGGTGTTTAATAAGGAAAAATTAGCAACTCTCAAGGAAGCTGCTGCCTCTGCTGCTGGTTCACAAGTGAAAGATCCAACAAGAGTGGAAGCTGTTACAGCTTTCATTTGGAGGCATTTCATTGATCAGAATTATGTTCCGGTTGACGAAAAGATGGATAAGAACAAGTCATTTGCTGCAATTCATATCGTGAACTTGAGACCTAGAATGAGACCATCGTTACCAGAACATGCCATTGGTAACATTTGGTGCCATACAATTGCACTATCAACTCCTGGTGAAGGCAAAGGTTATCATAATCTGGTAGGAAGATTGAGGAGTGCAATAAGGAATATCAACAGCAATTATGTCAAGAAAATGCAAGAATGGGATGATGAATATTTAAGTTCACTGAAAGAAGCAGTTGAAGTATACTCTAGTAAAGATATAGAGTTCTGTAGTTTTAGCAGTTGGTGTAGGTTTCCATTTTATGAAGTGAACTACGGATGGGGTAAGCCTGTTTGGGTGTGTACTTTAGCCTTGCCCTTTCGAAATTCTGTGTTTTTAATGAGTACTAGCTGTGGGGAGGGAATAGAAGCATGGGTGAACATGGTTGAAAATGATGTACCAAAGCTCAAAATCGACCTCAATTTGCAACATAACCTGTAATGAGGAGTTAGGTGGCTGAAACCTCCCAATGATTACGTGAAGTTTAATGTAGATGGGAGTGTTAATAGCCAAGCAAAGCTAGCAGGAGGAGGAGGAAGTATCATTAGATACAATAAGGGCAACATGTTAAAATGTTTTTTTCTCCCCTTTTGATACTCAAGAAATGAAGGACTACAGGGAACTTCATGGAATGATTAAGCTAGATAAATTAGGATTTCCTTGTTTTCGATTCTGATTTAGGATTTATTAGATTTAATTTTGATGTTTTATTACATAGGATCTTGGAAAGAGGAGTGTTTGTACTCCTTCTAAAGTAGAAGATCGATGGGGCAGGTAAGTCCTTCATCTTCCCACAAAAGTTAGGTCTTATGTCTCCTTTCGTTTTTGTAACTTTCTTTTTAGTATTAATAAAATCTCGGAAAGTACCGCCCTTCTTTTCCAAAAAAAAAAATCTAATAAAATAAAAAAATAAATAAACACCTGTAATGAGGAGGAAAAATGTTAGCTTCTCAAAAAGTCATTAATAGTTGGTAGTTCCCATGTCATGTCATGATTTAAATACTACGTATAACAAGAACGGAACACATTTATCATCCAACTTGTTGGAATCAACTTGAATGGACAACTGGAGAAGTGACGTACCAATGTCATGTCATGATTTAAATATTACGTACAATAAGAACGAAACACATTTATCATCCAGCCTGTTGGAATCGGCTTAAATGGACAACTGAAGAAGTGACCCTTTATACGGGACGCGAATCGTATAGTATAAGAAATCTCGCTTTCTGGGACCGCTATTCCCAATACTCTACTTGCTAACCTTGCTTCTATGGATTAGTCAGAGGCGGCCACTAAAGCTTCTTAACCGATGCTTGGGAGCCCCTCTGTATGAGCCCTTTCGCTAATATGCTCGTTCTAATGTAATAAATAAGTGGTGCTTCCTTCCTTTTCTGACTTTCACTTAAGGGACAGATGGTTTACCATAGTATAAAAATAGGCTCTGCACTTTGGCTTGATTCGATGCTATTTCAACTTCAACTCATTGGGCTTACACTTGACACTACATGCACCCTCTCTTGCTTCGAAGAATTAAGTTGAGTTAGGAAAAATAAATATTGTTGCTTCCAATAGTATTCTATTTGTAAGAAATCTACGGTTGAACTTGGAACAACGTTTGTCTATATCCTAATCCACTCCACAAGTGAAAAATTTCAGGCATTAGCCTCAGATAGTATCTAAATATACCATTTTATAGTTACAAAGCAAGATGGTAGCCACCATGGAAATATATATTATCAAAAGAGATTATTAAACCATCATCTCCAACACCCCTACCATCTCAAAAACCATAAATTCTCCTTTCTAGACCAACATGCACCGCAAGAACCTTAGGACAGAGTCAAAAATCTAATGTTTAGAGGTCGATTTTTTTTTTTTTGATATAGTATTTTTTGGGTTCGTAGAATTTTTTTTTGATTTTTTATATTACGGTGCTTTTAAAGATCTGGTAAGCAAAATAATCGTTCTAATTATATATTTTTAGATATCAACTGGTTTATATTTTGGATGCATTATAAAAAAAAATTATAATAATTCTAAATTGCGTATTTAACTATTTGCTCTTATTCATGGTATAAATTAAATTAACAGTTTATCTCATAATAAATAAATAAATAAGTGAGAGAAGACCTAAGTAGTGTAATATTCAATTGATGTTCAAATAATCAAAATCAAGCTTGTAGCCCATTTCATTCTCAAAATGTTGAAAATGATGTACCAAAGCTCAAAATCGACCTCAATTAGCAACATAACCTGTAATGAGGAGTTAGGTGGCTGAAACCTCCCAATGATTACGTGAAGCTTAATGTAGATGGGAGTGTTTATAGCCAAGCAAAGCTAGCAGGAGGAGGAGGAAGTATCATTAGATACAATAAGGGCAACATGTTAAAATGTTTTTTCTCCCCTTTTGATACTCAAGAAATGAAGGACTACAGGGAACTTCATGGAATGATTAAGCTAGATAAATTAGGATTTCCTTGTTTTCGATTCTGATTTAGGATTTATTAGATTTAATTTTGATGTTTTATTACATAGGATCTTGGAAAGAGGAGTGCTTGTACTCCTTCTAAAGTAGAAGATCGATGGGGCAGGTAAGTCATTCATCTTCCCACAAAAGTTAGGTCTTATGTCTCCCTTCGTTTTTGTAACTTTCTTTTTAGTATTAATAAAATCTCGGAAAGTACCGCCCTTCTTTTCTAAAAAAAAAAAAATAATAAATAAATAAATAAACACCTGTAATGAGGAGGAAAAATGTTAGCTGCTCAAAAAGTCATTAATAGTTAGTAGTTCCCATGTCATGTCATGATTTAAATACTACGTACAACAAGAATGGAACACATTTATCATCCAACTTGTTGGAACCGACTTGAAAGGACAACTAGAGAAGTGACGTACCAATGTCATGTCATGATTTAAATATTACGTACAATAAGAACGAAACACATTTATCATCCAGCCTGTTGGAATCGGCTTAAATGGACAACTGAAGAAGTGACCCTTTACACGGGGCGCGAACCGTATAGTATAAGAAATCTTGCTTTCAGGGACCACTATTCTCGATACTCTACTTGCTAACCTTGCTTCTATGGATTAGTCAGAGGCGGCCACTAAAGCTTCTTAACCGATGCTTGGGAGCCCCTCTGTATGAGCCCTTTCGCTAATATGCTCGTTCTAATGTAATAAATAAGTGGTGCTTCCTTCCTTTTCTAACTTTCACTTAAGGGACAGATGGTTTACCATAGTATAAAAATAGGCTCTGCACTGTGGCTTGATTCGATGCTATTTCAACTTCAACTCATTGGGCTTACACTTGACACTACATGCACCCTCTCTTGCTTCGAAGAATTAAGTTGAGTTAGGAAAAATAAATATTGTTGCTTCCAATAGTATTCTATTTGTAAGAAATCTACAGTTGAACTTGGAAGAACGTTTGTCTATATGCTAATCCACTAGACAAGTGAAAAATTTCAGGCGTTAGACTCAGACAGTATCTAAATATACCATTTTATAGTTACAAAGCAAAATGGTAGCCACCATGAAAATATATATTATCAAAAGAGATGATTAAACCATCATCTCCAACACCCCTACCATCTCAGAAACCATAAATTCTCCTTTCTAGACCAACATGCACCGCAAGAACCTCAGGACATAGTCAACAATCTAATGTTCAGAGGTCGAATTTTTTTTTTTATATAGTATTTTTTGGGTTCGTAGAATTTTTTTTTTACTTTTTATATTATGGTGCTTTTAGAGATCTGGTAAGCAAAATAATCGTTCTAATTATATATTTTTAGATATCAACTGGTTTACATTTTGGATGCATTATAAAAAAAATATAATAATTCTAAATTGCGTATTTAACTATTTGCTCTTATTCATGGTATAAATTAAATTAACAGTTTATCTCATAATAAATAAATAAATAAGTGAGAGAAGACCTAAATAGTGTAATATTCAATTGATGTTCAAATAATCAAAATCAAGCTTGTAGCCCATTACATTCTCAAAATGTTGAAAATGATGTACCAAAGCTCAAAATCGACCTCAATTAGCAACATAACCTGTAATGAGGAGTTAGGTGGCTGAAACCTCCCAATGATTACGTGAAGCTTAATGTAGATGGGAGTGTTTATAGCCTAGCAAAGCTAGCAGGAGGAGGAGGAAGTATCATTAGATACAATAAGGGCAACATGTTAAAATGTTTTTTCTCCCCTTTTGATACTCAATTTTCAATAAAAGCTGAACTTCTTGCATTAAATTTTGGCCTTGGATTATGCTTGGATTTGTGTTTTTGCAATGTTTGGGCAGAAATTGATTCTTTTAGTGCAGTACAACTTGGGTGCAGTAATAAACAAGGATCTTGGGACATTACTCACGAGCTAAGGAGAGTGAGAAGATACCTAGAGGCTTGCAATGGGAAACTTACGCACATCTTTCGTGAAGGAAACCAATCGGCTGACTTTTTAGCCAACTTGGGAGCTAAGACAATGCATGATGTACATAACTCTTCAAGAAATGAAGGACTACAGGGAACTTAATGGAATGATTAAGCTAGATAAATTAGGATTCCCTTGTTTTCAATTTTGATTTAGGATTTATTAGATTTAATTTTTGTGTTTTATTTCATAGGATCTTGGAAAAAGGAGTGTTTGTACTTATTCTAAAGTAGAAGAATGATGGGGCAGGTAAGTCCTCCATCTTCCCACGAAAGTTAGGCCTTATGTCCCCCTTCGTTTTTGTAACTTTCTTTTTAGTATTAATAAAATCAGGCAGGGTACCGCCCTTCTTTCCCACAAAAAAAAAAAAAAAAACCTATAATGAGGAGGAAAAACGTTAGCTGCTCAAAAAGTCATTAATAGTTGGTAGTTCCCATGTCATGTCATGATTTAAATACTACGTACAACAAGAACGGAACACATTTATCATCCAACTTGTTGGAATTGGCTTGAATGGACAACTGATGTCATGTCATGATTTAAATATTATGTATAATAAGAACGGAACACATTTATCATCCAGCTTGTTGGAATCGGCTTAAATGGATAACTGAAGAAATGACCCTTTATACGGGGCGCGAACCGTATAGTATAAGAAATCTTGCTTTCCGGGACCACTATTCCCGATACTCTACTTGCTAACCTTGCTTCTATGAGCCCTTTCGCTAATATGTTTGTTCTAGTATAATAAATAAGTGGTGCTTCCTTCTTTTTCTGACTTTCACTTGAGGGACAGATGGTTTAACATAGTATAAAGGGTAATTGGCTCAAATAGTCTTTAACGTTTGGTTCTTTGACATTTTAGTCCCAAACGTTTCAAATCAGACACTTTAGTCCCAAACGTTTTACAATAGGGACACTGTTAGTCCATTAGTTCATTTATGTTAAATTTGTACCATTAAGCTCAGGTGTTTTGCATGCCACATGTAAAAAAAAAGCGTAAAAAGTTAAAATAGTCATTTAGCTTACAACTCATTTTCTTCTCTTTTATAAAATCTCACCGTTAACCTTGCATGCTTTTTTGTTTTGTTTTGCGTGGCATGTGAAACACATGAGCTTAACGGTGCAAATTTAACAGAAATGAGCTAATGGACTAACGGTGTTCCTGTTATAAAACGTTTGGGACTAGAGTGTCCGATTTCAAATGTTTGAGACCAAAATATCAAAACAACCAAACGTTAAGGACTATCTGAGCCATTTACCTTAGTATAAAAATAGGCTCTGCACTTTGGCTTGATTCAATGCTATTTCAACTTCAACACATTTGGGCTTACACTTGACACTACACGCACCCTCTCTTGCTTCGAAGAATTAAGCTGAGTTAGAAAAAATAAATATTGTTGCTTCCAATAGTATTCTATTTGTAAGAAATCTACGGTTGAACTAGGAAGAACGTTTGTTTATATGCTAATCCACTCCACAAGTGAAAAATTTTAGGCTTCAGACTCAGATAGTATCTAAATATACCATTTAATAGTTACAAAGCAAGATGGTAGCCACCAAGGAAATATATATTACCAAAAGAGATGATTAAACCATCATCTCCAACACCCCCACCATCTTAGAAACCACAAATTCTCATTTCAAGACCAACGTGCACCGCAAGATTACGTTCCCCTCCGGACAGAGTCAAAAATCTAATATTTGCAGGCCGATTTTTTTTTTTTTTGATATAGCATTTTTTGGGTTAGTAGAAAAAAGACTCGATTTTTTATATTACGGAGCTTTTAAAGATTTGGTAAGCAAAATAATCATTCCAATTGCATATTTTTAGATATCAACTGGTCTACATTATAAAAAAGATTATAATAATTCTAAATTGCTTATTTAACTATTTGCCCTTATTTATGGTATAAACTAAATTAACAATTAGAAAGCAGGCTCTGTACCCTCATACAGGCGAAAGCTTTATCTCATAATAAAAATAAAAATAAAAAGTGAGAGAAGACCTAAGTAGTGTAATATTCAATTGATGTTCAAACAATCGAAACCAAGCTTGTAGCCCATTACATTCTCCAATTACAAATTTACAGAAACCTTATCAAAACAAGCATATTTTAATATCAAACAAAGAATAATCAAAACAAGCATATCAATAAGCAACTCAAATTTATATATATCTATCTAATATACGAGGTACTCTATTGCTTAGTCTAGCATTTATGGAAAGCAGTGATTTCAAATCCAGAGGTTAATCGTACTCTGGATATCCATTTGCATTCTCTTAGCCCATTCAGAAAGATCTCAATAGGAACTTGATGAGTCAATCCACTTATTGGATCAAAGTAAACAGAACTTCATACTCGATCTCATAGATGCATATAGAATTCTGAAAATTAAGAATACCCACTAGAAAGGTTTCCTCAGGCTGGACGAAGATTGGCCCTCGAGTACAAAAGCAGAAGGAAGCTTGACTGCAAGACTAATGATCAGGCAAGACGCAAATTTTTTAGTTCGGATTGAGAGCCTTGGGCATTGTACAAGGACGTGTTGTAAGAGTAACCCATTGGAGATAGAATAAAGCGTCCACAAAGAAACTCATAACACCAACTCCATTCGTAATTCTATCAATTACTCGTCGAAATTAAACTCTTTTTTTTTTTGTTTTTTGAATTATTATGGAATAAAATTAGAAAAGAGACCCTCCTAGCCCGACCCTAAACACTAGAAACAGAACTTCTTTTGATTAGAAAAAAAAAAAGCTCAAAGCCTCCCCATCATCTTAAGTTCTTAGGCGGGCCAAACTGACTTACTTGTTGCAACCTTCAAGCCGCCCAATGAAGTAGTAAGTAGTTCAAAGTTGAAAGTTATATATATCTATTTAAATCTAATCTAATAAAAAAAAGTAGTAAGCAGTGAATCAAACCCACGCCGTCAACAAAATGCAGTAATTTAATACAAAACAAGAAGTAAGCAACTCAAAAAAATGGCAGAAAACAAAATGCAACTACAGTTACTTGAACTCACACCATCATCGTATTAATTAATACATACATAACTGCCTCTTATTACCGACTCCGCCACTATATTACTTCCCCTTACCTTTAGTGTTTGGCTCCGACACTACCCTTTCCCACTATACAATTTCATCTTGATCTCCCCATTGATTCTACAAAAAGATCGTTTTTCACTCAAGATACAATCTGTTAAGTGTTCCTTTCATCCCGTATATGATAGACAGCTACACAAAACCATCTTAGCAACATGGTCCGTAATGGTGGGACAAACTGTAGTGGCCAAAATCTTGGATACGGGGAATCCAAAGTCGTGCAACCTATATTTGATATGACTAGTCATTTTCCAACTAAAGACATTTCTGGTTTTGATTCCTCCTCAATCTCAAGAATCGCCAAAGAGAAAATTGTGACGAAACGATTTGTATTCGATAAGGAAAAATTAAAAACTCTCAAAGAAGCTATTGCCTCTGCTACTGGTTCACAAGTGAAAGATCCAACTAGAGTGGAAGCCATTACAGCTTTTTTTTAGAGGCACTTCATTAAGGTTGCTGATGATGATAACAAGAAGCTGACTTTTGCTGCAGTACATTTAGTGAACTTGAGACCAAGAATGAGTCCACCATTACCAGAACATGCCTTTGGTAACATTTGGTCGCATACCGTTGCGCTGTCAACTTCAGATGAAGACAAAGGTTATCATAATCTAGTAGGAAAATTGAGTGCAATAAGGAATATCAATAGCAATTATGTCAAGAACATACAACATGGGGATGAATATTTGAGTTCAATGAAAAAATCAGCGGAATTATACTATAACAAAGATATAAAGTCTTGTAATTTTAGCAGTTGGTGTAGGTTTCCTTTATATGAAGTGGATTATGGATGGGGTAAGCCTGTTTGGGTGTCTACTACACCCTTTCCCTACAAGAATTTGGTGATTTTAATGAGTAGTAGCTGAGGGGAAGGAATAGAGGCATGGGTGAACATGCTTGAAGATGATGCATCAATGCTCCAAAGCAATCTCAAGCTCCTCTCACTTGATGTTCCGGATATCAACAGCTAAATCCTAGCTGCAATTTCTCGACAATAATTTTGAGTCTATGTATTGCAAGATGTCAACCATTTATCACTTTTAAGGTAAATATTTAGTTGATATGTTACAACAAAGGTGAGAAATAAAAATAAAAAAATTAATAATGACTTTGTTATTTAACATGTAATCTAATTAAGCATCCATATAAGAGGTAATAAATGAGTTTTTAAAATTGTTTGCTCATAATTTCTTTGATGGAAATAAGACAAGCATGCGAGAATGAGTTAGGATTGGAATGACAAACCTGGCTCTGTTTCAATTCTCATGTTTGGTATGAAGTGATAAATTTAAAAATTCTATTTTCCTAGATAATGCAATTCCCTCGAATGTACAGACAAAACACATGGATTAGCCCACTACCAAATTCTTGGAAATGAACTCACTTATCAAATCATCAAAATATTATAATAACAATAGTCAATCCTATTATTATTATTATTATTATTATTATTATTATTACTATTATTATTATTATTACTATTATTATTATTATATTCGTTATTATTATTCAAGTGACCAAAATACCCTTTTAAAACATAACATATATATAGTAGGATAAATGACACCAGTGGTTCTATATCTTTGGGAATTGAGACACTTTGGTATATTTTTCGATACATTTAGGATAAAAAGGTTCATTTCGAAAAATATAGGGCAAAAGTGTCCCAACTCACAAAGAAATAGGACCACATGTGCCATTTACCTCATATAGTAATAAAAAAGTTATCCTTTTTTATTATTAGTATTTATTTTATGATTTATGAATGTTAAAAATATCGATATTATTTGTATAATTTATGAATATTATTTTTAATATTTATCAAATGGCCATAAAACCCTTTCAAAATATAAACATGTATATAATAATAAAATAAAGTTGTAATAAATATTATTAAATAACATTATTATTAATGACAGATATACCATTTCAAAACATGATATGCGTATAATAACAACAGGACAAATCCTTTTATTATTATTATTATTATTATTATAAATATTTAAATAATTATTTGAAATTATTATTATTATTCAAATGACCAAAATGCTCTTTTAATATATAAAAGTATATAATAACCAAATAAAAAAATATTATTATTACTTAATACTAATATTATCTATTTATTAGTATTACTATTACTATTTGTGATTATTATTACTACTTTTACTATTGTTATTATTGTAATATTTGTTTTTTTATTGCTTTTTCTTTTATATTATTATTACATTTGTTTTTATTCTTAATATACTAATATATCATTCCTAATACTACTCTAATATATTGACCACCTAATATGGTTTAGAATCAATACATATATTTCTATCTTCATTTTTATAGCACACCAAACATGGTATACTTTTTATCAAGTTCATTCATTTTCCACTTTCATTCAATTTCCTATCCAAATTCAATGCAAGATACGAATCGTCACCTTAATTAATGATTTTTAACAGTTTAGGAGCAAGATAGTCATTTTAACCTATTTGAAAAAGGAAACAAGACATGTAAGTCTCGTTACTATTTGGCTTCGGACAAGGAGGTCGTCCAAGAATTTATTTTTTGCTCCTCAAGTCCCTCAAAGTTAACACTGTTAACAAATTTGAATGACTTTAGAAGTATAATCACTACAATAAAAAAAGGCTGAGACGACGATCAAAATTCGTAACCTAGCAGTAACCAAATTAGGATAGGCGACCGCTAGATTACGGAATCACGTCCAGTATTGTCTACTCATTGAGAAGTTAACGTTATACTTATATTTTTGCACTCAATTCCAGTATACTTATATACTCTCGGGTTCTAGTATAGGATTATGAGAATCATTTGTAAAGAGAAGAGTGTGAGAAAATAAGTGTAGGATACACTAAGGGTTCTTTTGTGGTTTCTTTTCCAAAGTCTCAACTAAAAACTTGAATGTCTCTTCAAATGTAAATGAGAATCCTTTGTAAAGAGAAGAGTGTGAGAAAATAAGTGTAGGATACACTAAGGTTTCTTTTGTGGTTTCAAAGAGTTGTATAGTAGGTTTATACTTCATTTACATTTGAAGAGACATTCAAGTTTTTAGTTGAGACTTTGGAAAATCCTAAGGAAAGAAAATTTTAGGTGGTAAAGTAAGCTTTCAGGAGTTCGAACCACTTGAAAAATCTTCCGTATGATCATTCCTATCCCTGCTTTGTTATTTTACATATCATGTATTTGATAATTTATCTAATTCACATTTTTAGTTGAATTGAAAAGTTTTAAAGAAACGATTTTTTTCTTTAATCTCAATTCACCCCTTTCCCCCCCCCCCCCCCCCCCCTCTTTTATGAATACTTGCATCAACAATATTTAAAAAGATCATGGTTGCTATTTAATGATGAAGAAGAAGAGCAATTGATAGACTCTTGGACAAACTAATAATAAGAACTGATATTTACATGATTGTGACCGTTCTTACATTTTTTTTTTTTTGGTCAAAACCATTCTTACATTGACATATAGAATTATGAGTGTGTGTACGTGCGCCCATAAAAGTCAATAGGTTTTGTTGTTTTGTAAATTCACCAATTTATGGTATTATTGTGTTTTAAGAAACATCTTTACTATTTTTAAAAAGGTTTATACTTGTGGAAGCCCCTAAATTATGGGATGAGAACATTTTAGTCCATTAACTTTCAAAATAATTTTTTTTAATCCTTTTAAAGGTGAGATGCTAAAGAAAGCTAACGGAAATGTCACGTGTCTTCCACGTGATTACAATTTAACATTAAAACAAAGGGCAATTTTGGACAAATGATGTTCTTTATTTTCCTTCTTCGTCTCAGCCCCTATGCCACCCACTGCCATCATCAACCTAAATTAAGCAGGGTCTGATCCAAAATATCTTTTTCAGTAGGGGTTATAACATATAATCAAGCATATAAATAGTGTTCCATTTTTTTTAGTAAGGGCTAATTAATATTCTAGACTAAAGATACTTTAAAAATATCATTATATTTTTTAAAAAATAAATAAATTTGAGGTTAGTGGAGACTGTGGCTCCAATATGCATCCGCCATCTTTTTCTTTTCAAAATCATCAATACCAATTGGT
The DNA here is from genome assembly GCA_037974665.1 of Ehretia macrophylla. Classification (NCBI taxonomy): domain Eukaryota; kingdom Viridiplantae; phylum Streptophyta; class Magnoliopsida; order Boraginales; family Ehretiaceae; genus Ehretia; species Ehretia macrophylla. The sequence continues at coordinate 35,071,978 of CM075780.1, read as the reverse complement.
GCTTCATGGAGTAATCCATAATGTTATATGCTACATCCCGGCTAGCAAATTAAATTCAATATATCAAACTACAACTAAAATTTGCAGCATCAAAGAATAATAGATAATACGTAATTCTAACTCCAAATGTTTCATGCCTATTAATTGTAGTGGCAGAATCTGGTCAAAGCTTAGGCCCTATTCTTAGATAGTGAATTGGATTTAGACTAACTCAAACCCATATGATAATGGGCCAACTTGGGCATCAAGTTAAGAGATGCTTGTAAATATTCCTCTATGCGTTGTTATAGATGGGGGAGAATCACCTTTAAGTCTTTTGGATTTGGGTGAGTTGTTATTACCTACCAACAAAGAGATTATGAAGGTGAAAACCACGTGATTTAAATTATAAATCTAAAGCCACATAATTTTAATTATAAATTCTAAGGGTCTATAATTTTTTCATTCGGCCATTTTTAATTTGTGGAGGAAGAGACAAGCCATTGCTCGGTGCGCCTGAAGACTTAAATAATGGCCATTTGGTAGCTGCATGCATACCTTCTATTTTTCTATCTCTGTTGCATGCTGATTAGGAGATCTTCACTGATGGGGATGAATTTGTGACGTCTAAGCAAGTTTTGCTATGGCTATAAGAATTTGAAACAATCCTCTACTAGAAATGATTCTATGAATCAACTCATGTTGTTGGCTAGCTAACAGTAGGTACAAATGCAAGATTCAGTTGGTGCTGGAGTCAAAATCTACACATCTATCAATATTTCAAAATCATTGCATCAAGTCCCGTAACAGTTTTAAGACTCTTAGTTGTGAAATTTTATCTTTTGAATTATAGAGTTTTGATTAGAAGTATTATTAAATAAAAATCATTGATTATTTGGCCTATATTAGGTTTTTAGAAAATTTGAGGGCAATATTAGGCTTTTAAAAATATGGAGGGATATATTTGAAAAAGAGAAAGAAGAAGAGCTTCCCGCATTATGTAAAAATACCCTTGCAGTAACCTTTTCTAAAAATCTCTAATATGGAGCATTTTGTTTTCTTAGAATTGTTTTTAGCTTAAAAGCTTTATGAAAAATGTGTTAAACATATTAGTTTCAACTTCTAATTTATAGAAAGTGTTTTTAAGTGTCTAAAAGTTAAACCAAACAGATTCTATGTTGTCGGTTCAGTATGTCAAGATCAAAATAAATCTAGGGGTAAAATGTATTTACCACTTGTAGTTTTTAAATTCTTAAAAGAAGCTCATAGAAATAGTAATATTGTAATTAGCTGAACCCCCATCAATCGTATAAGATGATTTTTTTTACCCTCTACTCCCACTTGTCTCCCACCCCATAATATTAGAATCTTGGTTTTAACCGTCAGAAAAAGTAACCGATCGTATAAAATGATTAACCACTAGGAGAGCTACATTTTTTGCTAGAATAAAGATAATTGTTGGATAAATCATAAACCACTTAAGTTGCATATATCATATTAATTAGTAGTTGGCAAAAGCTTCTGATCAGAAAATTTAACTAGTGTTTCCAGTCTAGAAGTGCAAGCTTGCACACATTTTTTTGGAGTCAACAGGCGATAGCTCCTATTCATGCAAGTATGGCCCCACCATTGATCACAATTTAAGTTTAGAACTCTTTCAGAACTATGACAAACTTCTTGTACAAAGTATCAACCAAATTCACTAGTTCATTTACCACCCATATTCACAACCTGCTATTATTGTTAAGTAATCACCTAATCAATAAAAAGTTTCATAAATTGTTAGAAAGAGATTTATTTATTTATTTATTATCTTTAATATGTTTCTATAATATTTTTTTTTTTGTTAATTACAGAATTTTGATATCATTACGTTAAATGATCATCACTCATTTAAAACTTTTTGTTATTAGAGAAAGCTTGATTTTATTTGTTTATTGTTGTACTCCAAATGCATAGCAATGATTAGCACAAATCGCTCAGATAATACACCATCAATCGTAAACCATTTCAAATTCCCCTGAAACATGAATATTTTACGCCTTGTCTAATGTGACATGTGTAGTTGACCATTATCCTCTGCTAGCCGTGCCGTGTTCTCAAGGATCATATCCCTTCGAAGAGGGATGAGAATATTTTAGAGAGTAAAAAATGCGTTGACAATTACGACGACCATTTTGAAAGTTTTAGACAACTAGAGAATTTATTCATGAATCTTGCTCGTTAGAACTAAATTTTGGAAGAACTCTCGAGAGACTTTTTTTTTAAGGGTTTTTTTACTTTTTCGTGTTACTATTCCTGCAACTTGCACCTCTCTCAACCTCACCGTCTCCAGATCTCCTTAGATCCCATAAGGCCTCTTGGCCTTGCTTAGGATCTTCTTCCCCTTCTTACGAGCTCATTTTTCTTTTGATTTGAAAGAGGAGCCTTGCGTTCGGTTCGAAAAGCATAGTTTATTAGATCAAAGGTTTGTAACTATAGATCTGTCTTATCTTGCCTTGTATTGCCCCCTTTTGTTGTTGATCCAGCATGACGAGCTCTTTGATCAAAGAATCACCCACCAAACTTTGTCAACCACTCTATTTTCATCACTAACGACGTTGTCATCTGACGTGTTTTTGCTTTACCTCTTTCTATCTATGTGCTGTTGTTTGTTCCAGGCCATAGCCTATTCTATTTATTCATTCATTTTTTAGCTTGGACTCATTTGTACTATTTTCATTTTAATACCATCCTCTTGACCCAAACATAGGCAGACCCAGAATTTTAATATGGAGGGGTGCAGATCATTTTTATTTGTCATTATATATGATAGAAAAGTTAAATAAAAAAAATTTAGGGGGGCCTATAAATATTTTTTTTAAAAATATAACTAAATTTTTTTTTAAAAATATAAAATTTGGGGGGCCTGGGCTCCCCCGATCCCTACCTAGAACTGCCATTGGACCCAAAGAAAAGAATAAACAAATCTAAATTTTGGATTAATTCTATCTAGGTGCTATCAAACTCATCATAAATGATTACAAATGACTTTTAACCAGTAACCATTTCCTAATCATGGTTACAAATCCAATATAGAAATATCAATCTAATTCATTGATTTTAATTATTGACACATGACACTAATCAATATGTGTATTATATGAAATTCTATCTAGATACTACCAAACTTATCATAAATGATTACAAATCACTTTTAACCAGTAACCATTTCCTAATCATGGTCCCCTACTCCCTTCCAGCATTTTTGTTTCCGTCAAACCCTCATTGAGCATTGACTTGCAGGTAATTCGTCAGGTGGAGGACATGCCAAGAGCTGGCAAATGGGCCAGCCCGGCACGGCCCGACCGAATCATGGGTTAAAAAAATGATTCTAGCTCGGCACATATGTTTAGTGGGCTGGGCTCAATTTTTGAAATATAGGATCCAGCTCAGCCCACGAGTCCTCTGTTATGAGTCGCGAGCTGGGCTGAGCCAGCCCATCTTTTTGTTTTTTATTTTTTATTAGTGTGTTCTGAATTTTGATAGTTGGATTAATAATGAAAAAAGCTTAAACTTAACTTTTTTTACGAAAAAATTAATTTAACAATTAACAAGACATAAGTTGATTGATAATATTAAGATCAATGATAAAATATTACTTAACAAAGCACAAGTTCACGAGACAAGGATACGTTACTAATAAACATAAAAAAGAACATTATATAAATGCTTGAAGAAAGTTGGTGGAGAAATTTTTCATTTTATTATGCTCCTTGTGCGGGTGCTGGGCCTGTTGGTGGTGGTGGTGGCGGTAGTTGAAGATTACAATAGTTTGAAACATTCGAGTGTTGAGATACAAGATGTTTTACAAGCGTTTCAGTTCCAAATTGACGGCGAAATATATATTTACATTCACAATAGTTATAAATGACATAGTCATGTTCTTCAAGGTAAGCAAAATAATTCCAAACATTTGAATGTAATCGTTGTGAAAGATTTTCTTCCCCCCATAGCCATAGATATTGTATTCTCTTGTAGTAAAATAAAGAGACAATAGGTAGTAAAATAAATATATAGTTTTGTAGTAAAATGAAGTTGAATACACTAACTATTTATAAGAAAAATTACATGTACAAATTATAATTTCAAGATGGGCTTTATCTGAGTTTGAATTGGGCTTGAGCTGGGTTCGAGCTGGGCCTGTGCTGGGTTCGAGCTGGGCTGGGCTGAGCTTATGGGCTGAGCTGGGCTGGGTTTGGGGACAAATAGGTTTGGGCACAAATGGGCTGGGTCTAAAAATATAAGACCCAGCTCGTCCCACCTATATATGGTGGGTTGAGTCGAGTCGAACCCACTTTCATTCGAGATGAGCTGGGCCCGAATTTTCGTGTGTTGAACTGAACTGGGCCTGTGTCGGCCCAGCCCAAATGCCACCTCTACATGCCATCATACTCATCATAAATGCCTACCGGTAACCATGCGCTTGAGCATTGATTTGGCGTTAATTTGTCAGGGCACCGGACATTCAAGCGATATTAATTTGTCAGGGAATAACAGGCTATTCAAGCGGTACGAGATTTCAGAAGTGATTAATGCAAAATCAAGGGGCAAAACTTATATCTAGCCCCTATACAAGATTTTAAAAAAGTAAACGACTTAATACTATTTGTATTTTGTTAAAAGTGCATATTACCCTTTTATGTTTTATCAATAAGTTGATTATCTCCTTATATTTTAAAAATATACGCAATTGATTACCCGTCTCTGTTAGAAAAATCATTCATTTTAACATGGGGTATTCAGGTATGTTTTTAAAACACAAGACGGTAATCAACTTATTTAAAATACAGAATGGTATTTAGCTACGTTTTTAAAATACAAAAGGGTATTTAGCTACGTTTTTAAAATATATGGAGATAATCTGTTTATTTATAAAACATAGAGGGGGGGGGGGTATTGCGCATTTTTTAAAAAACATAGTGGGGTGTTAAGTCATTTACTCTTCTAGAAATGACTTATTATACAATCCAAGAGGCAAAACTTCAAATTCATAAACAAGACTAATATCATTTCAGAATAAATATCTAGGTTTTAAATTCACTAGTTCAAAATGTAACCTAGGTTATAATTTTATATAGTAAATGCTTTCATTAGTCTTTAATGTTTTGTCATTGTGACACTTTAGTTTTTGATTTTTAAAAATGAATATTTTAGTCCTTAATTTAAATTTAGTTGGACAGTGTCAAACTCAATAGCAAAATCTCTCTATTTTTTGATAGCTTTATCACATGGCTGGCAAGTGACTTTTATAATCTATCATAATTGAGGGAAAAATTAGCATGTGAATGTTATAACCATCATAGTAACATTCCAGCCACGTGATAAATTCGTCAAAAAATAGATGAATTTTATTATCGAGATTAACATTATCCTACTAAATTAACTTTAAGGACTAAAAAATTTATTTTTAAAGATCAGGGATCAAAGTGTCACAACGGCGAAATATTAAGAACTAATAGAGGTATTTACTCTATTTTATATAAATCACTCACTAATTATATATGTCTATCACCAACGTGAGACAATACAATATATTTAATACATTTAGATAGAATCCTCTTCGCATTGCGTATGATTACTCTATTTTGCTTTACGTAGAAAGTATAAATGTTTTGACAAAAAAGAAAAAAAAGCAATTATAAGTGTAACTGAGGCTCGTTTATTTGTCAAAAAAATTTCTTGAAAAATATTTTTTTATTTATTTGGTATCTAGTAACACCATAAAATAAGTCAATTAATTTTTTTTATTCAATATAAAAAAAACAAGTTATGAGCAGTGTAAAATATTTTTGTGTTAGCTGATGAAAACAAGTTATTCATCGTGCTTGTCATTTCTGATACAGTTGCAACCATTTAACTTTTGATTTTTGGCCTACAAGAATCAATTATGTATCGCAGCCTTGATGATATGTCCATACTCTATTTTCGTTCAATGAATCAATGTAGCCTGGATAAGGGTATCTCCAATTATGAGAATTATTCACAAAAATTTATTATTTTTAGTAATTTTTAGAGATTCAGGTCTCTATTTTAACTCAAATCTCCAATAGGACTCACCACTTTTTAGAGATTTATACCAACATAGTGATCCAACCACTTTTTGGGTCTCTAAATTTGTTGTCAAAAAAATAAATTGAGTATCTATTTTAACTCAAATCTCTAAAAAGTGGTGAGCTCTATTGGAGATTTGAGTTAAAATAAAGATCCAAATCTCTAAAAATTATTAAAAATAAAAAGTTTTTATAAATAGTACAATATTTTTCTTATCAGTAGAGATACCCTAACAGTATCATAATGCTTCTCCAAAAGCACAGAACCTTGAGATTACATACAAAACCTTGAATGAGCACCATTGTAAAGAGGAGTGTTTGTACTCCTTCTAAAGTAGAAGATCGATAGGGCATGTAAGTCCTTCATCTTCCCACAAAAGTTAGGTCTTATGTCTCCCTTCGTTTTTGTAACTTTCTTTTTAGTATTAATAAAATCTAGGAAAGTACCGCCCTTCTTTTCCAAAAAAAAAAATAAAAATAAATAAATAAATAAATAAACACCTGTAATGAGGAGGAAAAATGTTAGCTTCTCAAAAAGTCATTAATAGTTGGTAGTTCCCATGTCATGTCATGATTTAAATGCTACGTATAACAAGAACGGAACACATTTATCATCCAACTTGTTGGAATAAGCTTGAATGGACAACTGGAGAAGTGACGTACCAATGTCATGTCATGATTTAAATATTACGTACAATAAGAACGAAACACATTTATCATCCAGCCTGTTGGAATCGGCTTAAATGGACAACTGAAGAAGTGACCCTTTATACGGGACGCGAACCGTATAGTATAAGAAATCTCGCTTTCTGGAACTGCTATTCCCGATACTCTACTTGCTAACCTTGCTTCTATGGATTAGTCAGAGGCGGCCACTAAAGCTTCTTAACCGATGCTTGGGAGCCCCTCTGTATGAGCCCTTTCGCTAATATGCTCGTTCTAATGTAATAAATAAGTGGTGCTTCCTTCCTTTTCTGACTTTCACTTAAGGGACATATGGTTTACCATAGTATAAAAATAGGCTCTGCACTTTGGCTTGATTCGATGCTATTTCAACTTCAACTCATTGGGCTTACACTTGACACTACATGCACCCTCTCTTGCTTCGAAGAATTAAGTTGAGTTAGGAAAAATAAATATTGTTGCTTCCAATAGTATTCTATTTGTAAGAAATCTACGGTTGAACTTGGAAGAACGTTTGTCTATATGCTAATCCACTCGACAAATGAAAAATTTCAGGAGTTAGACTCAGACAGTATCTAAATATACCATTTTATAGTTACAAAGCAAGATGGTAGTCACCATGGAAATATATATTATCAAAAGAGATGATTAAACCATCATCTCCAACACCCCTACGATCTCAGAAACCATAAATTCTCCTTTCTAGACCAACATGCACCGCAAGAACCTCAGGACAGAGTCAAAAATCTAATGTTCAGAGGTCGAATTTTTTTTTTTTTTTTATATAGTATTTTTTGGGTTCGTAGATTTTTTTTTTTTTTATATTACGGTGCTTTTAAAGATCTGGTAAGCAAAATAATCGTTCTAATTATATATTTTTAGATATCAACTGGTTTACATTTTGGATGCATTATAAAAAAAATTATAATAATTCTAAATTGCGTATTTAACTATTTGCTCTTATTCATGGTATAAATTAAATTAACAGTTTATCTCATAATAAATAAATAAATAAGTGAGAGAAGACCTAAGTAGTGTAATATTCAATTGATGTTCAAATAATCAAAATCAAGCTTGTAGCCCATTACATTCTCAAAATGTTGAAAATGATGTACCAAAGCTCAAAATCGACCTCAATTAGCAACATAACCTGTAATGAGGAGTTAGGTAGTTGAAACCACCCAATGATTACGTGAAGCTTAATGTAGATGGGAGTGTTTATAGCCTAGCAAAGCTAGCAGGAGGAGGAGGAAGTATCATTAGATACAATAAGGGCAACATGTTAAAATGTTTTTTCTCCCCTTTTGATACTCAATTTTCAATAAAAGCTGAACTTCTTGCATTAAATTTTGGCCTTGGATTATGCTTGGATTTGTGTTTTTGCAATGTTTGGGCAGAAATGGATTCTTTTAGTGCAGTACAACTTGGGTGCAGTAATAAACAAGGATCTTGGGACATTACTCACGAGCTAAGGAGAGTGAGAAGATACCTAGAGGCTTGCAATGGGAAACTTACGCACATCTTTCGTGAAGGAAACCAATCGGCTAACCTTTTAGCCAACTTGGGAGCTAAGACAATGCATGATGTACATAACTCTTCAAGAAATGAAGGACTACAGGGAACTTAATGGAATGATTAAGCTAGATAAATTAGGATTCCCTTGTTTTCAATTTTGATTTAGGATTTATTAGATTTAATTTTTGTGTTTTATTTCATAGGATCTTGGAAAAAGGAGTGTTTGTACTTATTCTAAAGTAGAAGAATGATGGGGCAGGTAAGTCCTCCATCTTCCCACGAAAGTTAGGCCTTATGTCCCCCTTCGTTTTTGTAACTTTCTTTTTAGTATTAATAAAATCTGGTAGGGTACCGCCCTTCTTTCCCACAAAAAAAAAAAAAAAAAAACCTATAATGAGGAGGAAAAACGTTAGCTGCTCAAAAAGTCATTAATAGTTGATAGTTTCCATGTCATGTCATGATTTAAATACTACGTACAACAAGAACGGAACACATTTATCATCCAACTTGTTGGAATTGGCTTGAATGGACAACTGGAGAATTGACGTACCAATGTCATGTCATGATTTAAATATTATGTATAATAAGAACGGAACACATTTATCATCCAGCTTGTTGGAATCGGCTTAAATGGACAACTGAAGAAATTACCCTTTATACGGGGCGCGAACCGTATAGTATAAGAAATCTTGCTTTCCGGGACCACTATTCCCGATACTCTACTTGCTAACCTTGCTTCTATGAGCCCTTTCACTAATATGTTTGTTCTAGTATAATAAATAAGTGGTGCTTCCTTCTTTTTCTGACTTTCACTTGAGGGACAGATGGTTTAACATAGTATAAAGGGTAATTGGCTCAAATAGTCCTTAACGTTTGGTTCTTTGACATTTTAGTCCCAAACGTTTCAAATCGGACACTTTAGTCCCAAACGTTTCAAATCGGACACTTTAGTCCCAAACGTTTTACAATAGGGACACTGTTAGTCCATTAGTTCATTTCTGTTAAATTTGTACCATTAAGCTCACATGTTTTGCATGCCACATGTAAAAAAAAAGCGTAAAAAGTTAAAATAGTGATTTAGCTTACAACTCATTTTCTTCTCTTTTATAAAATCTCACCGTTAACCTTGCATGCTTTTTTTTTTTTTTTTGCGTGGCATGTGAAACACATGAGCTTAACGGTGCAAATTTAACAGAAATGAGCTAATGGACTAACGGTGTTCCTGTTATAAAACGTTTGGGACTAGAGTGTCCGATTTCAAATGTTTGAGACCAAAATATCAAAACAACCAAACGTTAAGGACTATCTGAGCCATTTACCTTAGTATAAAAATAGGCTCTGCACTTTGGCTTGATTCAATGCTATTTCAACTTCAACACATTTGGGCTTACACTTGACACTACACGCACCCTCTCTTGCTTCGAAGAATTAAGCTGAGTTAGGAAAAATAAATATTGTTGCTTCCAATAGTATTCTATTTGTAAGAAATCTACGATTGAACTTGGAAGAACGTTTGTTTATATGCTAATCCACTCCACAAGTGAAAAATTTCAGGCTTCAGACTCAGATAGTATCTAAATATACCATTTTATAGTTACAAAGCAAGATGGTAGCCACCAAGGAAATATATATTACCAAAAGAGATGATTAAACCATCATCTCCAACACCCCCACCATCTTAGAAACCACAAATTCTCATTTCAAGACCAACGTGCACCACAAGATTACGTTCCCCTCCGGACAGAGTCAAAAATCTAATATTTGCAGGCCCATTTTTTTTTTTTTTTTTGATATAGCATTTTTTGGGTTAGTTGAAAAAAGACTCGATTTTTTATATTACGGTGCTTTTAAAGATTTGGTAAGCAAAATAATCATTCCAATTGCATATTTTTAGATATCAACTGGTCTACATTATAAAAAAGATTATAATAATTCTAAATTGCTGATTTAACTATTTGCTCTTATTTACGGTATAAACTAAATTAACAATTAGAAAGCAGGCTCTGTACCCTCATACAGGCGAAAGCTTTATCTCATAATAAAAATAAAAATAAAAAGTGAGAGAAGACCTAAGTAGTATAATATTCAATTGATGTTTAAACAATCGAAACCAAGCTTGTAGCCCATTACATTTTCCAATTACAAATTTACAGAAACCTTATCAAAACAAGCATATTTTAATATCAAACAAAGAATAATCAAAACAAGCATATCAATAAGCAACTCAAATTTATATATATCTATCTAATATACGAGGTACTCTATTGCTTAGTCTAGCATTTATGGAAAGCAGTGATTTCAAATCCAGAGGTTAATCGTACTCTGGATATCCATTTGCATTCTCTTAGCCCATTCAGAAAGATCTCAATAGGAACTTGATGAGTCAATCCACTTATTGGATCAAAGTAAACAGAATTTCATACTCGATCTCATAGATGCATATAGAATTCTGAGAATTAAGAATACCCACCAGAAAGGTTTCCTCGAGCCGGACGAAGATTGGCCCTCGAGTACAAAAGCAGAAGGAAGCTTGACTGCAAGACTAATGATCAGGCGAGACGCAAATTTTTTAGTTCGGATTGAGAGCCTTGGGCATTGTACAAGGACGTGTTGTAAGAGTAACCCATTGGAGATAGAATAAAGCGTCCACAAAGAAACTCATAACACCAACTCCATTCGTAATTGTATCAATTACTCGTCGAAATTAAACTCTTTTTTTTTTTGTTTTTTGAATTATTATGGAATAAAATTAGAAAAGAGACCCTCCTAGCCCGACCCTAAACACTAGAAACAGAACTTCTTTTGATTAGAAAAAAAAAAAAGCTCAAAGCCTCCCCATCATCTTAAGTTCTTAGGCGGGTCAAACTGACTTACTTGTGGCAACCTTCAAGCCGCCCAATGAAGTAGTAAGCAGTTCAAAGTTGAAAGTTATATATATCTATTTAAATCTAATCTAATAAAAAAAAGTAGTAAGCAGTGAATCAAACCCACGCCGTCAACAAAATGCAGTAATTTAATACAAAACAAGAAGTAAGCAACTCAAAAAAATGGCAGAAAACAAAATGCAACTACAGTTACTTGAACCCACACCATCATCGTATTAATTAATACATACATAACTGCCTCCTATTACCGACTCCGCCACTATAATACTTCCCCTTACCTTTAGTGTTTGGCTCCGACACTACCCTTTCCCACTATACAATTTCATCTTGATCTCCCCATTGATTCTACAAAAAGATCGTTTTTCACTCAAGATACAATCTGTTAAGTGTTCCTTTCATCCCGTATATGATAGACAGCTACACAAAACCATCTTAGCAACATGGTCCGTAATGGTGGGACAAACTGTAGTGGCCAAAATCTTGGATACGGGGAATCCAAAGTCGTGCAACCTATATTTGATATGACTAGTCATTTTCCAACTAAAGACATTTCTGGTTTTGATTCCTCCTCAATCTCAAGAATCGCCAAAGAGAAAATTGTGACGAAACGATTTGTATTCGATAAGGAAAAATTAAAAACTCTCAAAGAAGCTATTGCCTCTGCTACTGGTTCACAAGTGAAAGATCCAACTAGAGTGGAAGCCATTACAGCTTTTTTTTAGAGGCACTTCATTAAGGTTGCTGATGATGATAACAAGAAGCTGACTTTTGCTGCAGTACATTTAGTGAACTTGAGACCAAGAATGAGTCCACCATTACCAGAACATGCCTTTGGTAACATTTGGTCGCATACCGTTGCACTGTCAACTTCAGATGAAGACAAAGGTTATCATAATCTAGTAGGAAAATTGAGTGCAATAAGGAATATCAATAGCAATTATGTCAAGAACATACAACATGGGGATGAATATTTGAGTTCAATGAAAAAATCAGCGGAATTATACTATAATAAAGATATAAAGTCTTGTAATTTTAGCAGTTGGTGTAGGTTTCCTTTATATGAAGTGGATTATGGATGGGGTAAGCCTGTTTGGGCGTATACTACACCCTTTCCCTACAAGAATTTGGTGATTTTAATGAGTAGTAGCTGAGGGGAAGGAATAGAAGCATGGGTGAACATGCTTGAAGATGATGCATCAATGCTCCAAAGCAATCTCAAGCTCCTCTCACTTGATGTTCCGGATATCAACAGCTAAATCCTAGCTGCAATTTCTCGACAATAATTTTGAGTCTATGTATTGCAAGATGTCAACCATTTATCACTTTTAAGGTAAATATTTAGTTGATATGTTACAACAAAGGTGAGAAATAAAAATAAAAAAATTAATAATGACTCTGTTATTTAACATGTAATCTAATTAAGCATCCATATAAGAGGTAATAAATGAGTTTTTAAAATTGTTTGCTCATAATTTCTTTGATGGAAATAAGACAAGCATGCGAGAATGAGTTAGGATTGGAATGACAAACCTGACTCTGTTTCAATTCTCATGTTTGGTATGAAATGATAAATTTAGAAATTCTATTTTCCTAGATAATGCAATTCCCTCGAATGTACAGACAAAACACATGGATTAGCCCACTACCAAATACTTGGAAATGAACTCACTTATCAAATCATCAAAATATTATAATAACAATAGTCAATCCTATTATTATTATTATTATTATTATTATTATTATTATTATTATTATTATTATATTCATTATTATTATTCAAGTGACCAAAATACCCTTTTAAAACATAACATATATATAGTAGGATAAATGACACCAGTGGTTCTATATCTTTGGGAATTGAGACACTTTGGTATATTTTTCGATACATTTAGGATCAAAAGGTTCATTTCGAAAAATATAGGGCCAAAGTGTCCCAACCCCCAAAGATATAGGACCACAGGTGTCATTTACCTCATATAGTAATAAAAAAGTTATCCTTTTTTATTATTAGTATTTATTTTATGATTTATGAATGTTAAAAATATCGATATTATTTGTATAATTTATGAATATTATTTTTAATATTTATCAAATAGCCATAAAACCCTTTCAAAATATAAACATGTATATAATAATAAAATAAAGTTGTAATAAATATTATTAAATAACATTATTATTAATGACAGATATACCATTTCAAAACATGATATGCGTATAATAACAACAGGACAAATCCTTTTATTATTATTATTATTATTATTATAAATATTTAAATAATTATTCGAAATTATTATTATTATTATTATTATTATTATTATTCAAATGACCAAAATGCTCTTTTAATATATAAAAGTATATAATAACCAAGTAAAAGAATATTATTATTAGTTAATACTAATATTATCTATTTATTAGTATTACTATTACTATTTGTGATTATTATTACTACTTTTACTATTGTTATTATTGTAATATTTGTTTTTTTATTGCTTTTTCTTTTATATTATTATTACATTTGTTTTTATTCTTAATATACTAATATATCATTCCTAATACTACTCTAATATATTGACCACCTAATGTAGTTTAGAATCAATACATATATTTCTATCTTCATTTTTATAGCACACCAAACATGGTATACTTTTTACCAAGTTCATTCATTTTCCACTTTCATTCAATTTCCTATCCAAATTCAATGCAAGATACGAATCGTCACCTTAATTAATGATTTTTAACAGTTTAGGAGCAAGATAGTCATTTTAACCTATTTGAAAAAGGAAACAAGACATGTAAGTCTCGTTACTATTTGGCTTCGGACAAGGAGGTCGTCCAAGAATTTATTTTTTGCTCCTCAAGTCCCTCAAAGTTAACACTGTTAACAAATTTGAATGACTTTAGAAGTATAATCACTACAATAAAAAATGGCTGAGACGACGATCAAAATTCGTAACCTAGCAGTAACCAAATTAGGACAGGCGACCGCTAGATTACGGAATCACGTCCGTAGTAAAAAAACCTGTTGCCAAATTGATATTTCGTCACCCATCCGTAACCAATTTCGAAAATTAATTTGTATTTATTTTTTATTACTTCCGTAGCAAAATAACCGTAGCCCATCCGTAGCCAACTAAAATTTTAATTTTTTTTATTAATTATTAACGTCCATAACAAATCCATAATTATTTCGGTCGTAAATTGTCTGTAGCCCGCGACTACGGATTGGTATCCATCGAATATCGATAGCCCCTTTTCCGTAGCCAATCCGTAGCCCATCCGTAGCTTAAGTTCTGTAGTTATTCCGTCGTTAATTAATTATTTAATTTTTTAAAAAAATTATAAATATAAAAATTTTATATTAACAAAAAAGATTATAAATACAAATTAATATTTACAAAAATATTTACAAAAAAGTTAAAATTAAATGTACAAATTAATTTTTACAAAAATATGAAAAAATTAATATTTACAAAAAATTAAAATTAAAATTTACAAAAATAATATTTTAAATTTACAAAAAAAACCTAAAAATGTTCTACTATTGTCTTCTAATCATTTCATTCACGTGGTTTCAATGTCTGCAAAACTTTCCGTAGCCCATCCGTGGTTTCTGTAGCCCATACCAATTACCTGTTTGGTCGGACTTGTTGACAGTTGGAAGTGGATGCTGGCTCATATGTGGATATCCTAACAGAATCCCCCCGTGAGAGTTATTGTCTTCTCTTCCCATCAAAGGATACCCAAGCATTGCTTCGTGCATCTGCTGGAATCTGTTCAGATAGAAGTAATTGGTTAACGATGAGCAAAAGAACCAACATCTTATAGGTAAAAAGCGCATAGCCAATCCCATAATCACCATAAATCCACATAAGTAAAAAGAATGGAGAACAGTAGAGCTATCCATTTTCTGCTTGAAGTATCTGGAAATGAACATAAGACATTTACCTTTAATTCCAACCTTGACGATTCTGGAAGTATGACGGGTCTGAAAGAGAGAGACTATGGGCAAATTGGAGTAAAAAGCATGCAAGGACCGTTGGGATGCACCTGCAATAAAGAATAGCCTTCGTTAAAAGTTAAAACCGGTACTTTCTTGTTCATTCTTGATCAACACGATTACCATTTCTTGGCAGGGAAAAGAATTCCACAATTTTTCCCCATCAGGCCATAATTAACCCGAATTTATAGTCATAGCTGCTGAGAGCTATTACAATCCTTTGTCTAACTTTCTTTCCTTCATTGTTTTCCTTTCTAGACTGGAATAATATCAATTGTATAAGGAGAAAGAAAAAGATGCAAAGACCAAGAATTCCTGTATGTGCACAAATTCCGGAAACTAAAGGACCATAGATATCATGATCTACTGGTTCCACCTAAACAAACTAATAATTTCTATTCCACAAGTCATCAACAATGAAATGCTTATTTTTAGCCACCACTAAGAATATCCTAGGCAAGTTAGGCAATAAATTAAGGTGCTTCTAACTGTTAGAATCCTGCCTTTCATCATGCGAGAGAGAGAGGGCGAGAGATAGAGAAGTTGTGTTTGAAGAAATTCAAAAAGGAAGAACTTTATAGATGTATGTAATATTACCCATCCAGCTCGCACATGTCAGATATCGAAGACTTCCCAAGTTCTTATAACAATTTTTTTTTTTTTTTTTTTTGAGAAATAAGTTCTTATAACATCAAATGGAAGGGAAGGCAAAGCTCCCCATCTTACATCCTTATTGAATGCAAACATAAGAGTGCTTTAAGCCTTCTCATAAGTCCAAGTAAAGATTTGCTTCAAAACAATGCCCTTCTATATTATCTTTTCCCATAAACTTATCCACCTTAATGAGATTCAAATTCTGAAGAGGAACAAATACTTGTTGATTTTTCAGTTGAATGATTTAAATTTCTTTTATGCAAAAAAATGGACCACCATGTATAGCCAAGGATCAAACTTAACTACGCCAAGTTTAATTTCTCTTCTATCTTTATTTTGCTATTAATTTCATACAGATATAGGTTAAGAACAATGTCCAGTAATTAGTGAACTATATCAGTAGTCAAGTCATGCACATGTTTTAAAAATCAAATTGCACTCAACTCGCTCCACTCCTAGCACTCTTGTTTGGGGTCTTTAAATTTTTTCATGACAATGTCTATTAGTTACATTGAAAAAGAAACTTGAACAAGAACAGCTCACCATGGATCCTCCAGCAGCAGTAGAATAAGCTGTACTCCCCGTTGGAGTTGCTACTATGACTCCATCACCTTGTACCTACAATGATACCGATACAAAGATAACAATAGTCTTCACCAAGTTACTAGCTTGATAACAAGTATAAAGTCAATAGTATGTCTAGTTCATGTATGAAAAGCTTCCAAGGGATCCAAGATTAAATCAGGTGAACAAACCATTGATATAACACAATGAATGTTTAAGCAATGGCCTGCTCCCACAATCACCATAGGTCAAACCAAAGAAGAAAAAAGAAAAAAGAGAGAGAAAAATCCTCTCTACAATAACAAGAAAAGGGTAAAGAAGATAATTATGGAGTCACTACCAACAATGGCTCCCATAAGTTGCTCCTCTGAGTGTCTTGCTGATTATATCCCAATTCTTGATGTGTTTCGACAATGATCCTTTGTGTATCTTAACTTGGCAACTAGCTAACACCATCCCTGGCAGCCCCAGGAACCACCGGACATCTTTTAGTTTCTGCAAAAACAATGTTTAACAATCAGCAATATAGGAGACACAAACTACTTACCAGTTCTTAGTAATGATCTACAAAAAACAACGAAGAAAAGTTCTTAGTAATGATAAACCAAGGTATAATTAAAGTACTGTTATGATTAGACAATTGAAGCATTGCAATCATCAGAGAAACTTCGTGACAAACAATCAGAACGAAGATTTAGGATATTATGTGTAATTGAAGACTGTGCAATTTCTTTTTTCTTTTTTCTTTTTTATTTTAAACACTTTCTGTATGAGCTCCTTACAGTTTGATTTTTTATTAGATCTTCATAGTACAAAATGATGTGCCTGGTACTATTGAAGTACAGACCTTTCAATAACTTCAATATTCTCTAATTTACTTTTGGTGCTGATCTTAGTTTGCTTTAGACTAAATGAGCAGATATAAAGGTTGCAGACCATTGCAAAGACTAAGACTATCATCCTAGACAATGCTGGAGACTTCTTTGGAGGTTTGATGATGATGGATTCCTGTCGCCAAAAGAAAAATCAATGTCAATAAATAGCAGTGCAAGAAAGGCAGAAATTTCTGTATTAATCGAGACAAATCCGCAGACAAAATTATACAATACCTTGGATCCAATTCAAAATATGGCCATGTGTAGGAGTATAAATTATTGCTAGTTCTTAAAAATTTCAGTGTAACAATCCCATTAAAGATAACGATGGTAAAACTAATATTTAGCTACATTAATTCTAAATCAATCAGCAAAAGAGTGCATTGCAACATCCAAATTGAACAATACATTTTTTGGAAAATATACAGATCCTAACATGAAAGCAGGATTTAAAACACAAGGCAAAGTCAAAAATGCCTTTCCGAAGCGAACATTTCAATCGTAAAGTTAAGGATTTTTTTTCCTTTTTTGTTTTCTGGTGACATGTTGCTTGCAAACTAATTTCCATCCACTCTAAATATTAGCATCCAAATATGAGAATAAAGAAACCAAATAGAGGCGAAAATTTAGAAGTAAAGCATTAAATTATTTTATCCAAGTTAGTTCACCCTTTAAATATCTAAACTAATACTAAAAAATAAATGCAATTTGTAATCCACTCTGTTACATTTAAGAGTTAGACAACTCTCCACATGCATTTTTTCCATTATATATCCACACCCATTCAAATTTGTGCCCAACATCTAAGGTTATGTCTTTTTCACAAATTCAAAATTTGAAATCAAAGCTTCAAAAACCTGGAAAGAAAACACATACCCAGAAAATCGATTTGTATATGCAAACCTCACATCACTTCAAAATTCAAAAAGCAAAGCATTAAATCGTTTAATCTAACTATTTCATCTTAAACATCAAAATAAATTCTAAAAAGTGAATGCAATACGTCCCCAAAGTAGCCATCCCCCTTCCCCAAACGCCATCCCCGACATCATTACAACCATCACCAGCATCTCCTCGATCCCCATTTTCTTCCCCATCATTAAAATATCCGTATTTATTTTTTTTAACATTTTTTTCAATAATATATGGTCCGTAGCAAATCCGTGGCTATTGGCCACTGCATGGCTACGGACTTTTTAATGAATTTTTTTACCGAATTAATTAAATAATCCGTAGGTAGTCCGTAGCAAATTTGTCATGGCTAGGCAACGAAATATTTTTTTTATTAATTAAAATTATTCTCCGTAGCCAATCTGTGGCTATTTTGGCCACTGTATGGCTATGGATTTTTTTATGAATTTTTTTACCAAATTAATTAAATAATCTGCAGCTAGTCCGTAGCAAATTGGCCACGGTTAGGCTACGGAATATTATTTTTTATTTTTTTATTAATTAAAATTATTTTCCGTAACTAATCCGTAGCAAATTTTTGACGCCATTTCAACGGGGCCTAAGTTGACTACGGTTGGGCTACGGAATTTGTTGCCCGTAGCAAATTCGTAGCCTAACAGTAGCCAATTTACTACGAAAAAAATTCGTCATCCAATTCCGTCGTCCGTACGCTGTTTTCTTGTAGTGAATAGTCATTTCAACGTTAATAAAAAAATAAAAATGAATAAATCGAGCAACTAATAGGGACAAACCATGTGCCCCTACCTATCGTACATAAACTTAAAACAACATCATTCTTTAACCAAAAAAAAAAAAATTATTCAACTATTAAGAACTTTAAATTGGCACTAAATCATCTTCATCACAAAACTAATCCCTTTCTTTTCTTCTCTTTCTATTTTTCATATCATAAAGAGAATTATCTCAAATAATACACCATCAACATTCAAACATAACATATATATGCGTGTGTGTAATTCACCAACTGTAGGGAAAAAACACCAAAAAATGAACGCTATTTACAGGAAAAGATGTACAATCAAATGAAGTTTAAAAAAGGTATGCGTCTGTGCACTTCTCTATGTGATTGTGTACGTGCATGTCTTTAGGTATGGGGGGTTGCATGTGTGTGTGCACTTGTGTGTCTGACTAGGTGCATTCATCTATAATTTGTTCTACCACTACCTTCATGAAATTCGAACCCTAATCTTTTAATTGGTAGGAAGAGTAACCATCCACTAGACTACTCTTGAATCTCATGCATGCATCTACACTTGTGTCTGTGACTATGACTTGTGCATGGGTCCATGTTTGGGTATATGGGATTATGGGTGTGACTTTTGTGTGTATCGATGTGCCTGTATGTGTGAGTGTGCACATGTGTACGGGCAGAGGCGGAACTAAAAGGGGCCCGGCCCCAGTCCCCCCAAGACTCAAAAAAAAAAATTAACTTATCTAAAATTCAAAAGAAAGATGGTATACCTCTCCTAATTTTTTACTCCTTTTGCCCCGTTATTCAAATTTACCAACATATGGAAATAATTGTCAAACCACAAATAATCGTCATATATCAATGCAAATATGTACATACATATTTTGAAATATCAAAATATTTTTAACGTGTTAAAAGGGTTAGATACTTTTGACGAAATGATTTCCTAAAAGGCCCGAATATATTCCAAATAAAACAATTCAATCAATCAAAAAATTAAAAAAAACTATTCAAAAAATTAACAATTCAAAAAAAATCAAACAATCCAAAAAACTCAAAAAAAAAAAAATCAATCAATTCAACAATCAATCAATTCAAAAAAAATTCAGATCAATCAATCAATCAACAATTAAAAAAAATCAATTCAATCAAAAAAAAACCAATTCAGTCAATTAATCAATTCAAGAAAAAATCAAATAAAAAAAATTCAATACAATAAATTCAAAAATCAAAAAGAAAAATCAATCAACAACTCAAAATCAATCAATCAAACAATTCAATTCACTTAAGGCCATCTATATTGGATGCATGGCATAGTAAAGAATTGAAAAAAAAAACTAAGTGCAATCAATTCCAAGCTTTTATTGTCATTAAACCTCATTTGCTTACCCCAATTTTGAGCTTAATTTTCTTATTTATTGAGTATTCAATATCTATCACTTGTATTGTCTACTCATTGAGAAGTTAACGTTATACTTATATTTTTGCACTCAATTCCAGTATACTTATATACTCTCGGGTTCTAGTATAGGATTATGAGAATCATTTGTAAAGAGAAGAGTGTGAGAAAATAAGTGTAGGATACACTAAGGGTTCTTTTGTGGTTTCTTTTCCAAAGTCTCAACTAAAAACTTGAATGTCTCTTCAAATGTAAATGAGAATCCTTTGTAAAGAGAAGAGTGTGAGAAAATAAGTGTAGGATACACTAAGGTTTCTTTTGTGGTTTCAAAGAGTTGTATAGTAGGTTTATACTTCATTTACATTTGAAGAGACATTCAAGTTTTTAGTTGAGACTTTGGAAAATCCTAAGGAAAGAAAATTTTAGGTGGTAAAGTAAGCTTTCAGGAGTTCCAACCACTTGAAAAATCTTCCGTATGATCATTCCTATCCCTGCTTTGTTATTTTACATATCATGTATTTGATAATTTATCTAATTCACATTTTTAGTTGAATTGAAAAGTTTTAAAGTAACGATTTGTTTCTTTAATCTCAATTCACCCCTTTTCCCCCTCCCCTTTTATGAATACTTGCATCAACAATAATTAAAAAGATCATGGTTGCTATTTAATGATGAAGAAGAAGAGCAATTGATAGACTCTTGGATAAACTAATAATAAGAACTGATATTTACATGAATGTGACCGTTCTTACATTTTTTTTTTTTTTTGGTCAAAACCATTCTTACATTGACATATAGAATTATGAGTGTGTGTACGTGCGCCCATAAAAGTCAATAGGTTTTGTTGTTTTGTAAATTCACCAATTTATGGTATTATTGTGTTTTAAGAAACATCTTTACTATTTTTAAAAAGGTTTATACTTGTGGAAGCCCCTAAATTATGGGATGAGAACATTTTAGTCCATTAACTTTCAAAATAATTTTTTTAATCCTTTTAAAGGTGAGATGCTAAAGAAAGCTAACGGAAATGTCACGTGTCTTCCACGTGATTACAATTTAACATTAAAACAAAGGGCAATTTTGGACAAATGATGTTCTTTATTTTCCTTCTTCGTCTCAGCCCCTATGCCACCCACTGCCATCATCAACCTAAATTAAGCAGGGTCTGATCCAAAATA
Source organism: Ehretia macrophylla (assembly GCA_037974665.1). Classification (NCBI taxonomy): domain Eukaryota; kingdom Viridiplantae; phylum Streptophyta; class Magnoliopsida; order Boraginales; family Ehretiaceae; genus Ehretia; species Ehretia macrophylla. Next base: position 35,050,493 of record CM075780.1, on the reverse strand, counting down.
TCTTTTTCAGTAGGGGTTATAACATATAATCAAGCATATAAATAGTGTTCCATTTTTTTTAGTAAGGGCTAATTAATATTTTAGACTAAAGATACTTTAAAAATATCATTATATTTTTTAAAAAATAAATAAAATTGAGGTTAGTGGAGACTGTGGCTCCAATATGCATCCGCAATCTTTTTCTTTTCAAAATCATCAATACCAATTGGTGCTTCACGGAGTAATCCATAATGTTATACGCTGCATCCCGGCTAGCAAATTAAATTCAATATATCAAACTACAACTAAAATTAGCAGCATCAAAGAATAATAGATAATACGTAATTCTAACTCCAAATGTTTCATGCCTATTAATTGTAGTGGCAGAATCTGGTCAAAGCTTAGGCCCTATTCTTAGATAGTGAATTGGATTTAGACTAACTCAAACCCATATGATAATGGGCCAACTTGGGCATCAAGTTAAGAGATGCTTGTAAATATTCCTCTATGCGTTGTTATAGATGGGGGAGAATCACCTTTAAGTCTTTTGGATTTGGGTGAGTTGTTATTACCTACCAACAAAGAGATTATGAAGGTGAAAACCACGTGATTTAAATTATAAATCTAAAGCCACATAATTTTAATTATAAATTCTAAGGGTCTACAATTTTTTCATTCGGCCATTTTTAATTTGTGGAGGAAGAGACAAGCCATTGCTCGGTGCGCCTGAAAACTTAAATAATGGCCATTTGGTAGCTGCATGCATACCTTCTATTTTTCTATCTCTGTTGCATGCTGATTAGGAGATCTTCACTGATGGGGATGAATTTGTGACGTCTAAGCAAGTTTTGCTATGACTATAAGAATTTGAAACAATCCTCTACTAGATATGATTCTATGAATCAACTCATGTTGTTGGCTAGCTAACAGTAGGTACAAATGTAAGATTCAGTTGGTGCTGGAGTCAAAATCTACACATCTATCAATATTTCAAAATCATTGCATCAAGTCCCGTAACAGTTTTAAGACTCTTAGTTGTGAAATTTTATCTTTTGAATTATAGAGTTTTGATTAGAAGTATTATTAAATAAAAATCATTGATTATTTGGCCTATATTAGGTTTTTAAAAAATTTGAGGGCAATATTAGGCTTTTAAAAATATGGAGGGATATATTTGAAAAAGAGAAAGAAGAAGAGCTTCCCGCATTATTTAAAAATACCCTTGCAGTAACCTTTTCTAAAAATCTCTAATATGGAGCATTTTGTTTTCTTAGAATTGTTTTTAGCTTAAAAGCTTTATGAAAAATGTGTTAAACATATTAGTTTCAACTTCTAATTTATAGAAAGTGTTTTTAAGTGTCTAAAAGTTAAACCAAACAGATTCTAAGTTGTCGGTTCAGTATGTCAAGATCAAAATAAATCTAGGGGTAAAATGTATTTACCACTTGTAGTTTTTAAATTCTTAAAAGAAGCTCATAGAAATAGTAATATTGTAATTAGCTGAACCCCTATCAATCGTATAAGATGATTTTTTTTACCCTCTACTCCTACTTGTCTCCCACCCAATAATATTAGAATCTTGGTTTCAACTGTCAAAAAAAGTAATCGATCGTATAAAATGATTAACCACTAGGAGAGCTACATTTTTTGCTAGAATAAAGATAATTGTTGGATAAATCATAAACCACTTAAGTTGCATATATCATATTAATTAGTAGTTGGCAAAAGCTTCTGATCAGAAAATTTAACTAGTGTTTCCAGTCTAGAAGTGCAAGCTTGCACACATTTTTTTGGAGTCAACAGGCGATAGCTCCTATTCATGCAAGTATGGCCCCACCATTGATCACAATTTAAGTTTAGAACTCTTTCAGAACTATGACAAACTTCTTGTACAAAGTATCAACCAAATTCACTAGTTCATTTACCACCCATATTCACAACCCTCTATTATTGTTAAGTAATCACCTAATCAATAAAAAGTTTCATAAATTGTTAGAAAGAGATTTATTTATTTATTTATTATCTTTAATATGTTTCTATAATTTTTTTTTTTTTGTTAATTACAGAATTTTGATATCATCACGTTAAATGATCATCACTCATTTAAAACTTTTTGTTATTAGAGAAAGCTTGATTTTATTTGTTTATTGTTGTACTCCAAATGCATAGCAATGATTAGCACAAATCGCTCAGATAATACACCATCAATCGTAAACCATTTCAAATTCCCCGGAAACATGAATATTTTACGCCTTGTCTAATGTGACATGTGTAGTTAACCATTATCCTATGCTAGCCGTGCTGTGTTCTTAAGGATCATATCCCTTCGAAGAGGGATGAGAATATTTTAGAGAGTAAAAAATGCATTGACAATTACGACGACCATTTTGAAAGTTTTAGACAACTTGCGAATTTATTCATGAATCTTGCTCGTTAGAACTAAATTTTGGAAGAACTCTCGAGAGACTTTTTTTTAAAGGGTTTTTTTACTTTTTCGTGTTACTATTCCTGCAACTTGCACCTCTCTCAACCTCACCGTCTCCAGATCTCCTTAGATCCCATAAGGCCTCTTGGCCTTGCTTTGGATGTTCTTCCCCTTCTTACGAGCTCATTTTTCTTTTGATTTGAAAGAGGAGCCTTGCGTTCGGTTCGGAAAGCATAGTTTATTAGATCAAAGGTTTGTAACTATAGATCTGTCTTATCTTGCCTTGTATTGCCCCCTTTTGTTGTTGATCCAGCATGACGAGCTCTTTGATCCAAGAATCACCCACCAAACTTTGTCAACCACTCTATTTTCATCACTAACGACGTTGTCATCTGACGTGTTTTTGCTTTACCTCTTTCTATCTATGTGCTGTTGTTTGTTCCAGGCCATAGCCTATTCTATTTATTCATTCATTTTTTAGCTTGGACTCATTTGTACTATTTTCATTTTAATACCATCCTCTTGACCCAAACATAGGCACCAGAATTTTAATATGGAGGGGTGCAGATCATTTTTATTTGTCATTATATATGATAGAAAAGTTAAATAAAAAAAAATTAGGGGGGCCTATAAATATTTTTTTTAAAAATATAACAAAATTTTTTTAAAAAAATATAAAATTTGGGGGGCCTGGGCTCCCCCGATCCCTACCTAGAACTGCCATTGGACCCAAAGAAAAGAATAAACAAATCTAAATTTTGGATTAATTCTATCTAGGTGCTATCAAACTCATCATAAATGATTACAAATGACTTTTAACCAGTAACCATTTCCTAATCATGGTTACAAATCCAATATAGAAATATCAATCTAATTCATTGATTTTAATTATTGACACATGACACTAATCAATATGTGTATTATATGAAATTCTATCTAGATACTACCAAACTTATCATAAATGATTACAAATCACTTTTAACCAGTAACCATTTCCTAATTATGGTCCCCTACTCCCTTCCAGCATTTTTGTTTACGTCAAACCCTCATTGAGCATTGACTTGCAGGTAATTCGTCAGGTGGAGGACATGCCAAGAGCTGGCAAATGGGCCAGCCTGGCACGGCCCGACCGAATCATGGGTTAAAAAAATAAGCCCGGCTCGGCACATATGTTTAGTGGGCTGGGCTCAATTTTTGAAATATAGGACCCAGCTCAGCCCACGAACCCTCTACTATGAGTCGCGAGCTGGGCTGAGCCAGCCCATCTTTTTATTTTTTATTTTTTATTAGTGTGTTCTGAATTTTGATAGTTGGATTAATAATGCAAAAAGCTTAAACTTAACTTTTTTTACGAAAAAATTAATTTAACAATTAACAAGACATAAGTTGATTGATAATATTAAGATCAATGATAAAATATTACTTAACAAAGCACAAGTTCACGAGACAAGGATACGTTACTAATAAACATAAAAAAAGAACATTATATAAATGCTTGAAGAAAGTTGGTGGAGAAATTTTTCATTTTATTATGCTCCTTGTGCAGGTGCTGGGCCTGTTGGTGGTGGTGGTGGCGGTAGTTGAAGATTACAATAGTTTGAAACATTCGAGTGTTGAGATACAAGATGTTTTACAAGCGTTCCAGTTCCAAATTGACGGTGAAATATATATTTACATTCACAATAGTTATAAATGACATAGTCATGTTCTTCAAGGTAAGCAAAATAATTCCAAACATTTGAATGTAATCGTTGTGAAAGATTTTCTTCCCCCCATAGCCATAGATATTGTATTCTCTTGTAGTAAAATAAAGAGACAATAGGTAGTAAAATAAATATATAGTTTTGTAGTAAAATGAAGTTGAATACACTAACTATTTATAAGAAAAATTACATTTACAAATTATAATTTCAAGATGGGCTTTATCTGAGTTTGAATTGGGCTTGAGCTGGGTTCGAGCTGGGCCTGTTATGGGTTTGAGCTGGGCTGGGCTGAGCTGGGCTGGGTTTGGGGACAAATGGGTTTGGGCACAAATGGGCTGGGTCTAAAAATATAAGACCCAGCTCGTCCCACCTATATATGGTGGGTTGAGCCGAGTCGAACCCACTTTCATTCGAGATGAGCTGGGCCCGAATTTACGTGTGCTGAACTGAAATGGGCCTGTGTCGGCCCAGCCCAAATGCCACCTCTACATGCCATCATACTCATCATAAATGCCTACCGGTAACCATGCGCTTGAGCATTGATTTGGCGTTAATTTGTCAGGGCCCCGGACATTCAAGCGATATTAATTTGTCAGGGAATAACAGGCTATTCAAGGGGTACGAGATTTCAGAAGTGATTAATGCAAAATCAAGGGGCAAAACTTATATCTAGCCCCTATACAAGATTTTAAAAAAGTAAACGACTTAATACTATTTGTATTTTGTTAAAAGTGCATATTACCCTTTTATGTTTTATCAATAAGTCGATTATCTCCTTATATTTTAAAAATATACGCAATTGATTACCCGTCTCTGTTAGAAAAATCATTCATTTTAACATGGGGTATTCAGGTACGTTTTTAAAACACAAGATGGTAATCAACTTATTTAAAATACAGAATAGTATTTAGCTACGTTTTTAAAATACAAAAGGGTATTTAGCTACGTTTTTAAAATATATGGAGATAATCAGTTTATTTATAAAACATAGGCCGCGCGGGGGGGGGTGCGGCTATTGGGCATTTTTTATAAAACATATTGGGGTGTTAAGTCATTTACTCTTCTAGAAATGACTTATTATACAATCCAAGAGGCAAAACTTCAAATTCATAAACAAGGCTGATATCATTTCAGAATAAATATCTAGGTTTTAAATTCACTAGTTCAAAATGTAACCTAGGTTATAATTTTATATAGTAAATGCTTTCATTAGTCTTTAATGTCTTGTCATTGTGACACTTTAGTTTTTGATTTTTAAAAATGAATATTTTAGTCCTTAATGTTAAATTTAGTTGGACAGTGTCAAACCCAATAGCAAAATCTCTCTATTTTTTGATAGCTTTATCACATGGTTGGCAAGTGACTTTTATAATCTATCATAATTGAGGGAAAAATTAGCATGTGAATGTTATAACCATCATAGTAACATGCCAGCCACGTGATAAATTCGTCAAAAAATAGATGAATTTTATTATCGAGATTAACATTATCCTACTAAATTAACTTTAAGGACAAAAAAATTTATTTTTAAAGATCAGGGATCAAAGTGTCACAACGGCGAAATATTAAGAACTAATAGAAGTATTTACTCTATTTTATATAAATCACTCACTAATTATATATCTCTATCACCAACGTGAGACTGTACAATATATTTAATACATTTAGATAGAATCCTCTTCGCATTGCGTATGATTACTCTATTTTGCTTTACGTAGAAAGTATAAACGTTTTGACAAAAAAGAAAAAAAAGCAATTATAAGTGTAACTGAGGCTCGTTTATTTGTCAAAAAAATTTCTTGAAAAATATTGTTTTATTTATTTGGTATCTAGTAACACCATAAAATAAGTCAATTAATTTTTTTTATTCAATATAAAAAAAACAAGTTATGAGCAGTGTAAAATATTTTTGTGTTAGCTGATGAAAACAAGTTATTCATCGTGCTTGTCATTTCTGATACAGTTGCAACCATTTAACTTTTGATTTTTGGCCTACAAGAATCAATTATGTATCGCAGCCTTGATGATATGTCCATACTCTATTTTCGTTCAATGAATCAATGTAGCCTGGATAAGGGTATCTCCAATAATGAGAATTATTTAAAAAAATTTATTATTTTTTGTAATTTTTAAAGAGATTCGGGTCTTTATTTTAACTCAAATCTCCAATAGAGCCTACATTTTTTAGAGATTTACACCAAAATATAGATCCAGTTATTTTTTAGGTCTCTAAATTTATTGTCAAAAAAGTAAATTGAGTATTTATTTTAATTCAAATCTCTAAAAAGTGGTGGGCTCTATTGAAGATTTGAGTTAAAATAGAGACCCAAATCTCTAAAAATTATTAAAAACAAATTTTTTTTATAAATAATGCAATATTTTTCTTATCAGTAGAGATACCCTAACAGTATCATAATGCTTCTCCAAAAGCACAGAACCTTGAGATTACATACAAAACCTTGAATGAGCACCATTGCGATGCTGTTATGAGATATTAATTTTTCATCTTTTTTTATTATTATTGCCACGTATTAGACAGTTTTTAATGGTTATCGTTTTAAAGACATTATACCTTGTACAAAAAGCCCACAATTAAATAATACTACAAATCAATCACTATTGCTTGGACATGCCATGATATTAGGGTGGGGATATTTTTGGGAAACAACGTTAGCACCACAAAAGTCGATGGTAGGCCTCATGATATAGTTAGGAAATTATGTGCGTCACCTAAAACCACTGTCTTGTTGCTTTCAATCATAAATTTCTTCTAAGAAAGCTATCAATTGAGCTTGGAAGATGGTCAAACTCTCCACTATATCTAGGAGCTAGTCGCGCAGATGCTTACCCACTTAAGAAGTGAAATATTTTTATTCAAACCTGTGATGTTCAGCTCTTACGACGATTAAATCACTACCACCACCACCCAACCTTTCTAGTTATAGAACTGGGAAAGCAAAGATGACAACCACTGTGGAGATAGTATCAAAAGAGATGATTAAACCATCATCACCAACACCCCACCATTTGAGAAACCACAAATTGTCCTTCTTAGACCAACTTGCACCACCAATTTACATTCGCCTCGTTTTCTTCTATCAACCTGAGAACAAAAATGATGTTAATTGTACCCAAATATCTCAAATGTTAAAGCAGTCTTTATCAAATACTTTAACTCAATACTACCCTTTGGCAGGAAGGATCAATATTGGAAATTTTTCTCTGGATTGTGATGATGCTGGAGTTGAGTATGTCGAAACTCGAGTTCATGCTCAACTTGCACAACTTATAGAAGAACCCTCTATGGAGGAACTAAAACAATACTTTCCAAAAGAATCGTATAGCGAAGAAGATAGCAAAGTAGGCGACATTGTTCCTCTAGCCATCCAAATTAATTTCTTCACCTGTGGAGGGATAGCAATCGGTGTATGCATCTCACATAAAATAGCTGACGGAACATCTTTGGCGAATTTCATGAATGCATGGGCTGCGACATGCCGCGGGGATTGCAGTGGCCAAAATCTGGCCGAAGCTCATGAGGTCGTCCAACCTATATTCGATTGGACTGGTCATTTTCCACCTAAAGACATGTCCGGTTTTGGTTCCTGGCCAAACTATGGAATCACCGAAGAGAAAATCGTGACAAAACGATTGGTGTTTAATAAGGAAAAATTAGCAACTCTCAAGGAAGCTGCTGCCTCTGCTGCTGGTTCACAAGTGAAAGATCCAACAAGAATGGAAGCTGTTACAGCTTTCATTTGGAGGCATTTCATTGATCAGAATTATGTTCCAGTTGACGAAAAGATGGATAACAACAAGTCATTTGCTGCAATTCATATCGTGAACTTGAGACCTAGAATGAGACCATCGTTACCAGAACATGCCATTGGTAACATTTGGTGCCATACAATTGCACTATCAACTCCTGGTGAAGGCAAAGGTCATCATAATCTCGTAGGAAGATTGAGGAGTGCAATAAGGAATATCAACAGCAATTATGTCAAGAAAATGCAAGAATGGGATGATGAATATTTAAGTTCACTGAAAGAAGCAGTTGAAGTATACTCTAGTAAAGATATAGAGTTCTGCAGTTTTAGCAGTTGGTGTAGGTTTCCATTTTATGAAGTGAACTACGGATGGGGTAAGCCTGTTTGGGTGTGTACTTTAGCCTTGCCCTTTCGAAATTCTGTGTTTTTAATGAGTACTAGCTGTGGGGAGGGAATAGAAGCATGGGTGAACATGGTTGAAAATGATGTACCAAAGCTCAAAATCGACCTCAATTTGCAACATAACCTGTAATGAGGAGTTAGGTGGCTGAAACCTCCCAATGATTACGTGAAGCTTAATGTAGATGGGAGTGTTAATAGCCAAGCAAAGCTAGCAGGAGGAGGAGGAAGTATCATTAGATACAATAAGGGCAACATGTTAAAATATTTTTTCTCCCCTTTTGATACTCAAGAAATGAAGGACTACAGGGAACTTCATGGAATGATTAAGCTAGATAAATTAGGATTTCCTTGTTTTCGATTCTGATTTAGGATTTATTAAATTTAATTTTGATGTTTTATTACATAGGATCTTGGAAAGAGGAGTGTTTGTACTCCTTCTAAAGTAGAAGATCGATGGGGGCAGGTAAGTCCTTCATCTTCCCACAAAAGTTAGGTCTTATGTCTCCCTTCGTTTTTGTAACTTTCTTTTTAGTATTAATAAAATATCGGAAAGTACCGCCCTTCTTTTCCAAAATAAATAAAAATAAAATAAATAAATAAATAAACACCTATAATGAGGAGGAAAAATGTTAGCTTCTCAAAAAGTCATTAATAGTTGGTAGTTTCCATGTCATGTCATGATTTAAATACTACGTATAACAAGAACGGAACACATTTATCATCCAACTTGTTGGAATCAGGTTGAATGGACAACTGGAGAAGTGACGTACCGATGTCATGTCATGATTTAAATATTACGTACAATAAGAACGAAACACATTTATCATCCAGCCTGTTGGAATCGGCTTAAATGGACAACTGAAGAAGTGACCCTTTATACGGGACGCGAACCGTGTAGTATAAGAAATCTCGCTTTCTGGAACCGCTATTCCCGATACTCTACTTGCTAACCTTGCTTCTATGGATTAGTCAGAGGCGGCCACTAAAGCTTCTTAACCGATGCTTGGGAGCCCCTCTGTATGAGCCCTTTCGCTAATATGCTCGTTCTAATGTAATAAATAAGTGGTGCTTCCTTCCTTTTCTGACTTTCACTTAAGGGACAGATGGTTTACCATAGTATAAAAATAGACTCTGCACTTTGGCTTGATTCGATGCTATTTCAACTTCAACTCATTGGGCTTACACTTGACACTACATGCACCCTCTCTTGCTTCGAAGAATTAAGTTGAGTTAGGAAAAATAAATATTGCTGCTTCCAATAGTATTCTATTTGTAAGAAATCTACGGTTGAACTTGGAACAACGTTTGTCTATATCCTAATCCACTCCACAAGTGAAAATTTTCAGGCATTAGACTCAGATAGTATCTAAATATACCATTTTATAGTTACAAAGCAAGATGGTAGCCACCATGGAAATATATATTGTCAAAAGAGATTATTAAACCATCATCTCCAACACCCCTACCATCTCAGAAACCATAAATTCTCCTTTTTAGACCAACATGCACCGCAAGAACCTCAGGACAGAGTCAAAAATCTAATGTTTAGAGCTCGAATTTTAATTTTTTTTGATATAGTAATTTTTGGGTTCGTAGAATTTTTTTTTGATTTTTTATATTACGGTGCTTTTAAAGATCTGGTAAGCAAAATAATCGTTCTAATTATATATTTTTAGATATCAACTGGTTTACATTTTGGATGCATTATAAAAAAAAATTATAATAATTCTAAATTGCGTATTTAACTATTTGCTCTTATTCATGGTATAAATTAAATTAACAATTTATCTCATAATAAATAAATAAATAAGTGAGAGAAGACCTAAGTAGTGTAATATTCAATTGATGTTCAAATAATCAAAATCAAGCTTGTAGCCCATTTCATTCTCAAAATGTTGAAAATGATGTACCAAAGCTCAAAATCGACCTCAATTAGCAACATAACCTGTAATGAGGAGTTAGGTGGCTGAAACCTCCCAATGATTACGTGAAGCTTAATATAGATGGGAGTGTTTATAGCCAAGCAAAGCTAGCAGGAGGAGGAGGAAGTATCATTAGATACAATAAGGGCAACATGTTAAAATGTTTTTTATCCCCTTTTGATACTCAAGAAATGAAGGACTACAGGCAACTTCATGGAATGATTAAGCTAGATAAATTAGGATTTCCTTGTTTTCGATTCTGATTTAGGATTTATTAGATTTAATTTTGATGTTTTATTACATAGGATCTTGGAAAGAGGAGTGCTTATACTCCTTCTAAAGTAGAAGATCGATGGGACAGGTAAGTCCTTCATCTTCCCACAAAAGTTAGGTCTTATGTCTCCCTTCGTTTTTGTAACTTTCTTTTTAGTATTAATAAAATCTCGGAAAGTACCGCCCTTCTTTTCCAAAAAAAATAAAAAATAAATAAATAAACACCTGTAATGAGGAGGAAAAATGTTAGCTGCTCAAAAAGTCATTAATAGTTAGTAGTTCTCATGTCATGTCATGATTTAAATACTACGTACAACAAGAACGGAACACATTTATCATCCAACTTGTTGGAACCGACTTGAATGGACAACTAGAGAAGTGACGTACCGATGTCATGTCATGATTTAAATATTACGTACAATAAGAACGAAACACATTTATCATCCAGCCTGTTGGAATCGGCTTAAATGGACAACTGAAGAAGTGACCCTTTACACAGGGCGCGAACCGTATAGTATAAGAAATCTTGCTTTCAGGGACCACTATTCCTGATACTCTACTTGCTAACCTTGCTTCTATGGATTAGTCAGAGGCGGCCACTAAAGCTTCTTAACCGATCCTTGGGAGCCCCTCTGTATGAGCCATTTCGCTAATATGCTCGTTCTAATGTAATAAATAAGTGGTGCTTCCTTCCTTTTCTAACTTTCACTTAAGGGACAGATGGTTTACCATAGTATAAAAATAGGCTCTGCACTGTGGCTTGATTCAATGCTATTTCAACTTCAATTCATTGGGCTTAAACTTGACACTACATGCACCCTCTCTTGCTTCGAAGAATTAAGTTGAGTTAGGAAAAATAAATATTGTTGCTTCCAATAGTATTCTATTTGTAAGAAATCTACGGTTGAACTTGGAAGAACGTTTGTCTATATGCTAATCCACTCGACAAGTGAAAAATTTCAGGCGTTAGACTCAGACAGTATCTAAATATACCATTTTATAGTTACAAAGCAAGATGGTAGCCACCATGGAAATATATATTATCAAAAGAGATGATTAAACCATCACCTCCAATACCCCTACCATCTCAGAAACCATAAATTCTCCTTTCTAGACCAACATGCACCGCAAGAACCTCAGGACAGAGTCAAAAATCTAATGTTCAGAGGTCGATTTTTTTTTTTTTATATAGTATTTTTTGGGTTCGTAGAATTTTTTTTTGATTTTTTATATTACGGTGCTTTTAAAGATCTGGTAAGCAAAATAATCGTTCTAATTATATATTTTTAGATATCAACTGGTTTACATTTTGGATGCATTATAAAAAAAATTATAATAATTCTAAATTGCGTATTTAACTATTTGCTCTTATTCATGGTATAAATTAAATTAACAGTTTATCTCATAATAAATAAATAAATAAGTGAGAGAAGATCTAAGTAGTGTAATATTCAATTGATGTTCAAATAATCAAAATCAAGCTTGTAGCCCATTACATTCTCAAAATGTTGAAAATGATGTACCAAAGCTCAAAATCGACCTCAATTAGCAACATAACCTGTAATGAGGAGTTAGGTAGCTGAAACCTCCCAATGATTACGTGAAGCTTAATGTAGATGGGAGTGTTTATAGCCTAGCAAAGCTAGCAGGAGGAGGAGGAAGTATCATTAGATACAATAAGGGCAACATGTTAAAATGTTTTTTCTCCCCTTTTGATACTCAATTTTCAATAAAAGGTGAACTTCTTGCATTAAATTTTGGCCTTGGATTATGCTTGGATTTGTGTTTTTGCAATGTTTGGGCAGAAATGGATTCTTTTAGTGCAGTACAACTTGGGTGCAGTAATAAACAAGGATCTTGGGACATTGCTCACGAGCTAAGGAGAGTGAGAAGATACCTAGAGGCTTGCAATGGGAAACTTACGCACATCTTTCGTGAAGGAAACCAATCGGCTGACCTTTTAGCCAACTTGGGAGCTAAGACAATGCATGATGTACATAACTCTTCAAGAAATGAAGGACTACAGGGAACTTAATGGAATGATTAAGCTAGATAAATTAGGATTCCCTTGTTTTCAATTTTGATTTAGGATTTATTAGATTTAATTTTTGTGTTTTATTTCATAGGATCTTGGAAAAAGGAGTGTTTGTACTTATTCTAAAGTAGAAGAATGATGGGGCAGGTAAGTCCTCCATCTTCCCACGAAAGTTAGGCCTTATGTCCCCCTTCGTTTTTATAACTTTAGTTTTAGTATTAATAAAATCTGGCAGGGTACCGTCCTTCTTTCCCACAAAAAAAAAAAAAAAAAAAGCTATAATGAGGAGGAAAAACGTTAGCTGCTCAAAAAGTCATTAATAGTTGGTAGTTCCCATGTCATGTCATGATTTAAATACTACGTACAACAAGAACGGAACACATTTATCATCCAACTTGTTGGAATTGGCTTGAATGGACAACTGGAGAATTGACGTACCAATGTCATGTCATGATTTAAATATTAGGTATAATAAGAACGGAACACATTTATCATCCAGCTTGTTGGAATCGGCTTAAATGGACAACTGAAGAAATGACCCTTTATACGGGGCGCGAACCGTATAGTATAAGAAATCTTGCTTTCCGGGACCACTATTCCCGATACTCTACTTGCTAACCTTGCTTCTATGAGCCCTTTCGCTAATATGTTTGTTCTAGTATAATAAATAAGTGGTGCTTCCTTCTTTTTCTGACTTTCACTTGAGGGACAGATGGTTTAACATAGTATAAAGGGTAATTGGCTCAAATAGTCCTTAACGTTTGGTTCTTTGACATTTTAGTCCTAAACGTTTCAAATCGAACACTTTAGTCCCAAACGTTTTACAATAGGGACACTGTTAGTCCATTAGTTCATTTCTGTTAAATTTGTACCATTAAGCTCACGTGTTTTGCATGCCACATGTAAAAAAAAAGCGTAAAAAGTTAAAATAGTCATTTAGCTTACAACTCATTTTCTTCTCTTTTATAAAATCTCACCGTTAACCTTGCATGCTTTTTTTTTTTTTTTTGCGTGGCATGTGAAACACATGAGCTTAACGGTGCAAATTTAACAGAAATGAGCTAATGGACTAACGGTGTTCCTGTTATAAAACGTTTGGGACTAGAGTGTCCGATTTGAAATGTTTGAGACCAAAATATCAAAACAACCAAACGTTAAGGACTATCTGAGCCATTTACCTTAGTATAAAAATAGGCTCTGCACTTTGGCTTGATTCAATGCTATTTCAACTTCAACACATTTGGGCTTACACTTGACACTACACGCACCCTCTCTTGCTTCGAAGAATTAAGCTGAGTTAGGAAAAATAAATATTGTTGCTTCCAATAGTATTCTATTTGTAAGAAATCTACGGTTGAACTTGGAAGAACGTTTGTTTATATGCTAATCCACTCCACAAGTGAAAATTTTCAGGCTTCAGACTCAGATAGTATCTAAATATACCATTTTATAGTTACAAAGCAAGATGGTAGCCACCAAGGAAATATATATTACCAAAAGAGATGATTAAACCATCATCTCCAACACCCCCACCATCTTAGAAACCACAAATTCTCATTTCAAGACCAACGTGCACCGCAAGATTACGTTCCCCTCCGGACAGAGTCAAAAATCTAATATTTGCAGGCCGATTTTTTTTTTTTTGGTATAGCATTTTTTGGGTTAGTAGAAAAAAGACTCGATTTTTTATATTACGGTGCTTTTAAAGATTTGGTAAGCAAAATAATCATTCCAATTGCATATTTTTAGATATCAACTGGTCTACATTATAAAAAAGATTATAATAATTCTAAATTGCTTATTTAATTATTTGCTCTTATTTATGGTATAAACTAAATTAACAATTAGAAAGCAGGCTCTGTACCCTCATACAGGCGAAAGCTTTATCTCATAATAAAAATAAAAATAAAAAGTGAGAGAAGACCTAAGTAGTCACTACAAGAAAATTGGTCTGGGGCGACGAAGGTTTCTCGTCGCCCTTTCGTCGCCTACACCCATTGGGCGACCAAAGGGCGACAAAAAACCGAGCGTCGAGAAAACCCTTGTCGCCATTATCATTTGGTCGCATTTTGGTGGCCAAATCGGAAAAATATATATATATGTAATTTTTTTACATTTCGTAGCCCTTTGGTCGCAATATTTAGAAAAATAAATTATTAGTTAATTTTTATAATTAGCAATTTTATTAATTAATTCGTTAATTTTTGTATCAATTAATTATGCATGGTCGCCCCATGGTGGCCATTTTTTGTCGCCATTAGGTCGCAAATTATTTTTAATATTTTTTTGTTAATTATTTAATTTGGTGGCCATGTGGTAGCCAATTTTTGTAGCAACAATTTGGTGGCCATGTGGTAGCCATACTTTCGTCACCATTAGGTAGCCAAAAATTTTAATTTTTTTTTTATTAATTATTTACGTTGGTCGCCATTTGGTAGCCAAAATTTTTAGCCGATTTTGGTGGCCATATGGTGGCTATTTCATCGTCGCCACTAGGTAGCCAAAAATTTTAAATTTTTTTTTTTATTAATTATTTACGTTGGTCTCCATTTGGTAGCCAAAATTTTTAGCCGATTTTGGTGGCCATATGGTGGCTATTTTATCGTCGCCACTAGGTAGCCAAATTTTTTAATTATTTTTTTTATTCATTAATTTTCATCTCCATGTGGTAGCCAATAATAGTCGTCATGTGGTAGCTAAGTTTTTGTCGCCATTTCGTCGCCACACAATAATTTTAAAAAAAATAAAAATTTAATTTAATATTTACAAAACTAAAATTAATTTAATATATGGATATTTAAATATTTAAAAGATATTTAAAATAAAGTTCATAATATTAGGTTTAGAATTTTTTTTTAAATAAATTAAAACCTACTAATTATCGTGTTGGTCTGAATCAGGGGATGTGCGCTTGTCTCGCATTCGGGTCATGTTATCCTACAATTGCGTCACGATGCTCAGCAATTTCGAGTGCGCCAGTTGCATGGGGATGAATATTTGAGTTCAATGAAAAAATCAGCGGAATTATACTATAATAAAGATATAAAGTCTTGTAATTTTAGCAGTTGGTGTAGGTTTCCTTTATATGAAGTGGATTATGGATGGGGTAAGCCTGTTTGGGTGTCTACTACACCCTTTCCCTACAAGAATTTGGTGATTTTAATGAGTAGTAGCTGAGGGGAAGGAATAGAAGCATGGGTGAACATGCTTGAAGATGATGCATCAATGCTCCAAAGCAATCTCAAGCTCCTCTCACTTGATGTTCCGGATATCAACAGCTAAATCCTAGCTGCAATTTCTCGACAATAATTTTGAGTCTATGTATTGCAAGATGTCAACCATTTATCACTTTTAAGGTAAATATTTAGTTGATGTGTTACAACAAAGGTGAGAAATAAAATAAAAAAAAATTAATAATGACTTTGTTATTTAACATGTAATCTAATTAAGCATCCATATAAGAGGTAATAAATGAGTTTTTAAAATTGTTTGCTCATAATTTCTTTGATGGAAATAAGACAAGCATGCGAGAATGAGTTAGGATTGGAATGACAAACCTGGCTCTGTTTCAATTCTCATGCTTGGTATGAAGTGATAAATTTAGAAATTCTATTTTTCTGGATAATGCAATTCCCTCGAATGTACAGACAAAACACATGGATTAGCCCACTACCAAATTCTTGGAAATGAACTCACTTATCAAATCATCAAAATATTATAATAACAATAGTCAATCCTATTATTATTATTATTATTATTATTATTACTATTATTATTATTATTATTATTATTATATTCATTATTATTATTCAAGTGACCAAAATACCCTTTTAAAACATAACATATATATAGTAAGATAAATGACACCAGTGGTTCTATATCTTTGGGAATTGAGACACTTTGGTATATTTTTCGATACATTTAACATCAAAAGGTTCATTTCGAAAAATATAAGGCCAAAGTGTCCCAACCCCCAAAGATATAGGACCACAGGTGTCATTTACCTCATATAGTAATAAAAAAGTTATCCTTTTTTATTATTAGTATTTATTTTATGATTTATGAATGTTAAAAATATCGATATTATTTGTATAATTTATGAATATTATTTTTAATATTTATCAAATGGCCATAAAACCCTTTCAAAATATAAACATGTATATAATAATAAAATAAAGTTGTAATAAATATTATTAATGACAGATATACCATTTCAAAACATGATATGCGTATAATAACAACAGGACAAATCCTTTTATTATTATTATTATTATTATAAATATTTAAATAATTATTCGAAATTAATATTATTATTATTATTATTATTATTATTATTATTATTCAAATGACCAAAATGCTCTTTTAATATATAAAAGTATATAATAACCAAATAAAAAAATATTATTATTACTTAATACTAATATTATCTATTTATTAGTATTACTATTACTATTTGTGATTATTATTCCTTTTTTTACTATTGTTATTATTCTAATTTTTGTTTTTTATTGCTTTTTCTTTTATATTATTATTACATTTGTTTTTATTCTTAATATACTAATATATCATTCCTAATACTACTCTAATATATTGACCACCTAATATAGTTTAGAATCAATACATATATTTCTATCTTCATTTTTATAGCACACCAAACATGATATACTTTTTACCAAGTTCATTCATTTTCCACTTTCATTCAATTTCCTATCCAAATTCAATGCAAGATACGAATCGTCACCTTAATTAATGATTTTTAACAGTTTAGGAGCAAGATAGTCATTTTAACCTATTTGAAAAAGGAAACAAGACATGTAAGTCTCGTTACTATTTGGCTTCGGACAAGGAGGTCGTCCAAGAATTTATTTTTTGCTCCTCAAGTCCCTCAAAGTTAATACTGTTAACAAATTTGAATGACTTTAGAAGTATAATCACTACAATAAAAAAAGGCTGAGACGACGATCAAAATTCGTAACCTAGCAATAACCAAATTAAGACAAGCGACCGCTAAATTACGGAATCACGTCCGTAGTAAAAAAACCTGTTGCCAAATTGATATTTCGTAACCCATCCGTAACCAATTTCGAAAATTAATTTGTATTTATTTTTTATTACTTCCGTAGCAAAATAACCGTAACCCATCCGTAGCCAACTAAAATTTTATTTTTTTTTATTAATTATTAATGTCCGTAACAAATCCATAATTATTTCGGTCGTAAATTGTCTGTAGCCCGCGACTACGGATTGGTATCCATCGAATATCGATAGCCCCTTTTCCGTAGCCAATTTGTAGCTTAAGTTCTGTAGTTATTCCGTCGTTAATTAATTATTTAATTTTTTAAAAAAATTATAAATATAAAAATTTTATATTAACAAAAAAGATTATAAATACAAATTAATATTTACAAAAATATTTACAAAAAAGTTAAAATTAAATGTACAAATTAATTTTTACAAAAATATGAAAAAATTAATATTTACAAAAAATTAAAATTAAAATATACAAAAATAATATTTTAAATTTACAAAAAAAACCTAAAAATGTTCTACTATTGTCTTCTAATCATTTCATTCACGTGGTTTCAATGTCTGCAAAACTTTCCGCAGCCCATCCGTGGTTTCTTTAGCCCATACCAATTACCTGTTTGGTCGGACTTGTTGACAGTTGGAAGTGGATGCTGGCTCATATGTATCCTAACAGAATCCCCCCGTGAGAGTTATTGTCTTCTCTTCCCATCAAAGGATACCCAAGCATTGCTTCGTGCATCTGCTGGAATCTGTTCAGATAGAAGTAATTGATTAACGATGAGCAAAAGAACCAACATCTTATAGGTAAAAAGCGCATAGCCAATCCCATAATCACCATAAATCCACATAAGTAAAAAGAATGGAGAACAGTAGAGCTATCCATTTTCTGCTTGAAGTATCTGGAAATGAACACAAGACATTTACCTTTAATTCCAACCTTGACGATTCTGGAAGTATGACGGGTCTGAAAGAGAGAGAGTATGGGCAAATTGGAGTAAAAAGCATGCAAGGAACGTTGGGATGCACCTGCAATAAAGAATAGCCCTCGTTAAAAGTTAAAACCGGTACTTTCTTGTTCATTCTTGATCAACACGATTACCATTTCTTGGCAGGGAAAAGAATTCCACAATTTTTCCCCATCAGGCCATAATTAACCCGAATTTATAGTCATAGCTGCTGAGAGCTATTACAATCCTTTGTCTAACTTTCTTTCCTTCATTGTTTTCCTTTCTAGACTGGAATAATATCAATTGTATAAGGAGAAAGAAAAAGATGCAAAGACCAAGAATTCCTGTATGTGCACAAATTCCGGAAACTAAAGGACCATAGATATCATGATCTACTGGTTCCACCTAAACAAACTAATAATTTCTATTCCACAAGTCATCAACAATGAAATGCTTATTTTTAGCCACCACTAAGAATATCCTAGGCAAGTTAGGCTATAAATTAAGGTGCTTCTAACTGTTGGAATCCTGCCTTTCATCATGCGAGAGAGAGAGGGCGAGAGAGAGAGAGAGAGAGAGATAGAGAAGTTGTGTTTGAAGAAATTCAAAAAGGAAGAACTTTATAGATGTATGTAATATTACCCATCCAGCTCGCACATGTCAGATATCGAAGACTTCCCAAGTTCTTATAACAATTTTTTTTTTTTTTTTTTTTGAGAAATAAGTTCTTATAACATCAAATGGAAGGGAAGGCAAAGCTCCCCATCTTACATCCTTATTGAATGCAAACATAAGAGTGCTTTAAGCCTTCTCATAAGTCCAAGTAAAGATTTGCTTCAAAACAATGCCCTTCTATATTATCTTTTCCCATAAACTTATCCACCTTAATGAGATTCAAATTCTGAAGAGGAACAAATACTTGTTGATTTTTCAGTTGAATGATTTAAATTTCTTTTATGCAAAAAAATGGACCACTATGTATAGCCAAGGATCAAACTTAACTACGCCAAGTTTAATTTCTCTTCTATCTTTATTTTGCTATTAATTTCATACAGATATAGGTTAAGAACAATGTCCAGTAATTAGTGAACTATATCAGTAGTCAAGTCATGCACATGTTTTAAAAATCAAATTGCACTCAACTCGCTCCACTCCTAGCACTCTTGTTTGGGGTCTTTAAATTTTTTCATGACATTGTCTATTAGTTACATTGAAAAAGAAACTTTAACAAGAACAGCTCACCATGGATCCTCCAGCAGCAGTAGAATAAGCTGTACTCCCCGTTGGAGTTGCTACTATGACTCCATCACCTTGTACCTACAATGATCCCGATACAAAGATAAGAAGAGTCTTCACCAAGTTACTAGCTTGATAACAAGTATAAAGTCAATAGTATGTCTAGTTCATGTATGAAAAGCTTCCAAGGGATCCAAGATTAAATCAGGTGAACAAACCATTGATATAACACAATGAATGTTTAAGCAATGGCCTGCTCCCACAATCACCATAGGTCAAACCAAAGAAGAAAAAAGAAAAAAGAGAGAAAAAATCCTCTCTACAATAACAAGAAAAGGGTAAAGAAGATAATTATGGAGTCACTACCAACAATGGCTCCCATAAGTTGTTCCTCTGAGTGTCTTGCTGATTATATCCCAATTCTTGATGTGTTTCGACAATGATCCTTTGTGTATCTTAACTTGGCAACTAGCTAACACCATCCCTGGCAGCCCCATGAACTACCGGACATCTTTTAGTTTCTGCAAAAACAATGTTTAACAATCAGCAATATAGGAGACACAAACTACTTACCAGTTCTTAGTAATGTTCTACAAAAAACAACGAAGAAAAGTTCTTAGTAATGATAAACCAAGGTATAATTAAAGTACTGTTATGATTAGACAATTGAAGCATTGCAATCATCAGAGAAACTTCGTGACAAACAATCAGAACGAAGATTTAGGATATTATGTATAATTGAAGACTGTGCAATTTCTTTTTTCTTTTTTCTTTTTTATTTTAAACACTTTCTGTATGAGCTCCTTACAGTTTGATTTTTTATTAGATCTTCATAGTACAAAATGATGTGCCTGGTACTATTGAAGTACAGACCTTTCAATAACTTCAATATTCTCTAATTTACTTTTGGTGCTGATCTTAGTTTGCTTTAGACTAAATGAGCAGATATAAAGGCTGCAGACCATTGCAAAGACTAAGACTATCATCCTAGACAATGCTGGAGACTTCTTTGGAGGTATGATGATGATGGATTCCTGTCGCCAAAAGAAAAATCAATGTCAATAAATAGCAGTGCAAGAAAGGCAGAAATTTCTGTATTAATCGAGACAAATCCGCAGACAAAATTATACAATATCTTGGATCCAATTCAAAATATGGCCGCTTAAAATCATGTGTAGGAGTATAAATTATTGCTAGTTCTTAAAAATTTCAGTATAAAAATCCCATTAAAGATAACGATGGTAAAACTAATATTTAGCTACATTAATTCTAAATCAATCAGCAAAAGAGTGCATTGCAACATCCAAATTGAACAATACATTTTTTGGAAAATATACAGATCCTAACATGAAAGCAGGATTTAAAACACAAGGCAAAGTCAAAAATGCCTTTCCGAAGCGAACATTTCAATCGTAAAGTTAAGGATTTTTTTTCCTTTTTTGTTTTCCGGTGACATGTTGCTTGCAAACTAATTTCCATCCACTCTAACTATTAGCATCCAAATATGAGAATAAAGAAACCAAATAGAGGTGAAAATTTAGAAGTAAAGCATTAAATTATTTTATCCAAGTTAGTTCACCCTTTAAATATCTAAACTAATACTAAAAAATAAATGCAATTTGTAATCCACTCTGTTACATTTAAGAGTTAGACAACTCTCCACATGCATTTTTTCCATTATATATCCACACCCATTCAAATTTGTGCCTAACATCTAAGGTTATGTCTTTTTCACAAATTCAAAATTTGAAATCAAAGCTTCAAAAACCTGGAAAGAAAACACATACCCAGAAAATCGATTTGTATATGCAAACCTCACATCACTTCAAAATTCAAAAAGCACAGCATTAAATCGTTTAATCTAACTATTTCACCTTAAACATCAAAATAAATTCTGAAAAGTGAATGCAATACGTCCCCAAAGTAGCCATCCCCCTTCCCCAAACGCCATCCCCGACATCATTACAACCATCACCAGCATCTCCTCAATCCCCATTTTCTTCCTCAACACCTCCGTCAAGTCGAAAACTTCCAATAATGTTAGCCCTGATATCTCGTCGACGATTGCCTAGCTGTGTCAATCCCGTGGCCGAAAACATATATTTCTTTCAGATAAAACATTATGAAAGCACCATAGGTCACTGCTAAAAGTTAATGTAGCATACAGACAATGAAAAAAAAATCAATTAATTAACAAATCAATTACTAACTTAAAAAAAATCAACAATTAGACAAGCCCTAGCTTACACTAATTAATTAATTAATTAATGAAAACTTACAGAAACCCTAGCTCATATTCATCTTCTATTGAGATAGCAACATATCTAGCAACCCTAGTAGCGGCGCCGAGAGGAGGTGGTGGTGTTGTCGCCGAGAGGACTGGTGTATTGTCACTGGGAGAGAGTGTGAGTGAGTAGTGGTAGATTTGGTGGTGGACCCGAGAGAATGTGGTGGTGGTGACGCTGGTCGAGAGAGAGAGAGAAGTGATGGTGGTGGGGGTGGAGGAAGAAGGCTGTGGCCTTGGTGCGTCGAACAGAGAGAGAGAGCGTGAAAGAGAGAAAGCGCGAGAAAGGGGGGAAAATTTTATTAGGGCATTGAATTATTTTTGTCTAGTGGGGTTTTGAATTTTGAGAAAACTATTAAGTATTTCGGACGAGGGCACCGGCCAGCCGGTGCCCTCGTCCGTCGGGGACAGTAAGCTTACAATTCAATTGACATTGCCGGATGATGGCACCGGTCGACCGTTGTCATCGTCTGGCTGACATGGTTTTTATTTTATTTTATTGTGGCCGGTGCCATCGTCCGTCGGGGACAGTAAGCTTACAATTCAATTGACATTGCCGGATGATGGCACCGGTCGACCGTTGTCATCGTCTGGCTGGACATGGTTTTTATTTTATTTTATTGCAGATTATAATATCATTAGAAGGAAATTGGGCTTTCATAATAGGGTAAATTTCATACTTAGTCCCTATTGTTTATCTATTTTTATTTTTTTAAATTGGTCTTCAATATTCTTAAAAATTATACTAATTTTTAATATTTACAGAGTGATTTAAAATAATTTTTATTATTTAAAATTAGTTAATTTAGTCATTATTATTTCTCATAAAATTTAATTTAGTCCCTGTGGCTACGGATAGACTACAAAAAGGAAGAGATCTGTAGCTTATCCGTGACTATTGGCTACGGATGGGCTACGGAAGGGATGAAGTCCGTAGTCTATCCGTAGCTAGGGACTACGAATGAGTTACGGACTATTAATAGTATGTATTCTAACTGTTAATAGGTAGGAATAATGTATTAAAACGTGTTAATATCTTCATATTTTTTTTCTTTATGAAGTTTAGACACAATGTCACAATTTTTCGACTCTTAAATTAAACGTTTATTAATATTAACGCAGTGTTAAGTGAGAAAATAATAAATTCAATTTAAAAGACTATTGATTTTCTATGAGATTTCTCTATAAAAGTACGCACGTTAATAAAATACGGACTAAGTTTATTTTTATTTGAAAAATTTACAACTCAAGTGAACTTTACTACGTTGTAGGTGCAATCAAAATTCCATTATTCAAATTAAAAATGATAAACCTCAATTTTTTATTTAATTCTGTAGCCTAACAGTAGCCAATTGGCTACTGTTGGGCTACGAAATTTGTTATTTTATTTTTTCCTATTTAATTAAAATGTCCGTATTTATTTTTTTTAACATTTTTTTTAATAATATAGTATCCGTAGCCAATCCGTGGCTATCGGCCACTAATGGCCACTGCATGGCTACGGACTTTTTAATGAATTTTTTTACCGAATTAATTAAATAATCCGTAGTTAGTCTGTAGCAAATTTGTCACGCCTAGGCTACGAAATATTTTTTTTATTAATTAAAATTATTCTCCGTAGTCAATTTGTGGCTATTTGGCCACTGCATGGCTACGGATTTTTTAATGAATTTTTTTACCAAATTAATGAAATAATCCGTAGCTAATCCGTAGCAAATTGGCCATGGTTAGGCTACGGAATATTATTTTTTATTTTTTTTATTAATTAAAATTATTTTCCGTAGTTAATCCATAGCAAATTTTTGACGCCATTTCACTGGGGCCTAAGTTGGCTACTGCTGGGTTACGGAATTTGTTGCCCGTAGCAAATCTGTAGCCTAACAGTAGCCAATTTATTACGAAAAAAATTCGTCGCCCAATTCCGTCGCCCATGCGCTGTTTTCTTATAGTGAATAGTCATTTCAACATTAATAAAAAAATAAAAATGAATAAATCGAGCAACTAATAGGGACAAACCATGTGCCCCTACCTATCGTACATAAACTTAAAACAACATCATTCTTTAACCCAAAAAAAAAATTTATTCAACTATTAAGAACTTTAAATTGGCACTAAATCATCTTCATCACAAAACTAATCCCTTTCTTTTCTTCTCTTTCTATTTTTCATATCATAAAGAGAATTATCTCAAATAATACACCATCAACATTCAAACATAACATATATATGCGTGTGTGTAATTCACCAACTTTAGGGAAAAAACACCAAAAAATGAACGCTATTTACAGGAAAAGATGTACAATCAAATGAAGTTTAAAAAAGGGTATGCGTCTATGCACTTCTCTATGTGATTGTGTACGTGTATGTCTTTAGGTATTGGGGATTGCATGTGTGTGTGCACTTGTGTGTCTGACTAGGCGCAATCATCTATAATTTGTTTTACCTCCACCTTCATGAAATTCGAACTCTAGTCTTTTAACTAGTAGGAAGAGTAACCATCCACTAGACTATTCTTGAATATCATGCATGCATCTACACTTGTGTCCGTGACTATGACTTGTGCATGGGTCCATGTTTGGGTGTATGGGATTATGGGCGTGACTTTTGTATGTATCGGTGTGCTTGTATGTGTGAGTGTGCACATGTGTAACGGCAGAGGCGGAACTAAAGGGGGCCCGGCCCCAGTCCCCCCAAGACACAAAAAAAAAAAAAATTAACTTATATAAAATTCTAAAGAAAGATGGTATACCTCCCCTAATTTTTTACTTCTTTTGTCCCGTTATTCAAATTTACCAACATATGGAAATAATTGTCAAACCACAAATAATTGTCATATATCAATGCAAATATGTACATACATATTTTGAAATATCAAAATATTTTTAAGGTGTTAAAAGGGTTAGATACTTTTGACGAAACGATACTAAAAGCCCCGAATATATTCCAAATAAAACAATTCAATCAATCAAAAAATTAAAAATATATATTCAAAAAATCAACAATTCAAAAAAAATCAAACAATCCAAAAAACTCAAAAAAAAAAATCAATCAATTCAACAATCAAACAATCAATCAATTCAAAAAAAAAATCAGATCAACCAATCAATCAACAATTAAAAAAAATTTAATTCAATCAAAAAAAAAACCAATTCCGTCAATTAATCAATTCAAGAAAAAATCAAATCAAAAAAAATTCAATACAATAAATTCAAAAATCAAAAAGAAAAATCAATCAACAACTCAAAATCAATCAATCGAACAATTCAATTCACTTAAGGCCATCTATATTGGATGCATGGCATAGTAAAGAATTGAAAAAAAAAAACTAAGTGCAATCAATTCCAAGCTTTTATTGTCATTAAACCTCATTTTCTTACCCCAATTTTGAGCTTAATTTTCTTATTTATGGAGTATTCAATATCTATCACTTGTATTGTCTACTCATTGAGAAGTTAACGTTATACTTATATTTTTGCACTCAATTCTAGTATACTTATATACTCTCGGGTTCTAGTATAGGATTATGAGAATCCTTTGTAAAGAGAAGAGTGTGAGAAAATAAGTGTAGGATACACTAAGGGTTCTTTTGTGGTTTCTTTTCCAAAGTCTCAACTAAAAACTTGAATGTCTCTTCAAATGTAAATGAAAATCCTTTGTAAAGAGAAGAGTGTGAGAAAATAAGTGTAGGATACACTAAGGTTTCTTTTGTGGTTTCAAAGAGTTGTATAGTAGGTTTATACTTCATTTACATTTGAAGAGACATTCAAGTTTTTAGTTGAGACTTTGGAAAATCCAAAGGAAAGAAAACTTTCGGTGGTAAAGTAAGCTTTCGGGAGTTCGAACCACTTGAAAAATCTTCCGTATGATCATTCCTATCCCTGCTTTGTTATTTTACATATCATGTATTTGATAATTTATCTAATTCACATTTTTAGTTGAATTGAAAAGTTTTAAAGTAACGATTTGTTTCTTTAATCTCAATTCACCCCTTTTCCCCCCTCCCCTTTTACGAATACTTGCATCAACAATATTTAAAAAGATCATGGTTGCTATTTAGTGATGAAGAAGAAGAGCAATTGATAGACTCTTGGGTAAACTTATAATAAGAACTAATATTTACATGAATGTGACCGTTCTTACATTTTTTTTTTTTTTGGTCAAAACCATTCTTACATTGACATATAGAATTATGAGTGTGTGTATGTGCGCCCATAAAAGTCAATAGGTTTTGTTGTTTTGTAAATTCACCAATTTATGGTATTATTGTGTTTTAAGAAACATCTTTACTATTTTTAAAAAGGTTTATACTTGTGGAAGCCCCTAAATTATGGGATGAGAACATTTTAGTCCATTAACTTTCAAAATAATTTTTTTAATCCTTTTAAAGGTGAGATGCTAAAGAAAGCTAACAGAAATGTCATGTGTCTTGCACGTGATTACAATTTAACATCAAAACAAAGGGCAATTTTGGACAAATGATGTTCTTTCTTTTCCTTCTTCTCCTCAACCCCTATGCCACCCACTGCCATCATCAACGTAAATTAAGCAGGGTCTGATCCAAAATATATTTTTCAGTAGGGGTTATAACATATAATCAAGCATATAAATAGTGTTCCATTTAGTGGGGCTTAATTAATATTTTAGACTAAAGATACTTTAAAAACATCATTATATTTTTTTTTTAAATAAATAAATTTGAGGTTAGTGGAGACTGTGGCTCCAATATGCATCCGCCATCTTTTTCTTTTCAAAATCATCAATACCAATTGGTGCTTCATGAAGTAATCCATAATGTTATATGCTACATCTTGGCTAGCAAATTAAATTCAATATATCAAACTATAACTCAAATTAGCAGCATCAAAGAATAATAGATAATATGTAATTCTAACTCCAAATGTTTCATGCCTAATAATTGTAGTGGCAGAATCTAGTCAAAGCTTAGGCCCTATTCTTAGATAGTGAATTGGATTTAGGCTAACTCAAACCCATATGATAATGGGCCAACTTGGGAACCAAGTTAAGAAATGCTTTTAAATATCCCTCTATGTGTTGTTATAGAAGGGGGAGAATCACCTTTGGGTCTTTTGGATTTGGGTGAGTTGTTATTACCTACCAACAAAGAGATTATGAAGATGAAAATCACGTGATTTAAATTATAAATCTAAAGCCACATAATTTTAATTATAAATTCTAAGGGTCTACAATTATTTCATTCGGCCATTTTTTATTTGTGGAGGAAGAGACAAGCCATTGCTTGGTGCGCCTGAAGACTTAAAATAATGGCCATTTGGTAGCTGCATGCATGCCTTCTATTTTTCTATCTCTGTTGCGTGCTGATTAGGAGATCTTCACTGATGGGGATGAATTTGTGACGTCTAAGCAAGTTTTGCTATGACTATAAGAATTTGAAACAATCCTCTACTAGAAATGATTCTATGAATCAACTCATGTTGCTGGCTAGCTAACATTAGGTACAAATGCAAGATTCAGTTGGTGCTGGAGTCAAAATCTACACATCTATCAATATTTCAAAATCATTGCATCAAGTCCCGTAACAGCTTTAAGACTCTTAATTGTGAAATTTTATCTTTTGAATTGTAGAGTTTTAATTAGAAGTATTATTAAACAAAAATCGTTGATTATTTGGCCTATATTAGGTTTTTAGAAAATTTGAGGACAATATTAGGCTTTTAAAAATATGGAGGGATATATTTAAAAAAGAGAATGAAGAAAAACTCCCCGCATTATGTAAAAATACCCTTGCAGTAACCTTTTCTAAATATCTCTAATATGGAGCATTTTGTTTTTTTATAATTGTTTTTAGCTTAAAAGCTCTATGAAAAATGTGTTAAACATGTTAGTTTCAACTTCTAATTTATAGAAAGTGTTTTTAAGTGTCTAAAAGTTAGACCAAACAAACTCTAAGTTGTCGGTTTAGTATATCAAGATAAAAATAAATCTAGGGGTAAAATGTATTTACCACTTGTAGTTTTTAAATTCTTAAAAGAAGCTCATAGAAATAGTAATATTGTAATTAGCTAAACCCCCATCAATTGTATAAGATGATTTTTTTTACCCTCTACTCCCACTTGTCTCCCACCCCATAATATTAGAATCTTGGTCTCAACTGTCAAAAAAAGTAACCGATTGTATAAATTGATTAACCACTAGGAGAGCTACATTTTTTGCTAGAATAAAGATAATTGTTGGATAAATCATAAACCACTTAAGTTGCATATATCATATTAATTAGTAGTTGGCAAAAGCTTCTGATCAGAAAATTTAACTAGTGTTTCCAGTCTAGAAGTGCAAGCTTGCACACATTTTTTTGGAGTCAACGGGCGATAGCTCCTATTCATGCAAGTATGGCCCCACCATTGATCACAATTTAAGTTTAGAACTCTTTCAGAACTATGATAGACTTCTTGTACAAAGTATCAACCAAATTCACTAGTTCATTTACCACCCATATTCACAACCCGCTATTATTGTTAAGTAATCACCTAATCAATAAAAAGTTTCATAAATTGTTGGAAAGAGATTTATTTATTTATTTATTATCTTTAATATGCTTCTATAATTTTTTTTTGTTAATTATAAAATTTTGATATCATCACGTTAAATGATCATCACTCATTTAAAACTTTTTGTTATTAGAGAAAGCTTGATTTTATTTGTTTATTGTTGTACTCCAAATGCATAGCAATGATTAGCACAAATCGCTCAGATAATACACCATCAATCGTAAACCATTTCAAATTCCCCTGAAACATGAATATTTTACGCCTTGTCTAATGTGACACGTGTAGTTGACCATTATCCTATGCTAGCCGTGCCGTGTTCTTAAGGATCATATCCCTTCGAAGAGGGATGAGAATATTTTAGAGAGTCAAAAATGCGTTGACAATTACGACGACTATTTTGAAAGTTTTAGACAACTAGCAAATTTATTCATGAATCTTGCTTGTTAGAACTAAATTTTGAAAGAACTCTCGAGAGACTTTTTTTTAAGGGTTTTTTTACTTTCTTGTGTTACTATTCCTACAACTTGCACCTCTCTCGACCTCACCGTCTCCAGATCTCCTTAGATCCCATAAGGCCTCTTGGCCTTGCTTAGGATCTTCTTCCCCTTCTTACGAGCTCATTTTTCTTTTAATTTGAAAGAGGAGCCTTGCGTTCGGTTCGAAAAGCATAGTTTATTAGATCAAAGGTTTGTAACTATAGATCTGTCTGATCTTGCCTTGTATTGCCCCCTTTTGTTGTTGATCCAGCATGACGAGCTCTTTGATCCAAGAATCACCCACCAAACTCTGTCAACCACTCTATTTTCATCACTGACAACGTTGTCATCTGACGTGTTTTTGCTTTACCCCTTTCTATCTATGTGCTGTTGTTTGTTCCAGGCCATAGCCTATTCTATATGTTCATTCATTTTTTAGCTTGGACTCATTTGTACTATTTTCATTTTAATACCATCCTCTTGACCCAAACATAGGCGGACCCAGAATTTTAATATGGAGGGGTCAAGATCATTTTTATTTGTCATTATATATGATAGAAAAGTTAAATAAATAAATAAAAATTAGGGGGGCCTATAAATATTTTTTTTTTAAATATAACTAAAATTTTTTAAAAAAATATAAAATTTGGGGGTCCTGGGCTCCCCCGGTCCCTACCTAGAACTGCCATTGGACCCAAAGAAAAGAATAAACAAATCTAAATTTTGGATTAATTCTATCTAGGTGCTATCAAACTCATCATAAATGATTACAAATGACTTTTAACCAGTAACCATTTCCTAATCATGGTTACAAATCCAATATAGAAATATCAATCTAATTCATTGATTTTAATTATTGACACATGACACTAATCAATATGTGTATTGTATGAAATTCTATCTAGATACTACCAAACTTATCATAAATGATTACAAATCACTTTTAACCAGTAACCATTTCCTAATCATGGTCCCCCACTCCCTTTCAGCTTTTTTGTTTCCGTCGAACCCTCCTTGAGCATTGACTTGCAGGTAATTCATCAGGTGGAGGACATGCCAAGAGCTGGCAAATGGCACGGCCCGGCACAGCCCGACCGAATCGTGGGTTAAGAAAAATGAGTCTAGCTCGGCACATATGTTTAGTAGGCTAAGCTGGGTTGGGCTCAATTTTTGAAATATAGGACCCAGCTCAGCTCACGAGCCCTCTACTACGAGTCGTGAGCTGGGCTGAGCCAGCCCATCTTTTTATTTTTTATTTTTTATTAGTGTGTTCTGAATTTTGATAGTTGGATTAATAATAAAAAAAGCTTAAACTTAACTTTTTTTACGAAAAAATTAATTTAACAATTAACAAGACATAAGTTGATTGATAATATTAAGATAAATGATAAAATATTACTTAACAAAGCACAAGTTCACGAGACACGGATACGTTACTAATAAACATAAAAAAAGAATATTATATAAATACTTGAAGAAAGTTGGTGGATAAGTTTTTCATTTTATTATGCTCCTTGTGCAGGTGTTGAGCCTGTTGGTGGTGGTGGTGGTGGTAGTTGAAGATTACAATAGTTTGAAACATTCGAGTGTTGAGATACAAGATATTTTACAAGCGTTCCAGTTTCAAATTGACTACGAAATATATATTTACGTTCACAATAGTTATAAATTACATAGTCATGTTCTTCAAGGTAAGCAAAATAATTCCAAACATTTGAATGTAATCGTTGTGAAAGATTTTCTTTCCCCCATAGCCATAGATACTGTATTCTATTGTAGTAAAATAAAAAGACAATAGGTAGTAAAATAAATATATAGTTTTGTAGTAAAATGAAGTTGAATACAGTAACTATTTATAAGAAAAATTACATGTACAAATTATAATTTCAAGATGGGCTTTATCTGGGTTCGAATTGGGTTCGAGCTGGGCTTGTGCTGGGTCCGAGCTGGGCCTGTACTGGGTTTGAACTGGGCGGGGCTGAGCTTATAGGCTGAGCTGGGCTAGGTTTGGGCATAAATGGGTTTGGGGGGCCTATAAATATTTTCTTAAAAAAATATAACTAATTTTTTTAAAAAAAATGTAAAATTGGGGGGACCGGGGAGGCTCCCCCGGTCCCCACCTAGAACCGCCACTGGACCCAAAGAAAAGAATAAACAAATCTAAATTTTGGATTAATTCTATCTAGGTGCTATCAAACTCATCATAAATGATTACAAATGACTTCTAACCAGTAACCATTTCCTAATCATGGATACAAATCCAGTATAGAAATATCAATCTAATTCATTGATTTTAATTGTTGACACATGGCATTAATCAATATGTGTATGGTATGAAATTCTATCTAAGTGCTATCAAACTCATCATAAATGATTACAAATGACTTTTAACCAGTAACCATTTCCTGATCATGGTTCCCCCCATCCCTTTCAGCATTTTTGTTTCTGTCGAACCCTCCTTGAGCATTGACTTGCAGGTACTTCGTTAGGTCACAGGTGGAGGACATGCCATCATACTCATCATAAATGACTACCAGAAACCATGCGCTTGAGCATTGATTTGGCGTTAATTTGTCAGGGCACTAGACATTCAAGCGATATTAATTTGTCAGGGAATAACAAGCTATTCAAGCGGTACGAGATTTCAGAAGTGATTAATGCAAAATCAAGAGGCAAAACTTATATCTAGCCCCTATACAAGATTCCAGAAAAAATAAACGACTTAACATTTTTTGTATTTTGTTAAAAGTACATATTACTTTTTTGTGTTTTATCAATAAGTTGATTATCTCTTTATATTTTAAAAACATACGTAGTTGAATACCTGTATCCGTTAGAAAAATCGTTTATTTTAACATGGGTATTCAAGTACATTTTTAAAACACAAGAGGGTAGTCAACTTATTTAAAGTACAGAAGGGTATTTAGCTACGATTTTAAAACACAAGAGGGTATTCAGTTCTATTTTTAAAATATATGGAGATAATCAGCTTATTTATAAAACACAAGAGGGGATATTGGGCATTTTTTACAAAACATAAGGGGTGCTAAGTCATTTACTCTTCTAGAAATGACTTATTATACAATCCAAGAAGCAAAACTTCAAATTCATAAACAAGACTGATATCATTTCAGAATAAATATCTAGGTTTTAAATTCACAAGTTCAAAATGTAACCTACGTTATAATTTTATATAGTAAAAGCTTCCATTAGTCCTTAATATTTTGTCATTGTGACACTTTGGTTTTTGATTTTAAAAAATGAACATTTTAGTCCTCAATGTTAAATTTAGTTGGACAGTATCAAACCCGATAGCAAAATCTCTTTATTTTTTTACTGCTTTATCACATGACTGGCAAGTGACTGTTATAATCTATCATAATTGAGGAAAAAATTAGCACGTGAATGTTATAACCATCACAGTAATGTGCTAGCCACGTGATAAATTCATCAAAAAATAGATAAATTTGATTATCTGGATTAACATTGTCCTACTAAATTAATGTTAAGGATTAAAAAATTTATTTTAAAGATCAAGGATCAAAGTGTCACAACAGCGAAATATTAAGAACAAATACAGGTATTTACTCTATTTTATATAAATCACTCACTAATTATATATGTCTATCACTAGTGTGAGACAGTACAATATATTTAATACATTTAGATAGAATCCTCTTCGCATTGCGAATGATTACTCTATTTTGCTTTACATAGCAAGTATAAATGTTTCGACAAAAAAGAAAAAAAAAAAAAAGCAATTATAAGTGTAACTGAGGCTAGTTTATTTGTCAATTTTTTTTTTTTGAAAAATATTGTTTTATTTATTTGGTATCTAATAACACCATAAAATAAGTCAATTAATTTTTTTTTTACTCAATATAAAAAAACAAGTTATGAGCAGTGTAAAATATTTTTTTGTTAGCTGATGAAAACAAGTTATTGATCGTGCTCGTCATTTCTGATACAGTTGCAACCATTTAACTTTGGATTTTTGGCCTACAAGAATCAATTATGTATCGCAGCCTTGATGATATGTCCATACTCTATTTTCGTTCACTGAATCAATGTAGCTTGGATAAGGGTATCTCCAATGTTAAAAATTATTTATAAAAATTTATTATTTTTAGTAATTTTTAGAGACTCGAGTCTCTATTTTAATTCAAATTTTCAATAGGGCCCACTACTTTTTAGAGATTTACACTAAAATAGAGATCCAGTCATTTTTTAGGTTTCTAAATTTATTGTCAAAAAAATAAATTGAGTATTTATTTTAATTCAAATCTCTAAAAAGTAGTGGGCTCCATTGAAGATTTGAATTAAAATAGAGACCCAAATCTCTAAAAATTATTAAAAATAAATTTTTTTTGTAAATAATACAATATTTTTCTTATCAGTAGAGATACCCTAACAGTATCATAATACTTCTCCAAAAGCATAGAACCATGAGATTACATACAAAACCTTGAATGAGCACCATTGCGATGCTGTTATGAGATATTAATTTTTCATCTTTTTTTATTATTATTGCCACGTATTAGACAGTTTTTAATGGTTATCGTTTTAAAGACATTATACCTTGTACAAAAAGCCCACAATTAAATAATACTACAAATCAATCACTATTGCTTGGACATGCCATGATATTAGGGTGGGGATATTTTTGGGAAACAACGTTAGCACCACAAAAGTCGATGGTAGGTCTCATGATATAGTTAGGAAATTATGTGCGTCACCTAAAACCACTGTCTTGTTGCTTTCAATCATAAATTTCCTCTAAGAAAGCAATCAATTGAGCTTGGAAGATGGTCAAACTCTCCACTATATCTAGGAGCTAGTCGGGCAGATGCTTACCCACTTAAGAAGTGAAATATTTTTATTCAAACCTGTGATGTTCAGCTCTTACGACGATTAAATCACTACCACCACCACCCAACCTGTCTAGTTATAGAACTGGGAAAGCAAAGATGACAACCACTGTGGAGATAGTATCAAAAGAGATGATTAAACCATCATCACCAACACCCCACCATTTGAGAAACCACAAATTGTCCTTCTTAGACCAACTTGCACCACCAATTTACATTCGCCTCGTTTTCTTCTATCAACCTGAGAACAAAAATGATGTTAATTGTACCCAAATATCTCAAATGTTAAAGCAGTCTTTATCAAATACTTTAACTCAATACTACCCTTTGGCAGGAAGGATCAATATTGGAAATTTTTCTCTGGATTGTGATGATGCTGGAGTTGAGTATGTCGAAACTCGAGTTCATGCTCAACTTGCACAACTTATAGAAGAACCCTCTATGGAGGAACTAAAACAATACTTTCCAAAAGAATCGTATAGCGAAGAAGATAGCAAAGTAGGCGACATTGTTCCTCTAGCCATCCAAATTAATTTCTTCACCTGTGGAGGGATAGCAATCGGTGTATGCATCTCACATAAAATAGCTGACGGAACATCTTTGGCGAATTTCATGAATGCATGGGCTGTTACATGCCGCGGGGATTGCAGTGGCCAAAATCTGGCCGAAGCTCATGAGGTCGTCCAACCTATATTCGATTGGACTGGTCATTTTCCACCTAAAGACATGTCCGGTTTTGGTTCCTGGCCAAACTATGGAATCACCGAAGAGAAAATCGTGACAAAACGATTGGTGTTTAATAAGGAAAAATTAGCAACTCTCAAGGAAGCTGCTGCCTCTGCTGCTGGTTCACAAGTGAAAGATCCAACAAGAGTGGAAGCTGTTACAGCTTTCATTTGGAGGCATTTCATTGATCAGAATTATGTTCCAGTTGACGAAAAGATGGATAACAACTAGTCATTTGCTGCAATTCATATCGTGAACTTGAGACCTAGAATGAGACCATCGTTACCAGAACATGCCTTTGGTAACATTTGGTGCCATACAATTGCACTATCAACTCCAGGTGAAGGCAAAGGTTATCATAATCTCGTCGGAAGATTGAGGAGTGCAATAAGGAATATCAACAGCAATTCTGTCAAGAAAATGCAAGAATGGGATGATGAATATTTAAGTTCACTGAAAGAAGCAGTTGAAGTATACTCTAGTAAAGATATAGAGTTCTGTAGTTTTAGCAGTTGGTGTAGGTTTCCATTTTATGAAGTGAACTACGGATGGGGTAAGCCTGTTTGGGTGTGTACTTTAGCCTTGCCCTTTCGAAATTCTGTGTTTTTAACGAGTACTAGCTGTGGGGAGGGAATAGAAGCATGGGTGAACATGGTTGAAAGTGATGTACCAAAGCTCAAAATCGACCTCAATTAGCAACATAACCTGTAATGAGGAGTTAGGTGGCTGAAACCTCCCAATGATTACGTGAAGCTTAATGTAGATGGGAGTGTTTATAGCCAAGCAAAGCTAGCAGGAGGAGGAGGAAGTATCGTTAGATACAATAAGGGCAACATGTTAAAATGTTTTTTCTCCAGAGAGAGAATACTCAAGAAATGAAGGACTATAGGGAACTTCATGGAATGATTAAGCTAGATAAATTAAGATTTCCTTATTTTCGATTCTGATTTAGGATTTATTAGATTTAATTTTGATGTTTTATTACATAGGATCTTGGAAAGAGTTCTTGTACTCCTTCTAAAGTAGAAGATCGATGGGGCAGGTAAGTCCTTCATCTTCCCACAAAAGTTAGGTCTTATGTCTCCCTTCGTTTTTGTAATTTTCTTTTTAGTATTAATAAAATCTCAGAAAGTACCGTCCTTCTTTTCCAAAAAAATAAATAAATAAATAAACACCTGTAATGAGGAGGAAAAATGTTAGCTGCTCCAAAAGTCATTAATAGTTAGTAGTTCCCATGTCATGTCATGATTTAAATACTACGTACAACAAGAACGGAACACATTTATCATCCAACTTGTTGGAACCGACTTGAATGGACAACTAGAGAAGTGACGTACCAATGTCATGTCATGATTTAAATATTACGTACAATAAGAACGGAACACATTTATCATCCAGCCTGTTGGAATCGGCTTAAATGGACAATTGAAGAAGTGACCCTTTATACGAGGCGCGAACCGTATAATATAAGAAATCTTGTTTTCCGGGACCGCTATTCCTGATACTCTACTTTCTAACCTTGCTTCTATGGATTAGTCAGAGGCGGCCACTAACGCTTCTTAACCGATGCTTGGGAGCCCCTCTGTATGAGCCCTTTCGCTAATATGCTCGTTCTAATGTAGTAAATAAGTGGTGCTTCCTTCCTTTTCTGGCTTTCACTTGAGGGACAGATGGTTTACCATAGTATAAAAATAGGCTCTGCACTTTGGCTTGATTCGATGCTATTTCAACTTCAACACATTGGGCTTACACTTGACACTACACGCACCCTCTCTTGCTTTGAAGAATTAAGATGAGTTAGGAAAAATAAATATTGTTGCTTCCAATAGTATTCTATTTGTATGAAATCTACAGTTGAACTTGGAAGAACGTTTGTCTATATGCTAATCCACTCCACAAGTGAAAATTTTTAGGCGTCAGACTTAGATAGTATCTAAATATACCATTTTATAGTTACAAATTAAAGCAAGATGGTAGCCACCATGGAAATATATATTATCAAAAGAGATGATTAACCATCACCTCCAACACCCTCACCATCTCAGAAACCACAAATTCTCCTTTCTAGACCAACGTGCACAACAAGATTATGTTCCCTCAGGGAAGAGTCAAAAATCTAATGTTCGGAGGTCGAAATATTTTTTTTGATATAGTATTTTTTGGGTTAGTAGAAAAAAGACTCGATTTTTACAGTTTTATTAAAGAAAATTTGGTTATGGTTTTATATTACAGTGCTTTTAAAGATTTGGTAAGCAAAATAATTGTTCCAATTGCATATTTTTAGGTATCAATTGGTTTACATTTTGGTTGCATTATATAAAAAAAATTATAATAATTCTAAATTGCGTATTTAACTATTTGCTCTTATTCATGGTATAAATTAAATTAATAGTTTACCTCATACTAAAAAAAACAAAAAAAAAGTGATAGAAGACCTAAGTAGTGTAATATTCAATTGATGTTCAAATAATCCAAATCAAGCTTGTAGCCCATTACATTCTCCACGTAAATTACAAATTTACAGAAATCTGATAGAAAAAAAAAAAGAAAAAAAAGCTCAAAGCCTCCCCCATCATCTCAAGTTCTTAGGCGGGCCAAACTGACTTACTCATGGCAACGTTCCAGTCGCCTAATGAAAAATGAAATAGTAAGCAACTCAAAGTTGAAAGTTATATACAGTAGAACCTCTTTAAATTAATACTCGATAAATTAATAATCTCTTTTAATTAATAAAAATGTCCCGTCTTGACTTGGGACCAATATAAAAAGTTGATAAATTCGATAAAATTATAAGATAATACATTTAAAAAAATTTCCTTTGTATTTTATTGATTCAAATATTTCATAAATTAATAATTAGCTAAAAAGTACATAATAAATTGACTATGAAATTTTCTTAAAATATGAATAAAGAGTAACTTGTCTTTTGTTGAATTTCAAATTTAGTTGAATCTCATATTTAATTATTTAAAGAGAAAAAATTGAGATAATCCTACAAAGATTAGAATACATGATTAGAAAAATTAATTTTCATCCTAATCCTATAAGGACTTGAATACGAGATTATAAAAACTTTTTTTCTAATCTTACTAAATTAAATTTTATCTTCTATTCTCATTACTTATCTTTTTAAATTAGACCGAAAAAAGACACCATAATCATAATATGTTTACTATAAAGCCAAAAAAATAAAAAAATATCTCTACTAATTAATAGTTATTAATTTATCGATAAATTAATATCTCGCTAAATTAATAAAATTTGATGGTCCCAACGCTATTAATTTAAAGAGGTTCTACTATATATCTATCTAAATCTAATCTAATAAAAAATAATAATAACTAGTGATTCGAACCCATGCCTTCAACAAAATGCAGTAATCTAATACAAAACAAGAAGTAAGCAACTCAAAAAAATGGCAGAAAACAAAATGCAACTACAGTAACTCGAACCCACACCATCAACATGATGGGATTTGTGACCAAGGCTCTATTTGGCCTAACTTTTTGATACTCAAAAGAACTTCGTGTGAGTTTAAAAGCTTAGATTAACCTGTTTGACCTATTTCTAAAAGTACTTTTATAAGGTAAAAGTTGAAGTTGAAAAAAACTGAAAAATAAAAAGTTTCAAATTGAAACTTTTCAAAATAGGTTACCCTTATTATTTTCCATGAACCTGATGAGATCAAAAACGATGTTTGTACCCAAATATCAAAAGTGTTAAAGAAGTCTTTATCGAATACTTTGACTAAATACTACCCTTTAGCAGGAAGGATCAATGGTGATAACAGCTATCTGTTTTTAAAATTTAAACATTTAAACTTCTTTGATGTAATCTGGTTGTTATACTTGTATTCCACTTCTATAGGCTTGGTTGTTAGTCTCTGTTTGTGGTATATAAGGCACATGATGTACACTATTGCAAAATATGAAATACAAAAACTTTTCAGGATAAAATCCTTTCAAATGGAAATTCTTCCATTGATTGTAACGTGCTGGAATCGAGTATGTCGAAACTCGAGTTCATGCTCAGCTTGCACAAGTTATAGAAGAACCGTCAATGGAGGAACTGAAACAATACCTGCCAAAAGAATCACATAGTGAAGAAAATGGCACGGTAGGCCATATTCCTTTAGCCATCCAAATTAATTTCTTTGCCTGTGGAGGGATAGCAATTAGTGTATGCATCTCGCATAAAGTAGCTGACGGATCATCTTTCGGCGACATTCATGAATGCATGGGCTGCTACATACCGCGGGGATTGTATTGGCCAAAATCTCAAAATATACTTGGACCCAAAGAATGGTGGGACAAACTGTAGTGGCCAAAATCTTGGCTACGGGGAATCTAACATCGTGCAACCTATATTCGATATGACTATTTTCCAACTAAAGACATTTCTGGTTTTGATTCCTCCTCAATCTAAAGAATCGCCAAAGAGAAAATTGTGACGAAACGCTTTGTGTTCGATAAGGAAAAATTAAAAACTCTCAAAGAAGCTATTGCCTCTGCTACTGGTTCACAAGTGAAAGATCCAACTAGAGTGGAAGCCATTACAGCTTTTTTTTGGAGGCACTTCATTAAGGTTGCTGATGATGATAACAAGAAGCTGACTTTTGCTGCAGCGCATTTAGTGAACTTGAGACCAAGAATGAGTCCACCATTACCAGAACATGCCTTTGGTAACATTTGGTCGCATACAATTGCACCGTCAACTCCGGATGAAGACAAAGGTTATCATAATCTAGTAGGAAAATTGAGGGATGCAATAAGGAATATCAATAGGAATTATGTCAAGAACATACAACATGGGGATGAATATTTGAGTTCATTGAAAAAATCAGCGGAATTATACTATAATAAAGATATAAAGTCTTGTTGTTTTAGCACTTGGTGTAGGTTTCCTTTATATGAAGTGGATTATGGATGGGGTAAGCCTGTTTGGGTGTCTACTACACCCTTTCCCTACAAGAATTTGGTGATTTTAATGAGTAGTAGCTGTGGGGAAGGACTAGAAGCATGGGTGAACACGCTTGAAGATGATGCATCAATGCTCCAAAGCAATCTCAAGCTCCTCTCACATGATGTTCCTGATATCAACGGCTAAATCCTAGATGCAATTCCTCCACAATAATTTTGAGTCTATATATTGCAAGATGTCAACCATTATCATTTTTTAGATAAATATTTAGTTGACATGTTATAACGAACGAGAGAAATAAAAAAAGTTGATAATAATATGTTTGTTATTTTAACATTTAATCTAAGTATCTATATACGAGGTGATAAATATATTTTTAAAATTATTAGCTGTAATTTCTTTGATGGGAATAAGACATGCATGTCCATTACTCTTTTAATTTAGAACAAGTAGGTCCTTGTGTTTATTCTTTCTTTTTCTCAAGTCCCTTTAGGTAGCGATTAGTATGCAAAAATGGTTAGAATTGGAATGGCAATCGTGGCTCTGTCCCAATTCTCACGCTAATTGATATGAAGTGATGAACTTGAGAATCCTATTCCCTAAGTAATAAGATTCCCATGTATGTGAAAATAGTCATTCAAGACAAAACACATGGAATAGCCCACCTCCATGTTCTTGGAAATGAACTCATTTGTTAAATGATCAAAATGACATTATAAAAACAGTCAATCCTAATTTTATTATTATTATTATTATTATTATTATTTTTCAAATGACCAAAATGCATTTTCAAAATATTTTATATACATAATAATCAAAAAGCAATTCTTATTATTGTTACTATTATTATTTATATGATTTATGAATATTATTTTAAATATTTATCAATGGCCATAAGACCCTTTCAAAACATAAACATGTACATAATAATAAAATATCTTCTTTATTATTGTTATTGTTATTTATTAATATTACTTATTATTATTATTATTAATGCTACATATATCCTTTCAAAACATAATATGCGTATAATAACAACAAAGCAAATCCTTATTATTATTATTATTATTATTATTATTATTATAATAATAATTATTATTATTATTCAAATAACCAAAATTCCCTTTCAATATATAAAAGAATATAATAACAAAATACAAAATACTAACCAAACAACAAATATTATTATTACTTAATACTAAGAGTAATATTATTTATTTATTATTATGATTTATGATTATTATTACTATTGTGATTATTGTAATCTTTTATTTTTTTTGCTTTTTCTATTATATTAATATTACATTTGTTTTTATTCATAAGATAATAACAAAAACGTAACTTGTCATTCCTATTACTACCCTAATATACTAATTACCAAATATGGGTTTAGAATCAATACATCTATTTTTATTTTCATTCCTATAGCACACCAAGTATGGTATATTCTTTACCAAGTTCATTCAATTCCCACTTTCATTTCATTCCCGTCTAAATTTATTCCAGGATATAAATCGCCACCTTAGTTAATGATTTTTAACAATTTGAGGGCATGATAGTCATTTTAACCTTTTTGAAAAAGGGAATAAGACATGTAAGTCTCCTTACTTTTTGGCTTTAAACAAGGAGGTCCAAGAATTTATTTTTTTCTCTTCTCAAGTACCTCAAAGTTAACATTGTTAACAAAGTTGGATGACTTTAGTCGTATAATAGTTATTTCAACATTAACAAAAAATAAAACAGAATAAATCGAGCAACCAATAGGGGCAAGGCACGTGCCCCTATATTAACAACCCCGAGCAACCAATAGTTTTTATGTTTTAGGGTTAAGGGGTTGCTGGGTTGGGGGCATATAGGTTGCCCCTAACGGTTACTTGTTTTATCTTCTTTAT
Organism: Ehretia macrophylla; assembly: GCA_037974665.1. Lineage (NCBI taxonomy): Eukaryota > Viridiplantae > Streptophyta > Magnoliopsida > Boraginales > Ehretiaceae > Ehretia > Ehretia macrophylla. Next base: position 35,009,083 of record CM075780.1, on the reverse strand, counting down.
GCTTTTTAATCAATGTTATAATAATATTAATTATACTCCTAAATTGTTAAAAATCATTAACTGCGTCAAGTTTGAGAGACCTAACAAAAGGAAAAAAATAGGGGCCCACTTGTCGTAAACTAAAAAAGTAAGAGGCATGCATGTCTTGTTCCTTTTTTTTAATTAATCCTTCATATACTTCAATTTTTAATCTCCGAATTTGGAGTCCAAAGAGGGGGAAAAGATTTTAACCTCTTGTGTTAAGTGTTTTGTGCAACTTAATAGTGCGTGAGATACAGATACTGGCAATGCAATAAAAGAGTTACGAAGCCTAAAAACACATTTTATAAAATGAAAATGTCCCTACACTTTATTTTTTTGGGGAGTTAATTATGTCATCAGTATCCATTGTTATCTCACTTTTTTAAATTAGTCTTTATTATTTTAAAATGTCAAATTAATCCTCAATATTTACTAAATATAGTCAAATTAGTCACCTACGTTAAAAACGTGGTTAAGTTTAACAGATTGCTACAGTATTTTGGGACCAAATTGGAAAAAAAATCAAATAAAAAATAATCTTTTTCTTTCTTTTCTTCCCACCCCTCTAACCCACCCCCCAAACCCATTCCACTCCACTAGCCCCCCTGAACCCATCTCACTTGTCACCCCTACGTGTCATACCCACATCTCCCCAGCCCACCTATAACTCCCATATATAGCCGCTTGTGTCTGTACATTTTCTATCAATTTTAACTTTGTTTTTAACAGAAATAATTAATTTAACTATATTTATATTTTTGAAACAAAAAAATTAATGTAAAAAAAAAAAAAAAAAATAGGTAACAATGGGAACTATCGACGTAAGTAACCCTTCTTTATCCTTCCTTTTTTTGTTTTCCTTTCATTTTCCTTATACATCTCTTCTTCCTCATCTTTAGCACAACCCACCATAATTGCGATCATCCACCACCTCTAAGCACCTTGAAATTTTCTGTCATTTTTTGTAAACTAGACGTTTGAATCCTTCTAGCCTCACTACAAGAAAAACTGTAAAAGGAGACGGTTCGTCTCCTTTTCGTCGCCAAAAAAGTGAAGAAAAGGAGACGAAACTTTCGTTACATAAATAGTGACTACTTTGAGACGATTTGGAGATGACTTTGGTATATCGTCTCTAAACCGTCTCCCAATAAAGACGGAACATGAATGTCGTCTTCAATTCGTCTCTTAGCAGAGACGAAATGGAGACGAAAAATAATTAATAAATAATTATTAAATTTTGAGTAACAATTTACTATAAACTTGTAAATAAATTAATAATAATAAATTACTAATTATCTTTACTAATTTAATTTTTTCATAAATTTTTTTAAAGTAGCTCAATATTTCATTTTTCAAAAAAATCTCCATAAACTAAATACTTTATTTTAATTTAAAATTTAAATTAAATTAAAAATTAAAGTATTATTAATATTTTACCCTAAACTTGAAATTAAATAATAAATAAATTAATACTAATTAAATAAATAAAAAATTTCAAAACTAAAAAGAGACAGACCCACTGGTCCGTCTCCAAAAAAAAAAAAAAAAAGAGACGGACCCAATGGTCCGTCTCCGAAAAAAAAAAAAGGAGACGGACCAATGGGTCCGTCTCCAAAAAAAAAAAAAAAGGAGACGGATTGATCCGTCTCCGAAAAAAAAAAATGTGGTTCAGTGGCTGACAGCCACTTGAATCACATTTTATAGATTGGTTCAAGTGGCTATCAGCCACTTGAACCAATTCAAAAGTTCCCCCCAAAAATATTTTGGAAAAAAATTAAAAAAAAAAAAAAAAAGTACATACAAGTCTTTTTGAAAGGACTTGTACCGGTTCAAGTGGCTGGATTTCCAGCCACTTGAGCCATTATTTCATTTCCCCCCAAAATATTTTGGGGGGAAATACAAAAAAAAAAAAATTGCCAAGTCCTTTAAAAGGACTTGGCACGGTTCAAGTGGCTGGAAAATCCAGCCACTTGAACCATTTTTTCATTTTCCCCCAAATGAATTTTGGGGGAAAATTCAAAAAAAAAAAAAAATCGAGCATACACACCCCCTCCCCTCCCTTTTCTCTTAACTCATTATATCAATTGTGAATTCACTATTAGTTTAATTTATTTTAAGGTAATACTTTTATTTAAATTTTTGAATTTGTTTTGGTTTAGTTCATTATATATATGTTTGTATATAGTGATCTTTTATTATGATTTTAGATTTTATTTTTATACTACCATGTTTGTTTGGATTATATATGTATTATGTTTATATGTCATATATATGTATGTATAACTAATAGATTTATGTAAATATATATGATTTTGGTAGGTTTTTTTTAAAAAAAATTCAGCTTTATTTAGTTTTTTTTTCCTTTCATATATATATATATATGTGTGTGTGTGTGTGTGTGTGTGTGATAGATTTAGGTAAATATATAATTTTTTTTGGATTTTTATCATGAGTTTTTAGTTTTTTTTTAAAAATCAGATTTATTTTTGTTTTTCTTTCATATTTATATATATATATATATAATTAGTATAATTTTTGGTAAAAAATTTCAAATTTTTATAGTAATTTTGACAAAATCTGAATTTATAACTTTTTAAAAAATTTTTTTTTTTTTTTTTAAAAAAATTAAAAAATGTGACGGAAATGAGACAAAAAGTGAGGGAGACGAAACAGAGATGAAATGAGAATAGATACGGAAATGAGATGGAATTATAGGGAGACGGAAATAAGACGAAATGTAAGAGAGACGGAATGGAGACGAAATGTGAGGGAGACGGAAAGGTGACGAAATGTCAGGGAGACAGAAATGTGACGAAATGTGAGCGAGATAGAAAGGTGACGAAATATCTTTTCGTCTCTATTTGAGACGAAACGGAGACGAAATTCAAAAAAGGAGACGGGCCGAAAGGTGACGTCCAATTTTTGTCTCCTTTCCGTCTCATTTTTCAGATTGGAGACGGAACGGAGACAGAAATGTGCCGTCTCCAAACGTAAAATTTCTTGTAGTGCCTGAAGATCATTTTAATTTAGGAATTGAACTATAAATTTGAAGATTTCGAAGAGCATTAGATGGATTTCATTCCTTTCATTTTCCATCAAATTGCCATTATCAAGACCTTATATTAAATGCATTCTTGGAGATGTTACTGCAGACCTCCAGGAAATAAAATCACTAATAAGTAATTGTCGTTATTGGAACACCTATCGTACATATACTTAAATCAATATCATTCTGTAACCAAAAAAATCAACATTATTCAACTATTAAGAACTTCAAATTGGCACTAAATCATCTTCACAAAACTAGTGCCTTCCTTTTCTTCTCTTTCTTTTTCTTATAAAAAGAACTAAATCAGATAATACACCATCAACATACAAACATAAAATATATATGCGTGTGTAATATTCACCAACTGTAGGGAAAAAAACACCAAAAAATGAACGCTCTTTACGGGAAAAAATGTACAATCAAATGAAGTTTAAAAAAGGGTATGCGTCTATGCACTTGTCTATGTGATTGTGTATGTGCATGTCTTTAGGTGTGGGGGATTGTATGTGTGTGTGTGCACGCACTTGTGTGTCTGATTAGGTTCATGGATCTATAAATTTTTTTTTTACCTCCATCCTTATGAAATTAGAACCCTAATATTCTAATTGCTAGAGAGAGTAATCTATCACTATACTACCCTTGAATCTCGTGCATGCATCTATACTTGTGTCTATGACTTGTGCATGTCTCCATGTTCGAAGTGTGGGATTATGTGTGTTACTTTTGTGTGTATGGGTCAACAACATTGGGTTGGGTTTATCAGACTACAATCCAATCCAATTCAGCCCAACCCAATTGCCATATTACTGGGTTAGGCGATAACTCATATAAAAATGCGAGTTGAGCTGGATTCAACTTCAAAAATTATAAATTCAGCCCAACTCAGCCTAGATAAGAGCCCAGCCTAGCCCAACTCAATTCAATAAACCAGCTCAGCTTGATTTGGTAAACCAACCTAATTCAATTTACCAATTTTTATGAAAAATAAAAATTTATTACTTATAGATTTACCTTTGAAACATATTATTGGGGTTGAAACATTAAAAAGAAAAACTAATAAGCTATTTGGGGAGAAAAGTAAAGACAAATGGAGGGATGGGGGTCAAATTATTGAAAAAAATAATTCCTAGATGTTTGGGGAGAGTAAAGTAATTAAAACAAGGGAAAAAAACAACTATCACAATGAAGAAGCAGGTTGGCAAGTAGGATGTTGGAAGTACTTATGTGCATAAAGGACTGGACTGGTGATGAAAGACGTACACAAGGATTGTCGAAAATAGAAGAGAATTCTAAAGAAGATATGTACTCTAAGAGATCCAACTCGAAAGATCTCGAACATCAATTGTAGGAAGAACAATATTAGTTGAAGAAAGAAAGAAATTGAAACATTACTTTGTAATAGTTTTATTTATTTTACAACTAAACACTATTAGTTTGGATATGATTTTTAGTTTTTATTTTTGTATTATTTCTCATATTAATTTTAATTTTTGTAAGTTCAAATTTTTAACTTAGTAATATTTTGAGTTATTTTTAAAATTTTGTATTGCCTAAGGATTTAGCAATTTATTGATATATATTGCTTGTTTTTTTGGTTTTTTTTTAAAAACAAAGATGAACCCGTAACCAGCCCAATTAACCCATTTAACTCATATAAAATTAATGGATCGAGCTGAATTTGTTTTTTCAAATCTCAACCCAGCTCAGGTCAACTCGGCTAGTAACGGGTTGGGCTAATTCAGCTCAATTATTAACTGGGCTAAATGAGTTCATAGGTCGGGCTGGCGCAGGTCGGCTCAAATAACATGTTGATGTAAGGGTGCGGTTGTATGTGTGAGTGTACGTGTGTGTATGAGTATGTTTGTGTGTGACTATGTGTATTTGACTATTTGTGTGCACTTGTATGTGTGAAGCTAGGGAAAGGAAAAAGAAAGAGGAGAAAAAGGAAAAAAAAAAGAAATATAAAAAGGAAAGTAGGAAAGAAAGGGGAAAAAATAAAGAGAAAATAAAAATAAACAAGGTGTTATAAAATAATTAGGGTAAATTTCACACTTAGTCCCCATTATTTGTTATTTTTTTTAAGTTGATCCTTAATATTTTAAAAGATTCATAGAGGTCCCTAATGTTTACAAAGTGATTCAAAATGGTCCCTATTGTTTAAAACTAGTCAATTTAGTCCTTATTGTTTCTCATAAAATTTCATTTAGTCCCCAAATATGAATAACATACATGGATTGAATTGAATTTTTTTAGAAAATAATAGGGACTAAATTGATTTTTTTTAAAAATAATAGGGACCAAATTGGCTAAGTTTGAACAATAGAGACCATTTTAAATAACTTTTGTAAACATTAGGGACCTCTATGAATCTTTTAAAACATTATGAGACTATATTGAAGAAACATTTAAACAATAGGGACTAAGTGTGAAATTTTTCCAAATAATTACTATAAAGACAATAATGTAAGAAAGAACTATAAGAATCTAGAGAGAATTCTATTAATTTTCATCGTAAATTCTGAATTACAATGAAGCCTATTTATAGAAAAAATATTGTTACTATGTAGTTACTATTTACATATTACTATTTGTACAGTATCTGAAAATCAACACTATTTGAATAGTAACTGTCGGTGACACTATTTGTACAGTAATCGTCGGTGATACTATTCATACAGAACTATTCATGTGGTACTATTCACATGATATTATTTGTACAGTAACTGTCGGTGGTACTATTTACACAATAACTGTCGGTGATACTATTCACGTGATACTATTCACATAGTACTATTTATCTGACAATAACTTATTCGTGTATGAGTATTCATCTTTTGTATGAGTTGTAAATATTCACTATCCAATATTTCATAACACAAGGGATATTATAGTCTTTTTACAATTGTCGTTATTAGATATAGATGGAATTGACAAGTAGGGAAATTGCAACTATTCAAAAAGGAGAATGGGGTTTTTAGAGACTTTCCAAACCATTGGGTCTTTTTTATGCGAATTAATTTAGTGTTAAGTGACCACCTCATCTAAAAGCTTAAACTATTAGAGAGGATTTTATTATATTATTTATTATCTTCAACACGCCCCCGCAAGTGCAGGCGGAGTTAGTTTTGAGCCTTACACTGCCTTACACTTGGACAGTTTTAATGTTTTTAAATGGGTGGCAGTGAGTTTTGAACCTAGGACCTTTTGGCACTTAGGCTCTGATACCATATTAAGTGACCACCTCATCTAAAAGATTAAACTGTTAGAGAGGAGTTTATTATACTATTTATTATCTTCAACATTTGGCAAATCACAAGGAACTTTTTAGCAATTTACTCTATTCAAAATATAGATAAATTTATTCACTCATATATATATATATACACATACATATATATCATCATAACAAGTAGAAATAGAATCTATATCTAATTGCATTGGACTCTAATGTGATTTTTTTTTCTTTACGGGACTTTTTAGCAGTGTGAAATTTTAGACAAAAAATAATATAGAGGAGCTACCAGGTCCATATTTAGATAAGATGATTCCCGACTCCATAACACATTAAATGTTCAACCTTGATGGGTTTAAGACAAAAGGCGCACGATTAATTTGGCTATATCTATGGTCTAGCCTTAGGAAGGTTGTTAATAGACTAAATTCATATACAAAGTGTTGAGCTCTTAGATGAGTTCCAAAAGCGTGAAATAATAGTGTATATAAACATATTCAAAGGCGTTTAGTCATAGACTAAAATTCTAAGACGCCAAGTAGCAAACAATCTTAAAAGATTACCAGATTATATCACTATTGATTTTCTATGAACGGTCATAGACTAAAACCTAAAATACTACAAAAACATCATTCATAGGTGTGTGTGTGTATATACAATTATATATATCTATATATATATATATATATATATATAGTGACGGACCCAGGCACCTACATTTAGGGTGTGTATTCGTACAGAAAGAGAGTTCAAAATGTGCACAAAGTGTCTAGTATAATGATTTCTCTAAAACAAAACCAAAAAAAAAAAAAATTTCCAAGTTGTGCACATCCTCACCAAGATATAGATCCGCCACTATATATATATATATATTAGCTTTATGACTAAAATTATAATTTTTTATGATAACAAATCTTAGTTAATGATGATTATTAAGTGTGATTAAATGTACTTGGTTATTATGAGATATAAACTTTAGTAATTTTGGGAGAAACGGAGGAATTCTCCTTTGATTGAATTCAACTGAGTGAAATTACAGAGAATTTTAAGAAGAAGAAGACAGTGGAATAAGAAGAAGAAGTTGAGAGAAGAAAGTGTTTAGCTCATGCACAATTTGCCTAATCTTCTCTTCTATTATATCGACGATATATAACAGATAGAATGTGCCTTTTTTCTAATAGCTAACAAATTCACTGAATCTCTGAGCCATTTTTCTCATGTGCATCCCTTTGCCAAACCTCCTGAGGTCATGTGGAGTTTGTTTTGTAACTGCCTGTGATCCTTTCATGCCCACATCATCATTTTGGTGCAACTGATGTGGATGCTGATTCATCACAATGCTCCTCTCCTCGGAAAGAACCTTGTCCTTACGGTTCTGGATGTACTGTTTATCCTCCCAAGTTGCTTCTTCCCCAGAAAGTCCTTCCCATTGTACTAGGACTTGTTCAACTGTCTGCCCCTATCATTGGATGGTCCTTTGAGACACAATTGCTGCAGGCTTAAGTAAGGGAGAAGTCTTGTATGAAAGTTCAGGTAATGGAATGGCTTGAATGGCTGGATCCCCTTGAAACTTCTTAAGGAGCGAGACATGAAATACCGGGTGTATACGTGATGTTGGTGGTAGTTCCAGCTTGTATGCAACACTGCCAAATCGATCGAGGATTTTAAACGGCCCATAAAAATGACGGCTAAGTTTAGCATTGACAATTCCACACACCGATAATTGCCTATATGGCTGAAGTTTGACCCAAACTAACTCCCTAATATTGAAAACCTCTTCTTTCATCTTCTTGTCCGCATAGAATTTAATACGGTGTTGTGCAGCCTGTAAGTTCTTCTTGAGCTCCTTCATAAGCTTATCTCTATTTTGAAGTTCACTTTCTACAGATGTATGGTACGAAGTATTATGATCGCCGGTAGATCTCGGCCGTAAAAGGCCTGAAATGGGGTCATTCTTGCAAACGTATGGTACGAAGTATTATACCAATACTTAGCCCAACGGAGAAATTTGATCCATTTTGCTGGGTGATCAGTGACGAAACACCGAAGGTACAATTCCAAACTTCGATTGAGAATTTCAGTTTGGCCATCACTTTGTGGGTGATAAGCACTGCTCATTGCCAACTTCGTGCCCTGCAATGCAAAGATTTTTTTCCAAAATTTACTGAGAAACATCGGAACCCGATTGCTCACTATAGACTTTAGAAGTCCATGCAGACGAATGACCTCTATGGCAAACGCCAAAGCAACTTGTGAACTGGTAAGTGGGTGGGATAGAGCAATGAAATGACCATATTTTGTGAGGCGATCAACTACGACCAAAATCATTGTTTTACCCTCCGAACATGGCAGGCCGGTGATGAAGTCCATGCTAATGTCTTCCCAGACATGAAAGGGTATGGGAAGTTGTTGAAGGAGTCCCGCTGGTTGTAATTGGGAGACCTTCATCTCCTGACATACTTGACACTGCTACGCAAATTGAGTAACCTCTTTTCTCATCCCTTTCCAAAAAAAATTATACGTAAGCCGGTGGAATATCCTGAGTGTTCCAGAGTGTCCGCCAATTGGTGAAGAATGAAATTCTTCTAAGAGCTTCAGTCTTAAGTCCAAATTTGAAGCAAGCACCAGTTTGCCATGACGAAGCAACAAGTCATCACAGATGGTATACTTAGGATATGCAAGGGGTTGTGAGAGCACCTTTTCCCTTAATTGGTGAAACTCTGGATGTGAGTGATCTTATTGCTTGATTTCCTTCAAGATATCAAAACAGGGCATTGTCAAGGCAAGAAAACACTCAGCAGGTACTCGCGAAAGGGCATCGGCAACACTATTTTCATAGCCCGATTGATAGTGAATCTCAAATTCATAGCCTACAAGTTTGGACAGCCACCATTGTTGTTCGGGAGTCTAAATTGTTTGGCTTGTAAAGTTCTGCAAGCTCCGCCGATCAGTTTTGATAATAAACTTCCGGCCCAATAAGTATTGGCGCCATTTCTGAACTGCTAAAACAATGGCGTACATCTCCCGGTTGTAAGTTGAAGCAGCTTGCATCCTTGGAGACAATTTTTTACTAAAGTACGCAATGGGGTGTCAATTTTGTTGTAGAACAACCCCTATGCCAATGCCAGAAGCATCAGTCTCCACGATGAAAGTTTGTGCAAAATCTAGTAGTGCAAGTACAAGGGTCATTGTCATAGCAGCCTTGAGCTCTTCAAAAGCGGCTTGGGCTGGCCCAAACCATTCAAAGGCATTGGTCCGGAGCAGGTCAGTGAGCGGCCCAGCAATCATGGCATAGTATCGCACAAACCGTTGGTAGTAGCCTGTTAAGCCAAGAAATCCCCTTAGGCTTTTGATGTTCTGTGGAATGGGCCACTCCAGCATGGCCATTATCTTGTCACCATCCATGGACAATCCATTACCCAAAATAATATGACCTAAGTATTGGATTTCCGTCTGCCCAAATAAGCATTTGGATTGCTTAGCCACCAACTTTTGGAATCGGAGTATAGTGAGGACTTGTGACAAATGATCCAAATGCTCGAACCAAGTCCGGCTATACACCAAAATGTCATAAAAAAAAAACAAGAACGAATTTGTAAAGATAAAGGTTTAAAAACCTCATTCATAGTGGATTGAAATGTTATCAGGGCATTGGTGAGGCCAAAAGGCATTACTAAATATTCATAATAACCTTCATGTGTCCGAAATGCCGTTTTCGGAATATCTCTGTCATGGACCCGAATTTGATGATAGCACGCAAGCAAGTCCAACTTAGAAAATATTTGCACACCATGCAGTTCATCAAATAATTCATCAATGGTGGGAATAGGAAATCTATCCTTAACCGTTACCGCTTTTAGAGCCCGATAATCTATACAAAAATGTCAAGTCCCGTCTTTCTTTTTGACAAGGAGGACTGGGGAAGAGTAAGGACTCGTACTTGGGAGGATGAGGCCCTCTTTCAACATTTCATTCACCAATCGCTCAATTTCTTGTTTCTGAAAATGCAGATAACGGTATGGCTTGACACTGACCAGTGAAACCCCCAGTTGAAGAGGAATAGTATGATCCTGGGGTCTCTTGGGAGAAAGACCATGTAGTTTGGCAAAGGCATCTTGAAATTAGGCCAAAAGAGTACTGAGAGCAGAGAAGACACTGGAAATTTGAGGCTCTGCTATTGGAACCATATCCAACCGAAAATATTCACAGACGGCGTCAGTGGTATGGAAACGCCGGAAACTCTTGTACTGCATTGGTTCCATCGGAGAAGAAGTTTCTCCTTGGAGTTCTACCTGCTGATTATTGATACTAAAGCCCAAGGTTAGTGTCGAAAAATTTAATTGAATGGGTCCGAGAGTCACTAACCATGAAATGCCAAGTACGACATTGGCGCCATGCAACGGTAATACGTATAGGTCTGTACACACTTCATGACCTTGAATGGCGATTTTTGCTTGTTTGATACACCCCTCTATGTAAAGCCTTTCTCCACTGCCCACCACAACAGCAAAGGTAGGAGTAGGTTTAATAGCTAACTTCAAATGTTGGGCAACTCTGGTCTGAACAAAATTATGGGTACTGCCCCCATCCACCAGCACATGAATAGGAGCTCCACAGATTACACCGGTGAAGCGAAGTACAGAAAGGGACTGGTGTCCTGCCATGGCATGGTAAGATATTTTGGGTACATCGAAGGTGATGTCGAGATTGGAAGTAGGGGAAGGTAAGGTGGGGGGTGATGTAGGAGTGAGTGAGGATGGAGAGTAAGGTTCCGACACTAAACTGAGCTCATCATCTTCAAAGTCCAAGAGGAGCAACTTCGGGGCAGTTTTACAACGGTGAGAAATAGTCCACTTCTCATTGCAGGAATAACACAAACCTTTTTCTCGTTTAGTAGAGATTTCAGCTGGTGTGAGGCATCGGAAGGGGAGAGGTGTTATCAGAGAGCAAGAAGGGTAGGTGATTTGAGGTGAATTTGTCTGGGAATACTGTGGAGAGGAGAACGATAAAGTGGGTGTAGGTAATAAGCCAAGGGAAAAGGATAGAATTGGGCCAACAGATCCAGTTTGGGGGTAATGTGGCTTGTATAAGCGAAAAGGATTGGGCCGAGAAAAGTGTTTATGAAGTTCATGGATTTTGGTTTCTTGGAGCCAGGCCAATTCAATGGCCCGATTCATGGTGGTAGGTTTGAAAACTAAGACCTCTGTTTTGATATCGGGCCTCAGCCTAGAGACGAAGCAATGGACCAAAAATTCAAAAGGGAGATCGGAGGTCCTATTGGCCAGAGCTTCGAAGGTAGCTTGGTAATCTGCTACCGTCAATGTCTGTTGGATGCCATAGCGTCGTGGGGGTCTTCAAACTCCACTGGTACGAAACGAACCTCAAGAACCCGGGTAAAGGCGGTCCACGAACCCAACTGTTTGTTGCGAGCCATCCATTGATACCATTAGAAGGCTAACCCATCCATGTGGAAGGATGCAATGGTAAGCTGTCGAGTATCCTCGACGTCATAGTAATCGAAGTATTGCTCAGCTTTGAAAATCCAACCAAGCGCATCAGAGCCATCAAATCGGGGAAAATCCAGGCACAAGGTCCGTGTTAATGGAGGTGGGTTGGGGGTGACGATGGCGGACCCGGGCGGAGTGCGCAATGATGAAGCATCATCAAGGCGCAACACTTGATTGACTTTGCCATCAAGAGCAGTGAGTTGAATGGCCAGCTATTCTATCGATGATTGTTGAGAAGAAATCGCCGTTTGGGGGGTTTCGAGAATTTGGGCCTGTTGGCGAAGAGTCTCATCAACAACCTTCAAACGCGTTCCCTCAGCCATGGTCCGGGAATGAAAGCACCAATTGAGATATAAACTACAGTAATTTTGGGAGAAACGGAGGAATTCTCCTTTGATTGAATTCGACTGAGTGAAATTACAGAGAATTTTAAGAAGAAGAAGACAGAGGAATAAGAAGAAGAAGTTGAGAGAAGAAAGTGTTTAGCTCATGCAAAATTTGCCTAATCTTCTCTGTTAGATCTAGATCTATAAATTAAATACTTGTTAGATTAGATCTACGGATCTAGATTTAATTTCATGCTTCGTTTAGATTATCAAGATTACATAATGAAATGATAAGAATGACATACCCGAATCCATGACGACGAGATGAATATGATCCGGGAAAAGGTCTTCCACAAGCTCACACTTCTCTCTTACTTGATGTCTCTCAATTATGGGATTGAAGACTAGAGAATTATTGATGTGTGGCCTTGGGGACCAATCCCATGTTATATAGGCAACTTAACTAAAGACCCATTAACTCTAGTTAGGTTCTCTATTATTGGTACAACACATTACAAAGTCCATACGTTATAAGATGTTAATTAGGATCAACTATATTGGATCACTTAATTATCCTAATTAGAATAGAAGTCCAAATATAATTGTGAATGATTTGTAAGCCCATATTAAGTTATTAATAATAATAACCCAACAATCTCCCACTTGGGCTACAAATAGATACCGAAGACAATTATATTTGTTAACTGTAGGTGCGCACAAAATTACTTTCTATTCTTAAAACATCTTCCAAATCAATCTGGTCCATCTCATATACCAGCATGAGACCAAAGCGACCTTTGTTACATTTCATCGTAACTCGATCCATCAATGATCACCATACCAAATATATTTAACGACATAGATCAAGTATGGATGTGTGGCTGGAAATTACATGCAATGTGATCTCAGACATGTCTATTTCCAATTGGTCCTTAACTTTATTCCGTAGTGAGATCAAACCTTAGTCTTTCAAACTTTATGCTAAACCGCAATTGAAAGATAACACATTCAGAGTAATAACTAACAGTAAAACCATCAACTTTATTCTGCATAAAAACTGAACATACTGTGTCAAGAAAGGAACTGACGATATACATAGACTCCCACTAAAACTGCATACCATCAAATAACACAACACCCATATGAGTAGTATGCTCATGAAAGACCTTGGGTGGTAAACCTTTAGTAAGTGGATCTGCAAGCATGGAGTCTGTCCCTATATGTTCAATTAACACAAACTTACTCTGAACTCGTTCCTTAACAACTAGAAACTTAATGTCTATATGCTTAGACTTGGACGAGCTTCTGTTGTTGTTGGAATATAGAACTGCCGATAGATTGTCACAATATACTTTAAGTGGTCTTTCAATACCATCTACAATACGTAGTCCAGTGACAAAATTTCGCAGCCATATCGCATGATTAGTTGCCTCATAACATGCTATGAATTCTGCTGCCATAGTGGAAGGAGCTATAAGTGACTGCTTAGCACTCCTCCAGGAAATAGCACCTCCAGATAACATGTAAACATAGCCAGAAGTAGATCTTTTAGAATCTTGGCAACCCGCAAGATCGGAGTCAGAATACCCAATGATCTCCAAATTATCTGACTTTCGATAGGTGAGCATGTAATCTTTTGTTCTCTTTAAGTACCTCATAACCCTTTTGACTGCTTTCCAATGATCCATCCCAGGGTTACTTAAGTATCTTCCTAACATACCAACAATGTACGCTAAATCCGGACGCGTACATACTTGAGTATACATAAGACTCCCTACAGCCGATGCATAGGGAACCTTTTGCATCTCTTTTCTTTCAATTTCATTCTTGGGACATTGGTTGAGACTAAACTTGTCTCCTTTAGCAACAGGAGTATTTCCTTGTGCACAATCTATCATGCCAAATCTAGCAAGTACCTTATTGATATAGCTCTTTTGTGATAACCCAAGGACACCCCGAGAGCGATCTCGATGTATCTTAATTCCTAATACAAAAGAGGCGTCACCAAGATCTTTCATTTCAAAATGCTTAGTTAGAAATTTCTTGGTTTCGTGCATTAAGCCTATATCGCTGCTAGCCAGTAGTATGTCATCGACATAGAGTACTAGGAAGATAAATTTACTCCCACTGAACTTGTGATATACACAGTCATCAACAACATTAACCTCAAAACCATACGAGACAATGACTTGATGAAACTTGTGATACCATTGACGGGAAGCTTGCTTGAGACCATAGATGGACTTCTTGAGTTTGCAAACCATAGACTTTGAGTCATCTAATACAAAGTTTTCTGGTTGCACCATGTATATGGTTTCCTCAATGTCACCATTGAGAAAAGCCGTCTTAACGTCCATCTGATGTAGCTCTAAATCAAAATGAGCCACAAGTGCCATTATCGTTCTAAAAGAGTCTTTCGTAGAAACTGGAGAAAAAGTCTCTTTATAGTCAATGCCTTCCTTTTGAGTGTAGCCCTTAGCAACTAGACGTGCCTTATATCTTTCAATATTGCCCTTTGAATCCCTCTTGGTTTTAAATATCCATTTACAACCAATGGGCTTCGCACCTTCAGGCAATTTGACGAGATCCCAAACGTCATTATCCTTCATGGACTTCATTTCCTCATTCATGGCATCGATCCACCTTTGACAATTAGCTCTTTGTTTGACTTGTTGGAAGTTGATTGGATCATCTTCCATTGTTCCTATGTCAAACTCATGCTCTTGAAGAAATACAATATAATCACTTGAAATCGCACTTCTTCTTTCTCTAGTGGATCGCCTAAGTGGCACTTCCTCTTGAGGTTGTTGAGTTTGTTCTTCTGGAGCAACACCTTGATTTTGAGTAGGAAGGTTTATAGGGATATCCTCATTGTTGTCTTGAATTGTGTCTTGAACAATGTCAGTAGGCTGATCACTGTCAATAACAATGTTTGGAAAATGAATAGATTCCTCTTCAAAGACAACATTCCTAACCTTATCTTCCCCCTCAAACACAACATCCTCAAGAAATCTCGCATTTCCCGTTTCGAAAAAGGACTTAGTTGAGGGATTATAAAACTTAAAACCCCTCGACCGTTCAGCATACCCAACAAAATAGCAGCTAATTGTTCTCGAGTCCAGTTTCTTTTCATGTGGCCTATAAGGCCTCGCCTCAGCTGGACAACCCCAAATGTGCAAATGCTTTATGCTAGGCTTCTTGCCTAACCATAGTTCATAAGGAGTTTTAGCTACCGCTTTACTAGGTACTCTGTTCAGTATATATACTGCAGTCTTTAGTGCCTCTCCCCAGATTGACTCTGGTAATGAAGAATGACTAATCATGCTTCTTACCATATCCTTAAGAGTCCTGTTTCGTCTTTCAGCAACACCATTCATGCTAGGTGAACCCGGCATTGTGTATTGTGGGACGATTCCACATTCTTCTAGGAATTTGGCAAAAGGCCCTAGACGTTGTTCACCTGATCCATCATATCTGCCATAGTATTCACCACCACGGTCAGATTTGACGGCTTTAATCTTCTTGCCTAGTTGATTTTCAACTTCGGCTTTGAAGGCCTTAAAAACGTCCAAGGATTGTGACTTCTCATGTATTAAGTATAAGTATCCGTAACGAGAATAATCGTCTATAAAAGTGATAAAATACTGTTGACCATTCCAAGAAGCCGTAGGGAATGGACCACAAATATCAGTATGAATCAATTGTAAGACACCAGAACTTCTCTTGGCACTTAACTTTCTGTTGTTTGTCAGTTTCCCTTTAATACAATCAACACACACATTATGGTCTGTGTAATCAAGGGGTTCAAGTATTCCGTCTGACACAAGTCTTTGAATTCTCCTTTCAGAAATGTGACCTAAACGCTTGTGCCATAATGTGGCGGAATTCTCATTTGTTAATTTGCGTTTTGTACCTTTTGAACTTATTTGCAAGGATTCATTAAATGAAGCAATGGTATTGAACATATATAGTTTATCAATTAAGGAGCCAGTTGCAACTAGAGTAGAATTGAGGAAAAGACTAACTTTATTGTTTCCAAATGAACAAGAATAACCATATTTGTCCAAAACAGAAACAGAAACCAAATTCCGTCTAAATGACGGTACAATATAAGTCTCTCTCAATTCAACATAATGACCAGTCTCAAAAGATAATCTAAAAGTCCCAATGGCTTCAACCGGAACTGCTTTGCCATCGCCCACATAGATGAATCTTTCAGCATCATTTGGCGGTCGGCTCCACAGGCATCCCTGCATAGACATACTTGTATGAGTAGTAGCACCTGAATCTACCCACCAAGTATTGCTAGGTACAGAAGTTAAATTAACTTCAGAACAAACCAAAGTGAGAAGCATACCTTTCTTTACACGCCATGTGGCGTACTTGGAACAATCCTTCTTCACATGCCCAGGTTTCTTGCAAAAGAAACAGGTAAATTCCTGATCCTTATTCTTTTGAAGTTTGTTGGGTTGTGATGTTCTTTCTACAGCTTCTTTACCTTTATTCCTTTTTCGCTTATTGTCCTTTGAGGTAGTTGCAATATGAGCACTTTCGATATTCTTATCTCGCTTCAATCTATCCTCTTCTTGCACACAGTGGGAAATGAGCTCATTAAGAGTCCATTTATCCTTTTGAGTGTTATAACTCACAATAAATTGTCCATAGTGTGCAGGAAGGGATATAAGTACCAAATGCACGAGCAAGTCATCAGACAGCTCTAACTTTAGTGCCTTAAGTTTTGAAGCGATATTAAACATCTCCATAATGTACTCCCTTATGTTTCCTTTTCCTTTATACCTCATCTGGACAAGGTCAGCTAAAAGCTTGCTTGTCTCAGCCTTTTCATTCTTTGCAAAACGTTTTTCAATTTCTTGAAGGAAACCTTTAGCAGTTACCTCATCGGGCATACCGCCCCTGAATGCATCTGGAACGCTGCGCTTTAGCATCATTAGACTAATGCGATTGGAACGATCCCACTTCTCAAAGTTCCCTTTTTCCTCAGTGGAACTTGACTCCGTAAGAGAAGCAGGTTGTTCTTTTCTTAATGCATAATCTAAATCCATGCAGCCGAGAACCAACTGAACGTTCTCTTTCCAGTTCTTAAAGTTTGTGCCGTTAAGCACAGGGATTGAGTTTATGTTGGCAGTAACATTAGCAGCAGTAGCAGTAACTGAATCCAAATAGAGAATAAATAAATAACATAAGCTCACAAATAAAATTTATATCAAGACACATATACAAGTTAAAACCAAATAAGCATGTAAATGCAAGACATAATTTTTCATACAACTGTAGTGATGGGCCCATTAAATAAGATACCTAGCACAACATCAATGACCTTCCTTTGGGCCGATCATTAACTTGTAAGTGGTACTCTCCATGTAGAAATCAAATGTTGATAATAAATCCGGTCAAACAACAGCCTTCCTTTGGGCCGACGTGTTGTCCACATAGAAATTTTATAATTATCACACATTTATTTCCACAGGTGTGTTTGCTATTTGGCCAATTAATGACCTTCCTTTGGGCCGATCATTAATTGCATAAACAACAAACACACACATCTAATTATCTCAAAATAAACCAATCTACGCAAAAGAGGTTACTTTGGCAACATTAAGCTTTAATCAATTTATTTTTAGATAAAAGACGCAAGTTCAAAATTTGAAATCAATTATCAAATCTCATTTTGCACATTAGTCCATTTAGCATGCATCAAATATAAGACAACTAAATAAACATATATGCAACAACATGAACTTGGTGGATCATGGACTTAGTGGTTGATCAAATCCGAGCGATATAAATTGGATCAATCACAAAACCTAAGCAAATACTTCAAAAAATCTTCAACACCTCCAAGTTCATCAACTCCTTGATTGATCTTGTGCCGCTTGCAAGGTAGATTATATAATTATTACAACATATGTCTCACTACAAATCACACTCTTGCAAGAAATAAAAATGAGACTTATGTCTCAATTACAAACTAAATGAATGGAAAAAATATTATTACAATCATTCAACCATTCGTCTATAAGTCCATGATCCATCCAAACATCCATAATGTCAAGTTATAATTAAAATAATTAACTTGCTCAAAAGACATAAGGGCAGAAAAATAAAAATAAAACCTTAATTTTCTGTTACAACCAAATATCTATGTATATATTTGATGGTCCAATTTAAACATAAGTTTAAGTGTGGCGTTGCTGGTCAAAAGCTTTAATTTCACGCAGAAGGTCGTGTGTTCAAATCACAGTAGAGGCTTCTGTTTGGTTTTATTTTCCTTAATTTTCTATTGGAGCCAAATACCTAAATATATGCAATTAGTGGTCCAATATTGACACAACAAAGGGCCTAGTCCAGTTGGATAAGAGTTCTATTATTAGGCAGAAGGTCTTGTGTTCGAATCATACTACACCCGCATCATGAAGTAATTATTTTTAGTCTTTAGTTACAAAAATAAACTAAAGGAACTATAACATAGTTGGGATTCGAACTCAAGACCTCAAGATCACATTGCAAGCTTCTAACCGCTGTGACAGCCTCAGCTATTGGTATAAAAACGCAAGCTTAATAATATAAACCCTTTGGTTTCATGTCATAGAAAAACAACAATTCCAGACTAGCAAGAATCGAACCCAGGACCTCAAGACAAAATTACATGCTGTTAACCACCAGACCAAGATAGCATATTTGTATCAAATTCTACCGAATATAATGATATAACCGTTGACAGTCAAAACAGTACATTCGAATTTCATACTAAATCTATGCATCAACCATGTATAGATCTAAAGATTATAAATCATAAATTTCATAGATCTAAGATCTAAAATAATTCTCAAACCAAATCAATTATGTGAATCATGTATAGATCTAAAGATCATAAATCATAAACTTCATAGATCTAAGATCTAAAACCATTCTTAAACCAAATCAATCATGTGATCAAAAATAATGAAGATCAAAAAAGATCATACACATAATTATGTATCAAATCCTAAAATCATATGGATCTAAACATACAATCATGTGTATTTGTGATATAATTATAAGATCTACATTAATCATAATTAGATCTACATAATCAATCATAATAATCTAATACGAAGGTGGCTCTGATACCACTTGTTAGATCTAGATCTATAAATTAAATACTTGTTAGATTAGATCTACGGATCTAGATTTAATTTCATGCTTCGTTTAGATTATCAAGATTACATAATGAAATGATAAGAATGACATACCCGAATCCATGACGACGAGATGAATATGATCCGGGAAAAGGTCTTCCACAAGCTCACACTTCTCTCTTACTTGATGTCTCTCAATTATGGGATTGAAGACTAGAGAATTATTGATGTGTGGCCTTGGGGACCAATCCCATGTTATATAGGCAACTTAACTAAAGACCCATTAACTCTAGTTAGGTTCTCTATTATTGGTACAACACATTACAAAGTCCATACGTTATAAGATGTTAATTAGGATCAACTATATTGGATCACTTAATTATCCTAATTAGAATAGAAGTCCAAATATAATTGTGAATGATTTGTAAGCCCATATTAAGTTATTAATAATAATAACCCAACATTCTCTTCTACAGTATCGACTATATATAACAGATAGAATATGCCTTTTTTCTAATAGCTAACAAATTCACTGAATCTCTGAGGCATTTTTCTCATGCGCATCCCTTTGCCAAACCTCCTGAGGTCATGTGGAGTTTGTTTTGTAACTGCCTGTGATCCTTTCATGCCCACGTCATCATCTTGGTGCAGCTGATGTGGATGCTGATTCATCACATATTATGCTATATATATCTCACACTAGTGGCACATGTGTTTTTGTTGAACATTGTCTATTAACTCAAAAACTTATATGTTTGATGGACTGAATGATATTTTGGAGCATGATGAAGAGAAGAATGAAGATCTTTGCATGCATGCCCAACGAAAAATACCACAAGCTTGCAGAATTAAGTGTTCAAGATCCAAAAGATCAAAGCTTGAAAATAGCATGGTGTGCATAAGGTTAGAAAATGGGTGACATAAGAGGATGCAGCGCTCTTATTTATATCATTTACCTTTAGATTTCATTTGTTGAAGCTCTTTGTGTGATTTTACAAATGATTTCAGTCTTTTCACAAAAGTTCTAAAATGATTTCAAAATATCAAAATGTTTTTAAAGTGTTAAAAAGGTTACTCTTTCGAAGAAATGATTCTAAAAGGTCCTAATATATAACATCCTCAAAAGATTCAAATTAATTTCGAAACGAAGGGCAGGCAATTTGGACAAATGATGTTCTTTCTTTTCCATTTTTCTTTTCCTTCTTCTCCTCAAAGCCTCAAACCCTACGACACCCACTGCCACCATCAACCTAAAGTGTCTTCTTCTCCTCAAAACCATCAATACCAATTGGTGCGTTATGGAGTAACCCGCCATGATGTTATATGCTACATCCCGGCAATAACTGCTTTCTCTTCAGAAAATTAATTTATATATATCAAACTATAACTAAAATTAGCAGCATCAAAGAATAATAGATAATACGTAATTTCTAACTGCAATCAATGTTTCATGCCTAATAATTTCATTCGGCCATTTTAATTTGTGGAGGAAGATACAAGCAGGGGCGGAGCCAGGATTTTTCTCTAGTGGGGGCTAAAATTATACAATTAAACATTTATATATAAATATTTTTTTTCAGTGGGGGCTGATTCATTTTTTAACCTAAAAATACTTTAAAAATACACACATTTTTCAACAAAATTTGAGTTGAGTGGGGGCTACAGCCCCCACAATTCAAAGGGTGGCTCCGCCATTGGATACAAGCCATTGCTTGGTGTACCTGAAGACTTAAATTATGGCCATTTGGTAGCTGCATGCATGCCTTCTATTTTTCTATCTCTGCTGCATGCTGATTAGGAGATCTTCACTGATGGGGACGAATTTGTGACGTCTAAGCAAGTTTAGCTATGATTTAGTATTTGAAAAGTCCTCTACTAGAAATTGTTGTAAGGTTAGCATCACATCAGAGAAAAGATTCTATGAATCATCTCATGTTGCTGGCTAGCTAACAGTAGGTACAAATGCAAGATTCAGTAGGTGCTGGAGTCAAAATCTGGACAATATTTCAATAATTCGAATTCACTCCATGAGATTCGAACCTTAGTTTCTTAACTGCATAGTCTCATAGTATAAAATGATTAACCATTAGGAGAGCTACATTTGTGGCTAGAATAAAGTTAATTGTTGGATAAATTATGAAGAACTTAAGTTGCATTTATCATATTAATTAGTAGTTGGCAAATGCTTTTGATCAGGAAATTTAACTAGTGTTTCCATTCTAGAAGTGTTTCCTGCATTATATAAAATATGAAAGGATACATTTGAGAAAGAGAAAGAAGAAGAGCTTCTCGCATTATGTAAAAATATCCTTGCAATAGTCTTTTCTAAAAAGCTCTAAAATGGAGCATTTTGTATTAGAATCTTAGTCTGCCAACTATCAAGGAAAGTAACTCATCGTATAAAAATGATTAACCACTAGGAGAGCTACATTTTTTGCTAGAATAAAGATAATTGTAGGATAAATCATGAACAACTTAAGTTGCATTTATCATATTAATTAGTAGTTGGCAAAAGCTTCTGATCAGAAAAATTTAACAAGTGTTTCCAGTCTAGAAGTGCAAGCTTGCACACATTTTTTTGGAGTCAACGGGCAGTAGCTCCTATTCATGCAAGTATGGCCCCGCCATTGATCACAATTTAAGTTTAGAACTCTTTCAGAACTATGGCGGACTTCTTGTACAAAGTATCAACCAAATTCACTGTTCATTTACCATCCATATTCACAATCAGCTATTCTTGTTAAGTAATCACCTGATCAATAAAAAGTTTCATGAATTGTTAGAAAAATATTTATTTATTTATTTATTTATTATCTTTAATATGCTACTATAATTAATCTTTTTTTGTTAATTACTTAATTCTAATATATATCACGTTAAATGATCATAACTCATTTAAAAAAAATTTGTTATTAGAGAAAGCTTTATTTTATTTGTTTATTGTTGTACTCCAAATGCATAGCGATGATTAGCACAAATCGCTCAGATAATACACTATCAATCGTAAACCATATCAAATTCCCCTGAAAGATGAATCTTTTACGCCTTCCTTGACTACTGTGACGTGTAGTTGACCATTATCCTATGCTAGCCGTGCCGTGTTCTTAAAGATCATATCCCTTCGGAGAGGGATGAAAATATTTAGAGAGTCAAAAATGTGTTGACAACGACGACCATTTTGAACTTTTTAGACAACTAGTGAATTTATTCACGAATCTTGCTCGTTAGAACTAAATTTTGAAAAAACTCTCGAAAGATTTTTTTTTAAAGATTTTTACACTTTCTCGTACAACTATTTCTGCAACTCGTACCTCTCTCGACCTCACCGTCTCTAGATCTCCTCAAATCCCAAAAGGCCTCTTGGCCTTGCTTAGTATCTTCTTCCTCATCTTACAAGCTCATTTTTTTTATTTTATTTAAAAGACGAACCTTACGTTCGATTCGAAATACATGGTTTACTAGATGAAAGGTTTATAACTACGGTTTTGTCTTATCTTGTCAGGGCACTGGACATTCAAACGGTATGAGATTTCAGAAGGGGTTAAAACCATTTAGTCCATGAGGTTTGCCCTAAAGATTAAATTAGTCCCTTAATTTTGCAAAAAGATCAAAGAGGTCTCTTTGTTAAGTTCCTGCCGTTAAATTTAACAGCAAGAAGGGTAAAAGTGTTATTTTTCTCTCAATTAAAAAAAAAAAAAAAAAGAAGGTCAAAACCCTTCTTCTCTCTCTCGCGCCCCATTTTACTGTCCATTTTTCATTATTTTACTCCTTTTTTTTTATTTTTCAGTTTTTTATGATGATTTTGAGCTGAAGTTTTAAAGTTCAAGCATTTATATAGGTCTTAGAAAAATGTATACTTTCACATATGCACAAATATATGTGTGTTGCTTTTGTATTTTTTCACTGGTTTACTATGTTCTTTTTTTTTATTTTGTTTTTTTTTTAGATTTTTCAATTTTTGTTGATGATTTTTTAGCTGAATTTTCCGAGTTGCGATTACCTACTTCATAGGTCTCAGAAAATGGATACTTAAGTATATGTGTGTGTATATCTTCTTGTTTTTATTTCACTGTTTTACTCTTTTTGTCTTTTTTCATTGTTTTTCAGTTTTTGACGATGATTTTGAATTGAAATTTTTAAACTTCGGTTAATAATAGTGGAGCCTTTTCAGTGAACTGATATTTTTGTGGTATTAGGTCAAAATAATCAGAGAAATGAACATGAAAATAATATAATGAAGCAAGGTTCGAAGTTAGGCACTTTTCGGAGCATTTAGTGCATTTTCAAAGATCTGTTTAGAGTAAGTTTTGTGATTGCTTGGGTATTGTGTTTACGAAAATCAGTACCTATCTAAGATGGGAACAAAAAGAAAGGTGTTTCGAGAAGTAGTAGCCGTGGTGGTGGTGGTGTATGTCATAATTGTTTATTTTTTATCGATATATTACTAATTTTTAATTTGTTTCTATTTGAACGAATTATTTTTAGTTTTTTTTTTCTTTGTAAATAATGTGAATAATAATTTTTTTGAACTGATTTGGACCTTTTTTATAATTTACCTTTATAATATATATTACTTAAGGGTAGAATAATCTTTTAAGTCAGTCAATACTTTAACCATTAGTAATTGGCTAATACAAATTAATCAAAGAGACCTCTTTGATCTATTTACAAAACTAAAGAACCAATTTAATCTTTAAAACAAATTTCAAAAACTAAAATGATTTTAACCATTTCAGGAGTGATTAATGCAAAAATGAATTCTAACCGGTAACCATCCACTTGAGCATTGGCTTGGTGTTAATTTGTCAGGTAACAACAGGCCATTCAAGCTGTACGAGATTTCAGAAGTGACTAGTGCAAAATCAATTGGCAAAACTTACATCTAGCCCCTATACAAGATTCTAGAAAGAGTAAACGTTGTTTTGTATTTTATAAATAAATTGATTGTCTTTATTATTTTTAAAAATATACGTTGTTGAATATCTGTTTTTATTAAAAAAATTATTAATTTTAATAGGGAATATTCAGCTACATTTTTAAATTACAAGGGAATAGAGATAATCAATTTATTTATAAAACACAGAGGGTATTGTGCATTTTTTACAAAAGATAAGGGGTGCTAAGGTTCCGTTTGGCCTAGTTGTAAAATTTCAACTTTTGAACTGTAGAGCTTTTAGAGTAAATCTTTTGTTAGAAGTGCTGTTGAACAAAAGTCGCTAACTATTTGGCATGTGTTAGGTAATATTGAGTTTTTAAAAAATTTGAGGGTAATATTAAATTTTAAAAAATTTGGAGGAGTATATTTGAGAAAAAGAAAAAAAAATAGCTTCCCACGTTATGTAAAACAGCTTCGCAAAAGCTTTTTTTAAAAAGCTTCAATTTCTGCCAGCCACGTGAATGTTTTAACACGTGAATGTTTTAACCATCATAATAACGTGCCAGCCACGTGATAAATTCGTCAAAAAATAGATGAATTTTGTTATCAAGATTAATGTTGTCTCACTAAATTAACTTCTTTTTTTTTTGGTTGAAGGGAGGTCTAGCTCTTAGCTAGGGGCCGTTGGTAACTCTGAGGGTCGTATCCCCTCGTTTATCCTTCTCAAACTGAGCCCGCAAAAATACAAGGGGTTGATCCAAGTAGTGTTCTCCAATTGGTTAATCTCACTAAATTAACTTTAAGGACTAAAAGATTTATTTTTAAAAATAAGAGACTAAAGTATCACAACGGCAAAATATTAAGAATTAATAGAGGTATTTACTCTATTTTATATAAATCATTCACTAATTATATATGTTTATTACTAACGTGAGACAGTACAATATATTTAATACATTTAGATAGAATCCTCTTCGCATGGCATTTGATTACTCTATTTTGCTTTACATAGCAAGTATAAATGTTTCGACCAAAAAAAAAAGCAATTATAAGTGTAACTCAGGCTCGTTTGTTTGTCAAAAAATTTTTCTTGAAAAATATTATTCCATTTATTTAGTATTTAATAACACTATAAAATAAGTTAATCAAAAAAGTTTTTATTCAATATAAAAATACAAGTTATGAAAAGTGTAAGATATTTGTATGTTAGCTGATGAAAAAATGTTCCGACTTTATTGATCGTGCTTGTCATTTCTGATGCAGTTGCAACCACTTAACTTTTGATTTTTGGCCTTCAAGAATCAATTATGCATCGCAGCCTTGATGATATGTCCATACTCTATTTTCGTTCAATGAATCAAGGTAGCCTGGATAACAGTATCATAATGCTTCCTTGATATTAATTTTTCATCTTATTTTATTATTATTGTAACGTATTATACAATTTTTAATAATTATTGTTTTAAAAACATAATGTCCCGTACAAAAAGTCCAAAATTAAATAATACTACAAATCAATCATTATTGCTTGGACATGCCATGATATTGTCTCATTTCTTTTAGGTGGGGATATTTTTGGGAAAAAGAATGTTAGCAGCACAAAAGTCCAAAGTTGGTAGGTCTCATGACATGATTTAGAAATTATGTGTGTCACCTAAAAATTATGTGTTGTTGCTTTCAATCATAAATTTCTTCTAAGAAAGCTATCAATTGAGCTTGGAAGATGGTTAAATTCTCCACTATATATAGGAGCTAGTCGCGCAGATGCTTATCCACTCAACAAAAGTGAAATATCTTTATTCAAACCAGTGATCATACGACGATTAAATCATTACCACCACCACCCAACCTTTCTAGTTATAGAACTGGGAAAGCAACGATGACAACCACTATGGAGATAGTATCAAAAGAGATGATTAAACCATCATCACCAACACCCCACCATTTGAGAAACCACAAATTGTCCTTCTTAGACCAACTTGCACCACCAATTTACATTCCCCTTATTTTCTTCTATCAACCTGAGAACAAAAATGATGTTAATGGTACCCAAATATCTCAACTGTTGAAGCAATCTTTAGCAAATACTTTGACTCAATTCTACCCTTTAGCAGGAAGGATCAATGGAAGCTTTTCCGTTGATTGTAACGATGCTGGAATTGAGTATGTCGAAGCTCGAGTACATGCTCAACTTGCACAAGTTATAGAAGAACCCTCTATGGAGGATCTCAAACAATACCTGACAAAAGAACCGCATAGCGAAGAAAATGGCGCGGCAGGCGCCATTGTTCCTCTAGCCATCCAAGTTAATTTCTTCGCCTGTGGAGGGATAGCAATTGGTGCATGCATCTCACATAAAATAGCTGATGGATCGTCTTTGGCAACTTTCATGAACGCATGGGCTGCTACATGCCGTGGGGATTGTAGTAGTCAAAATCTCGAAAAACACTCCAACTCAGAAAGTGGGGCGGCAAACTGTAGCGGTAAAAATCAGGGCGACAACGATGGTGAGGTCGTCCAACCTATATTCGATTGGACTAGTCATTTTCCACCTAAAGACATGTCATCTGGTTTTGGTGCCTTACCAAACATTGGAATCACCAATGAGAAACTCGTGTCGAAGCGATTTGTGTTCGACAAGAAAAAACTGGCAACTCTCAAGGAAGCTATGGCCTCTAATACTGGTGCACAAGTGAAAGATCCAACTAGAGTGGAAGCTATTACAGCATTTTTCTGGAGGCATTTCATTAAGGTTGCAGCAGATGATGATAACATGAAGCTGTCTTTTGCTGCAGTCCATGCAGTGAATTTGAGACCAAGAATGACTCCACCATTACCACAACATGCCGTTGGCAACCTTTGGTCTCATACAATTGCACTATCAACACCTTATGATGCAGAAAAAGATTATCATAATCTGGTTCCAAAATTGAGGGATGCAATAAGGAACATCAACAGCAATTTTGTCAAGAAAATGACACAAGGGGATGAATATTTGAGCACATTGAAAGCATCAGTGGAATTATACTTTAATAAAGATATAGAGTTTTGTAGTTTTAGCAGTTGGTGTAGGTTTCCTTTATATGAAGTGGATTATGGATGGGGTAAGCCTGTTTGGGTGTGTACTACAGCCTTGCCCTTCAAGAATTTGGTGATTTTGATGAGTACTAGCTGTGGGGAAGGAATAGAAGCATGGGTGAACGTGGTTGAAGATGATGTACCAATGCTCCAAAGTGATCTCAAGCTCCTCTCACTTGATGGTTGAGATATCAGCACCTAGATCCTAGATGCAGTTCCTCGACAGGCAATGGCAGACGCAAATATGGGCCAATGGGAACCGAGTGAATCGGAACTGCAGTCTCTATTAACTCTAAATAAACGTGTGTGTTTAGCAAGTATTTGTATCAGTGTTAAATTATGTATTATTGCCTCTACTAAAAAGAAAAACAAAAAAACAAAAATCATCTGGTAACTTTGTAACCCTTTTTTAGGGGTACTACCGTGTGTATTTTGGTATGGAATTAAGAAAATAAAAGTGCATTTGATTGTGTAATCCAATTGTGTGTACGGAATGAATAGTGCTTCAGAAACAAAATAAAATGAATTTGCGACAATGAACTTATCAAAGTTTCTATATATTTGGGGATTGTTTGGAAGTATTCTGATTTTTTTATTTTGTAAAATAGAAATCTATAACAGTTTTTAAAAATAATTTTTAAGAATAAAAAAACAGAAAATGTGTTAGTAGAATTATTTTTTGAACAAAGTTTTTAAAATGAAGATACCCTTAAAATTATATGAACAAATTTTTTATTTTATCAACCTACAAATTCTTTTATTAAATTAATTAATTTATTAAAATTATTTATTTATTATTTAATAATGTTATATAATTTATCATTAACTAATTTTATCAATAATTAATAAATAAACCAGTTAATCAATTATTTTAAAATAATAAATTATTAGTGTTATTAATTAATAAAACTAATTAATTATTAATTAATAAAGTAATTTAAAATGAATAATTTTAATTTAATAATTAATAAATAATTCATCAATTAATTAATGAAAATAATAGCTAATGTATTCAAAATTAATAATTAAATAAAAATTGAGTCTTTTAAATTATTAATTAGTTTTTATTAATATATTTTAATTATAAATTAATTCATTGTTAATTAAATTGAAATTAAAATTACTTAATTTTTATTATAAAATCAAAATAGTTAATTATCAAATAAAGGGAAAAGAAAATTAATTAATTTTTAATTATTAAAATAATTAAGTTTCAATTATAAAAATATTAATTTAAAATGTCTGCGGGAGCCAGAGGGGAAGGAACTATAGGGGGTTGGAGCCGGAGGAGGGGTGAAGGAAGAGAACAAAAACACATGAAAACATAAAAAATGTATTCTTGTTTTCTTATTCTTGAAAACACATTTCTCAAAACAATTTCTGAAAATAATTTATGAAAATAACTTATGTCAAACAAGTTTTTTTGTTTTTTTGTTTTCAAAAACAAAAACAAAAACAAAAAAACAAAAAAAAAATTATTTTTGAAAACAGTTTCAAACAAGCCCTTAGTTTTTCTGAGAGCAAGAAAATTTTCCATTCATGCTATATTCTATGAGGACATTACAAATGGAGTAAATCTTATTTTCTCCCATGAGTTCTTGCCTAAAATCCAAACACCCCCATGAACTTTTCATATTACCTAAATTCCTCCATGTCATTATATTATGTCAAACAAAGTCTTATGACTAAGAGCATTTTAGTCTTATAACTTGAAAAAGAATGCCGGTACATTTTATGTCGCTCTTATCCATATCACCATAACTGCGTAGAAATGGAATGTGCATCTTGTCCAGCATTGCCACTAGAGTTGCTGTCACTTCATTTTCTTTCCTAGTCCTGTTTCCTTTCTGTTGGAATTTTCTTTTTGAAAAATTATAGATGCGATTTTATTTTTATCGCACTTTTTTCATATTTTATGTAAATACTTAATTGACAGAATATGTAAATAGTATTTTAGTATGTCAATTAAACATCCACATGAATCATAATAAATAAATAATAAAAATAGTATGATATATAATAATACTCGTTCTTTTCATATTCGGTTTGGAGTGGGAAGTGGGGAAGATAAAGAATAGCAAGCAAAGCAAAGCAAAGCTTGATTGATGCCTTTACATTTGGAATAATATCTCTACTGAAAAACACCTTGGTGTGTGAAGACACACCCAGTATGCTGCTTGTGCGCTACGAAGGGCCATCTGATTACTAGACAATGGAGGCAAAACTCTATTGCTCACAAAGGAGTCATGCATAAGCAAATAAAAGTTTAATTATTAAGTATAAGATTAGATTCGGATCACCAACAATTAGTGGGAGATATGATGTACCCTTTGACCTTTAGAAAAGATACCATTAAGTAAATAAATAAAATAAAAGGGTCGCTCAAATAATAGAGAGAGCATGTCGGATTAGTATACATATTGGTTAAAGTTTTCATGAAAGCATTTAAATTTAAACTCTTAATTAGTCTAGTGCATCGATTAAAACGTGTATTGCATCCAAAATTTAGTCGAAAATTATCTAAAGACAAGTAGAAATTTAGTCCAAGTAAAATTCTCTAAAAGATGAGAATAAAACTCTCCAGTAGATTGAAATAATAATCCTTGTAGCATTTATAGTATTTCCTATTAATATTTTTTTTTAATTTGTTTATTAGTTGTCACGCACTATGTGAGCAGGAGATTGATGTAATCTAGTTCATGGGTAATGATAAGTACGAGAGAAATTTCTTATCATCTTTTATCTTTTCATCAAATTCATATAATGTTGTCATCGTTGTTCATGTTATTGATGGGTAAGAATCTTTTTCTTCATATAATTTCTCATTTTTTAGGTTAAGTGTATTATGGATTATCAGATCTGGTCCTTTTATATATTAATAACCAAATTTAGAGTAATAAACTAATAATTAATGAAAAAATATTTAAAATAAATAATTAAGATTTAACATATCAAATCTAATGACTCATTTTAAATGAGAAAATCAACAAAAGAAATTTTTTTAAATGACGTGGAATTCAATTAGTGAAGTTCGATCACTAAATTATCCTATAGAGTCCAATGACCAATTAGTAAACCCCTCATACATTCTCCAGGTCAGTACGAAATTTTAAATTAGTTAGAATTGTGAAATTTGCAACCTCTCACCCCAATAACACTGGAGTATGACCCAGGGCAGAAAACCAACAAAAAAATATGATCCAAACCCAATGGGCTGTAATGACCAAAAAAAAAAAAACCAATGGGCTGTGAAATGACAAATCAAAAGGTAAGAACAAATCTTTATGTAGTGAGTTTGACTAAAAAGAGAGAATATATTTGGATAGCATAAAAATCGAGTAGGAAACACGTGAGAATCACAAATAAGTCACGTGCCACCCCTACCCTCAGCTGTAAACCATTCACGATTCAATTCAACCTTAACCAAAAGCCAAGTCCTACACGAAACCACCCCACCGCACCCCACGCCACCCCAAACCCCCACCTAAAGCCGCAATTACGCAACATAACACGACCTGGTGTGTCTTGTGAGTGAACCTAACCATCACCCAACCAACCAAATCCCCCCACTTTCCCCGAACCCTAAGCCTTAGGCGCCTCCTCATCCCTAACCATCTTTCCTAACCTCCTTCTCCTCTCCAGCACCCCCCCCCCCCCCCCCCATCCTCCATATGGCCTCCGATCACACACCGCACCACAACCTTTACAACGATGATGACGACGACGACGATGAAAACGAAGCCGTTACTCATTTAAACCCCAACCTCAACAACAATAACAACATGAGTCATCATCATATTATTCATTTCAATCATAATAATAGTAATAATACTAACCCGCAGAACGACGCCGTTGTGGACGATGATGAAGACGATGACGTTGACGTTGACGTTGACGATGATGACGTAGATGATGATTCCACCTCCTCCACTGATCCTCCTCCCGGTCTCCACCACCACGCTCCTCCTCCGCCTCCCCCGACTGTTCCTGCATCTACCGGTCATGTTACTATTGCTCTTCCCATACCTGACGTCACCATCGCCGCTGCTTCCGCCGGTGGTGCGACTACCACGGTGGTGGAGGAGAAGAAGCCGTATCCGATTGACGAGTCGAGGAAATTGTTCCAGCGGCTGTGGACTGATGAGGATGAGATCGAGCTGTTGCAAGGGTTTCTGGATTACACGACGCAGCGAGGAGCAAATGGTTCGTCTCATCATCATGATACGACGGCGTTTTATGATCAGATCAAGAGCAAATTGCAGCTCGATTTCAATAAGAATCAACTCGTTGAGAAGCTGAGAAGATTGAAGAAGAAGTACCGAAACGTCGTGCAGAAAATCGGTTCTGGTAAAGAGTATGTCTTCAAAAGCCCTCATGATCAGACCACTTTCGAAATCTCTCGAAAAATCTGGAGTGGCGCCGCTGTGAAAAACAGCGGCGGTGGCGGTGGCGGTGGTGGTGGTGGTGGTGGATCAACCGCGGTCGATGAGGGTGGATTTGATGATGATGAAGCAAGCCCTAACCCTAACCCTAATTTTACATCTGCTTTAATTGATTACAGCCCTAATCCTAACGGCGTTGACGACAGAAAAATTCCGATCAGGTCGAGGAAAAGATCACGCGGCGGCGTTGTAGGAGGAGGAGGACTAAATACACCTCCGCAATTCAATCAGCAGCAGCCAGTGACTGTTGGTGTAGCTACGCCAACCGCAACAGCCACAGCCACAGCCACTGCAACGGCTATGCCTAATGTAATTGAGGAAACAGTGAGGAGTTGCTTATCCCCTATATTTAAAGAGTTGTTGCAGAGTGTGATGAATTTGAACAACAACGGACCGCGAGGGCTAGGAGGATTCGCATTGAGTCCAATGCCATTAGGATTAGGATTTGGAGTTGGTGGAGGGATAGGAGGTGTTGATATAGCAAGCGATGAAAGATGGAGGAAGCAACAGATATTGGAGTTGGAGGTGTTTTCGAGGAGGTTAGAATTGGTGCAGGATCAAATAAAGGCACAGTTGGACGAGCTAAGAGGTAACAGGAGTTGATGATCATAAGTTAGTAATAAGAGATTGGTATATTTTAACTTTCTTTTCTTTTTGTTATTAATGTTTTATAACTTTTAGTTTATAAATTTGTTGGTTGGGCATTGATCAACAATTGATAGAGTCGTAGGAACTTGCAAAGTTTAACTCTGATCGTCGAATAAAGAGTGTTATATATATTGAATACATATAAATATTTGGCCTTTGTTGGCTTGTTCATATTCGTTTTTAAGTTGTTTGGCTTGTATATATATATATGATAATGAATATCGGTATAGGCAATGGTTTGATGTCAATACAGTCCTTTTGTTATTTGTAATATGCGGTAGAGGCTATGGTTTGATATCAATACGGTCTTTTTGTTATTTATAATATGCGGTATATGCTATGGTCTGATGTCAATACGGTCTTTTTATTATTTATATTATGCTTCGGTGAATGCTACTTCAGGTGAATCTGTACTTATTTGTCTCGTTTATTGTTGTGTTGATGTTTTTATTGAAGATTTGGTAGAGTACACAGAAAACTGATATGCTTTATGCTATATATGGTTTTTTAACTGGAGGCTATACAAGCTTAAACGCTCGTAGTTTCGATTGAACTGTGTTATTACTATCTTCTAAGATAGATGATGTTAATAGTTGGGAGAGTTTGACGATCTCAATCTCTGGATGGAAAGGCTTTGGTATGATCAATTTTTGTGAGGTTATGCATTACTTATGGTGTTATACACAGTCTTGTTATCTCTAAACGTGCTCTACCGTCTCCTGGAAAATTACCATACTGCTCTCTTTGTTGCTATCACCGTCTTGCTGCTATCATTTGAATCGGTTTTAGATTCACGTGTAGGATCTGTTTGTCGTTTAGACCGAACTCTATAGCTAAGTTTGTGCATCCTGCATTTGGAGGCAGGTGTGCCCGCAAAATCTTTTCCATTTCTTCTGAAAGTATTGTCGACCCCACCTAGAGGGATAAGGTTTGGTTCGGTTCTGAAAGTGCCTACGGCTCGTAAAAGATTTTGGTGCTTTCTACAGATGTCAGAGATCGAAACTGCTTTCATAGTGTGTTGTACTGTCTCACTATTAGTTGGAGCTTCAGAGTATGAGCATGTATAGATATCTGTTCAAAAAGATTATACCAACTATTTTGCTTACTGTGACTAGTTTGCCTGCATCATTTGTCGTGGTAATGTTATCCAGCAATCGTAAACTATCCACCTTATTTTATCATAACTGTACTAACGATCACAATTAGATCTTGCTTATAACATTATGAACAGATTCCGTTCCCATCTTTGTTGAGATGTTTAGCCATTTCCTTCAGACCAAGCGCCCAAATCCCGATTTCTTCCTGCTTCTGCTCAATTCATTTGTTCTTTTTTAATTTTTTTTATGAATTCTCAGCTATATGCTTTGACACTTATTTATGCTAATTGACTTTCCTTATCTTAGTATTGTTCTTGAAAATTTAGTCTCTCTTTCGAAAAACTCTTCTATCAATCAAGATTAACATTAGTTCTTGAGAGAAAAAGTGGATCTCGCATGTGTGTGGGTCCCACCCATGTAAGATGACTGATTGAATAGCAACCTATTGATTGATAAACTTGGTTTAGCGTTCCCTCCCCCCGCCAACCCCCAAAAAAAAACTTCCTTATTTCACCATTGCCAGTGATGTCTCCACCTAAATCCGGCCTTTGGCCTTGTACCTTTTTCATCGTTTGCCTTCATCTTTGTTACAATAAAAAAAAAAAAACAATTCTTGACAAAAATGTGTAGCACCTTGAGATCTATATAGGCGATCCCACTTAGTGGGATAAGGTGCAGTTTTATTTTGTTTGGTTTAGTTTGATTTTTGCAATCAATAGTTATGGTGCTTAAAGTTCCTACTTCCGATCTGGCTTTATGGGTTGACAATGTCTTATACCAACCCTACCATTTGTGCTTGTGGAAGAAACTATTACAAGTCTATGTTACGGTGGTGGTGCCACGAGTTATATATGATGTAGGCCGAGATAAAGTCAGGACCTAAATTATACAAATCTCCGCAATTAAAAGGAATTGAGGACAGTAGATCTATGCAACCTTATTTCTATTATAAAGGTTAGGTCTTATGTCCGGTTGTGGAGTCCATTTTTTTTATTCATTGGTTGAATGACCTGATACCGGGAGTAAGCATTTTTACTATTGTAAAAGTATTCGTTCGAAAAAATTTAGGGCGTTAGGGGGTATAGACGCTTGAATCGTTGTCTAGATTAAAAGTTGAAGGTTACAACTCCTAGTGCAGATTACTAATACTTCATAAAGCTTTTTAGTTCTTCCAATATTTGTGTCAATTACTGAGTTGAGTCAATAACAAAGTTGCTTTGTTGGCTTAATTTTGGGTTTGCAAACAAAACTAATTATCAGATCACAACTGCGTATCAACTCGAACTAAAGGCGAATTGGGCTTAAGTTACTACTGCACAGCAATTTTGTCGAGTAAAATGCATAAAACACCTTTATGGTTTGTTGAAGTTGCACAATGAAGCCACCGAGGCTTCGGTCTGATAGTAAAGTTACTCGTTTGTTTATGAGAGGTTACGGGATCGATTTCTACT
The DNA here is from genome assembly GCA_037974665.1 of Ehretia macrophylla. NCBI lineage: Eukaryota > Viridiplantae > Streptophyta > Magnoliopsida > Boraginales > Ehretiaceae > Ehretia > Ehretia macrophylla. The sequence goes on along the minus strand of CM075780.1, from coordinate 34,974,217 downwards.
ATTCTCTCGTATCAAATAACATTATAAGAGAAAATTTAACAGTAGTAAATTATTTATACAATTATGTATAGTTATGGTAAAATGCTATGGACAACTCACTACTGCTGCATTCCGTCTGAAAATGCGGCTATAAGAGTTATAATCCGTTGATCATTTTAATTTAGGATTTCAACCTTAAATATATAGTTTCAAAGAGAGTTACATTGGTTTAAAAATTTACTTAAAACGTATACTTCTAATCAAACACCAATCTGTACATGACTTCAAGAACTTGAAATGTTTATTCTTATATATTAGTTGTGGGAACACAACAAGCTCGAAATCTTTTTCAGCTAATGATGCAACATTCATACAATGAGCTCGAAACCATTTGTAGCCAATGACCAAGATTCATTTAAAACAAATTTATTACTCACATTGTACTAGTTATCAAGTTATTGATTAAGAGTCTAGCCAAGACAAAGAAATTCAAAAAGTTGTAGGATTTTAATATAGAATTATTCTCAACGTTTTTCCAAATGTTTTTGTTTGCTTGCTATCTAATGCTTTTCCACATTGACTAACACTCCCTTGTAGTGGTGGATGGCCAATGGCAATGGTAGTTTGGAGACATGAGGGTGGGTATGTGGCTATGAAGCTATGTATATGACATGTGAATGAATGTGATTGTGTGACTGTATATTTGTTTAGGTGTATGCGAGTATACCTGAGTATATGCAATTGTGTGTGTGTCTATGTGACTATGTGTGTCGAAGTGTGAGTGAGTGTAAGCGGGGGTAGGGTGGCCGGGGAGGCGGTTGTTTAGGTGATTGTGCATGTAGGTGGGTAGATTTGAGTGGTTGTTTGTTTGTCTAATTGTGTGCAAGAATACGTGTGGTTGTGCGTCTATTTGACTATGTATGTCGGGCTGTGAGTGAGTGTCTGTATTGGGAGGAGGAGGAGGAGGAGGAGGAGGAGGCGGAGGGGTAGAGGTTGAGGAATTGTCTAGGTAATTGTGCTTCGTGCATGCGCGGGGTGGGGGGAATGGGGTAGGGAGGAGTTGTCTAGGTGATTGTGCGTATAGGTGCGTGTAGGAAAATGAAAAAGAAGAAAATGGAAAAGAGTAAAGTAAGAAAGAAAAGGGAAAACCGAGAAATAGAAAAGAAAGAAAACTAATAGATACACTAGTATAATCTTTTTATAATCGTTGTTAACAGAGATTAATGAAAGTGGCGCATGAGGCAAGCGTGCAACCTCGTCAAAACCACGAGGCCATCTGCTGCCATTTTTAAAAAAAACATGAGCCAATTTACAACTTCAGCAAACTACAAAGGTATTTTACGCATTGTACTCCAATTTTGTCACAGTTTGTTATAGACACTTGAGCAAGTTCTCTCTGCAAATCTGGTATTTATTCTACCAAAAATATGAGTGAGAGAGACACACACACACACACACAGAGAGAAGAGAGATTGCGGTCCCTAGATTCCTGGAAAGTAATGAACAATAGCAAGATAGAATGCAAGGAAATGTAAGATTCATTAATAGAAGCACGGAATTGAGATTGTTCAATTTTTTACAAGGAATAAGAGAAAGGGTGATAATTTTGCAATATCCACATTAGAAGAGAAAATTATTTGTGTTTCAGGGATCATTTTTCTTTCAGTAAATGGGAAACTTGGCCTTCGTTTTCTCAAAGACTTGCTCCGCGATTATCGCCCCCTTACCATCAGCTCTCTTGATTTCCATGTGAGCCTTTTGATAAAATCCAGTGCCCCTAAGTGCATCTGCAATAAAATCATCAAAGCCAATGGCAATAGCTGCTTCAGCTTTGGCTCCGTACACCAACCTCTGCACAAATAAAGCGTAGACGAGAAATTCAGAAGAATTTTCACAACATGGAATTGCATAAGTTATGACATCAATATAAAAGGAAAGAACTGATGACCGAACCTTAATTCTAGAAAGATGGATAGCGCCAAAGCACATAGGGCACGGTTCACATGAGGCATATATCTCGCAGTCTGACAGCTCGATTTTGTTGAGCTTTTTACATGCCTGAAAAATATGCCCACATAAGCATGAGAACAAAGTGAAGAAAGAAAAAGTGAACAATTATGTAGAATAAGAGCCCTTATATTTTCAAAAAGTTAAAAAGTGAAGAAAAAGAACTATTCTACAGATATCAACAACATGGACTACCCATGAACTACAAAACAGTTTATCGATAACTTTAACGAAATTCCCATATTAAATATCACCCTGACTTCTTATTTACAGTGCCTCAAGGAAAGCTTAATGACAAAGGCCCAACAATCTGGATAGACGAGCCAATGTGTATTTGGATCTCAGCCGCAAAATTTCCACATCATGCAAGACTTAGGGAGAGGTCATACGATTGTAGAAGACAATCCAAAATTTTCAATAGATTGGAGAATCAAAATTCAATCAATCTCTTAAAAGAGTTCTGGATTTCCAATATTACTTCGATGAACCAGGCTACTTCCCATGTTTATGCTACTGGTTATTACTCTTTGGGTTATGAACTGGAAAATATTCTCAATCTTTTCATTGATAGAAATTGTTATGATGTGCAGAGATGTACTTTCACTAATATCCAAACTAACAGAGGCGCCGATAGATCATTTAGCAAACTTGTTACTTGTACATCAGTTACTCAATATCCTTTGATTTTACAAATACAACGTCCCAAACGCACAGATCGCTAATCTCCCAAAGTCATATGCACAAAGGAGAAAACTTAAATGATTAAATACAGGAATAACCACGTATCTATTAAATCTAAAATCTCTCTTTCGTTTAACCCTCGAGTTACCGAGGCAATATTTACCAGATACTCATATTCCCAAGGTTAATGCACAAACAAGTTTAATTCGTCTTGTATCATCCAATTTGGCATCTTGCTTCTCTTTTATCTTTTTTTTGGTCACCATGAAACGGAAAATCTCATTGAACATCTAATGATGCTTCATCCAAGTAAAAGCTTGTTTTGACTTAACCGACTTCCCATAACCTGCTTCAAGAAAACATGTCTCAGGCATCGAAAAATGGCTTTTATAACCACTGTATCTTCATAAAAATACGGCAGCTTCATTGATTGAGAATAACGTGGACGTGTGTTCATAAAAAATTATTTCATGCTTGTAAATTGTAATCCAAATACGGTAAACTGCAGAAAGATATTTTAAAAAAGTAAAAAACAAAAATAATAACCAAATAAGATGCTTACGTGTGTATAAGGCAATTACTATAAACATTGTGCTTAAGTTTTTCTACTTAGGAGGCTAAAAGGAGAGATCATAAGACCATTCTCTTCTCTTGCTTTCTCTATTGTGGACCATAAACTGATGCATCAACACAATCATTCAAATGTACTTCTGTATTAACAATTCCTACACAACCAGCATGGGAAGACAAAATGGAAATAGGCAGCAAAACCAACCTCTCTTATTGCTGTAACCTCCGCGTGAGCGGTAGGGTCTGTATCTTTTAACACCATGTTGTGACAGCTAACAACAACTTCGTCGTTGCAAACAACAACAGCACCAAATGGCCCTCCATCTCCACAGTCTACCCCTTTGTAAGCTTCTTCAACTGCTCTAGTCAAGAATTTGTGATCTCTATCCTGTACAGCTGGGAAATGAAGGAAAAAGGAGATGTGAATAACCAATAATTTACATCTGCATAACTTCTGGAAATCATCTGCCTCTTCACAAATATCTTTCTGTGAATAACTAACCAAACATATGTCCATCTGACAGGAAGGACTTATATAAACAACTATTCAAGTATTAAAATTAAAATCCAGATGTTCAAAATACGAGAGAACTCGGTGTTAAAAACAAAATGAATCGATGAAAAAGGGATGTCAGAACAGGAGGCTATATTTTGCCATGATCTCGTATAGCAGCAAACATAACATGAAGCATTAACATGCAAAAGGTAAAAAGAAAAGGAAAAAGAAAAACAGTATAACCAAACATTAAAATTAAGTCGAGATAACCATTTTACAAATAAATTCGGTATATAGTTAGCTGTTAAAATTGTCCCAAGCAAAAGGATAACTATATATAAAAAAAATTCTACAAATTGATACTGTACATTTCTTTCATATTTATAAATGATTAACTGAAAACTGAAAACTGAAAAGATAAACTAAAATGATGCACTACCTTCGTGGTGACCAGCAAAAGCAGAAGCAACAGAAATGGTTCCGTCCATAGCTTCAACAACTAGTAAACAGGAAATAAAGAGTCAGCTCGTTATATCAAACATGTACGATCTGGTTCATCTGATAACAATTACCAATAACCCTTTAAACTAGCCAATGGATTTTGAATTCTACACTCCCAGACACAACCAGAAAATAGTATGCTGAGAAAGAAAAAACCAAATTGATGAAAAGCATGCGCCTTTGCTACTCGCAAGCCCTATTTTTCTCATTGCTAAAACAAATTGTAGCAGTTCACGAGCCACGATTAAGGTAAATCAGCATACCACAAATATACATCATGGTAAAAAAATTGAGTATTACATATCCATCGAATAGCAATAAACTTTTTTCATCAAAGTCTTCCAATTTAGACAAAACCAACCGCAATTGGTAGGTAAAACGAGGCCTTAACGGAGCCAATGGATAGGAACACCTACTCTTACTACAATCACGATCTCCGAACAAGAATTTTCAGTCATCTATCCTTTATCTTTCCCCAGCGAGTGAAAAACAAGTGGATGTTTTGAATGTATATCGCGCTAAGTGAAGTAAGCATCTCTTTTCTTCTGTTTTTTTTTTTCTTTTTTCTTTTCCAAATGAACTCTGCACATATCAAGATACACAAAACACATACCAAGCACAAATATATAGGTATATGTCTTATGCAAAGACACCTATATTGAAGTCAATTGCACACAGATGCAGAGGATCCCTGATGCACATTTTCGCGGAACCGCGACATCAGGTACTAATGGCACCTGACCATCTTAACCATGGTACTAATTACAAACTGTGCACGATCTAAATAGTACTATAACAAGATCCATAGCAATTCACAAACACCCTTTAACCTTAAAACAGAGCATAACAAGAATTAATTATCGAAGAGCTATTTAAACAATATTAAACACGCATAGCAAACCAAACCAAACCCATAAAAATTCAAAATTCAAATGCAAAAGAAGTAAAATTCAACACGATCAGATTAAGCACATCAAAACAGACCCAACAAAATACAGTAAACAAAAATCAAAAAAAAAAATTGGTGTTGCATGAGAGGCTTACCATTAGCATCATCCATGATGGAAAAATCAGATGCTTAGAAAGAAAATGAAACAGTGAGATTATGGAAAATGGGTCACAGTTTGAGTTGAAGATGAGAATGAGAATGGGAAAAGAGCGAAGGTGGAGTTTATATGCAAGAAAGCGAAGATGGTCCACGTAATTTTTAATACTAAAGAATACAAGTTCACACCTATACAAGAATAAATAAGTGGATGAGGAAATATACGAGAAAGGAAAAGCTTTTTGATGACAGCATTGGAATCTTCAATATTGGATTCTTTTGCAATTATTATATTTCTTCTTTTATATGACAGGATCACAATGAATTTATTTTAAATTTATAAATCTCATAGTATAGATGTGTAATTTGATATAGTTAAAGTGTGTTTTAATATAGTTTTTAGGCCAATTAAGGATTAGTAATATTTGTGATGAGAATATATTCGATAACTCTTACAGTGTTTTTGGATTGAGGAGGGGAGGGAGGAAATTTAATAAAGGAAATGAAATGAGAGTATCATAAAAAAAAGAAGATGAGATAATTAGATCATGTTTGGATTGAATAATTTGAGGGGATAAGAGTATCATAAATGATTATTTGTGTCTTTCGTTTAGATTATGAAGAAAATAGGAGGGAGTGAAATTTATGTGTAAAATAATTTGTGGTAGTCTCTCCTCTATTTTACTCCAAATTAGGGGGAAATTAAAAATGGGCTTGGGAGGGTTGCTTTGATCCCTCCACTTCCTTCCCCTTTAGAAAACTTCTAAAACAAACCAGAGAGATAATTTTTCGATCTCTCCCCTTACCTTCCTTTCCCCCATTCCTTTCAATCCAAACAGATCTTTAAAGGTAGCTTAGCAGGTCAAGTCTTAGGTGTACTCCCTAGAGATCACCATTAATTATTACTCAATAACCTTTAGGGTTAGCTTAGTTAGTCATGCCTTGGGTGTACTTTTTAGGGGTCTCCAGTTTGAGTCCCTCGATAACCATTGAAAGGAGGTTGCCCAACTATCAATTTCAGGGTCTCATGAGATTCTTTTTAAATGATGTGGGAACCCAATTAATTGGAACTCGACTATCGAGTTATCTAGCAAAAGTGGACCAACAACTAGTAAATTTATGGGATGACGTGAGAATCCAACTAGTAGAGTCTGATAACAAATAGTAAACTTCTGTGTGCAATAATACACTTTTACACATGCATGGAATTTGATTTTATCCCACTATTATTAAGTTATGCCCTTAAAGACAATAATTCCATGAGATTAATTGAATAAAACTCAAAAAAATTATTAATAGACTACACACTCAATGTCAGGCCAATTGCAATTATTATGATAAACTGCTTTTGGGTTTGGTGATTTTGGGCGTTTCGTCGAATAGGGACATAAAGCGGTTGATTGTGATTTGATAGTGTGAAATGTGATTGTGGATCCTTCCGATTTCACAAAGTGTTAGGTAAAACGTACACACACAATTAATAGATGCTGAGGTGTTATTGACTGTAGCGATGATGGCAAAAATGGTGGGGCCTCAATGTGGATCATGTGATATTTATTATTTACTTCACATGGCTTATTTGGTTGATCTATTTGAGGATGGTAAAGGTTTCTGATGATGACGTCCCCTCTGGTTGGTGGAGTGTTTGTGAAAACCATCTTGTCTTGTCCATTTTGTGGGTTGACAACACCCTCTAATTGCGTCATTTGATTCCTTTCATTTCTTATTTTCATTATTTCAAAAATGATGTTCATTGTGAAGAATTAGATTTATTTGTTTAATTTCAATCATCAAATTTGAATTGATAAATTGATAAATTTTGAAAAAAAAGTGCTTGAAATAAACTTTTAAAATGAATGATTGACAACTTGCTTGGATTATAAATATTAAAGGAAAGGAAAGGATGGTTACCCCCTCCCCTCTAACCCTTATATTTCTTTTTAATGAGAAGAATTTTGTAATTTTTTTAAATTAGGGTGTTTTGGAGGAAAAGAAAATGTTATGTTTTAAAAAAGGGTAAATTTCACACTTAGTTTCTATTATTTACACTTTTTTTCAATATAATCTCTTATATTTTAAAAGATTCATATCATCTCTAATATATATAAAAGTTATTCAAAATTGTCTCTATTGTTCAAACTTAGCCAATTTGGTCCTTATTATTTTTCAAAAAATTTTAATTTAGTTCCTATTATTTTCTAAACAAATTTAATTCAATACATGCACGTGACCCCTATTTGGATATGAAATTAAATTTTATGAAAAATAATATGGACTAAATTGGTTAATTTTGAACAAAAAGAACTATTTTGAATCACTTTGTAAACATTAGAGACTAATATAATTTTTTTAAAATATTAAGAAGTAACTTGAAAAAAAAGTATAAACAGTAGGGACTAATGTGAAATTTACCCCTTTAAAAAGTCTTCTTTATCCCTATATATTTTATGGATATGAAAATAAAAAAGGTATTTAAATAATTTTGCATTTAAAATTATCATATCCTCACTTCCTTTCTCAATCCAAACAAAAAAAATAAAATATTTTCTTTTCATTTCCATTATTATTTTTTTTACAATCTAAACAAGATAATTCATTTTTTTTTCATTTCCTTTATTTTTCTTCCTCCACTTTTCTTTCCTTTCTACAATCTAAATAGGAGGTAAAGTTCTGTTTGGCATAGCTATAAAAATTTTAATTTTTGAATTTTAAAATTTTTAACATTAGATAATTAAAAGTGTTATTAAACAAAAATTATTAACTATTTTACTTATGTTGCGTGTTTATCTTGATTTATTGTCTCCATATAATTTGCCAATAACAAGGGAAGGACAAATAATAGTAACCTTGTCGACACCAATAGTTTAGGCTTCAAATTCTTATTATTCAATTCAAGTAATCACCAATAAAAGAGTTGCCTTTAATCAAAAAAAGAAAGTGGATAATACGTAGAATCCAATGTCAAAACTTGCGTGGAAAGAGATTTAGAACCACTAATTATAACCCACTTGCAAATAAACAAAGTATGTTCCAATAATTTCATACAAAGTATAAAAAATTATTCTCTGCGGCATTCAGTCCGTGAATTTTTTTTTTTAAAGGCCCACATGTATGTGTAAGCCAAACAGTCGAATATTATATAGAAATTTATGATTAAATTAGGATAAATAGTACAAATACAGAACTAAAATAATATATTTTAAAAAATAAAAATAAAAATAATACAAACCCTAAAAATAAAAGATCAAACTGAGTATTTTCCTATTATTTACTTCACATGGCTCATTTGGGTGATCTATTTGAGGATGGTGTTGGTGGAGTGTTTGTGCAAACTATCTTGTCTTCTCGATTTTGTGGGTTGACAACACCCCCTAATTGCGTCATTTGATTCCTTTCATTTCTTATTTTCATTATTTCATAAATGAAGTTCATTGTGAATTATTATATTTATTTTGTTTAATTTCAATCATCAAATTTGAATTGAAAATTTGATAAATTTTTTAAAAAGGTGTTTGAAATAAACTTTTAAAATGAATGATTAACAACTTGCTTGGATTATAAATATTAGAGGAAAGGAGAGGATGGTTACCCCGACCCCTCTAATCCTTATATTTCTTTTTAATGAGAAAAATTTTATAATCCTTTCAAATTAGATTGTTTTGGAGGAAAAGAAAATATTATGTTTTAAAAAGAGGTAAATTTCTCATTGAGTTCCTATTGTTTACATATTTTTTTAATGTAGTCCCTTATGTTTTAAAAGATTCATGCCATCCCTAATATATATAAAAGTTATTCAAAATGGTCTCTATTGTTCAAACTTAGCTAATTTGGTCTTTATTTATTTTTTTCATAAAATTCAATTTAGTCCCAATTGTAATCTAAAAAAATTTAATTCAATCTCTGTACGTGATCCCTATTTGGGAACTAAATTAAATTTTATGAAAAACAATAGGGACTAAATTGGCTAATTTTGAATAAAATGGACCATTTTGAATCACTTTATAAATATTAAGGACTAATATGATTTTTTAAAAATATTAAGGGTCAACTTGAAAAAAAGTGTAAACAATAAGGATTAAGTGTAAAATTTACCCTTTTAAAAAGTTTTTTTTGTCTCTATATGTCTTATGGATATGAAAATAAAAAAGGCATTTAAATAATTTTACATTTAAAATTATCATATCCTAACTTCCTTTTCCAATCCAAACAAAAAATATAAATCTTTTCATTTCTTTTCCATTATTATTTTTTTACAATCCAAACAAAGTAATTCATTTTTTTTCCTTTCCTTTATTTTTCTTCCTTCACTTTCCTTTTCTTGCCTTTCTGCAATCTAATTACGGGATAAAGTTCTGTTTGACATAGCTATAAAAATTTTAACTTTTGAGTTTTAAAACTTTTAACATTAAATAGTTAAAAGTGTTATTGAACAAAAATCGTTAACTGATTTAGTTATGTTGACTTTTTATCTTGATTTATTGTCTCCATATAATTTGCCAATAACAAGGGAAGGACAAAGAAGAGTAACTTTGTCGACACCAATAGTTTAGGCTTCAAATTCTTATTATTCAATTCAAGTAATCACCAATAAAAGAGCTGCTTTTAATCAAAAAAAGAAAGTGGATAATACGTAGAATCCAATGTCAAAGCTTGCGTGGGAAGAGATTTAGAACCACTAATAACCCACTTGGAAGTAAACAAAATATGTTCCAATAATTTCATACAAAGTATAAAAAATTATTCTCTGCGGCATTCAGTACGTGCATTTTTTTTAAGGCCCACATGTATGCGTAAGCCAAACAGCCGAATGTCACATAAAAATCTATGATTAAGTTGGGACAAATAATAAAGATATGAGTATATTTTGAAAAATAAAAACTAAATTATAATAAATAGTAAAAATACAAAACTAAAATAATACATTTTAAAAGACAAATATTAAAATGACACAAACTCTAAATATAAATGATGCTGGATATTTACCCTATTATTTACTTCACACGGCTTATTTGGGTGATCTATTTGAGGATGGTGTTGGTGGAGTGTTTGTGCAAACCCTCGTCTTGTGATTTTGTGGGTTGACAACACCCCCTAATTGCGTCATTTGATTCCTTTCATTTCTTATTTTCATTATTTCATAAATGATGTTCATTGTGAATTATTAGATTTATTTTGTTTAATTTCAATCATCAAATTTGAATTGAAAAAAAAAATTATAAAAAAGTGTTTGAAATAAACTTTTAAAATGAATGATTAACAACTTGCTTGGATTATAAATATTAAAGGAAAGAAAAGGATGGTTATCCCCACCCCTCTAACCCTTATATTTTTTTTTAATGACGAGGATTTTATAATTCTTTCAAGTTAGGGTGTTTTGAAGGAAAATAAAATGTTATGTTTTAAAAAGGGGTAAATTTCACACTTAGTTCTTATTCTTTACATTTTTTTCAATATAGTCCCTTATGTTTTAAAAGAGGTAAATTTCACACTTAGTTCCTATTCTTTACATGTTTTTTTAATATAGTCCCTTATGTTTTAAAAGATTCATACTATCCCTAATATATACAAAAGTTATTCAAAATGGTCTCTATTATTTAAATTTAGCCAATTTAGTCCTTATTTTAAAAAAAAAATTCAATTTAGTCTCTATTATTTCCTAAAAAAATTTAATTCAGTCCCTATACGTGACCCCTATTTGGAAACTAAATTAAATTTTATGGAAAATAATAGTGATTAAATTGACTAATTTTGAACAAAAGGGACCATTTTGAATCATTTTGTAAACATTAGTGACTAATATGATTTTTTAAAAAATATTAAGGGACAACTTGAAAAAAAATATAAACAATAGGGACCAAGTGTGAAATTTACCATTTTAAAAAGTCTTCTTTGTCTCTATATATTTTATGGATATGAAAATAAAAAAGGTATTTAAATAATTTTGTATTTAAAATTATCATATCCTTTCACTTCCTTTCCCAATCCAAACAAAAAAATATAAAATCTTTTTTTTTTCTTTTTTATTATTATTTTTTTACAATCCAAACAAGGTAATTCATTTTTTTTCCTTTCCTTTATTTTTCTTCCTCCACTTTCCTTTCCTTTCTTTTCCGCAATCTAAATAGGGGGCAAAGCTCTGTTTGGCATAGCTATAAAAATTTTAACTTTGGAGTTTTAAAACTTTTAGCATTAGATAGTTAAAAGTGTTATTAAACAAAAATCATTAATTGTTTTACTTATGTTGAGTTTTTATCTTGATTTATCGTCTCCATATAATTTGCCAATAACAAGGGAAGGACAAAGAAGAGTAACCTTGACGACACCAATAGTTTAGGCTTCAAATTCTTATTATTCAATTCAAGTAATCACTTTCACCAAAAAAATAATAATATAGTTATCACCAATAAAAGAGTTGTTTTTAATCAAAAAAAGAAAGTGGATAATACGTAGAATCCAATGTCAAAGCTTGCGTGGAAAGAGATCTAGAACCATTGATGATAATCCACTTGCAAAGTGAACAAAGCATGTTAGCAGTAATTTCATACAAAATATAAAAAATTCTTCTATGCGGCATTCAGTCCCTGAAAAAATATTTTTTTTAAGCCCCACATGTATGTGTAAGCCAAACAGCCGAATGTGACATAGAAATCCAAGCCATAAGGTATTAATATATTCACATTTGTTGAGGTTTCCACCAGTGGGGTGATGCATCTACCACTCTTAAAAGTTGTTGTCCAAGTTGATGATAATTGAGTCAGAAAAATTGAAAGCTACTCCCAAACAAACACTAACTTTCAAATGCCAACAAGGAAATCACATCCAAAATCATTTTCGTCACGCATCAAACCAAGTTAAATTAAATCTTATCCAATTAAGTGAAGTGTCTATTTGTCCTATTTGCAAAATTTAGTTGTGGAGCTTTTAACAGTAAAGTTTTGAAAAAGTACTGTGGAATAGAAGTCGTTGATTGTTTGAAATTATCATGTCACAAATACTGTTCATTGTCAATGAAAGATGAGCTGCGGTGAAAAACTTTCACAATTGGTACACTCTTTAAGGCCAAATGCTCTCAAAAAAAAATTTGAAGGCTATATTGGACTTTCAACAACATAGAGGGGGTATTTTTGAGGAAAAAAAGAAAAAGAAAAAGAAGAGATAAACAACTTCTTGCATGATATAATGCAGTCTCGCGAAAGCTTATTTCAAAATCTCCTATTTAGATAACTTCTTTACCTTTAGCTTTTACTTAGAAGTTAAAATGGGTCAAATACGTTAATTTCAACTTTTAAACTCAGTATAAAGACTCCTAAGTATCTAAAATGGCCAAACATACCTAAAGTGAGCACATGGCTTGCATTTAAAAATATTACCAAATTAACCAAATTTTTTTCATACCCAGGATCGTCCCCTAACATATTCATACCATTTCAAAAGATTATGTTTGATCATCTTAATTATTCCTAATCAAGGCCACTCCCACTTTTCCTTGTACAACACCTCATCCCTAATCTTGGCTTGCGTTTATCAACGATACTAAACCCTGCCATACCTCATTCCTAATCTTGGCTTGCGTTGAACTACCAAACTAAACCCTGCCTACAATCCGTTGCAATATACCGAACTAACTATCGACCTTTGGCTTGCGTTTAAAACCCAGAAAAAAAACAAGTCAAAAACTAGAAAAGAAGACTCCACAAGAATGAAAATGGTAGCAGAAATAATTTGTTGTCAAAAGATCTGGTAGTTAGTTATGCACGGCGTCGCGTCGATCTTACATTCAGCTGTCGAATCTGTGATACATTGCATGTGGGCTCCACACGTGAATACTCACGGCCGAAACCTTACATTAGAATGTTTCCTAAACATGTTCTTATTCTTAGTCAAAATAACAGATGTGTCAGTTATATAATGAAATTCTATTTTTCACTACAGACGCAGACACAACCATCCTATGATGAGTACAAGAATCCTGTGACCGTATCTATGGTTTAAACTGAATTCAGAAGCTGATGGAACTCATTTATTCTTTCCACCCTTAGCGGCGTCTCCAGCTTTTGTCTGTAGGGTAAGAAAACAACAGCAGGTTACACTACTGATAGTGAAGGAAAGCTAGAATTACACAATTAATATACAATAAATACCAACAGATTTAAGAGTTGCCTTACCTTCTTAACACCGCGGATCTTCTTGGCTTTCTTCTTTCTCTTCTTCATTTGCTTCCTCGAATATGAGAATGTGAGAGTGCAAGAGGAAAATCAAATAGCAGAAGGGGGAAAAATACCAATTGAGTCTATAGATATTATTTAATAAGTTTACGCTTTAAGACAAATCATGGTAACAAGAAGAAATCCATCAATGTTACAGAATCAGATATAGTCAGTCGACGTCGTGTGTTAAAATCAGAACCTAACAAATGAGCAGACACAAGGAAATAATTAACTCGTTTTCCTTTTCTTTTCTTTTGAGAGAATCCCAACTCACAAAACTGAGATAAGAACAGACAAGCAAGCCACTATTATCAAAACAAAAAGAAGAATTATTCCACTAGTTTAAATGAATTGCATTGCAAGAAATAAGCGCTTCTACGTCGCATTGGAAACAATCATTAATTTGCAGTACTGATCCGAAATTAATGTTGCAGGTTAGGATGCTAAATGAAAATTTATACAAGATAACAAGAACATTGTGTATCCTCAAGAATCTCAACTCATATAACTTAGGTCAGACTAGATATAAGAGCCACTACTATCTTATATAATATATGAGTAATAGATAACAAGCCACTATTACATGGAGTTTGATTATGTGTTGCTGGGTCTTAGGATTTGATTTTAGTATAAAGGCAAATTCAAGGTGAACAAAAAAGCCACTTATAGTCTTCATGTTTTTCATAGACAAATCGTTCTTCTTCTTGTATATATAAACCTTCATTGACCATAAAGAATTCTAATAAAATTACATCTGTTTCCACAAAAGAATTCAGCTGTTTCTAATTCCTTACGCTACTTGATTACTAAAATTCAGTTAACTTTTTCACTCTTTTCTTTCTGAATTTCAAAACAAAGCTACAAAATTACTTCTTGTTAGATGAGCAAAATTTTAAGCTTGTCATGGGTAATCATTTTCCGCCAAAATCTCAGTAAAACACTGTCTTTTCAATCATTATATGTTGCATAACAGACCCAAAACCCGGCACACAATGATGACGAACAGTCTTGCAAAGAACAGTCAAATCCACAACACCATAATAATAGCCAACCCGGGGTCCATAAAGATAGTGGCAAATTTGCATGTGGCATGTGGCAAATTTGATCTACCGGTACATAGAAAAAAAATGATTTAATTAGTTGATAAATATTAACTAATTATTATAAGTGGTGATATTATGATAATTTATTTAAAATTCTGTAATGTCAAATTAGTAAAAAGAGAAATTTTAAACATTCTGATATAACATATCTATACGATACAGACTAATGTGGATTAGTTTTATAAAATAACAACTTAATATGTAACTGTAGCAGATTTGCCACATGCCTTATAGAAGAATTTTCCAAAATAGCCGGGCCCATTGGTGAAGAATAATTGTGTTGATAGAGCGGATTCAGGATTTTCTCTTAGTGAAAACTAAAATTCATAATTTATGATTTATATAAATATTTTTTTTTCAATAAGGACTAATTCATCTTTTTAACATTTTTTTTTGGTCAGTGGGGCTGCATATATCCACCCCTGGTGTTGGCTATGAAATCCACTGATCCAAACAACTAGCCGGATTATTTAACAGATTCATACACTAATTTAAAGGGAAAATATCACATTTAGTCTCTATTGTTTATAAAAAAAATTAATTTAGTCCCTATTATTTAAAATATCTCAATTTAGTCCCTATTATTTTTTTAAAAATTTCAATTTCGTCCTTATTGTTTCTCAAAAATTTTAATTTCGTCCCTATTGTTTTAAAAAAGTTTCAAATTCGTCCCTATTATTTCTAAAAAAATTTCAATTTAGTCATTGAATAATAGGGACGAATTTGAAACTTTAAAAAAATAATAGGGAAGAAATTGAAACTTTTATAAAACAATATGGACGAAATTGAAATTTTTAGAAAAATAATAGGGGCTAAATTGAGACATTTTAAATAATAAGGACGAAATTAAAACTTTTGACGAAATAATAGGGATTAAATTAAGACATTTTAAACAATAAGAACTAAACTGAAATATTTTATAAACAATAGGGACTAAATATGAAATTTTCCCCTAACTTAAATACAAAAAACTTGTCATTATAAGCTCAAACTAGAACAAAAATCACTATTTTACCCAAAATATGTATGTATATATATAATATACATATATATGAATATATACATGTACATGTATATTTATACAATTTTAAATGCTTATGAATTGCTTTCTAGAGAGAAGCCGATTGGTCATGAACTTGCGGGTATGGATGGTGACTGCTTTGTCCGCCATTTTTTTTTGGGTATAAACAAAATCTGGAGCTGAGATTGAAACAGCTACAAGGCAGTAATAATATGCATGCAGTGAGAGAAAAGCCAAACAAAGATGGAAAACAAAACCCTAAAAAGAGTTTGACAAAAGTATTGTATTTGGGTTTGCTTTTCGAATATGGGTTGGGTCAACATTGGGCTTATAAACTCGAGTTTTTTAAAGGGTAAATCTCACAAATAGTCCCTATTATTTATAAATTTTTGACAAATAGTTCCTATTGTTTTAAAAGTCACGCAGTTAGTTTCTATTATTTGTAAAAGTTTCATTAATAGTCCCCATTATTTTTTAAGTCATTCAGTTAGTCCCTATTATTTACAAAAGTCTTTCTATCAGTCTTCATTGTTTGCAAAAGTCTCTCCATTAGTTCTCAATGTTTGTAAATCCATTTGCAAATATTGGGGACTAATAGAGAGGTTTTTGCAAATAATAGAAACTAATTGAGTGACTTTTAAAACAATGGAGACTATTGGTAGGATTTTTTAAAATAATAAAGAGTAATCGCATGACTTCTAAAACAATAATGACTATTTGTCCAAAACTTATAAACAATATAAATTATTTGTCCAATTTGTCCTTTTTTAAATTATGCCACAACTGGTGCCACTAGGGCTTTAGTCCATTTAAAGTAAAGGGTTTTAAATTCTTCAATTCCATTGACAAATATCTCATAATTATACTAGGGTTTTGGTTCCATGGTATATAACTCTATGAAGAGGTTGTAAGTTTAAATTTTGATAGTTATGTTGTATGGCTTAGTTTTTCCCTTAATGAAAGAAAGAAAAAAAAAAATCTCATAATTATACCAACAGGGCAACAAATCCTTCAATTCATCTCACATGGCGGCAGCAACAACAACAACATCACAAGCCCTTTTCTTTGTTGAATCAAACCTTAAATGTAACACTTTATTACACACATCATTAGTGAGATTACCCAAAACCACAAAATATAAATTCAACCCAAAAACCTCAAAACTTGGTATCAAATGCTTCTTCACGAATAGACATAATAGCATTGATAATAATAAAAGAAGTATATTTAAGCAAAAATGTGTTGAAGAAATGAAAAATAAAGAAAACCCGATTATACAAAATTTGGACCTACTTACGTGGTCAAGTCTTAGCTTACACAAGAAAAAATTTCCGTATTCTTAGGAGAATCTGGATAATATTATTTGTAAAGCCCTCGAGGGTTTAGAAAAGTGCGCTGCGGCGGCGTTGCTAGTTGGGGTGTTGGTGGTGGTGTGTGATCCCCGCATGGCATTCGCCGCCTCGGGCAGGAGGATGGGAGGGGGGTCGTTTTCGTCACCGTCGTCCTCATCATCAAGCTCGTACTCGTCCGCGACTTACTTTGGTGATTCTGATGTTGATGTTGAGGCGGCGTTTTTATTTGGGGTGGTGATCACAGCGACTGTTTTGGTGGTGATCTTTGTTGTCGCTGAGAAAACAAGTGTTGTGAAAATTCAGGTGTGCTATATATGTGAACTCAATTCGAATTTTAGCTTATGAACATATTTATATATGTTGGTAATTACTGTACATGTTCCAGTTATTTGTTGTGCGTGTTATTTGATATATTGATCTAGTACTGTTGAGTAGTTTGCGAGCAAAAGACTGGATTTTGTGTTGTTTTGATTAAGCAATGGTGATCTTTTGATATAGGAAAAAGAAGCCGTAAAGTATAATTATGTCTACTGCGAGAAGAGTCCATGCATGCATTTATACGGAGATACCACATTAATCTGAAAGAATAGTGAAATGTCAAGCTACAGGATGACTCACGATTAGTGGTCTCCCAGAGTATTTTGTTTCCCCCTTCTTTTGATGGATAAAGGATTGCATCTTGAGAAATTTGAATATTGTGGATTGAGTGTCCAAGTTTTGTCGATGTGATGAGAATGTAAAATCTTGTGATTTATCTTTAGTTAGTTGATTATACTATGAAATACATAATAGGGATGTAGCAAAGTTATTGCATTATCGTTACAGGCATAGTATATATTTGCATAATTAATATTGGTTAGATATTAACATGCATAGATGGTACGTAGACATGATGTCGGTATGCATATGAACAAGGATTGCAGTAGATTGAGTTCTATTTGACGACGGTGCTGCAATTGCCATCTTCTTTCAATTGATTTCTGTTCACTTTTGTTTGCATTTCATATTTTAATTTGTCTTCTACTTTATTTTTTCTCCCCTCTGAAGGTTGGGCTGTTGGGTGTGGCAAAATCTCTTCAAGGAGATCTTAAGCAGATTGCTGAAGTTGCAGACACATCCAGTCCTGAAGGTTTGCACCGTGTTTTGACTGGTGAGGCTTTGATAACCTTCTCTAGTTCTTTGTCTTAGAAAAGCATACAAGTGAATATGCAGTCAACAGTCACGATGTATGCCTTCTTCTGGTCTTCTTTTCATGTAGTTTCCCAACATGTGTAATTGACTATTTCTTATTTTGTTGCAGAGACTATTCTAGCATTGCTTCGGCATCCTTCTTATTGCATCTCTGCTTGTTCATCTGTAAGTCAAAGAATACCATTTCGTTTTAGCATAGCAGTATACACTGTACCAAATCATAGACATTGTGTAGTTGGCAAATGCCGCTATTAATTCCCTTATTTCTACGAAAATCTTTTAGAAATTATCCATTCAGTCTTTATGAGGTATGATTCATCAATCTGTATTTTCTATTAATTATTTTAGGCAGTAATTATTCTCTCAGCTTCCTGCATGCCCTCCCCAGCCTTCCAGTATGACATTATTAAAACACCATAAGTATTAGGGAATCGTAATTGCAGTTGCATGTGCTTGCAGCACCTATATACTAGAAGTTGAAGGCATAAAGAACTGAACTCCAAAAGAATTTATACAAATCTCAGTGGGGGAAATCGGCCTCACTCAGTAACAACAATCTAAAAGCTGATAGATGAAAAATCCTTTGTTTCTTTTCTGTATGTGGACTCAATCCCAGCATGGATTGCCAGATGCTGCAATCTGAAAGCCGATAGATGAAAAAGTCTCTGTTCTTTTCTATACCTCCCTCTTGCAATGTGGAATCAGTACCTAGAATGGATTCCACATGGAGCAATGAGTTGCTTGCTGATAATCTGTCCGTTAACTCAAGATTCAGACTCCAACTTGAAGCATTTGAGTTCATCACAGTCAGATGCAGTTGTAGGAGATTTTAATTGTTCTTAGGTTGGCTACTTGCAAGGCTTTTATTTTTTGTTGTGTGTGCGTTTCACCAAGTGAATCCATCAGGAGGAAGTTCAATCAAAAGCCTACAAAGTGTTGTACAAATCCAAGTCCTTCAGTTTGGAAAGTGGACCATGAAACTTAGGTAGCAATTCGCTGCCTGCTCATCATTACTGTTAAGTTACAAAACTGATAATCCTTGTTAACAAGACCTGTTGCTCAGTTTGCTGTAGTTATCATGGAATTTTGGCTTCAAAACATTTCTTTTTCTGTCAAATTTTTACTAGCGGAATTTCTTAGACATGATATGAAGTATTTTATGCCTGAAACAAAATGATGCAGGTGGATGTGAAGCGGAGCATAGAGGAAGGGGAGAAACGATTCAATCAATTCTCCATTGAAGAACGTGGTAAGTTCGATGAAGAGACACTCATCAATTTCAACAACATAAGAAAGCAAACTGCAACAGCCCAGAGAGCCAACATAAAAAGCAATGAGTACATAGTGGTAAGTCAGTTGTAGATCCTTATTCTAATCTTGTATTTTGAATATGTATATAGAAATTTTATATCTAAGTTTAGAATAGGTCGGCATAAGGCATTCTCTAACATCTCGATTTGTATTGTTTGTTTATTGTGTGTACTTTGTTCAGAATTGCAAGAAACCAGAGTGTTAGTGGACAGTTAGGCATATGTTAGATAGTTAGGCATATGTTAGGCATATGTTAGATACAATGGCATATTAGTAGCTTTACTCAGCCTATATAAGGCAGTTGTAAACATTGCAAATAAACACACAAGAAATCATCTTCTTCTTCTCATTTGCTCGTTATCTTCTTCACTAATGTTTAGTAAATTCGACATGGTATCAGAGCTACCATTCTGGTAGCTTGTGCCACTGTCATCTCACAATACAAAACTCACATATCTTATATTTTGCATTGCTTACACCATTGATATCAATTCAGATCAAACACCACCACCACCACCAACTGTTCGTCACTATTTGCTACTGTACACATCGTGAACAGTAACACGCGCCACACCAGAACGTTCTACTCGTCGAGAGGATTCTAACGATACCAAAAACGTAAAATTCCGACATCGGACGCACCTCCACCTTCCGTCAAAAGAACACTGCGCTGTTGGAATATTTTCCAGCATTTCAGCACACCAAACAAGACCTTGCTGACATCATTTGCCACGTCAGCAACATCTGTCAGTCAACTGTCAGTCCAGTCACCACAGGTCAGTAAACCGCCACGTCAGCAAAAAAAAAAAAAAAAAAAAAAATTGACAAGATCATTCTTAAGGTTTTTTTGACGTCCTGATTTCATTTTTGCATTCCGTTTTTCAAAATTCCAACTCAAAATACCAGTTTTGTCTACAAAATGGATCATTCAAATGTTCCTCAACCTATTAATATCATATTTGATGGAACCAATTACGTACCTTGGGCCCACGCCATGACTAGCTTTCTTCGAGGTCGTAAATTATGGAGATTACTTACTGGGGATGTTCAAGAACCTGAGAAAACAACTGGCGAATCTGATGATAAGTATGCTGAACGACTTGAAGAATGGGATAGCAAAAACCATCAAATTATCACTTGGTTTCGCAATACTTGTATTACCTCCATAAGTCTTCAGTTTGGACGTTTTTGTACGGCCAAAGAGGTTTGGGATTTTCTCGCACAAAGGTATACTGCTGCAGATAGAGCTCATCAATATCAACTTGCCATCAGTCTTCACTCCATGCACCAAGAGATTGGTCAATCAATCAACAACTTCTTGTCGCAAATGTATGCTATCTGGGATCAACTTACATCCTCCGAACCTACTTGGAAATGTACTGAGGATACGGAACAATTTGTTGTTTAGAGAGATAAAAGTCGACTTGTTCACTTTCTTATGGCCCTCCGCGACGACTTTGAACCTGTTCGTGCCTCCTTACTTCATCGAAATCCTTTTCCAACACTAGAGCAAGCAGTTCAAGAACTTCTTTCCGAGGAAACTCGACTTCAGTCTCGAAATAAGCATCGATCTTCTGATATGGTACTTGCGACATCGAATTATGCACCGAAAGGCCAAGTCTCTTTGCCATCTGCTCAACAATACTGCAAATATTGCCATAAATATGGTCATACACTAATCAATTGTCCCACCAGGACTTGCACATTTTGCAAGAAAACTGGACCTAATCACTTCCAAAGTGATTGTTATCGCAATCCTAACAGGACTTCTCGTGGAAACAATTCCAAAGGTGTTATTCCTAAGGGTCCATATCCAATGTCCGCCTCACACTCTGCTGCTGTCACTACTGAAGAAGGGTCCTCAATTATTGCCACTGATACTACCATTGACTCGTCGACCTCATCTATGTCACTTATAGATCTTCAAGAAGTTCTTAAGCAGGTTTTGGCTCAATCTAGTCATTCTTCTTCCATTGCATTGTCTACCACGGTTGGTAAGTCTACTTGGTACTTTGACTCTGCTTGTTCAAATCATATGACTGCCGACTCTTCAAGTTTGACAAACAAAATAGTGCCTATTTCCCATAAACCCTCTATTTATACAGCTGATGGAAACTCTATGCATGTTAGTCATATAGGAACAATTTCTACTTCTTCTGCATCACTTCCAAACACTTATCTTGTTCCTAAACTTACTCTTAGCCTTATCTCTATTGGCCAATTATGTGATCTTGGTCTCGTTGTCACTTTTTCTAATTCTGGTTGTCGTGTACAGGACCCCAGTACCGGACAGATTCTTGGGATAGGCCGTAAAGTTGGAAGACTCTTTGAACTCATCAGTCTACATCTTCCATCACACCTTCACACCGCTGCTACAGTCGTCTCCTCATCAACACCTTCCTCACTTTATCTCTGGCATTCTCGATTAGGACATACCTCATTGGGAAAACTTCAACCTCTAGTTTCTGCAGGTTCATTAGGAAAAGTGTCAATTGAAAAGTTTGATTGTCTCCCTTGTCAACTTGGCAAACAACCTGCTTTATCCTTTAATAAAAGTGATTCTGAATCTTCTGCCTGCTTTGATTTAATTCACTCTGATATTTGGGGACCTTCTCCTATTCCTACAATGGGCGGATCTAAATACTTTGTGATTTTTGTAGATGATTATTCTAGATTTACATGGCTATATCTTATGCATGCTCGATCTGACTTTCCTCGCATCTACTTTGAATACACTGCCATGATTTTTACCCAATTTTCACAACGGATTAAAATCCTCCGTACTGATAATGCCATGGAATACAAGGAGTCTAGTGTCCTTGACCTTCTTCATCAACACGGTACTATTTCTCAACGCTCATGTCCATACACCTCTCAACAAAATGGGCGTGCTGAGCGTAAACACAGACATATTCTTGATATCACTCGCACATTCCTTATTTCTGCCTCTTGTCCTGAACGATTTTGGGGAGAAGCTGCACTCACTGCTGTTTACACCATTAATCGTTTACCCTCTCCTGCTATTGGTAATCTCATTCCCTACGAACGTCTTTATAGATCTCCACCTATCTATGAGCATCTTCGAGTTTTTGGAAGTACATGCTTTGTACTACTTCATCCACATGAACGTACCAAACTCGAACCACGAGCTCGATTGTGTTGCTTCTTAGGTTATGGCATTGAACATAAGGGTTATCGTTGTTGGGATCCTATCTCTAAACGACTTCGTATTTCTCGCCATGTGATTTTCTGGGAAAATAAGATGTTTGCTTCAATTTCTTCCTTTTCCATTCCCCATACTCAATCTGCACCACTCTTCACCAATTGTTCTCTTCCTTTATTTCCTAATGATGACGGTGACACAGGTACAAATACAAGTCCAAGTACTTCCTCAACAACTGATACGGCCTCTCCCGAGTCATCGGTTCCGGACAGTGGTCCTACACCTCACTCTGAGTCCATTTCTACCTCAATCTCCACTGACCTACCTGTACGTCATTCTACACGAGTAAGGTCCATTCCCTCTCATCTTTTTGATTATCATTGTTTTTCTACTATTCTCTCACTACATGAGCCTCAAACATACCGAGAGGCAAGTTGTGATCCTCTTTGGCAGCAAGCTATGGCAGATGAACTGAAGGCCTTAGAAGACAAACATACTTGGGACTTAGTCGATCTTCCTCCATGAAAGAATGCTATGGGATGCAAATGGGTTTACAAGATCAAGACAAAATCTGATGGCTCTATAGAACGGTACAAGGCTCGTCTCGTGGCAAAAGGGTTCACTCAAGAATATGGCATTGACTATGAAGAAACATTTGCACCAGTTGCTCGTCTCACCACTGTTCGAACTCTTATTGCCGTAGCTGCAATACGACAATGGAAGTTGTTTCAGATGGATGTCAAAAATGTTTTTCTAAATGGTAATCTTGATGAAGAAGTCTTCATGAAGCCTCCTCCAGGGTATGATCATCCTTCTCACAAAGTGTGTAAACTTCGTCGTGCACTTTATGGTCTTAAACAAGCTCCTCGTGCATGGTTCTCCAAATTCAGCTCTGTTATTGGGGAGTTTGGTTTTACTTCGAGCAACCATGATTCTGCTCTTTTTATTCGTCACTCTACCTCTGGTATTGTTGTGTTACTACTTTACGTAGATGACATGATTATTACTGGCAATGATTTGGTTGGTATTTCTAATCTCAAACAGTTTCTTGGCCAACATTTTGAAATGAAAGATCTTGGTCCTCTCAGCTACTTTTTGGGCATTGAAGTTTCTTCCCATACAAATGGCTATTACCTTTCTCAGGCCAAGTATTCTTCTGATCTTCTCGCTCGTGCTGGACTCACTGATAGTAAAACCGCATCTACCCCTCTTGATCCCAACATACGACTCACTCCTATGGATGGAACACCTCTCAGTGATGCTTCTCTCTACCGTCAGTTGGTTGGTAGTCTTATCTATCTTACAGTTACTCGACCTGATATCTCTTATGCTGTTCATATGGTGAGTCAGTTTATGTCCGAGCCTCGTTCTTCTCACCATGCAGCTGTTCTTCGCATTCTCCGATATGTCAAAGGCACTCTATTTCATGGTTTATTCTTCTCTGACAGCTCCTCTCTAGTTCTTCGTGGTTATTCAGATGCAGATTGGGCTGGTGATCCCACAGATCGTCGTTCTACTACTGGGTATTGCTTTCTACTTGGTGATTCCCTCATTTCATGGTGGAGCAAAAAGCAAACTGTTGTTGCTCGTTCTAGTACTGAGGCAGAATATCGGGCACTTGCAGATACTACCCAAGAAGTAATCTGGCTTCGATGGTTACTCAATGATCTAGGTGCATCGCAACCTCCTGGTACTGTCCTCCATTGTGATAATCAGAGTGCCATCCAAATAGCCCACAATGATGTATTTCATGAGCGAACTCGTCACATTGAATGTGACTGTCACTTCATTCGTCAGCACGTCACACAAGGCACTACGCAACTTCGTTTTACTCCCTCTGCTGATCAACTTGCTGATATCTTCACTAAAGCACATCCTCCATCTCGCCTTCAAGACTTGATTTCCAAACTCAAGTTGGTATCATTCACACCTCCTTGAGTTTGAGGGGGGGTGTTAGTGGACAGTTAGGCATATGTTAGGCATATGTTAGGCATATGTTAGATACAATGGCATATTAGTAGCTTTACTCAGCCTATATAAGGCAGTTGTAAACATTGCAAATAAACACACAATAAATCATCTTCTTCTTCTCATTTGCTCGTTATCTTCTTCACTAATGTTTAGTAAATTCGACACAGAGTAGTACAAAAACATTCTTCACTAAGTTGTTTCCAATACCTTGACGTGCTTTATGATGATTTCATACTTCGATAGTTGAAGTAGCCATGATATATAGTAGGAGGTTTGATATTTTTCTTCACACTGTTGGTCAAACCATAATTCTGCTGAAGATAGATGCATCTGATATCCTGAAAATGGAGACTTTTTGTGTTCGAAAGAAAAAAAAAAAAAAACCCTAGAAAGAGCCCTCCTGATTTCGACACTGCATTAAAATAAAATCCACACCATTGTTTGAGTAATAGGCTATTTAAATGCTTTGGTCACATAAATGACTTTGTTTAGGAAAGCTGCTTGAAATGTGTTCATCTATTTGCTCTCCTCCTTGCCATATTCCATATGTCACACAGTCATCTTTGCCTCGAGTAATATGATATTTGGTGTGTTTCGGGCTGATGTTCGTTCTTTGTCCAATTGCAGATAACAATCTTGGTGGCTGTCAGAGGGGTATATAAATTGCCAGCCATAAACAGCGGCGGAGATTTGAAGGATGCATTGCAAAAGCTTGCCTCTATTCCTTCAAGTAGAACAATGGTAGGAAAGGGAACACAGTTCTTTAGAGGCCTCTAGTTTTCAAATCTTTCTACCTCTCGTTGATGTGATCTCGATGCAGGCAGTTGAAGTTTTATGGACTCCTCAAAATGAAAACGACACATTATCAGAGTGTCATCAGTTTGAGGATTACCTGTTATTGCAGCCTTTGTGAATGTTCATAACAGAAAACTACAGTAAGTAGTGGCGGACTAGGCATTCAATCTCACGGTATACAAGTGAAATATGTCAGAATGTGTATTTATATAATAAAAATTTGTAATTTAATAATTTTTTTTTAAAAATAATTTTTTTTTTATTTTTTTCAAATTGAATGCATGCAATTGCACACAATCATCTTGTGGTAGGTCCACTGACAGTTAGCATTCTGGAGTCAACCGCTTTTTGATCCATAATCAGATAGATATTAATATTTATAGAAAATTGCGATACAACCTATTTTTTTCATGTTGAAAAATTGCTGCTAATTAGGTTTTGGTTGGGAAGTGTTACTTCTGACACCAAGTTGTCGCGCGTTGGGCACACGTGCTGGCTGAGTGAGCATAGAAGCGAGAGATGAATCAGTTCCTAGAATAACATTAGAAAACTTAGCATCTAGGCCAGCTGAAAGGTAATGGATATGCTTATAATATTACGATGATATGAACGATATTTAACGATCATAAATTATTAATATAATTATGATAAAATAATATAAATAATTTACAATCATCAAATCTTATTCATAAAATTATGATGTTATAAAAGAATTGTTACTCTAATTGCAAAGCTAGAAAGACGGCATAAGGTTTAAGCAAGAATAGATTTTTGGATGTATAGTACTAGTATGCATAGTAGAAATGAGTTTAATATGGTTTTGCTTGGAAGTTGTTCATGTTAAACGTTTTTTCAGTCAAATCACTTATTTTATATAGGACTATATTAGATCCATTTTAGCACAGTACAATGAATTGTCAAGTGTAAGCTTCAAATCAGTCAAAGGTTAAATAATATTTATAATATAAGGACATAAATTTAAAATTACGATCTTTAAATCACAATGAGTTATTACCCTACCATTTTACACAACGCCTCGAACTACCTATGCAACAGTGTTGTTGGAAAAGAAGTCGGAAAATCTGAAATCAATAGCCAAACTTTTAGCATTACGATTTGACATGTAAGTTCCCTAGTCCAGTCACTTAATAATTCTACTTTTTTAAAATTTGATTAAAGTGCCAATGTAAAACTCATAATAGAAAAAAAAATCACTCTGTCTCCCTATAATGCAAAAGGATCACGCTACTTCCTTATATATACAAAATAATTTAAAAAATTTCCTGTATTTTTTAAAACTCGTCACACCACCCCCTCTGTCTCTTTTACCGTGAAAAGTGCATGTCACGTGCAGGAATAGTAGTTGGAATTGTGTTTTTTTCTTTTTATGAGCTATAATATTGTCTAAAATACCTTTACACCTATCATCATCGAAAGAAAAAGTAAAAAAAAAATTAAAAATATCATGTAAACCCTCTTCCCCACCCCGCCCCCCAGTCCCCAACCTCAACCCCAACCCCAACCCCGACCCCGTCACCCCGTATATATATTCAAGTAAGTGTTTAATTATCTCTGTTTCAATGGATTTAATGTGAATTTTTAATTTTTTCTTTTGGCAGTTAGTTTTAATTTTATGAATAAATTCTTATAGCAAAAAATTTGATCTTTCTTTGAAGAGTGCAACTTTCTCCACCACCCCACAGGTTAAAATGAAGAACAGCCTCTGCTTATGTGATTTTGTGTGTGTGTATAAAATGCCTACATCTATGCAACCAATGAATTAAAAATTCATATATATATGTATATATAATTTTAAATGCTTACAAATTGCTTTCTAGGGGGAAGACGTTTGGTCATGAACTTGCGGGTACGGATGGTGACTTAGATTACGCAAAACCACAAACTATAAATTCAACACAAAAGCCTCAAAACTTGGTATCAAATGCTTCTTCACGAATACTCATAATACACAACCAATGGAAATTAGTCAAGAATGCTTTACCAACTCAGAAAAATAGATAGAAAAGAAAGTGTGCAGATAGTCCTCTCTATTGCGTGTGCAAGCAATTTGTGGAAACTGTGGAACACATCTCCTCGTGCTGCTTATGGGTTCACCGCTTCTAGTTTGCTTCGCCATTGCAGTGTGCTATTGATAGTCCTCTCTGTTGCGTGTGCAACCAGTGAATGGTTCGTTCGTATGGTACAAATGTGTGAATCTAGGGATACTGCAAAAGTGAAGCAACTGCTAGGATTGCTATGTGTTGTTGGAAAATTTGGTAAGAAAGAAATGGAGCAAGCATTGAGAACAGACTTGTTGATGTGCATAGGGTTGTTATGCATGTCCATAACTTGGAGTTATCAGTCGGTGAGCAAAATCTGACTCTTTCAGGCAATTTGGATCAAAGACATGAATCTGTAATTCCAATTGCAGATTGGTTCATTCGCTACACGGAGAAATACTCACTCCAAGCCACGGTTGTGAAGTTATTTTTGGGAGCTTTCATCTATTATATTTGGAGAGAGAGAAACAGACGACTATACAGTAATGAAGTGCTAACTGAAAATCATATTTTTGATAACATTATTTTTTATGTAAAAATTAAACTTTACTCTATGAAGAAAATTAGGAAAATACTTTTGGACCAAGCCATCATTAGAACTTGGAACCTTGACGAAAGTCAATTTAGATAGGCACCCTAAGGGGTTAATGTATTTAGTATATATATTTTTGTGAAGTAAATGATATCTTTACTTTTAGTATAAATAAAAAAAAAGAATTCGGATCCTTAACATCTAACATTCTGGCCAACTTCTCTTTCAACTCCGCCTACAAAAGGGAAATCAACCCACATATTCACCAAACCAAGTCCATTACTCTATCAAAATCCATAAAGCAACTCTAAAAGAAAAAAGAAAATGGATTCATAATTTTTTTTTTAATCTAAAGCAGTTTAAACTGTTTTACATGATGTAAGATATTACATATGAAATGTGATTTTAAAATGTCTTGCATGTAAAATGAGAATCATATTTAAGTTACCTACAACTTGATGTCTTAAGTTATCAGGCTTATAATTTTATATTTTACTTTAACACAAAAAAATGTATTAATTAAAAATTGAAGATAATGATGAGATAAACTTTTCACCGAAAAAATTGGGATTTCTTTTACCTAAATTTCTTCTAAGCTTTGTGGGCCTCTCCTATAATTCAAACCCATAGACGTTTAGCCCGACTCGTTTTATGGTTTCCATTTAAAAGTAAATAAAATTCCTCAAAGTATCTCATAATTATACCAACAAGGCAAAAAACTCTTCAATTCATCTCACATGGCAACAACGACAACATCACAAGCCCTTTTCTTTGTTGAATCAAACCCTAAATGAACCCTTTATTACACACATCATTAGTTAGATTACCCAAAACCACAAACTATAAATTCAACACAAAAACCTCAAAACTTGGTATCAAATGCGTCTTCACGAATAGACATAATAGCATTGATACTAATAAATTTAAGCAAATAAAATGTGTTGAAGAAATAAAAAATAAAGAAAACCCGATGATACAAATTTTGGACTTGCTTACATGGTCAAAACTTAGCTTACGCGGTAAAATTTTTTCGTATTTATCGAGGTTGAAAATCTCACAGTTGAATTTGGGAGTTGCTTTCGCCGAGCTGGACTTCTCAGGTCGGCCTCCGAGCTGTGCTTTCCTGATCGGCTATCGGACCTGTACAAGGAAAGGAAGGAAAAGGCGGGTTGATGACCCGGATTTTTTCCTCAAGCGTGCGAATGATTAGTATGTCCGAGCTGGCAAAGTAGTTGAGAGCATTTAATAGCGAGATCCCCTTAAATGAAGAGGGTGAAACTCTATTTATACTAAGTTCGGGTCTGACAGCATTTAATGCGATGCAGCTTTATGTCCCATCAGTGCTTTATATCCCATCGGAACAGCTGGAACTGAGGTCGGGGTTAACGGGGTCGGGTTAGTTATCTAGGTTGGACATCGAGCTGAACGCGCTATTAACGGAGCACGGATTAGCCCATCTCAGCTAGGAATGGTCGGCTCACTTGGATCAGCTCGGGAACCCCTCGTCAATTCCCCCTCCCCCCCAAGTCGAGATCGAGAGGGTGAGATCTAGAGATAGAAGTTCATCCCGAGCTATAGGTGCCCGACCCCGATAGAGTAGGGATGGCCACGTCAGCGGTGCATGCCCAACGGATGGCTGCCACGTCACTTGGCGGTTCTGACGAGACACGACGTTTGGACTTCCCGAGGCGACTTTCAGGGGCACCTATAAATAGGGCCATATTCTCCGAGATTCACTTCACACTTCGCTTTCAATTTCTGAAGGAATTCAGGTTGGACACCAGAGTGGTCAGACGCAACTAGCTCGGAAAGAATCTTCTCGGGATAATTCAGCTCGGACCCAGCTTAGTAGGCCGTACTCCGCAGTTAAGAGCATTAGGTACGTCCCGACTCCCTTTAGTCATTCCTGTACATTTATATTTGCTGTAGACAGGATGGGGTGGTCGGAATCGGAAGATTCTCAGGCCATGGAAGTAAGGTCCTATGGTGGAGATGAAAGTCCGCCGAGCTCGGCATCTACCTCGAACAAGATCCGTGGCGGAGAGAGCACCAGCTCGTCCTCAGGGCCGGCTTGGAAACCTAATCGCGGGGAGAGCGACGACGACTACCAAATTATTGGGGTCAGATTGGTGCAAGAGGAAGCAGAGGAGGATCCTTTGGCCGACCTGGGAGAATTCGATGACGGGGAGGATGGGGAGCCGCTGAACCGATTGGAGGGCATCGAGATACCACAAGAGTTCTTAGCCGGGGTCTCTGCCACCGAGCCGATCGAGGCTGTCCCAGTTAGTGCTGTTCGACCTCGGAGCTCGACTTCAGCCAGCGCTTCTTCAATTCGAGGGAAGAGGATCGAGCAGCTGTTTGCCTGTTGCAAGAGTGAGTGCCATTCTACAGTGCAGATGGCGAACGCAAGGCTGAGGAACTGGTCGGTT
This sequence comes from Ehretia macrophylla, assembly GCA_037974665.1. Taxonomy (NCBI): domain Eukaryota; kingdom Viridiplantae; phylum Streptophyta; class Magnoliopsida; order Boraginales; family Ehretiaceae; genus Ehretia; species Ehretia macrophylla. The sequence continues at coordinate 34,943,803 of CM075780.1, read as the reverse complement.
GACCGGCATCACAAGCTAAAGGTTCCAGGCCGGCAAGAAGCGGCGTGTTATCCCCCAGCCAACCACTTCACCATATATGATCTGGCCTTCGACGTCATCCAACTCCCCCTCCCTGGCTTCATTATCGGAATTCTGAACTATTTCGAGCTCAGCCCGGGTCAGATGTCACCGAATGGTTGGGCCGTGATGGTGGCCTTCTACGTGTTCTGCCTGGAAAAGGAAGTGGAGCCGACCTTGCGCCGGTTCAGGCATTTCTTCGTGTATAAACCCAACCCGAAGCAGCCAGGGTGGTTCCACTTCGCAGCTCGGGTCGGCCACTCCATATTCACCAAGTGGCACTCCTCTAACAAAGGCTGGCATAATGACTATTATTGGGTGGAGTCGTCCGTGAACCCTAGATGCAGGCTGGACTGGTTCTCGAACCTGAGGAAGACTGCCAACGACGACCCTAAACTCTTGAAGGAGGAGTTTAAAGAAGTTGCAGTGCTCCAGCCTGCACCCGGGACGCTGATAGACATTGACAGCGTGCTGAAATGGGAGTGAATTTGGGATTCCAAGTTGTTTGGTCGGGAGCCCGACCTCTCAAGGGATTATCCCCACCTGATTCCCGACCCAGAAGGAGATGATGGGTCTAGCTCAGATGAGGGTCAGTTTGCAGGATTGGCGTCCGACCTCCCCGTCCTGTTTATTAGCCTTTTTAGGTGGGTCTTCAACTCATTTTTACCTCTTTGCTCTGCTTTTTGCAGATATGGCGGACATGAGGAAGCTTGTATACGCCCAGGTGCGGAGGAAGAGTGAGGCCAGTGGCGACGCATCGACTCGGTCAGGACTGGGCGGTACTGCCCAAGGACAAAGGCAGCGCCCCAGCGGCCAAGGACGAGAGGTCGGTCCCGAGGTCTCTCCAAAAGGGGCTTCGGGGTCCCCTTTGCCAAAGAAATCGGGCTCGGGCCTAGCGATCCCGGAGCGTTCTTCCTCCCGACCCGAGAGCAGAAAGCGGCCTTGGCCAGAACACTCTGGGAAGGGCAAGGCCACGGAGGTGAGCCCTCCCGACAAAAACTTCATGGAGGCGTCCAAGGTGGATCGCGACCCCAAGCTGGCGACGGTCCCCGTGGAGCAACTCTCGCTCGACTTGAGGACGGCCATAGTCACTGTAAGTCCTTAACCATCTATTAAGGTTGTATTTTTTAGCTCGACTGATTGCTTTATTTCCTGCCGAACAGGCCGAGTCCCACATCCTCTCTGTCCCCAACTTCCTCACAAAGGCCCAAACTCACTGCTTCGAGCTCGAGCAACGATATATGGATGCCCGAGCCGAACTTGAAACCGTGAGGGAGGAGGCCGCTCAGAGGCAGAAGGCTGATACGGCAGAGGTCGACCGCCTGAAGAAGGAGCTGGATCTGGAGAAGGACCGACGCGAAGCTGCGGCCAAGGACGTCGACCGCTTTAAGCGAGAGAAACAGGAGGCAAAGGCTAAGTTAAAGGATCTGGTGGAGTGGGTCGGCGTCCAGGGGGAGAAGGCAGTGGAGGCCTTCAAGTCCAGCGATGCGGCTGTGGATTGGTTGGCCACGGAAGGCGGGGCCATGGCGAAGTACGCGGAAATGGAATTCTACTTCCGAGGTCAAGTCGGAGCTCGGGAGAGAGCGAAGACCTTCTTCCCAACCTCCAAGAACGACTACATCGAGATCTTGGAGGTTCCGCCGCCAGAATTCTGGGAGATCCCCGAGCTTCCGTCCGACCTGATATCCCAGGCCAAGGAGGTTACTGAGTTTGTCCAGAAGGGCCTGGACCAGGTTGGGGATGAAGCTGAGGCCACCACCTCCGCCGCTGCGCAAAAATAGATTTTGCAGTGTTTCCCGAGTAGGGTTATTGTAATCTCGCCCGAGCTGGGCTTTTGTAATTATCTTTCAACTTTAATGAAATGCTTGCTTTTCTTTCATTTGCGTTTTAATTGAGTTCGTACACGTACTTTTCTTGTCGCAAATTTTTACTCAAGTAAGTGGGGTCGGACCAATTTAATGGACCATTCAAACTTAAGTTTAATGAACCAAGCTGGAAGTGGTTAAACATTTTACCATCCTAATCCGAGCCGGAATAATCGGGGCAACTTTATAACCGTTACCAAATCGAACTCGTCAGTTCGTTACAAAATTGGTCAAACTAATGTTGACAAATATACCGACCTGAAGCCGGGATACTCCGAGTTGGAACATAATCCGAGCTGGCAAATTTAACCAAGTTATTGATTATACCCGAGCTGGAACTTAGTCCGAGCTGGTTTACTTCGTGATTACACGTGGCCACTGCGTTAATCCGAGTTGGAGTAATTCTTTTTTTGTTGTAGCACTTGGGCCCAAGTCGGGCATTGCACCGGTGTCTATTCACAGGTTGGGCATTCGTACTAGTTTACAAAATTACATTGCATTGAATTTGTACAAGTAATGTTTCGGCCCAAGGCCTTTACAAAATACTTCGGCTCGAGGCCGTTTACAAAATTTTTCGGCTCGAGGCCGTTTACAAAATTTTTCGGCTCGGGGCCATGCATTTTTCAACAGTTTCCTGTTTTTGTCGCGAAGGTAGAAGGTCCCGGGTCGGACTTCTTTCATGACTTCGTAGGGTCCCTCCCAGGTCGGAGAGAGCTTGTTAACGGAGCGCGGCAAAAAGATGGCCTTTCTGAGTACGAGGTCGCCGACCTTAATAGGCTTAGGCTTGACCTGTTTGGAAAAGGCTCTTTTCATTGCAGCTTTGCTGGCCAGCATTCTGATTTGAGCTTTAGCTCGGAGCTCTTCAACGAGGTCGAGCTCTTCACGGATTCGTGCTCCGTTGGTTTCTGGGTCATGGTGGAGGGTTCTACTGGTCGGAGACCCGATCTCCACTGGCAGCACTGCTTGAGTGCCGAAGGTCAGTTCGAAGGGTGATTCTCCCGTCGCCGAGCTGGTGTTGGTCCGCTGAGCCCACATCACCTCGGGAAGAATTGATGCCCATTGGCCCTCTGCTTCCTAGCTTGGTTTTCAGGCCCTGCAAAATGATTTGGTTAGTCCTTTCAACTTGGCCATTACTTTGAGGGTGAGCAACGGACGAGAATCTGAGGTCGATCCCAATCTCAGCACATTTCCCTCGAAAGTATGCACTGTCGAATTGTTTGCCGTGGTTAGTCACGATGACCTTTGGCACCCCAAATCGGCAAATGATGTTTTTCCATACGAAATCCCAAGCTGCCTTTTCTGTTATTCTAGCAACACCTTCAGCCTCGGGCCATTTAGTGAAGTAGTCTACAGCCACGAAGGCGTGCTTCTTTTGGCCGACACTGGTCGGCAAGGGGCCGATTATGTCTATACCCCACTGATAGGATGGCCAAGGGCTTACCATCACTGTGAGGTCCACAGCAGGCTTCTGTTGCACGTTGGCGAACCTCTGGCAGGTGTCACACTTTTTTACATACTCCTTGGCATCTTGTTCTAAGGTTGGCCAGAAATAGCCTTGCCTTAATGCCTTCCAAGCCAGAGATTTACCCCCCAAGTGGTTTTCACATACCCCTTCATGAATCTCCCGGAGTACATAGTTTTCTTCTTCGGGTCCTACACATTTCAAAAGGGGCCAGGTGCAGGCTCTTTTATAGAGTTGCCCGGCGATAATGACAAACCTTGAGGCCTGTTTCATGAGTTTCTGAGCTACTTTTTCATCTTCTGGGGTCATACCCCCCTCCAAGTAGTCCATGATTGGTTTGGTCCAATCTGGACTTAGATTGAGCTCGGCTACTGCCTGTACTCTCAACTGAATACTAGGTTCGGATACTTCCTCCACATGGACCAGTGCAGGTTGGCTTTCGCCCAAGGCTAACCTGGACAGGGCATCAGCCTTCATATTCTCTTCTCTGGGAATCTGCTGTATCGTGAACCTTCTGAGCGCTGAGGTCAAATCCTTGACTCTGTTGAGGTAGGCTAGCATAGCACTGTCCTTGGCTTCGAACTCTCCCTATATTTGACTAGAGACCAACTGAGAGTCGGTGCTCAGGTCGACTATCTATGCCCCGAGCTGAGCTGTAATTTTCAGTCCTGCAATCACCGCTTCGTACTCTGCTTCATTGTTGGACGCCGGGAAGGTGAACTTGAGGGAGTACTGGTGCTCATGCCGGTTTGGGTCAAGGATGACTACCCCAGCTCCACTTCTGGACTTTCTTGAGGCCCCATCCACATGGACCTTCCATACGTCTTCCGGGTCATGCTCTGCTCGGCCAGTGCATTCTATAATAAAGTCTGCCATGGCTTGGGCTTTGATGGCTGTCCTGGGCTGGTAGGTGATGTCGAATTGACTCAGCTCAACTGCCCATTTCAGTAGCCTGCCCGACGCCTCTGGCTTGTGCATGATGGACTTGAGCGGAGCATCAGTCATGACCTTAATTGGATGAGCATCAAAGTATGGCTTCAACTTTCTAGCCGTCGTGATGAGCGCGAGGGCGAGTTTTTCCAAGGAGGAGTATCTCGCCTCGGTTCCCTGCAAGGTTTTACTAACATAATAGATCGGCTTCTGTTCCTTTCCTTCTTCTTGGACTAGTGCCGCCGCGACTGCTATGCCCGAGCATGCTAAGTATATTACTAGTTCCTCCCCCACCTCAGGTCGGGATAACAGGGGTGGCGAAGCTAGATACCTTTTGAGCTATTGGAAGGCGTTCTGGCATTCCTCAGTCCATTCAAAGTTCTTAGGATTCTTCAATATTTTGAATAGAGGAGCACACTTGTCAGCCGACCGGGACATGAACCTGCTCAGCGCCGCGACCTTGCCTGCTAACACCTGGACGTCCTTCACGCAGGTCGGTGGCGCCAGGTCCAGTATCGCCTGGACCTTCTCCGGGTTGGCTTCTATTCCGCGAGCTGTGACCATGAAGCCCAGGAACTTGCCTGCCTTGACGCCAAATGCGCACTTTTCCGGGTTCAGTTTTATCCCAAAGTGCTCCATTATGACGAAGGCTTCAGCCAGGTCAGCTACATGGTCTTCTGCCCTCCTACTCTTGACCAACATATCATCTACATAGATTTTCATATTTCGGCCGATCTGACTTTTGAAGACCTTGTTCACCATCTAAGTATATGTGGCTCCGGCATTCTTGAGGCCAAAAGGCATGACCTCATAGTAGTAGAGTCCTTTATCGGTGGTGAAGACGGTCTTCTCTTTGTCTCCGGGAGCCATTTTGATTTGATTATAACATTTGAAGGCATCCATGAAGGAGAGTAGCTCGAACCCGGAGGTGGCATCCACCATCTGGTCAATCCGTGGTAGGGGAAAGCAGTCCTTGGGGCAGGCTTTGTTGAGGTCGGTGAAATCAATACACAATCTCCATCCACCCGAGGACTTAGTAACCAGCACCACATTGGATAACCAGGTTGGGTACTGTATTTCTTTTATGTGGCCGGCGTCCACCAACTTGTCCACCTCTTCTACTATGATTTGTTGCTTATCATAATGAAAGTGCCGGCGCTTTTGCTTTATCGGATAGTGATTTGGGTCGACATTCAGATGAGGCTCAATCACATTCGGGTCAATCCCTGTCATGTCAGAGGCAGACCAGGCGAATACATGTTCATTCTTTAAAAGAAATTGGCTTATACCTTTCTTGAGGTTGGCAGATAGTTCACTCCCGATCTTTGCTCTCTTGGTTTCATCGGAGAGCTCCACCTCTTGAAGGTCTTCAGCCGGACTTCCTCTCTTAGCATCTCTCTTTTCTTCGGGCAGATCTGGTCTCCAGCTGATTTGATATTTGGGCTGGAGTGAGTTTTCATAACATTCCCGAGCTGAGAGCTGGGCTCCGCGAATGGTGGCTACCCCGGTCGGGGTCGAAAATTTCAGGGCCTGGTGGTAAGTTGAGGGGACGGCCCTGAAGTGATTAAGTGCTACCCGACCTAAGATCCCGTTGTAAGTGGAATTACAATCCATTACAATGAAGTTGGCCTGCATCGACGCCCACTTATCCCCATCCTCCAGCTTCAGGGGGAGGTTGATGACTCCTTCGGCTCGGTGGGACTGCCCGGTAAAACCTGCCAAAGTACCCCTCAACGGCCTGAGTCGGCTCCTGTCCAACCCCATCTGCTCAAAAGCGCTTAGGAATAAGACTTCTGCCGAGCTCCCGGTGACCATCATCAGCCTTTTGACGGTGAAGTTGGCTATTTTAGCGCTAATCACTAGGGGGTCGTCGTGAGGTAATATCACCCCCTCCAAGTCTTCTGAAGAGAAAGTGAGCTCTTGCATCTCCGGGGCCGGTCCCCTCACTGGTCCATATTCCCTCCCAGCACGAACATAACCCTTTCTGCCTGCTGAGGTCTCGCCTCCTGACGCCAATCCTCTCGCAATGGTTTCAATCACGGCCAAGCGTCCGCCCCCAGCCTGGCGCCTGGGCGGACTCCTCTCCCTGTCCCTTTGGTCTAGATTCCGGGTTGGCTGCGGATCTATATACCTCCGTAGGTGGCCTCGGGCTATTAGCACCTTGATCTCCTGCTTCAAATCTTTACATTTCTCGGTGGTATGGCCGTAGTCCATGTGGTAGCGGCAATATTTGGTCCTATTGCGCTTCTCGGGTCGGCCTTTCATTCTCGGAGCGGGAGGCAAGTGGTTCTAGTGCTGGATCTCCATTAGGATCTGCTCCCTTGAGGTGTTAAGGGGAGTGAACATAGTGAACCGGGGGTTCGGCTTCGGCTGCTGAGGCTGCTTGCCTTGGTCGTTCTGGGCTTTGGCCCCAGGTTGGGCTCGGGAGGCCTCTCATTTCTTCCCAGCCTCCTTCTCCTTGTCATTGTCCCTTTTTGCCTAATGGATTTCCTCCGAGTGTATGTACCCTTCTGCTCGTACCATCAGCTCGGACACAGTATCCACGGGGTCAATTGCCAAGGAAGATGTGAGGGGGCCCGACCTGAGCCCGCTCTAGTAAGCCATCAGAGCCATGGAGTCCTCCAGGTTGGGAATTCGGAGGGATTCTTCATTGAATCTAGCCGTGTAAACCCTCAAAGTTTCCCCTCTATGCTGCTTCACTAACAGCAATGTGGAAGTATGGCGGGTGGCACGGCGGCTTCCCGCGAAGCGGGATAGGAAAGCCTCAGCCAGCTGGTGAAAACTTGTAATTGAACCAGGACGAAGTTTTTGGAACCAATCCAAGGCATTGCCAACCAGGGTGGTCGGGAATGTCTTCGCTTTCATGAGATCTGGCATGTCATGCAGAGTCATGTGGTGATCAAAATTGAGCAGGTGGCTGGCTGGGTCTCCATCTCCGTTGTAGACGGCCAGGTTGGGCATTCGGTTGCCGGTGGGCAGAGGCGTGGCCGGTACCTCGGGAGAGAGTGGGCTTACGCCAAGTTGGTTGATGACCTTGGCTATGGCAGCCGCGGTCTTTGCCTGCTCGGGGTCGGCTTGAGCCTCCCTTTTACCTCTTGCCGCGTCAGACCTTGGTATCGGCTCTAAGAAGCCCTCCTCTTCCTGCGTCCGTTCTCGCCTAGGCTCCGGGATGTGGAATTGGGGGCGCGATGGCCGCGGCACAGCCTCTTGCGGAGCCAGGGGGCCCTCAGCTAGCCGGGCTACCTGCTCCTTAAGTTCTTCGAACATCCTCAACATCATCCTTATCTCCGGTGACAGGCTGGAGTTGTGGTCTCCTTCCGCTGCGGGGTTGGTTTGAGTGGCTAAGTGTATACGTTGGCTCGTTCCAACGTCGGCTTGGGTTAGGTTTTGGCTGGGCACCTGCGTGGGTTCAAGGTCCCCTTCCAGGTTGGGCGAATCCTCTACCGGTATGTTGTGACTTCTAGTTTGTACCATGGTGGCTTCTCAATGAGTGGCGAAGAGAGTTATAAAAGAACTCGTCGTTTCCCACAGACGGCGCTAAACTGTCGAGGTTGAAAATCTCACAGTTGAATTTGGGAGCTGCTTTCGCCGAGCTGGACTTCTCAGGTCGGCCTCCGAACTGTGCTTTCCTGATCGGCTATCGAACCTACACAAGGAAAGGAAGGAAAAGGCGGGGTGATGACCCGGATTTTTTCCTCAAGCGTGCGAATGATTAGTATGTCCGAGCTGGCAAAATAGCTGAGAGCATTTAATAGCGAGATCCCCTTAAATGAAGAGGGTGGAGCTCTATTGATACTAAGTTCGGGTCTGACAGCATTTAATGCGATGCAGCTTTATGTCCCATTAGTGCTTTATGTCCCATCGGAACAGCTGGAACTGAGGTCAAGGTTAACGGGGTCGGGTCATTCATCTAGGTTGGACATCGAGCTAAACGCGCTGTTAACGGAGCACGGATTAACCCGTCTCAGCTCAAAATAGTCGGCTCACTTAGATCATCTTGGGAACCCCTCGTCAGTATTCATGGGAGAATATGGGTAATATTATTTGTAAAGCCCTCAAGGGTTTACAAAAGTCCGCTGCGGCGTTGCTAGTTGGTGTGTTGGTGGTGGTGTGTGATCCCCGCATAGCATTCGCTGCCTCGGGCGGGAGGATAGGAGGGACGTCGTTTTCGTCACCGTCGTCCTCATCGTCGAGGTCCTACACGGTGCCGAGTTACTCGTACTCGTACTCGTCTGCGGCATACTCTGCCACCTCGCCGTTTGGTGTTGCGCTGCTTCATGTTATGTCAGCTCTTGAGTTTTCACTTGCAGTTATGCATCTTTACGTACTGATTCTTGAGGCGCCCAGCATTTTTCGTCCCGCTGGGAAAACAAGTGTTGTGAAAATTCAGGTGTACTATGTGAACTCAATTCTTTTGGTTTGGTTTATTTAATGCTGAAAAAAATTATGCACGTTTGTCGAATTCGAGTTTATGAATATATATATTTATGTTGGATTGTTGGTAGCTGTGTTCCAGTTATTTGATTGATCTAGTGTTGAGTAGTTTGCGAGCAAGAGACTGGATTTTGTGTTGTTTTGATTTATTCATCCGCTTAATTGCTGAGAGGAAAAAGAACCCGTAAAGTATAATTATGTCTACTGTGAGAAGAGTCCATGCATTTATATGGAGATACCACATTAATCTGAAAAAATAGTGAAATGCCATTTGATATCTGTCACTTGGTCAATATTTTTCAAACTTTTCTCCCACGGTTTCTTCACTGAGAAGGATTCAAATAGCTAAGTAGCTGTAGCAGGGATGCACCAAATTTGGACTCCTGGCTTAATTAGTCCCAAATAAGTTTCTAGTCTCGGATGTGTGAATTCCTCTAGTTATGTTCTTGATCTAGACGAGCTGAATGCTGAATGAGGGGAAAGTACTGAATGCTGTGAATGGTTAAAGTGAATTGTGTGATGGAGCCTTTATGATAGTGATGTATCTCTTGATTTGCAACTGGAATTGGCAAATGTGAAGCTACAGGATGACTGACAGATTAGTGGTCTCCTAGAGTACTTGTTCCTTCCTTCTTTTTATGGATAAAGGATTACATTTTGAGAAATTTGAATATTATAGTGTCTAAGTTTGCATATGCATACCAGTATATATGAACAAGGATTGCAGCAGATTGAGTTCTATTCGACGGTGCTGCTTGTCATGGAATCTTCTTTCAATTGATTTCTGTTCACTTTTGTTTGCATTTCATATTTTAATTTGTCTTCTACTTTATTTTTTCTCCCCTCTGAAGGTTGGGCTGTTGGGTATGGCGAAATCTCTTCAAGGAGATCTTAATCAGATTGCTGATGCTGCAAATACATCCAGTCCTGAGGGTCTGCACTGTGTTTTGTCGGGTGAGGCTTTGATAACTTTCTCTAGTTCTTTTCTTTCGAGTTTTTGGGTTTTATTTGACAAATACAGCCACATGCTGCAGCGAAGAGTAGGATGAAAGTGAGAATGTGTATGGACATTTGTAAGCAAGATTTTTGCATTTTGCCTTTTAGAAGAGTTATGTCTTAGAAAAGCATACAAGTGAATATGCAGTCAACTGTCACGATACCTTCTTCGTTCATATCTAATAAAGGGCTGGTTTTTTTTATTCGTTTGTATGTTCGAATATTTTATCTAAAGCAGGGGTTTTCCTCATTTTCCTTTCCAATTGGGCATCTCGCTGCATGAGGAAAAACCCGAACTGCCACCAGGAAGGAGAAGGAAGAAGCAAATTACAGAGAAAAAGTAACAGAAAAGCAGTAGATGTTGAATTTTTAGAATAAGAAATTGTCTCATAATAGTCCGTAGTAGGGGTGTGCAACGAAATCGCCAATCCGCCCAAACCGCCTAACCCAACCCAACCCAACACAATCCATTTTTAGCGGTTTTTTAAAAGTTGGGTTGGTTATGGTTTAAATTTTTATATGAACCGACTACATGGTTTGGTTTATGGTTTTTACAATCAAAATCATAAACCCAAACCTACCCGTACATATATATACATACATACGTATATATCTAGAAAACTTTTTACTTTCCTTCACATTTTTTCAATCTATCTCCCCTTTCATTGAAAAAAACAAAAGATATTATGAGTTCCGTTTAAAACTAATTGGTCCTAGAAGGAGTAGCTTAGATCTTATAAGGTGGCCAATTGGTTCTAGGAGGAGGAGCTCAAGATCTTAAAAATTATGATTTTTTCAGGTGGAGGCGTCTATCATTGTTGGTTGACGTATATTCTTGCAGCCATCAGGAAGTATGAAGATATACACTTGTTTCCTTAGCAACTGACAAATGGGACAGAATTTCTTCTTCTTCTTTTTTTTTTTTTCCCCTTCTAGATTTTGAATGTCTTCTCCTTTACCTCAATTTTGATTTGAAAGATCTGCAAGGACATGCTTTATAATTATAATTCTTTTACCCAAAAAAAAAATGATGGTTTCTGATTTTTATGACATATTGCTGCATAATATGTTGCTCTTTGTTTTCTGAACTTGCATTAAATTTTATACCCTTGCACTCTGCTGTTTTGGGCGCTCTTGGGGGATTGGGGAGGGAGCGTGCCGAAGAAGGTGTATATCTTTTATTCTTTACATTTTTTCTTGTTTTTGGTTTCCTGTGTAACTTTTCCAGTGACTTTTCTGGTCTTCTTTTCATGTGGTTTACCCACCATGTGTAATTGACATTACCGATTTTGTTGCAGAGACTATTCTAGCGTTGCTTCGGCATCCTTCTTATTGCATCTCTGCATGTTCATCTGTAAGTTAAAGCATACCATTCTGTTTTAGCATGGCAGTATACGTTGTACCAAATTATACGCACTGTGTAGTTGGCAAATGCCTTTATTAATTCCCTTATTCCTATGAAAATCTTTTAGACATTATCCATTCAGCCTTTATGAGGTATGATTCATCAATCTGTATTCTCTGTTAATTATTTTAGGCAGTAATTATTCTCTCAGCCTCCTACCCTCCCCAGCCTTCCGGTATGACATTATTAAAAGTCCACCAGTATTAGAGAATAGTAATTTCAGTTGCATGTGCTTGTAGGGTATACACGAAGTTGAGGACACAAAATATTTCAGCTTTTGTTGACCATTTAGGTTATGTAGGTTGCTTCTTTCGCCAAGCATAAAGAACTGAACTCCAAAAGAATTTATACAAATCTCGGTGGGGGAAATCAGCCTCACTCTGTAACAACAATCTGAAAAGCTGTTAGATGGAAAAGCCTTTGTTCTTTTCTGTAGCTCCCTCTTGCAATGTGGAATCAGTACCTAGAATGGATTCCACATGCAGCAATCAGTTGCTTGCTGATAATCTGTCCGTTAACTCGAGATTCAGATTCCAACTTGAAGCATTTGAGTTCATCACAGTCAGATGCAGTTGTAGGAGATTTTAATTGTTCTTAGGTTGGCTACTTCAACCACATGCAAGGCTTTTATTTTTTGAGGCAGTCTTGCTTGGCCCTGTCATTGCCATTGATACCAATTCCAACGAAGTGATGTTTGCAACTAATAATAATGAATGAAGTCGCACGCGTGTGTGTGTCTCATCCTCTCTTCTTTCGGACGATCATTGCTTTATAGTTAATTGGTCATCACCCTGGCCAGATTTAAGAAATGTATAACAGCATTTTTGTTATGATGTGCAGCTATACTGTGTCTAAAGAGTAAAGATATGTTGTGCGTAATTTGGAGAAAACGTTTCTTTTTCTTTAAGTTAAGAGAATTTTTCCGTTAAATTTTTACATAGTGGAATTTCTTTGACATGATATGAAGTATTTTATGCCTGAAACAAATGATGCAGGTGGATGTGAAGCGGAGCATGGAGGAAGGGGAGAAACAATTCAATCAATTCTCCATTGAAGAACGTGGTAAGTTCGATGAAGAGACACTCATCAATTTCAACAGCATAAGAAAGCAAACTGCAACAGCCCAGAGAGCCAACATAAAAAGCAATGAGTACATAGTGGTAAGTCAGTTGTAGATCCTTATTCTAATCTTGTATTTTGAATAAGTACTGTACATAGAACATGAGATAGGGTTTAATTTTAGAATAGATCCTTATCTCGATTTGTATTGTTTGTTTAGTGTGTTTACTTTGTGCATTACTGATACTAAGCACTCAGCGCACCTAATACCTAGCCTCCCTGCCACTTAACCCCAAGTACTTGATTTACAAGTAGCAGAGCTTTTTGTGTCCAAAAGAAAAAGAAAATCCTTAAAAAGAGCCCTACTGATTTTGACACTGCATTAAAATAAAATCCACACCATTGTTTGAGTAATAGAGAAGTGATATTAAGACTCGAGAGTAATATGATATTTGGCGTGTCAACTATTTCATCAGTTCCATTCTCTATTATGTCTGATGTTCGTTCTTTATCCAATGGTAGATAACAATCTTGGTGGTTGCCAAAGGGGTATATGAATTGCCAGCCATAAACAGCAGCGGAGATTTGGAGGATGCACTGCAAAAGCTTGCCTCTGTTCCTTCAAGTAGCACAAAGGTAGGAAAGGGAACACACTTCTTTATAGGCCTCTACTTTTTAACTCTTTCTACATCTCATTTACGTGATCTTGATGCAGGCAGTTGAAGTTTTATGGACTCTTCAGAATCAAAACGACACATTATCAGAGCGCGAACTGCTCAAGAATTACCCGTTATTGCAGCCTCTATGAATGGTCATAACAAGAATCTATAGTAAGTACTCTAGAGTCTACCTTTTTTTTTATCCATACTCTACAAAGATAGATGTTAATATTATAGATCGTATAGTTCAGATAAATTTTTCCTCTTTTCTAGTACAATTTTTTTTTAAATTCTTTTTATTATTATTCTTAATCTTTTGTTTTTGGTGGGGAGAGGAAATCTATCTGGTATTATGTTATGAGCAGGATTTAATAGTAGTGAAGTAATGATGCAATTATAATGAAATGATATGCAAAGTTCACAAACTCGCGCACGCAGGCACGTGGCCGGGGGGAGAAGGAGGGGGGGAGGGGGGTGTTTCATACAAGACAAGTTCTCCTGCTGCTGTTAGGTCAATCCTTCCGGCGGAGGAGACAGAAAAGAGAAGAAGAATCAGCTACCAGAATAACATTTTACAAATATTAGCATGCATGGCCAATTGCAAACCCAGAAAGATGGGAAGACGTTGAAGCAAGAACATATTTTTAGATGAATAGTACGCATAATAGAAAAAATATTGATCTGGTTCTGCCTAGCAACGCATCCCATTCCCCTTCTTGCAACCCATTCTAGGTAGAGCCATATTGAATTTACTCCAAAACTACAAATTTCATGGTGCAACGAAAAGTCTCAATTTATTTTTCAAATCATTCAAGAATTAGACAATAATTATGATGGAGTATATACGTTCAAATTTGAAACTTTTTGTCATAATGATGATATCAAATTTGACTTCAGATTTTTTGAAAGTAGACAAGTAAAGAAAGAAAGTGGGGTCGCACTTGCATCGGGCTAATCGGACGTGCAAACTCACATTTAATTGTACGTGGAGTTTATCAATGTGTGAGTTGTCTGTGTCTGGAGTATTTCCTAAGAAAGTGATATATGGTCCAAAAGTATAACACAAAAGCAAGAACATAAAAGACTAGTTGGTTTCTAGACCAAAAAGCTAGCAAACAAGTATTTTGTTGTACACTTTACAAGTAGCAAAGCACTAGTTGCAGACTTAACGGGTCATATTACTGCTTTTGGATAGTTCCAAGGTCGCTTCTATTTAGAGTAGGCCAAAATCTGGCATGGATTGCCCATGACACTATAGGCAAATGTCCTAATCGATTTTAGTAACCCCCACTTCTCCTTTCCTGAAAAAATATAATCTAATAATGTGGTCTTCTTTTACCGTCGCTACCAAAGATCACTTGGTCATGGCGTCTTTATCCTTAGAGCGGAGCTAGGCATTGGGGGCTAAGGTAAACATTACAGTAACACAACCAATAACTAAGAGTTCGTGAATACTCACTTATATATAAATCAATGCTTAATTTATGCACATTAAAATATATATAAAGTTTTCAAGACATGACTCCTCTTATATAATGCACTTTATAGTAATTATAAAAATGTAAATATAAAGTATATATGAAGTTTTTAAAGTATGACTCCCCATCATATAGTAATAACATAACATATAAATGAGAGAAAAATAAATAAATAAGGTCATTGTAAATATAAAAAAAAATACCTTCTATAATTGACTAATTGTCCTTAGTGTGACTTTATATTCTAAAATCGTTGAATAATCAATTCATTTTCTCTCTATATAAGTGATTAAAATTATAAAATAATAATTAAAATTAATATTGAACAACTAAAATTACAAAATATATATATATAAAATAAAAGCAATTATAGTCTATATCTATCAATAATAAACCACTAATCTGAAACTAAAAAATAAAAATAAAAATAAGAACAAGAGTTTTTATTCATTTAGGAAAAATTAATCTAGTCCCTATTTCGTTTCCTCTATAATCCAAACATACCCTAAGCATTATAATAGTTGCAAGAAAAGCATCATCATCATCATCATTAACAACAACAAAAACAGGTAGATATATACATGCACACACCGACACATAGTGTGGAAACAAAGAAGGGCTGTTGGTTCATAATAGCAAATGAAAATGAAATCACAGGCTTTTGCAAAGAGAGGCAACCAACCTTTCACAAAATTCCAATCTCTCTATTGCCTGCCCAGCCAAGATACGGGTTAGTTTCCTTTTCTTGGTGTTTGGAGTTTGTGTGAAGGTAAAGTTGAGCAGCGTGTGAAGGTAAATTTGAGCAGCTGTTTTTTTTTTAATTAGAAATTAAAATATTAAATTACCAAAAGAGAAAAAAACCAAAATATTTAAGTTGAGCAGCGTATTAAATTCATCACGGTTGTGTATGTGTTTTAGTGTATGCGTGTTTCGTGTGTCTTGATGGAAAACTAAAATTTTTCCTGCGGTTTTGGACAACCCACTAAGGTGATTTTAGTAGAGCCGACATGGCTCCATTAGGACTACTTAATTTTTTTTATTTATTTCAAGACGATGTAAAATTCTCAAAAATACTTCTCAGTTGATAACTTTTTCATCAACCTACCATCGATGGATCAAATGATCACTTTTCAAAAGTTGAGGGACTAAAATATTACTTTCCCAAAACTTAAGGGACCAAAATGTTTTTTTTCTCTTTTTGCGAATGAACTTTTTTGCAGCTTAAAAGAAAATTTCATTCTTTATTTTTCCTATAGAAGAATAAATAAGTAGATGAGGAAATATACGAGAAAGGAAAAGTCTTTTGATGACAGCATTGGAATCTTCAATATTGGATTCTTTTGTAATTATTATATTTTTTCTTTACGATGAGGAATTGGTTCTAGGCATGACCATAATAAATTCATTTTAAACTTATAAATTTCGTAGTGTAGAAGCGTGTTTTAATATGATTTTTAGATCAATTAAAAATTGATAATATTTGTGATAAGAAGATACTCGATAACCTTTAAGGGTAGATTAGCAAGTTAAGTCTCAGATGTGCTCCTTAAGGGTAGAGACTCCCTGTAGCCACATTTAGTAATATTTGTGATGAGAGGATACTTAATAACCCTTAGAAGTAACTTAGCAGGTCATGTCTTGGGTGTGCTCCCTACTGGTCACCATAAGTTATTACTTGATAACTCTTAAGGGTAGCTCAACTAGTCATGTCTTGGGTGTAGCTCTCTAGGAGTTAAGACTCCCTACAGCCATTAAAAGTTTTCTTGACTATTAATTTCAGATCTTTTGGATGATGTGAGAATTCAACTGGCAGAGTTTGACCATCGCCTAGTAAACATTCAGGTGTAGCAGTACGCTCTCATACATACATCAAGTCAATCAAGGGTAAAACTACAGAGTAGTGGGAAGTGTGGAACCCGCAACTTCACATGAGCGATTTCAACCCTGATAATGCCTTCTAATTGAGTCATTTGATTCATTTTATTACTTCTCACGTAAATTTTGAATTATTAGATTTATTTTGTTTAATGAATGATTAAGGTTCTATTTGGTTTAGTTGTAAAATTTTAATTTTTAAACTGTAGAGTTTTTAACAGTAAAATTTTAGCTAGAAGTATTATTGAATAAAAATCGTTGATAGTTTAGCTTATATTGGACTTTTATCTTGATTTATTGTCTCCATTAATTTGCCAATAACAAGGGAAAACAACATACTGTTTGGAACAAATAAATTACATAAAAGTTCGTAAAATTCATTTGCAAAACTAAGTTTTTGTGTTTGAAAGTACCTTTTTAAAAAATTTAAAATCAAGATTTACAAATCTTAGATTTACTCAAGATTTACCTAAATCCTTGCTCAATAGATGAATTTTACAATTCCAAGCTACCAATTTAGTTACTCAACTTTTAAAGACTAAACTATCTTATAAGTTTCTTTGTTTTTTTCCTACTGCTTTTATTTTTTTCTCTCTTATTCTTCTTGCGAGCTTCTTCATGAAAAATTTATTTTCCATATATTTATTGTTTAATCCAAGCTTATTTTTTTGTTTTCAAAGTAGAAGCTCAAATCATAAGTTATTTATCTATCTACCCTTATTTTCAGATTCTCACGAAATTCATTTATAAATCAAATAAATTTTAGATCACAAATTTTTCAAACAGTGTGAAAGAAGAGTAACCTTGTCGCCTGCTTATAAGACTTTGTTTGTTTGCTGTAAAATAATTTGTTGATGGAAAAAAAAATTTCTTAAAAAATAAAATATTTTCTGGTATTTGGTTGTTATATTAAAAAATATTTTATGGTGTTTAGCTATCTGATAGCAAATAACTTTGAATCAGTTCAGTTTTTAAAATGTTTTTGTTGTAATCACTTCAGCTTGTAATTATCTCTTCGTGCTTATTATGATTATTATTGTAGGTTGTTGTATTATATTTCACTCATTTATTTACAACAGTTTGTCTTCACCTCCTCGGTCATCCGGACACCCCATCATGTCCCAATCTCACTAATTTGTCTTCACCTCCTCGGTCCAATGCATTGTCTAGATTTATAAATAACTCCTCCTTGCCTACACCGCCGTCTAGCTCACGTGATGTTGTACCTACTGCACCACTTTTCTCCTCTAGCACGCCACCTTTAGCTCAGTCAAAGTTTGTTCTCACATCAACACTCCAACGGTCCACTAACTATCTCCTGTCTCCATCAGCTCGTCCTTTCGGACAGCTTCCATGCGAGACTCAATTAGCATCCGTTCTTCGTCGTCTCACTCTCAGCTCTTTTCCTCATATATTGTCCAGAACCAGTTCTTCACCCATTAATGACTTACCTGCTCTAAACTCTTCTAGCTCTCCTCACTTTATACCCCACCATTCTAGTCCTTCTACCTCTACTGTGTCTTCTCTACTTTCCAACCCGTCTGGTGTTGCACTAATCAATCCTTCGAAAGTGGCTGCCACTGTGGGTTCCTCATCCATTCCCTCTCAGCATCATATGATTACACGTTCGAAGGATGACACTCGCAAAATAAAACAACGTTCTGATTATGTATCGTACAATGCAGTCACCAAATATCCCATTCCTTCTAACCTCTCTCAGGCTGTCCTTACCAGAGTTTTTAAAATAGAGACTCTAGTATCATATAATTATTACGTAATATAGTTCATTTGGTGAAATAAAAATTCATAAAGTAGAGATTAAAATCACCAAAAGTGGCATGGGTCTCTAAAAATGTTAACAAATTTGTTAAACATTTTTAGAGGCTCTGTACTTTTTAGAGACTCGGGCCTACTTTTGGTGATTTTAATCTCTACTTTATGAATTTTTATTTTACCAAATAAACTATATTACGTAATAATTATACGATACCAAAGTCTCTATTTTAGAGACTCTGGTAAGGACAGCCTCATCACCTTGAGTCAGAACCTTCTACCTTTGCCCAAGCTTCCAAATTACCTCAGTGGCGTGAAGCAATGGACAGTGAATATAATGCACTACTGCGCAATGGTACTTGGACTCTGGTTCCCAAACCTCAAAATGCAAATATAGTTGGATGCAAGTGGGTTTTTCGCATTAAGCGAAAGACAGATGGCTCAGTTGAACGTTATAAAGCTCTCCTGGTTGCCAAAGGATACAGTCAAGAAGAAGGCGTGGACTACACTGAGACTTTTAGCTCAGTCGTTAAGCCTACCACGATTCGTGTTGTCTTAACAGTTGCATTACCTGAAAATTGGTCCATCCGGCAGTTTGACGTGAATAATGCTTTTCTACATGGTCTACTTACTGAAGAAGTGCACATGACTCAGCCTCCTGGGTTCATGCACCCGATATTTCTGGATTATGTGTGTCGTTTGCAGAAAGCTATTTATGGCCTTAAGTTGGAGCCTCGTGCCTAGTTCTCTCGCTTAAGCTCGTTTATTCAAACGCTGGGTTTTTCTCCATCCAAGTCTGACACATCTTTGTTTGTCCATCGTACGTGCGGTGATATCATGTTTTTGCTCGTTTATGTTGATGATCTTATTTTGACAGGGAACAATGATCAAGCCATTTCCTCCATTGCCACATTATTACACAAACAATTTGCGTTAAAAGACCTTGGTCCTCTATCTTATTTCTTGGTTGTGCAGGTCACCTCCAGTCCTAATGGTTTGCATCTCGGGCAGCAAAAGTACATATTGGACCTTGATCGTGCAAAATTGACTGGGGCCAAACCGGTTGCATTTCGCATAGCGTCCAATCAGCATCTATCACAAACTGATGGTGATCCTTTTTTCGATCCGACTTTATATCACAATATCGTTGGGGCGCTTCAGTATCTCACGATTACTCGTCCCGACGTTGCGTTTGCAGTCAATAAGGTATGTCAATTCATGCATGCTCCAACTGAGGTTCATTGGACGGCAGTCAAGCGCATCCTGCGCTATCTTAAAGACACAGTTTTCCATGGGTTGCACATCAAACCATCTCGTGATCTTAGTCTGCATGCGTATTCAGATTCAGATTGAGCGGGGTGTCCGGATGATCGACGGAGCTCCCATGGCTACTGTATTTTTCTTGGTCCTAATCTTATCTCCTGGGCTGCCCGGAAGCAGGCTACAATTTCTCGATCCAGTACAGAGGCAGAGTATAGGGCCATCGTGTTTGCTACTTCTGAACTTTGTTGGCTACAGTCCCTTTTGTCTGAGCTCGGTGTTTCACCCCGCTCTTCGCCAACGCTCTGGTGTGATAATATTGGTGCCACTTATTTCACGGCGAATCCTGTGTATTATGCTTGTACAAAACATATTGAGATCGATGTGCACTTTGTGTGTGAAAAAGTCACCTCTGGGGCACTCACGGTTCAGTTTATCTCAACTGTAGATCAGCTTGCGGACATCATGACTAAAGGGCTGTCTATTTCTCGTTTCCGTCTTCTTCGATCAAAGCTCACAGTTCGCGATCCTGATTCGTTTGAGGGGGCATGATAGCAGATAACTTCAAATCAGTTCAGTTTTTAAAATGTTTTTGTTGTAATCACTTCAGCTTGTAATTATCTCTTCGTGTTTATCATGATTATTATTGTAGGTTATTGTATTATATAATGTCATGATGTAAACTGCTGTAAATAAATGAGTGAAATATAACTTTCTCAAACTTACACTATCATAGTGAAATTTTTTTTATGATATTTGATTTTTACACTGAAAAATATTTTTCATTGGGAAACTTTTATAAAAAGAATGAATGTTATTCTTTTTTTTTTTTGTTAACCCGAGAAATATTCCCATATCAACCAGTTCACAAAATATTGACCAAGATTAAACACCACTGTATTAGGACCTTCGATTCTTTGATAGGTCATGCTTGATTTACCCCCACCTGACCTAACGATTGGGTGTGAACTAAAACTTAGAGGTACAACGACCCAACTCAAGACATGTATTAATTCAGTTAAAAATTTAATTTCTAAAGCGTTAAGAGAATCGAACTTAGAATTTCTTTAAATTTTATCACACTTTTTAACCACAAGGGCAACCCCTTAACCTCCCCAATGAATGTTGTCCTTATGAAAAACTTTTATGAAAAAAAAAGAATTTTATTATTATAAAAAATTATATTAGTTAAATCATTCGTACATTGTTTCTACAACTAAGAAAATCATTCGAACCCTATTTGTTGTGGCGCTTCTTCTTGCTGAACATCACCAGCATTTAAGGCTTTGAAGTATTGTTATTCAATTCAAGTAATCGCCAATAAACAAGTTGCTTTTAATAAACAAATAAAAAAAACAAAAACACAAAAAACAAAAAGTGGATAATACGTAGAATCCAATGTCAAAGCTTGCGTGGAAAGAGATCTAGAACCATTGATGATAATCCACTTGCAAAGTGAACAAAGCATGTTAGCAGTAATTTTATACCCTAAACCAAGTTAAACTAAATCTTATCCAATTAAGTGAAAAATCTATTTGTCTTACTCGTAAAATTTAATTGTGGAGCTTTCAACAATAAAGTTTTGAAGAAGTACTGTAAAGTAAAATAGAAATTATTAACTATTTAAAATTATCATGTCACAAATATTGTTCACCATTAATAAAAGATGAGTTACGATGAATAACTTTTTTTAACTTTAGTTTTTTCAAAATCTCCGATTCAGATAACTTCTTTACCTTTAACTTTTACATAAAAATCAAAACGGACAAAAGTGAGCAAATGGCCTGCGTTTAAAAAGACCAAACCAAACCGATTTTTTTTTTTTTTTTTTCATTTTTTTCCTCGTACAACACCTCATCCCTAATCTTGTTCCGGATCTTGGCTTGCGTTCAACAACGAAATTAAACCCCGCCATGCCTCATTCCTAATCTTGGCTTGCGTTTAACAACCAAACTAAACTCTGCCTACAATCTGTTGCAACATTTGCGTTTAACAGTAAACATCATATCTGAACAGTTAAGCCATTAAAAGAAGCAATCAAAACCCAGAAAAAGAAGAGTCAAAAACTAGAAAAGAAGACTCTCCAAGGATGAAAATGGTAAGAGAAATAATTTGTTGTCAAAAGATCTGGTGATTAGTTATGCAGGCAGACTATCTAAACATGGAGTCAGATCTTACTTTCAGATGCCGGATTATAGCATATGGGCCCCACATGTAGATACATGTTGTTAGTCAAAATAATGAAAAATTCTTAAAAAAGTCCACAAGCTGTGGATCTTCTTGGCTCTCTTCTTTCTCTCCTTCATTTGCTTAATTCCTCGAATATGAGAATGTGAGAGTGCAAGAGGAAAATCAAATAGCAGAAGGGGGAAAAATACCAATTATGTCTATAGATATTATTTAATAAGTTTACGCTTTAAGAAAAATCATGGTAACAAGAAGAAATCCATCAATGTTACAGAATCAGATACACTCAGACTCAGTTGTGCGTAAAGAGTTGTATTTGAGTTTGTTTTTCGAATATGGGTCGGGTCAACATTGGGCTTATAATCTCGTGTTTGTTAAAATATGCCACAACTAGGGCTTTAGTCCATTTAAAGTAAAGGGTTTTTATAAATTCTTCAATTCCATTAACAAATATCTCATAATGATTTTTTTTTTTTTTTTTTTTTTTGTATTTATACCAACAAGGCAACAAATTCTTCAATTCATCTCACATGGCGGCAGCAACAACAATATCACAAGCCCTTTTCTTTGTTGAATCAAACCCTAAATGGAACCCTTTATTTCACACATCATTAGTTAGATTACCCAAAACCACAAACTATAAATTCAACATAAAAACCTCAAAACTTGGTATCAAATGCGTCTTCACGAATGATCATAATAGCATTGATACTAATAAAAGCAGTATATTTAAGCAAAAATGTGTTGAAGAAATGAAAAAATTTCCGTATCTGGGTAATATTATTTGTAAAGCCCTCAAGGGTTTACAAAAGTCCGCTGCGGCGGGGTTACTAGTTGGGGTGTTGGTGGTGGTGTGTGATCCCCACATGGCATTTGCCGCCTTGGGCGGGAGGATGGGAGGGGGGTCGTTTTCGTCACCGTCGTCCTCATCATCAAGGGCCTACACGGTGCCGAGGATGGATTACGGGCCGGAGTTGTCGTACTCGTCCGCGCCATTCTCTGCCTCCCCGGCGTTAGTTAAAGTTTTTTGTTTCATTTTCATGTGTTTCTTTACGTATGGTTTGGTGTACATCGGTACTGCTGGCGCTTGGAAAACAAGTGTTGTGAAAATTCAGGTGTGCTATGTGAACTCAATTCTTTTGGGTTGGTTTATTTAATGGTGAAAAAAAATTATGCTTGTCGAATTCGAGTTTATGAATATATATTTATGTAGGTATCTGTGTTCCTGTTATTTGTTGTGTACGCGTTATTTGATTGATCTAGTGTTTGCGAGCAAAAGACTGGATTTTGTGTTGTTTGGATTAAGCAATGGTGATCTTTTGATAGAGGAAGAACTGAACGAACAATGTGGGTTATTGAGATTTATTTATCCACTCAATTGCCGAGAGGAAAAAAAACCCGTGAAGTATAATTATGTCTGTGAGAAGAGTCCATGCATTTATATGTCCGAGAATTATAAATGCCGTATTGTAAGCTACTTTTATATCGGTAAATCTTCATACTTGTCTGCTTCAATATCAGTATATATATGTCTAAGATTTTTTTGTTTGGTTTGATGATGCAAGGGGCTTTTTGATATCTGTCACAGTTCTTTGCTGATGTGTCTAATGTATGACGTTTTACTCTTCTTCTTCACTTAGTGAATAGTTTTCAAACTTTTTTCCCATGGCTTCTTCAGCACTGACAAGGATTCTAATAGGTAGCCGTTGCAGGGATGCACCAAATTTGGACTCCTAGCTTAATTAGTCCCAAATAAGTTTCTAGTCTCGGATGTGTGAATTCCTCTAGTTACCTTCTTGATCTAGACGAGCTGTAATAACTCTTTTATTGTGGAAATGCATGGACAATGACCTTTGTTATGTCTTTTTTCTGAGCTATAGGTAGGAAAATTTGTGACTAAGCATTGGAAAATGAGCTTCACTAACTTCAGTCAAGACCCAAATGAAAAACTGAAGTCAACCATAAGTGAAACCATGTTGCATAAGCTCTAATGCAAGACAGCCAAGCTCTGTTTCTGCTAGGACAAATTCATCTTCTCATACCAAAGACTCTTAAAAAGGTCACACATAGCCACTAAGTTTCTATTGCAGATTTTTGCTATCTCTTGATTGTAAATCTGGAATAGTTTATTCTAACCCACAAAAGAGGTTGAACTTTATTAAAGGATATAAGAAAAGAAGGAAATAGAAAAGGTGAGCTGCTGTGTGAGCAAACAAATAATAGACTGTAGAGGTTTTCACGAATTCATAATGCTGAATTTTTCACCTCACGGTTCTAATCTGCAATCACAAAATGTTATTGCACAATGAAGGGAAAGTACTGAATGCTGTGAATGGATAGTGAATTGTGTGATGGCGCCTTTATAATAGTGATGTATCTCTTGGTTTGGAACTGGAATTTGCAAATGTGAAGCTGCAGGATGACTGACGATTAGTGGTCTTCTAGAGTACTTGTTCCCCCCTTCTTTTGATGGATAAAGGATTGCATTTTGAGAAATTTGAATATTGTAGTGTTTAAGTTTGTCGATGTGGTGAGAATGTAAAATCTTGTGATTTGCCTTTAGTTAGTTGATTATACTATGATATACATAATAGTTATAGGCATAACATTTGCATTAATATTGGTTAGATATTAACATGCATAGATGGTACGTGCATATGCATACCAGTACATATGAACAAGGATTGCAGTAGATTGAGTTCTATTCGACGGTGCTGCTTGTCATGGAATCTTCTTTCAATTGATTTCTGTCCGCTTTTGTTTGCATTTCGTATTTTAATTTGTCTTGTACTTTATTTTTTCTCCCCTCTGAAGGTTGGGCTGTTGGGTATGGCTAAATCTCTTCAAGGAGATCTTAATCGGATTGCTGAAGCTGCAGATACATCCAGTCCTGAGGGTTTGCACCGTGTTTTGACTGGTGAGGCTTTGATAACTTTCTCTAGTTCTTTTCTTTCGAGTTTTTGGTTTTTATTTGACAAATACAAGCATATGCTGCAGCCAAGAGTAGGATGAAAGTGAGAATGTGTATGGACATTCGTAAGCAAGATTTTTGCATTTTGCCTTTTAGGAGAGTTATGTCTTAGAAAAGCATACAAGTGAATATGAAGTCAACTGTCATGATACCTTCTTCGTTCAGATCTAATAAAGGGTTTTTTAGACTCTATCAGACTAGGAAGATCTTACCCTTCCCTAATCCAAAGAGGTTAATCGATGCAACTGCACTCTGTCTTGTCTTTCCTTGAAAGACTAGCTATTCCTTACTGACATTTCTTTACTCCTTGTTTAGCTGGAAGAAGTGGAACGGGAGGACAGTTTCGATCACCATTCATTTGTCAAGAAACCTCGGACTAAAGGTGGTTTAAATGAAAAAAACACATGCCACTAACTTCATATTCTGCTTAATCAAAAAAGGTAGTCACTCGCTTGTTAGAAGAAGAAGGGAGTTTACTGGCTCGACTAAGAGTGGTAATTTCACTAGAATCAATCGAAAGGATTAAGCGATCGCAGACTTCCTTTCATGGATTAGAATCAAAGCACTGGTTCCACGCCGCTTGCCCGGCCGAGGAAGTTAGCGCAGTTCATTCAATGCCTAGTCTTCCTTTCCTTTTCGTAGGCTAAGCTTCCCGCTTCCTTCATACAGGGGAAGTTCTCCTATCCTCGAGGAACTTTCGCTAGAATGAGGAGCAGACTCAGTCGCTTCATTCTTCCCAAAGGTCTGCTTTCTATTCTATATAGACTTTTTAGAAATGCTTTACTGTACTTCATATGTCAAATAGCTGTTAGCTTTACTTCATCCGCTGCAATAAGACTTAGAAAAGGAACTTCCCCGAGCCTTGGATTACTTTCTAAAACAGGGGAATAGTGAATTGAATCTTTTTCTCTAAAGCACCGTGCCCATGGTGTGAGGAAGCTTGGCACGCACGGACCAAGAAAGGACTACAAGTAGACTTAGGCCCTAAAATACTCTCTAAAAAACAGTTCCTTCTTTCTTTCCTGCCTTCAACTTAGAGTTGAAGTTCAATTCTATAGTTTCATGCTGACTAACTTCTTGTCTTCCTGAAGTGAATGCTTAATCTTATCTTGCCTTGTTGAATCTGTCTTTGATTCGGTAATAGAGAGAATTTTGTATAAAAGAAGATGCAAGTATATCTAAACTCGATTCCGTGAATACCGGATCTTGCAAATGAGAAGTGGATCTATATTGCTATTTTGCGAGGGGACTAATTGAATTTCATTCTTGTCTGCTAAGAGAATTATTCTTCCGATGCTTATGATTCAATTCTAATAGGGCATTCAATTAACTAGTCTCCCTTGGTCCCCCCGTTGGGAATTGAGGATTCTAAACCTTGCCTTTTTTTTCTTTCTAATGTCAAACTGCCTTTTTTGCTTGAAAGCTCTAGCCCTTAAGGCCCTATTAGCCCTTCTAGCCTTTGAAAGCAATTACCATGTCTTAGAAGGAAAGTTATCGGGGTTCGCCAAAGAAGAAGACCGGTTAATTGAACACTTATCTACTCTCTATGATAAACGGATAAGATCCCAAAAGCGTATTCTGATTCACTTTCTCCACCATTGGTCAGTAATGAAAGAGCGGCAAGAGTCAGAGCTGCTACGGATTCAGTTCCCTTTCTTGCATCGGTTGACTCTCTTTCTAAGAGCAGAGCAGGGACAAATATAGTGGTGTACTTTTGCCATGGTAAACTGCCAAAGCTTCTACTTCGAGCCCTTTCTAATACCTCTCTTACCTCTCTCTATCTGTAACTGTCCTGTGTTACCTGCTACTACTCCTCTAGGAGTGAAACTAGCATTCCAATACAGATCCTTTACAAGTATAGTCCTGTAATAGCTCTTACCAAGGCCGTTATTCCTGCTAAGGAATAGAGTAGGCCTTGACCTTCTATATTACAGTGTTAACAGCGCATCTGCGACATCAATAAGAAAAGGGGATAAGATCTATAGATCCTAAGAAGTATAGATCGGGTACAAACTAGTAGTGGTGTCGTATGTTCGCTGAGGTCCCTCCTTGGGCCCAAGGAGATATGGTTAGTTGTAGCCAGCTGACGACACAAGGATGACGGACTCTTCTTTAGGAAGCTATAGGAACCTCCCGATTGGTCACCCAACGGACCTATGCCAGATACTAAGACCAGAGTACAAGAGAACAAGATAACCTGGCTAGAAGAGAGGTTCGACCGCAATGGGATGACTGAGACCGAAGGGGGATCTGGATACCCGCCCCTAGCCCATATGAGAAACGGAAATGAACAGGATGGACTAGGCTTGGCAAGCTAACGTCAAACACCTCAGTGGTACATCCAGGGTGATATGACGCTGAAGGACGAGACGCTGGATAAACCAGGCGGTCATTGGGACATGCGTTGCCCGATGAGTGCGCTTGGCCTTACACTCATACGCCTTTCGGGGAACACGAGGAAAAAACTTCAAGTAGATCGATCGAAACTCACAATGGAACTAGCTCGCAAAGAAGGAGCAGGAATGTCACTGGCTAACAAAAGGGGAAGCCTAGTAGCCTAATCAAAAGAAATCCTGGAAAGCCAAGGGAAAACCATCCAATTCCCTAGTGTAACAACCCCTTATTGTATATAAGAGCTCAACTTTCTTGTAATTATATATTTGAGCTATGAGCTATTCCCCTCCTGGGACAATGGCAATAGCCAAAAAGGCCAACGAAACTACTCCTACATCTCCTGGCCGGGAACTCCAAAGGGAACTTACACTTACAGGAAAAAAAGACAGCTGGATTGGGGACTGCTACTAGAGAAAGAACCCCATATAAAAGGACCACTCCAACTGCATCTATCCCAATGGCTGGAACAGAACTCAGCTGTACATATGCGCTATATTCTCAATCTATCTTACACTGTCTTGCTTACTCGCTTACCCGAGAAGAGAATCTGCTATCCCAGAGACTACTACTATAAGTATTAATTGGGAATTGGTATGAAGACTGGTGGAAAGCGGAATAGCGATACAAGGACTTCACATATTGATACCAGGACTATTGTTACGTGGAATACGGAGACAGGGACTCCAACTCAATCCCCATCGAAAGGAACTGCAAATATATTCAAGGGAGCTCGTACTCCAACAGAATTGAAGGTAGAAATTCTTGATGCCCTTATTACTCGAAATGAAGGGGAGTATCTTATGACTCCAACTTGGCTTGGGAGAATCCTACAGCAGACAACAAGAAGAAATCCGTGACTTCCATCAAGCACAGCTCTAAACATTGACGAGAAAGGGGATAACTGTCATAACCCATATATATCGGGAGGATACCACACATAACCCACATACTTATCCTGTGGTGACAAAGCCTAGAGCAAAAATGAGGGAAAAATCCCCGGACAGAAGTAACAACATCCATCTCGGCGGACAGACATAGCATTCCTCACAGGAGAATAACTTTTCTTTTCTTTATATCACTAACAAGGGAATACCCTTTAGCCCTTCCATATGAACTTGTAATATAACCTTAACTGGAAGATAAAGATACCCGCGAAAGAGGTGAGGTACTTCCATTCCACTAGTTTTCGCTCTCCTTTTAGTCGAGCTACTTTAGGACCATTTTACTTTGATATTCTCTTAACTGAAAATACAAAATATGTATATATCTTATTAGAATCTTAAGATGATATTAATACCCTAATAATAGAATACTAACTAGTTAAGTAATACTTAGTAATACAAGAAATATAAAACAGTCGAGCGTCTACGGACCTTTCCTTGCTTGCCCAAAAGAGATTGATAGTAGTTGATCTAAAACCTACAGCAATGGAACAAAACTCTTAGGGAAATATAACCCTGCCCTTGAAAAGAAAGAAAGATTCCGACTCCCCATAGGAAAACCAGAATCAAGCCCTAGATTCTATCTGTCTTAGGACTAAATGCATAGAGGGCAATGGGATAGAAGACAACTCAACTGTCTGCAAGGAAACTCTCAAGAGAACTTCCAATAGTTGGCAGGGAAGCCGCCTAGAAGAGAACACATTTGTCTTACAATGGAAGGTACGTAGCGTCACTGATGGAAAAACTACTTATTATATAATAATCTGAAAACAAAGGATTATCCAACAAAAACAAGTGAAAAATACGGTTTTTCGTGATCGAATGCGCCCTTTTCCGGCTTGAAGGAGTCATCCCTTGCTTCACTTCAGGCAATTCATTAACGGCTCCTTCTTCATTGACAAAGTCTTGGGTCGCACCTGGAGCTGGTCTTGGCGTATCCGAAGCGTCACATATTGGAATTCTTCTACCCTTCCCCTAACATCGGGGGAATGGAATGCTTAAACCTTGTTTTCCCCCGAGGATTTCTCAATACTCAATGCTTCATCAATCGCGAGGTAGCCCATATATAGTTAAAGTACCGGTACACCGCATCCATCCCTTAGGGCGTTTTATTTAACCTTTCTCGTTGCTCATTACAACCGTAGAAAGACTCTTGCCTAAGCCGATAGCAGCGCCTGCTCCTAGTTCTCTAGCTGCCTTAGCGCATCAACTACTTGGCTCAGGGGCTACGAAAAGAATTGATTCTAGATCATCCTCATTCCCTTTTTATTCACCTCGACGTCTCCCAAACCTCTGGGGTTTGTTTTGTTTAAAGATCCTGTGCTCTGTTATAGGCTCATATTTCCTTGCTCTTAGCAGCGATATGCCATCAAGCAGTTCTAATCATTCCTGGCCTACCTTTACCGCTTCAATCGACTGCTTTGAATTGAAAGACCTTCTGCGGCGCCTTTCGCCTAATGGCTCTTATTAAAATCCTTGAGTTGAGAACAAATTAAAAGTAACCCCCTTGCGGTTCTCATGTTGCATTGCAACTCTTCATCATCCCAACGTCCCCCTGCAAGAAAATACCCCTTACTATAGATAGTCCCCCATCCACTAACTCTCTCACCGACGCTACATCTGCACATATAACATACGTCAGTAAGCCCTATCTGCTAGCCTTCGATTGTATGGTTTCCTGTATCGCTGTTGTCGAGCACTTGACGTCGGGGCACTCTAGCTGATATATGTCAATAGAAGGCAAGAGTTGACTAGATTAGATTGTCTCTTCTTACAGTACCTAACTAAGGTTAGTAAAGTATTAAAGGAGACGATCCATTTACTCCCTGATCTACGAGCACCCTTGCCCTGTAGATTCGTTCCCATGGTTCGAGTAAATAAAGAAATATCTCATCTTTGAGGATTTGAGGCAATCCCGATTGCACAATATGACCATAGGTCTAGGGGAATTGTTTCTCAGAGTGATGTCTAGTGTGGCCTCCTTAGAAGGATATCTTAGGTCGGGGCACCTTTCTCCTTAACTGTCGGATATGAGTATAAAGTGGCAAGATTGAATGTTAGTCAATCAAGAGCTCGGCATAATGAGGATAGCTAAACTCGAGTTGAACTAAGGGATTCGCTTCAGTGAAGGCCACCTTCCTTCTTTCGTCTACACTCTCCCCTGATTGTGTAACAAAAGCACATAAGAGTGGAACAAGTCTACGGTAGTTACTATGCTACTATTCGCATCCCAACCTAATCTCTCAACCAATGCCACACAGTACTTGGCCTGTCCACCATTTGGGATAAGTATGGTATCAAGAAATTGAGCATATTATTCCGTCTTGGTGGGGCAGGATAGTCGTAGATTACTTTCAAACTTTCGTTCCCAAAGAAGTGAACCATTAGTTTGTGTACATAGCAAAGCCGCGCCCAATACACCGGCAACTCCCATCATATGACTCATAGTTTTCAATTAAATGTTCCTTGGCTTCTGGGCCCCATTAGCCCCACTTTCAAACATATGTCGGGATGACCGGTTCCTTCGTCACATACCTATCACTTTTGAATCTCTATCCTCTGGTGAACCTTATCCGGAAGTCACCTATTCTACAAATAGAAGTGTTTCGACTATCAAGGGTGGTCGTAGATCAGTAAGCAAGCCGCCCTCTTCTATTACCAGATAAATGCATAAATAAATAGAGTCAACACCGAGGCAGGAAAGCGATAAGGCCAGAATGTATAGTTCCGACCGAATAGAGCAGACAAACAGACTATTAGACATACTACCAATTCCTTTGCTGTCAAATAGATTGGATCTTTTCTTATGTTATGAGGTCTTCACTTAGTAATCGGATAAAGTAGCCTTATGTTCAAATCTTCGGGTTTTAGGGGTGTCTTCCGGAGCCCTTCACTTTTTTTTTTTTTTTTAAGCATATCCAGCAACGGCAGTGGTTCCATCGCCCTTTCTCCCAGCCTAGCCCCTTCTTCTATCTTATCTAGAAACCCTTTTAGTGTGATACAAAGAAGAAAGGTTGTTCTCATCATTCATAGAATCTGGCATTCCTCTATTTGCCTATCTTACCCTATCGAAAAAGAAGCGAAATGGACTTTGCCTTGAATGAACGATTCTTCCTTTGTTGAGCTAAGGGGGAGGTCCCACCCAACCCAACTAAGAAGAATCAGGAGTTCCCACAGCAACCCAACCTAGAAGCATACCTCTATTTTGAAAAACCTCCGCAAGAACTCCGCGGATTGCGGAGATGTCATCCGCTAATTGATCTATAGTAGAATGCGAAGAATGAAAACCCGAAGCTTATCTTATATAGATGATGAGTGGAGGGCTCTATGTGACCCTCCCCTAGGAAAATAGGGGGGTAGTGGTTTCCCTTTCTGGTATAACCCAAATAGCGTCTTGAAGCGAATCAGGCGCTGCAGCCCTTTCAGACTTTGTTACTATCTAGGAGATAAATGCCAAAGTTTACGTAGTCCGCTCTTCCCAAGCACTATTTTCTTTTCTTGTTATTGTTCCTAAGCTGTGTGTATTCTTCGTTTGCCTGCCGTTCTACCCTTTTACTGGAGATTCTTTCCGCTTTCAATTAGTTTCAAGGCTCCACTCCATCCTAGGCGAAACTGAAGGTTTAACGCAACAGGCTTGATTAGGTTGTTTTCTTCAATTTACTATGCGGCATAGCCTCTCTTTCCCTACTCCTGATGGGGACTAACAGAATGGTTTCATAAACCTCACCCCCGCTTCTGATTTATACTTCTTTGCTTGAGACATAAATAAAGGTAGAACTAAAGCACTAGCGCGCTACAACTAAACTAGATCTTTGGTCGGATTCAAAGCTCATCCTAATCTCCGCCGAGTTCCAATTAAAGAGTTCTTCCGCCTATCTCTAGAGTAAAAAGAAGAGACCTAGTTTCCCCATTTCTTTGTCTTCTAAGATCAAGAAAGTGCCCTTATGACTCTAAAAAGAAATTGTTTGGATGTTTGGTTAAGTCCTAATCATCGCCTGGGCTTCATGATTCCGTCTGAGCCCAAGACTTGATGAGACGAATCGAATAGTCTGCTAGCGAGCTTTTCACATTCTTTCTTTCATCCTTCTTCGGACCCTTAAATAAGGAGTTCTTCTGAGGGCTGTTGATTAGCAACAAAACGCAAGTAGTTGTTCTTTTTTTAAGGTTTCCTTGCGAGTTCTTTCTTCTCGACAAGTAGAGCTGGTCAGTACAGTTGTCTCACTTTAGCAAGTGTATCGCTATAGTTGCTCTATTGCGGTTGTATCGTTTTGATAGCTGCTATTCTAGCAGTTGTATAACTATCCTAGCTATAGGTAGTTCATAGCTCAACGTACTTGTTTCTATCCCTGCTATTTTCTATCCTAGCTCTAGGTAGCTCATAGAACAAGTAGGTATGGGTAGCCTCAACGCAGTAGGTATAGGTTTCCTCCCAGCACAAGTAGGTAGCAGAAAGTAGTTCTTTTAGTAGTAGTTGTCTAGTGCTTTTATTCGTAGCTATCGAGGAGCTGTATACGCAAGGTCAATGCTTCATTTATAGAAGTCTTTAGCGCAACTCCCTGATCTACGAGCACCCTCCCTTTCTCTTAAAAACTTATATATCCCCTGCAAGCAAGCGCGATGAATTCCAGATAGCTTGATGTTGTTAGCTAAATCTAGCTACAATACAGCTACATGGTTGGCTTATTGATCTACGACCACCCTTGTCTTAAGCATAACACATTACAGTAAATTGCTTACTAGGAACTGCTCTTAGTACGAGGTATAGTAATAGCCATATCTCAGAGCAGTTCCCTTTAGGTTTTCTAGTTTATTCTTTCTTTCCCGTTGGATTTCTTCCCTAAGCAGTCGAATCCTGGCACTTAGATGTATATCGATCGTAACCGAGACCGATCTACAACTCTATCTAAAACAGAGTTTTGGTAGTTGAGTACCTTCTTTCTTTCGATTATCAACCAAACACAAGGAGTTTCTTTGATAGATAGCTTTCATTTTTGTAATCTGTTGGCTAATAGGATTTACAGTTTGGTAGGTCAACATGCCAGAAGGCACGATCACCTTATTAAGACCAGCTGACTGCCCCTTTTTTTTAGTAGGTGATTCTCCATCCATCATTAGTAATCTCAATTCGCTTTTCCTATTGACTCGTACATTGCGCGCTACAACTAGTGTTAGCTAGAAGGAAAAGTCAACATGATAGTACCAGCAGCTCTTATGGCAGGGTAGAGTCTCAGACTGGGGCACACCACCACAACAAGTTCAAGTTTTCAACCAGTGCATCATGCTATGGCCTAGGCTACCCTGCAAATGTTATCTCGGTTTGGCTTTCTCTCATCTGATTACAAGCATTTAAATGTTCGGATCTATGGAGCTCGAATTCAAGGCTTGCTATGAGGCCTGAATGCAAGTCTTGAATATATATTTTATACACTCCCAAATCTCTTGAGTTGCAGCGAGCGCTGTTTTCTCTTTTGACCCTTAGGATTTTCCAGTAGAAAGTCTTATGAGAATAATTTGATTTCATAGAGCTGAATAGGCAGCCGGAAGTCAACAACAACAAACATCTGTTTTATGCTTTCGCGGTCGAATCTACGATCCTCGGCCATGTTTCCCTTCCGACTATGCGAATTAACCTCAGTGCTTTCAATTGTTTTATTATTTTTCATTTATTCTTATTATTTCCCAATCTTAGAAGGAACAATAGAAGAAAAGGCTGCCCAGCCAGCGAAATTGACTGAAATACATTCTTTCTCGGGGGACCATGCCCTCGGGAGAAACTAGTGATGATTGCCTCTCAATGGCAGGGGATATTTCTTTGAGAAGAATGACATTTCAAGATCATAATTTAGCCAGATTCAGAATCAACATTAGAGAACCAGATCTTATGGATTATCCCCCATTCCCCCTTTCCCCTTTCTCTAATAATAAGATAAGCTCGTCAGGTACTGGCGTAAGTAGTAATTCCTACCGTTGCTAAAGCTTTTTGTTTAAGGCTTTTCACTCCGATTATCGTTATTCAAGCGGTATCACAGAGAATCTTTCCTTTTGTCCTTCTGGCAAGGGTTTGAAGAGGGGCTTGGTAGCTAGGAAAGTGAGGAAGGCGCTATACTATTGGGCAAGTAGCGGTTCTAGTCTCAGCTTTCTTGTAGCTTTGGGGATTTATTAATGCTACTTTAGGATTCAAAAAAAGGCTTCAAGCTCAAGTGCAAGCTTTACTGCAAGTCTAAAGAAAGGGAGAGGCAAAGTCCACTCACTATTAGCTTGCTAAAATCTCTCCACTCGCATAGTAACGCCCTAGTCAAATCTAGATCTTGTTCCTTTGCGAGCGGAAGTCAGAACGAATACCGAGACTCTTTTCTTTTACGCCTTATTAGTTATGAAAGCGGATCGCTTTGTTTGTAATAAAAAGGAAAGAGAAGGCGGTTGTAGAGATAGAGTCTTTACGGGCAATGAAAGCGATAGGAAAGTGAAAGATTCTATCTTTGTCAGGTTTAAGGTAAAGGGCATAAGAGAAAGAAAGTTCTTGTTTCCGGGCATATCGATGGGAATAAGAGCAGGCGGTAAGTGAGACAATTCCTTCGGGTAGTAGATGCTGGTAAATCAGAGTCAAATCTATATTTTCGGAAGCGAAGTCGTAACTTATACCTTTCGAAAGGCACTCCAGCCCTTATGGATAAATAGATAGAACCGTTCTTTCTTTGCGGTTACAGTAAGCAAGTCCATTAGTATAGTACACAACACTCATTTAAAAAAGGCGAATAACTGATGAGCGTGAGAGCGATGCGCTTTGTCTTTTGGTTTTGAACTTCTAAGAGCTTTTAAGTCGGAACTCAAAGCTAGTGCGTTAAGCAAACTTGTTTGTTGTAAGGCTATCGGATCAGAGAATTCCCTCTTTCAGTTTTGCTCCCCCTACTTCTAAGGATAGATAGTTTAGGGAAAGCAAGTACTGTGATGAGATCTGTCTTTCTCAAGCTCTCATCTCAGAAGGTTCAAGGATTATTCTGATTGCACGAGAGATTGCCCTACCTGCTAACTCCTCTCCTTTATGGGTTGGTTATCGGGGATCCATTGTGGCTTGTGACTAGGTTAGTACGGGTGAATTACCATCAAGCCTAAGTTATCTGGTTCTGGGTCTGGTTCTGTACCTTACCCTTACAGCTCTAAACTTCGAATAGATTGTTGCAACTCCAAATTCTTTATATAGGGGAAACTCCAACTATGGAATACGAAAGCCCTGTTATCGAATACTAAAGCGTTCCCCTTTGATTTTATTATATGTGTTCTCCCTTGGATGATACTTTCAAAAGCATAGATCCACGAGAAAGAAGTTCCAGAGGGGCGTGAAAGTCTCGAAATGCGTGTGCAGGCATTGTTTGCTGCTACCTTGGAACTCCTATTGAGTCAAGCAATAAATATTATGACTAACAAAGCAACTAAAGCACCGGAGCTCTTCTAACCAAAACCTATTCTAAAGGAATACAAGGTCAGTTGATACGAGACTTTTGATACGATAGAATCCCTAAAAATTTTTCATTCTTTTGGTAGTTTAGGAATAGGGTTGGGCAAGAAGCTCGATATAGGGAGTCCCTAATCTTTTAGATCGATCGGGACTTTGTTCTTTAACTTAAGCTTTCACCCGGAGTCGAACCTTCACTGCCTTAATCCCTTAAACGGAACAGTTAATCGTAGAGCAGGAGGAATTAAGGCTTTATTTCTGTCCGCTAGTTAGGAATGGAATCAGAGGCTACGAATACGAATTCTTGAATGGGGGTAATTTAATAATAATTATTAGACAAATAGGGCACTAGAACGCTCTTCTTCCTCCTTCCTTTGTCAGGCCTTTCTAAGAGATAAAGAGGTCAACAAAAAGTTCTTTGAGCTATCGACGAAATGGCCAGCAGAGTTTGATTTCAGCATTTAGAACTTCTTTCTTAATCCTCGCCCTTTGGTTGACTTACTCCGTACCTAGAAACATAGTTGAGACTGGTCGATCTTTGTCAATCCGGCTTTCACTCTCAAGCAACCTTTGTTCCATTTGTGGAAAGAAGCCTAAGACAAGAGGGTTGGGTCAGCAGATTAGGTCGACAAAACCTCTTTCGACAAAAGAACGGAAGGTGGCAATCCTGATCCTGAACTAAGTGACTAACCTAAGGGTCTCCTTCCTTTTTTTGCGCCAGCTCCAATCGTCCCTTTCTATAAAAGAAACAAGGAATTGACAAAGCCAACCGGGAGGTGAAAGCACTCCGCCTATGGTGATAACACGCCTTGTAAGAGAATTGGGTAGTTTTTCCTTTCCCTCGCAATCAATGCGTTTGGCTTTCTATTCTATTGAATGGAATGAGAAAAGGCCTGGTAAAGTAAATAAGTAGGATAGATAGTTACCCGACTCTGGCCTTGAAACAATGACCCGGCAGAAGTACTCAAAGGTGACAGACATCCTACACGCCTAATATAAAGTGAAAGTGTATGGTTTGATAGAACTAGGTAGTAGTTGGTCGGAAAAGAAGAGAAAGAGACTTCAATGGACTCGGGCAATACCATTAGGACAGAAAGGGATTGAGGTACAGAGTAGTGAAGTGGGAGAAGAGCGTAGGACTAACCAAAGATGTTAATTCTCTGGGCAGAGTTGCTCTTTATTTAATTTATTTAAAGTGGTTGAGGGAATAAAAGAGTCGAGTGATAGTGATAACGAGAGAGTGGAAATCACTCAATTTACTTTCTGAGGATCAAGAAGATGAGAGATGCCCAGCCGGGTGCCTTTGATAACGTGTACGGTAGGTCTAGAAAAAATGGCTAGCTTGCCCGTCAGTCCTAGGTGGAGAACTAAGGGGTTTTCAGATTACAGGTACTTGCGTAATACGATTTTCCCAATCGAAGTTCAAATGCCCTTTCTTTCCTTTGTTCAAAAGGTAGGATCGATTTAATGCTAATGAGATTGTTTCTGAGAAATTACGGGTGGGAAAGTTCATCCCTACATTTCTTAATTGACCTTTGACTCACTCAGAAACTCTTATCATGACCTTTCGATCCAAGTATGCTACGAACCAGAATCTAACTAATTTGCTTTTTAAGGAAAGAAAGAAGTCGTATCTCTGTATATGATAATTAAAGTCGCTCGATTCCGCCCTTTAGCTTGGCACGTTGATGGAATAACTTCTCTCTTTTTCTACCCGAGGATCTCCTCTTATACTGTTATTGATATAGAATACATAAGAATGACATTCCCTTCCCCGAAAGCCTAAAAGTCAGCCATAACTCTTAACGATGCAAGGAATAGCTATCGTTTCATGCCCAAGTCCAAGCACGGGATAAGACTTACCAACTGATCCTAGTGACTCTGGGTCAGGTCACGAACGGTATTCGATTGATTTGAGCTCTATCGTCCTATTCTCTAACTAAACTAGTCCACCAGCGAGGGTAGGCAACTCACTAAGTAGAGTCTCTAATGTTAGCAAGATCCGCTGCGCTATTGAAAGACTCTTAGTTGCTTATCCGAGATTAGAAAAAGGCGTAACTGCTGTTATCGTAAAGGCTAGGCTACTAGATAGGAAAGAGCCCGCTAGGCTCAAAGTGATGAGATGATTTCTTACATTATCTATACGGTGTTAGACTCTATATAACTAGAAAAATATACTGATTTGATTTTGGTCAGATCAGAGCCTTCTATTGGAGGAGATTGATTTGACTTGCTACCGTACTTTAATTAGTCTTCCACATAGAATCCAGGCTCAGGATGAACGCTGGCGCCATGCTTAAGTTTTGTTAGTTTTGAGATTCCGTAAGTAACTTTGTACTAAGGGAAGAAGAAAATGAAATACAAACAACCGTGCCGGTCGTAATAAATTGATTGTAGTATAAGAAAAAAATGCCAAAAAGGAAAAGGTACGTCTTGCGCAAAGCTTTCTACGAGTGAACCACCGCCCTTATTTTATCATCCCCCAACTCCGTTCAGGAGGAAAGCCTATCCCATTTGCTTATGGAAATCGACTGCCATACTCTTTCTCCGCCACATACGAGCGACATACCTTCGTCATATCATAGTGGCGATATTCCCAGACCCGATACTTCTCAGTCAGAATCGGACATATTATCCGATATTAATACCCAAAAGGGTGAGAGCTCGGGCGTGGAGATTTCTTCCGCCCAGGAAGAAATAGAAGAAAAGGTTGCTAACATTGCTAGGGAAAATGGATTCTATTTGGATGAAAAGGCGCCCCATGTTTTGGGCTAATGGGTTCATGAGGAATCATCGAATCTCTCTACTTTACACGACATTTTGTCTGATCTCAGAAGAAATAGAGAAAAAAAGTGACTGGTTTGGGGAAGCTATTGACGTATGGTCGCGTCAATTTATCATACCAGATATCCCCTCTCCACTAGAATAGTTTGACATTCCCCCCGCGCTAGCAGACTTTTATTTCTCATTCATAAATCCATCTTTGTTTATGCTACTAACTCTCGGTTTGGTCCTACTTTTGCTTCATTTTGTTACTAAAAACGGAAGAGGAAGTTTAGGTAGAAGGGGAAAAATCAATGGGTGCCGGAGCTGTTACAATTACTTCAGCGAGAGCTGCTGTCGGTATTGGAAACGTCCTTAGTTCCTCAATTCATTCCGTGGCGCAAAATCCATCATTGGCTAAACAATTATTTGGTTATAACATTTTGGGTTTTGCTCTAACCGAAGCTATTGCATTGTTTGCCCCAATGATGGCCTTTCTGATCTCATCCGTATTCCGATCGAAAAAAGAAGGTTTTTCATTCAACCAACTATCTTTTTGAAGCAGATAGTTCACAGTGCTTATTCTATAGATACTTATAAAGCCAACTCATGTTTCCATTATATTTTCATTACGAAGATGTATCACGTCAGGATCCGTTGCTCAAACCGAATCACGCCAACGTTATGGAGGTTTCTGGATTGTGTAAAATAAAAGTAGTACCAAAGGCAGCACCTTCTATCAAAAATGAAAAATTGGCTATGGAGATTCCGCGCGGTCAGAAATTAATACAGACACAAAGGGCTTCGACAGGAAAGTCATTTCGATCCAATCCATTCTTGGGGTCAAATAAAGAAAAAAAAGGATATGTCAGTGACCTAGCATGACAAAGCACTCTCCGAGGGCATGGAATGTCTAAATTTTTGGTCAGAATCTCCACAATAATGTCTATGTTAGATTCTCCGGTCGAAATACGGGAAAACTCCATTCAATTCTCGATGGAAACGGAGTTTTGCGAATTTTCCCCGGAACGGGAAGATCATTTCGAGATCTTCGAACATATTCGAGTGTTCAATGTGACTATTGTCACTTCGGCCAACACACAAGATGAGACTTTACCACCGTAGAGCGGCTTTTTACAAAAGGATGAGGGGGAAACTCAGTAAGATGTCGGAGAAGCAAAATATACGAGATCACAAACGTAGACTGCTCGCGGCTAAATATGAATTGAGACGAAAGCTTTATAAAGCCTTTTGTAAAGATCCCGATCTTCCGTCTGATATGTGGGACAAACATCGTTATAAGTTGTCCAAGTTGCCAAGAAATTGTTCATTTGCACGAGTAAGAAACCGATGTATTTCCACAGGTCGCCCTTATTCCGTATGAGTTCTTTCGAATTTCTCGTATTGTTTTTCGTGGATTAGCATCTCGAGGTCCTTTGATGGGCATAAAGAAATCGTCTTGGTAACAACCACCAAACCAATAGAACAAGGCTTAGCTCCGCAGCTGGTCTACAAACAAGGTGAGTAGGTCCATTACCGGCCGGCTCCAGACCGAAAAGACCTAACGGAGTAATCCCTTATCTCGGATCGGAAATACCAACGGGGCGGGAATCGAAGTGGGGGACCTCTCTACCACTTCCTGTCAAGTATGCTCCCCAAACATACTCTTGGAAGGATAGAATATCACCGCGTGAACATAACGTAACTTCCAAGGGATCGACCACTATTCTAAATATAGTAAGGCAAAGAACCCTTGTTCATTGGAGCGCCGGAGTATGGAGGTTGTTCCCATCATTGAAGTCAGAGTGTGGGACTGAGCCTTCCGAATGAGAAAGAAAAAGAGTGCTTAGTTTCGTTGGAAAAACCAAGGCAAATATCATATTGACTTTCTTTCGCCCTACTTCTAAAGATAGGTAGAAAAAGTTGGAGATAGTGACTTTCTGAGATTCTCTCTTTTCTAAAGCTGCGCAAGGCAGCCCCCCCAGAACAAAGCCCCACCTATCTTTTCCTCCTTTTAATGAAAGACCTTCACCTCGCTTCCTATTCATTTGTGGGTTTGGACCCTTTGGCCTTTTTTTTTCAAGAGGTGATTTCGAGAATCAACCAATCGACAAATCCGTAGCCCAGGTGACTCACAACCTCCCTTTCGCCCAAATGAAATGTGGGATGAATCAGATTAATATTTTGATTGATTCAGGGTGTAGCGAAGCCAAATTCAATCAAGGCAAGGGGGCTTACTTTTCCTGAGGCTGAGTCATCCTTTTCAAATTTAGCTATGCTAATGGAAGAGGAAAAGTTTTCAAATGATATGGACCCCCAAGAGATGGGCGAGAACCCCTAATTGCTTAGGGGTCGCACTCTGTCCCGCTTGGTGGACGAAATCTTCTCTCCTTTTAGAATTCTTTCTCCCACACACCCTTGCCCTCTTTCACCATGGAGGAAAGAATAATCTTCCAAGCGGATAGAGAACTAAATTTCAATTAGATTCATTCCTAAGCTTGCTTTGTTGCAGCAAGATGATCAGTCCGAGAGTGCTGGAGAGAAGTGAAAGTGGTAAAAACCTCTCTGATTCGGTCACTGAGCAGTCGGACGACTCTTCAGTAACCTAGGATAACCCGACCCCTTCGACACTTCTTTCGCCATATACCCTCTCCATCCTTTGGAGGTGGAAGAAAGGGTACTCTATCTTTTAATATATATAGTAGGGCCCCAGCACGCTAAAAGGTGGGGGAACAAGAGTTGTCACGATAGAAAAGAAAAAAGAAAGAAATGACTAGAAAGAACCAACAATTATCTCTCCTTAAACAACCTATATCCTCCACACTTAATCAGCATTTGATAGATTATCCAACCCCGAGCAATCTTAGTTATTGGTGGGGGTTCAGTTTGTTAGCTGGTATTTGTTTAGTCATTCAGATAGTGACTGGTATTTTTTTAGCTATGCATTACACACCTCATGTGGATCTAGCTTTCAACAGCGTAGAACACATTATGAGAGATGTTGAAGGGGGCTGGTTGCTCCATTATATGCATGCTAATAGGGCAAGTATGTTTCTCATTGTGGTTCACCTTCATATTTTTCGTGGTCTATATTATGCGAGTTATAGCAGTCTTAGGGAATTTGTTCGGTGTCTCGGAGTTGTAATCTTCCTATTAATGATTGTGATAGCTTTTATAGGATATGTACTACCTTGGGGTCAGATGAGCTTTTGGGGAGCTACAGTAAGTACAAGCTTAGCTAGCGCCATACCTGTAGTAGGAGATACCATAATAACCTGGATTTGGGGTGGTTTTTCCGTGGACAATGCCACCTTAAATCATTTTTTTAGTCTTCATCATTTACTCCCCTTTATTTTAGTAGGTGTCAGTTTTCTTCATCTGGCCGCATTGCATCAATATGGATCAAATAATCCATCGGGTGTACATTCAGAGATGGATAAAATATCTTCTTACCTTTATTTTTATGTAAATGATCTAGTAGGTTGGGTAGCTTTTGCTATCTTTTTTTCCATTTGGATTTTTTATGCTCCTAATGTTTTGGGGCATCCTGATAATTATATACCTGCTAATTCGATGCCCACCCCGTCTCATATTGTGCCAGCATGGTGTTTCCTATCGATCCATGCCATTCTTCGTAGTATACCTGACAAAGCGGGAGGTGTAGCCGCAGTTGCACCAGTTTTTATGTCTGTTGGCTTTACCTTTTTTTAAAAGTATGTATGTACGTAGTTCAAGTTTTCGCCCGATTCACCAAGGAATATTTTGGTTGCTTTTGGCGGATCGCTTACTACTAGGTTGGATCGGATGTCAACTTGCAAAGGCACCATTTGTTACTATTGGACAAATTTCTCCTTTTGTTTTCTTCTTGTTCTTTGCCATAACGCCCATTCTGGGACGACTTGGAAGAGGAATTCCTAATTCTTACACGGATGAGACTGATCATACTTGATCAGTGAAAATTTTTGACACCAATCATTTACGAGTAAGTATTACACCAAGAATTGACAAGCGGATAAGTTTTCTAGACCTAAGCGGTGGCGTACTTTGAGGGGGGAGCTATTGTGAAGCCTAGAAAGGCGGAAGCGGCAAATCACTTCTACCGAGTTCCCCAACAGTAGCTTAGCTTAGTAGCTTAACTCTTTCTACTGGCATGGCGCTACTGGATGCTTTTGATCAATAGGAAGATGAGGAAAAAAAAAGCTTATGATGAGCATCTATTTGAGTCGATCATTTCCAAGATCTAATTCCAGTTTTTTCTTATGTAGTGGAAATACCTTACAATCTGAAGTTTTACGCTTAAGGGAAGGAATGTTCTTGGTGGATACAGGACTTGGGACCCCTAGAATTTGTATGCAAGATAAGCCTACAGGAGTGCCAATCAACCGAGCCACCAGGTTTGAGAATAAGGTGGGATCCCTGGATCTAGTGGCCGGTGAATCACTAATCAAAGAGAAGATTTTGGAGAGATTCTTCATCGATCTAGTGGCCGGTGAATCACTGATCAAAGAGCGAGCAGCCGCCAGGTTTAATGATTTGGTAGGATCCACAGATGTAGTCGCTGGTGAACCGCTTCTTCTTCTTCCACGAAGATTCAGACAAAAGCGAGCTTGGATAGAACTAAACAAGATTTGGCGAACGAATACAAAGGTCAAAGGCTTTATTATTGAGAAAGTAAAAGGAGGTTATTCAGTAGCCATTGCAGGTTTCATTACTTTTCTTCCATTCCGTCATCTCAAAAGTCAAAGGATATCGAATGATTGATTCACCATTGAGAGAATTAACCCTAAAAAGACGAATATTGTGGTATTCTAAGGCAGATCAAAAAAGAACTTGATGAGCGAAATTCGCTGACGAAAAAAAAAAAGAAGCACTTTTTCAATTCCGAAGCCTAGCGTCTCCTGATAACACTCTATCACCTTAATCCATTCTTTTGTTGAGGGTCGTGTACCTTTTCCAGCCCTCTATTTACATAGCGAAGAAAAACAAAGGCTCTTGCTCGAATGCGTAACTGCGGCGCGCCTATCGTCCCGGCACGGCACTCTAAAATTCATATTGGGTTGAGCAAGAATACTGTGACTAGGAAGACGAAGAATGGAACTGAGAGCATAGTCTCAATAAAAAGAATGAAAAACCAACCTACGAGTGGTGGATTTAGATGGAGTCTCGCAGAAGAAAATCCTTAATCTATAGGGGCGAAAGCGCGCTACAACTAGCATCTCCTTTCTTATTATTAGGTTGATAGGTTGCTTGAGCAAATTCTTAAATCGTGAGAGGAAATGGCAGAAAAGTGAGCCCGCCCCAGGCAAACCTACTTCTCGTTATCTTGTTCCTGGTCAAGCTCCCGTACCCGCTATTTACTTCAATCCTCCCCAATTAAAGTAAGGTAGGGAGGGGCCACTATCAATTGAATAAGCGTATCAAAGAGAATGAGGTCTAGGGCCCCGGAATACCATCGAGAAAGAGCAATAGAACAAGGTGGGAATAAGATATAACAAATGGGTAGGACAACCAAGGTGAATTCAATGGCTTTATGAGATAATCGGTATACTTTCTTCGTAGGCAGGCCCAGCGATATCCAATCAATGTAGTCAGCGGAA
Source organism: Ehretia macrophylla (assembly GCA_037974665.1). NCBI lineage: Eukaryota > Viridiplantae > Streptophyta > Magnoliopsida > Boraginales > Ehretiaceae > Ehretia > Ehretia macrophylla. The sequence continues at coordinate 34,900,244 of CM075780.1, read as the reverse complement.
CAAAGGAAACAAGGAATGGGAGAAATTTGAGAGGAAGATCTAAGTACCGAGAGGGAAATGGAGCTTTAATCCATATCATTCTCCATGCACATACGATTTGTTAGCAGCGACCTTACCATGCATCATTACCACCAGCCATTTCACTCGAATATGTAGTAAGCAATATCCTTTGCAACTATAGGAGAAATATGAACATTTTCCTTATCTTTCTTGGCATCAACAACCATAAGAACCATAGGTGCACCAACCGAGGCAAAGATTGGAGTGCAGTGACCGTACCCGAGATAGATCTGAACCTACGGTTGCAGAGAATAGGTGCAATAGGGAATCATGGGAATAATGAGAGGGTACGTAGGGAACATGGCTGACCAAGCTCCTTTTTCTAAGGATTGAAAAAAGAAATCGGCCGGTGTTCTTCCCAACTGCTCCAATAAACGTGCCCACATCCTACCCCGTCTGGAGAATGATATGATTGACTGAGAGTACTTATGAAACCCGGCTAAGGGTTTTATCTGCGACCTCTTGAACTGTTTGCATCGCTCTCTTTGGTTCAAGCAAAGGCTATGATGAAAATTCGGATCGGCTTCCTAGCATACGAAATACGGAATGGATTCCAAAGCCCCCCAGTTTTAGCTTAGACTAACGGCACCGATTTCTAGTGCTATAACAGATTGCCTTTAACGCGAAAATGAAAGCCCTCACAACACTCGATACCTGCAACTGCTCTCGCTTATGGTAGTAGATAAATAGGTGGACATGTATCTGGAGCCTCTGCTGCTGGTAGATTGACTACTTTATATGGACCTGGGGCTGTAACTGAGGATAGTGCTTGGGAATCTTACGATAGCTATCCTTACTAGATCAAATAAAACATCTACGAACCGATAAATATAGTTTTTCTCTCCCCCCATCCTTTAAAGCGAAGCGGGACTTGTTTTTATTTCTTGTCTCGGCTTCTTCAACTACTCTTTCCGTAAGCCCTATGTTGTAAGGGATAGAAAGTACAATCGCCAAAGCCGGAAGCTCATCTCAAACAAAAGCTATAGAGGAGAAGAGAGCCAATGAAGACTTAGCACAACTGCTTAGCGCAAGGAATATTCTGAAACCACTAGTTGCAATCAAACTAAAGGAAAGCCTTGATCGATATGATATTAATAGAATATTAATGTGCTCAAGCAACCTTATTAAGCGAAGAAAGCTCTTCGAGCTTCTCTTATATATATAAAGGTTTTAGAAATGGGCGAGGTTTGAAGATGCTCGACCGATAGGGAGAGGAATGGAGTTGGCTCGACAGAGGATGAAGTAACTCGACTGCTAAAGAGATGAAGGAGCTATGAAGCATCTTAGAGTATTCCATTCCGTTTTTCAGTTGGATCCAAGTTTGTTTGCGTGGCTCTTCCTCCATCGGACCCCACTACCTCGTAAGGGCATTGAGATCAAGCATGAACCTCTCCGAGCTGGGAGAATTTGATCCGTATATGTCAACTTCGAAATAGAAAAACTCAGAAAATAGATTGAGCTTGGGGGAGAGAGCTGAAAGTTATGCACTGAAAGGGGTGAGAACCCGCCAGCGTGGATATTTTTGGTATAAATGAATGAAACTGGAATTTTCAAAAAGAAAATCTCACTTCAAGATTTCTCAACTTTGAACCTTTGATCCGGGGACCCCCATTCTATCCACTAACCATGTAAAAAAAATGATGGATAGAATGGCGCTATAGGAACCGGTCGGATTCAAACCGATGAATAGAAGTTTTGCAGACTCATGCCTTAGCCACTTGGCTACGGTTCCCTATCAATTCCATGTTTTTCCCCCTTGTCCAACTTTGCTTTACAGGGTGAGACCTGGAATAACAGATGCCGGAATGCTTTCGGAAGAAGAGCACAACATAGGTGGAGATGGATTTTCATAAAGGCTTTCTAAAACTTGATAATCTAAGAGTCCTCCCTACCTGAACCTTTTCTGTGACGACAGTATAAAGAAACATTTAGGGATTTGTTGATGATCCATGATTACACAGTTGATCAAGCCTCTGAAACCAGACTCTTTCTTACCTCTCGATTCCATCCATATCCCGAACCCAAACCTTAAATCTAAATGATTTGGAATTCCTTTCCTATTCCATATGTCATTGTCTTTCTCTGCTCCTTTCTTCCCCAACAATAGTTTCGGTGGACTCTACTTTCGACAACCGGGAAAACTTTATTCCTAAACCAAATTTATGCCAGTAGTATGTTAGCCATGTGATTGGTATAAGCTGAAAAGACATGTTTAATAAGAGTTGTCTGCCACTGAGGCTAAGCCCTATTTGAGACTAAGGCAGGCTTCTTTTGATTGCATTTTTTTTTTACTGTAGCTTCATACCTCTGTCGAGCATCTTCAAACCTCTCCCGTTGGTCGAGCGTCTTCAAACCTTGCGCCCCTTCCAACTAGTTATAGATTGTCTTAATGCCTATAAACTAGGACCAAGCCAAGTAAGTCTGTAGATCATCTGTTAATCCTTCTTTGAATCCCAATTGTTTTAGTATTCGTCGTCGTCTGGGGTTTTTTTAAATGACCAAAGTATAGAAAAAGTCTTCCCCCGGGGAAACAAGAAATATAGTTTTGAAGCCTCGAACGAACAGTATCTCTATCTGGCTTTGTTATTATTACAGTCTTATTTTCACCCAGCCAGTAAGTAGAGATATGAAGATAGTGGACAGCTTTGTCGCGGACCTTTCTTTGGATTCTTTTATGAACTCCACTGGTCGTCCATGGATTATAGGTGCTATCTATTATATATAAATAAACTTTCGTATCCTACTTTACAAATCCCATTTTCCTTAAGCATATAGAAACCCATGATTAACATTTTCATATGCTGCTGCTTTGGCTAGTTTAGTGATCATGGCTGGCTCACCTGATCTATCAGCTGAGTAGTAAGCCTCCTTGGGATAATTATCAATATCTTTTCTTATCAAAATGAGTTTAGGAGGGCACCCTTTTTTTTTAAAGAGCCTGTCTGTCTTTCAATATATTGGTAGTTCCCTTAGTCATTCTCTTATACAGTGTAGTCCTCATAGCAATGGGCCCCAGTTTAGTGAGGTTTTGCTTTTTTGGGAATCATTGCTAGGAAGAAGGATTGAATTGTACCAGGTTTGCTCCTGTTTGACTTCAATTACGATATGGAGATGGAGATCGTCCTTAATTATGTTCCAGCACTGCCCCTGAATTAATCAACCAAGTAGAAGTTGAAGTTCAGTTGGAATCCATCTAGTCGTCTAGTTTTTTACTATGAATAGCCCCCCTGTTGTTGATAGATAGCTTACCAGATTGAAAAAAAAATTTCCCTGAAAACTTTTTAAATATTTGATGGACTGCTGCTATATGTTGTTGGCTTGATAAGATGGATAAGTGTGAGAACAATTTCATAACTTCTGTCCTTATCTCCTTATGCTGAACCAAAACCCGGCCTGTTGGGCATTTCAAATTGATAAAAGTATGGATTCCGCATTTCTTATTAAATGCGTGGAAAAAAGAAAAAACCTTTTAACCAAAACTGTCGAGATTGTAGGCGCATCGGCTCCTCTACCCTTCTTGACTTAAAGTTGAGCTTCCAATCTTCCTTTTCCATTCACGTGTTTTCTGCTTGTTTTGTACTGACATTTCCTTCGCCTTTTGAATCTTCAGTAGGGCCTTTAGTCGTTTGTTGTATTGCTACTGCTACTAGTACTAGTAGCAGTAGGCAGGAGCTTTCAAATTTCTGGAAGTTTCATTCCAAGTTTCCTCAATCAATTGTATACATTTTGCATTCAGAAGCCATTATTGTTGATCCATCCTCAAAAGTATAGGGCTTATCCTTGGTTGTCATTAATATAGGTCTATGATCAGCCCTTCCAAGTAGTGGTAGGAATGGATTCAAGTAAGATAGATTCGTTCTCCATGATACCTTCCCGGTCATTTCCCAGATTCTACTCAATCTTGTCGATTAGACCAGGTAAAAACCAAATTCTTTAATTCCAGTTAGATTATACTGAGCAGTTCTCTGAATGTAGACATGAGACGATTAGCAGATCTTCGACCGCCCTTTTATCCTTATCTAGTTAAGGGTGAGTCTGATCTGGTTAGAATCCCCCATGTATAAACATTCCATATTCAAATTATTAGTTCCTGCCTTTTTAATGAGGGATAATCTTTGTCCATATAGATTAGGGATGTCAATCAATGAGCTAGAGTTTTTTGGTATGCCCAATTTTCTCCAGTAAGGAGTCGTTAGTTTCATTGTTAGAAAGTGAGGCCTTCATTCTCTTCTTCCGAATCAGGCCGATTTTGAGTTGATTAAAGGGGTGTTGGAATAGGGATAAACACTACTGAAAGCGACTCCAGTAGGTATCCTTGGCTTAGTAAACTGGGCTGCTCAGTGGAATTTCATGCAATAATAGTCAATCTGATCTTGTTTTACTATTATTCTCATTTTCTTCTGTTTCCTAAGCCGAATATGTTCTAGGATAAGTTTCTTCATAAGATAACCGATTCATCCTAACCGGGTCTTTTTTGTCTCTTGAGTACTTTACAAATAGGGGAGGCAATTTTGATGTATCAGTCAGAATCACTAGCCATTTTGACTGATCCTCTCCCTATCGGTCGAGCATCTTCAATCCTCTTCCTCCTTATTTCTTGTTGGAAATGAGTTTTCACTGACTCACTTTCTGATTACGAGTTTCTCAGTTTCAGGTGGACTCGCTTACCTTTGTCAATCATTTTTTCTTCATTATTGTAGAACTGTTGAAGTGGTAGATCTTCTTGTAAGATTTCACTTTGGTTATTCTGAATTGTATCATTGATAGAGTGGATTTCAACTTCTCGTATCTTGCTTCTTTCTTTCAGTCCTCCCACCGCGTTGATAGGTCTGTGTCACCTCCCAAGGTTGGCTTCCCCTCTGTGTCAACGGAACATCTAAATTCCTTATATTCTCTGTGGGATTATGTTCTAGTTGTTGAGACTAAACAATTGTTCTTTCTTCCATGGCGAATTCAAAAGTAAAGGCTGATCAGGTTTACTTCTGCCTGATTGGAATTTAGTAGTTGGATAGGTTTGTTTTGTTTAGGACATCATCCCCCAGCCGTATTTATTACAAGGGTAGCTGTTCATAGTCCAAAGCCTGTGTTTGCTATATTATTGAACTCTTTTCTCCAACTAGGAGTTGTTAAATCGATCAGGAGCCTCATGTATGTCAAGTTCTACACGGATACGTGCGCAAGATAGGTTTGCCTATGTATTTATCGCTTTTTCCTCCCCTGTTCAATTGCTGAAATGGGCCTTGCCTTTTCTTCCAAAAATCATAAACCTTCTTTAATCTCTTTGCATACTCGTCCATCTTCCAGGGGGAATGTGATTTGGCCATAAGCTATAAGGGCGAGGTGGTTGGAGGTGAGCTAAAGTGGAATGACGGGGATTGAATGGCCTGGAAAAGTTGTGGACTACATTAGATATGGGTTGAAATGGCGAGAGCTGAGATGACGATGATGCTTAGGAAGAAGTAGACCCGATGGTGCCGAGAATCGAGGAATGACCATGTACTCTTTCCCTTACGGGACTCATGGAGTAGTATATTTCGAAAGAGGAAGACGGGGGGTGAGAAGCCATAGCAATATTCTATGCATTTCGGGCCTCAGTTTCTGCATCATGATCCACCTAATATAAGTATTGTGACTGGCATATGGATTTTGAGAATTTATGGGAGGGGACTTTTGTGGATTTATGAAGGTGGATATGGGAGAACTAATGTTCGGAGGATTGTAAAGTGACGAATGAGCTACTTGGGATTGGAGGAATGCCGAACGCATTGCAGACATGCCTTTTGATATGATTTTCGCTAATTGGATTAGTCTTCCCGTCATCTTCTCTAACCTAGTCAAATCAAGTATGACTGATTCCGAGGTTGTCATGCTGACCAGGGGTGAGAAAAAAAAATAATTGAATATGAAACGATAACTAGGGCGTGCATTTCCTATCAAAGCCCTTGAACTAACCTTTTAGGCACGAAGGGCATTCTGAGGCGGAATCGTGTGGATTCAACAAGCACCCATATATTGATTTGTTGAAAACAGCTCCTTCGTCTACCACGCCTATTTGTATTGCTAGAATTATGCTTACCGATATGCAACTGACTAAAGAGGACGTATGGCCGGGCATTTCGGTCTTAAGCAAAGCTGTCCTGCCATCCCCGTTCGAACTTTAGAACTAAAGTCAAGTCATTGCTCATTCCCGCTCATGCTTGCTATAACAATTCCCTTTCCAACTAGACTTGTCTAAGAAAAGATGCACGAGCCGCTCTTTCTCTTATATACACTTACACTATTTGAAGATAGTGATTTGAATGCCTATCCCCTACCTATGCGCTTGCCTTTACTACCTGCCCGTCTTGAACTACTGCAACTACGTATATCTTTTTTGACTCTATCCAGAAGATAGTTTGAACTAGCATTATGACTACACATATATAGTCAATAGAAATAAGTATTCCCAAGCTGGAGAGGTAGTAGAGGAGAGAAATTGAAGTGGATCTCCTATCTATATTCGATAGCTTGAAGAGGGCTAATGGCTGACTGCTAAAGCCAAATTTTCATTAAAAGCGATTCCTTCGCACAAGAACTAGACTCAAGCGATTGTGCCTACCAGTCAAGACAGGAAGGTGGGACGCTCGCTAGCCTCTTGATCAAAGTGTCAACCCCTTCTCTAATGCACATATTGAGACTGAGCTTGTTTGCATCTGATATGAGCAACGAATCCTCATACTAGCGGCTACTGTTGTTGGACCTCCAGCAACGGATCAGACAACTATGTTTAACACACCAATAATTTATTTTTTTAGCTACCATATTCGATTCCTGTGTCTCTACTGATTTGAGTGCTCTGCCAAAGAAGTGGTTTGATCCAAAGTCGGCATAAAATCTAAGGCTGTTGAGCTCTTTGTCCGAGGACGATCTCCTAATTGCTAGTACGAATCAAGGGCCAAAGTCCGAACTCATGATTTGATGGAAGCTGTTCGACTGAAAGGCTAATCTCTTGACTCGACTAAAAAAGAATGGACGCACTCTGCCCCCAGCAAAGGACTTCGTTGGAAGAAGAAAAACCTCAACTCGATCAAAGAACTGAAACCCAAGATTGATGGGTTTCCTGCTGTGACCAATTTAGTTGCCTTAGCCTGAAAGACGGAAAAGGCACCAAACGATTAGGTATACCACGTCATACTACGTCATGAACTTAACTAAAACCTACCTTATGTTTATTCTTCAACCAACTATCGGTCTAAAAGAAAAAAAATGCAACATAGGTATGGAAATCACTTAGTTTCTAAACTATGAAAATATGGTTCTTATCTTGCTTTCTTTCGTTCGGGTATTTTCTGCCTTGTTTTTGCCTAACAACCCGAAACTGCCCCTCCCGTATGTACGACCGAAAGAGAGAGCAATAAGCAATAAAAAAAAAAAACAATCCTCGCTATGCTAGCTCAGTAGGGATATCGCTCTGAGTCGATGCCCAGCCCATCTAATCTCACGAAATTGAATTTGATAGAATCCCTATACAAGCATCCGAACTCGCATTATAATGTGCAAGAGACCCCCCGAAAAAGGTAAAGGCAGCAGCTCGGGAAGATAGCAAACCATATCATATACACAATTCATCTTTATCTTCCTGGTAGCAGTACGAAAAGGAGATCCAATATGACTGTATTAAGCCTTAAACAATCAGAGTTAAGCTAGCTCATTGCTAGAAAGCAAACAGAAGCTCGTACTTAGATCAGAGGACGCTCATCCCAGGCAGGCAACAGGGGTTTCGGGTCTGAGGTAAGCCTTCCTGTATCATTGGTAGGCAAAAGGGTAAGCGAAGATGGCTGTGTTTGTTTGTTATGTTAATAAGCAAATAGGTAAGTTCAAACAGTACAAATTCCTTTAAATGGATCCCTCTCTCTTAATGACTCTTCTTAGGGAGTAGGATTTGTTGCCTAGGAGCTCAGAGAAAGGTAACGAAGTAATATATTCTTTTTCAAGCAAAGAGGAGTTCGCGCAAACAAGCGAAGTAGAATTAGAAACCAAAACGATTATGCAACTTGGCCTCTTCAACTACTTAGGCGCAGGATAGAAGATGATGGAGCAGCATACCGGAGGAAAACAAAAGTCCTAATTCGAATAAAAAATACAAAAAGATAAATCAAATCTAAATAAACAATTCTTTGAAGAAGCATCATGTTCACTAGGTTATTTTGATATAGACAACGTTTGAAGAATGGATGACTAGAACAGATTGGTAAAGGCCTTACTATATTCATTGTCAGGAATAGCGGCCTTAGAGCTTCTACTACTATCGGCTACCTAACTGTCGGGAAATCGGGGGTTTTGTCAGAGAATCAGTGTCGTGGTGGTGCTACGAGATGGCGATTTATCATATAGTAGAAGAAATCCACGAACCTATTGATTGACTATAGATGCGAACCGATCGACCGCTACCCAAGAGACGATAAGTAGTTCTTCTATCGAAAAAGGGCAAGGGGAGAACATGTAAGGGCTTGCCTAGATCTTGTATTTCCTACGTAGTCCGTCGGTCAAACCAACGATTCTCTTCTCAAAGTAATGGAGAGAGTCTTTTTCTTTTTCCTGTATGTAGTTCTACGAGCTAGGAGCGTATCATCAGGGCAGGGCGAAAACGAACATAGGATCATGGCCCTTTTCTTCTTTCTTTTGTTTGTGTCCGGTCCGTTGTGTGTGTTTTTTTAAGGCTTATCCGGCTCTGGGGCATCCAATTCATCTTCTTTCTTTTGTTGCTGATCTCACATCGAGAGCAGCTCCTTCTTGTTCAGGGTCAGCAGATGAGAGATCTTCTTCCGATTTCAAGAAATCGGTCAAGCGGGAGGCTACCCTCGACTCACCTTTTTCTCTATAAAAAAACCCCTCCCCAGAGGAGAGTAGAAGCTCCAGGATGAGTATGTCATAAATTTCCAGATTCATTTTCGTCCTGATCCACCATGGAATTTTTGGAATCTATAAAAACATTAACGGAGAGGGCTCGTAATGATCTTTGAGAAGATCACAAGGTGCTGAAGTGGCAGGATAGGGGGCTCCGTAGGTTTTGTGAAAGGGATGCTCTTATCATGTTATTGCTGAAAAGAAAAAAAATGTCTCTATTTGATGTCGATTCATTCACACTTCCATTCCTTGTAGAGGAAGGCTAACTGCTTGCTGGCTGGGAGTTGTATGAGCGGTAACATCCACGTACGGCTCTGTGAGAAGGGCGGTGGACATAAATGGCCTTGTTGTACCTCACTCTCGTCTTCAATGGGGTCTGCTATTTCTTTTTTGGGAGAATATGCCAATATGATCTTAATGAGGTACGGGGCTTTGCATCTGACATTCGTTGGGCTTCCCTCTTCGGGAGCCTGCGTCCCTGCATTTTAGTGCAATAAACCCCTCCGGCCGAAGACTAGTAGTAGGTGGTCCCGTGGAGCTTTCGGAAAAGGGTAGCCTAGTATGTAAGCACAGTAATGAACCGCGGCGAACCCTCAGACGACCTATCTAAGATTAGGGGGAAGATCCTCAGTAGTAGTGACCCTTTCACTCTTTCACGGACTGATACATGTACCGAATGCTTATACGGGAAAGTTGACTCTTGGGTCTGGAACCTAGGGGGTTGCTCTGAGAAATCCTTTCTTTCTCATCCACTCAGGGGGTGCGGACACACCTGCGTGGATTACAGGTAATAGTTACAAGAATGGCGGAGAAGTTAACAGTACCCGACGATATTCAGGGATGGATATAGACCCATCGGGCAGGGATAATCATTCCAGTCCTGGGAGAGGTGGCGACCATTCTCAAGAAAGAAAAATACTAAGCTGAGGGAAGCCCTATGAGTCACTGAAACGACGGCAGGAGGCCCCTTGATCTATCAATAGAGGGAGCAAAAACCGGGCTTTGCTCCCCTTTACAATATGAAGAAAGAAATAAGGGTCGAAGTTTAGACCGCTCACAGTAGTTCCACCTATAGAAAGGATCATGAAAGAGGCAATCAGAATGGTACTCGAATCCATTTACGATCTCGAGTTTCCAAACACATCGCACTTCCGCTCGGGTCGAGGCTGCCACTCGGTCCTAAGACGGATCAAAGAAGAGTGGGGAACCTCTCGCTGGTTTTTGGAATTCGACATCAAGAAGTGTTTTCACACCATCGACCGACATCGACTCATCCCAATCTTTAAGGAAGAGATTGATGATCCCAAGTTCTTTTACCCCATTCAGAAAGTCTTTTACGCCGGACGACTCGTAGGAGGTGAGAAGTTACCTTACTCCGTCCCACACAGTATATTACTATCGGCCCTACTAGGCAACATCTACGTACACAAGCTCAATCAGGAGATAGGGAGGATCCGACATAAGTACGAAATTCCGATTGTTCAGAGAATCAGATCGGTTCTATTAAGGATAGGTCCTATTGATGACCAAGAAAACTATGGAGAAGAAGCAAGCTTCAACGCTCCCCAAGACAATAGAGCCATCATTGTGAGGAGGGTAAAGAGCATCCAACGCAAAGCGGCCTTTCATTCCCTTGTTTTGTCGTGGCACACCCCCCACAAGCACCCCCCGGCTCAGGGGGGACCAGAAAATGCCTTTCGTTTTCCCCCCTTCGTCGGCCCTTACTGCCTTTCTTAATAAACCCTCGAGCCTCCTTTGCGCCACCTTCATCATAGAAACCGCCAGGTTGACCCCGAAGGCCAAATTCTATAGTAGAGAAGGCTGTAATAATAATTAGGCCATGAAACACTTTTTTATGTATTGTAAAAGAAGGGGCCTGCTGATAGAGCTGGGCAGGGAGGCGATACTAGTTATCAGGTCAGAGAGAGGCCTGGCCCGTAAGTTGGCCCCCTTAAAAACCCGTTACTTAATAAGGATTTGTTACGCACAATATGCCGACGACTTCCTACTGGGAATCGTGGGTGCCGTAGAGCTTCTCATAGAAATACAAAAACGTATCGCCCACTTCTTACAATCCGGCCTGAACCTTTGGGTAGACTCTGCAGGATCAAGAACAATAGTTGCACGGAGTACGGTAGAATTCCTCGGTATGGTCATTCGGGAAGTCCCTCTGAGGACGACTCCCATACAATTCTTGCGAGAGCTGGAGGTGTCACGCCCCAACCCGGCCTATAAAGGTTAGACTAGGGTGTGATCTAAACATTCAAGTCCTTTCACATTCTTAATCATTCTAGGAGGTTTAGCACTTAACGTTTTATTCTAGACTCCAAATTTTTCCGGAAATCCGGCAGCATAACGGCTGTAATTGGGCTCTTTGTTTGACCTAATTCTTTAAACGCCTCAATTATTCCAATCATTAATCCAATTCCATTAAAGACTCCTATTTGTGACCAACCGATTTGCCTACTAGTTTATCTTGAAAGTCTCGTTTGGTTAATAAGCCTAACATGATAACTATGTCCCGTTTATTTGTCAATTTCCTATCATGCAAGTACCTATTATCCTTTAGTTTGCAAATGAGCACCTAAGTGAAATTAGATAGAATTAACTTAGTTGATTGTTCATCTAGTGGTTTGAATGCCTACGATAACTACTAATGAAGAAAACGAAAGCAAACAACCAAATAAAAGTTCGTCCGGTTATAGATAGTACAATCCCAGAATTAGACCCAAATTACAACGGGGTCATTTAAATCAATAAAATGAATATTTGCAATCAAACACAACATCCATATAGCAACCACTTTCAGGCAAGGCACAAAAGCACGTAGGGACAGGCAATCACTCCAAGGAATCATCGATAAGCACGTTGGCCTCGGGTACCTGTACCTGTTCTTCTTCACCTGTGATAAAAAGAGGGTGAGTCCTTATGAACTCAGCGAGGGGGAACGAGAAATACGTTTTGAAACTCATTTTCCGATTAAACTTATGAAAATCCCTTTCTCAAACATGAATACAACAGAAATACAAGTACAGAAATACAAGTACAGAACAGGAATACCGATCTTTCCTCCCCGAGGTTCTCTAGGATCCAAGCGGGAGTACTTATACACATAATAAAAAGGATACGGCGAGCTTTTGCTCTCAGATCAGTTTCAGAATCAGAAGTTGCGGCCGACTTCAAATCATTCCCCAAAACACACCAGGTGGGTGTACTCCGGATGTACCCCAAAATCCTACGACCCAACTCTCCGAGGAAGTCTAGCCCCCAAGCGAGAGAGGGAATGGGACCATGGAGGTCACGATAACACCGGCAAGCCCGATGCCGCCCGGCGTGCGTGATCACTACCATGCCGACAGGAAGGTTGCAACCTTGTATGCAATGCACATTTATGACAGGTAATATATATCACAGAAGGAGGACAACAAAGTAGGTTGCCTCCGGACAGTCATAAGTTTGCACATTGATAGATAAACAGGCAGGACATGAT